>JANKKI010000119.1:0-2646819 GCA_025175665.1 Cinchona pubescens
TATAAATCCATATCGATAGTGGAGTAGGATTATATTTCCTCCATAGTATTCTCCGTCCACCGTTCTTATTGTTAATTTCATTGTATTTCATTGTGATGAATTGAGCATTGATTTCATTGTGATGAATTGAGTCTGCTGCTTCGATAAATCAACAGACCACAACTTTAGTGGTCAATTTACTTTTCATTGGTTTGTAATTTGGCATTTGCAATTAAGTCCTTCTTGGTTTATTGGCTTATCAATTATCAGTTAAATATTTATCCGTGGGTATTTTTTTTTTTTGGCTTCTACAAGTTAACAACACATTAAGTTGGAATGATTACCAAATGAAAATACTTGTTTTTTGGCATATTAGACTAAGACTACTTTTAGAATGTTTATTGATACAGTGTTTTAATTGTATTGTGTTTTATTGTTTAAAGTCCCTAACTTTAATTGTTCTTCACTCACTTTGCCCTTTTGTTAATCTTTAGCAATTTTGACCACTAAAAATTTGAAAAAGACAATATTAACCACCAATTGAAAAATTCCTTTTCAACGCAAAAATTATTCATAACCTCCAAATTCTCTAAAATTAATCTTAAATGAAATATGCCATAAAAATTCATTTTCAATGCAAAATTTATTTGTAAGTTTCAAATTCCAAAATGCATCTTAAATTATTCAAAATTTACGTAGTATTTAAATAGGATTTTTTTTTTTTTTGGTCTAACTTCACCAAAACACTTCGAAATTTATACCAAAACTTATTCAAAATGCATGTCATTTAACAATACCTCAATATAACACGTGAATGACTTTATAAATATGAATTCAAGCTCAAATTTAAAAAGCTTAAATAAACTAGCTTTAAGAATCTATTGCAAAATTATGCAATTAATTGTTCCACTATGTTTTTATAATATTTCACGAAACTAAAGAAAGCATCAGTCCAAGAGGTTATGTATTATAGAATTAATGCGAGTAGGGGTATCCATTCAACGTTAGTTGATGTCACCAACTTCCTTGACCTTCAGTTGAATGACAGGCGTTGAATGGATAAATATACATGGTCTTATCCTGAGTATGAGGTAGGTAAATTTAGTTTACCCGCTTGTCTCTATTTTACTCTCAAGCAGTCTCTTATTCACTATCTACAAGAGTCAAAATAGGGACTATCAATGACACATGATTACATAGACTTCTTTTAAGGATTCTAAATTTATTTGTCTTCACTTATTTAACTTTTAACTTACAATCTTAAATTAATGTCCTTGTCAATAAAGTAGAGTCATTTATTTGACTTATTTAATCAAGTCGAATATTATACTATCTAGATGTGATAAGTTTTCAATTTCAGTCTATTAACTATACTTCAAAATTTTAGAACACCATTTCACATATTAAAATATGACATTAAAAATTAGAAATTAAATCAAACATTACAAATTTATAATAATAAACCAAATTCATAACTACTAATACATAATTAAATAATATAAGCAATTAACAATTCACAATAATGTCTCTTTCAAAAGTTTCGACAGCGAATAATATTTGATAGTTCAAAATTCAGTAACATACATATACGGTACAATACTATTGTTGAAATACTTGCAACGCATAGTCAATGCCCACTATTTTTCTTTAAAATTTAAAACATAAAATTTTGAAAGAAATTAACAACCAATCCTAGTTTCATTTGCTTTTAGTAATAGTTGAATAGATATCTATACAAAGCTGGGTGCAATAAAATGATTGTACACATGATTGATTTATATGCTAAAAAAATGGATACGAAGTTCCTGGTACACATTTTTAAGGCATTAAAAATGGTAAAATGGTGGTGGTTCTTTATATTTGCAGGTGCCAATCACCAAGTTAAATAGCTCTTCATAGGGCAGTTGTAAGAGGTATCAACATAGGCTTCAACAATTCAGCACCAAATCAACCTTGCAAAAGTTTAGTGATAACCATATGCACCTAACTTAGCTCAAGTCTATCTCTGTTCTTCTTGGATGGTTTTCCTGCAACGGAATATTTGGCAATCAACAATAGTTTGTCTTTCAACAATATTACATGCACAAAGAGAAGCAAAAACATAAATCTTGTTTGATCACTAACGAAACATTGTCAAGTTAAGAAATATATACTCACATGAATAGGGAAAAGTTGCAAATTTTGTAAAATTAAAAAACAACAAATTTTAGTTCAGTCAAATTAATTTGCATGAAGCCACCATGTCAAATTAGTAGTATTGAGAAACTTATATCTCAGTAAAAGATTAGTTATTGTAGTTGTTGTATATTATAATATTTACATAATCTATTTTAACAAACTCCAAGTGGGAACATCAAGTGATGTTTCCATATCTAATGACCCCATAGCAAATAAGGATGTAGTAAAATATTTGCAATTGGAGACTCTTTGACATTTGTGTGTGAACCAAGCCATAATTTGCTTGAAGTTTCAAAGTCAGACTGTGATGCCTGCTTGACAAATAACTGAATCTGATCCTACTATGGAGGAAATTTAATCCTACTCCGCACTATCGATATGGATTTATACCATTCTCCATTACTTAGAGAGTTTAAATAAGGAACGAGTTTTATTATATTGATAAATTCATAATTTTGAAACCCATATCACAAGTGGGGAATGAAAGTGGATATTTTCTAATATCTTCATTCCCATAGAATGATTCCCATAGTGATTAACCAAACAACATCTATGAGTATCATTAACCTTGATTCCCATTCATTCCTGTCATAGATAAAAGAAGCACCTCCTATGAATATCTTTAATCTTGATTCTCATTCCTTCCTCTCATACCTATAAACCAAACACCTCCTTAAGTTAGTATAAAGTTGGGAAGGTTTTAGCAACTACTTTTCCTTCACAAATGTGCTAGACCAAATAAAAGTTCCACATTAATGACATTTAAGGACTTAAAAAAAAGGCTAAGTACATGTGCTACATGAAAAGGCGAACCAAAAAAAAATATGAATTAGGTTTTTCTTCTGATATTCTCATGAGTTTTGATGTTTTTTTTTAAGACAGTACATGTTTAGATACAAGTCAAATACTTAGGTAGATCCGATCTTTGGCCCCACTTGTAAACCCTATATTGTGTATTAAACTTTAGATGTGAATCTATGACATCAGCTGATGTTCTAGTTCCTGTTTTTAAGGATTAATCAAAACCACAGGGTTTACAGATGATGTGGCAAAGATCGGGTCTACCTAAGTATTTTCCTTGATATGAATGGAGTACACACAAGAAATTAATAGAGTTAATTTGTAGCTGTATATATACTATTGAAAAATAATATCTAATATACATACATACATACATACATACATACATACATACATACATACATACATACATACATGTGTATAAGATATAGATATATATATAGACATATATGTTTTAAATTTGAGCTTGAATTCAATTTAAAAGTCATTCAATTATATCTGTAATGTCATTACATCTAGATCCTTTTTTTTCCTTATTATATGTGAGCAACTATCCATAGCTTCCTTCTTAATATAAACACTCCACTCTTCATGTTATTTTTTAAATTTTTTTGTGTATAATTTTTTGTTAATATTTTCACTATCCATTTTTTTTTTTTGAAATTTTGTGTAATTTTTCTTTTTTAAAGTCACACCCATAAAGTGTGTCTTTCCCACTAGTAATAGATTATGAATGAACTTATACATTATTGAGACTTAACTCACGAAATTTTTAATTCTACAGTAACCCTTAATTGTATCCTTATCTATGATGAAAAGCTAATTTCTAAAAAGAGTCATATGTGTTGCACGAGTTACACTTTTAATTTGTTAAAAATTTTAATTTGCAATTTGCTTATGTAAGTTGAACATTTAAGTTATAATTCAAGTTATAATTATATTTCAGAGTTATAATTGATTAAATTATTCCACAAATTAATCCATTTCAGAGTCATAATTAATTTGCAATTTGTTCACATAAGTTGAGTTAGAATAAATTTGATCGACTTGTCAGAATCCTCCTATAATTTAAATTTATTATGTTGTATTTGAGTCATTGTGGATTTTGTACACATTTGAATAATTTACTTCGTATCCTGTTCTACAATCTAGATGTTAATGTCAGACATTTTATGTTCACTGGCAACAGAGTAAATTTTAGTTTAGCCTGTCTCTTATACACATCTAGATGTGTATAAGATGACAAACACATAATGATGATTCTTCATGCATTTCGTGTGTATATAACCGGCAGAAGAAGGAGCTAGTGCGGAAAAACCTCTTATAAGGTTCGAAATGGTTAATTGAGGTTGAGCAACAGCCCTTCCACTTTAAATTTAGTCACTAAGAAAAAGCTTTAATCACTTAATTGACTTTTAAGAGAGTTTAAGTCCACCTTATTGAGCTTGAAACGAGGTTAGTAATTCTCGCAGGAGTTCTCACATTTATTTGTTTATGTTAAATTTTGGATTCCCCTCCCATATTATTGCACTTCTGTTTTTTGATTTGCCGGGTTTGTCCTTCAAACAAGATATAGACACCAATTGAAAAATTCTTGATCTACCATCTATGTATGGGTGTTTGATAATCTCATTAAGTGCTTTTTGTATTAAGTGTGTTTGATAATGAAATTCTCTTACCTCTGAATGTATTAAGTGTCACTTAATTTCAATACAAAATTTTAAGTGAAAAGTTTATCACTTAATTTGCTGAATTCTTTACTAGTATAACAAAACTCACCCAAATTTTATTTATTTCACATTCATGCATTTGCACACATTAAATTCATTCTCTCACACATAAACACACACTTGCACACACTATATTCATATTCTCTCACACACAATACATATTTGCACACACTACATTCATTTTCTCTCACATATAAACACACACTTGAACATACTATATTCCTTCTCTCTCACACGTATATTCCTTCTCTCTCATACATAAACACACAATTATAATATGCACACACTATATTCTTTCTCTCTCACACATAGATGCACACTTGCATAAAAAATATTCCTTTCCTCACACACTCACATTTGAATATACTATATTCATTCTCTCTTTGTAAACACACACGCTATATTCCCGAATCTCTCATACACATACACTTGAACACTACCTTCTCTCTCACACATAATGCATAGTTACACATACTATATTCTTTCTTCCTCACACAAAATTATACATTTGCACACATTATATTCTTTTTTCTAGCACATGAACACACACTTGCACACATTATATTCCTTTTCACATACACAAATTCACTCTTGAACTTATTATATTCATTTTCTCTCACATATAAACACACACTTGTACATAATATCTCTCTCTCTCACACACACATACCCCTCTCTCTCACACACATACTCTATATTAATAAATTATTTGTGTATTAAAATATAATAATTAAAATAATCTATTATGAACAAATATAATACTATCATCAAAATATATCATATATACGAGGTAAAATATTTTAATTCAGTACTCAAATTCAACTGATTATCAAACAGATACAACTTTATGAATTCAAAAAATTAAGATTTTAACACTTAATTTTCAGTGTTCAGATTTCATATTTCATATTTCAATTTTATCAAACGCACCAATAGTCTTTACTTCAAACTTTTGATTCTGTCATGTTTATAGAAGATCATTCTCTTCTATATAGAGTAAGTGTTGCTGTCTCTTAATTTTTCAGCATCTATAAAGTCTTCCACTAAATTTAGATAGGTTAATTTTACATACATCGTTAATATAGAAAATATTATACATCATCGGGTATGGTGCTTGTCATATACGTAAAATGATATTTAAAATTTAAATAATGCATAAGTGACATGTATTCACATTTGGTGGCACAAAAATTTTTCTACACCTATAATGTATGAAATATTATTCCAATTTGGAATAGTTTTGGGCTAGGTTTCCATGTACACATTTAGTTTTGTGTATGAATCTCGTCAATACAATTGGTGTACTGATCTAATTAAAATATTTAATATAAACTAAAATTACATATTAGTTATTTCTATATATACATATATGTTGTGTAAATTAACAATACAATTTACAATCTATTGTAGAAACAAACTCATATAGATATTAATTATTAACTAAACATATTTTTGTACTTAAAAAAAATAATTATACAAAATACAAATTCTTATATTAAAATTTACTACTTGTATAAAAATCTTCAAAACTATGGATTCAGATTCAAATCTGACAAGGCCATACGTAGTCGGATATGAATATACTTTTACAAACATGTTGGGTAACCGAATCCGAATCTATAACCAACAATTCCAATCAGAATTAGGTTTGGATCTGCTAAGATCTAGCCCAAATTCACTTAACAACCTCACATGGCATGTCATTCTAGCAAGATGGACATGTCACACCCCATGACAGGGCTAGATGTGTGTAGACCTGTCACCAATGTTTTTAAAATCGGATCAAATGTGATCATTAAAGTTCTTTATCTCAATTTGTATCTTACTTTTTATCTCACTACTTAATAAAAAGTCAAGATTCTTCGACTAAAAGCTGATTTCCTATTTTAATCATATTTAAAAGAAAATCTTGACAATTCATTTGATAATAAAATAGGGAGTGGAATACAAAGTGAGATAAAAGATCTTATGGAAAATGCGACTCATTCAATTGATTGTTTCTCTTTTAATCTGTTCGAGAACATGAAAATATAGAATTGGTAAAATTAAAAACTAAAACCAATAAAAGTAAAAGTTTGATTATTCTTTTTCAAAAACTAAATTTAAATCATATAATCAATCTCGTTATTTAGTTTATCTAAACACCGAAAATTAAACTAATTTAGTTCGGTCAGTTGTTTAGTTAACTCCGCATGTGTTGAGTTTTTTCAAGCATAATCGGTCCCAAACTAGGGTAAAGGAGGAGGGTTGCGTTAGATCGAAAGCTAGCTTAAAACTTTGTCAATTTTATAAGATGAATCCATTACGATATTGCACTAATGTTAGGGCGTTCCCCATAAACGACGCGTCGCATTGTCTGATTGCACCAAATAGTAGGCAAGGACCACTACATCTCTAAGGGGTCAGGTGTAGTGAAAAATATGCAAGGGTGCTCATATAATAGGGGGAGGGTAGTGGGCAAGAAAAATTATTCTAGAGAATAGGATTAGAATAGGAACTTGGAATATTGAAACTCTTACTGATAAATCAATAGGAATAAGTGGTAGATACAATAATTAGGAGAAAAATTAATATTTTGTATTTACAAGAGACAAAATGGGTGCGAGAAAAGGATAAACTATTAGATAATTCAAGATTTAAACTTTGGTACTCAAGAGTATACAGGACTAGAAATGGGATAGGTATTATTGTAGATGAGTCGATGAAGGACGATTTAGTGCAGGTGACTAGGAAAGGAGATAGGATTATGTCCCTCAAACTAATTTTTGGACGTGAAACTATTAATATCTTTAGTGTCTATGTGCTTCAAGTAAATCTAGATGAGTCCATTAAGGCTAAGTTTTGGGAGGATTTACATGAGATGATAAGTGGTGTCCCCTAAAGTGAACAAATTTTTATAGGAGGTGATCTAAATGAACATGTAGGAAGAGATAATGAGAATTATGAAGAAGTGCATGGTGGATATGGTTATGGGGGGAGAAATGAAGAAGGAAAATCAATATTAGAGTTTGGAATGGCATTCGACCTTTGCGTTATCAAGTTTACTTTTTTGAAGAAGAGGGAGGAATATTTAGTTACCTTTAAAGTGGTTCAACAAAGTCACAGATTGACTTTTTTCTCACAAGAAAGAGAGATAGAAGGGTTTGTAGAGATTGTAAAATCATACCTGGATCACAACATAGGCTTTTGGTGGTGGACTTGAGGTTTGACATCACACTAGGCGTAGGAAACTACCTAGATCACCTAGAATTAAGTGGAGGAATTTAAAGAAGGAAAATGAAGAAATTTTTAAGAAAGGTTTGTTAGGGCAAAGTATTTGGGACTTACAAGGAAAATTTGACACTTTATGGAATGACATGACAACTAGAGTGAGAACAGTGGCTAAGAAGATATTTGGAGAGGCAAGAGGTTATGCACCCAAGAACAAGGAATCTTGGTGGTACATGAAGGTGTACAAGATAAAATCAAAGTTAAGAAGGCTAACTATAAGGCTCTATATAGTTGTAGAAATGACGAAAATATTGAGAAATATAATCTTGCAAGGTAAAAAGTAGACAAAAAAGGTTGTAAGTGAAGCGAGGAATAGGATTTTTGAAAATTTTTATCAAAAATTAGAATCTAGGGAGAGGGGGAGGGGGAGCGAGATATTTATAAAATTGCTAAAGCAAGAGCCCATAGGATGAAGGATTTAACCAAGTCAAGTGCATCAAGGATGAAAATTGCAGATGACATTGTTTTAGTAAATGAAACAAAAGATGATGTTAAGACTAAACTCGAGATTTGGAGAGAGACATTGAGATAAAAGGGTTTAGAATTAGTAGATAAAAAAAAGAATATATGGAACTTAACTTTAGCAAAGATGCACGTAGGAATAGAATAGGGGTTAGTATCAGAGATACTCATAAGTGAAATTTTAAATATTTAGGATCAGTTATTCAGAGTGATGGTGGTATAGCTAGAGATATTACACATCGGATACAAACGGGTTGGACTAAATGTAGAATGACATCGGGAATATTATGCGACCGCAAAATTCCTTTACGATTTAAGGATAACATTTTATATGTCGGCAATTAGGCTAGCGATGCTTTTATAGGTCTGAGTGTTGGACATTGAATTATACATATGAGCAAAAGATGAGAGTAGTAGAAATACGAATATTAAGATGGATGTGTGGGTACACTAAAATGGACAAGATATGCAATGAGCATATTCGTGAAAAGGTTGGAGTAGCATTTATTGATGAGAAGATGAGAGAAACACACTGTAGGTGGTTAGGTCATGTGTTAAGATGACGGTGAAGTTGGGTCATCAAAGCGAGTAGATTTTAGAAAGAGTAGTCAACATAACATGGGTAGGGAAAAATTGAAAAAGACTTGATGGGTAACTTGTAAGAAAAATATAGCCCATCTTGGAATTGGGGAAAATATGGTTTATGATTAGACATGGCGTAGTTGGATTCAAATAAACAGATCCTACTTAATGGGATTAAGAATTTGTTTGTTTGTATAGTTTAAACCAAATTGTGGACACTGCTAGCTGAAGGTATGACTTGAGTTCAAATCAACAGTCCTAATATAATTTTTTGGGTTAATTATGTTTTACCCCTTAAACTTTAACGTTACTAATAGTTTAATCCCTAACATTATCCATTGACCACTAAAGTCCCTAGATTGGTAGTAAACTCAACCGACATTAAATTTTGACTAAATAGACAAATATACCTATTAGTTATTTAACTTTGCCCCCTCAAACTTTAGTCTTACTATCACTTTAGTCCATATGTTATGTTTTGAGCACTTAACCCCTTTTTGTTACGTCAACTTAGTATTTGGACCATTCTATTCCTAATTTATTTTATTTTAAAGAAGACCTCTATTTGCTCTCTATCCCTTCAATCTACTACTACCACCACCTCAAAAAATAATGCACTTTGTTCTTTTTTCTTCTTTAAAATATTTTCTTTTATTCTAATTGGCCTACATATTTTAAAATAAACTTAATTCAAAATTTCCAAATCATGAATATATTTCTATTCAACACGAATTTCAAGTTAAATAAATCATTAATCAATATCTACGTGAAATTATTATAACTGATCGTAAATTACAAAGTTTTGTACTAAAAAAAATAATATCCTTGAGATTTTGTCATCTTTTTCAATTTATTTAGGCCAGAAAACCATAAAACACCACTGAATCTAATTCTAACCATCTCTTATCATATCGAATTCTACATGAATCAAGTCTAATCTTTATAAAAATTTGGTTCATTTGAAAAAAATATATAAAGATTAGACTCTGTCTCTTATACACATCTTTACAAGACTTTTGCGGATTTTTGCACATTATGCTAATTATTCAACGGTGAATTGATAGACCCTAAAATGACCCTTCTCGATCAGACCCATCCAGCCATCCGCAACCTGTGATTGGTTTGGTAGATTCGTCACTGATTTGGAGGATTTAATGGCTGAAATTCGGGTGTTTTGTCAAAATCGGTTGTTACCATAGCCGCCGGTTTCCGTTCAAATGGTCGAAACATCCGGTCCGGTTCGAGTTTAAAACACTAATTAAACCGTCAAAACTCTTAAATACCCAAACTAACCGCGGCACCGACCCTCGTACGTACTCCTGGCACCGCCCTTACCCCCGCCGTCTACAGCCATGAACCACCGCTTGGGTACCACACCTCCACTCAAAATCTGTTTTGAGATCCCAACCTGTCCTCTTATACACACCACTGCAAATCACCACCACTACCACTTCCTCTGGTTCTCCCTGATCGCCACCAGCATCAAACTCCTCTTAATCCCAGCTTACCACAGCACAGATTTCGAGGCATCCACCGGAACTGGCTCGCCCTCACCCGTTCTCTCCCACTCTCCGACTGGTACTCCGACGAAACCAGCCCGTGGACCCTCGACTACCCTCCATTCTTTGCTTACTTCGAATACTTCCTCTCCTTCTTCGCCTCCTTATTGGACCCCACCATCGTCCACCTCACCAACGGCCTCAACTACAAATCTCATCTCACCATCCTCTTCCAACGCCTCTCCGTCACCTTCTCCGACGCCGTTTTGTTCTACGGGGTTTACCGAATTACTCGAAAACTCGACCCGAAAGAGAAGTATCTCATCTGGGTTTTGGCCATTTGGGCTCCCGGGTTGTTGATCGTGGACCATTTGCATTTTCAGTATAATGGGTTTTTGTTAGGATTGCTTTTGATCTCGCTGGCTGCGTTGGAGAATGGGGAGGATTTGTTGGGTGGCCACCCAACATTCGCGGTTTTGCTCTGTTTTAAGCACTTGTTTGCCGTGGCAGCGCCCGTTTATTTTGTGTATTTGTCCATGAGGCATTATTGCAGGGGTTACAATTGGTTAAGTGGTTCGGAAGATTAGTGTTGACGGGGAGTGTTGTTGTGGCCGTTTTCGCGGCCGCTTATGGTCCTTTTTTGTACTATGGGCAGGTATTTTGTTTCTCCATTAGATCTAATTTGGCTTGAAATTTGCTTTTTCATTGTTGTTTTAGGAGTATTTGCTTCAAATATGGTTAAATGTTGCAATGTATTGAGAAACTAAGATGTTAGCAAGCAATGCTAAATTTATAGTTAAAGCATTGAGTATTTTCAAGTAAGAAATGGCTTATTTGTTAGGAAAATCTGAGCCTAAATTTTACTACTAGAGCATTTAAATCTCATAACTGAAAAATGATGGTTTAATTTGGTTTTAGGCTTTTAGCATATGTTGATTAGTTACCAAGCTTCTTTTACTCATAATCAAAGCTAAAACTGTCCACATAGTTGATTGTCAGCAAATGCTAGCCATTTTCAAAGTAATTATTTAGGGCTGATTTAAGAATCTTTTTCAGATGATTTAAAAGGTTTTAAGTTAGTTTGTTTGATCGCTAGTTGGAGAGTAAATGCTAACTTTAGTTAGTTAATCTAACATGTGGCTTGTTAGAGCACATTTACTTGTTAAGTGCAAGATTTCTATTGGCTTATGTTTACAATTGGATCAAAACAGTGAGTAATTGTCATGCAGATTCAACAAGTTTTGCGTCGTATGTTCCCTTTTGGTAGGGGACTCTGTCATGCGTATTGGGCTCCAAATTTCTGGGTATTCTACATCATGTTGGATAAGCTGCTCGCATTCATGCTCGTTAAGCTGGGGTTCCACGTCCAAACACCAACAGCATCATTCACTGGTGGGCTAGTGGGGGATTCATCACCTTTTGCAGTATTACCAATGGTAAATCTTTCAGACCTATAATATATGTAGTAAACCAAATGTCTTTCAGCTTCTCCTCCCTTTCAAGCCAATAAATTAACTAAGCTACAATGATCAAAGTTAGTTTTAGATGTGTATTAATTATGGTTCTCCTTTCAATATCCCCTTGTCTTGTAAAGGCCTGGAGGGATCCCAAACCGAGGATGATTACTAGGTTGGTGGCATATGCTTATTGTTGTGGCTTTATGTTTGGGTGGCATGTTCATGAGAAAGCATCACTTCATTTTGTGATCCCTCTTGCTATCATTGCCGTGAAAAGTGCTGAGGATGCAAAGCATTACTTCTTTTTGTCTATAGGTATGTCTTTTCGCCTATTTAATTGGCATGTTTGGAAATCATCCTCTTGGGTGTGCATAAAAACGGGCATAAAAAACGCACTCTGCTTTCTTCATTGTATCAAATTTTAGTTGAGAAATTTCATTTACATAACTAAAAAATAATATTGCTGTAAATAATTGGCAGCATAATACATGAAGTTTAACTTCATAGATCCTAATTAAATCCGGAATAATATTTTATCGAATCGTTTTTATGAGACAAGGTACTGAATGTCACTTAGTACACATCAATGTGAATAAGAGACAAGTTTTGGGGGTTGGGATTTGGAAAGAAAAGAAGAGAAAGGAAGGGAAAGTGTGGTGTTTTCCTTTGCTTGGGAGTTTTGAGTAAGAAGAAAAGAAAGGATTTGGAGGAAATGGAGGGATTTGAACAACTTAAAAGTTTTCATTCCAAATACAGAGAGAAATGGAAGGAAAGTTAAATTTGTTCTTTATAACTTTTATTTATCCCTACACATTACCAGACTAAATACACAACAAAATATTTAACTAAAAGGATAAACTTGTAAAGCTTCATTCATTTTCCTCCCCAGACTCCCAAACAACGTGGAAGGAAATTACAATCCCTTCTCTTCTTTATGTTTCTTAACTTAAACTTTCTCTTCCTTTCTTTTCCATCCCAAACTCCCAAACTCACTGTAAGTGAATGAATGTTCAAATTTCACCTTTCTCTTTCTTGCACTCCATTATATGTAAACAAATACTTGCAATGTTTGAGAAAATGTCTTGGATTGATGGTACAAGTTTATTAAGGAAATAATGAGAGAATGAAATAGGTGGGGAAGTAGAAAACCTATGGGGCGACTTTACCAGGTAATATACATTGCTGAGGAACTGGAGATTATTTTTGGCTAAAGACTGACTTGTAATATGGCTTACATACTTCAATGCATTATCGATATACTCTTTTTTAAAAGTAGCCTCCACTTTTGAGTGTTGACTTTACCAAAAATGTCCTAATCGATCTACTTGAGTGTCACATGCAATATCAAAGGAATATGGCCTTCAGAGATGCCATCAAGAACCTGAGAAAGTTGAATAATGCACTTAAATTAGACATAAGTTTTTCTGAACTGAAGTCCATTTATGTGCAATACTTGTGGCATTGAGATTTCTGTGGGAAGAATGTGGCTATGGTTATCATCTTACAAGGAAAAAATCTCGGATCAAGCATTGTTAAACAAACTGATAATAATTATACTACGAACAAGTATAATTGTAAGTGGTAGTGAAACTACTGTAACTACAAAGTAGATTCTGAAGCAGAAAGGAGTTCCTACTTCAGTGGTACTAGCAATACTTTATTATAGAATGACAGTTGTATGTGCCCTCCTCAAAAAAGAAGGGAAAAAGTCATAATACAAGTCTCAATGTGATTTTCAGAAGCAGTTTGATAAATTTTCTTTTGTGGCAATGTTTGTCATGTTATGCTTTTGGTGGTAATTCTAAGTGAGATGTTACCGGTTCATGCTCTGCCCCTTTTCTTGAATGGTAAAACAAGTCAGGGACTTTTTCCTTCTATTCTTTCTAATTGTGCAGTATGTTGATGGTACACTATGTTATTAAAATGGAAATTTTGGTTCTCTCTCCCCCTCCAAAAAAAAAAAAAAAAAAAATTCAAGTCTTTGAAACTGTCTTAAATAGTAGGGTACCTTTAAAAAGTGCATGGTGTTTGGAAGTTTATGGTCTGAAACAGGATTTGGTTTTTCAGTTTAATCATATTACTTGGAAAAGTAGTTCTCGCAACTACATTAAGAGACTGAAACAAAAGAATGGATGTTCGTAGAAGAGAGTAGTACCATGAATTTCAACCCTTTCAATTCTGTAACCAAATGAGTCTCTGCATAATTTTAGATCACTTGGTGATGGCTCATCCACCTGCGGTTATGGTAGGTAGATGAAGCAAACTGTTGATCCAGTCTGAAATGTAACATCTGATAACATGCAGGAAACATATGTTACTTTTGTTTCATTTGTTTTTGTTGTGATTTGGTTGGTTTGAAGTCTAATGTAGTACTCCTGCCTCATTTGCATAGTATCTTGCTATTCATTGTTCCCTCTTCTATATGAAGCACAAGAGTATCCTCTTAAAGTACTATTACTGCTTTTACATGCTGTGCTTATGTGGTTTGGATTTTCCTCATATTTCGGAGCAACGAGTGCATCTGAGCCCGGAGAAGGTGACAAATCTTCTAGTAGAGATGTTGTGAAGAATGCAGATTTCGTTATTGGATGCTTTGGAAAGTCTTATCTTCTAGGCCTTTTGGTGGTTGAGATATGGGGACAGTTTTTACATCCTGTAGTTCTTAGAGATAAACTTCCCTTCTTACCTCTTATGATGATCTCTATATACTGTGCATTTGGAATGATGTACTCTTGGATTTGGCAACTAAGGTGGATTATTAAGTCCATTTAATTTATTTCTATATTAGTCAAAGGTTACTTTCTGGAAATTTTGAGGAATTTCCAGATGCTTGGTTTCCAAGTCCAATTTATTTTTCTACATTATTAACTGGTTTCATTTCAAGTCTCTCTAGAATTCAATGTTCTCATCTACTTTTACTTTTCGAAAGCATCTTCATTTTACTTGAAAAATGCGTTAATGACAGGTAGGGTCAGAGCTCAGAGTACCCGTTCCCCCTTTTTACGCGTAATGATTTTGTCTCCATGATATCTATCTTCTTGGTTCTTATTTTTAGATTTCAGTTATTGATAACTAATTCAATCAGCCAAAGCAAAAGGAAGTTATGCTATCCCAGGTCCCATTTTGTCGATTTTTTGAAGGTGTAAACGTAAAGGTATATAATCCTTAATTCTTTATGACAAATTAAACAAGAATTGGATGCATACTCATCTATGTACTCAAATTGGCAAAGTTGGCAAGTGGAACCAAGGCCAAGGATTGCCAATTTGAGTACTCGCGTCGTATTGCTGACAGTTGGTAACAGCCAATTCCTTACCAAATTTAACAGTTAAATACATGAAATGGTTGACATTGACGTCTGCTGTTTAGCTGAAAGAACAAGAAGAAATAGATAACTTCCACACTCTACATGAAAGATAGTTTATGAGATGATAGCATCTTATGTCATTTCCATATAAGAACAAAGGGTTACATTGTTCAAATACAGATAATCATTTACTCAAGCAGTTGAATTGATGATTACAAGTAGGATTCAGTACCTTAAATTGCATAAAGGCATGATTAAAAAAATAATAAAAAAGGAATGGGTACCTTGACTTTTACCGTGCTAGCTAATGTTTGTATGGAAGAGTCTACAATACAATTTGGCTTTAACAAAAGAGGTGTGGAAAGTAAAAATTTATCAATAATAAACAGATACACTGAAACCAAGATTTACACATAAGCAGGTTTCCAAGTGAACTTTCAGTTGCAAATTTAAATGTTGGGGTGTAATTTGAAATTTTGAGAATTTGAAACCCATCTTTACCAAAAAGATGTTGGGCATCCCGGAGAGCTCGATAACGCAATTACACATACCTCTAAAAACACTCTCACCGGTGAAACAAAAAGATGTATCGTATGTAAAAACTAAAAAAATAAATGAATACTAACACTAAAATTAATGAGGTTCAAACGGTTTTGCATAACCTTGTAAGAGGAAAAGGACCAAAACTTGTATTTGTTTTCATACAAAGCAAAAAGACAAATGTAGACAAATCATATGGAAAAAGTATAATCTTGTAAAGGGAATGCCAACGGACAAGCGAAGCGAACTACCAAACCCATTCTTGTGACCATGTGGATTACGAAGGAGCCTCTTGAAACTTCCCCATCGTGTGGACTATACAAATGGTCGATTCCTAGAATCGCTTGCATTTCTTATCTAATACTAGCTTAGCTATTTATATTCTGTATAATCATATGGTATTTACACATTATTATTTAAATTTAAATAATTTTATTAGTTGCAAATGATTCAAAAAGACTTATAATTTACTGGTAGTAAGTATTACCATCTACAAAAATAGTGTATAAATTATTAATTCATAGTATGACTTAAGTGGTATTGACAACTTATAACTTACATAATTAAATTATTGTTTGTACTTTTGATTGTATAACTTGATTGTAGTTATAGATGCTTATACTTACATCACATTATTACTATCAGAAGTATTATACTAATGATCTAGATGACATTATTAATTCTCATACAATGATACTTATGCTAATTAGATTATGTTTTCAGGGAATTTTACGGTCTCTTTTAGGGAATCATTCTCTTAGTTTTAAGAGTTTGTACAGTACAAGTTTTTTAAACACATGATATTGTACTGTACAAGTATTCAAAGCGCAAGAAAATAGTTTCCTTAAAGGGACCATAGAATTTCCCTATGTTTTCACTTTTAATACTTAAAGCTACATAAATTATTATCTTATAACTTAAATGATAGTTATTACATGATGTATTAATACTTATAATATATATAATCAAATATTCCTGTTAGCTTAATCAATAAATGATATTATACCTATAGCTTATATAATCAAATATTATTGTTACCTTTAGCTTACAAACTTAATTAGTTATGTTGATAGTGATTACTACTTATACACTTATAGCTTACATAATAGTAATTATTGAGTATTACCATATATAAAGGTAATCGATGCATTATTAATACTTATAATTTAAATGATATTAATACTTATATTTATACAAATAATAATGTTATTACTTAAGCTATATTAATAATTATAGCAAAATATATTATAATAGTATAATTTAACGGTATTAAAGTCTATAGATTACACAATATAATATTTCTTGTTATTTATTGTTTGTTTTCTACCTTAATTAGTTATATTAGTAGTTATGCGAGTTATAAGTTTTTAATATTATTTATATTTTGAGTATTAATATGTATTGATTATATTTTATAATAATCATTAGTAACCAATTTGATACTGCTAATTACCGAAAAATAATTGTTATAAGTAACTATCAATACCAATAAGAGAAATGGACTTATACCATCACACGTAACAAGAGTTTGATAAAGTAAACAATATAACTTCACAGTATAATACATATTCCAATAGATTTTAATGTCATATACTATTTATTAGAATTAAGATTGTGGTCTTCATATTCATTTAAAAACAATGTATATATAATCCATTTGGAGTAAATAACAGAAGCAGATTTTTCTTTAGTCCGGATTCTCAATTAGATAGTCCTTTTGGTGCGAATGATGCAAGTAAAGTTTCCTTTAGTCCACATTCTCAATTGGATAATACTTCTAATACAGCCACTGCGAGTGGAATTCCCTTTAGCCTGGAGTATGGCGGACGGGGATAAGGGAGAAGGAGGGGCTAAGGATAGGATTGAGGTGTGTTAAGGGGGCAGGGGAAGAGATTAGTGGAGGGATTTGATAACTCTAGTAAACTAGAGTTATTTTCCTCTAAATTATAGTATTTTGATAGTTTAAATTCCAAAATTGGATAAGTAATTGAAGATTTCATTTAATTTATTTCATGTGTATTTCTATTTTCGTTCTTGAATTAATTATGATAATTTTGTGTTAAATTTTTAGTTTAATTAAGTGTTTAATGGTGTTTAATATTATGCAGGTTGAAAATTAAAGGTTAGAAGGTGGAAGGAACAAAGCTCAAGGGACCAAATTGCAAAATGGATGAAATGATGGATGCTAAAGAGAGTCGAGATCGCAGTCTAAAAATCACATCTAGATGTGTATAAGAGACAGGAACTATAGAGATATGATTGGTAGTTTACTTTATTTAACTGCTAGACCGCGATCTCAACTCGCTGTCCCTTGCTAATCTTGTATCTGCAACATTGTAAACTTCCAGTCCAAAAAACTCTAATTTTGCCTTGTGTAATGCTACACTATTTAAGCTAAGTAGAATTAGTAAGTAGAGAAAAGTAGATAGTTTTAGTAGGGGAAGGAGTTTTAAGAAGTAGATAGTTGTAGTTAGTTCTAGATAGATTAGGATAGCTTGAACTACAAGTTACTTTTTCTAATAGAAATTTCTCTTAACTTTCATCTTAGATCTTCTTTAAATTTCTTGTCAAAATTATTAGATAATTGTAGTGGGTTAATCGCAAGCTGTCTTCACGTAGATATAATTTTTATTTTCTTACTTGTCCAATCTAGTAAGAATTTCTTTGCTTTCAAATTAGGGTTTTTAGGAAAATTAGGGTTCTTTTTAATTTCTTGCTTCTATTTAAGAATTTTCAATTTCTAGCATTAATTTCTAGTTAATTCTTAGTGGGCTTTCTTAATTTCAATCGAAAATCCAAAAATATTTAGATTTCTAGTTTAACTCTTTCTAATTTATAGTTTGGAAATGAATGCTTTTAATATTCAAAGTTTCTCTTTTGTAGTCTTTTTAGTTGAGTGATTTACTTGTTTTAAATTTTAGTCTTAATTTGATTAAATTAGGTTAGAATTAAAATTATAGTTTTCATTAGAATAGTTCTATCATTTACCAATTGATTTTGCTTAACTACACAAGCACCCTTAAACCTTGGTAATTGCAATCGACAATCCTTGTGGGACCGATCCTTACTTCCCTTTGCTACTAGTTGACAACCGTATACTTGCGGGATGTCATCTAGTTAGTAGTAGGATTTAGGTGTTTCATTCAATTATAACTAGGTGTGTTAAAAAGGCATCAAGATTGAAGATGGTGGTGAGAAGGGATTGAATGGTTGGGAGAGGGGTTGAGTAATTAAGTGATGGCGGGATGGAATGAAGAAGAGGTTGGAGGTTAGATCCAAGAAGGGAAGATGGGTTATTGGTAGTGAATGAGGGGCTAGGTGGGGATAGGGTAGTAGGATGATGTAGGGGTAGATATGAGCGAATCTACTGCAAGAGGGGATTAGGGGTAGTAGTAAGGTGATGGCCATGGCTGGTAGGGAAGAGGAGGGATGTTATGGTTGAGGGGAAGAAAGATGACTTTTTTATTTTTGAATTTGACTCTATAGTTTATTTAATTTCATTTTATCCCTATAATAATTTCATATAATTCAATTGGAATTCATTTTAGGATAATTTACAAAGAAAGGGTGAAAGAAGTCAAAATTTTCAGAACCTAATCGACTCCTCTGTGGTTAGACCTTCAACTTCCGCCATGGGTGATTTTTCATCCATTAGACACCTAAACTGAAAGTAGAAGGAGTATTTGTATGTTTTTAAATCATGTGGAGGTGATGTGGGAAACGGTAACCACGAGAATGTAAGAGGAATTTATCCCAAAAAAAAATGTGTAAAAGCTACAAAGATTAGCTTCAAAGTAACTTTAAAAATTATAATCTTATAATTTAAATAACATTAAAAGTTATAGCTACGTAAGTCATAATGTTAAAACTTAAATATTACATCTATAACTTACATAATTGAATATTCATGTTATTTTTTTTCCTATAACTTAACTAGATGTGAATTTGTGCTTTGCATGAGATATGTTTATGTATATTTAATTTAATAATTAAATCAATTAATTGAAATGATCTCTACTGAATAAATTCTCCAAATTTTGAATATCATATTTATAAATTAATGATAATTATAAGTCATTTATCTTTAATAGCTTTTGAAAAATACAAATTTATATATTAGGTTACTATAAAATTTTCAATTGCTAAATCATCAAGGTTAGGGAAAATAAATAAATTAGATTCTTGAATTTGGGGAGTCCTTATTTAATTTGATTTGAATCCTAATATCTTATGGTAAAGTTTTTCAAAAATAAACTCAAGATATAAAAAAATTAAGTGACACATGACATTTTATGGCGTCTTCTTATGAAATGGGGTTTTGCTATATTATATAATTAGATTAGCTATGTTGACAGTATTAACACTGATTCCTACTTATAGTTTACATATTATTAATAATTAGGACTACTATGTATAAAGGAAGTCGGTTCATTATTAATACTTATAGCTATATAAATTATAATATCAAAACTCATATGATTTTTATACCCATAGCTACACAAATTATAACATCATAAATTAATAATATTGATAACTGTAGCTTATATAATGAAACTTTCTTATTGTATTTGGTTTGACAACTTAATTATTTATTATATCGGTAGTAACTAATACATATAGTTTACACCTTAATTAATTACTAATTCGTATCAGCATATACAAATATAAGCGATACATTATTAATATTTGTGATATAAATGAAATTAATACTTATAACTACATAAATCATAATTGCATAACTTTGATTGATTTTATGTTTATAGGTGGTGCATAAATTTTACAGCTAAAAAGACGCTATTACCTATAACATACTAAAAAAATATTCTTGTACTTTTGTTATTCAAACATATATAATAAATAGTATTTGGTAGTGATTAACCTATGTGTCTTTTTACTACTTAATAATTCCATATATAAAGGTAGTTGATACTTTTTTAATACTTATTATTTAAATGATATTGATACTCATAAGTACATAGATTATTAATAGGAAAACATACCTTATTCATTTTGACTGTCCATATTTAAATTTAGACACTATATTCTTACTTTTAAATAATAGCCAAAATAATAGTATTAACCCTAAATGCACGAGTAGAAAATCAATAATGTGTTCAATATATTTTTATATTAGATATTTTTAAAAATTGTATATATATTTTTATATAATCTGAATACTCTTGTAACTTTTGATTATAATTACTTAATTAGAGATGAAGTCGTCTCTTTTTAGGAGATATATTTATGTAAATATAATTTAGTAATTAAATATTTGAATTCTCTTATACACAAATAATGCTGTCTCTTACTACACAATCAAAATTTATAAATTATATGATAATTACTCTCATTTAACTTTGTTCTCTTATTGACAAAGTAAAAATTTATATATTAGGAGAAAAATTTCAACTGCTAAATCGTTGAGGTTAGGAAAATAAATAAAAGTAGATTCTTGAATTTGGGGAGCAGTATTTTGTTTGATTTGAATTCTAATATCTTGTGGTAAAGTCTTTCAAAAATAAACAATAAATAAATAAAATTAAGTGACACATGGCATTTTATGGTGTCTTCTCACGAAATAAGATTTTGCTATATTATGTAGTATAGATTAATTATTTACATTGATATTGATTCCTACGTCAGCTTATACTTTACATAGTTATTATTAATTAGTACTGCTATGTATAAAGGAAGTCGGTTCATTATTAGTACTTATAGCTATATAAATTATAATCTCATAACTCAAATAATTTTAATACTTATAGCTATACAAGTTATAATGTCATAACAACTTAATTATTTACTATATTTTTAGTTATTAATACATATAGTTTACACATTAATTACTAATTGGTATTATTACACAAATATAGGTGACACATTAATTACTAATTGGTGTTATTATACACAAATATAGGTGACACATTATTAATATTGGCAATATAAATGACATTAATACTTATAACTATATAAATTATAATCATACAACTTTTATTGATTTTAATCCTTATTGGTGCACCAATTATAATTTTAAAACTAAAAAGACACTATTACCTATAACATGCTTAACAAAATATTAGTTACTTTTGGTATTTAGACATATATAATAGCATTGGTAGTAATTACGATGTACAACTAATATACAGTCTTTTTACTAGTTAGTAGTTCTATATACACAAGTAGTTGATACTTTTTTCAATATTTATAACTTATATGATATTGATACTCACAAGTACATAAGTATATAGATTATAATGTAGTACTTTAAAATATTTGAACATTTATAGCTACATAAAGTATAATCTTACAATTATACTAATAAATATACCTTACATAATCAAATGTTATTGTTACCTTTAGTTTACAAATTTAGTTAGTTACATTACTATAGTAATTACTAATTACTGAATTATTTAAACTTGCATAGGTATTATAATCAAATGTTATTGTTACCTTTAGTTTACAAATTTAGTTAGTTACATTACTATAGTAATTACTAATTACTGAATTATTTAAACTTGCATAGGTATTACTAATATCTACGTATGCATAGCTATAGCTAATGTATATAGTTGTAGATAGTAATTAGTAAATTATTATTATTATTATTATTATTATTATTATTATTACTATTATTATTATTATTGAGATTATTACTGGCAACACAAGATAGAATAATATATGGACATGGTTGGGCAATTGGTCGCAACAACCATCCATATGTAAATACAATGTCAAATGGATGTGGTTCTTGGTCATGTGAACGCACCTTTGTTCATATCGAGGAAGTTTGCGCAATTGAACACAACAATTGTCTATATAAGTAGGCTCATTAGATGAACGAGGTTAATTATCCATTCGATAGTTACATCGTCAAATGAACAAGGTTATTGGCCATGTAAATACGAAGTATAGTACTCACAACTTTTTCACCATATGATTTTCTACCTTATCCTTAATTTATTTATAATTTAGTCCATCATGTGGTACCATTAATTTAGCGGTAGACAATAATTTTTTACCTACATCAGCTAGCGAAAGCTAACAATCACTTAAAAAAGCCAAAAAAGGCCAACCGTTAAATGAAAAATTGATGGTTAGGATTTCCTTAAATTACTTTCTACACTAATATGTTTGACTACCACATATACCAGAGAAACAAAGCATCCATGTTTGGATATTATGTCAAATATGAGTTGTATATCATTATCAAGTTTAGGAGATAAGGTCTGATTCACATTCTTAAAGAAACTTGCTAGTTAGGTGTATTATCCAATCCGTGGTGACTTCTTTGTACCAATAATAAATGCTTAGAGAAAGGAAAGACCTATAAACCTGTTCTTACACATCTAGATTGTATAATAGCTTTCTAGATATGTTTCTGACTTATGCAACTTAGTTTTGAGCCGCTTAATTGATAAATTCAAATTTCTTTTTTTCTTTCAAAATTAATTATACGTGGTTTAAATCGGGTCACGTGAGTCGCAACAAAATCTAAGCTGCTAATTGTCCTATACAGTGACTGGTGTTTTATATCCAAGAACTTCAAATTAGGATAATGTGGGTGATGATACAATAGTTAGTTGTCCACATGGCGTTTATATATTTATGAAACATACTTGTGTGGCAAATTTATTAAGAGTATATATGTACTTAATCCTCATGCCTAACTGGCAGGGTTTGGGCCTGGTACATCCCTCATGATTATCTATAAATAAGGGGTTTTTGAGCCTGAATTGAAATTCATTATCACTTATTATTGTCTCAATACAATTCTCCAAATTCTCTCTCCACATTTTCTCATACTTTCTCTTTCTCTCTCTTCTTGTGAATTTAACTCACCGAGTGGCACCGATTGTGGGAATCAAACAAAAATCCATTGTTTCTCTTGGTTTTTATTCATCCTTCTTGTTTTCCCAGTGAAATTCTATAGTTTCTAGCAGTTTAATCGGTGAAAATCTAAATTCCACTTGTTTTAATTGATCAAAATTTAGAAAAAATGAAAAATCGTGGTGCTGTGAGGCGTACGAACAACAAGGAACACGAACGAGATATTCAACATCTTCTTCTTGAGAATGCCGGAGAGGAGGAAGCCAGAACCTCATTAGAACTTCAACAACAGAACAACATTTTGAAGTATATATTTGAACATTTCGAATCTTCTCGAGCTTTTATGGAGCAACAAGAGAACTGAACACCATATTCTGGACAGCAAAATCAGTTGAACAAGAAAAGAGTCGAATAACAACAATGCCTAGCCACTGCCCTGGCAAGCAACTTGCTAATGCCATGAGCAGCAAGGACTTGAGGCACAAATCATATGCTCATGATCGGTTAACCGACCTAAAGAGTCCCAAATAGCAACTAGTCGACCCAACAGGCGTTCTATTCATGAAAGAATTGGTCCACAGAGGTCTAAATCAGTGGAGCGAACAGGCCTCTCTCTCTAGCTGCTTCTAAGCAGTTCAAAGAGCAATGCTTGGAAAAAAAATTCAAGAAATATTAAAAAAGAATAATCTTGTACTCATGCAGCTCTCTTGTCGGAGGTTGATAGTGATATATTCACAATGTCAATCAAAATAGAACCCCTACCAACACAATTCAAACAGCCAGATTTGGACAAGTACAAAGGTGATTTGAATCCCTCCGTTTTTGCATGTTGTGGTTGTAACGAGCCTCTATGGGTACAGTGATGCTATTTGATGCAAAGCTCTTATTTCCTACAACTCTTAGAGGACTAGTATAAAAGTGGTTTCAGGAGCTGCTGACGAACTCAATCGCTACTTTTCACGACTTGGTGAAGTTCTTCTTAAGTCATTTCAGGAGCTAGTCGATTATTCAGAAGAATACTTCACATATAATGAACATCAGACAAAGGCCAGATGAATCTTTGGGCAAGTATGTGGACTGCTTCAATGACGAGGCAGTCTAAATAAAAAATGTTGATGAAAATTATGTATTCTGAATTGATAGAGCATGTCTCTGAGCACATACGAGGAGAAGAGTTATCCTAACCGAAGATCCTTGGTGGATTGAGTAGTTTTTTCGAACAATAATGCTATTGATCAGCTACCAAGAACAAGAATTTTGTTGGACTTAGATTTCACTCCTCTGAACACCTCGAGGAGAGAAATACTTTATCAAGTACAACATCTGGGAATTATTGAACCACCTTTCCTGATGGAACTGGTCCTGAGCAGAAGGATAAACAAAGTACTATGTCCTTCCATGGCTAACATGGTCATGACACCGAGGTGTGTAATCACCTCAAGGTGGGAATTGAATGAGCCATCCAAGATGGTCATCTCCAGTAGTTTATTCGATGAGCTGCTGCAACTATGAAATGATAACAACAGGGATAACCAAGCTCCTTTGACAATCTCCTTCACGTTAACCAAATCAAAATAATTAAAACAAGAACAACAATTGCCTTGAGGAGGACCCTCAAACCAATATTGCTCAGGTCATTAACAGATAGCTAGGGGTCTGGCAATAGAAGACTCGAGCAATGCAAGGAAAAAATATGCCAGATGTGGCCCTGAGGGCGAGGGTAGAGAAAAAAAGATTAAGGTCCTTTATGAACCTTGGATACACTTTTAAAGACCCCATCCTTAGTTCGAATGCCACATAATGGTCCTGTGCTAATTCATGTTTAGGTAGTCGGCTAGATGTGTATAAGAGACAGCATCATCTTACCGCTAAATTAATGGTACCACATGATGGGTCGCAAATTGAATATAAACCTTCAGGATATTCCTTGAGCTCTTCTCTTCAAGACCTTTTAGGTTGAATTTATTGGTTACTCAATTATGCTAGGAGGGCAAATCATATTACCTTTGACCCTAGGAACTCTCCCGAAGCTTAGAGTTAAGATGACAAACTTTGTCATCATTAAAAGGGACAGTTCTTATAACATGATTTTGGCCGACCCATTTAGTATACATTCAGAATCTTACCTTTAATGGCCTACATTGGTATTAAATTCATGTCGAGGGATGGATTTGAAGACACAGTGATCAGAAATAAACAAGAGGCTCGGGCTTGCTATATGATGTCACTGCGATCTAAATCTTAAACTATGACAATAGCAGATAAGGCCTACCTGGAAACATTTGACACACCTTCCACTTCAGATGCACTTCAGCTGCCATTGTTGACTCAACTCATAAATCGGTCAAGCAAAAGAAGTACCTCTTCAGACCGAAATGAAGTTTAGTAATTAAGGCAGAAGTAGATAGCAGCACAAGCTTCTTAAAGCCAAAATCATTAGAGAATTACTATATCCAACTTGGTTGTGTAATCTTGTACTTATAACAAAGCCTGATTCATCATGGAAAATGTGCCAAAATTTTACAGATTTTAATAAAGCCTATCCCATGGATAATTACTTTTTGCCTCGGATCGATATAGTAGTAGATTCTTTTGTTGGTTTTTATATTTTGCAATTTTTAGATGCTTTCAAAGGATACTATCAAATATATATGACAATGAAAGATGAAGAAAAGACCTACTTCATCACTGACCGAGGCAATTACTACTATATCACTATGTACTTCAGACTCAAGAATGCTTGAGCAACATATCAAAGGTTGGTCAATAAAATGTTCAAGTCAAAGATAGGTCGAATTATAGAAGTTTTTGTAGATGATATGGTTGTTAAGAAGACCTTTGAAGAGACGATTGAGGATCTAAGGAAAATCTTTGATACATTGAGATCAATACAAATGAGGCTGAACCCTAAGAAGTGCGGTAAGATATTCGTGGTCCCCTTGGGAAAGTTCTTACATTTCATAGTGTCATACCTAGGTATTGAAACAAATCCAAAAAAAGTTAAGCAATCATTGATATGAAGCCTTCGACCTCAGTAAAAGAATTACAAAGATTAGCTGGAAGGATGGCAACTTTGAACCGATTCCTATTCAAATCTGCTAAAAAGGGCAACTGTTCGACCAGCTAATAAAGAAGGTAGATGATTTTAGATGGATTGACGAAGTTTAAAAGGTCTTTGATGACCTTAAAGAATATCTGGGAAACATACAAGTCCATCTCATTTCTCCTGTCTCTTATACACCTTTATATTTGTATATTTCTATACCCGAGAACGCTGTTAGCTCGGTTCTCCTCAAAGAGACTGCAAAAGAAAGTCAGCTTCCTATATATTTTACAAGCAAGGGGATTCAAGGGCTAGAAAAAAATTACTCACTCATAGAAAAGGCAGTTTTTGCTTTGATTACTACGGCTCGGAAATGGAGACCCTATTTCATAGCTAAAAACTTGTAGGTCTGAGAAGTTAGAATTAATAATGTCTATGGAATCTCTTAAAGAAGTTGAATTGAGGGATGATCTGATTTGGGAATTGTATGTTGATGGAGCTTCTTGTGATCTAGATCTAGTTCAGGTATTATTATCCGAACTCTGAAAGGAAATCATCTCAATTATGCGTTAAGATTCGACTTTTAAGCTACAAACAATGAAGCATAATAAGAAGTGCTCATATGTGAAATGAAGTTGGTTAATAAAATGGGAGCTCAGACACTGAAAATTCATAGTGACTCTTAGATCCTGGTAAATTAAAGCCTTCAAAATTATGAGGCTCGAGGAGTCATTTTAAAGAAACATCTGAACGAAGTTAATACAAAATGGGAATCAGGCTTCAAGAAAGGCTGTCTCCTAAAAATATCTATACACATCAAGAATAGTCATGTAGATGCATTATCTAAATTAGCTTCGGCCCTATATTCGTATCTTACAAAAGAAATTCTTGTGGAAGTTCAAAGTTCGAGGTCTATAGACTCGGTGATGAAGCTCATGGATGTTGATCAGAACCTCGGTTGGACGGGGCCTATAATGCAATACGTTGAAAAAAACATTCTACCTGAAAATCCAGTTGAAGCAAGGAGTGTCAAATACAGGGCAATCAAATGTGTAATAGTCAATGGAGTTCTTTACAAAAAAAAAAAATCATAGTTGTGTCCTTTACTTAGATGCTTACAACTTGATGAAGCTAAATATGTTCTAAGGAAAGTTCATGAAGGAATTTGTGGAAGTCATGTGGGGCCAAGAAGTTTAGCTCAAAAGGTATTACTAGCAGGATATTATTGGCCGACCCTGCATTCTAACTCTGATGATCTTGTTCGGGCGTGTCATAAATTTCATATACATGTACCAATTATTGAACCCCAGTTATGATAATCATGTTTTGATGATGACCAAATCATACTAATGGTTTGCAAACAAGTGTGCAGAAAAACAGGAAGGATCGAATGAAAATGACATCCGAACACTTAATCAAGAAAAATGACCAAAAGTTAAACAACACCTTATGGACGATGAAGAGCGTCCGAAAGAAAGGAGCTCGGAGTTGGGTCATAGCATCCGAAACATGACCGGACAACACCGAGGAAGAACACATCTTTTGGACGTAGAAAATTGCCCGAAGGATAGTGCTTCGGACGCAAAAGACTATTCGAGAAAAGGAATTTGAAAGTATGATGATCGGACATTGAAGACCGTCCGAAACCAAAAAGATCAGACGTTGAAGACCGTTCGAAGAAAGGAGCTCAAAATGAAGTAAGTTTCTATCAGACGCATATGACTTCCGAGACACTATTCATCAAGCTGTAGGACGTATATGACCGTCCGAGACACTGTTCATCAAGTCAGGAAGCATGACTAGACGTCCGAACCCACCGTCCGAACCCTTAACGGCTAGTTTTTAACAGCTAGTTTTTTGACCGTTAGAGCTCAAATTTCAGCACATCTTTCATCTATAAATAGCCCAAGGACTTTCAAATGATGTGTGGAACTACAACATTCAATATCTTTCTTCAAACACTTGTAAGAGCTATATGGGGAGAAATAGGCTAAAATATTGTGGGTTGTATTGGTTTGAGTAGTATAGTTCTCTTGGCTCAACTAGTGGGAATTAGTGTGAGCAAGAGTAGACTAGTTAGTGATCTTCAAGTGTAAGAGTGGAGGGATAACAAGTGTACAAAAGTGAGGTTGTAGTGTAAAACCCTTTGGCTCAACTAGAGGAACTTAGTTGGTGAAAGGGTGAGCCTACTTTGTGTACAAGAAGGTTATTGCCTCACCTTCTTTGAAGAGGCACTACTAGTGGATGTACTCCAAGCTTGAGAAGCTTGGGAGTTTGGTTTAATATTCTTTATCTCAATCTTTTATTTGTTCTTTAAGCTTTGATTGTTAAATATTTATCTTTGATCATTTGTGCTTAAGTATTCATTTGTTGCACAAAGTTTGTATTTTCATTAAGCACTTCAAAAGGTTTGTTTTTTGAGACAACCTAATTATCCCCCCCCCCTCTTAGGTTGGTTTGAGTAAATGCCAACACCAATTCCATAGAGGCTTGAATCAAATATGGTTCCAATACAAAGCCCTTGGCCGTTTGCATAGTGGGGGATTGATTTGCTTGGCCCTTTGCCTCAAGGGCCTAGAAAAATGAAATTTTTGGTTGTAGTAGTTGACTACTTCACAAAATGGATAGAACTCGATCCATTAGGTTCCATTTCATCCAAAAGTAACAAAAAAGTTCCTTTGGAAAAATATTATTTGTTGGTTCGGAATCCCTCGATTCTTGTCTCAGATAACAGAAAGTAGTTTGAAGGAGAACCTTTTGCAAGTTTCTGCGCTGGGCTTGGGATAAAACAACATTTCACTTTGGTGGCTCATCCTCAAGAAAATGGGCAAACTGAGGTATGTAATAAAACTCCCCTTGTGGGCCTTAAAACTCAACTAAAAAAGGCTAATGGCTCTTGGGTCGACGAGTTGCCAAGTGTTCTTTTGGCCTATAGAACTACATCTCGAACAACTAATGGGCACACTTCCTTTAGCCTTGTATAAGATCCGAGGCTATTATTTCACCAAAGATAGGTTTCCCTTCAGCTTGCAAAATATGCATGACCCGGAGCAAAATGATGAGGTCGTAATGGTCAATTTGGACGTATTTTCTTAAATAAGATTGAATGCTTCTTTTCGGGAAGCAAAGTATAAGAAAGTAATGTCCAAGCATTACAATTCTAAGGTACAACATCGATATTTGAGGCTAGGGGACTTAGTTCTTAGAAAGAATGAAGCTAGTAGAATGAAGGCATGAAAAAGTTAGATCCGAACTGAGAATATCCCTATCAGGTAGTCGAGGCTTATACATCGGTCTATTATAAGCTCATACATATGAATGGAGACCCTATTCCCCGAATGTGGAACATTGTAAATTTGAAAAAATATTATCCAAGACTAAGATGATATTGATAATTGAAATAAGATAGTTCTATTTTGGTAATTGTTCAAAAAAAAAGGGAGAAGTCGAAGAGCTCAAAATAAAAAGCCACCCTAAGCCCGGTAATGTGCTTAAGTGACAAGGATCAACCTCAAAGAAAGAAATGAAATAAGGGTTGAGACTTATGTGGTCTCCCCTCAAAATGAAGAGCTATCTTACGCCCGTCGACGTGCTCAAGTGGCAAGGATCAAACTCAAAGAAAGAAAAGAAATAAGGGATGAGACCTACGAGATCCCTTCTCAAAATAAAGAGCTGCCCTAAGTCTGCCAATGTGCTCAAGTGCACAGGATCAAGTTCAATGAAAGAAAAGAAATAAGGTTGAGACCTATGAGGTTCCCCCTCAAAATGAAGAGCCGATCTAAACCCGTCGATGTGCTCTAGTGGCAAGGTCAAGCTCAAAAAAAGAGAAGAAATAAGGGCTGAGACCTATAAGTGATTGCTTCGTTAGGTAGAATTCAACTTTGAAAGGACAAACAGGCAATAATTAACCACACTAATTCACTATACTCTACCTAACTTTCGCAAGTATACGGAATTGATAGTGGTATAGGATGAGTGGATTGTCGTCTCACAAGGATTGTTGGAAGGCAATTACCAAGATTTATGGATATTTGTGTAGTTAAGCAAAATCAAACAATGGATGATGAATCTATTCTAATAAAAACCATAATTAAATGAAAGCAATGAAAACTTAATTTTAAGCTAGATTGACTAAAAAAGCAAGTAAGTGAAAATAACCAATTACAATATTAAGAAACTAGTTAATCTATTCTAGTAAAAGAAAGTAAAGGAAAGCACTTAATTCTAACCTAAATTAATCAAATTTCCTAAAATTAAAAGCAAGCAAATTACCCAATTAAAAGGACTACAAATAAGAAACCTTGAAAACTAAAAGCAACCATTTCTAAACTAGAAATTGGAAAGAGTTAAACTTGAAATCTGAGTATTTTTGGATTTTTGATAAAAATAGAGAAAGCCCACTAGGAATTAACTAGAAATTAATGCAAGAAATTGAGAATTCTTAAATAAAAAGCAAGAAATTGTCAAGAACCCTAATTTTCTCTAAGAAACCCTAGATTGCAAGCAAAGAAATTCTTACTAAATTAGACTAGAAAGCAAGTAAAAATTATATCTACGCGAAACTTGCGATTAACCCACTACGATTATCTAATCAAAATTCGAATTTGACAAGAAATTAAAAGAAGATCTAAGAAACAATTAAAGAGAAAATTCTATTAAAGAAGAAAACTTGGGGTTCAAGATATCCTAAACTATCCTAAAATCTACTAACTATCTAATAATAATTCTCATTTTTTCACTTCCTATTTTTAATAGCTTAAATAGTGTACTGTTACACAAGGCAAAAATTAGGAGTTGTTGGCTGAAAGTTTACAAAATTGCCCTTACAATTTAACCCTCAGCGAGTCGAGATCGTAATATGGAAAGTTTGAGATCTCGATCTCGACTCTAATGCATTTAAAGTATTTTCCCGAGTTGAGATCGGGATATGGATAGTTTGAAATCACAATCTCAACTCTAATGCATTTAAAGCATTTTCCCAGAGTCGAGATCGCGATATGGAAAGTTCGAGATCGCGATCTCGACTCTGTTTCCAACATTCTTCATTTCTTCCATTATTGCGATTTGGTCCTTTGAGCTTTGTTCATTCTAGCTTCCAACCTCTAATTTTTGACCTGCATAATATTAACACCATTAAGAAATTAATTAAGTTGGAAATTTAATAAAAAAACTTATCATATTTAATCAAGAACGGAAATTCAAACTCATATGAAACAAATTAACTAAAATCTTCAATTATTTACCCAAAGTTCGGGATTTAAACTATCAAAATGCTATAATTTAGAGTGAAATAACTCTAGTTTGCTAGAGTTATCACACCCTTAAACTTAGCATTTTGCTAGTCCCAAGCAAAACAAAATAAAAATAAAAATAAAAATAAGCCTACTAACATTCAAACATATAAACACCTCCAAAGTTGACATGACACTTGATGAATCATGGATGTACTTAGAACAATTAAGAAATCTCTCAAGAAACATTCAATATTCTATATGATATGTGAAGTATTTGAAGTGGTGAGAATCCAAAATACAATTTTTAGATGTCATAGAAGCACACTAGATCATATAACACAAGATTTCACATCACCAAGCATTACCATTCTCAAAAAGAGTTACCAAAAGTTTTAGTTCTTTTCATTTAAAACATCATTACTTCTCAAATCACAAATATTATGAAGTTAATCAACTATCTCGACTAGGCATCATGAAAATAGAAGTTCAATTAGGAATCAACTTAAATGCAAATGTCACACATTTCGGGAATAAACCTCTAAGAAGGAATAAGTAAAATGAGATTAATGATAAGTATTACAAACATTTACTCCTTAACTTATTGGTATATTAAAACGCAATTCCTAATGGCTTAATTCAGAAAAACAACATGGGTACATGTCCGAATCCCGTACTCGCCTTATTACTACTCTAATGGTTTATTTCGGAGAAACAACATGGGTACATGTCGGAATCCCATACTCGCCTTATTCCTTTTTTTTTTTTTGGGTCCTAAACCAAGGAAAATGAGTGAAATGTACCTAAAATTAATCTCGAATATCAATTATTCACAAGTTAGAAGAACATTCCCTATGCAAACACACGAAATGTCCCAAAATTCCTTCTACTTCATTTAACTCATTTCTTTCCAAAAGATAGTTCATCAACCAAACAATATAAGTGATTTGATCAGAAACAACATTTCAAATAAATTTTCCTAAAATTTTAGCACTTCTTTTCGAAAAATAGCAATGCCAAGTTTATGAATTCTTTATGTTGCAAACGAACTATTCACTCACACAAAAATTCTTGAAATAAATAAATCATATACTTCAATCACAAAGCATTGACTATCAAAATTTATCATCATTGAGTACCTAATTGATCAATTTTCCTTCCGTTACACATTAAGTGGCAACAATATGTATAAATTAACCATTCCCTACACAAAGAAATAAACACCTCCAAACTTGTCTCTTTTATTCTAGTTGATGAATAAATCATCTGTACTTCCACTCACCCAAAATTAAACATAAAGACATACCAAAAAATAACAAAAACTACTCAAATCATGATATAGCTATAAAGATGTGAATTAAAATTGAGTAGAAATGCTAAGAATAGTAAACTGTGCCATGCATTTCCCCATTCAAACTTCAAACAAATTCACAGTTTAATTCAACTCATCAAGTTAATGCAACCTTTGGCATCAGCTTAGGACCCTTAGCCATTCTACTTTTATTAAGCAATGACCAAACTTCACCAATCTTGTCAAACATGAGATTCCCAAAGAGATTCAATCATGAAACATCAAAATATAGATCAACTAGGTATTAGCTTAAGGCCATTAGCCAAACTACTTAAAAAGAAAAACTAAAATACTTCAAATCTATAGACTAAAAATAAAGTGAAACCAAAGTAATCCAAAGTAATCAAAAGCTATGCTGTTCCATCAATAAAAACAAAGAGAATTGTCATCATTCATCAAATCAATCCATGGTCAGGGTTGGTCTTTATCCATGCTCAAGCAAATGGTGGCATTCATCTCCTCATTCCATCTCTTCTTGACCCTCCTCAGCATTACTAGGTTGGGCCTCTTCATGATCATCATCCATGTCCCCTCCGGTCGCAGCCACGTAGATAGATCTTCATGATGTGCTGCAGCAGCCGATGGTGTGCAGTGTCCATGACGTGGACTAAAGTGCCATGCTGGAAATGATGGTGGCTGGACCCATATGCCTAATAAGGTAGTCTTTAAAGCTTCTCCAATGACGGTGAAGTTGTTGTGCATCACCATTTGACTATACGACCAGTATCCTTGCAGATCATCCCTTTCCTCTTCATTTACAGGAGCATTAAACACAAAACCTGGGGGTATCTGAATCATTGAAGAACTCTGAGGTGGTGGTGGCTGTGGCTCGGTAGGGTGTTCCTCCTGGTGGTGCTTTTTATATTACATATTCCCGATTAATCCTTCCTCTAGGATGTGTCAATGGTTCCAAATGACCAATCAGGCAACCTGTTACCATGGTGCAAAGATGGTGAATTAGACTAGGGACATAAAATATAGGTCGCCCAGACCTTTCACTCTCCAAGAACCAATGTCTAATAAGTTAAGCAATATTCACCAGCAACCCAGTCATGATGGTATAAACTAAGAGTACTTTGTCTCTCTAGATAAAGCTCACAGCATTAGACCCCCAAATACGGCTACTGATAAAATAAAACCATAACTTAGCTACTAATGAAAGTCCTTGACGAGCAAATTTCAACTCAGTGGTAGATGAAGTACTCTTAATCCAATCAACCCTCCTGTCACAAATGGCATCTTTAATTGCATTCATATCCTTATCTTTATTATTCAAAAATGCCAAGTATTGATTAGAAGGTATAGGGGGTATGTTAAAATATGTGTTGATCACATCGGCATTGAAATCTACTGGAACCCCCCGTATGCGCACCTTGCCATCCTCTAGTTCACATAAATTGCAATGAAACTCCTTAACCAATTGGGTAGCTCCAGGGTCAACTTGAGCAATTAAAACCCTTCCAATGTCATGACCTAATCTGTTCCTCTATAGCTCTTCTTTCATCTTCATAAACCCCCCAATGCATTGATAGGTCGAAGTTTTGTTCTCTAATTACCTCATGTTTCTTGTTGTTTTTGTACAATTGTTTAGCCCTATCACTCAAAAATTGAGGTTCAATCTGCTCACCACCTTCAAACGGTTGTTCCAAACCCCCTTATCCACTAGTGCCCTCTCTGGACTTCCTTTTCCTCGACCCGGTTCCTTTTCCTCTCATCCTAACCCCACTTTTCGCACTACCATAAACCCCTCTAGTCATTTTGAATCAGCAAAAATCAATTAATAATTTAAGTATTCAACCCCCAATCAAGAATCACAACCACGAAATCACAATAAAAAAATTTCAACAAATTTCCAAATATTTCAACCCCAATTCAGCCTAAATCAAATGTCAAGTCAATAATTCAAACAATTGGACAAATCAATAACAAAATTCTCCTAAAACAAATTCGCACCAATTAATTGTCCAAAATTCAACAATTGAATACTACCAATTTCACCACAAATTAATCCACAAAACCCCACAATTAACAAATTATCAATTAAAACTAAGAATCCAAGGAAGGATATTACCCGTTTCTTTTTGTGAATGAAATTTCCTTGGAATGCTTGTGTATCAATCGACATCTAGATGTGATATAAGAGACAGTCTATCTTATGGAAAGCTTTGATGTTCCTAGAGGAAAATAGAATGATATTTGTGCTTGGATGTGGAGTTAGAAGTGATTTTTAGTGAATATGATGGAAGAATTTTGAGGGATTGGGGTTAGAGTTTTCGGATGAGAAAAGAGGAATTGAAAAGTTTATGAATTAGATTGTTTAAGAAGTGGTATTTTAAAAACGAAACTGTCTTTTGAGATCACGATCAGGCCTGATTCGAGATCGCAATCTCGGATTTAGTATCGTGATCTCGACTCGGTGCAAAAATAGCCTTTGTAGAAGTTTGGAGTTGAGATAGCGATCTCAACCAAATGACCATTTTGCCCTCCAGAAGTTTGAGTTTGAGATCGCGATCACGAGCTCAACTTTTGCAAAATGAATTTTTCACACTAGCCGAAATTGCTTCACATCTTTATCACTTTTCTTCATTTGCAAGGACAACCTCAAACAAAAAATTCACAAGTTAGGATGACAATTTTTAGTCATTCTTTAGCATCAATTTATTCAACTCAAAAACTCAACTATTTTTTTTTTTAAACAAAAATTCTAACCTAATTCAAACCAATTTACTCAAAATCAAGCCAATTAAAAATCACACCAAAAGAAAGCAATAACAACTAAATTAAAGACTTGGGTTGCCTCCTAAGAAGCACTCTTTTACAATCACTAGCTTGAATATGGCATAGGACTTCAATCCAAGTAATTGAGGATGATTGACCCTCCTTTTCCTTTTGGTTTCCACGGAAAAGTTTGATACCTTTTCCTTCGTGATTAAAGCTTGATTTTTGGGATTTCAATGCACAAGTCCTTTCTTTCTAGCTTTAGCCATCGCTAGTGCCCCAATTAACATCTCCAATTGTTTCTCAAACCATTTTCTTTACTTTTTGTGCCTGTCAATTTATTGACATCACCATGTGTATGCAGATCCTTAGCAAATAGCTCTTGATCTTAGACAAGGATCAAAGATGTGTTACCGGGGAATTTTTCCTTCAATTCATTTCTTGGATCTCGTTGGTATTTCCAACACTTGATTGAGCGAATTTCCTTGGTTAACTTCATTTTGCTCTTCATTTGACCAAGCAAGGAAAGAAATAAGAAATTGGTTAGCACATTTTTCTTCGACAATGGAAATATTATCATTATATTACATCAAATTCAATTGATTCATTTTCAACTCGTAAGACCAACTTTCCTTTGTTCACATCAATAATGCATGAGCGGTTTACAAGAAAGGCATTCCTAGAATCAATGGAACCTCACTCTCTTCACCCTTATCTAGTACAAAGAAATCAACGGGAAATACCAACTTTTCAAATTGTACAAGAACATCCTCAGCAACAAGCCATATGGTTTTCTCTCGGATAAATTCTCCAATTGGAATGTGATATTAGTTGGCTTGATATTGTTGATCCCTAATTTGTCATAGATGGCCTATGCTTGCCCGCAAATCACAAAGTGATCGATGCCATGTTTTTCCTCCAACATTCACCGGTATCATGAAACTACCGGGATCCTTGAGTTTAGGGGGCAACCGCCTTTGAACAATGGCACTACATTGGGCATCAAGGCATACTTTCTCATCATCATCCCACTTTCGCTTCCTTGCCAAAAGATCCTTCATGAAACGAGCATAGTTGGGCATCTTAGTGAGGACATCAATCAAAGGAATGTTGACATTAATCTTTTTCAACATATCCAAGACATGATTGAATTGCTTGTCTTTTTCCTCATTTCTTGGATCAATGAGTCGTTGAGGGAATGACACTTTTATTGATGGATCTATCTTTAAAGGTTCCTCGACATGTTTCTTCTTGGATACCTTGATCTCATTCTTTTGTCATCCTTCTTTGCTTCATCATCAACCACTTCCTTTTCATTCTTAACTACCTTGGACATTTGATCCTTGCTTCCTTCCTCCACCTTTTTCTTCTCCTTAGATTCAACCAATTCTTTTCCACTCCTTAGGATTATGGCATTGTATTGCTCATTGGGGTTTGGAATAGTATCACTCGAAAATGCCCCAGTAGGTTTGTCATTATTCAACCTTGCCAATTGCCCAAATTGAATCTCCAAATTCCTTGTTGAAGCCTTCAAATTCTCATAATCTCTTTTATGCTCCTCATTTTCCTATCCAACTCTCTTCTCAAGTACTCAGCCTCTCTTTTCCAACCTTCTTCACCCAAATTCTCTCTTGGAACATATTGATCATGATAAATGGGTTGGGAAGAATTGGCATAATGGAGAGGAGGTCTTTGTTATTGGTTTTGAAATGAAGGGTTGGGAAAAGATTGATATGAGTTGGGTTGGAAATTTTTTTGATATGGCGGTTGATATGGTCTAGTGTAACTGTGAGGAACTTGAGGCTTGAGTGTGTTGGGCATTTTGAGGTGGGGGATTTGGTTGATGAGAAGGATTGGATTGGTTGTTGGTGTTACTCCATGAGAAATTTAGGTGATTCCTCCAAAATCGAAGACAATCCCAGCTTGGCGCCAAAAACTTGATTGCTTCGTTAGGTAGAATTCAACTTTGAAAGAACAAGTAAGCAATAATTAACCACACTACTTCACTATACTCTAACTAACTTCAGCAAGTATATGGAGTTGATAGTGGCATAGGATGAGTGGATTTCGTCCCACAAGGATTGTTGGAAGGCAATTACCAAGATTTACGAATATTTGTGTAGCTAAGCAAAATCAACAATGGATGATGAAACTATTCTAATAAAAATCATAATTAAATGAAAGCAATGTAAACTTAATTTTAAGCTATATTGACTAAAAAAGCAAGTGAAAATAACCAATTACAATATTAAGAAACTAGTTAATCTATTCTAGTAAAAGAAAGTAAAGGAAACTAGCACTTAATTCTAACCTAAATTAACCAAATTAAGACTAAAATTAAAAGCAAGCAAATTACGCAATTAAAAGGACTACAAATAAGAAAACTAAAAGCAAGCATTTCTAAACTAGAAATTGGAAAGAGTTAAACTTGAAATCTAAGTATTTTTGGATTTTTGATAAAAATAGAGAAAGCCCACTAGGAATTAACTAGAAATTAATGCAAGAAATTGAGAATTCTTAAATATAAAGCAAGAAATTATCAAAAACCCTAATTGTCCTAAGAAACCCTTTCTTGCTTTAAGCAAAGAAATTTTTAATAAATTAGACTAGAAAGCAAGTAAAAAGAAGCTGTCTACATGAAACTTGCGATTAACCCATTATAATTATCTAATCAAAATTCAAACTTCACAAGAAATTAAATGAAGATCTAAGAGACAATTCTATTAAAGAAGAAAACTTGGGGTTCAAGATATCCTAAACTATTTCAGATCCTACTTTCTATCTAATAATAAACCTCATTTTGTGTAGAAGAGATTTTTAATAGCTTAAATAGTGTATTGTTACACAAGGCAAAAATCAGGAGTTGTTGGCTAAAAGTTTACAAAATTGCCCTTACAACTTAACCCTTAGCGAGTTGAGATCGCGATATGAAAAGTTTGAGATCGCGATCTCGACTCTAATACATTTAAATCATATTCCCGAATCGAGATCGCGATATGGAAAGTTTGAGATCGTGAATACATTTAAAGCATTTTCTCGAGTCGAGATCACGATATGGAAAGTTCGAGATCACGATCTCGACTCTGTTCCCAGTATTCTTCATTTCTTTCATAATTGCAATTTGGTCCTTTGAGCTTTGTTCATTCCAGCTTCCAACCTCTAATTTTTGACCTGCATAATATTAACACCATTAAGCAATTACTTAAGTTGGAAATTTAATAAAAACTTATCATATTTAATCAAGAACAGAAATTCAAACTCATATCAAAGAAATTAACTAAAATCTTCAATTACTTACCCAAAGTGTCTCGGGATTTAAACTATCAAAATGCTATAATTTAGAGTGTAATAACTCTAGTTTACTAGAGTTATCAACAAGGTCCCCCCTAAATACGATGAACCAACCTGGACCCGCCGATGTTCTAAAGAGGCCAAGATCAGGACTTAAGAAAAAGCAAAATAAAAATCAAAAGTTATGTGAACTAGGAGAGTCATCTGAATTCTTCTTCAACCAACATGGGTGAGAACTTAGGATTTGTAGAACCCTAAAAGGCTCTTAGCCATGGATAAGAGTCAATGCAAAAGCGTTTTACTCTTGTAACAGCATTTAGAAAAATTTTAGTGTGATTACAACACTTAGAATTTTTTAGGGAATGTTTAAGCCAAAGGAAGGCAATAATACACTATACAAAGACTATTTCTAGGTATACTTGTTTTTGTATAAACGAAGTGTGAGCTATAAGCATGAAGTGAAAGGAAGAACTTGTATTTATTACAACTACAAAGAGTCATACAAGGAGCCCTACAACCATATCACTATTTTTCACCTCGTCTCCCACTGACTGATCATAGGGAAGCCTAGTATACAAGCTTTCATCCTTCGTCAAGTGATCACAAGCCATCGTAAAACCCATCACAAATGACTGCTTGATGAACTTCTTCAACTTTTTATCGCACTTCTCTGAGGCTAGGAACACGTTTATGCCTTGAATTCTCAGCTCAACCTCACGAGTTGCAAGCTTGACCTCAGCCAACTGGAGATCTTTTTATGTTTGGAAAACCTTCTTATCTCATTTAGCCACATCTATTTGAAGAGTTCTCTTCTCAGATTCTAGATGACTGATTTTCTCCTTTAGCTTATCCATTTGAGCCTTCTATTCATCGAACCTCTAGCTGGCTTCGAGGTTGCACTTCATTTCTTTTTCATCTACAGCCTTTTTTATAGCTTTTTTTATTCTTCTGTTTGCTCAAACTTGGCACGGGCAACTTATTGTCTCATGTTAGTGATTTCATAGGCAAAAGTTACATCTCTCTCAGCTTGTGTAGATAAGTGAGCAACTAGCTGCAACAATAATAAAACAATTCAAGTAAGAAGCCAAAAAGGGACTAAAAAGTTTCAAAAATTAAAGAGATGGGGGAGTTGCTTACATTAATCAAACTAACGTGCATCTCATCAATCCTTTGTTGAGAAGTCAGACATTTGACATACTTCATGTCCCGAGGGAAGGTGATGACCGTAGCCAGCTCCTGAGCCACCCTAGCATGTTGGGATATCAAAATCATTTATGCCCACTTCTAATGAAGTTTTACTCCTGAAATTTATACACCTCTAGATGGGTATGAGAGACAACAGGGAATAAGCATTGACCCCAAGACCTATCCTGAGAACCAATAGCCTTCCTTTTCTCTTTGGGGGTTGGCTTTTTACTGCTTGAACTAGGTCGCCATTCAATTATGTTAGGATTTTCTAGACAAACAAATGCAACTATTTGAGCCCAAGAATAGGGGTGCTAATCATAAGAAGTAATATATTGAAGAGTTGGGTTTCTAGAGCTTTGCCCTGAAGCTCTCTCTTACAACACCAGAGATACTGAAGGATTAAAGGGCTATGGAGGCCGTGGTAATAATCCTTCTTTCTTCCTCGTCATCCTCGGTGTTGCTAGATAACTCTATTGTAATAGTGGCTTGAGCCCTTTTTCTCGAGAACAAGGAGGAACGATAGCTGCAGGAGTAGCCACGGCCACTGTCATTATCCGGGGTGCTTGTGGTACAGTTGGAGATAATGGTCCCCGCTGCAGCCAAGTCAATAAAAGTGGACAAGGCATGGCATTCACTATCAAAGTAGCAATTTCACTAGAACCTGCAGTGGGGGTCAGCTGAGCTGACGAGCTAGCCCCAACAGCCAAGGTAGTGGATATGAGGCTCCTCAAGTATGCACTCAAGCTTGCAAACTCAAAATTCTATAATTGTACTTCGACACAATTGCAAAATGATACAACCTTAAGTGCAGAAATAAAGAAAGGAGTAATTAACCTTTCATGTGGTCAAAGTCTTCTAGGATATTTCAACAAGGGAAAAGGCCAGTCGCTGATGTCAGCCCAAGCTAAAGTGTCATGACTTAAGATGATAGGCTGACCTCAGAAGCCAACCCTAAGAGTGGCCTAAATTAATTCCTTGGCATAATTGGAATCCGAAGGTACGGCATTTCTAGCCAAAGTAGATTCCTTAACAAGGTTCTATGTGCACTAAGGCATCACAAGTTCAAGGTGTCGGATGTAGCTCGAGGAGACATGTAGAAAAACCCATGGTTCAAGGTTAACTTTAGCATCATCCTAAAGGTTTCTAATGAAAGGGGAACATTATATGATTTACACATAATACAAGACCCCACTATTATCATAATACAATTAGGGGTTGGTTGGGATATGCAACTGTTCCAACGGTTAGCCAATTAGAAAAGAAGAGGGGGCAGGGACAGTCTTAAGCGTACTTCTAGTTGCTTTTAGTAAATGGTTATGTATTCGGGGGGGAGGGAGGAGGGGGGAGGTCGGTGACCTTGGTCTTCAGCTAAAGGTAATTTTATATGTACCTTTTTTAGAAGTCGGTATCATGGTCCCTTTGTGCCTAATGGCTTCAGGATAAAAATATTTTGGGTATCTATAATTTGGAGCCTTGAGTACTCATTCACAAAGGGCTCGGAGGAAGAAGGTTGCCCTGGAAAATTCAAGAGAACTGCAGCAAGGAGAGCCTTAATATGAGGGTTTAATAATTTATCAATGAGATCCCTAAGAGAATGGGGTTGTGGTGTGCTAATAAAAGAGAAGGGAGGGAACGAATCAGACATTATTGAAGAATATTTCAGAAATTTGGAAAAAAGTTTGAAGGAGTTTTGAATTTTGAAAAAACTACGAGTACTTGCAAGACGTTGCGGAATGAGAAATGACTGGGAAAACGTTAAAGGAAAAATTGGCGAAAAGTGGCATATATGAGTAAAGGGCTTAGGGAAATTGGTTGTAGCAATAAAAAAGCCTGGTAAATTAAGTTGAAAAGAGCAAGAGATGGAGGAATCTGGGAACTTTTTTGTAGGGAATGAGGGTAATTAGTAGCAGGGGCAAGCATTAGAGGAAGGTGGAAGTAAAAGTAATGAAAAATTCTAAGGTATGTATATATACTAAAATAATATGGCTGATAGGCCCATTGGGGTAAGACAAAAAGAGATTTATTTATGGTTAATTGGGCCGAATCAGTGAACAAAAATAGATTCGATCCAGATTGGTAATTAAGGAAAGGAATAAATTAGGGAATGTGGAAGTAAGTGTAGGTTCGAGAAACAAGGGATGTGGTATGATGGTAAATATGGGTACAAGAAACAAGGCAATTTTGGGCATGTTTTGAGGAAAGGTAATCAGTGTGGGAATTTGAATGATCAAATATAGCTAGCAGGCATATCAAGAGTTTGGTTTTAAAAATGAACGGATAGATTGAAGAGGGAATTCAAATAAGACCTCGTGGAGCTGGAGCTTGGGGACTAAGGCTTGGGGTGAAGAGTTCTTAGCAAGAAAACTCAAAGTTTGGAATTTGGGAGAATAGAATAAAAGAAGAAAAAAGTTCGAGGCTCAAAATCCACTATGCGAATATGGGCCCATTGGGGACTTCAATTTTGATGTTCATAACTTTAGTAAACTAGAGTTATTTTACTCTAAATTATGGCATTTTGATAGTTTAAATTCTGGACATTGGTTAATTAATTGAAGGTTTTAGTTAATTTCTTTCATAGGTGTTTATATTTTGTTCTTGTTAAATATGATAAGTTATTATTAAAAATTTAACTAAATTAATTGTCTAATTGGGTTAATATTATGCAGGTCTAAATTAGGAGTTGGAAGATGAAATGAACAAAGTTCAAGGACCAAGATGCAATTATAGAAGAATAGAATGCTTGCTGGGAAGAGAGTCGAGATCGTAATCTAGACTTGAAAAAATGACTTAAGTGATTTAGAGTCCATATCGTGATATGGACTCACTGGTAGTTTAAGTTGTAAGGGCAATTCTGTAATATTCTAGCAACCAATTTTTGATTTTTGTCTTGTGTAATATTCCACTATTTAAGCTACTTTAAAATTGTAATAGGGGTAAGTAGGTATAGAGTAAGTAGGCAGTTAGTAATTTTTAGGGTAGATTAGCATAGCTTAACTTTCAAGATTCCTTTTTAATGAAAAGTTCTCTTTAATCATCTTTTAGATCTAGTTTTAATTTCCTTGTAAGTTTAAATTTTGATTAGAAAATTGTAGTGGGTTAATTATTAGCTTCAAGTAGATATAATTTTTACTTGCTTTGTAGTTTAAATTAGTGAGAATCTCTTTGCTTTCATTCTAGGATTTCATAGAGAAATTAGGGTTCTTGTTGATTTGTTGCTTTTTAGTTAAGAATTTTCAATTCCTTGCATTAATTTCTAGTTAATTTTTATTGGGCTTTCTTTATTATTATCAAAAATCCAAAAATATTTAGATTTCAATTTTAACTCTTTCCAAATTCATAGTTTAGAAATGGTTGCTTCTAGCCTTCAAAACTTATTTTATGTAGTCTTTTTAATTGGGTTACCTAATTGCTTTTTAATTTTAGTCTTATTTTGGACAATTTAACTCAATTTAAAGTAGAATTAAGTGCTTTTTTTTTAATTGCTTTTATTAGAATATAGTAGCTACTTTCTCAATTTTGTAATTGCTTAGTTTCATTTACTTGCTTTAGTAGATAATTTAGCTTAATTTAGGTTTTAATTGCTTGAGTTTAATTATGGCTTTGAGTAGTGTAGTTTTATCTTCTATTGTTTGAATTTGCTTAACTATGCAACGATCCATAAATCTTGATAATTGCTTGCCAAACAATCTTCGTGGGAACGATACCTACTCATCCTATACTACTATCAACTCCATATACCTGCGAAAGTTAGGTAGAGTATAGTGATCTTGTGAGGTTAGTCATTGCTTGTTTGTTTTTAAAGTTGAACTCTACCTAGAACAACCAATCAAGTTTTTGGCACCGTTGCCGAGGATTGTTCTGGGTATTCGGCTACATTAAGCACTTTACGGGTCGCGTAGATTAAGCACTTTATTTTAATTTAGTTGTCAATTTTGTTTATTCATTCAGGTTGGTTGTCTATCTTGTGAAATTGTCTTGGCTCTTGAATTGACTATTTGCTTTGATTTTGTTGTAGTGCCTGGTAAGAGGAGATAAAGGGCCGTTTATTTGCTTGGACAAGGAAAGGGAAAAAGAGTTAAGGGAAATCCGGAAGCTTTGAAGAGTACAACAAGAGCAAGAAAGAATTGAAATGGCAAATGCTAATTTGAACTTGGAGAACGATGAAGAAGAGATTGTTGAAAATAATGGAATAGGTGGTTACGAAAATGGAAATGGCATGAATGGGAATGGAAGGCCATTGAGGGAATATGCCTTGCCAAATTTTGATGTGCAAATTCTAGCATTGCACGGATGCCCGTGCAAGTTAACAATTTTGAAATTAAGCTCGCCTTGGTACAAAAGCTCCAAGTTCATGCAATGTTTGGGGGTGGTCCTAATGAAGACCCCTATACACATGCTCCAAGCTCCACACGCATGGAACATTTATCACATGGAATCAACTTGCTCAAGAATTCCTGGCAAAGCATTTTCCACCCGCAAGAACTGCCAAATTGAGAAATGAAATTACCACATTTAAGCAAGATGTTGGTGAAAGCTTTGGAGAAGCTTGGGAGCGGTTCAAGGAATTACTAAGGAAATGTCCTAACTATGCGATTCCTATAATGGTTTCACTCAAGAGACAAAATCCATAGTAGATGTCTCCGCCGATGGGTTCATATCCAAGCTCAAGAGTTGCTCAATAGGATGGCATACAATCATTATTATCATGGACCGATGATTCCACCAGTGGCTCAACACCTAACCAATCAAACTAATGCACAAGGTGGAGTGTTGAATTTGAACATGCAAGAAGCTTTTTTGGCACAACAAAATATGTTCATGAGTTTGATGAACAACATTGCTAAGGCATTGGAGAACTTAGGAAAACCAAGTAGTGTAAATGCTATGTCTTCTTCTCCAACCCAACCAAGCATGCTATGTGATTTTTGTAGAGGTGGTCACGCAAATGGACAATATGAAATGCCTTATGGGTCCAATGAGAAACTCAATTATATGTCTAATCAATCATCATTTCCAAGAAATCCATTCATGTGCTTATGGGAATACATATAATCCTTCTTGGAAGAATCATCCTAATTTTTCGTGAAGCAACACCAACAATCAATCCAATCCTCCTTATCAACCGAATCCCTCACCTCAAAATGTCCAACACAATCAAGCTTCAAGTTTCTCACCTAGACCTTATCAACCGCCACATCAAAGAAATTTCCTAACCAACTCATATCAATCTTTCCTAACCCTTCATTTCAAAACCAACAACCAAGATCTCCCTTCTAATATGCAAATTCTTGCCAAGCTATGTATCATGACCAATATGCTCCAAGAGAGAATGTGAGTGAAGATGGTTGGAAAAAAGAAGCTGAGTATTTGAGAATTCAGTTGGAAAGGAAAAAGGAAGAACATAAGAGAGTTTATGAGAATTTGAAGACTTCGACGAGTAATTTGGAAATTCAATTGGGTCAATTGGCAAGGTTGAATAATGATAGATCTCTAGGGGCATTTGCGAGTGATACTATTCCAAATCTCAAGGAGCAATGCTATGCCATAACCCTAAAGAGTGGAAAAGATTGGTAGAACCCAAGGAGAAGAAAAGGTGAAAGAAGGAAGTAAGGAACAAAAGTCTAATGCAATTGAGAATGAAAAAGAAGTTATTGGTGATGAAGATAAGAAGGAACAAAAGAATGAGATCAAGGTATCCAAGAAGAAGCATGTGGATGAATCTTTGAAGATAGATCCATCAATAAAAGTGCCATTTTTTCAAAGGCTCGTTGATCCAAGGGAGGAGGAAAAAGAGAAGCAATTCACCCACTTCTTGGATATGTTGAAAAAGATTAATCTCAATATTCCTTTGATTAATGTCCTCACCAAGATGCCCAACTATGCTCTCTTCATGAAGGATCTTTTGGCAAGGAAGAGACAGTGGGATAATGATGAGAAAGTATGCCTTGATGCCCAATGTAGTTCCATTGTTCAAAGGCGGTTGCCCCCTAAACTCAAGGATCCCGGTAGTTTCATGATACCGGTGAATGTTGGAGTAAAAACATGGCATCGATCACTTCGTGATTTGGGGGCAAGCATAAATATCATGCCAAAGACCATCTATGACAAATTAGCGATCAACAATATCAAGCCAACTAATATCACACTCCAATTGGCGGATTTATCCGAGAGAAAACCATATGGCCTGTTTGAGGATGTTCTTGTACAAGTTGAAAAGTTGGTATTTCCATTTGATTTCTTTGTGCTAGATAAGGGTGAAGAGAGTGAGATTCCATTGATTCTAGGAAGGCCTTTCTTGTAGACCGCTCATGCATTAATTGATGTGAACAAAGGGAAGTTGGTCTTATGAGTTGAAAATGAATCAATTGAATTTGATGTGTTTGAATATAATGATAATATTCCCATTGTTGAAGAAAAATGTGCAAACCAATTTCTTATTTCTTTCCTTGCTTGGTCAAATGAAGAGCAAAATAAAGTTAACCAAGGCAATTCGCTCAATCAAGTGTTGGAAATAAAACAAGATCCAAGAAATGAATTGAAGGAAAAATCCCCCCGATAAGGGATGTTTGTTGACGAAGGATCAAGAGCTATTTGCTAAGGATCGGCAAAATGGTGATGTCAAGAAGTTGAAAAGTCACAAAGAGTAAAGAAAATGGTTTGAGAAACAATTGGAGATGTTAATTGGTGCACTTGCGATGGCTAAGGCTTGGAAGAAAGGACTTGTGCGTGGAAGAAACGAGAATCAAGCTTTAATCATGAAGAAAAAAGGGATTAAGCTTTTCTATGGAAACCAAAAGGAAAAGGTGGCCAACCATTCTCAAGTACTCGGAATAAATGCCCATGTCGTAGTCAAGCTACTGACTATAAAATAGCGCTTCTTGGGAGGCAACCCAAGTCTTTAATTAAGTTGTTATTGTTTTCATTTGGTGTGATTTTTTAATTAGTTTGATTTTGAGTAATTTAAGGTTAGAATTTTAGTCTAAAAATATATGTTTTTGAATTGAATAAATGGTGCTAAAAAAGGAGGGAAATTGTCATCTTAACTTGTTAATTTTGTGTTAGTAGGTTGTGCATGGAATTTGAGAAAAGTGATGAAGAGTGGAGAAATTTTGTTTAAGTGTTGAAAATACACTTTGCAAAAGTTCAGCTCCATATCACGATCTCAAATTACAGATCGTGATATGGATCTCAAACTTTTGGAGTGTATATTGGTCATTTGTTCCATATCTAGATCTCAAATTTGAGATCGTGATATGAACCTCAAACTTCTACAAAGGTATAATGATTTGAGATCCGAGTCGAGATCGTGATCTCAAATTCGATATCGCGATCTCAACTCCATCCAAATCATGATCTCGAGATCCGTCTAGATCGTGATCTGGAAAACCCAGATCTCGATCTTGATCCAATAGAAACAATTACTTATGTAGCTTTTCTTCTTCTTTTCTCAAAAATTTCCAACCTTCTTGTCTGTTCAACTGAAAAAAAAAAACCCTTTCCCAATCCCTAAAAAAAAATTTCCATTTTCTTCCATTCAAAATCACTTCAACCATCATAACTCACCACTAACATCTTTCTATTTCCTCCTAGGAGCATCAAGGCAAGGATATTGAAGATGAAAATTTTCTTTGTTTTTCGTAATTTAGTACCTTGGATTTTAATTACTCTTATTTTCAGTATTTTTATTTGGAATATTTTAGTTTTTGAGTAGATTGGCTAATGGCCTTAAGCTGACGCCAAGTAGATATCTTTTTTGATGCTTCATAGATTAAATCTTTTTGAGAATTGCTTGTTGGATACTTGGTGTGGTTTTTGGTCATGTTATCGACTAATAAGAGTAGATTGGTTAAGGGCCTTAAACTGATGCCATGTTGCAATTGTTGATGATTTGAATTGGATGTTGATTTTTATGGAGCTTAATTGATGAGGTGCATGGCTTGGTTAAGTACCGTTAGTACTTTTACTTAGTTTCTACTAATTGTTAGTTTAAAATTGTGTCGTAGTTTGAGTAGTTGTTGTTAATGGTGGATATGTCTTTATGTTTAATTTTGAGTGAGTGGAAGGATGATTTATTCATCAACTTGCATAAAAGAGACAAGTTTGGGGTGTTTATTTTTCGTGTTGGGAATGGTTATTTTGTGCATATTGATGTCACTTAATGTATAATGGATGGGAAAGTGACCAAATAAGTAATCGATAATGATGAATTTTGACGTACAATACTATATGATTGAAGTATTTGAATGGGTCATGTCATGGATTTAATGTGAGTGAGTAGTTCTTTTACAACATAAAGATTTCAAAAACTTGGCATTACTATTTTTTCAAAAAGAAGTATAAGAAAATTTAGGAAATTTATTTGAAATATTGTTTCTGATCAAATCACTTATATTATTTTGTTAAACAATTTATCTTTTGGAAAAATCTGAGTTAAATCAAATAGAAGAAATTTTGGGACATTTTGTGTGTTTGCATTGGGAGTGATGTTCTTCTAATTTGTGAATAATTGGTATTTGAAATTAATTTTAAGTGCATTTCACTCTTTTTCCTTGGTTTAGGGCCGTCTTTAATCATTAAAAAAAATAGTTTGCTTTTAGGAATAAGGCAAGTACAGGATTCCGACATGTACTCTTGTTATTTTTCCGAAACAAGCCATTAGAGTAGTAATAAGGCGAGTACGGGATTTCAACATGTACCTATGTTATTTCTCTGAATTAAGCCATTAGCAATTGCATACCAATAAATTAAGGAGTAAATGTCTGTAATACTTATCATTGATCTCATATTACTTATTCCTTGTTAGAGGTCTATTCCCAAAATGTGTGACATTTGCATTGAAGTAGATTCCTAAATGAACTTCTATTTTCATGAGGCCTAGCCGGGATAATTGATTAACTCCATAATATTTGTGATTTGAGAAGCAATGATGTTTTAAATGGATAGAACTAAAAAGTTTACTAACTCTTTTCGAGAATAGTAATTCTTGAGTGATTTAAAATCTCATGTAGTAAATGAACGTGTGCTTCTTAGTAGAAAAATTACAATTTTGATTAACTCATTTAATTACTTCAATATCATATAGTATTGAAAGTTTCTTAAGAGATTTCTTAATTGTTCTAAGTACATCCACAATTTATCAAACTTTTGTCAATTTTGGTGGTTTTTATGTGTTTAAGTGTTCCAGGCTTCTCTTAATTTCTCTTTTGCTCGGGACTAGCCAAACGCTAAGTTTGGAGGTGTTATAACTCTAGTAAACTAAAGTTCTTATTTTACTCTAATGACATTTTGATAGTTTAAATTCTAAACTTTGGTTAATTAATTGAAGGTTTTTAGTTAATTTCTTTCATATGTATTTATGTTTTTGTTCTTGTTAAATATGATAAGTTTTTATTAAAATTTTAGCTAAATTAATTGCTTAATTGGGTCAATATTATGTAGGTCTAAATTAGGGGCTGAAGTTAGAATGAACAAAGTTCAAGGACCAAGACTTGCAATTATAGAAGAATTGAAGGCTTGCTGGGAAGAGAGTCTAGATCGCGATTTGGACTCCTCCGGATCGCAATTTGGACTCGGGAAAATGACTTAAGTGATTTAGAGTCCATAAGTGATCTCAAAATTCATATCGCGATACGGACTTGTTGGTACTTTAAGTTATAAGGGCAATTTTGTAATATTCTAGCAACCAATTTCTGATTTTTGCCTTGTGTAATATCTCCACTATTTAAGAGACTTTAAAATTGTAATAGCCGTAAGTAGGAATAGAGTAAGTCAGTAGTTAGTAATTTTTAAGGTAGATTAGAATAGCTTAAATTTCAAGTTTCCTTTTTAATGAAAAGTTCTCTTTAATCATCTTTTAGATCTAGTTTTAATTTCCTTGCAAGTTTAAATTTTGATTAGATAAATGTAGTGGATTAATCATTAACTTCAAGTAGATATAATTTTTACTTGCTTTCTAGTTTAAATTAGTGAGAATCTCTTTGCTTTCATTCTTAAAGGGTTTCATAGAGAAATTAGGGTTCTTGTTGATTTATTGCTTTTTAGTTAAGAATTTTCAATTCCTTGCATTAATTTCTAGTTAATTTTAGTGGCCTTTCTTTATTATTATCAAAAATCTAAAAATATTTAGATTTCAATTTTAACTCTTTCCAAATTCTAGTTTAGAAATGGTGCTTCTAGCCTTCAAAACTTATTTTATGTAGCCTTTTTAATTGGGTTACCTAATTGCTTTTTAATTTTAGTCTTATTTTGATTAATTTAAAGTAGAATTATTGCTTTTTTTTTAATTGCTTTTATTAGAATATAGTAGCTAGTTTCTTAATTTTGTAATTGCTTAGTTTCATTTACTTGCTTTACTAGATAATTTAGCTTAATTTAGGTATTAATTGCTTGAGTTTAATTATGGCTTTGAGTAGTGTAGTTTCATCTTCTATTGTTTGAATTTGCTTAACTATGCAAGGATCCGTAAATCTTGATAATTGCTTGCCAAACAATCTTACGTGTGAACGATACCCGCTCATCCTATACTACTATCAACTCCGTATACCTGCGAAAGTTAGGTAGAGTATAGTGATCTTGTGAGGTTAGTCATTGCTTGTTTGTTTTTAAAGTTGAACTCTACCTAGAACAAGCAATTAGATGTAAAAAGTCAATGTATTCTCGTCTAGGTCAGATGCTAAAAATATTCGGGTTCAGTAGTTCAAATCAATGTAGCAAGGGATCTTTTGGTAAAAATTTAAGCTTCTGCTTCATAGGTTTCAACTTGGGGACTTCAGTTCAAGGTTAAAAAAGAAAAAAGAAAGAAGAGAAGAAGAAGAAAAATTAGGAGAAGGAAGAAGATAAGCCTGAACCTTGGTGCTTGCCTCGGATTCATATAACAAATTCGTCTCTTAAGCTAAATTTAGCACTGAACTAAGGAGACTAATAATGATACAATCTGTCCACATGGCATTTATATATTTATGAAACATGCTATGTAACAAGTTCATTAAGGGCATTTATGTCCTTTAACCCTCATGCCTAGCTGAGAGGGTTAGGGCCCGGACATCCCTCATGATAATATATAAATAAGGGATACTTGAGCCTTAATTGGAACTCATTATCACTTATCATTGTCTTAATACAATTCCCCAAATTCTCTCTCTCTCTCTCTCTCTTTCGGTGAATTTAACTCGCATCAATTGATGAGGAATATTTGTTCCTTTTCGGCTTAGTTTGGTTTGCAAGGATTATAGTTATGGAAAGTATTCTTTATCCCAAAAATTAAATTCTTTTGTTTGGTCCATTTTTAAGTTGTTGCGAAAATAAAAATTTTCCTAAAAACAAAGAAAGTGGTTACAGAATACTACGAATCTAAATCCCCATATCCCATTGGTATTCTTATTACTTTCCTTGAGAATTTAATTATAAATCTATGCTCAAGACACTTTAAACCCTTTTCACTCTATCTCTTCTAACTTCCGTTGAAAAATTGTACCTACTTTCTTCTTATCCTTTTTCTCTTGTTTATTCGATTGACTACTACCTTAACAATCCAAAAGCCTTTTGATTTTCCTGCAACTGACAGACTGAGATTAATTATTTATATAAGCTATTTTGGTTTTCCTTCTTTTTCAAAAAAAAAAAAAAATGAAGCTCATCTGATAAACCAATAGCATGTGTGGGAGAATTTTTTTTTTTTAGTTTAAAATTATGGGTTAATTGTAACATGCATCCCTGAACTATTTTTTTTTTATACTTTGCATCCTAAACTATCAATTTTTGTATTTTAGTACCTTATACTATCAATTTTTAGCACATTACTCAAATTGGTTGAAATTTTGTGATTTTTTGCAACTATTTTTGGGTGAAAAGACTTTAAAACTATAATTTGTATTTGATTACTAAAATATTCTTATTTATATATTGGTATTAAAGTATTCTCACTACAAAAAATATCAAAATTCATCGATTTTCAACTAATTTGAGCAATGTGCCAATAATTAATCTTATAAGGTACTAAAGTGCAAAAATTAATTGTTTAGGAACATTAGCAAAATTTTGATAGTTCAGGAATGTGTATTACAATTAAACCTAAAATTGTTGAGATTACAATAAACCAATTGCAAATTAACTAAATTGTGTAATTTTTTGTCGGTTATGTTTTTATGCATAATTTCATGGAGTTCACGCATCATAGAACTCTCCAGAAATAGCTTTTTTTATGCATGATTACACGATTATAAAGATAATACTATTATATAGGTGCTATTATTTTTATTTGTTATTTTTGGTAATTATCTGCAATTTGTAAAATCCTCCTACGTATTATGCACTAGATTTTGCTACTGTTACAACTTACCATGAAATTAAGAATGGTCATCTTCCTTTCTTGGGATCTAGTATCAAATATTATCAATTCTCCCTCTCTTTCTTACTCCAATTTCAGCACTTCATGTATCTAGTAATTGTTTCTTTATTTTCCCTTTTAATTTATTATTCTCTTGTTAGTTTTTCTTAAAAATACAGCCCTCTGATTTTACACATATTTAAGTCATTCGGTAATTCAAAGTGCTCGTAATCCCTCTAAACTTCTATCGAGGCAATGCAGATAATCTTGAAACTGAGCTTTTTGGGAGGCACTATGGAGTAGATATACGACGTGGATTTGTGACGAAGTTGTTGAAAAATATTACTTTTTTTTAATTTTTCAAATAATTCTTTAGTTTTTTTTTTCTTTAGGTAAATGTTTTATATTTTGTATGTAATTTTTTACTATGTATATTTATTGTTCATAATTATAATATAAAATGATTGAACAAAACATTTTTCACGGATTATACGAGTAGGGATATATTTGGTAATCTAGTAAAATGTAAAATACATTCTTTGTTATAGATATTGAACCAAACATTGAAACTAGAATCTATGTAATTTTCCTATCAAAATTTCTACAAGTATCCAAACATGATAAAGGAATATTCTTTCGTAAATTTACATTCTCTCAGCAACAAGATTCTTAGTTAATTTTATTTTCCTGCCAACTAAACGTGGCAGAACTTACTTCTTTTATTCTTTTGTAGCACTTATATATGTTTCAACAACAACAACTACAAGCTCGCATTATAGATAGCAGTGGGTCGGGCCAACCCGTCGGTCCTGCCAAACCGGTCTAATTTTTAACCAGCTCATAAATTTCTATAGCAACCCGCCTTAACCCAAAATCGGACGTAGGGCCGGGCCTGGGCTGGGAATTTCTAACCCGTGGCCTAGCCGGTATCTTTAACGGAAAACTGGCCCAAAAACTGGATCCTCCCCAAGCCAACGACCTCAGACCACAGGTCAACCCATCGGGTCAATCGTTGGGGCCTACGAGCCACCCGTTAGAAAATGGACGAGAAAGGTTTTAATATAGCAAAAATAATGGTAGAAATTTTAAAACAATTTGAATATGCAACAAACTTGTTCTCTGCTATTTATAGACCTTCCTCTCATGTTGTTTTACCTGAACTAAGTGTTATTAAAATTATTTTTTTCAATCATGAAAAGGATGTGTTTTTTTATGATATAGTTGGCGCAGAAGGCTGAATGGAAAAAAAATTGACAAGTATTATTAAAATATTCCATTATTGTATTATTTGGCATGCATTATTGATTCACGTAATAAACTTTATAAGTTAAATGCTTTTATTAAATTTTTTAGTAATACTACCATAAATTATAGACAAAGAGTCACTTGTAGAAACTACTACAAAATCTTTTCATGAATTATATGACATTTACAAAGAAAACCATGTAAAAAGGTGCATCTTCTAGTTCATCCATATAAGATTCACAATATTTTATACCTCATATAAATGATAAAGAACACATTTTGATCCTCATCAACTACTCTTTGTTTTGAAAAGATCGAGAATTGAAAATACTAATGAATTTACTCAATATTTAAGTGATCCACTGTATACGGAAGACGACGAGTGCAATTCCAATTTTGATATTCTTTCTTGGTGGCAAAATCACAAACCAAAATACCTTATTGTATCTCAAATTGCTCATAATTTGCTAACAATTCCAATTTCTACAGTTGCATTCAGGAAAATGGTTTTAGTGCAGGTGAAAGAGTTTTAGATGACAGAAGGGCTCTCGAATGACACCTGCAACTTTGGAAATGTTGTTGTACTTATAAGATTAGTTAAACGCCGAAAAAAGAAAATAATGATTAATGGTGCAAGATTTTGAGAAAGATGAAGGTAGTTGTAGTTCATCAAATTAATATATAGTATACATAGGATTTTAATGTTTAATAATTTTTTGTTTAGAGGTGAGATTCTATGTCCCCCTCCTTATCTATGTAGTAAATACTGTATTAATTTTATTTAAATTTTTTAGATAAGTTTTATAACTTGTAATGATTTGGAGGTAAGGTTCAATGCCCCTCCTTCTACCTTTTTTTATAATATTAATATACATTGTAGGGGTCTATGGCAAATCCCTCACCATCTCAAGGTGGATATTTTTCCCAATTAAATATTTTTACTATATGATTAACAAATAATAAGTTATAATAATAAGTGTTAACTTATACTGCCAAGTAATAACTTATGTCAAATAAGTACTAATTTAGAATAATAAAGTACTAATAACTAATTTCTAACTTTGGCCTTTGAATATTAACTAAGAACTTTAGTTTCGAATAATAAGTATTAGTTTAGACTTTGAACTCTAATTATTAATAACTTGGTCTAATATATAAGAACCAATTTGGATTAATAAAACACTATTAACTAGTAAGTAGTAACTCGAAGAATTGCTAAGTTATAATTTAATGAATTTCTAATGAATAGTAAGTAAAAAATTTTAAATTAATAAGTTATTAATTTTAAAATAATAATTAATAAGTAATAATTATATAAATTATTAACAAGTAAAAATTTAAGTTTCTCGAAGAAATAACTTAAAAAATTTAAGTAAGAACTTAAATTTGAGGCCAGCTTAAGAGCCAGAACGTAAGCTAGCCTGCCCCGGCACGCCTTGTCTAATTAGGGCCCTAGACCAGTGGCCGATTACAGGCCATCCCCTTCCATCGTCGACCCAGCTCGACCCTGCCAGTTAGCCCGCTTACATGACAAGCTGTCATGCGCCTGAACCGGTGGGTTCTCAGCCCAACCGGCCCACCGCCACCTCTGGCTCCCATCTTTCCTCCTCCACGATTCCTCCTCTTGTTAGTCACCCCTTGATATTTAAAGAAAAAAGCACCAAATTTCTTCCATATATCTGCACATAATTTTTAGGTGTTCTGTGTGTTAAGAAAATCGGTTTTGTTTGTGAGTTAGGATGATGTTTTCTATGATTGGTTTGGTTTCATCATTGTTTATTACAATTTTTCTGTTGATCACCCAAGGGCCTATTTGACAAGTAGTAAACCTTATTCATCAATGAAATGGTTTGTGCGTGTGAAGAAGTCGTGCCCTGGTGGATTACTCATGTGCTATGTCTCGAGGGTTGTGTGTTTCTTGAACTTTATATACTACTGTTGAATCCAGAATTTGATGATTGAACTTTTTCTATGGTTAATTTCACTTTACCCCTTAACATTTAGGATCACTATCACTTTAGTTTCTAACGTTATAGTTTGTAGGTACTTACGTACCGGACTAACAGTCAAAGCTAACGGTATTAAATTTTCACTCGAAATTGATATTTTTACCCTCAAATTAGATGTGTGGACAAATTTTTCTATGAAATCCAAAATATCTTATTTTCTTTCCATAAATAGAGATTAATGAAATTTAAAATATGGTTAAAAATGATAAAAAATTATTGAATCATGTCAATAAACTGAGAGATAATAGAAATGAATCAAGTAAAAATGAGAGAAGAAGAAGAAGAAGAAGAAGAAGAAGAAGAAGAGGAGGAGGAGGAGGAGGAAGAGAGAATAAGGATGGTTTTGTCAAAAAGATAATGAAGTTGAGTTGGATTTAACGGAATGACTTAAGTGCCTAAAGAATAACATTAAGGACTAAAATAATAGTAACCATAAACGTTAAGAGGGTAAAGTGAAATTAACCCTTTTTCTATTGCAAAAAGTTAATGATTATTTTCCCTTTTATCTTATATCTATAATTAATCTCTGCCTATCTAGTTGAACTCTGTGTAACTGATTGGAAGTATTAACATTCTAGTGGGAACATTCTCTAAACATTTGCTATGTACTGGCTCTACCTCGCTGTGTTTGAGATTTGGATCAAGAAAACTATTGCATGAATTAAAGAAATTATAGTTGGCACTAAGAAGTGATAGTATGATTAAACTTTTTTTTTTTTTTTTTGATCTCATCACTATTCGAAATGTCTATTTGAGAGCTCATATGGTTGTTTAGTGGAAATAAGCTGCTGACGTTAGGTAAACAGCCAATTTCTTATCTGTGTTCTCAATTTTGCCGAGTTATAACAGAAAAGATTTTGGTGATTTTTAAAGAAGAAGTTTGTACTAATCAAAACAAGTAGAAACCAAACAAACAGTTTACATGGTCCATTTGGATTCATAATTTTCTTTGCTTCTTTTTCATTTTGGAACTTTTTCTGATACAACTACCCTAGATTTTGTTCTGCCCAACATGATGTCGAAGAAAGTTTGGTAGTACATTAGTTGATATATTGATGCATTACTTGGACAAATATCTTTCACGGGAAAATGAATTCAAGTGCATCTCTAGTTAACAATGTTAAGGATAGAAATCCTGTTGAATAGAGTTGAATTGTAGTTACGTCTCTCCCTTGTGTACAGCATGCTTTTTGGTTATAGTGTCTGGTTTTCATGATAGATTTTATGTGACAGAGCTTATAGTGATCAAACATTTAAATGAGAAGATTCTGTTTTTCTTATTTCTTGTTGCTACATCAATTTTTTCCTACAAATCTGGTTTTTTTTAAATAGTTTGAAACTGCACTTTCCAAAATCCTCTAACGTTATCCTTTCATTTTAGCCCAATAATTTTGATTTATTTAGTCGCTGGAAACTTGGTGAAATAATGGAAACAATTCCCCTTAGTAAAAGCTCCTAGAATTTACTTGGAAAAAGGTTTACAAGCGGTTCAGTCTTTTTAGCCGCCAATTTTTTTTGCCTTTCTTTTTCTTTACAGGAAATACATGTAACTTGACAATTAGCATATTAAGTTACCATTCTATGATTTTTTTCTCTTTTTGACAGAATTTTAATGCTCTATGGATGCTGCATTTGTTTGGCGGAGTACAAGGGGACAAATTAAGGGATACAATAGTAAATGGATACACATACACAAACATAAATGTAAAATGCGGTAGCTAACAATCTGAATTATATTATTTAAGGCTTTAATATTTGTACTATTATGTGGAATGAATGAATTAATTTCATGGGCTGTAATTGTTGTATGGCCTTTGGACTAAATGCTAGAAACATCTTCCTGGTTTAGCTTGATTGCGACTAGGTTCTGAATAAGATAACGGAAGGAATTATAGAACCGCAGTGCAAAGACAGAGATTGTGATATTGTCATACTATCTTGGGCGATTTGGTATTGTAATGACTTATTACAAAATATTTTATTTAACATAATTTTGAAAGAAAATGTTCAATAAGTATTTAATTGTATTGTTTGATAGTAAACTTGAACAAGTACTTTTTTATATTTTGTATTTGATAATGTTTGATTTGAATGTTTAAAAAATATTTCTTTTTTTATATTTTGTATTTGATAATGTTTGATTTGAATGTTTAAAAAATATTTCTATTCTTATTTAGTTTTAAATTGATGATAAATGGTTAAATTTTATCTCTAATTGTTTTAAAAAGAAAATCCATTCTAAAAGTACTAATTTTGAACTTATGATAAAAGTGCTTTTAAAACTAAAGCTCTTTTCCTTGAATGTAGAGAAGTACAAGATACTAAACACACTAAAAGTGCTTATATTATCCAAAATTACTTTTTTGGCAAAAACACCACAACCCCAAACAGGGCCATATACAAGTTGGTTTAAACAAGCAAAGATTTCTTTTTGAGACACTAATTTATGAGTGGATTATAATTATAAAAATAAATTGGAATTGAATGATTTTGAATTTAGTAGATTTGAAATTAAATAAAATTTGGGTAAATTTAAAATTTATTTATTAAATCACTATAGAATCACACTTACTTCTTGGTGGATTTAAATCTCCAACTAAATCTTTAACTTGTTTAGATAAATTATGAGGGATCAAGATCCCTCCATTCGAACACAATATTTCTGATTTTTGGTAAAACTAATCTATATTTAGTTACAATTACATGAGTTGATACTTATTTGTAACCATTTCGTTATATTTTAATATATTGTACGGTATAATATCATATATTTTTAAAACTTGTAAAAGAATTAGAGAGGTGGGAATTTTTTGCATGGAACAGATCTATAATATAGTTTTATGGACCCTTTAATCTAAAACTCTCCACATCAATTAGTAATGTGATATGAATTGATGTGGAAAGTTTTGAATACAAAAATTTATGAATCATATTAGACAATCCGATCTATATAAATATTTCTCTGTAGAAGACACCTTATTGTCATCTCTGATCCCACCGTGAAGGCACAATTTCAATTCATAAGTAAACTAATGCAAAATATCCTACTTTCGAGGCTAGAAACGGGCTTAATTTAGTTATCCCGAGTTGAGTTATTATATTACGTCTAAAGTTAAAGCTGTGTCAATTTTGGAGCTGTCAAACAGTATCGAGTTCCAGCAAACCCGGCATTCTTGGAAGTTCTTATTGCATTTGCCACTGAATTCAGAAAGTCAGAATGGAAAACTGGGATTTATTAATTTTAGCTTAGGTGGCCACAGCGACTCTTTGCCAGCCAAGGCTGGTCAGCTCACTCAAGTTTGAAATCTCAAGTTCTGTCATAAAAGTAAAACTCGAGGCCAATTTTAAGGAATGCTTGGTCCATTGATCATTTCAAAAAAACAAAAATACAATTTTGACTTTAAAAGTTTGTACAGTATATTTTAATTATTAAAATTTAGGAAAAAAATTTGTACAGTATAATATTATACTATATAAATATTTAAAGTATAAAAAAATAATTCCTTCTAAGAGATCGTAAAATTTTTTCAAATTTTTATACGAAGGTCACATATCTTGTGTCTTGTAGTGTATACAATTATACTGAATTTAGTTAATAACTTGTGTTGATTTGAATATTAGAATGTGTAGTAAAATTTCAACTTGTCATGCATTATTATATTTTACAAAAATTTATAATTAAATAATACAATTATTTAGGCAAATGATATTACTGCAGCAAAAATCTTAACGCCGCAGCAATTATTGTTTAAATGACAATAAAACCCTCAAAAAATCCAAACTAACCAACTTTGTATCCTTCTTACCTAATTTTCTCTAACCTACCCCATTTTTTTTTATTTTTTTTTTTTGGAAAACTAAATAGCCTAAAAAAACCAAGATTTTCTTGAAAAAATTGAACCCAAAAAATCAAGAGAAAATGGAAAAGTGTTCAAACCCAAAATCCAGAAATATATAAATCTGAAAAAACAAAAGAAAGAAAACTTGAGGGAAAAATAAAAAAATTAAAGAAAAATTTAATGCGGATGATGAAAAATTTTTTGGGAAAATTAATTTGATTTTTCTGGGGAAAAAATAGGAATGTCATATTTAAGAACGGAAAAAATGAGCTTTGCATATGGTGGCTCATGGAAAAATGGTGGCAAGGATAAAGAAACGGTTGGCTCAGGCTGATTAGTGGATGAGCATGGTGCGGGATGGGATGGCGCGTGATGCACTGGGAGGAGGGCAAAGAGTTGACAAATTAGTTGGAAGAGAAATGGGCATAAGGGCCCGTGCAAATTTGGCTGGTGTGTTTTTGAGGGTATTATTGACATTATTGTAAATATTGCCGTGGCAATATCATTGTTGATTACATATAGTGGATTAATCTGTCTTAAATTTTTTTTGTAAATTTTTGTTTTTTATATTATATTACGTAATTATTGTTTAAATTTTAAATATTATGTACTTGTTGGTATAAAATTTTGTCTGCATCGACCGCACAGAAAAGATTAATCCTTATATAATCATAGGAAAAAAAATACAATTTTATTCCTTAAAATTTAGGTCGTGATCAATTTTGGTTCTCAAATTTTCAGACAAAACACATTTAGTTGAGATCATAATTTCTAATTTTAACAAATTTAGGACAAATTTAAAAATTCATCAATTATGAATGAAAAAAGTCACATGCAATGTACGTGACTATTAAATCTCAGGTCTCAAACATGAAAAAAATCTAATTTTAGCTTTCAAAATTTAGGTTATGGTCTATTTTAGTCATGAAAGTTCAAAATATAATGCATTTAATGCTCAAACTTTTTAATTTTTACCAATTTAGAACAATTTTGAAAATATTGTCAATTACGAAAAAAGTCATGTGCATTGCACGTAAATGTTAAATCTATCCTAAAATATAAAACTTCCTAATGGTTAATTATATTTTCACATTTCCCTCTGACTGTCAACGCCTAACCATTCACCATTTTTCTCTACATTATAATACTTCTTATGCACGTGATTGTTAAATCTAACTTGAATTAGAACACCTTCCAACCGCTTATTACCCATTTAATTTAGTATTGAAAAAGTTATATCCAAAGAAAAGATAATAATAACGAAATAATCGTAATTATAAATCACTTTTAATAAATTAAACAATTATTTAATTTAAGATTAATCTTGAGGTATAATAAAACAATGGGTTTATTCACGTTTTGGAGTATAATGATCTCATTTATTGAGGTTAATCTTTGAAATATTTGTTGAATTTGGTATAATAAATGAAACCTCAATATTTAATTTCAAATGTAGGAGAAGATTAAATGATAATATATTAGTTCAAAGCTGTACTTTAAGTGCTCATAAGCAGGGGCGGACACATGAATTGTACCTTAAGAGGGCAAAACTTAATAGCCACATATTTATTAAGGTTAATTTATATTTCTCTCAAAAACTTAGTGGGGCGAAATATAAATTTTATAAATATATAAATTAAATTTTCAAAATTTTTATAGGTAAAATTTATAATTTCTAGAATCTGCCGCCCCTAAATCTGCCCCTGCTCATAAACAACCTCTGTTATAATATTTTTAATTTAGCGATTGAATTTTCCCTAGTTAATATTTCTTAAATATTTTAAAATATTAATTTCACTGAGATTTATCTGTTGCATCTGTTATTCTTAGCAACGAAATTTTCGGTTGCTAAATTTAACAAAAAAAAAAATCATTGCTATCTAAGGTTTCCACCACTCTCAAAACCAAAATTAGTAAATGATTTGGTAATGAAAAAATTCGTTGCTGAAATTCCTTCGATAAAACTATTGTTGTATTTTACCAAAGAGACATTTTTCCGACGGATGGATATTGTCGGCAAATGCGTCATTAAATTGTTTAGCAACGGATTTGTGGCAAAAATCCGTTATTAAATTCGTTGGTAAATGGGTTGAAATCAATTAGGAAGTGTTATAATATACACAAGAATAGTGAATGGTTAGACGTTCCTAGCTGGAGGGAAAAGAAAAAATATGGTTAAATAGGATGAAATCAGTTGAAAAGTATTATATCCCAAGTAGGACTGTCAATTGAGCCTTGTGAGCCGGGTTTTGCAAAGCCCAAGCTCGGCTTACAAATTTATTTGGATTTCGGGCATTAATCGGGCTCGAACCAATCTCACAAACTTTATAAGCTCATACTCACTTCACAAAATTATTCGGGTTTCGAGCTTTAATCGGGCTAGTCCAAACACACATTATCCAATAAAAAATTTTATAGTTTTTTTTGTTAAAATTTTGTTTTTTTGCACCCGGTCAATACAATATGAAATAATATGTACTACTTATGTCAATAAACAACTATGAACTATATTATTGAGCCACAATATTTCAACTAAATTGACTAATGATGTTAGGTTATTATTTTTAATTACCCAAGTTTAGGTAAGTTAATAGAATACTAGAATTATTAACCATTATCCACATAAAATTAAGTTGTACTATTTAATGTAGGATGAAATTAGTATTATATATATATATATATATATATAGGACGGGCTTTAATTGGGCCAAGCCTAATAAAGCCCAAACTCGGCTCACAATTTAATCGAACCTAATATTTAGTCCTAAACTCAGCCTAGCTCACTTTAACATAGGCTCAGCCCAATATTTTTCGAGCTACGACGAGCTCGGCCAGCCCGGCCCAATTACAGTCCTAATCCCAAGATAGATTTAATAGTATTGCACGTTACTTTTTCATTTGTAATTGACAAAATTTTTAAAATTGTCCTAAATTGATAGGAATTAAAAATTTTGAGAATTAAATATATTTTGTTTAGAACTTTGGGGATAAAAATAGACCATGATCCAAATTTATACAGATAAAATTAAAGTTTTTTTTACGTTTGGATTTTGAGATTTAACAATCACGTCCATTTGTCTCTGACGTAATTTTCAAATTTATCCTAAATTGGTAGAAATTGAAAATTTTGAGAACTAAATGTCATTTGGATCACAAACCCATTTATTATAATCAAAGTTCTTTGGGCCGGGCTGTCTTCTTATACACATTAGATGTGTATAAGTTCTATAATCATATCCCGAGTAACATGTAAATGCAGGTTCTTTTTTGGGCTTCGTACCGCCTGGGCTTGTTGCTAATTCTTTGAACAGAAAATTGCACTCCTTCATCAGTTTGAGAGAAGCATATATCTGCATGCCAAGACCCAAACCACAAAGAGTACCAACAAAGCAACCTGATTATGATGATGTGTTTCTGCGCAACTCTCGCATGCGGCTTATTTCTGCTATGTTTTGCATGGGGGAATGTGGATAACCCTAAAGCCTAGATGAAAACAACCATTAATATAATATTTACTCACAGCACACAAGATGAGAAACGACCAATGACTATAATTAATGATAAAGATAGTTATGAATTAATGATTCTATTATTTTAAAGGAATGTCTAAGAAGATAGTTAAATTATGAATTAATGATTCTATTATTATAAATAAATGAGTGAGATTCTATTACTAAGATAGTTAATTATGAATTAATGATTCGATTATTATAAAGCAAAAAGAATGACAACTAATTAGTTTATTATTGCTATAATGTCATTCATTGAGATAATGCAGAAGTAATGGTTGTACAACATATAATTTTTTTAGGCCGCTGTTTTTGGGTCTACAACAATTTTTTACTAGTATTGCATGAGGTCCTCGTTCTATTGAAAGCGCTAAGGATCTTAGTCAACTTCAAACTTACATTTCCACCAGAAAACTTAATTTACACTTATTTAATGCAACAACGTGGAATGACTAATTAATTTTCAGACAATAAACAATCTACTACTACTATCCCTTCAGAAATCGCGGGTCAGATAAGAGTGCAACTGGAAAAAAATATGTCTACTTATACCTGTCTCTTATACACAAATAGATGTGTAAATTGTACATATGATAATTACTTGTACCTCTATTAACATTTTCCAGTTTTGTAATATTCCATGAGTTATCTTATGGTACTATTTTATTATGTTTTAAATTTATATTATATAAACATTTCAAATATATAATATTATATTTTATAAATATTTAAAATAATATAATACCTTAACAGGATTAAAATTTTCTGTCTCTTATATATTAGATGTGTATAAACTATTGGATATATATATGACTACTAGTTCTTCCTAAATGTATTTTTATCAGGAGCCGTCCATTAGGAGATGAGAGGCCTATATATATATATATTTTAAAAAGGGAGTCATCTATTAAAAAAATTGGGCCTCCACCCACAAAAGAAGACTTCCATTAGTCCAGGAAGGATTTGGATCATTTCTATTAATTCTCCTCCTTTTCTTTGTTCACATACTTATATCTAAATAATTAAAATTTAAAAAAATAATTTGACCACGCTACAATACCACAGGTCCTGACTAGCTCAATAATTTTTAAGCGGAAACAATAAGGTCAAAATAATTAAACTAAGTTATTAGTAACTTTTGATTCAAAATGTTAAATAATACAATATTCCTTCCCACTATCGATGTGTGTTGATTGATGCGGGATAGGGCATCAAATATGTCATTAATTTTATTCTGTTGAATAAATCATTATATCTAAAATTCAATTAATTATGAAAAAAGTTCATCTTTTAATTATGTGTCACATTTAAATGGTGTATGAATTTTTAAATTTTGATGTAAAATAGACACAATTTGATTAATCAAATAGTAATACTTTATTATTTTTTCTGATATTAATTTTGCAAGATATTTATATAGAACACGATCTGAATTATGTACGGTTTTGATTTTTAAAAATATTTTTATTTTTTATTTTTAAACTTTTATGTAGAAATTATCCTTGTTCATCTAAAAATATTTATTAAACATGTTTAACAGTTACTCTCGATCAAAATAAAAATTTTCATTTAACATATACTTATCCTTCTCCTGTTTACGAATGTGAGTATGCAGCTGATTAACTACCCTAGGTTAATTAATTGTTCGTTACTTGGTTTATTATTGAATAATGTTTTCTGTAATTAAATTTCTAAGCTTTCTAGAAATATTAAAATATGTGTTCTGTTAAAGAACATGAATTTTCATTTTAAAATTTATTAGTGATAAGTGGGTAGTCCGTGAATCTTATTAATTAGTTCAAGATCTTTTGACTAGATATTTGAATTTTAACATTCACTCTCACACATGACTTGGGTTGAAACAAGGAAATTGGAGACCTAGCTCATAAATGACTCGGGTTGAAATAAGAAAACTGGCGATCTAACCCAAAACAGAGATATTGACATGGCAATACCCATGAAATCAAGCCCAATACCATAACCATGAGAAGCATTGCCTTAGCAAAAACTCACAAAGCCAAAGCCAATGCACAGAAGAATCCGTAGCTCTGATACCATGTTAAAGAACAGGGAGTTCCATTTTAAAACAATTGGTGATAAATAGAGTGATTCATGAACCTTATTAATTAGTTTAGAATCTTTTGACTAGTCGATGTGAGATATTTGAACTCTGACATGGTCCATACTAGAATTTAACTTATTGTGATTGCTATTTATCAAAAAAAAAAGAAGAGGAAGAAAATCTTTTGTCTTTATTCTTAAAAAGAAAGTGTGGACTCTAGACGAAAGGCCATTCTAATTCCATTAAAACACACAATCGTACTTTGGCATATATAACTTTATGGTTATGTATACTCATACTAGAATAAGAGGAAGAATAACTGAAACTTTAGGCAAAGCATCTGGACTAGGTTGATATTCACTGTCGGTGTGTGTTGCTTGCTGCAATGCTGCAAATATATGTACATATATCTTATAGCCATTGATCATCATATAATTACTTTCCAAAAGCTAAAGTCTTCAGACAAGTCAACAATGCTGTCTTTTTTTTTTCCTAGTTTTTTAGGGCAATTAGCAGTATAATTTATTTATTCCAAAAGTTAATTATGTGCCTAAATAGTAAATAGCTACATTTGTTATAACTACCAAAACAGGAAAAAGTGAGGTGGATTTGATTATTTACATAAAATTATGAGAAACCTTTAATCAAATGGATGAACAAACACGAGAACTAGATATGGAAATGAAATGCAATCAATTGGTGCATTTTCTAGTTGGAAAAACTTAAGAACACACACGAGCTAAGAGAAAATTGATTCAAGTAATTTTGATTAATTCAATTCAGTACTTTTTATCTTTATAACTGTTATATATAATTCTCGACCGTCCCATAAACAATTAAGTTAGAACAACAGCTGGATTTGGATAATTGAGCTTAATCAAAAGGTGTGATTGATAATAAAGTGTAATTTAGGTAGTAAAATACTTTTTTTATGACTTATTACTTATGATTTCAAGTCACTAAAGGATTAACTAAGGAGAGGGTTTATTTATTTATTTTTTTAAGTGTAGTCACTGGATTTAATAAATGGTTCCAAAACAAGATTAATAAATGGATATACAATCAACAAGTACAAAAGCAAAGTGATGTTATTATAAAATGATTAAAGGGTTAAAAAGATATGGACAGAATAACTTCAAAGAATCTTTAATTTGAGATTATTAGCTTGCAAGCAGTAATAAACTAACAAGTTGCCACTAACAGGATAGGCTACTCTCAAATAATTGGATTGAATATTTTTCTAATAAATTTTATAAAAATGTAATATAAAAGTATTTTTAAAATTATATTCGTTCATAATTTATTACATATATTTGTTATTACATAAAATTTAAAAATAAGTAGACTAATTTTTTTCCATTTGATTAAACATTTAAATTTTTATCTTGATCTTGACTCATTTTACACTGTCCAAATGTTTTGTATAAATTGAGTGATGAAATATTTATAAATAGATTTGGTTTTAAAATATGTTGATCTACCAATCAAAATAAAATTATTAATGCAATCTGATAATTTTTATATATATTAATTGTTTAAATATAATAAATTATTGAAAGAAATTAGAAAAAAATGTAAAGAAGTGGAACTCAACTACCACTGACATATGCTATCAATACGTCTCTCTCCTTTCCCCGATATGCAAAGTAAATATATTTATAAGTTAGGAAATTGTACAATCTTGTTAGGAACCCTCTCATTATCCTTTGAAAAGTTGTACTGCATACTTTCAAAACATTTAAACCATAATAGTTTCCTATAAGTTAATCTGTCATTAATTTGTGAAATTGGGAATAAGAACTCGAAGCAACCTCTTAGGCACACATTAATCACTTAATTAAGATGAGAGAAATGAAAGGAAAAGAGTTTAAAGATGTTCCTTTTAAGTTAAATGAGAAATTAAGACGTTAATTTCTTCTCCAAGTTCAAGAAGCTCTCAAATAAAACCAAGCCATAAGGTTCCATCTCAAGAGGCCCATCCCAATGAATGCAAAATGCAGGTGTAGTTGAAAATCAAATGAAAGTACGGTCAAATTATTGTTTCAAAAACTTTAGTTGGTGATTCCAAAATAGGTACAACAATGGCAGGCTACAGAATTTTACATTTCGGGTGTGTTCGTTTAGATTGAAAATATTTTTTTGAATAAAATATTTTCCTTCGGGTGTGTTCGTTTGGATTGAAAATATTCTCTTGAGGAAAATATTTTTCTTCGGGTGTGTTCGTTTGGACTTAAAATATTTTCTTGAGGAGGAAAATATTTTATATGAAAAAGTTTATTTTCCATACAAAAATCGGTAAATCGGTTGACAAAATCAAAATATTAATTGAGATCGTGAAAATATAAATATCTTGCAAAATTAATATCATACAAGTTATAAGAGACTTATATATACTGGACAAAAAATACTCTAGGAAGGGTAATTGTAATGGATTGAAAATTAATTTTTTCCAAAATTCTAAATAATTTTCAATATTTCATGAACTGTGGCTTATAACATCTATATGTGTGTAAGACCCATAATTGAGAAAAAAACTAATGAAAAAGAATTAAAAACACAAATAAGTTTGCTAAACGAATTTTTGTTTTTAAGTCTTTGAAGTTTAATGTCACTCTTGAATTATCCGAAAAATAACTTACACTCAAAAATTCCGTAAGTTATTTTCAGCCAGAGGAAGGAAAATTGAAAAATATTTTCCACCGGAAAATATTTTCAATCCAACCGAACACACCCTTCCTAGAGTAATTTTTGTCTCAGTATATGATGATTTTCAGTTATATCTGGGAGCATTTGAGTTTCCTATTAATTTTGAGGGAAATTCATATTTAATATCTTATTTTGTATATTTTCCATGTTTAACCTAGTTTAGTTTATTCTCAGTATGAGTAAAATTTCTTTGACTTTTTCCATACAACTTTAGATCAAAATGGAACATTTTTCAGGAGTAGAATGAGCGAAAGAATGGTGATTGGTATTCGTAACCAAGTATTCATTTTTTAATTTTTAATTTATGTTGTGATTTTCTTTTTTCCTAATATGATTTCTGTGCGCATTGCATTTCAAGTTCCAAAATAAGCACCTTTTTTTTTTTTTTTTTTATAATTATTGGCCTTTTCCATAAACCAGGTTCCAAATGTGCAATTTATAACCCTTTATATCATTCATATTTCCTTTTTGACTGCCATTATTATTGCTTTGAAATACAATTAAGCCGATAATTATGGTATTGAAATTACCATAAGCAACTTCTAAATTGTAAAAAACATTGAAAGAGTAAAGACCGCTTATATTCTTTTGCTTAATTTGATTGACCAACAATTTAGCACACATTAGATGCTACTGACTTGTTGGACCAATAATCAAGGGCAGTTGAGGAGATCATGGGAAAATTGCAAGAATTCGAGTCTATTTAGATAGCTATTATTTATGATATTATTTATAATAATTACTGTACTAATTTTTTAAAATGTGATTTATATTAAATAAATATATAACTAAAAAATGTGTTGTAAAATAATTATAAAATATTATTTAAAAAATAATGAATAACATATTCATCTCATTGTACATATAAGTTTATACCATAGTAATATCTTTGTACTTAATCTATTACTTCAAACCATACTACATTATTGCTGTAAAATTTTGGAACATAATAGGGGGATTGATCAATTGCTTTTGTACTGGTAAATTGCTGATTGAATGCAGGGGGTTGTAAATGCGCCGACCCCAACTGTTCAAAACCTCGGTTCCACATAATCTTGACCGAATCAAGCTATAATAGCTATCTCATGTTTTATAATATTACAAATTTCTGATTATTTGTCAAAATCGACTTAAATGAAAAAATCGTTTTTGATTTTAGAAATGTGATGAATTGAAAATTAATTATTCCTTCTTCACGAATTTAGCAACACATGACATATTAATAATTTTAACATTTTGTATAAATACACTTTTCCAACACATAAGTAAGTTGAGCTCCATTAGTGCATTACATTAGAAGCTCAAATAATTTGATTATAATGTGTGTACTATTGGGAAAAAAATTTACTACAAACATTAAAATGAAGAATAATTTTGATAAAATTTTGATGCGAGTGATCTCTATTTTTAAAGTGTTATTTATCCATGTTATAAAATAGTTGTTGAAGGATTCGTGCAAAAATGACTTCCACGATTCACTTTTGTCACTTGCTCAACAATACAAGTATCTTTCCACTGAATACTCAATAATAGATATGAGAGTAAGAATAAGAAGAAGAATGAAATCTGATTTTGTGTATTGTATCTCTTTTATGTCTTTAGTAGAGTCTCATATTTATAGGTTTTTCAAATACACCATGAAATATTGTCTCACTTGATTGACAATACCAATAAATTAACTTGCACATTTTAGATGAATGTTCATGAACTTCTAACAATATTCAAATGAAGAGATGCTACATTTTCATTTGAATTTGCACCACTTCATCACAAAAGAAGTTGGAAACATTTTAAATTAGATTTTCCAACACTTATTCATGTGTTAAACTATTTTGAAACAAGAATGATCAAATGTAATTTCATAATCTACCCTGTATAAACAAACAAAAGCTACTATTCATCATTCTTTTTCAATTGTATTTGAACTTTTGATTCGGATGGGACCCTGAGTCCACTTAAGAGTCTGAATTATCAATGAAAAGAAAATTCTAATTCTCACTTTTGATTCGGACGAGACCTTGAGTCCGCTCAGAAGCCCGAAACATTAATAAAACTTTTGTTACATAGTTAAAACATTTGTTTCCAACATATATTGAACAATTATGCTAAGATGAAGAAAGAACTAATCAAGGTAAACAAGATTTAAGTGCTATTTGAACCATTCAGACATAGGTTCCATTTCAATAATAACAATTATTATGAATATTTTGAAATATTATTAGAATAATTAGTGTGTAATTTTAGAGATGAAATGTATATGAAATAAAAATGTAGTTAAAAAACATGGTAGGAAATAATTACAAAATTTTATTCGAAAAAAATGAATAAGGCCCAACATAGCTGATCTTAGTCAAGCTCTACATTATTGCAGTGGATGTATCCTACTCGAGGGACCTCAATTGATCAATCTCCTAAAAACACCAATAAGGGAAAGAGAAAGAAAGGGAGAACATTTCTGATCTAAAATCACAAAATGTGGTAGAGTCCATTTTTTTTTTTTAATTTTTTGTAATTAGATTCCATTATCTAAATAAAAAGTTTTAAGTTACTAATCACATTATATTTTCAACATCTTACTGTGACTCTTAGATACAATTCTACTAAATTGGAGATCAATTGTGAGACTAAAATCAAAAATTTTTAAATAAAATATTCGATCATTATTAATTAAATCAATTTTTTCATTAACAAAGATAATACTCCGATAGAAAATGGACCTTACCCTATGAAAAGTACAACCATAGAGATTTCATTCAAACCTCGACTATTATGGCTTGACATGAATGGTATGAATTAATGGTATCTAAATAATTTTATTATTTTATATAAAATAAAATTATATAATCACGCATCCGCAAATTAGCTTTTGTTGTTGCACCTAGTTACCTACAACTCAAGATGCACCAAATCCCAAAGGAAGCAGTCCGTAAACGCATGCAGTCAGACGGACTGTTCCACCTCTTTCGGTTTCAGACCACCTCCCTCCCTCCCTCCCTATAAAAATTAAATTTGGAACTGTTTTCTTCTTCTTCTCCTCCTCTAATCCTCTTTCCCACTACCCCACGTAACCCAACTTACCCAACCACTCCACACACACACACTAAAACACAGCCAAAAACACACACAGACCCCAATTCATTACATTCATTCAACACACAACCAACCACCCAAATATACCATCATTCCCTCCCAACACCTGAAAGAAATAAAAAAAAAAAAATATTCTAATTCTTCTTCCTCTTCTTCTTCATTAATTATTTCCTCTCTTTCACGTGCCATGTGTACGTGAGACAGGAGGAAAGGTGGCGGTGGAATAAAAAGGACATTTTTTTTTTTTTTTCTTAAATACTTTTTATTATTTTCCCCTACACATTAATGATGGGGATATAATAAGGTCCATGCGTTGCAAAAAAATGTCCTTTTTATATCCACCGCCACCTCCTCCTCCTCCGCCAATCACAACCGCCGCCGGCGGTTCATCCTCCAACACAATCGTTATAACTCAACCTCAATATGCAAACACAAATAACGCTGACGTCATGAACGACACGTCATCATCCCCCTGTCCTCAAACTCACAGCTCTATTATCATAGTTATCATAGTCATTGCTTCCGCGATTATCGTCTCCGCTTCTATCTATCTCCTCCTCCGCTTCCTCTCACGCCGTTGTCGCCGGACATTTTCTTCTGCTTCCGCGGCGGATGATGTGGTGGTCTTATAGCGTTGCCTAACCGGAGAATTTCGGTTTCTGGATGCTTGGACGACCAGCGTGTAGTCGACAGCAGTGTTTTTGACTCGCTTCCGCTGTTTACTTTCGGTTCTGTCACCGGAAAGCTCGCCGGAGGAGATTGCTCGGTTTGCCTTTCGAAATTTGAGCCGCAGGATCAGCTCCGATTGTTGCCGCTTTGTAAGAAATCACGCGTTTCATGCCCGGTGCATTGACACATGGCTCTCCTCGAACTTGACTTGTCCTCTCTGCCGGTCGACGGTAAATGCTTCCGATTCCGATGTACTGAACAAAATCCTCTCCTCAACCGACGAAGATACTCGAAGCAACAATGCCAATACCATTGGGAATAACAATGTTAACAGGAGCGGCAGTTTTCGAGTTGAGATCGGTAGTGTTAGTCGCCGGCGAGGAACGTCTGATTCTGGAGACGGTCGGAGGTCCTATTCTATTGGTTCATTTGACTACATCGTTGACGACGGATATGAGGTTCCGGTAGCGTTCAATGCATCAGAGAGGCGTCTCTGATTGTACTTCGACGGATAAGGAGTCTGTCGGCATTCCGATGACTGGTCCTCCGGGTGAGAGTTTGGCGGCGGAGGTTTCCAGCGGTCGGAGTTGGCTGAGAGATTACGTGGACAGATTGAGTTCATTTTCTTTCTCATCGCGTTCCATGTCGTTTCGGAGCTCCGGGAGATATATATTTGGAAGCAGTCGCCGGAACGACGTCGTTGTCCCTGTGGCCGACTTGGAAGCCAATCCGATAGGAGAAGAGATTAGCGAGTACTTTCGGTGGCTCTCAGGGGTATGATATGTCAATTGGATTTCCATTAAGGGCAATTTAGTCTTTTCACAAATTCACTAACTTTCACGATTTGGTTTTTGCTGCATGCACTATTCTTTTAATTTTCCTTTATTTTTCTTGAAGTGGATTCAGCAAAAAGTGAAGTGTAGATAGTAATCATTAGTTAAAAAAAATAAAAAATAAAAAATTGGCGTTGATTAGTGGTTACTTATGAAAGTCAAACGTTAATCATAGTATACTATACTTTTTGTCATTTAAATTTCACAGAGTGCAGTGGGTTTTACCAAAATTCGTGGAGTGATTGAAGGCAAGTAGTCCTAATAATTAAATTCTAATATTTAATTAATTGGTGGTTTTATTTTTAGCAAAATTTATGGGTGATTTAGTTGCAAGAAAGAAAGAAAATTGAGTTTTTCCTTTTTAATATTAGTCACACAAGGGATTCTCTTTATTTTATTTTTTTGTGGGTGAGATTTATGGAATAGTGGCACTGGTCCAATGGATTTTCCTGAAATTGGTAAGCTAAGAGTTCTGGTCAAACTTTTGATGGATAAGGTTTGAGCAGTTAGTTTAACCGAAATTTGAACTGGAATAGTATTCATTTCAATTTATCAAACAGTGTATTTCATTTTAGGAGTTTGCCATTTTTGTTGGCATTCAAGGAAATTTTAGGAGTCGACGAAATCTTACAAGGGCCCTAAATTCACTTTGTTTCTTAATACCATTATGCCAATATTTTATTAATTAAAATATTATTTGTAGTAATTACGGTAACAAAGTCAATGATCTGTCTTGTAAAATAAAAATGTAGATGTGTATATATTACAGATATTATAAAATATTATTTAATGTAATATTTTATGTATAGTATATATAAAATAAAAATCTCAATTTGGTGTAATGCAGCACTTATATGTACGTACTTTTTACTTTTATTATATGTGGGAATTATCCATAATTTCCTTTGAATCGCACTCTACTTAAAAATGTTATTTTTTAAACTTTTGTATTGTTTTTATTAATATTTTCACTTTTGTTTTTTTTCAAATTTTGTGTAATTTTTTAAAATTCACACCATAAGTGTGCCTTTCCCATTGGCAAATAATAATGTATTATCCAAATAGCAAACAGAATGTTCTAGATATCTATTAATAGTAGTAATCCCTTTTGCTTTTTTTGGGGTAACAAATGAATTTTTGGTTTTAATTTTGTATTATCATTAAGAACAATACTTGTATGTACGAAATGCAGGTAGATATGGTCATAGAACTAAAAATTATTGAAGGAGAATTCCTCCAGTTTCCAAATTTTTTTTCTTCTCTTTTTTTTTTTTTTTTGTTCATGTTTATGTGAAAAAATAATTTGATTGCAACACCCTGGACCTATGATAGCACGGTTGCCAGAGACATTTGTATGCAAACTTTTCCGTTATCTTGTGTGATTAAATTATACAAGGTTCTTCTGAATAATAAACCTTGCCTAATTAGTTCGTCATTTGTTTTCAATTATTTCTTACTATATTTGTGCTGCTGAGTTTGAGGACAAAAATATATGCAAGTCTCTTCGCCCGTTGGCATGGTTCAAGTACTAGTAAAAAGGTTTTGGTTTATAATTCTTTTGTTTTTTCAAAATCAAAAGCTAAAAATAATATGGCTCTATAAAAATAATGTATATCTATATTAATGGGTTTCTCCCTTCTAGTTCTAGGTCGCAATTGTCAATATCAACCTCGAGGTGGGTTTTCATGCCATACGAGTAGTTTATCTTCTAATTTAACAACAAAAGAAGAGTTTTACCACAACACAAGAAATCAAATTAGATTAGATTACGGCATGGGGCAAGAGAAAGAATATTCAGACGATTTTGTCATGTGTTTTGTTCTCCAACTCCAAGTGCAACTAAACAACATACCAAATGTGCTTGTTCTTTGGCAAATGGATAATCATTTTCGTGCTACTAATGTCAATGCCAGTAATTCTCTCTTCATTAGTTAATCAGAATTACATGCACAAACACGTGCAAGATATCAGTTAAGTTGATATGAGAAATTTTACACTTCCAAACCGATAGATAACTTTAAGACTTCAATTATAAAGTAGATGTCTCTTATCACATGATATTATATTTTGTAAGTGTTCAAAGTATGTACAATGATATGATTTTATAAACAGACAGAAAAAATCTTACCTTTTTATTTCAACTTTATATTTTGTATTCACAAGTTGTAATGTTCTTAATACAATTTTAATTGCATAGAAGGATTTCATATGATTTAAGATGAACTGTTTTCATTCAGACTTTGGTGTGCATGGAGAAGTGGTAGATTAGTTGTTCATATTTTTATAATATCTACATTCTCCCACCGGTAGCTCCAACCAGATATTGCTTACATGTGATGTTAATTAGTTCTCCAAATATTGTTGACAGTGATTGTTTGGTAATCTGCGACTGCTTGTTGTCTAGTGTCCACGTCCAAGAAAGAAGGCCCTGGAACATGAAAAAGAATACTAAAAAAATTAATGCATGTTCAACTCTCATACGAACAATAGGAAAATAATTAGGTAGATTCGATCTTTAATTTCACCTGTAAATCATGTGGTCAAAATTAAATTTTAAAAAATTTTGTTTACATCAACTGATGTCATAAATTCTCTAAAATTTACTCTACACCACAGGATTTACAAATGAAATTAAAAATCGGATTTACCTAAATATTTGCCCAAACAATAGAAGTGTCTAAGATCAGGTTAGTCAATACTCTCCTTTCTCCCAATCTACCCAATTCGGAGCGATACCATTTCCGTGACCCAAATTTTTTAACGTTGTTAATTTATTAATATTGGAAACAAGACAATTTTAGTCCCTTATTTTTCTTCAAAGTGCCTCAATTTGGTCTCTTATATATTAAAATAAGTCAATTAGTTCTTCATCTTTCAAAGTATTAGACGATGTAGGGCTTTTAGGGGTGGGAAGATAGGGGTATATGCTCTGTATAATAGATATCTTTCTACTGAGTTTCCCCCTCATCTTTTTGAAAAATGCCGCTCTACGATGGTATGAAGAAGCGAGCGAAGCGACATTCGTGAATGACAAATTAACAATGGAAGGCTACTTAAATATCACGTGTTCGTTAAAATACAAAAATGTTGAGATTAAAAAGTTTTATTCTAATCTATCTATCTATCTATCTATCTATATATATATATTTCTCTCATTTCACTAACCTTAATTTTGCTCCATATTCTTCAAACAATCTTCAATGACAAAAATTAATGAAATGAATTTCATCATTTTTAGGATTTTAATTCTAGCCATTTGTGCTTTTAAAGACCATGCGAACACTATTAATTTGTCCAATTTTTCTGTCAGAAGCCTTACATTGATGGACATTTTAAAAAATGTGGACTAAATTGATATTTTGTGATACATACTAGATGTAAATTGAGACAGGGCTTTATGTGTATAAGAGACATCAAAATATTATTTTTCCCTATTAATAATTAACTACTATAATCTAGTTCTACACTAGTCTACTACTGCAAAACGATTCTGGAAAACAAGATTCGGGATGTTCAGAAAGTGGAATTCTTTGCCCAAACTCCAGGATTTGGAAATGAATCTCAAACACGAGTATGTCAAACTCTCGAGGCCCAAGAATCCTCCTAATTGGCAGACTTGGACCTGGAAATGTCTACCATCCCTAAGGACAATAATAATAATTTGCAAAGACCTGTTAGTCTGTGATATTGTTTTTAAAAATGGGCCATAAGCCTTTGTAATATGGCCCATAAGGTTGTTGCAGAAAATGATGGATGACCACATAAAGCCCTATTGGACAAACTTAATAGTTTGTTTTAGGAAAAATACTGCGCAATGCGGAGTTCATTTGTTAACCATTGGATTGACAACAAAATATGGAAGTAATCAATCTAGCGGACAAAAATGGCACTCCGCCAAGTATGACTTCTGTTTCAGAGTGCTTTTGGTGCCAAATGGGTAAATCTTTGATAAGTATCGCCTGTGAAATTCTTCAAATTAAGCATGAACAAGGCCAGGGTTAAAAGTGGGGTTGCGGCTTTAAAACTGGAATTTTATATGGAAAAGAAAAGGAAGGAATGGGAGGGATTTGGGATGATAAGTTTTAGGAGGTGTTTGGTTCACATTCGAGAATCGAAATTGGAATGGGAATCATAAACTCCACTATCGGTATACATTTATATCATTCTCCTTTACTTGTTTGGTTTGATATGAATAAGGAATGAATTTTATTATGTTGATAAATTCATAAATTTGAAACCATGTCACAAGTGGAGAATGAAAGTGGACATTTTTTGATACTTTCATTCTCATAGAATGATTTCTATAGTTATTAACCAAACAACATTTATGAATACCATTAACTTTGATTCTCATTTTTTCCCCTTATACCCACAAACCAAACACCTTCTTAGTGCTAAAAAAAAAAAAAAATCCTTTCAAATTAGAAAGAAATGGAAGGAAAGTTGCCTGAAAGCTTGTTAAAATTTTTAAAATGCCACTTTTGTCCTCAAAGAATCAAAGGAGAAAATTAAACTGACATGCATGTCCTAAATCATTCTATCTCTATCCTTAACTTCCAAACAAAATTTTGAAAACTCTCTTTTCCCTTTCTCTTCTCCCATAACTTGAACTTTCTTCTCTCTCCTAAACTCCCAAACAATCCTTTGGGATTTTGGAAAGGGGTTGGGAAAAGTACCTAGTAAATTGGCTAAACGTAATGCAACTTCATTTAGGGTTAAATCTAATTAATGAACTTGATTTGAACTTTCTTGTTATTGAATCTAACTCTTTAGAATATGTCACTAGCCTAAAAGGAAGTCCAGCAATTGGGCATGCAAATTAGAACATCATTCGGGACTGCTTTGAGCTGAGTAAGCAGATCAAGAATCATCACATAGTTTTTGCGCATGGGGAGTCAAATGAATCTGTAGATATAATAGCAAAAATGGCATGCAAAAAGCTTATATATGCATTTTATATGAACACCTTATCTAGATTCAAGTTTGAGTAGGGAAATGTCAAATGGTGGTGATGAACTATGGGCTTATATATGCATTTTATATGAACTATGTATTGTAAATTAAGTGATACCATAAAATAAAATGAAATTAATTAATTGACGAACTTTTTATTTTTATGTGACCACGAAGATCCGTTGCTCTTAACTTTTTTCTCTCTTTACTTCAGACTCATCCTTCAACATTAGACACATGTTTCACATCTAGGATTATATAGAGTCTAGGATAGTAGTGATAAATGTTGAAAATTATCTACTCAATTTCTGCAACATGCATGGACAGCAAAAAAACATTGTAAATGTATGAAAGAAATAAGATCATAAAATTTTGGGAATACATAAGGTGGATTTATATTTTAGTACATTTTGAATCAACAACTTAAATATGTGAAGTCAACACTACATTTCATTTTTCTGTTCTGGATGCACATAGTGTGGTACCTATCCAGAAAGTACGTTTTTACAACATGCTATTCAACGTAATTTATTCCTTATTTTTTAGAATTCAACAACAGTAGGATAAATATTCTAACAAAGTTCATAAACAATTTTTCTTATACAGTTTGAAAGTTCTTTTCCTTTTTCAATAGTATTTATCTAATTTTATAAAACATAATGAAATTGCACTAGAATATTTGCCAATGATACACGAAATCTTATTTCATAATTAATACCATGCTATTTGTTTAGGATGAACATCATTTGATTTCCTATTTATTTTAGTATGAATTTGCTTAGCACGAAAGGCTTAAATCTCAATAATATTGAGGACTAAAATAACAGGGATATATGGCTTGAAGAGGTAGCCAAGAAGTCATGAGTAAAAAATAGAATCACAAAATATGCATCCTAAATAAAATCAAAATGAGATATAATACATATTGGCTATGAGTATATACTTGGAATTTTTAAAAATTTCATGCTTGTGGTGATAATATAAATTTTTTTCATCTTAGATATTATTTTTGTTCCCTTTGATAAATGAATGGGGTTGCATTTGATTGAGCATATACAAATTATTTTATTCAAAAATCAAAAGAAATTTTCAAATTGATAAAAAATATAAAAATATTTCCATTTGAATTAATAACTGTTTTATTTACTAAAATTTGTAATCAATTTATATAGAAAGATAAAAAGGCCTAGTAAATTGAGAAATTTTTCTTGCAAAAGAAATATTTACACCCTCAAAATAGAAAAATATTGAACACAACATATAATTATAATGAAGTGGATGTACTAGATAAAATTATAACAAAAATGTCAACAACAATATTTAACTCCATTTATTCGACATTATACTATTATGTCATTTGGATGATATTAATACTATATATTTGGATTATTATCTACAGCATCAATGTATAAGAGACATTTTTATCAAGCATAGAGTTGTTACAATTTAAGTCCATAGATTTTTCTTATAATTTATCTATATAATATTGTGGAAAAATTTCACTTACTTTATTTATTGCTTATAATCTTAATTTATTTCTCTAATGTTTTTATTAAAATATTTATTACTCATGGATTCACTCCCAAGACAAATGTGTCCCTAACAAGTCAATCTGGTCCAGACCTTACCTCGAAGAATATAAAGTCCAAACTTGGGATTTTAGAAGAGAAAAGGAAATAAATAAATCATTTAAAGGGGGAGAGGTTTTTGGATGAAGAAGAAAAAAAGAAAAGAAAAGAAGTGAAAGAAATTTTTTTTTCTTTAACATTTCTAATTCATAAAACACTTTCTATCTCAATTTTCTTCCCCCATCCAACCCCACATTCCTCTTTAAAAACCCTCCCAAACAAATGGAAAGAGCACCGCTCTTTCTTTTTTGCTCCAGACTAAGATAATCACTCTCAAGAGAAAAAAGGCTAATTTTATTTTCTCCTTAATTTCATTTTACTTTTATAATTAACAACTTACTAACATTTTGATTTTGTTGGTTGTTTTACTAGATGATCGGTAGAATTTTATAGTAGCAATAACAGTTGGAAAAATGTAAATGCCGTATTGTTATAAGTTATTTCTAGTCTCAGAAATTATTAGTACTCACAAGAATATGGGGTTATAAAAGAAACATAAATTACAAATTCACTAACTCTTGAACATTTTTAGTGTAGTTTTAAATTCTAGTGTAATTTTTGGAGAAAGAAAGAAAGAAAACAAATCGACTCAAATATACAACTTCCCATCACCTATAACTAGTCACAACCATTCTTTCTTTTCTTTTTTTTAATTTTTATAATTAATTTTAGATGTAATTTGCACAAGTGCACCTTATTGACTAGTTATTATTACTCACCAAAGACATGAAAGAGTTATTATTTAAAGAAAATGGAATTTACTAGTAGTATTTACAACGTCACGGGATTTTTTGTGAAGGCAACAACGAAGGAGTAATAATACAAAAAAAAAAAAAAAAAAAAAAGGAAGAAGAAATTATCAACATTCACAACATACATAAGATCAGTTTATATGTGTAAAGTAGAAGGTCATATAAGAGTTGTTTCTATATGTTCCATGATCCTATAAATTATTTGGTACATTTATAAATTTTTTAGTTCTTACTCTGTAAACACAAAAATTTGGATCTCTTTTACAAGTGCTATCCAGGCTAGATTGGAATTTAGTTCTGGAACTCTTGATATGTGGATGTGATATTGAAGTCCTCAAGTAATTCTTTTTTTCTTTCTTATAGCTAAAATGTTCTTTTATAATTTTGAATTTCCCCTCTAAGATACATGGCACCAAACAAATATTTTGCATTGATGAGAAAATAATTTTGATAGTAAAATAGTAACTTTTTTACGAGTTTCAAGTAAATTATGATTACTATACTTTTTGTTTTTTTTTACGAGAAATCAAGATATTTTATTACTTTAGAGGAAAAGTAACAAGACTTCAATGAGATGATTTACACATGCATACATATGGCATTGCCCTAGCATCCATGATTACTAGCTGCCTAATTTCTGTAGGAAGCAAGTGAAGTAAAAAAAAAATACTATTTACCTCTTGCATGTTGAGCTTTCCATTCTTGCAAGTGAGTCGGCCATTTGCTTGACGAAATTGATGCTGGATACAAATCAAATCATGAGTGACTAAAGCCTTAAGTTGTCGATAGAAGGGATGAAGGCGCCACGGTCCATGTGCTTTGTCTAAAGCAATATCCTGTATCTTGGAGTCTATATCAACTTGCAGGTGGAGAAGATTGTGCTAGAAATACAATTTTAACCCAAAAATGAGTGCTCGAAGTTTAGCTTCTAGACTTGTGCAATCCCTATAAAACTCTGAAAAGCCGAAAAGAAAGCCTCCATTGTGATTGCATTCAATTCCTCCGCCACCTGCACTGCCTGGATTCTCCAAAGAAGAGCCATCCACATTTAATTTGTAAGTACCTGGTGTGGAGTTATCCAAGATATCGCAACTGGCCTCAATGCCTTGGGAGCAACTACCTTCAGCCAAATACCAGCACCAGCACCAGCACCAGCACCTTGAAGTTTCACGTGCTCACTATTAGGTGGGATGGTTGCTGCTGGATGAATCTCCATAATATCCATTAAAAGCTAATTAATGTGATGTATAATCTGCCCAAATGAGGATATGTTCGATTGATAAAATGCAGCATTTCACACCTTCCGCACTTCCCAGCAAATGAGGATTGGACTGAGCTCAATGATTTCTACCATGGTAGGGGTCATAGCAGCCTCAATCCACAACCCTTGCAAAGTGTGCAGAATAGAATGTCCTTGAAAATGAGGAACTCCCAAAAGAGAAGCATAATACCACCATATATCATGCCCAAAAGAACAGCAAGTGAAAACATGATTCATGGTTTCTATGGAATGGCAAAATTAACATTTGGTTGCCATTTGGAATCCCATAGCCAAGAGCAGTTTCCGGAAAAGGAGAAAACCGTTAAGAAGGCACCACATAAAAATTGAAAATTTAATCGAGATATGCTTACTCCAAATATGAGCTCAAGAGGATAAAATAGGATGGCACTTACAGACTTCATGATAGGCAGAAGATACTGCAAATGTACAATTTGTTGTGGGCTTCCATATAAAAGTATCTGGTTCCTCAGATATGCAATATAATGATTAGATATTCTTCGAACATTAAAGGCGAGAAGGAGGGAAGGATTCCCGCGAGCTGCCATTCCCCTTCGATGCTGTATAACTGCTGAATTTTAATGTCAAGATGGGGAATATCACTTCGGCCATTTAGAGGGCCGCTGCCAAGCCAGTTATCCTTCCAAAAAGAACTATCTCCAGACCTTATGATTTTTTGTATAAGCAAGAGAGCTAAGTCTTTGATAGCCATTATTCTTCTCCACACCGGACTAGGTTGTAACACCTCCATATTGGCAAGGGTATATCCATCTCATGTATGAAGCCCAGAGGGAATTTGATGTGAAATAGTGCCACCATAGTTTGAGAGAAAAAGCATCAAGAATGTCCAAAAGCTTTCGCAAACCCAAACCGTTTTCCTCAACCGGACAACATAGATTGCTCTATTTAGTCCAATGCCGTTTTGGTGACCCCTCCTCGTCTCCCCACAAAAACTTAGCCATCAATGCTTCAAGATGCTTGAGGATCATGAGAGGGGGGATCCATAGTAGCCAAGATATGCATCGGATTAGAAGATAAAGCGTGCTTGATCAAGATAAGCCGACCTCCCGGGGATAAAATTTTATTTTTCCAGCCAACAAGTTTAGAAGTAAAAGAGTACTTTAGGCCTTGAAAATGAACTCCTTTTTTCTTCCCATTAAAAACAGGGGCAGCCTAAACATGTGAATGGCAGGCATCGCGAAGGATTTCCTATGATGCTAGTCATCACATGGGTAGATGAGCAATGTTTGCCTGCAATAAGAAAGCTCTTACCCTTATTGATTTTCTGACCAAAGCCGTTCTAATAGGACTCAAGGAAACCCATAAGGCCCCTACGGCTACGCCTATCACATCTTGTGAAAATCAATAAGTCATCAGCAAAAACAAGATGGGAAATCAGAAAGCTTCCACTGGGACCCTCAAATAGGAACAGTCCATAGACTCCCATTGCACCTTCAGTCTGTAAAGCATTTAATCCCCTGCTATGTTCCTCCGAGCATAATATAAATAAATGGGGGATAAAGGGTCCCCCTGTTTAATACCATGCGATGCTTGGAAGAAACCTAAGGCTTTGCCATTGACCAGAACAAAAAACCAACTATACTTCAGATTAGCAATAACTAATGAAACAAATATGCGTGCAATACCAAATTGGAGCAAGAGCCTCTCCAGAAAGCACCAGGAAACCTAATTGAAAGCTTTTAGCATGTCCAATTTCAAAATCACACTGTGGCCTCGCACCTTTTGATCAAGGCAATGGACGAGCTCCTAAGCCAAAAGTATGTTGCCCTAAATCCCGCGGCCTCCTACAAAAGCTGATTGTTGGATATCAAATTATATAAAAGAGGCATTAATCTGTTTGTCAGCACCTTCGTAAAAATTTTTATATACTTTGAAACTACACAATGATACTGGTCTAAAATGAGAAAAGGATTGAGGGTAAGGAGTTTTGCAATCAAAACCATCAAAGTGCTCTCTACACTCTTTGGAATTGACGCGAAATCCTAAACTGCCATGAGGACATTCGATGCCACTATATCCCAATAGTGGGGTGAAGAATAACCCTATGAATCCATCCGGCCCAGGAGCACTATCAGGATCAAGCCGATGAACTGCCTATTTAACCTCCTCAAGTGAGATCGGTGCTTGCAAGAGGAAATTATTCCTATCCAAGACTAGGGAAGGCATATTCTTCAAAAGTCGGTCCATATCCCCCATTGATATGCTCTCAGCCTAAAGCAAATGTTGGAAAAAAACTAACTGCCTCCTGCTGTATCTCTGCCGTAGTTTCAAGCCATGCATTGGTTTCAGATTTAATTCAATGAATCGCGATGCGTCTTTGCTTTTCTCTAGGCGATGCATGAAAAAACTTAGAATTCAAATCTCCTTCCCTTAGCCATTTCATTTTTTATTTTTGCTAATGAAAAACCTCTTCACACTTTAAATGCCAAAAGGAGCTCCACTTGTGCTTCATGAAGGAATTCATGGCATTCCTCAGAGGGGTCTGATTGAAATCGGAGCTCTTCATCATCCACCCTATTTTCAGCCAAGCAAATATTATCAAAAACATTACCAAAAATATCCTTATTCCAAGCTTTTAGAGCATCCTTTAGCCGCTTAAGTTTTTTAGACAAAGCACGCATCCTATGACCTTGTATCGATGTTAACCAACTCTGCTGCACAGTAGCTAAAAAGGATAAGTGTTTGACCCACATATGTTGAATTTAAAAGAAAAAGGGCCCAAGATTCCTGAAGAGTCATCAAAATGTAAAAGCAATGGAGAATCCACGGAGGACGTTTGTTTTAGATATTGAGTGAAAACCAAGGGGAATCTTGACAAGCCATCCTGATTAATAAGCACTCTGTCTAATCTCTTCCACACCCGACCACCCTAGAGGTTCCCTGTCCAAGTAAAGTTACTACTTGAGAAAGGAGTGGCAAGCGAATATGACAGTCATGTATAGTTGCATTGAAATCATCCATATCACATGCTTATGGTTGTGCTTGACTAACGTATTCGAATACATTCGAAATAACGTTGAAATCTCCAACCCAGAACCATGCACCTTCTATCGTAGTTTTGATTCTGCATAAACCTGACCATAGTGCTTCTCGTTCTAGTTTGGTGCACTTGGCATACACAAAGGCAAATAAAATTGGCAGGCCCCAACTAGTACAAGAAAGTTGGACATGAATGTACTGCTTCGCATTAAGAAGAACTTGCACATGATAATCAACTTTATACAAAATCTATACTTTATTAGTTATATTAAAAAACTAGAATTTAAAACCAAGTCTTCTACAAAAATCATTTCTTCGAGAAACTCAACCAAGGGTTCCGAGATTGTGAGAAAAGAGACACCATACAAGCAAACAAGCTTTTTCAGTTGACAAAAGGATGACTTGCCCGCAATACCCCTAATGTTCCATAGGAGTATATTATTCTCGATGGGAAAAATCTATAGGAGAGTTGATTAATGTCTTAAAGCTAAGACTTGTTTGAATAGTTCGGGTAATAGTGAATTGCTTCTATTTACCTCATGGCCTGCCTAGCTTGTCAAGCTATTTTTGAATCATCTTCGCAAAATTTTTGAATTCTTCAATGGAAACTCGAGGAGGAGTAGAGGGTGGAAAACTGTATCACGCGATTCAAAAACTACCACTTGGTCCAGTTTTCTCCAAAAACATGGATGATGGTCATCCATAACCACATGATGCAAAGAATTAGTGCCTAGCAGGTCAGGAATTGACATTATTTTGCCGAGTCCCTTCCAATGTTAAAGAAACAAACCGATATAGTACCACAACAAGGCATTCAACCATGGCATTGGTTTGCATGGTGTCAGGGTTTTGCATGGTTCGGGTGCTAGGGTTTTCGTGGGATGGGTCCAAGGCTACAGTAGGGTTTGAAGGCTTATCAATGATGTTGGATCGGTCGAAACATGGATTTCGTCATAATAGCTGGAATTGATTCTAAGGTTGAAGTTCCACTAGCTAGGGTTTTAGTAGGTTCAACGCTCCATTGGTCGAGGAAATGTGGTTAGGGTTTTGAGTTAAGGTTTCGTTGGTTGCTATTGAAGAAGGTTGATCACAGATTTAAGGACCCATTATTTCTCCTTACCCCGACTGCTTTGTCCTTTCCTTTACCTTGATCATCCTTTTTTTTCCTTTCCCTTAGCCACGATAGGATTATCGCTGTCTTCCATAGGGTTTAATTCAGCCTTCAATTTGTACTTCTTAATATTAAGGCCAAGTTTATAGCAAGAAGAACAATACAATTGAACATTTTTATAATCAATATTTTGCCACCTTGTTGTCGATTCCTTATTCAGCTAGAATCTTCTGAGTAAAGACTTTTGAACATCTACTTCCACACAAAATCATGTGACATTTGGCCGGGAAAGAGATGCTGCGGATGTGTCCAATTTGAGCAGTTTATCAATCATCTTTGCAATGGAGTACAAAGTTTTTTTGTCATAGTACTGTACTAGCAATTTCTCTTATACAAACCTAGATTAGGATAATAGAAGATTCCACATCAACATGAAATTCAAGAGTCCATTTAAGAACTCTCATCAGGAACCCTTGAAAATTCCAAAAATTATGTATTCAACATCTGATGTAATCATCCTCTAGGTCAAAACGAATGAGGACACGGCAATAGTCATGGAGACCTAGGGTGAAAGAACCCTTGAATCCCAATTTAAGAAAATCTTTTTTTTAATAACGCCATGGTCGGCTTCCCCTTTGAAAATCTCCCTATGAGGGCGTGTTTGAATGGCTTTGAAAGTTGCTCCATTTCTTCATTAGTAAAATTAAGGTCTGGTTCTTCACGATACATAGTTGGTGCTTTGATGGGGATATTAGTTTTCGGTCTTGAGAGAACATCCACAAAGGATTTAGGTGAATAGGAAAGGGGTTGCCCTTCGGTTGAAGGCTGAAGGGCAACTATGGTTGCCATGTAACTAGGGTTAACTCACGGCTAAGAAAGAGAAGAGGAAGGAGAGAATTGCTCAGTTATTATTGATTTATGATTACTATAGTGATCTAACTTGATGTTTAAGGTACCTACTATGATAAATTTATTATCTTTTTGTTTGGTTAAGATTTGGTTTGTTTTGCATTTTAATGATGTTTACTATGTAGTTAGGGTTTGAACACATGATTTCTTTCAATTTTTTACAATGAAAGGCCAATCAAAAATATATTTAATGTGTCCAATAATAATAGAAAAGCTAAGTGGGTAGCAAGTGGCATAATGAAGAGAGAAGATGACAAGGAAAGGAAGGAGAAAACCAAAAATAAAATAAAATACCAAAGAGAAAAAGATATGAAAAAAAGAGGGAAGTGAAAATGACCAATATGGTCATTTTTTTGGGGAGTTTTATAACTAATGTGGTTCCTTATTTATCATGCAAACCAATTTATTTCCTTAACTTTTCAAAAATTGGCAAATAAAGTCCTTTTATTAAAATTCATTCAGATTTGGTTCATATATTGAGAAAGGAAGCCAATATTTTGAAATAAACAAACAAAATTTATGCATTTCATTAAGGATTTAATGGAGAAAAATGTCAGACATAAAAAATGAAATGATTCATAAGAGATCATAAGGCATATCTAAGGAAAAAAAAAGGGAATAACCTGGTTGTAATCTAAAAATGATGGAGACTTGGGGATTATTGGGAAGTGAACAAATAAGAGATGGGTGTGGAAAAATAGAGGAAGAGAGGAAATTTTCTAAAAAAAAGAGCCGATGAATACAAATTAATTGATTCATGGCAATTGCTATGACCTCTGCATTTTGAGCCCAACAACTCTAACGTTTCACTTTTCCCCAACAACTCTAACGTTTCACTTTTCGAGAAAAAATTTATCCAAAAGACTTGAATAATGGATGTTGGTTACTTAAGTCGATGAAATTTCCATAGCAAATTCCTTATTGTCACGACTAATTGTATTAAAATGTCAAATTTATCCTTACCACTCTTGGACCATTACATCAGAACACTTTTATGGACATTGCCCTATCCTTTCCTCTATCTCGCCCTCCTCTACCAACTCTTCATTTATGCCTTCCGGTCTTTTCCCTTCTACTTGTACTTCCCTATTATCCAGGCATCTGTTCTTAAACATCGAAACTTCTTCCAACCCCACACAAGCCCCTTCCTACCAATCCTTATATTTTGAATCCCTTCGTCATAGGTATGCAAGTATGTTAACTAAGTTGGCTTTTTAAGCCATAGAGTCTTGCCCAACAGAGCCTTTTGCTCAAGGCTTTAGCACCTCTCGTTTGAAGGTGAGGGGTGAAATTGACTGCTTGCAGTGTATTTCAATTTGACTGCTATTTCCTGTCACAAATGTGGAAAAGTAATGTTGATGCAAATATAATTTAAAAAAGGGAAAAATGCAACAAAAAAAAAAAAAAAAAAACCTTTCAGTTAAGTGAATATGCACTATACTCCCTTATGGTTATCAAATGTGTATTTGATCCCTTTGTATTTTAATTTTTTTTTTTTTTTGCAAAATTAATGAAAACCTTCAAACGTAAGGGAGTTTGCATCTGGCATGCCTATTCTGCTTATGAAACTGTTTTCAACATTAAAATAATCCATGAATTGACCAGTTTACCCCCAAAACCCTAATCCTTCCATCCTTGTCACCTCATCCACTATCCCATCTCAGCCACCACCATTTCCTCCAATATTCTACCTCAGCTGCCATCACCACTACTTATCAGTGACCAGTACAACCCAATCAATCAACTCCACTTCGAGATCCATCACCCTTTTCTTATTCCCTACCCCATCCCTACCAACATTTCCCCTCCTTTCCTCCAAGCCGCCAACCCTTCCACTCTACAAACCCTAGCTCCGCTATCCCCTCAACCACCGTCAAACCTTCCTTCCCAACCCCTAGCCCCATTGCAACGATGCTCCTCGATTTTTCTTTAGAAGTTACCATTGATTTTGCACTGATAACAGCCTCTCCATCACTACTGCTATTTAGATTTGGTAATGGCTGGGAGACGAAGAGGAATGTGAGGTGGATGGCCAGGAAAGAAAGAGACTGGGGCTACTTGGGTGGGGTAAGAATAAGAGAGGGGAATCAGTAGGAGAGGAAAGAGATTGGGAGATAGGAAGAGAGAATCGAGAAAAGAAGGGAAGGTAAGAATCAGGGGAATGGGAAGAAGGAGAATCAAAAGGAGAAAGAGGAGGGGAAATCAGGGGGATGGGAGGAGAAAAATGTAGAGGCGACTGGGCTATAGAAGGGGGAAAAAGATGATAGGGAGATGGTAGCTGGGGTAAGAAGGGGGAATAGAAGTTGTAGAGGTAATGGTTGGGGTAATGGAGATAGTGGCTGGGGTAACACATAGGGTGGGATGGAAAGGTTAGGGTTTTTGGAATTTTTTATTTATAGTTTCACTCCGTTTTATTTCTACTTTGGCCCCAAAATTTTGTAATTATTTTTTTATTTTCAATTTGACCGAAAACTTTATGGGACACTTGAATTGATTAAGGCATTTATGATATTTCACAAGTCAGTATTAGTTTTGACAGTTTTTATCCAATTTGTAAAAATGAAAAATTAAAGTACTAGGGGATCAAATGCATATTTGATACCCACAAGGGGCTAAAGTGCATATTTGCTTAATCACATAGGTGTAATTTACATTTTAACCTTAAAAAAAAAGGATGATAAATCTTCTATGGAAACTTCTTCTTTGAAGATGACAGATTCTTATCCAAAATTAAGTGATTTTGGACAGAATTGATGTGATTAGAGACGCTAAGAACTTGGGCCCCTTATCTTAACATAGGAGAGTTGTTAGTTGAGCCTAGTAAGTTGGGGTTCATAAAAATTGTAAAGTTTTTGTTATCTTTAACCAGGAATAAAATGGGCATTATGAAAAAATATGTTATGGATTAAGATATATGCTATGATAATATCATTGCGCGATGACAAAGGGACAAAATCTCAAAAGATATGCTTTCTCCAAAAGTCACATGACAAGCAGGACAATGAAACTTCACAAGAAAATGATTAGCCATATCTATTTTATAGACGAGGGAGAAAAGCAAGGAGGACTATTGATAATAGGATGATGGTTGTGTATCTAAATTCTAATCTAATTACTAACTAAATTCTTGATTGTAATCTAACGGTGGTAGAATATTATAATTATGTATATATGTAAATATGCTTTCTAATCTAGTCTGATATTGTATATAAATATATAATACATATAATATGTATTCTATTTGGGTCTGGTTTTAATTAGGTTGAATTCAATGAAAGCCAAACTCAACTCTCAATTAAATCACGTTTAATATCTAAGTCCAAACTTAACTCAGTTCATTCAAGATGATGCTCAGCCTACTATATTTAAGGCCGAGTGAGTTGAGTTTAGACAAGCCCAACTCAATTGATTGAGAAGGAAAGAAAGTAAAGGGAAGAAGAGAAGAAGTTTTAGGTGAGTTCTTAATGTGGATTCTCTTATTCTATCTTTTTATTTTATGTTTTTTGGGATATTTGGTAGAGATTTTTCTTAGCATGTATGTTCTTTCCCAATTAGGTCACAAAATGTGGAAAAATATTGTCATAAATTTTGGACAATCTATATCCTTTTCTAGTGATTTCTGGCACTAGTCATCTCCGAATAATCTAAAAGTTGGATGATTTTCAAGTTGGCAAGAAATACTATTTCTTAGATTAGGATTTACTATTAGTCAATATTGAAGAGATTTCTAAACGTAGGTTTGGGAGTCCGAACTATGGGATGGAATGTAGAGTTTAAGTATATTTCGGACTTCTGAACCTAGATTGGGGAATTAGAACTATGGGTAGAAAAGTAAAATTTGAAATAGTTTATAGAATTTGGAATTATGTTGGGGAATCTAAACTATGGACAGAAAAATGTAAATTTTAAATTATATTTTTATTTTGTATTAAATAAATACATGTTTAGCATGCGCATACGTGCATATCTTGTTTTTTCAAGATTCGAATTTCAAATTATAAGAAGACAACTACCTTTGTGTACTGACTTTTAGTACATGATTTGATGGTACAAAAAAAAAGTGAATAGGATTATGTATTTTGATACTAGTAATTTTATTTGACTTTCGTATATGTATTTTGTGTTTTAATATAAAAAAATATACAAGAGTAAATTTTAAATTATATTTTTATTTTATATTAAATAAATACATATTTAGCATACTTATACGTGCACGTCTCAGTTTTGTGAGATTTGGATTTCAAATAATGAGAAGGCAACTACCTTTGAGTGTGGTTTTAATGTTTATTTGATGATGCAAAAAAGAAAGTGATTAGGATTATGTATTTTGATATTAATAATTTCGTTCAATTTTCGTATACGTTTTTTTGTCTTTTAATATAAAAAACCAATTCAAACACTTATTTGTAAAAAATTATTTGCATGTTTCACAATCCAAACACTTATTCAAATTATTCAATTTTTTTAAAATTTTTCAAATAATTCAAATAATGTTTCGAATAATGCGCCAAAATAATATTCTAAATAATAACAATCCATACGACTCATTACTTTTGCTTCTCATTTCTCCCCTCATATACTCTATTTTAAAAAAATTAAAAATATTCAATTTTATAAATAAAAAATTAAAGCTACTCAATTTGTTTGAGACTTGAGGTTGGTCTAATGATAAACAAACAAAAAATTTATTTAAAATAATTGGATAAAGCTGGCCACCTGGGGAACGGTTCTGCTCTTTTCTCCTTCTGGTTTCTTCATTTCGTAACTTTCAAATAACTCACCTAAGGAGTGTTTGGTTCTAGTAAGAAAATTGGAATAGGAATCCGAATCGAAATCAGAATTAAAATCAAAATCATAAATTTTATTATCATTATAGATTTATGTCATTTTCTATATTTATTTGGTTTGAATTTTGATCAAGTTTAATTGTGTTAATAAGTTAATCAATCTGAAATGTGTAAATTACAAGTAATACAAATGAAAGTGAATATTTTTTAATATTTTAATTTTTATAAAATGATTCTTATAGTGATCAATCAAAGCTTCAATATATATAGCTATTATTAACAAATACCTTCTCCTAAATTAGTTAAGGTAGGATGTTTGAAATAATAAACGATCTTGTTATTTGAAATATTATTTTAAATATTGTTTAAAATAATTTGACTAGAACTTTTGAGATCAATTTTAATAAATAAAGATAGGAAAACGTGTTCAATAACCTACTTCTAAAACAAAATTAAAAGAAAAAGGGTTAATTACACTTCACCCTCTTGATTTGGCTCCATAAAAATTTAATCATCATTTTATCCCTTTGATTAACAGTCACCAGAAATAATCAGTTTGACTATCAATCAATAGTATCAAATGACTAACATGGTCTTAATATTGAGTTGATAGACTATTTTACTATTTTAGAGCAAAAGAAAATATTTTTATTTTATTATTACTCTCCTATTGAAGATAAAAGTGATATGTTATAATTCACAACTTGAAAAAATATTGAAAAAGTAATTTTCTATATAAAAAGGCAAAAAAAAAAAAAAAAAAAAAAAAAACTAGAAGTGAAAGGAAACCATCCAAGCATAAATGGAACATAATTTGAAAAAATAATTTGTGCATTAACGAATTTATACTTCAAATATGGTAAAGTGCATCTGCATATATACATGAAAATACCTCCACCATTTTATGCTAAACTAGCAACAATATGAGTTACATAATTACCAAGGACTTAAATTAATTTAAGTTTCTACTCAAACATTAGATATTTTTTTTTATTTAGTTTCTTCGGCTTTATACGACAATCTAAATTCATTTTTTTTGTTCATGTCATGTATTGGACACAAATTATTTTTTTCTAATTGAAAGAAAATACTAACATAATTACATGAATAACATCAATATGGTAAAAATAGTTTATCAACAAAGTATTGGGGGTTATTTTAGTTATTTTGTCTCCTTTGACTAACTTTTAAATTAATTGCTCTTTTTGACTGTCTAGTATTGTTAAATTTTTTAGAGGGCAAGTTGAAACAAAGTCCATATTACAAGGGCATAGTGTAATTAACCCAGAGAAAAATGGAAAATCCAGCGTGTTGATGACCGTCACGTCATGTGGAACACCTCACCTTGTTGCCGTTCTGCTTAAAAGCTTCCAAAAATTTTCAGATTTATTTCTCTCTGCCATTTTTTCCCCCAATTTTCCCAAATCATCTCTCTGTGAACCCTTCCCAACTTCCTATTAATCAAGCCCCTAATTACACCCTACTCTAGAACCACGCTAGATCCCTCCGTTCAGTTTCCGGCAAGATCTCCCGCTCAATACGTCGGAAAATCCTCTTCTGTTTTCCGTTAATTATTTTCTAAACCTTCTAAATTATTCGTTTTATATATAGATCAGACTAATGCCTCCGGTTTCCGCTTTGGCTAAGTACAAGCTAGTTTTCCTTGGGGATCAATCCGTCGGCAAAACTAGTATTATCACTCGATTCATGTACGACAAGTTCGATAACACTTATCAGGTACTACGATCTGATTTAATTGATGATTTATATTTTTCGATTAATTACATTTTTCTGTTGATTTTCCGTTTTTTTTTTTTTTGGCTTAATTAGTTGATAATTAAGTGATCATCTCGTGATTATTATGTGTTGTGATCTGATTAATATAAAATATTGTGCTATTCTTGCATTCTTAGGTAAATGGTGTTATTAGTATTAATATTTAGAATAGGAATGGATCTGGATGATGAGTATAATACTGCATGAGTTACTGATTGAGAAGTCTGAGTGGAATTAATAAATTGTGAGAATTTTCTTGTTATTAGACTTTATTAAATCTGCACAGCTGGTAGATGTTATCCCGCATTCTCGTGGAAAGTATCATTTCTTGATATGATTTCTGTGTTTGGTAGTTTCTTCATTTTTTTGAGGGTTTTATAAGATGATAGTTGAACATTGAGCAATTGTGCTTGCTTGATCATCGAAACCTCATTGTTTAGGTTGACTTTTCCTGTGCTGGATTTGGTTCTAGAATGGCTGTAAGAGAATATATGCATGCAATTTTTATCTGATTATCAAGTGTGGGATTGATTCAATTAATTCCAACATTCGAACTCCAGTGTTTGTTGGGTGTCGTAATCATATTAGTTTCATTTTTTCCTTACTATACTTATTGGCAAATTGCACATTGATTTAGTACATGTAGGAACATAGCAGTTTACCTCTGAGTGGGATCCGAAGCAATGACCTATCACAAAGTAAAACTGAAAAGGTTCATTGTCATGGTCCTTGTTTGCAACTGGGTATACTCCTGTAAATCTGGAAACCTTGAAGACCAATTGCAGCATTGAATCAATGCTACATCAGGAACATAAAAAGATAAATGGTTCTATGCAACTAGCCTACTATGATTGTTTAATTTGAAGGGATCTTCATTTTCTTGTATGAGATCTCAAATTTGATATTCTGGCTGAAAAATTGAGTTCAAGTTGAGGCTTTGGAACATATTTCCCAGAAGCTCACAAATAACCTAATATTGTTTAGTGTAACCCTTGTAAATTTACACAAACACCAAGAAAATCAGCCCAAATTATTTCTTTTATCATCGGTTCCCGAGACTATTGTTGCCTTGTTTGCAAAGAAGAGATGGTTGTTACAGATTGCAGCTTAGATTTTTTTTTAGGAGCAAGAAATGTGTTCAGGTAGCAATTGAGATCTTAAAGAAACTATCTGAGCGTAGCTGTACTTTGTCCTAAAAATAGGGTGGTTGGAATCTTGAAGTTTTCTACTTGATCTGCTTATGTTACAGTTGGAGAGAAAGTGTTCTTTCCATTTGCTTAGCAAGATCAGATATAAGCAGCCTATGAATGTAGAACTTTTTAAATAATGTTCTATAGATTTTAATGTGGATCCTTGTTTTTGACTGGTTATATCCAAACCCTGATGTGGCAGTTTTTTGTTACAAATCTTTGCATTCTGTAGCCTTTGGTAAATTGTTTCTTTACCTTGTACCTTCAGTTATTAAGATATTTTCTTTGAACTTACTGTTCTTCTTGCTTGGTTATGTTAATGTTTATCTATGCACAATGGTGTCATGCCAACATATTTTTCCTTTTTTACTGCAATATCAACTATTAAATGCCTGACTAAAATAAGAGAAAAACTTTTTGCAGTTGTATTACTTCATCTTGTCTTTTACCATAAGATGGACTTAGAGTTTCATTCTTCCTCATCTGCCTTTGAGCACTGATTCTTTTATGTCTGTTTATATTGCTAAATATGTCTACAGGCTACAATTGGCATTGATTTTCTATCCAAGACAATGTATCTTGAAGATCGAACTGTACGATTGCAGCTCTGGTATGTGATTCTTTATCCCAGATAATGTGGGGGAAAAAGGCTATGCGTGTATTTGAGACTTTGTATGAGGTTGTAGCAGTTCTGTTGCTGGCATTTTTTGCTTTGCTAGTGTGTACAGTTTCGGTTATTCAGAGTCTGTAATGTGATCAACACATTAAGAAAGGATGATGAAGCTTTGACAATAGCATTTTGTGGTGCCAATTGGTTGTTCTAACTTATATATGTCTATCTTGATTGGTTGCCTTAAAGTATGTTTCCGGATATTATTTCAAATTCTTATTTGTTTGTCCAACGACTGGTCTGCAATGTTGGCTTGCTGCTTATGAGTGTTGGGGAAAGTTCTGTGTTTGGTAGAGAGGGGTCTTAAATCTTGCCGAAGGGTTTGAGATTAGAATAGGAGTTTAGTTGTGATTTTAATGTTCTTCCTTTAGTGTAGTTAATGTGATTTGAAACTCAATTGCACACATTAAATATTAGTTATGGGTGGGTTTTGGGACAACAATTGCCTTGTGAATTTGGTAGGTTGTGCAGTTGTTTGATGTCAATTTCCTATTTCTCAACATAAGGTTTGTTACTATATATAGTTTTAACTTTCTGTTGTAATGATGGTATAGGGATACTGCTGGACAAGAAAGATTCAGGAGTCTTATTCCAAGCTATATTAGGGACTCCTCTGTTGCAGTCATCGTATTTGATGTTGCAAGTATGCCTTCTTTTCTCTTTTTACAGGGTCTTTCTGTTAGATGGTTGATATATTTGATTTCTTTCTGGCTGAGTTTTATGTATTGCTAGTTAGGTAGAATAAACTATAGAATACTGTATACAGTAACATGCAGCATTCTAGCTTTTTCAGTGGCATGACATTTCTAATTTTGTAGTATTGATAATGAATCCCCCAAGTACTGTTCCTTTTCACTGATGTTCCTTTTCACTGGCTTTCTTGATCTATCCTTGTACTTAATATTTCTTTCCCACTAATGTGTACTAATGCTGAAAAATATTACAGTAATCTAAAAAGTTTTGGCTGTTTTTTGTGGGTTAGGCAGACAGTCCTTCCTAAACACTTCAAAGTGGATTGAGGAGGTTCGCACTGAGAGAGGCAGTGATGTCATCATTGTCCTTGTTGGAAATAAAACTGACCTTGTGGATAAGAGGTAATGATGTTTTCCTTTTCTAGTTGGAACACATTTGGGCAAGATTAAGGTTCATTTATGTATCTCTTTCAAAGAAAGCGTATTTTTTAACGTCATTTTTCAAGTAGTTGGCTTTTCAATCATGAATTTAAAGTTGAAACTGTTGAGCAATTAGTACTTTCCTGTCATTTGTTCTATTCATAAGCTGTGGGAAATATAGACAAATTTGATATGTATGATGTGCACCAACCAACTTTATTTCCATTTTTTGCACTCATTTCTTTGCATTTTCTTTTTATTAAGCAGTCTCGCTGTTTAGAATTCCATCAGGCAGAAAAACTCAAAACTAGTATTCGAGTTTTTTATGCTATTTATAGCAAACATTTTGCTATATATAACAGACATTTTGCTGTAGTTAATATATTGTGGTTTTCTTATGGCTATTATGAGGTTGAATGACTTATTCCAACTTTAGTATAGATCAATCCTCTGCATTGATCATCCCAAGGCTAATTTCTAAAGCACTGCCGGAAACTGAGATGTTTTATTTTTTTTATTTTTTTTTCTGATCCTAATCTAAGCAAATGGGCAATGAACAGTTGCTGTCTAAGAGACTAGTCTGCCTGTAGCTGGTAGGTTTGAGGACTTAGGGTGCAGATAAATTGAGTTGGGTAGTGATATTAATTGATTATGCTTGTTAGAAAAAGGAAGGATGAATGGCAGTATGGTTACTTGGGTGTGAGAATCTTATGTTGGATGTATAATTTTGTTTGTTAACTCTCCATAAGAAATATGATGGAATTTCACAAACAATAATGGCTTGGCTTTTATTAGAATCACATTATCCTTTGGGTTATAAACAATCCTATTGCACAAATTCACTACGTATTGTTTCCGATGTAAGCAAGTTATAACCTAATTTGAATATACTTGTGGGATGCACGTTATTGTTTTCCTTCTCTAATATGCTCCATTTGTGTATGGCTTATATTTTAGACAAGTATCAATTGAGGAAGGAGAGGCCAAAGCTCGTGATCTTAATGTTATGTTTATCGAAACTAGTGCAAAGGCTGGATTCAACATCAAGGTAATTTATCATTTCATCTGTTGAGGTCTTGCCTTTTGTGAAATATCGAGGTTGGATGAAAATGCTTCTGAAATGTGTATTCGGTCACCAAAGTACTTCATACTTTATTTGGTTTTGTTTTTTGTTCTTATTGAAGTATTACTTCTTAACTATGAAGATGATCAGATGCCGTAAATTTGTGACACTTTGTCATTATTAAACCTACACTACGTCATCTTGTTACACAGGCATTATTTAGGAAAATTGCTGCAGCCTTGCCAGGAATGGAGACACTTTCTTCAGCGAAGCAAGAGGACATGGTTCATGTCAACCTGAAGTCTAGCAACACAAATGCATCTCAGTCCCAACAACAATCAGGAGGATGTGCCTGTTGAATTGTTGATTGAAGGCAACATCTGCTTCTTTTCCTGTATTATTTCTTTATCCCATGAAGTGTCTGTAAATTTCTCCATAGTCTTTTATAGCATTTTTTTTTGGTGTGCTTGACCATCTGGGATTTTGAACGCAAACATCAGGATTTTGTTGATTATCGGGGATTACCAACTTACAGAATTGTTTCTTTAACAGGTAACCTTATCACACATCTAGATGTATATAAACCAAGTGTCGGCAACAGATTAATTTTCCCTAGCTAGTTATAGTATTTGTATGCATCTGTGTATGATCGACCATGTGTAGATTTATAATCAGATTTTTGCGTTTTGCTGCCAAATTTCGGTCAGAGATAAATCTGCATTCATACTTTTAACAGAGATTCGTAATTCAAATTTTGATTTAGATTTTGTCAAATAAATGGTGTTTGGATATGCTGTGAACTGGTTTTGGGGTGGTTTTGTGTGTGATAACAGCAGCTGCCATTGATGCTTGAGATTTATTTCTTTAAAAGAGAGTACCCATTTCTTGATGTTGGATGTTGTTCGGTAGAGCACCTGAGTTTAATTTGCGACTTTTCAAGGAACCAAGATTTTCTTGCAAACATATTTAGTATTAGACCATAAAAAACAATAAAGTTAATAATAGAACGTTTTTATTGCCATAGCATTTTAATGAAATCATTTAGTGCTGTGAAACATCAAAAATTTTACTAATAAATTATCTTTAAAAAATTATCTTTTTTATTAAATAATTATTTTTACGAATGGATAAAGGAAATAATTTTATAAAATATTGAAAAGAACTATTTATAACAAAAATAATTTTTATTATAAAAATTAATAGCTATTTTATCGTAAAAAGCTAAGACATTTTATTAAAACCTACTTTATTTCAAACTAAATACATATTTACATAACTAATTTGGTCAAAACAATATTACTCTCATATATTTTAGAAGTATATATACTTTATTATCATAACTATTTTTTAAAAAAAGAATTTAAATTCTACTGAGATAAGCGGGAGATAGATTTACAAGAATTTAACTAACTTTTTTATCACACTCTTATCTGATTGATGTATACTTCGATGGTCAAAAAAAAAAAGAGAGAGAAAAAACAGAGAGAGTCAAACCAAAAAGTCATAAGAGAGTGAAGGATAAGAGAGAGGGAGGAAATATAGAAGAAGAAAACTTATAGATCTTACCATTAGAGGAAAACCAAGAAGATGAAGGAGAATAAGAGAGAATGAACACCTATGGGCGAAACCAAAAAGTCTAAGAGAGTGAAGGATAAGAGAGAGGGAGGAAATATAGAAGAAGAAAAATCTTACCATTAGAGGAAAACCAAGAAGATGAAGGAGAATAAGAGAGAATGAACACCTATGGATTTTGGGAGAAATATTCTAATTCAGGTGAGAATTGTTCAGTTATTTTATGATAAATCGGTATATTCATGTCTAGGATTATTTATATATGGGTTTAGGATGAAAATAACATGATTAAGAATCGATTTGGTAGTATAGAATTCGCTTATTAATGTAGTAAGTTAAAACTCGTAATTGTAGACAGATTTTCGCAATTTTTGTTAAGAAATCATATTTTAGTGTAGAAAATGCCGATTTGGTCTCCATTTATTGTGTTAGAAACTAGACTCACAGACTTTTAAATGGTATAAGTTTCACGATCTAGTTCATTGTGTATTAACTAATATAAGTAAATTTTCTAAGTTGGAAGAAAATCTCATCTAGAAAGCACTGCACACTTGTAAGAAATTAGCTATATCTTGGTGTCGGAATATAGGAATTGATTACCGTTTATTACTTGTAAGGGTTTAATTTGGTATAAAAATCTCTTTCTAACTTGTTTTATACTGAATTTGGTGAAATTCAAAATTAACCAAAAATCAGCACTGATGACTTTAGATAGATTTGTCTTTGTTTATGTACTGAGTTTTGAATAATTTTTGAATAAAGTATGATCTGAATCTTTGAATTATTCCTTTATAAAAGTTTAGTATTTTATATTAAGTTTCCAACGGTATAAAGCACATGAATTTTGGAGTTTTGTAAGTCAAAATATGATAATTTTAGTGAACCCTATCTATTTTGGAAATTTGTATATGAACTTGTCATGATTATGTAAATTTGAGACTAAATCTGGATATATTAGAGTAAAAATATGATAATAATATCTTCACGAAAGTTATAGAATTCTAAATCTAGTTGACAAAGGTATAAAGCACGTAATTTTTAGAGTTATGTATTTCAAGATTTGTTCGTTTTAGTAAACACTACTAAAGATAAAATTAGTGTTTTACCATGACTTTATATTGAAGAGATCAATATGAAGTTTATTCTTATTGTGAATTTATTCTAGGCTTGGGAAATTAAGAAAAAAAAGAATATTTAGGAAGGTTGAGTTGAGACATGGAATTTGGAGGCATTCGAGAAAAGTAACTCTTACTTCCTTCATAGAATTTGAAAAACGTGTTTATTAAATTTGAAAAACATGTTTATGAAATGAATGATTTTTAAATACTATTTTCGTGTGAGGAAAACCTGAACCATATGCATTATGTAAAATTTTAAATGTTTGGCATGTCATATGATTATGATCACGCATGTTATATGTTATGTTTCACATTTTATGTTGGCTCTAATATTATACACATGTTGATACTATATGAACCATGATTCATCTTTCATTAACTAATATGCAGTAGTTCGGATTGGACTATTGACTCATGTTATGAACCAACTGTGTCGGTACAAGGTCGGCCCTGTATGATGTTACGTTTATGGTCCTGTATACTCAGTTGGGTGCTGGGATAACTTTTTCTTGTGAGGTAACACTAGACTGAGTATTCTGTGTCAGTTAAGGCATGAAAACTAGTAGATGAATCAAGTTATTTTGTTTATGAAATTTTAGAAAGTCATGACATGCCTATTTATTATGTGAAATTATATATGTTTTTGATCATGTACATCATATTTTTTCAAGCTATGTATGTAGTAATAAGTATGCATGTTTGCATGTTTTAAAAATCCTTTTTATGCATATGTATGTATAAATATATATATGGTTCTAAATGGAGAAGGTATAGTTACTGCTGAGCGACGTTTTGCTCACCTCACTTATTCAATATTTTTTGCAATTGATAGTAAGCATGAGTACGAATAAAGGAGTCGACAGCAGTTGGAATTGGTGATTGCTATGTGTGCTTTAACTCACAATAGAGTTGAAGTTCAAGGCTTTTATTAGCATTTAATTTCTGTTATTAGTATTAAAATTTGAGTTTTTAGTTCAAGGACAAGTTAATCCTTAAGATTTAACATGATTTTCTATATTAAGATGAATTTGTATAATTTGCAGGTCTTATTAAATTTTTTTTTAGTGAAATACATGTAAATTTTATAGATTAGTTATGATGCCTTATATTTTTCAAGTGGTATATTTGGGAATATGGCGAATGTTGCATTTGAGTTTTAACGGGCTCGAGGCGTGACATTTTCAATGATATCAAAGATTAGGTTTTGATCTTTGTGTGTGTCTTAGGATAGATGTTTAAGATGTCAGACTATAAGACTTACTCGTAGTTAAATCTAAAATGAATTGGTAATATAACTTTTATGCATGTCGATTTTGGTATCACTTCTTTTAGATAGTATATATTGACTTCACTAGTGATATTTTGGATATAGGTCAAAAAGTTTCACTTATAGATAGTGCGAGTGGTAATGTAAGTTACGTGGAAGTTTTGTAGTTATTTTATTAGAATAGTGCAGCGGAAACGTAGTGGTTAATATCACATGGTAACCAGTCCAATCTTAATTTGAAGGACTAATGGTAAGATTTTATAAATTTCTTGAATGTGAATTCCCAAAAATTCTCATTAAACCTTACCTTAAAAAATTTCTTTCCAAAATTTCCACGTATTAGATACTGTATAATACCAGGAAATAATTGTATAAATTAAATTAATTACCGTTTCTAAGAAAAATAATTTTTACAGAAAAATTAATAAAAATTAAATTATTGTAAAAAAGGGCATTTTATTAAAACCTACTTTATTTCAAACTAAATACGTATTTACATAATTAATTTAGTCAAAACAATATTTATCTCATATATTTTAAATATATACATATATACACTTTATTATCCTAACTATTTTTTAAAAAAAGAGTTTAAATTTTATTGAGATAAGCATGAGAGATTGATATTAAATATCCGATTTATAAGAATCCTATGTTATTTTAACTAACTTCCTGATCACACTCTTATCTGACTAACGTATTAGTCGATGGCAAAAAAAAAGAGAGAGAGACAAAGATAGAATGAGTGACACCAAAAGGTCACGAGAAAGTGAAGGATAAAAGAGAGGGAGGAAATAAAACATGTAGTTTATTAAAAGAAGAATTTTCATACCATCATTATCATCATGTAAAGAATCATTTAGCAAGGAAATCCTATCATAATGACAACCAGTGAAGGTAAGAAATATTCTAATTCTTCAGTGAGAATTATTTTGTTATTTTATGATACATTGGTATATTCATGTCTATGATTAATGAAAATAACATGATTAAGAATTGATTTGATAATATAGAATTTGTTTATTAAGGTAATAAGTTAAAACTTTCATTAAAAGATCATAATCTTAGTGTAGAAAATCCTACCATGACTTTCGCAAACCCCACATATTCAACATTTTTTGCAGTTGATATAAGCTCGAGTACGAATAAACAAGTAAAACAACATTGGATGCCTTTGGTGATTGCTGTGTGCGCTTATAGAGTTGAAGTTCAAGATTTTTATTAGCATTTAATTTTTGTTATTAGTATTAAAATTTGAGTTTTTAGTTCAAGGAGAAATTAATCCTTAGGATTTAAGTATTTTATGATTTTTTATGTTAAGATGAATTTGTACAGTTTGCAAGACTTATTAATTTTTTTTTTTTAGTGAAATACATATAAATTTTATGGATTAGTTAATATGCATTGTATTTTCGAGTGGTGTACTTGAGAATATGGCGAATGCTGTATTTAGAGTTTTAGCATGCTTAGGGCATGACATTGCTAATGGGATCAAAGCTTAGATTTTGATCTCTGTGTGTGTCTTTGTCTAGATTTTTTAGATGCCGGACTATAGGACTTCTTTATAGTTAAATTAAGATGAATTGATAATATAAGAGTTTTTAGATGCATGTTGGTTTTGCTACTAAGAAGGTTATAGAAAGCATATATTGATTCACTAGTAAAATTTTTAATATAACTAATGTAGGTCAAAAAGTTTCAATAGTAATTTAAGTTACGTGAAAGTTTTGTAGTTATTTTATTAGAATGGTGTGGCGGAAGCACAGTGATTGATCATATGGTAACCAGTCTAATAAACGTCGAGGTCAAAATTTTTGTAAGGTGGGTTGAATGTGAAACCCTAAAAATTTTCACTAATAAATTACATTAAAAAATTATCTTTTTTTTACTAAATAATTATTTTTACGAATGCATAAAGGAAATAAATTTATAAATTAATGAAAAAAACCATTTCTAAGAAAAATAATTTTTATTAGAAAAATTAAAAATTATTATATTGTATAAAAAGACCTTTTATTAAAACTACTTTAGTTCAACCTAAATACATATTTACACAATTAGTTTAGTCAAAACAATATTCATTTGACATTATATATACATATATATATATATATATATACACACACACACACACACACACATACACACACTTGATTATCCTAACTATTTTTTAAAAAAGGAATTTAAATAACTGTTCTACTAAGATAAGCATGAGAGATTGGTGTTAAATATTGATTAATAAGAATCCTATGTTATTTTAACTAACTTCCTGATCACACTCTTACTTGACTTGTTAGTTGATACAAAAGAAAAGAGATAGAGAGAGATAGAGAGAGCGAAACCGAAAAGTCACAAGAGAGTGAAGAATAAGACAGAGGGAGGAAATATTGATGTTAGGAAGTAGAAGAAGAAGAATCCTACCATGAGAGGAAAACCAAGAAGATGAAGGAGAAGAAAGAGAATGAACAACCTTGGATTTCGAGAGAAATATTCTAATTAAGGTGAGAATTATTCTGTTATTTTATAATAAATTGGTATATTCATGTCTATGATTGTTTATACATGGGTTTAGGATCAAAATAACATGATTAAGAGTTCATTTAATAGTATAGAATTGGTTTATTAAGGTAGTAAGTTAAAACTCGTTATTGCAGACAAATTTTCGCAACTTTTATTAAGAGATTATATCTTAGTGTTTAGAAAATACCGATTTGATCTCTGTTTATTCTGTTGGAAATAAGACTCACAGACCTTTAAATTTTATAAGTTTCATGATCTAGTTCATTGTGTATTAATATAAATAAATTTTCAAATTGGAAGGAAAATCTCATAACTAAGATTTTCTAGACAACACTGCACACTTGTAAGAAATTGGCTAAATCTTGGTATCGGAATATCGGAATTGATTACCGTTTATTATTTGTAAGGGCTTAATTTAGTATAAAAATCTCTTTCTAACTCGTTTTAAACTTAATTGTGTGAATTTTCAAATTTTGACCAAAAATCAGCATTGATGATTTTGGACAAATTCGTCTTTGTTTATGTACTGAGTTTTGAATAATTTTTGAATAAAATATGATCTGAATATCTAAATTATTCCTCAATAAAAGTTTTAGCATTTTATCTTAAGTTTCCAAAGGCATAAAGAACATGAGTTTTGGAGTTTTATAAATCAAGATATAATGATTTTAGTGAACCCTTATCTATTCTAGAAATTTGTATATGAACTTGTGATGATTTTGTAGAATTGAGACTAAATCTGGATATATTAGAATAAAAATCTGAGAATAATGTCTTCACGAAAGTTGTAAAATTCGGAATCTAGTTTATAAAGGTATAAGGCAGGCAAATTTTGGAATTGTGCATCTCAAAATTTGTTCGTTTAAGTAAACACTGCCAAAACTAAAATTAGTGTTTTATCGTAGCTTTATTTTGGAGAGATCAATATGAATCTATTCTTGTTGTGAATTATTTCTAGCCTTGGAAAATTAAGAAAAGGAGAATATTTAGGAAAGTTAAGTTGAAGCATGGAATTTGAAGGCATTCAAGGTACGTAATTCTTACTTCCTTCATGAAATTTGAAAAACGTGTTTATAAATTGAATGATAGAATAAATGTCTATTTTTACACAAGGAAAATCTGAACCAGACAATATTATGACCAATTTTAAATGTTTGGCAGGTCATATGATTATGGTCACGCATGTTATCACCATGTTATATTTCATATTTTATATTGTCTCTGATATTATGGACGTGTTGATACTGCTGAAACATGGTTCATCTTACCTCAACTGCAGTCATTTGGATTGGACTGCTAACTTATGTTATGGATTAACTATGTCGGCGTAAGGTCAGCCCTTTGTATATGTTACATTCATGGTCCTATGTACTCGGTTGGGTGCCGGAATAACTTTTTCTAGTGAAGTAGTACTAGACTGAATACTCAATGTCAGTTAAGGTATGAAAACTAGTAGATGAACCAAGTTGTTTTGTTTAGAAATTTTACAAAGTCATGGCTTGTCTACTTTTTATGTAAAATTGTATATGTTTTTGATCAAGTACATGGTATTTTTGCAAGCTATGTATGTAGTAATAAGTATGAATGTTTGCATGTTTTAAAAATCCTTTTTATGTATATGTATGTATAAATATATGCATAATTCACCATGGATGAGGTATAGTTACTTGCTGAGTGACGTTTCACTCATCTACACGTATTCAATATTTTTTACAGTTGATAGTAAGTACGAGTACGAATGAAGGAGTCGACGGTAGTTGGAATTGGTGATTGCTGTGTGTGCTTATAGAGTTGAAGTTCATGACTTTTATTAGCATTTAATTTTTTTTATTAGTATTAAAATTTTTGTTTTTAGTTCAAGGAGAAGTTAATCCTCAGGATTTAAGTATTTTATGATTTTCTACGTTAAGCATTGAATTTGTATAGACACACACAGGTTTTATTAATTTTTTTTTTAGTAAAATACATATAAATTTTATGAATTAGTTATGATACTTGTATTTTCAAGTCTCTTACTTGGAAATACGGCGACATATTTCATTTTGAGTTTTATCGTGCTTGGGGCGTAGCACTCCTATCCAAAAATTTATCATACTTGACTCAGAGTCAGGTAATTGTGGTTTATTACAACATTTTAATCAAAGATACTTCCATTTGAAATTATCATATCTAAAATATTCAGAAGGAAAATTTTAGTTGAAATATTGATATTATCCACTTGGGAAAAATTCTTGGATGGACCTGGTCCATGGCACTATGTTATGGATCTCTTGGTCCTGAATCAATCACATCACCATGTGGCTGATTCGGGTCCATGCATTATTGCATAGATCCGGTCCACTTAAAAATTTCCCTCCACCTAGTAATTTATATATAGACCACCGAATCGAAAACTTGGAATGTTTTATGAAATGACATATTATTGCTATTTTAACACTAACTAATTTCAATTGATTTTAATAATTGAGATTTCTCGTTTATAATTTATACACAAGCCACCGATTCAAAATCTTCACCACTGAAAGGTCATACTAAATAACATGACATATGTCATAGATACGTCCAAACTAAAAGGTTTTACCAATTAATTAGAGGATCCTTCTATAATAGGTAAGTATAGATGAGTACACATAAAGACAAAATATCAATGTCAAATATAATGATGAGTTGCAATCGATCACATATATAATTCAATAAGTGATATGATTTGATAGAAACTCATAATTATTCCGATCAATATATATATCACTATAAAAAATTGATAATCCCAACTATTTAAATTATAAATACATATTTATGTGTATAAATTTAAGTCAATGATTTTGGCACTCCAAAAATAACTTTAGATACTCCATTTTTTTTTTTAATGAACCAAAATGACTTAAATATTCATGTATAATTTTACGTCACAAGATTGCCCTTTCCATTTATAACTTCTTTCACTTGTGTATTTGAGACTTTTTTGAGGTAAAAAACTAATAAAGCAATTAAAAATTCTCTTTACAAGTTTAGTTAATGTTTTTGAAAATTCATATTCAATTTTAGAATTTATGAATGTTGACCGATACATTAGATGTCAGTCATTACAAATATTCTAACTTTTTCTAATTAGTTTGCATCATGATGCATATCTTTTTTTACGTTAAGCCCCTACTTTGCATACAAACAAATTAAGAGTCCTTAGTCCACATAGTAGGGCTGTGTACTAATTGATTTGAGGTATCATAATAAATGACACTTCACAATAAAGCTTTGAGAAAATTCTATACGGATATAGTTTATTGCCCACTATTGATTTTTCCAAGTATACATAAAAGTCACAATATCATTTTATTTTAGTTAAATTCTACAGTTTGGTAGAGAATTTTTTCATTATATTTAAAATTTATATACATCTAAATTTTAAAAGTACAAAATATTATACCATACAAACTTTAAAATACAATCAAATATTTCTCTACAGAGACAATAAATTTTTTTGTTTTGTTTTGTTTAAATGCCATATGACTCACTCAAGCCTTGTATCTCTTATTTTGGCCTGTCTCTTATATTAATTTAGATGGACATAAGAATCTTCAATGATGCCTATGTTGTTCCGGACAACTTCTACAAAAGTACTGGTATTTACTATTTAGTTAAAGATTGCAATTTTGGTGTTGACCTAAACACGATTTGAATTGATATGTTTTGACATGATAAGAGTTTATTGTAGGGGTATTTATGAGTTGTGTTATACGTCATGGGTTGGCAGTTTTAGGGTTTAGGTTATCAAATTTTTGGGTTGAGAATTTAAAAGTCAACCCAATCCAACTAATATAGAAACCCAAGTAAACTCAACCTAAATGTATTCAGGCAAGTTACTCGGATTTATTTTGGGTTAAAATCTCAGATATAAAAAAATATATATATATTGCAAGAGCATACATTACAAAATATATTTTTGTCAAAAAAAATGAAATGGTTAAATCAAGAATGGGAAGGGAAAATTATACAATATGTTAGATGAATGTTATATCAAAAATGAAAAGAAAAAAAGAATTATAAGTTAAATGATATTAAAAAGAAAATAATGAAAAAAAACATAAATTATATTTGGGGTATCGGGTTATTGGGTTGGGTTAGGTTTTGTAAAACATAACCCAACCTAACCCAATTAAGTCGGGTAACCAAATCCAAAAAACATGAAATTCAATAACCCAACCTATTTAAGCATGGCCACAGTACCTCCTCCATTCCTCGTACTTACTAGAACAAGAATCGGAGCCAGATTTGAAACCATGGACACAGTTCTGGTTCCAGTTCTCTATTTTTGGAATCGGAACCGGAACCGGAAATATTTAAAATAAAAAAAAATTATAATTCTCCCCCTACCATTTTACCTATAAATAGGCCCTCCCTCTAATATTTTCAACACACAATTCTCTCAATCTCTCTAATCCTCTCAAATACTCTCAAAATATATAGATTTTTCAAAATGTATCTTTATTTTAATGTTTAATAGTTCAATAAATAATACAATAAGGTACTTTTTTTTTTCCAAAAATAAAGTCTACAATTGAAATATAAATAAAATATAATTTTTTGTTTCTCATTTTAGTTTTATTAATTTTTTTGTATTATAATTCCTAATTTTTTGTTTTTTTTTTAATAAAATTCAAAATCGAAACTATGACTGGAACCAGGGAATCGGTTGGTCAGTTCTAGAACCGGAATTGGAACCGCCTCCCAAGATTTTGGTTCTGATTCTGAGGAGGCGGTTCCAGCTGGAACTATGGTCACGCCTAAACCAATTTAGCTCCAAATTCATTTGGATTGGGTTGAATTTTGAGTTGGGTTGAATTTGAATACCCCTAATTTATTGAGTCGTTATTGAATCAACACGTTTATGGCATAAAGCTAAATGAGCTGAGTCAAACCTTAGATTGATACATTAATTCATTAAGTCACTAAATTAACAAGTTTCATTAAAATGCTAGCATATTATAATCGTATGGTGCCATATCAATTCGTTTAGGAGCATAAACGAAACTAGAATAAGTTGAACACTCCGGTATTCTAGTTAATTTGACTATTTTAACGGGTTTATAAATATATTTAAATTTAAAGAATGTTTATTTTTCTATTCGAATTCGGGATTTTATCGAATCAGAATTCGAATTTAAGTTTGAGTAACTTGAAGTTTTAATAGTGTCGAATCAAGTTTGAACCGAATTAAAAAAGTTAACAAATACTAAATATTGTTAAACTTTGACTTGATTGTTTGACGAATACCGTAACTTGAAGGATCTCTTATCTAATCGCGTGTTGGGCAATTTGGTTCATCTTACCATTCTAGGAGATAGTAATGTCTTTGAGAAATTCTACAATTTTGTTAAAGGAACCATCTTGTTGGATTTAAATATTTGTACAGTATAAATTTTTAAAATACAATATTATACTATATAAGCATAAAAAATATAAAGGGATGATTCCGCCATGGGACTGAAAAATTTTCTAATATCTTTTAGTACTTTAACATGAGTTTAAAATTAAATGGAGTTTATTAGAATAGTGCGTATTCATGTTTTTTTTTTTTTAATCAAAATAAGTAATATTATATGATATCTTCTCTATCATAATTTTTAAAAGTTTCTATGTCTCTTTTAACCTTCCGCATGAATTGAAGATTGCACCAAAAAATATTTAATTCACGAATTAACTGTTACACTATTTAACCATACTTATTAAATAGTGATTGTTCCCTATTGCACTTACTAAAGTTGTAGTATTATTTGAATTTTTTTAATTGTAATTTAATGAACATAATTTAAAATCATGAATAATAATGACTTTCATATTAGCTATTTTTAAATACATGTAGTATTTGTAAATTGTAATTTAAAATCATGAATAATAATGACTTTCATATTAGCTATTTTTAAATACATGTAGTATTTGTAAATTGTAATGAATATATATGAAGTACACTTAAATGAATTAAATACAAACACAACAATAAACTGTCAAAGATGATAAGATTATTAATTCGGTTGGGATTTAAAAACTTTTGGAGGAAGTTCTGTTGCTTTTCTGTAGCCAATAGCCATTAATTAACGATGATGGGAAACAAACCAACTAGTCACGTACTTACAGCACGTATCTCAATTAGTCAAAAGTCATACAACATAAATATTTATATAGATTCGATTTTTTGGTCTTATTTATAAATTTTACAGTTAAAATTAAATTTTGTAAAATTTTTCTTACATTAACTGATGTCATAGATTTCATAACATTTAATCTACACCACAAGATCTACAAGTAAATTCAAAAATCACGTCTACCTAAATATTTCTCATTTTGAAATATCTGAATTCTGAATGTTAAGAATTTTTTATTTAATATATTGTGTTATTTTTATTATATTTTTATTATATTATTATTTTATTAAAATTATATTAATTAATTTTAATTGTTTATTGTATAAAATATAAGATAAAACATTTTATTTCATTTTGAGCCGTTCAAAATTTTTTATTTTATATTTATATTATTTTTTATCATATTATTTAAAATTATTTAATTAAAATTAACAATAAATTTTGACTGTTAATTAAATAATATGACAGACGGTAACACAACATGCGAGTAAGCACACACTTAGTCTTGGGTGGATGCTGCTGATTCACCATTCCTCAAGATTTCATCATTCTCTCTGCCTCTCTTTCCTTTGTACTCTCCATTGCCTCCTTCCCTCCAACCATGTCAGGTACCCGTTTTTCTCTCTCTACGTACATCTGTATATACATTTTGTTTTTTTCGTATTTATATGCTGCAAAGTTTGCTAGCTTTATATTTTTGCATCTTAGCTGATATTCATTTGAGGGATACCGAGATTGTATTATTATTATTATTTTTTTTTTTAAATTTTGTGAGACCCCTTTTATTTTTGTTCCCAGGGGTTCTGTGGTTTGGTTGATGATCAATATATAAACCTCTTATAAAGAGGAGATTGATTGAAAGTTCATTTAGATGATTGTTTTTATTGGTTTGTATTAATTATTATTAGTTTGCTCCAATCCCCACTTCCACCTCCACCGGAATCTTATGATTTACAAAGTATTGAATGTTCCTTTTGACAAATCCATCCTTTATAAATTGGTAGACAGACACTCTGATCTCCCAAAATAGTGTCCAAAAATTGGGGGACAGTAGGAAAAATAAAATTCAAAACACGGGTAACATCGATGCCTAGTTAGACTCGGAATTTGGAGTTTGGAGGACTAGGGATCATTGTTCCTTTTCGTTTGAGCAGACCAGTATATGTTGAGGGTCTAACGGGATCTGAAAATATGTGTTAAAAGTGTTGAATCTCACTAGTTGATTAGAGGCCACTGATGCTGCAATTGGTCGAGGATAGAGCTTGTGTTTTTATCGTGTACATGGGACGGGAATTTTCATGTTGAAATTGGTTTAGTGACTGTGCTGATAAAATTGAGAAACTGGATGAGCCAGAATGATTTTGCGTTGATGAACAGCCATTTGGTGATTTTGGATCTTTATTTGATGTTGGGTAAACTATTAAAATGAATATAACTACAAGGAATAACTTTCATATCTAGATACTTTAAGATCGAATTCAGGGGTTTCTTTAACATTACTTGTACTTTAACTCAAGATTGAGATTGTACCATTATTGCCTAGTGTTTGGTATGGATTTTTAAATTTTTTCGACTCAGATAATTATTTGCTGCTTTGTGTTATCTAGTTGATCATGGGAAATGGATTGGTTAGTATGAGATTTATTGAGAAGAGGACTACAAATATATCATGTTGGTACGTTATTGTGTCACATGTTGTGTCTGATTAATTTGCTAATTTGCTCATGACTATTTAACCTAAAATATAATTTTTTTTTTTAATTTTTCAATGGGATTAATGGCTAGTTTGTAAGAAGTGGAAATTTTGTTAGAAACATAAACAAAAAAGCCAATCTACTGGAGGTAAAAGCAAACTATGTCAGTCAGTTATGTTGAATAAAACTTTAAGACTATTACCACATATGCATCAATGTGAATGTCGTCCTAGTTGTGAAACAAGCTCTATGTACGTAAATGGGATAAACAATATGAAAAATAAGATCCATTGATTTATCCATTAAAACCATAAGAAAAATGCAATTGCAAAAATGTGAACTAACTTTAAAATATTGGTTACATGGTTTAAAGCTCCTCTTTTGAGACCATTTGCATACTACAAAGCCTGTTGCATCCTCAATTATTGCGTACTCACCATTTGCGTACTGCAAAGCTTGTTGCCACCTCTTTGAGGTCTTAAATTGGTTCTCTGTTTTATAGCTCCTGTTTTTTACTGCTGCTTTTCTCCTTTTCATTTGGTACACATTTCATGTCACCTGCGATGCAGAACTGAGAGTATCAGAGTAACCGACTCAAAGTGCTTTACAATCATGTGTGCAGTTATTGTATTCTAATAAGGGACTCAAATGTTCTAAGATCATGTCTATATTCACCATATGCTGTCAAGTTCAGTCAAATATGAGATTATCCATATATTGATTTAACTGTGAATTCACTCTACTAAGTTGCAGATTGATCATGATTACTGCTAAATTTGATGATGAAATGTTTCATTGCAATGACGCAATTCATATGGTTAAATCTGATACAAATGTCTGCGGTTGATGCTGTAACAGGTAATGAGGAACCAATATTGATGAAAGACAACTCTTTGACTGATTCACTTCCATTTGTCAAACTCAAGCGCTGGAAGTGGTGGCTTTTGGTTGCCATCAATATAGTGTTAAGAATCTTCTTGTTGGTCAAGCTGCATCTGTCCTTCTGGGAAGATTTTACTATGACAAGGGTGGAAATAGTACATGGCTGGCCACACTTCTCCAAACAGCTGCTTTTCCAATTCTTTTCATCCCATATGTATTCATTGGCTCCTCCCGCACAACTTCTAATACAGTGAACCCACCTTCTCTTCTTACTGTTTGTTCTATCTACTTTGTCTTTGGAGCAATCACGGCTGGTGATAATATGTTGTACTCGGTTGGACTTCTATACCTCTCATGCCTCTACTTACATCCCTTATTTGCGCTATGCAGTTGGCTTTCAATGCCGTATTCTCTTTCTTTATCAAACCAAAAATTCACTGCTTTGATTTTTAATTCTGTGGTTGTCCTACATTATCTAGATCTGCTAGCTGTTAATGGCGAATCTACTGAACCTTCAGGAGTCTCAAAGGGGAAATATGTTATTGGATTTGTTGCTACTCTGGGAGCATCTGTTCTGTATTCTCTCTTACTTTCTCTTATGCAACTTTCTTTCCAGAAAGTTCTAAAGAAGGAAACATTTTCAGTGGTTCTTGAAATGCAAATTTATACATCACTGGTAGCCACTTGCATCTCAACTATCGGTCTTTTTGCTAGTGGACAATGGAGAACATTGCATGGAGAAATGAATAATTTCGGCACAGGAAGACTTTCTTATGTTATGACTGTGGTATGGACTGCAGTATGTTGGCAGATTTGTGGCATTGGTGTTGTGGGTTTGATATTTGTGGTATCATCTTTATTCTCCAATGTTATCAGTACTCTTTCATTGGCAATCACTCCGATTGCTGCACTCATAGTCTTCCATGACAAGATGAATGGTGTTAAGATAATTGCCACGCTTATGGCTCTTTGGGGTTTTACCTCCTATATCTATCAGAATTATGTTGATGATATTAAGGCGAGGAAGTCACGAGCCAATGCTGAAGGTGACACTAATGATTCCTTGTGCTAATAATTTTGGAAAGGGGGATTGAGTTTTGAAGATAGCCTGTACTTCTCTTTGGAATTATCAAGGATTCATCTTGTGCAAGAGATGTTTCCTCAGTATCATCAATTTTTTACTTTTGCCATATACACTTTAGCTTATTTTGGTGATTAAAATATCATATCACTTGGGAACTGGTGGATTGATTATTCAGTTCAATTCAATTCGAGTTAAAAGGTTTTACATTTATGTTTGAATCTCTGAGGAAGAACTTTCTCTTATGGACATGTAGTTTTCAGGAAAAAAGATACCGTGGAACTAGCTTGTTGACCAACACATTTTATCTTTTAGTAGTTATTCACTTTCATTGTGGATAGCAACAGAGAAAATGCTGTGGCATTTTCAGTGGGATGAGAAGGAAGGGGTAAAAAGATGTGGTTAGCTGGCTGGAAGGTCGCAATGACTAAACTCGAGGAAAGATGCCTATTGTGAATTGTTAAGAAGCTAAGTTGGCTTGCAATGAAGAGCAACAAACAGATTGGAATGTAGCAGCCACATTGGTGGGCACCTTTAGCAATGGGAATTGGATTAGTGCAATCGCTTGTTTTTTGCTTACAAATTCGGAGTTTTATGAAAGAAGTGAGGTGTGGAAATGGGATGGGGATGGAGGAAAACTGGGTCAATATATCTTTGCAACAAGCTGCTGGAAAGAGTTGTTATAGAATGATGTGTACAAAGCGGTACCCAAAAAGTAAAAACTGAGCAAAAAGTGGTTAATTAATTTTTTGCCCAATAGTTATTACACCTGTGAATTGGCATAAAATTCTTATATATATTCGATTGTAGATCTTGTAATGTTGATGAATTAAGTGATGCATACTAGTGATATAAAAAAAAGGATGTCGTGAGTTTTGTTTAAATTACAAAGTCAACACATAAAGTTGTGAATCGAGTCTTTAAATCAGCTAGTTTACAAACTAAGTGTACACCCTTGACTTGCAATTGCACGTTACAATTGAAGCACAAGCCCTGCTCCTATTTACCATATACTATTCCACTGCGAAACTGTATTGCTGCTGATTTGCTTAAGCTTTTGTAATCCAATGGGTAATGGAAGGTACTCTTGGCCTCAGTTGCTAGAGCTAGAAGGGCAGATAACATTTAGAAAGGCAGATAAGATGTGAAGGAGATAAAAGAGTTGGGGCCAATTGCTTAGAACCTTTTTGAAAATTTATGGCGCAATGTGATTGATTTGTGGGAATATTCTGCAATTGTAACTTTCGCACTTTGGAAGTGCATAATCAATATGATTACGTACTTTCAAAGTGCCTAAACAATGTTGGTCAAAAGTGAACACAATTTTTTTTTTTTTTAAAGAATGAAGATTTCGCACTTTCGAAGTGCGAAATCATTATTTATTTATTTTTGTTAAAGAAAAAAATTGTAGATTTCTCACTTCTGAAGTGTGAAATCTTCGATTTTTTTTTTTAAACAAAAGAATTGTTGATTTCGCACTTTGAAGATTAAGTACACTTTACCCCTTGAACTTACACTTCAGTTGTACTTTGCCCCCTGAACTCTAAATTATGTGCATTTTTCCCTCTCTGAAGGATTCTATCATATATATAATTACAAAAAGATGCTGTGGACATTTATTTTGACATTATTTCCTTTCGAAAATTTGTAGACAAATTATATTCCTTTTCATTTCATTTTTAATGATTCCATATAATATATTTTATTTCATAAGAATAATTGAATTTTTTATCACATTTTCCTTAATAAAATTATATATTATTTTTCTTCATTTCTAAAACTAAATTCTAATTAAGCAAATTGTTACAATACTTTTTCTTCATTTCTTTTTGCAGGATCTAAACATATTGAAAATAAAATAAGTAAGCAGATTTCAATAATTTATATAAATGATTTTATTTTTACATATTTTATACTTAACAAAAAAATTTGTAAAAAAAATTAAAATAAAAAATAAAAAAAATCTCATACACATCTAGATGTTATAAAAAAAAGAAAAATGTACTTATTTATTAAAAATGTAATATTCTTTGATGCACAATTATTCCGATAAATGAAATATTATATTTTTAAGTTATCTTATATCATTTTATTTAATGATTAAGTGACAAGATTTAACATCTTAAATTCTTTATAAAATGAAAATAACGTCCGAAAGATAGTTGTAAAAAATCTCCTTTTTTTATTTATTTTTATAAATGAACAAAATAATGTATAAGTTGATTAAAGAAATTTAAAAATTCATAAAATTCTCTTACAATCCCAAAATAATAAATAAATAAATAAATAAAAATAATGTGTTCAATTATTAGAAATTAATTAAAAGTAGAATAATCATTCTTTACGGCTTTTGATTGTTGTGGCATGGTTAATTAATAAAGATAAATATTTTCATAAAATGAAATTTTATGACATTGTAAGGGTAAAATATAAATTTAGACCATTATCAGAGGTTAACTAAAATTAATCTTAAAATTATATAAGAGTAATTCATTAATTTTTAACCACTTTTTACCATTTTGACTAATGGTCCTTTTTGACTGTTAGTTGTATATAAAATTTTCTCAACCATTGGACAAATCAAGACATTGTCAAATTTACAGAGTGTAATTAACCATTACAATTTCGCATTTACAAAGTGTGATTTCAACTTAAAATTTTAATTATTCATTGTAATATCAAATAATTCCAATTTTTTTTTAAAAAAATCAATCGATGATCTTTCAATTGAATAAGAATTACTCTTTTTAAAATAAAAAAAAATCAATTGATAATTTCCAACTATTAAAAAAATTTGTATAATTTCAGCACTTTAGAAGTGTACACATTTTAGAGTGTCATAAGAGGACAAAATACAACTAAAGTGTAAGTTTAGCCCTGTAAAGAAAAATTAATGTTCAATTTAAAACTGTTTCTTTAAAACACATCTAGAATGTGTATAAAAGACTTTTGTTTAAAGAAAAATTGAAGATTTCGCACTTAAAGTGCGAAATCTTCAAATCTTGACACCAAAAAAAAAAATTTATTGTGTTAAACAATTTGGTTAATAAGTTTACGCAACTTCTAAACATTAAAGTCATAATTTCAAAATACTCTCACAAATCATTCACATTTTGGACGATAAATTTTGAAAAGAGTCATATTCTATACAGCAATTGGTGTATAAGTTGATTGGGAGGTCAGCATCCTGGGAACTTTTCTGTCGGTTGTTGGGGTAGTGCCATAAAAGAGCATGACAACGTCGACACTTCCATAATTCATGTTGAAAAGTACAGTAAGTCAAATTAATTTTTGGTTGGTTGCAGCAACAAAATCATGGATGAACTTGGTTATCAATCTGGTATGTAGGTGGAACAATTAGGCTTCTGGTTAGTAGACTATAATCTACATAGCACCCAAATATTAGAGAAATAAAAAGTTAAGCAAGAATGTAGTATTTCGATAACTATTATTTTAAATAAATATTGTGACAATTTTTTGAAATGTAATTTTTAAAAAATTAAAAAATAGATAAAAAACATGATAAAAGAATCTATGCAAAAGTAGCAAGTTATTTTTTCTTTCGAACTTTTAGTTGCACTAACCTTATCAACATTACAAACCTACTCATTCTAGGATTAGTTGGTGAACGGAAAAATGATATGTGGAAGTGATGATGCGGATTAGTGACACATAGTATATTACCTAGATTGTTTTAGAATTGCCTACGTGGCTGCCTCATTAAGGATAATTATGTAATTCAGCCTCAGCTGGACTAGCATAGAGATAGCCTTATGCCTTCTTATATAATTCTATAAATAAGGGGCTTGAATGTTATTAAAGAAGGATCGAAACTCGGATAATCAAATATACTTACAACATTCAACTCTTCCACTTTCTCTCTCCTCTTCCTAGAATCTAATTCTAACTTAATCAATTGGCGCCGTCTGCGGGAATCGATAGATTTCCATCACTTTCAATCAATTCTCAACCATCTGAATTGTCTGTTTTTGTTTTGAGGAGGATGAAGAACCGTGGAACACGCAAAACTGCTAGCAAGGATGTCGAGACGAGCAATCAGCACCTCGTGGTGCATACCGACGAACTAGAAAACGTCGGTACACCAACCGATATGCTCTGACTCAACAAAAGCATGATGATGTCCTGAAGTACATTGCTGACCACTTCGAGTCTTTCCGTGCGTTCGTGGAACAGTCTGAGCGCTCGAACCGAGCAGCCACTCCACAGCCGAACAGCAACGCGACCCGGGCCAACGGCCTGGAAAAGAGCCGGTAAATGCCATGAGCCCCACTGACCTACGTCACAAATTGACGAAGTCGCGCTCAAATGAACAATCTGATGAGTCACACTCATCAACGATCGCATCAAAGAAATTACCGATGCGCGAGTGACTCGGTGCACACTCCTCGAAAAAATCTGAATCAAGAGGACCCTCTTCGGCTTCTTTAAAATAGCTCGAGGAGTAGAGTCTCAAAAATAAGATCCAAGATATTTCAAGAAAAAATAATTTACTCCTGAATACTCCTGCTACGGCGAAGATTGATAGGGATCCCTTCACAATATCTATCAAAATTGAATCTCTTCCGACGCAATTCAAGCTGCCAGACCTAGACCGTTACAAGGGAGAATCTGATCCGTCAGATCACCTGCAGCATGTGGTGGCGATCACTAGCCTTTATGGCTACAGTGACGCGACCCGATGCAAGTTGTTTGCCACCACTCTTCGAGGTCCGACACAAAAATGGTCCCAGGAGCTGCCGACGAACTCAATCGCCACTTTTCACGACCTGGCGAAGTCTTTCCTCAGCCACTTCAGGAGTAAATCAATATTGCAAAAGGACACATCGCACCTCATACACATCCGGCAGAGGTCCGATGAGTCACTTAGTAAATTTGTAGACCGCTTCAATGATGAGGTGGTCCAAATAAAAAATATTGATGAAAGAATTCTGGTGGCTGCTTTCTGCAGTGGCATCAAGCCAGGAAACTTCAACGCCGAGCTGGCCAAAAAGATGCCAAGCTCCTATTCTGAACTTCTCGAAAAAACATCGGAGTTCATACGGGGTGAAGAGTTGAACAGGACAAAAAGAGAACTTTACGATACACAAAGAGAAAAAGTTCTCAAGACTCCGAACCTCTCATCATTTTCGAAAAAGCTGAGGGTCGCTGATAGGTTGACCTATTACCAGAGCCACTCCTTTGGCGAATCGGGTGGTCTTCCCAGGCAACAATATCGGGAACCGACCCCCACAAACAAGGAGCCATCCCGAGGCTGACTTTACACCTCTCAATGCATCGAGGAGGAAAATTTTATTACAAATACAACACTTGGGCCTTTTAGAGCCACCCCCTCGAATGGTGTTAGCCTCGGACAAAAGAGACCGGGCAAAATACTGCGCTTTTTATGGTCAACACGGTCATGATACCGAGGCATGCAACCACCTGAAGGTTGAAATCGAGAAGGCCATCTAGGAGGGACATTTGCAGCAATTCATCTGCCGAACTGCTGCAGAGTTCCAAAGGAACACAGCCAACCAAAGAAATCCGGCGCAACCTCGCTCGCCCCCTCGTCAACCGAATTTTGTTGCAAAATCGGAACAATCCCCAGGCAAACCAAGTGAACAGATCCGTGTCGCCGGGGTGATAAATACAATTGCCCCTGAGGCCCGGTGACAGGGGACTCAAACAATGCCCGAAAAAAATTTCCTCAAAATATTCCTTCGGGCGAGGATCGGGAGAAGCGACTGAAGTCATTTACGACCCTCGGATACACCTCCGAGGACCCCGTTTCCAGTCGAATGCCACACAATGATCCCATGGTAATTCACGTAAATGTGGCTGGATACGAAATGCACCGTGTGTTCTTCGACACTGGAAGTTCGGCGGACATAATCTTTTGGGACGCTTGGGTCAAAATGCATATGGACGATTCTCTGATAAAACCTTTCAAGACTCCATTGGTTGGCTTTACCGGTGACTCGGTAGTGCCCGAGGGACAGATAATGCTCCCATTATGTCTTGGAGCTCCCCCGAGGCACAGAATTGAGATGACCAACTTCGTCGTCGTCAAAAGGGACAGTTCTTACAATATGATCCTGGGCCGGCCCACGCAATACACCTATAGAATCCTTCCCTCTGTGTTCCATATTGGGATAAAATTCATGTTGAGCTTATATTCTAATGGATCTGAGGGAACAGTCATTGGCAGCCAACAGGAGGCCCGAACCTGTTATATGATGTCCTAGAGATCCCAATCGCAAACATATGTCCATTGCTGACAAGGTTTACTTGGAAACCTTTGATGCCTCATCCACCTTGGATGGCTTTGAAGAACCTTTGACAAGTCAGACGGACGGGGAAGAGAAGGTGCAGCCCCGGCTCAGAGCTACTGTGATTCCCGAACCTCCAGAGCCCAAGGAGAAGGGCAAAGCAAAAATTGAGCCCCAAGACGAGGTTCAAATAAAGGAGGTGTCACTAGATCTGAGCCTTCCTGATCGAAAAATCAAGATCTGTGCTACGCTCCCAACAGAGTTTAAAGGCCTTCTCTTCAGGCTTTTAGCCGAATACAATGACGTGTTCGCTTGGACCGTTGAAGACATGCCATGCATCCCTCGGGAAATTATTGAGCATAAACTCGGAGTGGACCCGGCATGTAAACCAGTAAAGCAGAGGAAGTGCCTCTTCGTAATAAGAAAGAACGCAGCTTGATAATCGAAGCCGAGGTGGATAAGCTCTTAATGGCCAGATTGATTAGAGAAGTATTGTACCCCACTTGGCTTTGTAATCCAGTCCTTGTAACAAAACCAGATTCTTCTTGGCGAATGTGCCAAGATTTTACTGATCTTAATAAAGTCTGTCCAAATGACAGTTATTCGTACCCCCGGATCGATACAGTAGTAGATTTCAGTTGTTGGATTTTATATTTTACACTTTTTAGATGCATTCACGGGGTAACATCAAATATATATGGCCAGAGAAGATGAAGAGAAAACCTCTTTCATCACTGACCGAGGCACGTACTGCTATAGTACTATGCCCTTCAGACTCAAAAACGTTGGAGCCACGTATCAATGTCTCATCAATAAAACCTTCAAGTCCCAAATAGGACGAAACATGAAGGTATATATTGATGACATGGTGGTCAACAGCAGAACCGATGAGGAAACCTTGGAAGATCTAAGGGAGACATTCGAGAGTCATTAAGATCCATCCAAATGAGGCTGAATCCCAAAAAATGTACATTTGGGGTCCCGTCGGGAAAATTCTTGGGATTCATTGTCTCTCACCGGGGAATCGAGGCGAACCCTGAAAAGGTACAAGCCATAATTAATATGAGGACTCCTACCTCGATGAAGGAGGTTCAGAGAATCACCGGTAGAATGGCAGCCCTAATCGATTTCTGTCCAAATCAGCAGAAAGGGACCTGCCGTTCTTCCGGCTCATAAAGAAGATTGAGGGCTTTCAATGGACCGAAAAAGCTTGTAAAGCCTTTGAAGAGTTTAAAGAATACTTGGGCATCTTGCCGAAACTCTCATCTTCACAAAAAAGAGAACCGCTATACCTGTACGTCTCGATTGCCGAACCGGCAGTTAGCTCGGTTCTTTTGATGCAGGATGAGCAAGGCAACCAATGTCCTGTATATTTTGTAAGCAAAGTGCTTCAAGGTCCAGAAAGAAACTACACCCCATTGAAAAGGCAGCTTTCTTTTAGTTGGTGGTGTCGGCTCGGAAGCTAAGGCCCTATTTTTATGGTCACAAGATAATAATTTTGACCAACTTTTCTTTGAAAAATATCTTGAGCAAACTAGATGTTTTGGGCAGAATGCTAAAGTGGTCCGTAGAGCTGTTTGAATTTAGCATAGAATTCAGGCCTCGAACAGCAATCAAAGCTCAGGCTTTGGTAGATTTTATTGTAGAAAACTTTGGCGTCGAGAGGGTTGAACTCATCACGGTGACTGATCCAGCAAAGGAATAGAAAATGAGAGAAGATCTCCCATGGGACTTCATGTTGACGGAGTTTCGTGTGAGTCCGGGGCTGGGGCAAGGATAATAATCCGATCCCCAGAAGGGGACTATCTCACTTACGGCGTCAGGTTCGGATTCAAGGCAACAAATAACGAGGTTGAGTATGAGGCCCTCATCTGTGGGATGAAAATGGACCACTAGATGGGTGCCCGAACCTTAAAGATTCATTCAGATTCTCACCTAGTTGTAAACTTCTGTCTCTTATATCAAAGCTTGGGAAATTACGAAACTCGGGGCGTGATCTTGAAAAGGTACTTAATCGAGATCAAAAGTTGGATTAAAAAATTTAAAAAGGTGGACATCATTAAGATTGCCCGAACCAGAAACACGCACACTGATGCTTTGTCAAAATTAGCCTCAACAATGGGGGGTATGAAAGTGCTCCGAAGTTCTTCGCCTCGGCTCGGTATAAAAGTCTTAGTTGTCGTCGGTTCAGGACTGTGAACAGTCGTTGTCGGCTCGGCCCCTATCCGTGAGGCTCGGCACCAAGCCGAGGGGACTATTGATGATGTGGATTAGTGACACATAGTATATTACCTAGATTGTTCTAGAAGTGCCTACGTGGCAGCCTCATTAAGGGCAATTATGTAATTCAGCCTCAGCTGGACTATCATAGAGATAGCCTTATGCCTCCTTATGTAATTCTATAAATAAGGGGCTTGGGTGCTATTAAAGAAGGATCGAAACTCAGATAATCAAATATACTTACAACATATTCAGCTCTTCCACTTTCTCTCTCCTCCTCCTAGATTCTAATTCTAGCTTAATCAGGAATCATGAATGTTGGTTGATGAATGATTCTTCGTACTTTCTTCAAATAACAAATACAGTAAAGAAAAATTTATTGATTGTTATAAATTCTATAAAGATGAATGTTTATTCAATTTTTTGAATACATCGATTAATGTGATTCATGTATCATATTAAATATTTTTTTTTTATGAATCTCTTATCTTGTAACTCTACGAATAGGAGATTTCGGTACCTCATTTGTAAGCCTTTTGTAAAACTAATGAAAGTTGATAATATAGAGTATTAGATAATTTCTTACTATTTCTTTGTCTATTTTTCCTTTGTCTACATTTACTATATTACCTACTTTAGTTAGTTTTGTAGTCAATTTTAATAGTTTTGACTTAGTTTTATAACATGTCATCATCACTAGACTCTGACCAACTGAAGTCAAATTTTAAATCAATACAACAAAGCTATGTGAAACTTTCGAATACGACAAAAATACGTAAAGCTTTAATTATTACAGCCAAGATACGATTTAACGATTTTGGATATTCTCTATTACTATCTTTTGTTTTATACTTTTAGTTGTATCAATATATTATTATTATAATTTATTTTGATTAATTTGAATCATATCAAATTATACTTAACTTCAATTTACGGCCATTGGCATAATAAATTATCCATTTTTGATTTTAGATGTTAAAATTCATTCGAATTTTATGTGTCTTGAAAAATATAATAAAAATAAAGGTAAAATACTACATCCAAATAGAGTTAAACAAAATCTATGACTTTCGTTATTATATACGCGAAAGATTCAAAATTTTCCTATTTAAAAGATCCAACAGATCTATGTGGAAATTATACATATCATTGACAAGCACATAATAGAGAAAAATATTCTTTACTTTTCTTGCCTCATATATGCTCTTGAAGAAGCAATACAGGCAAAGAGTTTTAAGAGATATTCCAACTCTCATGTCTTACTTATGATTGAATAAAATAAAGAGCTATTACTCAAATGAATCTCGTCCAACTGATTATACTCCATTCCCTGAAGTAAATGCGAAAAAATTTAAATAATACTCATGGACGTGAAGATGGTCAAAACCAATACATTCATGATGATTATCAGTAAGCACTATTTTGATTGTAGTACTACATCTCACCACCAGAAGTAGTAGAATAGTGAAAAGGTAAAAACAAAAAGATAAAAATCATAGACTAGAGATGATATAAAAAATAAATATTATCATTATGACGTAAAAGATCATCAGTCATGTATCCATCGTACATTCAATAGCCTTTTTGAATTTTGTCAAGTATCATTCAAAGGCAAAAAAGAAAGCCGTACAAATAAATCTTGTCTAAAATAATTTGGCCATAGTGATAGTGCTATTGGTTTCTTTTCAAAAGGAAGTATTCACATTTTGGTTAACGGTAAAAAGATCTAAAAAATAAAATGTCGTGATATTTTATTTAGCATATCTTCACATTATAAATTTAAAATTCTATATGTCTGTTCTTTTGCATTAATTTGTTATCTTATATTATTTTGTTATTATATTTATTTTGTTTAATGAAAAACGTATAGATATACATTTAAATGTATCCGATGTATAAGAATATATGTCTTTGATAGTGCAATAATACATATGATACTCAAAAGTAAGAAACATTTTTCCCACCCGAAGTTGGGAGAAACAAATGTTAACACCATAAGTGGTAGTGCAAAATTAATTGATGGCTCTGGTAGAGCAAATATATGTCTCCCTGAAGGAACAAAATTAGTTATAAATAATGAACTGTTTTCCATTAAGTCTCGAAGAAATTTATTAAGTTTCAAAGACATCTGCCAAAAAGGATATTATTTTGAGACTATAATGAGAAATTTATTAAGTATCTATGCAACATTAGGAAAGAAATATGTTAAAGAAAATTTGCATGTCTTTCCTTTTGCTTTGTACTATACATATTTTAGTACAATTGAAGCAAATACTACAATCTTAGTAAACTTGAAGTTTACTGATTCAAATAATTTTATTATTTGGTAATGACTGATTAGACTATCTTGAATCCATTATGATGCGTAAAAATTATTGAGAATTCACATGTATATCCATTCGAGAACTAGAAGATTTTTCAATTCAATGAACTCTCCTATGCTACTTGTTCTCAAGGAAAATCAGTTATTAGACCATCACCAGTTAAAATAGGGATTGAATTCTCTATATTTCTGGAATGAAATAAGGGTGAGATATGTGGGGCTACTCACCCTTCATGTGTGTCATTTAGATATTTTATAATTTTTTATAGATGCATCTACTAGATAGTCACATGGAGTTTGTGAGATTATTAGCTCAAATAATTAGACTGATAAAGAGCACAATTTTCAGATTATGCAATCAAGAAAATTTATCTTCATAATGTTGCTGAATTTTTATATCAGACATCTGTATGTCAATTGGTATAACTATTGAATATCCCGAAGCACATATTCATACCCTCAGGATGGTCCAGTGTTAATTAATAAAATACCTCCAACTAATAGTTAGATCATTACTTGTAAAAATACAAGTGTCTATTTATGACATGCTATGCAACAACACTTATACGCATCAGGCCAACAAAATATTTTAAATTCTCTCCATTACAATTGACTTTTGATCAGGTGCCCAGTTTTTCGATCTATTGTGCATAATATATTCTATTTGCTTAACTATAACACACAAAGATGAGTCATAAAAGAGAGTTGGGAATATTTTTCAGATATGAGTCTCCTTATATGATTAAAATATATTTTGAAATATTAAAAGGGGACTTCATAACGACATGATTTGCCGATTGTCGTAAAAATAGTTTCTCAACATTGGGGAGATAAGATAAGCAGTTGGATAGAAAAATTGAATTAAATGAATTATCATATTTTGATCCTTGTGAACTAGAAGTTCAAAAGATAATTATTTTGTAAAATATTGGGAATCAACTGTCAGATTCATTATTGACATAAAATGTCAGTGAAATCTCGTATACTAGTTGAAATGTTCCAATTCAAATTAGTGTCTCTGTAAGATAGCCTATCAGGACAAATGATAGTTAGTCATGCATAAGGTGTGGTTGAACAATCGGTTTCAAAAGATAAGAATTCTCGTAAGAGGAAAGGAGCAAATGTTAAAGATGATTCTACAATGGAGGTGGGTGCTCTTGAAGAGACCCTAGACGTAACTAATTATAAAACTCTAGAAGTGCATCAGGTACTTGAATCTAATGAAAATAAAGATATGTCGATAAATTATGTCACTACTAAAAAAGATAGAATAAAAAAAATATTATTGTCGACAACATATTATTGTTTATAATATCAGCTGATATTTTGAATAGAAAATAAGGATCTTGCATATAAATTTGTGGAAAGAATATTGATATAGAAATGATTGGCTAAAATAAAAAGACGCAATACTAGATTTAATAAGATTCATGTTTAAAAATATAATATACACTTCCTGTAGTCTTTAACTCATATAACCTTCTGTCTCTTAAGGTATAGAGTCAGTAGGGTACAAATAAATATTTGTGCGAAAACAAAGAACAATGAAACTGTGCCACATAAGCACACATTATTGAATAAAGGTTTTTGCAAAGATTCGACATTGACTATGAAGAGATTTATTTATTTATTTATGTAAATGCAATTATCTTTAGATATCTAATTTGTGTGGCAATTCATAAAAAATTGAAATGCGTCTAATGGATATTGAGCATATTTTGTATGGCTCATTTTATATCAATATCTATATGAAAATCCCTGAAAGATTTAACATGTTTGAAGCATATAAAGTTTCCGAAGAACATTGTTCAAAAAGATTACTAAAATCCCTGTATAGATTAGATTAAAGTAATCTAGCCGAATTTTGTATGACCGTTTCAATGAGTATCTCCTAAATAAGAGTTATAAAAATGATCTAATTTGCCTGTGCGGTTTCATAAAAGGAGCAAGATCAGAATTTGTGATAACTATTATATATGTTGATGATATAAATATTATCTATTGAATTCCTGAAAAACTTCTAAAGATAATTAATTGATGTAAAACATCTAGGCAAAGGTATATAGTTATAGCATTTCGAACGAAATTTTTTGAATTAGAACGACTCCATATATATTCTGGTTCTGGCAATTCTGATTCTGAAATCGGGACCGTGACCACCTCTATATGGAGTCGCTCTAATTCAAAATGTATATATATATATATATATAGATGTGTATAATTGATGCATATAATTTTTCTTTAAATTATCTTTTAGTATGGATTATCCAAAATGTATATTTACTTTAATGTTTAATGGTTTAATACATAATGTAATAGTGTACTTTTTTTTTTTTCTAAAACAAAGTCTACAATTGAAATATAAATAAAATGCAATTTTTTGTTTGTCATCTTAGCTTGTATTAATTTTTAAGTATTATCTAAAATGCATCTTTACTGCAAAAAAATTCAAAATCAAAACTAGGACCGAAACCGGACATAACCGAAAAACTGACCGAAACCACTGGTTCCAGAACAAAATAAACCGCCTCCCAAGGTTCCGGTTTTGGCTCTCCTTAGAATCGGAACCGGCGGTATTGGTATCGTGGTCATGACTAATTCTATATGAATAAAATACATCCATTGAGTACTGTAATATTGTAAGATCGCTTGATGTCAAAAATAATATTTTTTCGTCCTCGTGAGAATGGTAAAGAACTTATTAGTTTTGAAATACCATATCTGAGTGCTAACATGTACTGTAAATTCTGTAGCAAGATCTAGTTCTTTTCCAATATGAAGATATTAGAATGACAATTAAGCAAATACTTAAAGATCTTCGAGATATTATGGATATGAGTATATTTTATTCAGATGAATTCAGATCAAAATTAGTTAGTTATGGACATGTTGGATATTTATTTGATCCAACTTAAAACTTGATTTCGAATGAATTATTTATACATGAAAAAATTGTTATATCATGGGATTCAACAGAATAAAATTTAGTCATTACTTATTGGAATCATACTAAAGTAATCGCAATACATGAAGTAAGTAGTGAATATATTTGGCTATGGTCATTGACCCAACAACTCCAACATATCTAGAAGATATGTAACAAAACATATTTATCCAACTTTTCCTTCAGTCATGATTTTGAGAAGAATGATGATATTGATATCCTACAAATTTACTTTTGTGGCAATTTACCAAATTTGTTTACAAAGATATTGCCAACAACAACATTTGAGAAGTTAGTCTCCAAAATTAGGATGTGTTCTCTCAAGGTTATCAAGTAATATTTTTATAAGGGGAGTAAAAGTACATACTGTACTCTTTTTTCTTTATCCATGATTTTGTCCCAATGGGTTTTTCTGACAAGGTTTTTAATGAGACAGCGTGCAAAAATGTATTATAAATATTGAATACGTGTGTACTCTTTTTCTCTTTACCATAGTTTTTTTTTTCTCACTGGGTTGTCTTGGTAAAGGTTTTTAATGAGACAGTAATTCATCGCGTATTTTTTATTGCATGGACATCCAGGGGATGTGTTATACATTCTATAAAGATAGATGTCCACAGTCTTCCTAAACATATCAGTTAATGTGATATTCATCCCTTGAATTGTGTAAAACCTTATTGATTCCTGTGATTCATGTATCATATTAACTGTTTATTTATGAATCCCCTTTCTTGTAATCCTATAAACAGGGGACTTTGGTACTTCATTTGTAAGTCTTTTGTAAGGCTAATGAAAGTTGATAATATAGAGTATTAGAGAATTTTCTACTATTTCTTTGTCTACATTTCCTTCGTCTATACTTATTATATTTCCTACTTTAGTTAGTTTTGTAGTCAAGTTTAATAATCTTGATTTAGTTTTATAGCATTAATAAAATAAAAAAAAGTAGTTTAAGGAACGGAATTTAGAGATTTGATTAGGATTATTTAGCTTGTAATTTTGACCCTAGTTAGTGCCACTGATTTCCGAAGTGTGCACCTATGTGATTCCTAGAATTAGGAGTGAGTATGAATCCAGTTAATCGAATTCGTTATTGTCTTTATTTTCAAATTGAAATTTCAAAATTGGTTAATTGGAATTCAGTTAATAAATTGTTCTATCTGAATTTTAAAATAAAAAATCGATCACAAAATTAGAATTGAATTCTGAATTCAAAATTAACTGATTTTCGTATTCAATTCAATATTTAACGAATTCAAGACCTTTAATGAAAAATTTTTAGTACCTAGCTTGTAATATTAAATCTTATTTTTAAGTAAATGTACTTTTTATATAATATGGTTTTACAAACTAATATTATAATTTTACTTATAAAATATAAATATAGTCGCACGAATAATAGTATATATGTATATGTGCACACAAATACACGTATATATATAATTTATGTATATATAGTCTTAATCACACAATAAATATACAAATGCACGTATGTATACAACTTATGTATTTGAGTCATATTATATACTATATATATATAAAGTATTAAAAAAATATTACATCCATTCAAGTGTAATATATAAAAAATGGTGATACTAAATAGAATATTTAGACTATTTTAATGCTAGTTGGGTTTTGTATTGGATAGATTTTTCATTTGTTGTATAAAGAAATTTAGTCCAAATGTTAATGGTCCTAATTGGCGAACGTGATTAATTGAATTTGGATCGATTACTGAATTTGAATTTGATTAACCAGATTTTATTTTGAATTCAATTCGAAATTAAAATTGGTTAATAATTTTAAAATTCATTTCCAAATTTCGGCCGAATTTTTGATCGATTAACCAATCGATTAACTGATGCTCACCTCTAGCGTTAACTTTTCTATGTTTTATAAATTGTATACAATACTAAGGAAAATACTTCAAAGAACTCAGTCTTAGGTCCCACTTATATGCCTTGTCATCAAAATTAAACCTTAATAAATTTTGTTTACATGAGTTGATATCATTTATTCTGTATAATTTAATCAACACTAAAAGGTATAAGTAAGATAAAAAATCAGTCTATCCAAATATTAAGTAGAAAACTTGTTCCTTGTGCAGTCTGCCATCTCTTTTGTGATGTCCTTCCAAAGTATTCTTTTATCTTTTATTTTATTTTTTTGAAAATAGTGGATGCAAATTGTTTTAATTTTTGTGAGGTGATACATTGGAGAAAACTAATAGTACTTGGTTTCAAATAATTTGATCAAATATACACAAATTTCAATGGGGTGTTAGGGGCTATGGGAGAAATTTTTAAATGGATTCGATCTATAGTAGGTGATATGAACCCTTTGGTCCCGATTCAACCACATCACTCTATTCTATTAAAATAATCATTTTCATGGTAATGTGATTTAATTAAAATCAAGAGATGCATACCACCTATCATAAATTTAGTCCATCTAAGAATTTCCCGAAACTATGGCACCCCTGTATATATATTACTGTGATGTTGGGATAGAATTCGATAGCATGGCTAAAAATCTTCACAGGAAATCAATTTAGAGCATTAAATACTTTTAATTGCTATTTTATACCCAAAACGATATCTTATATCATCCTTTTGGGTTTATTTCACTTCATTAATAAAAATTATAAATCGTAATTCAGATAAAATTCCATGTGGGGGGGGGGGGGGTAAAATGTTCCAAGAATTAGTTTGGTAGCTGGCTATTTTTACCCCTTTTTTTAAGTTGCACTAACTTTCAACCAATCTTCTAGAATTAGTTAGGTATAATGAAAAGGAAAAAAAAATACAATTTTAACCCCCAAAATTTAGAACATTATCTATCTTGATTTCCAAAGTTTCAGATATAACGCATTTAATCCTTAAATTTTCTAATATTTACCAATTTAGAATAAATTTGAAAAATTATGTTAATTACAGGTGGAAAAGAGACACGTGCAATGCACATGATATTAAATCTAACCTGGAATATAACACTTTCCAGATGATTTTAACTCATAAATAGGAGTCTTCTCCAACACATAAATATGTACATCTGATTCAATACATATTATGTTATTTCTCTCCCTAATTACACTCTATATGATTATAACCACTATACTAATTTATAATCTAAATAATCCTCTCAATACAAGGGCAATATCGGTTCATGTGTAGTGTTTTGCTATATTAAAACTTATTTGTATGCCATTGTATTTTGGAGTAGGAATGCCATATCAACCTGGTACAAATATGGGACGTATCACTCCTAAACAAGTGCTAATTAGTGTGCCTAGCCACAAATATTTTTTCCTAATCATTGAATTAAAATATTATATTAATTTATTGATGAATTATTATTCTGTTATTATTTTTCCTTCTTTGGATATAACTTTCCAATACTAGGTTCAGTGGGTTGAATCGGCTAGGAGGTGTTATAACCGAGGTTAGATTTAACAGTCATGTGCATATTAGACATGATTTTTCGTCTGTAATTGACAAAATTTTGTAATTTATCCTAAATTGGCAGATATTGAAAAGGTTGAGGATTAAATGCGTTTTGTCTAGAAATTTAGGGACTACTATAGACTACAATTCAAATTTTGGGGGCTAAAGTTGCATTTTTCTCCAACGAAAAATGATATGTGCACTAATGCATGAGCATGAATGTTGGTTGACGAACGATGCTTTCTGCTAGTAATAAGAGCAAGCTTCTATCCAAAACTCCCCTTTTGCTCTCGAAATATTACAATCTCTTGTTTAAATGTTGAGTGATCATACCAATCCACATTTGATTCAATGTAATCCAACAAACCATTTGTAAATTCTTTAATTCCAGCACATGTAGGTTATATTGAAAAGTGGAATTCAATAAATAAGATGCACTATGAAAACTTTTGCGCAACATCTTATCACACCAGAGATTGATAATATCAATATATGACTTGCATAATCTGTCTTTGTATTCAAAAACCTTTCTAATACCTTCAATTGTTCTTTGTATACCTTCATAAACATAACCCATAGAAGGCTTTTCATCCACAATCAATTAGACTTGAAACAACCGAATAAGAGGTACCATGATTTAACCAGAATCAAACAATGGTTCCAATACTTGTCATATGTCTCTTAATTTGTTTAGCCTCTTTCCCTTTAGCCACTATGTATATTTAAGAATTTTTTGTAATCTCTACTAGTGATTAAAACTTGTAAAATATCTTTCCGATCATACAGACTTTTTAATGCTATAAAAGTTGTAGCAAATCTAGTTTCCTTGGACGAATAATCTCCTTTCACTCTTTACTTTTCCTCAACCAATTCAAACTAAACTTATGATTATTACATAAATACAATTACCATTGAACTAAGATCTACAAGAATTTTTATATCATTCAATTTACCAGTATTTGTCAAAATCAAGTTGATACAATGAGCAACACAAGGTGACTAACAAATAGTAGGATATCTTTCACTAATTTTAAATCCTATAGCCTTATAGTTATTAGCATTATTAGTAACTATGTGTAGAGGTGTTCACAGGTTGGGTTATTGGGTTGGCTGGATTTTCTAGTTCGGGTCATCAGGTTGGCAGGTTGAGAATTTAAAACCCAACCCAACTAGCATAGAAACCCAAATAAACCCAACCCAAGTATACGCGGGCAGGTTACTCGTAAGGTTTTCATATTTATTTGGGTTAAAATCTAAAAAATGTAGAATAAAAAAAAGATTGTAAATTAGATGATATTAAAAAGAAAATAATGAAAAAATTATAAGTATATTATATTTGGATTATCGGCGGTTGGGATTTTTTTTTTCTTTTTTTCAAAACCCAACCCAACCTAACTAACTTCAGGTAACCCAACCCAAATAACTTGAAATCCAACAACCCAACTCATTTAGCCTTACATTCATTTGGGTTGGGTTAGATTTTCTGGTTGGGTTGGGTTCGAGCACTCCTAGATATGCGCACCACATTTTTTGGACTAACAATTTCAACAAATAGATTACATAAATTTTCTACATTTGATTCAATATCTGATGCATCTACATATTTGATGAAAGATATATCCTTGGGATAATAAACCAAGAAACTAATCAATGGGCTTTGCCTATTATCTTTCCACCCATTACCCACTATAGTACAACCAGTTTCAACCCAATTGCTACGAAATGAATCAATTACTAATTTTACTTCTTTCTCAACATCTCGCAACAAAAGGGCTTATAAAGCATGATAAGGTGGAGTATGTCCCATAGATGCTATTTGATCTATAGCTCTTTGATAAAGTGGAGAATTAATGGCATTTATAGGAGTGCAAGCATCATAAAATCAAAGAGCAATAGCCATGTCAGTGTTATGCCATTTTTTTGACTTTGCAATCAGGCCTTAATAGTGAGTTGTGAAGTATCATGTCCACCTTTAAAATAAATATTTATACCTATCGTGGCTTTTCTCTTTCCTTTACCGGTTGATGCTCCTACCACACTGATTCAAACTCCTTTGGCTTGAGGAGAAGAAATTTCTTGAATATAATCACCATCAAAATCATTCATAGAATGAACAACTAGATTTTCTTCCCTAAAATCTCCTCTTTTTTCTTGAACTTTTTGTGAAAACTCCTTCAAAGATCCTAAAATCCCATGTCTTACTTCTAGAGAAACCCTTGTGCATGGAGCAAAACCCTTGTATTGCATGGAGCAATACTACCCCTTTCATTAGGAGTTCTGCTAAGTGTGTATTCACAAAGGATGAATGCCACCACTAGTAAATTTATTGTTACAAAACCCACAAATCTGTCTTTTCTTCCTTTATCATTGATCCCCTGATTGATGTATTCCATGTTATATCCATTTTTTTGACTATGACTTTGATTTAAACTTGTAGAATCTTCATTGCTAGATGCTCCCAAAGATAAAGAATGCGAGTCGCTATCCACAACATCCATTATCCTTGATAGCTAACCGAACAATGATAAGGATTGCTCCATGTGCTAGTAACTTGTTTAACAGGTTATATTATTTATTTTTTTAAAAAAAATTCATACCTTTTCTTCAAAGGAAAAAAAAAATATAAGTTTAAAACTAAACGAATAATAAATAATTTAAAATCTAAAACTAAACGCAATAATAAATAATTTAAAATTAAATAAATTAATAATCTTTGAAGAACTATCAAATAATTTGATATTTTGAAATTTTCTTATACATATATACATTGAAGTGAAATATCTACAAAAAATAAATTATAAAATGAATAACTTGACGATTTTGTTAGGTCTAGATAAATTATAAATTGTAAATAAATACCAATATATTTGTGCTCATAATACTAAATAAATAATAGCAATCAAATAATACTAGTAAATTTTCGTAACAAAACAGGTATTAAGATAACAATATTTATTGTTGAAACAAACAGTTCGATAGTACTATAGGATATGAAAGAAAGTACTATATGAGATATCTAAAGCGTATTCTCGTAAATAGTAAAACTCAATATCAGATCCATTATTATCAATTTAATAAAAAATCTATGCATAATTAAACATAGTCAACATAAAAAAATAAAAAAAACATTATGTATCAATAATCTTGAAATTATCAGTTAAATAGCACTAACGATAATTAAATAGAACTATGTGAAATAAAGAAACCTACAATCAAAATACCAACAAAGTACCATCCAAAACAATGTACTATCTCCTTATCTAAATAGTATTATGAAAGGTCCATCCTAGTATTTTTTGTGATATTAAATAAAGTTAATATTTGATTATCTATATTGTCACAAAATAAATTTTCATAATGATACAGATATTGGGATAGTAATTTTTGTTGTTTGAAACAAACAATAGATAGTACTATGGATATGGAAGAAAGTACTACTGAGATTTGTATTTCTCTCGTATAGTAAAAAGTATTATCAAGTTTGTTGCATTAATTTATTAAAAAATCGATGCATAATTGAACATAGTGTATATAAAATAATATAAAAAATAAAAAAATACAATGTAGATTACTAATCATTAAATTATCAATTAAATAGTACTAAAAGATAGTAAAATAGTACTATGTAAAATAAAAAACAAACTTTCAAAATATCAATATAGTACCATCTAAAATAACTAAAATGTACTATATTTATATCTAAATAATACTCTGAGAGGCTACTCTGGTATTTTTCTAGATATTAAATTAAAGCTAATATCGATTATATATATTAGTAGTTACAAAATAAATTTTTTAATGAAAATATATTAAGATAGTAATTTTTGTGATGAAATAAATATATAATATTATTATAAATATGAAAGGAAAATGTAAGAGGTCTAAATAGTATTTTATCGTATATAAAAGGTACTATTAGATCTATTGCATCCAATTGAATAAGAAAATCAATGCATATACATAGTCGATATTGAAAAACAAGAAATGGAAAAAATTACATTAGAGGTTGTTAGTCGTGACATTATTAACAAATAACAAAATAACACGACATAATGCAAAGGAAACTACTATTAAAATATTAATATAGTAGTACTATTTAAAATAATTATAATTTACTATCCCTTATCTAAATAATATTTTAAAATTTATCATCCTTAATTATATAAATGTGTATAAAAATACTTGTAAAAGACAATTTAACCTAGTGAAAGGTACATTCAAATATGATAAAAATACTACCTCATTATTTGAATAATATACGGTACCATATTAACTAGTTTATTATCACCCTCTAGATTGTGTGTTTAAGATTAAATTAGATAAAGTAATATTAAATATATGAAATTCTCTCAATCATAGGATTTTTTTTATTGAAATTAAAAATAGCATGATAAACGTTTATAGTTACCTTACATAGAATAATTTTTTTTTAAAGAAAATCATACTTAGAAAATATTTTAAAAAACAAAATGAAAAAAGTATTTGTTATTTTTTCTTTGAATAAAAAAAATTATAAAAAATAATTATAATGAACAATTAATATATAATACAAGTAGTAGATGATGTTTTCCAAACCTTATTTTGTTGATGACATAAACACTTAACTCTGTAAAACAAGCTTTTGCAGGAACAGATCTTTCGGACGTACAGGACCGTCCGAACTAGGTCAAAAGTACCTCGGACGCATTGCAACGTCGAACAAATAGCTAGCGAAAGAATGGGATTCTCTGCCTTTTCTTGACGCGCTTCAGACCGTCCAGAAACATCTAGATCGGACGAAGGACCGGACGCATGCGTGCATGTCCGAACGAAGCATCTCAACATACTGAAAGAAGATCGGACGCTTCCTCGGACGCATTCCAACCTCCTCGGACGTCCGAACCCCCAACGGCTATTTCCTGTGCATTTATTACTTAGCCGTTAGGAAGTAGTTGAAAGCTCTATTTATTGCTATTATAAATAGATGCTTTAAGAACCTGAATAAAGAAGCTAATACATTGAATACAAGCCTAAGGAAAGAGTAATTTGAGTGCAAATTGACTATAGTGCCTTGTTGTATTAGTGTGAAGTTGTGAGTGCAAATTCAACTTTGAGTGGAGTGATAATCTTGTACAAGAGTGTGGTTGTAAGTGTGATTCTTGGCTCAACTAAAAGAGTTTTAGTGTGAGCAAGAACTTCCCAACTTTGTAAAGATTATTGGCTCACCAAGAGTGTGAAGCATTCAAGAAATTTGATACTTCAAGCTTGCTAGCTTGGAAGTATTGTTTGTTCAATTTTTCTCTCTTTATTTTACTGTTTATATTAAGTTTATTATCTCTGCATTTAAATTTATAAAACTCACTGCTTTGTGAAAGCATAATTTTTAGAAACCTAATTCACCCCCCCTCTTAGGTTACTTTGGGACCAACAATTGGTATCAGAGCTTGGTCTCACAATATTGCTTAAACTACTATTGAGAAAAGAACTATGGCAACCAACAATGCTCTGTTTTTTAAAGGCCAATCTGTTACTAGGCCTCCCATGTTTAATGGGGCACATTTATTAGTTGTCATAAAATGAGACATGCTTTCTTTTATTTAACGAATAGTTGTGGTATGTTGTCAATGAAGGTCCATTTGAAGCATCTATCATTGATGATCACACAAATAGAAGAAGAGAAAAGACAAGGAATGAGCTCACTCCACAAGACAAGGCAAACTTGACGTTCAATGCAAAAGCCATGAATGTGCTATATAATGCCTTGGATGCAAATGAATCAACTCGCGAGAAGGGTTGCAATTCTGCTAAAGAAATATGGGGAATATAAGCTAAAGGAAATTCATGAAGGGAGCGATGATGTTCGTGAGCAAAAGAAATCTCTACTTGTTGCCAAGTATGAGTCATTCAAGATGGAACCACATGAGAATATAGACAAAATGTACTGCAGGTTCAATGACATTATAAAGGATCTTGAAGCCTTGAGTAAGGAGTATTCTTTGGGTGAGAAAAACAGAAAAATCCTGAATGCTCTATCCAAAGAATGGGATGCCAAAACAATTGCCATAGAGGAAGCTAAGAATTTAAATTTAATGCCTATTGAATCACTAATCAATTCTCTTACCTCTTATGAACTCAAGCTAAAGGCCAAGGTTGTGGATGATGAAGAAGCAAGGCCAAGAATGGGCATTGCTCTAAAGTCTCTCAAGAGATTCTTGAGAATAGCTCCATGTCTCTTAGAAGATCTAGATCTTGATGAAGGAGACCTTGCACTCATCACCAAAGGATTCCTCAAACATTACATCAACAAACGAAGAATGAGAAGAGAGCTTATCCGGAGATTTGCAAACACAAATAATTTCAAAGGGAAGTCAAGACTTGAAATTAAGAAGCAAAATGATAAATGCTTTGAGTGCGGTCAACTCGGGCATTTTGCAAATGAGTGTCCCTCCAAGAAAAAGAAGGAAGGAAGAAAACCAAGATTCAACAACTTTCAAATCACTTGGGACGATTGCAACTCCAAAGGAGAAGTTGAAGAAGAAATGGAGTCGGCACAAATGGCCTTTATGGCTATTGGAGATGATGAGGTAAATTCTAACTATGACTCATATTGATCAGAATCCATGAAGATGATCTTGAAGCATTCATTTTAAAATTGCATGATAGCTTAAAAGAATCATTTGCTAGAAATAAGGAGTTAGTAAAAAAGTCAAATGCCTTACTGAATGCTAACTCTAAACTTGTGAATGAAAACAATAGGCTATCACAAGAAAATCGTGATTTGAAGAAAAGAATGCATGTGAGATCAAAGGTCAAGGAAGAACAAGCCTCCTTGAAGAATTTAAAGAATGGATGATTTGAATGCTCTTTTAGCTAGAAAGAAAGAAAATGTTGTTGATATGAAAAGAAACAGAAATGTAGCAATCAACAAAAATTTTGTCATGTTTAGAAGGGATGACTTATATATTGTAAAACCAAAATCTTCTTTATATAGTAATAAAAGCATTGTTTGTAGATATTGCCAACAACATGGACATACTAAGAATGTGACTTATACACATCTAGATGAAAACTTGGAATTTTCATATCAACAACATTTTCCTTTTTTCTAGCTAAGAGCTGTCTCTTATACACATCTAGATGTGTACCAAAAGTTATCAATTGATTTATTGTGTAGGTACTTAACATCGCCAACAATGCTAAGTGGTTCATAGATAGTGGATGTTCAAGGCACATGACGGGTGATGCCTCTCTCTTCACAAACCTTACATCCAAAACAAGTGGAAAAGTCACTTTTGGAGACAACAACAAAGCAAAATCAATCGGCATTGGTGATGTAGGTAAAAATGGTGCTTAAAAAACCTTGATTAAGAATGTACTTCTTGTTGATAATTTGAACTATAATTTATTAAGTGTTAGTCAACTTTGTGACAAAAATTTATATGTTTTCTTTACCAAGCATGAATGTCTTATCCTTGATAAAAATCTTGTTGTTTTGTTCAAAGGCACTAGGCACAATGATGTTTATGTGTTTCATCTTGATAAAATTAGCAGTAGCAATGTAAAATGTCTTACCGCTTCCATAGATGATCCTTGGCTTTGGCATAGAAGACTTTGTCATTTTAATATGGATTTGATTGAAAAGTTAGCCAAGAAAGATTTGGTAAGAGGCTTGCCAAAACTGAAATTTTAGAAAAATAAAATTTGTGATGCTTCTCAATTTGGTAAACAAGTCAAAGTTTCTTTTAAACCTAAGAATTTTGTGTCTACTCATAAACCTTTAGAATTGTTGCATTTAGACTTATTTGGACCCACTCAATATGCTAGTCTAGGTGGTTGCAAATATGCATTTGTTATCGTACGAGTAACTGATGACTATTCTAGGTTCACTTGGGTATTATTTCTTGTTCACAAAAACGAAGCATTTGAAAAATTTGTAAAATTGTTTTCCAAAATTCAAAATTTATTGGATACAAAAATTGTTCGTTTAAGAAGTGACAATGGTGCCGAGTTTAAATTTGGGGGTTTTCCCGACTTTTGTGATCACAACGGTATCTTTCATGAGTTTTCAGTTGTTAGAGTTCCTCAAGTCTATAGTTGTGATCATTCTTGAAGACTCTTCAAGAAACGGCTAGAACTATGATTAGTGAGTGTGACCTACCACAATACTTTTGGGCCGAAGCGGTTAACACGGCTTGTTATGTCATGAATCGAGTTTTATTAAGAACTTCTTTAAATAAAACTCCTTATGAACTCATTTTTTGTAGAAAACCCGTTGTGAGCTATTTCAAAGTTTTTGGTTGCAAATGCTTTATTTTAAAAATCAAAGAACCTTGGAAAATTTGACAAAAAATCGGATGAAGGAATTTCTTCTCTAGGATATTCTAGTGACAAGAAAGCATACCGAGTTTACAATAGAAGAACGCTTTTAATTGAAGAAGTTGTGCATGTTACATTTGATGAATCTAATGATGTTATCTCAAAGAATTTATGTGAAGATGAAGACACAGGTATTTTAAAGGAGCTCGAAAAGCTCGATATTCATAAAGATCATCAAGAGGTTACATCAAGCGTTGATATCAACAACCATCAAGTCGATGATGAAAAGAATCAGGATGCTCAAAACGATCTTCCGAAAGCTTGGAGATTCGACTCTAATCATCCTCAAGATTTAATCATAGGTGATCTATCCGATGGGGTAACTACTCGTTCTCATAAACCTTTGAATAATAATTGTGCATTACTTTCTCACATTGAACCCAAACATATAGATGTTGCCTTGAATGATGAATCATGGGTTATTGCTATGCAAGATGAACTTAGTCAATTTGAGAAAAATAATGTATGGACCTTAGTTGAAAGACCTTCTTCATTCATCCCATTATTGGTACTAAATGGGTGTTTAGAAACAAATTAAATGACAAAGGTGAGATCATAAGAAACAAAGCTAGACTTGTTGCAAAAGGTTATGCTCAAGAAGAACGTATTGACTTTGATGAAACCTTTGCACCCGTGGCTAGATTAGAATCCATCCGCATGTTTCTTGCATTTGCATGTTTCAATAATTTAAAATTATTTCAAATGGATGTCAAAAGTGCTTTTTTAAATGGTTTTATTGACCAAGACAGTTTTTGTCGAACAACCTCCGGGATTAGAAAATAAGAATCTTCCAAATTATGTTTTCAAACTTTCCAAAGCCTTATATGGTTTGAAACAAGCTCCAAGAGCTTGGTATGATAGATTAAGTGGATTCTTGTTAGAAAATGGTTTCAAAATTGTATTGTTGACACCACACTTTTTACAAAAACAGATTTAAAAGGATTGTTAATTGTTCAAATTTATGTTGATGATATTATTTTTGGAGCAACTAATGAACTCTTATTCATCAAGTTTGTGCAAGGATTTTTCACAACTAATGCAAGAAGAGTTTGAGATGAGTATGATGGGCAAGTTGCAATTTTTCCTCGGACTACAAATTCATCAAACTAAGGAAGGAAAATCTCTTACACAAATCAAGTACACAAAGGAGCTCTCAAACGATTTGGTATGGAAGATTGCAAACAAGTTGGTACACCAATGTGTACTTCAACCAAACTTTGATAAAGACGAATTATAATAGTCTAGATGAAAACACTATAGAGGTCTGATCTCTTATACACATCTAGATGTGTATAAGAGACAGTGTTTACAGAGTTTACTGTTTGTTTATGTGCTAGATTTCAATCTTGCCCTAAAGAATCACATTTGATGGCGATTAAAAGAATTTTTAGATATTTAAAAGGAACAACGGATTTTGGTGTGGTATCCAAAGTCCTCTACATTTGATCTAATTAGCTATTAGATCGACTTTGCTGGTACATCACCAATTTCAAAAATTTTGCATTTGTTGTTATCTTCTATTAAAGAAGTCTTGATGTCTTGGTTTAGTAAAAAACAAAATTTTATTTCTCTTTCTACGATTGAAGCCGAATAGGTTGCTGCCGGATCTTTGTTGTGCTCAACTTCTTTGGATGAAACATACTTTGAAAGATTTTGGTGTCATTTTTGATTGTGTTCCTATATTATGTGACAACACTAGTGCAATTAATCTCACAAAAAATCCTATTTTGCACTCTAGAACCAAACACATTGATGTTAAGCATCATTTCATTAGAGACCTCGTTTGTAAAAAGGAAATTCGTGTTGATTATGTGCCTACACCAGACTAATTTTATTGATATTTTTACAAAACCTTTACCTGCAAGATCGCTTTGATTTACTCAGAAAATGCTTGGGAATTTTACAGATAAATCTGGCTTAGGGACATAGTTGGCCTTGTTAAGTAGCATCAGGAAATTTTCATTGTTGGCGATATGAGCGTCCAAGAAGAAACAGATCTTTTGGACGATCATATTCGTCCGAATTTAAGGAGAAAATGAGATGTGATTCAAGACATCACCCTACCCATAACCCTTAGCACTTAAATCACATCTCATTTCTCCTTTTCACCATCTCAATTCCCCAAAATCTCACAAATCTTCAAATTTTTTCAATTTTCTTTTCTTCCGTAAACTATGGTGAAATCACGAGGCGGTATCATCTTCACGCTATTCGGGTAGAAAACTAAAAGAAAAGCTCTGACGAGAGAATCATCAACAACTCCTCAAGTTTCCACCACTCCGACTCTATCCACTAATCTGTCTCTTATACACATCGGATGTGTATAAGAGAGAGACGTTAAACAATTATCGTTTAAATGACATAAGATGAGTCTTTTTTATGAGTATAATCTTCCTATTATAAAATCCTGTTTTGAAAAACAAAATTGGCATAAGATAATAAGGATCGTTTTACTGTTTATTATACGACAGTTACCCCTGTCTCTTATACACATCTAGATGTGTATAAGAGACAGGGTATACATAATATTAAGTTCAGGGCTGAGTAGAGTAGTCTTGGTGTTCCGAAGAGACAGTTCTTCGAGTAGCGGTTAGAAAAAGTTCCCATAGGGAACAAAAAAGATACCCAAAGTCTAGAGGAATGGCCCTGAGGATCTCACCTTTGTCATTTAATTTGTTTCTAAACACCCATTTAGTACCAATAGATGTGTATAAGAGACAGTCTACTCTACTAAGGTTGATCATTAACAGTTTATCAATTTTGTAACACTCTTTTATTTGCAACCTCTTATTTTTGTAAAAATTTAGTACCAACAACGGGATGAGAAGAACCATCTTTCAACGAAATAAACAATTTTCCTTATTTTAATAAATCCTATCTTTATAGAAAAGGTCTTAGATTTTATAATGATCAATGGCTTACTAAGGCAGCCTTTGATATTGCCCAATCCCAATCCCATGCCTCCACATCTGATTTTGCTATCCCTCATTCTCCTACTCCTCAACCACTTCCACTCACATCTGCACCATCTACATCTGTACCATCTACCTCTGAACCATCTCTTTCACATATCTGTGAACTCCTCACATCCTTGAGCACTCAAGTCGGTTCCTATCAGCGTCGTACGAATCGTAAGCTAAAACGACTTGAAACTCGTCAAATAATTCTCTTCAAGAGGCACTCAGTCTTGGCATGTCTACTTCGGCTCAAGTCCAGTTCACCGACCTTCAGTCCCAAAATCCACTTGAGTCATCTTCTGACAGTTTTGAAACTGAAGAAGAACCTATACGAGAAGACACATCAGAAGCTGCTCAAGAAGCTGCCGATGACGATCACGACGAGGATGAAGATATTGACGCCACATTTGATTTCATCATGCAACGTCGCACCGGGGGGGAGGATGACAGTGATAAACTGCAGAAGACATTCCATCCAAGCGCCAAAAAACCGACCTGGTCTCTTAAAAAGTGCCATGACTCTAATTAGTTCATTTACCATTGTATTTGCTTTCAGCTACTCTGCAGCTTGGTTATGTACCAAGTGACTCTTGCAATATTGGATTTTTTTTTAATGAATTGTTTCAAATTCTATCAAATTACCTGCATAAGAGGACTCCCATTTAGTCCTTTCTTTTGATTAATGTCATATTGCTATGCTTTGATATGTCTTGATATGATTGTTGATTGCATGATCTCCTAAGGGGGAGTATTTTTTGATTGATGTCAAAAGGGGGAGTAATTATATTGATATGCTTATGCTTTGATATGCCTTGATATGATGATTGTTATGAGATATTGCAAATTAATTAGTCATATCCAATTGAGGTTTGTCATCATCAAAAAGGGGGAGATTGATGTTTTCCAAACCTTATTTTGATGATGACATAAACACTTAACTCTGTAAAATAAGCTTTTACAGGAACAGATCTTTCGGAAGTACAGGACCGTCTATGAACCTAGGTCAAAATCACGCTTGGACCTTTTAAGTGATCTTTAACAAATCAAGCTTTTCGAGCTGCCTTTCAAATACCTGTTCTTTCTTCACGCTTCAGGGACCATCTCTTATATTTTTCTCAGATGTGACTAAGACCGGACGCATGGACGGGCGTCAGAACTCAGCCATTGCAGAAATACTCAAGGAAGAAAGCTACGCTTCCTTGGACGCATTCCAACCTTCTCGGACGTCCAAGACGGCAGGTGTGCATTTATTACTTAGCCGTTAGGAAGTAGTTATTTTGAAAGCTCTATTTATTGCTATTATAAATAGATGCTTTAAGAACCTGAATAAAGAAGCTAATACATTGAATACAAGCCTAAGGAAAGAGTAATTTGAGTGCAAATTGACTATAGTGCCTTGTTGTATTAGTGTGAAGTTGTGAGTGCAAATTCAACTTTGAGTGGAGTGATAATCTTGTACAAGAGTATGGTTGTAAGTGTGATTCTTGGCTCAACTAAAAGAGTTTTAGTGTGAGCAAGAACTTCCCAACTTTGTAAAGATTATTGGCTCACCAAGAGTGTGAAGCATCCAAGAAATTTGATACTTCAAGCTTGCTAGCTTGGAAGTATTGTTTGTTCAGTTTTTCTCTCTTTATTTTACTGTTTTATTAAGTTTATTATCTCTGCATTTAAATTTATAAAACTTACTGCTTTGTGAAAGCATAATTTTTAGAAACCTAATTCACCCCCCCTCTTAGGTTGCTTTGGGACCAACAGTAGAAGTGGTTGGATAGAAGTATGTAAAAGGTGAACATGATAAAAGGAAACCTAATCATCGGGATCATTAACTTTCCTATCTTGAAGGAAAAGTAAAGTTTGTAATGTATAGACTTCCAAAATGAGTTACTTACATTAAAATAATCTGTCGAGTACACTATTTGTTTTTGTTATCTATTGCTTTAGGAATTCAATGAAATATTAAGTGGGTTGATTTCAACTTTATCCTTTTATCATGTTCACCTTTTACATACTTCTATCCAACCACTTCTACTGTTGGTCCCAAAGCAACCTAAGACTGTCTCTTATACACATCTCAGATGTGTATAAGAGACAGCTTCTGGGTTAATGCAGGCAAATCTTATTTTCAAAGTGCTAGTTTGAATTGGTTGACCACGGTTAACTGGTCCTTTGAGACTGAAATTTATTGACTGCAGTTTAAACTTCTCTTTTCTCTCTTCCCTTAAGTTTTTCCCTTCTGTTCTTTTCTCTCTTAAACTCCCAAATTAAGCCTAATATGGCACAAAGAATAAAGTTGAAAAAACCGTCACTTAATATTTCATTGATTTCCTAAAGCAATAGATAACAAAAACAAATAGTGTAAAGCGACAGATAAAATGGAATGGAAGGAGTAGCTGAGTAAGGTATTAAATAGTTAAATTACACTGTACACATTAAGCTATTCTCTCATATTTTCATATTCTGTAGAACAAACTCTTCTATCAATGCATTATATCTTTTGCTTCTTCTTATTCTTCTTCTTCTTCTTCTTCTTATTATTATTATTATTATAACACACATATTTTAGTAGGCCATATTTCAATAGTAGACAAAATAGATCACACACGTCTTGAGTGACGACCCGTATTCATCACCAAAAGAAGTTGAGATACAAAAAAGGGGCATATGTGAAACTAACAAAAATATCTGGCTATTATACTGCCCTTTAGCTTAAATGATCTGCAACCTGACTAGACACTCTTTAGACACAGTTCAATGAAATCTTATACAGTCTAGATGTGAGATCTCTTGACAACAATACTAAGTATTAATAAAAGACAATGATAAGATAGGGATGGGGTAGGGGTTTTAGAATCCAACAAGAGTAAAATGCCATGTAAAATATCCGCAAATAACTTAACATGTCTAAAACCATGTTCCTAAGCATGTTGGAGCCATCGATCACAAACCTTTTGGTTATCATTATCATAAGGATAGTTTTTTTTATCCTATTATGTAAATAAGAAAGAGTTAAAATTTATTTATATTTAGTTTCATCATTTATCCATGGGTAGATTGTTAATTTGCTTAGATTGTATAAGGCATTTTAGACAATTTAATATCAAGTTATGTATGATCTATCTTTTTTTTTAATTAAATATAACCTATTAAATATTGCCAATCTATCGTTCTGCGTTGCTTTTATTGCATCGACAAAATGTTGGGTTAAAGATTGCTAAGCTTATTTTACAGAGCAAACAAAAAAAGAAATCACCCCTCTAAATTCCAATTATGTCAATCTCTCATTTTCTTATTAGTTTTCAACCCCCTTTTTTTGGTAAATGAATAAATGAAATTGCATTAGAAGAACTACATAAGCATTTTACAAGTTAACAGTTCTGGGGATATGCAATCCCTTTAAATCTTCCTCTACCAGTACATGTTGATCAAGAGATTGGCTTGAAAGGCTTTTCAACTAGCCATTGTACTTGAGAGTGAAATAAGTCATTCTTCTTAAAACAAAAGGAGGAACTACATCATAAATCAAAAGATTTAGAAATTGGTCAAAGACTCTCTTAGCAAACAAATCATCATAGCGGTTGGCCTCACGGAATATATGTTTGATGCCGACTTCATGGAACTCCTTTATCATCACCCACAATCATTAAGTAATGAGACAAATTGGTGAGTATTCTCAGTCTAATTTAATAAGTTACCACGCCTTTTAGCATCTAACTCAATTCCCAGTTTAATAATATTCAAATTCCATGCCAAGAGAAGTACCTCTTTCAAGCCCTATATTTCAACTGGAATGTTAGTTGTAACATAGATATTTTTATGAATCCAACGCATCTATTTATAATAGCAATAAATAGAGCCTGTCTCAAAGTACTTACCGACTCGAGAGCAAGAGTTGTCTTAAAAGTAGGGGAATGAGTGAGACTTGGTTGAAAAAGTTTTTGGTTTCTAGAATTCCACAGAATCCAACAAGTTGAGGAAAAAATAACACTCCAGGTCATGGAAAAAAAACTGAATGAATAGAGTAAGAAGCTCCTTGGTACAGTAACAGCTTAGCTCCCGATCGGGATAGTGATAGTGCAGGAGACAGTGTTCAAACTTAGGAAAAAAGAGACTATACTAGGGTATAATTATTTTATCATGTTCACCTTTTTAATACCTTATCCAACCACTTCTAAGGACTAGGTATTATATATCTCTCTCTGTAGCTTTTTATATAACTAAAGCATCTAGTAGATTTGGAAGAAAATTTACCATTACTGGTATGCTTCCATCTCATGAAATCACTTTCTGAATTAAACACTTGCCTGCGAGTACTTAGAATTTTGACGTAACCTCAAAAGTTTTTGCCTCATTAACCGCGGTCAAGATTATCAAGAAGGAATTGTAGTAACTGCAGTCAATGCTCTTTCAGTCTCAAAGTACCAGTAACCGTGGTCAAGGAATTTAAGTGACAAGTTTATTAATGCGATCACTAAGCTATGAAGAAGAAGTTTAGTAACATGGTCAATAAATTCGTATAGAAGGAAAGTTAACCACGGTCAACCAATTCAAACTAGCACTTTGATCATAAGATTTTGAATTACCCCGAAGCCTACACCACATCTAGATGTGTATAAGAGACAGCCTCTGAAAAGTCTATACCACTTATACACATCTAGATGTGTATAAGAGAAAACTTAAATCTTTTACTCTTATCTTATTGGGCTTTCCCGTAGCTTTAATTTGATATCACTTTACCTATTTTCTCATCTCTTTTCTTGCATTTTAGTTTCATTTCAAGTTCCTACTATTTTCAAAGTTTAGTGCAAATTTTAGATTAAAGTAGAATATCTTTGTTTAAATCTTGTTTTTCTTGTTTTTAAAGCTTCTCTGATTATTAGTGAGTTTTCATTAAATATAGCTTTTATACTTAATCATTAGCTTAACTCTAGTCTTCTTCCATTTTATTACTTTCTAAAAATAGTAAAATATGAAGACAGCCATTCAATCCCTTGGATATGTTAGTGATCTTCTATTTTGTCTACTCCTGCACTATCCTTTCTTTACTCTTCCAATCATTACTACGTGTAGTATTTATTATGTTTTCCTAGTTTAGCTTTTAAATTTGTTATCTTAGGTTAAGCTTGCTACTTGCTTCATAGTGTAGACTTTAATTTCTTTCCTAGTGTAATATTAGATTACTTTAATTGCATGTTAATTACTTCAATTACTCACCTAACTTACTACTTCTTGCTTTCTTAGATAAACTTTATTTGCTCACAGATGCTGAGAGATACTAAAATTTTTGATAGGTCCCAAGCATCTTTATTAGAGAACATATCTCTTACCTTGAACACCTCTTCCCTTTGAGGTAGAGGCCCATAAATTAGGGACCTCAGGGGACCAATTCCTAGCCAATCATCATACAGAGATTAATCTTTCTTCCATACATATCTAGATGGTATATGATGACAGGACTCCTGCAACCCAATGTAGTAACGCATGATTGTGTATAAGAGACAGATCCTGCAGAGAATCACATGGCCTCAGTGCAGGATAACTTAGAGTTAATACAAGAATTCTCCAACACTTTAGCCCATAGAGAATTTCATTGTGACATTACCCTCTAACAAAGCCAAGACAACCCTACTTCATTCAAATCCTTAGCAATCCACGTGATGGTTAAACTACCTTTTTGTTTGAAAAGGACCTATATGGTCTCATGGAATTTGAATATGTAGGGTGATTTCTTCTTATTAGTACATTTGTCGGGAAGAAGTTGCTCTTTCTACACATCTAGATGTGTCTAAGAGACGTGGATGAAGGGAAATCAAAACACTAATTATCCTGTCTCTTATAACAGAAGATATCAGAGACAGTAACCTGAGCACTGTCTGCTTATAAGAAGGCAATTATCTTGTAAAATTTGACAATTTCTTCTGCATTTTATCCAGAATAAAGTTATAGGTCGCCTTTGAAGTCTTTTTGTGGCAGACTGAAAATCCTAAATATTTGCCTAGATCATCTATTTTCTTGATCCCTAATATATCCACAATATCAGTCTTTAGATCCTCATATGTATTGGAAGGGGAAAAAAAATGAGATTTCTGGTTATTCAAGACTGTCAACCCATATCTCATATTAAAATCTTCAAGGACCTTTTTGACAGCTTCTATTGATTTGATAGAGTAGCTAATGAATAAAATAATGTCATTAGCAAAATGACAATGAAACACTAAAGGTCCATTTCTACCAAATTTGATTGGTTCCCAACTAAGCCTTAGATACTGCTCTTCAATTGAGTAAGATAAATGCTCCATACATAACAGGAATAGATAGGGGGATTAGGATTCCCCTTCCTAATTCCTCTTGTAGGATAAATCTATTATGTTGGGGAACCATTATGTAATACTGCCATCCTTGGAGTAGTAACACCTTGATCAGATTCTCATGGGAAATTAAAGGAGTACTTATACTCCCTAATAAAATTCTAATCCAATTTATCATAAGCCTTCTCCAATTCTAACTTGATAGCACATGACACTTTCCCATTCTTTTTTTCATAAGTTTGAACACTGTCTCCTGCACTATCAATATATTATTGAATCTTCTGCCAAATTTTTTGATTAGCTCCACAACTTTTGCCCTCATTTGTCATCGATGATCAGCGATCTTAATCTATTGTCATCGAAGATTGGATTTTATGCAACAGAACTGCAAACATATAGTCCCTACACTCTGGAAGATTGAGGCTGTCTCTTACACAGAGGAATTAGGAAGATAAATACATCATTAATACCTTCTTGGAGAGGTTAATTAGAAAAAGCATTAAAAATGAATTGAGGAAATGTTATGTTTATCCTCATTCTAGAATTTTGATAGAAGAAAGGATGGGTACCACCAGGACCAAGGCTCTTGAAAAGTTTCAAGTCAAAGGAAGCATTATAGATTTCTTGGTCAGAAAGTAAATCACCAATATTCTGAAATTCTTCTCATCACAAATTTACTCAGCCGCATCTCTAGTGAAATACGGGAGGATAATCTATCAAAGGAAAAAAGTTAATTAAAGTAATTCGGATGGTTTCTCTAATATCATTAACATTAAAAGACCACTCCTTAATAGTGTTTTTAAAGCCTCTGTTTCTGTATTTTGGATCACAACAACTCTAAGCCGAAGGGTTGACTAATTAAAAACTTGCCATTATGAAAAGTCTTTTCTACACTACTACTAGTAAACCTGAAAAGGTTAACCAACAGCGAATAATAATCAGATCTTGTCTGAACCAAATGAAAGACACTAAGTTTCTAGGAAAAGATTGAAATCAATCAACATAATATAATTAGCTCTATGTTAGTTATTTTATACTAAGTGCTTTTTTACTCTGAGAAAATGAGAGATAATATAATTAGCAGGTCTAAAGCTAAATCTAAAAGACCTCAACAACTTAAACAATCACCAAAAGAAGAAGCTTTAGACTTGCTAATTATATTATCTCCCATTTTCTCAGAGTAAAAAAGCACTTAGTTAAAATAACTAACATATTGTCGCGCCATTTGAGCGCACCTAGCCTCGCCAGCTGTGCGGCGGCACCGGTGGGACGGACGATGCCGGCGTGTGGTGCTCGTGAAATAGGTGATTGAATGCAAAATCCTACTTACAATTTACAAACATAAATTACCTACTTACTATTACAAATTTAAATGAATCACCTATTGTGTATAAGATACAGTTTCGGTCCACGTAACTCAAGAAAATGAGTTCGGAATCCTGTGATAATTAATCGCGTTTCTCTTTTCAATTTTAGCATTCATTATTGCTTTGTAGCAGTGTGCTTTGACTAGTTTAGAAGTAATAAAATATGTACATAGGAAACGAATAGTTAACATCCATTTAAAAGTCGACACATTGAGCTTGGCTTTTAACTTAGTGCCGAAGATGTTTTATATTATTGATACAATTATTAAGTCTGGGCTAACCATCCTAGTTGTGCAACTAATCCAAAATTTGTGGATTATTATATTGAGACCTAAGTAGATTATTGAGAAGTTTATTTACAATTTAAGTCAACCAAACAATCAAAGTGGTGATTATTGACATAAAACATTATGGAAGAAATTTGAAGAAAAAAACAATAATCAAGGGCCTAAATGTAATTTAAAAAATTATTTGAGGGATAAAAATGCAGCAATCCGAAATCTGTAAATGAAATTTTTTCTGAAATTTTGGATTTTTAAAATGCCACGTCATCGAAAATCGGTGGCGCTATCGATGACGTGGCGCATCGGCAGTCGCAGCTGACGTGGCACATCTGGTGGAGCCACTTTATCGTGGTGGCGCCACGTCACAGCCATGACGTGGCGCGATCTGGTGGAGCCACGTCACAGATGTCATCGTGGCGCAATCTGGGACGTGCCACGTCATCGATGACGTGGCGCACCAAATGGCCCAGGTGCCACGTCATCGATGATTGGGCCCTATCAGAAGGGCCTACATGTAATTTGAGAAAATATTCTAGGGCTAAAATGCCTGAAATATAGAGGAGTAAAATGGAAATAAAATTTTCTAACCTTTTCTTTTTTTTTTGCAGATTTTGGTGGGCTATTTTTCCACTTTTGACCCACGAGTTTAACGATTTTGCTTCTGAAGTTGTAGCTCCATTATAACCAAAGGTCAGTTGGTTGTCAAAATTTTCCAGACTTAGATCCCTCTGGACCTAATAGCCTTAATTGTCCCTTATAGGTACACGAAAATCAAGTGGATGCTGTCTCTTATGGTCAAAGCTATGTGGGATTTTTGGTGAAAAATGGCCTAGAAAAAGCCAAAGCTTCTGTAGAACTTATCCTTAGTATTTCAAAAACATAAAATGCATAAGAATAATTAAACATCACAACATAAATTAAGCCCATTGAAAAGCAAAAATTAAAAGAAAATTGAGAGAAAAATTAAAAGGAAAAATAAGGGGCTTACTTGTTGGAATATGAAAGGAGTTTCTTGATATTAGCACCAAAGACTAGCATAAACAATAGTTAACATTTAGGGCATTTGAGGATGTACCATGGAATAAATTACAATCTGGATCTTTATGGTTCTAAGGCACCCAAAGTCAATCCTTGAAATCCCTAGCAGATAATTGTTGAGCTCTATATCCTTGTCTCACCACCAAAGGTGGTTTAATTGTTGCATCAAGTGGCTTCTAGAAGGAAGAGGTTCTAGTGCCCCTCACATTCCACATTAATTTCTTCATAGTATTAGAGAATGGGTGTTGGGCAAAGCTTTGCACCTACCTTAGAGGTATAGCCTGGGTTTCTCTTACTTGTTGGAATATGACTTGTTGATTCTTTATCCATGGAATAAATTACACCGAGATAATTGTTGTCTTGCATCCCTATAAGATCCATCTCTACCATGGCTGCCATATTTGCTTGGATGTTGGAGGCCCAAACATGAAGACTTCCCACTTCTATTTCTGATATGAACTCATTTTCCTTGAGATGTTGTGACATTATAGAGGCTAGAATAGAGGATGTGAGTTCTTCACATGCATATTGCCAGTTCAGATTGGAGGAGCCAAGGGAGTTTTGGAATTTGAGAGAGAATGTCTCCCCTTCTTCTCCCCTAGTGATAACTCTAGGAAACTAGAGTTATAGGTACCCTAATGTTCCTACTTAAGATTAGGGATTCGAAAGTCTTAGTGTTTTTGTCGCTTGGCTCCTGTCAATTACTTGCAGTATGCATGTTAGAATGTGTTATATATCTATTCTAGTTTTAATATTTATTTAGATGTTAATTAATATATTTTATTAGGTTCTTACATTTAGAATTGTATCGTGTCTTTAACTTAACTCTAATTGGAGTTGAATTTTTGTTCATCTTTGTTTATCTTTTGTTTTTGGTCTATTTTTTGAGTATTTTATTTAAATGTTTAGATGTTATTTTTAGTTTTTATTATAGCTAAAAATGTCCCTTATGTGTTACGATTCAGTAGGAGAAAATGCCACATCAATTGATGTTGAATGAAGATTTTCAAAGCAAAATAGTGAAGTGTTGCATTTCATCTGTCTCTTATACACATCTAGACGACACCAAAGAAAACATCTAAAAGGAAAATTCAGAGTTTCACAATATCGTGAAATCGATGTCACAACAAGAAATTGAGGCGGTTGCCGCAAAAATTTTGTTCGGGGATTTTTCTTGCATAATTCTCCCACTACCCTAGCATACCACATTTAAGTCTCATTTGAGGCATAACATAGATAGTAGAAGTAGGCTAGATTAGAGAGTAATTTCTCCATTTTTACTAGTAAGTGCTTTGTTATTGTTCAAACTGCTTTAGTTACTTTTTAATTTCATGTTTCCTTATCTTAATTAGTCTCATTACTTTCATCTAAATGCTTCCTCTACTTGATTTCTTAGTGTAATTGATAGATTATTTAATCTGGATTTTTCATTTAATTACTTTCTTTACTTAATTTTTTAGTTTAATTGATAGATTAGCTTATGGGCTTTCTGTAAAAATGCTTTCTTAGTGATAGTTTGTAGTTTAAATTAGTTAATTAGAGTCGTCTAGTTTAATCTCTTTCCTTCACTTGCTTTGTTTACTTGCTTCCATAGTAGTAATTGATAGAGTAGTTTATGGGTTTTTCTTAATTATGCTTGCATAGTGTTAATTTGTAGTTTGAGATAGTTAATTGCTTTTTAAAAATGATTTCTTTTTACATACTTGCTTAGATTAGATTATGTGTTTTCTTTAATTATGTTTTTTAGTGATATACTTAGAATAGTTAATTACTTAAAATATTTTCCCTTTCACTTGCTTTCTTTATCGCTTTCTAATACGTTCCTTAGTGTTAATTCTTACTTTTAATGAATTGGATAGTCTTTAAATTGCTTTCTTAGTTTCTTTAAGTTATATTTTTAATCAAATCCTCTTTTAGTCAACCTCTGCAATTAGTAATCTAACCAAATAATAGATAATTATCGACCAATCTTTATGGGAACGATCCCTACTTTCCTTTATTACTAGTTGACAACCGTGCGGGATGTCACCTAGTTAATAGTAGGATTTAGGCGTGTTTTTTAGAGGTCAAGAAACTAGGAGTTTCCAGGAGAAGAACCTTTTAATCTTTCCTAAACTGGGAAAGCTCTTACAATAATAGTGTAAGCCCTGTCTTTAGGAACACTCCCTCAAATTCTATATTCTTACTCATTATCAAGAAAGAGGTCTAATAGGAACTAGTAGGTCTCCCTTATTCTTACTCATTCCACTGGGTTTTCTTGAAAAGTTGGGATTTTGAATTTGAATGTGGCTCTAGACTTGAGGAATTCCTATTATTGGAATTCCGTACTTTGCCTTCATCGATGTATCATTTCGCTGGCCAGATTTCCCCAGAGATCATTTGGAAGATTTCACTTTCATATGTTCAACCTTTCTTATCTACTAGATTCCAAAATTTTACTCTCATCCAATCTTTTTTTTTTTTTTTGTCTTGAAGAATCGAAATGATCTTGGACATTATCATGTTTCCTTTATTGAAGTAGGAGGTAATCTTTTGATTTTAAACAATTTTCTTGTATATGAACGATAAATCCATAATTGTAATAGAGGTTTATACCCTTATACGGAACCTGTTGCATAAAATCCCTAATCTTAAGTAGGTACATACATGACCCATAAATCTTATACACTGTATAAGATTGAGATTGGGGATTGAAACCCATGCAATACCTCAATATAATGGTGTAATCCTTTGCCTTACACCACACATTGGATGTTTATGACTGACTCTTATAGTTCAAGATCTGGATCTAAGACATTATGGGTATTAGATCCGTATTCTTTTTAGAATTTGGTCCATCACATTACAGATATCTAAAAAAAACTGCTCAAAACCAAGGTCCCCAGAAGCACATTATAATAATTTTTCTCTTCGGCAAATTGTGTTATAAAAAAAATCTTTGCCTAAATCAATAATAGATATATTACCATTGGGCTTCCAGACACCCCTAATTCTATCTTCAAAATAATGAAAGCCAAAACTTCTGCCAAAAGGCTTCACAATCAAAGAGAACTTCTAGGGTTCTCTAATACAGTAGAGGTTCTCCTCTAAATTACCCCATCTTCTAATGAGGAAACACCAGCCAAATGGTTGGGATTAATTCATACTTCATCCACTAAGGGATTAGTCGGTTAAAAATCGTCTTAAAGCAATCACTAAAATTCTTATTCTCGAGTGAAATAGTTATAGGGTTTAGGGAAGGAAGGAGATCAATAGAAGGCGGAGATAAGATGAGAGGGTTAATGAAATAGGTAGAAGAGGGGATACATATAACACAAGAGGAACTGGAAGGAACAAAAGGAATGGATGCCTTTTCCTCTTGCCTGATGTCCGAGGATAAGGGATCCATTCCCTTTGACAATGGTGGTGGTGGGGGATTGTGCCCTTTTTGACAAAAATGATATGATGTCAAATTCCTTCAATAAAGTTGATGGACAGATCATATAACAATTGAACTGTCAAGAACATATTTTGATACATGTGCGACACTACAAGTCTTGTTCTCAACCAGCAAAGAATTAATGCCTTTAGTTACTAAAACATTAAATGATTATTTCATAAATAAATACAAATCTTTATGTAGTACTTAGACAGGAATAATTACTGTTGATTTTGACTTTTTAACATTGTATTATTTGAAGAAACCATATTGAATCCCCTTATTCCACCGTGTTCTGTCAAGAGGGAATGGAACCCTTATCCTTCCGACATCAGGCAAGAGGAAAAGGCATCCATTCCTTTTGAAGCTGTCTCTTATACACAACTATAATAAGATAATTTTCTTGTTGTTGTTGACTCGTACCCTTGGGTCCTGGCTCCTGGCTCCTGGCTTTGCTTCTAATGTAACATGCTAACTTGGCTTAGAATGCTAGAGTACAAATTAGCTAATTTTCCCTGTAAAATTGGTTTATAGCCCTAAGTTTTACCTTTGTGCAAGTTAACCCTTTCTTGAGACGCATTGAGATACTTGTTCAAATTACTTAATATTGACCAACTAATGAATCAATAATAAGTTCGGTGTCTTAAATAAGAGGGAGCTTAGGTTTTGATTTGGTTGTTCATCATGAACAATCATGAAATTTCACTTGCTCATTTAATAATTGATTTTTATGAGGGTAAATAAATAAAAGTATGTGTTTACTTCAAAACTCGCAACTTGGTTTTTTCTAACTCTCCCTAATTCTAAGTACTATTACCGTCACAAAGAGTAGTAAAAGTATACAAATTTTTTCCTAAGAGACTCTCCACTGTCTTCTTTACTTCTCTCAATAAGAACTATTACTAATCACAATAAGGGATTGAAAACGGTATTGGTAAGAGGCGGTCCTGCTCTGGGACATCTGGCGAAGAAGTTAGCATGGTCTGTATCATCAAAATATTATCAGATTACCACAGAAATGGTGGGTGTCATGTAGAAGTAATAGCTGTTACGTACATAATCGACATGTGCATCCACTGTAAATATAAGAATATATAACGTACCTCAATTATGAATACATTTATTTTCAAATTTTTTATACCGCTCTCAGACTTGCATCGTACTGCATAATTTATGCAACGTATTATATGAGACAAAAACTAGTTGAATACATGTACTTGAAAAAAAAAAGAGTTACACATTTAATTTAAAGCTATGGTTCATCAAAGTCTCAATTTTATTCTATTCACGTATTGAAATTTTATACTGACTAGAACAATTCGAAGGGCTTGAATACATGAATGATGTGAATTTTCATTATAATGCTCATACAATACTTTAAATATTTCTATATACATATAGACACATAAAATTTGAGTATACCACCTTTTGAGTGAGGATTTTTTCTTTTAATGTTCATACAAATAAATAACTTTAAAATTTTCTGTATACATATAGACACATAAAATTTGAAAATACCTTTATTTGAATGAAGATTTTTTCTTATAATGTTTGTACAAATAAACGACTTAAAAAAATTTCCATATAAATATAAATGCATAAAATTTGAATGGGAAAAGACCAATTTGGTCCTCTTTATCTTTAGGGTATAGGGATATTCAAATTGGAAAAAAAAAAAAAAAAATTTGAATATACCACTCTTTTATAAACATCTTTCTTGTAATGAGACAGATAAATAAACAACTTTAAAATTTTCCACACATATAAACACATAAAATTTGAATATGTCATTGTCAAAATGAAGATTTTTTTCCTCATAAAGTTGATATAAACAAACAACTTTAAATGCTTATTCATATACACATAGACACATAAAATTTTAATATATCACTTACACTATTTGATGAATTTCTTATACGACATAAAAATATGTGTATCTATATTAACTATTAATATAATTATACATTTTTTAAAAATGATTTATTTTGTTAATAAAGGTAATCTGAGAAATAATGGATGTTGCTTGTAACTGAAGATGAATAACTGACCGACCGGCAAAAGCAACTGGAGAAAGGAGTTGCTACTACTGGTACTGAACAGGAACGCACTGCCGTCGTAGCGCCGAGAGGAAGAAAAACAAGACGAGGAAGAAGGGGATGAAGAATCTTTTAAATGGTCAACGTGCCATTCACTGCAAATTCTTCATCCCCTTCTCCTTAAAATGGAGATCGTTTCCCTTCTCACTCTCCGACGAAAGGCCTTAACACTTCTAGAAGGTTTTTACGAGACAGAAGCCATACATAAGAAAAAGGGTTCGAAAGGTAACATATATTTTTTCTTTATTTAATGTTGTTCTCTTGGTTTTTTTTTTTTTTTTTGGGCTTTAGTGAATTTTGGGTGAGATTTTTGAGAAGAATGTTCCTTGGGTTAATGTTGATAAATGCAAATGTTTAGTGATTTGTAAAGGTAATTTTTTTTTTATTATAGCTTTTTTGGAAACTTTTTGTCTTCTTTGGGATTTTGTGAAGAACTACAAAATTGGAATGAGGCAAGGGACCATGCTAATCTTCTCTGTATCTGTCTCTTATACAAGTTCAGTACCTAATAAAATGGTGAGTCACCTCTCTCACACATACTCCTGCACACATGCACAAACTTACAGAGATTGTTGAATTTTGTTTTCATTTGTTGATCTTTAAGAGAAAAATGTTAGATTTTGAGCAATTTAGTGTTGTGATACATTAATAGAAGTATAAACTAACACTCATTAATGTCAATAGAAATATTAGTTTTAACTGGATTTTGTGTGATACCTTGACTGGAAGTATAGAATGATCATTGGTTAATTTCAAGTGAGAATTGCTAGCTTTTGCTGGATTTAGTGTAATACTGGATTGGATGTTTAAATTGCTAGTCATTAATGTCAATAAAAATGGTGTATCTTTTTGGATTTAGTGAAATACTGGATTGGACGTATAAAATTTCAATTTATTGTTTTCACTCTACCTTTTTGTGAAAGCGAGGGTGGTTGGAGACAGCTAATACATGGGAGCCATTGGGAGATCTTTTATCCCGTTTTGATGTTATTGATGCATTTGAAGACAGGTTTGCTTTTATTTTCACTTCTTTTCTTGTTAAATGTTCATTTTTTGCTGGCATTTAACGACGTGTTGAATATTAGGAAGGCATCTGTATTTGTGTGCTCTTATCTGTTGTTTTATTTTCCATTTGCGGTATTGCATGGATGTATATAAAGCTATTTATATGTCTATATGCAGTCATAAACACAAGTGGAAGTATTGAAGCACTCAAACTCCAACAAAGAAAAGCAACAACAGTGTTCTCATGCTGCTGAGTTGTTTAAGCGATGAACATTGGTTATATATCCTCACTGATGAAATGGTGAGTATATTGAGTCGGATCTTAAAATTAGTGAACTGAAAGGAGCAAGCACTATGAACGATGACTGTGTGGATAAATTTATAGTAGATTTACAGGAAGCTCAATTGTCACAACAAGATGGACTTTCAATTGGCCTGCAAATGGCTGATGGTGCAGAACCAGTTCAATCTGGTCGCTTCACTGGAGCTAAGAGGAGAAAATCTGGTTCTGTAAAAAGGTTTAAGCAAGAAATAGGTTCAGGAGTGCCAGATGATCGCAGAAATGGAGTTGCTGTTGGTTTTGACTCAATGGCTAATGATCTTCATCGTATAACTAGAGTTGTTCCAGTTAAAGAAATATTTAGATGTGTATAAGATAATTAGCATATCTGTATGTTATTCATCTTCAATTACAAGCAACATCCAGGATTTCTCAGTAACTATTTTATGGCAAAGAGGTTTGTGGTCTAATTCCTACTTTCTTTATTTGTATTTTCTTTTAGTTTGTTTTGCTATAGTTGTTTTATCAACTCGTGCTTTAATGGAGTTAAACTTCGCATTCTCTCGAGTATGAGATAATTTAATCACCTTATGTTATTGTATATGTTAAATTTATTCAAACTGAAGTTTCTAAAGAAAGAAGGCAGCAGCGTTGTGTAATGTGTAGCATGTTGATATGTTCATTGTAAATCATTAGGAATCATGGCTTGGTGGAACTTGTGATAACAATGCTCTTGTTAGGTATTATAGACCTCTTTCAAAACTTAGAGATAATAGGATCTTCTTGTTGATCAAATTACGTGTTTTTTTTTGTTGTATTACACGAAGGGTTTTTCCTCTTTTTTGTTTTTGGTTAGACTTTTTTTTTTTAAAATTTTTTTTGGGATGCTTAGATGTTAGTCCCTGTATATAAGGATGTCGTTCTCCTTCCTCGTTGATAAGAAGGACTTGCTTCCCTACTTAAGTGTTAGATCACCTCAAGCAAATTCACATAAACTCTCTTTTGAGTCATCGGCTCCAATCTTCCCCTACTCCAATTCATTCTATAAGAGAATGAAGTAGACTTCTAATTATTCTAATTGCTGCTTCACTTGCCCATGAGATGCAATACTGTAATTTGCATGCATTAGGGCATTGACTCTTGTAATTTTGTTGAGAAGGACAAGTGTGGGGTTGGCATTCATGTAAGAAGGAGAAGTTAAAAGAAAGTTCTCTAAGAATATTGTGAATAGATAATTTGCAGTGAATGGCAAGTAGACTTTTTCAAAGATTAAGAAAAGACAATCGGCATTGCCTATCCATCTTGCCTCATTCCGTGCAGCCTCTTTTTTATGTAAAATGGGAAGAGCACTTTCAGCTGTCAAAAAGTTTCCAAAAAAGCTATAATAAAAAAAAAATTTTTTTTTTTTTTTGCGAGTGGCTGGGGTGGCGGCGGGGCAGGGGGTGGTTGATGAAGGGCTGTATGATTGGCAATAAAAGGGGCTTTGCTTAATCATTGATGTGTCTATTTCTTTCTTTCCTTATTGTTTTATAGCTTGTAGTTCTTCATTGGGTTGGTTTTAAATTCTCAATCTCTTCATTCTAGTGTTCCAAGCATTTCCATTTTATTTTGCTGGGTTTTATCATATACCTTCACATTTTCTGTTTGTGTCGTGAATGAACAACTACACCTTGATTCTACCAGAAGTCACTTATAACACTTAAATAAATGTTGTACCCCTACGTACTTTCCTAATATTTTGATTCTCTATTCCTATTTGATGCCAAGCCATAGTGTGCTTACAGCTATAGTTTGTCAGTAAGGTTAAAGCTCTCGCTCAACTCCTGTCTTTTGCTGGAAAATGAAAACTACTTGTAAAAACAAGAATAAGCTTTTGACTTTCTTCTTTTATACAATACAATGGAAGTTTTGGGGCAGCTCGCCTCTATGCATAATTAAGTGGGATGGCATAAGAAGTGATATGCTTTATCATTGCCAGAAGCTCCTCAAATGACGTAGTTAGATTTTAAATTGTTAGATAGTAACATTGTGTTGATTATAATAGTCATATTTTGGATGATTTTTGATAATTGAGCTTTGTCTTTTTGTTATTTTACTTTATGTGGCTGTCTGCAGACAACAATGGGGAGGTAGTGTTGGTGGACAACAAATTTCTGAAGGCTAATTACCCAGTTCTGGTAATTGTGCTTCCTTTCCATTGTGGTCTTTCATTCTTAAAATGTTTTTCAAAATTCACTTATTTTAGTTTCCTATCTAACTGGAATATATATATATTTTACAGCTGATAAACTATTACGAGAAATATCTCCGCTATACTCCTGCATGAAGTTCGATGTTGTGATGAAGGTGGTGATGGATCTGATGGTGCACTCCTTGGATCGTTAAGCATCATCTTTGTTCTTCTCTTATGTATAATGTTGTGCTTTTGTAGCTGGAATAAAATGTCGCAAGACGATGAATTAAGTATTTATTAGGGAGAGTAGAAATTATGTTCATGCCAACTTTTATGCATCAAAATTTGTCTTTACTTGTTTGTTGAATTGACTCAAGTTCTTTAATAGGTTCCCCATTTTATTTCTACCTTGATAAGATGGATTTCTGTCTCCTTTTGAGTTCTTGCTCCAGGTAACACAGGAGGGCTAATATTTCTCTTAAGGGCTAGTTAATGTTAATGACAGGCATATCTGTCTCTTAGCACATTTAATTTCATGGAAATGATGCATTGTGCTTTCTAACGCTGCTCATGAGAATTTAATTATGCTTTGATATTTACTCGTGTTTTTTGGCTCTTTAAATGACTTGGTGCCATAAATGTCACTGGTTTTACATTTTAAATTTAGGCTTTAACAGACATTGTTTAGAATGAGATCACCAAACATGTGTCTTTATCAATAGAAACAGACACCTACGTTTGTACCCCCATTGGAAAAAAGCGGTGGATGTTTTGTTTTAGACGTCTCCTGTCTCTTAACACATCTAGACTCTATAAGAGACAGGTCCAAGAGAACAAGATTTTTTAATGGGAAAGGAAAAGCAATTGGTCTTCAAATAATCAGTAAGGATCCTCATTAGTTCCTACAATCAAATAAGGGTCTCATTATAGTCTTGAGATGTGTATAATGAAGATTTTTCCTTATAATGTTCATACGAGTAAATGACTTAAAATTTTTTCCATATACATATAAACGCATAAAATTTGAATGGAAAAAGACTAATTTGATTTCTTATTTTTTGAGTATCAACTAATTTGGATCCTTACTGATTATGAATACCAATTTAATCCCTCATCATTAAAAAATTTACCAATCTTGGACTTGTAACAGAAATTATGGAATAAATTAACGAAATCATTAACAATACATCTATTACAAGTTAACGACAACATAATTAGCATGTACGTTGCTTCATTAATTTATTAACGATTTTTATCATAAACCTTAGTTTGATTAATTTTTTATTTTTTGTTTTTAAAATGATGGACCAAATTGGTCTGTTTTCATAATCAGGTAGCAGATTGATCATCGATCGATATGCAAAAAGATAAGAGACTAAATTGGTTATTTTTTTTTTCCAATTTGGATATACCACTATTTGAATGGAAATTTTTTTCGTGTAATGTTCACAATTTTAAAATTTTCCACACGTATAAACAAATAAAATTTTAATATATTACTATTTAAATGAAGATTTTTTCCCTTATAAAGTTGATAGAGACAAATAACTTTAAACACTTTTCATTTATATATAGACACATTAAATTTTAATATATCACCTATATTATTTGATGAATTTCTTATACGACATAAAAAAATGAATATCTATATTAACTACTAATATAATTAGTAAGGTCATTTATTTTGTTAAAAATATGTACAAATATTTAAAGCTACAATTTCCATTCCACACCAAAATTTTCCTTCCTTTCAAATTCTCAAAAAAAATGAAAAATACAAAAGAATAAATAGAATTAAAACAAAACTCTGAAAATAAATTAAAAAATATTAGAATAATATAAGAAGTCAACTTCATTCCAGAGTCAGTAATAATATTCAAAATCATAAAGAGAGAGACTTCCTATAGGAAAACCCTGAAAGGAGGGAAAAAAAGAACTTCCGTAGACCTACTACCACTACCTGAACCCATGGCGGATAGCGGCGGTGGAGATGGAGGAAAATGTGGAGAAGATGATCCAGCTCTTCCTCTTCTTTTGATGCGCAGGCGGAGGACGACTGATTGAAGCAACTGGAGAAGGGAGTTGCTACTACTGGCGCTGAACAGGAACGCACTGCCGTCGCAGTGCCGGTGAAAGAAGAAGATGACAAGGAAGAGGAGGAAGAAGAGGATGAAGAATAGGAGAGTGAGAAGGGAAACGATGACCATTTTAAGGAGTTTCATATTGAAGAGGCTGAGGGGGAAAAGGAGATGGAGATGGAGATGGAGACCGATATGACGACGAAAGGCTAAGCTTGCCGAAGGTTTTTAGGAGATTGAAACTGTACGCAGAAAAAGGGTTCAAATGGTAATATTTATTTATTTTCTTTATTTAATGTTGTTCTTGCTACTTTTTTTTTTCCTTTTTGGGTTTTAGTAAATTTAAGGTGAGATTTTTGAGAAAGAATGTTCGTTGAGTTAATGTGGATAAATGCAAATGTTTAGTGATTTGTAAAGGTATTTTTTTTATTATAGCTTGTTTAGAGACTTTTTGTGTTCTTTGGGATTTTTTTTAATTTAGATGGAATTGTTGTTTTCTTAATGTTTTGTTTAAGGATTTGTGATTTCTAGGTAATGTCATTGAGAATAACGATTTTTGGGCTAATGCCGATATTGCTTTCTTTACATTTCGTATTGTGACTTTTTTTTGGAGGGAGAGGGTGAGTTTTTGTTGTTGTTGTCCATGGAATGTGTATTTTACCCCTTTTCGGCTAATTTTTTGGCTTGTTACTTGTTTGTTTTAGGGAAATCTTCGGAATGTGGTAGAAAATGAAAGGTTCAAGTTCAGTACCTAACAAAATGGTGAGTCATCCCTCTCTCTCACACAAACACTCCTACACACATGCAGAAACTTACAGAGATTGTTGAATTTTGTTTTCATTTGTTGATCTTTAAGAGAGAAACGTTAGAGTTTGAGCAATTTAGTGCTATGCATTCATAGAAGTATAAACTAACACTCATTAATGTCAATAGAAATATTAGTTTTAGCTGATTTTGTGTGATACCTTGACTGGAAGTGTAGAATGATCATTGGTGAATGTCAAGAGAATTGCTAGCTTTTGCGGGAATTAGTGTGATACAGGTTTTGATTTACTGTAATACTAGATTGGATGCTGAAATTGTCATTCATTAATGTCAATAAAAAGTGGTGTATCTTTTTGGATTTAGTGAAATATTGGATTGGACGTATAAAATTTCAATTTATTGTTCTCACATTACCTTTTTGTGAAAGCAAGGGTGGTTGGAGACAGCTAATACATGGGAGCCATTGGGAAATCTTTTATCCTGTTCTGATGTTAATGATACATTTGAAGACAGGCTTGCTTTTGCTTTCCCTTCTTTTCTTGTTCTAATGCTGCTGCTACCCATAGTATGCCAGCTGTAAAGGTTTGCATCATCTAGAAACCTTTACCTTATCCTCCTCTCAATGAGCAAGAGTTGCAAATGGGGAAGCCAGTGTCGGTGGAGTGAATAATGTTGAAATGGTTAAAAAATTGAATGAGAATGCCGTGAAGTCGGTTCTATATAGAACTAATGAAATAGAAGAGCAAATTGAGTCGGATCTTAAAATTAGTGAACTGAAAGGAGCAAGCACTATGAACGATGACCGTGTGGATAAATTTATAGTAGATTCACAGGAAGCTCAATTGTCAGGGACAACAAGGTGGACTTTCAAATGGCCTGCAAATGGCTGATGGTGCTGAACCAGTTCAATCTGGTCGCTTCACTGGAGCTAAGAGGAGAAAATCTGGTTCTGTAAAAAGGTTTAAGCAAGAGATAGGTTCAGGAATGCCAGAACATCACAGAAATGTATGAGTTGCTGTTGAACTCTGACTCAATGGCAAATCAGATTGATCGCATCTTAGAGTTGAAAGATTCTACAGCCTGTTCAAAAAATTTGTAATATTATTGAAATTATCAAATGTCAGTTATTCATCTTCAATTACAAGCAAAATCCAGGATTTCTCATAACCTTTATGGCTAAAGATTGTGGTCTAATTCCTACTTCCTTGATTTGTATTTTCTTTAAGTTGGTTTTGCTATATTAGTTATATCAACTCATGCTTTAATGGAGTTAAACTTCACATTCTCTCAAGTATGAGATAATTTAATGACCTTACGTTATTGCATATGTTAAATTTATTCAGACCGAAGTTTCTAAAGAAAGTTAAATTTTTGGGATGTTTAGATGTTAGTCCCTATATGTAAGGATGTCGTTCTCATTCCTCATTCATAAGAAGTACTTGCTTCCCTACCTAATTACTACATCACCTCAAGTAAATTCACATAAACTCTCTTTTGAGTCATCTGCTCCAATCTTCCCCTACTCCAATACATTCTATAAGAGAATGAAGTTGACTTCTAATTATTCTAATTGCTGCTTCACTTGCCCATGAGATGCAATACTGTAATTGGCATGCATTAGTGCATCGAATCTTGCAATTTTGTTAAGAAGGACAAGTGCGGGGCTGTCTTTCGCATTCATGTAAGAAGGTGAAGTTAAAAGAAAGTTCTCTAAGAATACTGTGAATAGATAATTTGCAGTGAATGGAAAGTTCACTTTATAAAAGATGTAGAACGAACAATCAGCATTCTATTATGTTGATTCAGTTTGTGCGTCAGTGTTTTTGGAGTAAAATGGGAAGAGCACTTTCAGCTGTGAGGAGGGAAAGGAAGAGAGAATGGGGGAGAGAGAGAGCTTCCTTGGCTTCTTTTTTTTTTTTTTGCGCGTGGCCGCTCCAAACTGGTTGATGAAGGGTTGTATGGTTGGCAATAGAAGGGGCTTTGCTTAATCATTGATGTGTCTATTTCTTTTCTTTCCTTATTGTTTTATCGCTTGTAGTTCTTCGTTTGGTTGGTTTTAAATTCTCAATCTCTTCATTCTAGTGTATCAAGCATTTCCATTTTATTTTGTTGGGTTTATTATATACCTTCTATTTTTTGTTTGTGTCATGAATGAACTACACCTTGATTCGACCAGGAAGGCACTAATATCACTTAAAATAAATTTTGTACCCCTACGTACTTTCCTAATATTTTGATTCTCTATCCCTATTTGATGCCAAGCCATAGTGTGCTTACAGCTACAGTTTATCAGTAAGGTTAAAGCTCTAGCACAACTCTTCTGCCTTTTGCTGGAAAATGAAAACTACTTGTAAAAACAAGAATAAGCTTTTGACTTTCTTCTTTTATTCAATACAATGGAAGTTTTGGGGTAGCTAGCCTCTATGCATAATAAAGTGGGACGGCATAACAAGTCATATGCTTTATCATTGACAGAAGCTCCAAAACTGATGTACACATCTAGATTAAATAAGAGATAGTAATCATTTATTGTTTATAATAGTCATATTTTGGATGATTTTTGATAATTGAGTTTTGTCTTTTTGTTATTGTACTTTATGTGGCTACCTGTAGATCTGATGGGGGGTAGTGTTGGTGGACAATAAATTTCTGAAGGCCAATTACCCAGTGGAAGAGCAAATTGAGTCGGATCTTAAAATTAGTGAACTGAAAGGAGCAAGCACTATGAACGATGATTGTGTGGATAAATTTATAGTAGATTCACAGGAAGCTCAATTGTCACAACAAGGTGGACTTTCAAATGGCCTGCAAATGGCTGATGGGGTAGAACCAGTTCAATCTGGTCGCTTCACTGGAGCTAAGAGGAGAAAATCTGGTTCTGTAAAAAGGTTTAAGCAAGAAATAGGTTCAGGAGTGCCAGATGATCACAGAAATGGAGTTGCTGTTGGTTTTGACTCAATGGCTAATGATCTTCATCGCATAACTAGAGTTGAAAGTTCTAGAAATATTTGTGATATTATTGAAATTATCAAGCCTGTCAGTTATTCATCTTCAATTACAAACAACATCCAGGATTTCTCAGTAACCTTTATGGCAAAGAGGTTTGTGGTCTAATTCCTACTTCCTTTATTTGTTTTTTCTTTTAGTTTGTTTGGCTATAGTAGTAATATTAAATCGTGCTTGCTATAATGGAGTTAAACTTCACATTCTCTCAAGTATGAGATAATTTAATAACCTTATGTTATGCATAAGTTAAATTTATTCAGACTGAAGTTTCTAAAGAAAGAAGGCAGCAGTGATGTGTAATGTATAGCATGTTGATATGTTCATTGTAAATCATTAGGAATCACGGCTTGGTGAAACTTGTGATAAAAATGCTATTGTTAGCCATTATAGACCTCTTTCAAAACTCAGAGATAATAGGATATTCTTGTTGGAAATTCAAGTTTTTTTTTTTTTTTGTACGGGAAAAGGGTTTTTCCTCTTTTTTTTTTTGTTTTTTTTTTGTTTTTTAATTTTTGGGATGTTTAGATGTTAGTCCCTGTATAAAAGGATGTCGTTCTCGTTCCTCATTCATAAGACGCACTTGCTTCCCTACCTAATTGTTACGTCACCTCAAGTAAATTCACATAAACTCTCTTTTGAGCCATCTGCTCCAATCTTCCCCTACTCAATTTCATTCTGTAAGAGAATGAAGTTGACTTCTAATTATTGTTTCTAATATCTGCTTCACTTGCCCATGAGTTGCAATACTGTAATTTGCATGCATTAGTGCATTGAATCTTGTAATTTTGTTTCGAAGGACAAGTGTGGAGTTGGCATTCATGTAAGAAGGAGAAGTTAAAAGAAAGTTCTCTAAGAATATTGTGAATAGATAATTTGAAGTGAATGGAAAGTTCACTTAACAAAAGATGTGGAAAAAACAATCAGCATTCTATTATGTTGCATCACTCTGTGCATTAGTGTTTTTGGAGTAAAATGGGGAGAGCGCTTTAAGCAGTGAGGAGGGAAAGAAAGAGAGAGGGGGAGAGAGAGCTTCCCTTGGCTTTTTTTTTTTTTTTTTTTGCGCGCATCCGGTATGTGTATAAGTGGCTATGGTTGATTCTTTTTATATGGTTGGCAATAGAAGGGGCTTTGCTTAATCATTGATGTGTCTATTTCTTTTCTTCCCTTATTGTTTTATAGCTTGTAGTTCTTCGTTTGGTTGGTTTTAAACTCTTCTCTTCAATCTCTTCATTCAAGTGTGCCAAGCATTTCCATTTTGTTTTGCTGGGTTTTATCATATACCTTCTATTTTTTGTTTGTGCCATGAATGAACAACTACACCATGATTCGACCAGAACTGACTAATAACACTTAAATAAATGTTGTACCCTACGTGCTTTCCTAATATTTTGATTCTCTATCCCTATTTGATGCCAAGCCATAGTGTGCTTACAGCTATAGTTTGTCAGTAAGGTTAAAACTCTTGCTCAACTCCTGTCTTTTGCTGGAAAATGATCACTGCTTGTAAAAACAAGAATAAGCTTTTGACTTTCTTCCTTTATACAATACAATGGATGTTTTGGGGTAGCTCGCCTCTGCATAATAATGTGGGAGGGCATAAGAAGTCATATGCTTTATCATTGCCAGAAGCTCCTCAAATGACGTAGTTAGATTATAGTAACATGGACAGTAACATTGTGTTGTTTATAATAGTCATATTTTGGATGATTTTTGATAATTGAGTTTTGTCTTTTAGGTATGATACTTTATGTGGCTACCTGTAGATCTGATGGGGAGGTAGTGTTAGTGGACAACAAATTTCTGAAGGCCAATTATCCAGTTCTGGTAATTGTCCTTCCTTTCCGTTGTGGTCTTTCATTCTTAAAATATGTTACAAAAGTCACTTCTTTTAGTTTCCTGTCTAACTAGAATATATATATTTTACAGCTGATAAACTATTACGAGAAATATCTCCGCTATACTCTTGCATGAAGTTCGATGTTGTGATGAAGGTGGTGATGGATCTGATGGTGCTCTCCTTGGATCGTTTAGCGTCATCTTTGTTCTTCTCTTATGTATAATGTTGTGCTTTAGTAGCTGGAATAAAATGTTGCAAGACGATGAATTAAGTATTTATTAGGGAAAGTAGCAATTATGTTCAAGCCAACTTTTGGGCATCAAACTTTTATCTTTACTTGTTTGTTGAATTGACTCAAGTTCTTTAACAGGTTCCCCATTTTATTTGCCTACTAGATAAGATGGATATCTGTCTCCTTTTGAGTTCTTGCTCTAGGTAACACAGGAGGGGCCAATATTTCCCTTAAGGGCTAGTTAATGTTAATGACAGACATATTGGTTGCTGTTAGCATCATTTAATTTCATGGAAATGATGCATTGTGCTTTCTAACGCTGCTCATGAGAATTTAATTATGCTTGGATATTTACTTTTATTTTTTGGCTCGTTAAATGACTTGGTGCAATAAATTTCCCTGGTTTCACATTGTAAATTTTGGTAACGGACTTTGCTTGGAATGGGATCACCAAACATGTGTCTCTATCAATAGAAACAGACACCTATCTCTGTACCCCATTGGAAAAAAGCTGAGGATGTCTTGTTTTTGCCATCTCAAGTTAACATAAAGCCACTCTATAAAACCCCATCATGGTAGAGACCATTTTAGAAGGTTGCAAAACATTGAAAAGGCAAGAATAAGAATGCCATCCCTATTGGTTCCTACAATCAAATAGTTAGAGTACCATTATTTGAATGAAGATTTTTCCTTATAATGTTCATACAAATAAATGACTACAAAATTTTCAATCAACATATAAACGCATAAAATTTGAATGGAAAAAGACTAATTTGATTTTTTCTTTTAAAGTATCAACTAATTTAGTTCTTTATTAATCATGAATACCAATTTAATCCCTCAACATTAAATAATTTACCAATGTATTGGACTTGTAACACAAATTATGGACAAATTAATGGAGCCATTAACAATACATTTATCACAAGTTAACGACAACATGATTAGCATGTACATTGCTTCATTAATTTATCGACGATTTCCATCATAAACCTTAGTTTGATTAATTTTGTTTAAAAAAAAATGATGGACCAAATTGGTCTGTTTTGATAATCAGGGAGCAGATTGATCATCGATCGATATGCAAGAGAGACTAAATTGGTTTTTTTTTTTCCTATTTGAATATACCACAATTTGAATGAAATTTTTTTTCGTGTAATGTTCACAATTTTTTAAAATTTTCCACACATATAAACAAATAAAATTTTAATATATTACTATTTAAATGAAGATTTTTTTCCTTATAAAATTGATCCAGACAAATAACTTTAAACACTTTTCATATACATATAAACACATAAAATTTTAATATATCACTTATACTATTTGATGAATTTCTTATACGACGTAAAAGCATGAATATCTATATAACTACTAACATAATTATACACCTTTTAAAAATGATTTATTTTGTTAAAAATATGTACAAATATTTAAAGCTACAATTTCCATTCCACACCAAAATTTTCCTTCCTTTCAAATTCCCAAAAAAAAAAGAAAAATATAAAAAGAATAAATAGACTTAAAAGAAAACTCTGAAAATAAATTAAAAAAATTCGTCTTGTCCGATATAAAAAGGCTAGTGCAGAGTCAGATAATAATATTCAAAATCAAAGAGAGAGACTGAATATAGGAAATCCCTGAAATGAGGGAAAAAAAGAACTTCCGTAGACCCACTACCAGTACCTGAACCCACGGCGGATGGCGACGGTGGAGATGGAGTTAAAATGTGGAGAAGATGATCCAGCTCTTCCTCTTCCTCTTGATGGGCAGGAGGAGGACGACCGGTTGAAGCAACTGGAGAAAGGAGTTGTTACTACTGGCGCTGAACAGGAACGCACTGCCGTCGCAGTGCCGGGAAAAGAAGAAGAAGACAAGGAAGAGGAGGAAGAGGAGGATGAATAATAGGAGAGTGAGAAGGGAAACAATGACCATTTTAAGGAGTTTCATATTGAAAGGCTGAGCTTGCCGAAGGTTTTTAGGAGATTGAAGCTGTACGCGGAAAAAGGGTTCAAATGGTAACATTTATTTATTTTTCTTTATCTAATGTTGTACTTGCTGCTTTTTTTTTTTTTTTATTCCTTTTTGGGTTCTAGTGAATTTTAGCTGAAATTTTTTACAAAGAATGTTCGTTGGGTTATTGTGGATAAATGCAAATGTTAAGTGATTTGTAAAGGTATTTTTTTCCCATTATAGGTTTTTTAGAGACTTTTTGTGTTCTTTGGGATTTTGATAATTAGATGGAATTGCTGTTTTTTTTATTTTTTTTTTTAAGGATATGTGATTTCTAGGTAATGTCATAGAGAATAATGATTTTTGGGCTAATGTCGACATTGCTTTCTTTACATTTCTTGTGACCTTTTTTTTTGGGGGGTAGGGTGAGATTTTTGTTGTTGTTCATGGAATGTTTATTTTACCCCCTTTTGGCTAATATTTTTTGGCTTGTTACTTGTTTGTTTGAGGGAAATCTTCGGAATGCGATAGAAAATGAAATGGTCAAGTTCAATACCTAATAAAATGCTGAGTCATCTCTCTCTCACACCAACACTCCTACACACTTGCACTAACTTACAGAGGTTGTTGAATTTTGTTTTCATTTGTCGATCTTTAAGAGAAAAATGTTAGACTTTGAGCAATTTAGTGTTGTTATGCATTCATAGAAGTCATATGCTTTATCATTGCCAGAAGCTCCTCAAATATGACGTAGTTAGATTTTAAATTGTTGGATAGTAACATTGTGTTGTTTATAATAGTCATATTTTGGATGATTTTTGATAATTGAGTTTTGTCTTTTTGTTATCATACTTTATGTGGTTGCCTGTAGATCTGATGGGGGAGGTAGTATTGGTGGACAACAAATTTTTGAAGGCCAATATCCCAGTTCCGGTAATTGTCCTTCCTTCCCATTGTGGTCTTTCATTCTTAAAATATTTTACGAAAGTCACTTCTTTTGGTTTCCTATCTAACTAGAATTTATATATATTTTACATGTGTATTTTTAAACTATTACGAGAAATATCTCCGCTATACTCTTGCATGAAGTTCGATGTTGTGATGATGGTGGTGATGGATTTGATGGTGCACTCCTTGGATCGTTCAGCATCATCTTTGTTCTTCTCTTATGTATAATGTCGTGCTTTAGTAGCTAGAATAGAATGTTGCAGGACAATGAATTATGTATTTATTAGGGAGAGTAGCAATTATGTTCCACCACCAAGCCAAGTTTTATGCATAAAAATTTGCCTTTTCTTGTTTGTTCAATTGACTTAAGTTCTTTAACAAGTTCCCCATTTTGTTTCTAACTTTATAAGATGGATACCTGTCTCCTTTTGAGTTCTTGCTCTATGTAATACTGGAGGGGCCAATATTTCTCTACAGGGCTAGTGAATGTTAATGATAGGCATATTGGTTGCTGTTAGCATCATTTAATTTCATGGAAATGATGCATTGTGCTTTCTAACGCTACTCATGAAAATTTAATTATGCTTGGATATTTACTCTTGGTTTTTGACTCGTTAAATGACTTGTTGCAATAAATTTCCCTGGTTTCACATTGTAAATTTTGGTAACGGACTTTGCTTGGAATGGGATCACCAAACATGTGTCTCTATCAATAGAAACAGACACCTATCTCTGTACCCCATTGGAAAAAAGCTGAGGATGTCTTGTTTTTGCCATCTCAAGTTAACATAAAGCCACTCTATAAAACCACACCATCATGGTAGAGACCATTTTAGAAGGTTGCAAAACATTGAAAAGGCAAGAATAAGAATGCCATCCCTATTGGTTCCTACAATCAAATAAGAGTACCATTATTTGAATGACGATTTTTCCTTATAATGGTCATACAAATAAATGGCTTCAAAATTTTTCCATATACATATATATGCATAAAATTTGAAGGGAAAAAGACTAATTAGATTTCTTATTTTTTGAGTATCAACTAATTTGGTTCCTTATTAATCATGAATACCAATTTAATCCCTCATCATTTAAAAATTTACCAATTTTGGACTTGTAACAGAAATTATGGAAAAATTAACAGAGTCATTAACAATACATCTAGTGTGTATAAGACAACATGATTTTATTAACGATTTCCATCATAAGTCTTAGTTTGATTATTTAAAAAAAAAAAATGATGGACCAAATTAGGGAGCAGATTGATCATCGATCGATACGCAAGAGAGAAGAGACTAAATTGGTTGTTTTCCCCAATTGGTTGTTGAACATACCACTATTTGAATGAAAATTTTTTCGTGTAATGTTCACAATTTTAAAAATTTCCACACATATAAAAACATAAAATTTTAATATATTACTATTTAAATAAAGATTTTTTTCCTTATAAAGTTGATACAGACAAATAACTTTAAGCAATTTTCATATACATATAGACACATAAAATTTTAATGTATCACCTATACTATTTGATGAATTTCTTATATGACGTAAAAGCATGAATATATTTATCAACTACTAAAATAATTATACACATATTAAAAATGATTTATTTTGTTAAAAATATGTACGAATATTTCAAGCTACAATTTCAAATGGGTAAGCTTGTCGAAGGTTTTTAGGATGTTTAAGCTGTACGCAGAAAAAGGGTTCAAATGGTGTCATTTATTTATTTTTCTTTATTTAATGTTGTTCTTGTTGTTTTTTTCCCTTTTTGGGTTTTAGTGAATTTTGGGTGAGATTTTTGGGAAAGAATGTTCGTTGGGTTAATGCAGATAAATGCAAATGTTTAGTGATTTGTAAAGGTATTTTTTTATTATAGCTATTTTAGCGACTTTTTGTGTTCCTTGGGATTTTGTTAATTTAGATGGAATTGTTTCTTTTTAATGGTTTTTTTTAAGGATTTGTGATTTCTAGGTAATGTCATTGAGAATAAGGATTTTTGCGCAAATGCCGATATTGCTTTCTTTTCATTTCTTGTGACCTTTTTTTTGGGGGGTAGGGTGAGGTTTTTGTTGTTGTTCATTGAATGTGCATTTTATTCCCTTTTGGTAAATATTTTGACTTGTTACTTGTTTGTTTTTGGAAAATCTTCGAAATTCGGTAGAAAATGAAAGGGTCAAGTTCAATACCTATACAAATCTAGAGTGTATATCTCTCTGACACAAACACTCTTACACACGTGCACAAACTTACAGTGATTGTTGAATTTTGTTTTCATTTGTTGTCCAGTTTGCAATCACTTAACATTTGCATTTATACAATAATATGCATCAATAGAATTATAAACTAACACTCATTAATGTCAATAGAAATATTAGTTTTAGCTGGATTTCGCGTGATACCTTGACTGGAAATATAGAATGATCAATGGTTAATGTCAAGAGAATTGCTAGCTTTTGCTAGAATTAGTGTGATACTAGTTTGGATTTAGTGTAATAATGGATTGGATGCTTAAATTGTCAGTCATTAACGTCAATAATAATGGTGTATCTTTTTGGATTTAGAGAAAAACTGGACTGGATATAAAATTTCAATTTATTGTTTTCAATTTACCTTTTTGTGAAAGCGAGGGTGGTGGGAGACAGCTAATGCATGGGAGCCATTGGGAAATCTTTTATCCTGTTTTGATGTTATTGATGCATTTGAAGACATGTTTGCTTTTGCTTTGCCTCTTTTCTTGTTAATTGTTCATTTTTTGCAGGCATTTAATGATGTATTAAATATTAGGAAGGTATCTGTATTTGTGAGTGCTTATCTGTTGTTTCATTTTACATTTGCAATATTGCATGGATAGATATGAAGCTTGCGGTCAAGGAAAAGGTCAGCACATAAACACATCTAGAAGTATATAAGTACTCAATCTCAAACTAAGAAAAAGCAACAATAGCTTTCTCATGCCGTTGCTACCTATTGTATGCCAGCTGTAGAGGTTTGCATCATCGAGAAACCTTTACCTTATCCTCCTCTCAATGACGCAAGAGTTGCAAATGGGAAAGGCAGTGTCGGTGGAGTGAATAATGTTCAAATGGTTAAAAAATTGAATTAGAATGCGGTGAAGTCGGTTATATATAGAACTGATGAAATGGAAGAGCAAATTGAGTCGGATCTTAAAATTAGTGAACTGAAAGGAGTAAGCACAATGAACGATGATTGTGTGGATAAATTTATAGTAGATTTACAGGAATCTCAATTGTCACAACAAGGTGGAATTTCAAATGGCCTGCAAATGGTTGATGGTGCAGAATCAGTTCAATTTGGTCGCTTCACTGGCTAGCTAAGAGGAGAAAATCTGGTTCTGTAAAAAGGTTTAAGCAAGAGATAGGTTCAGGAATGCCAGATGATCGCAGAAATGGAGTTGATGTTGGTTTTGACTCAATGGCTAATGATCTTCACCGTATAACTAGAGTTGAAAGTTCAAGAAATATTTGTGATATTATTGAAATTATCAAGCCTGTCAGTTATTCATCTTCAATTACAAACAACATCCAGGATTTCTCAGTAACCTTTATGGCAAAGAGGTTTGTGGTCTAATTCCTACTTCCTTTATTTGTATTTTCCTGGAGTTTGTTTTGCTATAGTAGTTATATCAACTCGTGCTTTAATGGAGTTAAACTTCACATTCTCTGAAGTATGAGATAATTTCATATACCTTCTATTTTCTGTTTGTGTCACGAATGAACAACTACACCTTGGTTCTACTAGAAGTCACTAATAACTCTTAAATAAATGTTGTACCCTTATGTACTTTCCTAATATTTTGATTCTTTATCCTGGCATATTTGATGCCAAGCCATAGTGTGCTTACAACTATAGTTTGTCAGTAAATTAAATCTCAGCTCAGCTCTTTCTTTTGCTGGAAAATGAAAACTACTTGTAAAAACAAGAATAAGCTTTTGAATTTCTTCTTTCATACAATACAATGGAAGTTTTGGTATAGCTCGCCTCAATGCATAATAAAGTGGGACGACATAAGAAATCATATGCTTTATCATTGCCAGAAGCTCCTCAAATGACGTAGTTAGATTTTAAATTGTTGGATAGTAACATTGTGTTGTTTATAATAATCATATTTTGGATGATTTTTGATAATTGAGTTTTGTCTTGTTGTTATCATACTTTATGTGGCTGCCTGTAGATCTGATGGGGAGGTAGTAACGGTGGACAACAAATTTCTGAAGGCCAATTACCCAGTTCTGGTAATTGTCCTTCCTTTCCGTTGTGGTCTTTCATTCTTAAAATATGTTACAAAAGTCACTTCTTTTAGTTTCCTGTCTAACTAAGAATATATATATTTTACAGCTGATAAACTATTACGAGAAATATCTCCGCTATACTCTTGCATGAAGCTCGATGTTGTGATGATGGTGGTGATGGATTTGATGGTGCACTCCTTGGATCGTATCAGCATCATCTTTGTTCTTCTCTTATGTATAATGTCGTGCTTTAGGAGCTAGAATAAAATGTTGCAGGACAATGAATTATGTATTTATTAGGGAGAGTAGCAATTATGTTCAAGCCAAGTTTTATGCATAAAAATTTGCCTTTTCTTGTTTGTTGAATTGACTTAAGTTCTTTAACAAGTTCCCCATTTTGTTTCTAACTTTATAAGATGGATATCTGTCTCCTTTTGAGTTCTTGCTCTATGTAACACTGGAGGGGCCAATATTTCCCTTAAGGGCTAGTGAATGTTAATGATAGGCATATTGGTTGCTGTTAGCATCATTTAATTTCATGGAAATGATGCATTGTGCTTTCTAAATCTACTTATGAGAATTTAATTATGACCTTGGATATTTACTCTTGGTTTTTGGCTCGTTAAATGACTTGGTGCAATAAATGTCACTGGTTTTACATTGTAAATTTAGGCAATAGACATTGCTTGGGATGGGATCACCAAACATGTGTCTGTATCAATAGAAACAGACACTTATCTCTGTACCCCATTGGAAAAAAGCTGAGGATGTCTTGTTTTAGCCATCTCAAGTTACAAAAAGCCACTCTATAACACCCCATCGTGGTAGAGATCATTTTAGAAGGTTGCAAAGCATTGAAAAGGAAAGAATAAGTATGCCATCTCTATTGGTTCCTACAATCAAATAAGAGTACCATTGTTTGAATGAAGATTTTTCCTTATAATGGTCATACAAATAAATGACTGCAACATTTTTCCATACGCATATATATGCATAAAATTTGAAGGGAAAAAGACTAATTTGATTTCTTATTTTTTGAGTATCAACTAATTTGGTTCCTTATTAATCATGAATACCAATTTAATCCCTCATCATTTTAAAAATTTACCAATCTTGGACTTGTAACGGAAATTATAGAAAAATTAACAGAGTCATTAACAATACATCACAGGTTAACGACAACATGATTTTATCAACGATTTCCATCTTAAATCTTAGTTTGATTATTTTTTTAAAAAAAATGATGGACCAAATTGGTCTGTTTTGATAATCAGGGAGCAGATTGATCATCGATCGATATGCAAGAGATAAGAGACTAAATTGGTTGTTTTTCCCAATTTGAACATACCACTATTTGAATGAAAAAATTTTCGTGTAATGTTCACAATTTTAAAGTTTTCCACACATATAAAGACATAAAATTTTAATATATTACTATTTAAATGAAGATTTTTTTCCTTATAAAGTTGATACAGACAAATAACTTTAAGCATTTTTCATATACATATAGACACATAAAATTTTAATATATCACCTATACTATTTGATGAATTTCTTATATGACGTAAAAGTATGAATATCTTTATCAACTACTAAAATAATTGATACACATATTAAAAATGATTTATTTTGTTAAAAATATGTACAAATATTTAAAGCTACAATTTCAAATGGCTAAGCTTGTCGAAGGTTTTTGGGAGATTTAAGTTGTACGCGGAAAAAGGGTTCAAATGGTAACATTTATTTTTTTTCTTTATTTAATGTTGTTCTTGTTGTTTTTTTTCCTTTTTGGGTTTTAGTGAATAGCCACAAGATTTTTGGGAAAGAATGTTCGTTGGTTTAATGCAGATAAATGCAAATGTTTAGTGATTTGCAAAGGTATTTTTTTATTATAGCTTTTTTAGCAACTTTTTGTGTTCTTTGGGATTTCGTTAATTTAGATGGAATTGTTTCTTTTTAATGTTTTTTTTAAGGATTTGTGATTTCTAGGTAATGTCATTGAGAATAAGGATTTTTGCGCAAATGCCGATATTGCTTTCTTTTCATTTCTTGTGATCTTTTTTTTTGGGGGGTAGGGTGAGGTTTTTGTTGTTGTTCATGGAATGTGTATTCACTTATCCCCATTTGGTAAATTTTTTGGCTTGTTACTTGTTTTTTTTTTTGGAAGATCTTCGAAATTCGGTAGAAAATGAAAGGGTCAAGTTTAGTACCTAATGAAATGGAGAGTCATCTATCTCTCTGACACAAACACTCTTACACTCGTGCACAAACTTATAGTGATTGTTGAATTTTGTTTTCATTTGTTGATCTGTAATAGAAAAATGTTAGATTTTGAGCAATACAGTGTTGTTATGCATCAATAGAATTACAAACTAACACTCATTAATGTCAATAGAAATATTAGTTTTAGCTGGATTTCGCCTGATACCTTGACTGGAAGTATAGAATGATCATTGGCTAATGTCAAGAGAATTGCTAGCTTTTGTTGGATTTAGAGTGATACTGTATTGGATTTAGTGTAATACTGGATTGGATGTTTAAATTACTAGTCATTATTGTCAATAAAAAGGGTGTATCTTTTTGGATTTAGTGAAATACTGGATTGGACATAAAAAATTTCAACAACTTATTGTTTTCACTTTACATTTTTGTGAAAGCGAGGGTGGTTGGAGACAACTAATACATGGGAGCCTTTGGGAAATCTTTTATACTGTTATGATGTTATTAATGCATTTGAAGATAGGTTTGCTTTTGCTTTCCCTTTTTTTCTTATTAAATATTCATTTTTTGCTGGCATTTAATAATGTGTTGAATATTAGGAAGGTATCTGTATTTGTGTGCACTTATCTTTTGTTTTATTTTACATTTGTGGTATTGCATGGATAGATATGAAGCTTGCGGTCAAGGAAAAGGTCAACACGTAAACACAAGTGGAAGTATGGAAGTACTCAATCTCAAACCAAGAAAAAGCAACAACAGTGTTCTAATGCTGCTGCTACCTATAGTATGCCAGCTGTAAAGGTTTGCATCATCGAGAAACCTTAACCTTATTCTCCTCTCAATGATGCAAGAGTTGCAAATGGGGAAGGCAGTGTCGGTGGAGTGAATAATGTTGAAATGGTTAAAAAATCCTTTGAATGAGAATGCAGTGAAGTCTGATACATATAGAACTAATGAAATAGAAGAGCAAATTGAGTTGGACCTTAAAATTAGTGAACTGAAAGGAGCAAGCACTATGAACGATGACTGTGTGGATAAATTTATAGTAGATTTACAGGAAGCTCAATTCTCACAACAAGGTGGACTTTCAATTGGCCTGCAAATTGGTAATGATGATGAACCAGTTCAATCTGGTCACTTCACTGGAGCTAAGAGGAGAAAATCTGGTTCTATAAAAAGGTTTAAGCAAGAGATAGGTTTAGGAGTGCCAGACGATCGCAGAAATAGAGTTGCTGTTGGTTTTGAATCAATGGCTAATGATCTTCATCGTATAACTAGAGTTGAATGTTCTAGAAATATTTGCGATATTATTGAAATTATCAAGCCTGTCAGTTATTCATCTTCAATTACAAACAACATCCAAGATATCTCAGTAACCTTTACGGCAAAGATGTTTGTGGTCTAATTCCTACTTGGTTTTTATTTTTATTTTCTTTTAGGTTGTTTTCTATAGTAGTTATATTAAATCGTGCATTAATGGAGTTAAACTTCACATTCTATCAAGTATGAGATAATTTAATAACCTTATGTTATCGCATGTGTTAAATTTATTCGAACGGAAGTTTTTAAAGAAACAAGGCAGCAGAGTTGTGTAATGCATAGCATGTTGATATGTTCATTGTAAATCATTAGGAATCACGGCTTGGTGGAACTTGTGATAACAATGCTCTTGTTAGCTATTACAAACCTCTTTCAAAACTCAGATACAAATTATAAATACTTGATAGAATGTCAAGTTTATGTGAGATGTGTATAAGAGACAGGTTTTTGTCTTATTTGTTTTAGATTTTCTTATACACTTCCTTAATTTTATAAGATGCAGTATGTTAGTATCAATGTATAGAAGGATAACGTTCTCGTTATTACATTGATAAGAAGTACTGGCTTTCCTACTTAATTGTTACATCACCTCAAGTAAATTCACCACATAAACTCTCTTTTGAGTCATGTGCTCCAATCTTCCCCTACTCCAATTCATTCTATAAGAGAATGAAGTAGACTTCTAATTATGGAAATTTCTGCTTGTACTTGCCCATGGGACGCAATACTGTAATTTGCAAACATTAGTGCATTGAATCTTGTAATTTTGTTGAGAAGAACAAGTGTGGGGTTAGCATTCATGTAAGAAGGTGAAGTTAAAAGAAAGTTCTCTACGAATATTGTGAATAGATAATTTGAAGTGAATTGAAAGTTCACTTTTTAAAAGATGTAGGACAGACAATCAGCATTCTATTATGTTGCATCACTCTGTGCATTATGTTTTTGGAGTAAAATGGGTAGAGTCTCTTTCAGCTCTGAGGTGTATAAGGACTTTCCTGTCTCTTATACACATCTAAATGTGTATAAGAAACAGCTTTCCCTAGGGAAACTTTTCAGCTAGATGTGTGGCAAGGGACAGGAGATGGTTAATGAAGGTTTGTATGGTTGGCAATAAAAGGGGCTTTGGTTAATCATTGATGTGTCTATTTCTTTTCTTTCCTTAATGTTTTATAGCTTGTAGTTCTTCTTCATTAAGTTGGTTTTAAATTCTCAATCTCTTCATTCTAGTGTGCCGAGAATTTTTCCATTTTATTTTGCTGGGTTTTATTATTTACCTTCTATTTTCTGTTTGTGTCATGAATGAACAACTACACCTTGATTCTACCAGAAGTCACTAATAACACTTAAATAAATGTTGTACCCTTGCGTACTTTCCTAATATTTTGATTCTCTATCCCTATTTGATGCTTACAGCTATAGTTTATCAATAAGGCATAAAGCTCTTCCTCAACTCTTCTGTCTTTTGCTAGAAAATGAAAACTATTTGCAAAAACAAGAATAAGCTTCTGAATTTCTTCTTTTATACAATACAAAGGAAGTTTTGGGGTAACTCGCCTCTATGCATAATAAAGTGGGACGGCATATGAAGTCATGTGCTTTATCATTGCCAGAAGCTCTTCAAATGACGTAGTTAGATTTTAAATTTGTGGATAGTAACATTGTGTTGTTTATAATAGTCATATTTTGGATGATTTTTGATAATTGAGTTTTGTCTTTTTGTTATCATACTTTATGTGGCTGCCTGTAGATCTGATGGGGAGGTTGTATTGGTGGACTACAAATTTCTGAAGGCCAATTACCCAGTTCTGGTAATTGTCCTTCCTTTCCATGTGGTCTTTCATTCTTAAAATGTTTTACAAAATTCACTTCTTTTAGTTTCCTATCTAACTGGAATATATATATTTTACAGCTGATAAACTATATACGAGAAATATCTCCGCTATACTCTGTCTCTTCTATGAAGTTCGATGTTGTGATGATGGTGGTGATGGATATGATGGTGCACTCCTTGGATTGTTTTGCATCATCTTTGTTCTTCTCTTATGTATAACGTTGTGCTTTAGTAGCTGGAATAAAATGTTACAAGATAATGGATTAAGTATTTATTAGGGAGAGTAGCAATTATGTTCAAGCCAACTTTTATGCATGAAAATTTGCCTTTACTTGTTTGTTGAATTGACTTAAGTTCTTTATCAGGTTCCCCATTTTAATTCTAAATTGATAAGATGGATTTCTAAAGATCCTTTTGAGTTCTTGCTCTAGGTGACATAGGAGGGGCCTGTATTTCTCGTAAGGGCTAGTTAATGTTAATAATAGGCATGTTGGTTGCTGTTAGCATCATCTAATTTCATGGAAATGATGCATTGTTCTTTCTAACCGCCATCATCAACAGAATTTAATTATGCTTGGTTATTTACTCTTGATTTTTGGCTCTTTAAATGAATTGGTGCAATAAATGTCACTGGTTTTACGTTGTAAATTTATGTAACAGACATTGCTTGAAATGGGCTCACTAAACATGTGTCTTTATCAATAGAAACAGACACCGACCCTTGTACCACATAGGAAATAGGCTAGGGATGTTATGTTTTAGCCGTCTCAAGCTAACGAAAAGCCACTCTATAAAACTCGTACATTATGGTAGAGACCACTTTAGAAGGTTGCAAAACATGGAAATGGCAAGAATAAGAATGCCATCCCCATTGGTTCGTATAATCAAATAAGAGTACCATTAATTAAATGAAGATTTTTCCTTAGATGTTCATAAGATGAACGACTTTAAAATTTTTCTATATATGTATAAAAGCATAAAATTTGAACACAAAAATGACTAATTTGGTTCCTTATCTTTCGGATATCAACCAATTTGGTTCTTTATTGATCATAAATTCCAATTTAATCTCTCATCATTAAAAAAAAATTAACCAATCTAGGACTTGTAACAGAAATTATGGACAAATTAACAGAGCCAATAACACTACATCTACCGCAAGTTTATGACAACATGATTAGCATGTGCGTTGCTTGTTTAATTTATCAACTTTTTCCATCATGGGCCTTAGTTTGATTAATTTTTTTTAAAGATAATGGACCAAAAGGTTTGGCATGCTAATAAGGGAGCAGATTGATCGTCCATCTTGATATGCTTGAGATAGAGAACTAAATTGGTCTTTTTCCTAATTTGAACATTCCACCATTTGAATGAAAAATTTTCCTTGTAATGTTCACAATTGTAAAGTTTTCCACACATATAAACACATAATATTTCAATACATTTCAATTTAAAGGAAGAATTTTCAATTATAAAGCTAATACAAACAAATAACTTTAAACACATAAAATTTTAATATACCACGTATACTATTTGATGAATTTCGTATGCGACATAAAAACATGAGTATCTATATTAACTACCCTTATAATTATAGATGTGTATTAAAAATTATTTATTTAGTTAAAAAGATGTACAAATATTTAAAGCTATAATTTCCATTTCACACCAAAATTTTCCCCCTTTTAAATTCCCAAAAAAAGAAAAATATGAAAAGACTAAATAGAATTAAAAGAAAAATCTAAAAATAAATTTAAAAAATTAGTCTAGTCCAATATAAAAAAGCCTATGCAGAGTCGAATAATGATAACCAAAGCATCATTATTCGATCTTGGAGAGAGAAAGTCTCTATAGAAAAACCATGAAAAGAGAGAAAAAAGAACTTCGGTAGACTCATCACCACTACCTAAGCCCACAACGAAAGACTGCAGTAAAGGTGGAGGAAAATGTGGAAAAGATGATCAAGCTCCTCCTCTTCCTCCTTTTGATGCGCCGGTAGAGAACGACTAGCAAAAGCAACTAGAGAAAGTATTGCTACTACTGGTGCTGAACAGGAAGTGCTGCCGTTGCAGTGCCGGAGGAAGAAGAAGAAGAAGACTAGGAAGAGGAGGAAGGAGAGGAAGGAGAATTGGAAAGTGAGAAGGGAAATGATGATCATTTTAAGGAGTTCTAGATTAAAGAGGCCGAGAGGGAATAAGGAGACTGAGACGGAGACGGACACGACAACAAAAGGCCTAAGCTTGTCGAACGTTTTTATGAGTTGAAGCTGTACGCAGAAAAAGTGTTCAAAAGGTAACATTTATTTTTTTCTTTATTTAATGTTGTTCTTGTTTTTTTTCTTTTTTTTTCTTTTTTGGGTTTTAGTGAATTCTGGATGAGATTTTTGGGAAAGAATGTTTGTTGGGTTAATGCTGATAAATGAAAATGTTTAGTGATTTGTAAGCTAATTTTTTTTTATTATTATAGCCATTTTAGAAATTTTTTGTCTTCTTTGGGATTTTGTTAATATAGTGGAATTGTTGTTTTTTTAATATGTTTTGTAGGGCCTAGTGCTTTCTAGGTAACGTTATTGAGAATAATTGATTTTGAGTAAATGCTGATGTTACTTTCTTTACATTTCTTGTGACTTTTTTTTTTTGGGGTGTGGGGTGAGGTTTTTGTTGTTGTTGTTCATGAAAGGTGTTTTTTACTACCTTTTGTCTAACTTTTTGGCTTGTTATTTGTCTATTTTTGGGAATTCTTCGAAATGCTATAGAAAATGAAAAGGGGTCAAGTTCAATACTTGATCAAATGGTGAGTCATCTCTCTCTCTCTCTCATACACACACACGCACAAACTTACAGAGAGTTGTTTAATTTTTCTTTCATTTGTGATCTTTAAGAGAAAAATGTCAGAATTTGAGTGAGTTAGTGTTGTTATGCATTAATAGAAGTATAAACTAACTCCCATTACTGTCAATAGAAATGTTAGTTTTAGCTAGATTTTGTGTGATGCCTTGACTGGAAGTATAAAATGACCATTGGTTATAGTCAAGAGAATTGCTAACTTTTGATGGATTTAGTGTAATATTGGATTGGATGTTTAAATTGCTAGTCATTAATGTCAAGAAAAATGGTCTATTTTTTTTTTGGATTTAGTGAAATACTGGATTGGACGTATAAAATTGTGATTTATTGTTTTCACTTCACCCTTTTGTGAAGTGAGGATGGCTGGAGACAGCTAATACATGGGAGCCGTTGGGAAATCTACTACACGTTCTAATATTATTGATGCATTTGACGACAGGTTTTCTTTTGCTTTCCTTTCTTTTGTTGTTAAATGTTAATTTTTTGCTGGCATTTAATGATGTGTAGCAATATTAGGAAGGTGTCTGTATTTTTGTGTGTACTTATTTGTTGTTTTCTTTTACATTAGTGGTGTTGCTTGGATGGATATGAAGCTTGCGGTGAAGGAAAAGGTCAGCACGTAAACGCAAGCAGAAGTATGGAAGTACTAAATCCCAAACAAAGAAAAAGCAACAACAGCGTTCTCTAGGTGTTGCTACCTATGGTATGCTAGCTATAAAGCTTCGTATTATCGAGAAACCTTTACTCTATCCTTATCTCAATGACGCAAGAGTTGCAAATGGGGAAGCCAATGTCGGTGGAGTGAATACTGTTGAAATGGTTAAAAAATTGAATTAGAATGCGGTGAAGTCGGTTATATATAGAACTGATGAAATGGAAGAGCAAATTGAGTTGGATCTTAAAATTAGTGAACTGAAAGGAGCAAGCACAATGAACGATGATTGTGTGGATAAATTTATAGTAGATTTACAGGAAGCTCAATTGTCACAACAAGGTGGACTTTCAATTGGCAAGCTGCAAATGGCTAATGGTGTAGAACCAGTTCAATCTGGTCGCTTCACTGGAGCTAAAAGGAGAAAACCTGGTTCTGCAAAAAGGTTTAAGCAAGAGATAGGTTCAAGAGTGCCAGATGATCGCAGAAATGGAGTTGCTGTTGGTTTTGACTCAATGGCTAATGGTCTTCATCGTATAACTAGAGTTGAAAGTTCTAGAAATATTTGTGATATTATTGAAATTATCAAGCTCGTCAGTTATTCATCTTCAATTACAAACAACATCCAGCATTTCTTAGTAACCTTTATTGGAAAAAGGTTTGTGGTCTAACACCTACTTCCTTTATTTGTATTTTCTTTTAGTTTGTTTTGATATAGTAGTTATATCAATTTGCACTGTCTCTTATAACACAACTTCACATTGAATCAAAAAGATATTAACCTTATGTTAAGGCATATGTTAAATTTATTCATACTAAAGTTTCTGATGAAATAAGAGAAAAGATGTAAGGCCAACACTGTATACGAGAGACAGATGTTATGCTGCTTCGAATCACTTGGTGGAACTTGTGATAATAATGCTCTTGATAGCTATTATAGACCACTTTCAAAACTCGGAGATAACAAGCCCTTCTGCCAGGAAATTCAAGTTATTCTTTATTATATGGGAAAAGGGTTTTTCATCTTTTTTGTTTTTTTTGGTTTTCTTTTTTTTGATACTGTTTTTTTTTTTTTTTTGGGAGGGGATGCTTAGATGTTAGTCCTAGTATGTGAGGATGTCATTCTCCTTCACTAATAAGAATTACCTGCTTCCCTACTTAGTTGTTACATCTACTCCCATCTTCCCTTACTCTAATTCATTCTGGCACCTGAACAAATAGACCTCTAGATGTGTATAAGAGACAAGTGAAGGAGCTTGGCCATGTGAATAATGCAATACTGTCATTTGCTTGCATTAGTGCCTCGAATCTTGTAATTTTGTTGAAAACGACAAGTGTGTGGTTGCCATTCATGTAAGGAGGAGAAGTTAAAAAAAAGTTCTCTAAGAAAATTCTGAATTAGATAGTCTGCAGTGAATAGAAAGTTCACTTTTTGAAAGATGTAGAAAAGACAGTCAGCATTCTATTATCTTGCATCACTTTGTGCATTAGTCTTTTTGGAGTAAAATGGGAAAACTATTTTCAGTTGTAAGGAGGAAGGGAGAGAGAAAGAGGGAGAGAGGGATAGTGTCCCTAGGCTTTTTTTTTTTTTTCTAGAGGTGAGAGGAGGAAAGGGGTGGTTGATGTAGGGCAAAAGAAGAAGAACAAAGCTAAAAGGGGATTCGGTTCATCAAATGTGTCTATTTCTTTTCTTTCCTTATTGTTTTGTAGCTTTGTAGTTCTTCTTCTTTTGGTTGGTTTTAAATTCTCAATCTCTTCATTCTAGTGTGCCAAGTATTTCATTTTTTTTTTTTTTTTGGGTATTATCATATACCTTCTATTTTCCGTTTGGGTCATGAATGAACAACTACACCTTGATTCTACCAGAAGTCACTAATAACACTTAAATAAGTGTTTTACCCCAATGTACATCCTTCCTAATATTTTGATTCTCTATCCCTATTTGTTGCCAAGCCATAGTGTGCTTACAACTGTAGTTTGTCAGTAAGGTTAAAGCTCTTGCTCAATTCTTCTGTCTTTTGTTGGAAAATGAAAACTATTTGTAAAAACATGGATAAGCGTTTGAATTTCTTCTTTTATACAATACAACGGAAGTTTTAGGGTAGCTCACCTCTATGCATAATAAAGTGGGACGGCATAAAAAGTCAAATGCTTTGTCATTGCCAGAAGCTCCTCAAATGATGTAGTTAGATTTTAAATTGTTGGATAGTAACATTCTGCTATTTATAATAGTCATATTTTGGATGATTTTTGATAATTGAGTTATAGTCTTTTTGTTATTATACTTTATGTGTTTGTCTGTAAATCTAATAGGGAAGAAGTGTCGGCGGACAACAAATTTCTAATGGCCAATCACCCAGATCTAGTAATTGTCCTTCCTTTCTGTTCTGGCCTTTCATTCTTAAAATGTTTTACAATATACTCACTTCTTTTAGTTTCCTGTCTAACTATAATACATATATTTTGCAGTTGATACTCTATTACGAGAAACATCTCCGCTATACTCTTGCATGAAGTTAGATGTAGTGATGGGATGGTGATTGATCTGATGGTCTACTCCTTGCATCGTTCTACATCATCTTTGTTCTTCTCTTATGTATAATGTTGTGCTTTAGTAGCTGGAATAAAATGTTGCAAGGCGATATATTAAGTATTTATTAGGGAAAGTAGCAATTATGTTCAAGCTAACTTTTATGCATCAAAGTTTATCTTTACTTGTTTGTTGAATTGACTTAAGTTCTTTAACAGGTTTACCCATTTTATGTCTCTTATACACATATTTTTGTCTTCTTTGGAGTTCTTGCTCTGGTGGCACAGAAGTGTTCTCTTAGGGGCTAGTTAGTGTTAATGACAGGCATACTGCTTGCTTGTTAGCATCTTTTAATTTCATGGAAATGATGCATTGTGCTTTCTAGGCCCTGCTCAAATGAGAATTTAATTATGCTTGGATATTTACTCTTATATTTTGGCTCTTTAAATGACTCGGTGGAATAAGTTTCATTGGTTTTACATTGTAAATTTAGGTAACAGACATTGCTTGGAATGGGATCACCAAACATGTCTTTATCAATAGAAACAGACACCTACCTTTATACCCCATAGGACAAAAGCTGAGAATTTTTTGTTTTTGCTGTCTCAAGCTAACGAAAGCCACTTTCTAAAACGCCATCATAGTAAAGACCACTTTAGAAGGTTGCAAAACATGGAAATGGCAAGAATATGAGTGCCTCCTTATTGGTTCCTGCAATCATGGTTGGGTTACTAAGTATCATGATCTTCTGGCGTTGCAAATATTTTATGGTACTTAATGGCATCATGTAATTGTCCTTTATTTCATAGTGGAAAGTGTTGGCCTTACATATATTTTGTTTGCTATTTCTTATTGTTGTTACTTTCAAACAGTGAAATTGTTTTCAAGAAGAATAGAAACATGGACTGTTTGACAAATGTATCTTATAACATTTACATACTCAAAATTTGATCTGCGAATTTTGGTCGAGAATTAATTCCACTATACCTATCGAATTAGTTTTTTTAATTTTTTCCTTCTATAGGATTATTCATTATGGCATCATAATCTCCACAAAAAGAAAATAGAGTTTTTTTTAGTGAAAAATATAAAGCAGCATAACATACTCCTAAATGAACATCTAGTTACTGATGGTTTTATACTAGTTAAGTGGTTAATTAGTTAATAATCTTTAGCACAATTTAAGTAGATCAATTTAAAAAAAAAAAAAAATTTAACCATCAACTCACAATTATTATTCATCAAAAATTTGCTATATTTGTTGGTTGCTAATTCCTTTAATAAGGATGATATATTAAACATGATCTTCGAGATTAATGCTGAAGTTGGAGAATTTAATAACTTTTACACAAAGTCAATGGACTTTAGCACAAGGAAGTCCAACAAGCTGTTTGATGAGATGGGATGACCTGATATAGAGACATTTGGGTTTGTTCTTGTGAAGGTTATATGGTGAAAAAGTGGTCGACAATAGAAGAATGAAAACAGGAGCTAGTATCAAACCCTAGAATGAATTTTGGTCGATATAATATGGGGGCAAAAAAACAAGTATTTGGTTACCATTCGTTTATTGTTGACCCATTGATGACCATTTCAACAAACCCTAGACGAAAATTTCTAAGCCACTACAGAAAGGCAAATTCACATGTACCCAGTAGACATACTAGAGAGAAAAATGATCTAGGTTTTGGAAAGGAGTTAGTGATTTTTCTACAAATTTGTCCTAAGCAGAAACCTATCGAAGAGAAACGACAAATCTACTAATAGACAAGCACAACCACTTATCTCATCTTATCAAGCCCAACCAAGTCACTCTTCGGTTATGTAGCTACAATTAATGGATGTTTCATGTGCTATCTAGATCTTCTTAACATATTAAGCAGAATATTGTTCTCATCTTTTCGGTATTATGTTGCAAACTGTTATAATAGTGTCCATAAAAACAATTTTGGACTATTATATGTATTTCTACTAGTTGGTTCCTATAATAAATCAATTGTAGATATTAACTTTTTTTCAATATTTAGCTTGTTCTGTGCCATATATATGAACTATGCTATCTGTTATCAATAACAGCAAAAGGGCACTTTTTGTAAGTGAAAACCATTTCCAATATATAACTGAGGTTCAACTATAGACATAGGAAGTTTGTGGGAGGACATGCTAGAGGCTGTGGTAGAAGAAGTGGTAAAGGCAGGTTTCGGTAACTTTAAGGACTACCTGCTAGTTGAAATATACGATCGGAAGCTGCCCTATGCATTGGCTAAAAGGTGGTGGGATACCACCAACAATTTTTATATGCCTGTGTATAAGATGTTGTTAGCTCAAGCTAACTTTACATGCATCACCGGCATACGAGTTGTGTCAAGTGTATGACATGGGATTTATAAATTAGGAGCAAGAAGGATTACATAGAGAATATGCTAGGGTGGAAGCCTTATTTTTCAATTGGTGGCTTAGTACGGTAGAGGACATCATAAAAGTTTCTGAAGCACCATGGTGGACATGGGTGACCCCAAAAATGTGGCATGATGTACACAAATTTTTCTTAAACATGTTTGGACGTACAAGACAACATTAACACTAGTGATATAGTGCACCTTTGGTGTAGAACCTAGAGGATGTTGATCACATAAGGGATTTCAGTTGGGGAAGTGCCGCAATGGCCACACTGTATAGGTTCATGTATTCTTGTTGAGGAGAAAGATTAAAAGTATTGGTGGCTTAAAATTTGTATGGGAGATATGTCAACATAGTTTGGATGGCAGTGTCTTTAAATATTTGTTACTTTCTTATGATATATTTGTTGCTTGCTCAAGTTCGGGCATATAAGGTCCTTGGACTGCTATCATTTAAGTTACACGCAAGAGAAGTTGAGGTGTTTTCAAAGATGTGGCAATGGTGGAGTTCGAACAAAGTAGTACGCGAGGGTGTTTCTAGTATAACATGGCACACTATAGAGCCGCAATAGACGAGCTTATTTCTTCAGATGTTAGTAGTTTTCACATTGATATGTTATACTTGCCTTCGAATGGACTACTTACACTTGGTGTTAGCTAACTATTTGACTTACATAGGTAAATTGATGTCCACAAACTGAATTGGAAATTGTGAAGAACCTTTCAACTGGATTGCTTCTCAAAGGAAAATGTTTGCTTCTAGACTGGCCTAGTGGCTGATATTATTACATGGTTGACAGAGTTGTTTGTAAATCTCTTGATAAGCAACATTTTAAGTGCTTGACTCCCTTCAAATTCTTATGCACATCATAGATTGTATAAGGGAAAAGGTTAGCAAATTTGTTCGAATGAGTTGAATACAAATGACTAATTCCTTTGAACCACAAATTCAAAGCATATGAAGATACTATAAGTAGAAGACTCATGCCAAAAATGACTATTGATTTTTCAGGGCTCACAGTAACATACCATGGCCTCCATAAAGAAACCTAACCAAGCATACAGTTGTCACCAATAGAGGAGGACAAAGTCTTCCAATAAAATGCCCACCTAGATAGTCTTATGTGTGCAGCCAGATGGTACAATTGCTCAAGAAAGCATCCCAGTGCAAACTGGAGAGATTTTAGGCCTTCCATTCCCGGATACAATTGGTGATATAGTAACAATTTTCACAACATTTGATCACACAGTACTTTATAAGTACCACTTGTATAAGGACAATGCCAAATTCAGGTGTTTCTCATGGTCATGTTTAAAATCATAGGTACCTAGATTTGGTTTGAGGACTTGTTGAGCCAATGCATGGGCTTGCGACAGAAAGTGGCTAAAAAAAGCTCAGAATTGTACATGATGTATTGCACATCCAGTGAAAAGATTGGCAAGGTTTGTTACATCCAAACCTAATTGGGACTGCCCTCTAATGTCTTGTGTATAAGAAAAAAGAATGGCAAACATAGAGGCACTATTAAAATATTGGGTGAAATCATCTACCACAGGACTCACAAGTTTGAAGTACAAATGAGAAGAGAATGAAAAAAGGTGCTCAAGTTTGTCAGTGAAGTCCTCGCTTACCATTCAATCTAGAATGTCGTTCCAATTAAGGTTGTTGATGTGTATAAAAAATTCAAGTGAACAAGAACTTCCATAGTCTCGTGCTAAAATACTAGGGGCCAAAAATAAGTGTCTGAATGAGGCAACTATGAAGCTCCAATGGCTGGTTTGTAGACGTAACAAGAGGCACAAAGTAGCATAAATATTTGTGTTGTGTTTCTAGACTAGCAGCCATTGAACAGATGTAATATTAACTTGATAAGTGGTTGGGATGTATTTTATTTTATAACATATTTATGTTTCTATATTCCTATTTTCGGATTTCCTTACCATTATTAAATGCTGCCTAATAAATACCGCAAAATCAAAAAAACCATTATACCAAATTTAATGTTATTACTAATTGAATAGGTTATCCATGCAATATAAAAACTTTTGGGAGAAAATCTAAACGAGACTCAACAAACACTACAACTTTCTAAATGTGACGACAAAAAGAGAAAAACCGGAAAGCCCAACAAACATACAGCTATTCATTCGGGTTATAATTTCCTATAAGTTGTAAAAGTTACAACTATAAGGTATTTTATTTCTACATAATGCCATGGGCAAATATTGTACAAAATTGTCGTCTTAGCTTTCTTCCAAATACACAGCTATTTTAGGATCCAAAGCAAGGTTTGGGTCTTCCATTATGTCATTGATAACAAATTTGTTGATCTCAAGATGCTATAAAGCATTGCGAATCATATGGAATTTGTTAGTCTTTGTTCCATTTTTTGAATTTCATAATCCAGCCTAGATAGAATATATTGTCAATGCCCTTCAGAGGTGAATTGACGACTCTTCATAAACGCCCAAGGAACAAAATGTCATGCCACCTACAAAATACTTTGAGATCAGCCCTACGATCGAGAAGCTGCTCCATGTCCATATTGGACCTGACAATGTCTGTATCATCTGGTGTTTTAACTTGACTAACATGGCCCATATGACATGCTCAGCTACTCCAAAACTGTTGTTTATGTTTATTGGAATGCCTAGTGCAACCTTCTTGACCCCGTACTAATATCTCCATACATGTTTGTGTAGTAACCAACAACCTCTTCTTTCTTTCCTTTTTTTCTTCCTATCTTTTGAGCTACTACTAGCAAACTGATGCTTCTTCATACCCATGCTACCCATTTCTCCTTTTATTTTAGAAGGAATTTGGCTTGAAGATATTGAAGTGAAAAAAATATAATTTGGCATAGGATGGTTTTCCCATGGAAAAATTTAAGATTTATAGACATGTAAAAGGTTTGCTTCAACTTGATAGTCAACTACTCCCCATTCACAACAAACAACCACCTTTAACGGGCATAGAAGCTATGCACGTTAATTCCTATTTACACCTTACCGTTCTTGGTTTTCATTATCATACGGTTAGACAATACATTTATGTCATCTTAACTATTGAACAACTTTTTTGAAGCTTTACTTTGACAAGGTTTTAGGTTAAACTGCAACTATTGTTTTAAGTTTCTAAACAACCACTGCAAATCCCATTGTATAGGCAAAAATTATTACAGATGCTAATAGCTTCAAATTAAGCATAATAAAGACATCATATTGAATTCATTACGCCAAGGGGTAAGAAAAACTATTTCTTAATTACTTTTTTCATGGGTTATTAAACCCAAAAACAATAAGGCTAATATAAAGAAAAATGCCATTAAATTCAATATCTTCACGGCATCTTGCAACCTTATTTGCATCATTGCAGCCTTTGCATCAATTCTTTTTTTTGAAATCCTTAACAGTTTCTCCATCTCAAGTTCAACTACCCTAAATCTTAAAACATCATTCATTTGGGTTAGGTATTCCACACAGTTGGACAATTTTTCTTTTTTTGTTTTCAACAAATTTATCATGTCAGTAACAATTTTTCCAAGCCCTTGTACCTCCCTACTAGCTGGCTCATCTATCCATTAAAAATGAGAACCAAGGACCTTACTTTATAGTTGATGCATCCAATAAATCTTCTACCTGGATTATCATGGGTGAATAACATCTGGATAGGTGCAATTAGTTCACAATAGCAACGCATTGCAAAGGTTTGGGAAGATTCACATTGCTGGTTTGAGTCATTTATACTAGAAGCTCAGTAATAACTTCAATAGTATTCAGTTTCCATTCCCCCATAATACTCAAAAAAAGTGGTACAATAGAACTTTTATCTTGTACAAGCTTTATAGTTAGGTTTTGCCTCAAATAGGAGGGAAAATGAATTACATTGGCACTACTTTCCCTCTTCAGTATTTCCCCCAAAAAGCCTCCCCCAATTGTTTGCCAAAACAGGCTAGATTGAAATAGAACAGGGAAAAGATAACGACATCTAGATGTTATATTTGGGCCAATGTTATCCAAAACATATTATAATTGTCTCACACTTACTCCAAATATTGGAAACTGGCAGAAATACATTTTTGATCTAACGCTACCGAAAAGGCATCCAATGTCAAATGTTAGGATCCCAGATAAAAACTACAACCAAATATAAATTCGTCATCTTTCAATGTGTCATTACAAAAACCATCATGCAACGTATGATATTTTTCACAAAACAATATCTGCACAAATGACTCCATTTATTTTGTGTGTAATGCACAAATGTACCAAAAAATAGTTGTACACCAAAAATTAATCACCCACCTTATGGTTGCAATGTGACTGCTTTGAAAATTTCCCAAATCATTTCTAATGTACAAGAAAATATAACTCCAAAAAACAAAATTCAGCCTATACCAATTGAACAAAAACATATTTAACTTAGTTATTCCCTATACATCTGCCCAACTGTCGCTACCTTGTTACCAACAATATGTCTCTCAATGTGTTCCCCTCATCTAGAAACATTTGCAAGGCAACTTTCTAGTGCAGAGAATAAGACTTGTCCTGCACCCAACACAACAAAACCTTTGTTACCAAACTAAATAATAAAAAAAAAACACAAGCTTAACATGACACATTAGCCATATCTCTGATTGTGAATTTTACCTCTAACTCTTGCAAGATGATACCAAAATTTCCTGCACATATGTCCACATACTTGATGACGTACATTTCACAATCATAACTGCCATACATATTAGCACACAACTTAGCAGCCCAGTACTGAAAGAGTAATGCAACACCGCCTGGACATAAATTTATGTATTCATTGGTCTGCAATAGGTAGTGTGGCGCTTTTATTATCTCAAACACATCTATACTAGCATTGAAATCCTCAGGAAACCCAAACTATTAGACCTCATATGTCCTCTGCCACTACACCATTTGGTGTTCAATATACATTTAAACATTTAACAAAACATCAGCATGATATGAACAAACAAACAAACCAACCCTTATTCCCAAAGTAGGGTCGACTGCATGAACCCTGCTATGCCATTACACTCTATCATGAACCATGTCCTCCTTAATTCCTAGATGGGCTATATTTTTTTTATAATTTACCCACCAAGTCTTTTTTGGTTTTCCCTACCCCTTTACATTGACTATTCTTTCTAAAATCTAGTCGCCTAACATTTGCCTGTTTTGGTTGTCTTACCACATGACTTAACCACCTTAAGCGTGTTTCTCTCATCTTGTCATCAATAGGAGCTACTTCAATCTCATCCCGAATATGCTCATTGCTTATCTTGTCCATCCTAGTATACCCACACATCCATCTTAAAATTTGCATTTTTGCTACTACATCTTTTAGATGTGTATAATTAATTATGTATTAAAACCCATAAAGCAACTTTTATGAACTTTAATTTTGGAAATTTTACACTCCAATTCATTGAATTGAATGTGTAACATCTCGATTTATACTAAGAGATCACTCTGAAGAACTGAATTTAAATACTAAAAATTTTCGCTTATGGGTATCTCTTAATCTTCGATTCTAATTCCTATTATATTCTTACCTATATTCTTGCTAAATTTAAATTCTATATATTCTATTTTTGATCTACTAAGTCTAAAACCTTTTGACTCAAGTGCCTTTCTCCAAACCTCAAGTTTAATATTAACCCCTTCTTTGTCACATCTACTATAACAATGTCATCTACAAAGAACATGTACTAGGATATTTCCTCCTGTATGTGTCTTGTAAGTTCATCTATGACCAATGCAAACAAATAAGGATTTAAAGTTGAACCTTGGTATAAACCTATATTTATAGGAAATTTTTGTGTCAATCCTCTTGGTGTTTTCACACTTGTAGTTTACATTATACATTTCTTTTTATTGATTTTATGTATGCTATTCTGACTCTTCTTCCACTTAACTTCTCTAAACAAATTTCTACATGCCTTTTCAAGATCAATAAAAATCATGTGAAAATCTTTTTTCTTATCACAGTATCTCTCGATAAGCCTGCTTAAAAGATGTATAATTTTAAAAGTCGATCTCCCTGGCATGAAACCAAATTGGTTATCTGACACCTTAGTCTCATTTCTTAACCTTCTTTCTATTACCCTCTCCTAAAGTTTCATTGTTTGGCTTGATATTAACATAATACCTTTGAAATTTGTACAATTTTGTATGTCCATTTGCTTTTTAATATGGGTGTCACAGTGCTCCTTTTTCATTGGCTGGGTATCTTCTACTCTATAATATTTTATTGAAAAGCTTGGTAAGCCAACTTATACCTTTCTTTCCTAAGCATTTCCACACCTCAATTGGAATATTATTGGGGCTAACTGCACTTCCTATCCTCATTTTTTCCAAAGTCTCCTCCATCTTTGATTCATGATTCCTTTGATAATACATTACATTTCTATACTCCTCAAACTTATCCAACTCTCCCAAAATGATACTGTTTTCATTGTCTTCATTGAATAGTTGATGGAAGTACCTCTTCCACATTTCCCTAATTTTCTCATATCTTTCTAGCACCTTATTATTGTCATCCTTAATGCACTTGATTTGGGTTAAATCCTTCATCCTATATGCTCTTGCTTTAGTAATTTTATAAATATCTCCAACAAGGCCAACAACTCTGCCCATAATCCCTGTCTCTTTTCGTTGGGAATAAATGGTCATCAACATCATCTTCCTTGCCGAATATTTTAGCTTTCGCTATTTTAACTACCGCCTCTTAGTTAGACTTGACTTTTGCCTCCAGCCAAGACACCCCTTCTTGCAAAGCCGTGTATTGATTTTTCATTTCAACAAGTTTTTTTTAGCTCTTTCACCTCCTTTACCAATTCTACATATTCAACTGATCAGCCTTGCTTCTTGTTTATTATCCCCTTATCGTTTCTCTTTTTGCTAGTACATGATTTAACATTGAACAGATGGGATACACATATACTAAAGTCTTTCAAGCACATAAATAATACAACATATTTATTTCGTAGGCAAAACATTTATATTAATTTTACCTTTGGTCTTCTACCAGTCTCAAGTGTTAGCTCATCGTACATCTTACCCATTATCATCTTTGGAGGAACAATGGAAACTTTGGTCATGTATGGAATCTGATTTCCAATAAATTAAAATATATTCAATAAACAAAAATGAAACCGAAAAACCTTCATGACAAATTTTCCATGGACAAGTATTTATATTCACAAACCATTGCATCACCTACCGAACGATTCCTTAGTTTATCAAAACTAACATATTGAGATGGTTTGAAGTTGCTCAGGGACTTGTCACTATCCACAGAATATTCATGACATGAATTCTGCAGTGAAGCTTGCAGCCCATCATAGCTTAAAACTACACTTCCGCTACTAGTCGACTCCATTTTATTGCCAACAGAATCTTTCATAAGTCTACGTTTAACTGAACAAGTAACAATCACTTCACACAACACAACACAACACAACACACTACTCATACCCCTAATCAATTTACCCCGATTTTGGCAGTACAACAACTATCCGCATTCTGACCTTGAAACAAAACAGTTGCATCGTATACATCTTATGCTCTAATTATTTGCATCTTTCCCCCCTGGGCTAAACTTCCTCTGCTATGGCCCAATAGAAGTTCCAACTTTCAGTTCAAAACAAAGATACATCTGAGGCCCTACACATGTTCCCTGTTTCGGACCTCTGCAGATAATTTGGGCCTGACTGGCCTAGGAGCAATTTCATTCAATATTCTTACCGGCCAATCAATACACCACAAAATGTTGCCCATTTATTTCACCCTAAATGTCTTACTCCAGTAGTTTAACCTGCACTAAAAGGCCCATTACGTACCTACACTTCAGCCAGTTACTAGTAATCTGTCGTTTTCACATGTCAGTTGATTTTCTTGTCCGACACAAAAACGCGAGCCACAATCTTACAACATAAATTTGCATTGTACTCCCGACAGTTCCTTGGAAAGAAATTATGTATGCAGCATGGGTTTACATATTCAATAACAGTGCATCCATAGAAAATAAGAAGTGACAAAATTATTGATGTGTCACTGTATTCATAAAAAAATGAATAAAATCTAATTAATTATCTAAAATTAAAGTTCATAATTGAATAAGATTTTACTACATGGACTGATTTTGGTTAATACTAAATTTGTAATGTGTCTTTTTAAATCATTCCCAATTAAATATTAGCATTATTTTGTATGTGTTATTGTATGGACAAGTTCTACAATCCCATATGAATTATTTCATTGTATTATAAAATTTGTACAGTATAAATTTTTGGATTAATTTCACTTTACCCCTTAACGTTTAAGATTATTATCACTTTAATTCCTAACGTTATCTTTTAGACATTTAAATCTCTAGACTAATGGTCAAAGCTAACGATGCTAGATTTTTTTTTTTTGCATAAAAAATGACATTTTTACCTGTTTCCCGTGACAACTAAAGTACTTTATTTTCTTTCCATAAATAGAGTTTGATAAAATTTCACATGGTGATGACATGATAAAAAATTATTGAATTATTTCAACAAAATAGGATAAGACGAAAAAAAATGAATCAAGTAAAAATAAAAAAATAAAAAAGAGAGCATGTGGATATTTTTGTGAAAAGGAGAATGAAGTTTTAGTTGAATTTAACTGAAAGACTTAAGTGTTATAATAAAAAATAATGTTAGTGACTAAATTAATAGTGACACTAAACGTTAAGGAGGTAAAGGGAAACCCTTAACTTTTAAAACATAAGATATTGTATTGTAAAATCTTTTAAAGTACAATGGAATGATTCTTTAAAAAGACCATAAAATTTTCCTATTGTATGTCAATTATTGATAACTTTTCTTACATTATGAGAAATCACCATATCAATATGATTATTGAATATACTATATTGTGTACAAATAAGCCCACAAATCACCATAGCTATATGATTATTGATACTTTTCTTACATTATGATACATCACCATATCTATATAATTATTGAATATACTACGTTGTGTACAATAAGCCCACAAATCAATTTCTCCCAATGTATTTTATGTATGGTAGTCACTATGAAACTAAGCTAACACAATCGAAAAACTCTATACTTGGATTTCATCAAGAATTACAGTTTTGTGATAAACAACCTAAAAATTTTGATGGCCAAAACAAAATGCTAATTGGGCTTAACCCCAAAAAAAAAAAGAAAAAACCAAAAAAAAAAAAAGAAAAAAAAAAGGCTTCATTTGGATGACAAATTTTTATTATTTTTTAACTAATATTTTACCGTTATTACATATTTTTCAACTATATTTTTTTCTCTCATAAATCACATCTTGAAAAGTAAAATGTTATTTCAAATAATATCTTAAATAACACTTGTCTAATATTTCTTTAATTAAAAAATAGATAAGAAAAATAAGAGTAATAAGAAGTGAATGAAAATGGAAGGACAAAAAGGTAATGGGAGAAAGAGACTATAGAGCGGAGAGCGGCAAGAAGCGTACTACTGCTACGGAACAAGGGCTTGACGTTAGAGAAATTTGGGAAAGAAAGGAAGAGATGAAAGAGAGGAGGCTTAAGGCTTTATAATGAGAAGTCCGTGGATCCAATCCCACATCGCCATATTTAAGGTGGAGGAATTGGTATATAATTAGAATAACAGAAATGCCTCAGGCCTTCGATAGAGATAGATTTCCAAGTATCGAATGTTCTGCCGGTAGAACTCAGGTGACCAAAATATGTGCAAAATAACAAATATTCTCTCAGTCCCAAATGGATGTAGAAGTCTATTTTTTAAAAAATAAATAAAGAAAAAAAAAGTAACAAATAGGGAAGAGGAACAGCTAAAGTGGAAGAGACTTTTTTTTAAAATAAAAAATAAAAACAAAATCTTCCATCAAATTAATTTATTTTTTTTTGGGTTTCCATAAGTTTCTGGTGGAGATGTTTGATACATAAAAGGTACTAATTGAAGATTCTAAGGATGTGAAATTTCATTGGTTTGCGATTTTTTCTTTTTTCTTGCATATGTGTTAGGTCAATGATTTTGACATTTCAATCAAATCTTTAGATATTCCACATCTATTATCTTTAACTTATTTACTAAGAATACCCGTAGATTAAATTATAAACTAATAATGCCCTTTAACATTTTATTGCCACATTTAACATTTTAGATTTTTTTGGTTTCTTTCGTGATTTTGTCTTTTTTTTTTTAATTGTTTTCTAATTCTTAGTTACTAAATGCTTTTCTCTTCTTCTATTATATATCTATAAAGCAAAACTTATCAAAATTAGAAATTTTTTCTTGTCTCGATAAGTCACTTATCTTTTTTATTTTTCTTTTGAATGTTAAATTATTCCAATAATGTGCTAATTTTTTTTTTGTATCAAATATATTGTAAATGCCATGGAAATGGGAAAAAAAAAATGCATACTTTACTATGAACTCAAATTATTTGGAGCACAATTCAATATTAAATTGAGCTGTGCTCTATATATTACTTTATTAAGTAATTTGGTTACTTTAAATTTTCAGCATTTTTAATTTAAATATTATGAACTCAATTTTATCTTGTTTATTTTTAAGATTTTTTTTTCTACTTTTAGTTATATAAAGTTCAGCTTGTTTCTCGCTAGAGATGAAACTTGACGTGCTTTTCTAAATTATAACATAATAATCTAGTTTAGTTTTTATTAAAGTAATCAGTTTCTTTAGTTCAATATATTTTTGGAATAATTATGATTTTGCAATTGTTAACAATTCTAACTCAAGGGTATTTTTTTCAAATTGGTTAAAAAGAGTGAGTGTGGAGTGTCTAAATTTTTATTAGGGTACCAAAATGATTGGCATTAGTGAATTTATATAGTACAATTTGTAGGTGCATCTGGAGAAGGATTAAGCTTTGCATTCAGGCGTTGAGCGACCAAAAAGGACCGCTGGCGAAACTCCTAAACCCAAAAATCTTGGGTGATGAAATTTGGTGGAGGTGTCAGTCAAATTTTTCTAGTGGGATTTTCAATTGAGTTCGAAATTTGTGGTGATGAACTGCCTAGAGTAGAGATTTAGATTACGCAAGTAATTATGAGATTGGGCACATGAAATTGTGGAATGGAAATCCACTTTAGAAAAAAACAGAAAATGGTGACAAAGCAACGAGTTTGTGTTTCAAAGAAAATACTATATTTCAATTTTCAATGAAGCTAGCACACATGGTGTTGGATTCAGAGAGTCCATTGATAATCACATGGTGTCTGCTTGATATAAAAAGATGAGTTGGGTGTTTATGTTGTAAGTCTTGTACATTAAGCTGTATTGTATGATGTTGACACATTTGAAATTGAACTTTAGATATGATCATCTATGACTACATTTAGATGTGTAACAGCCACTTTGACATTTAAATATAGAATTTTTTTCAGATCAAACACTAAAATATAAATATTGAAGCGTAATTTTATTATTTGAGTAGGTCATAGATTCGAGTTATTAAGGGAATTAAGAGATACAATGTAGTTTTTTTTTGGGAGAGAAAAAAAGGTATAAATATTGATTCCAAATTGATTAATCACCATCTCTCAGCTTATATTACCATCAATGTACTTAAAAGTTTTTATGAATAGAGGTCTTTAGATTACTTATATTTAGGTGTTTTTTTTTTTGGGTCACTAAATATAGTTGTTGTATTTGTAGACTTTTGCAAAATAGATGAAATATTGAAATGTTAATGTATATTGCTCAAATGGATATAGTTTGGGTTGAAGTGTAAGATTTTGTGCATGTTCAGAAGAGTAGTAACCATTTAGTTTCATAAATAACCTACTTTAAGTTACTCACCAAAATTCTATGGTTATTTTATTGAGGAAAAATAAATATATGGACAGGAAAGCAAAATTAATGAGTATTTCTATACATTAGATGATGTCAAGTGAAAAACTTGAGTTTTGAATGGAAAATTGTGAAACCAAAATTAATGTTTAAATGTCAAGTTTTTTTTTTCCCATTTTAAATATACCAATAAAGGATCTTATTTTGTTAATTACTTACAACTTAATGAGAATATTTTATTGCCATGAGCATTAGGACTAATTTCAATTTACACTCCTCTATTTATACCTAATTCTTAATTTATACTCTCAATTTTAGTTTTGGACATTTTGCATTCAACTCTCAATTTTGTGCCCGTTTCAATCCAATTTTTAAAACTGTTTGAAAATATGATGGAATTTTTTTATCTGATGTACAACAAATTAAGCAGAATGTGCAACAATTTGTCACAATATTTTAGGTGGACATGCGAAAATTCCTTTAATTTTGTCAACGGTATTAAAAATTGTACTAAAGTAAGACAAATTTGAAAATTAATGGTGTAAAATATCCATAATTAAATTAAGACTACAAAGTGAGAATAAAGAATATGTTAGGGTGCAAAGTAAAATTAGTCCTGCACATTATTATGTACTTTTATTTTCAGATTTACATTCGCAATCCATGTACTATATGACTAGCTAATTGATGCTCTTAATAGGAAAACTATATTTTGTGAGCATTTGTAGAATTTTATATTCGTGATTAGGGTGGAACTTTAATTATCAATGGGGATTCAAAAAATAAAAAATAAAGTTTTGGATCTGTCCCGAGGAAAATAAGGAATATGTTAGGGGTGCAAAGTGAAATCTTGCGAAATTGGATTTGTCTCGAGGAGATTTCTTAAGCATTTTAGCGGTTGGAAGTTTTGATTTTGTTGAACGAAGAAGGGTTTTTCACCTCATTTTTTACTTAGATTAAATTACTGGTTTTATTTCCCTAAGATACAGCTTTCAAGACATAAAGTTGCTCAAGATGGAGAAATTAGAAAATTAGAAAACATAAAGATGAGATTTCAACAATGGGGAAAGGAAGGCTGACGGAGAACGTAAGTGGTGGTGGGTGGGGACACAAATGACAAAACAAAGTGGGAAATGAGAAGGGTAATTTTGTCATGCGACTAAAGTATGTTGTAGTAATAAGATTGTTGTTATGGCAATATCATTACCCTTTGGTATTCTATTAAAAGTTTTAACACTCTATAATCACTCTTTTTTAATCAAGTTGAATAAAATATCCTTGAGATAGAATAGTTAACAATTTGAATACCATTATTTATCCCAAATATACATAGTATTTAAAACAAGTATTTACTTTGATGAAATCTAACTAGATTACATATAACTTATGACTCAAATCACTTTTATCTCAACTAGTATGTCACAAATATATTTAGTTAGATATATATATATATACATATATATGTATATAATCACATACTAAAAAACAAAAGTATAAGACATTTTTAAGCTTATTCACATTTGAATTAAAAATTCGTTATACTTTTGTTTTTTAGTAAACAAATTACTTAATAAAGTAATCTATGGTGGAAGTTCATTTTTTACTATTTAAATGTAACTGAAGTTTATAGTACAGTATGCATGTCCAGGACATCTACTTGATATTTGAAAAAAAATGCTATCTAATTATTGACATAGTCTTTTATACAAAAAATAAAGTGTATAAGAATCATTTAACATCTAAAAATAAAAAATAAAAGTGACTTCTAGAGATATGAAAAATAGTTTAATTTAGTAACTTAGAGTCAGAAAATGTAAGCATTTAGTAACTAATACTACTAATATTTGTCACCTAAAAACATGTATTCTTTAGTGGCTCTTTGCAATTTGCATCCAATAGTAGTATTTTTTAAATTATGCTTAGTGGTTACTCCACTAATCATAATTTATGCCCTGGTTACTTAAAGAAAAAGAATTTATGGCCTGGAAAGTTGTGGGATCCACAGCCAATAACACCCAATTTTGTTTTTTAAAAAATGGAAATCTTCATAAATAAATTACGCCAATAATTTTAGTATTCCATTAAAAGTATTAAACACTCCACATTTATTCTTTTTGAACTAATTGACAAAATTACCCATAGTCTAGATTTTGGAACTGACAATGGCATTTAACCTTTAAATATTGCTAAATTTAATATTTTAGAATTTTTTTTGTTTCGCACTTGATTTGCCTTTCATTTTTTTTTGTTTTTTTTCTAATTCTTGACATTGTTCAAATTTGGAATTTCTGTAATTGTCTCTTATCTACTCTTTTTTCCGTAGTTGTGGAATTAACAGAAAATCATTTACAAAATAGGGGTCACCAAAACAATCCCAATTGCTCATAATTAGTTTCCAGCAATACTTCTGATCTTTGAAGCTACTAAAACACAGTCATATCACTGAAACGGAACTATAACCCCTAACGAAGCACAAAAAATCTTAACCAGGGGAGGCTTTTGCTGGGGATTATGGAAAATCACTAGAACTCGGCGTAGCATGCATGTCCACAAAAAGTAGTTCAATTAATGATTCAAAATGATTGGACACATGATTTTGACATCATTAATCACTTGTATGTTGGACAAAAACCTAATTTGCAACAATTTTTCATTATTTAGAATATTATTTAAAATAATTAATATAACAACTTTTTGAAATATGATATTGATATATATATATATATTGAAATATGTATTTAAAAAATGTTTAAAAATATTATTTGAAAGATAAAATATGAATAATAAAATGCGTATTATTTGGAATTCAAACGGTACTCTTATAACATTAAACTAGTGAGGTTTGAGATAAATGTTTTCACGAAATCAATTTATATGCACATGTAATGCTGGATGTGCTTGGTGACTATGCAAAGATCTTGATCGATCCCAGAATGAGAATCAGATATATACAACGGATGATCAAGGAGAAAGTCCACTTTTATTAATGGAAGACATTTGAAGAATGGGAGCAGTTTAAATTAACTAGTCATTTTTGTAAGGCTTAACTTCACTTTGTACCCTTAACTTGTATTAGATTCTCAATTCGTATTCTAAACCTTTTTTTAGGCACTTTGCACTATGAATTATCTAAATCTTAAAACTTAAATCTAAAATATGATTCCGTTAAAAAATTTAATATTCTGTAGGACGCATGTGCAATACTCTAAGTGCAAGTGACCATAAAAAAGCCTAACTCCAATTTGTACCCCAACTTATACCGGATTCTCATTTTACATCCTATACTTTTTTTAGGACACTTTGTATCCCGAACTGTCTAAATCGTCTCATTTAAATCCAAAATATGATTCCATCAAAAAATATAATGGTTGTAGAGCGCATATGCAACAGTGCAGATGTTAAATACAAGTGACTATAAAAATTCAAAAAAGAAACAAAATGGAAAATTATAGAAAAAATTCATAAAAAGGAAAAATTTGTGAATAGAAAAAAGAAAATAGATTTAACAAAATAATCAGAATGAACTTTAAAAAAAATAAAAATGGGTAGTATAATTTAGAATAAAGAGGATGATGACGGATTGGGGAAGAAATAATTTTTTTATTTTTTTAATTTCACTCCAAATTTTAGTTTAATTTCATTTATTGGCCCAATAATTTAATATAACTCAATTAGAATTTATAATGGGTAGTTTAGGAAGAAAGAATGAGTGTTGAGAGGAAAATGAGTGTCTAAGAAGAAATCTAGACTATTTTTTTAACTCAAAATTTTAGTTAAAGAAGGGAAAATTTTCCACCACTAAATTTCTAACGCCTTTAATGATTTTCTTGTCACTTGCACTTAACGAAAAGTGTTGCACATGTGCCCTACAATTGTTATTTTATTATTTGATAATATACACAATTTAAGTGGGAAGATGTGATCTCATTGTACAGGTATAGTGTGTCTAAAAAAAGTTCCTAGTATAATTTAAGTGAAAATGTACAAGTTGGGGTGCAAAGTTCTAGGTCTTTTATGGTCACTAACACTTAACAGACAGAGTATTGTACACGTGCCTACAACCGTTAAATTTTTTGACGAAATCACATTTTGGACTTAAATGGGAAGATTCAAACAATTCAGAGTGTAAAATGCCCAAAAAAAAATTTAGAATGCAATGTGAGAATTTGATATAAGTTGAGGGTTCAAAGTAGAGTTAAGCCTTTTTGCAAAGATACTTGATCACGATTAAATATATTAACAACTTATTCATGTATTACAAACCATTTAACAAAAAAAAAAAAAAAACCTAAATAAGCGTTAATGATCTTGTGTTTTACTTTATGTATTAATTTTTTCTGTCTTTTAGTTGGATTGTACAAAAAAGTAAGACAAAACATCTTGTGCTGTAAACGAGCTTTTCTTGAAAAGTGTTTAACACAAAATAGTGTTTTAACTTTTAGGGATAATTACACACATCTAATTTTAAGTTTAGCATAATTAGAAATACCTTCCCTCAAATTTCAATAAAAACACTTGCATCCCCTAGTTCATGCTTTAGATAACAAAAGAAACCCATTTCCTAACATAAGCCGAAGTTTCAAATAAAATTAAAAAATTACCCTTACGAAATTCTTCTTAAAACAAATAAAAAATTTTTGAAAACAAAAGAAAAGCAATTAATCGATTCAAAAATGAAAAATAGCCTTGCTCTTTTAACCATTTTTCAATGTCCAAACCACCTTACTATATCTGTCAACAATTTGTCTTAAATTCCAAATTTGTAACCTGTCAACCACCATTTCTTCCTTTCCCCAAACCCGATTCTTATAGTTAGGAAAATATTATGTAAGCCAGTTACTCATAGTAAAGATGATTGTTCTATACTTAGAAATACTTTTGTGTCGAGAATTCATGAGTCCGTTAAATCTCCCCGCTTTGCGAGGGTAGTTATAAGGAGTGTCGCATATGTATTCCAAACTTGTTATAACAACTTCACAACATGGATTATAGTTTCCTCATTAACCCAAAAAAAATATGGAAAATTTTACAGTCCAGTTAAGGGAACCATTCTCTTGGTTTTAAGAATTTGTACGGTACAAGTTTTAAAAGCACATAATGTTGTATTGTACAAGTTTTTAAAGTATAAGGAAATAATTTCTCTCTTATACACATTACTCTGTATTATAGTTTGTTGAAGTGCATCATTGCTTTCTTTCTTTAATGAAAAGTGTTCCTTTAAAATCCTTTTACTCCATTTCTATGCTGCATTTGTCAATAAGCATGTTCTCCATTTTCATCATTAATAACCAGAAGTCCTTACAAGATAACGCCAATAAACTAGCAAGTTTGAAAGAGAAGTTTACAATTCAGTTCAACTCAATAAAACAAAAAGAAAAACGTTTGCCTCGACTATATGTTTACAACTAAATCATACTTTATCACATTTTCAGAAAACTGTGATAAGAATATCTTAAACCTCAAAATGTTGGGGATATTTACACCCATAATGTTTCACATTTGGTTTATGGGTTTTAAGTGCCTAAGAGAAAGCCTTTAGGAAGAATGCTATAGTTGAAAAGCATTTGGCGTAAACTTCCACATCAATTATATATATATATATGCTACATTGCCCATACAATTCAATTTTATTATCAGTTTGACCCTACACAGTTACAAAACTTTAAGTAATTCATTATGGTGAGGATAAAATAGAGAATACATTAAATTTGACCCAAGTAGGATTTAAATTTTATATATAGTAAGATTCTCTCTCTGCCTGTCCCATTTTATTTTGTAAAGTTATTTCGAGTTCATGAAACCATTTAATTTATGTCTACCAATAATTTTTTAGTGGAGCACAAATAACAAAATTTTTGACAATAATAATATTTGTGTAGTGCTTACCAACAGGTAGCAACATATGTAGTTAATAAATAATATACAAAGGGATAAAGAATATACTAACAGTTTTGTTTAAAAAATCTACTAAATGGGCTACAGTCCCTTTTAATTTTCCTTTTATTATTATTGTAGTGATCATCAAAGTGATGTCTTTTTTTTTATTTCTTGTATTATGAGTTGGTCATGTATATATTGGGTTTCTACAAATTATTAGGGTAAAAACATAAATTTCCTAAAATTAATATCTAAAATGGATATTTTTCTTTGATTAGTTGGGGCACAATTTCAAATTGATGGGGTAAAAGTAAATATTGTTGGACATTTCATAACTAAATGACCTTACTTCCCTTTGCACCCCTAACTTGTACCGGTTCTTACTTTACACCACATATTTTTTGGACATATATATTACGTCTTGAACTCTCAAATTTATTTCATTTCAATCTAATTTTTACTAGTATTACGAAAGTTAACAGATGTTAAGTAAATGTATACAACATGCTTGTTTAGAAGCGTATTACACCAATCGTAATCTTGACTAAATCCACTTTTCACCCCTTAATTTATGATCCGTTGTCACACTGTACCCCCATTCTAAATTTTGGACACATTGCACCCCTAACTGGGGGTTTTAGATTTGTCCCACTTTAGTCTAATTTTAATAGTGTTAAAAAATTTGACGAATGTTATACTTTAAGTGTGTGGTGTGCATGGTTGGAATATCCACCAACTTTGGTAACAGTATTAAAAATTAGATTAAAATGAATAAATCTAAAAGTTTAGGGTATAATTTATCCAAAAATTAAGTATAGAGTGTAAATTAATAATCAAGTATAAGTTAAAAGTGTAAAATAAGAATCAGATATAATTTAAGAATGCGAAATAAAATAAGTCCTAACTAAATTTAACATTTTTCTTTGGCCAGTGGAGGCAGGCCAAGGGCTAGATCAGCCAATGGCTCTGAGGGATCCTGACTTTACAGAAACCCATACGAGCGTCATTGTGCTGTGTGGTCAGGACTAATGAAAGACAATATCTTACTCTGATACCCAAAAAATTATAGATTAAAGTAATTAATAAATATTATAAGTACTCACTCATTGGTAATTAATTTAAAATGAACTCGTGTCTTTTTCTTAACATGGATCCCCCTTTAATCCCTAGTTATATGACTCAGTTGATCCTCCTCTTCCCGTGTATACGTATGTAGGTTAATGGTGGGATGCATATTTACCCTTGGAAACCAGAACCAAAAAAAATAATAAATAAACAAAAATTAAAAGCAACTCAACTATTTCCCACATCTCTTCCTAGAAGCAGAAGTTTAACTCATCTGGGTGTTGTTTAGGTTCAATCAATTGGCAACAGGGACACAGAGATAGTTCCAAAAGATAGTTTAACTCGTCTACGAGAGAACCCGTAAAAGTCTCGGACACGTTGTTAAAAGCAACTCAACTATTTCTCACATCTCTTTCCAGAAGCAAAAGTTTTTAACTCATCTAGGTGTTGTTTGGGTTCAATCAATTAGCAACAGAGACTCAAAGATTGCACCAAAAGAAACGAGGACAAGGTGCACCTCAGGTGGTAGGCAATTCTTATAAATCTATTGGTTATAGGTTCGAGACATTAAGGGAAGCAGAGAAGATTGGTTTAAAAAAAGAAAAACAAAAAAAATTCCAAAAGAAGATCATATTCCACTTTTCAAAGTTTAACTTGTATTAGATTCTTACTTTGCATTCTATATTTTTTTGGAGATGTATTGCACTCTAAACTTTTAGATTTATTTGTTTTGGTCCAATTTTTAACACTATTGTAAAATTTAATGAACGTTGCAACTGTGTATACTACACACCTAAAGTGAAACGTTCATTAAATTTTTTAACACTATTAAAAATTGGACCAAATGGCACGTACTAATCTAGTTACGAATGCAATTTGTCCAAAATTTAGAAATTAGGGATGTAAAGTGAAAATTGATCATAAGTTTGGAGTACAAAGTAGAATTAGTTATGATTACTTTCATTGGTATAATGCGTCCCAAAACAAGTATGTGGTATGCATGTACTTAACATCCGTTAATTTTAATAATTGTGTTAAAAATTAAACTGAAATAAGATAAATTTGAAAGTTCAAGATACAATATGTATACAATCAAAAAAAAAAAAAGAGTATTCAGTGCAAAGTGAAAATCAAGTATAAATTAAGAATACAATAGTGGAGTAAGGCTCCTAAAGAAATATGTTTTTAGAGGAAGCAGGAAATTGCATTTTGCATTGTCTTCGCTTGTCCTGTTTTTATTCAACTAGGAAACGCAATCGTGCATTGTGCGATAAAATAATAGATTTATATATAAATGCCCAATATAACTTAATTAATATAAATATAATGTATATTTGGTAAGTAATATTGGAGAAAAGAAAATTCGAACTAATAGAACACATTTGATCCAAACAATTTCCACTAACCCTACATATAAGCATTACATGTTCATAAATTTCTATGAGTACGTACATAAGAAATATCATGCATAAAAAGCAGAAAAATATAGTAACTTTGAGAAAGTGATTTTTTTGCAGTCTAAACCTAATTGGAATATTACAAATACTCTTATCCAGCACAAATTGGTTATTGAGTCTTGATGCAGAATGTTAATGTATTTCTGCAATAATGTATATCCATTGTCTCAGCAACAAAGTAGTCACATATGTTGTTACACTCACTGTTGAAGACTTTCATTTAAGTGAGATATGTCTGACTCATGATAGAAGTGCAGGCAGTACTACTCATCTCTAAGTGCAAAAAAACTCACCAAAACAAATTGCCTACAACTTGCAAAGATCCAAAAACACTCAAATTTTCTGAAATGCTAAAATTGATATTTGATGCTTTTCTTAAAGATGTTGGTTGCACTTAAAAATACCAAATAAAATATCTATGAGAAGAAAAGTTAGGAACAAATACACTATTATGTCTACAATATATAAGTAACATGTTACTTATACACAAAATATAATGTAAAAAGATATAAAGGAAATATTAGAGCATCTAACAGAAATAAAGTTATGCCTGTCAACAAAGTCGGCCAATTTTTTTTGGAACACATATTATCAGTATTGATTCATGTCAATCATTGTTGAATAATCTTATTATAAAAAAATTCCATGCTGATCAACAGATCTTAAGAGTTGAAAAGAATAAAAAGTATGAAAAAATATGTAGCTAGAAAATACATGGTTTGGTAGTTTAACCACTTTTACCACTTACCATTCATGGATGTCCTGAAGCCACAAATTAGATGACAAAAAGCTTAGTAAGTTTATGCCCAATCTATAATTCATAAAATTGTTAAATGAAGAAGAATAACTTATGTCTTTGTTGACACATCAAGACAAAGTGATTAGAATTTGACAATAGATAAGTTCAAAAGTTCTAGTTCAATTCATTCGTTTGAAAAAAATTCTTTTCAGTATGAACAAACTAATACCCAAAAAAAAATAATGATAAACATTCTTTTATCCTTTGCTTAAGAAAAAGACATGCATAGATAATCGAAGAAAAAAGATAATCATGTAACTGTTATGAATAAAAGGAGTAAGACTACACCATCAATATTTCATCTCCTACTCTGTCCTCTCTCTTGCCCTTCCTACCTTTCGCCTCCATCTCAAACTTATGAAAAAGAAAACTTTTAAAATTAAGATGCATTTTGGCTGAAACAGAGGAGAAAATAAATTATCCATCAAATTAGAACGTGCCAAAAGCTATTATAATTGTACATAATTTTAGTTGATGGAGAAAAGGCATACACAAAAAAAAATTTAAAAAAAATCAAATTTTTTGGACAAACTAAACTGAGAATATTTAGATTGAAGTATCAAACAAATTTTAGGAATCCAGGCAGCATGATATACAAGATCAACACCAGCACTCGATATATTGGCTTTTTCACCATCAACTCTAGTTGCTATTACCTCAGGAGTCACGTAATTTGAAGTTGTTACTTCTTGTCATTAAATCATATTAGTTGTCCATCATAAATGAACTCTAATGAGCGGAAACTAGCTAGAACATATATCAATTTAATCATGTTGCAAAGTCAATCTGCCAAATCCAACATTTTTCGTGTATAAGAGCCTTATTGGTTTATGCAAGTATAATCAAGAAATTTTTTTATACATTATTATCTAACTGTCTATTATCATGTCATGTACTCCACAAGTGCCATGACTTTTCATATTCCCGATATGATAGCAGCACAAACATTTGAAAAAACACTCTAATGTTGCAAAGACAAAAAAAAAATGTCTTTCTATCTAGATGCAATGAACCAAACGATTACTTAACTGAGAATTAGCAAGAGGAAGCATACAACTTCACTTTGGAAAAAGATAGGGAAAAATTAGAAAGAAAATAAATATATAGTAATTTCTCAGTAAAGGTTCAGATAAGCGAAATTCAGGCAAGAAGGGACAACACTGTCATGGCTACAACTCAAATGCATTAGAGAGAGGACCCTTATTTGAAATGCCATCAGAGTTGCCATGCCAAGATACAGGATGACATCCTTCATGTCCAACATACAACCGAGTATCATCATAGCCAGGCCATAAATTTCTCACCCTAATTGATATAGTAAAAATACGCAAACTGTAATCGAAGTCAAAACTCATTTCATTTTCCAAGTTTAATATTTTCAGCCTTAAAGTTCTTGCGAATTTGGTGGCTCAAGATTATCACAACCACATCAATTACCAATTGCAATCATTAAACAATCAAAGAAATAAAAAGAATCCTATCAGAAGTTATTGTCCTCATATGAGTAAAAGATTTCTTTTAGTCTTTCTACCAACCATAGAGCTTCCAAAGGTATTAGGTTATTAGTATGGATTCACCTAAGAAGCATCAAACTTTCAGCACTAAATGACGACATAAAATGACAACCACCAATAACACAATTTTGACAACTCACACTCTAGTTAGAACTTCTTCAACACCAACATAAGCCAACACTATCAAGAGGGAGAAAAATAACAATAAATAAATAACATAACAAATTCATAAATTTCAGTAGGACATAAGGCAAAGTCATAAAAATAAAAGAAAAATCGGTAATAATTAGCAACAAGAGATCACGAACTAAAAATTGTTTGACTACCATACCCTGTTTTTTTAAAATAGTTAGTCGTGATTTATCAAGAAGATAAAAATGAAGGGAAAGGAGCAAAGATAATATATATATATCTATATATATATATATATATATATATTCATGACCTAGACATCACATCATCTAAATATAAAACCAATCTCTATGCATGAATACAAATTAAAATAAAATCTCTAATACATAAAAAGAGATAAGTGGAAAAACTTTAACATCTTAGTCACCATTAGTGCAATTATTCACTTTCAAATTGGCTAGAAGCAAGCTTCAGAAAACCAACATCACAGTTCTACATGATTTTATTATAACCTTCGATAATAAGCAATAACATCCAGGAAGAATATACATATGTTCTTTATTCTATAAATTTAATTAAGAGACAATTTGATGATGCTCAACTCCATGAATACCTTTATGTTAATTCATTTTCCAGATTCAAAGCCGAATTGAAAGCCCTATATGTACATTGGGTATTAACATATAGGTATTTTAGTTAAGACATCAACATGTTAAATTAAATCATACTCGAATGATTAATCAATTGCATATGGATCTAATATCTGTCTCCAAAGTGCATACATTCAAGAAAAGACTCAAAGTAATCAAACCATGCGCTCAAATATGCAATTTGATTTTTTAGTGGATTATTCATTAATGCTAATATGATCCAAAATTCAAGTAATATGTCAAAAATAAAAGCACATATCAACAAACTATCTCAATCTTATCTGATATTACTGGTAAACCACTTGACTTTACCCACAGATTTCAAAAGGCAACAGAAGAAAAAGATCAGAAAAAAATTCATAAAAATATTAACCTAAAATATTATCAAGAAAAGGAAAAAATATTACTAGTAAGAATCTTGAGATGTTCAAGTGTAAGACCCACAGATCTATAAAAGGAAATAGGAGGAAAAGTCAGAAAAAAAGTCCATAAAAAATTTACCCAAAACATTATCAAGAAACAAAAAAGATATATCAGTAATATTGTTTACATATTCAAGGGTAAAACCATACAAATCTAGAAAAAAAAAAAAAAAAACAAAGGAAAATAATCAGAAAAAATTTGTAAAAAATTAACATTTTTATTATCAAGAATGAAAAAATTTTATAAACAATAATCTTTACATATTTAAGAGTAAGACCCACAGATCAAGAATCAGATGAAAAAAATATAAAGAGATGCAGCATAAATAAATTTAGCAAAGAGGAAATAACCACGAAGATTCATTAGAGCTTTCTAGATTTTCTGATCGTCTACATATACAGTTATTTTCTAACATCACTAACCCCTTATTTTTCATATGGGATGATTGATCGAAGAATAGCAGAAAGATCGGTGGTGGAAGGAATGGCATCTCAAAGGAGAAGGATGAAAAAGGAATGATAGAGAAGGATGGAGAACGAAAAGAAGAACAAAGGAGAAGGAGTGAGAAAGAGGAATTGCCCTATTGAGGACAAGAGATCAAGATGATGAACTATTAGAGTTCTGATAAAAATACTATGCTATTTTGATACCCACAGTTGGAAAATAAAAGCCCTAAAAAATCAGAAAAATTACAAAAAAAATCGCAAAAACGTGGGGCTCTGATAAAACATCGATGTAAAACAACAACAAAACTACTAGTACAGCCAAACTTTTGACCACCCTAACTCCCTCTTTATACTATACAAAGCTCTACTAATTCTACTCCAAGATCTATCATGTAGCAATTGTTTCCCATAAAGTTCTTATTATTAATCAAAGAAAAGAAGACAAATTTTTTGGAAAAGAATAAAAACCAAAATTTTAACAAAAATGTTTTTGATGAATAAGAATTCATCAAAAACATCAAAAAATACACAAAAACTTCTAAATAAAAATAATCTAAGAATACTTTTAAAGATCAAAATCTACATAAGGCTGACCAAAAAACCACTGGTACATTGTTAATTAAATAAACAAAACATCTTATTATTAATCAAAGAAAAGAAGACAATTTTTTTGGAAAAGAATAAAAACCAAAATTTTAACAAAAATGTTTTTGATGAATAAGAATTCATCAAAAACATCAAAAAATACACAAAAACTTCTAAATAAAAATAATCTAAGAATACTTTTAAAGATCAAAATCTACATAAGGCTGACCAAAAAACCACTGGTACATTGTTAATTAAATAAACAAAACATCAATAAGAAAAATTTTTTTAAAAAAAGAAGAAAACTAGATCATGTCATTGTGTACAAATACAGTATCTTAAATGATCATTTCGCCAAGTAAATATTAAAATGACCACTCCGCCAACTATATACCAAAATTTTATTCTCTAAACTTAAAAACTAATAAAGCTAAATTTTTTCTTGTTGTTCTTTATTCAACTTAATTTCAAAATAATGATCCACTAATACTATATATATGATCCACAAGTCGAATAATTGTTCAAAAATAAAAGCATGGATCAGTCAAATATGATATTACTGGTAAATCTAGAAAGGAAAAAATCACCCAAATGTCCATAAAGATATTAACCCAAAATATTATCAGGAATGAAAAAACATAAGACCTCGGATTTGATATTTCCTTGGGTGAAGAAAAAAATAACAAATTTCATAAAAAATTAATCCAAAATATTATGGAGAGAGTAAGAAACTTTACCAATGTAATATTTAGATATTTACCCATGGATATGAAAAAGAATCAGGAGGACAAAAAGGAAACAGGAAAAAAAAATTGAAAAGTTTGACTAAAAATTAACCCAAATTATTAAAAAAAAAATTACCAGATTCATGATTCTGTAGTTCTTCATCCTTGATCCTATAAATATATATTAACATAAATAAAAAAGTTAAATTAAAAAAAAAAACTATTTTTGGTAAGAGAAAGATATACAAGAGGAAAAAACTCCAAAAATTTATAGAAAATAAAAGTAGAAAGCAAAAAGTAGCTAAAATGAAATAGATAAAGAAAAAGGAAAAAACAAATTACCTATGAGATGCAATGAGGATCCATCACAAATGGCCTCTAATCTACAATATAGCCTCTAATTTTTTATTTGTCCATGGTGTTGTTGAGTAGCAGTGAAGTGAAGAAGAAAGGAAGAGACTAGTTGACAGCGAGGGATCGTAAGGTGAGAAACTTATTGAGATTTTTCAACTATAACAATTACTATAATAGAATCAATGAAACTGTGAAGTAAGAAAGAGAGAAAATTAAACAACCAATACTTCCAAGCTAACAAGCTTGAAGTATTAATTCACTAGAATGCTTCACACACTTGATGAGCCAACAATCTTTACAAAGTAGGGAAATTCTTGCTCACACTAAAACTCTTTTAGTTGAGCCAAGAATTTTACTCACAATCTCACTTTCATACAAGATTATCACTCCACTCAAAATTGAATTGCATTCTAAGTTGCACACTAATACAATATAGTACTATAGCCAATTTGTACTAAAATTGCTCTTTTTTAAGGCTTGTATTCTATGTATTAGATAATCTTTACAGAATAGTAGAGCAGTTATTTATAGGAGCAATAAATTGTGGTTACAACTACTTCCTAACGGCTAAATAATAAATGCACAAAAAGTAGCCGTTGAGGTTTCGGACATCCGAGATAAGTATGATGCGTCTGACACAGCATCCGATCTTCATGCAGTTGGTGAATCTAGAACAACATCGTTCGGACGGCCGTGCATGCGTCCGTTCCATCGTCTGAACAGAGTTTCGGATGGTCATGTTTGTCCGAAAGAGACTTTGTTCGGATAGTTGTGTGCATCCGTAGAGAAGCATTAAGAACCTTGCTTTCTGCCTGTTGGTTCAGAAAGTGAAATGCGTCCGAGAAGCTTGACATAGTTCAGGCGATGTACTGTGTCCGAACACCCTGTTTCTAGCAGAACAAGTAACAGACTTGCAAAGCTTATTTTCAGAATTTAGTATTTATGTCATCATCAAAATAAGGTTTGAAAAATATCAGGTACTACGAATGAAGCTGGTCGAGAAAAAAGTAGTGGTAGTGGGAGTTGAAATGGACGTGATATTCAAGGTGGAGGAAATGCTGGTCATGGACAACATGACCAAAATCAACGTGCCTGTTATCATTATCAAAAATTTAGTCACATGAAACATACATGTTAGTTACTTCAAGGAAAACGTCAATAGTATACTCAAATTGCAAGCTTTGCATCTCAAGAGTCGTAACCATTGGTCTACAAAGCCTTTATCAGATAAGTTCGTACTTGTTGTACTAATGAATTTGCTTGCTTTACCGAATACCTAGTCTCACTAAAGTCAATTACTCTATCTTCTTTTAATGAGAAAGGTAAACCTACTTCATATGTTGTGTCATCCTTTAGCAAATGGGTCATTGATTCAGGTATTATAGATTATATGACAGGTGATACAGGCATTCTTTCCTCCTTTAGTTCTCATGCAAATCTTTCAAATGTTATTTTGGCTGATGGGACAATAGCTTCCGTTGCAGGTTTTGAAACAGACGTTCCTACAACTTCTATCTCACTGTCCTCTATTTTGTTTTTGTCTAATTATTCGCTCAATCTACTTTTCGTTAGTAAAATTAATCATGCTCTCAATTGTTTTGTCTCATTTTTTCTTGATCATTTTGTGTTTCAGGATCTTGTGATGCGGAAAATTATTGGTAATTCATGACTAGTCTCCTGTCTCTTATACACATCTAGAATAATTCAATGATAAGAGACATTGCATATTTAAGCACCTTGATACCTTTTGCAAGTTAACATTGAATAACGTATCCTCCTTTGTCTATTTTTAAATAGTTATATTTTGAATTCACAAAGTTTATCCCGTTTAGATTGTGAGACGTGTTAAATTGCGAAATATTATCATGTCTCTTATTAGCCAAATGTCAATAAAAGGGTTGCGTCTCCTTTTGAGTTAGTATATTTTGGTGTTTGAGGTCCTTGTCCAGTGATTTTCAAATCTGATTTTAGGTATTTTGTCACATTTATTGATGACTATTCTTGTGTTACCTGGTTATATTTAATGAAAAATATATCATAATTATTCAACATCTTTTGTTCTTTTTGTGATGTAATCAGAACACAATTTTAATGTCTCCGTGCACACTCTAAGAAGTGACAATGCAAAAGAGTACTTTCTCATCCTTTAGATTCCTACATGTTAGAAAATGAAAATTTTCACCAATGTTCATGTGTTGACACATTATCACCCCAAAATAGTGTTGCCGAAAGGAAAATAGACACTTACTAGAAGTTGCTAAAGCCCTCATTTTTCAAATAAAGATCTCTAAGTAATTTTAGGCGGATGCTCTTTCAATAGCTTGTTTCTTAATTAATAGCATGACTTCATCTATAGTTGTCGGTGAGATTCCTTACTCGATTTTGTTTCCTTCTTAACCCTTATTCCTGATTAAATCACGTATTTTTAGATGTACTTGTTTTGTTCGCCCTCAAGTATCCAAATTAGATCCTAAATCTCTCAGGTGTTCATTTTTAGGATATTCTCGTCTTTAACAAGGATATAAATGTTATTCCCCTACTTTGGGTTGTTATTTAATTTCTGCTAATGTTATATTTTTCGAGACCATTCCATACTTTCCTAAATCTAATATTTATGGTTGTGAGGGGGAGGAAGATAATATTCTAGTTTATACTATGACAACCTTTGTTAGTCATTCTATTCCCACGAGACCACCTATCACTTAACTATAGCTCTCGTCGAAGTCAACATTCAGACTAATATCCTCCACTAGCTCTTCCATCTACAGATCTGAGTCTTGATATCTTATTGCTCTTCAAAAAGGTATAAGAGACAATGTTTTCATCTAATCACTTCATTTGCTTCATATTAGCATTTGTCTCCTTCTTTGTGGTGTTTTATTGCTTCTTTAGATTCAGTGTCGGCTCCTAATAGTCTCCGTAAGTCTTTGGCTCATCTTGTTTGGCGAGCAAGATGCTATGGAAGAAGAAATGATGGATTTAGACAACAACGATACTTGGGACTTGGTACATTTACTAATTGGTAAGCAGGCTATTGGTTGTAAATGGGTGTTTGCCGTTAGAATTAACACTGATAAGACTGTTGCATGTCTAAAAGGTTGTCTTTTTGCAAAAAAGTATGCTTAGACATATGGGGGTAGATTATTCTGACACTTTCTCTCTTGTGGCAAAACTTGTTTTTGTTCGTTTGTTTCTTTCTCTTGTTTCTACGAATGATTAGTCTCTTCCTTTCTTATTGGTCTTAGCACAAATTAGCTATCAAAAATACCTTTTTTTGCATAGGAACTTGCAAGAGAAAGTATACATGAAGCAACCACCTGAGTTTGTTACTTAGAGGCAGTCTGATAAGGTTTGTAGATTTTGAAAATCATTATATGATTTAAAATAGAGCCGTCGTGCTTGGTTTGGTTATGAAGGAGAGTAATTGTGACCATTCTATTTTCTATTAACAATCTAAAACCGGCCTTATTTTGTTGGTTTGTTTATGTTGATGACATTGTTGTTACTGGTAATAATAGTATAGGTATTACAACCCTTAAATATTTTCTTCAAACTAGTTTCCAAACAAAAGACTTAAAGATGTTGAAATACTTCTTGGGCATTGAGGTTACTATGTGTAAAAAGGGTATCTTTCTGTCTAAAAGAAAATATATCCTTGATTTTTTGATAGCAACCGAGAAGTTGGGTGCTCAACTTTGTTGTGCATCAATGATCACTAATATGCAACTTACAACAGATGATAGTAAGAAGTTGTTTTCAGATCCTGCGATGTACCGGAGATTAGTTGGGAAATTGAATTATCCTACGGTGATTCGTGTTGACATTGCATGTCCTGTCAGTATTGTAAGCTAATTATATATTCACCAAGAACTACTCATTGGGTAGATTTAACATATCTTGTGTTATTTCAATAGAGTTTTAGGACGTGGTATATTATACAGTAATCATAGTCATTCTCATATTAAGTGTTTCTCATATGCAGATTAGTCTGATTTTAAAATTGATAGGAGATCTACTACGGGGTGTTGTGCTTTGTTGGAAGTAATTTGGTATCGTAGAAAAGCAAGAAGCAAAATGTAGTCTCGATCTAGTGGAGAATCAAAATATAAAGCCATGGCACAATCCACTTGTGAACTGATATGGATACATTAATTGTTACGTGAGATTGGTCTTGATAGTTCATTGCTTATGAAGTTATGGTGTGACAATTATGCTATTCATGAGTGAACCAAATATATTGAAGCCGATTGTCAAACTTTATTCGGGACAAGATTAAGGAAAACTTAATTTCAACAAATCATGATATTGAGAAAAAGAGAGGAAGAGTGAGAGTGGGTTTAGGCGTTTATGTTAAAGATTGGAATACAAAAAAAAAAATTAAAAAAAAAAAAAACCATGAGATCTTATAATTACGAAAAACCAAAAATGTCCAGCAAACTACGTAAGATGCAGATGGTGTGACGATGACCAAACTCTGCAAAAGGTAGTATCCCTTTTTATACTATATGTTAATAAAACACACATAAGCAATAAACATTAAATAACTTGCGCAATCAATTAGGATAGTTGGGCCAGTATGAACACACCTTTAGAGACCTACATACCTCACATTTATGCATAAATCTGTGCTCCTTGATTTAGTTAGCAACTTAACATCAAACAGCTTTCTTCACTACCGAAAGTGCTCAAGGGACACCTAAATAAGGTTCGCAGTAGCATCCATTAAATTATTCTACACTCAAATTACATGTGTAGAACTCCAACGTGAAACTAGTATGTTTTTTATTAATTAATTTTGCCTGAATTTCTAACATGTCATTATTAGCCAAACAGGCCATGCTGTGAACTCCCACATCATATTTAGGAGGTGTTTGGGTCGCATTTGAAAATCAAAATCGGAATGGAATCATAAATTTCACTATCGGTAAGGATTTATGTCGTTCTCTTTTACTTGTTTAGTTTGAATAAGGAATGGATTTCATTATATTCGTAATTAATAAATTTGAAACCCATGTCACAAGTGGAGAATGAAAGTGCGTATTTTCTAACATTTTCATTCCCATAGAATAATTCTTATAGTGATTAACCAAAAAATATCTATGAGTACCATTGATTTTGATTTCTATTCTTTTCCCTCATACCCATAAACCAAACACTTCCTTAACTCTTCATAGTGTAAACTGGTAGGAGGGCTTAATCCAAATATTAGGTTTCAGGAACTAGTTAAAGCATTTTCCGACTCGGGGAGTGTTTTATACATTTCTATATGTGGAACATTTTTCACTACAATAGATAGGTTAATTTATTTTTCAAAGATATCCTCACTGACAGGGCGCCAATTAGACCCTGTGATGCTGGTTTTGACAAGCCAATCTTTAATCCATTTAAAATTTAGATATTTCGTTCTAAATTCAACTCAATATAAACTCATAAATAGGAAAAAATGCCAAAATAGTCCCTGACTTTTTTTTTTTTAAAATAGAAATGGTCCCTAAACTTTAATTTGAGCCGAAATGGTCCTTAAACTTTTTTAGTTGTGCCAAAATGGTCCTTATATGGTGGCTCAACCCAAAACTTAGAGTTTAGTGTAATTTTACCCGGCAAGTTTAGGGGCAAAAAGGGAATTCGATTGATCAAATTATCAATTGCCCTTCTCTTCATTAGCTTCAATGCCTCACCTCATCCTTAATTGTGATCTTTATGCTCCTGTCTCTTATACACATCTAGATGTGTATAATTCAATTTAAGTGACATATATTCCTATTAACCCTATTATATATATTATAGGGTGCAAAGAGCATATTTAATTTAATTACTTGTTTGTATATGTTCTTTGTAATGTAAGTGACATAATATTCTATTCTAAGAAATTATCAACAATGAAATTTAACAAGAAAATAAAAGAATTAGTTAAAAAAATTAAAAAATTTATATGTACTAAGTATACAAATAATAATAATATAAGGAATGAAATAGTTAGTGGCATGAGAAAAAGGAGGAAGAAAGAGAAACAAAAGAAAAAGGAAAAATTAATAAGGTAAAAAAGATAAGCTAAAATAACTAAAATAATAGGGTTATTTTAGTCTAAATGCATCAACAGGAGGTCAAGAAGGGAGTTAAGTGCTTATAAAAAGAGTACAAGGGGATAAAGGGCAATTTGAGGTGTAGTTGAGGGAGTTTACTACAATTAATGCTTTAATAGAATATAATATTGTATTTTATACTATTTTCGACTTTTTAAAATGTATTTTACACTATTTTCTGTATACAATCACATATGATATACATCATTCACAACAAAATGAGTTAAAATGTTTTATCATAATTCACTAATTAAGTTGAATATAAAAATAATATATACATTAAATGTGATGTAATCTTATCATAAAGGACTATTTTGGCTAAAAAAAAGTTGAAGGACCATTCTGGCTACAAAAAAAGTTGAGGGACTATTTTGGCTAAAGTAAAAAAGTTGAGGGACTATTTTGGCGATTTTCCCTACTTATAAAGTCCAAACTTGCATCACTTCAAAATTGAGTCTAAAACTTAGACCCAAACTTAACTTAGCCCATCCTCCGAATAGGAAACTCTAATTTTAGCCAATTGAAATATCTCACAATCCTTTTTCTTAGTTACATCAACAATGCGTCCCATGTTTGCATCACGAATTAATTGGGGGAGCAACATCTATATCTATACTATATTAAGAAAAGCGAGTTTAATTAAGTATCATAGATTAACTTTCCAAAGTTATTCTTACTATAGAATTTAATTACTTTATTATGATCCTTAACTTGAATGTCTTTTTAATAATTATTTGAGATATTTATGTAAATACTTCTCGAAGAATAAAAGAAGAAATAAAACCAGTTTTTAAGTTTTCATATTAAGAAATAAATTTGATTGAAGTAAATTTCTTTATGTAATAAAATATTATGAATGAGTTTTAGAAATTAAAAAAGAATAGGAAATAATTTTATTGGGATGGACTTTAGAAATCAAGCAATAATAAAAAAATAAAATTTACTTGAAAAATAAATTTATGTATTTTATTTATACTTTTGAACCCTTAACAAGAAAAAAATCCTAAAATGTACATAGAAAATAAAACTAAATTTTTTAGACTTATATTTAGAATTAAGTTTAATGGAAGCAACATTCCTCATAGAGTAGAATTTTAGGATAGATTTAGAAATAAAAGATGAATATTATATAAAGTTATTAAAAACTTTAATTGAATATATACTATGATAAATAAAAGTAAATTTTTTAGACTTATATTTAAAATTAAGCTTAATTGAAGCAAATTTCCTTACAGAGTGCAATTTTGGAATAGATTTAGATGAATATTAAATAAAATTATTAAAAACATATTAATTGAATATATAATATAATAAATGAAGGAATTTGATTTAGTTTTAGATTTTTTTCCCAAGTTACCCTTAGTATAAAATTTAATGACTTTATTATGTTCCCAACTTGAATGTTTTTTTTATAAATTTTAGCCTATGTATGTAAATACTCCTCAAAGAGTAAGAAAAAATAAAACCCACTTTTAAGACTTCATATTATGAAATGAATTCAATTGAAATAAATTTTCTTATATAATAGAATATTAGGAATGAGTATTAGAAATTAAAGAATAGTAGGAAATATTTTTTTGGGATGGGTTTTAGAAATCAAACAATAATAAAAATATAAAATTTAGTTGAAAAATAAATTTACATATTTCACCTATACTTTTGGACTCTTAAAGAGAAAAAAAATTCAAAAAATGTACACATGAAATAAAAATTAACTTTTTGATACTTCATTTAGAATTAAATTTAAGTGAAGTAAATTTTCTCATAGAGTAAAATTTTAGGATATATTTGGAAATTGAAGATGAATATTAAATAAAGTTATCAAAAGAATGAATAGAATAAAGGTCTCATTAAATAGAATTATACATATGATTATTATCAACATATATAGGTTGTTGATGTTAGTGTATGCCCTAAAGCCAATTAATTTTAGGGATAAATTACTCTTTTATATTTATGTATATTTTGTAATATGGCATTTATCGAATAAAATATTTATATGTGAAATCATAAGGAGTTATGATGTAATTATATTTTATTCGTGTATATCCCTAATCGTAGTGCATGACACTAGTTTTTGCACATAAGAGTATGTCTCTTATACACTTATAGATGTGCATCGGATTGACCGCTAAGAGTATCTTCACACGGAAAATATTATAAATATCCAAGAGATTAATCTCTTTGTGATAGTAGCGTAATAGGACATAGAATACTTGAATTCATGAGTTTGTAATTGACTATGGATTATTATTCTTTGGCTCTATTAGTCGTTACTCTTAGTGAGTCGCACATACTGTAGAATTCGGGTATAATATGAATCATGAGAAGATTAAGATATGACCAATAGAGGATTCACCACTCCTTATAATAGGAGAGTATATCCCAGTATGCCCACTTCTTGAAATACGATTCGGAAATCTTTGCGCAAAGTGTAAATAGAATTAAGAGTGTCTTATTTATTCTATTTCAAGTGAGTTGTATATTGGAAAGAAGTAAAATACTTGATATAATTCTATTATAAGAGTTGGCATTATATTGTACTCTTAATTATTCGTGATATAGGTTGGTGAAAGGATATTAATTACACGAGAACTAGTCACGGATGGGTGATGTCGAACCACTTGACATATCTCAACACTAGGGTGGTCATGATGCTTTGCTAGAAGCCAATCTTGATCTATAAGTGTAAATTAATTAATTGGAGAATTAATGATAAATTAAAGGTGTTTAATTTATCTAATCCTAATTAATTTAGGATTATAATTTATACTTATTACCAACGTGATTGGGAACCTAAATGGTCACACACTTAAGGATAATTAATTCAGGATTAAAATGATTTGATATAAGTATGAGATACTTACGGGTTAATTTATGAGATAAATTAATTTTTGGGTATAATTATAATAAGTTACAAATATTAGGAGTTAATATGTAAGACATATTAATAGTTCTAATAATTTTATAATTATTCATATATCCATGTCTCAAACTGATTAGAATTTGTAATTCCCTAAACCCAATTTGATTGGGATTCTAAATATATATATATATATATATATATATATATTATATTATAATATATTTATGGTTAAAAGTAGTAGTACTAAAGTAGTACTAGTACATTAATGGCTAGACTTATAAGGCTAGTACTAATATAAGATATAGTACTACATACGACTTTGTATCAAAAAGCCGCAAGGAAAAAAAAGCCGTGAGAATTTTCTTTGAAAACGTGATTGTCACGTTTTGGAAACAAAGGAAAAATAATTTAGGAGCTAGCACTGGTTTGGGTCAATCAATTTTGTGAAGATTCCTGATTTAATTATACATTGTGCTTCTATTTGTATGATATTTTAAAGTTTTCTATTTTTGAAATTAAATAGAGTATCAATGAACTTATTGTAGAATGTTTTGATAATTTCAATTGAGGAAATGGACTTCTATTTTAAAAATTGCAAGGTAGATGTGTTATTCACAAAACACAATTATTTAGCTTTCATAAAATTACTTGAACTATTAAACTAAACAAATCTCTTATATTTCTAACAAAGTATATCTAAAGAAAATGTATAAAAATCACCTATGAGCAAATATTTATCTAAACTAATACGAACTACAAAATTCTTTAATTTAGTTGAACATTGAAATAAAAATTATGCAAATGGAAAATTAAGTAAACTAAAAAAAATTAAACAGTTAGTATTTTCAAACATCATTTATTTTTTAATTCATAACAATAAAAATCAAATAATTAATATCTCCAAATTTGGAAAGCATATTCTCTCATATCAGTTCATAAAAGTAGAGGTAAATGAGACGGGCAAATAAAAGTTAAGTGCAACATATCTTTCTTATGGTAAATTAGGAAGTAAACTAGCGGTACCATGAAACCTATTCAAGTTAACTTTTTCTATCGGTGCATAATTGGATGGTTCGAGGAGATACTGAGATGTAATGACTCTATTGCCTAACAAAACTTAACTCTTCAAAACATGTAACCTTTGCTGGTTCAGTAAACCAACTTATACAATAGCAAGTCCACATGAAGTCATTTGCTTTTCTTGGGAAAACGGTATTTTCTTTGCTTTCTTTGGAGATTTGGTCAAGGCAAAAGGGAGAGAAAGGTAATTCACTCACAATGACAACATTAATTCACCTTTGTTTTAACTCTAAAGTCAACAAAATAAAGAAGCCTTTCTTGGGTTTCAGTTCAACCAAACTAAGCAATTTGACCATTTTTAGATGGATCTGGATCAATAGTATTATATCTTTAAATATAGTAATTCAAAATTGATCACATTACTTATATGAATATACACATAATTCTGGACAATAAAGTCCATAGCACGATATTGTCATAAGCCAGATTCATTTTTGAATATTCATCTTACCATACAAAAAAAAATTAGATGAATGACCTCGACGTCCCCAAGTCTAGGCATTTCTTCTTCTTTCCTCCCTTTTGATTAGGCGAAACATACAATTTGACAATCAACCACTACACTTACTCTTATCATTTTCAGACACAGTGAAGTGCTCAGTAATATTAAAAATATGTTATAAGCATCTATATAACAAAATGAGAAGAAAGCTCGCAGTTCGTAGTGTGGTGGATAAGGGAAAAAAAACTTTGATTAATGGTGTATAGCATCCTTGATTCTCGTCCCTACAAGTTAATATCACCAAATTTGTTCGTGTTCAACATGTCTTGCAATTGTTGAGTCCTTTTTTGGAATGAAAGCTTTACAAAGATACAAGGAACGCAGCATTCGAGCAAATGCTATCAAAACGACGCAGTTCCATTAATTTCTTTATTCTCATTTAATGAAACAAGAGAGGTTTGAGGTAGATAGAGAGATGCATGAATCTTATACATGTTGCATGTAGTCCTCCTCAATTGGAGGGACCCACCAACACAAGAAACTAAAACCAAATAGGTTTTGGTTGTGCAGTGATGTTGTGCCAAAATAAAAGCACGTGACCCAAGTCAATAAATAAAGATATTAAACCTTATTTGTGTCAGACATGTTTTTCGAGGAAAAAATAAGACAATAGCGGCATTCAACATATTTAGGAAAGGAAATCAGCAGCTCGTACTTCGATCCGATGGTAAATGTTACTTCTTTTGCAGTGAGATTTAAGTATAATATTTTTAGCAGTGCGGGTTATATTCTGCAAGTCAGATCGTTATTTTCTCTTGTCAAGTGGTTGGATTTTATACCTGTGATTTGAGTTATTATACTATCAATTTTTAGTTTCATTTTTAATAGTAAGTAGGGGTGTGGTTGAATTCTTGGTGTTTACTAAATACTCGTTTTGTTGTACTCATTGTTCCATTGATAGTAGAATATTTGTGGACTAGGTTTCGTGATTTTTACTCTTCTTCATATTAAAGAGGTTTTTTACGTAAAAATCCTGTGTTTTCTATACTTGTTAATTTTGTATGTTAATTTATTTATTTACTGTTTGGGTCTGTTGTACGATTTATTAAGTGGTAGAAAAAATTATCCTGGAGAATTATTCCATTGGCTATTTCGGTTTTTTTCCCAACAACTAGCATTAGAGCAGGGTTATAACTGCTAGGGATTTTTTACTTTATTAAATATGGAACCCAATTATAGTAGGATGATCAGTTTAAATGGCCCTAATTATAATAAATGGAAGGGCAAGATGAAAAATCTATTATTTGTAAAGAAGTTATAGTTACTGGTATTTTCTGATGAGAAATTCAAATCCATGTCTGATTCAGATTAGGCTTTTGAGCACGAGATGGTATATGGCTTCATTCAACAGTAGGTAGATGATAATATTTTGATTCACATCGTCAATGACCAACATGCTAGAACCCTGTGGGAGAAGTTTGAGTTCTTGTATGCTTCAAAATCAAGCAATAACAAGTTTTTCTTGTTGAAACAGGTTATGAATTTGAAGTACAAAGAACGATGTTCTATTTCTGACCACGTGCATGAGTTTCAAGGGTGTTTTGATCAGCTGTCAGGCATGGGTGTTAGATTTGAGGGTGAGATTATGGAACTTTAGTTGTTGAATACTCTACTGGATTCTTGGGAGAATTTTGCGTTGACCAATTACGCTCCAGGTAGTGCTGTGACTTTGAGTTATGTGAAGAAGGCTGTCTTGAATGATGAGGTGAGACGAAGAACTCAAGAGGTATTAGCTTCACATTCTGAGGTATTAATCTACAAAAAACCAAGAGGTAGAAATAGATATAAAAGAGAATACAACAGAAGCAAGAGTAGGGGCAAATTAATGAAGGTACAAAAATCTTAAGTGTCATCATTGTGGCAAGAAAGGACACATCAAAAAAAAAAAAAAAAAAACTGCAACAAGCTAAAATGGGAAATCAAAGGTAAACAGAAAAAGAAGGATAATAAGAGTGATAATTGTGTATGCTACCACTACTACAGAGAATTTGGTGCTTGTCTAGGATGAAAATTTAATCAATGTTGCTAGTGATGAATCAAATTGGGTTGTCAATAGTGGTGCCTGATTCCATGTGACATCAAGGAAGGATTTCTTCACATCTTATACTCTCGGTGACTTCGAAATATTGAAGATGGGTAATGATGCTCAGACGAGGATAGTTGGATTAGAAACTATTTTATTGAAGAACTGCACTGGAGTAACGTTGGTTTTGGGATATGTCAGACATGCACCATATGTTCATTCAAATCTGATTTTGATTGGTGTGTTGGATAATAAGGATTATATTAGTACTCAAGGTAATAGACAGTGCAAGATAACCAAGGGTTCTTTGATTGTGCTTCGTGAGAAGAAGAATTTGGACTTGTACTGGAATAAGGCTTTTGTGTGCATTGATAATGTCGTTGCAATTGAAGATAGTGCCTCTTTAGAGTTATGGCACAGGAGGCTTAACCATATGAGTGAGAAGGGACTGTCTAGTTGTTTAGCCAAGAATTTATTTTTCAAGTTGAAAACTGCTAAACTAGAAAGGTGTGCACATTGCTTGGCAGGGAAATAGAATAGGGTCTCTTTCAAGAGTCATCCTCCAGTAAGAAAGAGTTACTTGAGTTAGTGCATTCAAATCTCTATGATCTGATGAAAACAAAGACATTTGGTTGTGCACTCTACTTTGTCATATTTATTGATGATTTTTGAAGTAAACTGTGGGTATATGCCTTGAACTCTAAAGATCAGGTGTTCGGTATCTTTAAGTAATTTCAGCCTTCTGTTGAGAGGGAGATAGGTAAGAAGCTGAATTAAGAAGTTGAAATGTATTCGCACTGACAATGGTGGCAAATATCTTGGACCGTTTGATGACTACTACAGAGAGTAGGGACTAAGATACCAGAAGACGCTTCCCAAGACTCCTCAATTAAATGGCCTGCTAGAGAGAATGAACGGGACATTGGTGGAGTGAGTTAGATGTTTGCTTTCTGAATCAAAATTTTAAGCACATACATTTTAGGGTGAGGCGTTATATATTGCTGCACATGTTATTAATTTATCCCCCTCTATTGTCTTGCAGGCTGATATTCCTGATCATGTGTGGAACGACAAGGATGTATCCTATGACCACTTGCACGTATTTGGTTGCAATGAATTTGTGTATGTGCCTAAAAATAAGAGGTCCATTTTGGAGGTCAAGATTAGAAAATGCATCTTTGTTGGCTATGGTCATGATGAATTTAGCTATGGATTTTATGATTTGGTTCTAAGAAACTTTTGAAAAGTCATGATGTTATCTTCATAGAGGATCAAACCATTGAAGATATTGGAAAGGAAGAGAAGTCAGAATCTACACGTAAATAATGGTTAGGTAGTCCTAGATCCAATTCCTGCTTCTGTGGTATGTGTGCCCAGTGTAGCTAATGATGAAAATCATGATGAGGTATGGCATCAGGATGACCAAGGTGAGGGTAATGCTAACTATGCTACTGATGAGGCAAATGATCTTGTTGGTGGAATAGAGTTAAAGAACCTGAAGTTCAACTAAGGAGGTTGATAAGGTTAGAGTTCCCTTTACTCGTTATTCATAAAATGAGTACGTACTCCTCACTGACGAGGGAGAACCAAAGAGTTATGATGAGGCCTTGGATAGTGAGTAGAAGGCAAAGGGAATTGATGCTATGGATGATGAGATGAAATCACAGCATGACAACCACATATTTGTGCCAGTGAAGCTACTGAAGAATAGAAAAGGTTTGAAAAATTGGAGGATTTACAGAATGAAGATTGAAGAATGAAGAAGGGTCTTCACTTCTACGGTACAAAGCTAGATTGGTGGTGAAGGAATTCAGTCAGATGAAGAGCATTGACTTTAAAGAAATCTTCTCTCTTGTTGTGTAGATGTCTTCCATCCGAGTGGTGCTTAGTTTGGCAGCGAGTCTTGATCTTGAGGTATAGCAAATGTATGTGAAAACCACTTTCCTTCAAGGTGATCTAGACTAGGAAATTTATATGGATCAAGCGGTAAGGTTTTGTGGTGAAGGGTACAGAAATTTAGTCTACAAGTTGAATAAGAGCTTGTATGCTTAAACCAAACAAACTTCCTGACAGTGGTACAGGAAGTTTGAGTCGATGATGATCTCTCAAAGGTATAAGAAAGACTACTTTTGACCATTGTGTATTTGTGCAGAAGTTCTTTGACAATGACTTCATCATTTTACTACATTATGTTGATGACATATTGATTGTTGGTCATAATTCTGACAAAATTGACAAGTTGAAGAAAGGAGAAGGTTTATGGTGGTGATTGAGTAACTAGTGCATCCTAGTAGTTACTCAATAACTAATGGAAGGAATCTATTTGTTCTGAGCAGTCCAATTTACTATTAGTAAAGGGGCCATGTTTTGTCTAAATGGCTTCCTTCCATTAGTTTTTCAACAACTACTAGAATGCCAAATAGCTGCTCAATGACCACAATAAATTGTGCCATTGAGCAGAAAGAGCTCAATTCTTTTGCCATGAAAGACTTGGGACTAGCAAGTATCAGATTCTTGGCATGCAAATTTATCTCAGGGTAGAGTGGCCAAGAAGTTATGGTTGTCTCAACAAAAAGTACATAGAAAAGGCATTCCAGAAGTTTTGCATGGATGACGATAAAATGGTAAGCACTCCTCTCGCTATGGATTTTGGGCTTAGCACTAGATAGGCTCCGTCTAACGATAAAGAGAAAGAAGAAATGCAACATGTTTCTTATGCATCAGTAGAAGGGAGTTTGATGTATGCAATAGTTTGCATTAGCCAAACATTGCCCATGCAATTGGCACTGTTAGCCATTTTTTGAAGTTGATTATCCCGGCAGAGAGCATTTATATGCTGTGAAGTGGATTATGTGGTATCTCCGGGGTACATTGAATTTGAAGTTGTGTTTTGGAACTAATAAACCTATTCTTTATAGTTACACAAATTCAGATATTGTTGGGGATGTTGACACAAAATCTACTTTAGGGTACCTGACTACATTTGTCGGGGGAGATATGGCGTGGCAATCAAAATTGCAGACCCACATCTAGAGTGTTGCATTGTCTACAATTGAGGCAGAGTTCATTGCTAGTATCAAAACTTGCAAGGAGTTGCTTTGGATGAATAAGTTCAAGCATGAGCTTGGTTTTACTCAAGAGGCAATGTGTTGTACTGTGATAGCCAGAGTGGTATTTATCTTGGCAAGAATCTGACTTCCATGGGAGATCTAAGCACGTTGATGTGCGATATCACCAGATATGGGATGTTCTTGACTCTAAGGCGATTGAGCTTGCGAAGATCCATATAGATGATAATGGTTCAGACATGTTGACAAAATCTCTGACAAGGAAAAAATTCGAGACTTGCATATGGTTGCCAGTTTGGCAAATACCTCCCCTTGATACTGATGGGAAGTTGGTTGCGAGCAGTCCTTCTTAATTGGAGGGAACCACCAGCACAAGAAACTAAAACCAAATAGCTTTTGGTTATTCGGTGATGTTGTGCCAAAATAAAGGCATGTCATCCAAGTCAATAAATAAGGATTTTAAGCCTTATTTGTGTTAGACTTGATTTTAGAGAGAAAAAAAAAAAGAGTTAGTAGCAGTGTTCAACATATTCTAAGAATTGTGGGCTACATTTTTACATTTTGTATGGTCAAATCGTTATTTTTTATTTTCTAGTGGTTGGAGTTTTATACCTGTGATTTGGGTTGTTGTGTACTATCAAATTATGAGTAGCGGTGTATTTGAGTCCAACGTATTTATTGGAGACTCATTTTGCTATACTTATTGATCTGTTGATAATGGAATATCTTTGGACTAGGTCTTATAGTTTTTTCTCTTCACATTAAAGTGGTTTTCATGTAAAAATTCTGTGTGTTCTGTGCTTATTAATTTTATCTGTTGATTTATTTTTTTACTGTTTGGGTCTATCCTATAATTTACTTAAGTGATGGAAAAAATTATCTTGGAGAATTATTTTGTTGTGCATTCGCCTTTTTTCCCAACATGAATATGGCCTATAGACTTGCTTCTTTGCCACATCGACATCTTCTCTTTCATCTGATTTATGTTCTTGAATTTTGGACAGGTTCTTGGGTGCATATTCTTCAAGCCCATATAGAATTTGGGACATATCTTTGATGATTTCTTGGATTTCGATCTTTTCCTTCTACGTGGATTACAAAATTTTAAACTTGAATACCCAAGAATATGAATGGGCTTTGGTAAAATTCGGAGTTCAATTAATATAAAGAACATCCAAGGAAAACAAAAAAATGGAAGAAAAAATGAAAAAAAAAAAAAGAGAGAACAAGAGAAATGAGGAATTGAAGAGGATCAAGACTAGTTTTAAAAATAAAAATAAAAATGAAGAAACAAGCCAAAGTAGAGAAAAGTTTTATGTTTGTGTAGTTATGGTTGAGAGTTTCGATTAATAAGTAAAAAGAGAGAGAATTGTGAATTTTTGTTAATTAAGAATCTGATTAGGACTCTGTCTGCTAGCCATTGATTCTTTTCCTTGGGTTTAAGATATTCACATCATCCGTTGATGATTTTGCCTTCTATTGATGATTACGTATATTTTGGGTGAATAGTGAAATAAGTGTATAAACTACAGATGTCAAGAAGAAACATGTCATTTTATATGAAAATTTTGGTAGACTTTAGTGCTTAATAAAAATATAACGCTATTGCTATGGGCCTAGCTAAACTAATAAAGTTAAACCACTAGCCAGGATACCAGCAAATTAAACACAAAAAAGCACAAGAACAAATAGGCCTAAGAAAAATCTTGACCCTAATACAAAACATCACTCTAATTCAGATCTAATTCAGAGTCTATCAGCCAAGTATCCAACTTCTTTTGTAAAGACATCAATAGCATAGTAATTTCCAACTAGTAGCCATTTGTCAAAATCATTAAAATTTTTCATCTCGTAGACAGTCAAACATGTCACAATTTTTCCAAATTTTGTGATATCGCTTTTGTGTTGTGACCCAACACTGAAAATTTTGCATTCTCATTTTCCCACTTATATAGATTTGCTAGGCGCAGCAATCCACGGAATCGTACTTGAGAAAATTAAAATATAATATATTAAAAACAAAAAAACAATTATAATATAAAAAATAATTAATAAAGGAAAGAAACAAATAAATTAGATTAAAGTCCGGGTATAAATGAGACGATCAAAATGTGAATAGTTGTCACCCTACATAAGCTTGAACTCGAAATTTTTTGTGAGGCTCAGTTCGAGAGCTTGAGCTCGAATCGAACTCGAAAAATTTGATGGAGTTCGAACTCGATTTGAGTTCACTCGAAAATAAGTAAAACAAGCTCAAATTCGAGCTCGAACTCAAATAGCTCAACTTTTTGAAGGTAAATAAGTAATTTTTTTTAAAGAGGATAGACATTTTAATAATTTTACATATAATAATATATATATGTGTGTGTGCGCGCTCAAAAAACTCGATGGGCACTCGAACAGAATGTACATATACTCGAGATCAATTCGTCAAGTGATTCGAGCTCGGTTAACTCGAATTCGAGTCGAACTTTGGACGGAACTACTCGCAAACTATTCGGGACTAACTCGATTCATTTACACCCCTAGAAGAGTTAGTAAGTTACCTCTTTCTTTAGCATTTATGAGCAAAATTACACTATAGAATTGAACTCTAAAGAGGTATATAATCCCAAACGTTGATGTATAGATGGAATACCTCGTTTACTCGAAACTGTTTGTGTTATTCTTGCTAGGAATTTTATTTTTCATTTAAAAAAAATAAAATAAAAACAAACAGATTTACTGATTAGTTATTTTTTTATTCAATAAACATAGATTATAGATTTTATTTGGTATGGGGCAACACCTGCTTCTGTATAAATCTATTTTATGCCGCCCAAACATCTTTCTGAATTTTCTTCATCTATGAAGAGTTGAGTATTTTTCTTCAAGATTCGATCATCTATTATCACATTAAAGTTTCAAGAAAATCTAATAGGATGGGATGGATAGTCAAAAATTTATGTAGCATCACTCGAAACTTTTGAACCTTACTATCCGTGCTTTTTTTCATTAAGTTTGATGAAACTTGAGTTTTAAAGGACGAACAGATAAATAAGCATAATTGGCACCAAAATCAGACGCCAAATCTGAAAGTATGATGGCTAGTTAGGCGGCGAGAAAGGGGCCAACCTGTTCAATGAGTGAGGGATCAGCCTGGTCATTTACAGTAACAGAGTCGAAGTCGTAAGCGGAGTTAGAGACACGGCTCAACACTGGTGAAATGGTGGTGCGAGGCTATAGGATGAGGTTGAAGGGCGATGCAAGCTAGCTTATGGTGGTGGTACGGGGTATGGAGGGCGACAATGTGGGGGATGACAAGGAAGAAAGTCTTGAGAGATAAAAGTTTGAGATGAGAAGGAATACATTGTATGGAAATTTTGGTAAATGAATGCTAGGTAAGGTTTAAGGGGTTTAAGGATATATAAAATGCAGATCAACAAGGCAAAGTAATGGCTATGGATTTGAGCAACATTAACAATGTGGATCTTCTTAAGGGGCAAAATCAACGATATAGATCCAAGAAAAATAAACAATGTGGATCTACTTTAGTGGTAAAGTCATGTATTTGAGCAATACAAATCAACGATGTAGATCTACTTGGTGCCTATGCAAAATCAACTAATATGATCCGCTGCTTTCTGTCCAACGCAATCATCAATAGAAGGCAAAATCATCAACGGATGATGTGAATATGCTTCCTTCCCAAGGAAGAATCAATGGATATGGATGTATGGTTATCCAACGCCCACCCACGCCTAGGCCTAACCCACATACAGATGTGCTTGTGCATAGATCTAAAAAGATGCTCCTCTACCCAATTGTATGTGTTCCATACTCGGTGGTATAGATATGGATGTGCCCAATATGTTCTGTAATTGTATAGATATGAATGTTTGTCGATGTGTTCTGTACTTGTATAGATGTGGATGTGCATGTGAAAGTTGTACCATGGTGATGTAGGAATAGTGAAACAGAAATAGGGAGAGAAAGTGAAAGAGTCGGTGATTTTGAATGAGAATGAAAGGGAAGCTCTTCCTATAGGAGTTTTTCTCTCTCTTAAGAGAGTTTTTACCCTCTTTGTAGGGTTTCAAAATTTTTTAAAATACAACTAATCTCCTCTCATAATTTCAAATTCTCGTGCGACCTCATACGAATCTTTTTCCTCTAATCCAGATACTAGCCCTTTAGCACAGGTATGTTAATTCTGTTTATTAAACCTCTTATGTGCCATAAACCTAATCCTTGTTCGGCATTTATGTCCACATTAAAGTATTTATTACTGAACATCTCTTGGACCCTTTAAAACACTGAAACCCTTGTCTTGTTGCTTTACGAATTTCTATTAGGATTTGTCGGCCACTCAACACTCAGGAAATTATTCAACTAGATCAGCGCCTGTATCATTTACTATTGATTGTGAGTGTAAAAAATACTTATTTATCTTATCTTGCAGCTGATGTGGATAAATGTATAGTCTGTGTTATGGTAGGTTTGGTTAATATCTAATTGTTAAAACTGTTTACCCTTCTTTTACTCTTATGTTGTAATTCTAGCTTTTCGTTTGTTTATCCTCCTTTTGTGGGTCTTTGGTTGAGTTTACAAATGAATTTTTGTGTCTTTCTCTTCTTGGAATTGTCTATCTTTTTTTCTCATAGATTTATGGCTATCATTTTCTTCTCTGGTTTCATCTTAAAATCTATAATCTGAGGAACCCTGGTATTTTTTGTATTTCCAAGATGGCTGGAGAACTAACAAAAATTTTAAAGAAATTTGATCTCTTTGAAAAAGAACAAAGGGGATTAATTCTCTCGGATAAGGTATGCGGATCAGTGTTTACCCAAGTGTAGGAGAAGAGATGTACAAGAATTTTGGGTCCTAATTGTTGCAAATTTTGTGAGGTTGAAGAACTTTTGTACTAAAAAACAAGGCTATCTAAAAAACTTAGAGGTCATGGAACTTGTGCTAAATCACATTTTAGTTCTTTTTGAATACAGACAGGATTTGGAAAAAATCTGCAAAAGAGGACCATGGCTTGTAGATAACCAAATTCTGGTGATGTCAAAAAATGGTTTCCTGGTATTGAAAGGCAAACACAGATATTCATGAGTGATAATTTGTGCGATCCAAATATGGAACCTATCTATCCACTGGCTAAGATAAGGGGATTAGATACTAAAATAGGAAATGTTGTTGAAAAATCCAAGGAAGTAATTATCCCAAACATTAGAAGCAAGGTAAGAAGATATTTGAAAGTCCTGACTAAGGTGGATTTGTCCCAAGCATCAATAAGAGGAACAATGGTTAAAATGGGAGATGAATGCACGTGGGTAGATTTCAAGTATGTTTGATTGTCCAAATTTTTGTTTCAATTGTGGGATGGTGGGTCACAGTGAAAAGGCTTTTCATAACCAAAGGAGGACACTGGCAGTGGAAGTAAAATGCAATGTGGGTTTTGGCTCAAAGCAGACATGCCCAAGAGATCTTCAATGAAGCGAAACTATAAAGAGACCTAGGAAGCTATGGATGTTGTAAATCAAGGAGCTAGGAGACTATACAACAATAAAGGTAGCATGAAGGACACAAGAGATACCACACTGGATCCAATCAGATTGAAAGCTAGAGAGTAAGGTTCGAAATTAACAAAAGCCAGATGACCATTAGTCAAACTAGCACAAAGGAAAACAACCAGGACATGATTCCACAAAACCAAAGCCTTGCACAGTTGGAAGAAGGGAATGAGTGTTGTTCATTACTGGTGATCCACAAATAGGATAAACTAACTAATAATTTGTAGAATAAAGCTAATGACGATTTCATGAGCATTGATATTAGTAAAGAAATGATGGAAAAGGACAAAATAAAGATCAAGATGCAAGGTATAAATAGTGAGACTCAAAATATGGGTATGAAAAACAAAGGAAATACCAAGATTGACCAATCCTAAGTTTACAAAGGAAGGAAAATATGGAAAAGGATGTTCAAGAAGTTGGAAAAAACAGCATTAATACCAATTGATAGGAATGTAAGGGAACCAGTGGTGTGAAATAATAATGCCAAGTTGCAATGCAGTCGTAGGCACCCAAAATTATCAACTCTCAATTGTAATGTAGTAACGGTGAGTACAGGTCGTCCCACAGAGATAGGGAGTTCATTCTTGTGCTAAATGGAAAAGGGGGGTTTTCGAATGCTTTCGAACTCAAAATTTAAACAATAAAATACTAAAGAGAATTAAATTAAGAAAGATCTTGGTCTTGGTCATATCCACCATGACAATTTCACTAATCGATCCTTGACACACAAGATAATTCAATTTTATATCAAGTACTAATTGAACAATTAACCCGAACGAATACCAATTCAAAATTGATTCTTATTTCTTTCTATGGTTAATTTTCACACGCGATCCAATTAACCCTAACTATTAATTTAACCCAGATACGCACCAAAGATTAATTAATAGAAGTTTTGAAATCAACAAGAATAATTAGGCTAATTAAACTTATAAACACACGTGGTTATGCCAATTAGATGATTAATTTTCCTAAATTCAATAATACTAATCGAGTAATTGTCAAATTTAGTTGCTTCATAGATTGAACTAAGCACACGCGGTTAAAACAATCTAGCTATAGATTAATTCTAATATACTTAATATTCTACAGCAATAATAAGCTAAAAAGAACAATCATAAAATTAATTGCAGAAAAATAATTAATACTTGACATATACTTGAATAAATTCAAGCACAAGAAGTCTCACAACATAGTAGGATTGACCATGACTTCAAATCCCTCAAACAAAAAAAGGGTTTAGGCACAAAGTGCCATAAAAGAATAAAGAAGAAGTTTTTACTGCTGAAACCCTAAATAAAACTAGAAAATAAAGTGTCGATCCTTTTCTCTCACCCTAAATGGGGTATTTATAATTAGTACTTAGGATTACAATTAATGCCTATAGATAAAAACGTGAAATCGGGTGAAAAAGAGTCCAACCAGGTTAAAAAATCTGTCAAAAATTAAAAAATACGCAATTCTGCTATATCGGGTGCACATGCGCTGCCTATTTTGGGTGCATGTGCACCCTAGGCAATGCTGGAAAGTTGTCCTCTGGTCCCAGCGCACAACCGATACACAACCCCAACACATATGCCCTGGGACTTCACTTTCATATTTAATTTTGACCCTGATACAGACTGAATTTGGCAAAATGCAAAACATAAAAGTTTAACTCTATATCTTAACTTTCCAAAAAAAAAAATCTTGAATCACCTCAATTGAAGCTGAGATACGAAAGTTATGTCGAATCTACCAAACTGTGTCAGAATCACTCTTCACCGGTACACATTTTTCAACATTGCAATTTTGAACAAGATACGCACAGAATTATGGAAAACTCAAAACATGAAAGTTGTAGAATTCTTCAATAGCTTTCCAAATCATCCAAAATAATATCAATTGGACCTTGGACTTGAAAGTTAAGCTTGAAATACAAAACAACATCCAAAATGGCTTCATACTCGATTGCATGTTTTGCCCTTAGCATTTTCTTTCATCTTTTTCCATCTTTTTTAGCTCTTGTTCACTTTAACCCTACAAAAACTAAGAATAACCAAATTAATCTCAATAATAACTCAAATCTTGCTTACAACACATAAAAACGTGGTAATTGGTACACATGAAATATAGCACAATTATGAACTTATCAACCAGTCACGAGTAAAAAGAGAAAACCTAAAGGAAGGAAAAATGTAATTGGTCTACCAGAGGAGAACAGCAAAAGAAGTTGAAAGCAGGTGGTCAAGTTTCTGAACCAATAGATAAGGTATTGGAGTCCAACCTGAATAGGGCTCTCAATCCCCAATGATATTCTGGTGGGGAATTGTTGAGACGTAGGGAACCCCTTAACAATTCCCCAACATAAGTAGGTTAATAGACTCCACCCTCAATATATGATCTTTTTGAGTGAAACTAAAACGAAAAAAAAATTGAATACTGTGAAGCAAAAACTAAAATTTGATGATCTGTTTGTCATTGAACCTACTAGAAAAGCAAGATGATTGGCTGTGATTTGGAAGAAAGAGGCAATGGTGGATAGAATTCAATTTACTAACTTTTCCATCGAGGTTCTCATAAATGACAAAATAAGTGGAAAAAAAGTGGTGGATTTTTTTTTTATCTATGCTCTGTAGTACTGAGGACCAGGTGAGGAATTAGCAATGGAAAAATTCGACTACTAGGAAGAACCTTTGGGGGTAAATACTGGACTATCTGTGGTGAACTTCAATGACATTTTGTCCAATGAAGAAAAATATAGTGGAATTAGGAGAGAGGAATGGACTTTTAAAAACTATATAGATTTTGTTGAGATTAACAAACTCATTAACCTAGGTTTTAAGGGTATTCCTTGGACTTGGTATAATGGAATGGAAGAGAGGAAACAGGTCAAGGAAAGACTGGATAGATAGTAGAGCTGCCTAGAGTGGAAATTGTTGTTTGACAAAGCTAATGTGGAACATATTGAAAATGAAGCATCTGACCATTGTATGCTTTTTTACTTTCATGTTTGATAGAAAGTGGCTTCAATATAAAGAGGTTGATGGGGGGTTATAAAAGAAGCTTGGAAGGTTGATAGTAGGGGATCTAGGCTAGATTGAATTACAAGGTGAAGTGTTGTAGAGTTAGATTATTATAAATTGGAACAGTTCTTTAAAGATCAATGCTGCAAAAGAAATAACTAAGATTAAAAAGCAGATTAAAGATATTAAAGGGGAAAGGGGTCAAAATAGGCAGGATTTGTTGGCTGAGCATTATAAGCAGTTGGAGAAGGCCTATAAGTAGGAAGAGATCTACTGGAGGCAAAATGCTATAGTTAAATGACTAAAAGACAGGGATAAGAACACTAGTTACTTCCATGCTTGTGTTGCTGGAAGGAGAAGAATCATTACCATACGTAAAATCCAGAAAACAAGTGGTGATTGGTGTTGTACTGAACAAGAAGTTGAAGGAGAGATCCAATTTTCACTTTTTCTTATCATGGAGATTTTGTAGAAATACTCCAAGGAGTTCCCCAGGTTATAGATGATCAAATGAATAGCACTCTTTTTAAACCAGTAACAGATAAGGAAATTGCTGATGCCTTATTTTCTATGCATCCCAACAAGTCACCCAGACCTGATGGGATGTCCTTTATTTTCGTTTTCCAGAAGTTTGGTACATTGTAAAGAAGGATATTATTTTAGCTATAAAAAATTTCTTCTATTCTAGTAAACTTCTCAAATCTACTAATGAAACTCTCATCTCTGTCATTCCTAAAGTAGAGAATCCTACTTTAGTCTCTTATTCAGACCCATAAGTCTATGCAATGTTATGTACAAATTGATTTCCAAAATCCTGATTGCTAGACTTAAGCCTTAGCTACACTTGTGCATTAGTGGTACTCAATCAACCTTTGTTGCTAACAGCCTTTGTTCTTAACAAACAAATTCTGGACAATGTCCTTATTGCCCCTGAGTTTTTCCATAGCCTTAATAATAAAAGAAGAGGTAAAGAGGGATATTTGGCTTTAAAATTAGACATGGCCAAAGCCTATGATAGAGTAGAGTGGTCCTTTATGAAAAATGTTCTTGCTAAAATGGTATTATGTTCTCTTTGGATCAATTGGATTAAAGAATGTACATCTACTGTTACCTATTCTGCAGTCAACATTAATGGAGAGAAATGTGGCTATATTCATCCTTCTAGAGGAATTAGACAAGATGTGATCCCTTCTCAGCTATCTATTTTTATTTTGTGCATAAGGCTTTTTTAGCTTACTCGGGCAAGCTACAGAAAAAGGCTTATTACTGGATATAGAATTACAAGGCATAGTCCAACTATCTCTCACCTCTTTTTTGCAGATGACTCACTCATTGTTTGCAAAGACAATGCAGCTAAAGCTAACCACATAATGGAAATTTTTCACAAATATGAGAGGGTTATAGGACAGCTAATCAAAACATACAAGTCTTCTGTGCTTTTTTCAGAAAAAACATCCCTTTTGTTGATCAGATGATAATCACTGGTATTCTTGGCAACATGAAGCATGTGAAGCAAAGTAAGTATCTTAGGCTTCCAACTGTTATGGGAAGATCAAAATACCAGGTCTTTGAGTACGTAAAACAAAAATGAGTTCCAAACTGAGAAGCTAGAAAGGGAAACTACTAAAGTGCTTGCCAAGCTGGAAAAGAAGTGATGTTGAAATTAATAATTTTAGCAATGCCTAGCTATGTAATGTCCTGTTTCAAGCTACCCAAGAAGCTATGTAAGGATCTGAATTCAATGATGGCTCAATTCTGGTGAGGAAATAAGAACCAATACAAGAAATTGCACTGGATGAAGTGGGACTAACTTACTGTAGTCAAAGGAAAATTAGCATTCGGTTTCAGAAAGCTTTTCTTTCAATGAACCATTACTAGCTAAACAATTTTGGAGGATGTTTACCAATCCAAATCTTTTGATGGACAAGGCTTTAAAAGGTAAATATTACCCAAAACTGGAGATTTGGGATCCAATGGCCAGATGCAGTGCTTCATGGGCCTAGAAAGCGATCCTTAATTCCAAACATGGTTCAAAGACTCGGTCGAGTTTGAGTTGACTCGGCCGAGTCATGACCGGAATAGCTCCCACCTGACCAATAACGCACCGCTCCTTATCGGATTTCTAGAATCGGCATAGTAACTCTATGAGACTCGACCGATTTAAACAGATTTGATGCACTGAGTCAAAAACTCAGAGAGACTCGCCTATTTTTTCTGAGTCGACTCATGAATAGCAGGAGAATGAAACTTTCAGGTGTTAAACGAGGGTAAAGTAATTGCATACCTCTGAAGATCTGAACGGCGGCATAAGCTAGCTCCGACTTATTTCTTTTTTCAATGAAATAGCAGTAGATCTAAACCATGTTTTTATTTCTTTTTTGAATGAAATAGCAATAGATATGTAAGGAGTCTCATGAGTTTTTGGAGTTTTTGTTGTTTCTATGGATAGATTTTTGGGTGTTTGAGTTGATCCTTTTCGGTGAAGTATGGAAGATTTAGAAATTGATAATGGGTTGTGTGGCTGGTTGGATTTTTTATCACCGATGGAAGAAGATGACTAGATATTCATTAATTGTGATTTGGGGCCTCAACTTGTAGTCTATTTCTAGTCAATCCCTAGTAGTTTTAAGTTCTTTAGCCTTCTTCCCTAATTTATTACATATACACCCATGTAGAATTTTAGAAGTTCAATTATCCTCGTTTAGTTTTTAATCAAATTTAATTTTGTTTGATTAGCATCAAATTAAGTTCAATTAACATCATTAAATCTAGAATTATAATCGTAAAAAAATGTGTTATTGTTCATTTGTTTATTATTGTCTTTTATATTTATTAAAAATTTGCTCAAATTTTTTGAATACATTTTCGATTTTTAAATTAACGTACTGCTCGATATGCAACCGATACACCGAAATCGATCAGGAACTATACGTTCCGCAACCGTTACCGCGACCGCGATTTTGAACCATGGCTCCAAGAACCTCATAATAGAAGGCTGCAGGAAGAGAGTTGGAGATGGGAAAAGCATCAAAATCTAGAAGGGCAAATGGATTTGGAATGAGCATGATGGTCTCATCAAATCAAGGAAGCCCCAAAATTGTCAAGCTCATCTAGTAAGTCACCTAATTGAGGATAGCAAGTGGAAACATAGAGTTGTTGAAGGATTTATTCAATGATAAGGAAGTTAGAAGCATATCCCGGATTCCATTGAACATCTCGGGAGAAAAGGACAGAATTGTTTGGAAACTTTCACCTTGACCACACAGTGAAATTTAGATATTATTTAGCAAAGGAATTGGCAGACAAGAGAGGCATGCAAGGACTAAAAGGAGCCAGCACCAGCAGAAAAGAAGACACTTCTAATGTGTGGAAGTTTTTATGGGGTCTGAACATCAAACATAAGTTGAAGCACTTCATGTGGAAATGCCTTCATAACATATTACCTGTTAATGCAGTGGTGAAGGCAAGAACAGGTATAGGGGATCCAATCTGCGAATGTTGTGGTAAAGGTACAGAATCTTTAGAACATATGCTTTTCTTTTGCACTAATGCTAAAAGGATCTGGAAATTGTCTCCGGTTCAATAAGATGGTTTGAGAAATTTAAGAAGTAATTTTTGGTTGTGGTGGGACGAAATCAGAGGAGCAACGTCAAAAAAGAAGATGGTAAAGAACATATATCTCTAACCATTAATATTATGTGGCAGATTTGGAAGAGCAGAAATGAGTGGTACAATTAATCAGAATCACATAGAAGAGGTAAAAAGCATCAAAGTAGCAGTGCAAGACTAGGAGGAATATAACTGCTTGGGGAAGAACGGCGATGATTTATCTCAGATCCCTGTCAGAACTGATCCTAACAGGTTATGGAAACCACCCTCAGCTGACACTAATAGAATAAATACTGTACGTTGGTATTTGTAGTAGGAGGTTGAGAATTGGGAAGGAAATTGTCGCCAGGAATAGGGAAGGACAACTACAAGCAGCCTGGGCTGCTAATGATGTTTTTTCTGGTCGTGTATTCATAGAAGAAGCTTTGGCAATCAGAAGGCTCTTTTGCTTGCTCAACAGGAAGGATGGCAGAATATAGAAATCCAGTCTGATAGCAAGCAGCTCATTAACAAAATCAACAACAATTGTGCAAATGATCTCCTAATCCCTAGCCACAATCCTAATTGACATTTGTTTTCTTAGACAATCTTTTTGTAAAGTTGCTTTCCTATTTATTAAAAGGGAAAGCAACTATGTTAGTCATTCTTTGAGCAAGATTGCTTGTAATCTCATCAATGATGTTTATTGGAAATATAGTTTTCCAGCTTGGCTATTGCTTGGAAGCTGAATGAACAAGTATCGTTTGACAAAAAATGAGAATAAAGGAAATGTGCGGTTCAATTTTACATATAGAGAAGATTAGGGTTTGTTGCTGCCCAATTAATAAATTTTAAAAAAGCAGCATAAACCTTAAGCAACCAAGACAGCATGGGGCAGAAAACGACCCACCAGATTTAGTTGAGTAGGAGTATAAAACTATTTTAATTGCCTTTCACGTGTGGAATACATGCTTATGATAATTAGGTCCCCAATTTAGATAGCTTAAGCCTTAATGACCTTTGTAGTCTCCAATTAACTTTAGTTGGTATCCATGACATTGTAAATTGTAAAAGACACATGAATAATGTACTCGTCTACATATTAACTTTAAATGCAATTTTGAGTTCAATTAATTCAAATAACTTTTAAAAAGTAAATTTAACATTCCATGTGTTTCATTTTATTTATTGTTTTGGGTTCGTTATAGGGATTAAAAACTATTAAATTGTATTAATTTTATGAAAAAAAAATAGTTTTAAATGAGTAAATTACCCTTTTACATTAATATTCTCCAACTATATTATCTCCCCTCCATTAATATGGCACCAAGTGTAAAAGTTGATGAAACATCAGGAATACTTGCTTAATTTTCTAAAGTGACAAATAATTTGGTACAAGAGAAGTTGTTTAAAGCAACATATTAAAAGATATATGGACTTACCAAAGTAGACTGAGAACCAAATTTTTTTCAACAACAGATTTTAGATGAATCAGATAAGGCTGAGAAGCCGTTAAAACAGCAAGAAAATAGCTTTTTAGGATTAACCAACCACCAGAAAATACAAAAAGCAAGAACCTAGTTATGAGGTATCCTTCAATAGAAACTGAAATTTTTGAGAACCATATTTCTTACTTTAAATCAACAATAGTTTTTAAGACCTCTGAAATTCAGAATCACCTAAGAATCTCAGCAAGGTTGATGAGGTGACAAAAGCAGAGGAATCTAAAGTTGAAGTAGAAAGTGATATGCTAGTCAAAAAAGGTGTTGAAAACAAGTTAGAAGCAAACAATAGACGAAGGAGATCATGAACATAAAGTTGCATGAATTTATGAGAGCGGAGAATCACAAATGTAGACCTTGTGGAGTCAAAGATTCACAGAGTTTGGGAACATACGAAAGACAATTTTTCAGAAGTTTTTTTCTCTTGCAAATTATGATTTTGTTCTTGGAGAATTTTGCAACACACAGACTAAGATGTCCCAAATTTTTTTGTTACTGCCTATAGTAAAGACGAAGAGGTCAAGAGTTCATTTGACAAAATTTCAGACCTTACAATTCTTCATTCTCCAAATCTTTAAAACTCGGGGTCGAGCGCAGTTTTTATAATAAGAGGAGCATGATGCAGTCAATAAAAGGTTCAAGAAAGAGTAAAATCAAAACTTCGCTTTGGAAGCTTGTTTTTTACGCCTTCTATAGGCTTTGTATATTTTTTCTATTTATCTCTATCATATGCTTTAATTGTGTTTAACCTTTTTAATAAAGGTAGTACGAAATTTGAATTGTGAATGGATATTCTAAATTCTAAGCTCAATTTCAACATCCTGTTGCAAATACTTCAAGATGAACATAAACTACATATATATGAAGAAAAGTCAAGAGAACTGGAGTTGAATAACAGATTTGTATGATTTTTCATTTATTACACAGGTTTACACTGAGGAGTTGCGACCAAATCAAATGTTATCTTTTAAAGAATATAAAGTTGCTTTGCTATATGGGATTGAGACCAAATCAAATATTATCTTTTAGAAAATATTAAATTGCTTTGCTATAAAGTTGTAGCAAAGCAGATTGTATGTCATTAATATACTCTAACACAACCATAATGGAAAGAATGATCGAAGAATTTGTTCATAAAATTTGACATCATTCAGTGGTTGGCTTTGCTGACATTTTTTTTTTTCGCTTTTGAGGTCATGCTTGGTTGAATCTTTGTTTCAGGTAAGATTTCATTTTGTATAATAATGTCCTAAAAATTTGAGAAGTTAGTGCATTTTTCAATTATTTACCCAATCGAAATCATTGTCCTAACTGGTAGTATTATGCTTAAAACTAACCTACTAAAATCTAATAGTAACTGGTTACTGATATTGTATTCTAGTTTTACCACAATTGCTATTATTTCCTTCTAATGATATCTATTTGAAGTTTTGAACAACTTTTTTTAATTGTGAAGTTTAGTAATCTTGAGCATTTACTTCTCTGCTAAGTGACAGATGTATACACTAAGACATCTGTTGAATTTCATTTGTCTTGTTTTTTATTTTGTAGTTGCTTAATTTTCTTAATCATAACATCCGTCCAACCATTTAATAATATATTGTCCTCTCACTTATATCAATGAGATTTTGGTATATTGTGTTTGTAATACCAAACTTTTTTTTGCTTATTTCACGTATTTTCATACTTGATCATATTTTTAAATATCCGTAATTACTGTTTTCCAGTATTAAATAATCGTTTTTCTCTTTTCAATATTTTTTAAAGTTTTTAGGTAAAAGCATAATTTTACAAAACTTGAGGGACTAAAGTACAAATTTTTAAAAAAATCTTAGGACTTCTCAAGAAGTCACTCTCTCTCTTATACCATCTTGATTGTAAAGAGTAAGCTGTCTCTTATACACATCAAAGATGTTATAATTCAAGATTAAGAATCGAGAATTAGTTTACTTTATTTTCCATCCAAATCAAATTGATGATCCAAGAATGCTCTTAAACAATTAATCCAACTTCCATCAATAAGTTTTACTTCAAGTTTTGCATGATTTTTATGTTAAATTTCAAGTTCCTTGGAAAATTAAATTGTTTAATTCTTGTTGTTTGTGAATTGATCTTTATTGCCAAATATGTTTTTGAGCTATCGGGACTTAATTGTGATTTGAAATAACTTTTTAACTATTATTTTGGAGAGATTTGATTGAAAGTTTTGACAATTCCTTACCTGGTGATATATTTGAAGTTGTAAACCCTAATTTTTAAACTTTTATCTTATTTTCATGAATTTAAGTCAACCCCTACTTCTTGTGTTCGATTATTGCCTGATTTGGGAATTTGAGGGATGTCCAAAAGTGAACCCTAATCTCAATTTTTATCCTAATGGTATAACACTCTCCTGGTTTAGGTGATTCGGGATTAGAGTTTTAAACCGTCAAAGTTTGGTTATCGAGATTGTTTTTTGAGATAAATAACGTTTACGCTTTTTTATCAGTACCTTATATATGGTTGGTTTCACAGCTCTAGAATAATTAATATTAAGGTAAGTATACTTAATTTGAATAATGTTTATGAGTTAAGTACACTTATAATTTATGCTTTCATTATGTAATGTATTATTTGTTCTATAATTTATTGTAGTATGTATTAATGATTGGTTATTATGAAGAGTTCAATAGGTCACTTGAGTGGATTTCCCTATGAGTGAGTGAATGAAATTATATGGTTAGCACTCTATTTTGTAAATGTTATATTCAGTCTATCAAGAAGACAAGTGATAGATATTCTGTTATGCCTTATCTATATAGGTGGATAATAGGTAAACCTGAATCCAATACTGGGAGATTTTTGTGAACCATGAACTCATTGATTGGCATTTGCATTTTAATTATTGAAAATGTCTCGTATATTGTAGCCTACACTGATTATATATATGTTATCTATAATTAGGCTTAAATGTTATTTACTAAGCATTATGCTTACCCCCGTTATTATTTTTCCCCTTTTGTTTGTAGTCAAGAACCAACAAGAAGCGATAGCAGGTCCTAAGTCAGTGCTTATCTAGGAGGGGATTACAGTGAGGACCCCAGTCAGTGGATTTAGAGTTTTTCTATTTACTATGTGAGGTTCAGTCTTCTTCTGTTTAGGCCTATGTGCCTAAGGACTTGTTAGAATTATCTTGTATATTGAACTTCTGATTGTCGTTTCGTTTGTGGTTTGGTACTTATACATGAGTGTGATTTGGTTATCGTGGATTGTTATGAATATGGTCGTTGAATTCCTTTGTGGTTTTGTCTTGGCTAATCTTGAGATCTAATGACAAGTATTATGAGTTGTTTATTGCTCTTATATTGTGCCTCGCATGCTTGGGGTGATCCCGAGATGCAACGTGTTATTGTCCCATTTTGGGGACGTGACATTGAGTGGTATTAAAGCATAAGTTATTTAATCTTGTATCTAACATTAAGTTGAACTGTTTTTGCTTTGAGTGCAGTATTGGGGACTTGGACTTGTAACTAACTCAAGATTTGGGACTGGCCAACCCAGACTAGGAGTTACTGTGATTCCTTATTCTTAATACTTGGATAAGGAGTGGTTGAGGTGTAAAAGTATGTTATTTTATGGTTAGTGTCTGAATAATAAGAATTAACATGTGATACTTACCCTATCTGAAATGTGCAGGGAAATGGCATCTGAACTAAATAGACAGAAATAAGTCATTATAGCCCAGGAGGAGACACCTGAGCAGGAGAATGGGACTAACCAATTACAGGTTGAGAAGTTTGTTGGGACAGATCAGGGGATAAGAGGATTGCACAGTACCCGCAGCAATTACTACAGCCTCAACTATCACAGATACTCGCGCTAGTGATAGATTATACCACCATTGTAGCTATTATAGGATAGGCAGTGCATGTAGCCATTCATGCTACCCTTGTAAATCCTACACCTAGTCCACTACTACAACCAATAGCTAGAGATGTTGATTATTACTATGTGACAATTACGAAGATCAATCTTATACACTTTCGAGGGCAGACATGATCCAGATAAAACAAAAAAATGACTGAGACAAATTGAGAAAAATTTAGATTTGTTGAAGGTACCTGATGAACACAGAGTTCCAATAGTAAAGCCATACATGGTTAGCCATTCAATGCAGCAAGATGGTGAAAGGATGTCAAACCTGTACTTGCCCCTATGAAACAGGTTTCATGGGTGACATTCAGGAAGACATTTTTGGAGCATTTTTGTCCTTCAAATCTTAGAATAGAGCAGAGAGATGAGTTCAATTTATTCAGACAGACTCCAGGGATGTCAATAGTTGAGTATTCACAAAAATTTCATACATTGGGATGTTTTCTCTGGGGGTTATCAGTGATAGGGTGGAGAAATCTGGTCGTTTCATGAGATATTTGCTGAAGGAGATCCAAGAAGAAATAGGAACAGTGGATACAGATACATTTGAGAAGTTGTACGATGTTAGTGCTGGCGTAGATACATTTCTGAGATAGCAAGTAGCAGAAGAGATAAATGAGATATGTATCTAGCCACTGTCTATAGAGTCAATTCATCTGACCTACAGCACTTCCAACTGCAGTGTACGACCACAACATATATCATTTTCACAGTTTTGTGGTTTCAGGCCCCAGTCACCACAAGCGTTAGACTAAGATCACCCTTAGCTATTGTTGGATCCTCTCGAGATATTGACAAGAGGAAAGGAACGATATCAGCAACAACTCCATCTCAAGCACGACCTCATATTCTAGAGTGTGGTTATTGTTATAGTTATCACATGGAAGAGTGCAGGTAGAGGTCCAGAGCATGTTTAGCCTATGGCAATTTTGAGCACAAGATTAAGGACTGTCCTACTTTCAAGTCAGGACCATCGCAGCAGCAGATGCCACAAAGGAGGAGTAGTAGTGGCACAGGACCAACTATAGCCCAAGTCTATGCTGTGACCCAGCAAGAAGCAGATGGATCGGGTTAGGTCATGACACGTATGGTGTTAATTAAGGATGTCTCTTCAACTGCTCTATTTGATAGTGGTGCTGCGTATTCTTTCTTTTCTAGAAGACTAGGCAGGAAATTGAACATTAAACCAAATGTCTTGATACTTCTTATAGAGTGGGTGCACCAGGAGATAGGATTCTTGAGTCTAGTAGTTGAATAGGGTATCATTGGGTAATTATGAATTCAATGCTAACTTAGTACAACTTAATATGTCTGATTTGGACGTAATATTGGGTATGGATTGGTTGTCTCGCAATTATGCTCACTTGGACTGTAAGGAGAAGAAAGTTAGGTTTTACTATCTAGATAAAGAGGAAATTATATATCTGGGTCGTATCAAGAAACCAAATAAACAACCTATAGCAATACTATCAGCATTACAAGCACAGAGGGCACTAAGAAAGGGTTGCAAAGCATTCTTGGTTTTTGTGATAGTACAAAAAAGGAAGGTGCCAAGCTAGACGACATCCTATTAATCCGGGAGTTTCCAAATATTTTCCATAAGATTTGCCAGGATTACCACCAGAGCGGGACATAGAGTTTGAGATTAATCTACCACCAGAGATTGCACCAATCTCTAAAGATCCTTACAGAATGGCCCTAACAAAGGTTAAGAAATTGAAGATGCAATCACAGGAGTTGCTAGATAAGAAATTCATTAGATACTTGCTAATGTATCTCTATGGGAAGGTCTAGTATTGTCCGTTAAGAAGAAAGATGGAAGTCTCAGGTTGTGTATTGATTACCGGGAGTTGAACAAGGTCACTACCAAGAATAAATATCCCTTGCCAAGGATCGATGATTTGTTTGATTAGTTAAAGGGTGTTAGGGTATTTTCTGAGATAGATCTAAGATCCGGTTACCATTAGTTGAGGATCAAGGTGGAGGATGTTCCAAAGAGTGTCTTTTGAACTAGATATGGCCATTTTGAGTTCTTGATGATGTATTTTGGGCTGACCAATACACTTGCAGCATTCATGGACCTGATGAATAGGGTATTCCAACCCTATTTAGACAGGTTTGTGATAGTGTTCATTAATGATATCTTGATTTATTCACCTTCAGAGGAAGAGCACGAAATATATCTCAAGCAGGTTTTATAGAAATTAAGGGAATAGAAGTTGTATGCGAAATTCAGTAAATGTGAATTTTGGTTGAAAAATGTAGCTTTCACATTCTTGGGCATATCATCTTAGAGAGTGGAGCATCTGTGGATCCCAATAAGATTGAGGCAATTGTTGATTGGCCTAAACCAATGAATGTGACAGAGATTCGCAATTTCTTGGGTTTGACAGCTTACTATCAGAAGTTTGTAGAAGGATTCTCCTTGATAGCTGTGCCATTGACCAAGCTTACACAAAAGAAGACCAAGTTTGTATGGGATGCAGATTGCAAGGCTAGTTTCCAGGAGTTGGAGAATAAGTTAATATCAGTACCAGTGTTGACCTTGCTATATGGGACTAGAGGATATGTGATCTACAGTGATGCATCCAAGAATGATTTGGGTTGTGTGCTAATGCAAAATGATAGGGTCATTGCTTATATTTCGAGACAGTTGAAACCTTATGAACAAAATTATCCCTCTCACGACCTGGAATTAGTAACCATTGTATTTGCTCTCAATATCTGGAGACACTATCTTTATGGGAAAAAATGTGACGTATTTACAAATCATCAAAACATCTGAAATACTTGTTCACACAGAAGAAATTTAATATGAGACAACGCAGATGGTTAAAACTACTCAAAAACTATGAAGATAAGTTATCCCCCAAGGAAAGCCAACAAAGTAGCAGATGCACTGAGTATGAAATGTTCAAAGTTCACAGCCAACATGTTGATAAGGCATATAGAGGAACTTAATTTGGAGATTGTGGAGTCCACAGCCAATGGCTTAGCAGCACTTGTGGTGCAACCGACCTTGATAGACAAGATTAAACAAACTCAAGTTATAAATCCAGAGTTAATGAAGATCAGGAACAGCGTGAAAAGTAGAGATCTAGGGAAATTTCATGTTGAAAATGGCATTGTTCAGTTGCAAAGACGACTCTGTCTACCTACAAATGAAGATTCGAAGAAAGAGGTTATGGCCAAAACTCACAGTTCTAGATTCTCTATTCATCCAAGTAGCACTAAAATGTACAAGGATCTGAAATAATATTTCTGGTAGAACAACATGAAAAGATTACTCATAGATTGATAACTTTGTATCCAAGTGGTTGGTTTGTCAACAGATAAAGGTTGAGCACCAGAAGCCCAGTGATTTATTGAGTCCGTTGCCTATCCAGAATGGAAATGGGAGCATATCACGATGAATTTGGTCGATGAGTTACCCAGGACTAGATTGGGACATGATTACATGTGAGTTACTATGGACAAGTTAACGAAATCTACTCATTTCTTGCCCTTGAAGACTTCTACTCCTATGGACAGGTTAGTGAGGATCTCTATGGAAAATATTGTGAAGCTACACGACTTACCAATTAGTATTATTTCAGATCGAGATCCAAGATTCATTTCGAAGTTTTGGACAGCCTACCAGCAAGCCATGGGTACACAAGTGGTTTTGAGTTCTTCATTCATCGATGGGCAATCAGAATGAATAATTCAAACCTTAAAGGACATATTGAGAGCTTGTGATACTGATTTTAAGGGTAATTGGGATGAGCATTTGATGTTGATGGAGTTCTACAATTGGTAGCTTTAACACATTATCACAGTAACATCGGCATGACTCCGTATGAAGTTCTATATGGAAGGAAATGTCAGTCACCTTTATATTAGGATGAAGTTGGGGAAAGATAACTAACAGGGCCAGAGTTGATTCAAATTATAGTAGACAAGTAACTGTTATTTGAGATAGACTTAAGGCAGCTTAAGATAGGCAAAAGAATTGGGTAGATATGAAAAGAAGACTATTAGAGTTTTAGGTTAGGGACAAGGTATACTTAAGGGTTTCACTGATTAGAGAAGTTATGAGATTTGGTAAGAGCAGGAAATTGAGTCCAAGATTTGTGGGACCCTTCCAGATACAGCAAAGAGTTAGAAATTTGGCATTTCAGTTGGCTTTACAACCAAAGTTGGCTCGAGTGGATAATGTAATTCATATTTCACATCATCAAATAGAGATGACCACGGTTCTAGTTTTGGAACCGGACCGCCGATAACCGACTAATCTGGAACCGAAACCATCACATTCGGTTCTAGGAATCGTCAAAACTAGAACCGCATACAAACTTCTGGTTCTGGTTCCGATTCCGGTTCACTATTTTTTGGAATCGGAACCTAAACCAGGTAAATTTAAAAAACTAAGAAGGGTCAAAATGACTGTTGGTATGTGTGTCTGTTGCCACAGCAGACACACTAACGGTCACTTGACCGTTGGTATGCTTGGCAGCCTTCACTTATGGGCCATAAGCTATTTTTCTTCTTTTTTTTTAATTTTTAAATTTTATCTATAAATACTCCTTCTTCCTACTATTTTCAACACACAATTCTCTCAACTATACACATCTCATTCTCTCAAATACTCTCAATTTTTTCATAGTCTCTAATATTATTTATCAATTTCTATTTATTGTCTATATATTTATAATTTTAATTTATTTGTTATTATACTATTTTTAAGTGTCATTTATTTTCTCTAATTTTCATAAATTCTATTAGTTATTTGTTATAATAGATTTTTTTTTATACAAATTACTATTTTCTAATGGATAGTCAAAATTTCGAGTAATCTTGGAGATGATGTTGAAATAACTCCCGATTCTAGAAGTAAATCAACAAAACCTCCTATTTCTAAGGCTCCAAAGGCCGAAATGTTTATGAAATATTTTACAAAAAAAATTAGATAACGAAGGGAATCCTACTAATGCAGTGTGTAATTATTACAAGGCTAGCTATAGTTGGAAAAATAGCAGCAAATACGGAACACTGGATTCACTTCTACAAACCTGAAGGAACATCCAGGGAATCCGGCATTGACAAGACACAATCTCAAATACCCGAGTATGCAGCTTCATCCTTTAATCCTATATTTAAATTTTCTAATCAATAATATAAAACTAGATTAATTAATTTTGTTTGTGGACACATCTGTCCTTAAATTTTTCTGAAAAAAGAAATATGTACATTTTTAACAAACATAAGTGAATCCACAAATTAAACGTATTACTAGAACAATTTTTGCACGTAAAATTTTATAATATTATAAAGAACGAAAAATAGACTATTTTGGTAGATATCTTCGCAAAATTAGAATATTGCATTTCAATTTGTAATGATATTTGGAGTTATTATAGGAATAGAAATTCTTACATGGGTGTAACTGCTCATTGAATTGATGATAATTGGATTATGCAAAAATGGATAATTGTTTTTCGTATATTTAATGAAAGTCACATAGCCATAAATATAAGTAATATGATTAAAGAGATTTTAGACGAATATGACTTGGTAAATAAAATTTTTTGAATCAATTTTGATAATGCTACTTATAATACTGCATCGATTAGATATTTAAAAAATTATTGTGAACCACAAGTAGGACGTAAATTTTTTCATATTAGGTGTGCATGTCACATTTTAAATTTAAGTGTTCTAGATGATTTGAAAACACTTAATGCTTCTTTTGAACCTATTAAGGATGCAAGTAGTTACCTAATTGGCCATCCAAAATAAGTAAAGAATTGGCTAAATTTTGTATTTATAAAGGAAGGAAACCTAAAAAATTTGTTTCATCATGATGTTCCTAATCGTTGGAACTCAACTTATGATTTACTTAATAATTCTTTAAAATATAATAATTTATTATGCGAATTTTTTAGAACAGATATCCTAGTAATTTTGATTTGCATCCTCATCTATGGGAAACTTGTAGAAAAATGGTAGAAGTTTTGCATGTTTCTAAAACTGATACTTGTACTTTATCTAGTGTTTATTGTCCTACATCTCATTTATTTATACCCCAAACATATGACATAGTTAGTATTTTAGAAGATAGTGTAAATGACATTATTTTGCAAAGTGTTGTTCTTGATATGTTACAAAAATGGCTTAGTTATTATTATCATATTCCACCTATGTATTTAGTTGTTTCTGCTTTAGATCCTCATGTTAAAATTGATGGTTTGATGCAATATTTGAAAGCATATTATACTATAATAAATCAAATATCAGAATATATTTTTCTTAAAGACAACATAGTGGATCCAATTGAAGTTGTTGAAATGACTAAAGAGTGCTTATATATTCGTACATTAAATAGTGATTATCAAGTTCAAATTCCGCAAAACAGTGCTAGTAGTAGTCCACGGAATACTACTAGTACTACTAGTACTATAAATATCCCCGCATCTAAAAAAATATTACATATTTTGAAAGGGTCAAGGGGCAGTACTAGTAGTACAGAATTTGATATTCATCTAACTATTTCTTTTGAATTCCAAGATGATGATAGCCAGGATCTAGTGGAAGCAAAGAATTTTTGGTACTGGAATCGTAGGGTAATAAGTCAAAGGTTTACCCCATCATTTCTCTTATTGCAAAGAAAATTTTACCAACACCAGTATCAACTATATCAGTCGAACAAGCTTTCAGTACGGGTGGAAGTATTTTGGACGAGAGACGATCTCAATTGAGTCCCGATCATTTCGAGATTCAAGCATTATTAGCAGCTTGACATGATGCGAGTATAAAGGATCAAGAAATTGAAATTAAGACCGAAGCAGATATGAACGAGAGTGATAAGAGTATACTATAGTTGCTTCTTCAAGTAGAACAAACTCGGACATTGAATAAATTCTTAATGACCTTAGCCTATTATAGTCTTATAGGCCAATGTAATTGACACATTTAATTTTTCTTTAAATTATCTTTTTGTTATAGATAAGTCAAAATGTATATTTACTTTAATTTTTAATAACTCAATAAATAATGCAATAGTATACTTTTTTTCTAAAACAAAAGTCTACAATTGACATATAAATAAAATATAATTTTTTGTTTCTCATATTAACTTGTATTAATTTTTTTGGTATTATAATTTCTAATTTTTTTATTTTTTATTTTTAAAAATTTGAAATCGGAACCGGATAGAATCGGGGAACCAGCCAGAACTGTCGGTTCCACCTTTTCTCGAAACCAGAACTAGTAGTTCCAGAACCATGGACATCACTAGCTCCAAATATACGTATCCAATCCAAGTTACGTGATCGAGTATCAACTTCTTAGTGGTAAAGAAGAATTAATTTATGAAGAGTTATCGCCTTCGCTTTAGTAATACTAAAGAACAAGTTCTTCGACATCACTCTATTTCGTTTGTTAAGGTTCAACAGTCTAATCATTTAGAAAGGGAGGCTACTTGGTAAACTAAATCTGACATGCGAAACAAATACCCTTGTTTGTCTCGTAGCTACATTAAGTTTCGAGACCAAAACTTTTTTAAGGAGGGGAGAGTGTAATACCTGAATTTTTTTGCTCATTTCACGTATTTTCGTACTTGATCATATTTTTTAAATATTCGTAATTATCATTGTTAAGTATTAAATAATAGTTTTCCCCTTTTGAATATTTTCTAAAGTTTTTGAGTAATAGTATAATTTTACAAAAATTGAGTATAAAACTAAATTGCATATTTTAAAAAAAATCTTGAGAAATCTCAACGAAGTCATTCTCCAGCACATTCCATTTGATTGTAACCCGTAAGCAAAATCTTCAATTACCCCTTTCAAAACTCCTCCAATCCAAAATCATAAATCTTAGAATTAGTTTAGAAATTACATTTAGATCCAAATACAATTAGTAATCTTGGAATACTCTTAGATTTTAATCCAGGTTCACAAGTGCAAGTTTTACTTCAAAATTTATAAGAGATTTTCATGTTAAATTTCAAGTTTCTCAGGAAATTAAATTGTTTAATTCTTGTTGTTTGTGATTTGATTTTATTACCAATTATGTTTATGAACCAATAGATTTGATTTGTGATTTGAAATGACTTTTTAACTATTATTTTCTAGATTTAAATAAGGGTTTTGACAATTCCTTACCTTGTGATATATTTGAAGTTGTGAAACCTAATTTTTAGACTTTTATCTTATTTTCACGAATTTAAGTCAACCCCTACTTGTTGTGTTCAATTATTGCCTGATTCGAGAATTTGGATATTTCCCAAAAGTGAACTCCTACCTTGATTTTTATTCTATTGGTATAACACTATATTGGTTTAGGTGATTCCGAGTTAGTGTTTTAGACCGTCGAAATTAGGTTGTCGAAATTGTTGTTCGATGGTAAGTAACATTTACGCCTTTTGATCGGTACCTTGTGTATAGTTGGTTTTGCAGTCCTAGAATAATTGATATTAAGGTAAGTATACTTATTTTGAGTAATGTTTATGAGGTAAGTACGTTTCTAATTTATGCGTTCGTTATGTAATGTATTGTTTGTTTATTTATTGCACTATGTGTTAATGATTGGTAATTGTAAAAAGTTCAATAGGCCACTTGAATGGACTTGGTTATGATGACAAATAAATGAAATGATATATTGAGTACTATGCTCTGTAAATATTATACCCAATCTATCGGGAAGACAAGTAATAGATACTCCGTTATACCTTGTCTAATCGAACGTTTAATAGGTAGACTTGGATCAGTACTGGAAAGACTTTTGTGTACCATGAGTTCATTGATCGTCATTTGCATTTAATTATTGAAAATATCTCGCATATTGTACCCTGCACTGATTATATATATGTTATTTATAATTAGGCTTAAATGTTATTTACTAAGCACGATTTTATGCTTACTCCATTATTGTTTTCCCCTTTTGTTTGCGGTTGAGGACCAACAGGAGGGGATAGCAGGTCTTGAGTCGAGTGCTGATCTGGGAAAGGATTACAGTGGGGACCCAGTTAGTGGATTTAGAATTTTTCTATTTACCGTCCTTGTGTGAGGTAAGGTTCTTGTGTTTAGGCCTGTGTGCCTAAGGACTTGTTGGAATTATCTTGTATATCGAACTTCTAATTGTCGTTTCGTTTGTGGTTTGGTATTTGTATACAAGTGTGATTTGGTTATCGTGGATTGTTATGAATATGATTGTTAAATATACCTTTGTAGTTTTGTCTTGGCTGATTTTGAGGTCTAATGACAAGTATAATAGTTTGTTTTATTGCTCTTGTACTGTACCTTGCATGTTTGAGGTGATTCCAAAGTGCGGCGTGTCCTTGTCCCGTTTTGGGGACATGATAGTGTTATGAGGGTGGAGTTTAGAAAATTTTCTACATTTCTTCATTCAATTTCTATGTTCATTTAAGTTTTTAAAAATATTACTCCCTCCGTCGCATTTATTTTGTCACACTTTCTATTTTGAGATGTCCCAATCAAAATGTCACATCACCTAAAATAGATGATTTTATTTGTTGAAATTTCATATTTATCCTTTCAAACATTCAAAAATTTTCCGATCCCAATAACCAATGGGCTATAATATTCAATTCATTATCCTTCTTTTCTCTCTCCTCCCTCCTCTCTCCTCCCTCCTCTCTTCTCTCTCCTCCTAATTAAAACTCTCAATTGTAAATATTTGTCATTTAATGATGTCAAGTCAATTCAAGTTAATAAGCGCAATTGTGGATATTTGATAAAAATTTATAGTTACCTAAAATTTTGTACAAATATGTGAAGTGACATTTATATTGAGATAGAAGGAGTACAAAACAAAATAGAGTCCCGTTCAAAGAACGAGGTCATAAACAATTATTCAATAATTATCATCTAGCTTGTTGTTAGAACATATCTAATAAATAAAATAATTAATCAAATTAATTATCCACGTTGTAAGTTATGTGGATATAACAAACATAAACAAAAATCTATTATATGTAAAAGTAAACTATGTGAGTCAATTATGTTGAATCAAAAGTTTAGGACTATTACCACATGTGCATCACTGTGGATAGGGGCGACTTAATCCGAAAACTCTACCCAACTCAAATGCACTTGGGGCTAAATGGGTTAAGTTTCTGAATTTCAAATTACTTAGGTCAGTTTACCCAACTTTAGTAGGGTTGGGTTGGGTTTTAAAAATAAAACCCAATCCAACCCGATTAACTCAAAAGATTCAATTATATATATATTTTTTTCCTAATTATTTCATCTAATTTATATTATGTTTCTTTTTTTATTTTTGAAATGACATCTAATTTATCATATTGTTTATTTTTTTCTTTTTATTATTAACCTAACTATTTTATTTTTGATCAAACATATATTTTTAATGGATGATTTTACAATCATAAATTTTTTAAAATTTTTTTATTAGTTTAGATTTTTAACCCAAATAACTCGAAAATTCGAGTAACCCGCTCGACTAATATTGTGGTTGAATGTCTTCCTAGTTGTGAAACGAGCTTTATGTACTTAAATGCGATAAACAAGATGAAAAATAAGAATCCGTTTATGTATCCATTAAAACCATAAGAAAATTAGGGTGTCAACCAACTTTAAAATATTGGTTCGCTAGTTTAAAGCTACTGTTTAGAGAGTTGATACCATTTGCATGCTACAAAACCTGTTTATTGTATTCTGATAACAGACACAAATGTTCTAAGATCATGTCTATATTCACTATATGCTGACAAGTTCAGTCGAATATGAAATTATCCATATATCCATTTAACTGCGAATCACTGTACTAAGTTGCAGATTGATCATGAATTTCTGTTAAATTTGTTGATGAAATGTTTCATTTCAACAAAGCAATTCGTATGGTTAAATCTGATGCTAAATGTCTGTGGTTGATACCGTAACAGATAATGAGAAACCAATATTGACGAATGATAATTCGTTGATTGATTCACTTCAATTTATCAAACTCAAGCGCTGGCAGTGGTGGCTTTTGGTTGCCCCCAATATACTGTTTCTTCTTGTTGGTCAAGCTGCATCTGTCCTGGGAAAATTTTACTATGCCAAGGTGGAAATAGCACATTGCTGGCCACACTTCTCCAAACAGCTGCCTTACCAATTCTTTGCATCCAATACGTATTCACTGGCTCCTCCCACACACCTTCTAATATAGTCAACCCGCCTTCTCTTCATACTGTTTGTTCTATCTACTTTGTCCTCGGAGCAATAACAGCTGGCGATAATATGATGTATTCGGTTGGACTTTTATACCTCTCTTCCTCTACTTATTCCTTTATTTGTGCTATGCAGTTGGCTTTCAATGCCGTATGCTCTTTCTTTATCAATCACCAAAAGTTCACTGTTTTGATTCTTAATTCTGTGGTTGTCCTCACATTATCTGCCGGTCTATGCTAGCTGTTTATGGCGAATCAAGTGAACCTTCAGAGTCTCAAAGGGGAAATATGTTATTGGATTTGTTGCTACATTGGGAGCATCTGTTCCGTATTATCTCTTACTTTCTCTTATGCAACTCTCTTGTCAGAAAGTTCTGAAGAAGGAAACAGTTTCTGTGGTTCTTGAAATGCAAATTTATACATCACTGGTAGCCACTTGCATCTCAAGTATTGGTCTTTTCGCTAGTGGAGAATGGAGAACATTGCATGGCGAAATGAATGCTTTTAGCACAGGAAGACTTTCTTATGTTACGACTCTGGTATGGACAGCGGTATGTTGGCAGATTTGTGCTGTTGGTGTGGTGGGTTTGATATTTCTTGTATCGTCTTTGTTCTCCAATGTTATCAGTACTCTTTCGTTGGCAGTCACTCGATCGCTGCACTCATAGTCTTCCGTGACAAGATGAATAGTGTTAAGATAATTGCCACGCTTATGGCTCTTTGGGGTTTTACCTCTCTGCATCTATCAAAATTACATTGATAATATTAAGGCAAGGAAAACACGAGCCAATGCTGAAGGCGCCACTAATGACTCCTTGTGCTGATGATTTTGGAAGAGGAGATGGAGTTTTGAAGATAGCCTGCACTTCTCTTTGGAATTATCAAATATTCATCGTATGCAAGAGATGTTTCCTTAGTCCTGTAGGCTTTAATTTTGTTCTTTACATTTTAGCTTATTTTAGTAATTTAATTTGTCATATCACATGAGACCTGATTGATAAATCGATCGGATTAGACTTAAAAAGTTTTACATAAATCTTTGAATCTATGAGGAAGAACCTTCTTTGTGCAGACTTGTAGTTTTCAGGGGGAAAAAAATACCCCGGAACAAGCTACCTGAGTTAAGTATGGTTAAAAGAGGAAAGGTTAGCTTGCTGGAAGACAGCAATGTACCCCCTTGAGGAAAGATGCCTATTATGTAAAGAAGATAAGATGGCTTGCAATGAATAGCATCAAACATAGATTGGAATGTAGTATTGGTGGACACCTTTAACAATGGGAATTGGATTAGTGCAATCGCTTATTTTTTGCTTAAAAATTCACTGTTCTATGAAAGAAGTTATGTGCGGAAATAGGATGGGGATGGAGGAAAATTGTGTCAATATATTATGCAACAAACTGCTGGAAAGAGTTGTTATAGAATGATATGGACCTCTGAAGCCCCAAAGGAGCTTTCCTTCCCCTGTTCTACGTATCTTATGTGGGCGGGGGATGTCATCCTCGCTACTGAAAATTGAAAACCTAAAAAAAAGCTACATGTTTTCAGTGCTGCAGCATGGTGTACAAGTTGAGGATCTACAAAAGCAATTACTGTTTGGACAGAAGTAATTTACGTGCGCAAGGTGGTTCCCAAAAGGTAAAAACTGAGCAAAAAGTGGTTAATTAAATTTTTGCTCAATAGTTATTACATCTATGGATTGGCAGAAAATTCTTACAATGACTCAATTTATAATCTTACCTGTGAATCTTTGTGGTCTAAATAAAAGTTTATGATTAAGCAATACATACTGGTGTAAGAAAATAATATTGCGAATCTTGTTTAAATTACAAGGTCAACACATAAGATTGTGAATCGTCTCTACATAAGAATTTCCCTAAATGGGCTAGTTTACAAACAACAAATGCTTTTTTACACCCTTGACTTATAATTGCACATTAGAATTGAAGCACAATCCCTGCTCCTATATACCACATACTATTCCCCTGTGAACTGTGTTGCTGCTGATTTGCTAAAGCTTTTGTTATCCAATGGGTAATGCCAAGTACTGTTTAGCAACTAAGAAAGGCCCCTTCTTAGTTGCTTGAGCTAGAAAGGCAGATAAGATATTAAGGAGATAAAAGAGTTGGGAGGTCAGCATCCTAGGAACCTTTCCGCCTGTTGTTGTGGGAGTGATATAGAAGAGCATTTGACAACGTTGACACTTCGATAATGCAAGTTGAAAGTATAGCAAGTCGAAGTAATTTTTGGTTGCAGTTACAACTTGCAACAACAAAATCATGGATGAAATAGGTTATCAATCCCCTATGTAGGTGGAACGATTAGGCTTCCGGCCAGTATACTATAATCTACACACCACCTAAATATTATAGACATAAAAAGCTAAGCAAGAATGTAGCATTTCAATCATTATTATTATAGATATTATTTGAAATAAATATTATGATATTTTTTTGAGATGTAACGTATGTAAAAAAAAAAGATAGTTAAAAAACGTGATTAAAGAATCTATGCAAAAGTAGGAGGATTTTTTTTTTTTTTTTTAACTTTTAGTTGCACTAACCTTCAACCTACTCATTTAGGATTAGTTGGTAAAATGGAAAATGATATGTGCGAGCATGAATGTTGGTTGATGAATTATCCTTCGCACTTTCATCATGTCGATCGATCAACTATTTGATATTAAATATCAAATACACTAAAGAAAAATTTGTTGATAAAAGAAAAAAAAAAAAAGGAAAAAAAAAAAAACCTTTAGTATTTAAAGTATACAGAATGGAATTTAGAGATTTGAGTAGGGTAATCTAGCTTGTACTTTGACCCCAGCTAGCGCCATTGACTTCCAGTGTATAATGTATACACCTAAGTGATCGCTCAAACTTTTCTATCCTTTTAAAAATTGTATGCAATATCTATGAAAATATTTAGAAGTATTCGATTTGATATTATTTATAAATTTTGTAGTTAGTATTAAAATTTATAAATTTTGTATATATTAATTAATATTATTTATTTTATGCAATTCTATTATTGACATAAAAAATCAGTGATTTCCCCATTACGAGGAGTCAGAACTGACAAGGTACTTGTCCTTGTTACTCATTAGCTTTGTGTTGACTTTATTATTTAAACTGCTCCCAGTTGTGATAGTGATGAGTGAGTTGAAAACTTTTTCCTTGTGTGAGCCATCTCTTTTGCGATATCTTTTTTTGCGAAAATAATGGATGCAATTTTTTTTTTTTTTTTTCAGTTCAGTTTCTGTCTCTTATACTAATGTGTAGTACATAGTTTCAAATAATTTGATCAAATATACACACTGATTTCATTGGTGTGTAGGGGCAATGGCACCCCTATATCAGGCTAATTTTACTTTTTTAACTTTTAGTTGCACTAACCTTCAACTATATTCTAGAATTAGTTCGGTATAACGGAAATGATATTTGTATGCATGAACGTTGGTTGATGAATGATCCTTCACACTTCTATCACCTCAATTCATCAACTATCAGATAGTATTTAATATCGGTAAAAAATTATGTTGATAAAGGGAAAAAAAAAAAACCTTTTTTTTAAGGAATGGGGTTTAGAAATTTGAATAGGATTATTGACATGTAGTATTTTGTGGTGTTAAACGAAGATTACTCAAGATTCTCAAACCACAATAATAATCAATTTCCATGACGATATTATTGTCCTTATGCAAACATCTAGATGTGTATCTGAGCCATCACTTGGGTGGTGCATAAAATTATTAGTAGTGCATTCCTCCTATATTGAGTAAGTGCTTACATATTGTTTTTTTTTTTTAAAGGGGAATTTAATTGTGTAGCCAATGTTCATGATAAGTTTTGCCGCAAATTTAAGATTAGAGATTGACATTTGGCATAATTTAGTAGTATCTAGTCAACCCATCATTGTGTGTACATATTCCTGTGTGCATATAACTATCTATAAATGTATTAGTGACTTTTTGATTTCAGTGTAATTTTATATAAATTAATAAAATGATAAAATTATTAATGTGTCATTATTTATGAAAAAAGAAACGAATTTAATGAATTATCTAAAATTAAAATTTGATGATTCAATATAATTTTATCACGTAAATTTATTTTGACAAATAATTTTAAATTTGTGAATTTATAACTTCTTTTTTTTTTTTAATTTGGATTGTACTTTTATACTAGACTAGTTAAATTATCAAGAGTCACCTCATAAGTCACAGTTTCACATCCAATATGAAATGAAAATTCAATTAATTTAATAGAGGGTGCATGAATCTTGGTTTATATGATTTTTTTTTTTTTTTTGGTTCCCCGGCAAGACATATATGTTTGTTTGTTAATTGAACTTTGCCAACCTTTTATTTAATGCAAGTTTACTTGCGAAAACTAGCTTCAATAATTTACGTTCTCACCTACTTAGATGCAAACTGAGTCAATTACTTCATGTAATGACTTTTTTTTATTGTTTTTTTTTTTTTTCTTGTAGAAGCCACCTTCTCGATCAATATATATATATAATACTACAGTATTGGTAAAAGATATTGGCGAGTAATCATACAACTAAGCTGACTCACTCTTGTAATTATCTTGTATAAATTATAATTCCGTAATTCAATTTTACCATCAAGAAATGTAATTGAGAAATTATTTATTGTAATTTATAGATCACTAATTCTTGTTATAAATTTAGGTAAATGAAAATTTAATAATTATCTTAAGAAAAAGGCTTCAAAGTTATTATTACAAATTTTGAAAGCAAGAATCCTTCAAACTCTTTCTTTATTTATTTTGCTCTAATAGATGCCCATTGAGTGCATCAATTCACTGCCTAAATGAAAAGGGAGGAGAATGCAGTGTTGCAATGATAGCAATTGAAGCCGAGACAGCGCATATGACCTCGAATTAAGATAGGCGACATTACCACTTTGGCAAACTTTTACTTTGAATGGAAATGCTGTCTATCATGGATACACATTTATTTGTTATAATAGACAGTAATTATATTCTAACTAAAATGGCCATTATCTTGAACCTAAATGAGTAGATATTGGGTTAGTTTCATCTAATAAGGTGACGTTATGCTTACATAATAATTAATGTGCATATATCTTTTGATTTTTTTTCTTTGCTCAGTATCATTAGTTTCTCTAAGATGAGTAATGAATAAGTCCGGATTATGATTAAGTGTTGATTATAACTTGTGACAATCTTCTGGGACTAAGGATCTTCTGTCTCACATCCTGTGATACTCCCTATCACACCACTAACTGAACAATTAAGATTACTTTACTAAAATTACTCCACACAATCTTTACGGTTCATTTGGTGGTGTGACAGAAAACTTTGTGCCATCTTCTGAGTTCTTTAATTAAATCTTCCTTATAATTTTCTTTGACTTTCTTAGTTAACATTTAACAAGCAATAATAAAGCGACAACGATGAACAGCCTTAATAGTAAGAAACTTTTCCTATAATCTATTAATCACGAGTTCGAGTCACTAAGAGATAAGAAAAAGTTAAGCTTAAAAAAATTTTTAAAAAATCAATAATAAAGCTAGACGAAGATTTTAAGATATAACTTTCCGAAAGCCTATTGGATTATAGTGATTTCTAATTAAAAAAAAAGAAAAAAGAAAATTAGACATGCATAATTTGGACATTTAATATGTTTTTTAAGAAGTGGTAGACTGTTTTAGTTCTAATTTTATAGTTTAAAAGGACGATAGCATGTGCAAATTGGGAAACTCCTCGACTACAATTACCGATTGTAATAATGATAGTAATTGATTCTTTTCGATTGATTAACAACCAAATATGGAAGCAATGTCGGAAATTAATTATGTTTGAGATTTGGTGCCAAAGAGTCAAACACTGACAAAAGTTTGGTTATCATTATTAATCTTAGTAAATATCCGATTTAGGTGAGAATGATTCTTTCTCTATGAAAAATTAACGTAAATGCAAAGAGAAAAAACGACTGTTTCAACTGAAATTCGATAATCAGCTGTGACTATATTATTCATCCATTTGGCCGAAATAGTGGAATATAGCCTCACCATATGCATTCCAAACAGACGTCCATCAATTTTCCTTTGTATTTATCCATATATTTATGGTTTCTTTTGGTACATTTTGTGTTGACGAAATCTTGTGGAACAGAAGAGTGCATTTACTGTCCATAATGTGTTATTTGTCCCTAGTAATTAAAGGGAAATTATCTCTCTAAAATGTAACGAAGCCAGAAGTAAAACTCCAATTTAATTATATTTCTTTTTTGAGCAAAATTTATGTACGAAGAGGCACCTACTATTAATTAGTAACATAAGAGTGTTTATGAATCAGGTATTCAGTCTATTAAGTCAATACCTAACCCAACTTGATTAAACCGAGTCTCGAAAAAATTCACATATTATTCGGTCCATATACATAGCATAGGATACCTATGAAAATCAGTCCAGATAATTGGGTTACCAGACCCAGTCCATTTGTGTTATTTTTTTAGTTTAAAATTTTTTAAAAAATAATAAAATTGAATAGTAATTACACAAATAACCCTATGAGTCAAAAAGAAAGGACAAACTGCCTATTAATATTAGGTCTAATGAGTAAAATTATAAATTTAACCATTTATATGAACAGAATCAGATACTCGCCGAGTCATAAATTCTCGATTCGCTACTGATCCGGTTACCTTAATAGGGGGAAGAGTGCAAGAAAAATGAACAGTAGTTGGATAAGTGATCTACACGAAGTCAATATGGTAGTTAGTCAATCTTTTGTTCTCTTTTTCCATTTTACTTTGTTATTACATCAATAGAAGCACAATATTTCCTTTCTTTTTGTTTTGTTTTTTGACTTAGCACAATTTTCATTTTTGTGGCATATAGGAGTCTTTCCTTAACATTATGATAAATTATTTTAGATATACTAGAAAAAGTCAAGGTTTAATAATCTTGTACGTGATACATCGTACATGAATGATACTTTGTAGGATTACAATCTGAAGTTATATACACAAGAAGGAACTAGCTGGAGAATGCATTCTGAATTAAAAGTAATTAACTATTATCCACGATGTAAAATGTACTTTCAGATATAAACGGCTTTATCAGATAGATTGAATCATTGGTTAGATAACAAGTACCATTTTTCAGAAAAGGAAAAATACATAAAGTAGTGAATAAGAGATTTTTTCTAAACTAACGGTAATGTTGTATGTTGTGGTCATAATCATAGTAGAGAAATTTTGTTGCTGGATTTGTACTTAATCATCAGAATTGATTAAAAGTTAAACAAATCAACATGATTAGGATTTTGAATTGGCAAAGAGTTTGCACTAATGAAGTGGAGGCTGTTTGTATTACAAGTTGACTTACATTGCTATAGATTTAAAAGTTCACCTAAAATTGCCCAAGCTTTTATAATGAGGCATGAGTGGAGGAGTAGTGGTGGTTTCAAAACAAGAAAGTGAAAATTAGTCCATAAATAATTATGTTTGAAGAAGACAAACCTCATTAATTGTCATCATAGTCAAACAAAAATTAGCCACTTATGTAAAAGTGAGCTTAAATAAAGGAACAAGTTTTCATTTGCACTTAACCTATATTAAAGAAGAGTCGGGAAACAAAAATATTTACATAAATAGATTTTTAATCTCACTTATAAATTATGTATAATTTAAATCATACTAAATAAATGATATTAATTAATAATATAAATAAAATTTCATAAAATTTAATTTATAATTATAAAATATACAAATAAGGTCCAAAATTGAGTCTATGTAAATATTTTTTTTTTATCTGGAGACTCATCAAGGCTTAGACCCAAACTACTTTAGGTTTGTTTTTTTACCAAACGTTTATATATTACATCAATCGCTCGATCAGTGGCTTCATAATATGTGATTTTCCACTTTAATTTCATCTAAGAGTGGTCTTAAACGGAAGCGACGTACTAAAATTGTCCCGTATGACGAACATGGCGGTTTGAAATTTGTTTCTTCCAAAGAACAAATTGTGAGAAGAATGTGGACCACAATCCACCATATACCATGGGCAAATATTCAGATAGTCTTTGATCTCACTTGTAGATTCATTGGTGCGAATTAAATTTTAAAAAATCTATGATATCAGCTGATGTAAGCAACATTCTTTAAAATTTAATTTGGACCAAAAAATCTACAAATGGAACAAAAAATCGGATCTAGATAAATATTTTCCAATACCATGGACCCTCCAGCATTTAGCAGCTGCATGACTGCGTGCATGTGCGTTGCACTTTGCAATCCAATTACATTAATCATATACAAGAGGAACAAGATACACATAAATAAATTTAAAAAAAAAAAAAGTCTTGACTTTAATTAGAAACTTAAAATAAAACATAGAGAAATAATATTAAAAGAAATTATTAATGGCCTCTGAACCATCAAATAATGTACATTATTATGGGAATGCATGAGTATAAGAAAAGTGCTAGAATGGAAGTTTTTTATTTCCGTGATAATACATTCTATAAAATTTGTACAGTATAAATTTTTAAACTATAAAATATATTGTACAAATTTTTAAAATATAACAAATGATTCTTAAATCATAGAAGTTATAACCACTAAACCAAACAGAATTTGTGAGAACTTGTGTAGGCCTGAAGCAAAAAAGAATAATATTTGATTGGAGTTGCAACTTCAAGTAAGTTTTGAAGTAAGCCGGTATTTATTCTCTAGAGTTCAAATAATACCTAATGTTCACCCAATTCACTATATTTTTGCGGTTTAAGAATTAGAAGAGAAAACTTCATCTCTGACTGAAACCTAGCTAGATTTCACTAAAAAAATCAAAAAATAAATAGTTCAGATAAGCCTTAATTCCATGTTGCGGTCATATTGGCTTAATTCAAAATAAACATTTTAGTTAAATCCGTATCAAAAATCCTTAAATTCAAATATCTTAGCCTATGTCTCAGCTCAAAAGACTTGTAAAATTAAAGGACAACTTGATGTTTCTTTGCCAAATGGAAATTTGCATACCAAATCCACTAGTATTAACTTGGTTGAATTTAGTCATCAAAATACAAGTAAAACAACTTGTATTAACATTAGGGGTGTTTATAGGACGCATATTTGGTTCATATATTAAAATTATTTTCCAAACCAGTCTTATTGGTTAAGGAAAAAAATTAATTGTGTCTAGTCCATATTAATCAGTTAACTGGTTAATGATTATCTCCTATAACTGGTTAAAAAATGCAGGTACCCAAAGTTAAAAATATATACCACTTTCAGCTTTCAAAAGGAAATAAAAAATAAAAAAAATACTACTATAAAAAACACAAAAAATAAAAAAATTTGTACAAGGTCAATAAAAATTTTAACACTATAAATGGAGGACTGGTGTCCTCTCCATTTTGCTTATTCTTTTGACCCCCAAACAAACTATGAGGAAAAAAAATTAAAAAAGGCACACAAGTCAATGTATGTGAATGATAGAAATAAATACAAATCAAAATATTTGAGGAAGAGGGAGAAAGAGTGATAGAGATGGAGGAAGAGAAAGGGATAGGGAGGAGGAGTGACAGAGAGATGGAGGAAGAGTAAGGGAAATGGAGGAGGAGTGACAGTGATGAGCGGTCAAGAGGAAGAGTTGAAGAAAAATAAGATAGGAAAAGAAAGTGACGAATGATATTTAGTATATTTGCTTGGCTTAATTAATAAAGTTACTTAAATATCTTTAATATAGATCGATTCAAATACTTGTCAGTTAAAAAAAATGCAATCTAATCTAGCCACAATCCGAAGTCGTGATAGTAACTAATTCAAATATTTTGTTTTTATCATTTAAAATGACACAAATTTATAGATTTTTTTTTCATTGGTTTTTTATCACTCAAACACTCCAAATTATTTGAATTTGTTGAACTTTTTTCCCCTTTTCGTGCTAGAGAATAGTCTATGCAACCTCTCATGAAACTCGGAAATGACAAGAGCCAAATGTATCATGGCATGTTATCTGTCTACTTGATAGTGAAGGGCCAAAATATAAAAAGGAAAAGAGTATAAAAAAATTTAAAAAAAGGAGAAAAGCTTGATGATGTGAAGCAACTTCAAACTGCTTCATTTGTGTCAATCCATTCATTAGAGAGTTGACAACTATTCAATATTCATGAGAGGTTTCCAATAATCTATCTACTTTATGTGACACTTCTAGTTGAATCCTTTCATTATGACAAATTTTCTTATAATCTTGAATGCTTTTTTCCAAAATTCTAAACCACAACTTCATTATGTAGCTGTCTCTTATACAATTAGATGTGTATAGCACACTGTTTCACATGAAGTTATGCAAAATGATTGAGACTCCGTGTTAATCTTTTCAAGAATCTTGTGGAAACTGAACCTCATCAAAATGCCCATACCACATAACCATATGGATTTTTCATGCATTAAAAGTTTGTACATACGTAATTTTTATGGTAAATAACCAATAACGCAGTGTAATTTTAAATTTTATTTTTTATTATGAATCACCTTGATTAATTTATATATAATACAAAAAAAGTATAAAGATTATACTTTAAAATTGCAGTAAAATCTCCAATATGTTTAGGACGTCGATTCACAAGTCGCACAAACACCCGACATTTAACGGTATCTACACAGGTAATTAAATCATAAATCTTCAAAAGATTGATCGATCTAAACTACAAAATGTTAACTCCCAAATTATATTTTTTTAATCATGACTTTCATGATTTTTACTTCAATTTGCTCACGGATTTTTTTTTTTCTTTTATGTTTCTTGATGCCGTGAGCAACATTCATCCCATTATATATATATATATATTTCTAACATCCTTATCAAATTGGATTTAGGGAATTATAATAATCCTAATCAATTTGGATCAATATAGGACATATGAATAAGTATAAAACTATTAGATTTTCTAACATATATTACACATTAACTCTTAAAAATTATAACTTATTATAATTAAACCCAAAAATTTAATTTATCTCATAAATTAATCTATAAGTATCTCATACTTATCAAAATCATTTTAATCCTGAATTAATTATCCTTAAGTGTGTGACCCTTTAGGTTCCCAATCACGTTGGTAATAAGTATAAATTATAATTCTGAATTAATTAGGATTAGATAAATTAAATATTTTTAATTTATTATTAATTTTCTAATTAATTAATGTAGACTTATAGATCAAGATTGGCTTCTAGCAAAGTATACTGACCACCCAAGTGTTGACATATGTCAAATGGTTCGACATCACCCATCTGTGATTAGTTTCCGAATAATTATTATCCTTTCACCAACCTATATCCCAATTAATTCAAGAGTACAAATATAAAACCAACTCTTATTGAATTAATCAATTTATTTTTTTTCTCAAATACAACTCTACTTGAAATAAAATTTAAGACATTATTAGTTTTATTTTCACTTTGCACAAAATTTTCGAATCGTATTTCAAAAAGTGGTCATACTGAGATATACTCTTCTATTATAAGGAGTGATGAATTATCTATTGGTCATATTTTATCTTATCATGATTCATATTATACCCGAACTCTACAGTATGTACGACTCGTTAAGAGTAACAACTAATAGAATCAAAGTATAATAATCCACAGTCAAAATAAACTCATGACTTCAAATCAAAAGATCATCACACTACTATTACAAACAAGATTAGTCCATTGGCATTTAAATAATAATCCATGTGCATTACTCTTATCGGGTCAGTCCAATACACTTATTCTCAATAAACATCCACATACAATTATATGCGAATCTACTTGTGTCAAATACAACGATTAGAGATATTCACGAATAAAATATAATTACATTATAACTATTTATGATTTCATATATACATATTATTCAAAAATGCCATATTACAAATTGAATATACATAAATTTAAAAGTGTAATTCATCCTTAAAACAAATTAATTTTAAGACATACACTAACAATAGACCTCTAAAAAGTATCAAAACTTTTTAGCATATACTAATTTATGGAGAATTCCTCCATTTATGAATCATTTTATTGTATACTTAAAAAAGTTGTACAATATTATATAAATTTTTAAAGTCAATGAAATAATTTTCTCAACGAATAATAGAACTTTACCTAATTTATAATTAACAATGCAACACTAAATTTTTTGTCATATCATGTAATGTATTAATCTTTCCTATATCGCATACCAAAGAGTGCATATGCATTATACACGTACAACAATAATATTTGAAATTTAAATAATTTTTTACATGACATGCATATATAAATTGGTAAATTTTTTTTGCCGTACCAATAGTGGAGGAAAGTTCAACTCCGATCTAATAAAATCATATTTTAGACATAAAAAAACTTTAAGGGAAATGTTTATGTAGACTTAGTTTTTGATCCAACATTTATAAACCCTATGGTGTAGATTAAATATTGTAAAATTTATGACATCAGATGATGTAAGCAAGATTTTATAAAATTTAATTTTGACGGTAGGATCTATAGTTGGAGCAAAAAACCGAGTCTATGGTAGTATTTTCCAAACTTTAATACATGATCCCCTATAAAACATAAGTGTGTGTCTATATATATAGGGGAGGATCATAGGGGGTGGAGAGGGGAGGTCGCCAAGATTTTCAAAATTATATTTTTCATCCCTTAAAATTTTTAAAATTATTATTATACTATTATAAATATTAGACTTTGCCTTTTCCCCCCAAAAAAAAATTTAGAAAATATAAAAAAGGTGTTTCCTATATATGTATTTATACAATCTTATTTCTCAAGAGTTTCAAAAATATTTTATTTTTCTTGATATTTTTTAAAAATTTCAATAACTCTCTTTAAAAAAATTAGACTTTACCCCGTAAAATTTTACAAAAATTATAAAACTGCCTCTCTAAGAATATGTATCTACATAGTTTTTGCCCTCCCAAAATTCAACTTCTAAATCCGCCTATATATATATATAGATTTTGTATTTTGACAAAGCGTCCATGTCACTAATTAAAGGAGAATTCCACAATACCGTTAACTTTAAAAACTTATAGAATATATACAAAATTTTAAAATATATGATATTATAGTATATAAAATATTTAAAATATAATAAAATAATATCATTACGAGATCATATAATTTTCCCTAATTAAATTACTTATCATTCTAGTTTATGTTGTCCATCCTATAACTGTATCAACAATGACTACGATCCGTGTACCAAAATGTAACTCTTAAATAGTTTCCAACTTAGCGTAATTACCGGTGCGATGTCTATACATATAAACAAAAAAATATATTTATTTACTTATCATTATAGAGTGGATATTATATATAAGTGGATAATTGAAAAAATAATATTTTTTTTATTTTTAAATCATTTTAACAATAATCATATTATCTGAATTACGGAAAGAGTAACCTTGAAAAGTTTGATGCCAAGGGTATCTATCAATGGTCATAGAATCTATTTAAATTGTAAACAATTAAATAGTAGTTATTCCAAGTTATAATCTGGGTTTAAGTGAATGTAAATGTGGAAATTAAGTTCGAATAAGTAAATGTTTAATATAATAAAATTTAATAAAAAATTAAATTGCAAATCAGATTGTACCTTACTGTTTGGATACATCAACAAATTACAGTGGAACCATTTATAATGGGCTCACTCCACTTACCCTTTTTACTATCAAACAAAAGAGCACCATTAAGAAAAGAAAAAAAATACTTAATCCATCTGGCCTGTAAAGTTATTATCCTGGCAGTATATACATATTGATTCAAATTAGATTTCAAATATTAAGCCCGGAATTACCAAAAAAAATTAAAATTGTTTTGAAAAAAAAAGAAAGAATATGGAGTGAAAACTACCAAAAAAAAAAAGGTTAAAGAAAAAGAGGAAAAGATAATCAGAATATTTGAAAACCTGTTGGTGTCAAAGTTGTTTGAATCGAAAATGGTTCATAGCCTTCTTTGTCTTGGCTTCCAATTATAAATTAAATTAAAGCTTTAAAAAGCGAAATCTGGCACTTTGGCTTTCTTTTAAAAATACGAACTAAAAGAGAAAGTGAAGAATTTGTGGGAACTGGCTCACATCAGTTTGAAAGACGGATTCGAAATGTCTTCGTATCACATTTGTCCTCAACTCTTTAGTCTTTAGTTCAATATCTTATATTGGCCGTTTGATTTTAATTTTTTGTTTTTTGGCAAAAATTGTTCTTCGGATTTTTATTTTGAGAAAAATAATTTAAAAAGCTACAAATTCATTTCTACTTGTTAAAATCAGTTCACATAACAAAATTATATTTAATCATCAACTTCTGATTTTAAATATTTAGTCGAATTTTGTTACTTCTTTCACAAATCTAGTAACACACTAATAGTTTTGTCACTGTCATTTTATGTAAATACACTGTCCCTCACAAACCTTTCTCTCTTGCGCGCCTACAAGCCCTTATTTGGTGAAAAATCCGTAAATAACACAATAAATCATTGAAATATATACGGATAACATGCTCTGATTCTAAAGAAAGATGGAAAACCTATTCTCTTCCTATATTACCAAAAGTTTAAAAAAAAAAATTATTCCATATATGTATCAATCAAGTTCAATAGAGAAATTAACTAGAGTCCACACAACTTCAAAAAAGCCATCACTTTCATTCTTTCCAAATTTTGTCCGTGATTGGAATGGATTTATTATAATTCAATTCATACTCTCCCAAGTGTATGGTACAATTGATACCTGCATTAGCATCATTTTCTTTCTCCATCTATTTTAGATTCTAGAACAAAAATCACCTACTTTCCCACAAGCAATATTGTAGCCATAATGGGACTATTATGACATTCTTATTCTTTTAGTCATTGCTTTGCCCGCATCAGCAGCATTGCTCCAAATCTCATTAGACGGTTGTGAATCTTATGACTTGTCTCTATATACCACTTTAGCTGTTTTGTAGCTTAGTTTTGAAAAGTAAGGACTTTAAGTCCTAATTTGGAAAAGGTAGAAGCTAATATCCCCGAAATAAAGTTGTTTGGTCTCCCTCCATAATGAATGAGGAGGGAGCTTAAGGATTGTTCGAGAGGTATAGACTCCATAGTCTATCTCACCCTATTTCATTTTCTGTCATATTTTTTGAATATTCACCATATATTTAATAACTTACAAATATTAATTATGCTAAAGTTCATGAATCCAGATAGCAAAGGAGATTGCATAGAAAGTGTGCTAGAAATAGAATATCCTCTACCCATGGATATTGTTATAGTTTAATCTTTAATACCAGAGTAATTCTTGTCAAACTCTCAACATCACTTTTCCCTTCATTCAGGTGATTTTTTTTTTTTTTTTTGAGAGAATCCTTCTTTGAGTTTCGAAACAATGCAGTTGAAAGTTCTTTCCCAAAATGATGTACCACTAGATTTTTGTAGCCTACTTGTCTGACCAAACCATAAAGCTCACTAACACTTCTGGTCCATACAACACTAGCAAGGTTTAATACACTAGTTTCATTATTTGAGAGTGTTCACCAGTTTGAGTACTCTCACTACTCAATACTCTCAGCCCACCACCATTTGTCTGGTCAAAATCAAATGGTAAATATACACTGACTTTGTATTAATACCCACCACTCCACCTAAATAAGGCTCCTTGGAACATGGTGGGGGGTGCATAATCTCACTATTCTGTCACACTCTTACATATGCAAAACATATACAGCCAAATGTACACAAATCAGAATATGCACATTTGGCCATCACCTAAATTGGAGGGACCCAATTTCCACCTGTATAATGTCTTCATTTAATCCCTTCATCTCGGTTTCAGTTACTCACTCTCCCCTTATATTCATATGCCCACAAAAAGAAAAAAAGAAAAAAAGAAAAGAAAATGAGTAAAACAATTATGCTTTTATGGGCCTAATTTATAATTATTTTCCTCTTTTTGAGAAAAAGAAAAATGGACCTAATTTGAGTAGCATGACGTTTTTACACCATTACACCAAGGCTATTTTTCTCTTAATTAGCAAGTTTTGAGTCACGCCAATATAAGGAACACTTACCAAACTTAATTCATATAGCAAAATTATATAAAATTATTAATTTTTAATTTTATATAATTGATCATATATTATTTTTTAACGAATTTAATAAACATTAATAATTTTATCACATGTAATTTTGTATACATTCATTCTCTTATTAATCTATAAGAATTAAAAAAATTAAAACTTGGAATAACTTCAAAATTTCAAAAAAAAAAATTAAAAAAAGAAGAGGTCATTCCGATTTTGGTACCACATGCATCAAAGAAACAAAATATATAGGTACATGTGGTTTTCTTTTCCCAAAAAAATTAATTCGTTACAAAAAAATATTATATATCATTAAATATTTATACAATATAAATTTTTAAAACATATAATATTTAACTATATAATATTTTTTTAAAAATTTATATATGCTTAACCTGTCTCTTATACATTAATGCAAATTCATTAAAACTCCCTTCCCAAAAGGAAAAAAAGAAAAAACTCCAAACTTGAGTTTGATAGAAGTCCATCTTTTATATATATATATATATATTCAATTTTAACTAGTCAAAAACAAAAGAGTAAAATTTGGATTTGGATTTGTATTTGGATTAAACGCACTCCCATCGATCAAAATTCAAAACCCGATGGCCTCCTTTAACCTAAGCATGCAAATATTCAATTTTAACTTAGTCACAAACAAAACAGTATCTGGATTTGGATTTGGATTCGGATTAAACGCACTCGCACCGATCAAAATTCAAAACCCGATGGCCCCCTTTTAACCTAAGCATGCAAATGTTAATGGGAAACATCAGCCACCATGATCGTCAAATGCACCGCCGCCCCATTCATCCACTCAACGATCCATATAAGTCAACTGTTCAAGGTCAAAATATTGAAGGTTCTTCTTTTTTTCCGGCTATCAAATTAATAAACAATTAATTTTCGTCTTATTTTATTTGATATGATTAAATTTACACATAATTTTAAAAAAATTTGTATTTAACTTATTAATAAGATATTTTTTCTATTTTAATTAAAAACAAAATTTGTTAATTAATTTTTGAATTTTAAACATTGAAATGATTTAATATTTTGTTTTAAAACTTACACGATGGGTAATAGATAAAATAATTTTTAAAAATTTGTCATTTTAAATAATAACAAATAATTTAAAACAAATTAAAATATAAAGAATGATACATGGAGTACAAAAAAGAAAATTAAAATAAAAAGAAAAAATTTATATTATACTCAATTTTCAGGTAATTTAAGTAAGGTATACAAAGAAATACAGCGAGGGCAAAACCGTACTTTTATATTATATATGCATTTATATCAACACATAAATATACGTTGCCTGGTCAAATGTCAACCATCAAAAAAATCAACGGTTGTGATGAAACCTCCCAAAATCAGCGAGCTTTCTCGATCTATTCTTAAAGCGTGCAAAACGACGTCGCATCAGAGAGGTGAGGCTTCACCGGTACAACTCTAGTGTCGCCTGAGACAACCATCTCCGGCATAACTCTAGATGTGTATAAGAGACATTGCCGGCTCGGACTCGCCCGCACCAAAGGACTCAAGCAAAACGTCATTCCAGAGACATTACGATTTAGCCCCGGTCTTCCTCCTCCGCCGACACCGCATCGCTTCCCCGGCGCTACTGATGCCGGAGTTCTCCTCGGCGTCTGTTTCCACGGCTGCGACGACTCGGACGAGTACCCGCTCGATCCATTCGGGGAATGCTGAATCCTCGTCGGAGTACCTGGCCGGAGACATTCCCCGATCACGATTCCGGCAAATTCTCCGTTGACCACCTCCGATAGTCGATTCATCAAGCGAGAACGTCCGGTTTTTCTTTTTCCGTCGACCGGGTAGAATTGCTGAGAACCACGCCGTAGAAGACTGCGCTGGCGCCGTAAACGAGTCCTGACCCGAACCCGACGAATGCAGGATCCGAATCCAATTTCTCGGATTTCGATCCAAAAAGATTCGCAAAGAAAGAAAATCTTGTTCCACTCTTTTTCTTAACGCAAGAACCGGCGGCTACTAAGGTCCCATTGGGACCCACTTGAGGAGTACTATAAAACCGTTGATCGGACAAACTAATTCGATGATGGATATTCTGACGGCGAGGATCAATCCACGTGTCCGAATTCGTATCAGATTTCCGACGAGAAATATACGGCGAAACAGACCGAGGAAAAGCTAGAGGAGGAGGTTGAGAAGTGGGTTCTGATTTTCGGCGATCATCTTGGGCCGCAGCTGCAGCAGCGGAGGCGGCGGCCTGTTGGGCCGCTTGGGCCTGTTCTTGGGCCTTGATGAGAACAAAGAGCCGTTCCCGGAGACAAGAAGCGCAGACGCCGAGAGTACTACTGAAGTCGGTCACGTGCTTTTTGCACTTCATTTGAGTCCCTCACCGCGCGATACGCGCATATGTTTCTCCGATACCAGCTCAATATTCCTCGGATGAGAATTTCTGTAATTAGAGAAAATAAATAGGGAGAAATTTGTCTTTTCACTTCCTCCACTGCTTCCTTCAAGAACTGCTCAAGTTTTTTAAGAGGAAAAAGAGAAGTAGAGAGCTAGCTGGTGGGAGGGTGTAAGTTTTTAAGAAAGAAATGGATTCAAACGAAGAAGGGGCTGTTTGGTTTTTCATTAATTAATTGGGATGTTTTTCGTTTTTTTTTTTGTTTCTGTTTTTTGGAGGATGTGGGGGGGTTGTTGGACAATTGTTTGTTTCAATAATTTTAATAATTTTAATTAAGAACCACAAAGGACCAAAAAAATGAAAGATGAGAAAAATCATGGCATCATAGAAATGGGAATGGAAATGGTCTCTGACTGAGAAGGGTTTTGATTTCATATAAGAAGAGGAGCAGAGTAGATGGAGGCGAAGGCGTCATTCAATTTTGGGTTTGACGGGGTGGAGGTGCTAGAGTGACAGATCTAGTTGAGACCTTACTAGTATTTATTTGAACTCAAAATCTTGAACCATTTTTTTTTTTCCATAGTATTTATTTAAATTTGTTTTGGCATTTTGGGGATTTGGTTTAATTGGAGATTTAAAATAATTGGAGTTAACGTGTTTGGATGAAGATTTTGTGCTGACACAAATATTCTCTGTCTCTTTTAGATGGAAATTAGTTGATTAATTTCCTAAAGAGCGGTTAAACCTATTAAAAGTTTTGAAATCTTGGACTATGTAAGTATGATGAGATAATTTTATGATTTTCTCTTTTTGGGCCAATTTTTATTTTGAAGAAATTTATACGCTTAATTTGGATAATTGTCACATATTAGTAGAAATAAGTTTTTTTTTTAACGACTATTTGCTGAAATTTATTATATGTTTTGTGTGACGTAAATTTAAATATACAGTAAAATTCATGCAAGCTTTTATGAAAAATTGTTACATATTATTCAATTAGATTTTAAAATTCTTTATGCACGAAGTAAATTGAAAAATACATGAAATTCATGCATTTTTGTATTAAAAGTTTTAACATTACCCCATCACATTTTAAGATATACTATGCGTGGCCTTTGTGTGTGTGATAGAAATTCAAACATAACTAATTATATTACTCATTATGATTTTACAATAGTTAATATGAGATAAAATTCAAAGTATTCAACATGTATAATTTACGTGTGTGCTTTCGATAAAATTAATAAATTAAGCATAAAAAAGAAATTGGATTCTTAGCGGTGGATGTAAACTGTAAAGTTAAGGAAGGATATTTAATTAGTAATGGCTCAATTCACGCTCAATTGTCATGTTAAGTTATAATTTGTAACATAGAGGACAAAAAGATTAGTGGGGAAAAAATCTTACACCAAAACAAATTATTTACGCTTTAATAATGTAGTACTGATATTCGTGTAAAAATTACATGTGACAAAAATATAAGTAGATAAGTTAAATAATTTTGACTAAGGATTAACTTTTGCTAAGTGGGTGGTTTTCTAGTCGCTAGTGGACTAAGAAATACGTACTTAATGAGTAATGATTCATTGTTCATATTGTTTAATACTGGTCAAAGTTTTGGGAGATTTTACTTTTAACCTTTCGGCCTTTGTTTAATTGTTGATCAAGTTTAAATTCCTAACAGCGCCTAATTCCAACGGCCAACAGCCCAACATACCGAAAGATTGTGCGTGCCTTAGCTCGGTACTACCCGAAGTCCCAGGATTAATTCTTCATTGCTGTAAAAATTTTTATACATTATTAAATATTGATGTATATTATATATATAAAAATAATATTTAAAATTTAAATATATACAATTATCATGTATGCACACTTGATGGTATCATGTATGTACACACACATATATATTTATCTATCTATATATAAAAAAATAAGGAATTTTCTCCTTATGCCAAGTGGCATCCATGTGGCGTTTGGTGCTGACATGGTAGCTGATGTGGAGGAGGAAATGAGTTTCATTGGGTGCTAAATTTTCTTTTTTGTCTCGCTTAATGTTTTTGCTATGTCAACACAAAAGAAAGGCCTCCAACACACACAATTACCAAAAAGAATCGTCTACCACAAACAGTACGAGACTATAGATGGGTATTTAGCGGTGATTCAGTAAATTGGGTTATATGCTTAGAGTGGAAAGTATATTTTTCCTGTCGTTTCCATGAAATAATGGTAAAGGAACAAGATTTTGTGAGTTTCCAGATTTTCATGGATACTAAACAGGAATTCGCAGAAATAGGTTTTGTAAGTATCCAAGATTTGGATGTAAATCCAACGAAACACTCAATTATCGTTATCACCTCTTCTCCCACTCTCCCTTTTCCGTTTGCTCTCTCAAAGCCTTTTAGAAAAATCACAGAAAAATACCACATTTGATATTTCCTCCCTTTTCAATAAAGGAAAACCTTGGGCTTTGTCTTATCTATATTTTTCATCTCCTCTCTTCACTTACTTTTTGCTTCTTCTTTTTTTTGCTTTTATTTTATTTTTTTTCTTTTCTTTTTTTTGTTATTATTATATTTCTAGAATCCCTGTCTAATGTACTCATATAGCGATTTTACAGGAGATGATGATTGTCCCGGTTCCAAATCTTATCTTACAAATCTCATGATCTTTTACCACAATATCAGGTAGTATTTATCCTTCAAATTTTTTTTTGTTATATTTTGTTCTGTCAATAGGTAGTATTTATCTTCATTATTTGTCTGAGAATTTATAAATACTGTATGTTTATTCTTTTCTTTTTCCTTTACTTTGTTGATTTGGGTTTGTGTAGGATTACAAGGTCTTTGTTTCCCTTTTTTATTTAATTTTCTTGTTAGAAATGGTAAAGATGAGTAGAATTTTTATTTTCTTTTTTCTTCTTTTATTCATTTTTGCTCTTATTTTTAATAGTAATATGAATTATATGGTGATTTTACAGGAGATGATGTTAGTTGGTGGGCTGGTTTTAGAAAAAGGATCTTATCCTACAAATCTCAAGATTTTTCACTGGAATGATTTTTACCTCAAAGTTTTTTCCTGAGGGTTGGACATCGATAGTGTCTCAGATCCGGTGACTAGAGTCTGGAGATCTCCAAGGTCTTCTGACAATAAAGAAAGAAAGATGAAAGTTTTACATCTAATAATCAATTTTTGAGGTGATACTCTTTAAAAAAAAAAAAAAAAAAGTTAGACTCTTATGCTATTTAATTACTGTCTCTAAGAAATTATTTTGTATTTAACAGGTTTTTTATAAGAGTACTTATTTTTGAATTTGTATAACAAGACAGGCCTCAATGAGAAAAAGATTAAAAAAATTTTTTAACACTTTTTCTTTTTTCCTTTCTTTTTCTTTTTTCCTTTCTTTTTCATTTGGTGTTTTGTAGGATTAGCAAGTACTTGCTTTCCTTTCCCTTTTTCTTTTGGTTTTTGCAATAAATGGAAAAAAATAAGTAGATTATCAAGGTTTCTTCATATTTTTCTACAGCAATATTTTTCTTCATAAACACTCATTTTTTATGTGTGAAATATTAAAAAAAAAAAAAGATTGGTTTTAAATAATTAGATTGTACATATTGGTTTCTTCAATCTTGACTAAGAAATAGAGGGATATCAAAATAAAAAAAGGGTTTCAAAAAACAATGGGCATAGTTTAAGTAGAATATTCCAAACCCAATTGATGTGCTAAGCATCATCTATAGATGCTAGGGATGGTTGGTTCTCAGTTCATAGTATATACTATGTGATTCTGGAGTCTAATTTATGTAATGTCTCTAAATTACAGGATGTTGAATAGTCTGAAGGGAAAATTAAGGTATGGGGGAAGATTTGGAAGTTGAATGTGCTGAATAAGTTTAACCATCATCTATGTAGGCTGCTATGAATGTAATAAAAATGAATGGGCTATTGGTTTTGGTGCGGTAGTGAGGGATCATACAGGATCTTTAGTGGCTGCTGCCTCTGATAAAAGGGAGGGGATAACATATCTTTTCATGCGAAGCTGTTGGGTTTAAGGCATGCAATTGTTTTGGCCAAGATTAAAGGCTTCCATGTGGTAATCTTTGAAGGAGATTACCAGCAGTGCAGGTGTCAAATTTGTGAAGAAAATGAGATAAGACATTTCCAAATTTGGTCCAATGCTAAAAGACATGAGAAATGAGTATTAGTGAATTGATTTCCTGGGATTTAGTTTGGGTTCGTTGAACTGGAATTGCAGTAGCGCGTAGTTTTACTAATTATGCTTACAATATTATATAGGACCAGATTGGGTCGATTCCATTCCTATATTTGCTCTCGAATCAATTAATTTTACTGCTTAATTATGAATGAAAGTATTCTGGTGGATACAATTCAAGACTTGATACAGAAATCACACTTCCCCATTGGTACCAAATATTAGTTGAAATTTGATATTTAGAATTGGGATATTAGATTTAGTTCCATGCTATTTTGTATTATGTTCAAATAAATTTGCCTTTTTCTCATTTACATAATAATAAATTATCCCATAAAAAGAATACACGGCCAACATCTACTAGTATATATATACATACAAATATACATACATACATATATATGACTGTACGTATATATATATATATAACATCTAAATAAAAACCACACAAACTCCAACTTTTTCCATGTGGTATTGCTTACTTACGTACAAGCTTATATGGACTCCTCCTTCCCTATTTAAAAAAAAAAAACAAACAGCAAATAAGGTCCACTACCCCTTGGTTTCCTCTACATACCATATGTTTTCTACCTACAATGGTCATTTTCCCCTCTTTTGGCTAAGTGAACACCAAACAAAATAACTAGAACCCACACAATTCCATTAATTACCTTTTGTATTCAAATAGTGTAGCACTGTTAAGGGGTATTTTGGGTTTTTTGGTCTGCTATTCCCCTGGAATAAGCAGAAACTATTACCATCCTATATATATAGACTTCATTATAACCTACAATTAGCTATTTAACTTGATTCAGAGTTTTTAGACTAGCTATTCTGTCATCATCTCCATCTTTGGTTTTTTTTTATATATATATATTTTTAACTATGCTTCCCATCCATAGTAGCTATTGGATCATCAAGTTTAACACTAACTACCCTTCCCTTAATCACTCACACATAACCAGTTGCCTCTTTCACTCACTTCTTCTCCACGCCCAAACACCATCTTCCCTTTCTCAGTTTTCTGTAAATTCACCATGTTTAAATAAACAACTTTTGTACTATTCCCATCCCTTTATGCTATTCTTCCCTGAAAACATGGGATTGGACAACTCATTTTTTAACAAATTGAGCCCCATATACTTACCCTTTCATTCCATACAAGACCAAATCACAAAACCTTCAATTTTCTTCCTTTATCTCTACACTTTGGTAAGCTTTTCTCCCTCTCTTTCCATGCCATTTATTACTTGAAACAATATTTTTCAACCTAGAATTAATGCTTTTAACCTGAATTAATGCATATGCTACCTGTAATTTTCAATTTTTATATGAATTTTTACTGTTCCATTATTTTTTCATGTGACTAACTATGTTTCGTTGTTACCCTGCCTATTCATCTTCCCTTTAACCAGATCTCCTTGCTTTTTTTACTGCTATATCATTTGCAACTCCATCTTCTGTAGCTGAGGTATGATATTTATCATTTGGCTATTGTTTGATTACAGATTATTACATGCATGTTATTTTTTTAAATTATGCTTGAATGTTACCTAATTCTTATGAAAGATCATGAAAATCCTACATTCTTATGAAAAACCTGTTGATTTTTGTTATTATATTAATGTTATATTATTATTTGTTTGATCTTTGGATTAATGTTTATCTAACTTTGTTTTCCCATTCTTTGTTGGTTTTATTTTGCAATTTAAATCCTTTTATTTTCTTTCTCATTGATTTCTTTTCTTTTAATCATTGAACAGCCTAAAAAATTAGAAAAGAAAACCAAATTAAAATGAAAAGAAGAAAAACAGTTCAAAGCTTTAATATGCTTAGTCAATTCATTGATGAAGCATTGGATCAAACTGTAGTAGTTTCTCCATCATTAACACACACACATTAGATCCTTACTCAACCAAATTATGAGAATCTCTGCCGTTACTTAATAATTCTAGCCGTGTATGCTTTCTTCAACGAATCTAACCAGAATCATACTTTTATGAGCCAAACTGATCATTTTCTTGTTAGACAAATCTCTTTGCAATCTATTGGAAGCTTTTATATGAGTCTACCAAACATTCACTTGTCTGTAGCACATAATTTGAACAATGAAAGTAAGAAAAAATATAGAAACTAAGCTATATTAAGATAGAAGAAAAAAAAATCAGAATCAATAAACTTCAAAGACAGAAACCTGTACACACTCTATCTGTACAGTGTAATTGCTCTTCTAATATTAGAAAAGGAATGGAATTATTGGATTTGATTGTTGATAAACCTGATATCATACCCTCTCAACCTGACTGCCCACATTGTGGTGTAAAAATATTTGCCTACGAAATAGTAAACTTTTGTTGTTCTAATAGTGATATAACTTTGGCTTCAAATGAAATATTTGATGTGATTAAAGAATTATTGACCTCATCTTAAGATAAAGCTCGAAAACATTTAGAGCAATGATTAGAACATACAGCAATCATTTTGCATTCAGCTTCTTAGGTATCAAGTGTGATAAGAATTTTGCTCAGAGAAATAAAGAAGTCTATACATTTAGAGTACAAGGACATGTCTAGTATTTCATAAACGATTTGGAACTGCAAGAAGGTTACACTAATAATCTTCAATTCTATTTTCACGACATTGATCATAAGTTTCTTAATTGTTTTCAAGCTTGTCCTAGATTGAATGAATATGTTCTCTCTAAACTCATGAATGTACTTAAGCAAAATCCTTATACTAGATTCTTTAAAAACTTAAGTACTGTCCCAAATTTAGACAGTCACAAAATTTTCCTTCGTACTAAACTTGGTGTTGATCAAAAAGTCTATAACAAGCCTACTGTATCACAAGTAACAGGTTTACATCTTTGAAAAAGAAGAAAATAGAGAAAACGCTCGTAGAAATATTCAGGTCTATACTCATGGTATCACCAAATTCAATATTATTATGTCTGTTCTTATGATCCTTTCCAATATTCATTAATGGTCCCTCATGATGAACTTGGATAGCACTAAGGCATACTAAAAAACGGAGTTAAGTCAACTCACAATAAAAGGAAAGGAAAAAGAACTACGGAAGAATTAATATCTCCTGATAATGTTTCTGATGTTGATCAGCTGCTTCAAAGGGAACATGATGGTCAGTTTGTCAAACAATAACAACTTTGTAGTCCACTCTTTACAAGAAATTCTGCGTCACTTATTCATTTGGTTTTCTCTTGAAACAGCTATAGATAAACTGGATGATGATCTAAATTTTGTTTCACTTAGAGAATAGTATGCTTGCAAATTTTAGATTAGAGATAATAATTGCTCTTTGATATTGCATTTTGCTCACTTATTCCAGCAATATATAGTAGACATATATGTCAAAATTGAAATAAAACAACTAGACTTCTTTAGATATCAACAAACTGAAATAAGACAAGAATTTTTGCAAGGAATTATAGATGCTATAAGATTGGTGCAAGTGAAACAGAGGGATCAAAAATAAAACAACGAATTATATTACTTTCAAGCTTCATTGGCGGACCTAGAAACATGAGGCAAAAATACGTAGATGCAATGACATTAGTTCAAAAATATCGAAGATCTGATATATTTTTAACTATGATGTGCAATCCTAGTTGGTCAAAAATAAAAGAACACTTAATAGATAAAGAAGAAGTGCAGAATAGACTAGATTAGTTGTGAGAGTTTTCCATGCTAAACTTGAAGAATTAAAAGTTGAGCTCTTCAAGAATAACATTTTCAGTGAGGTAGCAGCTTATACGTATGTCATCGAATTCCAGAAACGGTGCCTATCATATGCTCACTTTCTTTTGATTTTGAAACCTTAATATAAAATGTTTAGACCAAATGAATATGACAAAATAGTGTCATTTAAAATACCAGATAAGAACAAATATCCCCATTATATAAAATGGTTGTTAAACATATGATACGTGGTCCATGTGGTAATATTGATTCATCTAGCCCCTGTATGAAGAAAATGGAAAATGTTGGAGCTCATATCCAAAGGATTTCAGTGAAGAAACCCAACAGACAGTTGAATCATATCCAATATATAAGAGAAGAAATAACGGTGTTAAGGTGAAGGTTGTGAATTCTTTGTTAAATAACAGATGGGTTGTCCCTTATAATGTTTACTTGACTGCAAAATTTAACTACCATATTAATGTTGAGATTTGCTCTACAATAAAGGCAATTAAGTATATCTACAAGTATATTTGCATGGGACATGATAGAATCTATTTTCATGTTGCTTCTGATACTTCAGATGGACAAATAGATGAAATACAATAATATGTATCAGCAAGGTGAGTATCACCACCTAAGGCAGCATGGAGAATCTATCGATTTCCTATGAGTGAAATTCAACTATCTATTATCCACCTACAACTACATTTAGAGAATTACCAACCTATGAACTTTAAGAAGAAACAGAAGTTGCAAGACATAATTCAAAATACTCATCAGAGAGAAAAACAATGTTAACTCAATTTTTTCTATACAAATAGAACTGATACACAAGCTCAAAAGTTTAATTGTACCTATGTTGAATTCCCAAATTATTTTGTATAGAAAGTAGATAAAAAAATTTGACAACTAAGAGAGAGAGGAGATTCTGTAGACAGAATTATGATAACCCATTCTTCTTAAGGAGAAAGATATTACTTAAGATTACTTTTAACGAAAGTTCATTGTCCTAAGTCTTTTGAAGGTTTGAGGACTTACATCTGGAACTGTTGTTGATACTCTTCGAGAATCAACTCTTTTATGAGGACTATTATTACATGATAACAGCCAGGAGGTTTGTTTACAAGAAGTTTCTTTGTTTCATATGCCTTATGAAATGAGAAAACTTTTTGCCATTCCATTAGTTTATTCCTACCCCTATGACCCAAAAAAACTTTGGCTGCAATTCCAAATTTGTATGTTAGAAGATTTTGTTAGATGTTCTGCATTAACTCTTTAGACAAATTAAGCAGAAAAGTGTTGCAGCAAATTAATGGATTCTTGCAGTCAATGGGAAAACACATAAGTTCTTATGTATTAATTCTAACTTATTTAAGTTCTGATGATGTGGAAAATCAAACAAGAGAGCTAAAAGCTTAATAGAACCTTATAGTTTCTGAACATAATATTAGTTCCAAGCTGTTGTTAAATACTAAACAAAAAGAAGCATTTGAAACTATAGTTGACAAAATATATACAAATAAGAGTGGAGCATTTTTTTATCTATGGTCCAGGTGGTATTGGAAAAACATTCTTATATAGAGCGTTACTTACTGATGTTAGATCCAAAGTATATATAGTTTTAGCTACTACCATATTAGGAATAGCTGCATTAATATTACTTGGGGGTCGTACATCACATTCTAGATTTAAAATTCCAATAGATATTTCAGAAGGTAAAACTTGCCGAGTAAGTAAACAGAGCAGTTTAGCAACTCTCATCAAAGAGTGTAAACTTATAATTTAGGATGAAACTCCTACTAGAGTTTGGCTAAAAGAGCTGCTATTGAAGCATTATATGATTCACTACAAAATATGATGGAATCAACTGAGCTTTTCGGAGGAAAAGTTATTATTTTAGGGGGGACTTTAGGCAAACTCTACCAGTAGTTCTTGGATGCTTGCCTTATGAATTCCATATTATGGCCAAAATTTATAAAGCTGAAATTAGTAGAAAATATGAGAGCAAGATTAGATCCTGAATTTACTGCATGTCTTATGAGAATTGGTAATGGCATAGAGCTAAGTGATGAAAGTGAAAACATAACAATTCTAGCTTCAATTTTACTCAAACACAGTAATAGAGAAACTGCACTTGATGAACTACTAAATACAATATATCTTGATATAAGTTTTATGGCAGAAACAGGATCTTCTACTTTGAGTAGAGCTATCTTAAGTACAAAGAATCACTTTATAGATGAAATAAATGATATTATAATACACAGATTCTCTGGAGTAGAGATATAATATTTGAGTTATGATGAAACTACTCTGATCCAAATGACCAAACTCAGTATGAATACTATATTAATATTCTTGCTCCGAGTGGCATGCCACCACATAAACTCCTGTTAAAAGCTAATGCACCAATCATACTGTTGCGAAACTTAGATCCAACTAAGCGATTTTGTAATGGAACTAGGCTTATATGCAAATCTTTAAACAAAAATGTTATACATGCAAAAATAGTTGTAGGTGATTTTTTTGAAAAAACAAGTATTCATACATCGCATTACTTTACCAACCCCACATGATGAACAATATCCCGTTCCTTATAAAAGAAGATAACTCCCTGTTAGACTATGTTTTGCAATGACAATAAATAAAGCGTAGGGAAAAATACTTGACTTTATTGGTGTATATATAAAAGAGCCTATTTTTTCCTATTGCCAATTATATGTTGCCTTTTCTCATGCAAGAAAATCTTCAGCTGTTAAAGTACTAATAATACCTCCTTTCTTTAGTGTAACTAATGTAGATAGAACAAAGAATATAGTATTATACTACAAAGAAATTTTGCAATATTCTGAATATAATGGCAATTGCTATCTCCATATTCTTATATGCAACCCATATATGTTTATTTTCTATTAAACAAATATATTCTTCTTTAGCATTAACACTTATCTTTCTAAATGTCAGTTGAAAATGGCACGCTGCATGTACCAAGTTATTGAAGTTAACAAGAAAGTCAAAAACTAGACTGTCTTGGTCCAGGTTGTTAAGAGAACTCATCCTCAGATAATACGTACAACACCACCAAAAGGGTTTTGACGTATTCTCCTCACTGATTCTCAAGTAAAACAATCACAGAAATCACATTGCTTAATGCGTTCAAGTGTTTTAAAATCCACCTTTAATGAAACAAATTAACTCTATTGTTTAACAAAAAAATAAAATAAGGAACTAAGTTTTCAGCAATCATTTATTGCAATGATATTCACTACATTCCAAACATGCTCATGCCTTACAAGAGATATAATGTTTCAAATGCAACTCTGCGTTATGTCTCGCTCCAGCCTTTAGAGTTAGCAGTTATGGTTTTAATTGGACAATTACCAATAACACTTTGGTTGAAAAAGTAATTGAACAAGTTGTACCAGCACTTCCTTGCACTTTTGAACTGACAAAATTTTTAGACTTGTTCAGATTTGCTGACACTGAAAAATTGCAAAGTTAGTGCTTTGTAACCTTGAATTTCATCCATATCTTTCTAGCAAAAATGTATCATTCATTCTTTGACCTCTTAACATCTATTTGAAAAATAAAATGTAAAGACATCAAGGCTATTGTCATTTATACTTTCCCAAATAGAGAAAGAGGTGCTGAACTTCTGCTGCACGAGACTTTATTATCGTCACTGAAGTCTAAGGTGCTCTTATTTTAATTGAATTATTTAGCACCATAAGAATAATGCTTTAACACTATCACTATAATTTGTAGAGAAAAAGCAATGTTGTTGACTATGGGGAATGAGCATCAAGAGAATGATGGAACAAAAGTTGCTGAACTCATTGGCTTTTACAACTCCAATAACAATTGCTATGAAAATCAAAGTGACAACATTCAACTGTAACTCCTTATATTTCATTTGTGAATTCATCAATTATATTGTCAATAGATCACCACTCTTTATTCTTTTAATTGCCAACATTCAACACACAACAAATCTTTTACATATATCCATTCATTTACTAACAATAAGTCATCTTCAATGTAGCTCTGTCACTTACAACAAGACTGTGCTCAATTATCCTCCTGAATCCTCTACTAGCAAAAAAAGAACAGCTCAAAGAATGGTAAAAAAAAATTCTCTAACAATTACAGTTTAGTCATAACAATACAGTGACACTTCAAATTTAAATTTCCAGGTACAATGAAAATAAAGATGACCTAAAACAACTGATTGAAGTAAAAGCATACAAAGATTCAGACATGCTGCTGCCACCACCTACTGAGGAAGATATAATCAGCATAGAGAAAGCTCTTGCCATTTTCAACATGTCTACCCTCAACATAATAATCAGAGATTACTTTATAATACTATGAAGTTTACTATCACATAATAATTCAGTTATATCATATTAAACAGGAAAGTACAGTTTGGATGAGCCTGAAAGAAGATTTCTTCCAGGCTCTCAAAGGATGTGGTACATTGCTTGCCGAAATTGTCATAAATCTATAAATGCTAAGGTTGGCTAGACAATCAGGTGTCCGTCTTGCAAAGAAGATAGTCAAGTTGAGCTCAGGTAAATAACCTATAAAATCTTAAAATTTTGAAAACAGTTACAACCATCACATTCTTATCACTGCTGCATTTAACTTTTGTAATACATTTCACATGAGCCAAATAGGAGTAAAACTAATGGAAGGACAATTTGAGCTTAATGCTGTCATGTTCTCACCAGATATTGAGAAAATAGTTTCAATCATTCCTATCTAATTAAAAGAAGTTAAGGAAAATATAAGTACTAAACTACATATAATTTCTCTACAAAATGGTAAACTTAATGATGTCTGATTCACATTGTAATAACAACCATAACATAACATATTTTGTTTGTCATTGAACTTAATTTTCTTCTCAAATCATACACCTGAATATTACTTCTACAACAACATATTTCAATAACAATCTCATAGAACAATTTGTCATTCACAAAAAAACCAGCAGTATTTAGAATATTATATTAAAACATTAACTATTTCTATTACATTAAGGTCTACTTTCAACAAAAAAAATTCAATGAAATTAGTTTATATTTTGCAAAAAACAGGACATTATGTTATCTGCATAGATTTTTGCCTCAATGGAGAAACATACTATTGTCTGCTTTGTTCGGCATTATGTAAAGGATTTTCATGGATAGGCCAACAAACACCTCAGCATAGTCAAAGCATACACTAATGAAGAAATGCTTCAGGTGACTTTCTCTGCTGCTGATGAGGAAATGCTACTTTCTCCTGCAAATTTTCCTATGCATATTGTAGAAACTCAACACACAGAAGCAGATGTCCACCTTTTACCCCAACAACTTATCAAGAAGATCTTTGAAGAAATTTTTGGGACATCTACTGATGCACTTACATATCGTCTAGGTGCTAGGGTCAAAATAAATCTAAACTTCAATGACACAAGTTGAAATGAGAAGCAACCAGAACCTACAGATAACAAAACCACATACACTGCAAAGGCCACCAGGTAGATATTTGGGAAGAATGCTCCTACAGAGAGTCCTTCCAAGAAAAATATGATAAGCTCAAACTCAACTAAACACTTTGCTTCTTAATATCTTTTGTCTATAGTGTCTCTTACTCTTGCTTATTTGCTTTAAGACAGCTGCCTTTTGGTTTATATTAAGGTCCATTACATTAACAATTACAATGACCATTAATGGATCATAATATGAATGTCTGTCTATCAAATAGTAGCATGTGGACTACTTCATTTAGTAATTTATGCTTGCAACAATTTGTATGGAACTAATGCTACTTTAATTATCTACATTCCATCCTTGAAACTATGCTTAGGGATCTCAATTATTATATATTAATATTAAGGTAAATTGTTGGAAAATACATACAGGTTATTTTATGTATGTTTGAAATTATTGTTTTTGGATATCTTTTATTTGCATTCCACATGCAAAGAAGTGTTTGGTGCCCAAAAAAACCATTGTTACTATGTTTGATTAGAATACATGTGAGTGTTTGGAAGACAAAAAAAAAAGATTTTGCAAAGCTGCATGAATGTTAAAGTTACCGTTTCTTTAGAGGATTACATTGCTCATTTGTTTGGGAGATGTTCTTTTAAGTATAAAAATATAAGAATGGTAACAAAAACAACAATACATTTGGATAACAAACATTTAAAAACCAACTTCCCAATGTAATTAAAAGCTAACCCAAATTCTTTTTTCTTACATGTATTTTTGTCTTCAAACAAATACTGCGATAACACATTTGTGGGCATTGGCCGTGTATTGCACGACCTTCCTCTACTAGTGTGTGTGTGTGTGTGTAAGGATTGAAGGGTACAAACTATTTTTAGCCANTAGCAACATGAGAAAAAGTAGAAGAGGGGAAATAGGGGGAACAAGGTTTAGGATGTTACAAATGGATTTGGCAGCATGGCAAGATCTTAAGATATGTTCAATATCCTATACCAGGTAACAACATTAGCCACATTTACTATCTAAAGCTATATTGCTACTAAGCAGCAATTACTTAGTAGGTAGTTTGTTAAGAAGAATTAACCAAAGAAAGTGTCTAATTCTATTTGAAGTGCTACCTTCTAGATCTGAAGAAAATTTGAATCACCGCACTCCAGATTAGGATGTTTTGAACTATATAGATGCCAAGAAATTTGGTAGCCAGATCGAGAAGAGAAGTTGCCATGTTGATTTGGTTCCCATGTCAACTAGTCCGACCCCCATATGACATTGGATCTAGGTCAAGCCAGAAAAAGGGATCAGATTTTATTCGGTAGTTGGAAGGATAGGTTATCCAAATTCCAAGTGCTATGATCTGCAAACAGATAGGAGACTTTCAGATTATCCTCATTCTGGGTCAGAGGTCCCTAGATGAGCTCTTGAGGGGGCCTTTAGGGAACCATCTGTCAAACCACACCAAACTTTGAAAACCATCCTTGACTGAGATTATTGCTCCTTCATAAATGCCTCTAGATGCTTGTCATTTATGGTCGACAGACCCTTGTTAATCTCCAATGAGGAACTTAGTTGTGGCAGAGTCAAGATGATTCAGACAATACAAATGGCTCAAAGTTCTGACCTAGTTTTTATTGCTATGAGAGGCAACTTGCTAACAACGTTTGGCTGTAGCTGCTTTATTGATTAAAGAAGTTTGCCTAATCCCTAGTCTTCCCAACTTTTTTGGGCAAGTCACTCTCTCCCAGTCAACAAGATGAAGTTTTCTTCTCTGACTAATGGAACTGCAAAGGAAATCCCTCTAGATTGCGTCAATAGAATTGCATATTTTCTCCAGGGAAGGGGCTGCCTAGAGGAAATAATTTGGGATGGTTGCTAAAGATTGCTAGATTATGTGCTTTCTCCTAGCCATAGATAGAAGATTGGCTTTCCATCCTGAAAATGAGTTCCCTTGTGCTAATAGCGAAGAACTACTCAGTTGGAAATTCCATGCATAACCGGGAAATTTGGATATTGTTTTGGTATTTTTTACAACAATGCAAGTTGCATGTATTCAAATTAATTGTAGGAAAAAGGTAACATTCATCACTTAAAGCTTTATCTAGACATGTTGCAAATTTGCATGATAGAAGTAGGGGCAGACGCAGGAGATGGATCTCAGAGGTAAGAGTTGTATAAGGTGTAAATATGTTGAGTCAAGGTTGCATGATGGTATATTCGAAAATTCGAATTCAGTAGATGTATAAGTGCTTGAGATCAAGTTCAATCAAGCACTTCAATTGGCACTCAAGGTTGACTTGACTCGACATAGTTATTTGAGTTCGTGTTCAATTCGAATAAATTCGATACTAAGTCAAGCATACTCGATCTCAAAATCAAGTTTGACTTTCTAAAAAACCTATTTATTTCAATAATTTTTATCTAAAATAATACAAACATATTATTAAAAAAATCTTAAAATGGCAAGAGTCAATTATTTAAACTTATAATATATTATTAATAAAAAAAGGCAAATTTTAATAATAGATTTCAAATTTTAGAATGAAATAAAATAGAAAGTAATAGCATATTAACTTACTTATATTCTAGTAATAGGCTTAATATTTTACTTGAGAAGCATGACAAATCTATTTGATAGACTTATAAAAATAAAAATAAAAGGTGAATGTTCATTAAAAGAAATTAGACTTTTTTCTTAGATGTTCATTAAAAAAAAGCTTGTTTCTATCCACTGTTGCAAAGATGGGCCTTTGTTTAAGAGTATTTTGGGAGAAAAAAAAGTTTGGGCTTCCCCAAACTCAATATGAATTTGGAACAAAAATTTCTCTAATAAATAAAAATTTAAAATTTAAAGACAATGTGGAAACTATTTGGAGGAACAAAAAAGATTGTGTCCTTGGACTTAATATATGGAAATAATGTATTAAAATAATAATGAGATGTCGACAACCCAAGTCCAAAATAAAAAAAAAATACAAAAAAAGAGTTTTAGGCCCTAGCCACAAAAAAAAAAAAATTTGGGAAGGGTTCAAGTATTAATTTTTTTTTTGTACTTCCCGACCCTTATCAAATTCATATCACGCTTATATTAAAAAATTTTCGGGCTGCCTGGTCTACCCTTATCGTAGTAGTTCTTTGTTGTGGGGTTGAATCATCCATAAAATAGGTAGTCTATTTAAAAATAAAAAATGTCCCTACTTTATAGATGATTCAACGGTTATTGGATTACTAGTAAAGAATTTTTTCCATAACCAAGCTACCCATTGTTTATAACGTTTTTAATTTTTATTGTTAAAAACAGCTCATTTTTTAATTTCACTTTTCGATGGGGGTTGCCATTGTCAAATCATACAAACAAAAACATGATGAATACAAGATAAACAAACAAATAAATAAAAAGCTGTTTAGGAAGCAATTTTCCTATAGTAGCAAATCAAAGGCGCGACAAAAATATAGTGACACTCAACCTCACCGTTAGATGTGCCGACAACTTGTATTTACAAGTTACAACAAAGTACGTGGTTTCTGGTTCACTTCTATCTCTAATATGAGCTAAACGTGTACTTTTCAATATGATTTATGTATAGACAAATGAGTTTGCTGGTTTTGGTAAACAAATTTTAGTCGTTTTTTGACCCTTTCTCCTTAGGACTGCACTCTAAATTTCATGGCATCCATTCATTTTAAGGGTGTTGAAAAATATGAGTTTTCATTTTAAAATTAATTGACAATGAGTGGTGAAGTTCAGAAATTTATTAATTAGTTCAAAATCTTTTAAATTAACTAATATGAGATATTTTATACTTTTACTCCTTCTCACGCACGACTTAAATTAAAATAAGACAATAAACTAATTTGACCTCTCACACATGACTTGGGGTTCAAACCTAAACAACAAAAGTTGGTTGGGATAAACTCCTAAACTAATACAAACATGAAAACAAACATTGTTTAACATAAACACATGAAATCAAGTTAATATGTATAAGGACTCAAATCATGTGTGGATGAAAAAATATTTGAGATCAAACTCTGATACCATATTAAAAAAAATTAGATTTTATTTCAAAACTAATGTGTAGTCCATAAATTTATTAATTAGTCAAAAATTTTTTAAGATAATAAATGTAAGATATTTTATAATTTCACAAAGGACATTCAAAAACTAGTTTTTTCTCATGTAAAATTGTCAGTGATTTGGGCCAAATTATGTGATATATATTTGACTTGCTGAAAGTTTGAAATTCGGTTACTTCCTTGTGTAAGGGGCAAATTCTCGTTTATGGCAGTCTCACAACATGTAGGAAATATAAATCACGCTGATTTATTTATTGTTTAATTTATAGTGTGTCTTGTTTTCATTTGTTGACTAACTTAGGGTGTATAAATAATTTTATTAGTAGTACTATAGGATTATTTCCATAGAAGTATAGGAGTGGTATATACTAGAACAGCAGCATAGGGCCTGTAAAAAATAAAAAGTTGTTGCTGTCCTCTGTTTTGAATTGAATATCGTCGCAACCGAGAAATCAAATTTTTTTTTTTCTCCAATTCCTTTGCCTAATTTAACGATTTTTTCTTGTGGATTTTTTTTACTTTGCTTAATTTTTTTATTTAGGTCCATCACAATATATGTGGACTATCTATCAATATTGTGAAATCACGATATAGACACTGCTATCTACACAAAATTTTGCTTGTGTAATGAAATTTAAAGGTTATTCTAATGGCAGTGACATGAAGGTAAAATGTAATTCCAGAAAATGTATCAGAATTTCAGGAATTTTAAGCTCGTGACTTTTTTACACATCAAAAAATAATACTTGGTTCGGTCAAACTTTCTCAAAACGTTTTATTATGAATTTCGTATTTTCCAAATACAAATTTAAAAAACAAATAAAAATATAAACTATGGTTGATCATTTGGTTCAAAACTTGGGTTTCAGCCTAAGAGTCTCTTTCTCAAAATATACAAAGAATATTTTAATATATAAGTCATAAGAGTAAGAAAATAATCTTCATGACACATGCCAATTATATATATTAGTATATTCTATGTAATTTTATTTTTCACTGATGAATAATGAACACACGTATTACACACTCAATTGTAATTTTTAATTCAGTCAAAGGAAGAAAAAGACCGTAATAATCAAGCAATCAAGCTACTTCTATGTAAATTAATGAGCTGCCATGACGTATAGCTGGGTGAATAGGAGTAGGTATTTTGGGGTCAACGTGGCGGTTTATATGGAAAAAGACTGCTAATCTATGTCTCTGGACTTTTAGTCCGCTTTACGTTTATATATATTAAGAGGATTTATCATAAATTTCACCTATCTTTTAATGGTTCATAGAAAAGCGTACTCTGTATTATTTATTAATTTAGAATATAGTAAATACTTTAGTCAACAAGAAAAGCTTAACAATTGTATAGTGAAAGCGATTTTTTAGTACAATCACATTTTCATTTTATCTATTATCAAATATTGTATTCGCCAACTCATTCGCCAGCTCAAGAACAATAAACTTTTAAAATTCTTAAGAATGCCTCAACTTTTTATGTATCAATTAGGGTTAGTTGCATTATAAATATTTCAAATATGAATGAGTAGATTATTGTTTAATTAGTATCACAACGAAATGCAATTTAGATAGTAAAACACTTTTCTTATAACTTATTGATCATGGGTTTGAGTTATGGAGGATAAGAGAAAATGTAGATTCTTTTTTTATTAAAAAAAGGATACAAACAAATAAGTCATATGTTTAATTAAAATTGACTACCTCTCAACTTTGTTTTTTTTTTTTTCTTTTATACGCATTTATCTAGTTAGGAACCGTTCGAGAAATTCTCAATTGCCTAAGTCGAACCTAGGCCAAAATGAGGGTTTGGAAGTAGTTTTCAACAAGCCTCCGTTATACCCTCATGAGCTCCATAATTGCCCCAAAGCGCAAAGGTACTACTATCTCCAGCGTCGTTCATGAAACTAATCTTAGAAATTTTAGATTTCTAACAATCACATCTTGCAAATGATGTGTTATATATTGCCTACATGGAAACAGGAGGTTTCCATTGCAGCCAACTTTACGAGGATAATAAGATAAAGTCATGGCCATATTTGGCCAAGAAGTAATATCGTGCAAAAGAAATTCAATTGCCGCAGAGTCTAATTTCTTTCCCACAAAAGGGCTTTTGACTAAGCATTTATTAAGACTTTTATGTTCTGAATCTTCTAATGTAGCCGGTATATATCTAATTTCCTTGGACACAGTCGACGCAGACCTCCACTGCTCACATTCTATACTAGTAACACTAACTCTTCCATAATGTCTTGCATCCTTTACTAGTGTTGGAACTTTTGGACAAAACTCCAAATTCAAGTATTCCCCTAGGTCCTTTCCATGAGAGTGATTGGACTAACTAAAATAAGTTAATATATATATATATATATATATAGATGACACACATATCTTACATAAATGTGGTTTGGTATACGATTAGTTGCATCATATACATTGTATATTTTTCTTCGCATTTTGTTCCTTGCAGTTTCGGTCAGCATCAGGTCCATCACTACCACTTTTCTATGGTATAAAGGATTTATGAATTTATGGCCAACGTTGCCAATTGTCAGCAAAGATTGCTATTTATTTCTGGTAGAGTTTATGAGCGATAAACCTAGTGGAGACTAGGGCTTGGCCCATTTTTCTCTAGTTACAGCCGTGATATACGGAAGAATGCAATTTAATTATCACAATATTAATCTTACCAAATACATATAAGAGAAGCATGGTTTAAACTATTATTGTAATGACGTGTAGGCATATTAAAAAAGATTTTCAAACTCTAGTTTTATTTATGGGTGTTCAAAAAGAAGCAATGAACTAAAACGGGTAAAAGTGGTCCATCCTAAATTGAAAATGAAGGGTAACCGAATCGGTTATTTATACCGGTTTAGATAGTATATCTAGATTTATATTTTTTTGAACCGACGGGTATTCGAACCGATTTATATGTAGGGGTATTTCTGTAATTTTATAAAATAAGACGTCAAGGAACTTTTATGTAATTTTTATTAATTTCTTCACTCTATTTCTATTTACAAGGACATTTATGTAATTAGTAGTTGAAATATTTTCTTTTAATTGAAAACATTAATTATCTTTTAAGTACAATATTGTGTAACTTCAGGTAATAAATATGTTTAGAACTAATTCTGGCAAGTTTATGGTTGGCCGGTTACCCTATTAATATGGTCTAAATATGATTCAACCAATTCAAATATTTCTATTGGCATATGAACCAAGTAACTAATTCATTAACACCCTTAGTTTTATTATACTTGGATATCTTATCCCATTCTATGTAATTCATTGTTATTTTCTCACTTTAGCTCCAAAATTAGATTCCAAGAAGGCAAAAGCTTAGGTAACCCTAGTATGAAACCTTACTTATAAACATTGTAATAAACATGTCATTTAGGGCATTACATGTGGTTTAAAATATACTCTCTCCGTTCTATTTTATTTAGCATGATCAATTTTGCACACAATTTAAAAATAGTTGATATTTGACCAACTAGTAGAATAATTTTTCCATTATTATCCCTTAATTAAAATTCAAAATTTATTAGTTAGTATTTGACTTTCAAAATTTGAAATAGTTCGTGAGAATAATTAATGTTGAAACATGACATTAATGCTCTTTTTTTGGAACTTGCATGAAGGGTGAATTAGGCAAATTGACATTTATTTATTTTTCATTTTAAGGAATGACAAATAATTTGAGACAAAATAAAATAGAATGAAGGACAAATAAAATGGGACGGAGGGAATACCATATAATTTACAAATTATATCAAAGATCGGATTTATCTAAATATTTTTCTACTATATAAGAATAATATGCACATGTTATGTGAAGGTAGTAAATGGCAAAATGCACCAAGATTGAATCGACTAGGAATTTGAGTTAATTAAAAAGTTAATTTTAAATTGGGATAATTTGATCCTCGTACATTTCGAAGTTGGCCTAATAAAAAAGTTTGAGAATTAAATTATCTTAATTTAAAGTTAAGGGACTAATATTGAATTAGTAAAAAAGTTTAAATATCATTTGTCTTTTTCCTAAAAAAAAATACCATATTTTGTGTTTTTCAACAGTTTTAGCAGAATCGATCAAACAATTGAAAGCTAAAATGTGTTCAAGATCAATTTAAATAAATTTAAGAATTAATCTTGAACAAATTCTTTTGAATCGAGCTCAAGTAGCTGATTCAGATTTTATAACAATGACAATGTTTGTTAGTCTATGTTAAGTTGATAGCTAGTATTAGGCAGTTAATATGACAGTATTTCTCATAATTATCTTAGCTGTCAACATAAGATGGGTCAATTAAATGCTTCTATTCCTTCATTTCTCAAATTTTGATGCCCGGAGGAATTGCCAATGCCATGCTAGTCAAAACCACTAAGAACTATTTGTCTCACATTTCTGTTATATTTTTTGTCATATTGTCAAATGAATCGTCAAGATTATTCGATTAAAATGACTCTACAGAATCTTGACAATTCATTTTGTCGTGTAACAGGAAATAGAATAAGGTGTGAGACAGAAGATTCTGTGACTGTCAAAACCCACAAATCTTTTGACGGTCACAGAACCTTCTGTCTCACACCTTATTCTATTTTCTATCACACAACCAAGTGAATTGTCAAGATTCTATAGAGTCATTTTAATGGAATAATCTTGACAGTTCATTTGACAGAAAATATAACAGAATGTGAGACAAAAGATTCTTAGCGGTTTTGACTAACATATCCCAGTTGATTTATAATACAATATTCTGAATTACCAGAAAAGGAATTTAGTCACAATAGCATATTAAGTTTGTGTTCGAAACTTTTCACAGACTTTTTTTTATAAAAAAATAAAAAACAAAAAGATATTAATACAAATACAACATTAGATCGTGCCTACAGTGATTTAGTTGATAACCATGTCCTCTTTTTGTGTTAGATATAAGAAAGTATGTATATTATGTATAAAGCAACTTTCATTACAATTGGCACATAGGTTGCATTTAGATAGATTTATAAGAGAATATTCTAAGTAATTAATCCAATAGTTTAAACACTCGAAAAAAAATCGACCAAATTATATCGAGTTGACTTGACTCAGTAGACTCGATGAAAAACTCGACAGATATCACCGAGTAATCACAAATTTTTCTCCAAATCGAGTTTATTTAATACTCAAAAATAGATTAAACTATTAACAAAGTTTTTCAAAATTAAATTTTCTAAATTAAACCTGAATAATATGTAAAAAGATTATATAAGGAATCTAAAATTTTAAATACTTAACCTAATTAATAGCGCAACTTTTTTCTTAATAGATGAAATAATAATGCACATGATTTATAATTTTGAGTTTTTAATTTTTGACTTGATAAAATTCATCTAAATTTTTGAATATACTCGACTTATTAACTTTTCAAATGGAGTTAGAGTTTTCTCAACTTTTTAAACATTGATTATTACATGATAAGTCTTACTAATTAAGATAATTAGATTACAAATTAAAGTAATTACCTAGTCTAGGTGAGCAATTAGGGTAATTCCATATCAATCACATAGTCACATACTACAGTTATTTACATATCTTGACATGCCCTTCAAACTCAACATGGTTGATTTAAAACCAAATTGAGTTTGAAATAAAACTTGAAATATAAGAGAATCAAAAAATGACATGGCGATGATCATGTGTTGAATCGAGAACCAAGCAAACCAAGAGAAACAAAAGAAGATATGAGAGAACGAAAAATCAAAACATGGAAATTGGAGCAATCCAAGATCCAATTAAAAATGTAAAAACTGAAGCAATTCAAGAACCAATTAAAACTTAGAATTAAAACAATCCAAGAACTAGAGAAAGCCAAGAGAACCCAAAAGTTGAAACCAAGAGAAGGCGAAGGTTGAAAATTAAGAGAACCTGATGGTTCAAAATAGAGAAAATATTCTCAAATGTAGGTTCAAAACTGATAGAATTCGAATGCTCAAAACTAAACAATTCGAAGGTTGAAAATCGAGAAAAACCTAATGTTAAAAACTAAGAATCAAAGTAAAATATATTTACAAGAAAAGGCTCTGATACCATGTTATGGATAAAAAGAATATGCATATTATGTATAAATCTATCTCATTACAATTGGTACATAGATTGCCTTTATATAGGCTTATAAGAGAACATTCTAGGTAATCAATATATGTTAAGTCTTGCTAATCAAGATAATTAGACTATAAAGGCAATTACTTAATTTTAGAAAGCAACTATGATAATTATATATCAATCATATATTCACATACCATAGTTATTTACATATTTAAACATTTTGCATGAGAAGTTATCACACAATTAAATAGAAGATTTAGATACATCATGAGATTTTCTCAACAATTGTATACCCCGTATGTCCAAAAACACCTAGTACAACTAGTAATTTTTGTTACTAAGGATAAGTCAAAGGATTTATAATAGTAATATTTGTCGAAAATTTTCTTTCTGATACTAATTTGATGATTTCTTATAATAATTGAAATTATAATATAGGCTCCTTAAACACTCAAATTATTTCCTATGTAGGGGCATAAATAAATATAAACAAATAGGCAAATGGGTTAAAAGGTCATCTAACTATACATCGGTTGTCATTTTAGTCATTAAATTATTTTTGTGGCTGAAATGATAACTTAACTTCTAAAAATGCGTCAATTTGGTCATTCCGTCCATTTTTCCATTAAAAGCTCCATTGATTAGTCATGTGACCTTCATGTGACTTTTTAAGGGGTAAAATTGTCAAATAACAACAAATTAAAAAAAAACTTTCCCTTTTTCTTCCTCTTCCCTTTCCCCTTTGCCTACCTCTTCCTCAAAACCTACCACCACCAAAACCTACCACCACCACTACCTCTTGTTACCCATAGCTTAATTCACATTTTAAATCAAAACTAGAACTTCTTCATAGACTTGAAAGAATGTCCTATGTGTGTGCTGTATCCACTGTCGCTCACCGTCATCAGGATGTTGGCTGCCAGAATTTCTCCAAGCACACTAGAGCATATTATTTGTTTTTCTTGGATGCAAAACTATCGACGAGCTCAAATCAATATTTTTGGAGATGATGACAGTGATTGCAACTTTGGATGACAAAGATGATCAAGAAGGTGGACTTCCAAAGATCTTCTTTGCTTTTCCCTCCTTCTGTGTATCTCTTCCGCCTCCTCCTCCACCCTCTCCTTCTGCCTCGTTCATCCCCCCTTCTCCATTCCCCTTCTCGTTCCTTCTTTCCTCCCATTCTCCGCCTCATTCTTCTGCTTTCCTCCCCATATCCAGCATTCTCTTCCAACCTATTAAACTTTTGATCCAATAGTTTTGTTGTAGAATTGTTTTGGTTTTTGGCCTGTAAAATTGAAATTGTAAGGGAATGCAATTGACTTTTTTGGGTTTATATCTAAGATACTATTGGGGTTTGATATTATTATTATTTTTTGGTTATAGGGACTTAGGTGACTGAAATCTAAATCTGAAATCTGAAAATTAAGTATTGAAATCTTAATTTATTGAATTCACAAAGTTGTATCTATTTGATAATAAGTTAAATTTGAGCAACGAATTGAATATATATTTTACTACATGTATATTATATAATTTGATGATAATATTATATTTTTATAGCAAGTTAATTTTTTAATTATTATATTTTAATACAAATAAATAGTTTATTAATATAGAGTATGTGTGTGAGAGAGGCATATGTGAGTGAGATATACTATGTACAAGTGTGTATTTATATATGAATTTTAAGAATATAAAAAGGGTGTACATCGATTAACTGATCGGTTAATCGGCTAATAAAATCGACCGAAATTTGGAAAAATACCCTTTCTAATACTTTTAACTAATTTTAATTTCAAATTCAATTCAGTAGAAAATCAAGTTAACTAAATTTGAATTCAGTATTCGATTTTAAATTTGATTAACTAAATTCAAATCTAGTTAGTTGGACCCTTAACATTGGAGCAAAATCCTATATAAAACCCTATTTTTCAAGCAAAATTATCCTAATTTTATTTATTTTTGCCACGTAATTTGATATGTTGCGTGAATTTTTATTGATAAATGATTTAGAAATATAAGTAAAAATTTAATTGAATAATAAGTAATATAATTACATACAATGCTATAATATCATGTAACTTGCAAGTATTAATAAAATATGTATCACAATACTATTTAATGTCTGATTTTTAGACACCAATTTAATAATATAATTAAGTATGAATTAATACATAAGAATATAATAATTGGACGAATAAGTTAAAAATAAAACTAATTATAATAATTATCAATAAATATATTTTTAGTCGAATAACTAAATTTATATTTTTTGTGATGTACTATTTATATATCAAAATATTTTAATAAAATTTTATTTTTAACTATTGAATTTGATAATCGGTTAATCGAATTCAAAAAATGTCTCAGCCATTTTTGAATTCATTAACCGTATGTTATGAATTTAGCTAACCAATTTCTAACAAATTCAAAATTAACCAAATTTATTAACCGAATTAAATTCGAAATCGGTTACAAATTTGATTTATTGAATACTTGCATACCCCTAGAATATAATGTGTACTAGTGTGTGTTCATGTTTTAGAGAAAAGGAATATAATATGTGCAAGCGTGTTATTTTGTATGAGGAAAAAGCAATATAGTGTATGTATGTGCTATGTGTGACACAGAAGGAATATAGTATGTGCAAGTATGTGTTTATGTGTTGGGAAAAAATGAATATAGTGTGTGAAAGTATATGTAATGCGTGAGAGAGAATGAATATAGTACGTGCAAATGTGTGTACATGTGTGAGAGAGAATGGATATAGAGTGTGCAAGTGTGTGTTTATGTGTGAGAGAGAAGGACTATAGAGTGTATTTATGTGTGAGAGAGAATAAATGCAATGCGTGCAAGTGTGTGTTTATATGCAAGAAAGAAGGAATACAGTTCGTTCAATTATAGACATATAAGTATTGATGTGTGAGAGATGATGAATGTAGTGTAAGCGTATATTTATGTATGGGAAAATGAATATAGTGTGTACAAATGTGTATTTATGACTAAATTTTATGACTAAATTTTTATATGTAAAAGAATGTGAATGTGAAACGAAGAAAAATTGAGTAAGTTTTGTTATATTAGTAAAAAATTCAACAAAGTAAGTGATAGGTTTTTCACTTAAAATTTTGTATAGAAATTAAGTATCACTTAATGTATTTAGAGGAAGCAAAATTTCATTACTAAACACACTTAATACAAAAAATATTTAATTAATTAAATTTAAGTACTTAAGGGGGTTATCAAATACCCCCTTAATTGGATTTTAATTTTTTTTTTTTGGCTAGTTAGTTTTTTGAGATTTAAGTTTTTAGCGATAGGGATCATAGTGGTGGTAGTGATGATAATTCAGGCAGTGGAGAAGGAGGGTTACGAATAGATGTACTAGGGTTTTAAAAAGTTTTAGACAACTTTACCCTTTTCCAACTTAAAAATTGACATGTGAAAGTCCTGTAACTGACCAACCGGAAAATTTAACAAACAAATTGGAATTACCCAAATGATGCATTTTTAGAAGTTGATGACCATTTAAACCACAAAAATAGTTGAGTGACCAAATCAACAACTCTGGTATATTTGATTGATCTTTTAGGCCGTCTGTTCTAAACAAATTAAACACTCTACTATTCAATCTTGATTGATTATGTTAAACACACTATGTTTAAGACTGTTTGATTATTTTAACAAGATCGTAGTTTTGTTCAAACATATGATTTGTTTATCTTTTGAATCGAACACAAGCGAGATTTTATCAAATCGAACTCAAATCAAGTTTGAGTACCTTAATTTTTTACAAATAAATTTAAAATTTTTATGTGTCGAGTTGTAGCTGAATACAAAAAAAAATAACGAATACTAAATTTTATTCAAATTTGATTTGGTTATTTATTAAACAAACCCAAATAATTTTTTATCAAATTGAATTCAATTTAGAATATCAAATAATTTTCTTTGCTTTTCAACCATATTTCTACGTGGATAACGTTAGATTGGGAATCAGATTGACCCATCTTGATATTTTTTTTCCCTGGTTAATAATTAAAAAGTGAAGATGAAAGAATCCGGCTGTTATTCTCAGGCAATGACAATGAAAGGCATGGAAGAAAAATAGGAACAATTACTTAATAATTCTTTAGAACTATCAAACTAGTTACGAAAGTAGAAGTTTCTTTTGGTTTAAACTAATGAAAGATTAGTCAATTGCTTTTCTGTTCTTCTAAGTTCTAAGCAGTGACAATGAAAGGCGTTGAAGAGTAGGGACATAATAATTCATTATGAACTATCAAAGTAGTTACGCAAGTATAAGTTGTACAACTTCTTTTGGTTTAAATTAGTCAATATCTTTTATTTTTTTCATTAGGAAAAAAGATCAAAAAGATTAAGGAAAATTTATTTATATATGGTAGTATCGGCGGATTGAATATAGCTTTAGACAACATCACCATTGAAATCCATTTCTTAGGGCTGGTAAAGCATGATTTTGAAATTTTTGTGGCTGCAAAATCATGTCTTAAAACAAATTAGAGTTAAATAGTTTATGACTAATTAAAATCAAATTTATTCTTTCTCAAAGTGTAAAATGCCACCATCATTTGAGTTGCTAAAAGAGTGATTGTAATTGAAAAGCATAAGTGCAACTTATGTGGTAAAAGACTTCCACTATGACTTATTAGTTATAGGTTCAAGTGACTAATTGAGAGGGAGAGAGAGGTAGATTTAAAAAAATAAAAAATAATTATAATTTATTTTTTTATCAGAAAAATAAATTCACGGTTTTTTAATGTGATAGAAATACAAAAAGTCTTGACCACATGTCCATAAATAGAGGCCCAAATTTGTTAGGTACCCAATTGGACCTGGAAAACTTACTTCGGCCTACATATAATAAAGATCTTCTAAGATACAATACACGAAATATTGCAAGGAGATATTGCAAAGTTCCGTACTGTCTACATCACCAAACTTTTACAAGTTATTGATTTGTTCACCAAATATTTTTTTGGACAAATTAGTTATGCAACTCTCAAATCATCGATCAATGCCCATTCTATCTATTTTTAACGTTAAAATGGCTGTTATGGGTAAAATGTGAGTTGCACACGAATTTTCTAGAAGGGTAAAAATGTCAAAAGATAATGAGGTTATTTAGTGGATCAAACTAATGTTTTATCAAAAAGTTAGTGGGTCAAAGTAAAATTTTATAAAATTTTCTTCTTTTTCCCTATTCCTCCTACCACCTCCTCTTCCAGACCCTCCAATGCTAGTGCCCCATCTTCTTCCCAGCCACCCTGTCATCTAGCCTCCTCACATTTTCCAATACTGTCTTTAGTAAAAATATACATAAACCAATTCCAATTTTTGCATAAAAATCATTCTTGGCCTTGAATTTTAGTAAAAAATAACCCCCGTCCAACAAAAAAGATATACTAACCAAATATTCAATCTCTGTCAAAATTTCATTTAAAAATTCTACACTTCTCAACAAAATCAACCAAGTAAAAGAAAACGAGATCTAGAAAAATTTTTCTAACTGAATGCATGGGTTCTCTGGTGGATTCTTCACCCTTTCTTCAGATAGAAGAAGAACAGATTGAACAAGACAGGACAACAGAGAAAGAAGTGGCACTGGTATGAGGGTTTGACCTAGAGCTAGAAGAGCGTGGAGAAGCATTGGGAACCTCAATTTTTTTCTTCGGAGCCCTTTCTTTTCCCATCTCCTCGTCCGGGGCATAGCATTTCGCTTCCATGGCCAACTTTCGTACATGTGCACATGTTTGTTTGTGCATACTGCCTTGTCGATGTCAAAACCGTCCAACATGTAAGCAACAGACGTTAGCCAACTCTTTAGCCAACAAGTCTTGCCACCCACAAGACTTTCCTTGAACTCCCAACAATGCCCAAAATGTGCCACAAGATATACCCACCTCATGTGCATGTGTGCATGGATACATTCGTGCCTACTACCGATGCCAACGACCAATTGTTTAATGCCAACATTGTCATTTTGCCAACAAGCCATGCATTCCCAACTCAAGGCATGTGGGAAAGTCCCTGGCAATGCTCATGCAACGCCCAAGGTTGCCCAAGCTAAGCCCCAACGACGCCCAGCCAGGCAAGTAAGACTATTATACCCTTCTTATACATGCTTAACAAGCAAAACTCCAGGTGACAAGAATAGACACTACTTTATTGAAAATCAAGGCCTGTCACAAGGCACCTCCAAGTTGCCAGGGGTGCACCAAGGTTCCCAATTCCCTTTTCAACAAGTATTAAACTTCTCTCATTAACTTATTTACCCAAGCCTAAGACTCAACAACCCCCGTTCCCAAATGCACTGTTTCTACCCATTTGCCCACTAACAGCATGTTGCCTAATCGACAGCAACGTGTGTACCTAGTTGCCCACATCAAGCATCCTATGCTGCCTAAGTGTGCCAAACATTTCGCCAATACAAGCCAACCATGTCAAGCACTCAATATGCCTACCAAATTAAATACACGTTTTAGTACTAACCACTACCGTTTGCACTTAACCTCTACCCAAGTGTGTTGCATGTGGGAAACGCACACCCGTTTAAGCAAATGAAGGAAACAAAAGTCTTACAAACATTCCCAACTTGAAGAGATTGATACCCTCTTTAATGCCAACTGTTGGCCTTCCAACAATAGTATTTGCCAACTTTGGGGGCATCAACATTGCTGAAATTGTACAACTATTGCACTTACCCATTGTACCCCTACAAGGTCACATCAACATTCAGTTTCTTTGACAAAGTTTGTGACTACAAGCCTCTTTTTGTCAACAAGGCTTCATTTAAGTTGCATCTAGTTGTCATATCTTTGATCCCCATCAAATTGTGTCCCATTGTCTAGCCCTGCCTTACATTGACAATGTGGATAGACAACATATGGAGTATAAGAATAATACTCTGCTAACACTTAGCAACAACATCGGTCACTTGGAATGCCCCCATACCACAAAATTAAACAAGTATATAGACAACAAACTTGCATAATTTTAAACAAGGACAGAAACAATTACCACACGTTCCACCCTAGGAACTGCTTGTTGTATCATTGTAAGACCATACACATTAGTCTCTTGGACTTGCTAATTAAGCCAACACAGTCTAACTTCGTTTTTCTCAAACCTTTGTTGATGGCCAACACACAGCCAAGGCATCATGCATAAAGCCTGCCTTTTGCCCCCAAAGAACTTACCTTGATTTTCCTAAAACCAAAACCAACACAGCCACATAGCACACTCCTCCACTTGTTTTTCGACCCCTTTATTCAGCAAGACCCCATGTTCGACTGATTTTGTCCAAGTTTTGTAGTGTTTGTTTGCTTTGTTCCCAGAATTGGGCTAACAAGCACCACCCATGCCTGTTTTGCTCGACAATCACCACTACCTTTCATTACTAGTTCTCTCATTTCTAAGTAACCTCTATTACTTAGCAACCAGCATCCAATCACTACCTATTCCTTTCCCCGAAAGAACCATTCAGGCCTCTCTTTTTTCAACACGAAAGAGACTTAGTTTTTGTTGATGTCATACACCAACTTCAAGTCCTAGCACAAGCTGGACCGTCCTCCTCAACTACAACGCACTCAACTATTCCTTCTTGGGACAACTCCTCACTGTATGAGGTCCGTGACAGATAAAACACCCGCTAAACTTGTTAGTTTTAGCATAACTAAAAAAAGTCTTAGATGCCTCAATTTCTATCATCGTAGCCTTTTTTTTCATCCTGTACTTGCCATTGCCATTCTTTGAGTCCTTTTATTTGTGAAAGTTGTTCCCAATTTTGCCAACCATGTTGATCACCTCTTGGAAATCATCTAACCTATCCGTAGCAGTGATTGCTTATTGCAAATTCTGGTTACCTTACCATTGCAACGCCATTAGAAGCCACTTCTTCAAACCAACTATGAAGTTGAACAACTTGTCATCCTTGGACTTTCCCTAAATATCCAGCATCAAGGAACAGAATTCCTTTTGTCGCACCTTATTTTTAAGGTCAAGGAAAAATGAAATAATATAAATAAGGGAAAATAAAAATGGGTATAATATTAGAACAAAAATAGGGTCTTAAATGGGACACTGAAAAGTAATGTTTAAAGGCCCAAAAATAATCTAGAATAGGATTTTTTGTAAATAAATAAGTAATAGAGGCCCTACCTAGTGTGTGAAGTGTATCGGGACACTAACTTAAGCCCAAAAGAAGGGAAAAATCCTAAAGGTTAAATGTTGCAAAAATGTTTAAGACTTTAAATACAAATGAATTATAAAATAATAATAACACAACCCTATACTAGATGACTCCTAGTCTACGAAAGTAAAAAAAAAAAGGGATTCGGGATTCCTATTAAGGAAAGGAAAGGCTAGACTACTCTATGGGTAGTTTAGGCATCCTTTCACCTACAGTAAAAACAGGTTGCGAGATTTAATTCATATTTTCAAGAAATTAATCCTAATTAATAAATTAAGTTTAGATGGAATAAAATGGAGATAAATAAATAGTGAAGCTGAAATATACATAAAAAAGCACAAGGAGTAGAGGAACTCGCTGTGCCAGCATCGAACTAACACAAGAGGGGAAATTTTCTATACCAGCATTAGACACTTGACAGAATAAAATAATGAATTATAAGCAAATAAAGTATATAAGCACATAAAACATAATATTTTAGCTTGCAAATCCTAACAGAAACAATAAACACATAGCATGAAATCCTATCTATTACATTAGGCTAAACCCCTTTTACAATGAGATAAAATCACAATAAATAACTATAATACCAAAAGAAACAATAATAATGGAGAAAATTAACAAAAGCATTTAAACAACTAGCACACAAAATCATGTACAACACTAAACACTTAAAAGGGATTTAGAAATACTTCATAAGGTGCCAAAAGTACTTAAATTTTCCTATTTTTTAGTTCAAGACATGAACAAATGGATCACGGTATATAAACTAATGAAAGTATAAGTAACACTCAAACAACCAAAATAATATTATCACATTAACAAAAGAAAATTAAATAATTAATGTCATGTCAATTAATAAAAAAAGTAGCATAAATAATAATGACTGGAAGGAAATGGACACAATTGAAACAAAATCTAAACTTTAGGACAATTAAAAGGGCAAAAACACAAGAAACAATAAAATCATAATGGTGAAAAAGAAACTCAATTAGAACAAGTGTAAGACTTAGAAACTTTCAAGAAGGCAAAGTATTCTATGATTTGTAGCAAAGTTCTAAGAGTTCAAAAATCCTAAATTTAATGAGTCAATGGTGTCTCTTAAACACACCCAATTGTAAAACTAGAAAAACTATTAGGGATAAAACTATAAATTTCCAAATATTAGGGGCTAAATACAAATCACAAAAGGTTTTGGAGTCTAGGAACAATTAACTACATTTAAATGGAAAACAAACAAAACTAAACTTTTGGGGTCAATTTGGTCTGTCTTCAAAACTGCTGGAGTTCCAATAGAAACTAGAGAAAACTTAAAAGGCTTAGCGCAACCCAATAGGGTTAATGGCATTTTGCACCCACAATTATAATCTACTTGAAAATTCACCACAAGCATGTAAATAAAAGAGTACTCCAGCCATAATATGCCCAAGAATTATAAGAATACATAGCTTAGCCACCAAATAATAATTCATCATAACAAGGCCAACATTCCAGTAGTTTGAACTACAAAAGCACCAAAAAGACAGCCTTAGAAACAGTAGTAATTTGTACAAAAATTCAACTAATATAAATTGCAATAGGGTTCGTCCCAATTAAAATATTAAAGTCATAATATAGTGTTTGATCACCATTACAAAAATAATTCAGAAAACTGTAATTGAGTTTGCCAAAAAGCTACAATAAAGAAGCTTTGTAGATCCAAACCCATTTGCGTATCCAAATCTGCCAAAAAATGACTGATTCTTGAGTCTTCAGGTTCTATCATTTCATTCTCTTACAGTTGATTGGCTCTTTTGCGAGGAGAACTCAGAGCGTAGAAGGATTGTTAAAGAAAAAAAAAAGAGGGGATATAACAAATGGTCAAATACAGTGAAATGAAAGTTCTAGATAGCCGAGGTACTTTTGAAATTTTGTCAAAAGGTTGAAAGGGTATTTTCGTCATTCACTAACTCAATTTGCCAAATATCCACCCATTAGACTAAGTTGCGAAAACATAAAAGTTAGAGATAGTAAAATGCTACAATTGATACTTTGATGTGCAAAATATTAAATGCATTAGTTCAGGGGTGCAAACCACCATTAACCCAAAACAATATTCTTCATCTTCCTTAAGGTGAATAGTCGTGGCTGTCATGATTTTCTTTCTTTTTTTATTTTTTTAGTTTGTCAAATCATTTATTGAGTTCAAGAAAATTTGGGCACAGGTTTTGAGGAAAACATGACATGATTTTTATTCAATAGTGTAATTTGTTCCATTTCTCATGAAATGAGAAGAAATGTAAGTTTATAAAAATGTTCTAATAGTTATCAAAAATACATAAATATCCTAAAATTTTAATTTTGATTCAAAACGATACCCGAAAGGCTACCGTTGAAAACAACGTGTACGAGCCCCAAAATTTTTTTTACTCAAAATGGGTTCTAAAAACTGTCAAAATTTACCGAGATGTTAAGAAAACACAAACTTGCATTTAGGAATCTAAAAAATATAAAAACAACACTTAGACATAAAAAGACCATTTTGCTCCTACCCCTACAAAATGATCAAAATTGTTAGTTTTACCCAAAAAATGCATGTTTTTGTGAAATCGGGACTTTATCTCAAAAAATATAAATTTTTTTTCAAAACTTATCCCAATTTGGCACTTAACAGCAAAAACGTGTCAAAATTCGGTATCTTTAGCTTGTCCTTCTTTGTTCAAAACTTGAAGAGGTTCTAGACAAAAAATTATAGAACATTGAATTTTGACCAGAGTAGTCCAAAACCAAATACAAATTGACATTATCAGATAAGAACAAACTATCGAACCGATTTGGTGAATCAAAAGAAGGAAAATTTTGAGTCGGGGAGATTGTTGTCACTTGTTGAGGATTTTGCCATTGCCACCACTGTTGTCACTTGCTTTTCTATCTAGTACATAAATGAAAAACAATACAAAACAAAGCCTATGCTATGCCTTCATTCCTTTGACTTGGTGATTTCTGCATCATCTAATCTTTTGATCATCTCGTGCTTTCACTTCAACCTCGAGATTTGGAAAAGTTCTTCTGCCAGATGTTCACTTGATTATTTGAAATTTCAACTTTTAAACCATGGTTCTCATAGCGCCTCTAAATTTGAGATGGTGAGTCTACTTCTTCGAATGTAGGCATCGGATGCCCATTTGCATCTACACAGAAAGACATAGCACGACCTTGCCCATTATTTTAAACATAGATGTTAGAATGAAACATAGAAAGATTTAAATATAAGAAACGAAGAAAAAGTACAAACTTTAAATAATTGACTCAATACTTTTTTTTTTAAACAAGGAATAAGATATAATATGGACAAAAATAATAATAAAAGTGCTGAAATAGTGACTGGAATCTACTTTAGTTGCCTACGTATCTTACCTTGGAATCAGGTCCAACATAGTTCGTAATGCGAACTACGATAAAAAGCTAGGAACAACAAAAAACTTCCAAAATTGAATAATTGAAAAGTAAAAAGGTGGCGGAACTCTAATTGAGCTACCTACGTATCCCATCTTGGGAATTAGGTCAAATGTAGTTCATACTGTGAACTACGATGAAAAGCTAGTAACCAAAAATCTTCTAAAATTGAATAAAATGACTTGAAAAGCAAAAGATTGACGACCGAGCTCTGATTGAGATCTAGACGTATGCCACCTTAGGAATCAGGTCAAACGTAGTCCATATCGCAAACTAAAATGAAAAGTTATTAACTATCAAAAATCTTCCAAAATTGAATAAAATGATTTGAAAAGCAAAATGATGACTAAGCTCTGATTGATCTGCCTACGTATCTTGCCTTGGGAATCAGGTCAAACGTAGTTCATACTACAAACTACAATGAGATGCTAGTAACTAATAGAAAATCTCGTGAAATTAAATGACTTGAAAAGTAAAAAGGTGACTGAGCTCTGATTGAGCTACCTACGTGTCCCACCTTGTGAATCAGGTCAAACATAGGTCATACTATGAACTACGATGAGAAGCTAGTAACTAACAGAAAATGTCGCAAAATTGAATGACATGAAAAGTAAAAGGGTGTCCGAGGTCTGATTGAGCTGACATGTACCCTACCTTGAGAATCATGTCAAACGCAATTCATATTCAAAACTGAAAATACTAATGCAGGCACTCATGAAATGATAAGTTGGGACATGGTCCTCTTGATGGATGAAATAACACTAGGGATATTGTCCTCTCGATAGATGAATTAACAGCTAGGGATACTGTCCTCCTGAGGAACAAAACAAAAATGATAGTGGAATTTAAAAAATGAGAACGACGAACTAGAACATAAATGACTTTGACATTTAAACTACATTGAAACCAACATCACTCTGAAATCAAACAGCTTCGAAATTTAAACATTCAAATCAACAAACTAAAGTTTATAATGAGGCTCCAAAATTTGACCATTAAATTAAAAAATTGGACTTGAAATAACATTAAAATTTAAGCATGGAAATTGACAAACAGGAATTGAAACAACCTTGAAAGTTAAACGTTTAAATTGACAAATTATAATTAAATAACTTCAAAATTTAAATGTTCGAATCAACGAACTGGAATTTACATTGCATCTTAGGAATTTAAACATCAAATTGACAAACTAGAATTGAAATAACATTGAAATTTAAACAAGATTCAAATTGATAAATTGGAATTGAAATCACTTTGAAATTTAAAGGTTTGAATCAACAAACTGGAAACTATGTTGCAGCTTTGAAATCTAAAAATCGACTTGATAAACTGGAATTAAAATGATTTTGAAATTTTAATGCTCAAATTGAAATACTGGATCTAAAATGACTTTGAAATTTAAACATTTAAATTAAATTACTGTGATTGAAATAACTTTGAAATTAAAACAACTTGAAATCTAGATTTGTCACGGTATAGTTGAGCACTTCTCTCGGTAGAATCAAGGATCGAATACCACTTCGGTAGAATCAGGCGTATTGCCATGGTAAAATCGGGCTTTCCTTGGTATAATCAAGAGTTGAAACGTTACCTCGATAGAATCGAGTGACAACCACGGTACAATCGAGCTTCCTCGATATAATCAGAGATTAAAATGTCACCTCGATAAAATTGGGTGATAGCCACGGTAGAATCGAGCTTTCCTCGGTAAAATCGGGGATTGATGGAACGTCACCCAATAGAATCAGGTGATAACTATGCTAGAATCGGCCATTTTCCTCAATATAATTGGGGATAGAAATATTACCTTGATAGAATCGAGGGATAGCCACTATAGAATCGGGTATTTCTCTCAGTATGATCGGGATAGAAATGTCACCTCGGTAGAATCAATTGATAGCTATGGTAAAATCGAGTATAAAGATTCTCAACCACAATAAAATCGGGTAGTAGATTCTTAACTATGGTAAAATCAAGGAGATTGTTATGGTAAAATTGGACAGTGTCATGATAGAATCAAGCATAAAGATTCCCAACCACAGTAAAATTGGAGATATTAACAAGATAGAATCAGGTAGTGCCACAGTAAAATCGGGTATAAAGATATTACCCACGGTAAAGTTGGGTGATTTTCGCGATAAAGTTTGGGAATCTAATTCTTGCCTCGATAAAAGTTGATCGGTTCCTACAGTAAAGTTGGAGAATCAGATACTCTAGAGGTAAAAGAAAGTAAAATTTTTTGAAGTCAAAAGTTTGAAAAGGCAACCGAACACTATTTCAAAATTTTGACATTTTAGAAAAGTTTGAAACTCTGGAAGTAGACTAGAAAACTGATTTTGAAAATTTAACTAAGTTTTGAAAATGAAATCAATTGAAACCTTGAAAATTAAGAATCAATTCCCGAGATGAAATAAAAATCAATAGAGTGCTTACCTGACAAAAGGAAGTGAATACTTGACACTAATCATGTTGGAAATCTGAAATATTATTACTTGACTTGACATGTGACCTTATGCGTTCTTTAATGAATCATACCTGTACAAGATGGGCAAAAAAATATATTTTTCTTTTCAAAAGCATAATAAGAGTATGATGGAATAACCAAATATCCAGCTCGTTGTAATTAGTTGGAGGTATATTACTCGATTTTCATGTATACCTTACAGATTCACTGACACATCTTAACATGACTTTGCTGAGAATCACCAATGTTGAGACTTATGACAAATTGTTCCAGTTTCTATTCTTTTAATCTTAGATACTCAATTTCAAAAATAATATTGCCCCAATTTTGAAATCTTGATTGAAATTTCTTCCAGTTGAAATATTCTAGTTGAGTATACCCAAAAAAATATGGATCCAAACCCTGCCATTTGCATCCAAATTTTCCCCAATGTTGGTATTCATGAATTGCAAAATCTTAAGATGGTTCATTCTTGATACCACCTAAAAGAATGCTCCATGATTATGTGAGGAAAAATATATGGAGGAAGACACCAAGAAACACAAACAAGCAAATGATTCATTTTGATTGCACTTTTTTTAAAAAAAAAAATAAAGGAAGAAACTATGTAATTTACATGAAAACATTAACAAATATATAACACACTTATCATATGAATCACATCATGAGACTTTAGAACAAGACGAACAGTGCTAAATCACTCCTTTACGAGGTTTAGTGTTTGGGAAAAATAAATGACTTTTCTTATTTATTAAACCTAACAAGCCTATGACGAATGCGGCTGAGATAGGGTTGACAAGATAGTTTGACATTTTAGCTTTTGGACTATGACATGATTGTATCAACCTTGTGATCAATCTAATTCTAGTCGGTTCATCACCACATCTCAATGAAAGTAAACAGTTCTGTACCTCTATTTACTACGAGAAAGTAGTCAGCATATGAACTTTTTATTGTAATGTGGCTAGAAGACATAGCTAAAATTGTACATCATGGGACACATCTTTGTGATTACGTAGAAAAAGAATGACCTAAAAATGTTAGTTCTTACTTTTGATTGCCATGAAAGAAAAGTCAGTAATGGACTTTGTAGGCTTGTAATGTGGCTAGAAAAAGATAAATACAAACAAAATTTTTATCAAGGAATTGTGCACCTTTTGATTACTGATAGATTCCAAAAGATTGCTGCAATATTAGGTTTCAAAACTTTTCAAAACTAGCAGTAAGCATCTAAAGATTTTCGTTTTGTTGACCACATTCTGACATTACACCTTGCCCTTCTAGACTTTCACATGAGAGATTGATAACTCTTGAATTATCACAATGATTTTCATGTTTTTGATGCATTTTACATGTTGAGCCATTAGATTTCAAAAATCAAAATTTTATATTATTGGTGCATTTGTCATGTTAAACCACTTGATTTCCAAATCACACATTCACATTGTTGATGCATTTGGCACACTGAGTCACTTGATTTCCGAATTTGTTGATTCTATTCGTTTTTCTCTTTTTTTTTTTTTTTTTGAAAATTCACCTCTTGTGATCTTTTATACAAGCAATGCCGCTTTCATGTCAACACTTTCCTCAAATCTTCCCCAGTGTAGAGTGCAATCAATAGGTATATATAAAATGAAATATTCAGCTCTCGAGGCTCAAAGGGGATACAAGGGATAAATAGTGTATAGGTATAGTAGAAACAAAGGCTAAAACATCATTATAAACCCTCATGACAATCAGTGTAAGGAATGCATGGTCATGACTAGACTTACTTGATTTCATTATCTGTAAATCCCCAGTATGCAGGGGTGTGATCATCAAGGACTTTATTGAAATGAAATCATCATATGTGAAGGCTCAAAGGGGACAACAAAGGGTATATTGTGTTCAGATAGAGAAACGATTAGTCAAAGCGTCATCCTAGAATTCCACAACAACCAAGGCAAAGAACACATTCTTCTTTCAAATAAACGTGACATGAGTCAAATTAGACAAAACTTAACCTTCCTAAAAAATTACCCCAATATACGATGTAATTGGCAAGGTAATTGATCAAATTGTATCTACCAATTCTGTGCTTTTGGCAGGTTAGTTAGGGGTAGCAGTGTTTGGGTAGTGGATTTTCTCTCATGGAAATGACTAGGTTAAAATTTTCAGAATGCATGTAGCGATTTTAGATAGTCAAATATATGACCAAGAACTGCGTGCAAAATATGAACATGAGACTTTTAGCAATCTTGTTCTTCGGGCTCAACCATGGTCTATTCATAAGAAAAACATTCATACCATCATGAAATATACCTGCACAAAACCAATCTGACAAAAAATGCATAAAACTTTTGAAATGACATGTTTTGAACACATGCTGTATACACAATGAATTGATCACTTATATAAAACAATGTATTTATTTGAAAATTTTCAAAGAACATTATCTCTTGAAAAGTATGAATGTAATCCTAGAACTGCAACTTAGTAGCAAGAGCAATAGATGTCATCCTCAAACTGATTTTTATCACCATACTTGTGAAAACTAATTGATTTGAATGTGCTCTGAAGTGAAAAAAAAGGGATCCATGACATATCCAGTAACACCCTTGTATATTTTTTAAATCTTTGAAAAAATTATAATAGTAAGATACAATTAAATTTTCTTTTTTTTTTTGTGACAAATTTTTGAGGAATATAACAAAAGGGGAAACAAATGAAAAAAGAAATAAATTAAATCAATAAACATAATCAAAAATTGGTAAGCATGCCCTATGGGAAAGCCCTTCTTATGCCAAGGGTTAGCCTAGCATGAAAATGTAATCCTCCAAGGTAAGTACTATATCTCACAATACCTGAGGACCCTACCCACTCACTTGTTAATGTTTAGCACTAAAATGCTTGATCTATTCTTGATCTCCATTTGATAATGAGTGTAACAGCTTCATTTTCAAGAGACACTCTTGGAGAATAAGATGAATTACGAATAGATTAACCAATTTGTACGAGTTATAAAGAGATACGGAAGAGAGATAAGTTGATTAAAGATATATACACTTCAAAGAAAAGCTTGTGATTGAATGAATGAAGGCATCAGGTGAGTTATGGAAAATGGAGATATCAAAATATTCAAGAACATATCATATTTACTTGTAAGAAGGTGATCAAGGCATAAACCATTGGGTAATCGAGTTTTGAGAGAATTATGTTGGATTGAGTATTTTGAATGGCTCATGAATAATTGTAGAGAATATCACTCAAATAGACTTGAGACACGTCATATATTCTGTGAGTTGTTGACTAGTGTCTTATCGATTGGGTATGAAGTCAATGAGAACTGTTGTTCGAATAGATATAATTATTGGGTAGTTTGTAGGGTCTACCAAAGCTTGATAGAATCATGGATTAGACTTCATACTCGATCACCTTGAACCAATTTTCAATTTACTTAGTCTATGAGTGAGTTGCAATCGAAATTTGGCCTAGTTATTTGTTCTTGGAGAAATAAATACTCAGTTGATTTAATTCTTGAACTTAGTGTCCACACACATCTGGATTTTTACTAACTTTGTTAAAATGGCCAAATGATTATCATCAAAACCCCATATCCTAGTAAATTAAAACTTGTGCCCTCATGCCACTCAGTTTTGAAATAGATCCTGAATTTGGGTCCTTTCATTGTACCCTACCCCTTTGGATGGTACAAAACGTAAACTTGCAAGTTTTATTGGGTTATGTACCCAAGACCACATGGATAGCTTATTCCTATCATGGGATATCTAAAATAGTATTCCCCCTACTACTCATACATGATGCCAGTTATTAGAGCAAGTAAATAATGCTGGAATCAAAACAATCCTTAAAGCAGGTCCTTTATGAATTTACAATGAAACACTCCTATGGCATACAAACAAGGGATACACAACTTTTTTAAACAAGGGAAAACTATGCAACTCTTAAAATGTATAAATGCTAATAGAAATAAACATACATCTTCACAACTTGATTTAAAGGTATAGTAGATGACAATGGAGTCCTAAAGGGTTATACCTTGAACTCACATTGACTCAAATCTAGGTGTGACTTTGACCTTCATACACAAAAATGTAATATACAGATATTCAGACATGCAAAATGTAAGAGTTTGGTAATGTTCCCTAAAAGAGAAATTTGCCACAACAATATTGTTCTATGGCTCATGAGATGTAAAAAGCATCAAATAAAAAATGTGAGAATAAAAAATAATAATTAAAACAAATGTCAAAAAAATAAAAGTATACACATGTATTATCTCTCTCCTCATGTCTAGTGTCCTATCAGAGATTTGAGAGCCTATCATATGGGTAATCTACATGTTGCATGAGTTTGGATTCACTAATACAATCTAGAGTCCACATAGTTTTACGGTTCCTCAACATTTAGACTAAGGGACCCAAAAAGTAGCATTTTCGTCAATTCCAATGTTGCAGATCAATGGTTCAAATTAGAACCCTTTGACACCGATGCAGAAGTGTTGCAACCTATACCTTACTCCTACGTGAGGTCCAAATCCTAAAACAAAATGGGTCGATGCTCATTGGGTTATGCAAATGAGTGAAGCTGATGTGTCTCCTTGAGAACAAAAAATACACTAGGTTATATAGAAGGAGGGATTAATTTCTATACATTTATTCAAAGCAGAGAAAAAAATCAAAATAGGCAAATAATAGAAAGGGAGAATAAAATACAAATGTGCTAAATAAGAAAATTTGAACAAGTATATCTACTTACTCGTCCAAAAGGCCAAAAAATTACAACACATACAATAAAGCAGATAAATCAAGTAAACGTAATAAACAACTTACAGAAATGCACCCTAAACATCCAAACTCAATATGAAAAGGTCGGTTAAAACATAGTACACATGATTAAATCAAGTATTCAGACTTTCTAGTGTCTCCAATGGAGTTGTCAACCTGTTGTGCCCCATTTTTTGGCAAGGAAAAATGAGATAATACAAATAAAGAGAAATAGAAATGGGTATAATATTAGTACAAAAATAAGGTCTAAATGGGATCTTGAAAAGCAATGTTTAAAGACCCAAGAACAATCTAGAATTGGGTTTTTTGTAAATAGATAAATAATAGAGTCTCCACCCAGTGTGTGAAGTGCATCTGGACACTTAGCTAAACCTAAAGGAAGGGAAAAATTCTAAAGGTTCAAGGTTGCAAAAAATTTTAAGACTATAAATACAAATAAAAGAAAAGGATTCGGAAGTCCTATTGAGGAAAGGGAAGGCTAGACTACTCTACAAGTAATCTACGCACCCTTTTACTCCTAGTAAAAATCGATTGCAAGATTTAGTTCATGTTTCCATGAAATTAACCCTAATTTATATTAAATTTGGATGGAAAAAAAATGGAGACAAAAAATAGTGAAAAATATACATCAAAAAAGTGCGTGGAGCCGGGAAACTCGCTATGCCAGCATTGGACTAACACAGTAGGGAAAATTTTCTACACTTGCATTGGACTAATGTAGAATACGAGAGAAAGAAAAAAGAAAGAAAAAAAATATTTACAAGAATAAATACACTTGATAGAATAAAATAATGAATTATAAGAAAATTAAATATATAAGCACATAGAACATAGTATTCTAGCATGCAAATCCTAACAGAAATAATAAACACATAGAACCAAACTCTATCTATTACATTAGGCTTAACCCCTTTTACAATGAGATAAATCACAATAAATAACTATAATAATAACAAAAACAATAATAATAGAGTAACCTAAGAAAAGCAATTAAACAACTAGCACTCAAAATCATAAACAACACTTAGCACGTAAAGAGATTTAGATATGTCTCATAAGGCACCAAAAGTGCTAAAATTATCCTATTTTTTTAGTGCAAGACATGACACAAATAGATCACTGTACCAATAAATAATAAAAGTATAAATAACACTCAAATAACCAAAATAATACTATTACATAACAAAAGAAAATTAAATAACTGATGTCATACCAATTAATCAAAAAAGGAGCATGAATAATAATGACTAAAAGGAAATGGACTTAATTGAAATAAAATCTAAACTTTAAGGACAATTAAAAGGGCAAAAACATTAGAAACAACAAACTCATAATGTTGTTGGACCCCAGTTATAATAATCATGTTTTGATAATGACCAAATCGTACTAATGGCTTGAAAACAAAGTGTGCAGAAAAATAGGAAGGCTCGGACTAAAATGATCATCCGAACGCAATCAAGAAAAATAACCAAAAGTTGAACAACACCTTACGGACAATGAATGTGTCCGGAAGAAAGGAGTTCGGATGCAGGAAAGCGTCCGAAATATGTCCAGACAATACTGAAGGAAGAACACATCTTTTGAATGCAAATAACAATCCGAGGGACAATAATAAACAGCTTCGAACGTAAAAGATCGTCCGTGACAAGGAATCCGAAGCCAAAAGGATCGGACATTGAAGATCGTCCGAAGAAAGGAACACAAAATGAAGAAAGTTTTCTGTCAGGCTGTAGGATGCATATGACCATGCGAGACACTATTTATCGAGCTTTAGGACGCAGATGACCATCTGAGACACTGTTCATGAAGCTGTAGGACGCATGATCGGACGTCCGAACCACCGTCCAAACCCCTAATGGCTAGCTTTTAACAGCTAATTTTCTGACTGTTGGAGCTCAAATTTTAGCACATATTTCATCTATAAATAACCCAAGAACATCCAAATGATAAGAGGAACTACTACATTCAATACAAACACTTGTAAGAGCTATTTTGAGAGAAATAGGCTAAAATATTGTGGGTTGTATTGGTTTGGGTAGTATAGTTCTCTTGGCTCAACTAGAGGAAATTAGTGTGAGCAAGAGTAGACTAGTGAGTGATCTTCAAATGTAAGAGTGGAGGGATAATCACTCAAGTGTACAAAAGTGGGTTGTAGTATAAAACCCTTTGGCTCAACTAGAAGAACTTAGTTGGTGCAAGGGTGAGCCTACTTTGTGTACAAGAAGGTTATTGCCTCACCTTCTTTTAAGAGGCACTACTAATGGATGTACTCCAAGCCTGAGAAGTTTGGGAGTTTGGTTTGATATTCTTTATCTCAATCTTTTATTTCTTTTTTAAGCTTTGATTGTTAAATGTTTATCTTTGATCATTTGTGCTTAATTATTCATTTGTTGCACAAAGTTTGCATTTTCATTAAGCACTTCAAAAGCTTTGTTTTTTGAGATAACCTAATTCACCCCCCTCTTAGGTTGCTTTTGGGCCAACAATTGGTATCAGAGCTTGGTCTCAAATATTGCGCTTAACCGCTTTTGAGTAAAAATCATTATGGCAACCAATAATGCTTTGTTTTTAGAGGGGCATTCTATTACTAGACCTCCCATGTTTCATGGCATTAATTTTGTTTTTTGGAGGGATAGAAGAGACACATCATGAAAATTTTCGTTCAATCTATTGATATTGATTTATGGTATATTATTTGTGAAGGTCCTTTAGAAGCTAATATTCTTGATGAAAATACTCATAGATTAAGGCCTAAGATTAGATATGAGTTAAATGCTCAAGATAGAATAAGTTTATCTTTAAATGCTAAAGCCATTAATATTTTGTATAATGCCTTGGATGCAGATGAGTTTTTTAAAGTAAAAGGTTGCAAATCAGCGAAGGAGATATGGGACAAATTGAAAGAAATCCATGAAGGAAATGTAGATATAAGAGAGCAAAAGAAGTCACTTCTTGTGGCTAAATATGAATCCTTCAAAATGGAATCTCATGAGAACATTGACAATATATATTGTAGGTTCAATGATATGGTAAAATTTGGAAGGTTTGGGTAAAGAATATTCCTTGGGTGGGAAAAATAGAAAATTTTTGAATGCTTTACCTAAGGAATGGGAACCTAAATCCATTGCCATAGAGGAGTCTAAAAATTTAGTCAGAATTCTATGTCCATCGAGTCTTTGATTAATTCTCTAACCTCATTTGAATTGAAGATGAAATACAAGGTACAAGATGAGGTAGCAAAAGGAAAAAGAAGCATAGCATTTAAAGTTTCATCAAAAAGGAGAAAAGACTCAAGGAAGCCTCACTTCAACAACTTCCAAATCACTTGGGATGATTGCAATTCGGATGGAGAGGTTGAAGAAGAATATGAGGAGGCTCAAATGGCTTTTATGGCACTTGACAATAATGAGGTATCCTCTAGTTATGATTCTTGTGATGATTCATGTGATAATGATGATAATTCAAACATTCATGCATTTTTAAAATGCATTATGAATGTTTGAAAGAATCATATGCTAAGAACAAAGAGTTAAAAATTAAAGTTAATACTTTATTGAGTGCCAACTCAAACTTGTGCATGAAAATAATTCTTTGACAAAAGAAAATGATGTTTTGAAAGAAAAATTTGTTGGAAAAATCAAGATCATGGAAGAACAAGCTTCATTGAAGAAGAGATTAGATGATCTTGATGATATTTTGAAAAAGAAGAAAGAAAATGCTTTTGAAAAGAAAAGAACTAGAAATATATTTTTGACCAAAAATTTTATCACCTTAGAAAAAATGCATTTATGCTACATATTTCCTAAATATTCTTTAGATGGTCTAAGATACACATATTAAATGTAATTATTGTCATCAACATGGCCATGTAAAGAAAAATTGTTATGTTAAAAGAAATGAAAAATTGGAAATAAATTCTATTTGGGTGATTAAGCATGTTACTAATCCAATTGGACCCAAGAAAGTTTGGGTACCAAAAGTTGTTTCTTAACTTTGCATGTAGGTATGCTTGGAAGAGCACCAAGGAATTCAAGATAGATTATCAATGGAGGGTGTTCAAGGCATATGAGCTAAGATGACATTGAAATGGGTAACATCAAAAATTTTGTGTTAAGAATGTGCTTTCATTTATCAAGTGAACTATGTTCTCTTGAATGTTACTCAATGAGTAAATCTATGTGATTGAATTTGTTTAGAATGTTAAATATGTATCCTCAATTTTTGTCTGTATTAAGTCACTACTTGCAAAAGAAAGGGAGAGCATTCTCATTTCTAAATGCCTTATTTGTTAAAAATTAATTTGCACCACAAGAAATTGCATGACATATGCTTTATTGTTTTGAGGACACTTTTCGGTAAGGAATGAGTCATAAATGCCTTGATGTTAATCCTTTGCATAGATTTCCTTATTTCTACTTGATTTTATATTCTTGAAGGGAAGATATATTTTTTGAACTTGACTTATTCTCTATATACTTATTTGAATTGGATGCACAGTTTAAGGGGGAGATTGTGTGTATAAATTATTTTTATACTTATATTTTGATGATGCCAAAAGGGGGAGAAACTGAGGAGCAAAACCTCTTGTCTTCGTATGTTTTGGTTGTTTTTAGAATTGTCCAATTGATTTGTCATCATCAAAAAGGGGGAGATTGTTGGACCCCAGTTATGATAATCATAAAGAAAAATTTTGATGATGACCAAATCGTACTAACGGCTTGAAAACAAAGTGTGCAGGAAAACAGGAAGGCTCGGACTAAAATGATCATCCGAACGCAATCAAGAAAAACAACCAAAAGTTGAACAACACCTTACGGACAATGAAGAGCGTCCAGAAGAAAGGAGTTCGAATGCAAGGAAGCATCCGAAATATGTCCAAACAATACTGAAGGAAGAACATATTTTCGAATGCAAATAACCGTCCGAGGGACAATGCTTCAGACGTAAAAGATCGTCCGTGACAAGGAATCTGAAGTCAAAAGGATCAGACGTTGAAGACCGTCTGAAGAAAGGAGCTCAAAATGAAGAAAGTTTTCTATAAGGCTGTAGGACGCATATGACCGTCTGAGACACTGTTTATCGAGCTTTAGGACACAGATGACCGTCCGAGACACTGTTCATGAAGCTGTAGGACGCATGATCGGACGTCCCAACCACCGTCCGAACTCCTAACGGCTAGTTTTAACAGCTATGTTTTCTGACCGTTGGAGCTCAAATTTTAGCACATATTTCATCTATAAATAACCCAAGGACATCCAAATGATAAGAGGAACTACTACATTCAATACAAACAATTGTAAGAGCTATTTTGAGAGAAATAGGCTAACATATTGTGGGTTGTATTGGTTTGGGTAGTATAGTTCTCTTGATTCAACTAGAGGAAATTAGTGTGATCAAGAGTAGACTGGTGAGTGATCTTCAAGTGTAAGAGTTGAGGGATAACAAGTGTATAAAAGTGTGGTTGTAGTATAAAACCCTTTGGCTCAACTAGAGGAATTTAGTTGGTACAAGGGTGAGCCTACTTTGTGCATAAGAAGGTTATTGCCTCACATTCTTTGAACGGGCACTATTAGTGGATGTACTCCAAGCCTGAGAAGTTTGGGAGTTTGGTTTGATATTCTTTATCTCAATCTTTTATTTCTTCTTTAAGCTTTGATTGTTAAATATTTATCTTTGATCATTTGTGCTTAAGTATTTATGTTCATTTGTTGCACAAAGTTTGTATTTTCATTAAACACTTCAAAAGATTTATTTTTTGAGACAACCTAATTCACCCCCCCTCTTGGGTTACTTTTGGGCCAATAGCTACAACAACAACTAATAAGGAAAAAAAAAAACTCAACTAGAACCAATATAAACTTCTAGGGACTCGAATGCAAAACTTAGAAATTTTGAAAGGCAAAATTATGATTTAGAACAAAGCTTTAACTCAAAAATCCTAAATTTAAAGAGTCTATTGGTCCTAAAAATGCTTGTTTGAAAGCTTTTGGACCCAATTATAAAACTAGGAAAACTATTAGGGATAAAACTATAATTTGTATAAATTTTAGGGTTAAAATTCAAATTTGAAAGGTTTTGGAACAATTAACTACATGGACTTAATTAGAAAACAACCAAAACTAAACTTTTTGAGGTCAATTTGGACGTCTTTAAAACTACTGGAGGTCCAATTAGAAACTAGAGAACACATGGGGGCTAAAGCGCGGGAATAAAATCTATTCTTCTTCTTCCTTTTGAATAGCCATGGATGTCACAATTTTCTTTATTTTTTTTTTCGTCAAATCATATTTGGATTTCAAGAAAATTTGGGCACGTGTTTTGGAGAAAACGTGACTCAATTTTTATCCGATAGTGTAATTTGTTTCATTTTCTTGCAAAAAAAAAAAAAAAAATGTAAGTTTACAAAAATGTACTAATAGTTATAAAAAATACATAAATATCCTAAAATTTAAATTTTGATTCAAAACGACACTTGAAAGGCTACCGTTGAAAACAGTGTGTTCGGGCACCAAAATTTTTTTTTACTCAAAATGGGTTCTAAAAGATGTCAAATTTTACCGAGATGTTAAGAAAATACAAAATTGTTTTTTGGAACCCAAAAATGATAAAAACGACACTTATACATAAAAAGATTATTTTGCCCCTACCCGTACAAAATGATCAAAATGGTCATTTTTACTCAAAAAATGCATATTTTTGTGAAATTGGGACTTTATCTAGACATATGAAAAGCATAATTTTTTTAAAACTTGTCCCAATTTGGCACTTAACGACAAAAACGCGTCAAAATTCGGTATCTATACCTTTACATACTCTTGCACACTACCTGTGTGCGTAATGCCTCCTTTGCAAGCCACAAAGTGTTGGTAGGAAGTAATTGCTTCTTTAGTTCCGTCCTTAACACTTCCTACGTTGAGATCTGAGGAGCGATTTCAACACCAACCCTTGTCCTCCACCAAATCTTTGCATTACCAGCGAGATACATGTTTGTGATGGAAACTTTTTTGTCATCAGGTACACTGTTGCCTTGAAGTATTGTTCATGTCTCAAAGAAAGTTCTTCAACTCCTTGGTGCTTCTTACACCATCAAAATGCTTTGGATCTGGAATTTTGACCTTTGTTTTGGAAGATCTACTTGTGAATTCCCCCAAATCCACAATAGCAACCGCATTCTTTTAAGATGGTTACCTCATCTTGGAACCTTCCAAGAGTCTGAAACTTGGCATTCCATGTGTTATTCCACTTGCTAGAAATGAGTACGGCATGCCTTAAGTGAGTATTTGGTCTTATCAAGGGAAACATACAGCACATACCCGTCTAGAAGGTCCCCCAACTATTCCAAAAATTGCTCGAATGATGCTTCCAGCCACTACACACGTTCAACCGTTCCACTAGCCATATAAGAAAATAGAACACCTTAACCCGATGGTTCGAGAATAATCAACCATAACTCTTGTCTAAAAATGAGATTCGAAGATTTATAACCATCAAAAGTAAGATCCGTGAATTATACCCCTACAAAAATGAGATCTAGAAATGAGTCCTCAAAGCAATGAGAGAGAGAAAAAAATTGTTGGCGACTATTAAAAGAAATTGCAGAAACAACACAATTGCTGACTTCTGAATCCTGTTAGTAAAACAAATTGCTGGCCATGTTGTGAGAAGCTTGATAACGGAACAAACTTAAAAAATTTTGGCTACCATATAATATTTCTTCAATTTTGCCACAAACAAAAAGCTTTATGTTTTTTCTTTTATTTTTTTTTCCTTTTGCTTATTTGTTTTTATTCTTTCTTCATTTTATCTCCCTTTAAAATCAGGTGCTTCTCATGTTTCTGAATTAATACCTGACTTAATGTTCCAAAATGATGGAAGAGGTTTTAGTCGGCAACTTTGGAAATTGGATGACTAATTTGGCCACAGAAAAAGTTAACTATGTAAATTTAGTTATTTGGAAAAGTTCAGTGAGCTGTACGACATTTTGCCCTTATAAATATCATAAGATTTGTGGAAAGATCCTACAATCAAAATTGAAAATGCCTATTATTGAATCGCTTTTGGGAAGGGGAAAGTGGACTTTTTTGTTTTTCTTTTGTAAGAAAAAACTTAGGAAGAATGGTTATTTCTCACCTTAAAGAGTTACGCATGTATTTTTAATGAGTTGCAGCACTATTTTACGATATAGCTCCATGGGAGACTAATTGCAATAGTAAGCAGTGCATGACTGAACCTAAACTTCTCTTATCAGCTCCGATAAAAGACTGAGAGAGAGATTGTTGTGCAAATGTGCTAGTACAGCCGCATAGGTTAGGCTTAATATGGTTCTCGAAAAGCCACTTTTATTCTTTAACTGACCTATAATAGATTTGTAATCCTTAATAGTTGTTAACATTCAATTTTGGCTTCTTTTTGTAACTAAAAAAGAAGAGAGGAAACGGGGAGTAATCACGTCAAACTCTACTATCAAAATGATATGGAAAGGTAAATGTCCTCAAAATTTTAGTTTTTTATTTTTTTCATTTTAACTTTAAAATTTAGTATATTAGTAAGCCAAAAAATATTGGCACACGAGAAATATAATAATATATAACTTCAAGTAAAGCAAGATAATTAAAAAAATATATTTATGAAAAATTTTATTCAATAAAATTCTTATGTAAATTGGGTCACAATCTAGTTGGACCCCCTTCCTAACTCCCACCAATTGGAAAATTAATTACCATTACTATTTTTCGGGTAGTAACGAATGACATATACGCGTCCAATACTGCGTTGACCTGATCCCAAATAATTCAACTCTCAAAATAATCAACTACCCCAAACAGAACGTCCAACTATTAATCCACAGCGTACAACACGCACTGCACACCACTTAACCTCATCATTACTACTATTGCATCACTCTTCAAATTTCTTACTTTCCTCAGTCTCACACTCGTTTTCTCATGTCTTCCGTGTAGATATTTATTAGGTTTTAAAACCTTCAACTTTTAGCTTCGTTCTGATTTTCCGATCCAAAAAATGACGATTTTTTCGCGTAAATTGAGGCTATCATCGACGCTGTTGAGGCGTTTGCAGCAGAAAGTTACCGCGGTAAATTCGATAAACACGTGTAGATCTTTTACCACGACGGAAGGTCACCGTCCGACCATTGTTCATAAACGCAGTCTCGACATTCTTCACGATCCATGGTTCAATAAGGTTAGAAAGAAGTTTAATTTTAACTTATTTGCTTTTTCTTTTGTTTGTTTGTTAATTTTCCGAGATTTTACCCAATAATTTGGTTGTTTTTAGTTACTTAAACTCAGAGTTTTACTCATTATGATTAGTTAATTGTCTAATTTTTAGTGGTTACTTTTATTTATTTTTTGCTTAATTGTGAATGAGTTAACAAAAACCGAAAACGACGTGGAATAGGATTTGTTTAGGATATGGTTCAGGACAAAATGCTAGGGGATTCGCAATGCCATGCCCCAGCTAGTTAGTTGGATTTAAGGGTTGTGCTGTTGTATTGTATAATGAGGTAGAATTCAGTGGGACCGAAAGGTAGGGGTGTAAAAGAACATTAAACAGATTATTTTAATGAGTTTCTAAATGTGTTTAAATTTTGCTTGATTATCTTTTCTAGCTGAACTCAAACTTAGTTTTTATCTAGTCAAGTTCGAATTGAGGTCGAGTAGCTTGAAGTTTTTACTTGTAAAATTGAAGTTTTAAACTATTGAGCTGAGATTGAGCGAACTAAAGAATTTAATGAACGCTAAATCTCGTTAAGCTTGGTTTGATTATCAGAGACAAACCAAACTCGAGCGAGCTCGGATTCGAATAATTAAGTAGTTTAGTTTTACTGGCTTACCCGAAGGGTTATTTAAGGTTACTTGCTTGATGCTTACTCGTATTTTGGGGTAAAATTTTAGTTTTGAACTGTCATACGGTGAACTGGGGATGAATAGTGGGGAAAGGAGATTCTATAATGAGTTACATTCGTTGAATGGTTATTTAAGGTTTGCATGAATTGCCGGATGCTTACTCAAATTCTAGAGTAAAAATTTTGAATTGAATTGTCCTAGTGGAAGGAGGTAACGTATTTACTCTGAAATGGGGTAATCTTAGGCAAATAAGATTTTAATGAAAAGTAAATTATGGCAAATTGGTTTGTTTGGAAAGCCTCCATTAATGCTAGTAATTGTAACAGAAACTCTTGAACCATAAGAAGAGCCTCGCAGGGAAGTCACTGGAAAAATGCAAAGGGAACTCAAAACAAATGTTCGGTTTAGGGTTTAAGACTTTTAAAAGAGATAATAATGTTTGCAAATTCAAATTAAGACGAGATATGATACACTACTGTTTCTCGTATCTCGTATACTGCTTTACAGCTAAAGTACAGTGCCTCTTGATGCTTGCTGAAGTGTTAAACAGTCGCTTGTTGTAAAATACAAAATGTAGTTCTTCTTGGTCCATTGTTTGTTTTAACAAGTACTATGAAGAATTATTTTCTCAAGATTTTGTAGTTTATGTTCTTTGAATTATGAAGTGAGTCAAGAAGGCTAAAGAGTATTTCTTTTTTTTGACATGCTAGGGAACAGCATTCTCCATGACGGAACGTGATCGCCTGAACCTTCGCGGGCTTTTGCCTCCAACTGTTATGTCTTCTGAACAGCAAATTGATCGCTTCAGTAAGTTTTAATCAACCAGTCATTATGTTTGTACGGACATGGAAAATACTGAGGTTGTCCATTGTAACAGGAAAGGGATCTGTTAAATTTTCTATAGAAATAAATGAGAGCCTTAATGGCACTAACTTAGTAAACCAGATTAATAACTCAGTTATGAAGATTGAAATGTTCTTGAAGTTTAAGTTTCAGGCAGGAACAAATTCAATATCATGAACTTAGGTCAGTTTATGATCAGATATTACAAAACAGAGGACGATGGTTCATTTCTTGAATGTTTGGCTAAAACATTGGCTCCTTTTTTAGCTATCAGCTTTATCTACACTTAGTGATTCTCACTTGACCTTTCAAACTCAGACAACCTCTGTATAAGCTGTAACCTTTTGCAATCTAAGATTCTCTGACAACCTGTTGATTTCGGAACTTATATTTTGGTCTGCTGAAAGTTGTTTTCTTTTCTATGGTGTCTCCTAAATTTTTATGTGCTTCTCTAACTTAATAGAGCTTTATGCTGTTTTACATTTTGAAATATAGATAAAGATCCCTAATTGGCTGCTGGACTTTTGAGGGATAAAAATTGATTTGTTGTGATCTTATTATCGGCAGTTATCTTGGTTTTATTATTACAATCTATCTAGTTTCTTCTTTGACAACAGTGGCTGACCTCAAAAGACTTCAAATCAATGCTAGAGATGGACCATCTGATCCAAATGCTTTGGCTAAGTGGCGAATACTCAACCGTTTGCATGACAGAAATGAGACTATGTATTACAAGGTTGGTGCCTATAATACTGCTTTCTTTTTCGTCTAGCTTGAAGTTTTTGGAATGAGATGCAAGGTTACCAACTCTAGACTCAACATATTGATTTCATCGGTTAGAAATGTCTATCCAAGATGTACTATAAATCTAGATTAGTCAAGATAATCAAACTCTATCAGAATATAGAGAGGATAAAGATGGGTAATAAAGCAAAAACACAACAGTCATACAGTCTGCAATTTCTTTTTGTTCTATTTTGTTTTCTTTCAAAGGATTTTTTTGACACAGACCAGATTGTGGCCTGGAACTTTTCACTGTACCAGTTTGCTCATCTAATCGAGTTTAAAAACGCTGGTTCAATAATCATTGGTATGTGCGGAAGTAGCTGGACTCAACAATGCAACTCCGGCATCATCTCTTTTAATTGCAATTGTGACAGCATTATTGTTGCCACTGCTTAGTTCTTTTTGCAAACTGTTAACTAGCTCTTCCTTGGATGTCCTTTGGAGATTTCACTAGCCTTCTTCATAAAATTATGCAACCATATATATTTCTTTTGCTTTCCAATGTTCTGAGGCATTTTGATGATTGTCGAACTTTGGATTTTAAATCTTGCCATAGTTCCTTTAGAGGCTATCTAGAATTGTATTCCTAGCTCATTTAAATCATCACGTGTTGAACCAGTTTGATTGATGTTGACAGGTATTGATTGAGAACATTGAGGAATATGCACCTGTAGTTTACACCCCTACTGTAGGGCAGGTGTGCCAGAATTATAGTGGATTATTTAGACGGCCAAGGGGAATGTACTTCAGTTCTGAAGATCGTGGAGAAATGATGTCCATGGTATATAATTGGCCATCTGACCAGGTTTGTAGCACCTTCAAAGACTTCTGGATACCTCATTCATTTGGAACTTTTTTATTCTCTGGTTTGTACATACAGTGTTCAATACCAATTGCCAATATTTTCTAAACCTTGAACATAATTAACCAAATTAAGTGAACTTTACTTTATACTAATATCTGATTTTTTTTACTGCAGGTTGATATGATTGTTGTCACAGATGGAAGCAGGATTCTAGGTCTTGGAGATCTTGGAGTCCAGGGAATTGGAATTGCAATAGGGAAACTGGATCTTTATGTTGCTGCTGCTGGGATAAACCCTCAGAGAGTATTTTCTTACTCTGTGCATCCAGTTGTATTGGATGACTGCATTGGATTTGTGGATTTGCTGTTGAGGTTTCATAACTGGAACTCATTAACATAACAATTGCGAACTGTGGCATGACGAGCGATAGATTAAACAATTGCCTTCTTTTATAAACTAAATTCCTTCATAATGTTAATGAAAGTTTGCTGTAACTTGACTATGAACTTCAAATCTAAGTGCGTTGAATTTACATGAGCCAAGAGGGTAGTGGCCTGTTATGCTTCCAAATTATACAGAAGCTCCATTTTTTTTTTCTTTTGCTTTTTTATTTTATGCTAGCATACCTTTTGTTAACATCTGCTAGAGATTTAAATTAGAACACGATAATAGTAACTTTAGGACTTATATCAGTTTTATGCAAACTATCTTTTATGTTATCCTTGTTCTTCTCAAGTTTATTTGTCCGCATTTTTGCCGGAGTTGCCTTTCATACTGCATAAAATGCCTTTTTCTTGTTAGTTTGTTGACCATCTTGGTGTTGTTTCTGTCAATTTTCTACTTTTTCTCTAGTTGATGCTGTCAACTAAGATTCTTGTTTTATATTTGACCATGAGCCGATACTTACATTTTCTTCTATTTGATCTTGAATAGGTACTTCCTGTTATGATTGATGTGGGAACTAACAATGAGAAGCTTCTTCAAGATCCCTTGTGTAAGTGTATTCTCTTCTTACATTTGGAGTAAGCCTGTACAGTTCCATTCTGTTCATTGTTTGTGAAGGTTTTTTCTACGTATCGACTCTTGGTATTGTTGAATCAGAAGCAACATTGTTTAATATTTTCTGATGTATCTCTATAGAAGTTAAAGAGTAGTTTTCCTTTCATTATAAAGTTATGGTCCATGAAGCTTAAGCCATATTTTTATTAGTCTCTATGATTTTTACATCTTGAAAAGGCAAACGATAGAGTCCCTAGAGAAGTTAAGTGGAGAGTTTTAGAAAAAAGAGGAGTTAGAGTAGCATATATAAAATCAATAAAGGAGATGTACAAGGATGTGGTTACAAGTGAGAACACCAGGATGGTTGACACAAGAATTCCCTATAAATATAGGTTTACACCAAGGTGCAACTCTAAGTCCTTATCTATTTGCATTGGTCATAGATGAACTTACAAGGCACATACAGGAGGAAATACCATGCTGAATGTTATTTGCAATGACATTATGTTAGTAGATGAAACAAAAGATAGGGTTATAAAGATGCTAAACTCAAGGTTTAGAAAGACACTTGAGGCGAAAGGGTTTAGAATTAGTAGATTAAAAACAGAATATATGAAATTTAAGTTTAGCAAGGGTGCACATGAGAAAGGAATAGGGGTTGGTATCAGAGATTAAGAGATACCCATAAGTGAAAATTTTAAGTATTTAGGATCAATTTTTCAGAGTGATGATGGTATAGATCGAGATGTTACACATCGGATACAAGCGAGTTGGACTAAATGGAGAATGGCATCGGGAATATTATGCGACCGCAAAATTCCTTTACAACTTAAGGGTAAATTCTATAGAACGGCAATTATGCCAGCGATGCTTTATGAGTCCGAGTGTTGGGCAGTGAATTACACACGAGCAAAAGATAAGAGTAGCAGAAATATGAATGTTAAGATGGATGTGTGGGTACACTAGGATGGACAAGATACGCAATGAGCATATTCGTGAGAAGATTAGAGTAACATCTATTGATGAGAAGAGAGAGAAACAGCTCGCTTAAGGTGGTTAGGTCATGTGTTAAAATGACCAATAGAAGCGCCTGTCAAGCGAGTAGATTTTAGAGAGAGTAGTCAACATAAGAGGGGTAGAGGAAGACCGAAAAGACTCGGTGGATAACTTGTAAGACAGATATAGCCCATCTAGGAATTGAGGAGGATATGGTCTATGACAGAGCGCAATGACATAGCAGGATTCATGCAGCCGACCCTACTTAGTGGGATTAAGGTTTGGTTTGTTTGTTTGTTCTATAATTTTTACATGGGGAGAATGAATCCTAGATGCCTAGGGTACAATATGAATTTCTGAAGGCTTTAGTTATTTGCGTTTTGACTATGAGATTCTCATGTTATTCCATCAATAGTATAAAGAGTTTCTGAAATTTGTTTTTATGCTAATAGAGCACAAGCATACAAGTCCTCTTTTTAGTTAGATGAGGATTCTTTAAATGCTGAGTCCAGATACGAGCATCAATTGAGGTTCTTTTCTTGTAAAACAATTCTGGTTGATATAGTTTTCTGATAAAACAACTATTGCATACTTAAAATATTGCATACGTAGATTTAACTATAGCAGTGAATCATAAATAGTACCTCATCTTCTTATAATTGTTCTCTTTCTTGCTTATTGTTGTTGTATATCCATCTGCACAGTTATTAGAGAACTTCACAATTATTAGAAAGTTGCATTTTCTATTGTTAATTAGAAGTTACTAGTTGGACTAAATTGGTGCAAAATGGAACTTAAAGGATCAAAATGCATTTTTTAAAAATATTTAGGACCTAACTAAGTTTTTATGATACTTAAAAAGGAATGAATTAGCTAATTTCCCTTGGTTCTTGCTTTTTTCTTTCCTTTCTTGCACAGCATGTTTTTCTTGCTCAAACTGCACTGTGCAAACTCCAGTCTACCAGTTTGATTGCCTAATTTGTGCTGCTATTTGGCTTGAATGTGGATTTTCAAATTTAGTTATTGATGTATACTTTTAGTTGAAGTATATTCATTGTAATGTAGACTTAATCAAGGTTGAAAGTCCCTCTTTTGCAAGTGTAGCCTATAAATTCTTTCATCAAGTTCTTGTAATTTTTGATTTATTTTTGATTTATTTTTTTTTTATTTTTTTGGTTTTATGTCTTGAACTCCATGACATGGAATTAAGGGTTAAATATTTGCAATTCTGGTGACTTATTATCAACCACTGTTACATTCTGTCTATAGACTTGGGACTACAGCAACATCGCCTCGAGGGAGATGAGTATCTTGCAGTCATAGATGAATTCATGAATGCCGTCTTCACTCGTTGGCCTAATATAATCGTGCAGGTGCTTCATCAAGTTTATTTTTGTCATAGTTGTTTTAGCCAAATGCTGAACATCTTCATGCTGTACTTCTGTAAGAAATAAGAGCACCAAATCATTTTCATCATTCCCCTTTAGTATTAAGACGAAATCAAAAGCATTTTGGATTCTTACAGTTTGAAGACTTTCAAAGCAAGTGGGCCTTTAAGCTGTTGCAGAACGTTATAGGAATAACTACAGAATGTTCAATGATGATGTTCAGGTAAATTCCTTTGACTAATAAAGCATGGCATACTAATTGAAACAATGTTTTCTCTCTGAAGATTAATAGCATAGTGTGGTGGAAGCAAACATGATTTATGTGGTACATTAACAAAAAGCAGCACGTTGAGAACCATTACTGGAAGTATTCCTCAAGAGGGGAAAAAAATAGGAGACATTAGATGGAAAAGTCCAATTCTTTATTTTGATTGAAGTGAGTAGGTTATGAAAGGATACTTGTACACATCAAATGCCACAGGAAGACTAAGAGGAAGAATGCTTTGCTTTCAGTTTGATTTGTTGTGTTAATTTCTCAGCTGTGACTGTCAAGATTTTAGTCCCCAGTTTTGGTTAGTGTATTATAAATCTGAGTTTGTAATGGTGTGTGATTATTTGACTTTTCAAAATTTTATTAACTGCTTCAATTACTTTCTTACATTTATGATTTTAGTTTGATAAGAACTCTTGACCTGTCTTAGTTCCTTTAGTAAAAGTTTGTGATGGCTAGATATATCTGAATGTCTCAAACATAACCTGAGATTAGGAAGGTTATATGAATTGTGATGTTGTTTACTTTTGGCATAATGCTTGAGAATGAGATCTCTTGCAAATCAGAAGTCATCTAATGTACATTGAACATTAAAATTAAAATGTATGGAAATGGAAAATCTCAATCATATACAGGGTACGGCCGGAGTTGCAATTGCTGGTCTTTTAGGGGCTGTAAGAGCACAAGGAAGGCCAATGATTGATTTTCCTAAGATGAAGATTGTAGTTGCTGGTGCTGGAAGGTAAGGTTTTCTTTTAATTTTCATTTTCTTTTCTTTATTTTCCTTTCTTTTTTTATTTCTGTTTTGTTTCATGTTTTGGAGGAGGGGGGTCAATTGGTTAAGTTAGACCTTGCCAAAATGATACTTTGCAAATATTGCTTCAGAGTCTCTACCGATTGATCTCAATATTCTTTTATATCTACCAAGGATATATCAAGTTTCAGACTTGGATATTTAGTTGATTAACTTTTCCATAGATTGCCAATTTGTAGAATGTGGCATCATGAAGCCAAATAACAGACCAAGAAAGCTTCACATGGAGGATATTTAGTCCAGAAAATTATAGCCGACTACTGTAAACACATATTTTGTAGAGTAATTCTTGCTGTGCACTATCTCATACTCAGTATTGCTGAGACAGAGCAGTATGGATGGACTGGCATTAATGCCCTATTTGGTATAGAAACTTGGAAAGCCAACAAATGTTCAGTCCACGAAGAATTTTGCTTCTCCTTGAACCTAAAGGAATTAGGGGCCTTTTGGTTAGTATTTGGGAACTGGAATGGTTTAAAGTGGAGTTGAAATGGATTCTATCACCACCACCTACAAGTTCCATAACTGAATACAAAAAAATGAAATCAGCTACTCAGTGTAGAAAAAAGGTCATCTATATATCTTTTTGGAAGATGCAAATCTATCAAGAGAATTATTTTAAAGCAAAACCACCAAAAACTTTAGATTTGTATTTAATTGAGTGAAGTACTAATTAATGGTGTAGAAAGGAGATTTCTTGGTCTTCAGATTGTATGCGCTGGGATTTCTAGGCCATTGGCTAATCATTTGTCTGGGGCTTTGGAGTCACGAAACTGTTAACCTTGGATAGGCACAAAAAATTTTGAACTCAGTCAAGCCAGGTCTGCATTACTGGTAGCGCTATAAAGGATATGAGCACTTAAGGGCCAGAGTGGAAATGGAGATCAATGTTTAGTACAATATTTTAGACTCTCTTTGTAAAACAAGTTTTCAGATTCTCAATTTTGTGGTGTAATTAAGTTTGATTAGCACTCAAAATCCTATTGTTTTATCGCCTGTTGGAAATGCTTTCTTCATAAGTATATCTCTACAATTTCATGTACTTGCTTATTGAGCCAAATCAATTTACTCGTATCTATTTCACTAAGCTTGAAAGAAGCTAATATTTTAAGTCACCATGTTTATTTTTCTTTGGCACATGCTTTGTGAAGCTTGTTTTGTAATGAAGATCCATATACTTGTACTGGATGACCTTACTAAATATGCCTGTACTATTTCCTACGAATGCAGTGCAGGAATAGGTGTTCTTAATTCTGCTAGGAAGACAATGGCAAGGATGTTAGGAAACACTGAAATTGCTTTTGAAAGTGCAAGGAGTCAATTTTGGGTGGTTGATGCCAATGTGAGTGATATCATTTGGTGCTCAGTTCTTCTCAGTGTCTGCTATCATTTGATCAAGCCTTGTAATTTTTAAGTTTACATATACTTTTTTAATGCAAGGAGATTGGTTTCTATTAATTGATTTTGGATTTTGATGAAGTAACTGAGTTAACTTATCTGGTTCTCAATTTCAATGGAGAGACTGCTTGAACAATTTTGTATAATTACGAATTCTATAGAACATATTCTCAGTGTCCATTGAGTGATTAAAAATATAATTACATAGTCAATTAGTTCAGTAACTAGCATTATCCTACTTATATCATGTCATTTACTAAAAATTTGATGTCTCTCACAAAAGGTTTTGTTCTGTTACTTGGGTAACGGTTGTCAACTAAAAGATTTTGGATCCTATACTATGAAATCCATGTAGTGTTACAACACAAATTTCTATCCATAGAGTTGGTATTCAAAAATATGTCATATTTAACAACATCTACCCGTCTTGACTTATAGTTGATAATTCATTGCAAATGTGAAAAGATCCAGCAGTTCGCGGACTGGAATTGGGTGGGGCTTGGTCTTAGATATCGTATTTCCGTTTTCTATATCTGAAGTTAAGAATGTCGCTCTGAGATTTTGGTTTTATTTTTAGTCGAGTCAGCATAAAATACTATTGGTAACTACTGGGAGGGTGAAAGTATTAGCATGTGTGCCAGGACTTTGATAGCGCTTCTATCATTTTAACTGGTTTAGTTCTTCTGCCTCCGACAGGCACACACTAAATATCTGACTGAATTACAACTGGAATATCATATTCATTTGGCTATCAGCCAATTAACTGAATAAACTTCAGTTTGTCCATGTAATGCATTCATTATACTTCTGGTTTTTTAACTACTGGAATTCCTGAATTGATAGTTGAAACATGCTAGCTACCCATTTTGGTTTAAAAGGTGGTGTTTGAGTAAGCAGCAAGCATTGATGTGGTATATCATAGAACAATATGCGCTTTGTCTAAGTAATTGATTTTGCTCTTTGTAGGATCTGTATAAGTCATCAATTGTCTTTATTTGGAATAGTTGCATGTTTATACTAAACAATATGATGTTGGCTCATGATGAAACCATCCGTAAATGAAGTGATGTTAACTTCTGTACCATATGTGATAAAGTAATATACATTTCAAAACACTGCAAAATGTGACTTTACAGTTTACACCTCCATTGTGCGAGTTTAGGGACTGATAACGGAGGCACGTGACAATATTGATCCAGAGGCTCGTCCATTTGCAAGGAAGGTAAATGTGGCTTTAAGCAGACCGTCAAGGACTCAAGGAAGGAGCAAGTCTTGTGGAAGTGGTTAGTGAAAGCTTCACATTTTACAGATGTGAATAGTGCAATTTTGTGTTTTGCTCCTTAAAAGCTGATAACTTTCTCCTGCTCTGTATACAATCTATTGTTTTTCTCATCGTCTCTATGGACTTCCTTATGCTATATACTACCTTGTATTTTCTGTATATGTAAGTATTTAAATTCTACTAAATCAGGTATGTACTTGAACGTGCAACTAAGATTCGCAAACTTCTTATATGTCTAGATTTGATGATGAAATTACTCAATAAATCTAATCTGAGAGAGCAAACATATCGGTGATTGCTGCAGTTATAATATTCAATATTAGAAATATATGCACCTCTTTTTTTTCTTTGAAGGACTTCAAGAGTGAGTTGGCGAGAGTAATTGAAAAACTATGCAGATTGTAGGTATTGCATTGGTATTTTATATCCCTCTATTTTGGGCAGTCATATGATTAATAGGTTTATGGCACCTAAGCTATCATATTAACTTGCTTCTTTATATACACTTTTATGATGAATCCTAGAAACCAAGTGCAGTTACAGGCTTAGATTATCTCTGCCTTTTTTAGAAGATTCTGGATCTTTATATTTGATATAAGGGCCTTTATGTGTATTAATTTATGGTTTTCAAATACATTGTAATTTGATGTTTCTAGTCTTTCCCCTGTCATTGTACTGCACTATTGCTTTTACCTTGGTAGTGAAGAATTAAATTACAAATAACCAAATTTTAGAATAATTAGAACCTCAACCTGCCATTCTGTTTCATGTAATTATGAGACTCTTGAATTACTGGAGAAAAGTATCTCATTGTATATTGTAAGTTTGCACATTGAGTATGAACAGATTTGCATTGCATGTCTTGAATGTTTTTCTTTGCTGTTCTCAGTGATCTTGCATGAATATTTAACTAGTGAGTATCAAAACCTTCTCGCTGAAGATTCTGTGTCTTAGACGGTTAAAAATTTAAATCTAGAACTAGGTAATGTCCTACCCATCACATCAGGGTTCTACAAGGGAAATAGTAACATTTTGACTGGATTTTGATATTCTTTGATAGCCCACAAATGCTGGAAATAGAGCTTTAACATTTTGAGTAGGAGCCATGATCCACAACCATATAACTCTATCCTTTTATGCATTAAAAAAATCAAACAAGATTCTGCTGGATCAAGCAATAAAATAAATGTATTCATACTGCTTGGTTAGCCCTTGAATATATGCAAGGAAGACCATGACAATGAATAATTAATGACCTATATACTATTTAAGATTTCTTTTCTACGAAGTTGTTTGGAGTTGTCTTATAAAGCACACTCATGGACAGCAGAGTACTTCTGTCATCAAGTCAATATGCTACACTTTGTTCATATTAAATTTTCAATGTTATTAAGTCAAGATAATTGATGGTTTTCCATTAACAGACTTTTGAGTGCTTTTAATATGAATAATACACAATCCGGAAGTTCAGCATGCTACTGTCAGATCCAGTTTGGATTCCAAATTTGTCTCTCTCTCTCTCTCTCTCTCTCTCTCTCTCTTCCTCTCTCCCCCCGAGTTATTAGTGTTGTTTGGATATTTAAGCTGTGTGTCTTTAAAATTGTTAATTGTAGGATGTCAAAGCCTAGGTGCTTAAAAAAAAATAGTGACTCGTGAGCCTTAACTTCCAGTATATCTGTTTATGACATAACTTTATTAATTTAACTCAGGGGTGGAAGTATCAGGGGGGGCCCGGGGGGCCACTGTTCCCCCTACATTTTAAAAAAAATTTACTTTGTAGTTATAAATTTTATAAAATTTTCATTTTGCCCCCTCCCCTGGGGTTCAAATCCTGGTTATGCAACTTGTTTGTATGATTTGAGGTTTGTATTTTCTAAATTGTGAAATTAGATCTTTCAAACCCCATTATTGTCATGTACTTTTGATCGTAAACTTCTTTTTATCTCGAAATCAGGTGCGGCAAGTAAAGCCAGATGTACTTCTTGGTTTATCTGCTGTTGGCATGTCAGAGGCTTGTTCTCTAAAGAGGTATGCAACAGATGTAAAAGTTGAACCAAAGAAAGTATTTCCTCCATGAAATGAAATTGTTAAACTCTGTGTTAGATATTCAGTTGGAAATAGTCGATAAAGTTCTCTCTTCTCTGTATAAACCAGAACTTGAGTAAAGATTGTGATTCTTAGTAATTCAAGTTATCATGGCATTGCCATTTCCCTCATTACTGGTCAGTAGTTGTTTATGGATTAGAATCACTGTGATCTACAAGTTATGTTTCTATGTCATATTGGCATCTGAAACTTTAAGATTTCTCAATTTCTCAAGTGTGCGTCAAGTTCATCTCCTTTTGCTTCTATTCCTCTGTTCTTATGTTAATCAATGCCCTTAAAATTGTAAAGCAATTGGTTGGCAATAGTATTCTTTTTCGTCGACTTTCCTATGTGCATTTATTTGGAAACTAGCTTTACCAGTGTAACTAAGGCTCATCCTATTTTGCCTTGGTTTTAGTGGAGCTTCTCTATCTCGATAATGCTAGCATAAGTATTCTTCTATTTGTTTAACTTCTCCCATTTGTTTTATGCTCTTACAAGCCTTGAGCAAGCATGATGACAGAAGGTTCATTCCAGAAAGACCTTCCATTAATACATTCTAACTGATTGGAGATACTTTTCTATCTTCAGGTACTAGAAGCCCTTAAAGATTCAACTTCCACTAGGCCTGCAATCTTCCCAATGTCAAATCCGACTACCAATGGTACCTTTTTTGCAAAGCAGAAAAAGATGTGAACCTTTTGTACTAGCAAATGTTTTCTATAATTGTTTTTTGAATTTTGCTAGCTGAATGCACTCCTGGGGAAGCATATTCCATCGTCGGAGACAACATTATATTTGCAAGTGGCAGTCCTTTTCAAAACGTTGATTTGGGTATGTCTTTTAACTAATGCTTTGCTATGGCAGGCCTTAGCCTCTCTTTTATTTATTTTTAAATCAAATTCAGTGTGTCTCTGTTGAATGTTGGCCGTTTTGAAAATAAATTTCACTTGTTCTGGTATTAAGAATCATTTAAACTGATTAAACAGTTATTTCAAGAAGCTAGACAACTGGTTAAGATTTAGATGCATGACATGAACACAATCGACTCCTGGACTAAATGATATCCAGTGACACGAGCCAGTCAATCTTCTCTCTTTTCTACACCTTGAACTTGACCTTGGGTCTTGTTTTACCTAACAATTCCGTCAGTCTTATACCGATCTGACATCATTTGTCTCACTCCATCATAGCAACATCAGCAAACTTTCTAATTCTGAACTCTTCTCTGGCTATTGCCTCTGTCCTTCTCGAAACATTTGCAGAGGCAGACATTGTGTGGGATAGGATTATTTGATTGGTTACATGGGAAGTGTTGGATTAAAATTTTGGGATCTTCGCATTCTTAGTGGTGCTAAGCTTAGTTATCTAAGTTTTTTTCTCTGTTTTATTATCGGTGATATTTTGACATTTCGTAGAGTGGAAAAGTTGAAAATTTTTTGACAAGGAATGTGGATGTAGAAATGGTGGATATGCCTGCTAGGGCATTAGTGTTGTAGGTGATTGTTCATTGAGTTGCCTTGGTGATGTGGGACAAGTTTGGAAATCAGTCTAGAGCAAGGGAAATCAAGTTTAGTGATTTTGGGGTGTTATTGAATAGTAAACATGAGCATTACTAGCTGATTGAAGAGACACATTTTTCTGGATTAAGATTGTTTGTATTGTATTTAAAGGTTTTTATCTGTTGCAGTATACATGAGTCAGATATAGCTTGGTGTATGTGAATGATATTTGAACAATAGTACTTTTTTGGTAGGAATCTTCATTAATGACATTAACTGTAGCAAAGTTAATAAGTCTATGTACAACCTACTGATCTAGAAACTGATTTAAATCATTTTCAAAATTGGCTGGTTTAAAAAGAGAATGAGACCTAAATAGCAAATATGAGAGAGGAAAGAGTGAGAAATGATCTTTATTTTGAGAGTATGGAAGTACCATTACTGGTGTTGTTCAAACATTCCCTTTTCCATGATATCGCATTATTCTCACTAAGGTCCATGATATTGTATTCTTCCCTTTTCCTTGTTAGATAAGTAATTTCTTAGTTAATTTAGAATGCAACCTCGTTTGCTTCTTTAGTTTTTGGATGAAAACAAGTGAGACTTTTCAAATTTGGGAAGGTTATGAACGCACTTGTTCTTCTCCTTTTGGATATTTTGCAGGACAGATTTTATGTCCAAAGAAAGAGGTGCAAGTTGATTTTTAAAGAATTATCCGGAATTTTAGTTATACACATTGTCTATGTTATAAGAATTATTAGGAATTTCAAATTATACTCATTGTCTATGTTTTCTATATCTCAAGACATTGTCTTGTCTGCAAATGCATTCTAAAGCAACTCTCAATTCATAGGCGACGGTCGTATAGGGCACTGCAATCAGGGAAACAACATGTACCTTTTTCCTGGGTAAGATGCTGAATCTTGGTTATATGGAGTTCGTCTGATCTTTTATTTGTTCATTTCTTTATCTTGAAAGTTGCATTTGTGTGCAGTATAGGACTGGGGACTCTTTTATCTGGGTCCAGGATCATCTCAGATGGCATGTTACAAGCAGCTGCTGAATGGTATTTCCTGTTTCTTTATCTAGAGTAAAAACTAATGAAATTTACCTCTTAAAATGTATCAGGTTGTCCAATTTTGCAAACAGAGATTTCATTAGTGAGTCTTTGATGTGAATGAACCCATCCTACAACATCCCTTTTTCTTGTTTAAGAAACAAAGAATTGTGTAATGTCATCTTATGTGGTTTAGTTGTTTCTATTTGTAGAATCTGTAAGCTTTGCATAGTTAAACACTGCTTTCGAAGCTTACAAGTTTGTAAGAGAAAATGCATTTTTGCTTCTTGTTGAGAGATTGTGTCTAGATACCCCTTCTTGGATCCAAGCACTGTTTGCTGTCTATAATAGCTGCCAATAATAGAAAGCATAGGCCAAAAGATCTTGATCCTGAACAAGGGAGCAGTCACTTACAACTTGCATGAATTTGGAAAGAGTCTTTCGCCTGATAATCGAGAATTATTGAACTTTCTGACAATTACTTGAAAATTTCAGTCTAGCAGCATATATGACAGAGGAGGAGGTGCTCAATGGGATCATATACCCTCCAATATCCAGGTATACATGAAATTTAGGAATTGGGTTGCTTCAGTTTGGAGTTCCTCTACCAGTAGGTTTTCAATCTCATAATTCAATTGGGTCTTTTTCCTGTTACACTCTTATTTTATCCGTCTTCAGAATACGTGATATAACCAAGGAGGTAGCTACAGCTGTCATTAAGGAAGCTGTGGAAGAGGATCTGGCAGAAGGATATCGTGAGATGGACAGCCGTGAACTACGGAAACTTAATCAGGTATCTTCTAAATGAAGTTGATCTTCTTCACAATTTCTTTTTTCTGAGTTTAAAAGCATACCTGCCTGAAGTGCTGACCAATAATCTAGTGAATCTTAGCTGGTTTGATTTGGATCTAGTATGCTTCCATAACTTTGTCTCTGGTTTAAATATTTTCTCCTACTGAACTTTCATTTATGTACACAAGTATATTTATCTGTGCAACCTTGTACTATGTGTTGAGTTCCACCCTTTTATTACACTATTACTAATTCTAGATTGGCACTTCTCCAAAATTTGCAGGAAGAAATTGCAAATTATGTCGAAGACAATATGTGGAATCCGGAATACCCAACACTTATATATAAAGAAGATTGAAACCCCACCCCGACTCCTCTTGTAGCAAAATTTAAGTTCTTTCCACTGCATGTCACCTGTTTTCATGCAACAATTGGTGAGGGTGCAAAGAATTTTTTTTTTAGAAAACTGACACAACCACAACAGTGATGTCCTGCTGACTGCAATTGTTCGATCATCCATCAATATTTAGCTTGCATCCTAGGAATATCTGTATGGTCATATCGGGAGGTTGTAATATATATTTTCTTTAAGGTTCTGAACTCCAAGTTCCATTTCTTAGTAAAAAGTAAGTAAATCAAATTCTGCGGAAATTTTTTTTTTTTTTTTACTTCGGAAATCCAAAAACCAATAAATTCTGTACACTAGAATTTGGATGCCAAGTTTTGTTTCCTACATTTGTTTGAGAACTTTGACGTTTTGTACTAATCGTCTGTAACTCTTTTCTCTCTGTTATCATTTGAATCTTCCCCTTCCTCTCTTTTTTTTTTAAATTATTTTTTAGGGTCCCAAATAGCTTTTACTGTTTCATTACTGAGGTACCCCATCGACAATTTTGTCGAGGATGGATTCTTATCTGTGACTCTTTATCTAAACGTTTTGCCTACTTTCGTTCTTCCAAATCAGTAAGAGCATATTGACTAGTGAACCAAATTTGCACAATGGACAAATTTTGTTTACTTTCCCTAAGATAATAACCTGTTTCCAGAGTCCGCGGGGATGATGATTATGCAAGCAGGCTTTTAATAAAGACGATTAGCAGTCGTTTAGTAAAGGCCTTCAATTTCTCATGGAAAGTTAATGTTTTCCAAGAAAAGCATATTGCAACCAAAATAATAGACACTAATTGATATAATTTTTTTTTTTTAGATGGGTATAAACATCTACCGAATAAACAAAAGGAGAAACTAGAAGAGAAATGGAGTATCTTGGTGATTGGGTGGACAAAATGAAGAATTAGAAGAGACATGGAGTATCTTGGCGATTGAAGGCGAAATTGATCGTTAGTTTTGTTGGACGAATTGATTATTAGGGTGAAAAATTAAACATATAGATACAAAAATGGTGTGTGGCATTTGACGAGGAAAATTCTACAATTGTTATAAAAGTTAAACACAATAAATGAAGATTTAAAGAAAATATATGGAATTGAGGGAAAGAGAGAAAGAAATATGAAAACTAGATTGTCGGTTTTTTATTCTTCATGTAATGCCTGTACTTATAAGGTAACAGTGACCTATAAGTTACGTAATAGAAATAACGTGACTTGTATCTATAATTATTAATACTTAGATATACAGATAAACTTTCACTATAACTTCTCAAAATTAAAATATATAAGTAGACATCTTACACAACTTATAAAATTTATAACACTCTCTCTTAGATGTCTATTAATTAGAACATATGTCTCGTTAAAACCTTACTATGAAAAATTCGGTGGGAAAAAAACCTAGTGGGAAAAAAAAAGTATATAATATTTGTAGTACACTTTTGCATGTTGTCTCATTAAAAATCTTGCCTGAAAAATCTATTGGGACAAAGCCATGGTCAAGAGAAAAATAGTACAGCGTGTATTATTACTCCCCTCATGAAAATATCACTTAATATCCTTGAAACCAAGCATTCTGACATTGCAAACTATCTTCTCAAATATTGATGTTGGTAGTGCCTTTGTGAATAGATCAGTTAGACTATCACATGAGCAAATTTGTTAGATATCAATATCACTATTCTTCTGAAGATCATGAATGCAAACAAACTTTAGGAAAATATGTTTCGTTTTATTTCTGTTGATATGACCTCCCTGTTAACTGGGTTATGCATGCTGCATTGTTTTCATATAGTATTGTTGGTAGTTTCTCTTCGAATGTTAAACCACATTTCTTTCAGATATGTTGGGTTAATAACTTTATAGCTTCTCTTCGAATGTTAAACCACATATCTTTTAGATATGTTGGGTTAATAATTTTAACCAAATACATTCTCTACTTGGCTCATGTATTGCAATTAATTGTGGATGATTTGAAAAAGTAGCGCCTAAAGTTTGTTTTGTTGAACTCATAATATAGGTATATCTCCACATGTAAATAAATAACCTGTTTCAAATCAAGTTTTATGTGAGTCAGATAAATATCTTGATATATGCATAACCAATTAATTGTAATTTATATTCAGTTAAATAAAATAAATCCATATCAATAGTTTCTCGGAGATATCTAAATATATGTGTAACATTATTCTAGTCTCTTTGTATTGAAAAAGAACTAAATCTTATAAACAAACTTAGAGCAAATATTATATCAAGTTGTGTCTATCATTAACAAGTTACATTAATGCTCATATAACACTTAGATATGGTACTCGGGACTAAGAAGTTCTTCATCATTTCTTCGAAAACGGAAAAGATCCTTTTTCACATCAAACAATCTTACAACTATTGGAATACTCAATGGATGAATTTTATCCATATAAAATCACTTTAATACTTTTTCTATATAAGTTGATTGATAAATGAAAATTTCATGCGTCAAATGTTCAAATTGTAGACTTATACAAAATTTTATTTTACTTAGGTTGTTCATCTTGAATTCTTTCTTTAAGAACTTTTTTGTATTTTAAAGCTCTTTAGGAGTTCTAATAATATTTATATCATCAATATATACAGTAATTATCACAAATTCTGATTCAATCTTTTATAAAAACAAATGGGCAAATTGGACTGTTTTTATAATCCTCTTAATAGAATAGATGTGATTATACCACATACACCCAAATTACTTTAATCTATACAAGGCTTTACATAATTTTATTGAACAATTAATTTCCCGAAAAAATTTACATACTTTGATCATGTTAAATCCTTTAGGAATTTTCATATAAATTTCTTATAAAGCAAGCCATATAAATAGGTTGTCACAACATCCATTAGACACATTTCAAGTGTTTCATGAACTGTCAAACTAATAAAATATCTAAAATTGATTGCATCCACCACAAGAGAAAATGTTTCTTCATAATCAATGCCGGGTATTTGAGAAAATTTTTGTGCGACAAGGCATGTTTTGTATCGCACAATTTTATTCCTTTCATTTCGTTTTGCACAATACCTATTTGTATCCCATCGCTTTACACCTTTTAATATTTGGACTATAAGTTCAAAAACTTCACATTTCAATCGTGAATTTTGTCCTTCTAAAATTGCGTTTTTCTATTTTAACCAGTCATTTTTATATCAACACTTTTTGATAAATTTAAATTCAAGATCCTCATTTTTATTCAAAATATCAGCTGATATTTATAAATAATAATATTGTCGACAATAATTGTTTATCCATTCGATTCCATCTTTTTCCTAAATAGACCTAACTTATCGAAATCTCTTCATTTTAATTTTATTCAGGAATGTTGAACCCCAATTATGTTAATCACGTTTTGATGATGACTAAATCACACTAATGGTTTTAAAAATAAGTATGCAGAAAAACAGGGAGGTTCAGACGCAAATGATCTTCCGAACAAAACAACCAGAAGACTCCACGGACGCAAATGACTGTCCAAAAGATAGAGTTTCGAATGATGGCAATCGTCCGACACAAAGAACCTGAAGCAGTCTCGGATGAATAATAGCGTCCAATCATATTTTCAGAAGATATTGCATGGACCGGACGCAGGTTCGGAAGCAACCTCAGACGTCCGAATGAAAACCCTCAGAGAACGGACGCAGCATCGGACGCTAAGCTTTGCATCTCTTATACACATCCAATGACTAGTTCTTTCGGAGTGCACACCTACTCTATCGGCCGTCCGAAAGACCTAACGGCTAGTTTCTCAGGAAATAAAAAACATGTCTAGTTGTTAGAGAACTGTTGGAAGTAATTTCTGGGCTTCTATAAATACCCCCAAGTCTGTAAAAGAGAAAAGAATAGAGAGTAGAACTACTGCATTCAATACAAACACTTGTAAGAGCTATTTGGGAAGAAATAAGCTAAAACAGAGTGGGTTGTATTAGTTTGGGTAGTGTGGTTCTCTTGGCTCAACAAGATGGAATTAGTGTGAGCAAGAGTAGACTAGTGAGTGATCTTCAAGTGTAAGAGTGGAGGGATAACAGTGTACAAAAGTCAGGTTGTATTGTAAAACCCTTTGGCGCAACTAGACGGACTTAGTTGGTGCAAGGGTGAGCCTTCTTTGTGTACAAGAAGGTTATTGCCTTGCATTCTTTGAAGAGGCACTACTAGTGGTTATACTCCAAATTTGGGAAGTTTGGGATTTTTGTTAGATACTCTCTATCTCAATCATCTTTATATTTATTCTTTGAATTTCAATTATTGATTATATTTTGTATTCATTTGTGTTAATCTTAAGTGTTTATTTTGTTGTATAAAGTTTGCATTCTCATTAACCACATTAAAATATTTATTTTTAGAAACAACCTAATTCCCCCATCTTAGGTTACTTTTTGGACCAACAATTGGTATCAGAGTTTGGTCTCATATATTGAGTTTAAACGCTTTTAAGTAAAGATTATTATGACAACCAATAATGCCTTATTTTTAGAGAGGCATTCTATTACTAGATCTCTCATATTTAATGGCATTAATTTTTCTTTTTGGAGGGATAAAATGAAAATTTTTGTTCAATCTATTGACATTGATTTGTGGTATATTATTTATAAATGTCCTTTTGAGGCCAATATTCTTGATAAAATACTCATAGATTAAGGCCTAAAACTAGATTTAAATTAAATGCACAAGATAAAGTAAATTTATCTTTAAATGTTAAAGTCATTAATATTTTGTATAATGTTTTGGATGCAGATGAGTTTTCTAAGTGAAAGGTTACAAAATCGGCCAAGGAGATATGGGCTTAAATTACAAATTGAAAGAAATCTATGAAGGAAATGAAGATATTAGCGAGCAAAAGAAGTCACTTCTTGTGGCTAAATATGAATCCTTCAAAATGGAATCTCATGAGAACATTGACAAAATGTATTATAGGTATTGTAAAGGATTTGGAAGGTTTAGGTAAAGAATATTCCTTGGGTGAAAAGAATAGAAATTTTTTGAATGTTTTACCTAAGGAATGGGAACCTAAATCCATTGCCATAGAAGAGTCTAAAAATTTAAATTCTATGCCTATTGATTCATTGATCAATTCTCTAACTTCCTTTGAATTGAAGTTGAAATACAAGGTACAAGATAAGGAGGCAAAGGGACTTTGAAGCATAGCATTTAAAGTTTTATCAAAAAGGAGAAAAGACTCAAGGAAGCCTCACTTCAACAACTTCCAAATCACTTGGGATGATTGCAATTTGATAAGAGGTTGAAGAAAAATATGAGGAGGCTCAAATGGCTTTTATGGCACTTAGCAATAATGAGGTATCCTTTAGTTGTGATTCTTGTGATGATTTATGTGATGATGATGATGTTGAATCATTTATTTTTAAAATGCATGAATGTTTAAAAGAATCATATGTTAAGAACAAAGAGTTAAAAATTAAAGTTAATACTTTATTAAGTGCCAACTCAAAACTCATGCATGAAAATAATTCTTTGACAAAAGAAAATAATATTTTGAAGGAAAATTTTGTTGAAAAAATCAAGATCATGGAAGAACAAGGTTCGTTGAAGAAGAGATTAGATGACCTTGATGATATTTTGAAAAAGAAGAAAGAAAATATTTTTGAAAACAAAAGAACTAGAAATATGTTTTTGAACAAAAATTTCACCACCTTTAGAAAAAAGAATTTGTGCTATGTTAAATCTAAATCTTTTTTTTATGACAATAAGAATATTATTTGTAATTATTGTCATCAACATGACCATGTAAAAAAAATTGTTATGTTAAAAGAAATGAAAAATTGGGAATAAATTCTATTTGGGTGATTGAACATGTTACTAACCCAATTGGACCCAAGAAAGTTTGAGTACCAAAAGTTGTTCTTATAACTTTGCATGTAGGTATGTTTGGAGATACCAAGGATTTCAAAATACATTATCAATGGAGGGTGTTCAAAGCATATGAGCTAAGATGACATTAGAAATGTATAAGAGAAAAATTTTGTATTAAGAATGTGCTTTCATTTTTTAAAAGATGAACTACGTTCTCTTGAACGTTACTCATCTATGTGTGAATTTGTTTAAAATGTTAGGGAATATGTATTCCCAATTTTTGTTTATAATAAGTCACTACTTGCAAAAGAAAGGAGGAGCATTCTCTTATTTTTTTAAAATGAATTATTTTGCATTACAAGAAATTGCATCACACATGCTTTATTGTTTTGATGATGCTTTTAGCTAAGGAATGAGTGAAAATTATTTTGATCCTAATTCTTTGCATGAATTCCCTCATATCTTATTGAATACATATTCTTAAAGAGGAAGAATTGTTTTGCATAACTTGACTTATTCTCCATGTACTCTTGTGAATTATTTTCATCTTTCAAGGAGGTGAATAAATTTAGGGGGAGCTTGAATTGCATTATTTTTCTTATGTTTTGATGATGCCAAAATGGGGAGAAATAATGGACAAAATTCTCTTGTCATGTACTTCATATTTTATGGTTGTTTTTAGAATTGTCCAATTGATTTGTCATCATCAAAAAGGGAAAGATTGTTGAACCCTAGTTATTTTAATCATGTTTTGATGATGACCAAATCACACTAATGGTTTGAAAACAAGTGTGCAGAAAAATAGGGAGGTTTTAGACACAAATGATCGTCCTAACAAACAACCAGAAGACTCCACGGACGCAAATGACTGTCCGAAAGATAGAGTTTCAGACGATGGTAATCGTTCGACACAAAGAACTTGAAGCAGTCTCGGATGAAGAACAGCATCCGATCATATTTTTAGAAGATATAGCATGGACCGGACGCAAGTTCGAACGCATCCTCAAACGTTCGAACGAAAACTCTTAGAGAACGAACGCAACATCGGACGGTAAGCTTTACATCGGACGTCCGAACGGTCCAACGGCTAGTTCGTTCGGATGCACACCTACTCTATCGGCCATCTGAAAGACCCAACGGTTAGTTTATCAGGAAATAGAAAATAACCATTAGAGAACCGTTGGAAGCAATTTCTGGGCTTCTATAAATACCCCCAAGTCTGTAAAAGAGAATAGAGTAGAGAGTAAAACTATTGCATTCAATACAAACACTTGTAAGAGCTATTTGGGAAGAAATAGGCTAAAATAGAGTGGGTTGTATTGGTTTGGGTAGTGTGGTTCTCTTGGCTCAACTAGAGTGAATTAGTGTGAGCAAGAGTAGACTAATGAGTGATCTTCAAGTGTAAGAGTGGAGGGATAACAGTGTACAAAAGTGAGGTTGTATTGTAATACCCTTTGCCTCAACTAGAAGGACTTAGTTGGTGCAAAAGTGAGCCTGCTTTGTGCACAAGAAGGTTATTGCCTCACCTTCTTTGAAGAGGCACTACTAGTGGTTATACTCCAAGTTTGAGAAGTTTAGGAGTTTGGTTTGATACTCTCTATCTCAATCATCTTTATATTTATTTTTTGAATTTCAATTATTGAATATATTTTGTATTCATTTGTGCTTAAGTGTTTATTTTGTTGCATAAAGTTTGCATTATCATTAAGCACATTAAAAGGTTTGTTTTAGAAGCAACCTAATTCCCTCCTCTTAGGTTACTTTTTGAGCCAACAAGGTACCTGATCCACTTCTGAAAATTAGTTATGTCTAGAGTTTCTTCAAGAGCTGCCACATCCATTGTATGACCATCTTGAATATTTGCTCCTTTTTTCTTATAAACATTCTTATATTTGGAATCGATTGATCAACTACGCCTTATGCATGGTTAACTATTATTTGTGTTGACAAGCTGTCCTACTGGAACACTAATTCGAATTGAAGCATTTAAACTAGTATATACTGAGATTTCATAACTCATTCTAGGTCAGTAAATGAATCTGGCAGTTGATTCGTAATTAATTATCTTTTGAATTTTTAGTTCATATTACTTTGTACGAGAATCATAATGTGATAATTTATTTTATTTAATTTTCTATCTAATTACTTGTCTTCTTCTCCTAATGTTGAGAAAATATTTTCATCAAAATGACAATCGATAAATCATGTTTCCTCTATTAATAATTCAAAATATTTATTATAGAAAGCGAGTCATTTCTAATATGTATTCCCAGCCTTCTTTAAGAATCCATCTTTATGTGTTGTGATGGAGTTAATGAAATTTATGTCGCACAACTAAATATTTACATGAAAAATATTTACTTTTGACCAAAAGTCAATTATAATATGGAGAATCTAAAATATATCTTGGCCGAATGCATGTAAGTGTTGATGCATACAACATTGCATGTCCCTATATAGAATTACTAATTTTGTTCTCATAAAGAATGATCCAGTTATCAACTTGGAGGCATTTAATAAATCATTCTTCTAAACCATTTTGACTATGAACATATACTTCAGGATATTCAATATTTACTTCAAATGACATATATATATATATATATATATATATATATATATATATGATTAGATGTTTGAGACATAAATTCTAGAGCATTATCAAGATAAATTTTCTAGATTGCATAATTTGAAAATTATGCTTTTAATCAAATTATTTGAGTTAGCAATCTTGTAAACTCTAGGTTATAAGTTGATAATAAATACGCATGTGACCACATAGTAGATGCATATATTAAAATCATAAAAATATCTAGTTGGTCTACAACATAGGTGATTGGGGCCATAAATATATATATCACCCAGAATTTGTTCGAGAAATATAGGGGATTCAATTTCTCATTTTAACTAATGATTATCTAAATTAATTTCTATTGAGAACAATCAACACATGAAAATTCACTGAATTGAACAATTTTCAGATTCTTCAATAAATGTCTATATGAATCATTTTCAATGATTTTACACATCATAATTGACCCAGGATGGTCTGATCGGTCTTGCCAAATAATAAATTTTTTTGAATCAATAAACTTTTGGTTTACTATAGTATAATTTTCAATTATATAGTACAAATCAAAAGAAAGGTAATTTGCTAATATTATTCTTGTGATATAAAGATACTCAATATTTTTCTCATTTACCGTCTCAATATGATATCTATTTCGTCAGATATCCTTGAAATTTAACAGATTTTTTTTTTTGAAACTCTATGAGTAATAATATAGTGATTCTTCTGGAACCATAGATTGATTTAATACTACTCAATGAGAAAGATGTTTTTTATTTTTTTAGTATCATATATGTGATTGCACTGTCAGCAAGACATAATTCTCATATTTTGGATACATTTAGATATATATGTCATATTTAAGAAAATATAATTTAATAATTTTCATGAAATACTAAATTCATGCAAAGAATAAGACATACAAAATTTTAAATCTATAATAAATATATGCATGATAAAATATCACAATATTTTCTTTTTTAAATATTTTCGCCACGAACTAAACAGTCAATACTTTTTTCAGGGAAGAAATCATCAATACTATAACCATGGCTAAAATAATTATAGAAAAAATTTATTTATATAACTTTAGCGTACAACAGGTACGTAAAGTTACTTTGTTCATGTTTTGACATACGACAGGTACATGAGCAATACATTTTTCATACCACAGTGATAATATTTATTTTTCAATTTTTTCTAGTGAGATTATTTTAGTTACTATTTTTCACTTTTCTTCTTTGAAATTAATCTATTTCTGGTGGTATGAGTATTTATTACAACCTCGTCTATGACCACTATCACGCTACAATCATAATTACAATTATTTTTAGGAATTATTATACATAACCACATTCACTTCAGGAAATGGAACAAATCCAGATGACATGATAGCATTCACTTTAGGGACTAAAACAAATTCAGTAGTTCAACTTTCATAATTTATTGTTGACAATTCATTATTTGACTCAATCACAATATGACATGAATTAATTTGAATAATTTCTTAAAATCCTTTTGAGATATTGCTATTGCAGGAGCATATTTTCGGCAAGAAAATTAAAAAATATTTCCTCGAACATATTTTTAATTTTCAAAAGATCTGCTGGATCCTTTAAATAAGATATTATTTTTTTCATAAATCTACAAGATCTTTTACAGTAAATACTCATTTTTAATCCTTTATGTATATATTAACGAATGAAAATCATTGATTTTTTCATGTTGAATGCAATATTTTCCTTCTTGATGGTGTATTCAAGATGCATAGAATATTTTTTTTTTTATTGATGGTGTCTTCAAAACCCATAGATTCCAAATGTATTTCAACATTCAAATCTTACCCGTTACATCAAGGGCTATAAATTCGAATTTAGTAAGATATGATAACTAAAATGATTTAAATAATAATAAACAATGATACTCAGTTAGTACAATTAAAACAAAGATATATAAAAATTAAACGTAATGATAGAGAATACCCAATATCAAATCATAGATTGGTTTTGATAATTTAAATTTTTATGCTGCTTGTGATATTCTACCAGTTATACGTCAATTAGAGTCTCGTACTGATAACGTGTTATAAAAGTTAAACACAATAAATGAAGACTTAAAAGAAAATATATGGAATTGAGAAAGAAAGAGAGAAAGAAATATGAAAGACTCGATTGTCTGTCTTTTATTCCTCATGTAGTGTCTGTATTTATAAGATTACAATAACCCATAAGTTACGTAATGTAAATAACATTATTAGTATCTACAGTTATCAATAATTAGATATAGATAGATTTTCACTACAACTTATCAAAATTAAAATGCATGAGTAGACATCTACAACCTATAGAATTTACAACAACAATCACATGAATCTATATTTTGAATGGTCATACCAATTATATCAATGTTTAAAAATGCATGTATTCAAACGAAGTGAGTCTTAGTCACTCATTTCGCAATGTAAAGTATGTATGACAGTCGTTGAGATAACTGAAAAGTAGTGAGATTCTATTATTTTTCAATCATCCAACAGTCTAAAATACACACTTCGTATAGTAAAGTGAGTAACAAAGAATTTTTTATACAAAAAATAGAATATGTGTACAATTTTCCAAAAACTAGAAACACACCTATTGTTTTGTTAAAATCCACATGCCTATTAGTAAACGTGGACATTTCCTATCTTAACATACAGATGAATTTTACCATTTGGTCAAGATCCTTTCCAAGAGCCGAAATTGGCAATTATTTGCTTATTCGGAATAATAATGTTTTACTGTTTCATTATGAGTTTTTTTTTTGTTTACTAATTCCTTCACTAAGAATATAGCACTGCAGCAGTGGGTCTTACTAGCCTGTGCATCTTTTTGGTAATAAATTTTAACAGCTTTATCATATATACATGACCTTACAGCTAGGGAAAGAAAAAGAAAGGTGATCAATTCAATTTTTTTAGAGAATATGAATAAGAGTTTGTCACTTGCAATTGTAGTAGTCATCATCATTGATTCAGTTGTTGCACTAGAAGCAGTTTACCGTCGTGCATGTTGGAGCTAGAGGAAATCATTACAAGAACTTGGCCTCACCCACCATTATGGGGGATCTTATGGTTGTATGCATGGTCCTATTTGCTGCTTATTTTATGCAATCCTAGTGGAGTAATATTATTATTTATGATTTACTACTAGCTTTCTAGTCTTATTATACTCTTATTAACACATAAGAATTGTTTAGAGTTCGAACTTTGAAGCCCAAGATAGATGTTTAAAGTTTGAAAATCAAAGAGAAATATAATTTTCGAGGAATATTCTATATCACCAAAACTAGATCATACTTGAATGCAAATATGTGTGTGTGTGTGTGTATATGTATATATATACACACACACACATACTATTTAGTGTATTTGTATATGCATATATGATATCTTTTTTTTTTTCAAATGACAGGAATATATATTTCATAAATATCAAAAAATATACAACCTGAGAAACTACTCAAATTTTGATTATTTAAACAACCTTGGCCCACCAACAAGGGAAACTATTAACCCACATAATACATTATCTTAAACTAACAGCAAAAGAAGCTAAAGAATTTGCTTTCCTATTCTCTGTGTTAGATTTAAAAAAAAATGAAGTACCTTACAAACAAATCACTCAAGTTAATTATGTCTTTTAACCAGGTGGCCAAGCTCACATCATCAACTTTTTTTAGTATTTATCTTCTGGATAAGGAACTTGGTACTAGAGAAGATATTCACATTCTCCCAACCAAAAGTTAATGCCTTGATAAGACATTCTCTAATTGCATATGCCTCAAGGGATAGACTATCTTCAAAAATATCACAACTGGAAGCCCAAGCCTTCTGGATTCTATCTATCCTATTCCTACGGATTATGTCAATCCCAGCTTTTATTTCTTCTGGGCTACCTGGTAACAACAATGTTAATGTTAACCCCTTGTTTTATATGATTTTGGTCTTTAGCCCCTACTTGGAATGGATGTGTTTCTTCAGTGCTCTCCTTGTGTTGGGATGATTCAAACGTTTAAATTCTGTCCATTTTTCCACAACTCTCCTCATGGTATCAGCAAAATGGATATCACCTCCTTCAAAAAAACAACTTGTTCTTGCTCTTCCAAATCTACCACAATAACTTAGAAGTTAAAGTAGCTAAGTCCGTTTCTCCCTATTCTTTGGAAGCTTGCCTAACAAAGTCCCACCATTTCCAAAAATTTCCTCTTATCTATAACAGACCATCCCATTGAATGGGTGAAATCTTCCATGTAAGAGATGAATGGTCACAAAAAAAAACAAGGTATGCTCCAAATATTCAAATTTCCAATCACAACCAGCACAGTTAGAGATCATTTTAGCAATCCTTTTGTATGAAGAATCCTATTCAAACATTTCCATAAAAAAGGAAAAATGCTTAAGCTTGTGCTTGATTTTTAAGTTCCAGGTGAATTTCCAAAGCTTACTTTATTGATTATGTTTACTACATCCCACCTGATGTACTTGCTCACTTTCCTTCGCATTCTCCTAAATCTTTAGAAAGTTATAACCTGAATCTACTGTGAATTCTCCTGAAGTTGAAAAGTTCCAATACTAATCTATCAGACTTCCTAATAAATGATAAGAGGATTGTTTTTGAATATTTCTGGCATCAGTTGGACAAAAGGATGTCTTAATTAGTTCTTTGTTTCAATGGGTCCCCTGAATTAACTTATCTACACTGTTGTTGTTGCTATAAGAAGATTTAGGTATCAATACCTTACCTCTCTTGTTATATGGGATCCACCAATCTTTCCAGATATCTATGGATCTACCATTCCCTACTCTCTTTCTTAACCCTTCCTAAGATTGTTCCTTGAACTGCAAATGCTTTGCCAAAACCATGATGATCCTTTTGGGACATCTGCATTCAGGATAGAAGACTCTTATGGTAGTACATGGCTTTTAGCATGTGTAAAGAACAAAAGGTTTGGTTTGGTAGGGAGTCTCCATACTTGCTTGGCAAGTAAAGCTTCGTTAAATAGCTAAATATCTCTAAAACCCAATCCTCCTTTATCTTTAGCATCACACAATCTCTTCCATTGCATCCAGCGCATTTTGACCTCATTATTTGTAGATCCCCACTAGAAATTTACAAGGATACTATTTATCTCTTTACAAAGCTTCTTTGACAACCTAAAATAGGACATGGCATACACTCAAAAAGACAAGGCTACTGATTTTATTAAAAACTCTTTTCCAGCCAAGCTAAGGATCTTGCTTTCCAGCTTTTCACTCTATTATGCACCATTTCTTTGACTGCTCCAAATACTTGGTTTTTTGATCTAGTAATTACCATACATAATCCCAAATATTTACCTTCTTATCATTTTCCAGTGCATTACAGATGTCCCCTTGGTAGTCTTGCTTAGTATTTCTACTGAAGAAGATAAAGCAAGATGACTTGTCCATATTTACCAGTTGGCCTATGGAATTGTCATACTTCTTGATTATTTCCTTTACTTTCTCAGCTTCCTGCCTATTTTTCGTACCAAAAATAATGGCATCACACGTGAATAAAATATGGAGTATGGCAGGACAATTTTTGCAAATTTTCAGTCCTGTAATCTCTTTATTCTTGCAAGCTTAGTTCAACAAGTTAGAGAAACCTTCAGCACAAATAATGAACAATATGAAGAGAGAAGGCCCTTCTATCTGATCCCCTTACTAAGTTTGAAATAACCAATCTTCTCTCCATTGAGATTAAATGAATAAGAGACAATAGAAACACAAGACATAATCTAGTTAATCTAGGTATTACGAAAACCTAATTTTTACAAATAGTTGCAAGAAAAGACCATTCCACTCTATTATAAGTCCCTTGCCATGTCAAGCTTCAGGGTCAAGAAGCCATTACTACCAGTCCTTTTATTTTTAAGATAATGCATGCATTCATGAGCAATTGATAACATTGTCAAGAATTTGCCTACCTTCTAGAAATAAAGACTAGTTTTCACTAATACAATTATGTAACAAAGGTTTCAGTCTATTTGCTAGAAGTTTAGAAATAATTTTATAAAGCACATTGCATAGGGCAATAGGCATTGAGTAAGGTTAACTGGATATTGAACTCTAGGAATAAAAGTGATTAAGGGTATTATTTAGAGACATCAAAAGATCACTAGAATGAAAAAGCTATGCATAGCTTTAATTATATCTCTATTCATAATAGGCCAAAATTTTTGAAAAAAGATGGGACTCATACCATCAGGTCTAGGAGATTTACCAGTGCCACTAAGAAGACAATAGCTCTAAAGTCTAGTTAGAGATTCATTCATTTGAGAGGTAATTCTTGAAGGTATCCCATCCAGCTCCACATCCAACTCAGAGGGATTAGCACTAGTAAAAAGGGCCCCATAGTACTTGATCAATTCTTGTTGAATTTTCATATCATCCTTGCACCAATCTAGTACCCATCCTATTTTTGCAAGCTACTGATGTCGTTTCTGTTTCTTCTAGCTTTCACACTGGCGTGGAAGAAGGTGGTATTTCTGTCCCCATCTTTAAGTCATTTCACCCTTACTATTTGGCTCCAGAATTGTTCATCTTCCTTGTAGGCTTGATTGAGTTGAAGTTTAAGATTAACTCTTTTTTTTTCTTTTGTCCTTACTATCAGACTTAACTAAGGCTTTGATCTTCTGTTTCAAATCTTTGTTTCTAGCCTCTGCATTCCTATAAATCCTTTTATTCCAAGAAAGGAAAGAAATTCTACAAGACTTAATGTTGTGAGTCACTTAGAAAAACCTATATCCTCTAGTGTCACTCTTCGAAGCTTTCTTTATCACTCTTTCAACCTCAATGTTCTGCAGCCATCTTTTATCAAACAAAAATCTCTTTTTCCTATTCTGACCTATGGGGCTGTATCTAACAACATCATATAATGATCAAAGGCCTCTGTGCTGATATGGATGTAGTTGATTTAGCTTTGCTAAACATCTGAAATCAATTGCTGTTGAAAAAAAAAAATGTCTAATCACTACTTGATAACTCTGTTACCTTCCCATCTATTACACCAGGTCCAAGGTTGACCTATGAAATCTACGTCAATAAGATCATTGGTCATAATAAACTAATTGAACCAGTCCTCTCTAAATTTGTCTTCCCATACTCCTTATATATCTTATGTCATTAAAATCCCCTACTATAATCCACTGATCCGCTTATAACCCTTTCCTCTCCCGGATGACTTTCTATTATTCCTTCCTTACTTTGTTATCCAGACTTACATAAATACAAATAAACCACCAGTACTTCCTGGTAGAAGGAGAATCAATTTTAGCCTCAATGGTAAAAGAAGTGGATAAAACTTCAGAAACAGTTAAACTAGTTTTCCAAAAAAAGGCCATACCCCCTAATTTTCTAAAAGCATCAACTACATACAAATTATCAAACTTAATTCTACTCCTAGTCCTATCTAATACCTCTTTTGTGGTTTTTGGTTTGACACAAAAAAATAAAATCTGGGTAATGGAAAGGCATATCTTCTCTCAACTAGGGAACTGCCAAGGAGCTCCCAACTTCTTGGCAATTCCACACCAAAGCATTCATTGAGAACATGGGGGCCCAAAATGGTTGGTCCTCTTCCCTAAATAGTAAATGATAGCACCATTGACATCATCCATTTCGTTAAGTTTCTTGATCAAGCTGTTAGATTCCAATTCCATGTCAGACATCTCATCCAGAGTGGTGGCCTTTCTCTTCATCTAACTATCCATGATAGTGCAGTACAGTAACGTTGTCGCCTACACCTAAAATTAACTGGATCCTAAACTAATATAGTAGTGGTAGAGTCTGAATCATCCCACAGGGAAAAGAGTTTACTCTTCATGCTCAAGTGCTGAAAGTGAGGTTTTGAATATTTGTTAATATTAAGAAATATTGTAGAAATTAAAGTTGAAGAAATTTCAAGAAAAGAATAATAAGGGTCAGTCATATCCACCATGGTAATACTGAAATCGAATTATCATCAATACAAAAGCATTCGTCAATCATTCACCAAATACAAATTAAAAAATAGTTCATCATCCAATTCAAAACTTATTCTTATCTCTTCCCTTCATTTTAGTTAATCTTCAACAAGCGATTCAATTAACCCTAACTATCAATTGTATCCAGACAAGCACCAAAAGATTAACTAATAGAAGCATTAAGAATTTGGAAGACAATTAGGCTAAAATAACATAAACACAAGTGGTTATGCTAATTAGTTTATTATTTTCCCTAGATTCAATAACCCATAAACCAACAATTATTAAATCTAATCGCATCACAGACTAAATCGGACAAAGCAGCTAATATTAATCTAACTATAAATTAATTTAGATAACTAACTACAGTACACATATACAATTAAAAGAAAACAATCATGAAATTAATAGTGCAGAAAAATAATCAATACCTGGAAGAATGAATTGAATGAAGAGAAAAACAAGAATCTCACAACTTCACAAAATTTCCACGGCTTTAGTTCCCTCATCAAGAAGAAAGGTTTAGGCGCTACGGGCTATAAAAGATTGCTACAGAAAAACTAATGATTGTATGAAAATATAGTGCTTTCCTATTCACCTATCAAAGGGTATTTATAAGGAATACTAGGGTTAAATCCTTGTCTAATGATAAGAACGTGAAAATGCATGAAAAAGAGTTCAACCAGATGAAAAAATCTGCTGAAAATAATAATTTCGTAACCCTACGATGCTACGCACACACGTGCGCACCTGAGTCTCATGCATGTGCGCATGTAACTCATCCTCAGGACATGCTTACTAAATTTGTGCATGTGCGCAGCTTTTGGTTCCAAAACCTGCGCTTTAACTCCAATTTTGATTCTAACCTTGATGCTAATGGAATTTGGAAAAACTTAAAACATAAACATTGTAGCTCTTTCTCATGTCTTTCCAACGTATCTTGAATCAACTCAATTGGAGTTTGGACAAGAAATTTGTGCTAAAAATACAAAACCAAAAGTGTCCAAATTTACTCCATACGCATGCACACTTCAACTTTGCAATTCTTTTTCATCTTTTTCATCCTTGTCAATCCTTTTTCACTTCTATCCTACAAAAAACTAAGAATAAATCAATTAAACTCATAATTAAGTCAAATCTTACTTACAGTACATAAAAATATGGTAAATGATATATAAAACATAAGACATTTACTAGCTTATGAGTCCACTAGTTGCATATTGCCATTGATTTTAGTAAAAGTTCTCCTACCCGATAGTTAGAGAATGAAACCCTCTAAGCCCTAGTTTAGATTACTTAGAGAATGAGAACCTGAAACTTTAAGGGGATCCACCATCATGAAGTCACTATGCTGAGTGTGATCATTTTTAGAGTTGCTCCTAGTTGGAAAAATAATAACATCAACCATAGACTTTGAGGAATTGTGTGTAGTAAACTACCAGAGAGAGATGATGCTAGAGCAACTATCTTTCCTAAATTCTTGACTGTAGCTAACTGTGTAACTGGCACTTGGTCTTCGATAATTGTATTCTCTTCTCCAATTCTTTTCCTCACCTTCTTTTCTCCTTCTCTGAACCACAGGATCCTTGTTATCCCATAAAGCAACATGGGTAGGCTCAATATTTACATTCTATTCACCCTCATTGGATACTCCTTTGATCCTAGTGAAACCTTTAGAAGAAGAGTTGGCAGAGTCCTCCTTGAAAACAAAAGAAGTATCCTTGTTATCAGCATTGAAAGATTTGCCAACATCGACGTATTCAGTCTCAATATCACTTGACATTATCATATATGAAGCATTCCTTGACTTAGCCTTATTTGAGTTTGAGAGGGAGAGCATTTCGACCTCCCTAGTATGTGACACAATATGCAATTGGAACACTTTTCACCAGCAACAAGTTCATTCATCCTAGCTTTTGAGAGACCATAGGCCATTGTATGCATTAAGCCATTTTCCAAACTGAGGTTCAACATTGCTAGTAGGATTTTTCAATTTTTTAGGGCAGATCGAAGGTTTTCTGTATGTCCTACAATTCCACAGAGAATAGAAATCTAGACACTTTTCATACTTAAAGTTCACCCATTTAGTAGTTCCCTGAAATCTAAATATTGCGCCTCTAAGGAAGGGCTTAGATTCATCTACTTCAACAAGAATTTTTATGTGTTTCCCTTCTTTACCCCTAACATGTGGAACTATAACCTTCTTGATAGCAAGAAAGATATTTCCTATCCTCAACCCTACTTCTTTAGACCACCAGTGCACAAAGAGATTCCAGATTTGTATCCAGAAAATGATGAATTAAAGTTTTGTTCATTCAGTTTCTTGTTATCAACCCAGTTGTGAATAGACAATAGATTATTATCCATAAGCCAGGGTTTATTGCTAAGAACCCTATTCAGATCACTCTCCCTAGCAAACTGAAATTGAAACAAATTATGTCCTAATTCAGTGACTATCAAATCTTTAAGAAAGCCCCATACCTGATTGGAGAAATTTTTATTCCCACAAAGTTCATATAGTTTTTCACCCATGATTTTGCCTACCAAACTGTTCATACACTCAGCAACCCTTTAATGGGCATTCGATACCTTCAGGTCAGCCCCATTAATTTTCGTAGCTAATAGAAAGAATTTTTTTCATTATCTCCTCCAAATCTTCTGCTATAGTATTTGAAAGGGATGCCTACAAGTTACCCAGTTGAAAGAACTCTCCACCAAGTCCTATAAAGAAACAAGATGAGTTGTTCTAAAGGCAAAGGAGAAAAAGTTAAGAGGTAGGCAAAGAGCACTAAATGAACACACCAAAAGACAGGCAAACAGAGTTTAAAAAAAATAAAAATAAAAAAGAATCAGAGATATCAGCAGTTAGCTTATGGCCCCTTTGGCTTGACCGGCTTAGGCTCACAATAAGGAAATTAATGGCCAACATAGGAGACCCTACAAGTCCAACTATTAGCAGAAACTTAATGGTAGGATTCTTAATGGTGAAAAGGTAGATCAATAAGAATGGGTATTAAACTAAGAATAGACAAGGATAATAGGATTCAGCAGAGTGGTGAAAAAAGAGAGAGAAAGATTATGGATTTGAAAGAGTTTGAAAATTTTTGAAAAAAGGATGTAAACCTTCTGCTATAGAAGAGAAATACTCTCCTAGAGAGAGAAAGAGACTTTCCTGGAAAGAGATTTCAAAGCCGAAAATTGATAATAACATATATGATATCACTTTGTGACAATATATGCATTTCATAAGTAAAATGATAGTATGAGTTTGATAAACCATATTATATAAATAAGTATATTTAGTTAACAATACAAAGTAACTTTGTAAGTTTTCAACTTGCTCTGAAAGCAAGTACAAAAAAATTTCCTTGAAAAGTTTTGAATTTGAAACTCTATGCACATATTTTTCCAAGAAATATGTGTAGGAAGGAGTCAAATACCATATTGAATTCAAAAATCAGTTAATTCTAAATTCAAAACTCAATTCTAGTTTTGTAATTGATTTCAGAATTCGGTCAGATCAATTAACCGATTGAATTTCGATCTAACCATTTTCGAATTTCCAATTTAAAAGTGAAAACTGTTGCGAATTCAATTAACCGGATTCATACTCATCCCTACTTGGGTGGCCCATATTTTGGAAAAATAAAGGGGTTAATTACACTTTACCCCCTTCTAAAATTATTTGTGTCATGATTTGTCCCCTAAAAAAAGTTATACATATTTAATCCCCTCTGACTAACGGTCAAACCTAACCATTAGTCAAAATGTTAGAGTGGTATGAAAGTACTAAATTAGTCTTATATAATTTTAGGGTTGGTTCCAGTTTACTCCATGTAATGATACAAACTTGTATTTTACCCTCTCTAATGTCCCGAATTTCTACTTTACACAAATTAGATAAAATGTTAGAATAAATAATTATTTTACTCTGAATGGTCTTTATTTGGAAAAATTGCCAAAATAGTCCCTCAACGTTTTTACTTTAGTCGAAATAATCTCTCAATTTTTTTTTTAGCCAGAATAGTCCATCAACTTTTATCTTTTAGCCAAACAGTCTTTTTGTGGTGGAGTCACCACAAAAACCTCTTTCTTTTTTGATAAATTCTACATACACTCCCTATGCTTTAGTTGTTTTCCACATTGGGCTAATGTAAAATTTTACAAAACTTTATGGCTAACTTTTAAAAACGAAGACCTAGCAGTTGACTAAAGGGATCTGGCAATAGGGCTAATGGGGTGCCGATTGGTGTTTGGTGGATAGGGAGAGGTGCTTGGGTAAGGGGTGATTCTGGAGTTGGGTGGGTGACAACTTTGGTTAGAAGAAGGGGAAGAGGGAAATGTTAAAATTTTATTTATTTATTTTTTTTTGAAAATTGTTTTGAATTTTTTTTTTCTTTTTCACCCCTTCAAATTAATTTCTTTCTTATTTTTCTCATTTTAAATCTACATGGTGGTTATGTGAAAAATAAATAAACCTCAGGAGTGTATATGGAATTTATCAAAAAAAAAAAAGAAAAAGGTTTTTGTGGTGGATTCACTATAAAAGGACCGTTTTGGCAAAAAAATAAAAGTTGAAGGACTAGATCCTGACTAAAAAAAAAGGTTGAGGGACTATTTTGGCGATTTCCCTTATTATTTTTCCAATTAGCTAATGTTTTAATCTATTGTCATTATCTTTATGATAATTTCTAATTGACCATTTATAAATTTAGAATTGAAATTAACATAATTAGAGCTTTAGGGAAGGTATACTTAGTTAAATTCGCATATATTCTCTTATTTTATTGGTAAAAATTGTTTATTTTTGTTGTATAATCTCCAATGATTATATTAATGCAATTTATACATGATTTATATATAGTCTAATTATTTATAAGGAAAGTATTATTACGGGTTTCCCCATTAACAGTTCTCTAGCAAATTTCAACTTGTTTTGTTTTTATAATTATAATCTTTGCAAAAATTTAAGTCTGGATTCTGTCACAAAATTTTTTTTCAACTCTGGTATGTTACATGCCCAGTAGTCCCACGGGTAGATCGAGAATACAAATAGAGAATTAAAGTGTAAATTTACAGCATTACAAATGGTGAAGTAAGAGCAAGGATAATCAAACGTAAAATTATATGAGAGTAATTTAATAATTGTGCAAACACTATTTAACATTTTAACTAACGGTTAGCTTTGACCATGAGTGAGAGGGGGTTAAATACATATAAATTTTACATGGACAAATTGAGACATGACCAATGACCAAGTTTATAAGGGGCAAGTGTAATTAACCAAAATAAAGGGCCAAGGTTTTCCCAAAAAGGAGGGCTCCAGACCCAATGGGAATTTCCCAGGCCGAATTAAAAAGTTTCGGCTAACAAATCAATTCGGGTCTACGCTTTCTGCCAAGTAAAGTTGACATACCACCTGAAGCTGTTAGGCCGTAGGCCTGACTTTAGGTCTTATGTATGTAGAACACAAATTGGTTCGATTACTTAATTTCAAGTGCATTAAACATCAATTCTTGATTCGTTACTCGAGTTCTAATGCAAACCCATTATTCGAATGGAACTCAAGAATAACCAGATGTTTTAAGCAAGGTGATTTAAGAGGTGCACTCAAACACATGTTTGATGAAATGCCCCAAAAGAATGTGGTGACTTGGAACTGTATGATTTCCGGGTACATACGAAATGGGATGATTCGAGAGGCTCGAGAAGTGTTTAACAAAATGCCAACAAAAAATGTGGTGTCTTATACCGCAATGCTTAGTGGGTATGCGAAAATGGGAAATTTGGAGGAGGCTAGGAAGTTGTTTGATGAAGTTGGTAATAAGAATGTGATTTGTTGGAATTCAATGATTTCTGGGTATTTGGGTAATGGGAGGATTGAGGAAGGTAGAGCGTTATTTGATGCAATGCCGGCGAAGAATTGTGTGTCGTGGGCGACTATGATCGAAGGGTATTTTAAGTATGGAGATGTGGATGAAGCTAAGAGGTTGTTTGTCGAAGCACCGGAGAAAAGTTTGTTGGTTTATAATGTTATGTTGGCAGGATATGCTGAAAGGGGATTTGTTGAGGATTCCTTCGAGTTGTTTAACAATTTGGTTGAGAAAGATGTGGCTCCATAATCGTGGACTAGTATGATAAGGTGCTTGTTGAGAGCTGGGGAGTTGGAGAGAGGTAGGCGATTATTTGATGAGATGCCTGAGAAAGATGTAGTGGCTTGCACTGCAATGATACAGGGGTATCTGGACGATAATCGGGTGGATGAAGCTCGCAAATTATTTAATGAAATGGCTTATTGGGATATTGTTGCATGGAACTCGATGATTGGAGGTTATGTTCGGAATAACAGATTTCAAGATGCTCTAGACTTGTTTGTTGAGATGCCGAAAAAGGATGAAGTCTCATGGAACCTGGTACTAGAGGGTTATGTGAAACAACATGATATGATTAGTGCTCTTAGATTTTTTATGGATATGCCTAAAAGAGATCAAACCTCGTGGAACATAATATTTTCTGGATATGAAAGCGAGGAAACATTGGCATTGTATGTGCAAATGTTGCAAGAAGGGTATAAGCCTGATCAGGGGACACACACTGTTTTACTTTCAATCTGTGGTGCTCTTGCTCAGCTCTTCAAGTTTGGGGTAGACTACTGCATACTTGTCTGATCAAAGGTGGTTTTGAAAACGACGTAATGATAGTTAGCTCATTGATATCCATGTACTCTAGATGTGGTTTCATAAATGATGCTGCTTTAGTGTTTCACAGGATGACAGGCCACGATACAGTAGTGTGGAACACTATGATTGTCTCGCAGGCATATCATGGTTCTGCTATACAAGCCCTTAATCTTTTTCCTTCCATGATTCAAGCCGGATGTCAACCAGATTCTGTGACTTTTTTGGGACTCTTGACTGCCTGTGCTCATTCTGGTCTAGTTGGTGAAGGTTGGAAATACTTCAATTCCATGGAAAAGTGGAACCTGATTCCAAATCCAGAACATTATGCTGTTATGGTTGATCTCCTTAGTAGATCAGGCTTGCTGCTGGAAGCATACGAATTCGTTAAACAGTTGCCTGTTAACCTCCCAGCATATGCCTGGGAAACGTTACTTAGTTCTTGTAGAGTCCTTAGATAGATAATTTTGAACTAGGTGATTTTGTTGTTCAGAAACTTCTAAGTGTTAAGCCACCAAATGTTGGGATGTGTGTACTTCTATCAAATACGTATGCTGCCAGAGGAATGTGGAAGGATGCGGCACATGTTAGGGAAGTATTAGAAGATCTTGAGTTGAAGAAAGAATTGGCATGTAGTTGGATTGAGATAAATGGTTATCTATCTCAGTTTGTGTATAATGACAAATCTCATCCAGAAACGAAGGAAATATACCAGCAATTACAGAATCTTTCTGGAGTCTTTCAGGAGTTTATTGTACAATAATTCATTAAAGATGTTTAGTTATAGTTGGGGCAGAAGATTTATATTCCTTAGTTTCAATTTCTTTGACATCGATGTACAGGAGAATTCTGTAGCATATGATTTGGTAAATATTCATAAGAGTGTGCTGTATGGTGAATTGGTTGCATAATCTCGCAAGAGAATTAGAGCAGAATTTGTTTTATTAAGAAATCAGACAAGCATTCAAACAGCTTTTGTCATGCTAAAGGGGCCTTGTGTTACTTCAAGAATCACTGGTTTCCAATATGATTGGCATGCATTCTTGTTGAAAACCACATGCCTATACTACAATTTTTAGGCAGGAAACAGCAAGAAGAACCAAAATTGTTAAGGTACTCTTCTCCAATTGATGCAGTTCAAAAACTTATATCCTTTGCTTATTTCTGGTTTGGCACACCGGACCTTATGTAAGCCCCCAAGAATCACTTTACTTTCAAACTCAGACAAGCGTTTGGCACACTGGACCTTATGTAAGCCCCCAAGAATCACTTTACTTTCAAACTCAGACAAGCTCCGTATACGCTGTTACCTTTTGCAATCAAAGATTCTATGACAACTTGTTGATTTCAGAACTTATATTTGGTCCGCTGAAAGTTGTTTTCTTATCTGTGGTATCTCCAAGATTTTATGTGCTTCTCTAGCTTAATAGAGCGTTATGATGTTTTACATTTTGAAATATAGATAAAACATAATTTACAGGTCCCTGATTGTCTGCTGGACTGTTAAGGGAAAAAAAATTGATTTTTTGTGATCTTATAATTGATAGTTATCTCGGCTTATTGTTTCTAATTTTTTCTAATTTCTTCTTTGACAAAAGTGGCTGACCCCGAAAGACCTCAAGTCCATGCTAGAGATGGACCATCTGATCCTAATGCTTTGGCTAAAGGGCGAATATTCAACTGCTTGCATGACAGAAATAAGAATATGTATACAAGGTTGGTGCCGATAATACTGCTTTATTTTGCGTCTTGCTTGAAGTTTTTGGAATGAGATGCAAGTTTACCAACTCTAGACTCAACATATTGATTTCATCTGTTAGAAAGGTCTATCCAAGATGTACTGAAAATCTAGATAGTCAAGATAATCAAACCCTATCAGGATATAGAGAGGATAAAGATGGGTAATAAAGCAAAAACACAAGAGTCATACAGTCTGCAATTTCTTTGTGTTCTATTTTGTATTCTTTCAAAGGATTTTTTTGACTCAGAACAGACCAGATTGTTTAGCCTGGGAACTTTTCACTGTACCAGTTTTCTCATCTAATCAAGTTTAAAACATTGGTTCAATAATCATTGGTATATGAAGTAGCTGGACTCAACAATGCAACTCCAGGCATCATCTCTTTTAATTGCAATTGTGACAGCATTATTGTTGCCACTGCTTAGTTCTTTTTGGGTGTTAACTAGCTCTTCCTTGGATGTCCTTTGGAGATTTTACAAGCCTTCTTCATAAAATTATGCAACCATTTATATTTTTTTTTTTGTTTTCCAATGTGCTGAGGCATTTTGTTGATTATCGGAATTTGGATTTTTTAAACCTTACCATAGTTCTTTAGAGGCGATTTGGACTTGTGTTTCTAGCTCATTTAAATCATCACGTGTTGAACCAGGGATTTTAATTGATGTTGACAGGTATTCACCTGTAGTTTACACCCCAACTGTACAGCTGGTGTGCCAGAAGTATAGTGGATTATTTGGATGGCCAAGGGGAATGTCACACCACTTCAGTTCTAAAGATCGTGGAGAAATGATGTCAATGGTATATAATTGGCCATCTGACCAGGTTTGTTGCACCACTGGATATCTCATTCATTTGGAACTTTATATTTTCTGGTTTGTGCATACGGTGTTCAATACCAATTGCCAATATTTTGTAAACCCTGAAAATGATTAATAAATTAAGTGAACTTTACTTTATACTGATATGCGATTTTTTTTTACTGCTGGTTGATGTGATTGTTGTCACAGATGGAAGCAGGATTCTCGGTCTTGGAGATCTTGGAGTCCAGGGAATTGGAATTGCAATAGGGAAACTGGATCTTTATGTTGCTGCTGCTGGGATAAACTCTCAGAGTGTATTTTCTTACTCTATGCATCCAGTTGTATTGGTTGACTGCATTGGAGTTGTGGATTAGCCAAATGAATTGGGACCTAATGTTGTAGCTAATTCTTCATTATGTTATTGGATTTGCTTTTGAGGTTTCATAATTAGAACTCATTCAACTCAACATAACAATTGTGAAATGTGCCATGACGAGTGATAGAATAAATAATTGCCTTCTTTTAGAAAGTAAATTCCTTCATAATGTTAATGAAAGTTTGCTATAACTTCAATATGAACTCCGAATCTTAGTGCTGAATTTACATTAGCCAAGAGGGTAGTGACCTGTTATTCCATCCAAATTATAAAGAAGCTAATTTTTTTTTCTTTTTTTTATTTTATGCTAGCATACTTTTTGTTAACATTTGCTAGAGATCTAAATGAAAACAAGATAATAGTAACATTAGGACTTCTGTATGAGTTTTATGCAAACTCTCTTCTTTGTTTTCCTTGTTCTTCTTGAGTTTATTTGTCTGCATTTTGCTGGAGGTGCCTTTCACACGACATAAAATGCCTTTTTCTTGTTAGTTTGTTGACCATCTTGTGTTGTTTCTGGAAATGTTCAACTTTTTCTCTAGTTTAGCTGTCAAGTAAGGCTCTTGTTTTATATTTGACCATGGACCAATACACTTCACATTTTCTTCTATTTGACCTTCAGTTGGTACTCCTGTTATGACTGATGTGGGAACTAACATGTGAAGCTTCTTCAAGATCCCTTGTGTAATTGTATTCTCTTCTTACATTTGGAGTAAGCTACGGTTCCATTCCATTCATTGCTTATGAAGGTTTCTTCTAGGCTTTCACTCCTGGTATTGTTGAATCAAAAGCAACATGGTTTAATGATTTTCTGATGATCTGTGTAAAAGTTAAAAGAGTAGTTTTCCTTTTGTTAGAAAGTTATGGTCTGTGAAGCTTAAGCCATATTTTTGTTAGCCTCTATAGTTTTAACATGGGGAGAATCAATCCAAGATGCCTGGGGTACAATACAAATTTCTGAAGGCTTTAGTTATTTGCGTTTTGAGCATGAGATTTCATGTTATTCCATTAATAGTCTAAAGAGTTTCTGAAATTTGTTTTTATGCTAATAGAGCACAGCCATACAAGTCCTCTTTTTAGTTAGATGAGGATTCAATCTATGTAAGAGCTATTTAAATGCTGAGTCCAGATACGGGCATCAATTGAGGTTCTTTTCTTGTAAAACAATTCTGTATAGTTTTCTGAAAAAACAACTATTGCATACTTAAAATATTGCATACTTAGATTTAACTACAGCAGTGGATCATAAATAGTACCTCATCTTCTTATAATTGTTCTCTTCCTTGCTTATTGTTGTTGTATATCCATCTACATAGTTATTAGTGAACTTCGCACTTATTAGAAAGTTGCATTTTCTATTGTTAATTAGAAATTACTAGCTTTGGCTAAATTGGTGCAAAATGGAACTTAAAGGCTCAATTAATATTTAGGGCCTAACTAGGTTTCTATGATACTTAAAAAGGAATGAATTAGCTAATTTCCCTTGGTTCTTATTTTTTTCTCTTTTCGTTTCTTGCTCTGCATGTTTTTTCTTGCTCAAACTGCACTGTGCAAACTCCAGTCTGCCAGTTTGATTTCCTAATTTGAGCTGTTATTAGGCTTGGTTCAATGCCAGTAAATTGGATTTTCAAATTTAGTTATTGATGTTTGCTTTCGATTGAAGTATATTTATTGTAATCTTAATCAAGGTTGAAAGTCCCTCTTTTGCAAGTGTAGCTTATAAATTTTTTCATCAAGTTCTTGTAATTTTTTTTCTTAATATTAGTTTTATGTCTTGAACTCCATGACATAGAATTATGAGTTAACTAATTTGCAATTCTTATGACTTATTCTCAACCACTGTTACATTCTGTCTATAGACTCGGGACTAGAGCAACATCGCCTTGAGGGAGACGAGTGTCTTGCAGTCATAGATGAATTCATGAATGTCATCTTCACTTGTTGGCCTAACATAATCATGCAGGTGCTTCATCAAGTTTGTTTTTGTCATAGTTGTTTTAACCAAATGTTGAACATCTTTCATGCTGTACTCTTATAAGAAATAAAAGCGCCAAATTTTTTATCATTTTCATCATTTCCCCTTAGTATTAAGAAGAAATCAAATGCATTTTGGATTCTTACAGTTCTCTAAATTTGAAGATTTTCAAAGCAAGTGGGCCTTTAAGCTGTTGCAGTGTTATAGGAATACCTACAGAATGTTCAATGATGATGTTTGGGTAAATTCCTTATACTAATAAAACATGGCATACTATGAAACAATGTTTTTCTCTGAAGATTAGTAGCATAGTGTGGTGGAAACAAACATACTTTATGTGGTACGTTAATTAAAGGCAGCACCTTGAGATCCATTACTGGAACCATTCCTGAGGAGGGGGGAGGGGGAGGATAAAGCTCCCCTGAGCTGCTCTCTGAAAGGGGAGACATAAGCTAAGGATAAGAATAGGGGACATTAGATGGAAAAGTCCTATTTTCTATTTTGAGTGAAGTGAGTAGGTTATGAAAGGATAGTTTTACACATCAGATGCCATGGGAAAGACTATGAGGAAAAACGCTTAGCTTTCGGTTTGATTTGTTGTATTAATTTCTCAGCTGTGACTGTCAAGACTTTAATCCCCAGTTTTGGTTAGTGTATTAGACTATAAAATCTGAGTTTGTAATGGTGTTTGATTATTTGACTCTTCGAAATTTTATTAACTGAATCATTTACTTTCTTACATTTATTATTGTTAATTTGAAAAAGTCTCTGATGGCTAGATATATCTGATTGTCTGAAACATAGCCTGAGATTGGGAAGGTTATTTAGATTGTGATGTCCTTTACTTTTGGCATAATTTATGAGAATGAGATCTCTTGCAAATCAGAAGTTATCTAATGTACCTTGAACATTAAAATTAAAATCTCAATCATGTACAGGGTACAGCCGGAGTTACAATTGCTGGTCGTTTAGGGGCTGGAAGAGCACAAGGAAGGCCAATGATTGATTTTCCTAAGATGAAGATTGTAGTTGCTGGTGCTGGAAGGTAAGGTTTCTTTTAATTATCATTGTTTTTCTTTGTTTTCCTTTCTTTCTTTTTTTTTTAAAAAAAAATTCTGTTTTGTTTCATGTTCTGGAGGAGGGGGTTCAATTGGTTAAGTTAGACCCTAGCCGACATGATACTTCACGAATACCGCTTCGGAGTCTCTACCCCTTGTTCTCAATATTCTTTTATATACAAGGTTATGTTGAGTTTCAGACTTGGATATTTAGTTGACTAACTTTTCCATAGATTGCCAATTTAGAGAATGTGGCGTAATGAAGCCAATTTTACAGACCAATAAATCTTCTCGTGAAGGATATTTAGTCCAGAAAATTAGAGCTGACTACTGTAAACACTTTGTAGAGTAATTCTTGCTGTGTAACTATCTGATACAATTATTGCTGAGACAGAGTAGTACGGATGGACTGGCATTATGCTCTATTTGGTATAGAAACTTGGAAGGGCAACAAATGTTCAGTCCTCGAAGAATTTTGCTTCACCTTGAACCCAAAAGAATTAGGGGCCATTTGGTTAGTATTTGGGAAGTGGAATAATTTAAAGTGGAGTTGAAATGGGTTTTATCATCACCACCTACAAGTTCCATAACGGAATACAAAAAAAATTGAAGCCAATTCAGCTACTGAGTGTAGAAAAAAGGTGGTCGACATATCTTTTTGGAAGATGCAAATCTATCAGAGAGAATACTGTAAAGCAAATGCACCAAAAACTTTAGATTTGTATTTAATTGAGTGAAGTACTAAATTACTAATTAATGGTGTAGAAAGGAGATTTCTTGGTCTTCAGATTATATGCACTGGGATTTCTAGGGCATTGGCTAATCATTTGTCTGGGGCTTTGGGGTTGCCAAACTGTTAACGCACAACAAATTTTGAACCCAGTCAAGCAAGGTCTTCATTACTGGTAGTGCTCTAAACCTTGTACTGTTGAGTTCCACTCTTTTGTTAACTATTACTAATTCTAAATTGGCTATTCTCCAAAATTTGCAGGAAGAAATTGCGAAATAATGTCAAAGAAAATGTGGAATCCGGAATACCCAACACTTACATACAAAGAAGATTTGAAACCCCACCCGACTCCTCTTGTAGCAAAATTTAAGTCCTTTCCACTAAGTTAGGACCTGTTTTCATGCAACAATTGGCGAGGGTTTATTTTACTTGGACACAACCACAACAGAGATGTCTGTGCTTACTGCAATTTTCAATCATTATATGTTTTCTTTAGGGTTTTGAAATATAAAATAATTCCAATGAACCCTTCTAATTAAAAAAAAAAATTTGACCAAGAAATATATTGATAGGGATTATTTTAAAAATATTATATAGTTTATTTTTCCTTTTTTTTTTTGAATAATTATCACGTAACTATTAAAAGTTAAATGCATAAAAAAATTCAACATATAGGTACTAAGAGTATTTTAGTCATTTAACTAGATTTTATTAAAGATGTTAAAATTGTCAATATATGCACAGTGCCAATGAGGCAAAGTGTATATTGTTTTAGTTCAGAGCCAAAGTGTAATTATCCCCTAGTTCAACAAATATAAATGTAGGATTCATTTACAAAATTAAAAATTATACAATGATTATATATGAGCCATTTACACATGTACAAAATTTTTCTGACAAAGATTAATCCCTAAAAAGAAACTAGAAGCACACATCCATATACACATAGATATTACTAATTTGGTCCGGATCTTCCCAAGAGCCGAAATTGGCAATAATTTGCTTATTCGGAACAATAATATTCTACCGTTTTTGTTACGAGTTTTTTTGTTTCCTATTTCCTTCATTCACATAAAAAAAGAATCCCTAATATGGTGGCGGTGGGCCTGTGCCCCGTGCTTTTTTTTTTTTTGGTAATATATTTAACAAGTTTTATTATTATATATAGGACTTTGAGGAAGAAAGAAAAGGAAAAGTGATCGGTTCAATATTTTTAGAGAATATGAAGAAGAGTTTGTCACTTGCAATTGTACTCGTATTGCTGTTGGTTACATCCCTCATCATTATTGATTCTTCTGCTGCATTAGAAGCAGTTGACCGTCGTGGCGGTGGCTGGCGGTGGCGGCGGCAGCCGTGGTGGGGGTGGTGGAGGTGGTCATAGTGGTGGCAGTGGCGGTGGCCAGAGGAGGCATGCGTGGAGGATATGTTGGAGCTGGAGGAAATCATCACAAGAACTCGGCCTTGCCCAGCATTAAGGGCGGTCTTATGGTTACATGCATGGTCCTATTTGCTGCATATTTTATGTAATCCCCTTAGGTGAAACAACCTATTTCTCAAATTGACTAATAACATATCCTTTATTCTGATATTAATAAGTTTTCAATAGGGATATTATTTTTAATTAGATTTATTTATTTATTTAATTATTGTTTTTTTTTTTTTATGACATGTAGATGGTGCAATATGAACTGTCTAAGTGTCTAACATAAATAAAGGGTAATGGGAGAAATATGAACCATAATATTAAAAAGATGAGAGGTGATGGCTGCAAGAGCGAATTCGAAACATAGTACTTAAAAGCATTCACAGTTGGGGGGATTGTGATAATTCTAGTTATGATAAAATTTTGTCTTAATCACTTTGTCCGTAAGTTAAGATTTGATGTAGTTAAAATTTTTATTTCCAAAAAGGATAATAAAATATTATAATTATTTTTAATATTATTAGTTACACTTTATGAATTTATTTATCACATTTTTTCTCTTAAATTTGAAAATGATAATAAACTAAATTTATTATTATAATTTTTTTTCTCTTTGTTTTTAAGGTAACATGAAGGAGTGACTTAATTGATCAACTTAAATTTATTTAAAATATACATTAATTTTATCTCAAAGTAGTATATTTACTCCATTTAAGTGATTTTTTAAATATAAAGCGATGAATTAATTATTGATAATAGAAAAAATAAAGTAAAAATAATGTGATTAAATAAATAAAATACTTTATTAAAGACATAAAAATATTAATGATGGAACAAGTATATGATGGCATGCTAAAAATAGATGCGAAGAAGAATACATAAAATAGCAACCTAATTCATACAATTACTATTGAAGGGTAAATTTTTTTCAATAACGTTGGATGAAAAAATATACCGCTTTGAGATTGAAAAGTTGGAATACTCGAGATGTTTAAATGCTCCACGACTACCAATTCCATTAAGACTCGCTTTTGTTCAATTATAAAAAAATAAGCACTTTGATGGTGATTTGTAGCATCATTCAAGTAAATACAGATTAAGATCGTAGAAACATGTTTTCAACGAAATTTGCATATAAAATAAAATTACATAAAATAGCAAACTAATTTATATAATTAATATTGTGGGATAAAATTTTTTTTCAATAATGTTGGACGAAAAAATGTCATTACTTCTAAACAAAAAATTACTTATAAAATAAAATCAGATACTAAGTGCAGCTTACCCTAGTTTTATGTTGGTTAAGGCAATTAAATGATTGAGGGTAAATATGACATTTTACTACTCTCTTTAGATGAAAATTTTAGGATTAATTACTCTTTGTCCCTTGTAAAATTTTTTGTATCTCGATTTGCCCCTTGAGAAAAATTTGTATACACTTAGCCTCATTTGACTAACAGTCAAATCTAGGCGCAAAAATACTAAATTGTCCTTATATAATTTTAGGGTTAGTTTCAGTTTACCCCTATAATGATACAAACTTGTATTTTAGCCCCCATAATGTCTCGAATTTTTACTTTACACCTTGCAAAATTTGATAAAATGTCAGCATAATGAATTTTTTACTCCGAATGGTCTTTATTATTTTTTTGTTAATTAATGTGTTAATCTATTTGTCATCATCCTTAAGATGATATTTCTAATTGACCATTTATGAATTTTAAGATTGAAATTAACGTAATTAGAGTTTTAGAGTAGGTACACTTAGTCACATTCGTGTATGCTCTCTTATTTTATTAGTAAAATTGTTCCTTTGTTTTTGTTGTATAATGCTCGATAATTGTGTTAATTTAATTTTATACATGATTTATATATATTCTAAGCATTTATAAAGAAAGTGTCGTCACGAGTCGTACTCTCCCGTTTAGCAGCTCTTTAGTAATTTTCAACTAGTTTTATTGCTATAATTATAATTCTGGCAAAAATTTAAGTATGGATTTTGTCACAAACAAAATTTAACGTTCTGACTAATAGTCAAATGAGAGGGGATTAAATGTATATAAATTTTTTATAGGGGCAAGTTAAGATTTGATCAAGTTTACAAGGGGACAAAATGTAATTAACGCAAAATTTTAATTTCATTTAACCTATAGGACAATTTGTAGATAAAATAAATATAAGAGAGAATTTACAATTATTTCCTATTTATAAGGGATAAATTGTAATTAAGCCTAAAATTTTTATCCCGACAAGGCCAATACGAGTTTCCAGTATGGCTTGGGTGGCCCATATTTTGGAAAAGTAAAGGTTCAAGTTTTTCCCAAAAGGAGGGCTCCAGGCCCAATGGGAATTTCCCAGGCCTCCCATTGGGAGCAAGTTTCGGCTAATTAGATGACACATTAATTTGGCTTACGATTTTAGGCATTGTATGTAGAACACAAATTGGTTATATTAATAAATTTAAGTGCATTAAAAATCAATTCTTGATTCGTTATTTGACTTCTAATGCAAATTATACCCATTATCCGAATGGAACTCAAGAATCACCAGATATTTTAAGCAAGGTGATTTAGGAGGTGCACGCCACATGTTTGATGAAATGCCCCACAGGAATGTGGTGATTTGGAACTGTATGATTTCCGGGTACATCCGAAATGGGATGATTCGAGAGGCCCGATAAGTGTTTCAAAAAATGCCAACAAAAAATGTGGTGTCTTATACTGCAATGCTCAGTGAATATATGCTAGAATGGTAAATTTAGAGGAAGCTAGGTAGTTGTTTGATGAAGTTGGTGATAAGAATGTGGTTTGTTGAAATTCTATAATTTTGGGGTATTCAGGTAATGGGAGAATAGAGGAAGGTAGAGCATTGGTTGATGCAATGCCGTTGAAGAATTGTGTGTCGTGGGTGACTATAATCGAAGTGTATTTTAAGTACGGAAATGTGAGTGAAGCTAGAAGGTTGTTTGTCGAGGCACCGGAGAAAAGTTGGTTGGTTTATAATGTTATGCTGGCAGGACTATGCTGAAAATGGGATTTGTTGAGGATTCCTTCGAGTTGTTTAACAAATTGGTTGAGAAAGATGTGGCTTCGTGGAGTAGTATGATAAGGTGCTTGTTGAGAATTGGGGAGCTGGAGGAGAGGTAGACGATTATTTGATGAGATGCCTGAGAAAGATGTAGTGGCTTGTACTGCAATGATACAGGGATATTTGGAAGATAATAAAGGCAGATGAAGCTTGGAAATTATTTAATGAAATGGCTTGTCTGGATATTGTTGCTTGGAACTCGATGGTTGGAGGTTATATTCGGAATAACAGATTTCAAGATTCTCTTGACTTGTTTGTTGAGATGCCGAGAAAGGATGTAATCTCGTGGAACCTGGTACTAGAGGGTTATGTGAAACAAAATGATATGATTAGCTTTCGTATTTTTTTTGTGAATATGCCTAAAAGAGATGAAAGCTCTTGGAACATAATCATTTCTGTATGTGAAAGCTAGGAAGCAATCGTTTTGAATGTCCACAATGTTGCAAGAAGGTTTTAAGCCTGATCAGGGGATATAGACTGTTGTACTTTTAATCTATGGTGCTCTTGCTATATTGTATTTGGGGTAGACTACCGCATACTTGTCTTATAGCAACCTCGTTGATATCCTTGTACTCTAGATATGGTTTTGTAAAGGATGCTAAATTAGTGTTTTACAGGATGTAAGGCCGCGATACAGTAGTGTGGAATGCTATGATTGTCTCGCAGGCGTATCATGGTTCTGCTATACAAGCCCTTAATCTTTTTCCTTCAATGATTGAATCCGAATGTGAAACAGATTCTGTGACTTTCTTGAGAATCTTGACTGCCTGTGCTCATTCTGGTCTTTTTGGTGAAGCTTGGAAATACTTCAATTCGATGGAGAATTGGAACCTGATTCCAAAACCGGAGCATTATGCGTTATGGTTAATCTCTTTAGTAGATCAGGCCTGCTGATGGAAGCATACGATTTCATTAAACAGTTGCCTGTTAACCTCCCAGATCATAAGCCTGGGAAATGTTACTTCTTGTAGTGTCCTTAAAAATTTTTGAACTAGGTGATTTTGTCGCTCAGAAACTTCTAACGGTTAACCCACCAAATATTGGAATGTGTGAAATTCTATCAACTACGTATACTGCCAAAAGAATGTGGAAGGATGAAGCACATGTTACAGAAGTATTAGAAGATCTCAAGTTGAAGAAAGAATTGGCATGTAGTTGGATTGAGATAAATGGTGGTATATCTCAGTTTGTGTATAATGACAAATCTCATCCAAAAACAAAGGAATTATACCGACAATTAGAGAATCTTTATGGAGTTTTTCAAAGAGTTTGCTGCACAATAATTCATTAAAGATGTTTAGTTATGCTGTACAATCATTTGTTTCGTTTTCTTTTAGATCAATGTATAGGGAGAACTTTTCTAGCATATGATTTGGTATATATTTGTAAGAATTATGTTAAACCCGAAAGAGTGTGCCACTATGGTGAAATTGATAGCAGAACTTTGTAACATTATGTGGTTGGTAGTTGTTGGGAATGTCTTGCAGCATCCAACAACTAAAAGGCAAACATTGTTGCTGTTTAGTTTTGTAGATTGGTAAAATTTGCAGATTATGGATGAATTTATACGCATTCAGAAAGTTGTGTACTCTTATCATTCCAGTGGATTTAAAGCAAATTGAAGGCCTATAAATTGAGGCCTTTGGGAGAGTTTGAGAATGCAACTCCGAAAATGTTGTAACCAAACATTTGTGCCAACAGGGGTGCAATCTGCACTTGTCTGGATATTTGAATATTTGGTTTGGTGTTTGTTTGATTTTGTAGAGGTCTTCTCTCTAATTTGTACACATCTAGATGAGATATTGAAATTCTCCCATTTTGTCCGTGAATGTTGGTCGAAATTAATCGAATCACGTAAATTTGTGTATTCTTTTTATTTCTATATTTCTCTTTATTTGTATTCATTATCGTCATTAAGTGCTTGTTAAAAAATTTCGCCTAATCGTTCTCGGATTTCGATTCTAACAAATTGGTATAAGAACTGGGGACTCGGTTAAGTTCAAGCAGAAGTTTTCACGATAACGAATTTTTGTGAGAAACTTTGACGGAGATTGAGTTCCAATATGAATTTTGGACTAATCATTGGCAAGAATTTTTTTTCTTCTTGGAGTTAGGCCATTTTATTACTCTCTTCTTTGTATGTTGAATTTTTGAGATTTCGGAGATCCATTTAGTGTTTGCGTAGAGATTTGTGGGACTTATTTTGTTAATATAAAGTTGGCTTGCATCAATTATAAATTTAGGACTTTGATGGAGAAGGTGAAGCTAGTTATTGATCTCATTAGTGGGATATTAGGGAAAGTCTTTTGTAATATTTTGTACTTTTCTATGCTCTTGTTAGAGTTGTGTAAGCAACCCATTTTGTTTTTTTTTGTGAGGCTAATTTTGTATTTCCATATAACGTCTTTAGTGTTTGTGTGGTATTAACAAGGGAGCGAATTGAGCCTTTTAGTTTAGGCCTTTAATATATTATGGCTCTGTTAAGTTTTTTTTTTTTTGGTGTTATGTTATTGGAATATTTTGAGTTTGTGAAGAGTTCTCTAAATTTGTATTGAGTTTAAACATATAGCTAAAGGCGGAGTTATGGAGGTTTCGTGAAATTGCTTTCGTAGTTACGAAAAATTGAAAATTTGGTAATTCATATATTTTGCAAGGTTCTACCATTATAGATGCTGATCTAGTGAACAAGTCAGAGTATTCTTTGAACTTGGTTTGTTCCTCTAATTGTTGATTTGGCCCACTGAAACTTTTGAGGAGAAAGCGAAAATTTTGACATTTGTAAAATTTGTGATATTTTTTTTGTGTGTTGGATACAAATCAAGGTAGAAATTTGTAGGTAATTATTGAGAGTGTCTTGCATCCAACAACTAAAATCCAAACATTGTTGCTGTCTAGTTTTGTGTCTTGGCAAAATTTGCAAATTATGGATAGATTTGCACACATTCAGAAAGTTGTGATAGTGTCCTCATTCTAGTGGATCCAAAGCAAATTGAAGGCATATATACTGAGGCCTTTGGGAGAGTTTGAAAATATAACCCTGAAAAGAAATGTAGAAACCAAACATTTGTGTCAACAAGGTGCTACCTGCACTCTATGTTTCAGGATATCTTGATTTAAGATATTTGAATATTTGCTTTGGAGTTTGTTTGATTTTGTTGAAGTCATCTCTCCAATTTGTATTATTTTTAACGAGTCAGTGAAATTTTTTCTTTTTTGACCATGAAAGTAATTCGACTTGACCGATTCACGTAAATTAGTGTCTTTTTTATTTCTATATTTTTCTTTATTTGTATTTGTTATCGTTATTAAGTGTTTGTTAAGAAATTTCTGCCAAATTCTTGAATCTCTGATCCCAACATTATGAATCAAACAAGCAAACAGGTTCCACCATGCTAAAGGGGTTTTGTGTTATTTCACATAATGACTGGTTTCCAGTTCGACTGGCCTGCATTCTTGTTGATGTAAACCACGCCCAACCTGCGATTTTTAGGCAGGAGACAGCAAGAAGAGCCAAAATTGTTGAGGTACTCTTCACCAATTGATGCAGTTCAAAAACTTGTATCCCTCTGCTTATTTCTGGTTTGGCACACTGGATCTTATGTAAGCCCTCTAGCTTTGAATTATCAATTAAGTCGTGTATCTTTCAATCTTTTTTTTTTTTTTTTTTCAACTTGCTCTTTTGTTAGTTATTACCTTTCAACTTCAAGAGGTTGAATTGAAGGCATACCCATGCTAAAGGGGCGTTCCGTCTTTTTCTGCAGGCACTGTGAGTCGAGACATGACCAAATTTTACTAGAATTACTCATATTTCATGGAAATTTTTTATATAAACTAAACTGTGTTCTATCGTATATTTTATAATCTATATTTATCTACATTTCAATTTTTTTAAAAAATTTAATAATTAAAATACTTCATTCACAAGTTGAAATATAGAAATAAATATCTTGATCTGTACAAAAAATTTTTCTACCATATTTCATACTTGATGTGCATTCTTATCTTTTTTTAATTTTTTTGGTGGGTAAGTGCACTTTGAAAATGCAGCTAGCACTTGATAATTGATGGGACCAAAACAAAATACTAGACTTTGGCTCCACCACAGCACTCCTTCCCAACGATAACTAGCCAACGTCTATTTTTCCATCTACTACTGTGTGTGATGTGTGCGAGCACTGAGGCATTTTTGGAGGTATTTACTTTAGTAGCATCCTCACGTTCACCGTCCAAATCCAACGGTGCTATTGACAGTTTTCAAATTTGAAACATGCGTAGTACATTAAAAGAAAAAGGATTTAAATACAAAAATATATAAATCCACCTGAACCCCCCAATTTGATTTTTTTTTTTTCCTAAAGAAAGGTGAAAGGACCATCCAATTATGTTGGGGCTTAATTACAGTTTGCCCTGTAGGGGACAATTACAAATTACTCAATATATTTATTTTATCTATAAACTACTCCGAAAATTTAATGCGTAAAGTTAAAATTTTCAACTAAAGAGAGTAGTAAAACTGTCATAGCCGCTCTCAATATTTTTAGTTACACTTTGTCAATTTCTTCTATACTAAAATTCTTCTCTTAAATTTAAAAATGAGTATACTAAATTTATTATTCTAATTTTTTTTCTTTTTTTTTAGATAGTATGAGAGAGTGAGTTAGTTGATCAATTTAAATTTATTTAAAATATATATTGATTATAGCTCAAAGTAGTATATTTACTCAAATAATGTGATTTTTTTAAATACAAAGTGATGAATCAATTATTCATAATCAAGTAAATAAAGTAAAAAATGCCAAAACTAAAATAATGTGATTAAATCAATAAAATCTTTATTCTAGATGTAACAATAGTATTGACGGAACAACTATCTAATGGCATGCTAAAAATGAATGCGAAGAAGAAAACATAAAATAGTAAACTAATTCATACAATTAACATTGAACATCTAAAAAAAAAATCTTTGCAATAACATTATTATTTTTGAATGACAAATTTTTTATAAAATAAAATCAGATACCAAGTGCAAGTCACTTTAATTTACGTTGGTTAAGGCTATTAAAAGATTGAGAACAATTATGACATTTTACTATCCCTTTAAATGAAAATTTTAATTTTATTTAATTTTAGAGATAATTTGTAGATAAAATAAATATAAAAATAATTTATAACTGTCCCATATTTATAAGCACAAACTGTAATTAAGCCTTATATTGGAGTAGTATATTACTTGTAGTGGCTTTGGCATATACCCTTTTAGAGGGCAATTAAGAGGAGTGTAAATACCCATTGTGAAGTTAATCAAATATTTTACCCATCAAATTGTCTAGTTCTTGAATTTTTTAGACTAAAGAAAATATATTCATGAATTTTAAGTTATGAAATAAAAAGGAAAAATAATGAATGGTGTAGACGATTAGGAAATAGTGACGAGGGATAATGCAGAGAAGTACATGGAGTAGGTAAAATACTTACATAGATCCGGTTTTAGATATTGACCCTACCTATAGATCTTGCGGTCAAAATTAAATTTTATAAAATCTTTGTTATATCAGCTGATATCATAGATTTCATAGCATTTAATCTACACCACAAGGTCTATAAGTGGGGTCAAAGACCATGTCTATCTAAGTCTTTTCCCACGGAGTAGTGGGAAAAAAAATCATAATATGCTAGGAATATAATATTGAATTTATCTTTTTAGAATATATACTTATAAAAGAGAAGGGTAAAAAATATTTTAGTCCCCAAAGTTTAGCCTATTGACATTTTTGGTCTCCAAAGTTTCATAAAAAAATAAATCACGTCCCTTATCTTCTAAATTTCTATTTAAGTTAGTACAAATGATAGAAAAATAACATACTTTTTTTGTTCAAAATCATGTGAAAAAGTTGTTTTTGTTAGTTTAGATACGATAAAGTAAAAGATAAAGGGTAATTTTTTATTGGAGTAGAGCTATAGAAATCAAAATTATGTTATTTTTCTATCAATTGTCCTAACCAATTGAGTTGAAATTTAAAAAATAAGGGACATGAATTATTTTTTGTAAAACTTTGAAGATTAAAAATATCACAGAACTAAACTTTAGAGATTAAAAATATTTTTTACCCTAAAAGAGAAACTCAACTAGATTACTATTGTCCTTCTTAAACTCAAAAAAACAATAATACTAATAATAATCTGGGTTCGAGTAGTTGGGGAAAGAAATTCATCTCCACAATTCATATAAAATCTTAGTTATTAGTGGTCGGTAATAATGAATGATATAAATGAATCTAAATAAATTAAATATTTTAATATTTAAATTTATTTGATTATTTTTACTATATTGACTTATTTATCTTTGCAACTAAAATAAGTATTTTTTTTTTAAAAAAATGACTCCAATAGTTTCTTACATTTTATATTTATACTTTTTTAATTCCTTACATTCAAATGACATATTTTCGTCTCTTACAAATTTAAAATATATAATTTTGGTCCCTTAGTAAAATTACTAGCATATTTTATCTTGAACATACTCACATGCATATCATATGTTACATTTTTCATGAGCAAAGTTGACAATTTAATAAGTTTATAAAATCTCTACACGTGAACAAAATCATTCAAATCAATTAGAGATGTTTATGTTTTACCAATTTTATCCATAAACAATTAATATGTGATACGCATGTGATTATTTTAAATGAAAATATACCCGTAATTATATCAAGGGAAACAAAATGGTACATTTAGGGGTGAGCACAAATCCGCTTAATCGAATTCACTATTGTTTTCATTTTCAAATTGAAAATTTGAAATTAGTTAATCGGAATTTGATTAATAAATTAGTCTGATCGAATTTTGAAATCGAAATCGGTTACAAAATAAGAATTAAGTTTTAAATTCGAAATTAATCGATTTCTGAATTCAATTCTGTACTTGACGATTTCCAGACCTTTCAAGGAAAATTTTTAATACTTAACTTGAAATATTATATGTTATTTTTAAGTAAATATACTCTCTCTCCCTGTTTGTTTGTTTTTACTATTTGTTTTTTGTTTTTTTAAGTAATATGGTTTTACAAACTAATGCTATATTTTCACTTATAAAACATGTATATAGTCGCACAATAATATTATATATGTACACACAAATACAATCACACTTATATATACAATTTATGTATATAAAGTCTAAAATCAAATATGAGTATACAAACACATATACTTTATAGAGAAATACTTAGGTAGACTTGGTTTTTGATTCTACTTGTAGACCCTGTGGTGTAGATTAAATGTTATAGAATCTATGATATCAGTTGATGTAAAAAAGATTCTATAAGATTTAATTTTGACCGTAAGGTCTACAGGTGGGACCAAATACCGGGTCTATGTAAGTATTTTCCTACTTTATATATGTAAAGTATTAAGAAAACAAAGCATCCATTTAATTATAATATAATTTTGATAATATGAAATTATGGATTATTCTATTGTTAGTTGAAATTTGTATTAGATAGGTTTTTTAGTTTTTGTACAAATAATTTTAATTTAATGTCAAGGGGTCTTTAATCAATTAGCGAATATGGTTAATCGAATTCAAAATTGATTATCGAAAATAAATTTGGTTAATCAGATTTTATTTTGAATTAATTTAAAATTGAAATTGATTAATAATTTTAAGATTTATTTTTTAATTTCGACCGAATTATTTGATTGATTAATTGATTGTTTAACCAATGCTCAACTGTATATTTTAAACTTGTAAAGGACAAAGTGTATCATGTTGGATGTGAGGGGTTTAATAAGTATAAATATAAAATACGAAAAACTATTAGATTTTTTTTGTTGGGTCGTTGTTGAATTTTTTTATATAAATTTAAAATTTAAAATAGTAATAAATACTAAAAAATTTAGCTAACACCAAATTTTGACTTCATTGAGATTGAGCAAACACAAAATAGTTTGGTGGTATTTTATCAGTCCAACTTCTTCAACTTCAGTCACCTCTGCTTCCATTTCTTTCTCAGTCTCTCTCTCATCACTCTATTCCGTACTTATTCTTCATAACTAGTTGTTACTGAATGAAGTTGTTTTGCTTAATTCTTAAGCGAAATTTTCAGTACAAAAATTCTTTTGATTCATTCAAATAATTCTTATCACAACCCAAAAAAAAAAGAAAAAAAGAGGAGGATATTATGGCTACTATGGAGAGCTTAATTGGTTTAGTAAACAGGATTCAGAGAGCTTGTACTGCTCTAGGCGACTATGGCGGCGCCGACAACGCTTTCTCTTCTCTCTGGGATGCTCTCCCCTCTGTTGCCGTCGTCGGTGGCCAGGTAAATTCTGAATTTTCTGCTCAATTATTTCATTTCTTATACAGTTTTGAGGAAAAAAAAAATGAAAAAGAACAAAAGGTTTCTCATGAAAGTCATTGAATAGATTTTTGGAGAGAAATTTACAGCAGATCTAGGTGAAATATTGGTTGAATTCATATTTTCTGAAATGGGTTTTTATTTATTTATTTAGTTTTCTGGTGGGATAATATCTTAGTATTTTTCTGGTGCAGAGTTCTGGAAAATCATCTGTTTTGGATAATTTCCAAAGTGTTGTGGGCAGAGATTTTCTTCCTCGAGGATCTGGTAAAGTTTTCATCTTTTTTTTTTTTTTTTAAAAAAAGAAAAATTTAGCTTCATTTTTCATGTATATTTATTAATTTGTTTATTGAATGAAGTTGTATTTTTCGGGAAGATTAATGATGCTGTTATTGGGATATTTGATAAAAATAAGGAATTGTTGTGTTGCAGGGATTGTTACAAGGAGACCTCTGGTTTTGCAATTACAGAAGACTGAAGAGGGACAGCAGGAGTATGCTGAATTTGGTCATTTGCCACGCCGACGTTTCACTGATTTTGGTATTTTTATTTTTAGTTTTCTTTGTACTTATATTTTCTTTTCCACTTCTACATTGTCGTGTTTTCTTTTTCTTTTGCTTTTTTGGCTGGCTTCTTTAAATTGGGGTCATTTGCCGCCTTGTCGACATTTCACCCGTTTTTGTAGCACGTTGCTTGTTTGATAAAAAATGTGTAGTTTTCTTTAGTTTCAAAGAGACAAATGTTAGAATAGCTTGCTGACTTGGTTTCTTAATTTTCCAGTGCTGCTTTCTCTCCGCTACAAAGCGTATGCATATGACTAATTCACCACTCTTTTCCCTTTCAGCCATGGTTCGCAAGGAAATTTCAGATGAAACTGAGAGAGTTACTGGGAAGACTAAGCAAATTTCTCCCGTTCCAATCCATCTAAGTATCTATTCGCCAAATGGTATGTTTGTTATCAAAGAAACCACATTTGTTCTGTTGATAGGAAATTTCTTTATTTTTTTTCTTTAACTAATAAAAATGGCTTTCTCGTACACTGCAATGTTGTCAAATTTTGGACAAAAGGAATTGCATGTCAGGTTCTGTATGGCATTCTTTATAAGTCCTGTAAACATCAGGATTTATAAGGTATATGTCTTGGAAAAATATTGCTGCATACTCTTTTCTTCTGATCCTCAAGGGCTTACTTGCTATTGGAAGAAGTACTGCAGCGAAGTTCATTATGTATTTCAATTAGCAATGAGGATCTTAGCTATTTGTAAATTAAGAATTGCAATTGACCTTTGATTTGTTTCTGTATTTATTTCTCTGTTACTGTCTGTAAACACTTGTATGCAGATGCATTTGTTAACTCTAGTTATAAAACTGAGCACATTTTGAAACTTGTAAGAGGTCATAGGTTTTATTGCACAAGGTTTTCTCGGCTTAGCGTCTTGGTGCCGTAATTTTTCCTTCTATTTAGTTGTATTCCTAAGAGGCCAAGACATTACAAGCTGTTTTTGCTCTGTTTTTCTAAGTAGTTTGAGAATTTTTGAATTTAAAGCTTCTCAATGTACAAGCATGCAAGGCATTGTCGATTTCTTTTCTTTAATAGTTAAGTGTAACAAATGTCAATGTTTTTGTAACTTGTAAGTACTAAGAGTTAAAACATAAGGAATCACTTCAAAGTTCAAGCTGCTGATCAAAATTTAAATTATGAACAATGTGACTGCTCTTTGGCTGAATGTGTATTTGAGAGGACCTAATAACAAGCCGAGAATTGTGCCAATTAGATTTGGATTGTAATATTTTCACTTGTATTTATTGTATAAGAATTTGTGGTTCATATCATATTTCAATTTTTGGTCGAGAAAAGAACCATAAGAGTAACATACTTTGCACTTTAACACCCCCACCCCCCCCAGGGGGCAGCATTATTTATTGGATATTTATTTGCGACAACTGTCTTCCCTCTTCCTTTTGCTGATGTATGTTCTGGTTCCTTTGTCTTGGCAGTTGTGAATCTTACTCTGATTGATCTACCGGGTTTGACAAAAGTTGCTGTTGGTATGTTTTATACATCAATAGTGATTTCTATGAATCTTTTGATTGATTGGAGTTCCTCTCTGTGATTATAGATCTATACTCAATTATGTTTATTCTTTGCAGAGGGGCAACCTGAAAGTATAGTGCAAGATATAGAGAATATGGTTCGATCTTATGTTGAGAAGGTAATGCAATTGTGCAATCTTTTACAATCCTATTAGAATTATAAAACACATGTTGGTATTTAACTCAATTTGAACTTTTTTATGCATTTGATTTTATTTTATTGCCCAACTGAAATTATTATATGCTATCCACTGCTAAAAAAATAATGTAGATTGTAGCTCAATTTGAATTTTTTCATACATATCATTTATTCACATATTCAAAGTTATAAATTTGTGTTGATGCCATGTGCAGCCCAACAGCATCATCCTAGCTATATCTCCTGCCAATCAAGATATAGCCACATCAGATGCTATAAAACTTGCAAGGGAGGTGGACCCATCAGGTATGCTTTTCATGACAATTTTTGGGTATAAGTTTTCGATTTTTGGATCAATTATTTCACATGTCACTATTTCTTCCCATCTCTTATGTTGTACTTTTTGCAACTTGTACAGGTGAGCGGACATTTGGGGTGCTGACGAAGCTAGATTTGATGGATAAAGGAACCAATGCATTGGATGTGAGTACTTTCTGCTACTTCATAGATAAATTAAAGCTTGATGACCTAGCATTGATTACATAGAGATTTCTCAAAATTTAAAGATAAAAATTCCATATTTGTCTTTCTTGCCACTTCATCATATACACGCCAATATGATCTTAGCAATCGTTTTGTAAGTTCGAGAAGTTCAGTATTGCACAAATAAAGAATTTGTCCCCCACCTGTTTATCTTCTAACTTGGCCAACTATTTATTGTTTAAAATGTTCCTGAATCACCTGACAACATGTGCTATAGATTAAATAGTTCTCCTTGTCTTTCCAAAGGTTCTTGAAGGAAGATCTTACCGCTTGCAACATCCCTGGGTTGGTATTGTAAACCGATCACAATCTGATATCAATAAAAATGTCGATATGATTGCAGCAAGAAGAAGGGAACGTGAATATTTTGCTTCAAGTCCTGATTATGGGCATTTGGCCAATAAAATGGGTTCAGAATATCTTGCAAGGCTTCTCTCAAAGGTATAAATTTGGTATTATGTCTGCACACTTGTACACTTCATTGTCATCATTGTCTAAAGCGAATCATACCAGTAATTGTTTCCATTTCAGCATCTGGAGTCAGTGATCAAGGCAAGAATACCAAGTATCACTTCATTGATTAATAAAAGTATCGAGGAACTTGAATCAGAGATGGACCACCTTGGAAGGCCAATAGCTGTTGATGCTGGGGTGAGCTGCTTGTATTTGTCATTGTTGTTTTGAATAATAGACAATCCACTATCTTGTGGTGACTGCAATGATGTGATTTCAGGCTCAATTGTACACTATCTTGGAACTTTGCCGTGCCTTTGACAAGATCTTTAAGGAGCATCTGGAGGGAGGGTATGGGATCTTTCATTCTTTAGTTCAATTTTGATTTCCTGAAGTACTAAAGGAGAGTTTTCATCTTTCTTCCATCTCGACCTTTTCTCATGCTCTTAGGTTTCCTGCGCCTGTTAACTTTGCGCATGAGAGTTGATTTTCTTGTTTTTTTCTAGTTTGAATTCTGACATTATGGTAGACATTTCATTATATTTTTATTAAATATTGTGAACTCTATGTAGCATTGGAATGTGGTTGGTAAATGTTTCTCATTTGGAAAGATGGCTAAGGACAAGTAACAATGTGATATTTGGATGGGGCAAATACTAGTTGATAATTGGCGCCATCAAATAATCTCCTTGTCTATAACTTAGTTTTCTGTTCACGACATGTTTGAGAGCTTTGCTGTAGATTGTGTGTCTATCAATTTAACGATTACAAGCCATTTGAATTCTGTTGCCATGGCAATCTCCACTTTCTTGAGAAATAAATAACTGTGATGAGTGTCCCTGGACCCATGTAGTCATAATGCTGACTGTTAGGACTTGGGATTAGCTACACCCAGGTATTACCAACTTTATTGTACTTTCTTGTCCCCCTTTTCTCCCCATTTCGGGTCTGTTTGGTTGGGCAGAAATTTTCTTAGCGCCAAACACCAGAAAATATTTTCTGGTGTAAAATATTTTCCCATTTCCCTCCCTCTGGCTGAAAATAACTTATGGAACTAGTTTGAGCACAAGTTATTTTCTGAATAGTTCAAGAATGATATTAAATCTCAAATACTTAGTTTATATTTTCTGGTGTAAAATATTTTCCCATTTCCCTCCCTCTGGCTGAAAATAACTTGGGGAACTTTTGAGCACAAGTTATTTTCTGAATACACATCAAGAATGATATTAAATCTCAAATACTTAGTTTAATAACTTCATTTACTAAATTTATTTTCGTTTTCAATTGTTGTCCATTCATTTTTCTCTTCATTGTGGGTCCTACAATAATATAGCTATGATTATACTTATTTTACCACTACATTGTTATGATTTAATTTTGAAGAAAATCAATTTTTTATTGACTACAATTGCTTGTAAAAGTATTCGTTACAATTGCTACAAGTCTTTTAACTCATATTCATAAAATTAAGGATGAAAAACTTAAAAAGTTATATTTCAAAATATTTTCATTTTCTCAATCAAACACTGGAAAATTGCATGGAAAATGGACTTTTTCATGTAAAATTGTTTTCCAAGCAAAATATTTTCCTCACAAAAACATTTTACATCCAACCAAGCGGACCCTTCATGTTAGTATTTAGCACTACGTTTTAAACTTAATAGAAATGTTATAGTTTTGATCAACCACCATCTGCACTAGATTTTTTTGCCTGTCAACTTGCTTGAATGATAGGTAATATTTCGATCATCATGCTTAATACTAGATTTTTTTTTTTTCGTCAATCATTAACTTAAGAAGCCTATGAACAACATTCGTGTAGTATCTGTAATTTCTGGGGAGGGAGCATGCTTTAATTTCAATGAGTTAGAAGTGTTTTCACTTTTTGTAAATTGTTTATGTTTTTATGGTTTTTGTGTTAACTTGTAATTTGGCTTTTGCATTTACCAGCCGACCTGGAGGAGATCAGATTTATGGAGTTTTTGACAACAAGCTTCCTGCAGCATTGAAAAAGCTCCCTTTTGATCGACATCTGTCAATACAGAATGTAAGGAAAGTTGTTTCCGAGGCAGATGCAAAGTTACCAACCACACTTGATTGCCCCTGAGCAAGGATATCGACGGCTTATTGAGGGGGCATTAAATTATTTCCGTGGTCCAGCTGAAGCTTCCGTGGATGCTGTGAGTCAATCTCTTGATGCTTTTGTTGGCTTTATTTTTGCAAGCTTTGCTTTCTTTAAAATATCTTCTAGCGTCTTTAACTCACCAAGAAAACAATATCTAGGTTCACTTTGTCCTAAAGGAACTTGTGAGGAGATCAATTGGAGAATGCCAGGTTAGAGCAATATATTTTTCTCCTTGAGGTACACTTATATTTTCTTCCTTTTAAGCGGTTGAATCAACTGGTTTTTGCCTTTTATTTGTGGTTGGACAGGAGTTGAAACGATTTCCAAGTTTACAATCCACAATAGCTGCAGCTGCCAATGAGGCTTTGGAAAGGTTTCGAGAGGATAGTAAGAAGACGGTCATTAGATTGGTGGATATGGAATCTTCATACCTAACTGTAGATTTCTTTAGGAGACTAGCCAAGATATTCCACAGGAAGTGGAAAAAGCAGGTAACGTTGCTGGGGCTAATGCAGCTGCTGCCACAAATGTTGATCGCTACGCAGAAGGTCATTTTAGGAGGATTGGATCAAATGTATCATCATACATTAATATGGTGTCTGAGACGCTCAAGAATACTATTCCAAAGGCTGTGGTTTATTGTCAAGTTAAAGAGGCAAAACAGTGTTTGTTAAATCACTTCTACACTCAAATTGGGAAGAAAGAGGTATCTATTCTAGTCTGCCTCAAATATAGTTTCTGGAACTCCTCTTAGCAAAATAATTTCTTTTGTGCAATAATATGTTTGGTGATTTGTGGCAAAGTGCAGCTCAAACAGTTAATCTAAAGCCTTCTAAAATCTTTAGCTATTCTGCAATACATTATGGCACTTGAACTCAATATCTGGTATTGCAGGGTAAGCAGCTTTCAGACTTATTAGATGAAGATCCAGCGTTGATGGAGAGAAGACTGCAATGTGCAAAAAGGCTTATGAACTGTACAAGACAGCAAGGGATGAAATTGATTCTGTATCTTGGGCTAGATGAGGATGAGAGAGTGATGCATGTTGTAGAGGTTTTGTATTATACTACAAGCTTGATGGGCAGTTCAGACTTACCGATTGTTATTGGGTCATTTGACAGCTGATAATTCTTTGTTGTTGTAGAATTTATTCTTCTCTTATACGATTCTGTTTGTTGGTACTACTGGGTTTTGTTTGTATGCCATGTTGTTATGTATGGTATGGGTGCCCTACATTAGTGCGAATACGATCTGGTATTCCACATATTAATTTGCGTTGATGTCTTTTCATCGGATCTAAAATTTTGTTTTATCGGAACTAATTTGGGTGTATATGTTATGATTTGATTTATTCAGGAAATGTGTGCGAATTCATTACTGTTTTGTTGTCTTGCTGCTGCTGATGAAATCTTTGAATTGGGAATGAGAATCATTCATTCAAGTGCAGAAGAATTGGAAAAGAAATGGAAACAACTGGCCTACAAATTGATTGGCGAATTGATCGTATTTATTTATTACATTATGCTAGAGGCAAAGTTTAGACATTAGGCCTTTATTAGTGTGCTAAAGGCTGCTTAAAATTTCAGTACAAGATAAACTCACAAATCTACAGAAAATTGATTTGCATATGTACCCTGTTTGATAGGATCACTTTTCTCAATAATTTATTAGATTAATGTGTAACTTTTGAAAATGAGAAGATACTGCATCAATTTTCACAATATGGAATAACCCATCACTTAACTTAATTACAATACACATGACTCGTGAGTATTTCTAATTAGCTATATCTTTGTTATATTCAATATCTTGTGACTTTATTATGTTGCTTATTGTTTTTGAATCGAATAGTCATTAAAAAGTCATAGTAGTATGTTCTCGAAATTTTAAATCATCTAAAATACACAACGTAAACTACAACAAATCATGTTTTATATAAATAAAAAATTCAACCAAAGCACACACCAAATCAATTAAATTTACATCCTTCTAGCAGTTAAAGTATAGGGTTAATTACACTTTATCCTTTAAACTCACATCCCGGTTGTACTTTGTCCTTTGAACTAAAACAACATATAATTTACCGTCTCTAAAATATTTCCCAATATAAGTAAATATAGAAGGACGATGTGAAAATTTGTTTAAACAAATATGCCCTTTGAAAATTTTTAATTTAAAACTGGTTTCCATTTATTTAATTTTTAAAGATTTAATATCATCTCTTTTTTAAAAAACAAAATTTGCTCGATGAAATAATTTAATTTGTTTACAGTAACTAAACACATTAAAAATAAAATTAGTAAGTAAAATATTTTACTTACTAATTATATTTTCATTATGTTCACTTATTGTAAAATGAAACTGAACAATATATATATATAAAACTTCTTTTTGTTCTCTCTTTTAGAAATGAAGAAATTAGTGTATAATTTAATTAATGAAAATGTGACAATTAATTAAAAAAGGGTAATATGGACAATTTTTTGGAGGGCATTTTTGTCAAAATAAAATTTTACAATGTTTCTATTAATGAATCTTTAAGGGGGGCAAAATGTATATTGTTTGGGTCTAGGGGTAAAGTGAAAGTAAAATGTGAGTTCATGGGATAAAGTGTAATCAATCCTAAAACATATATTTTTCACGAGACAAAAATACTCTATTTACCCTTAAAATATAGAATTTGCAAAATACTTTTAGAATTCAAAATCGTTTGTAATTCATATCATTATTTTGTATAAATACCTTGCCAAAATAAAAAAGAAAAAAAAAAGTTTTACTGTTTGAATAAACAATATTAAATTTCACTAAATTGGATTACTATATAGTTTAAATTAAACATATAAATTCAAGGGTAAAGTTTTTCTTAGTGAATTAATTTTTGAAAATGATAATGTATTTAGTAAAAATTTTCAAAATTCTTGTAAATATTGTTTATGTTTTTCCTTAAAAAGAATATTTATTTGTTTTCTACACCATAAAAATTTTCAAAATTCCTTTTTGTTTATTTTTTTCCTTTTTCATAAAAAGCAAACGATATTAAAAAAAAAAAAAAATTTTATACACCTACACCACCGATGGAGGGCGGGATGTCAAGCGCAGGTTGCCAACTGCCATCGAGGGCAGAATGGACTTTTCACACGCACCTTTTTTTTTTTTTTTTTGACAATACGCGTGCGAGTCTTTGTCAGCTGCGCCGACCCCGGTGGATTTCAGGCCTCTAATTATATACTGATTCTGCGCCATCTGAGGTTCCGATGTGGGATCTGAGTCATAATATCAACTTCCCCCCCTTTCCTTCTCCTAAATTTTTTCCGGCCTCCGCTCCTCCACCGTCGCGGTCTCCGGTTCTCCCACCCCAGTAACCGTGGCTTCTTTCCGGTCTCCGGTCTCTCACTCCATCTCTTTCCTATCATGCTAATTCTTCACTTTATAGGCTTTTTTTTTTTTTTTTGTTTCGCATTTTGGTGTGCATTTTTTTTTGCTCTGTTTATTAAAATTCGAATAATTTTTGAGTTGTCTAATATTCTTTTCTTACCTTTTGGCTGATTGTTTCTTATTGGAATGCAATATTATGGAATTCCTTTTGTTTTGTTTTTTTAAGGTGGTTAATTAGACTGATCGAATTACACTAGAATACGCATTGACAAAGTTGGCTAACAGTTAGGTTGTGATTAGAACCTGTGAACATGTAATTTTCGGAAAGATTAATAATGATGACAGTCTTGGGATATTTGACAAAAATAAGGAACAGGAATTGTTACCAGGAGACCTCCAGTTTTGGTCATTTGCCACTCAGACGCTTCACTGATTTTTGTATGTTCTTCTTTTTGCAGTTAAAACTTTCTGTCCTAATTCTAGATTATTTTTTCCCCCTTCTTGGGATCATTAATTAGCAGTGTTGACGTTTCACTAATTTTTGGAGCACATTGCTTATTTGATGAAAATGTAGTCTTCTTTTGCTTCAAATTGTCGGAATAGCTTACTAACTTGTTTGTTAATTTTTCCTGTTCTGCTTTCTCTACACTCCGTAGTGTGCGCATATGACTAATTTACCGCACTTTTTTGTCCTTCAGCCATGGTTCGCAAGGAAATTTCAGATGAAAATGATAGGATTATGGGAAGACAAATCAAATTTCTCCCGTTCAGATCCATCTAAGTATCCATTCATTAAATGGTGTGTTGTTATTAAAGAAATTACATTTCGTTCTGCTGAAGCAATTTTCTGTCATTTTGTTTTTTTACTATAATTAATAAAATTGGTTTTCCAATCCATTGCAATATTGTGAAATTTTAGATAAAGTCGAATTGCATTGCAAGGTTCTGGATGGCATTCTCTTTAATTCCTATAAACATCAGGATTTAGAAGGTTTATGTTTTGTAACAAATATTACTTCATGTAGTTTTCTTCTGATCCTTGACACTTAGTAGGATTTCGTTATTGGACGAAGTATTGCAGCTAAGGATCCTAGTCAACACCCAAGTGTTGTTAATTAGATACTGTATGTGACCTTATATAAAACATGATTTGATAGTTAACGTAATCTGTAAACTCTATATTCATATGCTATTACCACCCCCAAAAAAATAAAATATCTATACTATATTATTTATCTCTTATACCAACTCTTATCGAATTTTTGTTTCTCCCTCAAAGTGTTTCTTTTTTGTCCAAAATACAACTCCGCTTGAAATAGAACCATTTCACAATAGAAAACATAAATCTAGGTGTTTCTTCATTCTTTTTGTAATGTCTAAAATTTAATGAAATATAATTTCCAAGAAGTTCCATACTAGGAAAACATAATTAAATTACTTATTATTTATTCTACTTATTTTTAGGATGGTGACAACCACCAATTCTTGACATAAATACATAACAAGATGGATAGATTTTTATCTTGTACTAGAGACAAATCGAAACCTGTTTCTTATACACATCTAGATGTGTATAAGAGACAGTTATAATACAGACTTAAAAGAAATAAGAAAATAGTGTTATATATTCCACTATTTTTTCATAATTAAATTACTCATTATTTATTCTACTTATTTTTAGGATTACAACCACCTATTTTGGCATTTAAATACATAATCAAGATGGAAGATTTTTATTTGTATAAAAATATTTATTATAATTAAAATTTCAAAAAAATGAATCACTATAATTTCAAATTTCCAATAAGAAAACATCCAATTACACTTAAATGTACTTATAATCTACTTCTACACTATTGCTTAGGAATACAACCATCTATTTCGACATAAATACATAATAACATCAAAGACTCTTTATGATTGTCACATAAAAATATTTTATTATAATTAAATGCTATTTCAAAATATACATAAAATGAATCTAATTAAAATGTAATGACTAAATTAATTTTTTTAGGACATACACTAACAATTATATCTGGTATTGTATAAGAAATTAACCCCCTTAAACTAATTCATATTCTCCATATGGTATAGATAGGTATAATATAGCATACGATTAAATTCGTTACAACAGTTGCCTGTTAACCTCCCAGCATAAGCCTGGGAAATTTGTTCTTTTGTCTTGCTAAAAATTTTTGTAGGTGAGCATATTGTCGCTAGAAACTTCTAATGAACCCTTAGAATAACTCCTCCCTCAAATGTTTCTCCTGGAATGTGTTAATCTATCAACTTTTGTGATGACTGCCAAAAGAATGTGGAAGGATGCACAATGTACAGAAGTATTAGAAGATTCCTAAGTTGAAGAAAAATTGGCATGTATTGGATTGAATAAATGTGTATATCTTCCTTTGTTTAATTGACAATCTCATCCAAAATACAAAGGAATTATACCGACTTAGAGAATCTTAATGAGTTTTTCAAGAGTTTGCTGCAATACCTAATTCATTAAAGATGTTTAGTTATGTTGTACAATATTTAAGTATTTCTTTACTTTTTTAGTCAATGCCTAAAATACTTTTCGCATATGATTTGGTAATATTTGTAATTTCCATTTAAACCCAATAGGAAAGAGTGTGCCATAATGGTAATTGATTATAGCAGAATCATTATGTGGTTGGTATTCTACCTATTTTGCAGCCATACAACCATAAAAGGCAAACATTGACTGTTTAGTTTTGTAGATTGGTAAAATATTTATTATAATTAAAATTTCAGAAAATAAAAAAATGAATGATATAAATTCTAATTCCCAATAAGAAAACATAATTTAATTAGCAATTGACTCATAATCTATTCTAGGCCTATTGCTTAGGATGCAACTCAAATTTTGACATAACATTCATAATAACATGCAAGACTTTTATTTGTATAAAAATATTTATTATAATTAAAATGTTTGAATGATACAATTCTAATTCCCAATAAGAAAACATAATTGAAATTACTCATAATCTATTCTACCTATTGCTTAGGATACAAATCACGTATAATTTTGACATAAATTCATAATAACATGGAAGACTTTTATTTGTATAAAAATATTTATTATAATTGTAAAATTTCAAAAAAAAAAATGAATAATAGGTCTGGATCTTATACACATCTTGATGTGTATTAAGATACACATGGAACACTTCTAATTTATTAAAAAATATTTATTATAATTACGGAAATTTCAATATGAATGATACAAATTCTAATTCCCAATTGGCAAGAATTTTTTTCTTCTAATTAGGCCATTAAATTGTTACTCATAATCTATTCTACCTATTGCTTAGTTGATACAACCATATATTTTGACATAAATTCATAATAACATGGACGACTTTTGTTAGTATAAAAATATTTATTATAATTAAAATTTCAAAAAATAAAAATGAATCTAATAAAAATGTAATAACAAAATAAATCAAACAAAAATTATGTCTTATGTATAAGAAATTATACAGATTATTACAAATATATTTTCTATACTATGGATAGGTGTAATATAGCATATTAAATTTATTACAAAGCAAATTGAAATAATAATTTGTTCTTTTTTCTGGCTTTAAAATATATCGAATGTTCATGAAAACATCATTTATCTTATTCTAAAATACATGAAATGCTAATGAAATAGATTGTTTATTCCTTAACTTATTACGAAATTTTGGCATAGATACATAATAAGAATGTATATAATTCTAAGAGTAGAAAAATCATTGATATTTCAGCAAAGAATAAAACAAAAATATTATATTTTGTAACTGTTATATATGTTCAAATTGTTTCTATTTTTATTCATAATAAAAAGATATCTTTTATAACTATTATAAATATTACAAATTCACTAAAATTATTTTCTTTTCACTAATTGTTCATTAGCAAAGGCAGAGTATGAAGGTTCGAAAAGTTACTTGAAAATTAGACCTGGTAGTTTATATATTTCGCAAGGTCTACCAATTACACTTAACATCTTTTTAGTATCACTAATAGGACATCTTTGCTCTTTTTCACTGTAATTAATATCAACTAAACATGTTGACTATTTTATCCCATTATAATCTGTTTAATTTTGTCGCCCATGAATAAACTTTTTATACAAAGAATATTTGATTCATATAAAATTTGATGAAAAAAAGAGACAGGCCTTATGTATAGGTTAACTAAAGCCTTTTTAATATCTGTCTCTTATACACATCTAGATGTGTATAAGAGACAGCTATTATAGTACATTATTGGGAGTGTCTTTAATGCATCCAACAACTTTAATATTTTTATACCCAGGGATTATCAAAACATCTAGAATGTGGAAAGAGACAGGAGTATATATTTAATATAAGAGACAGATGTTTTTGAGTATGTGCAGTCCAAGTTAAAAGTCACAAAATTAATAATCATACAAATAAATAACTAAATTTATATAAAGTGAAAAAATAGTGGAATATATAACACTATTTTCTTATTTCTTTTAATCTGTATTATAATAAATTTAGATATACACATAAATGTCCTACATGAAGCTATTAAAGTATTTGTTAAATTTAAACCTCTTTAATAGTATTTCTATTACTAAATCTTTATTTTTAATAACATCATTTTGGATAAGATTAGTTTAGATGAACTACTAATGAACTAAAAAACACTTTCTGACCATGATACAATGCATATACCCAAAATATTCTGAAATTATGATTGTACTGTACTCTAAATAGTTATAGATATATAATGAGTTTAAAAATAAAAACTATTTTATGCCATTAAAAATGAGTAAAGAGTTTAGAAATTTAATTAAGTATTGAAATGAATGTTATCAGTAATTTTAAGAGATAACATAACAATATATTCCTTATATGCGTATATATTTTACATAATATGTTAGCAAAAGTTAATTGTGATGCAAAATATGTATAAAAAAAGTAAAGAAATACTTAAATATGTAGATGCATATAAGATGACTTATGTATTGTCTCTTATACACATCTAGATGTGTATAAGAGACAAGATTCCATTTTCTATCAACTTTTTGGAAATTTTTATGAATCATTTTTAAAATTATTATCGTATATATCATTCGATTACCTACATTAATATTTTTATTACTAAAAATTAATAATTTCAAAATACTTCATCTATTTGATGTTTGATAATTAATAATGATATTATCTTTTCTTGTAATGACAAAGAATGTGAACATATATTTACCAAAAGTTTAATACTTGATGAAAAATGCATCTTAATCTTTAATTGTTTAATTAATTGGTGGTAAGTGCACGCTATATGAAAATTATAATCTAGGCACCTAGAAGAAAAATATAGAACCAAGCAATGCAATTATCATATGTTGTTCTCTATAAAGCAAGAGGCATTTGTTTACTTTTTAGAAAAATGAGCATATAATTTTATACCGTCAAATAACAAACAATATTGACAAAATAAACATAGTACATGAAAAATAATTACAATGAAAAAGAGCAAAGATATTAAAACATATATAAATCCACCTGAACCCCCAATTGTATAAAAACCATCAACAATTAAAATTTGGGGCTTAATACAGTTTGGCCTTATCAAATTACTCATTTATTTTATCTAGAATATAAATTTTTTTAATAAATTAGAAATGTTACACGTATGAAGCACGTGCTATTTGAAACATAATTTTTGTTTGATATTTTTGTTCTTTATATTTGGGTTTATTTTTCTTATTTTTTGAAATTTTATTTAATCATTTTTTAATTATTACTATACTTAAGGATAATCTAATGTCAGGATTTTCATTATAAAAGAATTTTGACACGCTTCATCTATTAGAATGATGTTTGATCATTTGATGATGATTTTATCCTTTACAAATGATAAAGAATATATAGATATAGCTTTCAAAAAAGTTTAATATTATGAAAAAAGTCTTTGTCTATAATTGATTAAGTTAATTTGGTGATTCGCTAATTTATACTTATTACCCACGTGATTGGGAACCTAAAGGGTCACACACTTAAGGATAATTAATTCAGGATTAAAATGATTTGATAAGTATGAGATACTTATGGTTTAATTTATGAGATAAATTAATTTGCTAAAATAACTTTAAGAGATAATATCATAATTTTCTATATGTATATATATTTTACAATAATATTGAAGGGTTAGCAAAAAAGTAATTGTATACAAAAAATATATAAAATCTCACTTAAAGTAATAACGTGTAATTTTAGTTATATTTAGAATTACACCTAAATTTTATTAGTATTTTGTGTATTGTAGAGTAAGATAAAGGATTGTTTTATTTAACATTTATTGCATTTTATAGTAAATTGAAAGAATATTTAATTATTTTTATTTTTATTTAAAAATTTAATAATTATAAATAACCTTTTATATAAATGAAGAATCTTATAGTCACATTTAGATTTAGTTATAAGAGACAGCAGAAATTATGCCTTATGTTTGAATTATATAGTTAATTATAGTTTTAATTAGATTCATTTTCTTTCATTACCCTTTTTGAGGGCAATTTGTATTAATCCCATTTTTGTAACATCTAGATGTGTATTATACGACATCTATTAATATTTTCGCTACTAATAAAATTTCAAAATACTTCATCTATATAATGTTTGATACTTGATAATGATATTATTTTTTTTTTTGTAATGACAGAGAATATGCACATATATTTAAGAAATTCAATGCTATGAAAAATATCTTAATCTTTAATTGTTTAATTAATTGTTAGCGACACTATATAAGTTAAATTATAATCTAGGCACCTGGACGAGAAATATATATATAAAAAAATACAATTATCATACGTTGTTTTCATAAAAGAGAAAATTTATTTAATTTATAATAAAAATGAATTTTATATATAATTTTGTAACAAATAACAAATAATATTGAAAAAAAAAAGATAGGTGAAAATAATTATAATAAAACAGTAAATATATTAAAATATATAAATATTGTATAAAAAACTCAACACTTAAAATTTTCATACTTGATTATTATTCACTGATTACTCATTTCTTCTTCTTTTCAAAAGTAAAAATTTTCAATAAATTAAAAGTATTAAGTGCTTTTTTCTAGTATATATATATATATTACTCTACTCAATGAAACTAAATCACATTTTGAAACAGCTTACTATTTTCTGTTCAAAATGTTTCTGCAGCACCTCAGAAAGTGTTTTAGTTATTAGTAGTTTTCCTCGTCTTTCCAAAGGTTCTTGAAGGAAGTAATCTTACCGCTTGCAACATCCCTGGGTTGGTATCGTAAACCGATCACATCAGCTGATATCAATAATTTTGATTAATATGATTGCAGCAAGAAGATGGGAACATGAATATTTTGCTTTTTAGTCCTGATTATGGGCATCTGGCCAATGAAATGGGTTCTGAATATCTTGAATGATTTCTCTTAAACGCATGATTTTGGAATTATATCTACACACTCGTACGCTTCGTTTCTATCATGGTAAAGGAAACCATATCAGTAAATGCTTCCATTAGCATCTGGAGTCTTTAATTAAGGCAAGAATACCAAGTATCACTTCGTTGATTAATAAAAGTATCGAGGAACTTGAATGGGAGATGGACCGCCTTGGATGGGCAATAGCTGTGGATGCTGGGGTGAACTGCTTGTATTTGTCATTGTTGTTTTGAATAAGAGACAATTCACCATCTTGTGGTGACTGCAATGATGCAATTTGAGGCTCAGTTGTACACTATTTTGGAAATTTGCCGTGCATTTGACAAGATATTTTAGGATCATCGGGAGGGAGGGTATGGTCTCTTTCTTTCTTTAGTTCTCTTTTGATTTTTTGAAATACAAGAGAAGAGTCTTCATCTTTTCTTCTATCTTGACTTTTTCTCACGCGCCTAGGTTTCCTGCACTTGTTAACTTGCCTATGAGAGGTTTGATGTTCTTGTTTTTTCTAGTTTGCATTTCCATTTAGGCCACTTGCACTGCCTTTGTGTTTCTGACACTGCGGTAAACTCTATGTTGCAATGTAATGTGGTTGGTAAATGGTTCTTATCCGGAAAAGTGGCTAATTACTTTTTAACAGTCATATTTGGATAGGGCAAATAATACCAAATTGTCACCATCAATTAATCTACTTCTTTATAACTTGTTATTCTGTTCACAGAATGTTTGAGAGCTTTACTGTAGATTGTGCCTATCAATTTAATGATTGCAAGCCATTTGTATTCTGTTGCCATACATGTAATCAAGAAAGTAAATCGGATTCAAATCAATTAGCAGATGTTTAAAATGTTTTACTTTCCTATCCTATCACGGATCACCTGTGATTAATTTTATGAGTAGTCAAGGAAACAGTATAGAGCACAAATCATACCTTAAAATTGCGAATCTCACAATATGTTTGGGACGTCGATCCACAATTGCCGCAAAATTTGAAATTAGTTAATCGAATTTGATATCCACACGATAATTAAATCAAGAAATCGGTTCACAAGATTGATTGACCCAAATTAAGTCTTAGCTAAATTATTTCTCCTTATTTCTCAATCGTGACTCTCGCGATTTAAAAGGAATTTTGAAATTATGGCTTTTTTTTTTCCTAAAAGCCGTACATATGTACTAGTACTAATGCATATATGTACTACTACACTTATATATATAGTCGCATAATATATCATATATATATAACACAATATAGAATCACCATATCAATTTATTGGGTATTAGGAATTAGAAATTCTAATATCGGTTTGGGCACTGGAAAAGGATCTGTAAGGCCTGTCTCTTATACACATCTAAATGTTGTATAAATTTTGCAATCTCTGCCTGATAGCTTTTCACAGTTCGTGATGAATTACAATATGAATAAATTATCCACAACTCTCACTGAACTGTTGAACTGTATCTGTATCTTATACACATCTAGATGTGATAAGAGACAGATGTGTATAAGAGACAGGTTATATATATATATATATATATATGGGATATACATAAATATAAAAGCGGAGGATTTATCCCTAAAGATTTTTTGAAATTTTATTAGTAGCGAAAATATTAATAGGTAATCGGATGATATATGGATCTGTCTCTTATACCGACTATGAGTTAACATGACTCTCATGTTTCTCTCTGGGATGCAAGTTGCCGTAGTGAACGGATGGCCAGGTAATGTTATCATCTGAATCTTCTGCTCATCCAACCAATGGTATCCGCACCACTCAACAAACAGTGCTGGACTTCATTCCGTGTTGTGTTTTCTTCCTCGAGGATTGGTAAAGTTTTCCATCTTATTTTTTTTTTTTTTAAAAAAGAGTAAATACATATAGCTTCGTGACTTGCTATCATTTATTTATTGAAAGCTAGCATCTGTTTATTGATCCATGAAGTTGTAATTTTTGGGAAGATTAAGATGCTGTTATTGGGATATCTTGAGTCCTTCTTAAAAACTAAGAATATGTTGTGGCAGGGATTGTTATCAATGACCACTCTGGTTAGATTGCAATTACAGTAACACTTAGAAGCATAGGAGACATCGCAGGTCTAGTACATAGCATGAGCATACATTATAGAACCTATAGCCGAAGTTTCACTGATTTTGGGATCATTTTCATGCTATCTCTTTCGACATCTCTCTTAGGACTTACATGTCTTTAGAAAGGTACACACTTCATGAGACATTGTCGTAAGTAACCTTTCTTTTTCTTGATCCATGCTAAACCTCTTTAGCATGGCTTATCTATGTACGTTGATTGAGAGACAGCATCTCTCATTGAACTGTTGAATATGCTAAATCCTCATTCCCGAATATAGCACGTTGCCTCTCCTAAATCTTTCATAAAAAATTTAGTTTTCCTTTAGTTTCAAAATGTTAGAATAGCACGGTTGCTGACTTGGTTTCCTATCAACAATAGTGCTCATCCACATAAAGCGTATCATATGAAAATAATGGCGCTCACCACTCACCTTCCCTTGTATACAGCCATGGTTCAAGGAAATCCTCATTTTGATAAAAGAGAGTCACTGGGAACACTTTGCAAATTATCTCATCAAAACGGATGTCCAACTCCATAAGTATGCTTTAGTCCATAAATAGACCTTTGTTATCAAAGAAACTTGCACACTTTGTAAGGATCTGTGGATGTAAACCCTTTAGGTTATACACATATAGACCTCTTCCTGCAAATTTTCATTAAGGTGTATGGATCGCAAAAAATTGCAATAGATTTCAGGTTGCAACTGGTATGGCATTTCATCTATAAGTCAACTCCTTGTCTTTGTATATAACATCAGGATTTATAAGGTAATGTCTTGGACATTACTGCATCCATGTCGGTCTTTTCTTCCCACTTGCATCCTCAAGGGCTTAATCTTGCATTGGAAGAAGTCGACTGCAGCGAAGTTCATACCTGTATTGTCATACATGGAGGATCTTAGCATTTCAAATTAAGAATCAATTGGCTTCTAGCCACTTGATTTGAGTCCTTATCTGTATTTATGCTTCTTCCTAAGATATAGGTTCATGTCTGTAAACACTTGATTATGCATACATCATTGTAACTCCACTTACAAGAAACTGAGCACATTTCTTTGGAGCACGACGTATCCTAGTAGTCCTACGAAGAGTTTGTGTATCAATAGCTTCATCCTCAATTACATCATCATGGCTAATTGAAGCTCTTGGTTCCGTAATTTGTTGATCAATACTTCATATTTAGTTGTATTCTCGAACTTCTTCAAGATCATTACAAGCTGTTTTTGCTCCCACTTGCCCTTTCAAGAATAAACTCTAGAAAGTACGACATGTTTTGAGACAAACACCTTTTGCTCAATGAGATTATAGAAATAATATCTCAAACGTTTCCTTTGGATACCCCACAAATGCAAGGCATTTATCGATTTAGGTTCAATTTTATCGATTCTACCCTCTTCACAAAAGTTAAGTGGCAACCCCAAACCTGTCAATGTTTTTGTAACTTGTAAGTACTAGAGTTTCTTTCCAAAACATATCACTTCAAAGTTCAAGCTGGAATCAACAATTTTTATGGAACAATGTGACTGCTCTAGGCTGAATAGTATTTGAGAGGATAGCCTAAAAGCAGAATTTTGTGCCTCATCATTAGATCAAACCATTGGATTGTAATAGAGTTCGATTCACTTGTCTCTCGGATACACCATTTATTGTATAAGGAGGATCCATTGTGGTAGAATCCCATATCTCCTTAAGATAATCTTGAAACTCTTGGTTCGAAAAAGTATTCCCCACCTCGATCAGATCGTAACATACTTTGCACTAATACTTTTACCAAGTTGGATATTTATTTGCACAACTGTCATTCCTGAATTCTTTGAACTTTTCAAAGCTGACTGTATGTTCAATAAGTATACATAACCATATCTAGAGTGATCATTGGCAGTAATGAAGTATGAAAAATCTCTACTAGCATGAATTGATCATAGGACCGGGTTTGACAAACAGTTGCTGTTGGTATGTATTTATACAATTCAATAGTGATTTCTATGACTTTTGATTGATTTGGTCAGTTTTACCAAGTAAACAAGATTCACATATGTCATATGATTCATAATCAAATGATCCCAAATATACTCAATTGTTATGTAATTTGGAAATTTTCTCATTTATATGCATGAGGGGCAATCCTGATGCCAAAGTATAGTGTTTCAAATTATAGAGAATATAAGGTTACAGATCCTTTGTGCCCTGTTTCCAGATAGGTAATGCAATTACCCTTGGCAATCTTTTACAATCCTATCTTGAAAATTACATATGTTGGTATTTAACCCAAACTCACATCTTGGAACTTTTTCTTCTTATTAGAAGAATCAACAACCATCACTTGATTTCTATTTTAGTTGCCTCAACATGAGAGATTTTATTCATATTGCTAATTCATCACTGCTAAAAAATAATCAGAGCGAGAGATTGCAAAATTAAGCTCAACATTTAACTCATGAATTTTGCTTAAATCTCAATACATATCTAATTTTTAATTAGTCCGATCATCTTCAATACATGAAATTGCTCTTGAAGAACCCTCTCGCCATCTTACCCAACGGAATAGCTCTTTAGAGGTCTCATACCTCTCAATCCTAGATTCTTCATCAAACAACTCCTTGAGATGAATAAAACTTGCATAGGGAGGTGAGACATCCATATTGTCATTTTCATGACAATTTTTGTAAGAGACAGTCATTATTAGATGCCTCTAAGAGACATTGAAAGGTCAAAATAATTATATGGGATCCTAGCCGAGCTGTCTCTTATACACATGGTAGATGTGTATAAGAGATAAGGCTGTCTCTTAGTTGCATCGCACATTGTATAGAGTTCACATATAATAGTTCTTCATGAGAAGATAAGATATGACCATTTGAGGGATTCACCACTCCTTATAATATTAGAGTATTATCCCATTGTATGCCACTGGATTGAAATACTTTGTCGAAAAGTGTAATGGTCCTTTGACTTGNGTAATTCTATCTAAACAAGATATTCAATCCTATCCCTAACCTACATCTATGTACAATACATGATTGGTTAATAAAAGTATCGAGGAACTTGAATGAGAGATGGACATTGGAAGGCCAATAGCTGTTGATGCTGGGGTGACACGCAGCTATTTTAAAATTGTTGTTTGAATAATAGAAATCCACATCTTGGGTGACCATGCATCATGCTATTAAATAATTCAGGCTCAATTGTACACTAAACTCCGTGCCTTTGAGATCTAATCATGGAATCTGGAGGGAGGGTATTCTTTCAATTCTTTGAAATTATTCAATTTTGATTTTTATAAAAGATATTTTATGGAGAAAAATTATTACCTTTTCTATCTCATTAGGTAATCCTGCGCCTGTAAATTTGCGCATAGAATTTTAAAATTTCTAGTTTGAATTCTAAACATTGTGAACATTTATTAATTCTCTCATTGGAAAAATGTTTCTAATATTTAAACATGGCTAAGGACTCAAGAATAAATAAATATTTGGATGGGGCAAATACTAGTTCTATAATTTTATCAAATAATCTAAATCCTTGTCAATTTATTTTAAACAACAATTGTCAAAAATTTTGGTGATTTCAACTGTTTAGAGCTTTTGTAGATATGTGTGTCTATAATTTAACGATTAAAGCCAAAATTCTGTTCACTAAAAGTGACCATGGCAATCTTCTTGAATAAATACTGTGATTTGCGTGAATCAAATTCACTGGGTCCTTCTATTCAAGATGAGTCATAATTCAAGCTGATGTTCTTGATTAGCTACTGACCCGCGAATAAATTCACCAACTTTATTTACTTTCTTTTTTTTCTCCAAATATTTTATAAATAAAATTAAAAATTCTATAGGAATAATATTTTAGAAATAAATTTCATAGCGCCAATTAAATCACCAGAAAATATTTTCTGGTTTAAAATTTTTCTTTCCTATCACGGCTGAAAATAACTTATGGAACTCCAATATTGGGACGCACAAAGTGTATTTTCTGAATAGTATCCAAGAGATAATTAAATCAAGATCTTACAAGATTGATTACCCAACTTCATCTTACTAAATTATTTCTCGTTTCTCAATCGTGACTCTCGCGATTTAAAAGGAATTCTTTCATTGTGGGTCCTAAATACATATAGCTAATGATTATGCTTATTTTACCATACATTGTTATGATTTAATAATATTGAAGAATCAAATTTTTATTAGACTACAATTTGGGTTATGGGTATATCAATAATGTAAAAGTATTAGGACTCTTAATTGCTACATATTAACTCCTATATTCATAAAATTAAATGAAAAACTTAATTTATATAAATATTTTCATTTATCAAACACTGGAAATTGCGTGTGTGACTTTTTCAATGTTTTAAGCAAAATATATTTCCTCAAAAATTAGGATTACATAAAAAACCCTTTAGTATTTAGCACTAATTAATTAAACACTTATAGAAATGTTATAGTTTTGATCAACCACCCCATCTGCACTAGATTTCCCGTTTAATGCCTTCACCAACCTATGCTTAATTCAAGAATACGATAGGTAATGCCAACTCTTATCGATCATCATGCTTAATCTAAATTTTACTTCTTTCGTGAATACAACTCACCTTGAAAAGAATTTAGATCTTAATTTCCATGCTTTAAAGATTTCGAATCGTAGTTAGAAGTGTTTTCACTTTATTATAATTGGATGGTGAATCCTCTATGGTCATATCTTGTATCTTGGCTTTTGCATATTATATCCAGCCGACCTGGAGACTAATGAGATCAGATTAAACTATGGTCAAAGGACCATTACACTACTATCACAAAGAGATTAATCCTGCTGCATTTAAATAACAATCCGTGTGGAATACTCTTGTGGTCATCCGACACTTATTCTTAATAAGCATCCAATACTCTTATGTTCTAATGTACTAGTGTCAGACAGATTAGGGATATACGAACATCACTTGATTTGACAAGGATATTTTAGATGTGTATAAGAGACAGGGGGTGGGTGATCGGTTTACAATCTGTCTCTTATAGCACATCTAGATGTGGCAACGAATGACAATGAAGTGTACAAGTGCTGTCTCTTATACACATCTAGATGTGTATAAGAGATTTCTTTTGTGCAATAATATGTTTGCTTTAGATTAACAAATTGAGCTGCAATTTAAAAAAGCCTTCTAAAATCTTTAGCTATAGGAAAGAGATGGAGGGTCATTTGACGGCTGATAATTCTTTGTTGTTGTAGAATTTATTCTTACGCTACGATTCTGTTTGTTGGTACTACTAGGTATAAGAGACAGATACCATGTTGTAACAACATGGTATGGGTGCCCTACATTAGTGCGAATACGATCTGGTATTCCACATATTAATTTGCGTTGATGTCTTTTCATCGGATCTAAAATTTTGTTTTCTTAGGAACTATTTGGCTAGTGTATATGTTATGATTTGAGATTTATTCAGGAAATGTATGTGAATTGATGGTACTGTTTTGTTGTCTTGTGCTGCTGATGGTTTATGTGCCCTGCAATCTAATTAGGAATGAGAATCATATCATTCAAGTGCAGAAGAATTGAAAAGAAATGGAATGACAATTGGCCTAGAAATTGATTGGCGAATTGATCGTATTTTATTTATTTCAAGATACATTGGGCTTTGTTTTCGAGAAAAAAATGGGAATGTAATCTTCCAACTGCTGCGAGAAAGGTACAACATCGAAGTGCAGTTAACTAACGTAAGTTACCCAAATTGAATGCCTCTTTTATTTTGTAGTCGATGAAATTTGAAAGAGTGCGAAATAAAAAGCTTAAGAATTTTCTTTGATATTATATCATTGTATTTTGAATACTTATATAATATAGGGTTAAATACATTTTATCCTCTTGTATAAGAGACCGCAGGTGCACTTTACCTCCTGCCCCCATTAACATTTGATCGAAAAAAATAATTTCAAATATTGCACAATTTAAATACGAAAAGACGAAAAGAGCCCAAACAAAATGTGCGGTAATCATTTTACCCTATAGGAGACAAGTGAATAATATTGTTTAATCAAACAGTAAAACTTTTTTTTTCTAGATGTGTATAAGAGACAGGCTGTTTCACATTGTTCATTATACATGGGATATGTGTATAAGAGACACTTTTAGATCATGTATAAGAGTCGTAGGCGATTTTTTTAGGAACTTGCTAGCCTTAAATCTTTATTACTAGTACCATGGCAAGTTAAAAATTTCACAAGATAAACTCACAAACCTACCGAAAATTGACACTTTGTCCTTTGAACTAAAACAACATATAATTTACCGTCTCTAAAATATTTCCCAATATAAGTAAATATAGAAGGATGATGTGAAAATTTGTTTAAACATTCATGCCCTTTGAAAATTTTTGAACAAAACTGGTTTCCATTTATTAAATGATTTTAAAGATTTAATATCCCTTCTTTTTTAAAACAAAATTTGCTCGATGAAATAATTTAATTTGTTTACGGTAACTAAACACATTAAAAAAAATTAGTAAGTAAAATATTTTACTTACTACTTATATTTTCATTATGTTTACTTATTGTAAAATAAACTGAACAAAAAATATTTATAAAATACTTCTTTTTGTTCTCACTTTTAGAAATGAAGAAATTAGTGTATAATTTAACTATATTTTACTTACTAATTATATTTTCATTATGTTCACTTATTGTAAAATGAAACTGAACAATATATATATAAAACTTCTTTTTGTTCTCTCTTTTAGAAATGAAGAAATTAGTGTATAATTTAATTAATGAAAATGTGACAATTAATTAAAAAAGGGTAATGTGGACAATTTTTTGGAGGGCATTTTTGTCAAAATAAAATTTTACAATATTTCTATTAATGAATCTTTAAGGGGGGCAAAATGTATATTGTTTGGGTTTAGGGGTAAAGTGAAAGTAAAATGTGAGTTCATGGGATAAAGTGTAATCAATCCTAAAACATATATTTTTCACGAGACAAAGATCGTCTATTTACCCTTAAAATATAGAATTTGCAAAATACTTTTTAGAATTCAAAATCGTTTGTAATTCATATCATGTTTTGTATAAATACCTTGCCAAAATAAGAAAGAAAAAAAAAAGTTTTACTGTTTGATTAAACAATATTAAATTTCACTAAATTGGATTACTATATAGTTTAAATTAAACATATAAATTCAACGGTAAAGTTTTTCTTAGTGAATTGATTTTTGAATATGATAATGTATTTAGTAAAATTTTCAAAATTCTTGTAAATATTGTTTATGTTTTTCCTTAAAAAGAATAAGACTTTGTTTATTTTTCCATAAAAAGAATAAAATATTTGTTTTCTACACCATAAAAATTTTCAAAATTCCTTTTTGTTTATTTTTTTCCTTTTCCATAAAAAGCAAAAAAATTAAAAAAAAAAAAAAATGTATACACCTACACCACCCATGGAGGGCGGGATGTCAAGCGCAGGTTGCCAACTGCCATCGAGGGCAGAATGGACTTTTCACTCGCAACTTTTTTTTTTTTTTTTTTTTTCACAATACGCGTGCGAGTCTTTGTCAGCTGCGCCGACCGGGGTAAACTTCAGGCCTCTAATTATATACTGATTCTGCGCCATCTGAAGTTCCGATGTGGGATCTGAGTCATAATATCAACTTTTTCCCCCCCCTTTCCTTCTCCAAAATTTTTTCCGGCCCCGCTCCTCCACCGTCGCGGTCTCCGGTTCTCCCACCCCAGTAACCGTGGCTTCTTTCCGGTCTCCGGTCTCTCACTCCATCTCTTTCCTATCATGCTAATTCTTCACTTTATAGGCTTTTTTTTTTTTTTTTGTTCCGCATTTTGGTGTGCATTTTTTTTTTGCTCTGTTTATTAAAATTCGAATAATTTTGTTGTCTAATATTCTTTTCTTACCTTTTGGCTGATTGTTTCTTATTGGAATGCAATATGCTACGGAATTCCTTTTGTTTTGTTTTTTTAAGGTGGTTAATTAGACTGATCGAATTACACTAGAAATACGCATTGACAAAGTTGGCTAACAATTAGGTTGTGATTAGAACCTGTGAACATGTAATTTTCGGAAAGATTAATAATGATGATAGTCTTGGGATATTTGACAAAAATAAGGAACAGGAATTGTTACGAGGAGACCTCCAGTTTTGGTCATTTGCCACTCAGACGCTTCACTGATTTTTGTATGTTCTTCTTTTTGCAGTTAAAACTTTCTGTCCTAATTCTAGATTATTTTTTCCCCCTTCTTGGGATCATTAATTAGCCGTGTTGACGTTTCACTAATTTTTGGAGCACATTGCTTATTTGATAAAAATGTAGTCTTCTTTTGCTTCAAATTGTCGGAATAGCTTACTAACTTGTTTGTTAATTTTTCCTGTTCTGCTTTCTCTACACTCCATAGTGTGCGCATATGACTAATTTACCGCACTTTTTTGTCCTTTCAGGCAATGGTTCGCAAGGAAATTTCAGATGAAAATGATAGGATTATGGGAATACAAATCAAATTTCTCCCGTTCAGATCCATCTAAGTATCCATTCATTAAATGGTGTGTTGTTATTAAAGAAATTACATTTCGTTCTGCTGAAGCAATTTTCTGTCATTTTGTTTTTTTTTTTTACTATAATTAATAAAATTGGTTTTCCAATCCATTGCAATATTGTGAAATTTTAGATAAAGTCGAATTGCATTGCAAGGTTCTGGATGGCATTCTCTTTAATTCCTATAAACATCAGGATTTAGAAGGTTTATGTTTTGTAACAAATATTACTTCATGTAGTTTTCTTCTGATCCTTGAGGACTTCGTAGGATTCGTTATTGGACGAAGTATTGCAGCTAAGGATCCTAGTCATTTGTTAATTAGAACTGTATTTGACTTTTGATTTGTCTCTCAATGTGATTTTCTGTAACTCCGTAAACACTATAGGCATATGCTATTACCACCCTCCCTCCCCCAAAAAAAAAAAAATAATAATAATAATAAGAATAATAATTACTCTACTCAATGAAACTAAATCACATTTTGAAACAGCTTACTATTTTCTGTTTAAAATGTTTCTGAAGCACCTCAGAAAGTGTTTTAGTTATTAAGTAGTTTTCCTTGTCTTTCCAAAGGTTCTTGAAGGAAGTTCTTACCGCATGCAACATCCCTGGGTTGGTATTGTAAACCGATCACAAGCTGATATCAATAAAAATGTAATTATGATTGCAGCAAGAAGAAGGGAACGTGAATATTTTGCTTTTAGTCCTGATTATGGGCATCTGGCCAATGAATTGGGTTCTAAATATCTTGAATGATTTCTCTTAAAGGTATGACTTTGGAATTATATCTGCACAGTTGTACGCTTTGTTTCTATCATGGTAAAGGAAACCATATCAGTAAATGCTTCCGTTTCAGCATCTGGAGTCTTTAATTAAGGCAAGAATACCAAGGATCACTTCATTGATTAATAAAAGATCAGTTTATCGAGGAACTTGAATGGTAGATGGACCGCCTTGGATGGGCAATAGCTGTGGATGCTGGGGTGAACTGCTTGTATTTGCCATTGTTGTTTTGAATAAGAGACAATTCACCATCTTGTGGTGACTGCAATGATGCAATTTGAGGCTCAGTTGTACACTATTTTGGAAATTTGCCGTGCATTTGACAAGATATTTTAGGATCATCCGGAGGGAGGGTATGGGATCTTTCTTTCTTTAGTTCTCTTTTGATTTTTTGAAATACAAGAGAAGAGTTTTCATCTTTTTTTCTATCTTGACTTTTTCTCATGCGCCTAGGTTTCCTGCTCTTGTTAACTTGCCTATGAGAGGTTTGCTGTTCTTGTTTTTTCTAGTTTGCATCTCCCTTTAGGCCACTTGCACTGCCTTTGTGTTTCTGACATTGTGGTAAACTCTATGTTGCAATGTAATGTGGTTGGTAAATGGTTCTTATCCGGAAAAGTGGCTAAGTACTTTTTAACAGTCATATTTTGGATGGATAGGGCAAATAATACTTGACAATTGTCACCATCAATTAATCTACTTCTTTATAACTTGTTATTCTGTACACAGAATGTTTGAGAGCTTTACTGTAGATTGTGCCTATCAATTTAATGATTGCAAGCCATTTGAATTCTGTTGCCATACAGTCCCTGCTTGAGAAATAAATAACTGTGATGAGTGTTCCTGGACCTGTGTAGTCATGTGCTGGCTGGTTTGGATTAGCAACAGCCAGGTAGCTATCTTTGCACCTGCATTATTGTATTTTCTTTCTTTATTTCATGTTAGTATCTGTGCTACATTAACTTGTAGAAAGGTTATTGTTCGATTGTTGACAACTTGCTTGAATGACAGGTTCACTTTGTCCTCAAGGAAGGTCCATTGGAGAATACCAGGTTAGAGCAATATACATTTTTTCCTATTCTATCTTAGGGGGTTAAATTTATTGACTTTTTTACCTTTTAATTGTGGTTGGGCAGGAGTTGAAACGATTTCCCAAGTTTACAGTCCACAATAGCTGCAACTGCCAATGAGGCTTTGGAAAGGTTTCAAGAAAATAGTAAGAAGACAGTCATTAGACTGGTGGACATGGAATCTTCATACTTGAATGTAGATTTCTTCAGGAGATTTCCTCAGGAAGTGGAAAAAGTAGGTAGCGTTGCTGGGGCAAATGCAGCTGCTGCCACAAATGTTGATGGCTATGCAGAAGGTCATTTTTGGAGGATTGGATCAAATGTATCATCTTATATTGATATGGTATCTGAGACATTCAAGAATGCTACCAAAGGCTGTGGCTTATTGTCAAGTTAAAGAGGTGAAACAGTGTTTGCTAAATCACTTCTACATGCAAATCGGGAAGAAAAAGGTATATATTCTATTCTTGCCTGGAAGATAGTTTATGGAAAACTCCTCTTGCGAAAAGAATTTCTATGTGGAATAGTTAAATAGGTGATTTGTAGCGGAGTGCAGCTTGATCACTTAATCATAGGCAGCAACCTGCCTAATCCTAAATCTTTAGCTTTGCTGCAAGACACTCTATGGAGCTTAACCTCAATGTCTGGTATCGCAGGGTAAGCAGATTTCAGAGTTGTTAATGAAGATCCAACATTGATGGAGAGGAGACTGCAATGTGCAAAAAGGCTTGAACTTACAAGAAAGAACGGGATGAAATTGATTCTGTATCATGGGCAAGATGACGACAAGGGAGTGAGATGCATGTTGGAGACGGTTTGTACTATAATTCAACTTGATGGTCTGATTGTCGAGTCATTTGACAGCTGATAATTCTTTGTTGTTGTACAATTTATTCTTACACTACGAATCTGATGATGGAGATTACTAGGTTTTTGTTTGTCTGCTATGCTATTCTGGATGGTATATGTGACCTACATTAATGCGAATACGAGTATTATTTGCCTTGACATCTTTTGTCGGATCTAAAATTTTGTTTTCTCAGAACTATTTTGGCTAGGTATGTTTCCATTATTCATGAAATGAGTAATACTAATGTACTAACTTGAAATATCTATAATTTTCGAAAATTTGAATCAAGGATTTTGATGGTACTAGGTTTGGCTTGTCTACTATGTTGTTCTGTATGGTTTATGTGCCCTGCATGGCTATATTAGTGCGAATAAGAGCAGGTATTCAACATATATTAATTTGCCTTTATCTTTTTCTCGGATCTAAAATTTTGTTCTCAGGACTATTTTGTTTATGTGTTATGGGGTGATTTATTCTGGAGATGAGTATGAATGAAATTGCTTGAAATATCTTTAATGTTTGAAATTAAATCGTCAGGGATTTTTTATGTTAAAATTTCATATGGGTAGCTTTTTTTTCAAGAACACAATGGGAATGTAATCTTCCAACATCTGCGAGAAAGGTGCAACATCGAACTGCAGTTAACTAACGTAAGTTACCCAAATTGAATACCTCTTTTCTTTTGTACTCGATGGAATTTGAAAGAGTGTGAAATAAAGAACTTGGGAGAATTCTATGGTTATTCTTAAATATTATACTATTATATTTTGAATACTTATATAATATGAGGTTAAATACGTTTTATTCCCTTGAATCATAATCTTAGGTGCATTTTGTCTGCTGAATTTCAACAATATATACCTTGCCCCCATTAACATTTGGTCAAAGAGAATAATTTCAAACATTGCACAATTTAAATACGAAAAGACAAAAAGAGCCCAAACAAAATGTGCGGTAATCATTTTACCCTTAGGCAGCCAGGTGAATAACTATGTTTCCAATTTTGCCCCTTTGATGGAGAGAAAAATTAGCCTGAATTTGTGAAATAAAATAGGGAATAAAAAAGAAAAAGTATTGGTCTCTCGAGCAACCAAAAAACATTAACCCCAAAAATCACTTCTCTAGTACAATGGGAGATTTGGTCCTGTTTTCTTCTCTAGCGGACCAATTGCAGGTAATAGTCATGCACCGGATGGAACTGCTAAATGAATGCTAATCACTAATTCTCTTTAAATGTTATTTATTCTTTTGGCTAGTTGGTATTCGTCTTGAATTATCATGGCTTTTGGTTTAATTTCATGACAAACATCGACATTTTATGAAAATGTCTTTTTGGATGGTGGGATGTTATTGATATAAGCTGCTTGATTATATCCAAATAATCCATATTTGGATGCTATTATGGTGATGAACAATGTACTCTTATTTACATATTATTACTCTAATACTCACTTAACTAAATATTTAACAATTTTAGTGAAACTCAAAGGTTTGAAAATTATATATAAAAAAAAAGAAAGAATATTAGTCCAACTACAAAAAAGTTCCTTGTAATTTATTCAAAAATATATTTTATGATGTGAAACACAAGTCTTAGTTTTTTTCTATGATATGCAATATAGGTCTATTCGTATAATCAATAAATCATTATGTCATGGGAGAAATGATATACGTAATTAGGGGTAGTAATTTCGGACACGACACGACAACATGATATGAACACAATACGAAATTAACAGGTCTAAATAGCTCGATCCGAATTTAATTGGATTACTATCAATTCAATCCATTAATGACCCAAATGAAATGAGCCCTGTCATTTCAATTTACTAGTTAACCCGGTAACTCAATATGGTCCGTTTAATCTGTTAGGATATCGGATAACTTCATGACCCGTTAATTAATTGGGATATTTTTAAAAAATTTGACCAAATAATACACTATTTGATGGCATATCGTGTCATTCGGGTCAATAAATTCACGAATTAATTATGGGTTATCGTGTCATTCGAGTTAAACTTAGTAACTTTTGTATTAGTATAAAAAGTTTAACAAGTTATTAGGTCGTTTCAGGTCAACCCATTAATAAACGGGTCATGACACGATATGAAACGAATGTTAAATGGGTCGCGTCCGAATTCAATTTTTCTGATTCGAATTCGATAAAGATCCGATACGACAGAAACTCGACACGATTCATTGCCACCCCTCATTGCTTTTAAACGACACCCACATTTTCTATGATAATGCTCAATTGGCCATTTGAGAAGCATGAGTTTGAATTGCCGGGACTTAGTTGTGTGTTATTTATTTCCCCTTGCTGCCTGGAGAGAATATAATAGAAACCTATGCTTCAATTAAATGGAAGAACGAAGGAACGGTTGAATTTTAGTCATTATTGTCACCAGATAAAAAAGGACAATTTTGTCCACAAGTTTTAACGGAAACACGGAGGAGCATTGAGTGTCCAAATACTTCACAGGTCAGCATTAATTATTCAAAAATTCAAATGAAATTTTTGTAAGAGAGTAAAGTGTACGTTATTGTAGTTCAAGGGATAAAGTGCAATTGAGATCATATTTCAAAGCTAACTTTTTAGACCTTAAATTTTTGTTACGTGTGCCACTTGCTAACTTTTTAGACCTTAAATCTTTATTACTAGTACCATGGCAAGTTAAAAATTTAGTGCAAGATAAACTCACAAACCTACCGAAAATTGATTTGCATATGTACCCTGTTTGATAGGATCACTTTTCTCATTCAGATATTTATTAGATTAATGTGCAACTTTTGAAAATGAGAAGATACTACATCAATTTTCAAAATATGAAATAACCCATCACTTAACTTAATTACAATACACATGACTCGTGAGTATTTCTAATTAGCTATATCTTTGTCATATTCAATATCTTGTGACTTTATTATGTTGCTTATTGTTTTTGAATCGAATAGTCGTTAAAAAGTCATAGTAGTATGTTCTCGAAATTTTAAATCATCTAAAATACACAACGTAAACTACAACAAATCATGTTTTATATAAATAAAACATGAAACCAAAGCACACACCAAATCAATTAAATTTACATCCTTCTAGCAGTTAAAGTACGGAGTTAATTACACTTTACCCTTTAAACTCACATCCCGGTTGCACTTTGTCCTTTGAACTAAAACAACATATAATTTACCGTCTCTAAAATATTTCCCAATATAAGTAAATATAGAAGGATGATGTGAAAATTTGTTTAAACAAAAATGCCCTTTGAACATCTACAATTTCAATTTTTGAACAAAACTGGTTTCCATTTATTTAATTTTTAAAGATTTAATATTATCTCTTTTTTAAAAAACAAAATTTGCTCGATGAAATAATTTAATTTGTTTACGGTAACTAAACACATTAAAAATAAAATTAGTAAGTAAAATATTTTACTTACTACTTATATTTTCATTATGTTTACTTATTGTAAAATAAACTGAACAAAAAATATTTATAAAATACTTCTTTTTGTTCTCACTTTTAGAAATGAAGAAATTAGTGTATAATTTAACTATATTTTACTTACTAATTATATTTTCATTATGTTCACTTATATAAAATGAAACTGATTAATCATACATATAAAACTTTTTTTGTTCTCTCTTTTAGAAATGAAGAAATTAGTGTATAATTTAATTAATGAAAATGTGATCATAATTAAAAAAGGGTAATGTGGACAATTTTTTACAGGGCATTTTTGTCAAAATAAAATTTTACAATATTTCTATTAATGAATCTTTAAGGGGGCAAAATGTATATTGTTTGGGTTTAGGGGTAAAGTGAAAGTAAAATGTGAGTTCATGGGATAAAGTGTAATCAATCCTAAAACATATATTTTTCACGAGACAAAGATCGTCTATTTACCCTTAAAATATAGAATTTGCAAAATACTTTTTAGAATTCAAAATCGTTTGTAATTCATATCATGTTTTGTATAAATACCTTGCCAAAATAAGAAAGAAAAAAAAAAGTTTCACTGTTTGATTAAAGAATATTAAATTTCACTAAATTGGATTACTATATAGTTTAAATTAAACATATAAATTCAACGGTAAAGTTTTTCTTAGTGAATTGATTTTTGAATATGATAATGTATTTAGTAAAATTTTCAAAATTCTTGTAAATATTGTTTATGTTTTTCCTTAAAAAGAATAAGACTTTGTTTATTTTTCCATAAAAAGAATAAAATATTTGTTTTCTACACCATAAAAATTTTCAAAATTCCTTTTTGTTTATTTTTTTCCTTGGCTTCCATAAAAAGCAAAAAAATTATACACCTATACCACCCATGGATGCAATCTAGATGTCAAGCGCAGGTTGCCAACTGCCATTTTTTCCCCAAACTTTAGAAGACCATGACATCATGATTTAATAAAAGACTCACTTTTTTTCCCCCTAATTTTTTTAAGGGAAATTTGCCAAAATAGTCCCTCAACTTTTTTACTTTAGCCAAAATAGTCCCTCAACTTTTTTTGTAGCTAGAATGGTCCTCCAACTTTTTTTTTTTAGCCAAGATAGTCCTTTCATGTGAAATTTATAAAAAAAAAAAAAAAAAATTATGGTGACTACACCATAAAAGGACTTTTTTGGCTAAAAAATAAAAGTTAAAGGACTATTCTGGCTAAAAAAAAAGTTGAAGGACTATTCTGGCTACAAAAAAAGTTGAGGGACTATTTTGGCTAAAGTAAAAAAGTTGAGGGACTATTTTGGCGATTTTCCCTTAAAAAAATTAGGGGGAAAAAAAGTGAGTCTTTTATTAAATCATGATGTCATGGTCTATCTAAAGTTTGTGGTGCTGTTAAATATTACAATGTCTTCAACTGGAGGATATCATGTGAATGAGGTGATTGAAAGGATAAGTAGGGATATTGATGGTCATTTCTATTAGCAGCAGGTCTTTCAGATTTTGAATTTTGGGGAGTGAATTATAACCTGCACATTTTATTGCAGATACAGAACAAGCCACAGTTGGTAGTATTGTCTAACATATTTACGCTTCCAAGGTCACAGTTTCGAGTCACTAAGAATAGATTCTCTTTTTTAAAAATGAAAAAAGAAGAATCTTTGAGTTTGGGGTCATACGGATTATTCAGATGCCAGCAATCTTGTTTAATCTAGTCATTATTCAGATGCCAACAATCTTTATGCGGCATTGTCTCCCTTTTGCCCTTAAAGAATAATGACAGTGGTTAATGAAGGGAAAGGGGCCTCGGTAATCAGATTATACCAGACTATAAATTTAGTTCGAACTCAAAATGAAAGGTCAACTTCTAATGTTACAACATATAAATGTTGATTAGTTATGCATCTATAGTCTATCAATTGTAGCACTTAAAAGTACCCTGTACTGTAAATTTGTAACACGTTAGATAAATATTTTGAAATCAGTGTACATATCTTGTGCGAGTGTATGCATTGTACAAGATAATTACCTTTATAGTCATTGCTTATTTAAGAAGCACAAGAATCAACCAGCCCACTCGAATCATTGTTTATGGCTTGCTCAAATCTTCCTTTTCAATCCCTAGTATATTTTTCTCCTACCATGCAGCAAGTGATCTTGTGAAGTGTGTTGCTCAATATAGTTTACATCAAACTTGGCCTGCTTTGATATTTTGTGGTATGTTCTGCTGTTTACATGGCAGAGTGCTGCTTCATCACTTAATCGCAATGTCCGATATCGCAGGTTAAGCAGCTCTCAGAGTTATTAGATGAAGATCCAGCATTGATGGAGAGGAGCCTGTGCAAAAAGGCTTTGAATATAGCTTTCGATGAATAGACTGTAGATGGATATATTTCTTTGAATTCTATAATAATCAAACATATTTCAAATTTTCTTTAGGCTTTGAACTGTCTTTCGTTACTTGTGCTAACTGTTAAATTAGACCTTAAACCTTTATTACTCGTGCTTAGACAAGTTAAAGATAAATTCAAAAACCTACAGAAAATTGATCTGAATATTTTCCTTGTCTAATTGGATCATTTTCTCATTCATTTATTAGATTATTCGTGACTTCTGAAAATGAAAACATACTAGATAAAGTTGCAAAATATGGAATAATTACAATATACAAGACATCCAAAATAACCATCCACTCGTGACTCGTGAGGATTTCCAAATAGCTATCTCTTTAGTGTATTCAGTTCTGTATCTTATGATTTTATTATATTGCACACCATTTCTGAATCGAATAATCATTAAAAAGTTGTATTAGTATGTTTTCCAAACTGTAAATCATCCAAAATACACAACATAAACTATAAGAAATTATGTTTTAATACAACATTCAACTACTATTTCCACACTCTAAAAAACCACGGGTCAATTAGATTTCACTTTCTTCTATCGCTAATATAGTATACATTTTCATGGGACAACGATTACTCCATTTAATCCTATATTTACCCTTAATTTTTTTTTTTTTGAAAAATACTTTTACAAATAAAATTATTCGTAAATCACATTATTTCTGTACAAATACCTTGCAAAAAAATTATAAAAAAATAATATTAACAAAAATTTCAATCAAATTAAGAAAAGGTTTGATCTCAAGATTTAAAATTTATTTATTTTTATAGAAAATAACCATTATTTCCAATCATATTAGAAAATGTCGGTATTGTTTCCTTTTCCAAACAACTAAAAAGTTTTGCGGTACATACAAGGATTTGATACATGAGAATGGATTTGGATCCGTCCAATCTATTTTTCCTCCATTTATGTATCCATTTATTTATATGTAAACAAGTAGAAAAATAAGAAAAATAGTTCATGTACGGGTAAAAAAAATTCTATAAAATTAATATTGGATAAAAAATTAACCACCATTAATTTTGACGAGCAAATTACTTGTAAAATAAAGTCTTATACTAAAATATAACTCACACTAATTTTGTGTGGCAAAGTGAAACTAAAAAATCAAGGGAAATTATGAATTTCACAAATTGTTTGGATGAAAACATTAACTCTGTTAAGTCTTGGGAAGACAATTTGTAGACAAAATAAATATAGAATTGACCCTTATTTTTATAGGGGCAAAATGTAATTCAGCCTAAAGTTTATTTTCTCTAAAAAAAATAAAATTTAAAACTTAAGATCTAAACCTTTTGTAATTGTTTGAAAAGTTTGTCTATTTTTGCGTAAAAAGTAAAAGAAAACTAGAAAATTTTGTTTATTTTTTTCGTAAAAAAGAAAAAGCAAAAGAAAAAAAAAAGAAAAAAAAAACGACCGCTACACCACCCATGAAGGAACATGTATAGGTGGGGATGGCAATGGGCCGGTTGGCCGGCTAGATTGTCTAACTCACCCTTTAAGGCCAAACCCAACACACTCTGGCACACCTAAGTATTATTGCGGGCTAGTTCCAACTCGTTTAAGTACCTACTTCAAGGTCCTAGACCTAATTTTTTCCAACCTGTAACCAGCACGGCCAAAAACGTTTCCCATCCCATAACCGACTTAGCTTGCTTCCTAACTAGTGATTGCCCTGCCTCGCCCCGCCTCGCTTAACCCATTGACCACCTTGTTGACCAGTTATTTTTGGATTTTTTTTTTAATATATAGCATTTTAAATGACTTTTTTCCTATAAAATTTATGTATTTTTTCCTTTTGAACTAATATATAATAATTTTTAGAAATAATAATTTTAATTAATAAGTAACAACTTGAATTAGTAATAGTAACTTAGAATAAAGAAGTAGTAATTTAGACTACTTCAAATGAGTAATAACTTGCAATGATAACTAATAATTTGAAATAGTAAGCAATAATTTGAAATATTATGTAATAACTTGATTTAATAATTAATACAGATTTTTTGCTTTTTTAGTTTTATATAACTAATGAAAAATAATGTACTAATTAATAATAACTTAAAATAATAGATAATAATTTAGACTACCAAGTAATATATTTAAATAATAAGTAATAATTTAAAGTATTAAGTACTAATTTAAAATAAAATAAATAATAATTTGGTCTAATATCGAAAGCAGACATCAAAATAAGGATCAACCTGAGTGCACACCAAGATGAGGATCAGCTCGAAGGCCAACCCGTAGGTCAACACAAGCCCGATAAGCCTGAGCATGAGTTTGGCACGGGAATCGGGCCTAAACTAAGCATTTCACCGGACTTTGAGACGAGAGGCCTCGACACGGTGTACTGTCATCCCTACGTATATAGCATTTCTTCTCTTTCTAAAATACAGGTGTGGGATGTTCGCCATATATATTATTATTAACACATTGCCTCTGTGGCCCGGCCTGGCCTCAGCTCCTCCACCATCCAATTACCGTTAAGGCCAAATGAACCAACTAGTTTTCTTAATGGGCAAAAACACAGAGTGGATGGGGGTAAAATGGGAAAGGATTGGACGGCTTGGAGCTTCACTTTCTCTTCAGGAAGAACCTGACGGATTCAAGCTTTGAATCAAGAATGAGAATCACTCATTGAAGTACAGAAGAATGGAAAGAAGATAGCCCAAAAATTGATTGGAGAATGGGAAAATTCTACGATCACGTGAACCATATTAATATACTCCGTAGTAACCATAATTCAAAGATTTGGCCAAATTTGAGTCGACTCAGTCGAGTCGTGACCGGAACAGCTTCCACCAGTCTGATAACACATCGCTTCTCATCAGATATCTAGACTCTGCGGTAACTCAGTGAGACTCAGACGAGTTAGACAGATTCTGCACACTGATTTTTTGATTTGGCGAAACTCGCCCGATTATACTCGGAAGAATTGGAAGAGAGTGAAACTTCCAGGTGCCCGATTATACTTTTTTGAACGAAATAGCGGTAGATCTTCTGTAACAAATCTCATGAGTTTTGGAGTTTTTGTTGTCTGTGTGCAATGGATTTCCTGGTGTTCGAGTAGATTCTTTTTCAATAAAGTATGGAATATTTAGAAATGGGTAAGACTTCAAGGTGTTTGGGTGGTTGGATTTCTGCAATTGACTAATGGAAATATTGAAGAAGAGAATGGATATTCTATAATTGTGATTTGGGGCCACAAGTTGTAGTCTACTCTTAGTCAATCTTTAGTAATTTTAGGAAGGGTTTGGTTTATGGGTAATCGGAATCGGAATGGGAATCATAAACCCCACTATTGGTATGGGTTTATATCATTCCCCCTTACTTGTTTGGTTTAACATAGGAATGGGTTTCATTATATTAATAAGTTCTTCACTTGGCAAGTTTTCAAGTGGGAATGAAAGTAGGTATTTTAACACTTTCATTCCCAGATGAGAAATGCTTCAAGACATTGTCCAAATACCATTATGGGCATCATTAACTTTGATTCCCATTCCCCCTCTCATACCCATAAACCAAACACCTCCTAAATTCTTTAGTTCTTCTCTAATTTATTATAAGTAAATCTTGCAAAAATTTAGAAATTTAATTATCTTCATTTAGTTTTTAATCAAGTTTAATTTTGTTTGATTAACATCAAATTAAGTTCAATTAACATGATTAAGGGTGTGTTTGATAAAACTGAAATCTGATATTTGAAATCTAAACATTGAAAATTAAGTGTTGAAGTCTTAATTTATTGAATTTATAAAGTTGTATCTATTTGATAATCATCTGAATTTGAGTACTGAATTAAAATATTTTATGTGTGTATACATCATAGTCCGATAATAATTTATATTTTATTTATAGAAGATTAATTTTTTAAATATTATATTTTGAATACAAATATATAGTTAATTAATATAGATTATGTGTGCAAGTGTGTTGACATGTGAGATAAAAGGAATACAATGTTGTAAGTGTGTGTTTTTGTGTGGGAGAAGGAATCTATTGTATGCAAGTGTGTAGTTTATGTGTTAAGAAAAAGGAATATAACGTGTACAAGTATACATTTATATGTGATACAGAAAGAATATAGTTTGTACAAATATATTTTTATGTATGAGAGTGACGGAATATAGTGTGTGTAAGTATCGGTTCATGTGTACGAGAAAAAGAATATAATGTGTGCAAGTGCGTGTTTATGTGTGAGAAATAATGAATACAGTTTATGCAAGTGTGTATTATGTGTAATAGCGATGGAATAAAATGTGTGCCCTTATATGTTATGTGTGAAAGAAAATGAACATAGCGTGTGTAAGTGTGTGTTTATGTGTTTGAAAGAAGAAATATAATATGTTCAAGTTTGTTTTTATGTATGAGAGAGAATAAATATAGTGTGTGCAAATATGTATTTATGTGTGAGAGAGAATGAATATAGTGTGTGCAAGTGTATGTTTATGAGTTTGTTTGTATAGGTAAAAAAAATGTGTGAATATGAAATAAAGAAAAATTGAGTGAGTTTTGTTATATAACATATTAAAAAATTCAACAAATTAATTGATAAATTTTTCATTTAAAATTTTGTATAGAAATTAAGTGGCACTTAATGCATTCAGAAGTAAGAAAATTTCGTTATCAAACACACTTAATACAAAAAGTACTTAATGAATTAATTTTAAGCGGTTAATAGGATTACCAAACACCCCTGAATCTAAAATTGTAATCATTAAAAATTGTATTGTTGTTCATTTGTTTATTATTGTATTTTATATTTTTCTAAAATTTTTTCATACCTCTTAAATACATTTTTGGCCTTTAAATTAACTTATCTCTTGAAGCAACTAATACATTTGAAATGATACGTTTTGCAATGATCACTGCGAGTGCGATTTTGAACCATGATAGTGATCTTCACCCACTCTGATTGCTCTCTAGTTCTTCCAAAGCCTCCCACAACTTCGAGTCTTGAAAATCAGTGATAACAAAAGTATCTCTTGCATCAGTCAATAATTTTTCTGGATTTCTTGAAGCTACACCGTCACAACTGGCATCCCAGCCGCAACCCCGGCTTTTGTACCGGATACAGAATCCTTCAAGAAACATAGAAAAATGTCAATATTTCTATAACACTACTATGAAAAGGGCAAAAATACTACCTAAATTTTTTTAACAGAATCGTTTAAGTCACACGGCCTCATGTCTTACATCCTATATTAATACCACGTGTACTCTAACATAATAATACTTATAAAGACAGAATACAAGTGACAAATATCAAGATATGAGATAGGAGATTAGTGAGATAGAAGATATGAAATGATGGTTTAATGAACGTCTATGCCTTACCTCAAACACGAAAGCATGTTCAGGGGAAACTCTGAGTGCACCAAGAGCCTTCAAGTACGGGTCAGGGAAAGGCTTTGCCCGTTCGCATTCACTTCCGATGACTAGTAGTTCGAAGAAACTGCCAAGGCCCAGCATAGAAATTATTAGCTCAGCATTTGGTCTAGGGGCATTAGTAACTGCAGCTCGCTTCAGACCTGCGATCTTCAATCCATTTGCATAACTTGTCAAGGCCATTTGCGGGTTTTAATTGTTCTGATGCCAATCTACACATTAGCAGAAAGTTATTAAAAGCCATGTCTCCAAATTTCTGTACCAGACTTGGTCCTGCCAAGTGTATCTAAAGTTCCATAAATTAAACGTTTTTAAAGCGAAAATCGTAGACATTACTCATAATTTCATACACAGAAATTAGATCATTGAAAAAACATACAATGTCCTTTTATGTTATAAACTCCTAGAAATTCCAGTAGGACTTTGATATCAGTCTCAAAAAAGATTGGATTACTTGAGGTCTAGAATTGGTTTCTTAGCTACAAGTTTGATCAAACTTAGTTTATAGACAATGTCTTGCATTTAGTGACACACTATATTCATATTATCTTGGTTATTAGGATCTCACCAAGCAAATCTATTAAAGAATATGAGATTCTATCTCAAAATCAATTGGTAGTAAGTGAGATGGTCCATGAACCTTCAGATTAATTAATATTAGGATCTATTGCTAATCAATGTGAGATATTTACTTTGACAAAATCAGTCTAGAAATACCTGCGAAACATATCCTCCTTATCCTCCATAAATTTCATGGCTTTATCAAATTCCCAGTTGGGAAAGAGTACGCGACAGAGTTCATCATTATGCATGCCACTAATGTTCTTTATGAAAAAATCCTCTGTAATCGGCTGGCCACCATTGAAACCTACCTGTTACACGTTCTTACGTTATCTGAAGAACTTATAACAACAATTAAGTACTTCCAACTGACAAAACAGAAAGTGGAAAACAATATATATGAAGTTCAAAGGAAATGTTAAAACCTCTTTGAAGCATTTCTCTGAAGGCATAATAGTGGATAGGATCTGAATCACACAATGTGCCATCAATATCAAATAGTATCGCTTCCAAAGGAACGACAACAGAGAGAGTATTCTTGCTTCAGAAACATAGAACTCTTGTTAATGTTGCTAAAAATTGATCTGCTTACAAGGAATACAAAACAAAGGATACAAAACATAGAAACTACAATGACCTTCTCTAGTGAAATTTTCTTATACAAGTTAAAATTGATCAAGATGCATATATGCAAGAAACAAGATGCTTAGGAGGTAGGATCAAGTACAGATTTTCCATAAAGGATATACCAAGCATAGTTACTCTCTAGCATCTCGTACAGGCACAGATATGCGATACGTTATTTTGTCAAAAATATATTATGTATAATTGTATATATAAACTTGTAGGTGGTATGCGGTATTAACGTGTACGAATTTATACGTAATATGCAAGGTTACCTATCGAATTACTTAGCTCGTCGCTATGTTACCAAGTAAGTAAATGTGCTCAATAAAGTATCCTGAAAACATTATATGATTTTGCTGCTATTTGCAAACTTTCTTAATCAGTTGGTGAATTTTTACTGTCACAACCTTTCAAAGTTCTCTCCATATATTTTATTACTTTTTAAAATAGAAGAAACAATCAAGGTCTATAAGAACTTGAAATCAAAAGGCTCTTGACACTAGAGCAATATATACATTTGCAGAGCTGCCTCTACAGATTGTAAATGGTAATGCTGCATTCAGTTCTTGGTAAGGCCTAATTACTTAGACATTTTTTTTTAAAGGAAAAGCAGATCCCCCAAACAAAAAAGGATTATATTATATACTTAGAGCATAATTTAAGTACTATAACCATTAAACTTCAGAATATTAGTCAAGTAGAGTTCCCAAGAAAGCTGTAATTGTACTTCAGAATGAATATATAGTCTATTGAAGAAGTAAGAAGGGAAAAGCCAAAGGAAGAGCATCATAATGTATAGTGAATCACCTTAGCACTGGCAGGGATATTGATTCAATGGACATCCGAGCCGGAAGATCTACACTTTTAATGGGAGGGGTAGAAAAATTACTATTATTATTTCTGGAAAAAGGTCTCGTGTAAAGGAAGTTCTTGGATATAGCAGAGACTGATGGCGAGAAAATGTGATGACCAGTTAGACTTGGCATGAGTCCAATTTGTCGTATGAAAATGAATTGTTATTTTGCAGTTAGGAGGGAGAGTTTGTGGGAAAGTCAGACTCTCTCCCTCTATCTTCTCTGTGTGTATGTGTGGTTCTGTTGTTTTATCAGTTGGACCAAAAACAATTTTGTCAGCTCACAACTAACTGTATTGAGCACAACTACTCTTGTGGTTCGCAAGGTTGATTGGTTTGTCTTAATGGCACACACATATACATATATGGTATATCCTATCCGATGCTGTTTTGGGAAAATTTTAAGGGAAAATCGCCGAAATAGTCCTTCAACTTTTTTAATTTAGTCGAAATAGTCTCTCAACTTTTTTTGTAGCCATAATGGTCCTTCAACTTTTATTTTTTAGCCAAGATAGTCCTTTTGTGGTGGAGCCACCACAAAAATCTCTTTCTTTTTTTATAAATTCTACATACACCCCTTGTGGTTTAGTTATTTTTCACATTAGACTAATTTAAAATTTTACAAAATTTTATGGCCATAACTTTTTTTTTTTAAAAAAAGGCCTAGTGATTGACTGAGGGGATCTAGCAGTAGCGTTAGTGGGTGGCAGTTGGTATCTCATAGGTGGGGAGAGGCACTTGGGTGGCTGAAGGAGTGGTTCTAGAATTTGGATGGGTGATAGTTTCGGCTAGGAGAATGAGAAGTGGGAAGAATTAGGATTTTAAGATTTTTTTTGGCAAAAAATAAATTTTCATTTTTTTAAAAATTGTTTTGAAATTTTTTTTCACCCCTACAAATTAATTTCTTTCTTATTTTTTCCAATTTAAATTATATAGGGGTTATGTAGAAAATAAGTAAACTTTACACATATGTGAAATTTATTAAAAAAGAAAAGAATTTTTATGGTGGCTCCATCATAAAAGGATTTTTATAGTTAAAAAATAAAAGTTGAAGAATTATTCTAACTAAAAAAAAAAGTTAAGAGACTATTTTGATTAAAGTAAAAAAATTGAAAGACTATTTTGACGATTTTCTTAAATTTTAAAATGGAATTTATCTATGTTGCCTTTCTTTTTTGTATTCAACCTTTGTGTCGACTATATGCGGCGCACGGGAGGTGGGGGTTTGGACAATGGTACTTGACAAGGAGTCCATTATCGATTGACGATCGATGTTCTAAAATAGTATTTTCTCACCCATAAAAGTGACATAATTCTCATTTTTACTTGTTTTAAAATATTTGTCATGTTTAAAAGTCAAAGCATAATTATTACTTATTTTTCACTTTTATGCTTTGTTTTTGTTTTTGTTTTGTTTTTTTTTTTTTTGTAAAAAATTATCCTAAACCGTCCAAAATTTGAATTTAGAGATAAAATTGAAAAAATTTAAAAATTATCACGTTCAACATATTATTTTTAAAAAATTGAATACTCGAAAGAAACAAACAATATGTTACGAAAGAAGTATTATTAAAGGTAATTCTATAGTTTCGATACTGTAGTGTTGAGATATGTAGACTTATATTCTAATTTATAAACATACAAACTACAAACCTAAAAATCAACACTACTTTAGGACAATAGAATTTTCCATTCCTAAAATATCCTAAAAGAGCCAACAAGAAAAAGAGAAAAAAAATAGAAAGGGAGACGGAGTTCATGGGATTGAGCCAGGTGTGATTAAAGAAGTAGGAGGCAAACCAAACCCAGCACAGTTGTACTTTGAGGCCTTCAATTCTCAGAATCACAAATTTACTACTAGTAGTACTATATAGTTGTTTATGCTTCTAGGCTAAAATGTGTTGCAGGTCTTTAAATCTTGAAACTTCATCAGTGGAGCTATTATTATTATTATTATTTTTTTGGCTTCAAATGTATTGCCAAGTGCTTCTTTTTCCAATGGCAAGAATTGTTGCAATCCTTCAACAGCTGCAACAAATGTACAACTGCAAAATTCAGTTAACCAAAACGCAAAGTTGCTGAATTCACTAAATTGATTATACTGGTTCATGCCCTCTACTGGTGTATCAAATGGAACTGATTGATCATCATCTGGTTTGTTATAGAATAATTCAGTTTGTTTGAGTTGTGATCCTACATAACTCGCCAAATTAGTATATTTATTGCAATATCGAAGCCATTCTCAGCTCGATTTTATTCATAGTTATCAAAACATACATTACTCTCTCTCGTACGTTGCATTAATCGTACAGCATATGTAAAAATTATATAATATATATATGCACTCAATTTATGATATGCATTACTAGTATGCACAAATCAATACGCAATTCGCACGGTTATCTGTTGAATTAGGTGACTACGGTTTCATCCACTCTGATTCATCTCTAGCTCTTCCAAAGCACACCACAACTTTGAGTCTTCAAAATCTGTGATAGCCAATGTTGCCCCTGCCCCTCAGTAGTTTTTCGAGGTTTCTTGATGCTACAGCTACTACTGGCATTCCAGCTGCAACCCCTGCTTTTACTCCAGATGCAGAGTCCTTCCAAGAAATAGGATAGATATTAGACTTCTTCAACATTAACTACCACGAAAAAGCATAAAAGAAGTTCTATATATTACATAATCTTATGGACAACGTAGTTAAATGAAATGTCTAATTATAAACCTAACCTCAACAACAAAAGCATGTTCAGGGGAAACTTCAAGATGATCGAGAGCCTTCAAGTAGGGGTTCGCTTGCATTCGCTCCCAAGGACTGTTGTTTCAAGGATAGTGTCAAGGCCTAGCATAGATATTATTAGCTCAGCACTTGCTCTTGGAGCATTAGTAACTGCAGCTCGCTTCAGACCGTGATCTTCACTCCATTTGCATAACTTGTCAAGGCCATTAACTGGTTTTAATTGTTCTGCTGCCAATCTGTATGTTTCCAGAAATTTATTATTGTCATGCAGTCTTAAAATTTGAGCCTTACCAAACTATATTTCAAGTGATTTCTTTTCCTCCTGCCCCCTACCTAAATTGGCAAGTTCCAATAAAGACTTTGGTTCCTAGAAAGAAACAGGAGTTCACCTCGATGCTAGTTCACAGAGTATAGTTTGCAACATCTTTGGGTGAACTCCTCTAAATCCTTAGGCATTACTGATACAACTGTAAAAAATGGGTCTTTTGAAACAAATGCAGATATAAGGTTATAACTTGTAAGAATAACTAAACTATTCAATATTTGAATCGAACTACAGATTCAATAAGAGTATGTAATCAATCAAATTTGAGCAAAAGTTAGTGTTCGTTATCTTTTTGAACCTGACTTGAACTCAGCTCAATAAGCATTTATATGTAAAAACTTCAATCTACTTGAACTCTATTCAAACTTGACTCAGTAAAAATTGTTTGAGTTCAGTAGCCAAACTTAAACACGCTTACAAGTTTGTTAAAATAATCATGAACACATAATGCTCGACTTGTTTAGATCCCTTCACACCCTATGCTCATAGATGTTAATTATATCAGGACTACCACATTTATCCCAAATCAGCTAGCACTACTAATTTGATCAACATCTTTAACACTAATTGGCAGTTGGCACACGCCACACACACTATATCAAATTATCTTATCAGTTAGGTCTACAGTATCTTACGAAGCAGTTCAGTCTGATGATACCTGCGAAACATTGCCTTCTTATCGTCCATAAATCTCATTGCTCTATCAAAATCCCAGTTTGGAAAAAGGAGATGACAGAGTTCATCATTGTGCATACCGTTCATTCTTTTAATGAAAAATTCTTCCCTTATCGGCTTTCCTCCATTGAAACCTACCTGTAGTAATAGATTCTTACATTACTTGGAACAACTTTTGGCAAGAATTAACGATTCCCAATTGGCAAAGAGAAATGTACAAAACAAATCTTATCAAGTAAAAAGAATAATGTACAAGCACAACAACCTCTTGAAGCATTTCTCTGAAGGCATAATAATGGATAGGGACTGAATCACATAGGGTGTCATCAATGTCAAACAGAATTGCTTCCGAAGGAACACCAACAGATAGACTACTCTTGCTTCAGAAAGGTGGAATTAATTATTGTTAGTTTTTGTTAGAAGTTAGAAAAATTTAATAATAACTAAAACACCTAAGTGCATAAAATCGAAACAGATAACTTGAATATAATACCATGGGTTATAAGCTACCGATAACTTGTAAGATAAGTTGATATATTAATATTTGGGTTCGAGCCAGCATGATCAATTATGCAAGTACGTTAACAAAACAACATATTAATAAAATCAAGAAGCAGAAAAAAGCAATTACCATTGCAGCGGTTCAGAAATTGATTCACTGGACATCCGAATCTGACGAGCAACACTTGTTGTAATACAAAAATGGAATCATTAATCTTCGTAAAAAATTGTTGATCATTGTAGTATTAGAAAATGATGAGAAAATGTGATTACCAACCATACAAGGCATTTTTACTTAATTTAGCAGTTTGGAAGGTGCTTGATTCTTCTAAGTTTTCATGTTGATTAACAACCTACTCTTTTGGTTCACGTTTATTTATTATTATTTTTTCCGAATATAAAATGATTGGAAAATACGACAAGGTAATTATTAGGTGGAGTAAGTTTTGACTACTCATTATGCAATGCGGGGTAGGTATGATAATCGTTGAAATGACTGAAAAGTAGATAGGTTTCAATACTTTTCAATCATCTAATATTCTATAATACTCACTCTATGAGGTGAGTAGCAAAGAATTCCCTTTGAGCATAGTAATGAGAGTTTTTACTTCTACTCGCTATAAAAGGTTTGATTTATACGATACTTGAAATTTTTTTGATTCGGTGTCATTTGAACAAATAATTTTTTTTTTTAGTATTAGATTTTGAATGGTATTTCAGTCATTACATTAGCCAAATGTGATCTCAGTAAAAACTAATATTAATTTTTTTAAAATTTTCTGACAAATTCGATGTGAGTAAATGTATTAAATGGATGACTTAAGTAAGAACTCATTCGACCATGTGTGATTTTTACTTTACTTTATTGATACCGTATTTACTGAACGTGAAGTAGTAAAAATAAAAATAAAAAACAAAAAGAAAATAATTTTTAATTAGATGAGTTCGCATTCAGTGCAATACAATCTCCACGGTAGATGAAATATCATTCAAAATCAACATTGGTAAAGAATCATTTTCTCAAATAGCACCGGGTTAGAGTTTTCTCATCTTTTGTTACACTTTTGTTAAACTTTTTGGTATTACACTCATGTTACACTATGTGATTGTGTGATATTATGTTACACTATGTGATAGTATGATACTTGTCCCTTATTTAATATTTTTTTTATATTAGAAAGACTATATCATTCTATCACTTAATGTAATATGAGTGTAATATTAAAAAAATATAACAGAGGATTCCAAGTGGATTTATACTATAGTTACCTGAAAAATACATTTGATTGCGACTCCATTCGTAGATTTCGTAAAAATTAGAGAAGACATATAAACTATAGTGTCAAATAATATCAACATATTCTATATATACTCTATATGAGTGGTGTCTCATTTCACATTATATTTCCAAGTTACTCAACGGATGTAGGATAAACTGTCATTATGGTCCAATGTAAGTCGAACTTCAGCTAAAGTAAGGTTTTTCTGAAAATAATTATTTGGAAACGTTAAATCAAACTCATTATATGTGGTAAGTTCATATACATGTTTCCATTTTTATTGTTTTCTAGAAGTTAAATTTTAATTTTACCATATTTACGAAATTCAATCCTTTCACTAACATTGTGAAATATCCATAACTCAGTCAAAATTTATTTAAGCCTTTATTCTATTATTATTATTATTATTTTGAGTGTCACTGGTATCACAAATGTTTTACTTGCGTAACTTCCTAATATTCAGGAATTTTGCTTGGAAAAAATTGAAGTACCTGAAGCAATAGAATATTAAATGTGATGGATTCTCGTGATTCATTCTATAATCCTCAAACTTCTAATTTTTTCTATGAGTAAAAGCATGAATCACTAGCTTAACGACTCTCTTAACCTATTTAATAGCCATTTTTGCCATCAGGAATCCTGGACTTCAACAGAAAATCAAGAAATATATTTTGCACATATACATTTGCATGAATCCTACAAAAGAATAGACGAATAAAGGAAAGGTTATTTACTAGCTAAACAAGTCGAAAAGTGCACGAATTCATCATCACTTTACCTCCTAAAGAGAAAACATTGAAGGCCTAAAACATTTGCACAAGTGGGAGTTCCCACAGATATAAAATGTCTCATCAACTCCACTTTTCTTCACCACAGATAAAAAGGATAACAGCTAGACATCTAAACAAAAGGAAGCTGGGGCTGCCATAGATTCAATATCACCGAAGGGCCAGTAAAATGGCAATGGCATCTAACTGGAGTTCTAAAATCCAAGGATAATTGTCAAGAAAGCATCCTTAACCGAAATTCCACGTTCATCTTACAGCCATTAGATCCTTATGATGGCCTAGTTATTTGTATAATTTCTGCTAAACTGCTAAACAAGGTCAATGAAAGTCTGCCATATACAAATCCTTCCAAGTATGCTCTAAATCAGCCTTGCATCTGAGAGTCGGTTAAAGTCGTTAAACATTATGTCATTAATTTTGTCCACACCAATATCAGAAATGGGTTCAATGGGCAGCTCATCACCATCCAGGACTCTGCTCAAAGGTTCTCTACTGAATTCATCTGCAAAACAAAGATCAATAATAAGATCAAGTTAACTAACAGAAATTCTTTTTTACTTTAAACTAATACAGCCCTTCTGATACTTCAGAATGTAAGAGGCCTGAAAAACAGGCTAGGCTTTTTTATTATTTTTATGATACTTGTGTCTGCAGCCTTGTTCTCTTTTCTCATTAAAAGTAACATGTCACATTCATTTATCAGCAATCACCTTCTGAAGCCGATACAATCACCTCATACCATAAACTCGTATGTGCTTGAAAGCAATCAAGAATGTCAAAAGAGCAAGGAAGATATCAAAGAAGCATGACAAAAGCCAAGTCATAATTACCAAACATTATACTGAAAGATGTAGGAGGTGGAGTAGCCATGAAGTTGAGTCCGATGTAAAATCCAATTGCCAATACTTACCGTCACCATTAAATAAGCTGGCACAGCCAATGCCCAATACCTGAAAGGATCAATACAACTTAGAACAGTTTGCTTTTGTCCTTGAGGTAAGACTGATGTAGACATGTACATAAATATGTATTGAGAAATCTGACTCAGGATTTTGGTAAAAGGTTTGAGGAAAAGTACAATCAATCATAAAAGGATATAAGCTAGTAACAATTGAAAATTCAAAAAGTGAATGAAGTCCTCTCATTAATGGTGCATTCCAGGTTGCCAATCCATATGACTTCATATTACCGAACTTTACCATCTTGAAGTATGCATTCGAAATTATGGCTCAGCTGTTAAAAGTTATGTGGGTAGGCACTAATTTTCATATATCATTTGCATTTGTTCCTTCTACTAAAGTATTATCTAGACAGAAAAGAAATATTATCTAGACAGCAAATCAGTTACAGATAACTAGGCAGGTTCACTAAGTTTGTCATTAGTCATGCCGCTGAACTAAGAAAATAACTTAATGTATGTGAAGCTTTAACTTATAATAACCAAGAGAGTTCAGATTCCGTTAACAGAGTTAACAGAGTGGCAAAGTTAAAAGGAGCTCCAGGGTTCAGAAATGAGCCAAGTTATCTGGCTTACTCACCTGCTAGGGTAGTAGAAGATCCCAACAAAGTGCAACCAATTATCTGGAACATATGCCCACACCAAAAAAATAACTGCCCAAGGAATGTAAAAGAAATCATAAAAAAGAAATCCTTGGAGTTTTGCTGTTTCCAAAGACTTGAGCTTAGAGTTGGAGTAAATGGAGAATTTCAGATATCCAGTTCTTGTTTGGTTCACATGAATTTACAGCGTTTCTTTGTCTACAGAAAAATCAACATAAAATATATTATCCCAGAGACATACCAGCCAACAAATTTTAGTTTGGTGATTAAATTTTTACTCAACTTCTACTCTGTAAGAATTACACAGTTCGAGATGCCCACAGTTTACAGTCACATATTCACCCTTCCAGTTTTTTTATTTTGTTTTTTGTAAAACAAAAGAACTCTTTCTAAAAAGCAAGCAAGATACTCTATTACCCTGGCTATTATCAATGGCAAAATTACAACAAACGCCAATTTCTTTAAATGCTGAAATTGCACGTAGTTGTGCAAATTTTCGTAAGGACCCAGAAAGTCCAAACAAAATAAGGGAACCCACCAAATCAGAGAATATGGGAAAAAACATTTCAGGGACATGAAGCATCCCAATTACCATGAAAATGAATAAATATCTTGTAGGTTTTTTCCCACATATTCTCTGATTCACCATTCACAGCAATGGATTCTGAAGTTAAGACTAAGAACAATTCCTGGATGCAAGAACACAACTACAAAAAAACCAGATTAATTCTCTCTACAACTGTCAAACTTAAATGCTTCTTAGTAAATTGGGTTGAATTGAAATGCAGTTATAAAACCTTATTGGTAGGATTGGCCTAATTATGGACAACATGAATCATTAGTTGTACTTGATGATTGTCGTCCCTTCAACTAGTGTTCCTTGGAAGATTGGAGCAGACTACAATATGAAAAATTGCATCTCATTAATTTGTTCAAGATCACTAATAAGGACAACATCCGAAGAGAAAGCCACCCTGAATACGGTAAAGCTATGCACATAAAAATCAGGTCAGTGAAGTTTCTTAGATTTGAAAAATACATGTGAATCTCACAAAAGTTACAAAGAGAATGTCTTGTTCATGTCGCAAAAATATGAGCACTTCAATACAAAAAATATCAAAAAATTTCTCGAAAGTTCTCAATGCAATGCAATTTTGTTTTTCATAAGAAACAACCAAAGTAGGCAGAGTATGTTTACACGACAGAGAGACAAATAGCACCTGTAGCAACAACAGTAGAAATGGAACCAACAAAACCATAAACTTCAGACGGCTTGGGACCATGCTCTCCAGAGACACCAAATCCGGAGCCCCTGTCATCTCGATACAGAAAAGAACCAGTTGCCCTTCTGTTCTTGGAGAAGACATAAGACTGAGAATCCTTCTAGGACTATTTAAAGAAAGAGGATCTTCCATTTCCTTACGTTTCAGAATCCATTAATCCAACTCAATCTGAGTTGAGGTCATTTTAGACCAACTGCTGCAAGTAAACCCATAAGCAAGGATGATGAAACTAGCAAGGGGGTAAACCAAAAAATTAACGGAAACATGTCTGTCAAAGAAAGAAAAGGAGAAGAAACTCATAAAAACGATGCTTCTTCGTGGAACTCAGAGGCCATCAAAACTTGTAGTACAACATACCCATAAAATGTCAATTAACAAAAATGATGTGCATCACTTCTTGCATCCGTATGTCCTAGATCAAGTTACAGTTACAGTTACAGTTACGTGTAACAACATGAAAGTGTAAGATGTCAATTAACTCTATATCAGAATGCACATTACAACTGCAATCAACAACAACAAACCATAGTTACTTAATTCACTCACTAGCTATTAACTAACTCTACAAATTGTGTGTCAATTCGTGCATAGCTACTAATAACGCGTACCACATACGAGTGCACATATATATTATATAACTTCATACCCATACCCATACCCATACCCATACCATACCAAGTATTTCGCGTATTCGGTAACTGTGCAAAAGACAGTAAATGGAACATATATAGATAACAATACATCGGGAAACTAAGCTAAGCATATAATATCCTGACAATTGGAACGAAGCAATCAGTCGAAGATATCACAAATAAATCTCATCTCACAACAAAATTTATCACAAATTTCAACAAAAAAACAAAAAAGCCGCAGATCCAATATCCTCCGCTGGATGATATTGTTCTGGTGTTCGTCGTCGTACCTCTGAATTGTGGAAATCTCATCACCTGCAGTGCATTCGTTGAGATCGCACCGGAAACTCTCAACGGAAAAAATTGCTGACAAAACGGCCTCAAAGTGTTGGGTGACTTTCGCCGAAACAAATCCAAATCCCACATCGGTTTTTTTCGACTGACAGAATCACTATATAATAAGGAACATACTCGCAACAATCGGGCTCCGCGCAAGTGACAAAACTGGCGAGTCCCAAAAAAAAAGACAACCGTGCCAGTGAAAAGACTATTATGCCCGTCGATGATGGCTTAATAGCAGTCACCCACATCTGCTCGCTCGCCCTCCATGGGTGCTGTAGTTAATTTCTTTTTTTAATTTCTGTTTTCTTTTGATGATTATTTTTATGTCTTTTTTTTTTTTTTTTTTGGGAAAATGGTCGAAATAGTCTATCAACTTTTTTATTTTACCCGAAATAGTCTCTCAACTTTTTTTTTAGTTAGGATAGTCTTTCAACTTTTATTTTCTAACCAAAATAATCCTTTTGTTGTGGAACCACAACAAAAACCTCTTTCTTTTTTTTTGATAAATTTCACATACAACCTTATGGTTTAGTTGTTTTTCACATTAGTCTAATTTAAAATTTTATAAAATTTTATGGCCAACTTTTAAAAAAGAAGATCCAGTAGTTAACTAAAGAGATCTGGCTGTAGGACTAGTGGGAGATAGCGATTGGTGTTTGGGTGAGTGCGGGGAGGCGCTTGGGTAGCTGAAGGGATGGCTCTGGAGTTGGATGGGTGATAGCTTCGAATGGGAGAAGGGGAAGACGGAAGGGATAGGATTTTAACATTTTTTTCTTTTGCAAAAAATAAATGTTTCATTTTTTTTGAAAATTGTTTTGAAGTTTTTTTTTTTTTCCTTTTCACCCCTTCAAATTAATTTCTTTATTATTTTTTTCATTTTAAACTATATGAGGGTTATTTGAAAAAATAAGTAAACCTCAGGGGGTGTATGTGAAATTTATCAAAAAAAAGAAAAAGATTTTTGTGGTAGATCTACTATAAAAGGACCATCTTAGCTAAAAAATAAAAGTTGAAGAACTATTTTGGCTAAAAAAAAGTTGAATGACTATTTTGGCTAAAGTAAAAAAGTTGAGGGACTATTTTGACGATTAACAAAATTTCCAATCAAATTAAATAAGGTTTGATCTCCAGTTTTATTTTTAGAGAAAATAAATGTAATTTATCCACTCATAACCACTTTTCCTTTTTATGAAAATAGTAAACATTATATTAATTAAAATTTAAAAAAATGTTTGATCCCAAGTTTTTAATTTTAATTTTAGAGAAAATAAACATTGTTTCCAACCATATTATAAAATGGTTTGGTCTTGAAAGTGTCAACATTGTTTCTTGATCTAAGATTTAATTTTCTTTTTTTTGTTTTTGTTTTCCAAAAGTTGTACTTTCTTTTTCTTTTCTAAATTTAAAAGTTTGCGTTACACACAATTGGTACATGAAAACATATAAATTATAAAAAATAGAAGGATGTTAAATTTAATTGATCCGTTATTTTATTTTTATTTATTTTTAATTATTATTATTATTATTTTTATTATTTATTTATTTATTATTATTATTATTTTTTTGTAGTTGAGTGTTGTACTCACAAAACATGGTTTGATATAGTTTATGTTGTGTATTTTGGATTATTTATAATTTTCAAAACATTCTGCTACTACTTTTTAATGATTATTCGTACAGATTCACAAACAATATGTAATATAATAGAGACACAAGATTCTAAATATGATAAGCGTTAGTGGTCACGTCAATGGGTCGTGTCGGGTTCTTATCGGATTCGTGTGAGAAAATTTCAACTCAAACACGACTCATTAAATATTCATGTCGTGTCCTGTCATGACCCATTTATTAATGGGTTGACCCGAAACGACCCGTTAACCCGTTATATTTTTTACAATAATACAAAAGTTATTTAGTTTATCCGGTGACACGATAATCTACAATTAACCTGTTGACCCGAATGACACGATATGCCATTAAAAAGTGTATTATTGTGTCAAATTTTTATAAATACCCAATTAATTAACCGGTCATTCGGGTTACCCGATATCTTAACAAGTTAAACGGGTCATGCCGGGTTACTCGTTAAGATAATGGGTTATCGAGTCAAATCGTGGGTTGACACGACACGACTTGTTTAAATTCAGATCATTAACGGTCGACCCGTTAGTAACCCAATTAAATTCGAGTCGAATACGTATTTAAATCTATTAATTTCGTATCGTACTTGTGTCGTGTTGTGTCCGAAATTGCCATCCCTAGTGGTCAGTCATTTTTGGATTTCTTTGGGGAAAATTCTAGTTGAGAGAATTATCTCGTTGTGCTTTTAAGGTTTGTATAATAAAATATCATGTACTTTAAAAACTTGTACTGTACAAGTTCTTAAAGTCAACGAGATGTTTCTGTCAATAAGACTGTAGAATTCCCCTTTCTTTTGTGTATAGTAATTAAGTTAGGAAATTCTACAATCCCGTTGAGGGAACCATCTTGTTGGCTTTAAAAGCTTGTATAATACAACTTTTTAAAGTACATCATATTATACTATACAAACCTTCAAAATACAATGAGATGGTTCCGTTACAAAACTGTAGAATTTTTCTAACTTAAGTGGTGCTTCTTCTATTTCAACTTGGGGCATGTTTTTTGGTTAGGCTGAAAATATTTTTCAAAATTTTCATAATGACAAATATTGAAATTTTTTTTTTAGCTGTAAAATATTTTCAATTTCCTCCCTTTGATTGAAAATAAATTACAAAATTAATAAGTTATTTTTTTCAATAATTCAAAAATAACAATAAATCTCAAATACTTACTTTTTTAATTTCAATTACTAAATTTATTTTTGTTTTCAATTCTTATTCATTCCTTTTCTCTTTATTGTGAGTCCCACAGTAATATAATTATGTTGTGTATATTTACAAGTATATTATCTTATAATTTAACTTTAAATAAAATCAATATTTTATTAACAATAATTACTTGTGAAGTATTTATTATAATTGTTATATATATATATATATATATATTTAAAATCATATTGATAAAATCAAATATGAAAATTATTCAAAAAAATATATTTTAAAATATTTTCATTTTATTATCTAAACATGAAAAAATAATATGGAATATGAACTTTTTTTCATATAAAAATGGTTTTTTTTGTCCAACCAACCGGATCCTTGGTGTAGTATTTTCATTCTCAGAAGTTACAGATAGATGTGGAATAAGCTAATAAATGCATGAAAGGTTATGCTAGAAGAAACGATATATCCATTGCCATTTTTCTGTTGTAATGTGTGTTTATCTTGCACTAATTTTTTAAAGTTGCCTTGGTACACCTAATAAAGGTTTAAGCTATAAACTTAGCTGTCAGCACAAGTAAAGAAAAGACGTTCACGTAGGATTTTAGATTGAATCATACAAATTTAAAAAGGAATTGTAATGTTTGTTAATTTCATGAAAAGTTGCATTGTTTAAAAAATTGAACAAAAAATTGTAATGATTGGTTTAAATTTCATGAAGAAATGTACGTTTTGAAATAGTAATCAATTTTCATGAATGATTATATCTTTCAAATCATGAGACATGTTTATTGACTAGTTGAAATTCCAAATTTATAAATATATTGGTGGTGTAAAATATTCTGCATTACTTCTTCTACCTAAAAGCTAATATTCTTTCTTGTCATTAATTTACACGATTAAATCAACATATTCAAATAATTCTTGTCAATAATATTTGGCAAATGACATCTATTATTTGCAATATAAATGGAGTACTAGTTTTCAACACCTATCCTCATATAGACATAACAGAATTACACTCTAACAAATAGTAAACCCGCCATGTTCAAATAGTTCTCACCACCTAAATTTATAAAATGGACAAACTGACCTATAAACCTCATTCTTCGGTCACTATTAATAACTCCTACTATGAGCTACAACATAAATTAGTAATCAATTCCAGAAAGAAAAATTAAAAATGATATAAAGTCATGCAAGTTTTGATACTAAAGCCAAGCTGCAGATACTGGGGGATATATATGTGACAGAGTTGTTTGTTTCTGAAACATCCCATCTTCATGTTGAAGCATGGTTTTCAGCTCCATCATCTTGATTACGACTTCTATTATGGATACGCTTCTGTCCATGCTTTTGTCATAGCTACCGAAAGTGGTAGCTTCCTGGAGCTTCAACGTCACGGATATTATGACCATTCCTCTTCGCGTGCATCCTCTTTTTCAGACAAGAAGTTTGTACAACTGCCTTGTCCTCTATCTCTGCTAGTATAATCTTAAGTTTTAACTTCACGAATTTCAACAGGGACAGGTTGATTGGCGCCTTCCAAAACTTCAACAAGATCAGAAGCATAGTTTGCATCTTGGCCACCAAAAAATGTGTATTCCACCCTAGTGGCACCTACCTTTCCTATCCTTGCAATTCTATGAATGTAGTCCTCAATACCAGTGGGGAAGTCATATTTATCATAACATTGATATCTTTAGTATCCAATACTCGAGTAGCAACATCAGTGGCCACAAGGACAAGAGACCTACCAATCTGAAATTGGTTCAAGACAAAATCCCTCACTTTTGGATTTGTCTCAATGAATGGAATCATCACCAAACTGGCGAGTAAGGTTGCAAGCAAGTTGATCACACATCTTCGTAGTTGAACAAAAAAATAATTATCTTTGATCTTGGTTCTTGAGATCTCAGTATCTGCTAACAAGCTTCAAGATGGGTGATAAACTTGTTGACCAAATGCTCATCAACATTCCCATTGTTCACCTAAACTAGATTAGCTAGGAGGTCAGCAGCAATTTTTTGAACTTTCTTCATATTTAATGCAAAGGAATAGTGATAGCGGCGGAAGCACGGGAGTTAGGAATGTGACTTTGATCCATGATCAAAGGTTTGGTTTATTAGGGAAAAACCAGAATAAACCTTGATTAGGGAGCTAATCTACTCAAAACTCAGGATAGTTCTATTAGAAGAACTTGAGAACTTGATATTTTCATTACTTATCAAAAGCTATCTTACAATTGATGCTAAACAGTAATATATATAAAATTCTAACTCTATCTCACTTATCCTATTCCTAATCTTTAGAAGCCTTATCCTACTTAAATACTAATTTGATGAGTACCCATCTTTTGAACTTTTCCATTAACCATATACTATTCTAATGGAATTTAATTCTTGTTGAACCATGATCAAAAATATATCCAGCTGCCTAGGCAAGGCTCTTTATTTAATCTTTATTCATCTCTTTCAGAAGAAGCTTTTTCTGAGTCGGGGAAGTTTCAAGCCCCTCATTTATTCTCAATGATCTCTCAAGTTCAGTAGATGGCACCTTTAATCTGAATTTTGATATATGAGCATCAGATGGAAGTTGATTCGGGAGGAGACTAACCTTTGCATGCCTACATATCAATGAGTACAATGCAAATACACCACCTGCAGCAATTAACAAGAGCAGAAGACCAAATCATTGAGGCACACACTCATTTATGGAATAAGAAGACCAATCACTGACAAATACCTTCCCCATCATCATTGGCCCATAGAATAATAAGGACATATTTGATTAGTAGGATCAGGATTAAGGCATACAAAACTAGAGATAATGCACCAAGAGCATCTTCATTTCCATTGACAGGGGCCTTATAAAACATCATGCTAAAGGTATATAATGGGCATGTTCCCACATCACCAAAAGACGATTCCGAGTGTCTCAAAGGGGCTAGAAAAGGAAATCCATTAACCACTCAGTCATGATATAGTGCAGTAAAAGTTGAAGATTTGAAAAAGAAGAATCGAAGTCACTTTCTGCATTTTATGCAGGATCTTTGTGATGCCTGTAGAATGCAAGGATGCTCATACAATTTTTTTAACTCTTGAAATAGGCTCCCTTGACTCTAAATGAACATAATATTTGAGTCTATCCATATAACCAAACCAATGCATCATAAGTTCTCAATTGAGTGGTGGAGATTAAAATAGCTGCACGTAGAATGGAGACAAAAGGGAATGGGGAAGAAAGAGTGAAAGGGGAAAAAAGGACAAATGGGGAAAGAGAGAAGGGAAGGGTCGAGAGAGGGGTTGGGAAAAAGGGTAGATGGAGAGATGGGGAAGGGGATGGCCGGAGAAGAGGGAGAAGAGGAAAAGGGGGGAGGGGTTGGGAAAAAAGACGGAGAGATTGGGAAGGGGATTATACTGGAAAGAGGAAGAAGATTAAAGGTCAATTGCTTTTTACGGCATTCTCTTGTATCCGAATTATTTTCCAGAACAATTGAAGTTAGCAACAGATATTTCATTTATAAGAAGTAGTCAACGATCTGGTTATCAATGGATTTTTCCATTGGTAAATTTTTTAATTTTTTTTATTTAGCATTAAAAATAATCTAGATTCTCTACAGAATATTTTAAAATGGCCATCACAGAAAAAACGTGGGATTTTCTAACAAATTTTTTTGTCAAAAATTTTGCATCGAAAAAAATTCGTTAGTAACTCCATTGTACGGATACTTTTATTCCATTTTTTATTTTTCTAATTTGTTGAAAATTCTGCCACTATTAAACGGCAAATTTAATCTATTACCGAATTCCAGCTAAAAATTCAGGTTTATCTAGTAGTACTACAATGATAAGAAGATTCAACAGAGACGTGTTTACAAACTGCATTTCCATTGCCTTGGAACCATCCTTCACTACCTAAGACTGTTGGCCCCAAAACAATCTAAGAGGGGGGTGAATTAGGCATTTGTCTCAAAATTTAAATATTTTGAAGTGCTTAATGAAAATACAAAATTTGTGCAACAAATGAATACTTAAGCACAAATGACCAAAGATAAATATTTAACAATTAAAGGTTAAAGAACAAATAAAACATTGAGATAAATAATATCAAACCAAACTCCCAAACTTCTCAAGTTTGGAATATATCCACTAGTAGTGCCTCTTCAAAGAAGGTGAGGCAATAACCTTCTTGTACACAAAGTAGGCTCACCCTTGCACCAACTAAATTCCTCTAGTTGAGCCAAAGGGTTTTACACTACAACCTTACTTTTTTACACTTGTTATCCCTCCACTCTTACACTTGAAGATCACTCACTAATCTACTATTGCTCACACTAATTCCCACTAGTTGAGCCAAGAGAACTATACTACTCAAACCAATACAACCCACAATATTTTAGCCTATTTCTCCCCAAATAGCTCTTACAAGTGTTTGTATTGAATATAGTAGTTCCTTTTCTCATTTCCTGTGGATGGAAGTCCTTGGGCTATTTATAGATGAAAGATGTGCTCAAATTTGAGCTCTAGTGGTAAAAAAACTAGATGTTAAAAACTAGCCGTTAGAGGTTCGGACGGTGGTTCGGACGTCCGTTCATGCATCCTACAGCTTGATGAACAGTGTCTCAGACGGTCATATCGTCCTGACTTGATGAACAGTGTCTCGGACGGTCAAATGCGTCCTACAGCTCTGACAGAAAAATTACTTCATTTCGAGCTCCTTTCTTCGGACGGTCTTGAACGTTCGATCTTTTTTGGCTTCGGACGGTCTTCAACATCCGATCATCATACTTTCGAATTCCTTTTCTCGGACAGTCTTCAACGTCCGATCATCATACTTTCTGATTCTTTCGGACAGTTATCTACATTCGAAAGATGTGTTCTTCCTCAGTGTTCACTGGTCATGTTTCGGACGCTCCTTTGTGTCCGATCTCCTTTCTTTCAGACACTCTTCATCGTCCGGAAGGTATTGTTCAACTTTTGGGATTGTTTTTCTTGATTGTGTTCGGATGATCATTTTCATCCGATCATTCCTGTTTTTCTGCACACTTGTTTGCAAACCATTAGTATGATTTGGTCATCATCAAAACATGATTATCAAAACTGGAGTTCAACAATCTCCCCCTTTTTGATGATGACAAATCATTTGGATAATTTTAAAAATAATCATAAAATATGAAGCATCAATCAAGAAGTTTTGTCCATTATTTTCTCCCCCTTTTGGCATCATCAAAACATAAGAAAGATAATGCGATTTAAGCTCCCCCTTAGTTTATTCACTCCCTTGAAAGGTGAATATAATTCAATATGAGTACATGGAGAATAAATCCAGTTATGCAAAACGTTTCTTCCCTTGAAGAATATGTATTCAAGTAGATATGAAGGAATTCATGCAAAGAATTAGGATCAAAACATTTTTTACTCATTCCTTGCTAAAAAGTATCATCAAAACAATAAAGCATATGTAAAGCAAAGTAATCCATTTAAAAAAGAGAATGCTCCCCCTTTCTTTTGCAAGTAATGACTTACTATAGAAAACAATTTGGGGATACATATTTCCTATCATTCTAAACAAATTCAATCACATAGATGAGTAATATTCAAGAGAACATAGTTCAACTTGATAAATGAAAGCACACAAAATTTTAGATGTTACCCATTTCAATATCGTCTTAGCTCATATGCCTTGAACACCCTTCATAGATAATCTATCTTGAATTTCTTGGTGCTCTCCAAGCATACCTACATACAAAGTTAAGCAATAACTTTTGGTACCCAAAATTTCTTGGGTCCAATTAGATTAGTAACATGCTTAATCACCCAAATAGAATTTATTCCCAATTTTTCATTTCTTTTAACATAACAATTTTTCTTTATATGGCCATGTTGATGACAATAATTACAAATAATATTCTTATTGCCATAAAAAGAAGATATAGATTTAACAAAGCACAAATCATTTTTTCTAAAGGTGATAAAATTTTTGTTCAAAAACTTAAAGATATTTCTAGTTCTTTCTTTTCAAAAACATTAGAAAAACATATTTCTAGTTCTTTTCTTTTCAAAAACATTTTCTTTCTTCTTTTTCGAAATAACATCAAGATCATCTAATCTCTTGTTCAATGAAGCTTGTTCTTCCATGATCTTGGTTTTTTCAACAAATTTTTCTTTCAAAACATCATTTTCTTTTGCCAAAGAATTATTTTCATGCACAAGTTTTGAGTTGGCACTCAATAAAGTATTAACTTTAATTTTTAACTCTTTGTTCTTAGCATATGATTCTTTCGAACATTGATGCATTTGAAAAATAAATGATTCAACATCATCATCATCATTATCACATGAATCATCACAAGAATCACAACTAGTGGATACCTCATTATTGCCAAGTGCCATAAAAGCCATTTGAGCCTCCTTATATTCTTCTTCAGCCTCTCCATCCGAATTGCAATCATCCCAAGTGATTTGGAAGTTGTTGAAGTGAGGCTTCCTTGAGTCTTTTCAATCCTTTTTGATGAAGCTTTAACTGCTATGCTTCTTTTTTCCTTTGCCTCCTCATTTTGTACTTTGTATTTCAACTTCAATTCAAAGGAGGTTAGAGAATTGATCAATGAATCAATAGGCATAGAATTTAAATTTTTAGACTCTATGGCAATGGATTTAGGTTCCCATTCCTTAGGTAAAGCATTCAAAATTTTTCTATTATTTTTACCCAAGGAATATTCTTTACCCAAACCTTCCAAATCCTTTACCATATCATTGAACCTACAATACATCTTGTCAATGTTCTCACGAGGTTCCATTTTGAAGGATTCATATTTAGCCACAAGAAGTGACTTCTTTTACTCGCTTATATCTTCAATTCCTTCATGAATTTCTTTCAATCTGTCCCATATCTCCTTGGCCGATATGCAATCTTTTACTTTAGAAAACTCATCTGCATCCAAAGCATTATACAAAATATTAATGGTTTTAGCATTTAAAGATAAATTTATTTTATCTTGTGATACAGGTCATTTAACTCATATATAGTCTTAGCCCTTAATCTATGAGTATTTTCATCAAGAATATTTGCCTCAAAAGGACCTTCATAAATAATATACCACAATTCAATATTAATAGATTGAACAAAAATTTTCATTCTATCCCTCCAATAAATAAAATTAATGCCATTAAACATGGGAGGTCTAGTGATAGAATACCCCTCTAAAAACAAAGCATTATTGGTTGCCATAATGATCTTTACTCAAAAGCAATTAAGCTCGATATATGAGACCAAGCTCTGATACCAATTGTTGGCCCCAAAGCAACCTAAGAGTGTGGGTGAATTAGGTTGTCTCAAAAAGCAAACCTTTTGAAGTGCTTAATGAAAATACAAACTTTGTGCAATAAATGAATACTTAAGCACACATGACCAAAGATAAATATTTAACAATTAAAGCTTAAAGAACAAATAAAAGATTGAGATAAATAATATCAAACCAAACTCCCAAACTTCTCAAGCTTGGAATACATCCATACTCTCTAGTAGTGCCTCTTCAAAGAAGGTGAGGCAATAACCTTCTTGTACACAAAGTAGGCTCACCCTTGCATCAACTAAGTTCCTCTAGTTGAGCCAAAGGGTTTTACACTACAACCTCACTTTTGTACACTTGTTATCCCTCCACTCTTACACTTGAAGATCACTCACTAGTCTACTCTTGCTCACACTAATTCCCACTAGTTGAGCCAAGAGAACTATACTACTCAAACCAATACAACCCACAATATTTTAGCCTATTTCTCCCCAAATAGCTCTTACAAGTGTTTGTATTGAATATAGTAGTTCCTTTTCTCATTTGGAAGTCCTTGGGCTATTTATAGATGAAAGATGTGCTCAAATTTGAGCTCTAACGGTCAAAAAACTAGATATTAAAAACTAGGTTCGGACGTCCGTTCATGCATCCTACAGCTTGATGAACAGTGTCTCGGACGGTCATATGCGTCCTACAACTTGATGAATAGTGTCTCGGACGATCATATGCGTCCTACAGCTCTGACAGAAAAATTACTTCATTTCGAGCTCCTTTCTTTGGACGATCTTGAGCGTCCGATCTTTTTTGGCTTCGGACGGTCTTCAACATCCGATCATCATACTTTCGAATTCCTTTTCTCGGACGGTCTTCAATGTCCGATCATCATACTTTATGATTCCTTCGGACAGTTATCTACATCCGAAAGATGTGTTCTTCCTCAGTGTTGACTGGTCATGTTTCGGACGCTCCCTTGCGTCCGATTTCCTTTCTTACGGACGCTCTTCATTGTCCGAAAGGTGTTGTTCAACTTTTGGTTGTTTTTCTTGATTGTGTTCGGATGATCATTTTCATCCGATCCTTCCTATTTTTCTGTACACTTGTTTGCAAACTATTAGTATGATTTGGTTATCATCAAAACATGATTATCATAACTGGAGTTCAACAAAGACTCTATTCAATCTTTGTCTATTTCTCCATCCTCTTTCCAATTATTACACCAGGTCCAAGGTTGACCTTTATACCTCTAAATCTGCTAGCTAATTGTTCTCTATAGAATTTGTGAAATCCTTAAAAAAAAAAAAAACAAAAAAAAAAACATTCTTTGCTATTAGGGGTGTTCATAGACCGGATACCCGGTCTATGAGCCTGTGGAGTGATGCGAACCAATCTTATCGATTCACTAATTTTTTGAAACCTTGTTCATAAGACACATTTCGTCCAGTTACCCGATTGAAGCTGTTCGGGACTCGCGGATACCCGAACAGTGTGACCCAAAAAAAAAAAAAAACTTAATTAAAGATACATATCAAGTCAACTTTATGTACTTATAAAATAAAATAAAACCCATTTTCCAATTATAGACAATTAATTACAAGCAAATACAACTAACTAAAATAAAATTACCAATTTTATAAAATCCCTTTTCCAAAATAAAATTATAATTTAGACAAATATCCCTTTTTTCTTAAATTATCAAACATTCCTTTAGACAATATATATATACATATAAAAAACTCAGTCATGCATATGAATAGATATAAAAGGAAGAAAAAAAAATTTACTATCAAAATAAATTATCAAATATCCCCTTAAGCAAATTATCAAAAAAAAATTGAATTATCAAATATCTCTTCAAGTAAATTTACAGTTACAAATTAAATCAATAATCGATGAACATATGAATAGAAAAATTTAGCCATATTAGGTGAAATTACACAATTGTCCTTGATTATGGACCGGTTCGGGTAATCGGCAGTTCACCAGAAAGTGAACCGGTACCCGAACTGGTCTGTATGTGGACCGGTTCACTATTCTAACCGGTTGTTTGACCTGATTCGGATACCTTCCTTTTACGATTCGGAGTAGATCGGTTATATCAATTTTTTGGATCAACGGGTTATTTTGAACACCCCTAGCTACATCTACCACCTCATTTCTCTTCCTTGGATTTGATATCATTAAAATTTCCTGCTATCACAAAACAATCACCCCAAATAACTTTCTTTTTTTGAATCACCTTCCACTGCTCTTTCCTGATCTTAATATCTGAACTATCATATACCCTTATCCACCATCATTTATGGATAGACTTATCAAAAATCACCACTTTGATAGTAAAAGCAGTAGATAAAATATTCTGTATTTTAGTATCATTATTCTAGAACAATACCATCGCACCAGATTTTCTCAAGGAGTCAACAGTAAAACAATTATCATACTTAATTTTCTTTCTTACATTCTCCAAAAAAAAACTTTTTCTATTTTTGTTTTACATAGAAAAATTAGATTAGGGGAGTGGAGAGAGACACTCTCCTTAAGTTAAGGAACTGCAAAGGGGCTCCCTACCCATTTACAGTTCCACATCAGAGCCCTCATTGGGATTTTGGGAGCCGAAAAGTGTAGGTTCCCAACACCCCATTACCATTACTTCTAGAAACTGATAATCCATCTTCTGTGCACTATCTGCTCTTCAGTTTTTTAGGGGAAGCTTTCTTAGATATTTCAGAGTCCTCATTATCCCAAGAATCAACCTTTCTTTTCCCTTGATAATCATCAACCTGCAATTGGAGCATAATTCTATCAAAGGTTGTCTGGCTAGCCTTTGAATTTTCCTAAACTCTCTCTACATGTTTCCAACAATATTATCTACCCTAGGCTCATTCTCCTTTAATGGACTATCTTCGTGCTCCAGCTTTAAAACCTACTAAATCCCTTCCTCATTTCCAAGATAGGACCCAACAAACCATCTGAATTGAACTCATTCTCAATTCTTGACCAATTTTGGTCTTATGTGCATCCTTCAAATAATGTTCCACTTTAGCTAATATATCTCCAGTATTATTACTCCTGTTTAAGTTAGGTAGATTGTTATCAGAATTCAACTTGGCCAGTACTTCCACCATATCTGGATCCTTCCTAATAGGATTGATTAGCTCTAACCCTTCGTAATTATAGGCCTTTTGACTCTTCTTTACCCTTTGCAAGATTCTTCTGGGAACTAATTTGCTACTCTTCCCACACTTCTCTAACCATCCACTAGCTAACCCTCTCGCCTCTTTGATCCCAAGACTAAGTTAAACCCCCTAAGAGATTTTATTCCACTGGTCCTCATACAACTACCAAATTGAGGCTCCTCCTTATTTCCATGAACCTCACCCTTATCGGAATAGTTCTTCTCTGAATGTCCAATGATTCCACATTTGTTGCAAAAGTTTGGGCATCTCTCATATTTATATTTCACCCATCTAAACTCCTTTCCCAGTCTAGTTATGTCCCTCTTAGTAAAGGTTGTGAGATGTCTAGGTTGTCTAAGATGTTCAAGTATTTGGCTTCTTTACCACCAATTTGGCAGATCAAAATTTCCTCCACTTTTCCCAACCCCTCTCCAATATTTAATCCCACTTCTTTTGAAATCCAGTGGATGGGAAGGTTTCAAACCTGAACCCAGAAAGAATTAAACTTAAAACCATCCGTGTCCAATTCTATATTTTCCAGCCAATTTTTAAGGAGCAGAAAGAATTAAACTTAAAAGCATCCAGGTTTGATTCTATATTTTGCTGCCAATTTTTAACGGATAGCAATTGATGAATTATCTAACATCCAAGCCTTCCCAGCAAAACTCTTTTGATATCATCTTCCTTATCAAAATGGAACGGAAATAAATTAGCTACCATTTCAACTGTTCGGAGGTTTTTCAGGTACCCTATACTTGAATCATGAAGTTTTTTGACCCTAATATAGTTCATGCTCTTTGCACTAACCACTTTTCCTACCAAGCTTTTGAGATAACCTTCTTCACATCATTAGCTTCCAGATTTGCACCACTTACTTCCTTGGAGGACAAGGAGAACCTCTTCATGATTTCTTCTAACTCCTCATCCATGAGTACCGAAAGAATCCAGAACAACAACCAGAAATGACATGACCACAATCAACAGGCCTTGAGATGAATCAGAGAAGCTGGAAAGTAAGAAGAAGCAATAAACAAAGTTTAGGGTAACAACAGGCAAGAGAAAAAGTAAATATTAAAGCTTGAAAACAAGAAAAGTCAATGGAGCAAAGTCGACTGTAAAAGACCTAGGAACAGGAAAAAAGAGGCTGACCACGAAAACCAAGTGAGAGAAAAAAGGAAAGCAATAAGGGTCCGTTTGGTTCATGGGATGATGTGAAATTAGATAATCAATTCCGTGTCATCTTATGTTTGGTTAGTTTTTACAACATCGGATTGTTATCTCAATTAACCAAATTAATCCCTTATGAAAGGGCTGGTGTTAATGCCAGAGCAAATCCTATCCAACCAGAGCAATATTGATTCAAATGTCAAAATTACCCATCAAAAGTTTAAGAAATTAATTTACTTCCCACTAAACCATTTTTTAGTGGAACCCCACACCATTTCTTCCCATCTCTTCCCCTCTCCAGCTCTCATACCTTCTTTTCACAAACCTAGATTACTCATTTTGTCCATTCCTCTACACACTCGTAATCCGACTCTAAATCCAACGATTAAATCAAGACAAATAAACCCACTTAGTTTTTCAACCAAATCTCAAACATTTCCCAATCATTTTCTTCTCCATATGGTTCAAATTTTTTTTTCCATAAAAACCAGAATATTTTGACATCTAAAATTTTTCATCACTATTTATTCCTTATTTTTTCCGTTGGTTACAAAAAATCTACAAAACCTTTGCTAATTTGATTATTCAAATGTGTATAATTTTAAGGTTTATCAGTAGGGAAAAAAAGGGTTGACGATTTTTGCTCTGTCCAGCGAGGCATTTAAGGCGCCAAAGTTGCTAGATCTGAGTAAACTCGCTCTGCATTCTATATTTCTTCCATTGTACTTGATTCAACTCCACTAAGCATTTTCACGTCGATAGTTTGCTTCTCACGTCAAAGCTCTTGAGGAAGTCTCCATCTCTGGCTCCAAGTCCTACTCCAAAGACCTCTCCTTTGCCAGCGCCTCTCACTCTTAAACACACAATTGTGCATCTAAAATTTCACCAAATCGCTTGTGAAATTTTCTAAAAATTTAAGTTTTGAACCATGGGAGATTTGGTTTAAAAAGAAGGGAATAAAAAAGTAGGGCAGTAGAGAGGAGGTCTTTTATTCTGTTGGAGGCAGAGAGCCGAGTTCAGATCTATAAGCATGGGAAATGAGGTGGTGTCAGTTTGGGAGATGAGCGTGGTCCCACTAAAACAGAATTAATGGGAAGTAAATTAATTTCCTAGACTTTTTTAATTGGAAATTTTGGTATTTGAATCAAAATTGCTCTGGTTGGATAGGGTTTGCTCTGGCATTAACGCCAGTCTTATGAAAGGGATAAAATAATATCTTGGGGGAGATAATATTAATTATCTTGGAATAACTCCTCCATGTCAAAACAAAAATTTTGACTAGTTTACCTGTAATAAACTTTTATGACCCTACATTATATGATGTCATACTGGATTATAGGGGTATTCTTGGATCGATCATTAAGTCCATATACCCAATGAACGACCCGACTCTATTATAATAGGTCACGAGAAAATTGGTCTGATACTTAATCCTTTTATATGGGTACCTGATTCAATACATATTCATGACAATTTTGTATTTCCAAAATTTTAAAAATGAAAAATTTGACTAATAAATTATACAATGTGTCCTAATGCCCCTATAAATACGTAGGATAGGAGAAATAGTCATTTAATATTATGCTGTAATGTGTAAAATTACAAAATTGATTTGAAAAAGTAAAAAATTGCTAATTACACAAACATATGTAAATAACTATATGAGGTGTAAAAGCCCCTTATTACCGGTCATAATATTTAAAATTATATAATTGACCTATAAGTATTGGATCATGTTATCTTGGATCACAAACTATTGACCCACTAATCTTAATACACAAGAAAATAATATTAATTGTTTCAGATGTCCAATTTTATGGTACAAAATGGATCAGGTTAACAAATTTTTTGGGTCAGTGGATCGACATGAACATCGCTAATTATTCTATGTATTAATAATATTTAATTCTCACACTTATTTTTAAAATATTGCGACAATATTATTTGACTATTATTTGTTGGATCACTAAAAATAAAGTACAAATTTAGCGATATTTTGGTCAGTAAAATAACAACTCAATTCAATCCAATCCTTAACTAAAATACAAAATAGTTATTATTTTTAAAATATCTTATACAACATCCTATCTTATCTAATTCGCGAATCACACGGACCCTAATTAACTAAAGATCAGTAACAAAAGATATAGACATAAATGCTACATGATAGAGAATGAATGGAAAGACCAGCATTTTTTTTGGATTAATTGTAATATACACCCCTAAACTATGCGTGTTTTGTATTTTATACCTTAAATTATTATTTTTAGCACTTTAGTATCTTATACTATCAATTTTTGACACATTTACTCGAATGAGTTAAAAATTTGTGAATTTTGATATATATTTTTTTAATAAAAAGACTTGAATACCAATACATGAATAAGAGTGTTTCAGTAATTAAAAGTAAATTGCAGGTATTAAAGGCTTTTTACCCAAAAATTTGTTAGAAAAATTCACTAATTTTAACCAATTTGAGTAATGTGTCCAAAATTGATAGTATAAGATACTAAAGTACTAAAATTAATAGTTTAGGGTGTAAAGTACAAAATAATGATAGTTTAAAAATGTATATTACAATTAATTTTTTTTAATAAAAACTAAATTCAAATGTGAAACTTCTACAACGAGAAAGTTGGCTCTACCTCTCATAGAGAGAGAAAAGCATATTCGCAATCTATTCATTCAACACGCCCTTGACAACTTTTTTCCCCAACCTGAAACAAGAACAATTAATATTTCTAAAAAGCAAATATTTACAAAAACAGGGACTAATTAGTTCACATAAGCCTGAGCTAAGTGTATTAGCTACCCGGGAAGGACTCATTCAGATAAATAACTTGAAACACAATATTTTTTTTTCAATGACAGAGGAGAGTAGCCCTCACCCAAAGTTAAAGGTCAATCACCAGATTACAAATTACAATGATACTCACAAATCGTCTACATATTAATAGGGTCAGATTGTCCATAAACACTATTTTTTTTCCGATTTCCAAAGGAAAAAACAAAAAAACAAAAAACACTACTCTCTTTCGTGGAAGATAGTGAATGTACTTAGAAAAATGAATTGGATTTGAAAGAATATACTTTAGCGGCAAAGTCGACAATCCAGCTTTGTGGGATGCTCCAAGCATTATTTTGCATTAGCTGTCGAAACCAATTTGGTTGCTTTTGTTTGCCTTTATTGCTATTTCATTCTTATTTAGGCCCGCAATATATTGTAGCTTTGCCTGCATTTTCCATTATAAAAAAAGAATAATTTTATAAATTTCTCTTGTGGTTTAAGTTAATATTATTTAGTACTTTTGAACTTTCAAAATCTCACAAACCTCCCATAACTTTATAGATGTTGTAACAATTTCAACCCAATTGATTAAAATATTATTTTGGGAGAGAGAAATAATTTTAATTCCATCTTTATCCCTAGTAAGAAAAATCAATTTGTTATAGTACATTTATTTTATTATAGTACATAGTGTGTTTTTACATGTTTTAAATTTTTATTCAGTCAAACAAACACAAACACATTAATGCAAATATATTTTCATAAATAAGATTGACAAAATTTCAATAAGAGAATACATTTTAATTTTTTTTTCTGCTTTACGAGTTTGTGATTTCTTAAACAAAATACAAATCATATGCTTATTATAATACATGATTTGTTTGCAAGCATTATATTTTTTTTTATTGAAACTAACACACAAAGTATATTTATAAGGTGCTCTTAATTTTTCTTTCAAGTAAGTTGGCAAAAAATTCTTTATCAAAAATTTATATTTTAATTTTTTTTTAGTATATGAGTTTGTGATTAACCATATAAAAAACTATTTTTTATAAAATATTGTGTGTTTATACGCATTAAAAAAAAATTTAAAAAGATACAAATAACCACATTAACTTGCAGATATTTTTGCAAATAAATTAACAAAAAAATTGTTAATAGATTAAAAGGTGCCAAGTGAAATTATAAAAAATTTTAGGGGAGATTTTTAAAATTACCTTTTCTTTATTTTACTAAAGAAAAAGGGTACAATTTTCATTTTATGCTAATATGGTCCCCACTTACATTTCTCTTGTACCTAGAGAGGGGACGTAAATAAGGTTTTTGGAAGTTGAGGGGTACTAAGTAATATTAACCTAAATCTCAAGGAAGGTTTATGAACTTTATCCTAAAAAACGAGGTATGATAATTAATTGTTCTGAGCAAGGAATAAGTTGAAAAGTATATATACATATTTTGATTTTATTTTTCTTTTGGCATATTTCTTCTCCATATTTTATGAACTTGACGGCTAAGTGGAGTGATCCAGAAACTTATTAATTAGTTCAGAATATTTTTAGTTAGTCGATGTGGGATTTATATTTTTAATACCGTAAACACCTCCCTTTTACACGTAACTTGGGTTGGACATGGAACCCGTTACACGTGGGTTAGACGTATGAGAGCCTGTTGGAAGGGGTTGGATAGCACCCAAGACAAGTGTGGATGGATAAGAAAACATTTGAGAGTTAGCCCTGATACTATGTTAAAGGACATAGGCTTCCATCTTAAAATCAATTGGTGATAAGTGGAGTGGCGCAGAAACTTATTATTGATCATTAACTTAGGATCTTTTTAACTAGTCAAGGTGGGATTTATATTTTTAATACTGATTTAACAAACAAAAAAGAGGGTAAGCTTTCAAAGTTCAAACTAAATTAATAAGCGAAAAAAAAAGTTATCGATCGTTCTAGCTAATTATATATTTCGTATTCGCTTTAAGACCTCAATGTTTACTCAATTTTGAACGTAGTTTGAGTTAAATCTGGATTAACACATTAATTATAAAGCAAAAAATTGACATACTAGGATTCCTAAAACAAAGATCGATGTTACATGTATAGTGCTTGATCTTCCAAATTGTACGGCTTGTTCTTGACATGCTATTGAAAACTGTTTATATTTTTTTTTAAATTGAAAAATAATATTTTAAACAGAATTTATACACAAAACTGAAAAAATATTTTTGTTTTTCATATTTAGAAAAGCTAAAAACTGTTTTGAAAAGTAATTATGGACCTTCTTTTTCAAAAATACTTTTTTTTTCAATTTAAAAAATAATTATAACTTTTCAGTTGAGAACATACTATCAATTGCCGAAATATGAAAATTAGTAGTGTTGAGAACTGAAATAGATGATTGGAAGGGGTTTAGTAAGATCATGTTTCTCAGTAGCAATTGTGAACCCACCCAATTTATTTCTTGCGTAAACTCCCATTTATGGTTTAGTTTAATAAAATCACAATACATTTATGGAAAAGTAATTTTGGATTGGGGTGGCACTAATTCTATATAATTGTAAAACCAAAAACTTTTGGAAATCCAGCCGTCCCAAGTCCCAGCCAATTGCTATAGTCTTTTTCTCTCACGGCAAACCTAAAAGACAACCATCCACACACCCCCTCAAAAATAAATAAATAAATAAATAAATAAATAAATAAATAAAATAAAATAAAATAAAAAGAAAAAGAAAAATTCCATCTGCTACTTGGATTAGATTAAACTCAAAAATGATTCCGTCTATATAGTTATTTTGTTCATTATTTTTTAGATAATATTTTGTAATTATTATTTGTAAACACATTTTCTAAATATTTTATCTCACAAATATCACATCACAAACATGGATGGATTTACAGTGGAGGAATTGGGGACACGTAACCACCCCAAAAATATAAATTATTACATGTTTTATTACGCCTACTTTTGGAAGTATTTAGTTTTGTACCCCCATTAAAATATGAAAAAATTTATTTTGTCCCTCACTAATTAATATAAAATTTGATTTGTCCCTCACTAATTAATAAAATATAGACTTATTTATTAAGGTATTCACTCTTATCCCCTAAAATAACTATTCATTTTTTTTCTAAGCATCATTTTCTTTTAAAAATTCCATCATCTTATTTATTTTCATGAAAATTTGTTTCTAAAATTATCCAAAAAATTGAATTCAGCCAACTCCATCATCATTTTCCCTCAAAAAATAAAATTCAATTTCTTATTCAACCTAATTATTTCAAATCTATGGTGTTTCGTTTGCCTCGCCGTCTAGAATCACACAACTTCTTGTATTACTAGCTCTGTGCCTCTACCAAAAATTAATCTTGATTCCGCCACTGATCACAAAAAGTTGTTACATTAATTATTCCAAATAATATTTTGAATAATATTCTAAACAATAGCTGTCCAAACAGAGTAATTCTTTAAAGATATCTACTGTAGTGCAATAGTATTCTTTTCTAGTAATATTGTTGCATCCATTTCCACCTATATATATTTTTCTACTTATACTGAATTAGATTTTTATTTTTATTTTTAATGTTGCTTTCACATGCATTTTATGAATTAAGACTATGATAATGTTTGATTGGGTACAAAGGATGAAGAAGTGAAGGGAATGTAGAGATAAATGCAACATTTTCTTTCTTTAATAACAAAGTAATATTGAAATTCTTTTTGATGACATTGTGGAATTGCTATCGGTCTTTAATTACTCTATTATTTCTTACCACTATTTAAATTTTATTAACCAATTAGTTAGAAAGGATTAACTTGCATCACCAATTCGTAACATGTTCCATGGGACACAAATCGCCACATAAATATCAAATTATTAACGAAATATAACTTTAAATGATAAAACGCTTCTCTGATTACTTATTAGTACATATTAGTAATTATCAAATGATAGGGGAAAGTATTATCAAAGAATAGGAGATTTAATGTAGATGATTTTTTTATTTTTAAAGTTTCTTTCTGCTACAAATTAAGAAAGCAAACATAGCTTGACTTCAGAGGCTTGAACGGAATGCAAGTCCTCTCTTGCTTTATTTTATTGAGTACGCCATAAACATACTTTTGCTTTCAGCATATGTTATATTGTTTATGTGGATGAACATACCAACAGAAGCAATGGCTTACTTCAAAATTGACAAATTAAAACTATTTGCTTTTCTCCAAACAAAACATTGGCTCATTATGTGGTTTCCACAATCCAAACACTTTGAGAAATTTGGAGATTTGCACATAATAGTGATGCTAATTGACCAAATTGATTAATTAATTTTCTTGAAAAGAAATATCACTACATAATATTAACTTGTTATACATCACCGTGCTCTATATTTTCTTCTTGAAAGTAAATAAAAGAAGGAGAATTTGATAGAGAAAGAATACAGAGATACAAACTACAGCGTTGTAATAAACAAAAAAAATTCCCATATATTTGTTAATTACAACTTTTTCATGCAACTGATTAATTTAAACCATTTATATTATTTCACTGGCTTTATCAATCTATGAACCCGAATGTTTTTCATGGAGTATCTCTAAAGTATACAAGTAATGAACATACACAAAAAGAGTTAATCTTTCCTAGACGGTGTAATTTTTTTTTTCCCAATCACGTGTAGATGAATGCAATGCAAAATTAATATTTAAAACTTAAAAGGTAATTACATGATATGCATCTATATTCAATAATATATAAATAATATTTATATCGATAGTGTAAGAAAGATTAATTTAAAAAAAAAAAATCATGTGTGATGTATTAATTAGCACGTTTAAGAAAATGGAGGGAAAAAGTAATTGATACTCCATTAGGATGACAATTCATGATTATAGGTTAAGACATTGTGAGCAAAGTCATCTCGTATTAATTGGTCCATAATCTAATTTCGTAAGGTATAAGGAGATAACATGCATATCAATTGGACTTGCTTATATTTAGAACCTAAGATTTTAACGTTATATTTAGAACCTAAGATTTTAACATTTGTTTGTTTATTTTACTTTTGAGCAAATGGATAAAATTAAGGTTTGATATTACAACCACCCCTAATATATATATATATATATATATATATATATGTTTACTTGATTGGAAAATTTCACGGTCCCTTTTAATGAACTTTTTTTTTGTACTTTAAATAGTTGTACAGTACAATATCATATATTTTAAAAATTTGTACTACACATGCTTTTAAAGTTAAGAGAATGATTTCTTAAAAGTCTCTTGTAGAATTTCTCTATAAGATTCCTTAACATTAATTTTGTTGCACTTACCATCCTTGTTGAACAAATATATGCTTTGAAGAAAAATTAATAAAAATATATATTAGATTATTGTTTTTATTTGTCTTTTTTTTTTCTTCCCTACTTTCATTTCGCTTTTTATTTATTTCTTTCTTTGTTTTATATTTTTATTAATTTTTCTTCTTTTCTCAAATCATGTCCAAATTACATAAAATATATACTAGAATGATTCTAAAAAAGAAAAGAATAGTTAAAGCAATATAAAAGGTGTCGAAAATAGAAGAGCTTTTTTCGGCGAAAAGGAATAGTAAGTAAAACAAAATAGAGGTTTAAGAGTAAAATGAAAAATGTTAAATTTTTCTATTAATATAATTAACCCTTAAATTAATCATAAATTTTGGACTATCACCTTTGTATCATATCCTTGTTAATTATAAGAATTTACAATAGGGATGCCCAAGAATCCAAGTATAATAGAAAATTACTACCAAACAAAATTAAAGACTTGGTCTTGATCATGTATATATACATTTAAAAATTATACAATCTTCCATAAAAAAAAAAACCCTATATATAACCAATTCACTGAAACAAAAGCTAGCCAAGACTAGGCCAAGAAGAACTCTTCAAGATTATCTTCTTCCAAACAAAAGAAAAGGCAATGGATGGTCAACTTGGGTTGATACCAAAAATCATCAACTCCATAGTCATGGCCACAAGCAAGATCATCACCATTCTCATTATTATCGCCCTCTCAATCTACCGTCTAATCTTCATCAAATGGTTTCATGGTGATCAAAATTATCACATTCCATCTTTAAATTTCCTTTCGAATTCGGATAACGCGAAGAAAAAATCGGTTTACTGTACAGTTTGCCTCAGCAACATCAAAGGTGACGAGAAGTGTAGACAGCTGCCAAAGTGCAACCACTGCTTCCATGTTGAATGCATCGATAAATGGTTTGAATTATCCCGTTTTACGTGCCCATTGTGCAGAATTGAAGTCCCTCATCATCTATATTCACATGATCAAAAACACAAGTTATTGTTCTTTGATATTCTTTCATTTTTTAAGGCTTTTTTCAGAAACATTTGTGGCCGTTTTGACCGAGAGGTTAGCTTGATGCTGTGTGAAAACATTGCTTAATTTGTATAGAAATTTATTTATTTCTTTGTATTTAGACCGGCATAATTAATACATTTCATTTTTCTTTTTCTTTTTCTTTTTGTTGACATGGTATTCATAAATACTTTTCTATGAAGTTGGCCGGTAATAAACTTAATACTTAATAGTGCAGTAAAACACTTGTGTGCATTAAGCTTTATTCTTTTTTTTTTTTCTTTTTTTTTTCCTATCAAAAGATGGGAAAAAAGAAATATAAATTAATTTCGTCCCAACTTATATTTTACAAAGTTAAATAGGCCTTTTTTTAAAAAATTGGTGAAGCAATGACATATGGATGAGAATATATGGCTCCGTTCGCTTTGGTTGAAACAAAGATTTTGGTGAAAGATTTGAAATCTATCGATTTGTTGGAATAATATTTAGAATTAAAACTAATGAATTTTAAATTTATCCAAATTTATTAAAAAGTGAAAGCTTAGAATAATATCAAATAACTTATAATTCAAGTGATTTTAAAAATTATTCATTTTAACTTTATAAATTAAGAGATGAATTTTAAATCCTACAAATTAATTCATGAATATCCAAACCCAACATATAGGATCATACTCTTACCAGATTACATCCAATTGTCATTAACGCAAGCAATTATATGTATAAGACACTGTGTTCGGAGTAGCAACAACAAATGTCTACTTGTCCTTGGACATTTTCCTTGTTTATATAAATTTTTGTCAAAGCAAACTCTTCTGCACGGAGTGCCGGATTTATTTCTTGTTTCTTTTAAATGCCTGTGTGCTGGACAATAATTGCAATAGTTCAAAAGTCAAATGCTTATTGAAATCAATTCTGTTCCTTGAGAACTCCCATTAATAAAACTGGTTCCATTTACACAATGTTTTGAAAATCGGATCAGCCATTAAATTGGTGGTCTGTTCGATTCGCAGTTCAATCGATTCGACCGGTTAAATCGGCCAGTTCACTATGTATATAACAGAATTGATTTATTTTTTTTTTACTAAAATGTGGTATAATTTAAAATGATTTAAAATATATTTATATAAAATCTAAAATAGAAGAGAAACACTATTTTTGGAGCATTATAATCCTAATACCCAAAAATACTAATCAAATTTATAATAAGAAAAATAAAATTTGTACAAAAATAAATATAAAAAAGATCAAAGGAATAATAATTTAATAGTTTAGGCTTTGGTATTTGCCATTTCGGGGTTTATTTCACGATTTTTTTAATTTTTTTCTTTATTTAAATTATTTTTTATTTTGAAATTTAAAAACTACCAAAACCAATTGAACCAGTTTTTTTGCCGATTTTGTCCGTTTTTTATACAGACTGAACATATAGATAACCGGACCGGTGGCTCTTCCAGTTCGTGGTCTGACTGATCGGTCCGGTCCAATTTTCAAAACATTGGAAATGGGCATTTTCTCTGAAAAGTTTTTAGACATAGTTAAAAGTTATCTATACAAGTGGGGAAAAGGCACACCTATACTATTAGTGTGACTTTAAAAAAAAAAAATTACACCATTTTTTTTTTTTTAAAAAAAAGGAAGTGGAAATCTTAACAAAAAAATTATACAAAATATAAAAAGATAATATAAAGAGTGGAAGGTGAGAAGGAAGTCATAAGTAGTTACACATATAATGAGGACAAAAAAGTAAATTTAAATAATGACAAACACCAAATCTCTTACTCTCCCTTTATATAAAGTACTAGTGGGAAAGAGCACATTTTATGAGTACTAGTAGTAAAGGCACACCCTATAGATATGTAAAATTGCACAATTTTCTTTTTCTTTTTTTTGAAAAAAAAGAATAATGGGTGGAAATTCTAATAAAAAGTTAAAAGATAATATAGAGAGTGGAGAGTGAAAAGTGAGAAGAGGAAAAAAAATTATCAATAATTAATAAAAATATATAAAAGGAGCGAGAAGAATAAATTTAACTAAAATGACGGATACTAAAACCTTTGTACTATCTTCAGCATACATTGAGTTTAAGTTGTATGGGAAATACTTAGATAGATCTGGTTTTTGGCCTCACTTGTAGATTTTGTAGTATAGATTAAATGTTATGGAATCTATGACATAAGTTGATGTAAGTAAGATTTTATAAGATTTAATCTTGATCGTAGGGTATACATGTGAGATTAAAAATCAAATTTATGATAGTATTTTCCTAAGTTGTATTCGGTTGATCCGAACTCGTACTATCTTCGGCATCCATTAATCCGTTGCCACATCATTCTTTTATTCTTTTGGCTTATGGACCATTGAATGCTGTTGTATGGGAAGTAGGAGAGGGCCACTACACAAAGCTTAACGTTAAAACTTTATCCTATGTACAGTTACGATGACGTCTTGGGGAAATTAAATTTCAAGAAAATTCTACGATATTTTTTAGGAAATTATTATTTTTTATACTTTAAATACTTATATAATATAACACCATATACTTTAAAAATTTTATTTTATAACCTTTTAAAGTTAAGAGAAAATTCCTTAAAAAGAACTATAAAAGTCCATCCTTAATTCCATCCAGCTTTTGATTTCTAAACACTAGTATTATTTGAATATTTTACATGTGTGTAATATTGTATTTAATATTAATTAAAAAATAAAAATAAATAAAAATTAAATTGGGGTCATAGAAAGTTATTAAAGTAGAGAGGAATTGGGAAAATTATGGACATAATATATATATATATATTTTAAAAAATTACACCTAAAATACATATTACATCCAAAAAAACTCTTTCATTATATAAAATAATAATATTTATCTATTTATTTATTTTTGGCAAAAGCAAAATATGTAAGTGAAATTGTTGTCGGTGCTTTTACCAATAAAGACTATTTTATACAGAGACAGTCCTCAACTGAGTCCAAGAATTTAATTTACATGCAGGCTTTACTTTTTCTGTACTACAAGATTTGAATATTAATTAATTAACTGGTGAAATGAACTAATAAACATAAAAGACTAAACTGAAAATATAATTGGAGAATTTTTTTACTAACGTATTTGCAGGGTCAAAACAAATAGTTAAAATATGAAAGTTGATGCTCCATAATGCTAGTTTGGTTTTTGAGTAGTACATACGTACATACGGAACAAAAAAGAAAAGAAAGATCTAAAAATAATAACTTTAAATTTCATTCAAAGTTTGGCCAAAATATTTTGACTGGATTAAATTCCTTGTAAATGTTTCTTCGAAACCTTCAACAATAGTTCCTAATCAAAAAGAGAAATTTATCACTACAAAAAAAATACACTTTTAGCGATGGATTTAGTGACGAAAATTTAATGTATTTTTTTTTTCACTAACTGTCTGAACAACGGATTTAGCGACGAAACATGGGACGTCATTTTTTTGGCCGTTGCAAATTTACTTACGGAAGAAAAAAGGAAATTGTTGCTAATTTAGCGACGACAATAACAACGAAATGTGCAACGTAGTTTGTGATAATATTTGTGACGAATTTAGCAACGCAACATTAGCAATGAGTTTTTCAACGAAAATAGCAACGAAAACTTACATGATTTTTTTTTTTATGAATAAAAAGTGAGCGATAATTTTAGCGACGAATTTTGGTATTTGATTTTTTTTTTAAAAAAATACGTTTAACAACGAATTTAGTGACGAATTTGTTTTTTATTTAAAAAAAAACTAGCAACAAATGATAGAAATAAAATTAAAAATTAAAGTACATAATAAATTAAATGGAATTATAATATACAAAATATTGTTCATAGTACATGAAATATAAAAAAAAAAAAAACCTAAATCTAGGAATTCGCTGCATGAACCAAATAATTGAACTAATTTTGATTTCGTAATTTGGTGATCTCCTCCTCAAGAGTGTGATATGCTCCCGAAGAGCATCACATACCTCGATGAGTCCATCTAGCCTCTGGGTCATGGTATGCATGGTTTCTTCTTTGAGATAGAGCTCTTTCCAGAGTCAATGCACCTTAGCATCTCGGTCCCTCTCTGACTGGTAGATACCAGAGGATGTATTAGTTGTTTAAGTTATAGTACACTAATAACATCCACTAAGATTAATATAAATAATCTATAAAATAGTACTAAAATCTCATAAAAATGAAACTGCACAAGGAAAATAGTAATAAAGTAGTATAAAACTAGTGCCTTTAAAATTATATTAATAAAAAAGTACAAAAAATATAACATCAGTGTAATTCTCTTGAAAAATAGTAATACACTGGACAGGTGTTATAAATCCTTACTAGTGGTTTTAAAAATAGTAGTACAATATTAGTAATATTTTTGTACATAGTAAAGCTTTAAAAAATAGTAAAAACATCTACTAAAAAAGTTTAATAAACATAATGTTTAGTAAAGCGTTAATAATAAAACTAATACTAAAAGTGTCTGCTAAAGCTAATAAATTACAAACTTATTTAATCTTTACCTTAATTAAACCTTAATATAAACTTATTTATTGATGTCAAATATTTATAAAAAATTCGGCAGAATCTTCCCTATATTTTGACTATTTTTCCAAAATTTTAGAACTAATCAACAATCAAAATACTCATTCCGACCATATGAACAAAACAAATACTATAAAAAACATAATATCAAATACTGCTATTTTTCATCAACTAATTTAAACAAAGTTCACTAAATTGTACTCAACTGACACATATTTACTTACATCGAAGGCATAAACTGGCATCTGTTTAAGTTGGAAAAGCAATTCTATAATTAACTTGCATAAAATTGAACCTAATTAAACTTTTTTTATTGTAGTTTATATGATTCAAGTCATTATTTACAATACGCCATACAACCATTGTGCAATCTATAATTGTCTTGTATGTCACAAGTTTTTAACACTTAAAACATTAAGAAGGAGAGACATACTTAGATAACAAAACCTAACAATTAGAAATGAACTAATACCGGATGTAAAAAGAAAAATGAGTAGCACCTAAATATTCGTTTGACTAAGGACTAAATTATCTTTTAACTCCTAGATGTTAATTTCAACAATCCTAACACAATTAAATATTTAGAGTTATTATCAATATATATCTTCAAACGATACAATTAAAACAATATCTCAATATATAAACATTTCTTGATTTTATCTTGTAAGACTATTATATTGAGTCCATCAATATTGTCTTACTTTTTTGTTTCTTTTAAAATGTCTTATACTATAAATTAAATGATTTTTTTTTTCAATTATACTAAACCAAAAAAAATATTACAACAATGAAAAATAAATAAACCCTAAAATTAAACTTAAAATTAACTTTTCATAAGAATTAAATTACACATAAATTTTATCCTAAAGCTAAAATTCTATATAAATTAAATAACCTTAAACCAAAAAATATAAAGGCAACAAACATCATAAAAATTTATGGAATTTAGAACCCTAATTTACATTATAAAAGCAATTAAATAAGAATGAAATAGATAAAATTCACTTACAACCATAAGAGAGAGGTGATGGGTGGTGGCTCATAGTGGTGACTGGGGCTGAGGGTTTTGCAAGTAGTGATGGGTGGTCCTATTGGTGGGGGAGATGAAATGGAGTAAGAGTGGTCTAGTGAATTTGTGTGTGAGAGGAAAGAAAAAGGTAGAGGAGGGGATGTGATTTTGACAAAGAGAGTATGTAGCTAACTAGGAAGGAAAGTGGTAGAGAGATGTGAGATTATAGCTGTTAGAGATGGAGAGAGAAAGAATGAGTGAAATGAGAAGAAGAAGAAGATGAAGAAGAAAAGATGTGGCACAAGATTAAAAGGTAAAATAATAACGACGGTTTTAGCGACCAGATTGATTTGTCACTAATTAGCGACGACCAAACTAATGCGTGCCAGATGTATGCCATTATATACAGTTATTAGCGACAAAAACAACATTCCTCGCTAATTTTGAAATTAGCTACGAAAATTTTTAACTTTGTCCCTCAATAATTATTTAGGTGGGATCAAGGTTAGTGATGAATTTAGCGACACACACTATTCCAACCATAGCAACATAGTTAGCGACGAGGCTATTTTCGTAGCTAATTTAGAGACGAAAATATGGATGATAACCGTTGCTAAAGTTCGTGCCTTTGCGCACTATTACTTGCAATGAAATTTGCTACGAAAACTGTGTCGAAAATTTTTGTTACCGGTTAGAAACAAATTCAGCGACTAAGTAGCGACGAATAGTAAATTTGTTGCTAAACTTGTCGTTAATTAGCTACGAATTTTGTCCGTCACTAAATTTTCATCGCTAATCATGTATTATTTTGTAGTGCAACGGGAAAACAGTGGGACATTTCCATTTATTATATATACTTAAAAAAATCGTCACAATTACCATGAAATTTTGATTTGAGTGGTATTTTGATGAAGTAAAAGAGGAAGAAAAATCTCCCAATAGTGATTCCTAATATAGATCAAGAAATGATAAATATTAAGTTGCAACGATCAATGCAGCAATAACCACATCAGAACGAAATATTTAGAATTAATATCACATTGAATTACTAAACACATTGTATTTGATTATAAACACAAATTAAAGAATATTTAATCTTCTACCTATATGAGGTATGATTCATTAGACAAGCAAGGTAATATTTCTCCAAATTGGTTTTGTCCCTGAAAATTGACCATATTTAAAAACATAAGTATAGATTACCTATTAATTGACTTTTGAGATTAGGATATTAACTCCTTTTACCTGATTAACAATTGGCTCATTTGAAGATTTCAACATGGACGATGTTGTGGGATCATGATCTCTATAAAAAATAATAATAATAAAATAAACATAATCTTAGAAAAAACAACAGTGTACTAAAAATAAGAAAAGAAAATTTAGAATGTTTCAAGAAGAACATATAGATATATTTATTTTGCATTGTACTTGGTTACCATTAGAAAGCATGCAATACATACAAGTGTTTATTAAATAAAAAGATGTGCAGAAACTCAGGTTACTTGATTTATGACATGTACTTAATTAGAAATTCATTCATATTCATATAGAGGAAGAGTATAATAATGTACTTCTTGATTCATTAAATAACATTTATAAACCATATTAGTATAATGTCATATTTTATGCCATACAAATTGGAGGTGGAGGACTTCATATTTAAAGAAACTTAATAGTATAAATAACTGACAGGATCAATAGTATTTTTTTTTATTCAACAAAAGTTTAATATCAAGATAGTCACGTATGTCCAATAAACTAAGAAAAAAAGAAAAGAAAAGTATGTTTTTACCTCTTTTGCTTCTGGAATGGAAAACTGGATTTCTTATATCCTGGCTTTTGACAAGTACTAAGTTTTCTCTTCTCTCCGGATAGGTTTTCTTTAGGATTCTTTTGTCTCAATGATTTAAGATGCCCTCTTGAAGTAACAAGGAGAGGATTTTGTAAAACAAAAATAACATCGAGATTTACTCGCTTATGAATCTCTAGAATACTAGCCAAACCATTGATAGAACTACTTGAACCAAACCTAGTTTGATCCTCAGTATCATCATCCATAGTCAGGAGCTCATTTTGAACCACTTTTAAAGCACGATCGACATGATTTAGTTTTTGTTGTGAGCCATATACTACCCCAATTGCACAATTTTTAAAAAATCCATGATTAGATTATTTCTCACTAATGCAAAGGGATATTGTGGCTCTTTTTCTAAATTACGTTCAATTATTTCACCAGAGCCACGAGTTTTGGCATTAATGGTCCACCTATTCAAGATATAATCCTTGGGAAAGCAATCAACTAGAGATTTCTTAACAAACACCACAAGAATATGCCTGCACAAGTTTCCACAAAATTCAAACATATGACATGTACATGTAGTTTTATTCTTTGAAATATCAAGAACCACATCATAGATCGGCTTTTCTTTTCCATTTGGCATCACCTTGTAAATCTTCTTTGTTTTTTCCTCCTGATATTTAATGCCTTGTATTTTTGACTTGAAAAGAGTTCTTCTTGAAATTTCAAAAATATTTTTCTTGTGTAAATCTTGGCTGCTTCTACTTCAATTCCATAACATGTCTTTAGAATAGGCTAAGAGTTTTTCATTTTCACATCCTTTTCCTTTTCTTCAACTCTTAAGATATCTTGAATTCAATGCTTTCTCATATTCGAAGAAGGAATCACATACCTACGTATTAGAATGAACAAAACCCTTAAAAAACTTAATCATACTTTCACTTCTTTGTGTAGTAGATATGCCAGCACAAAATGTACGTCTCACATAACCAGGAACCCATCTTTCACGACACATACATAAATCTTTCAGCTAAGGATTTTCTTCTAACTCATACTTTACAAGTAAATCATTCCATTCTAACTCGAACTCTTCAATAGTAGTTGCATCATGTACAGTGATGTAGCTCAGATTTGAAAGCAGGATGTTTATTATATGTTTGAGCCAAGTGTTCTGAAAACATTTGCAGTATGTGCCACATACACAAGTGATGAGTAGTTTTAGGTAATACTTGAGCAATCGCATTACCCATGAATTTATCATTATCTGTGATTATCGTTTTTGGAGTATGTCCACCGATTGCCTTAAGCCAAATTCTAAGCAATCATTTATATATGGCTCAACACTCTCATTCATAAGTAATACACAACCAAACATAATTAATTGATAGGGTGATTTAGTAAAAAGAACAAAAGGCATGATGTAACAATTTGTCAAATATGTAGCATCAAAAGTAACTACATCTCCAAAGTAAATATAAGCTAATCTTGACCTTATATTTGTCTAAAAGCAATTTTGTATATGATTATCTTTGTCTACTTGGATAGCATAAAAGAATCCTGGACTTTTAGCTTGACTCTCTTTGAAAAATTTGTACATATTTTTGTGCAACCCTCTCTTTGAGTAACTGCTTTCTTTGATTGCCCAGGTAGGATTGAACACCAGAGGAAGTACAATTAATATTATTCTCACCTCCACATTGTTTACTTAGAACTAACATTAATTTTCTTGTTGGTACATCGGCTTCGTTAAATAGATTAACAAGATTTTTTTGAGCCGGTGTTATCGTTCTATATCCACAAAGAAGTCGTGTACTTTTGGAGTTCAAAACTCATGTTTATGCTGAAGGATCATCCACAAACTTACTTATAACCCATTTCTCTTCTTCTTTCTTTAAACTCATCATTGCTTTACATCCTACTCTAGTTATTGCATGCTCCACACAATTACATCTTTTTTTATTTTCAAAACATTTTTATACCCTTCTCTTGAACAGACATAATCTATACCAATCAAAGATTTACCCTTACAAGAATGTGATTTTTGTGCACACTAAAAACTTTACGTCTTGAATATGCCTTATAACATACATAAGTATTTTCAGTGTCATAAAAAATCATACCTTCACTTGGCTCAAGAGGAATGTCGAATGTGTTCGAATTTCCAATTTGTTCCGGATCATTCTTGAAAAAGTTTCCTCATCTTGCTTTTGTTCATCAACATCCAATTCAAATGGCGCTTCAACTGAATTATCGTAACACAAAATTACCTCACTATCAAAATTCCAATCAATCTACATATAATTTATCCTGTAATATAGAAAAAGAGAAGTGATCATTAAACGCATTAGTATTATTAATATGACCTTTGTTTTATAATGGATTGATAATACAGAACTCAATAACATATTTTTATTTTAATATTGGTGCCAATAATTTTAATTGATTTATTATATAGTTGTGTTTAGTTTTTTAAAGAACACTTTAATAATGAGAGAATTGAAATAATCGAATTATCTTTTCTTCTTAATTATTTGTTGAAAAGTTTGAAGAGAAGTCAAAGCAATTGATTATATCAAAGAATAGCATTGCAAACGCATATTGGAGTTGCAAGAAATTAGATTGAAATAACTTATAGAAGAGTATTGTACAAGACTGCTGAAGTTTAGAATTTTGCAAGGGTAGCCGAAGTGCAAATTTGTTTTGAAGTGTTAGATCTGCCAATCACCCTAGAAAAAACCCTTGAGACAAATTTACTATTGCATAAGGAGTATAAGGAACACAGTCGGCTGATGTCTTATACACTTCAAATTTACTATTGCATAAGGAGTATATGGAATGCCGAAGAGGATACTAGTTCGGATCAGCTTTCCGACTGTACTTTATACTCTATCTATACATGAAATAATTTTCTCAAAAGCAATCATTACTCATTTTTTATCTTATTTACATCATTTTTACTATTTACATTGTTCTCAATATTCACTATTGATTATGTTTGTGAAAATTTCTAGTTTTTAGAACTGAAATTGACAAACAAACTGATTTTCCTATTCTTAAGAGTTATGGAGCGTGCCTTTTAATGTCGATGAGTTTCGTAATGCGCCTTCTTAACCTGACTTATCGAATATTGCTGTTCATCCTTCTCAAATGAGATTGAGGACTTAAAATTAGTGCTTGAAACTGAAAAATGCGAATTTACTGAACTGAAGGTTTTGGAACGAAAATACTTCGTTGACTCATAACTACAGCTGAAGAGCAACGGGGCACTTTACTAAACATGATTAATACTTCCCCAAAACTGATTGACTACCGAGATGTACAAATCAACTACCCAACATCTACGGTCACGATCAACAAGGATTCAACGACCTGGAAACAACTATATTATCCCTAACCTAAGTGCAGAATTTTTGAAGACTAAATTTCTAACTTGAGAATATTTTTGGTATCTTTTTTCTTGGGTGATTGTTGTGTCCTTTGTTCGGGTCACTTCCCCTATTTCTTCATCAACTATAACTACTTCAAACAGTTTCATTTTTGAATTCCTTCATAACCATTCCCTCCAACTTCTCTCTTTCCTTGTAGCACTTTGTCCACGTCACATTTTTAAAGTATGGTTGTATCTATTCTGGTGCAGGAGCATGACCCATGATCTATATTCTTACTTGGGTTTGAAACGTTTGACAAATCTCGGCACTGCTCCATTTTGGCCCTATTCTTTGACTTCGGCCAAAGATTATCGTTGGCTCTCGATTGTCGATTTGTACCAACAACTGCCCCCTTCAAGTCCTCATCATTGGCTGAGTCTAATGATGAGATGGTTGAACTGAAAGAAGATCTTAGGATTGTTCCAACTAATATTTTATTTGCTTTCTTGATGCTCTCAATCAACCTAGTATTGTTCATAATTGTCGCACTTGCCTCTTATGTTCTCAAGAAATTTGTGATTGCCAATCTCCTTAATTGTAATTGATTCTACCATATTCACTGTGGATAACCCAACCCTTAAGTTTCCTCTTTTTGAAATTTAAAAATCTTTCGCTGACAAGGGCTCTTATTAGACTCGACTCCCAAAGCCTTCTTTAAATCCCTTCTTTTGCTAATTTTTGCCCTACTTCTCAACCAACTACAATTCAGGGTTTTCTCGCACCTACCACTCAATCTTCTTCTCTTCATCTTTATGGCTACCAATCCATCTTCTTCTGGAGGTCCGAGTAAGAATATGCCAGCAGTCGGAGCCTTTCTAATCATCACATAGGGATTAACCCGTTTTACCATGAGCAATGGCTCTCACCATTGTGTGTTAGGTCCCCATTATGAAAGTTTCTATGAACATCTCTTTGACTCTTTTCCGCTCTATGTCTCTTTCAATAAAATGCTGTTTCTTCACTGGTAACTAATCTTTTTAAATGCAAAACAGCCTTGTTTTCTTCCTTTTGAGGGGCCTTTTCATCCTCTAACTTGGGTATAACTGGTGGGTGTCCTAGGCAAAATAGTTACAACACTCCTTTGAAGACATGTGAAGATCGGCTGGTATTTTTAAATCTATTGAGCTCTGTAACAAAATTATTCAGCCCAACTATGAGCTTGACCTGGCTGCTTGGTGTTTTTAAAGCTCAAACATCAATTGCTTTCTTTTTTTTAGTGGACCGATGACACCAACCATTTTTGATCTTGGCTTTTTAATTGGCTTAAGACCCCATGATAAGGTAGTTCATTATAGACTATCATTGGTGACTGATAGGGCTGATTTTAGTCATTCTTTAAAATTTAACAAGTCTTATAGCCCTTACCTATTTAGCACTTTGAGGATGTCACTGCCAAGGGTTGACCTGTTTCTAGGGGGAGCACATAAACTTTCGAGACTTCTAGCTCAATTGATACCTTTTTGATCTACATGCTTTCTAGATGACCATGAACTTTCACAATTTGGCGGTCGCGTTAGTAGATGGTGAAGATCTAGCTTTAGCACTATAGAAGCTGAGTCGGGTTCCAGATTAGGAAATTAGATGACATCCCTGGCCCCATATGGATTCCAAAAATATGGCTGCAAAGCCATTTCCCCTCTATTAGGCCAACTTCGATTGACAAGAATGCTTAAACTATTGTGTTCAGGATTCTGAATTTGACCATTTTTTGGATTTAGGTCACAAAAGATTCTCTGACTACATTGACTTTTTTTTTACTGTGACTATCCTGTGTCTAAACCTGCCCTTGTAGTTCTAGTGTCACAATAACTTGACCATCGCTTGGCTCAGAAATGTCTACCCTACTTAACCTATGAGCGATGATGACGAGGCTGAACAGGCTGCAATCTAGGCCTCTTGTATCATCACCTAGAATTGGCCTTTTGGTTGTAGATTTGTGCCATGTAAAAGTATCGTCGTGGCAAATATCGACACTGAACTTTTCTTAACTCCAGTAAATCCAGATTGTTTTGTGGCTCGCTAATTCGGGTTGATCCAGTCTCTGCCTACTTTGTTTCCTGATCGCATTAATTAGCCAGGGTGTCGACACCACATATTTATTTGGGAGTCTGATTTTAATGAACTTCAAGCCTAAAACCAATCCTTCACCAATCAGCTTGACTTTACTCTATTTTACCCTGGCTTTTTCTTCACTAACCATTACAACTCTAGGTGGAATTCCTTTAAACAATGGCATTGCAACCAATCTTTGAATAACTTTTTTAATAAACTCAATTTGTTTCATACCTCTGCCTCTAACTCATTATTAGACTCGCAGGAAATCGAGCCCCATAAGAAGAAAGAAGGCTTGTGAAAGTGAGTTGATAAGGGAGATCTAGGCCTCTGGGCGATATTTCAACATCAAGTGGAATCCCTTCAGCAAATTAAAATCATGGCCAAGGCTAATCAACAGCTCCTTAAAAAGCATAATGCTTGCTGAGATAATTACTTAAGGGAATGGTTAATTCTTAGATCTAGACTAAAAACAGTTCCAACTGCCTAACTTTTGAAGAGTTCTTTTGGAGACGAATTCGTGGAGCTCCAAAGCTTTCTTCAGCAGACTTTTCTTTCCTAGATGAGTTATGACACTCCACTGTTTCCACCTCAACAGGTGAAACTGTGACCCTTATAAGATTCTATGCTCATCTCGGGATCAAAGTATTAGAATAGAAAGGCCCAAGGGCGCCATATTCTAGGAACCAGAGACCTCGCCCGTGAAGTAAATCATCGCACCTACGGTCCAACCAATTGGGAGATTGAGCGCTCTTGCGGCGAAGATGAACGGGGCTAAGCGATCTGCCGAAGCAGTGGGAGGAGCCCAGGGCTTTGACCGCGTGCCTGTTGAAGAATGAGCCTCTTTGCCAATATGATTTTGGTTGTCGACTGTCTTCCCACATATTTAGGTATCACCTGTTTCTGCCTCTAACTATTTGCTTTCAACTCTATCTATTAACTTTTCTTCATTTGTAGAGGCTAAAAAATCAATAGAACCATAATTTACTTAGATCAACTACTTCGAAGATAGTTTAAAAGAAGAGAAGATATAACTTCACCCATAGGAAATTGACTTGCCTGGTCAAGGTTCTTGTCAATAACATTTGTTACTTCTTTTTTAGGTGGTTGGTATTTAGTCATGGCCTGCCCCAAACTAATCGAGAAAACCCCTAGTCTGCTCTTCTAGGAGGTCTTCTACGTCATCCCCTATTAAGTCTTCCTCAGCAATCAGTAGTGGCCCAACTCAGACTTCGGTCATATCTATCCCCACTAAACCGGCACAACCAATAAGGGTTGTCCTAGATGTGGTCGAACCTAGTGAAACCGCTGACTTCTTGGGCACTAGTATTCCACTTGCTGTGAAAGTTCCAAAATTGAAGCCTTTACCCAGATTGTCCTGATATGCACTACCCTATTTTGTTCCTTCCATATCTTCTAATTCAACATATTTTTAATGTTCAGTTTTTTCTTTTAGGCCATTTTTGACTTGAGAAACTAATCCCCATCAGTTGGTGGGCCTACACTTTATCTTGAGTCGAATTAGAAGTTAATTGATGCTCTTTCAACTTTATTTGACAGCTTAGGGTAATTTAGTGTTGACTAACATGAGTGGCTGGACTTTGGTAGTCTTTGGTTGAGCTTATCGCTAAATCGGTTGATGAGGTCGTACTTAACAAAACGAAGATCAATTATTGATTAGTGATCGATTGGTGTTGGACTCATACATTGCCTCTTTACCTCCTCGATTTGAGGGCTACAGACAGGCCAACTCTATCCTAGTTTCTTATTGGTCTACCCAAGAGCAGTTTGACGCTTAACCAATAAGGTCTATCTAGCCCTTGCCGAAATTGAAGAGTTCAACAAGTTCTTGATGAACTCAACAAAAAGGAGGAGTCTATCTTTCAGCAACAAAAAGATATCAGGTAGGTAAAGGAGGTGTCCTTAACCATGTAACAGGACCTTGAGTAGAAATTCAACCTCCTTTTGTAGAACTTGAGGTGAGTTGCTTCAACATCAGCTCTCGAAACTAGAGCTTGATAAAATAGGTGCAGATGTCAAAACCAACCGTACAAGGGAAGTATACACTTTCTTTTGCAACCGTACAAGTCAAGGCCTCGTTTCCAAAATGTAGAGTCAAACTAATGATATTAATACTATCCTCTTGTCGAAATAGCTTTTTGTTCACGGCTTTCCATTTTCTTGTTGCAATAGGCAACATCATTTTCACCACTTCAAGTTTTCCTCTCAACTTGTTTCTAACAATCTGATAAGGACCGATGTTGCCATAGATTAGTCTTTACCACTTCCTCCTTATCTCCATTCTAGAATAGAAGCATTTGATGTAGTGAAGATGATATACACCCGGTCGCATTAATCCAATCTTTTCCTAACAAGGCACTATAGGATGATGATGAAATTTCTACTACAAAGAAAGTAGCTGATATTACCTGTGACCCAATGCTTACATCCACGAGTAAGATGCCCCAAGTATCCATAGTTTTCCACCGCATTGCACTAAAACTGCTCATAACAATGTCTGTTGACACCAAATATTCCATTGTATTTCCTAATCTCTTCATCGCACTGGCTGGCAGGATGTTCACCGCTGCTCTATTGTCGATCATCATTCTTGGGACTAGTATTCCATTCATGTGACCTTGCATAATAATGGATTTAAATGATAAGCCATTTCAGCATTCAACTTTGTTAACACCACTTTGTCAACCATGTTTAATCCTTTTATAATTTGAACAATCTCTTCGATCTCGTTAACTTCTAACGGCTCAAGCATGTTTGGTGTTTCCTCTCTCTCGGTCAATAATATTTTTGCCACACCTGATCGATTTTCCCCTTCTTGCTCGCCTATAGAATAAGGCTATTCCCTACTTGCCATGAAACTCCAGGGTAGCGCTACTACTATGGTCATTGACATCGGCTCCAAGCTATCGATCTTCACCAAGGTTTGCACCTTGCTATTTTCCCCATTTCGTCAGTGTCTCTATACTTCGTACTCGATTCTTCTCCTCTTCTTTTTTAGTCACTAGTTCTCTTTTTCTACAATAGACCCATTTACACATTGTCTCTTTTACTTTTCTATATTGTTTCTATCTTTGATACCTATGCTTCTGTGTTTTTGGCATCAACTGGAGGTCAATATCTCTCAAAAATTTGGGTGTTGAGCCAATGACCACTTATCTCTCTTGGGATTGATCTGCTTATTATTCTCAGCTTATGTTCTTTACGCTTGTCTAAATTTTTGTCCTGACATCGCCGCTGTACTGTTAACCGTGATTATTTTTGGCACTAACTCTCCTGCATTCAAGATAACCTGGTCTCCCTAAATTTTCATATGCATGGCTTCCCCATGTAGTTATTTGGTCTCATTCTTGCTAATAACTCCTAAATAGAGGTCTCTCTTTATGCCTTGTGTCATAATCCTCAAACTTGTGGCCGTGACAGCCAAGCGTCGACTAAACATTTGGACAGTCAGTAACCTCAATTTTCAACAGTCATATGAGCAATTGCACAATCTCCTTCCTCAAGGTTGATGATTCAACAGAATCAATACTTCACCAAACTGGGTCGTTACCTCTATCACAGTCTGTCTCTTAGGCTTATTTTTGCCTGAACTATGTTTGGGGCTTACTGTCGATGACTAGTGTCACTGACTCAGATTCTTCTAAAAAAGTGCCATATAAAATAATCACATCATTATTGCAATAGGTAACCTTATTATAGAATGAAGTACCTGTTTTAAACGAGAACGACAATGATTGCACCTGCGCTCATCTGAGCATCTTCGTTTAAAAGCATGGGTATGCATGGGTTTTCCTAGTTTCTGGGCAACATCAGTCTTGCTACTCGAGGATAATTTGATGTTAACCATGTTAATCCCAACAATGTTTCTCTTATCCAAACTAGAATAAGTCTTTCTCAATTGCACTTTGTTTATGCAGTTGCTGGTTGAGTATGACCAACTACCATGGTACTTGCAAAAATTTTTTCTTGTAACTCCTGTGTTGATGGGTATTTTTTGGGAATCTCCACTCTACCATCAGCTCTCAAATTCTCAAAAATGGCATCTAATTGAGTAATATTGAGGCTCTATCTTCGATCCACTTCAACAGTTCATTTCTTCAGGGCTGCTACTGTGGACCGTATTACAGGGTGTTGGGATTTTGACTGCACTAGTGCTCTGCAAGTAAATGGGTTCTTCCTTACTATTTTGGCTGTATCAACTTCTTTAGACTATGTGTCCTCACCTTGCCCCTTGTATGAAGGAGATTTCATGATCCAATTCCTTACACAATAGGTTCTTTCTTTGTGTAGCCTTTACTTTAGCATCTCGCTGCTGAATTTTCTCAAAGTTATTGACTCTGCTGGCCAATTTGAATAAATCGTTGAACATTTTACTTCAAATTGCTTTACCAACTTAAAATTATGTATGCCTACAAACTCTTCTTTAGGGATTCTTGCATTGCATCTCGTCCAAGCAGTCTTGAATCTCTCCATGTATTGACTGGCCGTGTTCCTTCGTATAATTTGAGCTAAGAAGGGCAGTGAACTTCACTTCTATTTGATAGTGATAAAATCGTTGGTGAAAGGCATCTTCCATTCTATCCCATTCCTCAATCGAGTTCATGGTAACCTTGTGTACAACTCAAAGGTAGTTCCTGTTAGTGAGTAAGAGAACGATCGCATTTTAAGGAAATCATAATGACTTACCTCTATATTGGATAATGAATCAGCCAATATGTTCACGGTTGAATGATGATTGTCCCTCAAGAACTTGGTAAAGTCAGGAAAACGAAGCTGTCTAGGAAATTTGTAAGTTCGTTCAATCTACTCAGGGATTGGCTTTAGATACCCCATATGTTCTCTAGGATTGTTGGCCTCAGCAATGACCTTGTGGACCATATTCCGGACCCTTCAGTCGAGTTTACCCTCATCTAGTGACTCGTATGGTTTTCTCACTTGGTTATTACTGCTTACTTCTGCTCTAGGACTGTACCGGGCAATTCTCCTGTGACCTGGCTACTGATCCCGTGCTTCTTCATCATGTTTGATCCGGTCACATTGGGAGATGAGTAACTTCTTGTTTTGTCAATATTCCTATCATTCATCCCCCAATGTGGACCTTCTCCATTCCTCATAGGTAATGGAACATAAATGGCCAAGTTGACAGATCCTAATTTGGAATGTTTTGAAAGTTGTGAATCCTCACTATATCCATAAATCTTATTTGCAACTAATCCCTTAAAGGTGAAAAAGTAGCAAATCCTAATTGCCAATCTCTAGCATCCCACGTCCTAAGCGCTCCAAACTCCATCTTTCCTTGAGGCCCCACAGTAGTGTGTGCTCAAGTTTCCAGTCCACCATTAGAGTTTTGTTAAACTCATCCTTTCTCCAGGGTTTGTCAAGCTATGAATTCCCTATTGTAGCCTTTCCCTTAGCCGTGTTGTTTAGTCCCCTATTAATTGGCTCACCATGGGATGAAATCACGATCGTCTTGTTCGATTGTTTTTCACTCATCCTGAGTGACATCACCTGGGTTGCCACTTTGGGAATCTCTCCCTTCTTTATAGCAGTTGTACTGTCAGGAACCAAAATTGACAACACATTAACTACTGGATTCGAGGAGGCACTTAGCCATTTCATGCCAATATCTAGATGATTGGCATGACTGTCATACCTTTGGCCTATTTTGTCCCCAACCTAGTCGGGATCGTAAATAGCCTTAGTATTTTCATTCATCTTGGAGTTCATCTCAGACCATGTCCATGATCTTTTTCCTTGTTCCTCTCCTCCAAGTCTCTCTACCATCGGCTTAAATTTCGTGTTTCTCCTTATGGCCACCTTGAACATGTCTTCTCTTAGCATCTACCATATTGCTTTGAACCGTACTCATCATCTCACACATCTTTTCCATAAGAGACTTTGGTTGCATCTCGTTAGCCGGGATTGCCCGATTGCTCAAAGATGCTTCCTCCTCAACCTTACTTTCCTTCGTGATACTCTCCTCAAAATCAAGGATCTTCCTATTTACCAAATCTTTATTCTTTGCCATTTGAACGCACTTAACAATTTCAACACAGACCCACTGGATCAGTAGTACCAAACTTTCTTTGTGCAAATTTTTGGCTTTCAAAATTGAAATCAACAAACAAACTGATTTTCCTGTTCTTAGGAGTTATTGAGCATGCCTTTTAATGTCAATGAGTTTTGTAATGCATTTTTTTTATTTGAGTTATCGGGGATTGCCATTCATTCGTCTCAAATGAGATTGAGGACTTAAAATTAGTTCTTGAAACTAAAAATGCAGACTTACTGAAATGATGGTTTGGAATGAAAATACTTCATTGACTCAAAACTACAATGGAAGAGCAACGAGATAATTTATTAAACATGATTAGTATTTCCCTAAACTGATGTACAACTCAATTGTACCTAAAAATGTCTGTGGCCGCGATCAACAAGTATTCCATGACCAACAGCTATATTATCCCTAACATAAGGGCAAAATTTCTGAAGACTAAATTCCTAACTTGAGAATGTTTTTGGAGAGTTTTCTTTTCCTATCTTTTTTCTTGGGTGATTGTTGTGTCCTCTCTTTCAGGGTTTCTTTCTCTATTTCTTTATTTACTGTAACTGCTTCAAGCAGTTTCACTTTTGAATTCCTTCACAACTGTCCGTTCCAACTTCTTTCTTTTCTTGTAGCATGTTGCCTGCGTCACATTTTTAATGTATGGTCGCATCTATTCCGGTGCAGGAGCATGACCTACAATCTATATTCTTACCTGGATTGGAAATGTCTGCTAGATCTCGACACTACTCCATTTCGACCCTTTTCTTTGACTTTAGCCAAAGATTGATATCGATTCTCAATTGCTAATTTGTACCAAGAGGTTATTTTTACTTTTTATTCAATTTTGATTTTTCCAAATGTTTTGACATTTCAAGAATTTTATTTAGGGAAAACGATCTTAAATAGTCTCTTACAAAGAGATTTTGTAATTTTTCATTCATTTACATGTAAAATAATATATACTCGTACTAGAAGTACAATTTTGGTCCCTTAACGAATTTTGATAATGTTTTCATCTTGAAATGATTGCATAGCAATGTGTAACATTTTCTTGGGTCAAAATTAATAATAAAAAAAATTGTGAATACTAAATTGTCATCCATCCACCCCTACCCCAAGAGGGCAATTGCATTTTGATCTGGATTTAGGTGCAAATATTGCGGGAGCAATTTCTATTCATCCAGAGCAACTTTGTTTTGGCTGACAAAATTTCCCTCTAGTCGACACGTAATCTCTTTTTTTTCCTACTAGCTAGATATCCCTTGCTCCCTTCCATATTTTGCCAACTTCCTTCGCTCTTTCTTTTTCCTTCTTCTCTTTATCTCGCTGCTCTCCGGACTTCGATTTCCAACCTCTTATCTCAACATTTCAATTTTCAGAGGTAACTCTTTATTATGCTATTAAAGGATTCTCATATAAAAAAATAAAATGGAACCAGACAGGAGAACATAGTTAGCAGAAATGCAATACACTAGAACGCGGTATAGGTACGGAGACGCGATTCACTAATTTTTAAAGTATCGAATATGTAGGGGTAAGCTTAGGGCAATATAGGTTGATACATTGCGATACGCCACTTCTTAAAAAAAGTTGCTACATTATAGGGATAAGAATGTAGTTGATAGTATACAGTATTAAATTTCTAATAAATATTGAACATTTAGTTACTAGAGAAAAGAAAATGGTCAACTTTAAAAAAGTATTATTTTCAATCTAATACTAAATATTTCTAATTAGGTAAATTTAGAGAATATTTCATCATTTCCTCAATAAATAAGGATTCACTATCTTTAATGTTCGAAACATGAAATGCCTCATATCTAAATGCAAATGGATCGTGTTTTGATGTGTATGAGTTGGTATGCAGTATGTAAGGGTAGGAAGAATTTCCGGTTATGATGGAGAAAAACCCACTAAAGATTTCAACAAATTTTTTCGAGCATGCAAGATTCTGGTAAGCTGAATCTTAGAATTGGGTTCATTAAGTGCAATTGGTTAACCAATAGTACATCTGGCCAGCAGAGGGGAGGGCAGGAGAGATGGGAATTAGTTGGCAATAATGGAAATTCTCAACCTTTACAGTTGTCATGGTGGTTATTGGCCATGTATGTATCCTGTAAAACTTAGCAGAATATAACATAATAAAGTAATCATGTTTATTCTGTCTAGAAAATTTAAACTAGAATACCATATTTTGTTTTTGTTTCCTTATGTGAATTCGTTATTATAATACTAATTGTGAGATTTTTAGTGTGTAATTACATAGCTGGCATGTTTTGAGTTTTTAAGTTCTGAAGTTGCAAATTTTGACGAAGACATATCAATAGAGTGTATACCAACTAACTTCTGAAAGAATTAAAATTAACTTCACACTGTATTACTACAATTAGAAGCTTCAGGTGCACAGTGCTAAAGGAAAAAAAAAAATGTAATTTTAGCTCTTAAAATTTAGGTCGTGGTCTATTTAGATAAAATACATTTAGCCTTCAAAATTTTCAATTTTAACCAATTTAGGACAAATTTGAAAATTTCATCAATTACAAACCGGAAAAATCACATGCAAAGCCGCGTGACTGTTAAGTCTCAAGTTTCAAACTTGAGAAAAATGTAATTTTAACCTTCAAAATTTAGGTCATAGTCTATTTTGGTTTCCAAAATTCTAAACAAAATGCATTTAATTCTCAAACTTTTTAATATCTACCAATATAGGACAAATTTAAAAATTCTATCAATTATAGATGGAAAGGGTTACGTGCATTGCACATAATTGTTAAATCTATCTTGGGATTTCTATTTTTCCCTCTGACTATGAGCGCATAACCATTCACCATTGTTGTCTATATTATAACACTTCTCATGCACGTGATTGTTAAATCTAACTGGGTTATAATACCTCCCAACCAATTTCAACGCATTTAACCTAATATTAAAAAAGTTATATCCAAAAAAAGAATAATAATAACACAATGATAACGGAATTTTTGGTCGCTAAATTTAGGAAAAAAAAAAATGTCACTAACTTAAAGTTTTCAAAATGTCTCAAAACTAAATTCAATAACTGATTTGCTGACGAAAAAATCCGTTGCTAAAATTTCAATAGTAGAACCTTTATTATATTTTACCGAATAGGCATATTTTGACGGATAGATTTTGTTGGCAAATCCATTGTTAAATCGTTTAGCGATGTTTTTTTTGGCAAAAATCCGTTGCTAAATCCATCGTTCAATGTTTTGAAATTGGTTGGAAAGTGTTATATAGAGACAAGAATGGTGAATGGTTAGACATTGATAGTTAGAGGGAAAAGTGAAAATATAGTTAAATGTCTTGAAATCAATTTGGGAAGCATTATATCTTAATATAGATTTAACAGTGACATGCAATGCATAGACTTTTCTATTTGTAATTGATAAAATTTTCAAATTTGTCCCAAATTGGTAGAAATTAAAAAAATTTAAGGATTAAATGTATTTTGTTTAGTACTTTGGGGAACAAAATAGACTATGACCCAAACTTTGAGGGTCAAAATTGTATTTCATGTTTGGAACTTGATATTTAACAGTCATGTGCAATTTTCCATATAACCTTGTAATTGATGAAAATTTTAAATTTGTCCTAAATTAGTAAAAATTAAAAAGTTTGAGAACTAAATATGTTTTGCATGAAATTTTGGGGACCAAAATAGACCACGATCTAAATTTTGAGAGACTAAAATTCTATTTTTTCCAATTGCTAAATACTAATGTTTCAAGGGCGGGCCTAATTTGGTACTATATCACAAATGGTAATATTAGACTGAACTATAGTATTCTTATTGTTATAAATATAAAGGGAGAGCACAAATTAGTTTTGTGTCTCTCCTTATATTTTTTAATTAATCTCTTAATAATGGAAAATTTTAACTTTCAAAAAGTAACTACCACAAAAAAAAAAAAAAAAAAACCATTTTCCCCAATTTATTTATTTAGATCTTTAAAATTCACTCCATAACTATCCAAGGATATGAATAGCTAAGTAATTACTACCCCTCTAATAGTTTAGATTTGAAAAATAATCTAGAATATTTTTATTATTACTGAAATAATATAAACTATCAATTAGTTTATACAAAATTGGTCCTAAATAAATTTTCTTTTATTACACACACATTGAGTGTATCTCTTTCACCTATTTTCGCAATTTAATAGGGCCCACCAATCCCCATTACATGAAATCCTCTTTTTTGTCTAATTGTCTCAGGGTCGGTTCAATATTTTTGTAGCATTTTTTAAAATATCATTATGCCCTTTGTTAAGGACACTGCCACAAAAGTTATTGTATTTTCGTAATTACAATTGCACCTTAAATGAATTAAAAAATAGAAAGATCTCTATTTTTAATATATTTTTTAATTTAACTGCTCACTCAATATTATAGACTATCGGCCCAAGATGCATTTAAGTGCTCCATGGTATCTAATAGCCTCCAAAGATGTTGTGCATGGTGTCCAATAGCCTCCAAAGATGTTTTAGTCCTATTTTCAAGTCTCTGGCCTCTTTTTATAAACTATTCTCATCCTTAAATAAGTAGACAGAATTATCATATTTCTCCTTTATTCAACTAGAAACATATTTCTTTGCAACAAACACTTGCCAATTCAGGAAAATTTTAAACTTTTATAGGACATATTTATAGTCTACCAAGGCCCTTTAATTACTTGCCTCTAAATTTCTTTCTCCCTTTAATTCTTTAGTTCACATATAATCTTCCTCTTCTATACTAGATTGCCTCCACCTCTGCCTACGGCAGGTGTCGGGTTAAATCCAATTTGTAATGGAGGAGTACTTTCTTGTTGCTGATAAGTGTAATCTTCTGGAATTATAATTTTTCAAATTATTTAGTTCTGAATAAGACTTATAATATTGGACTTTTAAAAACTAAACATGTATACAATATAGTTTACACATAAATGTGTATATATATATATATATATATATATATATATATATATATATATATAATTTTCTAATATTTGCAACAATTGTATGTACAAGTTCCCATTTTTTATGTACTATTTTCTCTCTCTCATTTTTTTTTTTTTTGGAGTAGTAGTAAAAATCTACACGCTTCAAGTAATATATTTTTTCAAGTAATTATTGTTATAATAATCTAATTTAAACACAAGGGTACCACGACTCAGTAGTCCAATGCTCCAAGCATAAGTTTTTCTACCTTTCGGTGGTTTTAGTTACCAAAAACATCTATTTTTAACTTAGTAACGTATACTTCAACAAGTAGATGTCAATTTGTGCAGAAAGTTTCAAATGGTAGCAGTTACATAAGAAACCCACCATTATATAACAAAACCAATAAATAGGTATATGAAAGCCCTTTATTTATGTATATCAAAAGTCTCAATCATAGACTCACTGTCCTAATGTACTACTAATTTTAATACAAGTACAAAATTGTACTCAAGCTACTATTAAATTTCATACATGGACACAAAGAACTTTAACTAGTAGTAGTTTTTTCAAATCTAGGCAAGCAATACATTTACTTGTATACAATCTGCACAGAGGATTAGTTTTCTTGTTCGGCTTCTACTTCTTTATAAAGATATCTATGGACTCCTAATTTCTCCAGCTATCAGAACTTTGTACTCTGGTTTCAGAGTGATAAGAAAATGTGCACACAACAAACCTCTTTTTGTGAAACCTAATTATAAAAACCCTAGGAGCCAGAGGTTTGTAACAAAAAAATTTCCAGTTCACAATCTTTGTCATTAGCTCACTTAGTTCTGCACAGAAACCTGCATTTACCTGTCCCTTATTTCTGAACAAGGATTCCAAGTTAAGAAAATATTTGGCTTTCTGAATTCACGAATCAAAGCTGCCATCTCAGAAATTTGTTGTTGCCTATTTCTTAGACCTTGTATAGAAGATGAGGAAACTATTAATCTTTGGCCATTCTCAGTGCCATCTGTTTCCTGAATTGATGGGGAGTGTGCAATGATATCAAAAGAATTTGCTCACATTAGTTCACCTTGCTTTGTACTAATAGAGTGTATTCCTGCTGTCTGCATCTTAATATAAATATCTTGAAGATATTGTTGTAATAGTCTTCCTAGTTGCTATAACACCCATTCATTTCACTGTTGCATTATCCAACTTGAGAATCAGGTCTTCTGCTATATACTGCACATAGAAGCACACAAGTAAGCCAAACAACATGGCAGATGTTTATCAATAAATAAGAAAATGGAAACAATCTATTTTTTTAGGGGAAATGACCTTAATAGTCCCTCACATTTCACATTTGTACTTTTTTAGTCCTTCACATTCAAAATGATGCATTTTAGTCCCTCACAAATTTAAAATGCACTATTTTGGTCCCTCAACACAATTACGGGTATATTTTAGCCTAAAATACTTACATGCATATAAAATATAACATATTCAAGTACAAAATTGACAATACATAACCTTAAATAATAAATTATCCCAAAAAGAAGAGGATTGAAGCTATTAGAGTAGAGTTGACATAGGAAAAACCACGAGGGAGGGGAATAGGGGTGGTGATGGTAGGTGAGAATTTTAGGGTGGTGGTGATGGAGGTTTTGGGTAGTGTCTGAAAAATGTAACATTTGATATACATGTGAGTATTTCAGGCCAAAATATGCCGATAATTGTGTCAAGGGACCAAAATAGTACATTTTGAATTTGTAAGGGACTAAAATACATCATTTTTAATGTGAAGGACTAATAAGGTTGTTTTCCCTTTTTTTTACCTTGTTCAAATAGATATTTATGGGTAGGAAGTTAACAACGAATTCTTTCACGTGTTTCATGGCTTTGAGAATTGTTGTGAACTTTGTTATGCCAAGTATTATTATGATAAAGGAAAATTTGAGGATATTGATAAGGATCGCAACAACTATAGAATGATAATACTCCATGACATCATGCAAACATTATAAGTTCAAAATGTTCTGTATTTTTTGTGTCATTTACTACATTTTTATGGATTGTAAGCAAGATTTGAGTAATATTGAGGTTAATTTGGTTATTCTTAGTTTTTATAGGGTTGAAGTGAAAAAGGATTTAAAAGGATGGAAAAGGATGAAAAAACATCCAAGGACGAATTGTGCACCTCAGAGTTAGGAGCAAATCTGGATGTTGTTTCATATTTTAAACAAAACTTTTTGTTCGAACTTCGATTGATTTGATTCAAGATGCGTTGGAAAATTAAGAGAAAGAGCTACAACTTTTGTGCTTTACACATTTCCAAATTCCAAGAGCATCAAAGTCAAAATTGAAGCCAAAAGTGGTACACGGCTATTAGGGTTTCACGCACATGCGCAACCATCAAGCAACACACGTGCACGATTTCCAGAGAGTAATTTTTCAAGTTAAGGTTGCACACACATGCGCAAGGATCAAGGTATGCATGTGCGTGCGAAGCAGTAGGGTTTCAGAATTTTTATTTTTTGGCAGATTTTTTCATCCGGTTAAACTCTTTTTCAACCGATTTTATGTTCTTATCCTTAGGCAATGATTGTAACCTTAATATTCACTATAAATACCCCTTATAGGGTGAATAGAAGAGGGATGACACTTTTATTCTCTATTTTTATCGTGAGTTTCTAGCAAAATTCTTGTGTGTTCTTCCATGGCACTTAGTTTCTAAAACCCTTTTCTTGGTCGAGAGAATTCAAACCATGGTTGGTTTTACTATGTGGTTGACTTTTGTACTTGAATTTATTCGTTTTATTATCAAGTATTGATCATTTTTTTTTGCGTTAATTTTATGATTGTTCTTTTGAATTTGTTATTACTACAGAATAGTGAATTATAGGAATTAATCTCTAGTTAGATTGTTTTTTACTACTTTCTTTAATTCAATCAATGAAATAACTAAGTTTAATAATTGCTCAATTAGCGTTACTGAATTTAGGAAAAACAATCAACTAATTGACACAACCGCGTGTGTTTATATTATATTGACCTAATTGTTCTTATTGGTTTTAATGCTTTTATTAATTAATCTTTAGCGTGTGTCTGGATTAGTTTAATCTTATGGTTAATTATATTGCGTGTTGAAAATTAACCAACTTAGGATAGATATATGAATTGACTTTGTATTTGAATTCGGGTTAATTCTTCAAGATTAGTATTTGGTATAGAAATTGAATTACTTTTGGTATCGATGATCAACTAATAGGAATTTCATGGTAGATATGATTGGAACCAAGATCCTTCTTTTATTGAATTCTCTTCAATTTTACTTGTTGCATTAGTTTTTAGTTTAAAATTATTCAAAACCCCGTTTTATATTAAGCACAAGAATAACACCCATTCTTTGTGGAACGATTCAGACTCACCATTGCTACATTAGTAATAGTGAATTGAATTAGTTTTTGGGTGCCTACGACAACGTCACCAAAAATTTTGGCGCCATTGCCAGGGAATGTTTGATTTATTTTTGTGCCATTTTTTGTTGTTGTTTTTATTCTCTTTTATTTTGTTATTGTTTCTTCCATTAATTGTGTATGCCAGTGACATGATCTACTGGACAAGTTAAATTTCAATTTGATTCGAAAATCCAAAGAACGCAATGCAAATTAGGGAAGGAGTTGAGAGATAGACAGGTAGAGAAAGATCAACTTTTTTAGAAATCAAACTTTATGTTTGTCGAGAATCAAGAAGAACAGGGTAAAATGAGCATGGTGCAAAGAACTCTTAGAGAACTGGTGGCGCCAAGTTTAAATCAACAACCTCTCTGTATTACTTATCCTGAGTTAGATGCAAATGTTACTTTTGAATTGAAATCTCGACTAATCCATTTATTATTTTTCTTTTCATGGATTTCTAGGTGAGAATCCAAACAAGCATGTTAAGGAGTTCCACGTAGTATACACAAGTATGAAATCTATCGAGGTTTCAAAGGAGCACATTAAGTTAAAGGCATTGCCATTCTCACTCAAAGATGAGGCAAAGGACTGGTTGTTCGATTTACCTTCAGCAGTATTGCAACATGGGGATAGATGAATAGATTTTTCCATCCTCCTGATCTTCAAATATTTGAAAAGAAATTTGTGAGATATGGCAGTTCAATGATGAGTCCTTTGTACGAGTACTAGGAACGTTTCAAGAAACTCTGTGCAAGCTGTCCGCACCATCAGGTAGTGACTCCTTATTAATTCAATATTTTTATGAAGGCTTGTTGGTTAATGAGAGAAACATGATCGATGCCACTAGTGGAGGGGCGTTGGATAATTTGACTATTGACACTGCCCGTGAGCTCATATCGAACATAGCAGCACGTTCTCAAAAGTTTGGAACTTGATGCGAACAACATCTTAAGTGTGGCAATGAGGTAAATGTTTTATTTTTAGAACAACAAATGGCTAATCTAACTTCTTTTGTATGTCAATTGGCTTTAGGAACTACGCAGACTGTGCACATGCAGAATTTGTTCAAACGAGGGACATCTGACAGACATGCATCCCATATTGCAAGATGAATCCCAAGAGCAGGTAAACGCCACAGGAGGATTTCCAGGGCAACCCCGAGGGAATCCTGATCCCTATTCTAGAACGTATAATCTTGGGTGGAGGGATCATCCTAATATGATATACGGGAATACAGTGCAGCAATTACCTCAACAAAATCGGCAGAATTTCCTACCGTGGTACGGGCCTCTATTTGCTCAAAGACAATAATCTAATCCAGTTCCTCAATTTGGTAAGTCTTTAGAGAAAATGATGAATGTTTTGACTGCTAACACTATGCAACTTCAACAGGATACAAAGGCCAGTATACAGTAGTTGCAGAACCAAATGGGACAAATGGCTACTGCAATTAGCCAGTTTGAAGCACAAAATTCTAGTAAATTACTCTCTCAGACAATTGTAAATCCTAAAGAAAATGTTAATGTAATTGTGTTGAGTAGTGATAAAGAGATTGAGGTGTCGAGCAAAGTAGTCCCTGAACATGTTGAGGCCGAAGTTGAGAAAAAGGTTGTTCTAGGCAACAAGAAAGGCAGCAAAGGTGAAGAGAAAAGTATGTCAATCGTGTGGCTAGAATATAAACCTGAACCCCTATTCCCCGTAGCATTAAAGGAGTTTGCAAAAGAGGACCTCGATAGAGAGTTGTACGAGACTTTTCGTAAGTGTAAGGTAAATGTTTCATTACTAGATGCTACTTAAACAAATACTTCGCTATGCTAAATTTTTGAAAGAATTGTGTACCCACAAGAGGAAGCAAAAAGAGACAAAGGTTAGAAAAGTAGAAGTTGGGAGTAATGTTTTATCCATCATTTAGAAATCTCTTCCGGAAAATCCCAAGGACCCAGGTGTGTTCTCCGTGCCTTGTAAAATAGGCAATAAAAGAATTGAAAAATCCATGCTAGATTTTGGTGCATCTATAAATGTAATGCCATACTCCATTTACGAGGCACCAAAAATTGGACTTTTGAATAAAATTGGTATGGTAGTTTAATTGGCAGATAAATCTTCAGCCTATCTGAAGGGAGTAGTAGAAGATATCTTAGTTCAAGTTGAGAATCTGGTATTTCCTACCGATTTTTATGTGGTTGAAATAGAAAATTATGATTCTACTACACCTATTTTGTTAGGAAGACATTTCTTAGCTGCTTCTCAAACTAAGATAGATGTTTCTAATAGCACACTTAGCATGGAGTTTGGTGAGACAAAATTAGTGTTAAGTTTAATAATTATGATGATGCAGAATCTTTGAAACATACTAACCTTGTTTCTGTAATAGACGTACTTAAGCCTGCAATACAGGAAATTTCAAGATCTAACAGCAACAAGATGGGTGGAAAAGTGTTTGCATAATCATGCTGAGAAAAATGATAAGAGCTTGTATTCCAGTGCAATTGTGCAACAGCTTATGGTAGCACTTAGACGTCCTCCCATGTGTCGGTAGATGGGTAAGGTAGGTTCTAACATTTTACCAACTCTTACTAAAAATTTTGTGCTATCTGTTGTGCAGGAAGAAATTCCAAATCACAACCGTCTCCCTGGTCACCTGAAGTACTTGTTTTAGAGGATAAGAATAAGGAAACATGATCATTTCCGGTCAACTTGAAGCACCACAAAAAGAGCACAAAAATAAGTTTTAAAAGAGAAGAGGAGGTTAAACTCATTATTTATGAGAACAATGAAGAGGAAGATTATTGGACTCCTCAAAAAGCATAGGAGTTACTTAATTGAGAAGAAACAGCATTAAGTCAAGCCAACACAATAAATAAAGAAGCTGCATGGGAGCCAACACAATAATTGTTTTTGAAGTTTTTATTTGGTTATTTTGGTTTTAGGGTTTTTATCATATTATTGTGTTTTTAGTTCTAGAAATCAACTTAATTAACAAGTTAAACGAACAAAATGGTCATTTGAAGGTCTTGTGTGTTATTTGGGTGATTTAGGAATGACAATGTTATGCTTGGAAAGGTGTTCTTACGCACATGCCCACCACTTGGTGTGCATGTGCATAAAAGCCAGTAGCAAAAATTCCCACGCAGCATCATGCACACATGCATGTTATATGCCTTGCGCATGTGCGTGAGACCAGCCTTAGGAAATGAATGATACTGCCTTGTGTGCACATGGGCGCCTTCTAGGCTACGCATGTGCACACGGCCATTTAAAGGGGTAAACCCTCAATTGCAAGTTCATTCGAACTACACCTCTCTCTTTTTTATATCATACTTCTCTGCTCTCCAACAAATGAATAACCCCAACATTCCCCACTACTTTCTAACCTCGAATCACTTCAATTTCATTCAATTGAAAACAAAGACCTTTCTTTTTTGAGGGAAATTCAATCAAGGTATGAATTTCTTGAATTTTTCATATACTTTTCCTTTTTGGGTTTCAACTTAAATTGTGAAAAGGTTTTGATTTTTCATGCTTTAATTGTTTTAATTTGTTATGGATTGCACTTTCAACATGTGATTTGAGTAATTTGTGCATGATTTGTTGATTGGGAAGTGATTGATGTTCATTTTATGTAGAAAAATTCATTCCTTATTTATGCATGCCATGTGTTTGTTGAATTGTCTTAATGAATAAAAATGTTAAAACACAAGGTATTGGTGTATGAATTCAATTCCTAGAATATTGATTATGTCCTATGATTCATCCGTATTCAATTTTACTGCATAAAAATGTTCTAGGAATGCATATAGACCTTAGTTTTGACACAAATTTATCACAGAAATTCATCTTGTGCATTCTAAGACTTATCAGTCTGGGATTGTGAATTTGTATAAGTATGGGGTGTCAAAACCCTTATTTGGATGCCGTGATTTTCACATCTACTTTTTGTAGGAATGGCGCACACGGGAAATAAACCGGTTAGAGGCAAGAGTGCTGGAACTTCTTCATCAATCGCTCCCCAGTGTTAACATGAGAGCACACCTAAGAAGATAATGGGGGCGCAATTTCTAAATGTTGTAGCATAGAATAAATACGAGAAGGATATTTCTGTTGGACCCCAATTATGATAATCATGTTTTGATGATGACCAAATCGTACTAACGGCTTGAAAACAAGTGTGTAGAAAAATAGGGAGGCTCGGACGAAAATGATTATCCAAACAAAATCAAGAAAAACAACCAAAAGTTGAACAACACCTTACGGACGATGAAGAGCCTCCAAAAGAAAAGAGCTCGAACGTAAGGGAGCATTCGAAACATGATCAGACAACACCGGGAAGAACACATCTTTCAGACGTAGATAACTGTCTGAAGGATAGTGCTTCGGACGCAAAAGACCGTTCGAGGCAAGGAATTCAAAAGTATGATGATCGGACGTTGAAGACAGTCCGAAGCCAAAAGAGATCAGATGTTGAAGATCGTCCGAAGAAAGGAGCTCGAAATGAAGTAATTTTCTGTCAGAGCTGTAGGACGCATATGACCATCCGAGACACTGTTCATCAAGCTGTAGGATGCATATGACCATCTGAGACACTGTTCATGAAGCTGTAGGATGCATGAACGGACGTCCGAACCACCGTCCGAACCCCTAACGGCTAGTTTTTAACAGCTAGTTTTTTTACCGTTGAAACTCAAATTTCAGCACATCTTTTATCTATAAATAGCCCAAGGGTATCCAAATGATGTGTGGAACTACTATATTCAATACAAACACTTGTAAGAGCTATTTGGGGAGAAATAGACTAAAATATTGTGGGTTGTATTGGTTTGAGTAGTATAGTTCTCTTGGCTCGATTCCTAACTAGAGGGAATTAGTGTGAGCAAGAGTAGACTAGTGAGTGATCTTCAATTGTAAGAGTGGGGGGATAACAAGTGTACAAAAGTGAGGTTGTAGTGTAAAACCCTTTGGCTCAACTAGAGGAACTTAGTTGGTGCAAGGGTGAGCCTACTTTGTGTACAAGAAGGTTATTGCCTCACTTTTTTTGAAGAGGCACTACTAGTGGATGTACTCCAAGCTTAAGAAGTTTTAGAGTTTGGTTTGATATTCTTTGTCTCAATATTTTATTTGTTCTTTAATTTTTGATTGTTAAATATTTATCTTTGATCATTTGTGCTTAAGTATTCATTTGTTGCACAAAGTTTGCATTTTCATTAAGCACTTCAAGAGGTTTATTTTTTGAGACAACCTAATTCACCCCCCCTCTTAGGTTGCTTTGGGGTCAATAATTGGTATCAGAGCTTGGTCTCATATATTGAGCTTATTTGCTTTTGAGTAAAGATCATTATGACAACCAATAACGTTTTGTACTCTTTTAGAGGGGCATTCTATCACTAGACCTCCCATGTTTAATGGCATTAATTTTGTTTTTTGGAGGGATAGAATGAAAATTTTTGTTCAATCTATTGATATTGATTTATGGTATATTATTTGTGAAGGTCCTTTAGAAGCTAATATTCTTGATGAAAATACTCATAGATTAATGCCTAAGACTAGATATGAGTTAAATGCACAAGATAGAATAAATTTATCTTTAAATGAAAATGCCATTAATATGTTGTATAATGCCTTGGATATAGATGAGTTTTCTAAAGTAAAAGGTTGCAAATCGGCCAAGGAGATATGGGGCAAATTGAAAGAAATCCATGAAGAAATTGAAGATATAAGAGAGCAAAAGAAGTCACTTCTTGTGGCTAAATATGAATCCTTCAATGGAACCTCATGAGAACACTGACAAGATGTATTGTAGGTTCAATGATATGGTGAAGGATTTGGAAGGTTTGGGTAAAGAATATTCCTTGGGTGAAAAAATTAGGACAAATTTTTTGAATGCTTTACCTAAGAAATGGGAACCTAAATCCATTGCCATAGAGGAGTCTAAAAATTTAAATTTTATGCCTATCAAGTCTTTGATTAATTCTCTAACTTCATTTGAATTAAAGATGAAATGAAAGGTACAAGATGAGAAGGCAAAAGGAAAAAGAAGCATAGCATTTAAAGCTTTATCAAAAAGGAGAAAAGACTCAAGGAAGCCTCACTTCAACAACTTCCAAATCACTTGGGATGATTGCAATTCGGATGAAGAGGTTGAAGAAGAATATGAGGAGGCTCAAATGGCTTTTATGGCACTTGGCAATAATGAGGTATCCTCCAGTTGTGATTCTTGTGATGATTCATGTGATAATGATGATGAAGATGTTGAATCATTTATTTTTAAAATGCATGAATATTTGAAAGAATCATATGTTAAGAAAAAAGAGTTAAAAATTAAAGTTAATGCTTTATTGAGTGCCAACTCAAAACTTGTGCATAAAAATAATAACAACTCTTTGACAAAAGAAAATGATGTTTTGAAAGAAAAATTTGTTGGAAAAACCAAGATCATGGAAGAACAAGCTTCATTGAAGAAGAGATTAGATGATCTTGATGATATTTTGAAAAAGAAGAAAGAAAAATTTTTTTAAAAGAAAAGAACTAGAAATATGTTTTTGAACAAAAAATTTATCACCTTTATAAAAAGTGATTCGTGCTTTGTTAAATCTATATCTTCTTTTTATGGCAATAAGAATATTATTTGTAATTATTGTCATCAATATGGTCATATAAAGAAAAATTGTTATGTTAAAAGAAATGAAAAATTGGGAATAAATTCTATTTGAGTGATTAAGCATGTTACTAATCCAATTGGACCCAAGAAAGTTTGGGTACCAAAAGTTGTTGCTTAAATTTGCATGTAGGTATGCTTGGAGAGCACCAAGGAATTCAAGATGGATCATCAATGGAGGGTGTTCAAAGCATATAAACTAAGATGACATTGAAATGGGTAACATTTAAATTTGTTGAGAATGTGTTAATGTAAACTATAATCTCTTGACTATTAATCAACTATGTGATTGAATTTATTTAAAGTGCTTGGGTATGAGTATCCCAAAATTTATATATATTAAGTCACTACTTGCAAAAGAAAGGGGGAGCGTTCTTATTTCTAAATGGCTTGTTTGTTAGAAATTATTTTGCATCGCAAAAAATTGCATCACATATGCTTTCTTGTTTTGAGGATGCTTTTGGTAAGGAATGAGTGATAAATGCCTTGATGTTAATCCTTTGCATAGATTTCCTCATTTCTAGTTGATTTTATATTTTTGCAGGAAAGAAATTATTTTTAACTTGACTTATCCCTATCTACTTACTTGAATTGCATGCATAGTTTTAAGGGGAGATTGTGTGTATAAATTGCTTTTACTCTTATGTTTTGACAATTCGCAATTGTGGGTTGAATAACTTCACCTCGACTCCCAAAGATGCAGTACTACTAGTGGTGCATAAGTTTACTTAATTATGCCAATTTGAGACATTATAGCGATACCAAGTTATATGTTCAAGGAAAAGAGATGAATATTTCTGCCAATGAAATCAACAAGTTTCTGAAGGTCAATCGATTACATAATGATGAGTGGTCAACCATCAACGACATCAATATGGAGCTTAATGAGATCACAAGCATATTTTATAACGGCGACGCTGAATGGATGTATACTATGGCTAGACACATGGCAAGGCACTTTAATGCTAATACACTTAAACCAGCTTGGTTCGTGTGGTTTAAGTTCATTTGTACTCGCCTTTTTGCAGTCAGTCATCTCACCCATGTCAATCTGGAAGGGGCCAAACTCCTATATTGTATTACTTTCAGGAAATCTATAAACGTGGGCCAACTCATCCGTTAGCAAATCTGCTATTCTGTGGTCAACAAGTAGTCGGACTCATGGTTTTTCCACTTGATTACTGCTTTGTCTATTAAGAGCGGCGTGGTTTTTGATCCAGCAAAAGACAAGCTAAAACTCCCTGGGAAGCCAATTGTATGAAGGGTACGAGGGCTCCGATTAGGCGAACTCGTTCCCATGCGTCTACTTTACAAGAGGGGAAGGATGCTGACTCTGAGGATGAGCCCGATCAAAGCCATACTCTAGAGAAGATCTTAGAGCAAATCCTAGTGGAGCAGTAGTGCATGCGGCATAGATTTGACACGTATATTCTGTATCAGCATGCTTGGCAGCAGACTATGGAGGCTCGCCAACTGGCAAGAGAGTGAGGAGAATACTCGTGGACATTCCCGCCGTTCCCTCCATTTTTGTAAGATTAGGTGCCCGATTCTCATTGAGCCGATGATGTTTGATGCGAACATTTTAATGTTTTTCTTGGTTTAAAGTTGATTTTAGGACATTTTAGCTGTTTTTATTTTTCATTAATTTAATATTCATAGTTATTAGTTTTGTGATGTATTCCCTGAAGGGGTTAAGTTTTTTCGTGACTATTGTAGGATTTAACTACAATTTTCTTGTTTTTCTTAACTTCTCATCAAGGAGATTTCTTATTTTGATTTGTCTAGCTTACACCGAGCTTCAATTCATGTCGAAGGGATATTTATAGCGAAATACTGCACCAAACGCGAATCGTATTCAGAAAAGCTTTCCTTTTTTCCATTTTCTTCTTTTATTTTCGTATTGGGGACAATGCTTATTTTTAAGGGTGGGGGGATTTATGTGGATTTACAAGTTGTTTGGTGTATTTTACTCATTTTTGCTTCGATATTTTGACTTTTTTTTTTATTTGAGAGCTTTTCTAGATTTTTGAAATTTTTTTTGTGGATTAGTTGAAAATTTTTTGTTGAGTTGAGCCATTCATGAGTGAATAGTCAGTGCTAATATTTTTCATGCATGATTTTTAAGAATTTTGAGCACTTAGCGATGAATTAATTTTTATTTTGGATACTTAGAGATAATTATGTAGACTCAATTATATTGCATCCCAAAAACTTGCTTTATTACATTTTGAGGCAAAATTTTTAGATAATCTGATTTGGTTTAAAACAATGAGGGTAGAGGTTTCATTGGTCGTTTGAGGCTTTCTAGCCAACCATTTAAAAATTTTATCCCTAGTGCCCTATTTGAGCCTTGAATTGTTATGAATGGAGGGAAACATCATTCGCCTTCTTTTATTTAAACTCATTTTACCTACCTTATTGAGCCTAATAATTTCTTTTAATTTTTTTTTGTCTAAATTGTCCCTTAAAGAGCTTTATTGCGCGCATTATTTGTTAAGAGGACATAACAGTGGAAGGTGGTGAATAAGGGTGAAAGATTGTGAGAGTGGGTGGTGTACATTTATGAAGCAATAGGGGGTACTGAAAAGAAATTGAAAAGATACTAACAAGGTCTTAATATATACAGGTAGTGCCTATCACTGGTGCTTGTATTTATAGGTAGTGCCAATCTCTAGTACATGCGGGTTTATATGTTGCGGGTAGTGTTTACCACTAGTACCCGTATTGTGAGCGGACATAATAAAAAAAAATATATGGAGGAATGTTGGCATGTTGACTTTAGCCAAGTCAAAGAAGGGGGATTTCTTTGCTTATTGTTTGTTTAGAATTTTTCATGGGTATTTGTTATTCTAGTGTGGGGTTGTGGATGTATGATGCTTCATATGTGCACAAGTTTTATTTTAATGTGTGGCCGACATTACTATAAAACTATTGTTCTTATTTGTGATATCCTTTCCCTTCCTTACTTAGCCAATATCCTAGCCTGATGTTACAAGCTAAAAAGTACTACCTAATTTAGATTGAGGCGATTGTCTAGATTAGTGGAGAGTTGTAAGAAGAGTGAGCAATGGGGTGTTCAGAAAAATTTAGAGGCTTACATGATTTAATCTATGTGTTTTCAAATTTGAGTTTTTGAATAGCTACATACATACACATGAATTTCATGTTTTTTGTTTTTATTAGCATTTGAAATCTTGAGTTCTTAGACTACTCCAAATAGTGGATTGGCTTTTGATTATTTATGTCTTATAATTGATGGAATATGTTGGGTGAAATTTTGATTAATGTATGTTTAATTGTTTTAATCTTATGTTTGCTCGAAAACATAATAGTTCTATATTTTATGTGTCATTGACCATATTTTTATGGATTGTAAACAAAATTTGGTTGTTCTTAGTTTTTATAGGGTTGAAATAAAAAAAGGATTCAAAAGGATGGAAAAAGATGAAAAGAAATTCCAAGGGCGAATTTTGTACGAGTAGGGAGCAAATCTGGATACTATTTCGTATTTTAAACACAACTTTTTGCCCAAGCTCCGATTGATTTGATTCAATATGCGTTGGAAAGTTAAGAGAAAGAGCTATAACTTTTGTGTTATACACTTTTTCTAATTTTCAAAAGCATCGAGGTCAAAATCGAAGTCAAAGGTGGCGCACAACAATTAGGGTTTCGCGCACATGCATGACCATCAAGCTGTGCACGTGCGTGATTTCCAGAGAGCAATTTTTTGAGCTAAGGTTGCACACACATCGCGAGGATAAAGGTAGTCCGGTTTCATAAATTTTTATTTTTCAACAGATTTCTTTATTTGGTTGAACTCCTTTTCTGCCGATTTCACGTTCTTATCCTTAGACATGGATTGTAACCCTAATATTCACTATAAATACCCCTTGTAAGGCAAATAGAAGAGAGATGACACTTTTATTCTCTATTTTTATCATGAGTTTTCTAGCAGAATTCTTGTGTGTTCTTCCATGACATTTACTATCTAAAACCCTTTTCTTAGTCGAGTGAATTGAAGCCATGGTCGATTCTACTATGTTGTGAGACTTTTGCACTTGAATTTATTTGTTTTATTATTAATATTGATCATTTTTCTACCTTAATTTTATGATTTTTCTTTTTAATTTGCTATTGCTACAAAATAGTGAGTTATAGAAATTAATCTATAGCTAGATTATTTTTAACTTCTTTGTTTAATTCAATTTGTGAAACAACTAAATTTAATAATTACTCAATTAGTGTTATTGAATTTAGGAGAAATAATCAACTAATTGACATAGTAACCGCGTGTGTTTATGTTTATTATAAATTGTTCTCGTTGGTTTTAATGTTTCTATTAATTAATTTTTAGACGTGTGTCTAGATTAGTTTAATGGTTAGGTTTAATTGGATAGTGTGTTAAAAATTAACCAACTTAGGAAAAGATATAAGAAATGACTTTGAATTAATACACATGTTAATTTGAAAATTAGTGTTTGGTATAAAAATTGAATTACTTTTAGTGTCGATGATCAATTAATAGAATTTTTATAATATAAAAAGATATGATTGGAACCAAAATCCTTCTTTTGTTGAATTCTCTTCAATTTTATTTCTTGCATTAGTTTTTAGTTTAAAATTATTCAAAATCTCCCTTTTTATATTGAACACAAGAATAACTTCCGTTCTCTGTGGAACAACTCTGACTAGCCACTACTATATTAGGAATAGTGAATTCGATTAGTTTTTGGATGCCTACAATAGTATCACCAAAACATCATTTCCAACTATTAGTTCTTTATCTTAAAAGCACTGGTATTAGATTGACTGTGAGAAAAAAATAATTAAACAAAAATTATTACTGCAATAGCATAACAAAAAGATAGTGATTAATATAATATTGATGCTACCTTAAACCAGGAGACTCATAGAGCGGAGAGGTGAATAGTTAGAAATACTGAAATCTAGTGTCACATGTATAAGGTAAAATCAGAAATATCTATTTGCATGCTTACACTAAGTACTGTATATCTTTTGCTTTCTTTTTTCTTTTTCTTGGGTTCATAAGGACAAGATAGGTAGTAGTATGTGTATAATTTTAATTTTCTTTCTCCCTGTAAAATTTGTTGTAAGATATTGCACGTATGTGGTATCTAAGTGCAGTTTTGTTATATGTTAAATAGACCATCATTATATAAATGTCTGAGTTCCCTTGTTTTCTCATTAGTTGTTCAAGATAACCTTTAAATACATACTATGATAAAGTATAGCACGTATTTGGGGAAATATTTGGGCTGGAGAATCAAAATGATTATACAATTCCCCACCTTACTTTTGCGATATTTATTTGACATGACCTTTAGATACATATATCACAATCTATGACAACACAATAATTGAGCTATTTATTTGGCTAGAAATAACAAAGGATTATATAATTCATTGTAAATTAACTTTGGCCAGATACAAAATGTGACCTCTTTTACCTGATTTGTACAGGCTTTGTTCTTAACGGAATACATAAAAGTATGTATTCAAAATGAGGCGGCTACACCTTCTTTTAGATGAGTTCAGCGTGATTTTATTCTACAATTTACCCTGTCACCACAATTTAATTTTTATTATTTGTTTTCCATTACCAGTCAGTAATGGACTCATTTAATATTAATAACAACCATTTTAATGTACAATCGATTAACATATAAGAAAAGCTATAACTTTATGACTGACAAGTAAAGTGAACGAAAAAAGAATGTTTGAAAAAGTTATACCCGCACATGCTTGGTTGTTGTCCAATGATTGAAAAATGAATAAAATTATATAAACTTTACCCCAATTATATAACCGCCTTTCTTTTGATGGAACTCTAAAGTCCCCCGCTCTCTCATAAGTTCGGTAACTACAGACAACAAAAGACAAAGTACAAAGAAATTAAATTAATAAGAAGGTCCAGATTAGTTTTGCTTTTGAGCTCAATAACTAACGCGAACACTTTAAGATTTTATTAAAACAGGTACCAATGTTACAAAGTTTCAGTTATTGCCTTTAATTAACTCTAAATAACCAACGATCATAACAGGCCTAGGTTGCGCACTCGTCTACAGCCAAGATACTTGGTCAATAACAATCACAAAATAAAAAGCCATTTACCAAAGCATGTCCAATCTATTCTTTTTCCTTTGGTTGCAGTGTTCCAAAAGAATATTATAGTTAGGTCATGATTTAATTAATTCTTAATTAGTTATCCTTTTAATCATGGCACTTACCACCTATTCTTTTTAACTAAATTGGTGGTGTAGCCATCGGGCTTCACCACGTGGAAACATATTGTCCCAACAAATGCTTTGACTGTAGTAAGAACCCATTGCAATATATTTAGGCACAGTTAAATTGTGGTTTATGTGTAGCAAATCTTTTTCTAGGTTTACATATTACAAGTGAATAAGAAATAGCAAAATCAAATACAACTTCCATCAAATAGGTAGGGTGCAAATATAAGACAAGTTCCTGAGCTTAGAGAATTCAAAAATACAACGTTTAAAAGCGACTATGCAGCTGCTTACATTCCGAATTCACAGAGGGGCAAAATGTCTACAACAAATTGGAGAACTAAACCTAAATCCTTCGGAGGTACAACAAACAGAATACAAATAAGTGCAGAAATTATTGTGAGTGCTCGAACGAAACCGGTGAGAATTATTACACTCCAACGGTAAGAGTTAAGTATATGTTTGTAGGAAATTAATTGCCTTACTGATGCATATATGATCTAATAAATGAAACCCCTGTTAGATATTGGATCCAAAATTAAATTCTCAAATAGAGAAAATAATCACTAATTGATAACACAAATTTCTATTTTAATATAAATGTATTAATATTAAAGTAGTCACTCAGAATCATAACACTCACAAATAATACAACTCTTTATTTGAACTAACACAGAAACTCTACTGGACACCGAGATTTAAACACTTTGTTATAAACTCTAAAGCTTATAACTTGAACTCAAGACTCTTGGCTATGACTTGCACTTGAGATTTTGGATGATTACAACGGAAGGAAATGAACTCTATTTATAGTAGCAAAACTCCCGACATTCATCACCATTTTTCCTCATCACATTAAATGCTCAGCATGCGAGAGGATCTGATGAAATCATACAAATTTTACTGAAGATTGAGGAGTGATCTTCCGCCCACATTTTGCACACTAAAGTTGAAAATCTTTTGACAAAGTCAATAGTCCTATAAACCTATGCCAAGGAAATACTAAAAATGGTAGCCCACATTTGTTGACTTTTCTTGACAAATTGTGCTGCTATTCCCAATAACCCCCCTGAAACTACACTTTTGTTCTCTAATAAGCAACAACTGAGTGTATTCCTCGTGCCTGATAGCGAGCCTAGTGTCGATGTAGATATATATGAAAGAGTTGCAAGTGTGAAAACATAAAGGAGGAAATAAAACACAAAAAATCAGATCCAGACAAAATTGCAGGCATATTACGTCAAGGAAATACTAGGGAAAATATTTAAATAGATCTAATTTTTGGTCTCAATTGTAAATCTTGTGATGTGGATTAAATGTTATGAGATTTATGACATCAGTTGATGTAGCAAGATTTTATAAAGATTTAATTTTGGCCATAAGATTTATTGGTGAGATTTAAAATCGAGTCTATATTAGTATTTTTTTTGTGTCAATAAGATTCCGTTAGACTAAAAATCTAGAGAAAACATGAATAAGGACAAAATTGAGAAAGCAGCCAAAGAAAGGGAAAAATTGAAACTTCCTGTAGCAGGTTGCGATTGTCATGTTTTATATATATATGTTAGGAAGTCGTGTTACGATATTGGGAGATAATGAAACGAATACTTTCCATAATTTTGCACGCCAGAGGCATTGAAGCTTCAAAAAATAGTATAGGGAGAAATAACACCAAGCCATTTAATTCTTAAAGTATGACGAGGACGATAACGTGGACAAAACAGAAAGTATAATTGGAAATAGCAAGACAGATTACATATGATTTTTATTAATTTTGAAAAGGTAAGTGATAGAATCTCTGAAAAAGTTGTATGGAGAGTTTTAGGAAAAAGAGGAGTCAGAGTAACATATGCAGAATCAATAATAAAGGACATGTGTAATGATGTGGTTATAAGTGTAAGAATACCAAGACTTATAAATATAGATTTACACCAAGATTCAACTCTAAATTCTTCTCTATTTGCATTGTTTATAGATGAACTTACAAGGCACATACAGAAGGAAATATCATGGTGTATATTGTTTGTAGATGATACTGTTTTAGTAGATAAACCAAAAGATACGGTTAATGCTAAACTCGAGGTCTAGAGAGTATGGCACTTGAGATAAAAGGGTTTAGACTTGGTAGATCAAAAACAGAATATATGAAATTTAAGTTTAGCAAGAATGGACGTAGGAATAGAATAGGAGTTAGTATTGGAGATTAAGAGATACCTATAAGTGAAAATTTTAAATATTTAGGTTTAGTTCTTCAGAATAATAGTGGTATAGATCGATATATTACAAGTCAGATACAAGCGAGTTAGACTAAACGGATAATGGTATCGGCAATATTATGCGATCATAAAATTCCTTTATGATTTAAGTGTAAATTTTATAGAACGACAATTAGGCCAGCGATACTTTATGAGTCAGAATGTTCTACAGTGAATTACAGACACGATCAAAAGATGAGAGTATCAAAAATTCAAATGTTAAGATGCATGTGTAGGTACACTAGGATGGACAAAATACAGAATGAGCATATTCGTGATAAGATTGGAGTAGCACTTATTGATGAGAAAATGAGAGAAACACACTTAAGATGGTTAGATCATATGACTTAAGACAGCCAGTAGAAGTACCTGTCAAGCAAGTAGAATTTAGAGAAAGTAGTCAACATAAGAGGGGTAGGGAAAGATCGAAAAAGACTTGGTGGGTAACTTGTAAGAAATATATAATCCATTTAGGAATTAAGAAAGATATGATTCATGACATAACTCAATAGCGTAGTAAAATTTATGTAGCCGATACTATTTAGTGAGAATAAGGTTTGATTTGTTTGTTTGTGTGCACAAGACAAACTAGCAACTAGATGCCTCCTTTGTCTTAGAAGAATAATCATTGATAGTTCATATGTTTTTTCCTTGGACCCTATAGAAAACAGTGACATACTGTTAGAACGTGTCCTAAAGCAGTTGCCTTTTGGAATCTTGTAGGCTCTCCTATTTCTGCTTCTTCTACTGCCCAGTCTTCTCACTGAGTGGCTTATTACAGGATGCTCAAATGTTAAAACGTTCCCCTTTGGTAACATCCCTTGGAGCACTTTATTTCCTTTGGCTTGTTGGCGGCGTCTGGCTTGACAGAAACAACAGTTTATTTAACCCCCACCGTAAAGCTAAGAACCTTGATCAATTCTGTATTGGAGCCACTACTGAATTCCTACATTTGGGCCCTGATGCTGGAAGTCCTACCAAGCATGTCCAAAGTCTTGTGGGGTAGGAATTTCCTCCTAACTGCACCATCAAGCTAAACACTGATGGATCTTCTCTTGGTAACCCTGGCAATGTGAGTACTGGAGGAGTCTTTAGAAATCATAATGGTGATTGGTTTCTTGGCTTCATCGGATATATTGGTTTGGCTTCTAATATTACTGCTGAACCTTGGGCTATAAGAGATGGCTTACAGATTGCAATTGGCAAAAGAATTACATTGTCTCATTGTAGAATCTGATTCCAAATTCATTCTTGATCTCATTTGAAACTACCCTACTAATAACCATCTTCTTTCTTCTGTGATTCTTGATTGTAGAGCATTAAGCATGAGATTCCCCAAAGTGAGCTTCAAACACGCTGTTTTTAGAGAAGCCAACCGAGCAGCAGATCAAATGGCTAAGCATGGAGCATTAATTCTGGAGTCTTTTGCGTTCTACAATGAACCTCCTTACTTTGCTTTGTTAGGAATATTCTTACTGAAGACATTAGGGGGTCAATCTCTAGATGACTATAATGACTATGTTTATTTAGAGATTTCTTTTTTCTACCCCAAAAAAAAAAAAAAAAAAAAAAATTGGATCTATCCCATATTTGACATGTGGCTATTTAATTTAGCCTTCGACCTCCACTAGACAAAAAAATACTTAAAGTGCTTTGCCAAGTTTGTTGACACCCCACCACGTCTTTTTCTCAAGATCTCACTTGTATGTATTGATTTTCCACTCTGTGTGCGTCTCTTTTGTCTCTCTTTTGGTATTTTATACTAAAATATAATTCACCCTAAATTTAAAGTAGCAAAATACTAAGAAATTTCAGGAATTATAATATTTAATCACTCGCCTAGATGGGAAGAATCACATAATTTACTGAAATCTTTGAGGGAGTGCACATATAACATAAATAAATAAAGCTATTTGCAAATGATCATTATTTATTGGGAAAAAGTATAATTAAGCGTATTTTCATAACATAACGAACAAAATCCTATTATATTTGTGTTGGACCTTGATTTTGACCGGTTCCATTCTCTAATTACTAATTACCCCATGTATTTAGTGGTTTGTATTTTGCCCCGTAAATTCTTTTTATGAATACTTCACTCCCTCTGATTAATAATGAAAACTTATTTTTGTGTATTCAAAAAGATTACAGAATAACTTATACGCTCTTCATATAAATTGCCGACATTAATTTTTCTTTTTGTATATCTTTGAACTTGTTTTCCCTTTTCTTCAACACTCTCTGATGGTACCTCTTCATCTCTTAGTATTGTTATTTGTACATATGAAATAACATTGTTGATTTTCTTTGTATCATTGTTGCCTATTTTTCTTAGAATTTGTTTTTTAGTCAAGAAATTCTTATCAACTGATGATTTGTTTATTTGTTATTTTAAATTGATATTTAGTCACAAGCTATAAAATTATATATTTGTTTAAATTATTTAACTCACTAGCTCTAATATCCTTTGCATGATAAAATTAATTTTGAAGTGATATGAAGTTTCTAATGAATTATAAAGAGTGAAAAACAACTAAGGAACAAAAAATAAAAAGATAAAGAATGAGTGAAAACAAAATTTAAATTTTATCTATTTTATCTTAGTCATAGGAAAAAAAAGGATAATAAAGGAAAGAAAGTGGGGCAAGAAAAGTAAAAAGCAATAAAGAAGAAGAGAAACTGTAATTTAAAACAGGTACTTGATATTCAAATGCATATAAGTCCTTTTGTCATCCTTTTAGATTGGAATATTTTTAAAAAAAAATTGTTATGGCTAGTTATTAGGGGTAACCTGCAGATAAAAAAGAATTTGGAGGGCAAAGTGCAATCCATGCTGAAGTAGGAAGGGCTTGGTATAATTAAATCTGGAGCGTTTGTATTACTTTTCTTTTTTTTCTTTTTCTTGTTTCTTCCCTTTTACCTACCTAGTGCTTTAATGAACCAAACTTTTCAAACAAAGCCCGTTCAAGCCCGTTTAAGTTTGAGAAAGGCTCATTCATCTAATAAACTCATCGAGCTCAAACACTCGTTATGAATTTCTAATAACTAACCTGAGTGAACGTGTTTGCGAGCGGATCGAATACATTCATAAACAAATATAGAGATATAAATAAAGGGTGATGTTAATGCGAGAGCAATTATTATCCTCTTTTTTTTTTTCAAAATGATAGAAGATTTTATTATATGAATCAAATGTACAAAGATTACAGCTGAGCAACTGCTCAAATTTTGATATCTTAGATACGTCATTCTAACCGTCTAGGAAAATAGTTTTCCCACACAATCATAGAGATCAAGTCTACGGCAAAAGAGATTAATTTATCAGCCTTACTATTACAATTTTTTGGGTACCAGGAAAAGGAGTACAATGAAAACAGACTACTAAGGGCTTTAAAATGTCTTCAAGTAGAGTGGCTGTCTTCACATCCTCAAAAATTCTGCTTTTAATCTTATCCACTATGGTTTTATGCGAGGAAATAAAGCATACATTATTCTAACTAGCTGCATTAGTATATAGCATGACAGTTCTGATGGCTTTAGCTTCTAACACTGCAACCATTTTTAGTTTCTGCCCAAACCTTTATTAGCTTCCCATTCTGATCTACGCTCACTAAACAAAGACCTACTCTACTCTTTGTCCTGTTTATAGAGACAACAATGTGAACACACACAGCAAATTGATTTACTGCATTTGATTCCTTCTGCTAAATGAGTGCATCTGTATTTTCAGTGCTCTTGTCTTGTGTTGATAGATTGCGATTTCTGAATTCCCAACATGCTTCTAATGCCCTCCCTACTGTCCTCTGAAAACAAGGTTTATCCAACTCAAAAACAACTTTGTTCCTATCCTTCCATAGCTGCCACAAAATATTTGCAGTGATGCTTGATCACTGCTGGTCTTTCCTGTCTTTTGTAACCATGGTTCAAAGTCGCTGTCGCGGTAACGGTTGTGGAACGTATCGTTCCACATCGGTTTCGGTGTATCGGTCGCGTATCGGACGATACGTATATTTTATTATACATGACGTCTAAAAAATTCTAAAAAGAAAATTAAAAATTATACAATGCTTATACAACTAATTTAATTGTCACATTAAATTAGCAAAATACAATCATAAGTAGATATTAGTTGTAGTTATTTATTATAAATAAAGAATGATAAATCGTAACACCACAAAATACTACAAATATATTATAAGAATGTCAGATACAGATTTCATATGAAAATAGAAACTCAATAATTCTAACAATACAAAACAACAAATTATTTCTAATATATTAAGAAAAGTTTCACTTGTTTCACGATCAATTTCCTGAAAGGAAAAAATAAAATAAAATCTCATTGCATAAAAAACAAATACTAAAAAAAAATTTATGTATATATATATTCATTACATATATATATGATATTATATATATATATATATAATATACCGATTCCAATTTCTTATTTTCACTTTCTAAGATTTTTTTTTTTTAATTTTCGGTAGAGCCTTTCAAAATTAATATTTCTCCCAATCTATCATTTAGGTAGTCATGCTTTCCTTTTGCTTGAACAAAATTAGTTAACCGTAACTTTTAAAAAAAAAAAAAAAATCAATGAAAAATAGAAAGCTATCAACATTAATTATAAAAAAAAATAAAAATAAAATTTACCTTACTCAAATTAGCCGCCGAACTCCCTAAGATAAATCCCACCAATTTAGCCACTAATTGCTCTTTCAACAACTCCTCAAACCCTTCTTCTTCTCTTCCTTTTCTCGCCTCCTTAGCAGAGCAAAATTCTCTTCCAATTTCTCTCTTAATTATCCTTCTTTTCTCTTCCAATTTCTCTCTTAATTATCCTTCTTTTCTCCTCCAATTTCTCCCCCAATTGGCTAAGTGACATATTTTTTGCAGGGAAGGATATCACTCATCAACAAATTATTTATTCATATCGGATCACCATGACACACTTATTCCATATTTAAGGCGAATAATCACAACAACTACGAAGACAGTCACCACCGATGTTCTTGCAGTCGGTGAATGAGATTTCTGAGCATCTGTCACATGCAAAATTCTTAGGCTTAAACAAGAGATTTCTCTGGGAGACTGATGACAAGAGATTTCTCTGGGAGATTGATGAAGGCACTGCACGCAGACTCCTTCACATCGCAAATATGCTTCAAGAACTCTGCTCTTTTTGCAAAAAGATGGAACCTTGAAGTTGCCTTCCTCATCATCTCCAGGTAGGGCTTCAGTTATATTAATGTTACGTCTTGAGTTTTTTGTGCAAAAGTTGTATATTTTATACATCTATTTAATAACATTACTCTTTTTTCTAATTATTTTCACCTTTTTAATTTTGATTTTCTTGCATTATGTTATTTTTTTTACATTATGTTCTTTAGTTCAACACTATATATTAAGTTTCATTCTATTAAATATTCTCAAAGAATTTAATGCTTTCTCATTTATAAGAACTACGTATGATATTTCATCTTATTTCTATTTTCTCTACTAGGCGTCTAGGTTATAATTTCTTATAATGACACTACCAATGACTTGATTAGATAAAAATAAAGAAATTTTCCATAGCATTCAACTCTTAAATATATCTATATATTCTTTATCGTTACAAAATGATAAAATCAATATCAAGTATAAATATTATTTTATAGATGAAGAAGTGTATTGAAATTCTTTTGTTAGGGAAAATATTTAGAGGAAATCAATTGATATATGGACAATAATTATGAAAATGATTAATTAAAATAAGAACAAATGAACTTAATTAAAAGATAAAGAACAAAGACATTGAACAAAGGCTCTATCTTCTGTATAAGAAAATTAAACAAATTAAACAAATATATTCTTCATACTATCAATATGTATTACACAACATATTAAATTACTCTAAAACTAGGAAAATAAGAAAATTAAACAAAATTAAACAAATATATTCTTCATACTATTAATAGGTATTACACAATATATTAAATTACTATAAAAATATGAAAATAAGAAAATTTTCTTTTATCTTCCTCTTAAATGCACCGAACTTTAGTGAAAAAAATTTCATTATCCTACTCTAAAATAGACCCAACAGAAATGATAAAATATGTAGCTCTAAAATTATCTAAAATTACATGTTATTATTTTTAGTGAATTTTTGTATAAATTTCAATCAGAATTAATTTTGTTGACATATTGGATAAAGAGTGCATGCATTTAGAAAATTATTGGAACTTTTTCCATATCTTTTAAACTTCAATACTCCATTGGTATTTTGAAGTATTTCATTAATCCCGAATAGCATTAATTGTTGTTAGGTCCAAAAGAGTATTTGGAGCCGGTATTTTACTATAAAATTAAATTAAAGATACAAAGTTATTTTACTATAAAATTAAATTTCCATTATTAAATAGGGAAAATCACCTATTATTCTCTTCATTTTATGTATTTGTATTTATTTAATTCCTCACTTTTAAATGACTATTTTTAGTCCCTTACAAATATAAAATGTCACATTTCAGTCCTTGAATAAAATTCCAGGCACTTTTTGGCTTGAACTTGTCATGAGTTGTTCAAATGACATATTTTTCAAGGGACAATTTAGAAACTTGCCTTTTTCTCCCAATATAAAGTACAAGTATCAGTTTGGGTCATAAAATTTGGGAGAAAACTAGGGTTTATGAATACAATCGCATATTGATGATAAGCCTATTAGATTATTCTATGGATGTGAAAGATATAAAGTAAATGAATAATTAACAATCAGTTTGTATTTTGTTTGTATTTAACATCATTTTAAGAACTAACTTGAGGTGTTTTCTCCCAAATTTTAAGATCCGATATGGTGCCTAAGTTTTGTATTGGGAAGGAAAAGCGAGTTTATGAATTTGTCCTCAAAAAATGTCATGTAAATAAGATTTGGTCCACGAATGGAAATGATTTTACAAATGTTTTACATATGTGAGAGATGAAAAATCATTATTTCAAAAGTGATAGACTAAATAAATACAAATGTATAATGTGAAGCACTAATTAAATGATTTTCCTATTAAATATACAAGTAAAATGTAAAGCTAAAAAAAATGTATGATATTTCTTTTTTACATAAATTTTCAATCAATTTCTTATGTTAATTAACATGACATTTAATCTACATCTTTGTTATTTTGTTAACTAGTGCAACAATTGCACTATAGATTATAAAGTTGGCATACAAAATAAATCTATTAATGCAATTATTTTAGAGAATTCAATAACGTGAACAAATACATAAACCAAAAATGTTACCAACTTTCACATAGCTCAAAAGAGAGAGAGTAGGAGAGAAAATGGTGAAATCCCAAAAAAGTTGGCCTACTAAGATAGTAAAGCGATCTGGTCAAGCAATTTCTTATCGATTAATCTAACATATTTATAGTTAATATCTTGAAATTTGCATAATTACTCTGGTCTTCCATAAATTTGTTGGTTAATCCTGATATTTAACAATTTTTCTGCTGACCCCTAAAGCAAAATCTGTTGAAACCCACCACTGCTGCAAGATTTGCAAGCGAGAACTACTCCCCTATGCCCTACAATTACCGCGCACATCAGGAATTGTAAGGTATTTTGAAATTTTTATTCTAGGGTTTCTTATTTATTTAATTTTGAATTTTTAAATAACATTTTAGGGTTTTTTTATTTCTTTAATTTTGAATAAAAAATTCATAGTTTAGTTTTAGTGGGCGCCTTATTAATTAGGTGGATGTGCCAAGAAATTATGCTGCTGACTTTTATGAGGACTTTGTTGGGGACAAGGACGGAGAGAGTGGGGGGGCAGTTGCCCCCATTGCCCTTGAAATCACATACTATATATAGGGTGCAAATTTGATGAAATAAAGTTTTACTCTATTTTTTCCCTCACAACTTTTGAAATTTTACAATTCAATTTTTAATTTTATAACTATAATCTCACTAGACCACAATACGGTATATTTTAAAATCTTCTAAGCGCATTACCAACCCATCACCACTTTTTCTTTTTATCCCTAATTTTACCAAATTCTATTATGGAGATTGACAAAGAAATTTCTTTGAGGATAAAACGAAAAGCCACACCTTCCAGGAAGAAAATAAGTGAACCAAATTCAACAAAAAGCAGAAATTTTTTTACTTTGTTACAATATGCAAAATAATATTATTATTTCTTTTGTGATTGTAAATAGTATATGGTTTTATCATACTAAGTTAAATAACTAATTTACTAAAAATCATAAATAAATGACAATTATGTTTGATATTGTATCATGTAATGGTTTTTATTATTTGTTGAATTTAGTAGTTATTGTTATTATTTTAATAAGAAAGTATACTCTTTGTTTCTGATTTTTTTTTTTTTTAGTTTGTTATTCTTTATATAATCACTTATATTTAATTAGTTAAGAAGAAGAGAAATTTGTGAATCAATGTCAAAATATGAGAATGTGTAGGGAAAAATTATGTATAAGATATATGTGTGAATTTTGTAAATATAAGAAAGTTATTTGGTAATAAATTTTTGATGTTTTAGTTGTCTTCTTATTTGTATTAAAATTGTGTTATTAATTTTCTTGTGATTAAAATACTTACATATTGTTACATTTAATTAGTAATGAAGTATAAAAGATAGGAAATTTTATGGTTCAGTTAGAATATCATACTATTGTGTTTTGAATACTTTTAAAGTACAAACACAACGGTATTTTACCCTAATGGGATCAAAGGATTTTCTTAAGGGTAATGTATTAAACTTGTCCTCACTAACATTTCGCTCTGGCTACGCCCTTGGTTGGGAGGACTTTGTTGGGGAATTGTTGAGGTCAATGGTGAGGCTATTATTAAGTATTGAAACTATTCACTTTAAATTTTAGTTCTATTATTTTGCAAGCAATTCTACAAAATTGTGGATGGGTAGGAGACAAATAAATACATATTAATGCCCAAAATTAATGTAAATAGTGCCAATCAATTATTAAGGCTTTAGTATTGAGGAAATGAAAACTTCAGCTAATAAAATATTGGTGAGAAAGTTCAAAAATTGGAGTAATTTTCTTTGTATATCCCTTTTGATAATAAAGGTTCAACTCATTGCTAAAAACTATTATGCAATGTAACCTATGGAAGGGAAATTCCGTAAATTATCCAATAACTGAAGAGATTAGTTTGAATATATTATAAAGGTAAAGCGACAAACATTAGCTCAATGATGTTTCATGGTTTTATAAAACTAAAATAAAGCAATAGAATAGCATCTAATCAATTTCCATGCAAAGCAGACACAAAATAATTGTTTCAGTTTTAATTTCAATAATATAACCCAAGGAAAAATGCACCAAAAAGGATGACAATAATAAAAAAAAAGAATAATGGTGAAAAATAGATAACTAACCTTTGCAAGATTACAACCTTGGTTATTTTTCTCCTTCCAAGAACACCATGCATCCATTTTTTCGGCCAGGAGATGTATAATAACTTCATTGTTATTCTGCAAATTTTGTTGTTCCTGTGATTAAAAACAAACATGAGGACTGTCATAAGATCAGTATTTTTGAGTAAAATGAAATAAATTCAATAACAAATTATGTATAAACATAGAATATTGCTATGATAAGAATTAATGAAAGTATATGTAGAACCTTAAATTTACATCTATAATAAATTATATTGTTTCGGGTAGAAGAACCACTTTGTACACAATAGTCTTTGTGTATACTCCATTTTTGCTTTCTAGTTTACCATTCTTGACCAAAACCATTGTAGTACTTTCAGACACGCCTCTTGAAAGGGTTACTTATAACTGACCATGGCTAAACACATGATTGCGGAGGAAAATTCTGACATTCAGAATTGTTTGTCCCTGAGCTTTGTTAATTGTTAGTGCAAAACTTAACCAAACTAGAAATTGTTTCCTTTTTAATACAAAAGGAAGTCTGCTATCTTCTGCACTATTCAGTGATATTTAGTGTAAAAAAACTCTAGTACCTGGCACAATGACCAGTTGCAACAACAGCATCTATAAACATTGTTCTCAAATCATAGCATATTAGTCGAGTTCCATTGAAAAGTCCCAGTTTAAGATTAAGATTTCTCAAAAGTATTATTGGGCATGTACGTTTTAATACTAACTTATGTAGAGGCATACCACTTGGGCGAAGGGAATTTAAGAACTCCTGTTAATAAGGCTTATGCTTACACCATCAACTAAATTCCAAGATGTATATTTTACATCTTCTCCGAGAAAAGAGTGTAGAACCATTTGATTGATATTATCAACATCAGTAATTTTTGGAGTGATTATTCCATTCCCAACCATAAAAGTTGGATAATTTGTATGTTCACCATATTTGAAAATATTGAATCAACTAAAGCAGAGATTGAATTATCATTTTCCCAGTGAAGCACCAATTGCAAAGCTAACTTTATGAAATTTTCATTGAGAGTAGGCTCTATACCATTGCCTGCATTCAACAAAAAGTCAGAGAATTGCGGATTATTGTCATTTAATGTTCTCATATTTTTCTTTAATCTCAAGAATTAAACATTATTCCAAAATGACGATTTTGCACACTTGTTGAAATTTGTTGACTTCTAGATCCTTTCTTTACCACGGATAGAACTTGTTTGAAGTCACTCCTTAAAATAAAAACTTTTCCTCCAAAAGGTAACTAAGAATGTAAGATGTCCCTCAATGCTTGTCTAAAGCTTCAAAGACATACCGATTAGTCAGTGGAGTTTTATCCCATATTATAGTAGTAGTACGCCTTAATAACTCTCCAAAATTACACTATTTACTTATCCCACACACACTTGTAGTATCAGGGTTAAGAGGTATTTTAAATTTTGAGTGTGTAGTTCTTCCACTAGCTAAAAGAGTTGCTGCTGTGGCAGTAATAATATAATCTCTTTTCCTTAGGTATGCCAAAAGGGCACCGTATAAAAGTGTTTTACCTATTTCTCCTGCAGCATCTATGAAGAATATTTTGTTTTCCTTCCATCTAATTGTTGAAGTAACCAATTGAAATGCGTTATTCTAGTTAAAATTCAAATGTTCTATTGATCAAATATCCTCATCAGGTATCTCGACTAAGAGATCATCTTCGATGCCTCTTGGAAAAGTTGAGTTAGGGATAGAAGGTAAATCAAGTTCAAAATTATGAGATCATCTTCGATGCCTATTGTAAAAGTTGAGTTAGGGAGAGAAGGTAAATCAAGTTCAAAATTATCCCTATTGTATTTTGCATCAATATTCAAAATTTTCACAAAAGCTTGGAAACTGCAAGGACGTTGTTCGATTGATGGGATGAAACTGAATGATCAAGCATTTAAAAAAAGAAATCATTCCAAATACCATGCCCTCCAGTTGGTTCACAATGAATTAAAATAGACACAAATAATCTTGTAAATGAAGAAGGCATGCCTACTAAACTTGCCTCAAGTAAGGTTGTCTAATGTAATTATCACTTCCAAAAGTCTCCGCCTATCTGCTGCTTTTTTGAAATGTATTGCAAGCGGTCCATTAATAATTAATAGATCTTCAAATGATTTGTGACTTTTGACATGGCTAAGCAAGATCCAAAGATAGAATCTTTCTTCTTCAGAAGGATGTACAATATAAATTCTTCCAATAACTTTGTTATCCAAAACAATATAAATTCTTCCAATAACTTTGTTATGTGATATTCTTTCAGTCTGCATGTTACTATTTGATGTTGGACCAAATGTTCAAGAAATTCGCTATATAAGTAAGTATTTGGTTCCCAGATTCCCTGTTCATCTGCTATAGCTTGTAACTCCCGATTCTTTATGAAAAATTCAGTAAGCATTGTCTTTGAGTTTTGTTATCTTCAATCCTTTGTTGTGGTCTAAATCACACAAATTGCATACTCAACAGACGAATCTGTAATTTGATGATTGATGGATACTTGCGGCTCATTTCAAATTAAAAAAATTTTCTATAGTGCTTCTAGTGCAAATATCCATCTACCATCAACAAATTGTTGTGAATTTACAACTTCATCATTATTCGGACCAAGGCGTACTTCCATCTTTACTTGATTGGGGCCTTTAAATACATATTTGTACAAGTACTTTACTCATATATTGTACTTGTGATCTGTGCATTGATGTGACAGTCATATTTTAAATGTAGCCAAGGATTGTACCCGACGACCTAACCGTTGTTAATCAAAATTTCAGAATAACTATCAAGTTGTACTAGAGTACTTGAGGAGAAAGGCTTAGCGAATTGTCTCTTTCATTTATCATCTTTCATGCATGGGCCTTTTGGATTTCTGTCTCCACACAAACCTTGTATCATATGCTTGAGAATAGCTTCATACAATTGAGGCTCATACTCTTTGGATGGTATTTCTACTCTTACAACCTTCTCAAAATCTTTAGGAGTTCTTAGCTTATCACTCTCAGCCAAAATGACTACCATACGAGCATGTGGTAAAACTCATTTTTGATACTCAAGCACATAAGTATAAGCCAATACTTTCTGAGAAAGCTTTTTTGCTAGGTACTATATCATTATTGAATTCATTGAATTTTGCATGGAAGATGTGTTATAAAAAAATTCGGTCGATCTCGACGAAGTTGGCCGGGTAGCAATTCATTTTTTATTTCATGCCATTTTGGATTGCATGTCGTGGCTAGCATTAAATCTGGTTTCCCAAATGTTTAGACTAATGTTATAGCATCTTGATAGCATTGTTGTATATCTCGGGGATTCCCAACAAATGAAGAGGGAAAAATAGTCTTGCGATCGACATTTCCTAATGATAGGGAATAAATTAAGTTTCAAAAAAAGATATATATTTTCAAATACATTGTATTAATTATTTAATGTGCAAACCTGCATCATTTTGACCACCTTGGATTGCATCCTGCAATCTGTGGTATAGTTCTAATCTGATAGCGTCTTGGTTTGCATGTACCCATCGTAGTTTGTGAGCCTCAAGCTTGACGTAATTGTCCATTATACATTGTTGTAGAAGACGTGTAGTTCTAACTAAAAAAAATCTATCCTGTATCAAGGTTGAATTTGTGTATTTTATAAATAATTATTATTAGTTTAAACAAAATTAAAATTGTATAATGAGAAAAATAATATGTACGTGCACCTACAATAGGTTGGCATAGAATTCACAACATGTTACTTTCCTTCTATTTGTACTTCGAGTATTGACATCTCATTTGTAAGTTCCAAAAGGGAAAAGAAGAGGATATTGGAGACTATCATAATATCCAGCGATATGAGGTATATGAAATAAATGTCCACTATTTGCTTGAACAATTATATCACTGTTGTTCATTTGACCCATCTCTTCACCATCAACAACTATTGCTACCATTTCAAATTCGGTGGGCATATTGTATTGGTGATGATTGGGTGGTTGCTGCTTGATAATAAGCTTGCAATTCGGCAAATCCTGACACAGATCCAATTGTCTAAGAATCTTAATGAATGGATTATGCTCGTCATGAATCCTTTTTATTTTTACTACCAAATCTCTTTACAAGTTTGGATTCTCAGAAATCCTCTATTGTCAATTTCGAGCTCAGGATTCCATATAAAGCTTTGGAGATATCTACTTCTTTTATTCGTGGATGGTAGTAGACTTCCAATTTTATGATATATGGAACCTTGAACTTTGAAAGAATATACTCCTCCACCTCTATTTATGTTTTTACCGAGATGTGCACCCATAGACGTGAATGAACAAATGTGATTCAAGACGTGAATGAGCAAATGTGATTCAAGGATCTTAATTTCTGTCGGAAGTACCTTCCTTTAGGTGTTTGAGATGTATACAACATGAATAATTTAGGGGGACATGGTATAGGTGGTAAGACAATCTTTCCATTTGAACAACTCATCTTAGATGTTTCCAGAGAAAATAATTTGGCTTCACAATAGGGGCTGATTTGTAGAACTGGCAACTGAAATCTCAGATTGTCAAATTGTTCATGGTAATCTCATGCTATGTTGTACATATTCGATTTTTTGTATTCATATTAGAACGAATGACTTTAATGACCAGGATAATATCTGTTTCATATAAGTATATAAATTAAGATTAATGAAAGATGAATTTTTTATTGTTTTATTTTTTTTGGACATTTGTACAGTGCATATCATCTATATAAGGAATATTTATTGTTTCATATGCACTTTTTAGATTAAGCTAATAATTCTTAATAATGAAATATTATGCACTTAATACAATATTATTGAATTCTTATGATGTGTGAAAATTTTAATAATATCTGTACTAATGTGTGAAAATAACTTATGATGTGAGTAGCAGGTTTGTGCACACATAATTTTTTGGGATTAAAATATAAATAATAGTTCGCAGAAAGCATCACACCTTCTATTCTTCATGCTGGTATGTCATCAAAATTTTGTCCTTCTTCATTTGTTGCATTTTTATAAGTCGTAACATTAGTTAAATAATGTATAATAGAGGAAAATTTCTTTTTTTTTTTATTAATTTTGGTAAATGAATAAAAATTGATGTAATACTGATATTAACAGTTATATGTTTTGTCATGTTGAAGTTGTCGAATGAGAATAGACTTGACTTGTACTGCCATGTTCATATGTGGATGAGTTGGAGCCTATAACAGGCATATGTGTTATAGTAGTCAACCGACTTGTCCCTCGGACTATTAGGCTATCAGAAGCTACAAAAATATGTATACTTAATTTTGTATGTAGTCACTACAGTAAACAAATACAGACGAAGAGTAAGAAAACTTTCATGTATATGATTCATTTTGATGTTGTGAATTGTTATTTGATCCATATTGCTGATAGAATGATCGTCGTCTTGCTAGTTGCTATTGTCGTTGTTCTGAATTTATTGATACCCTTAATTGTTGCGTATTGTTACGGTGGTGTTCTAAACTACTTGCATGTGGTTGACTTCTGAATATCCTAACCATTGTCGATGTAGGCATTGTTGTTGCGATTTTTTCTCTAACTTCCATTAGACGGTCCATTTAATAGGATCTTTTTTTTTTTTCAAGGAATGAAGCCAGAAATTGTGCAGGCATCTATTAATGATACCAGTTAAACCTGTTAATTTATACTATTGTTGAAATATAAATAGTAGTAATGAAATTTAACAATATCCTATGTTCATGTAAGTTTATGAAATACTTAGAAATGATTTATGAATTTTGATTGGTTCAACAAAATGTGAAGTATGGTTTTAATAGTGTATTCTCTTAATTAAATGACTCATTATTTCCCATCTACATGTTTGCATTATAATGGGCAAGTTGTGTGTAATTAGAAATTCAAAATTGATAGTGCAAATCAAACAATAAGTTAAATATGCTAGAGATTTGAATGAATAAATAGTCATCTATGAATTTTGTTTGTGTTTTATAGATAAAATGAAGGTAAGGAGCTTATGATCGTACTGTGGAATAATTTTGTGGTTAATGGAAATAATTTAAATTTTGTTATATCAGTTTGAGTAAATATTTATTTTACCATTTAAATTTTTATTCGATTATTATTGTTTTTCATATTTGAAAATGTTTAAATATGTTGTAAATCTAGCAATCAACAATTTGTCATGATTGATATATATAAAAGTTTTAGTTTTTTTATTAAATTTTTGGGTTTTTTATTTTTTTATATATACATTTTGAACTAGAAGTTAAATTCCTTTCTAAATATTCTAATAAGTCGGATGATTACAATTATAGTTTCATAAAAAATACATTTTAATTAATAATGGAATGATCTTTGAAAGAACAAATCAGGCACAATGTGGGTAGTTAATTGAAAAACATAGTCAGGTAATTAAGCAAAAAAATTTCGATCTTACATTTTATATTGGTATGTTTTGTGATAGATACAAATATGGTGAAAGATATACTAATATATTCATTTTTTGTATATAAATAATCAAGGTTTAATATTCAACTTTTAAAATTTGTGTCATGTTTTTTGTTTCATTAATGTGGAACTCCATCAATGTCAGTACTATCAATTTTAATTCCTATGGATATTTTTGAAACTTCATATGAATCTTAATTTTAACTTATGCATTTGTACTCCACTATTAATTATTTTTCTATTTAAATAGGTTTAATTATGTTGTCGTTTGTTAACAATTTGACATGATTGAAATTGTAAAAGTAAAGGATTTTTTTAAAATTTTAGTTGTTGCAAGTTTGATGCATTAGTTAGGTTTTTAGTGCCAAGTTCTACAAATTAGATGAAGACAATTATGGTGCAGCAGAAAATACATTTTAATTAGTAATAATAGGATGATGTTCGAGGTCATAAATCAAGCATACTAGGGGATGTAAATAAGAATTGGGTAGTAAAATTAATGTTTTTCGATTAACAGCGTATACTTGTATATTGTTTGGTATTCACAAGTATGAGTAAGAATGCACTGATATAATTGCTTTTTGTATTTAAAGAGTGAAGGCTTGAAATACGCAATGTTCTTGCCAATTAATTTGTCTAAAGGAACACTAAAACCACGTAATTGCTTGAATATACTTCTATTTTTTCCTTGTATTTTATATCACACTTGCACTTCCTTTGTACCATACTACTGTATGGTTTAGGGGAATTTTACTGTCTCGAAAATTATCCTGTTGTGTTTTGAGAGCTTTGTATAGTATAAATTTTCAAACTATATAATATTATACTGTACAAACATTTAAAGTATGATAATATGATTTCGAGATCATAAAAATTTTCATTAGTTTAATAATAGACTAATAATAGTCCATAAATTCTTCATTACCTAGGAAGTTCTTTATTTGTTCAGTACTAGGGAAGTCTAGTCAAACAACTTTTAAAAAAAATGCATACAACACGTCAATTTCTTGATAATTAAGTGATCGTTAAGTCAATTAGCATGCATACAATATAGTGCCCAGTAAGTGGGGATGGGTTAGTAAGGGTTACAATGAAGTTGTGGGAATGACAATTGCAATGTACAGGAATTTTTGTACAACGAATTTTGAAGCATATTGATTTTGAGTTATATTTTAAAATAAAACAATTATATGAGCATACAGACATTAAATTAATTTTGAATTGTATTTAAAAATATTAACAACAATTTTGTGAGAATATATATATTATAATATTGATTACCTAGTGACCTTAGATGGCACTGATATTTTAAATATTGTAGTACAAAGATCCCTTTTCTTGGTGAAGTTATAAGATATTCCTTAAACGAAGTGTCTTTCTTGATCCTATTAATTTGCGCTTGCAAGATTTCTTGCCACAATAAAAGAAGAGAAAATTTGTATTTAAAAGTTTCATAATTGTGTGTAATTGTACATATTTTTTGTTCATGTAAATTAGGTGATTGGGTACAATATAAACTTACACATATAACTAAATTGTAAATATTTATTAAAATAGTATTTAAATTAAATGAAACTCCACTATAGATGAAGTCATTAATTAGTTAATACATCTTAATGACATAATTGATTGTAAATATTAACGTGAAACTACATAGTGAAGTGGTAATTTATTTTAAGATTAATTTTGACATTACTGACTGAGGCAATAGTCTGGAACTGGAAATAGGATAGAATTTTGGAGCACATTCAAGACAATATGCCGTTATAATTGATTAAGAAAGATGTTATTCAATTTTCTTAAATAATTTAATCTCCAGTTATTATTTCTCTATCATTTCTCCACTTATATGTCTTAAAAATGAAAACCAAGTAGCCTATTTAATATTTAATTTATATGTAGTGAACAACCCTAATTGGAAAAATTTCTGCATAATCATGGTTCTTGAATCTCTATTGACTGTCGTATTGCCTTTGCAATAGTAAAAAGTAACAATCTAACCAAATAAAAGAAATCAAGAATTGCCATAAAAAAGAGAAAAAAAAAACCAGAAAAGGTTATTTTGGTCAGAATAAGGCCAATAATTATAAATATCAATGTGGAAGGCACTCCCTATAGGTGTGCAAATTTTATAAAAATTGCATATTTCAAAAAAAAGAAAAAGAAAAGAGCAATAGGTAGTAGAAATGTTAAAGAAAATTATTCAAAATATTAAAAGAATAATATAGGCAGTGTAGGATTAATGAATTTATTAAATTTAATATAACCTTAATAAAATTTTCTTACCAGATGCAAATAAAACTTTGAACGAACTACAAATAACATATATTAGTTATTTTGTCCATGCTGATATTCCATAATCTCCAATGTTCTCTATCACGGAAAAAAAATATCTGTTTGTTGAAGTAGTAGTTTAACATGCATGATTATAGATAAGTTTAATTGGTGAAATGATAATTTGCAGTAGTAGAAATAAGTTTATTATTAATAACATAAGTTTTAAAAAAAATTGCTTGCCAGATAGAAACAAAACTTCTCGTTAATATTAATACAAACTACTAATGAAAGATTTTAGTTGTATATGCATGCTGATATTGTCGCACCCCCCCCCAAAACCCGGGGTCTGACCGGCACTTTGGGACCGGCACCGTCGCCAATGTGGTGCTCGTGGAATAGGTGATTAAATGCAAAAAACCTATTTACTATTTACAAACATAAATTACCTACTTACTGTTACAAATTTAAATGAATCACCTATTTACTATTACATAACGGGAGCTTTAAATGCGACTATGAATTGTACAAAAATAATCTAAGCTAGGGAACACAGGATTTGGAGTTGCCACCGGTGTGTTGGTGCGCCGGGACACAAAAATACATCAAAATTCCCAAAGAAAAAATAACCCTAGTCTAGATTGACTCCTGGTCCACATAATTCAAGAAACATGAGTTCGGAATCCTGTTGTACAATGGGAAGGTTTGGGATAGATTTGAATTTCCCTCGGCACCCACTTTACCCGGCGTTGGACTGGTTGCATGATTTTATCGCGTTTCCCTTTTCAATTTTAGTATTCATTATTGCCGACTTTGTAGCGTACGTGTGCTTAAGATAGTTTAAAAGTAATAAAATATGTACATATTAATGAGGAAATGAAAATAAATGGTAAATAAAAATATTGACAGGTAAATTTAACCCGGGGTCCAATTTAAAGTTGCACACATTTAGCTTGTAGTGCCCTTTAACTCCCAAGGGGCAAAACAGTCGTTTGTCATGCACGCCAGAGTTTATCTTCTAACCCGATTTTATATTATTGATACAGTTATTAAGTCATGGACTAAATTGAGTTTGATTCAAATATTTAATGTCTAGCCGTGCAACTAAACAAAATTTGAGGACAGAAGAGTAAATTCACATCATTTAACAAGTAAGAAAAAGCATAAATATTATATCGAGACCAACAAACATCAAAACTAAAGCACAAATCATCACAAAAGAAACTAATCGAAAAATATGTGCAAAATCAAAGCCTATTTACAATTTAATACTCACAAGGGCAACACGGTAATTTCACAATCAAAGGGTAATTAAACATATTAAAGTGTCAAACAAAAGCTTGGTGGTTATTGTCATTAAAAATGTAACTTGGAAGAAATTTGAAAAGGAAAAAAAAAAAAAAACGAAAATTAAGTCATAAATAATGTAAAAATAGTAAGATAAGCATTTTGTCACCAAAACAATCGATTCAAAAGCCCATTTAACTCACATCAACCTCAGGAATGTGGTGGAATTGGTTAAAATTGCTTGGCTTGGAGTGCGTTTGAGCCGAATTTGCTTTCGGCACCTCCAAGCTTCCAATTGATGAACCGGCCATCTTCCACCAATTTAAATTCAGCTCCATTATCACTTCTTAAACAAATGATTTTCAAATTCAATAAATTTTGTATTTTGGAAAACAATTTTACAAAATTTTCAAATGTTTCATTTTTGTGAACAAGAAATAGTACCTGAAGTATATCTAGAATAGTCATCAACAATCACAAATGCATATTTACTATCACCGATACTAGCATGTTGAGTTAGACCAAACAAGTCCAAATGCAATAATTCTAAATGTTTAGAGGTAGACACAATTCTTTTGTTTAAAAGAACTTGTTTACCAAATTGGCATGCATCACAAATTTTGTTTCAAAAACTTCAATTTTGGCAAACCTCTTACTAATTCTTTCTTAGCAAGATTTTCAAGTAAATCCATGTTGAAATGACAAAACCTTCTATGCCAAAGTCAAGGATCATCTATAGTAAAGCAGTTAAACATTTTACATTGCCACCACCAAGATAAATCACATAAACATCATTATGCCTAGTACCTTTAAATAAAACAACAAAACTTTTATCAAGAATTGAACATTTATGCTTAGTAAAGAACACATATAGATTTTTATCACATAGTTGACTCACACTTAAGAGACTGTAATTTAAATTATCATCAAGAAGCACATTTTTAATCAATGCCTCACCATTTTTACCTACATCACCAATGCCAATTGATTTTGCTTTCATGTTATCTCCAAAAGTCATTTTTTCACTGTTTTTGGACTTAAGATTGGTGAAGAGAGATGCATTACCGATCATATGTCTTGAGCATCCACTATCTATGAACCATTTAGTATTGTTGATGATGTTCGTTACCTACACAAGAATTTAGGTGATAATTTTTGGTACCCATATTTTCTTGGATCCATAAGAGTTAGTAAATTGGCTACAAATCCATACAGGATTTATTCCAAGTTTTTCATTTCTCTTAAGGATAGACATAACAATTATTTTTCACATATCCATATTGTTAGCAATGATTGAAAATAATATTTTTATTTCCATATAAAGAAGACTTTGATTTTACAAAAAATAAATCATTTCTTCTAAAAGTAACAAAGTTCTTGTTGATCAACATATTTCTATTCTTTTTCATATCAACAATATTTTTCCTTTTTCTATGCAAGAGAACATCAAAATCATCCATTCTTTTCTTCAAGAAGGCTTGTTCTTCCTTGATCTCTGTTTTCACATGCATTCTTTTCTTCAAATCAGCGTTTTCTAGTGATAACCTATTATTTTCATTCACAAGTTTGGAGTTAGCATTTAATAAAGCATTTATTTTTCAAATTAACTCCTTATTTCTAGCATATGATTCTTTCAAGCTATCATGCAATTTTAAAATGAAAACTTCAATATCATCATCGTTATCATTTTCATCATTAGAATCATAGGTAGTTGTTACCTCATTATCACTAATAGCCATAAAGGCCATTTGTTGCGTGCCGATTCCATCTCTTCTTCAACTTCTCCTACGGAGTTGCAATCATCCCATGTGATTTGGAAATTGTTGAAGCAGGGATTTCGTTGTTCCTTTTTCTTCTTGGAATGACACTAATTTGCAAAGTGTCCTAGTTGACTGCATTCAAAGCACTTTTCATTTTGCTTTTTCATTTCTAGCTTGGTCTTTCCTTTGAAATTATTTGGTTTGATAGCTCCACCTCTTCTCATTTTCCATTTATTGATGTAGTGTTTGAGAAATCCTTTGTTGATGAGTGCAAGATCCCCTTCATCAAGATCTTCATCTTCTAGATTTATGGAGTCTTTTTCATCTTCTTCTTGAGAAGCCTTTAATGCAATGATCCTTTTTGGTCTTGGTTCTTCATCATCCACCACTTTGGCCTTAAGCTTCAATTCATAAGACGTAAGAGAGTTAATTAAGGACTCAATAGGCATGGAGTTTAGATCCTTTGCTTCCTCTATAGCAATAGTTTTGGCCTCCTACTATATTCTTTGGATAAAGCATTCAAGATTTTTCTATTCTTTTCGCCTAAAGAATACTCCTTACCCAAGGTTTCAAGATCCTTGATGATATCGTTGAACCTACAATACATCTGGTCAATATTTTCATGTGATTCCATCTTGAAAGACTCATACTTGGTAACAAGTAAGGATTTCTTTTGTTCTCGAACATCATCGCTCCCTTCATGAATTTCTCTCAATTTGTCCCAAATTTTCTTAGCCGAAGCACATCCGTTGGCACGAGTAGATTCGTTAGCATCCAAGGTATTGTATAACACATTCATGGTTTTAGCATTTAAAGTCAAGTTTGCTTTGTCTTGCGGAGTGAGTTCATCCCTTGTTTTTTCTCTTCTTCTATTTGTGTGATCATCAACAATGGTGATTTCAAATGGACCTTCATTGACAACATATCATAAGTCAATATCAATAATTGCAATAAGATTTTTATTCTATCTTTTCAACTAATAAACTTCGCCCCATTAAACATGGGAGGTCTAGTGATAGATTGACCTTCAAAAAATAAAGCATTATTGGTTGCCATAGTATATCTTTACTCAAATGCAATTTAAGTAAATTAAAGAGACCAATGCTCTGATACCAATTGTTGGTCCCAAAACAACTTAAGAGAGGGGTGAATTAGGTTTTTTAATAAAATTGCTTTGCAGGAATTGTACTTATAAAATATTTTGCACTAACAGGTAAATTGATAGAGATAAAATCAATTAAACTTATAATATATAGAGTAAGTAAGGAGAGACAGAGAGAGAGATTAAACAAACAACACGTCCAAGCTAGCAAGCTTGGAGTAGTATCCACTAAGATGCTCCTTCAAATTTCGTGAGATGATAATCCCAAATGTACACAAAGTAGGATAATCCTTGCTCACACTAATTCTCTTTAGTTGAGCCAAGAATTTTACTTTACACCTCACTTTTGTACAAAATTATCACTCCACTCAGTACTTTTGAATAGCACTCTTAAAACACACATTAANGTATGTACAATGTTGTTTCAAGAGCAAATTTGTACTCAAATTGCTTTTCTACTTGCTTGTATTCAATGTGTAAGATATGTTTCATAATACAAAGGAGTTGGTATTTATAGGTGCAATAAATCAAGTTCCAACCACCTCCTAACGGCTCAATAATAAATGATCAAAAACTAGCTGTTATAGGTTTCGAATGTCCGATGTTATTGTTATGCGTCTGATCCATCGTCCGATCTTAGATATCAAGGAGTAGAGGATACCGTTCGGACAGCCAAGCTTGCGTTCGTTCCTTCGTCCGAACTAGGTATGTTTGAAAGGTTCACACATCGGACAGTGTAGTGTGTCCGAAAGGTTTAATGCTTAACTGGGAATGTTTTTCTTTCGTACAGTTAGCCTCGTCCAATATAAACTTCTTTCGGACAGTTAGATGCGTCCATTGCAGGTGCCTTAAAATTCTTGACTCTGCCTTACTCTTTCGAACTGTGAAATACGTCCGAGATAAATTCGTTCGGACGAGCCTTGTGCGTCCGTTGTAGATGCTCCAAAATCTTTCTCTCTGTCTGATTGTTCGGACAGTGTATTGTGTCTGTGGTAATCTCGTTCAGACTAGTTTGTGCGTTCGAGAAACAGTGCTGTTCGGACGGTGGTCTTCGTCTAAAAACCCTGCTAATGAGCAAATGTACTAGCAATTCTGCGTAGCTCCAGTTGAGATAGTTAAGTTACATTTGTCATCATCAAAATCAAGGTTGTAGGTCATCAAGCTTAATTTTAACTTATGCATTCGTACTTTACTATTATTGTTTTTATATTTGAATAGGTTTTATTATGTTGTAGTTTGTTAACAATTTGTCATGATTGAAATTATAAAAGTGTAAGGTTTTTTTTAAAACTTTTTGTTGTTGCAAGTTTGATGCACGAATTAGCTTTTTAGTACGAAGTTTTACAAATTGGATAAAGACAATTATGGTGTAGTAGAAAATACATTTTAATTAATAATAATAGGATGATGATCGAGGACATCGAAAATCATGCATACTGCAGGATGTAACTAAGAATTGGGTAATAAAATAAACGTTTTTTGATTAACTGTGTATACTCGTATGTTGTTTGATATTCGCAAGTATGAGTAAGAATGCAATGATATTATAGTTTTTTATATGTAAAGAGTGAAGGCTTGAAATACATTAAAGGAATACTAAAATCACATAATTACTTGAATTACACTTTTTTTTTGCTTCTCTTTTATATCATACTCGCACTTCTTTTGTGCCATACTAATGGTTTAGGAGAATTTTACTATCTCAGAAATCATCCTGTTGTATTTTAAAAGTTTTATAAAGTATAATTTTTTAAACTACATAATATTGTACTGTACAAATATTTAAAATACGATAGTATGATTCCATTGAGAGACCATAAAATTTTTCAATAGTTTAATAAACTAATAATAGTCCATAAATTCTTCATTACCCAGGAAGTTCTTTATTTGTTGAGTCATGGGGAAGTCTAGTCAAACAACAAGCCTAGGAAGTTGCTTGTTGGTGGGCGATCTATAAAACCACCATAAGCAGTTGAAGTATGCAAAGATAACTTATCCTGGTTCCAAAGAAAGAGAGTAACATACCCTTCTCTAAAACTTTATTCTGCCACAAACAAAAAATAGCTTTGAATCCCAAATACAAAAAAATAAATAAATAAATAAATAAAAATGTGGAACACTTGCACTTAAATAGAATTATAAAAGCAAACTAACTTAAGAATCAAACAAAACTACAAGAGTATCTAAATATGCTATGTTTTAACAAAAACAACAACAATAATAATAAAATAGGTACCCAGCTCCAAGTCCAACAGCCACTTTGGCTTATGGTTTTGAGTTTTGATGGAAATTGCACTTCAATTTTCGAGCGATATGGCCAAATTTATGACGATATTGGGAAATTGTGGTGCTTTTCTTCTTTCTTTAAAAATCAATAATTGGGATTAGAGTCCTTCCCTTCTATACAATATGATTAAATTGCCAACTTACTTTTGAAGACAAACCATAAGTATTCCAAACTCATACCATATATCGTGTAAATGGTATGCTCCAAATCCAAATTAAAAGAAAAAATATATACTATTACTTGAAAAAGATATTTTCTTAGAATTTCACAATAGCCATTCAAAATTATTATATACAAATTTATTAGTAAACATCCGCTTCAACTTGGGTTGACTTTTAATGATCTATGGATTAGTATTAAATTACGATCTCCTTAAAAGTTTAGATGACTTAGATATAACTCAATGGAGAAATAAACGAAGAAAATTGATTAGAATGGGTCCAATTTCTCATTAAATAATGGGAGCACTACCTATTTGTTCCACACATTACGCATTTGTTTTTATTTAATCTCTTACTTTTGAAATGATGATTTTTAATCCCTCATAAATGTAAAATATTGCATTTTGATCCCTGGATCAAATCTCGAACACTTTTTGGCTTGAATTTTTCATCTGTTGTTCATATGATATATTTTCAACCTAATACAAAGCACATGTCTATATATTAGATCGAATCATAAAATTTGGAGGAACATTTGGGATGTATAACATAATCTAATTGACAATATAGTGCAGTTTAGGTGGTAAGACCGTTTCCCTATAACCAATTGGTCATAGGTTTGAGGTACTAAAAGGTAAAGAATGTGCACGAATTCGGTTAACGGAATTCGTGATCGATTTCAATTTTAAATTGGGATGTCGAAATCGATTAATCGGAATTTGGTTTGTTAATGGGTTCGATTGAATTCTAGAATTTGAAAATTGATATGATACCGGAATTGTCTTTTTAATTCAGAATTAACAGAATTCCAATTTTAGAATTCGGTAAACGAAACTAGTTAACCATTTTTTCGATTTCGTTAATCAAATTCACTACAATAGATATGTAGAGTAAGTCTGGTGCAAAAATGTAGGCAAAGAGTATTGAATTTTAAACTAGCCTGTATGATAGTTGCCACCAAAGAAAATTGAACCTTACATCTTTTTTTCTTTTTTTTAAATAAATGTACCTTTGAATATTATATAATATAGTGTTACAAACTAATACTTTAATTTTACTTAAAAATAAATATATATTCACATAAATAATATTATATGTGTACACATATGTATGGAAATTGTGTATATAAAAATTTTGAGAAAACATTGTATTAGTTTAAATATAGTTCTAATAATAGTATAGACTTATAGTCGTTTATATAAACTACGAATCCAAAATGAAACACTAATTTGTAGTTTTAAAACAATTGTATATTAGTCATGTTTATATAGTCAGTATTAGTTACATCTTGTATGTATTAATGTATATAGGTATTAGTATATACGTAGTAATGTGTATGTAGTTATAATTAGTGTTAATCATACAATAATATAATATGTGTGTGTATATATTAAGAAAATATTGCATTCATTTAAATATAATATAGTTTTAATAATATTATAGATTTATAATCTTCCATACAAACAACGAATTGAAAATGAAACACTAATTTGTAGTCTTAAAAGAATTGTATACTTTAGTCACGTTATATATAGTCACACTTTGTTTGTATTAATATATATAGATATCAGTATATATGTGATAACATGTATATAGTTATAATTAGTGTTAATCATACAATAGTGTGTGTGTGTGCATGTGTGTGTGTATATATATAAGGAAAGACTTAGGTAGACCTGGTCTTTGGCACCACTTGTAGACCTTGAAGTGTGGATTAAATGTTATGAAATCTATGACATAAGCTGATATAAGCAAGATTCTATAAGATTTAATCTTGACCGCAAGGTCTACAGGTGGGGTCAAAGACCGAGTTTATGTAAGTTTTTCCCATATATATATTGTTTGTTGGGTTTTGTTTTATGACTATTTTATTATTTGTCATATTTTGTTTTAAAAAAGATTTTTATTTTTCATAAAGAATTAGTCTAATGTTAATGGGCTCAATTGGCGAATGCGGTTAATTGAATTTCAGACTGATTTTTGTCTTCGAATTTGGTTAATCGAATTTTATTTTGAATTTAACATTCAAAATGAAATTGGTTAACAATTTTAGAACTCATTTCGAAATTTTGACAAAAATATTTGATTGATTAACCTATTGGTTAACCGAAGCACATCATCTTCCTCAATCTCATCCAAAAAACACAAACTTTATCTTCCTCAATCTTATCCAACTCTATTAATTTCCACCACTACCACCACATCACTGCCCCTCTCCTTCTTCCAAATTCCTCTATCTAATATCTCATTTCCCCACTCCATTAGTCTCTGCCACTACTACCATATTACTACCACTCCTCCAAATCCCTCCATCTAATATCTCATTTCCCAAACTGCATTAATTTATACATAGGCCACCATATCACTTCCCTTCCATATAATATCCCATTCCCCAAATACGTCAATCTCCCCCACTACCAATACATCACTCCCCCCTTCCCTTCCCACAAATCCCTCCATCTAATGTTTTATTTCCTTAATTTGAAGAAGCAATCTTCACCCAGCAATTGCAAATTCCATTAATTCTTTCAACTCTTTTCCATCCATATTTCCCCACAATTTCTTGATTGGGTTGACAATAGATCTTAATAAAATTGGCCACAAGATGTAAGGAAAGAGTCAATGGCTTTGTTGGGAGAGATGGTGAAGAGGTCTGGTGGGAATAGTAGATTTGGTGCTGGGCTTGGAGGAATTGAAGGTAGGAGTGGATTTGGGGGTAGAGGTAGGGTGTTTTTGGCGGGTTTGGTTTGGTATAGGTGCTGGTTGTAGGGTGGGAATAGGAGCATGTGAGGCTTGGAAAGACCTTGGTGCTTTTAGATCTAGTGAGGGATGGAATGCCTTGAGGCCATTGAAAATTTTGAAGAGATGAGTCATGCCGTTGGTTAGGAGAAGCATGGTGGATTGTTTCTGTAAAGGATAAAGGCACCACAACTACAAAAAAGAAGGAGAGGGAAGTAAGGGAGTTTAATATTTTTTTTGTTTAAATAGAAAACAACAATTAGTGCAATATTTTAGGGCTATTATTGTGATCTCATATTCACGAAGGGAGGTATGTGTAATTATTCAAATTTGAGAGGAACTTCCTGCAATTATGCTAAACTTTAGAGGAGAAATGTGAAATTAACCCTAAATGATAAAGGGCTATAACAAGAAAGACATAAATTGTGTTTAATCTTTGCTTATTTTAATCAATGATGACGCGAATGTTAAGAACGAATTTAGAAACTGAAAGGAAACTTTTACTAGTTGATATAATTTTGCCTAAATAACATTGAGTTAATCTTACATATACCATTGGTATAGAAAATTTTCTATATTATCGGGTATGGATGCATGTCACATATACAAAAATAACATTTGAATGCACATGTAGCATGCATCTACACTTGATGCTATAGAAAATATTTTACACCGACGAAGTATAAAAGATTAATCCAATAAGAATTAGGAGAGCTATCCAAAAAGGTGCTTGGCCTGGAGGTTGGGGATTTGATTTCCCCTCCTACTTTCACCTTTCTTTGTTTCAGTTTACATTTATCCATTCTTATTTTACCTCATGTGTATTTGGGAAAAATTGAAGTTGTAAGTATCATTAATTTGAGTTGAATGCTAGTTGAAGAAAAATTATAATTATGTCAAAATAGTACATCAAGTTACAATGGTACACATGACTTTGAGTCCAGACCCACTAGAGATATTTTAGCAATTTTATCCCCACAGTTCAATTAGACCTAATTGGGTCAAGTAAAGAATGTTTGATCTATGGGTCAATCCAACCCATCGACTACAGGTATAAATATCGAAATAGCATGTCAGATTCATTAACCACTTTCCATATTTCACAAGTTCTGTATCTTATTGAATTTAATTACTCCTTAGTCTAAGTACTAACTTGAGCGTCGAAGCCTACTATAAGGGATAAAGCTCTGCCCTTTATTTTTAGGTAATCTGGATATGGGTACTATGCGTGGTGTAAACTCTACTGTTGGACGAAACTGCACTTGGACTTAAGACCTTATAAAAAGTTGCATCAATATTTTGCGTCATGCCGTGAGAAACTTGAATTAAAAGTCATACTTTAGCATGATACCTAACATGCTTAACACTCACCGATGCAATGTTGAGAAGGGCAAAGAGATCTCAAATCAACATCACTCCAAACGATCCTGATGGGATATGGATAGGCTCAGAGGACAAGATAAGGAATCCGATCCCCGAGTCTTGGACAAGGATGAAGAAATTCTCAAGTTAAGGCAAAAAAATGCATAGCTGAAGGAGATGATTGTACGACAATAGTTTGAGTATCAATTCTCTCAGGACTAAAGCATCCTCACTATTCAGGTGGCAATCTCTTGGTTGTCCATCCCTAACTTTAGGAAGAAGAGGGCAAAAAATGACCTCAAGAACTGACTTGAGTGTTGGAGTCTACTCCGAGGGATTAAGTTCGCCCTTTATTTTCAGGTGATCTGGACATGGGTATTACACGTGGTGTCAAACTCTATCGTTGGACGAGATTGCGCTCAGACTGAAGACCTTAGAGAAAATTACATCAACATTCAACCGAATATATATCTGGTCATATTCTCTATCGGGAGGAAACCCTAATTACACCTTCCAAGATCGCCCTTGGCTCCCGTCCTTTGGGGCAGAACACTTTCTCACACTTTCTGGGGTGCAATTCTACTCGCATCTTCCAAGGTTTCCCTTGTTCACACCCTCTAGGTAGAATACTTGCTCACACCTTCCGGGGTTGAACCAGGCCGACATCTTTCGGGTTGGAGCCCTCCTCGTACCTTCCTAGGTCACCCCCTGCTCACACCCTCTGGGATATAATATTTACTCACATCCTTGGGGTTGAATTCGGGTAACAGCTTTCGGAGTCGCGCCTTACTCGTGTCTTCTGAGGTCATTCCCTACTCACCCAATTTGGGGTAGAATACTTCCTTACAACCCAGGATTGAGTCTGACTGACACCCTCTGAGGTCATGTCTTGCTCGTTCCACTCGAGATTGCCCTCTTTTTACACCATTCAATTTAAAATACTTGTCCCCCTTCAACTACCGATGTTTGATTAAAACTAATGACGTATAAAACCATGAAGGTATTAACGTGTTGTGGTGGAATTGAATTGCCAACACATGCGACTTGGAATGAATTTATCAACTAAAGCTACTGGTGGTAGATTTTTCTTTGACAGAATTTATTTATGCGTGACCAAAATAGAAGTATTCATTAGGATACTGGAGTATGCAATTGCAACAAAGTTGGAGAATTACAATCCTATAATTCAAGTAAAGAGATGTTGGTGGGCAAATACTTCATTCCTACATATGAATACATTACTTAGCACCAAAAACTAAACTCTCATGCGGTCACTATCTCTCTACACACTACAAGAAAAGTGAGTATTTGTGACTTCAAAATAAAGTCAGAGAAAGTAAAATACTGGTAACAAAATTTTTTGTGACGCCTTTGTGACCGTCAAATAAGGGTCACTCTCTACAAAGTCACAAAAATATTTGTGACTTATAAAGGAAAGTCAGACAATTATTTATGACTTGAAATAATACCTTTTATGACTTATATTTGATGATAACAGAAAGCTGAAAAAATGAGATATTTTATGTGAAATGAAAAAAAGATAGTCACAAATAAATTTTTGCGACATAAATTGCAAGTCACATACTGTACTTTTATTAAGCAAATTCACAAGTCATAAAAAAACTTTGTGACCCAACTTTGCAAGTCATAAATAAGCTTAAATATTAGCTTGAAAACTAACACCTTTTTATGGTTGGCACATTGCAAGTCACAAAAACTTACTTTATTGCATTATACAATTCAATTTCTTTGAGCTACAATCTCCACAATTGCCTTTTTGTCCATTTAACAACATAAAAATTAATAAAATAATAAATGCAGTATACTTTTGCATTAGAATCTAACACACAAATTAATTACAGTATAAGATATCCAAGTAATGATAAAACTAATGAAATGCCAGTTCCCACAAACAAGAAAAAGGGTACCAGAATTTATGAAAATACAACAATATACATAAAGATTGTTAGAATTCTTTCATATTACAGTGAGACAAGGACATCCTAAAGAACTTTACCCTAAAACCTATCAAAGGGAGAAAATACAACAAAAACATAATATAGAAATCAAAAGCCAAATTTGAAGATCCAAATTATTAAAATATATTTACATTCCCAAAACATCATCCTAAACCTGTCAGAGGAGAAAAATCTTATTAGAAAGTAAATCCCAATTTGAAATGATAAGTGAAGACAAACAAAATATTAGAAAAATAAATAAAATGAAAATTCTACAACTGGACCACAAACATGTGCTGCAAAGACAAATTACTAGATTAATTTCCTAGTTACTACTTACCACGAGAAAGAAAAAACTTGAAAACAATGTAAAAGAAGTAAAAACACCTAAGTCAATTGAAATAGAATATACATCTCACAGCTAAATAAGAAGTCACAGTTGGCAATGCAAATTTTACTAGGCCAATAAGAATAAAAGAAATATTTTTAAAGAAAAAAGAAAAGAAAGTATTATTTTTGTGGTTGTTGTGGATAATGGAGGGTAAAAACTGTTAGAGAATAAAATTGGGATAAAGTGTCAAAAAAACGGAAGGTTATGTTTTCAAAAAGACAATTTTAGGAACTAAAGTATTATTGATGAAAAGTTTAATAGGGTAGTTCAAAGTGTAATTAATCCAAGAATATATATTAGTCTATTCAACTAAATTTCCACACGCCATCACAATTAATTGACCATGGGTATTAAGGTTGTGTTTGGATGGAGGGATTTGGGTATATTTGGATTTGAAATTTAAATTCATTATTGATTATCCAAATAAGTTAATTGATTTAATTAGAGATTTGAAATCCATGCACCAACTATTAAGAGTCTGATTTTAATGGTTAGATGAGTGAATTTTAAATTCATTTAAATTTCATGTCATTTTAAATGCATCCAATTCAAATCTATTCATTTCAAATCCTTCCTACAATTCAAATCCACCCATCCAAACCCAACATTAGTGTATTTCACAAAAAAAAAAAAAAAAAAAAAAAATAGAGAGAAGGGGTAATTGCACCCCCAAAAATAGGACATAAAGGACATTACTGATAAATTAATATTATGACTAAAGTGATAGTTATTTTAATGTATAAGGGAGTAAAGTATAATTAATCCAATTAAAAATTTAGATTAAAGTTATGGCAAATCCTACCAGGATTCTTAAATGAATATTCCATTTTATTGTGGATAAAAATAAAAATAAAGGAGAGATTAATTAAGAGCATTTCAGCTTAACCAAAACCTTAGCCGTCAAAAATACTAAGACTAGTTATAAGACAAAGCGTGTAACAAAATTTAGAAACCTAAGTATTTTCCCTATCCAAATAATAAACGAATATATAACTCTACGTACGTACTATCGTCACCCTACTACTGCTTATATAAACTGCAATCATTCATCATTCTCATACAACCATTAGCCACTGATAATTATTTGCTCAATTAGATTGCAAATATTTCTTGTTAATACTATCTAAATCTACTGTTAATTATCCTTTAGCCCTTTTTAACATCTTTAATCATCCATTAATCATCTTTTATAATTATGGTTGTGAAGAAGTGGAAGAAGCACAAAGATTCTTGGGATTGAATTGTTCGGGAAAGTTCACTTGGATCGGCTTTATTAGCCGCCGTGAAGTCGGTTGATATTCGGGAATCATCAACTCTTCAAGAAGAAAGTTTATTCTTGGATGAACTGAGAGGACACTCTAATATCCTTTGCTGTTTTGGGGACGGTATCAGTGAAGAAAATGGCAAAATTGTTTACAATCTACTTCTCGAGTACTCTCCCGGCGGTTCCCTTGATAACTTGATCAAGAAGAACAAAGGTACAATACCCGAAACCCTTATAGCTTGTTACACTTATATGCTACTTAAGGGACTTTCTGCTATTCATGAAGAAAATATTGTTCATTTCTATATAAAACAGGGTAATATCTTGGTTTTCCCTAATGGAGTAATTAAAGGGATAAACCGTCTTAAGATAGCTGATTTTGGACTTGTGAAGAAAGTATTTTTATCATCTAAGAATGAAAGAACGGATATAGTGGTAGTGGTTATTGTAATACTTGGGAAAATTTCACCTCTTTGCTCTGTACTACCCTCAATATTTTACATTTCAAATTTGAACTTATACTGAATTCCCAATATCTTATTTTATTGATTATCAATTTTCTTTGCTAGCAAATTGGTGACCTTTGAAAAGTTTTAGGGTAAGAAATGAAAGGAATAACTACAAAAGCGATGCAAGACATTAAGGTTATTAATTTTGAGGTCATGGAGAGATAAATATTATCTTAAGGGACTATTTTGTAAATTCTAAACTACTACTTGAGAATCAACCTAGTAGCTCAAAGTTCTTATTTCTCTTAACCCTTCTTCCAAAACCACTCGAGGGTATCCTAAGCTAACCCCAAACCCCTTCAACCTTTCATCAAAATCCAGAAACTACAAGGGACTCAAGTGAAGAATCCATTGGGGGCAGCCTACTTGCTCAATTCAAGGTAAAGAAATAAGCTTTCTCTCTTACTTTGATTGTTTTACTATGTTAGTTAGAATTTTTGTTGTTTGCTAGGGTATAAAAATGTTGAATTGGGTTGAATTGTTGCTTTAGTTGTGATGTTTTGTACTTAATAAGCATGTTTGCATCAAGGATTGATGGATTATATGGATGCATGGCATGATTGATGTTTGAGAAGCTTTCATGAAAATTTTTCTCAAAAACCTGTAAGTAAATTTGTGCAAACAGCATTGCACAGCTCTGGGAAATTGGTTGTATCTTTGTGTAGGAATATCGGAATTGAGTTCCGTTTGTTGCGTTGGAAACTAGACTCATAGGCTTTCGAAACGGTATATAGATGGCCTTCTATTTCCAGCCCTATAAATACCAGATTTTTTAGAAAGTGGACTGAAATTTCTGTTCTGAAAATATATTCTATTCTGGTTTGAGAGACAATTAGAGTACGTTATGTTATGAATTGCAAAATGTTGTCTTCATGGAACTTTTAGCATTCCGAATTTTGTTTCGGATGGTTAAAACCTTATTATATTTATTGACGTGTATAGACTATGTTATGATCAGTTTTACTTACCTCTGTTATTGCTGAATTTAAGGAGGATAGCTTGGTTTGTTGTTGGTCTTGTTCTATTAGGTCTAGATTTGACATGTTGGTAGTGGTGTTTATTAGTATCTTAGAGGATGTGTTTATTTTTAATATTGTCGTGGTATTCCCAGTTCAAGGATGTGCTTTAGAGTATGTATTGATTTATCGTGGTGTATGTGGTATTTCTAGTTCAAGGAAACGTGCTCCGATCGATTGACGGTTTAAAGTTTGAGTAAATTCATTTGTGAGGTAAGTAGTACTAGACCCCCTTTCTATTGTTTTGATTTTTCTTTTAAAAGTATAATTCCCATAATATATTTTTCGTATGTAAAACGGGTTGAGCATATGATATTTACATATCTAAGGAAATATGAAAATTGATAACTTATACTTGTATTGGTAATAATGATTTAAAATTGTACCTCCTGATTTGTGATAAGCTAATTTAATTGCTGTAAATCATAAATCTTGAGCATGTGATTTTGTATCTCCTTTTGAATGATTGAATTGAACTGGATAAATGTATCATGGATGATGTGATGGCATCATTATCCTCTATATCATACTGCATTGGTTCAAAACTCTACATTTGTGGACTCGGTAACCGAAATGTAAATGTAATGATTGAATGAAATGTTGCTGCTTTGCTAGTAATGAATGTCTTGAATGTGAATCAAATGAATATGAACCGATCACATGACTCGAAATTGTAATTGTAAATGTGATGCCTTGTCTAGTGGGCTAACAATAACTAGACCTGAATCCAGTAACCGATAGACCTATGTGGAGCTTTGATCCTTGCATACATGCACTATATTTGGAATTGCATATTGACTCTTAATGAAAGAATCTCCAAAATGTTATAGAATTATTGCAATTTTATACTGTTTGTTTTAGTTTGCATGTTTATCACTAATCCATGTATTAACTTGCTCAATCCAATAGAAAGGGACCATCTTATTCTACTGAGCATAGTGTTTGCTCACCCCATTATTTTTAACTACTTTTGCAGCTTTAGTGTGATTAGAGTGGCGTAGCGGAAGTGTAGTGGAACGTTTGGTCCTAATAAGATCAGTTTTGGCGCTTGTCGCGGTTTTAATTCTGGGTAGGGTTTACTCTTTACATTAAGCTTGTAAATGTAACTGTTATTGAATAAAGGAATTATAATTTATCCAGTGGATTGTGGTATCCTACTTTTGATAGATAATTGTGGTATTTAGTGGCTCAATGTATTGTGCCTTGCACGCTTGGAGTTTTAACCTGAGGTGCGGCGTGTCATAATCCCGATTTCGGGACGTGACAGTTATGATGGTACAACTGTATATGCATCGCCAGAAACCGTGGCGTTTGGTTTGCAAGAAACAAGTTATGATATAGGGTCTTTGGGATGTAATGTTGTTCATATGATTACTAACAAACGAATTTGATCATATATAAGGTAGGGTAAAAGTATCCGAGATAGATACCAGCCTAAGATACTAGAAAATATATCTAAAGAAGGAAAGGATCTCTTGGATAGATGTTTCATGAGGGATTTTATCAGTGATGGACAGCAAATATGTTAAGGGTTAAATACAGAAATCCTCCTGAAGTTACACTCCAATTACACTTTATTCCCTCAACTTATTTAATAAATACTTTTTCTCCTTATCCCATGCTTCTTCATATTTTGAGACAAAATTATCCTTACTATTTTAATAATTTTTTCTTTTTGTTTCCTCTTCTTACCAATATATTTATTTTCTCTCTTATATTTTTTCTTTTATCTTCTTACCCATTTTTTCTAACTACCACTAAATTATTATACTACTAGTAATTGGTTAGTTAAAAACTCTAATTTTATTTACATGTTTATAAATAATTTATAGAATAAATAAGTATTTAATACAAGCAACATATATTTTAATAGTACAATATGAATTTTGTGAGTTTTGCTAATGCTATAATTAAAAAATAAATAAACTATAAATCACCAAGATAAAATAATTTATAAAAAAAGTAAAATATATATTCTATGTATGAAACAAAATTTTTTTTGAATGCTATATCATTCGCCTGTCATATTTTGATTGAATTTATCGTAACTCCAAAAACCGTTATACTAGACAGAAATTTAATATTTTCTTACTATATGAAAAAATATTACACTACAACTAAAAAGTTGGACACTTTTTTATACTATAAATTTTTTAATTTCCTCTAGCTCAAAACTTTTATTTTTTATTTGTTAATCTTATTATTAATAGTTAATCACAAACTTTATATTACAATAAAGTATATTTAATATATTAAAGCATGATTAATCTATAAATTAAATTATTTAGACATATACGAAAAGCTAAATCTTTAATGAATTAATTATTAAAAATAATGTAATAATTTAGTAGTAGTAAGAGAGAATAGTGAAAAAAAAAAAGAAAAAAAAAACAAGATAGAGAAAATAAAGAAAAGGGAAAAAGAAGAAGAAAAAAGAAAAACAATAATAATAACAAAATAATAGGAGTAATTTTGTCTCAAAATAGAGGGGGTAAAGTGTTTAAATACGTTGAGGAGGACAAAATATAATTGAAGTTATAAATTCAGGAGGGTTTTCTGCATTTAACCCATATATTAATTGATCATCCGTTTGTAGTTAAGAATATGAGGTTGTTGCACGGAAATCATGATCATCTGCCGCCTAATGTTTGTTGTAATCAAGTTGGAGCTAATCATATCAACCCTTTTGGTTCCTGTCAGTGGAATTCTTGCATAGACTTATTTTCAAGTTGAATTCGGCATAACAAAAGTATTCAAGATTAATCTAATCACCATGTTGTGGTTTTCCCATTTAATCAACTGTCATGAAACTAGAAACTATGCATCTCTTAACGATCTATCTTTCAAGTGTTTGATGTTGATTATAGTTTTGTGGTCCTCTAAATTGTTGTTAGACTATTTCGATGTACTCAATGATTGATGTTTTATAGTGATTTTTTTTTTTTTGTCTAAATTCTGTAGTTTTCATACTCTTTACTTTAAAGGGGTTTTTTATATAAAAATTTCGTGTGTTTTGTGTGCTTGTTTGATTGATATTTTTTTTTTTATTTATTTATTTATCAGCTAGTTATTGTTTAGCTTGGTTCTAAAAAATTAGTTACTTAAGTGGGAAAGAAATTCTAGGATGATTAATCTTGCGGCGTAATCCAATCCTTCCCCCACAGATTAAATTAGTCTGCAACTTTTCTGCATCATTAATGAACATGTGAATTAATATATATCAGGATATTCTTGATCATTAATGATATTAATCCATCATGAACTTGAAATTCGGCACGGAAATCCACTAAGGGAAGTTCTTGTTCTTGATCAAGATTGAAATGGGAGTTAAATTTGAAATGAGAAGACATGATGGTCCAACAATTGACACTCATCTTTTTGCAATATTTTCTGTGTTATTATTTCACGACTCTTCACTCTTTTTTATACTATTTTAAAAAAGGAATAATTTTCTTTCCGTGATAGTGATGCAACTACATTATGCATTATGTAGTCAAAACATGTATTCATTTATATAGTATAGTCATCCACAATTCAGTTCTGCCTCCTTTGAAATTATGGGGATTATAATAATGGTAATCATACAATTAGGAATACCTGTCTGCCAAAAGAGGTGTTAAGCAAAATTGCCATCACTTATTCCACTTTCAACAAGACTTTTAATCAAAATCAATTAAATAATCAAATTCTTGACTTGATTTTAATTTCAACTTTCAAGTCAATGTAGTGTATGAATTAGTTGAAAAATTACATTTTATTTAAATTTTATCCATATATTGTAATAATATATTAATATATTTATTTACATAATATTTTTAATTATTAATATATTTATTTACATAATATTTTAGTCATAATATTTTTAATATTTTAGTTTAATCTTTTAGCACTGTTAACAAAGTTAATGAATATTCTAACTGTGCACACCAAGCACCTAAATTTGAATATTCGTCAATTTTTTAACACCAATAAAATTGACATATTAACATTAAAGTGGAACAAATCTAAAAGTCAAAGGTAACATGTGTTCAAAATTTAGAATTGAATGTGAAAACTAAGAATTGATCTTATGTTAGGGAGTGTAAAGTGAAATTAATCATGACGACTTCTATTGGTGCAACACATCTTAGATAAGGGGTGTGATATACGCTTATATAATATCCGTTAATTTTGATAACAATATTAAAAATTAAAATAAAATAGAATAAATCTAAGAGTTCATTTTGAAAATCAAGTGCAAGGTGTAAAATGGAGTAAAGCACTCTCTTTAATTAGTACAAAGGTGGATGTATTGTGAGGATTACGTCTAATGTGTATAAGCTTTCAATATTCATTTTATCAAAAAAGGTTCAGATCCCTACCAAAAAATAAATAAATAAATAAAGTTCCATATGCCTTAATGAAAATGGTGTAAAGAAAGCTTAATTTTTTTTCCCCATTAATTGACATGGTATACATATTTAACATTTTTTAACTAACTTTCATTTCATCTCAATGTGTATCATTTTTTTTTTTTAGCAACCAATTTTCATTTCTTAAATCAAGGTTTAGTGTTAACTAATGTACATGTAAACTATTCATAGACTTTTTCACTACACGATCGAAAATTTTTTCTTCTTCAAAAAAAGCCATATCATGATTTGTTGCGACATTTTCAGAGAAATTGGTTTGGCACCGTATATACGTACACCACCTCAAATGGTTGGACACATTGTGCTCCGGTTTGCTCACTTATCCTACCATGTTATCACAAATGTTAAATATTTTATTCCCATTTATATATAGTATCTGTAACTCTAAGCTTTAACCTTTGATTCAGCAATTTATTCCTTGTGGTAATATATTTCCATAATGATCATGTTGCACAAAATAATTTTCAAGTACAACAATCTATTCGTAATGTTTAAAAAGAAGAGGTTAAAAGACCCCAAATCCTTTTCTTTTTGGCCCAAAACTTATAAATTTGACCATACCAAAGTTCGTACAAATTCTTAAAACAGAACTTGCTTTCTGGCAAATATAGGAGATTGGGTGTGATTGTTTTGGTGCAAAATATTTTCAAGAACATATTTTCACATCTTCAGGTGTTTGGTTGCTATTTAATTTGGGAAAATATTTTTAACCAAAATGCTTTACGTTAATGGGTGGAAAATAACTTACCTCCTGAAACTTACGTATTGAGGTTGTTTGCTTAAAATCCCGAGCCTCTCTGCCCGTTTCCCATCTTCTAAAAAAACAAATTAAAAAGAGCACAGAGCGATGAAGATTCTCGACAGCGGCGGTAGCAGCGGCGGCGATCAACCAATTCCGTCAAAAGCGATCATCTCTAACTCCTCCGAGATTACCGACATCAATTATGTTCAATTCTAGTCTCAACTCATTCAAAGTGCGTTTTTAGAAGGAACACAATGTAGGATGTTTCGATAAATATTTTACATTGTTTTGAAGATCTCTTTAGCTTTGTTGAAATTTGCTGCTCCAACAACTTGTATGATTTATTAATTTAGGATTTAGGTTTTTTAAAAAAATTCTTTTACATCTTTTCATTTTTTCTTGTTCTTGAATTCATGAAAACTATGTTCTGCAGATTTGGTGAATTTTATTTCTCCAAGCTCTCTTCTGACAGGTTTTTATAAGATAACATGATGGCTTTCATACTTAGTTTGGTTTAAGAAATTGGTTGAGGTTTTGAGACTTTTAAGTAGCTTTTTTGGAAAAATATTTCTTTTTTTTATTTTTTTTATATGCATAGTTGGTAGATGTCTATGGTTATAATTAATTCTTTCTCTGTGTAATAGAAATACTGAAATTTTGGATTTTTCTTGTCTAGTTAATGGCAATTTTGGGTTTAGTTGATCTTTTTTGGAATGATGGTAGGGGAAGGGGAAGTTGAGATATTTGCAAGTTTTTTAAAAATGTTGTAGGCTGAAAATTAACAATGTAATAGATGCTGAATATAGAATTCCCATTTTTTATATGGTGAAGAAGGGGAAATGTGTATTGAGGTGTGAAAAGAAAAGACATGCTAGACCCAAGTTAATATAGTAATTAAAGATAAAGTTGTTATGGAAACTTGTCAACGAAGTGCAAGTTAGATAGTAAGACGCATCTTTTATGACCTATTAGTCATGGATTCGAATCGCTAAATGGTAAGGAGAGAGGCAGATTTTAAAGGGGGGGAAAAAAGTTATGGAAACTCCTAGTAAGCACGTATAGTTTTCACATTATAGCAGTGGATTGTGTCGGAGCGTGCCGGACCAACTTGAAATTAAAAATACCTGGTCCATGACTGGTGCTCGTGTAAGGCCCACGGCATCCTGGGCTCTGGCCGACTCCAAGGTCTAGCCCTCGGTCGACCATAAGCTGGTCCCTAAGTAAGCCCACTTTCGAATAAATGAAATTATACCAAGTTAAAACTTATTATATTACAAGTAGTATTTCATTTCAAACTTAGTATTCAAATTTAAGACTTGTACAAGTTATATTTATTATTTGAAGTCATTAATTATTAGTTTTTTTATTTTGCCCACAGGTACCTATTCTTAGTTGAACTTTTTTAGGAATGGGGGTAGGAGGAAGGGGAATGAGATATTTGCAAGTTTATTTAAAATGTTGTATGGTGAAAATTAATAATGCAATAGATGCTGAATATAGAATTTCCATTTTTTGTATAGTAAAGAAGTGGAAATATGTATTGCGGTGTGAAAAGTGCTCAAATCAAGTTAATATAGTTGTTAAATATGAAGTTGTTATGGAAATTTGACAACGAAGTGCAGTTTATGTGGTAAGACGCTTCTTCTATAGTTTATTGGTTATGAATTCGAATCATTAGTGGACATGGAGGAGAGGTCGGTTTTAAACGAAAAAAATTACTATGGAAACTCCTGGTAAGTAACTTTTGTATTATGGTAGTGGACCGTATTGGGGCGTGTCGACCTGGGTCTAAAAATGAAAATACCTAGTCTATGACCCGTGCTCGTGTAAGGCCAACAACGTGCCAGGCTCTAGCTGATCTCATGGACTATACCTTGGTTTGGCCATTGGCCTAGGGGTATAGTCTGTGGGCCCACAGACTAGCCCCTTGTTAAGCCCACTTTCGAATGAATGAAATTATGTCAAGTTAAAACTTTTTTTATTACAAGTAGTATTTTATTTCAAATTTATTATTCTAAGTTAAGACTTACATAGTTATTTTTATTATTTGAAATCATTAATTATTAGTATTTTTCAATTTGCATATATTAAAGGAAAGAAGTTATTACTTATTTACTTATTTCAAAATTATTATTTATGTAACTCAAATTTAGTATTTATTTTTAAATTGTTTTTTTATTATTCAAAAATATTTAGAATTATAACTTATTATTTATTAATCATATTGGAAAAGTATATAATTAAATTAAAACCACCTTAAGATGGTGGGGTGTTTGTCATAAACCTTTACCATGTACATCAATATTTGCCCAAAAAAAAAACACAAAGTGGGGAACATGAAACCTTACCTCTCCAAAAATTACAAGTTATACGACTAATATACGAAATTAAAAATATAAATGAACTAATAACTAACCTCACATATATAAGGTGGGGGACATAGAACTTTAAGTCCAGACAATTACTAATCATAAAAATCATATATATACATCATTTGGTGAATTACTACCTTCATCATCATCAAAGTCTTGCATCAATCCTCGTTTTCTTTCTCTGGCATCGAGCCAATCCTTTAAGCACACCATCATCTCCAAAATTCCAGGTGTCATTCGAACTTTTCTTTCATCTAAAACTTTTCTACCGGTACCGAAAATACTTTCCGATGCAATCGCTAATGTCAAATTGGTTAGCAAATCTCAAGTAATTTAAGATAAAATAGGAAATGTAGATTGTAACTGTAGTATCAAAAAACTAGAAGATACTTTTTGTTGTGTAGATGAATTTTGTTCGTATATTGTATATTACTCATACAAGGCTTTCATAGTTGATGATATGAGTCTTTTTATTTATTTATAAAACATCCGCTAGTACTACGATTATTAAAAAGTTACATGAAATCTTCAAATTAAATCATCTTATTATGTCATGAATCTAAAACACCAGTCAAACAAAATAATATGAAAATATTTTCAAAATACTTGTCAAATTTGTCTTCCATTAATCATATTTATTTAAGGTTAAACTTGATGAGAGATAGGTGTATAATCATATTGTAAAAATTGAGGTTAAACTTTAATCATATTTATTTAAGGTTAAAAGCAACTTTAATCATATTTATTTAAGGTTAAACTTGATGAGAGATAGGTGTATAACTAGTGGATAAAATTGAGGTAGTATACTGAAGTGCACTTAAAATTTCAACCATTGTTTTTGTTCTTGTTAAATCACCTTCGACTAAAAAGTATTATTACTTGCACCAATATGAATGTCATAAAATGCATAGAGTAATTTTTTATAACTAAATATACTTGATAATATTCGACAAGTACAATTCCATCCAGTGAATACATCTATTTTAAATTTTTTGAATTTCACACGATTTTTCAAACAAAGACGTTTAAAATCTTCTTGACATGAGGAGGAATGTACCCTACTTAAAGAAAATGACAATTTTAATTGGAGAAATAATATCTTTAGTAGCTTTTAAACCATTTTGAATACAAAGACTAATTATGTGGCATACACATCTATTATGCAATAATTCACCACCTAAAATAGGTTTAAAAGTATCTTTCAACAAATGCATAATTGCGGTATTATTTAAAGCATTATCAAGCGAAACAGTAATAATTTTGTCATACAAGCCATTTTCTCGTGCAGTAGCTAAAATGACCTTGCAATTTTAGTGGAATCGTAAGGGTGTTCAAAAGTTTAAAAACTAATAATTCTTTTTAGACAACAATCTACATCTATACAATGTGCAGTGATACAAAAAAAAAAATGTTGATTTGTGTTGATGCTGAAATTTGCTAAGGGTAAAGTCCAAGTGTAATTCATTTCAAAGTTAGGGTTAGGCACCACGTACAGTACTTACATCTGGAATACATGAAAATAAAGAACAAAGCTTTGTCCCCTGAGGTAGGCTTCAACATTTAAGTCACCCCATACGTTAGACAAGAGAAAGTTCTATAAGAATATAGAGCTTATGAAATATGGAAAGTGATCCCTGAATTTGACCTACCATTTTGATATTTATACTTATGGCTGATGGGTCTAAATAATCCACAGGTTTGAAAGTATTTATTTGACCCATTTAAGCCTACTTTGGCTATGATGATAAAACAACCAACATACCCCTTGCGAATACGAGCCTAGAGCTACCTGTATAGTTTTTAGTGACCGTATTATTTTGACATCATCACGTGTCCCTCCTCTCTCATGTTTCATATTCTCGGTTGAGAGTAATAATTTTTTGATGTTGTTACCACATTATAGACGAAAATGTAAAATTGACCGGAGCCGATTCCAAATCTTACAAAATTATTTCGCTAGGGTGAAAAAAATCCGGTTTGAGGGGTTACCACTTAAAAGAGTGGTACCACTTAAGTAAGGAGTATCACCTGAATAAGTAGGGTAAGGTAAAGTGGAGTACGTGAGGTGGAGCAAGTGTGCGTCATAGGGAAAGTTAAGGCCTTAGCCCAAAAAAATGGATGGCATGAGTCTAAACAATTTTCAATGCTCCTTGATACCCTCAAAGGAATTGACTAGACCTTCGAAGGCATAAGTAGGATGTTCTACTAGAAGGGTGTGACCATAAAAAGTGTTAGCATGGCTCAGCCTGAAGAGCGTGAGCAAGTCTTGTACCCCGAAAGACGTGAGTATAGATCAACCCTTGAAGGGCGAGCAAGGTGTGACTCGAAAATGAAGTACATTTTTTAGAGGAGGCTATATTTTTAACGCATATGTGGAATACATAATTTGGGGGAAGGCGGAGCACATTTTTACCCAGAGACAGATTACTTTATTTATACTGAGGCAGAGTACATTTTTCACTTGGAAGCGGAGTAGTTTATTTTCCAAGAAGCGGAGTACATTTTTCCACCCGCAGGCAGGGTACTTTATTTGTTCGAGATATGGATATTTTATTTGTCTAGAGGCAGAGTACATTTTTTCACCTGCGACCAGAGTCTTAAAATTCCAAAACTTATAAAAAATTTTGACGGGAGTGAAAGAACTTGGGTTAATCGGGGTTACCACTTAAGTAGGTCGTACTACTTGGATGAGCGCAAGTAATGGTTGACTCTGAAGGATGTTAGGCTCAACCCCAGAGGGTGTGAGCATGTGTTATATCTTGGAAGGCGTGAGTAGAGAGCAACCTTGGAAGATACAAGTAAGGTGTAATCCCATAGGGTATCAGTTGGGCTCATCCTTGGAATATGTGAGCAAGTGTTCTATGCTAGAGGCCGTGAGTAGGGAGCAACCTCAGAGGGCACGAGCAAGGCATAATCCTAGAGGGTGTCAGTAGGGCTTGACCTCGGAGGGCATGAGTAAGTGTTCTATCCTGAGGGTGTCAATAGGGAATGACCTCAGAGCGTGAGCAAGGCATAACCCCGGAGGGTGTCAGCATAGCTCGACCTCGGAGGGCATGAGTAGAGAGCGACTTTGGAAGGTGGAAGCAAGACATAACCCCAGAAGGCTATGTACCTAAGTAAGGCTCGACCTCAGAGGGTGTGAACAAGTGTCCTACCTTGGAAGGTATGAGTAGGAAGTGACTTCAGAAGGCACGAGTAAGGCATAACCCCGAAGAGTGTTATACAGCGCTCGACGTAGAGGGTGTGAGCAATTATTCTACCCTAGAAGATGTTAGTAGGCAGCAATCTCAGAAGGTGCGAGCAAGGCAAAAACATGAAGGGTGTCAGTAGGGCTCAACCCTATAGGGCGTGAGCAAGAGTTGTACCCTGAAAGGTATGAGTAGGGAGCAACCTCAGTAGGCATGAGCAAGGCATAATTTAAGAGGGTGTCAGTAAGACTCCATCCTGGAGGATGCAAGCAAGTGTTCTACTCTAGAGGACGTAAATAGTAAGCGAACTCAAAAAGCATGAGCAAGGCATAACCATGAAGGGTGTTTGTAGGGCTCAACCTCGGAAGGCATGAGTAAGTGTTCTATCCTGAAAGGTGTGAGTAAGGAGCGACCTCAAAAGGCGTGAGCAAGACATAACCTCAGAGAGTTAGTAGGCCACAGGTATGCGATAATGGAGTGCAACTATGGTACACCGGAACATAGTACGAGGTGTATGAGTTCAGGTGCACTGGTGAGGGTCACTGGTGAGCTTATGTTACATTTAGACAATTTTTGCTTATTATTGTTAATATTCTTAACATAGATTTGGACGTGCTTGGGAGCGAGAGTTGACGACTTAAGTGAGTTGTCCCAGGTGAAGGGTCTCCTGAAAGACGTATATAGTAAGTTATGGCTCTAAAGTTTGAATGTGTCAAATTTTAAGACTTCCTTGGGAAGTTCATTATGCCCTGAAGAGGTAGGATAGACCCCGGAGGGTGTGAGTAAAGCGTGACTTCAAAGGGTGTTAATAGAGCTCATTCCTGAGAGATGTGATTAGAGAGTGACCCCAAAACATACAAGTATGGTTTTACCCTGGAAGGTGTCAGCTAGGCTCAACCCCAGTAGGTGTGAGCAAGTTTTCTACCCCGGCGGATGTTCTGTAAAGTGAGAGCGACCTTGACAGACGCAGGTAAGGTATCACCCTAGCGGGTTTAGCAAGACTTAGTTCCAGAAGGTGTGAGCATGTCTTCTACCTTACAAGACCTAAGAAAGCTATCCTGGATGTGAGAAGAAAGTGTGACCTCGAAGGAATTCAGTCAGACTCAACCTTGGAGGGTATGAGCAAGGTGTAACTCCGGGAGGCACAGGCAAGGCTTGACCTCAAAGGGTAGAAGCTAATGTAGAGTAGATTCTCCTTTGACTTTGTCGGAGTTTCTTCAATGAATGTTACACGTATTGGGTGCCATGTTTTAGTATGAACTTTAGTACTGATTACCACATATGGCGCCAAATGTTGATGCTAAAATTTGCTAAGGATAAAGTCCAAGCGTAATCCAATTCAAAGCTAGGGTTAGGCACCACCGCATAGTACTCATGTACGGAGCACCTGAAAATAAAGAACGAAACTTTGTCCCTCAGGATAAGTCCTGAAGCTCAAATCAATTTTTTACTTTAGACAAAAGAAAATTCAATAAGAATATGAGCTTATAAAATATGAAAAATGGTCCCTGAATCTGACCTGCCATATCAATATTTATATTTGTGCCGTTGAGTCGAGTTGATCTATGAGTTTGTAAATACTTATCTGACGCATTTAACCCTACTTTGACTATGAGGGTAAAATTACTAAAATACCCCTAACTGATATGGGCCCGAAACCACATGTGTATTTTCTAATGGCGTATTATTTTGACATCATCACAAATAACATTTATAATATCATTAATTTTGATTCCTATTCCTAAACGTATACCCATAAACCAAGCACCACTAATGATTTTCTTGTACCTAATGGTACTCGGAGTTGGAATTAGAAACCGAATATCGAGTGATTTGTTTAGTTTTAGCTACAATATTGATTTTGAATGTCTCAAATGCATTTCGTACTTTTAATTAGGAATTACATCGATCGAGACAATTCGTACTCTCACAATTATTTTGATGTCATTTTAGAATTGTCACCCCAAGTTTTAATCAATTTAACAAAAATAATCTTATATATATCCCCGAGAGTTGTAAAGTCAAATGAAACATGATTCAGTTCGAGTAAAGAGGATAGCATAAACAAAACCACTTATAGTGATTAGTACTAGTATATATTAATAAATATATGATGATGCATACACTTAAAATATATATAGCGGACAGAAGTTTAATTGGCAGAGAAAATGAGGCTCCCTCTGGCTAACACTTCAAGCTAGTATGCCATATTATACATTTCATCATAAGCATAGAAAAAGCACACAAATAGGATTAATTAAGTAATTTGAATTGAAAAGGCCGACAAAGGGCCTTCTTAATAAGTGTCTGGATGGCTACTCATCAGTAGATAGTAGATATTTTACTCAAGTACTGGGAAAACCCAAAGGTCGAAAGCCATGTTTAAGGGCAGCTTGCCAAACTTTGTCAACGTGGAACATATTTTCTCCACATTCATGTCCATTCCATCCTTCTATCGCATACAAAGTGTACTATGCCAGCTACACGCCCCGCACTTAATGCCCTTCTTGGCAACCAATTCTGCAATTAAGGTACAAGACAAATTAAGGGCTTACTTTCAACCATTTATTAAAAATTGCTTATAAGTTGTTTAAAAGTGAAAATTGACATTTTAAAAAAGAATTTGTTGGCAAAAACTAAGCAATATTTTTATATTTCATGTTTAGAAAAGTTACAATCAGGTTAAGAAAGTTACTTTGTACCGACTTTTCCAAAAGCGTTTTTTTAATTATTTAAATAAATAAATAATTATTGTTTTTCATAAGCAATAATTATTTAAATAAAGTTACAATCAGGTTAAGAAAGTTACTTTGTGCCGACTTTTCCAAAAGTGTTTTTTTAATTATTTCAATAAATAATTAATTATTGTTTTTCATAAGCAACTGAGTACAAGGCCTAAGCTTTAATCTATTAGACAAACCAAAATAACCAAAACAAAATACTATGATTGTAATGTGTGTAATCCAATTAACTTACAATAAGAATATTAGTTGCTCATTGTAGAGTGATTGGATATAATTAATAAAGGTTGACGTATTGATACATCTAATTAATATAATAAGACAAAATACCTTGTTAGCAAATAGATATGCACATAAATCTTGGTATTTCTTTGAATTAATATTAGTTGCTTAATTATTATTTAGTGATTGATTGTGATAAAATTTGATCATATGCTTTCCTTTAATGGAAATAGGACAAAGTAGTATCTTGTTAACAAATAGATATGGTTAATTAATTGTGAGTCTTGGTATATCCGTTGATTTTGGAATTAACTATATAGTTAAAAGTGAGAAAGAATTTACTACCAACCTCGCAAGAGTCAAGGTTTTGGAGGGCCGAGGGAGCCAGCATTGCTGGAGTATGGTGGTAGAAGCAGTCATTGCGGATTTTCTTTGGAGGAAATGTAGAGAAAGGAATGAATAATGTCCCTTTTGGTGCATTCAGCTGCTCCTCTTCGGTCATTCCATCTCCAACCCAACCAAGTCTACCACATTTATTTATTATTGTCAATAAATATACATACTTCATTGGTAATATTTTGTAATTTACAACCTTTTTCAAATAAATCAGGTCTACCCCTCTTGTGACGCTTATTTTCATATAATAAATCTGTTAGGGTCTACCAAACCCGTAACGTATTGGTGATTTCAAATGAAAATAATAATAATAATAATAAAAGAACCTTTTCTCTAATATGTGAAAAAAAATTGTCTGTTTACCTTGTGAGCCAAACTCTTGGAAAGCACCAATTTATTTTGCAAAGCCACATCCAAAGTTAGCTTAAGCTTTTCATACTCATATTTGGATGAAATATTGACCTGAAATTGTAAAATAGTAAAGATATCCAGATGTCCGATATCAAATTTATCCTATTTTCTCATCATATTGTATTTTCTTTCAAATAAAACCGCCCTTTTCCTAGTGTTTTTATTTATTTATTTAAATTCAATTAAGAAGATTCCTGATAAGGTCACATTCATTTTATTTTGTATGTCCATGATTTAATGCAATATAGCATCTTGTTTTGTGAAAAAAGAAACAAAGAAAAATTAGATTTGTTTTGCCGTCCCTTGATGCAGGACCTAATTTTTTAAGGTGAAAATTGAGAGAATGCCTTGCCTACAACCAAAAGCAGATGATAACTCTTGTGCCCAGTATTTTTCTCCCCAAATGATATTTTTTAAAAAACTGTAACAAGAATAAAAATTACATCTAGTTGACCACATGACCCAAAGAAATCTGTGAACTATATATTTCACAACCATAAATAGGCACCGACTTCTCAACAAATCTTGAACTAACTTTTAAATCAGCAAGATTAATATAATCATAGAGTAATGATATATATATATATATATATATATATATATGTATGTATGTGTGTATGTATGTTTGTGTGTACTGTACGCTCGCATGTGTACATGTGGGCGAGTGTGTCACACGTGCTTGATCATGTTTTAATATAAATAAAATGTTAAATTAAAACAACATGCACGTTCAGAGTCATCCTGGATGCTCAACCTGAATACCCCTTTCGCACAAAGCAATAGCAATAGAACAAGCAACTTTGGTGAGATTGCCTCTAAGGAGAACTTGGGTGGTTCCTTTAGGAATATTGTTAAGTGCAATAGCAACAGCCAAGCTACTTCCATCCACAATCCTCAGTTTCAGCTTGGGGTACTTTTGAACGTACAACTCTCCATTTTTGTTAAGTTCCTCCCCCTGCAAATAAATTATAAATTTTCCGAAAATTTTTATAATTAAATGCAAATATTGCACTAGTGACCCAAAACAAAATCCCAATATAAAAAAAAAAAAAAAAATCAATGGGTTATTTAATTTCATAGCATTGTGAGGAATTACTATTAATTATCAACTTAATTAAACTTGCCTGGTTAAGAAGACCAAGACTCAACACCTTAGTGCCCTTTGCATCAGCATCTAGTATGGCCTTCTCAATCAAGCCATTAACATCTTGCATTTGCCATTTCATAAAGTACATCTAGAAAAAAATTTAAAATAAGCAATTGCTCAAATTAAATAAGCTGTCTTTAAATCATCTTAATTGAAACTTTGGAAAAACTAATTTTATTTCCAATCTATTGATTAAAAAAATAATCATTCTTACACCGCCAGTTTAGAAATTTTTTTTATACCATTGATTGTAAATATACGTCTTATGTGCAAAAATATTATTTAAAATTAAAAAAATTACATGGCATACATCTAGTAAAAATTTTCTACACTGTCAGAAAAATTAATCCTTAAAAAAATTGAAGGTGATGGTTTCGTAGTAATAAATTAAATTAAATTTCAAGTTAGTTGATCTTACCTGCACATTGTACTTAGGAATTGCCCAAGACTGCAATTTGAGTTTTTCTAATTTATTCCTTTCTAAAATAAATGTACGACCATAGATGCAATTGATGATCATGGACCAAACTGTAACTGGCCACATTAACCAAATGTACCAGGTGGAGCCTTCGGGTCTGGAGGCAACTGAGGCAAATCCAATATGAATATGGTATATGGATTCGATGGGGTGGTTAGATGAGTCAAATGGACAGCATCTGCTACGTCTTCTTCTCTTTTCAGTGAAGTTTCATACAATGAATCACTTGACTTGTCCATTGTATCATAGATATAGTCGTATATCGGCATGAACAAAGAGTAATTTGTCCGAAATTGAGTGTGATGCAGAGAATGATAACTGTGGTAATTAATACAAGTAATTCAAATTATTGTAAATATTCAATCTGAGTAGAGCATGTAATTAATTAAGCAAGTAAGAATTGAAAAATCAAATGAGAAATCACATGCATGTAAAAAATAATAGAATGTTGGGTGATTAAGAATGCCCATGGTCTTAGATTGGTGACTTCTATTATATTTTGGAGGGGTGCCTATCTACGATCTACTTAAGTGGTGGCGTATATAATTTGTGTCAGCGGTCTGAATTCGCGTGAATCCTAATGTATATAAATATGTGGAAAAGAAATTTAATAAATTCTTTTTTCTTTGTTGCTTGGTACTTCATTATGATATCTTTTATATTTTGTGTCGATAAAAGTTTTTTTCTTTATGCTAGTTAATAAGAATTACGGGTTGCATTAAAATGTGGAAGAATATCTGCTTCATAGGTTAATGTGTGGTTAGTTATATGGTCGTAATTTTTCCTATGGGAGGAAGTCAATTGAGGGCTTGTAAACCCACTTATGATAGGTACAAAGTGGCTTTTTAATTTTTTTTTAAAAAAAATTAGTTTTGAAAAGTAGAACTTGGATTTATTTTAAAAACCGTTAATTAGTATTTTTAAACATGAAAAATAAAAATATGTTTTAAATTTTTTAACAAAGTTTTAAAATTAACTTATTTTTTTATTTTAAAAAATAACTTATACATTTTCATAAGCGCTAGAGAACAAGCCCTAAAGTACAGATCCGTTTTTCCTTCTCTTTACGTGGGGGGGGGGGACTCATAAGAAATACATAGATGGCCGAAAAGGAACCCAAAAAGAGAAAAGAAAGATACTAACAAGATAAAAGTGAGCTAATCTTTCCTTCACATTGTCGTTCTTCTTTTTCTCCCTATACATTATTTGGCCTTTTTATTCTTCAATATAGTTGACATGGAGAGACGCAATGGTTTTCTTATTTAAAAAAAAAAGAACTATAATTTGTAAAACTTCTTAAACATAAGTTTTGCCATGTATCTTTCAAATAGCATCTATATTGGATTCAAATGGATAATAATAATAATAACAATAATATTAAGGCGGATTAGTTTGCCTACTAACTAATATCCTTATTACTTTGCCTAATTAAAGAATTAGGCCAACTATTTTCTTTTAATTAAAACCGCACAAAGGTGGAGGCATTAGGCAGACCCAAACCTTTTATTTAATTAAAGAATTAGACCAACTATTTTGTCACCTAACTACTCTGCTCTGCACTCCTTCCAAATGATTAAACATTACTAATTAGGCCAAAATATTACCATAATCCCAATCTAAAAGAATAGTAACACTATATATGGAGTCAACATTATGAAAAATTTAATGAACCTCACCAAAATAAACATACTATGAAGTACATATAACATATAATCACACTGTATTCATATATTTATTTGTGGTTAAAATTATTTCACTGACCTTCACAGAAAACGATCTCTTCATTATGTACGAGTTTTTAATATTTAACAGATTTTACTTGTGTCAGCAAATGTATGCTATCAGATAAGATGTTCGTAACTATATATGGTAATATCGAAGCCAAACTAGTAATAATCTACCACTTGTACAAATTTATTTTTTTTTTTTTTTTTGGGCCTTTTGTCAATAATCAAGAAATTTACAGAATGTTACAACTCCTAACTCATCATTTACTAAAAACCTTGATTTCTTCATATAATGCTGCATACAATCCTTAAAAAAACATAATATTGAAAGCAAAATATGTAAAAAAATACAAAGAATTAATTTGATTTGGGGATGACTTACGAGGGAGTATACATAAGGTACTTAAGAGGTGGAAAGATGGAGAAAACCCTTTCCGGAATGAACTCAAGTGAATTGCAGTGTCCCATGTTGTTCATTAGATCAATATATGTGAGATACCCCAATAAGGACATAATTGATGCAGTTCCAGTGAATACTGTTGTTAACATTGGAATTGCAAACAGCAAAAAATACGATATATGCTCCGCAAATGGATGAATAACGGCTGCACACCACAAACGAAAAATAAATCAAATATCAATATAAGTCCACAACTTTTTTTTCATTAAAATCTTTTAAAAAAAATTAATTATTTCCAAAAGGTATATATATATTTAAAAAAAAAAGAAAAAGAAATTGGTTTATTTTTACAGACGAATGTTATCGCCACAGCACCGATTGTTAACATCACAGTAAAAAAACAACGACATGACCAAATTATTTTGGTTCTCGTCGTCTCCTTTGATAATAAAAACGGTATTTTAGTCCTTTCATTATTATTTTTTTTTTTTGTGGCATTCACATTTGCCATTTTGATATAGTTTTCTTACATGTTATGGGCTCAGTGACAATGGATGAATGTATATGAATATGGTGAGAATGGTAACGAGAGTAGAGAAAATGGTGGTGCAATGCTCTGTGCAGCCAATAATAGAGAAATTCCACCGGACCAATATGAAGCAAAGCAGTCATCACCACACCATCCGTCCTCCACCACGGCAGCCGAGAAGCTTTAGATAAGACAGCGTTGAAGATGTAGAACAGGATTCCACTTAATATTATTTGGTCATCCCTGGGTAAAAAAAATAAAAAATAAAAAAAAAGGTCGTATATACTAATACTGGTATATAGAAATTTATTTTTTCTTTATGCATAAAAAAAAAATCTAAAAATTTATCCTTTCTTTTTTTTAAAAAAAATAAAACTTTTAACCATAGATAGTTATTTACATATCTAACCACAATTAGGTGGTGACGCATAATTTGATAGTTGAGGGTCGATATTTACTTTTTAAAAGGACCTAATTAAACATTTCATTTTATAAGGAAAATTATGTAATATCAGCTTATTCGTACCACCAAACTAAAAAAAAAAAAAAAAAAAGAGGCAGGCGTTGGATTTTGGTAAAAAATAGATATCAATACAAAATAAATACAGTTTTCCAGGAATCAAATCTTGCAGATATGCAATAATGCAAATCTATTGTATTTTTTTTTTATTTTTTCAGAGATAAATCAGTTAAAAAGGATTTTAATACATTAAAAAAGTAGTGTTTCTTCAATATTTACCAACAATTTCCATGTGAATGCCCATGCATGCCCCATAGAGATCGTGACTTGGTATTACCCCAATTTATTCAATCTTTTAACAATTTAGAAGAATAACTTTGGATCATCTGTTATATTTCTTTATATATATTTATATTATACTATTTAAATGAATAATATATATCCTTTATTTATATTTACTTAGGATAAAAAGACGCATGTAATTCAAATAAATGGTATAATACAAGTGTAATATCAAAATTATAAAAGATGACCAAAATCCATTAGAACCCAAGATTTTTGGCATATAATTTTTTCTTTTTTTTTTGGGTCTGTTTGTTTGTTTTATTCTTTGTCGATTTTAACAAGGAATGTAAAACAAAGCTAACATTAGGGCACAGAGAAAAAGAGAGAGATAAAGACGTAGTCGGTAATTATGATACAAACCAATTGTTTTCTCTGTCAACTTGTTCGAATTCAATGGTCCTGTCAACAATCCGGTTTTTGCCATTAGCTGTTCGGTGACGAGAAATACTAATCCAGATTTGATTGTGAAGCATCCTCCATAAAAGAAATGGGAGTATGAGAAAATTTGTGAGATCTCTCTCACTTTCTCCTTTTGTAGCATATGAGTAAATGCTATGAGCCACCGATGGAGCCAATACCACGTACTAGTTCAATCAAACAAAAAAAAAAAAAAATAGTAAGAAGAATTAAGTATATAAATTTAATTTCCATAAACAAATATAATCACATTCCGTATCGTAGAATGAACAGCACCAGTCACTCTTAACAACAATATATATTCTTTGTCAAATCTTCACAAAATTTTCCTTCTTCATCAACTACTGGCCTGTTGGATATAAATTATGGATACAATTTTTGCAACTATTGTGCGGATTGTGTGATGAACGACTAATGAGGTAAAAAATGTTAAAATGTTATTGTACATATTTGGATTATCTTATAATGAACACCTCCGCCCCCCTCCCCCAAAAAAAAATAAAAATAAAATCCCTTTGTGTGAAATGAAGAAATGATTATCCCATTTTTTAGTTGAGTTAAAGATAGCTAGTATATTATTTTGAAAAAAGAAAAAGAAAATTAAAAAAATAAAACTATTCAAGGAGCTAGTGAGAGCCCAAAAATGAGCAAGATGAGAAGAACATTTAGATGTGGTTGAGAAGAGATGTTAATATAATATGAGCAAAAATTAAGAAATATACCTTGAAACTCCCAAGAGGTGTCCATGGCCAATCAGTAAGCAATCCTGGTGTTGTAGCCATTTTCTTTGCTTCTTACTCTTTGCGTGAGGATATGGTCCTAGGCTAAACTTTAGGGGGTTTATATAGAGATTTATACCAATCTCATGGTCTAAATGTTAGTAGAATTTAATTAAAATGGAATTAATTTAAAATATCAGCTGTCACAGAGTTTGCATTAGGTCCTTTTTCTTATAAAAATAACCGACACCTATTATTAATAACTAGTGAAAAATGCGCATTTAGGGTGTGTTCGTTTGGATTGAAAATATTTTTCTGAAAATTTTTTGGTGCCAAACACCGGAAAATATTTTTCGGTGGAAAATATTTTCCAATTTTCCTTCCTCTGGCTGAAAATAACTTACGAAATTTTTGAGTGTAAGTTATTTTTCGGATAATTCAAGAGTGACATTAAACTTCAAATACTTACTTTTAAAATTTCGTTTGCTAAACTTATTTTCGTTTTTAATTCTTTTTCATTCGTTTTTCTCTCAATTATGAGTCCCACATTAATTTATTTATTATTGTGCATAAGAGACATTCTATAATATGATTTGTTGTATAAATAAGACAGAATTTTTACTGTGTTACAATTACTTGTATGTGTACCTTTATTACCATTGTTATAAGTTTTTTTAACTTGTATTTATAAAATTAAAGATAAAACCGTTAAAATTTTTTATTTCAAAATATTTTCATTTTGTCAACCGAACACCGGAAAATTGTATGGAAAATAGACTTTTTCATGTAAAATATTTTCCAGGAAAATATTTTCAATCCAAACAAACACACATTTAATGTGTGTAACATAAAAAATTATATTTATTTAGAAACTAATTTATACATACAATAACTTGACATTATTTTGACATTAATAAGTATATTTTTAGATTATTTTTAATATCAAACTATTAATGGATGGGTAGTTATTTAGGTAATTATTATTTTAAATATTTTTAAACAAATAAATTAAATAATATTGATAGTTACAAAAAAATTAAAAATTTAGTAAACATAAAAAGAGTACAAACACAGTAATATAGTTACATTAGATAGTCAACACTAATCACGTGGGAATGTGAAACACACCCACACGCTAGAAAAGCTCTATCACATGTGACCATCCAAACCACACACCATAAAATCGAGGTTTTATTTTTTTATTTATTGTTTTGATGATTAGTTTTGATTTTCATTTATGAAAATTTGTGGTTTTATTTCTACAAGAGTATTGATAATGTTTAGTGTTTATTATTTATAGTTAAAGCATACAGGATTGACTAATTATTAAAACAACAGTTTAACTAAAAATCGTTGTCATGTTTATTTTGTTCAATTACCACATAATATATTACATTTTAAAAATTTATCTTATATACGACTCTTAAAATACTGTAGAATGATTTTTTAATGAGACTGTACAACTTCAATATACATATTAATTATCTAATCAAAAAAAACTGTCCAAAATATTAAGATTTAACTACACTGATTTCAAAAATCAACACAAATCAGTGTAGAAATCAAACCAAGTGACAATTACCAAGAAAATACAACTTTTGATTATATATAAGTATAATGACAATTAACGTTTTGGGCAATATATATAACATAAGAATTTTCCAAGAAAATGCTATGTAACTAAACTATGAAACATTATGCACCTAACACAGCTCCATCACTGCCCCTTTTAAGGAAAATGATAACTACTGGCTCCCTTTGGAAGAAGTGTATATTCAAATTATTGTTTCCAAAAAAAAAAAAAAAAAAAACTCCAAACCCGTTTTCTAACCATTTTTAATCAGACATATGCACTTATGCAGAAAAGTACTACTAAACGTAATTCGCCTTTAAACTTTGTAAAATCAGTCATTAGTTTCTTAACCCCCTTAAAAAAAATTATTAATACCCCCAAAAATATTAAAAGTTTCAAATGGGCCACGGTTACTTTACAAGTTTTAGTGTCCTCCCAAAGAGATTAGATTAATGATGCCGACGTGGCTTAACTCAGATCTGGTTACGGGACCAATATTTTCTGAAAAGAGAGTCGAAATAAAATTTCGGTACGTAACAATTCGAAACAATTCGGAAAAGAGAATAGAAGGTGTGATTGATTTTATGAGGCTCCGACTCCTTGCATTTTTCAGAAGAAATTTTTTTCTAAAAAAAAATAATAATATCACACTTTAGTAGTTAAAATACATGTTTGATAAAATGATTATTGAAAAAATGTTCTAAAATCATTTTTCAAAAAGTGTTATCTTGAATATATATATATATTAAATAGTGCTAACCATATAAATAGGAGACACAAAATTAGAGCCAAAAAGATAGGGAGTGGAGGGTACACTTATTTGCACATGGGTTGCTTGTTTAATTATAAATGGTAATCCAGGTAAAAAGAGTTGCTATGAACTTAATAGTTTCTGCCAAAAAAAAAAAAGGAGATTATTTGTACAAGCAAGCGAACGAAATTAGTTATAGTCCCCTTTCAATTAATTGAGGTTGTGTTTGGATAGGTAAATTTAAATTGTATGAGCGATTTTAAATTAGTGAATTTGAAGTTGGTAGATATGTAACCGACAGAAATTAGATATAGTCTCCTTTCAATGCATTAAGGTTGTGTTTGGATGGATGAATCAGTATTTTGAATTATATGAGAGATTTTAAATTAATGAATTTGAAGTGGATAGATTTGTAGTGACTTGAAAAATGGGTAAATTTAAACTCCATTTTATTTGAATCATTAAAATCTTAATATTATTTGTTAGTGGATAAATTCTCAATTAAATTATTTAATTTGTTTGAATAATCTTAAGCTAGATTTAAATTTAATATTCAAATTTACCCAAACCCCTCAATCAAACGCGACCTAATATATTTTGTTTCTTTGAATCTTCCGGAGTGTACGACTGTTCGAGATAAATTTCCCTTTAATATTGGTTAATTACGAATTTTGCTTATTTGAGTTAATTGAGGGACGAGTCAGAACATTTTTTTTGGGGAAACAACTCAGTTGTCACTTGTTCAAAATGTTTAAGAGGATGTATTGATTGTCCCCTTTTTTTTGGGGTTTTTCTTTTTCGGGTGGGCAGTGGATGCATATGTACACCGAAAATGGAAGGTTGCCTAATATATATATGAAACCACGAAAATTTTTGCAAATTTCCAGTTTTCCTTGGCTGATCAGCTGCTTTCATCTACAAAAGCTTTCATTAATGTGTGCCACTCAATGCAGTTTCAAGTTAGTAGTTGATAGATTCATTTTACTAATACCATTAGGGTTCCAAATGAGGATAACGACCATGATTTCCTTGTTATTTTGGCAACTGCTCCCTTAATTAAAAATTAGCATGCACTCAGACACTAGACGATTGCCACATTTGGTTTGCATTTATCACTTCCTATCCAGCATCGGAAATTTAATATATTATTTACATAAGAATTGTACGTACATAATAATTTTTAAAATGTGATATATATATATATAAAAGAGAGAAAATTAAGATGGTTGTAAAATGTGGTAGAATCTTCCAAAATATTATTATCAGTAATATAGTTATCTAAACGGAGCAAATTTTGTTAATATGCATAAAGGCTACTTTTAATATTAATTAATAGAAGGAACAGTTGGTATTGCCAGGTTAGTCAAGCAGACCAAGATTACTTACAAGTTTAGCTGAGGCAGGACAAATCATAAGTTAAGATGTAATAAGCTAAGATCATTTGCATAAATTAGTCAAATAAAAACAACTTCACAACCTCAAAACACTGTAGGAAAGCAATGTGATCAAATTCCTATGCCTGATTTGGTTACAATTTAGAGTCTACAATATTAGTTTCCTCCTTAATTAATTGTATTTCTAAGAATGGCATCCGAATTTTCGAACTAAAGTTCATAACTCAACTCGAAGCTTTCATGCATAGCAACGTTTCAAATGTAAAATACCAAAATGTATATTTAATTTGAGTTGACATGAAAAAATTTGATGAAGCGACTGAAATCATGGAACGAGACGTACAAATTATGATTTCAATGACTACGCTACAAATTGTATTCGTCCACTCCAAAATTTTTTAGAAGGATATTTTCTTCGAGATAAGTTCAAAAAACTTTTGATTCATCGTGGTTTATACATAAAGGAAATAATAAATGGAGATTTTTTACAGTAGAAAATAATAAATGGAACCTAACTAGCTTGTGATTTGTAAATGAAGCCGCTGAAAGGCCTCGTACTCTTATTCTTCTTTTTGCTTGCAATAAACAGATGGACAAAATGCTAAAAGAGAAAAAAACTAATAAAGACAAATCTGTTGAACAGTAACTGATTTCAAAGTGAATTGTCAAAAGGACAAAAGCCCATGTGAACAATGACTCATTTAAATCCCTTTTTATGATAAGGAAATGACTTGAACTTGTTCAACATTTATTTAACAGTAAATTCACGAGAAAGATTAATATCCTTATACGGCATATGCAATAATGACCAAGGACATGACTGGTTTTACTTTGTAGTTGGGAAATTAATGGGTAACCTACACCAAATATTCATTTTTTTTTCTTTTTTCTTTTTTCTGGGAGAGATATATTCAACTTTCATGAAACATATCAGAGAGGAAAATATTGGCCGGTATGTTTGTATTAGTTATTCGAAATATTATTTTAGCGCATTATTCGAGTTATTTGATAAATAATAAAATTTTTAAATATTCAAATAAGTACATGAATTGTTAATAAAGCAAATATTTTTTTGTAAATAAGTGTTTTGATAGTATTTTTTTATATTAAAAGACAAAAAACGTAAGCAAAATTTGAACAAAATTACTAATTTCAAAATATATTTCTATTAATTTTTTTTTCCGTATTATCAAACCAAGAACTAAAAATCACACACAAGAATAATTGCCTTCTCATTGTTTGAAATTCAAATATAAAAAAACAAGATATGCGCATATACATATGCTAAAAATGTACTTCATCTGTTTCAAAATAACTGTCACTTTAGACAATTTGTCTTATTCCATATTATCTGTTATTTTAAAAAATCAAGGAAACCTTAAAAGATGTTTTTCTAACTTTTTCCCTTAGTGTCACATTAATGAATGGTGAATTATATAGTTGGATTATTAATGCAAAAGGATAATTTAGTCACTGTTGAATTATCTTTTTAAAAAATTGATGCAATTTAATAGTTTTCTTAATTCGTATGCACCAACTAAAGGTGACAGTTATTTTAAAACGAATGGATTATTTATTTAATACAAAATAAGAAAGGGTTAAATGCACTAAACCTCCCTCAACTACACCTCAAGTTGCACTTTGCTCCCTTATACTCATTTTATAGGCATTTAACTCTCCTTTTGTATTGTTGGACAAAAGTATTCTTACTAACTTTCACTATTTCGATTTTTTTTTTTTCCATATTGTTTTTCCCCTTTTCTTTCTTTTCTCCTTTTCTTCCATTTTTTTTATTTTTTCTTTTGCTTTGCCCCTTCTCTGTTGCCGCCATTAACTACATAATTCATTCTGTTGCAAATAATTATACACATAGATTAAATTATTTTAATTTTTAACTAATTCTTTATTTTCTTTATATTTTTTATTTGTTAATTATTATTATAACAAGATATATAATATTTATATAAAAAAGACATTTTTAATCTACAATATTCTGAATCATATAAAATATATAAATAAGCTGGTCTTATATTTAGTCAACTATAAATACACAAAAAAAAAAAAAAGCAAATCCATCAACTGTATGTATAATTTCTTATTGCAGAACAATTTATGTAGCTATTGGTAATAGAGAAGCGAAAAAGGAAAAAATAAAAAATAAAAAAGGAACAAAAAGGTAAAGAGGAAAAGGAAGACAAGGGGAAAAATAATAGGAAAAAAAGAAAAACAAAATAGTTAAGTTAGTAGGAGTACTTTTGTCTAACAATACAAAAAAAAAGTTAAGTACTTATAAAATGAATAAAGGGGGCAAAATGCAAATTGGGATATAGTTGAAAGAGATTTAGTACATTTAACCCTCCTAAATTCATTTAAATATGTTGAAAAATTCAAATCCAATGTACATACATACACTTGACACACTCTAATAACATGTTCCATTTTCATAACCAAAAATTAATTCAGATCAATAGCTGATTTGACATCAAAGGAAAAAGGGCAGGTGAATGATAATGCCACAACAATAATTTTATTGCCACAGCTAATTTTTGCTGAAATGTCCAAAATGCCCACACCAAGTCAAAATATCCCACTCCTATCCATCATTCCCTCTTCCCTAGCCTCCCGAATCCCCGATCACGTTGCCTCCACCCTCCGGTACAAAATGAAATCCTCCGTTATTTGTGAGAGTTTTTCTGATCCAACTAACTCTCTAGAGCCAAGAGTCAAGCTCCAAATTTTGGAGACAATTTCATGAAAAGTTTGGAAAAAGAAAAAAATATGAATAACAAGAAATTATACATTGGTATTTAACAGCAACCAACCAAAATCATTTCTAAATTTACCCATTTCAACTACCAATTTCTTTATCAAAGAAAAAACCGCGAATAAATTCATTTCCATCATTAAAAAAAAATTAAATAATAACATAGACAACAATTATAGGGAAACTCGGGACCCTTTCAAAAATCAATTCGGGCCAGAAGAAGGGGCTGAAGGACGGCGGAGTTGGGCAGGAGACAACTGAAACATGGGATAGGGCCTAAAGGGGAATGATTTGAGAGGGTAATTTTGTCATTTTAATGAATATGTGCTGTGGCAATAAGATTTTTGCTGTTGCAATATCATTGCCTAAGGAAAAAGGTTTTCTTTCGTGATTCCCATTTCTTAATGGTTAATATATCCATTTTGCCATTTATAGAGGTCTAATAAATTGACATGCCAAACTTGTGCAATTTGTCCAACATATCATATCATATCAGGCCATTAAGTTTTTCAATGCAATCATGAAATTGTTTAGTTTCGAGAACCGTGATGAGCTAATGTTTGACAAGGTTTGGCATCCTTCAACTGAGAAAACTCGTGCAATTGAAGCACTTTCTTCAATTGGAAAAGCGAAATTCTGATCACTTCACACGCTTTTGCACGCTGGTGAGGAGAATACGTCCACCACTACTACTCCTAGCTGCCTTGTCTATTGGTGTCGGTAAAGCATTTGTCAGGAAAAATGACCATAAAATTACTATATCGGACCTTGAGTTTTCTTATAATTATGCTAGCTTTCCATGTCATTTTCAGGGTAAATTACACTAAACCCCCTTCTATTTAGGTAGAAATTTCACTTTGCCCCTTGAAATTATTTCACGTTTATCTAACACCATTGGTACTTTCTAAGTTCTAACATTTGATTTTGACCCTAAAGCTAAAAGTCCGTGTTTCTTGGATTAATTTGCCCTAAATCTAACAAATATATTTTTTTTGGCTCCGCCGACGGTAATGATTGATTCTGCATATTTATGGTTGTTATTCTTGATTTTGAAGCCATGTTTTGAGTTTTATTCAACAAAGGGAAAAGAAATTTTTATTGATTTATTTTCATTAAGTGGATTTGCAAGTAGTTAGAGTAAATATTGTTTGACAATGGTTGACGGTGTGTTGTGGGCATTGTGGCTAGTGATGCTAGATTTGTTGGGAAAAAGTTTGTTTAGAATGAGAAAAAAGGCTTACTCCACTCTATATGGATTAGATGTTCCTAACTTATTGTCATTTTTTTATTTTATATCTTATACTTATCTTTTGAACATATTGTATATTAAATTTTTAAATTTATTCCACTTCAATCCAATCTTTAACACCATTACTAGAATTGATGGATGCAAGTCATATGCAAACAACACACTTGTTTAGGGGTGTGTTGCAATAGCGGAAGTAGTTATGACTAATTCTGGTTTTCACTCCTAACTCACGATAAATTCTCACTTTGCACCCCCAATCATAAATTTTCTTAAATTCATCCTACTTTGGTCTAATTTTTAGTTGTGTTAAAAAAATTTGACGGTTATTCCACTTTAGATACGTGGCAACTAGTACATCCGTAAACTTTAATAATGGTGTTAAAAAATGAATGGAAATAATAAATTTGAAAGTTGAAGGTGTTATATGTCTAAAAATAAGTATGATGTGTAAAATAAAAATCAGTTACAAGTTATGAGATGTAAAGTAGAGTAAAAACAATGAAGGGTAAAAGCATCCATCAAAATTTTGGACCCAAATTTTAATGTTAAAAAGCAGGAATGGTATTAGTCAAAGTGTAACATTGTAAAACTAAAAAAAATAAAAATAAAAATTGTAAAAGGGGCAATCTGAAATACAAGGGGATTTTCTGCAATGTACCCCCTCTTAAGCTCAAGACCTTTCCTTTGGAATTTACAAAGGTGGTTTCAAATGTGGACTGATTACAAAAGTTTTTTTTTTTTTTTTTTTTTGTCCAAAAGTGATTGAACTACTAAATCAATTTAGTTTCTCACGTTACAGTAAAGTTACATTTAGTTAACTTACATGCTTCGGATTCCACTAGATAAGGATATTGAACACAATTATCTCATTTGTAATAGGAGAAAATCAGCTGAATCGCAACAAATATGTCAACTAGATCGAAGCATATTTAACAAAATAAACAAATCGTCACGTTGTTTTCTAGCCAATATCACATTTTCCCACTTTTCCGAATCATATCTTCATTGTCAACTACTTTGTATTGGAACTGCATGTCTCAATAATTGTAACCGTTAAATATTTAATAACACAATTAAAGATAAAATACGAGATTATTATAATTTTAAATCCACAATTGTTCATTGGTAACACTCAGTTTACTATGAGGATCTCATTTTCTTCTTCACTACAATTCCAACTATTGAGTTAGGAAGTGAAGTACATTGACTAGAAGTCTGGAACATGACATGGTCGATATAATATATATTATTGTAGATTTTCTTTGAGACATTTGTTACAATATAGAGTTTGCTTATGTTAGTAATTACTTGTAAATTCTGAGAAGTTGCCCTTTTTAAGTATAAATATTCAGTGGTAACAAAATTTACTAAAAGATCATGCCCAAGCAAAAAGATACTATACTAGAACGTTAAACTTTCACAAACAATTTATTTTACTAAATATTATTAATTGATAAATACAGCGTCCTTTCTTTTTCAAATTCTAATGAACACAGCAATTTAGTTTAAGAAAAAGATTGTCTAAATAATCAGAAAACTCTGCAATTTAATTAAAAATGCATCTATGCAAGGTGACGGATATAAAATAACAAATAAAAGTCACTAATATATTACTAGACTCAAAAAAGAAAGAAAGAAATTTGATCGAAAATTTAAAATCGAGAGATTCGTGATATGAGAAAATCTTACCACGTGAAACAATTATAACAAGTATCTACAAATTTGTGAATTTGTAAATGAATTTTTCTTTAATTAATTATTAACAAGGTAAAGCTGTCGTTCAACAAATTATGCTTCATAATCCATATTAACTTAAAAGTTCATGTCAATCATTTATAGCGAAAAACACCTTTTCTTAATATTTAACGTAAGTGGATTAAGACATATGACAACTAAATGCAGTTCTGGAGACAAGAAATTTCTTTTATGACTTATTAATTACGGATTCGAATCTCAAGTAAATGAAAATTTACATTAAATTCTTTGAAAAAGAAGATAAAAACAAACACGCATATATTTTAGAATGTCATCTTCACAAGATGTCAAATTTGTCTACATTTCTCAATAATTGTCAAACAACATTAAAACATACTTGCAAATCATATTTTTTGAATGTTAACTTTCAAATTTGATTGTGTTTATCAATAATTTTCAACCATTATAGAATGTGTTTTGAGTTTAAATGGTTTGAGGTTTCTGGCGGCCTTGAAAAGAACAGCACAACTGCACAAGCACACAGTGTTTAGTTGTCCCAAGTTTTCAACAGCTAACTATGATTGGATCCGTGTTTGAATTATAACACAAAGGCCGCCACGATTTAAAGGAAAGGACAACGACCAATCCTGTGCAGATTGGCTTTTAGTTAATCTTGATAGCTTCCCGCCCTAACAATCGACCCGCTGAAAATATATGTTGGTGAAAGTATCTATGCCCTTGTCTAGAGGTGGCGGCGGGCTGGGCTGGGCTAGAAGCCCTCCAGTTTAGGCCTATGATAACTTGTCAAGGAGCGGGTTGAAGCGAGCTGCCGAGCCAGAAGATGGAAGTACAGCCCGGATGGCTCTTAACCGGTCTCCGGTTATCCGGGGCGGGTTGGTGCGAGTTGTCGGGCCAGAAGATGGAAGGGGTGGCCCTTAACCGGCCTTCGGTTATCCAGGGAGGGTCAGGGCGGGCTAGAGCCCACGTGCTGGCCCACAAGCTGACTCACGTGCTGGCCCACAAGCTGGCCTACGTGTTAACCCCCAAACTAGCCCTTCAATTTAAGTTATTACTTAAATTTTAAAATTATTTCTTCGAGAAATTTAAATTTTTACTTGTTAATAATTTATATAATTTAAAATTATTACTTATTAATTATTTTTTTTTTAAATTAACAACTTATTAATTTAAAATCATTTACTTACTATTCATTAGTAATTTATTAAATTATTACTTATTAATTGTTCGAATTACTATTTACTAGTTAATAGTACTTTATTAATCCAAACTAGTACTTATATGTTAGACCAAATTATTAGTAATTAAAATTCAAAATCCAAACTAATACTTATTATTTGAAATGCTTTTCTAAAGTTCTTAGTTAATATTCAAAAACCAAAGTTCGAAATTAGTTATTAGTACTTTATTATTCAAAATTAGTACTTATTTGACCAAGTTATTTATCAATTGTATAAGTCAATATTATTATTTGTTAATCATATAGTAAAAAATTTTCCAACATTACCCCCAAAAACTAGTCGTTTTATAACTGTTGGAGGGGTAAAACTGTCATTAATAGCCTTTTAAAACAAAAAATTTTAAAAAAAGTAATTTCCAACGGGTGGCCCACGGGCTCCAACAGGTTGACCTGCGGGCTCAACCTTGGATTTTTGAACCGGTTCAACGGGTTGAATCGTTGACCGGGACCGATTACGGTTAATTAAACGGGGCAGGCAAGTCTGATTCACAAGTTGGAATTCCCTGGCACTAGCCTAGCTTGATTCCCGATTTTGGGACAGGGCCAAGTTGCTACATTAATTTACGGGCCGGGCCGGACCAGTTAAAAAACGGGCATGATAGGCCGGGCCGACGTTTAGCTCGGCCTGCACTGCCATCTCTACTGTTGTCTTGGAGAGAGGTATAGGGTACCCCTCTCCTAAACTTTCTATTAAAAAAAAAAAAAAAAAAAAAAAAAAGCTTAGGTGTTGGTTACCTTCTTCTAAATATTCTATTACCTTAATAAAAAACTTGGAAATTGTCATGGTAAGAAAAACTGTGGATCGAATAGAAGAACTCATAAGGCCTTAAATAAAAAAATATATATATAATAACAAAAGAAGAAGAAGAAGAAGAAATTCCACGTACAATTGTGGCAAATTTTTATGGTAATATTGCACATTTTAAATGTGAATTTCCAGAAAAAGTCACTTATCTTTTACAAATCACAACATAAATAACCTCTAAGAAACCCTCGAGATTGAAATACAACTCCAAATTAATTTGGCAACTCATTTTAGAATCTAGGTTTGGACTGATACTGATGGTGATTGCCTTTTATGGGATCGCTGGAGTCAGTAATATGAAGTAAACCTGTACAATGTACATAGTCCCCTCTGTTAAGTACAACAACAAACGTCTGGGGAAAAATAAATTTTCTATTTATGAAGTAGCTTGATTAGGTTATATCTAGCTTATATATAGTATATCATGATTATAAATTAAAGTCCTCATCCCATAGTAGGAAATAATATTAATTTGTGCATTTATAACATCTAACTAAAAAATGAGTGGGATATATCAATTACTCCATATTTTTAGTAACAAAAATTGTGCATTAACTTTTTTAAAAAAAGAAATTTACGGTGAATCTTCACTTGCCCCTTAATCAAACCCATAACATAGATCACAGACAAAATATAGTCTTATCATATAATAATAGTAAACGAATTTTGCAACATCTTGTAGTAAATCATGTGCGCTTGTTGCAACTACATTCTTGTGGGAACCACGAGTAAATTCACTGTTTGGTGCTTAAATCATGATCATTCTGTTTTGTGGAATTATCAATATAATTTCAAAGGAATTATTTAACATCAAGAAGGGCCAGTCGATTATTTTGGAAAGTATGGAAAGAATTTATTTATTTATTTATTTTTTAGGATCATAATGGCTCAACTTGTTGAAGTCACCGTGTCTTGTATCTGTGAACGTTAATGAAGTGATGGATACAAATCACTTCACAAGTGCCTTTCGATTGTGGATACAAGACGCAATCACTTGAACAAGTGTTAGTTTATAAGCATTCTTATTTCGAAAAGGAAAATTATTTACAAAATTAAAATTTATGATCAATTAATTTACATGACAAATGTTTATTAAATCATCAATTACTAATTTTACATATTTAGTAAGATTTTGTTCTTTTTTATGAATTTAATAACATATATATCAGTGCTCTTGTCAAATAATTTTGAATTTATAATCTTGTATAAATATATTATTTTAGAAGTACGTAGATTAGGAGTAGATCAAATTGTTATTATTGTTGTTGTAATAAAAAAAAAATCATCATGATCTTAAGATTTGGACTGCCAACCTCCAACTCTTTCTGCATCTCCAAGATTAATTAAAACACGATTTATATGCCCTTCTTGTTTCTTGCTTTACTCATTTAAATTTTGATTGATAGCGATAAGTTATGATTCTTCTGCCTGCTGGCGGAACGTATGGAGACAAGTTTTGGGTAACTCAACCGATCATTCTTAACTCATTTAATTCTAAATTTATTTAAATTAGTTTGAGTTAGGTTGAATCTGAACACCTTTATTCTTGAAGCACACAAAGGAAAATATTCAGCTCCCACTAAACTAATAAGAGTTGGATTAAACAATAAATAGGATGACTTAACTCAAATAATAAGTAGGACAACATACCCAAATGAAGGTCACATATCCATTCTTACTACCCTCAATATCTTGTTAGTTGGTACTATGTGATTTCCACATAAGTCACAAAATATGCTGGTGATCTACTCTGACTCTAGAGTGAGTATACGTAGCCCCTTCATAAAAATGGTTGTGGATCGAATATTTCTAAATATATTTAAGTATGTTGAAAAATTCAAATTCAACTTGTATGTTGAAAATACGAAAAATGACACGATCGAGGTTGGCAGGTAGCTCGGCACATAAGTAGGTAGGCACATAAGTAACTCGGCACACAAGTAGGTTAGACATGAATAACCTCATAGGCTTCACTGTCCCAAATTCCTATAAATAGGAGATTTATCCCCTCCCCCCCTCCTTCCCCAATATATAAATCAATAGATGATAACACAAACAAGCAATTTTGGCAATAAATAAAATAGTACGTACTTTCTCTCACCAAAATTATTCTCTTTCTAAAATATTTCCATTCATCTCTGAGTTTAATCTCTCCAAATATGGAACGTTACTTTTTAGTTATTTCAATAACTGTAATACCTATTTCGCATTACAGAGTGAGTACACACTCTTACTCTAAAGTTCCATGTTATTTTTAGGTTAAATTACACTAAATATCCTTGTATTTAGGGCAAAATTTTACTGTCTCTTGAAACTCTTTAAATTATTTTAGCACTTTGCCCCTTCAACTATTTAAAGAGACACCGTTAATGACCGTGTATGCTTGATAACATTTGAACCTAATTTATTTGTTTCTTAGAAAAATATGCACTAAATTTTTTGATGTATTTTTTAAATATATTATTCTTTTGGCTCCATCGATAGCAATAATTGATTCTGCATACCTGTGGTTAGTATTTCCTCGATTTTTAGGCAATATTTTGAATTTTATTCAACAAACAAAAAAAAAAAGAATTTTTTTGTTGATTTGTTTTTACTAAGAGGATCTATAAGTAGTTGGTTGTGGCTAGTGATGCTAGATATGGTCGGAACAAATTTTTTTAGAAAAAGAAAAAGAAGAAAAAAAAAAGTGAAAGAAATTTAAAAAAAAAAAAGGCAAAGAAAAAAGTACATTAATTAAAAACAATGAATGGTAAAACATCCACAAAATTTTGGACCTAAAGTAAAATATTAAAACGTAGTAATGGAATTTAGACAAAGAGTGCAAGCAAACTGAAAAAAAAATGTTAAAATAATTTTAAGAGGTAAAGTGAAATACAAGGGGATTTTGTGCAATTTACCATTTTAAACTCATTACCTATCATTGGCATTTACAACGGTGGTTTCAGTTTCAGACGTGGACTGATTGCATTTCTTTGTCCAAAAGTGATTGGACTGTTAGATCAATTAATTAGTTTCTCATGTTACAGTAAAGTTACATTTAGTAAACTTAGTTACTTCGGATTCCACTAGATAAGGATAATTTAACACAATTATCTCATTTGTAATAGGAAAAATCGCCTGAATCGCAAGAAAAATGTAATTCTAAGCATATCAACTCTAACAAACGTTGACTAAAAGTCATTCCATTAGTTTAGAGCGTTATTCGGCCGTTATGTGTAAAAAATGTGGCGGACAAGTGCATTATTAAAGAGTAAAAATATCCAAAATGACTAAATAGATTACTTTCATCTTCTTTCTCGATATTTTTTTTTTTCTATTTTTGGAGATTTCTTTTACTTTTCTCAAATCATCATCGTCAATTCATTCCAACTCAAAGGATTCCATCAATGCAATCAAATAACTTTCTAATCTCTTCCATGAATTTCCATATCTAAGTTTGTCAAAAATTTAAACCAGATGTAATTCTTTTGCTGTTTCCCTTGTCAATATAGAAATTTTTTTACATAAACTCGATTTATGATATAATACTATATACTCTCAATTCATGTAAAATTACATTACTTATAAATGATGTGTGATGATTTGACCTTATATGGACTAATGGACCAAGGATCCTGTCAACATGTTAGCCAACAATAGACGAAAGAAAAATACTTACATAAATCCGGCTTTTGGTCCTACCTATAGACCTTGCGGTTAAGATTAAATCTTATAAAATCTTTTTTCCATCAGCTGATATCATAGATTTCATAACATTTAATCTACACCACAGAGTCTATAAGTTGGGTCAAAAATCAGGTCTACCTAAATATTTCCCTAGACGAAATTGCCAAATCTAATTCTTTTTCTTTTTGCCTTGAAGGTCTAGTGATTCATGCATCCAAAAACAGAAATCTAGATGAACAATTTGACTTAGATCATTGGTTTCTTGATGTTTATTATTATATAGCTATGATCAATAATGTCATGCATGTAATGTATTTGATGATTTTTTTACATGAATGAGGTTTATGTAAATAGGTTAAGCTGATGTTCATATATGACTGACACTTGTTGCTTTGATGCTCATTTTTTTCATGCAAGTGTCAAAATATAGACATTAAATGACTTTTCTGGATATTGTATAAATGTAAACTTTTAAGAATATGAAGTTGGTTTGTTAAAAACGAACACTTGATCTACTACCATTTTATTGTGTGATGGACAATCTGCTATATGATTGACAAAATATTCTTTGAAATCCATTCTGATGATCAATGCTTCTAAAATATTGGAAATGTGCCATGGGGTTTTCTCCAATCAATATCACAACCTAATGTTGTAGGTGGTCAAACTCAAGCTAATGATGCTAATGCTCAAACCAATGTTCAAATCAATTTCAAGCTTGCACAAGTGATAAAAGATTAAGAAGGTATATGTTGATTGAATCATGCTTTATATGCATTTGGATATTATCCCTTCACTATTTAGCAAAAACTACTATTGTTAACTATCTTTGTGTGTGTGTGTGTGTGTTAGAGAGGAAATTAAGCCACCAAAGACTAATGTAACAAGGAAGAAGTCTAATTTTGCTAGAAGGAGAAGTAGTAATCCCTTAATTAACATAGAAGGACATACTGGAGTTAATAACACTATCCCTAACCACAATGAGGCATCTCAAACTTCCAGAAGTGTAACTCTCAATGCTAGTGTAACTGTTGACAACCAAAGTATCAGCAGCAGCTTTAGCATGTTCTGATACATCTTTCTTTCATATGCCCTTAAATCACCTTACTTTTGACTTCTATTTAATAGGTTTTGCAATATTATGCTGAACATTTTGTGTCACGCTTTATGGACTTGTTGGAAATCTGATTGCCCACTCTTAGTATTTTGTTCATATTTTGTGATAGAACTAAATCTTTATAGTTGTCGTCAAGCTTTGCAATCTTCACCATCTATACTATTAGTATGAGATGGTGTTTTGGACATAGATGGATTGTTTAGCAAAGTTAGACAGTACAAGTTCATAATTAAGAACCTTTCAATCCTTGCCAACTCAGTTTGGTGTTTTGCATATATAGGGGCTGCTTATTATGATGTGTAGGTACCTTGATGCTATAAACTTTGGATGTTTATGTTCTTTAAAAATGATGTTCACTTAGACAATTCATGAAAGATTACATCTTTGTTTTATTCGTTCTCTAGGCCTTTTTATGTTGTTCTTACCCAAAAAAACCTTGATAGAATAACAGTCATAGGCTAATGGTCAAAACAATAGCTACCAAATTTTTTCTTGTAATTTAGAGGGTAACCACGTTCCACAATCTTTTTTCTTTTGTTTTTCTTTTTTTTTTTATTCTTTTGGGAGCTTTAGGGGCAAATATGGAATAAAATGTGCTGTCAGAATTTCTTAACAATACTTCAAGTCATTTCATCTTTACTAACAGAGACTAAAAATATTAGCAAAAAAATAAATTAAGGGAGGTTAGTGTAATTTCTAAAATTTGGGGATGCTAAGTGCAATTATCCAAAACGTCAAGGGAAGTTTCTGAAATTATCCCTTAAACTTCTCACTGGAGGAATTTCTTTACACCACAACTTGCTATTTATAAGTTTGGCCATACACAACACAACCAGTAGGCCTTTTAAATAAGAAATTGCCAAATTAAATTCTAATCCAATTGCATTACCAAATTTTATAATCCCAGACTACTATTAATTTCTAAAACCAATTCTAAGTAAAAATACAATAATAAATAAAATTCTAATTAGCTTGGTTTAATAACTCTAACATTTGGTTTTATTGCCATCAAATTTATTAATTAATTGAAAAATAAAAATAATGACTCAGAGCTCTTCTATGTTCTAATCCTCCAATTTCAAAAAGAAATAGAAGAAAAAGGCATAATAAACATTAAAAGCTTACAAAGTTACTAGATCATAATGCATGCAGTTGCACAGAATTTTTAGTATTTTCCTAAATTGTTTGAAAAGATAAAAAAAATAATAACATATAATTGAGTTTTAAAGGTTAGTAAAAATAAAGTTTGTTTTCTTTACATTTTATCAAAAAATTTCCAATAACATATTAAATTTTTAAAAATTTGCAAGAAAATATGGGCATGGTTATCAATGGGTACATAATCTGGTAATCCAAATTTCTTGGCTTAAGTTTTTCCCCAATTTTCTATGCCACCTAGGAAAAAGACAAAAAATTGATTGAATAAATTGTCTAACCTTAATTAAATATCATACACAAATTCTAATATTTACTAACCAAGTTACTTTATATGGTAAAAAATATTTGTAAACATATATTATCACTCATTTTTTTCTTTGTAAGGATCAATGTACAACTAAAATAAATATCCTCTATTTTTGGCAAAAACTAAAATAAATGTCTTATATAGTAATGCACGGTTCAAATTGTTATTTCTAAAATAACACAGAATTAAATTTTTAAAAGTTGGCTAGAAAATATAGGTATAGTTATAAACCAGTGCATAAACCTAGTAAAATTTAAATTAATTTATCCAATTTTTTTCTCACTATTTCATCTAGAAAAAAAATTTGATTGAATTTATTGTTCAACCTTAATTAAATATCAATATCGCCGATTATAGTATTTACTAATAAAGTTACTATATATGGTAAAAAGTAAATAATTCAGATGAAGAGAGAAAAGTTGTTAGAAGATATAGAAGTGATAATTTGTTGATTTGATAAAAGATTATTGGGTAAATACTTGAAGAGAAAATAGGTAAACCCATGGCCCAGAAATTCTTTTCAATTAAGAGTGCCACATAGGGGTGAGAAGCTCTTAAATAAAATAAGAGCTTTGTCATATATATATATATAAATATAAATATGCATAATTTTTTGAAAGAGGTGTACTCCATTTTCTTATATCAATTGTAGTAAATGAGAAATTTGTATATAAATTATAGATAATATTGATAAATATAATTTAAAAATCATCAATTTACCTATAATGTTAATTTCAAACACATTTTTTTGCCAGATACCAATCGAACACATTACTAACTAACTAAAACCTAAAAAAATCCATCGAAGATCAGCAGTTTACATCTATTGAATAAGACAACTCTTTTTCCCTTACAATTTTAGGATACATATCTTGAATTGTTGATTTATTATTATTTTTATGCAATTAAATTTATATTAAGGATACATTTTTTATTATCTATAAACTTTGCAACTAAAATTTTCTGGAGTTGTTGGAGATGGTTCACGCCTCTAGTAGGCATTTGAATATCACTCGAACCATTTGAATTTTGAATTGGTTGACCACCCAAAGTGTGATTATCTAAATAAAAAATTAAAATAAAACATAATATTAAGGGAAAATAAATAAAAAGTATGAGTTACAAAATAACTATTTGTAAACTAAACTTCATATACTATAGTGTAATTTCACTTTATATTTGCCAAATTTGCGTCTTAAAATTAACATTTTCATGATCTTGTAGGGTAGTATATATTTCTATAAATATATATAAAAAGTTGATATTGTTCGGGAAAATGTTGCTTGTCAAATTTGTAAAAATATAAAAGAAAGAAATAATAATATTTTACCTTTCTACTTTCGTTCGTTAAGAAGGGAAGGATTGTTTTTACCCCTTTTTATGCATCATTTTTTGTTTCTTTTCAATTCTAGCAATTTTAATTTTTTTTTTTTATAGTCTTTTAGTACAATGAACTCCATATTAAAAACCTAAAAAACAAGTAAATAAAGTGAAATAATGATAAGCTATTTCACACAAGAAATACAATAATTAATTAATAAAAAAGCATTGAATTATATACAAACTAAACTACGTACTCGAGAACAGAGCAAATGAAAATAGAGTTGACGTCAATTTTGGGACTCAAGAATATGACAGATGAAAATATGGTTGATTTCAATTCCGGTAATCGAGAACAGGGCAGATAAAAATAGAGTTGATGTCAATTTCATTTATAAATGTTTGAGGCAATATATATATTAGTAACGTTAGGTCAAAGATTATTTAATTATTTTTTTAAAAAAAGAACATATTGGAGACTATAATCTACGTAGTTTTAAAACGTTATATATGTATATAGAGAGAGTTAGATAAAGAGAGATAGGAGTGAGCAAGTAAATTTGTTGGCATCTGATAGTTACGTTTAGTCTTCAAAAAGTTAATTAGGTTAGAGATTTAATTAAAAGTTAGTTAGATAAAGAGAGTGAAAGAAGTGGAATTAAGATAAAAATTATTTCATGTAGGTAAGTTGGAGACTTTGAGATAGTACCTTCAGACTTATTAAAGTCTTAGTCATTCAGTCCAATCTGATAGTGAACTAAAATTTTGAATATTCAAAAGTTTATTTTGAAAAAAGATTAGATATTAGAAATCCAATTTAATTTTGAAAACTTATATTAGATTAGATAAAACAAATATAAAATTGGATATTGAAAATCTTATAAAAGTCATAAATAGAGAAAAATTATAATAATGACAAATGGCATCCATTTATGATCACTTGTGGTGAAAAGAAGTTTTGTGACAAATGGCACCCCTTTATCACTTGTGGTGAAAGAGATTTTGCTTTAATATATACTAGTAAGAAAACTTATGCAATGCGTGGGTAAATAAATACATTTAATTTGAAAAATAAAATAATGTTAGTGAAATTATGATGATGGCTTGTAAATTTTAATAATTGAATAAAATAAAAATAAACAAAATTTTGTAATAGTTTTAGATATTATGAATTTTTTACAGTATTTAGTTCTTATTTATATAGATAATATAAATAAAAGTTAGTTTTCATTATATCTATAGTTGTTGAAAACATTATCTTTTTACATTGTTTTATTTTTTTTATATAAATTATAAAACTAAAAGTTGCATATAATTTTGGGATTTTGTATAGATGATTTGGTATAAATATATGATAATTTGGAACGATAAAATGATGAGAAGAAAAACATTTAAGCAAGAAGATAATGAAGAGTATAGGTGATAGGTGATAATAATATATTAGGGAAGTGGATCTATCTAGGGATAAGAAGTCGAAAGAAAATTGATATTATTTTTAGATAACGTATTTAAAAATAGCATCCATCAATATTTAATAGTGATTTAGTAGTTATTATTATTTTACTTTAATATAGTTGTTATTAATATTTTTGATAATATCTATACTATATCTACAGAAAAAATCACTTTTTATGAGAATTTTTGAATAATCTATACTATAGTTAGGTTGCAAGATAACGTTAATCATATATAGTTAAGTTAAATGTCTTTCTTCTTTTATGAAAGTTATCAGGAATAACCCTTCATATATTATTTGTATAAGCTTTTTGTTTCAAATTAATATATATTTATTTCTTAGCTTATTGTTAGTAATTGACAATGTGATGATTTATATTACATTTTTAGTTTAATAATTATTTTTGAAAAAATTCAATTATACGCAAATAAAATAGTTAAAAATAATATTAAAGTACCAATTAATTTTAATTTTTATTATTGGTTAAGTAATTCATTTTTCATAATCATTATTTACTATATAAGTTTACTACGTATTTGACATATCACATTTATTCATGAAAAGTGGTTTAACCATAGATATGTATCGATGATATTGTGGATATGTTTTTTTCTTGCACAGAAAAGTTGGAATCCATATATTTTTGAAACATTTTCTAATTTGTCTACTTTCATGGATTTTTCCCCTATTGAGATTTTGTTTTCATAGTCTCATTTGAAATATTTTTCTTAAAATATCATTTTGTAATATTTTTTAAATAATTTTATGAAACATAAGTTTTGAAAATATATTACTCTTGGACATAGTACGGGTTTTGAATGCTAGTAAATATATATCAATAAATATTTTAATAGCTATAACTATCCCGTTTGAGATAAGTGTAGTGAATATTTATCAATAGTAATTTTTCATAAATTTGTTTAATTATTGGTTATAATTAACTTTTTATCATCATAAATATTAAGAGACTCACAATTAACTTTGGATAAAAATATATCTCATTTGAAATAATTGGTGTGAATATTAACAAATAGTAATTTTTTAGAAATGTGTTTGACAGGTAGTTATAACTAACTTTTTTTCATAGTAAATATTACCAATAACTTTGAATAGGGCTACCACTTGTCATATTTATTTGTTATTACTTTATAGTATAGAGATATGGTTTTTAACTAATTAAGAAGTATTTATCAATTTGTAATTAGTTTGTATTACTTTTTTAATTAAAAAAAACTTGATAGTTATGAAGATAAAATGAAGCTTTTGAACATTTAAAACTTATAGAGTTGACAATTTGTAGATTTGTGATAATTATTTTTAGTAAGTTCGGAATAGATAAAAAGAAATTAAAAAAAAAAAAAAAGAGTTACCATGTGACATCTCCTCATAACTTCTCACAAACACCCCTTTTACTTTAATATATATATACAAATAGTAGCTTAATATCTCGTGCTATACATAGGAGGACTTATTCTATATTCAATAATTATTTTCTATAATAAAATAATGACGAAGGCATAAAACCTTTCCTAATTAAACTATATAAAGATAAGACAAATTAATTAATATTTAATATCTATAAATTTAATAATTAGAAATAAAATAAAAATATCATTGTTAAGTATGCATTTAAATGATTATATTTTTGTCTAATAAAATGATTAAAAGGTAAATATATAACTTCAAGGTAACTTAACTTTCATTTTAGAAATAGTAATTGATATTACTATGTTTTGGATATATAATTGTTTTTAAATATTATGTCTACCATGTTCCATGGAAAAATGAAGGATAAAACTCTTTTTTGTTAAATGTGAATGAATATAATTTTTTGGTTTTAAATAGTGAACAAACACAATAATTTAGAAGTATTTTTTTAAAATTTGATTTAACTTAATTTTGTTGATAGAAATTGCAAACAAAAACAACAATTGAGAAGTGTTTATCATATTTCATAATCAATTTGCTCTTTTTTCCAATCAAACAATATCAATTTTCAAAAGTTTCAATAGAGTTTTTAGATAAAATAGCAATGGACAGGGTAATGGAAAGATGCTAGAGTGAGATTATGTTGGAGTTAAATCTTACCAAGAAAAAACCTTCCAAATGCATATGTGAAGAAAAAAGAATATTTCTAATAATTTGTTTTTAGTCTCACCATATAAAGCATACATGTAAAATGATAATGCCAAAAATTAAATAAGACATAATAAGTGATAAACTAAAATTACTTTTAACATATTAAAGTTACATAATAACTTAAAAATAATATGCACTGACACTAAATAGTTAATTACCAATAAATATAAAGTTGCAAGAAAATGAAAAAAGAAAGTGATTAAAATTTTTGTTATCTGTTTGTGATATAATAAATTTTATAAATATTAACTATATGTAATTAGGTGGGGAGAAAGATATTATTTAGACATAATCAGCTAAACGTCTTCATACTTTTGTGAAAATTATTAGTTATATCCTTTTAAATATATATCTATCAAGAAATGTATTTATCAACAATGATATATAGATAAAAGTTTTTCATGATTAACATATTAGTACTTTTCTTAACTTATTCTTAATGACTTGTACTTATATGACGTTATATAGTATATTTTTAGTTTAGTAACTGTTTTAGAGAAAAAATTTAACTAGAATAGGTTTAAATAAAAGAAGGATTTAAGAAAAAAAATAAAGTTAGTTAAAGATAACATTTAGGTAATTAATTTGAATTTCATTGTTAATTAAGTAGTTTAAATTTTACCCGTGTATGTATGGGAAGATGAAGTTATTAGATTTAAAAAGTAATAATTAGTGAAACGATGATTGATTGAAACTTTTAATAATTAAGATAAAAATAAATAAATAATTATATTAGTAAGTTATACAACACCATAGACTAAAGAAAATAATCAAGAAACATGGATGTTGGACATAATTAAAATCATTATGTTATTGGCCTATAGAAATTATTGAACATTAATTGTTATGGACGGGATTATATTTCAATACTTAATCAAAAAAGTTTTAAAAATTCATGTTTTCTTAACAAAATGATTTTTGAAGTATTATGTAGTAAATTTAAAGAAAATAAAATTCTAAGTCAGACTATGGAATCAGAATGCCAGTAAGTATTTAATTCCATCAAATTACCAAAAATAAGAATATCATATTTCTTTGGAACATAAGAATAAGTATTTAACAATATTTTTTGACCAAAATATCAATAAGTATTTATTTATATTGAATTATAAAAAAAATTCACCCTTCTTTGAAATATAAAAGAAAGTGTAACTTAATATATAGATAAATAGGAAAAAAAAAGTTTCTAGCAATTGATTTTACGCTTCAATGTACATAGTATACTTTTAAATAAAATGATATAAAAATATCAAAAATAGAGAAAATATAATATTTACATCCTTAGTTATGAATAACATCAAAAATAGAGAAAACATAATATTTACATCCTTAGTTATGAATAACATCTATATTTTTAATGGATATACTATCGAAAGAGAGAAGAAAAGAGCAAATTAATTTTAAATTTTGTTTCTCTTTTTATGGAATCGATTATCAATTGGAAGAACTACAAATATAGTTCATCAACTATTTTTAGAATCCAACATAGGTCTTCCAATTTTTGGAATTTTCCGTCTCTGAACTATCTTTTTATATAATGGAAGTCCTCTAAGTTTTATTTTATTTTATTTTTTGTAATTTTAAGAATGTACCTCAAATTGTCTATTTCTTTTTTCTTTTTTCCAAGTGAATCTAGAATTGACCCGCACCTACTCTTTTGGTGATTCAAAACCTATGACTTACAGGTCAAAGGAAAAAGTCCCTCAAGTTTTATTTACACAATTTTGTCCCTAAACTATCTTCGTATTCTATGAATGTCGCTTAAGTGCTTTTTCCTACCAAACTCAAAGTAGACATCCAACTATAATACCAAACCAAATTAAAAAATTTGAGGGACAAAAGAGTTAAATCAAATAAAGATGTGAGAGACCTTTGTAGATTTAGAAAGCTCACTGATGAGGACTGATATGTATCACCATTATGTATATCACCAAATTATCATCGCTTACGTGTATTGCTCGGTTGTAATTCTACCTCATCATTTTAAACATTTTGTGATATTTTATCTTTTTATTTAGATTAATAGAAGACACTGCCCTTGTGCTTTAGACAACCTATAATCAAACTTGAAATTTGTTCAAATAACAAATGCACTCGTAAAAAATAAATTCTGCTAAATCTCTCAAACGGAATAAGAAAATAAAACAAATTTCCTATAAATTTGTATTAACATAGATAATACAAAACTTCTTTTATCTCTACTAGCCTGCTACCAACACCACCACCGTAGCCCTCTCTTAATAATGGCCTACACTCGTGTACTGGATAAAGCATCCATTGAATACATCTTTTATTTACAACTCAAAAGAAAAAAAATGAAATAAAAAAAATGATTAAAAGAAAAATGAAAACTCATATTTGTTAGTTAAAGATCCAAAATTTAGTTTATGTTTATACAGATTCATGTAGAGATAATAAGGAACCCGATCTTGTTGACATTTCTTCGTTAAAGATGCATTTGTTTTTTTTAATCAAATCACACAATAAGCCATTCTATTAAAAAAAATCACCAAAAAGTTAAATTTATGATGTGGGTATTTGGGCTAATTCAATCGCAAACCAAGAGAGAGAAGTGAGAAATACGGAACAATGAAATTATATTTAATATTTCTGAAGGGGAGGGGGTATTTATTTGGGTGAGAGGGTGGGGGGTTTTCAATGGCTGGAGAGGATTAATTATTGGGAAGAAAGAAAATATAATGGTTGACTTGGTGAAATGAATAAAACGTGACATATCATAATCTTAACTTGGCATTCCACAAAAGTGGTGATATTTTGTGACAAAAAAAAAATAGTAATAAGTATCATTTCTCTGGGTTGATACTTGGAAAACGAAAAAATTTACGAAAAAAATTGAGAGAAATATGTGGGTTTGAAAAATAGTTGAGGACGAAAAAAATTTTATAAAATGATTATTGAGGGATCTCTATGAGATTTTGAAAATAATTTAGGACTAAATTTGTAATTTTTTCTAATAAATTTCTTGATAAAAATATATCATGATGTAATTGGGTCACATGATAATGTGACTTATCTTTCAATGTATATGAATAATTTTTTAAATGTTATATATCTAACTCATTGGAGAAGCGTTTGATAGATTCTAAATCTATAAACGAAATTTAATTTGTACATAAACAATATCACAGAATATTAAATGCAGAATAAAATCAAGGAACATACCTCCAGTCATTGATATTGTTGGGTCATTGTAGAATAAAAAGAAAAATAGATAATTTTTTTTGGATACTTCTAAATCTAGACAATTTGATACGATGGTATATTTTCTGATTGAATGTCAGGCCTAGGGACCCAAAATACTCTATATATTTGTAACATTTTTTCCCATAAAAAAACGTAAGCAGTTACAATGAGTGGTTACCACAAGTATAACAATTATCACAACGTGATAATTATCACAACTCTATAATTATTAACTCAAATTGATAAATATCATAATTAAATATTGGATCAAATATTTAGAATCTAAAATAAAACCCACATGGGATAATTAAAAATTCCAATATTTCTCCCACTTGATCCACATAATTTATTTGATATACAAACTATCAAATCTCACAAGCAAGATCCAAAACACACGAATCATGGTGACAAGTCCTCTAAGAAACAAGTATTGTCTTCCATGTATTACAATGCATTATATCTCTTCAACATTAAACATTTATGTGATAACACAACTTAATAAATAAGCCTTATGCTTATTATAGGTTCAATTTAAGTGAATTTTCTCAAATAACCAAACAAGTATGCGCAACTGAATATGAAAAAACACAACTAAATAAGAGTTTCATTGAAAATATCAAATGTACGTACATGTAAAATGAGGTTACATTATGGAATCAAGTCCCATTCTAACTATATGATCCCTGAAAATCATCGATGGCATGCCTTTAGTCAAGGGATCGGCAATCAAAAATTCAGTATTAACATGTTCAATGACCACTTTATTTTCTTTAACATGTTCTTGAATGGTTAAGTACTTGATGTTGACGTGTTTACTTTGACTACCACTCTTATTGTTTTTAGCCATAAAAATAGCAGCTGAATTGTCACAAAATAACCTCAATGGCCTAGAAACAGAATCCACAACTCTAAGCTCAAACATGAAACTCTTCAACCATACACCATGCGAAGTTGCCTCAAAATAAGAAACGAACTCAACTTCCATAGTCGAGGTTGCAATCAAAGTTTGTTTAGTATTTCTCCAAGACACAGCTCCGCCGGCTAGCATAAAGACAACCAGATGTCGATTTTCGTGAATCAATGCAACCAGCATAGTCTGAATATGAGTAGACAAACACCTCTAGATTATCAGTCAGTCTGAATATAAGCACGTAATCTTTTGTTCCTTGAAGGTACCTCATTACCTTCTTTGCAGCTCTCCAGTGGTCTATACCTGGATTACTCTGATATCTTCCCAACATTGATTACAGCAAATGCAATGTCAGGTCTTGTGCAGACCTGAGCATACATCAGGCTTTCTACGGCAGAAGCATACGGAATGTTTTTCATTTGTTCTCGCTCAAAATCATTTTTCAGACATTGGTCTAAGTTGAACCTGTCACCTTTCATAATGGGTGCATACTTGGTGAGCAATCTTTCATCCAAAACCTCTCTAAAACTTTGTTAATATAGGTTTCTTGAAACAAACCCAAAATGCACCGAGTTCTATCTCTTTGGATCTTTATCCCAATGACATAAGATGCCTCACCCATGTCCTTCATATCAAAGTTTCTAGAGAGAAATTGTTTCACCTCATTCAGCAATCCTTTACTATTATTTGCAAGTAAGATGTCGTCCATATACAGAATAAGAAAACAAATCTTATTCCCACTGACCTTCTGGTATATACATTGATCCATGATATTCTCTTCAAAATCAAACGAAGAGATCACACAATGAAATTTTAAATATCATTGACGGGAGCTTCATTTTGATTCTTGCTTCAATCCATATATAGACTTCTTAAGCTTACAAACTAAATGCTTACCATCACTAGAGGACAATCCTTCGGGTTGTTTCATATAAACATCTTCCTCTAGATATCCATTAAGGAATGCCGTTTTCACATCCATTTGATGCAAATCCATATCAAAATGGGCAACCAATGCCATAACAACTCGAAGAGAATCTTTCTTAGATACAGGAGAAAAGGTTTTCGTGTAATCGATTCCTTCTTTCTGAGTGAATCTTTTGGTAATAAGCCTTGCTTTATATCTCTCGATATTGCCTAATGAGTCTTTCTTGGTTTTAAAGACCCATTTACATCCTATGGTTTTTGAATCAACATGCAACTCGACAAGATTCCAAACTCCATTCGATGCCATCGATTCCATCTCCTCTTTCATGGCATTATACCACAAGTAAGATATATTACAGTTCATGTCTTGTGAAAACATTTCAGAATCATTTTCGGCTCCAATATTATATTCAGACTCTTGTGTATCGGATATACCATATAGTTATTAGGAATTGTTGTTTTCTTTACTCTAGTAGATATTCTCAATGTTGTTCCAACATTATCCTGAGAAATGTGTTGTTCAACTGGTTGTTCAACAATTTCAAGTATTCGTTGAACAGGATCTACTAGATCATGATCAGCAGTTTGTGGAGTTTTAAGGCTGGTTGTTCAACATGTTCTTGATCTCAGGAAGTGTGATGAATAACACTAGTCCGTCCATGACTAGAAGTGAAAGATTGTGGAACAGAATATTCTGTCTCAAATCTAATACCCAATGATCTATCACTCCCACTAATTAGGTCATTCTCAAGAAACTTTGCATTTCTTGACTCCACAATTCTTGTACCATTAGATGTACAGTAAAATCTATATCCCTCAGACCTTTCATCATATCCAATAAAATACCCACTAATGGTCCTTAGGTCCAACTCTTTTCTTGTGGGTTATAAACTCTCACTTCAGATGGGCATCCCCGAATGCGTACATTGTCGCAAACTCGGTTTCCAACCTTTAAATAACTCAAATGGCGTCTTTGGCACAGATTTGATTGGACGCGGTTTAATGTGTACATTGCCATCTTAAGAGCTTCACTCCACAAAGATTCTAGAAGTTTTGAGCATGCATGAATGCTCCACACCATGTCCAATAATGTTCTGTTTCTTATCTCTGCTACACTATTTTGGCTCGGAGAACCAGGTATAGTGTATTGAGCAACAATCCCATGCTCAGCAAGAAACCTTGCAAAAGGACCAGGTGTTTTTCCATCTTCGATGTATCTACCATAGTACTCAGTACCTCTACCGGATCTCACAATTTTAATTTATTTTTCATATTATTTCTCTACTTCTTCCTTAAACACCTTAAAGACGTCTAGTACTTCATTTTTGTTATTAAGCAAGTAAAGATACATGTATCGTGAGAAATTATCTATGAAGGTGATGAAATACTTTTGACAATATGCGTCCATATTCGGACAACATATGTCTGTATGTAAGTAATGATCTCTAATAATTCGAACTCTTCTTGACTCGTTTTTTCGACATGTTAGTCTGCTTACCTTTTATGCAGCCAACATAAGTCTCGAAATCAGTAAAATCTAGAGTATTAAGTACTCCATCATTCACTACTCTCTTGATTATCTGAATAGAGATGTGTCCCAATCTTCGGTACCACAACATAGAGGAATCCACATTCATAACACATCTTTTAATATTAACATTATTTTGAACATGCAAAGTACTTAATGTAGCATCGTTTTGCAAATTAATTTGTAAAAGACCACCAAACGAAATACCATTCCCGACAAGGTCAGATTTATGAAACAAACTAAATCCAACATTTGAACAATACCAAGAATATCCCAAAGGTACAAGTTTTGACAGTGAAATCAAATTTCGAGAGAAATTTGGAACATAAAATGCCCTTTCCAAATTTAAAACAAAGCCACTACTGAGAACTAAACTGCTTGTCCCAATTGCATTCACGTGAGACCGCATCTTCTTGATTTCCTGAATATATGTAGTCCTCACTTTCCTTAGGCTTCCTTAGGTTTCGCAATCCCTGCAAGGAATTCGTAATATAGATTGTAGAACCAGAATCAATCCACCATGTGTTATGATTAACATCTATCATATTAGATTCATAACAAACAAGTGAGATTATGTTACCTTTCTTCTCAAGCCAATTCTGGAATTGGGGCAATCCTTCTTCATGTGCCCCTTCTTCTTACAGAAGAAGCACTTGGATTCCTTCTTAATATCTCCTTGAGGAGACATTTTTTCCTTTCTCTTCTTCTTGGCTTGGTTGTTCTTGTTCTTTCCTTGAGTTGCTAGATGGACACTCTCTCCAGTTTTCATAAACAGCCTTCCTTCCTCTTGCACACATCATTGATGGACCATTTATCCTTATGTGTGTTGTAAGAGATCTTGAAAGGCCCATACTACTATGGTAGAAAATTCAGAATATAATGTACAAGAAAAGACTCTGACATTGTAACTTCAAGAATTTTCAGTTAGAGAGCCGTTATGTCCTTCATGTGCATGATGTGTTCACGCACTCCTTTGATACCAGTGAACTTCATGATAGAGAACATTATGATTAGGGTGCTTGCTAAAGCCTTATCTGAAGACTCAAACTGCTCATCAATGGCCTTCAATAGCTCTCGAATATTATTATACTGATCGATAGAATCTCAAATACCAGCTGAGATGTTGGTCTTTATGAACATTACGCTCAGGCAATTAGATCGCTCCTATGTTTCATAAAGCTCAACATTACTAGGTTGGCTGTTATCAGTAATCAGAGGTGGTTTGTCTTTTCTGATAGCATAATCAATGTCCATCCATCCCAAATGAAGAAGAATTCTTTCTTTTCACAACTTATAATTGTCACCCTTGAGTTCGGGAATGTCACATTTCATATTAGAAAAATTCATAGGTTGAAAAACTGCACAAATAATTACATACATGCTTATGTCAAAAATTTGAGGCAAATTAACATTTACTATGTTTTACCAATGCAAAATATATCATACTAAGAAATATGAATTACATGACATAGAAATCGCCTGTAGGCTAAATTTCTAATTCAAATAAATTTATATGATCAAAATTAGAAAATTATTAAATCATGTTCCTTTCCTTAATTCCTATGGGTAAATTAAGGAATATAATTTAATTTTTCACACCTTTAATCACACAATATAATATAATAAAAATTCATGTGGGATAAAATTTATTATATTAAATGTGATATAATAACAATTAATGTCTTATATTATAAGTGATCTCGAAACAACAAAATTAATGTACATATATATACATATATATATATATACACACACACACATATATATATATTAATTAAAGATGCTGTGGCTACTCTACAATTAAAATATATATATACATATTTATACGGATCACAGACATTAATAATTACAGAAAAGTCACAAACATATATATAATGTTGATATATATATATATGCAAATAACAAACTGGAACTAACTTATATATAAAAATATTACATTCCATAGAACTAAACAGCTTCAGTGGCTTAACTGGTCAGACTACTAAACCTTAAGCCTGAAGGTCTCAGGGTTCAACAGTGCCTCTGATTTTTTTTAATCAGAATAAGACTCTAAGTAGTTTATAAAAAATTTGTGTTGCAAAATAACACAACCACTGCTAATGGCTTGCTGGTCAGAACGCGTGACCCACTACCCGATGGTCACGAGTTCAAACCAAGGCAACCTTTTTTTTTTTAATAATGAGAACTAGTTTATAGAATTGTTTTATTCCCAGATTCCATAAAGCACAAGGTGGTCCAACGGTCAAAAAGTATTGCTTGTGGTCCATAAACCCCAAGGTGGTCCAGCGATTTAGAGTAAAACGGGTCTGCACGACCCCGATTGCAACGTATGCAACCCAAACATATTCTCATGTATTTGGACATCAAAAATTGTGTTTTTAATTACAAGAAGCATGGAAATCCAATTTCCTAATGATTTCTAACTTTAGTTTTCAACAAAAACATCAAAATCATGAAAAACCCATTATCATGGTCCATTATTCATATACATAAATAAAAATATACAGCCATAACCCAGCAATAAATAACACCAAAATAGATGTTTATAATCAAGGAAAAATCGTAGAATCAATTTTAAATAAATTATAATTCTAGGTTTCCTCAATAACATGTCAACAGTAAACCCAAATCAACATATAGATATATGTGAATCAAGATAGAAGCATAAGATGCTCTGATACCAAATGATAGATTTTTAAATCTATAAATGAAATTTAATCTGTACTTATATAATATCACAAAATATCAAATGCAGAATAAAATCAAAGAACATACCTCCAACTATTGATATTGTTGGGTCACTATAGAATAAAATGAAAAATAGAAATAATTTTTGTGGATACTTCTAAACGTAGACAATATGATACGATGATGTATTTTCTAATATAATGTCAGGCCTAGGGACTCAAAATACTCTGTATATTTATAACATTTTTTTCCATCAAAAAACGTAAGCAATTACAATGATGGTGGTTATCACAAGTGTAACAATTATCACAACGTGATAATTATCATAAGATAATTATTAAGTCAAATTAATAAGTATTAGAATTAAATATTAGATGAAATATTTAGAATTTAAAATAAAATCCACATGAGCTAATTACAAATTCCAACTGCATCACCACTTAAGATGCACTTCCTTGTCAATATAAACATTAACATGGTAAAGCTGACTGTTGTCAAATTGTACTAACGAAATACATATTAACTTAAAATTTCATGTTAATTATATTTCCTGAAGAAAACCTTTTTCTTAATATTTAACGTGCATAAGTGGATTAAGTCATATATACACGCATATTTTTAGAATGTCAACTTAAGTGTCAAACAGGATTTGGACATACTTGCAAATCAGATTTTTAGAATGTCAGATTTCAAATTTGAATATTTTTGAATAATTTTCAACCATTAATATAGTTAGTGCGTGTTTTCGGTTTAAGTGCTTTGAGCTTTTCTGGTGGCCTTCCGCTGAGAACAGCACAACTGCACAAGCTCACATGTTTAGTTGTTTCAACAGCTAACTACGACTACATTCCTGTTTGAACTATATAATCCACGGTCGCTGTCATGCACGATATAAAGTAAAGGACAACAACCGAATTAGATTAATTGAAATTTGCCTTCAATTAATCTTTAAAGATTGATAAAAACCACTTAAAAAGGATTTGGATTCTTCCCCTTCGTTTTGGTTCATTTACTTATATCTAAATAATTAAAATTTAACAAATAATCTTATTGTTAATTTATTTTGTTGAATAGATTATCATATTCAAAATTTAATTCTTTTTGAAAAAAAGAATTCACCGTTAAATTTCTGTGCATATTTGGCCGGTGCAAGAATTTTTAAATTTTAATGAAACATAAAATTGATTAATCAAATAGTAAAACTTTATTATTTTCTTTCAATTTTTTCAAGGTATTCATATAATTCATGATTTGAATTGTGCTTTTATTTTTAAAAATATATTTTTTTTATTTACATTTTTTAAGAGTAAATGGAGACTTTTTCATTTATCCCTAAATGGAGAAGATTCTAGTCGGCTTAAAAATGTGTCGGTGGAAATACCATTGTCTTCATGGAGTGAGGGGTACGTTACCCTTCTCACCGTAAGATAAACTGCGGATCATATAGAAGAACACATAAGATTCCCAAATTGCAACCCAAATTAATCACAATTTCAAATTGTATATACAACTATGGCAAATTTTTATGGTAATAATTAATGCACATTTTAAACAAGAATTTCAGAAAAAGAAACTAATCTGTTTCAGTCACAATATAAATAATAAGCCACTCCAAGAACTCCTCGAGATAGAAATACAACTCCAAATTTGGCAACTCATTTTAGAATCTAGGTTTGAACTGTGGTTGATTGCCTTTTTACTGGATCACTGTCGTCAGTAATGCGGTAGTCACCCTATACAATGTACAAACATTACATCAACATAAATGTCACATTTTTTCTTTTTTGGGGGGAGGGTAGGCGGGTGGTTTGTGGAAACTAAATTTCCCATCAATTCAAATGTTATACCTAGCTTATATAAAAAGCTCGCCCGAGACTAGTTATATCAAGATCAAGGGCTACTTGATTTACATATCAGAATCAGAAATAGGATTGGAATTATATATAAACTAGGTATGGATTTTATATATTAGAATCATTAAAAAATTAAAGATCAAGGGCCACTTGCTTTACATATCAGAATTGGAATTGGGATTGGAATTATATATAAAATTGGGTATGAATTTTATACATTAGAATCATTAAAAAATTAAGTGTTGGATAAATATTTTTGCGAATGAGACCACGGGGTTAGTAGACTTGGAAGGGGTTGGCGCTCTCCGGGCAGGAGGGATGTAGTAATTAAGGGTAAGTGGAGGGGGTCGCGGGGTGAGGAAGGAGACAAAGAATATCATTCTCCTTTTTTATTCTCTCTCAAATTTTGGACAACAGTGAATTTCTCTAAATTACTCAGATATCACCCATCAATCTGATATAAAAAGATTTCTTGAAATGATTTCCATAACGGTGCACCAAGTACCATGAATTAGAATCACTCCCATTCCAAAGTCCAAAATTCATAAACCAAGCAACCCCTAATTAGAGTCCTTATCGCATCGCAATAATATTAATCCGTACATTATAACATGTAAAAAAAGTGGGATATAAATATCAAGTATGTTTTTAGCAACAAAAATTGTGCATTAAAATCTATTACCGATTTAGATCCTACGTATTATATAGTAGTAAACGATTTTTGCTGCATTCTTGTAGATTCACTGTTTAGTTCTTAAATCATGATCATTATGTTTTGTTTGCGTCATCAATATAATTTCCAGTGAGTTAGTTAACAACAAGAAGGGCCAGTTGATTATTTGGAAATCTGGAAAGTGTTTATCATTATTATTTTTAGGATCATGATTGCTCTATTTGTTAGCCATCGCGTCTTGTATCTGTGAACGTTAATGAAGTGATGAGTTCAAATCACTGCACAAGTGCCTCTCTCTTTCGATTATGGATACAAGACTCAATCACTTGTGTTATTCTAGAAGTAGGTCAGGTTTAAAATAAGTTTCACTTTGGAAAGGAAAATATCATTTACAATATCAAAATTTATGATCGACGAATTTATATAATAAAATTTTATTAAATTACCAACTCTTAATAATAGATACTTGGTTAAATTTTATTTATTTACAGATTTAGTGATCAATATGCACGTCAATGGTCTTGTCAAACAATTTTAAATTTACAATCTTATATAAATGTATTGTTTTAGATATAGGTCAGGAGTTTATTAACCTGTTATTGTTGTTAGAAAAAAAAAAAGTTGTTTTAATTTTTAGCCATCATGATCTTAAGATTTGGACTGCCAACCTCCAACTCTTTCGGCAGCACCATAAATAGAAGCCTTTATTGTTTCTTGCTTAACTCATTTAAATTTAGATTGATAGCGATTAGTTTTGATTCTCCTACCGGTAAAATTTATGTGGTTCTTAAATAATTAGTCGACATCCTATTAATTACTAATAAGAGACATTCATTTAAATTGAGTGACCTGTTTTTTAAAAATGGGACCATATTTTTTTACATGAAAAACTCCAATTAGTTCTTAAACAACTATTAAGATATCTAATAATTACTCAATAACTAATATAAATTTTACCTCTTTTGGAGACATTTTGGATTCCAAATGCCACTTTTCACCTACCTCTTTGGTAATCTATGTGGGAACAGCATTCGGTACAAAATTTACAGTTTTTTTAGTATTACCAAGATATACTCCGTATCTATAAAAATGTAATTCTTCTGTCGTTACTTGATAGGAATCCTGTTCGGAAAACTCTCTGCCAAATTAGCCTTTAAACAAAATCAAGTGAAGTGGCTGTAACTTTATTTTTTATTTTTTATTATCACAAGTAAATTACAAAACGACTTGCAGAGAAGTGGGTAGAAATTAATCTACTTTAACTTCAATAGGCCAGCAAAGGTTAAGGACTCGGTTTCAAGTTATAAGAAATTCTAGATGGAGCGATTAATATTATTTCACTTATCAACAAAAATTAGTTGAACAGTAGACCAGTAAATTACTTATTGCTAATTTTTGAAACAAATGATATCCATAACCGTAGTTTATGCTAAGATCCAAATCAGTCCACTATTTGATATTAATTAAGCCCCAATAATAGTAGTAGTTTTAAACCCACAAATTATTTGGTTGGATTATATATTTAGGGTTAAAAGAGTATACTACATATTTTATACTAGAGTTTAGGGTTAAGGCCGCATAAATAAAACAGGAGAAAGAAAGAAAAATAATTCGTTCAATCTCGACGATTCAAAATGAAGGTAATGATTATCAATCTTGTTATTGCTTTATTTACCATGTGTTTATGGGTGAAATTATAAAGTTAATTTAATAATTTTCATGGAGTTAGGGTTCATATTCGGAATTCATGACACGAAAATTATGTTAACTCTTTTAATTAAGGTATTGATAATTATATTTGTAATAGCGAAAAAAAAATATTAAACGAAGCATTGTTGTTGAGGTCGTGTTCTATTAGTTTGAATTCGTTAGTTTGACAGTAAAATCAAGTTTTCATTGGAAAAAAAAAAAAAGAAGTTAAAATCATGGTTGCGTGTTAGCAACCATTCTTGTAATCGAAATCGAAACAAAATATATTTGAGATCAAAAAATAAAAAGAAACGAGGCTGTACGACAGCAGCCCGTTTCCATGCATGAAAGTGGATTTTGGCAGCATGCCTTGCTGCCAATTATGTTGATAATCTTCGTTTATTTAAAATAAAAAAAAAGTTTTAAAGACAAGACTGCATGTGGCATTTGGTTCTTAGATTTGGCATTTGGCAGTAAGCAATTGCTTACTGCTTACTGCCAAACTATGTTGGTCATTAGAATTTAAAAAAAAATAAAATAAAAATTAGATGCTTTAAAGTTTTTGATTGTGTTTTATTTTACGAACTTATGAGACATTATTAAGTGGAATTTTTAAATTTTATTGTAATTGATAATGTTTTAGGGAACGAGCATTTTTGGGATCCGAATATTTGAGTAAAGTATAGCATTTCGATTAGCCGTTGAGGTAAGAGATTCTAATCCTCTTCCATATTTTCAAAAATTCTTTATAAAATTCTTGTTTGAAAATTATATTTACATATTTAACTGGATCGAGTATGGCATACTTTATGATTTAATTTAATTATATAAAACTATAGTAAGTGGCAATTTGACAGAATAAATTATCCGTGCGATGCATGATTGATATTTTGACTATTGTGTTGTTTGGCTTTTGGCTATCTTTGGTGGAATTGGTGGGAGATTGTTCCCAATACTCTATATGAGTCTTTGTATGGCTCTTTTCTCTACGGGTTATAATAGTTGGACTTTGTTATAGCTCTTTTCCTAGCGGGTTATAGTTGTTAAAACTGGATATCCAATTTGCCAATAAAGTTATAGAGAACCTATGAGCCTAATATTGATTATTGTATTGTATTTGTACTTTTGTCATGGATATTAAGATAGTATTAGTATTGAATTGTAATTATTTGAATTATTGATAATGCCACTTATCTATATATGTACTCGTACCTTACAGCCTTGAAACATTTGCTTATATATATGTATGCATGTTACGATGTGTTTGAAACAAGTTTTCATAGTATAGATATTATATAACATACTCGTTCCAGTGGAAGAGAACTCGAACTTCTTACTGAACAATGTGTATGCTCATCCCATTATATAATATTTTTGTAGGTATTCGTAATTTTCTTTAAGGCAAGTGATTGAATATTAGAAATTTTGAGTCTTGTATCCTCGTGGGAAGGTAACGGCACGGCGTGTTACGTCACTGATTTTAGGGCGTGACAATTTATATAATTCATCCATTAACCAATCATTTGTAGGTCTACAAATCCTTTCCGTTATAGGTATATATTACCAAAGATGGAAAAGGGGAAAAAAAGAAAAAAAATATATGTCTTGTAACTAGTCAATCTATTTCGTTCAACTTCATTTTTATAATAAACTGAGGTAAATGACTAGAATAGGCCTTCAACTTTGGGTGGAGAAATCGTACTTCGTCCCTTGAATTAAAAACAAAATCATATTTCCAATGTTACAGATTTGATCCTATTAAACCCTATGCACATTTTGGTTAGCTAACATATATTAGTATGCACGATTCACGTAATTTGAAAAGGAATTTTAGGGAAACAAAACAAAATACCACATGTTGTTCCTTAAAAGACCTTATTTCACGCCATATGAATTATACATGCTTATATTGGTTAGTTATGACTTGAATAGAAATTTATATACAACTTTAACATGATCGAATTTAATACCTTAGAGAATAAATAGGAACTTTATAATTTAAAGGACGAAATAGAATTTTTATTAGAAGTTAAGGGACGACTTTCATTATTTAATAAACCATACCCTTGTTTGTTCTAACATGTTACATAATGAAAGGAAAATGAAGAATTTCATCAATAGAAGTTCTAACAATAAGAATTCTTCTATAAAATGAAACATTTTTTTAGGAAAACTTTATAACCTTAGGTAGATTGCCTTATTCAATCTGAATAATCCCTTTAGTAGTTTAGCAGAATTATATCAAGTGGTTTAGATGGCACACGAGAAGGCCGAACCAAAGCCGTGGAGGTTCCTTTTAGGGTGATGATATTTATACACTACTTTTAACTATTTGTAAACCCTTATTAATATTTATTAGTATAAAATGTTCAATTGAAGGGTATATAAAGAGCTAAAAAGGGTGTGTAAGAAGCTAATTATAGTAATGAATAATGAAAATGGTGTGTAAGAGATTAAAAAGGGCGTGTAAATCTTACCACCCTTTCTTTATAATGTTTGTTATCAATACAATGTCGATAAAACTAGAAAGTAACTTTGAAACTATCCTTACCAAAAGAAAATTTTGAAACCACAAATAAATTAAAGGGTTAATAACAATTTGCCACCCTAACTAGGTGGATAATTACACTTTACTACCTAAATTAAAATAATATGAACTTCGTATGCCCCCATTAGCACTACTCATCCATTAACAACTTTAACACCATCAAGAAAATCTTATTAAATGACTGAAATGCCCTTAATACAATATTTTAGTTTTCATGTATTTAATTTTTGATAGTAGTGCAACAATTATTAAAAACAAGGGGAAAAAACTCTATGATATCTTGATATAATCCATATCAGTATATTTTGTTGTGGTCAAATTTCCATAATTTCTAGAACACTTGATATTTATTTCGAATTTGAATGTTAGCCATAGTGTAGGATGCTTCCTAAAGTGGGCTTTTTTCTACTAAAAATTCTGCTTTAATGGTCTTATGTGACAATTGATTTTTGACAAAATTTTTGTAATTTTTTAAGTCCCTTAGTAATTTACACTTTTAAAATCTGTGCAAATTGCAATGTCAAAAACAATTTGATTCAATATTTCTCATATTTTCACTCCCTAAAGACAAAGATATCAATTGTTTATTATAATATATATTTTTTTAAAATTTTTTATAACTACCCTTGATCAAAGATCAAAATTTTGTCTGTGTCGAGTTTCTCTTAGCATAGCCAGTCCCAAACTCGGGTAAGGAGAAGGGTTACGTTAGGTCGAGTGCGGTGAATAGTAGACAAGGGTTGCTACATCTTCATGGGGGTCCGGGTGTAGTGAAAATATGCAAGGGTCCTCAAATAATAGGGGGTAGTAGGGAAGATAAATGTTTTGGAAAATAGGATTAGAATAGGAATTTGGAATATTGGAACTCTTACTGGTAAATCAATGGAAGTGGTAGATACAATGATTAGGAGAAAAATTAATGTTTTGTGTTTACAAGAGACAAAATGGGTAGGAGAAAAGGCTAAAATTTTAGATAATTCAGGGTTTAAACTTTGGTACTCAAGAGTAAACAAGATTAAAAATGGGGTAGGTATTATTGTAGATGGGTCGATGAAGGATGATGTAGTGCAGGTGACTAGAAAAGGAGATGGGATTATGGCCCTTAAACTAATTTTATGACGTGAAACTATTAACAATTTATCTTTAGTGTCTATGCGCTTCAAGTAGGTCTAGATGAGTCCATTAAGGCTAAGTTTTGGGATGATTTAGATGAGTTGATAGGTAGTGTCCCCCAAGGAGAACAAATTTTTATAGAGGTGATCTAAGTGGACATGTCAGAAGAGATAATGGGGATTATGAAGAAGTGCATGGTAGTTATGGTTATGGTGGAAGAAATGAAGAAGGAAAATCAAGAGTTTGGAATGGCATTTGACCTTTGCATTATCAATACTTTTTTCAAGAAGAGGGAGGAACATTTAGTTTCCTTTAAAAGTGATTCAACAAAGATACAGATTGACTTTTTCCTCACAAGAAAGAGAGATAGAAGGGTTTGTAGAAATTATAAAATTATATCTGGAGAAAGTTTAACTTCACGACATAGGCTTTTGGTGGTGGACTTGAGCCTTGAACATCACAATAAGCGAAGGAACCTGCTTAGATCATCTAGAATTAAGTGGAGGAATTTAAAGAAGGAAAAAGAAGATACATATAATTTTTAAGGAAGATTTGTTAGGGCAAAGTATTTGGGATTTACAAGGAGAATCTGACACCTTATGGAATGACATGGCAACTAGAGTGAGAATAGTGGCTAAGAAAATACTTGGAAAGTCAAGAGGTTATGCCCCCATGAACAAGGAATCTTGGTGGTGGGATGAAGGTGTACAAGATAAAATCAAAGTTAAGAGGGCTAACTATAATGCTTTATATAGTTGTATAAGTGACGAAAATATTGAGAAAAATAAGCTTGCTAAAAAGGAGGCAAAAAGGTTGTAAGTGAAGCGAGGGATAGGGCTTTTGAAGGTTTTTACCAAAAATTAGAATCAAAGGAGGGAGAGCGAGATATTTATAAAATTTCTAAAGCAAGAGTGTATAGGACGAAGGACATAATCTAAGTCAAGTGCATCAAGGATGAAAATAATAAGGTGCTAGTAAGAGATGGAGAAATTAAGGAAACATAGGAGAGATACTTCCATCAACTATTCAATAAAGACAACAGAAAGACGATATCATTCTGAGAGAGTTAGCTAAGTATGAGAAGTATAGAAACGTAATGTATTATTGATGGATTTAGAAATCAGGGATTGATGGATTTAGAAATCAGGGGTGGATGAGGCCTTGAGGAAGATGAAGAAAGGAAAACCAGTTGGCCCTGATGATATCCCAATTGAGGTATGAAAATGTTTAGGAAAGAAGGCATAAGTTGGCTTACCAATCTTTTCAACTAAATATTGAGAAGTAGAAAGATGTCGGACAGTGGAAGAAGAGTACTCTTATACCCATATTCAAAAGTAAAGAGGATATACAAAATTGTGCGAATTACAAAGGTATTAAGTTAATGAGCCCCATACGATGAAACTTTGGGAGAGGGTGATAGAAAGAAGGTTAAAAAATGAGATAAAGTTCAAATAATCAGTTTGATTTTATGTCAGGGAGATCGGCTACTGAAGCCATACATCTCTTAAGGAGACTTACCGAGATATACTAGGATAAAGGAAAAGATTTACATATTATGATTTTTATTAATCTTGAAAAGGCATACAATAGAGTTCCTAGAGAAGTTATGTGAAGAATTTTAGAAAAAAGAGGAGTTAGAGTAGAATACATAGATCAATAAAGGAGATGTATAGGGATGTGATTACAAGTTTGAGAATACTAGGAGGGTTGACACGAGAATTTCCTATAAATATAGGTTTACACCAAGGTTCAGTTCTAAATCCTTATCTATTTGTGTTGGTCATAGATGAACTTACGAGGCACATACAAGAGAAAATACCATGGTGTATGTTATTTGTGGATGACATTGTGTTAGTAGATGAAACAAAAGATGGGGTTAATGCCAAACTCGAGGTTTGGAGAAACACTTGAAGTAAAAGGTTTTAAAATTAGTAGATCAAAAACAGAATATATGAAATTTGAATTTAGCAAGGGTGCATGTAGGAATGGAATAAGGGTTAGTATCGAGGATCAAGAGATACCCATAAGTAAAAATTTTAAATATTTAGGATCAGTTTATTTAGAGTAATGGTGGTAGAGATTGAGCTGTTACACATCGGATACAAGCGGGATGGACTAAATAGAGAATGGCATCGGGAATATTATGTGGCCGAAAAATTCCTTTATGACTTAAGGGTAAATTTTATAGAACATCAATTAGGCTAGCGATGCTTTATGGTCTAATTGTTGGGCAGTGAATCACACACATGAGCAAAATATGAGAGTATCAGAAATGTGAATGTTAAGATGGATGTGTGGGTACACTAGGATGGACAAGATACGGAATGAGCATATTTGTGAGAAGATTGGAGTAGCATCTATTGATGAGAATATGAGAGAAACACGCTTAAGGAAGTTAGGTCATGTGTTAAGACGACTAGTAGAAGCATCTGTCAGGCGATTAGCTTGTAGATAGAGTAGTCAACATAAGAGGGGAAGAGAAAGGTCGAAAAAACTTGGTGGGTAACTTGTAAGAAAGATATAGCCCATCTAGGAATTGAGGAGGATATGGTCCATGACAGCTAGCGCAATGGCATAACAGGAATCATCCAGCCGACCCTACTTAGTGGGATTAAGACTTGGTTTGTTTGTTTGTTTGTATCAATGATCAAAAATTAATTCCATGAAAAATCAAAATATAGTACTAATGGCATTTTAGTCAGTTAACATGATTTTCTTGATGGTGTCAAAATTGTTAATAGATGAATAATGTCAACATGGGGCAAAGTGTTATTTTTCAGTTTAGATGGACAAAGTGTAATTACTGACCTAATTTAGGAGGTAAAGTGTTATTAACCCTAAATAAAGTGTGTAGCTTTCCTAAGACATTTGAACTTTTCTGAAAGTACTTAAACTATTAGAAGTCCTTTTAAGTCCTCATTTTTTGTTGAAAGAATCAATTCGGTTCCTTAGCCTGAATTAGAAAAATTAATATTTTTTTATCCCCAAATATTTGTATTATTTCATAAATGTCCAAGATAGAAATTCCTAATGATGGGTTAAGGAACTCATATCTAAAAGATAATACTGTTCTTTTAAGTTGATATTATTTGATTTTCTAATTTTAGTGCAAGATTCACATATCCAGGTAAATGACCATGTACATTTTTTTCAATTTTCTCATTTAATTTTCTCATTTTTTGTTGACAAGAAGCAGTTTGGTCAAGTTAGCAACTTTAATACCATTAAGAAAATCATATTAAATGATTGAAGTGCCCTTAATAATATATTTTAATTTTTCATGTATTTGATTTTGGTAATGGAATGACAATTATTAAAAATAAGAAAAAATAAACTCTAACAATCTCAATATAATCCATATCAGTATATTTTGCTGTGATCAAATTTTCGTAATTTCTGGAGTTACACTTGATATTATATTGAATTTAAGCATTTAGCCATAGTGGTAACATGCTTCCTAAAATGGTCTTATTTTCTAATAAAAGTTTTTCTTTAATGGTTTTGTGTGACAATTGAATTTTTCACAAAATTTTTGTAATTTTTTGAGTCTCTTAGTAATTTACACTTTTTAGATTCAACTGTGTTAAATATGTGTAAATTGCAATGTCAGGAATAATTTGATTCAATATTTCTCACATTTTCAATCCCTAAAGACAAATATATCAATTATTTAACAAGATTTTCTTGATGGTGTTAAAGTTGTTAACGGATGAATAATGTCAATGAGCGCAAAGCGTATATTTCTTAGTTTAGGTGGACAAAGTGTAATTAACGACCCAGTTTGGGGGACAAAGTGTTATTAACCATAAATAAAAGTGTGTAGCTTTCCTAAAACCCTTATACTTTTCTGAAAGTACTATTTAGTCGTTAAACTATCAAAAGTAATTTTAAGTCCTCATTTTTTGTTGAAAGATTCAGCTTGTTCCCTTGTCCTGAATTAGAAAATTAATACTTTGTTTTATCCCAAAATATTTTGTATTATTTCATAAATGCGCAAGAAAGAATTTCCTAATGCTAATTCTTGGCTAAGGAACTTATATTTAAAAGATTTTATGGTTATTTTAAGTTGATATTGTTTAATTTAGTTCTCATTTTAATGCAAGATTCAAATATCCAATAGTAAATTTGTAATGAAACTCCACTATATTCATTTTACTTCGTATCTTTTATATATAAATTTTAAACTATTATATGGTTAATAAGGTGCATTATGTTACTATTTACTTGTATATCATAAATGTTTTCTAGGTTTTTTTAGGGTTTCATTTTATAGGGTCAATTTGATATTGACATATAAGCCATGGAGTTAAAAAATTTTGGATTAATATTTGATTGTTACTTGATAATGCTATTTTTTTTCCCAAAAAAAAAAAAAAACTCATTTAAAGATTGAGGATTAAAATAAAGAAGTTCAAAGTTGAGGGACTAAGACAGACCTTTGGTAAAATCTGAAGGGCTATCCATAAGTCTTGACAATTAAACCTTTAGGATTTTATGTTTAGTAAAATTTTCGAGTACGAGGTGTTGATCATCCGTCTCCGAATACCGGAAGAAATAAGAGCTGAAACCATACGACCATATGATACAAGGATTTTCATTCCAGTCTATGATTAAACAATTTAAATAAGGTAAAATGCAAATAATTCTCTTATGATTAGGAAAATAAACACTTGACCTCTTGTAGTAATTAAATGTTTGACCTTCTTGTGTTTCAATTTTTCTACAAAATGGATAAAAACTATCAAAACTAACACTGACTTATGAAATGTTATATATATCCTTAACCAATACAAGTGTTTGAAAATTTTGGGGCGAAATCAAAAATAAAAAGGGTTAACAAAGTTTTGGGGTCAAATTACAAATTCAAAAAAGAAAACCCTAATCCTTTCCCCTGCTCCACTACCACATAGGTCACAGCAGCCACCCATCAACTATGGCTACCATTACCACTCCCTCATCTTCCCCCGCTCCAGCCACATTGCCCCTTCTCCAGCCCACTTTGACTTCCCCGTTTCTCAAGCTAGATATGCCACCCTCTCCCTTCATCTCCTTCCTCCTTCCACTATTCCCATCTCTACCTTCCTTTGTCTTTCTTCAATGATCAATCCCTTGCCAACTAGAGTCATTCATCCTTACCAGCCGGTCTCGAACTCGATCATCCTCAACCAAGCACACAAGTCCCTTCCCGATCTCAAAAAATGGAAAATAGGGGTGGAAGATCGCAAACTCGGTCAATGAAGGGAAAGAGGATGTCAAGAAGGAAATTGGGATAGACTAAAAAGGATAAGAGAGGGAGAGGGAGATCAGCATGAGAGCGAGGTAGGATGGAGATCAAGGTAAAGGAGGAAGATCGGAGGTAGGAGATGGGGTTAGGGAGGAATAGGTAGGGGAGAGGTAGTAGGGCTGGGATAGGAAGGGACTGGAGAGGAAGATCAGAGGGGTACGAAGTGACCAGTGGTTAAGGTGGGGAAGGAGGGAGGGTGGGAGCTGCTGTGGTATTGGTGTTAGTGCTAGTGGCTGGGGTGGTGGGGGGAAGAAAGAGGGGACAGATTGTGTGGTAGAAGAGTTAGGAAGGATTAGGATTTTTTGAAAGTAAATAAATCAATTCAGGCCCATATCTTTTATAGTGTTAATTTTTTTTTAAACAGTCCCAAACGCACGTTTAAATGTGTGACCGTCAAAACTAGTTGTTTTTCACAGTTTCATAAAATTTAAACCACAAGAGATTCAAATGCACATTTCATGATTATAAGGGATAAAATGCTTATTTACCTAAATACAAGGGGTTATTTTGCATTTTCCCTTTAAATAGCTGTCTCAAAAGTGAACGTATGAATGGATCAACGGTGGCCCCAGTTGACTTGCGCCTGTTATTTTTCTTTAGAATAGTGAAAAAGTCAACATTTGATAGCATTTTGTCATCTGTGGAAATGATTATTTTATTACTTGGTATTTTACTATAATATAAACAACAATTTCAATTTAAACCATCGATTAATGTCTGTAAACATAACTGTTGCTACTAATGATTGGTACCACCTGAGAGACCCTGTAATCCTGTCCCTAGCTCAATTAGTTTGCCAGCATGATCTAATTTCGAAAGTGATCAAGGAAATTAATCAACTGTCAGCTGGCTGACAGTTGAAACAAGTAGGAATGGGTGTCCTTTAACAACTATCAATGTAATAACCCACAGAAGAAAACTAGTAGGTGATTTCTTAGTTTTGTGTTCTCAATTTGGGATAAGTTTCTTGAAGAGCAATTAGTTACCACAACCGAAATATCATAGAACTTATGGGGAATTTGATTAAATAGAACAAATAGCCAACGTAATTCGGCAAGATCAATGTATATTATTGAATAAAAAAACACTAACTTGTTAATATAGAAGCAGATTATGAGTTTGAATCACTAGCCATCGTAATTCAATGGTCGAAAACCGTGGTGAAGACGGGCCTGCCAGATCTTCTCGATGTTGAACATCATGTTTCCGCACTCATTCACATTCCAATTTTCCAAAGCATGCAATATCCCAACACGCGAAGCACGACCCTGCTAGGTAACCAAGTCTGACAACAAAAAAAGGCTATGGAGTTCTATAAGAAAATGGTTAGTTCTAGGAAAATACTATCATAAAAATTTGATCTTTGATTCTATAAGTAAATTTTGTTATCAAAATTAAATTTTATAAAGTCTTATTTAAATCACTTTATATCATAAATTTCATAACATTTAATTTATTAAATTTACAAATGAAATAAAAAATCAGATCTACCTAAGTATTTTTTAATTCTTAAATCTAGAAAAGCTGTGTTTTCTGATAGGTCAGAATTTTAACAAAGGTTTACATGTGTCCTTATATTAAAAAATTGGTAAATGGACCAAATAAACATCTGCAACCGGGATATTGGGGGACACGCAACCGGAAGGTCCGGTGCTAATTTTGGTAGGTCCCACAAACTATTGAAAATAGTCCTATGTCACACACGTGTTTTGAATTTATACATTGGCCTGTTACATTTCAGTAATTTCCAGTTAGGTCCCTAAATTTATTACATAATGACTTTATTAGTGTTCGATTAACCTTAATTGGAGTTTATAACATTATACTAGAACTTTTCATAAAAACCTTGCAGTAGCATATATAACAATTTAAATGCTCCAAAAACTTGCAATTACATAATTCAACCATGCAACCAAAACGAACATTTCTCATAAAAAATTATTGTAGATTAAATGCATAAACTCAAATAAATTTAAAAATTAAAAAAAAAATATTGTGCAAATATAAATATAATTGTTCATTTAAAAGTGCAATTTTATTGCTCAAATATTGTTATTAGCTCGAATTCTTAACTTAATTGATGTCATTGATGATTGAATTATTACTTTTAAATTGTGTAATATAATATTAGAAATACTTATACTGGGAGTTATTGAATTGTTTCATATACCTTGCATTTAGTGTTATTATACTTGCATGCCATTATAGGAGTTACATGTTTATTTTGTAGTTGTGAATTATTACTTGTAAAATACATAACATAGTGTTACATATGAGTATACTATATATACTCGTATGTTGCACAATATTAAAGTCTTATTCATAATTTTTAGTTATATACTTCTATTGTAACTTGTTGAATTATATAATTATAAAATGCATAATATAGGCATTATTATTGATGAGAATTCTATGACCCAGTTAGAATATCATATCTTTGTCCTTTAAACTTTGTATTGTACAAATATTTGAAGTACATGGTATATAATATACAGATATTTAAAATATAACGATATAGTATCTAAAGGACCATATCATTTGCAATACTTGTAACTTAGAATGCATTATAGTATTATGCATATTTATATTTTGAATTATTGAATTATTATTATAGCATGCATTAATATAAACAATTATTAATATTTCAATGAATTCAGTTAATTGCTTAATTGAATTCACAATAAATTATCGAATTCAAGTTTGATTAACTAAATTTTGATAGGCATGAATTCAAAATCAAAATTGGATAAAGATTTTAGGCCATTTTACATAATTTTAACATATTTCACTACTCAATTAAACCTATCAATTAGTCGATTCTATCCCATAACTAATACGTTGCTCTTGCTATTTCATGATAATAATGAGTGTAATGTTAATTGAGATGAAGATTATACATATTAGTTAATCTTTTTTACACTTTCAGTGAGATAATCAGAAACCTGAAAAATTAAGTTAGATGGACTGAAAAATTCAAAAAGAGGGCAAAAAAAAATGTCCTCAAAGTATATCATAAACTTTCTCAAGCTGCAATTTAAGATCAAATGTAAATTAGAGACACTAGTTTTTTCTAAAATAGTAGTATGTCTTTAAAGCATTTATAACTAAAGAAAATTTCAATTTGAAGCTAAAGGTGTGTATACCTAACAAGTACAAAATATACTACTAGTAGAAAAAATACTAACATTTAATAGATATCAATAAAATAATAGTATATGATACAATACAGCTCACAATTTCAATTCTCTAACTGGCAACAATTCGACTTGGACAAATTCAACTATAATCACTTAATGATATTTCTTGCTTCATAATATAATACACAGCAATCCATGAAACAAACACCACTAACAAAATAAACTCGTAAAACCACTGAATGATTAGACAGTAATCAAGGTCATTTCAAGCATAATGACTATTAAAGGAGGCACAATCCCACGAGACAACAAATATTTCAGAAATGAGCAATATTATCTATTGCTCTGAAACTTCGGCCGCAATTTTCTTCTATTTGTTGCTGTGTTCGGCCAAAAGATGAATGACAAGATTCTGCTCCTCTGTGAGTGATCCCGATGCCAGGTTTGAGATAGTTCTTTCATCTCTCCAAAAAGGCATTGGTATCTCTGTTTTATGGTGTGTGCATTCGTTAAAAACACAAGGTGCTATCCGCTTGAGACTTGGTCTCACGTAAACATGCAAAAGCGTACTCTTCAGTTTGGCGCATTTTAGTATTGCATTTGCAAGTGTATAACACCCCTGTCTATGGCCACAAAATTTTCATTATGTATATAGTCAATCTAGAGGAACCAATATTGGTAGTAGTGAGAAAATGAACAATGCACATAATTGTAGTGCTTGTCTACAAGTGTATTTACAAAGATTTTTATTTGTATATTTATTTTGAGAATAGATGGCAAGGATTTTTTTCCCCCCTTTTTGGGTTATAAATACCTAAGTTAACCAAGACAAATTTGTAAGAGCGTAATAAAACTTAGAGAATCAAAAATGCAAAAGACCAAGTTGTGTGCAACATGATTACAACTAAGCTATCAAATCTAACATTGTCAAAACAAAAAAGTTATACTTGAATCATTTTACTTTATGAAGCATATACTTTCGTGGTAGGTTTTAGATTGGTTATCTGTTTTAAAGATAAGGGACCAAATTATTCTATTGTGATGGATAAGAGATCAAATTGATTCATACGCTAAAAATAAGGGACTAAATTGACCTTTTTCCGTTATTGATTGAATGCCTTTTTTGTTCCAACAGCTATGCTAAGATTTCAATAGATAGGTTAATAATGTAAAACAAAGAAAGAAGGAAGCTCCCAAATTTCCTGCAAGTAGTCTAGAAATTTGGGTATTGCATTATGTTAAGAGTCGTTTTAGTGGTTCGAGAGTTTTTTTTTTTTTTTTTTGCAGATTAAATCACAAAAAAAATCATCAAGGTCATTGAGTCCAAACAAGTGTACAACAATACAAGACTAAATGAGATCTACTGAAGGTGTGTTCAATTGAGTTTAGAAGTCAAATCAAAAGAAGAAAATTCAATAGAAATATCTTCATGCTACAAATTCTATTAGTTGTGGATGTCTACACATGTATTTTAATTTTGATAAATTGTAGTGAAAGTCTATCTATATTTAAATATTGGATAACTGTAGATACAAGTTACGTTATTTACATTACGTAACTTATGGGTCATTGTACTCTTATAAATATATGCACTAAATGAGGAATAAAAATACAAACTGCCAAATTTTCCATTTTTCTTTTCTCTCTTTGTTTCTCAATTCCAGAAATTTTTATGTTTTTGTTTAACTTTTATAACACGTTATCAGCACGATTAATCCAGTAAAACTTGAAGATATTTAGGTATTTTCTTATCCCAATACTTATTTTATTATTTATTTCGATTATTACTTTAAATCATGTCAAATCTCACCAAACTCGAATTTACGGCCCTTGACATAACGGGCAAGAATTATCTTCATGGATTTTGGATGCTAAAATTCATTTAGATTCTATGGGTCTTGGAGACACCATTAAAAAGGAAAATACTGCATCCAACCAGGACAAGGCAAAATCAATGATTTTTCTTCGTCATCACATCCATGAAGGATTAAAAAGTGAGTATCTCATCATAAAAAATCCTGCAGATCTATGGAGAAGTCTAAAAAATTGATTTGAGCACTGAAAAACAGTAATTCTTCGCAAAGCTCGTTATGAGTGGATGCATTTAAGGTTGCAAGATTTTAAATCTATAAGCGATTATAACTCAACAATGTTTAGACAGTTCCCAATTAAAATTATGTTGAGAAAATATTACTGATGAAGATATGATGGAAAAAATATTTTCTACTTTTCGTGCTTCGAATGTGCTCCTACAATTGCAATATCGTGAAAGAAAGGTTTTACGAGATATTCTCAACTAATTTCATTTCTTCTTATGGCTGAGTTAAATAACGAATTATTGATGAAAAATCACGAATCTCGTCCTACTAGAATTGCTCCATTCCCTGACGTGAATGCAAATATGTCTATAAGTGCTTCATTCCCTAAAGTGAATGTAGCTATGCATAACAATTCTAAAAGTAATTATGGTTATGGCTGTGGCCATGGCCATGCCCATGGATGTGGACGTGGACGTGGATGCGCGTGTGAATATGGTCATGGCCGTGGAAAAGGTCGTAATAATTATCCGTACCACCAGAAGTGAATTAATCCTAAAGACAATGAGAAAAGGAAAGAAAAGGTTGGTCAAAATAATCTTATCAAAAATACTGAAGATTTGTGTTATCGATGTGACATGAAAGGACATTAGTCACGTATTTGTCGTACTGCTAAGCATCTTGTTAAACTTTAAGCATCCATCAAAGGACAAGAGAAAAATATAGAAGCAAATATGACTTTATCAAAGTAACGGCGTTATGACAAATTTTACTGATAAAGTTGATGACTCAAACTATAATGCTGATGATTTCAATGACTTCACCGATATAACACGTCTGGATGCATCAGACTTCTTTGAGAGTTATGAGTAAATTGTTGGGAATGAATAAATTGTGGATTTTTTTTATTATGTTTTTTTTTAGTTTATTCAGTAGTTTTATTTTTAGTTTAAATTGCTACATTTATTTTAATGTAATTTGTTTCTCTTTTTTTTTTTGCAATATTTATTTTGATTAAGTCATTTTTTTTATGAAGAATATGAGTATTTCTTATTCAATGATTGGATTCAAGAACAGTGAAGCCTTATGTTTTGCTGATAGTGCAACAACACATACGATACTTAAAAAAAGAAATATTTTTCTCATTTAATAAAGGTTAATGCCGATGTTAATATAATATCGGGTAGTACTAAATTAATTGACGATTTCGGAAGAGCAATTGTATTGTTACCTAGAGGAACAAAATTTGTATCATATAAATAACGTATTATTTTCTACTAAGTCTCAAAGAAATTTATTAAGGTTTAAAGATATCTGTCGAAATGAATATCATATTGAGACTGTAAGTAAGAAAAATATTGAGTATCTATATATCACAAAAATAATATCTAGAAAGAAATGTCTTTTGGAAAAGTTATCTACTTTTTCTTCTGGTTTGTACTATACAAATATTAATATAATTGAATCACATGTTACAGTAAGCAAAAGTTTACTGATGCAATACTTATATTATTTGGCATGACCGGTTAAGCCATCCTGGGAACAATATAATGCATAGAATAATTGCAAATTCATATGGACATTTATTGAAGAACCTGAAAATTTCTCAATTTAGTAAATTTTCTTGTACTGCTTGTTCTCAAGTAAAATTAATTATTAGACTATCACCAATTAAAATCGAGATTGAATCCTCAATATTTTTGGAACATATTTAGGGTGATATCTGTGGGCCCATTCACCCGTCATGTGGACCGTTAAATAGATAGATATTTCATGATTTTAATAGATGTATCTACTAGATGATCTCATATGTGTTTATTATCTTTCCACAACCTGGGGTTTGCAAGATTACTTGCTCAAATAATTCGATTAAGAGAACAATTTCCAAATTATTCAATTAAGAAAATCCGTCTTGATAATGCTGGTAAGTTTACATCTCAGACATTTAATGATTTTTGTATGTCAATTCGTATAACTATTGAATATCCTATAGCGCATGTTCATACTCAAAATGGCCTAGTAGAATCATTCATAAAGCGCCTCCAATTAATAGTTAGACCATTACTTATGAGAACAAATTGCCTACTTTTGCATGGGGACATGCTATTTTGCATGCAGCAGCATTTGTATGTATCAAGCCAACAAGTTATTTGAAATTCTCTCCATTACAATTGGCTTTTGGTCAAAAGCCTAATATATCTCATCTAAGAATTTTTGGTTGTGCGGTATATGTTCCAATTGCTCCACCACAACGCACAAAAATTAACAGGGTCCTCAAAGAAGGTTGGGAATATGTTGGATATGAGTCTCCCTCTATAATTAAATATCTTGAACCATTAACAGGGGATTAATTTACGGTACGTTTTGCTGACTGTCATTTTGATGAAAATATTTTTCCAACATTAGGGGAAAGAAAATAAAAAGATGGATAGAAAAATTGAATGGAATGAATTATCATTATCACACTTTGATCCTCGTACAAAACAATGTGAACTAGCTGTTCAAAAGACGATTCTTTTGTAAAATATTACGAATTTACTGCCAGATTCATTTACTGACATAAAACGAGTTACTAAATCTCATATACCAGCTGAAAATGGTCTAATTAGAATTGAAATTTCAGTAGAACAACCTATTAGTGGAAATGATAGTAAATTACGCTTAAAGTGTGGTGGATCAATTGGTTCCAAAGATAAGAATCCTCTACAGAGGAAAGAACCAACTATTCAAAATGGTCATATAATGGAGGCGGGTGCTCCCGAAGAGACTCTAAGACATAACTAATCATAGAATCCCAGGAGTGGAATCTAATGAAAATGAAGAGATCTCGATAAGTTATATCTCTACTAAGAAAAGATGGAACCGAAAAGATATTGTTGTCGAAAGCAACTTTGTTTATAATATAGAAACTGATGTTGTGAATGAAAACAAGGATCTAGAACCTAAATCTGTCAAAAAATGTCGACACAGAGATGATTGGCCAAAATGGAAAGATGCAATTCAAGTAGAATTAAATTCACTATCAAAACGTGGGATTTTTGGACCTGCAATCCAAATACCTGAATGTGTAAAGCTGGTGGGGTACAAATGGGTATTTGCATGAAAACGAAATGAGAAAAATAAAATTGTGTGATACAAAGCATGCCTTGTCACACAAGAATTTTCACAAAGATCCAGTATTGAATATGAAGAAACATATTCTCCTGTGGTGGATGCAATCATGTTTAGATATCTTATTAGTTTGGCAATTCATGAAAAATTTGAAATGTGTCTAATATGGATGTTGTGACAACCTATTTATATGGCTCACTTGATACAGAAATCTATATGAAAATCCCTAAAGGATTTAACATGCCTAACACATATAAAGTTTTCAAAGAAAATTTTTCAATAAAACTATGTAAATCCTTGTATGGATTAAAGCAATCTGGGCGTATATGGTATAATCGGCTCAGTCAGTATCTCTTGAAAGAGGGTTTACAAAAATGATCCAATTTGTCCATGTGTTTTTATAAAAAGATCTAGATCAGAATTTGTGATAATTACTGTATATGTTGATGATATAAATATTATTGGAACTCCTGAAGAGCTCCAAAATACAATGAATTGTTTAAAGAAAGAATTTGAGATGAAAGACCTAGGTAAAGAATTTGAGATGAAAGACCAAAGTAAAATAAAATTTTGTATAGGTCTATAATTTGAGCACTTAACGCATGAAATTTTCATTCATCAATCAACTTCAACAGAAAAATTATTAAAGCGATTCTATATGGATAAAGCATTATTTCACCATCCATTGAGTACCCAATGGTCGTAGGATCGCTTGATGTGAAAAAGGATCATTTCCTTTCTCCGGAGAATGATGAAGAACTTCTTGGTCCCAAAGTACCACATCTAAGTGTTATAGGAGCATTAATGTATCTTGCTAATAATACATGATCTGATATAACATTTGCTGTAAGTTTGTTAGCAAGATTTAGTTCTTCTCTAACACGAAGCACGGGAATGGTGTTAAACATATATTTAGATATCTCCAAGAGACAATTGATATGGGTTTACTTTATTCAAATGAATCTAAATTACAATTAATTGGCTATGCAGATGTTAGATATTTATCTGACCCACATAAAAATTGATCTCAAATGGGTTATTTATTTACATGTGGAGATACAGCTATATCGTGGCGTTCAACAAAACAAACTTTAGCCGTTACTTCTTCAAATCATACAGAATTAATTGCTACACATGAGGCAAGTAGAGAATGTGTTTGGTTAAAGTCATTAATCCAACAGCTATATCTAGAAGATATGTAATTAATGTTAGAAGAGAAACTGCCAACAATAATATATGAAGATAATGCAGCATGCATAGCCCAATTAAAGAGAGGTTATATTAAAGGAGACAGAACGAAGCATATTTCTCCAAAGTTTTTCTACTCTCATGATCTTCAGAAAAATGGTAATATTGATATCCAACAGTTTCGCTCATGTGATACTCTAGCTAATTTATTCACAAAGACACTACCAACATCAATATTTGAGAAGATAATTTACAATATCGGAATGCGCTATCTCAAGGATATTAAATGAAATTTTCATGAAGGGGAGTAATAGTACACACTGTACTCTCTTTCCCTTGACCATGGTTTTGTCCTAATGGATTTTCTAGGCAAGGTTTTTAATGAAGCAGCATGCAAAAATGAACTACAAATTTTGTATACTCTTTTTCCTTTACTAGGTTTTTGTCCCACCGGGTTTTTCCTAGTAAGATTTCAACGAGGCACATGATCTAGTTATTACTGACATCCAAGGGGAGGGTTACAAATTCTATTGGTTGTGGATGTCTATACATGTATTTTAATTTTGATAAATTGTATTGAAAGTCTATCTATATTTAAGTATCTGATAACTGTAGATACAAATTACGTAATTTACATTACGTAACTTATGGGTTATTGTACTCTTATAAATATATCACTACATGAGGAATAAAATACAGACTGCCAAATTTTTCATTTTTCTTTTCTCTTTCTCTCTCAATTCTGTACATTTTTTTTTTATATATTTTTGTTTAAATTTTATAACACTTCAATCATTTATTTTAATTGTTTAGTGCATATGACTAATACAAATGTACAAGAGATCAAGACTTCCAACAACAAAATTTTCATTGAGAAGAAGTGTGTGAATTATTAAATCATTAGTTGCAAATATGTATCTTATTCCTCTTCCTGTGTGTCCACAGTATCAACTTCAAAATCATTCATTTAACTATTTCGTATCTGCAACTCCTCATCTGTATTATAGACAGAATTAAATTAGGTCTAATGAACTACAATTTAAATTTTTAGAACAACAGGGAGACTTGAATTTAGAAGTCTTGTCATACCAAAGCACTTTAGAACACATCTTCTAGCAGTATTTCAAATTACCTAAATCTGTACAAAGCAGCAAATGAAAAAGCCAAAAAATAAGTATGATACAAAAAGAAATTGAATATCAAGAATATTCGACTAGAAATCGGATGACTTTTATTTCTTGATGACAATCAACAATTTGCATCAGATTCTCATGAATCCTTATTAAACTAAAAATAATCACAGATATAACTAATTTTAGTACAATTCAAAGTAATTAGATAGACACATATAATCACAAATCATTTGGCAGATCATATACTCGGAGACATTTGAAGATACTACTTAAGAGGCAATCAATTTCTTACTGAAATATTAGAAGACGTAGCCAATTTAATGCTTGCAATATATAAACTCAAATAATATCAATTATTTTGACAAGTATTTCAAACGCCCATGTCATCCTAAAATTTGAAAAATTCAGGAAAAAAGAAAAGAAAAGAATTCTTTCACAAGAGATTTTGTGTAGTTAAAGGAAATCCTGATGCTGAAATTTCTTCGGTGGAGTTTGGTTCCCCTGACTTCATCAATCGAAGGAGTCAATCATGCTTGTACAAGTAGCTTTTGTTAGATTTAATACCAACTCTAATTTGATTTGGATGCAACGAAAGAAAATGAGGAGATTTGGGGATCGTGTTTTCTCTGTTGAGGTATTTTGGTAGAATCTTTTCTGGCTTTGCATTGTGTGGTTTCGTTGGTGATGGTTTCTTCACTACACTCACTATCTCACAATGCTTTTTTATTTTACCATTATATCCTTTCATATTTTTAACTTGAAGTTGTTTTGCATGATGTATGATGCTGCCCATCCAACGATAGAACAAGAGGTTTCAGCTGTTGTATGGTTGTGATTTATTTTGTGGCCTTATAGAAATAACAATTTTTTGCTTGGAATAATTGTCCGATTTTCTTAATAGAAAAAAAAAACATTACTAAGTTGGGAATACATTTCGTCTGGATGAGGCGTGATGATGCTCAAGATTAGCACATGACACATTTCCCAAGATTGTTCTAGAAATACTTATGTGATAGCCTCGTTAAGGGCAAACATGTAATTTACACGTAGGAACAGTTAGTGGAATATTGAACCATCTCCTCTCATGTATATCTATAAATAAGGGGTTTGGGTGTTAGGATTGTCACTTCTATTCCTATTGAAAGATTCTCTCAATACAATTTCTAAATTCTCTCTTTAGCTCTCTACTTTCTCTCTCTATAATTTCTAATTTATCATTTGGCACCGTTTGTGAGAAATGATAGATTTTCAACTTTTTCAACTACTTTCATCAGTTTTTCCTCTATCAGCTTTGTTTTGTGAGGATGAAGAACCGAGACACAAGACATACTACCAGCAAGGAAACCGAGACGAGCAACCCGTACCTTTTGCTGTAGAATGATGAGGCTGAAAATTTTAGAACATGCGACCGAAACTCAGTAGAAACAAAATGATATATTAAAGTATATTGTCGATAATTTTGAATACTTTAGAGCGTTCGTCAAGCAGTGTGAAAATCAAACTCCATCTGAGCGCTCAAATCGGGCTATCACACTATAAGCCGAGCAGCAGCAAATTTCAAGCCTAAGACCCGGGAAACAACCAGAAAATGTTATGAGTTCGAATGATCTCCGGCACAAAATCACAAAGTCGTGCTCAGATGAGCGATCTAACGAATTGCACTCAGCTATAAGCAAGCCAGAGAGATTATTGGAACATACCAGAATTGGTGCACAATCCTCGAAAAGCACCATACACAGAGGCCCTTATTCGGCTGTTTTAAATAGCTCGAGAAATAGAGCCTTGAGAACAAACCTAGGAGATTTTGAGAAAAACAATATGGTATTACATGCTTCCATTCAGACAGAAATAGATAGAGATCCATTTACGATCTCTATCAAGACCGAGCCTGTCCCGACACAGTTTAATTTGCTCGATCGCAAGTCTTGACCGATACAAGAGAGACTCTGATCCATCTGACCACTTACAGCATGTGGTGGCTGTCACAAGACTTTACGGCTATAGTGACACCATCCAGTGTAAATTGTTTGCTACTACACTCCGTGGACTAGTTCAGAAATGAGTCCAAGAGTTGCTGACAAACTCAATCACCACCTTCCATAAGCTAGCAAAATTCTTCCTTGGTCATTTCCGAAGCAAATCAGTGTTGCAGAAGAACACTTCACACCTCATGAACATTCGTCAAAGGTCCAACGAACCGCTCAACAAATTCGTGAACCACTTTAGTGACGAAGTGATCCAAATAAAAAATATTGATGAGAAAATTCTGATTGCTGCTTTCTACAGCGGCATCCGACCTGGAAGCTTCAACGCTAAATTATCTAAGAGGATACCAGACACATACTCCGAACTGTTGGAAAGGGCATCGGAGTTCATTCAGGATGAAGAGTCTAACAGGACGAAAAGAGAAATGTACGACTCTCAAAAGAAGAAGAGTCCAAGGACTCCGAACCTTTCATCCTCCAAAAAGCCAAAGGTGATGGATAGGCTGAACTATCCTAACAATAGGCCGTTAGCAAATTGAGTAGTCTAACCGAACAACAATATCGAGGCCTGACCTCCAAGGACGAGAGTCCTTCCAGACACGGATTTCACACTCCTCAACACATCAAGGAAGGAAATACTGTATCAAGTACAACATTTGGGGATCCTAGAGCCTATATCCAATGATGTCAGGGCCCAACCAAAAGGATAAATATAAGTACTGAGCGTTTCATGGCCAATATGGTCATGATACAGAGGCCTACAATCATTTAGCGGTCGGAATAGAAAAGGCCATTCAAGAAGGACACTTCTAGCAGTTCATCAGCCGAACTACTGTAGAATTTCAGACAAACGCCAACAACAGAGTGAATCAAGTGCAGTTCTGACCTTACCCATCTTGTCAGCCTAAAAGAAATGGGCAGAACAGGAACAATTCCCCAGCTCAAGAGTAGATTTGGTTGACATTGCCGGAGTGATGGATACCATAGATGGGGAGCCAACGATCGAGAACTACAGTAACGTAAGAAAGAAATATGTAAGAAACGTACCCCCAAGCGAGGATCGTGACAAACGCTTAAAACCATTCATGAGCCTTGAGTACACATTAGACGATCCTATCTCGAGCCATATGCCACACAATGACCTATTGTAATTCATGTACAAGTGGCTGGTTATGAGATACATCGAGTATTTATAGATACCAGGAATCAGCTGATATCATTTTTTGGGATGCATTGGGAGAAGTGCATATGGTCTCCTCCCTGATAAAGCCTTTCAAAACCCCTCTGGTAGGTTTCACAAGAGACTCGGTTATGCCAGAAGGTCAAATAATGCTTCCTCTAACTCTCAAAACTCTCCTGAAGCACAGGATTGCGATGACCAATTTCGGGATCGTCAAAAGGGATAGTTCCTCTAACATGATCCTTGGCCGACCCACACAATACACATATAGGATCTTTCCCTCTGTGTTCCATATTCTTATTGGAATTAAATTTATTTTGAGGGACGGATCTAAAGGTATAGTGATTAGGAACCAGCAGGAGGCTCGAGCCTGTTACATAATATCCTTGCGGTCCCAATCGCAGACCTTGTCTATTGCAAATAAAGCATTCTTGCAAACCTTTGACTCTCCATCCACTTCGGGCATTCCTAAAGAGCCAACGATTGACCCAAGTATGGAAGGAGAATATGCGAGGCCGCCAAGTAACACGTCAGAGATCTCGGAGTTACCCGAGCCTAAGGGGAAGGGCAAGGCCAAAATTGAACCTCAAGGTGAGGTGCCCATCAAAGAAATACTGCTGGACCTGAGCTTCCCAGATACAAAAATAAAAATTTGTATGATCCTTCTAGCAGAATTCAAAACTCTTTTCTTTAAACTTCTAACCGAGTGCAAGAACGTGTTTGCCTGGACTGTTGAGGACATGCCTTGTATTCCTCAAGAAATTATTGAGCATAAGCCTAGTGTAGATCTAGTGTACAAGCCAATGACAAGCAAAAGAAGCGCCTTTTCGGTCCATAGCGTATTTTAGTAATTGAAGTCGAGGTGGATAAACTCTCAGCAGCTAAAATCATTAGAAAAGTATTGTATCTAACCTGACTTTGTAATCCCGTCCTTGTAACCAAACAAGATTTGTCTTGGCGTATGTGCCAAGACTTTATTGATCTCAATAGAGCTTGTCGAAAGGACAATTACCCGTATTCTTGGATCGATACAGTAGTTGATTCTTTTGTTGGATTTTATATTTTATATTTCTTAGATGCATTTAAGGGGTACCACCAGATCTACATGGCAAGAGAAGATGAAGAGAAAACCTCCTTCATAACTGACCGAGGCACGTATTGCTACACTGCGATGCCCTTCAAATTAAAGAATGCGGGAGCCACATATCAAAGGCTCGTCAACAAAGCGTTCAAGTCCTAAATAGGATGAAATATGGATGATGACCTACAACCTTGGTTTTGACGATGACAAATGTACTCTAATAGTCTTAAGCTTAAGTTGTGCAATAATTCTAGTTTATTTGTTGTTAGCAGAGTTTTCAGACGAAGTGCATCGTCCGAACAGTATTATGTTTCTTGGACGCATAAGCTCGTCTGAACGAAATTACCATGGATGCAATGCACCGTCCGAAAGATAGGTAGAAAGCAAGATTTTGGAGCACCTACAACGGATGCACAAGCTCGTTCGAACGAATTTATCTCGATGCAATGCACCGTTTAAAGGGTTAGGCAGAGGATAAGATTTTGAGGCACCAGCAACGAATGCATCTAACTGTCCAAAGAAAATCTCATCGGACGTGGCTAAATATCCAGAGAAAAAGCAACCTTGGTTAAACACCAAACCTTTCGAACACACTATACCGTTTGATGACTGAACTCATCAATACACCTGGTTCGGACGAAGAAACATATGCAATCTCGGCCGTCCAAACAGCATCCTCAACTCCTTGATATTTCAGATCGGGCGATTGTTCGGACGCTTAATAATAACCTCAGATGTTACATCCGAAACCCATAACAGTTAGTTTTTCAGCATTTATTATCTAGCCGTTAGGAGGTGGTTAGGAGTTGATTTATTGGACCTATAAATGCCAACCCTTCTGTATTATGTTTCATCAACTTACACATTGAATACAAGCAAATAGAAAGGCAATTTGAGTGTAAATTAGCACTTTAGTGATATTGTATTAGTGTGTACTTAAGAGTGATATTCAAAAATATTGAGTGGAGTGATAATCTTGTACAAAAGTGAGGTTTAGTGTAAAATTCTTGGCTAAACTAAAGAGAAATAGTGTGAGCAAGGGTGATCCTACTTTGTGTACATTTGAGATTATTGGCTCACCAAATTTGAAAGAACGTCTTAGTGGATTACTGCTCCAAGCTAGCTAACTTGGATGTGCTGTTTGTTTAATCTCTCTGTTAATTCATTCTATTCATTTTATACTTAATTGCTTATATTTTTATCATCTTACTTGTCAAATGCATGAAATTTGAATTGAGCAGGATTATTTCCAAGGTAATTTCTAGAAACCTAATTCACCCCTTCCTAGTTCTTGGGACTAACAATTGGTATCAGAGCATTGGTCTCTTTATTTTGCTTAAATTTTATTTGAGTAAAGATCCTTTATGGCAACCAATAATGTTTTATTCTTTGAAGGTCAATCTATCACTAGACCCTCTATGTTTAACGGGGTAAACTTTATTAGTTGGAAAGATAGAATGAAAATCTTTTTGCAATCTATTAATATTGACTTGTGGTATATAATAAATGAAGCTCCTTTCAATGCCACCATTGTTGATGATTATACAAATAAAAGAAGAGAAAAAACAAGGGATGAACTCACTCCACCAGACAAGGCAAATTTGACCTTAAATGCCAAAGCCATGAATGTACTATACAATGCCTTGGATGATAACGAATCACCTCGTGTCAAAGGATGCGTTCGGCCAAACAAATTTGGGACAAATTAAAAGAATTTCATGAAGGAAGCAATGATGTTAATAAATAAATCAGACAGAGAAATCTGTACTTGCTGCTAAGTATGAATCCTTCAACATGGAACCACATGAAACATTGATAAAATGTATTGTAGATCAATGATATCATCAAGGATCTTGAAGCCTTAGGGAATGAAAATTCTTTGAGTGAGAATAATAGAAAAATCTTAAATGCACTCTCAGAAGAATGGGAGGCAAAGACTATTGCCATAGAGGAAGCAAAGAGCTTAAAATTCCATGCCATTGAGTCATTGATAAATTTCCTCACTTCATATGAATTGAAACTCAAAGCCAAAGTGGTGGATGATGAGGAAGCAAGACCAAAGAGAAACATAGCCTTGAAGACCCCACAAGAAGAAGATGAAAGTTGCCCCTTCAATTTAGAAGATGAAGATCTTGATGAAGGTAATCTTGCACTCATCACTAAAGAATTCCTCAAACACTACATCAACAAACGGAGAATGAGAAAAGGAGGAGCAAGCAACTCAAATAATTTCAAAGGGAAGACCAAGCTGGAAATTCAAGGAAGCAAAATGAAAAATGCTTTGAATGTGGTCAACCCGGACACTTTACAAATGAGCATTCCTCTAAGAAGAAGAATGAATGAAGGAAACTTCGCTTCAATAACTTTCATAATTACTTGGGATGATTGCAACTCCGAAGGAGAAGTTGAAGAAGAGATGGAATCAGCACAAACGGCCTTATGGCCATTGGTGATGAAAAGGTAACTTCTGCTTATGATTCTAATGATGAAAATGACGATAATGATCTTGAAGCCTTCATTTTAAAATTGCATGATAGCTTAAAGGAATAATATGCTAGAAATAAGGAGTTTGTCAAAAAATCAAATTCTTTATTGAATGCTAACTCTATACTTGTGAATGAAAACAATAGGCTATCACAAGAAAACGTTGAGTTGAAGAAAAGAATGCATGTGAAAACAAGGATCAAGGAAGAACAAGCCTCCTTGAAGAAAAGATTGGATGATTTGAATGTTCTCTTGCATAGAAAAAAGGAAAATATTGTTGATATGAAAAAGAATAGAAATGTATTGATCAACAAGAATTTTGTCACTTTTAGAATGGATGATTTATGTTTTGTAAAATCGAAATCTTCTTTATATTGAAATAAGAATATTATTTGCAACTAATGCCAACAATATGGATATGTGAAAAATAATTGCTATGTCAATAGAAATGAAAAACTTGGAATGAATATAGTATGGATTTGTAGTCATTTTACTAGCTTTTATGGACCCAAGAAAATGTGGGTACCAAAAGTTATTACTTAATTTCTTGTGTAGGTAATGAACATCACCAAAAATACCAAATGGTTCATATATAGTAGCTGCTCAAGGCATATGACTGGTGATGCATCTCTCTTCACCAAACTCATATCCAAAAATAGTGGAAATGTGATAAAAATCTATATGTATTCTTCACCAAGTATGAATGTTTAATTCTTGATAAGAATTTTTCTATTTTATTTAAAGGTTTTAGACACAATGATGTTTACGTGATTTATTTTGGGGATAACTTCGGTTGTAGAAGTGTAAAATATCTAACCACCTCCATAGATGATCCTTAGCTCTGGCATAGAAGGTTTTGTCATTTCAACATGGATTTAATTGAAAATCTTGCTAAAAAGGAGTTGGTAAGAGGTTTGCCAAAACTAAAGTTTGTTAAAAACAAAATTTGTAATGCATGCCAATTTTGTAAACAAGTCAAAGTTTCGTTTAAACCAAAAAATTGTGTGTCTACTTATAAACCTTTAGAATTATTGCATATGAACTTGTTTGGTCCAACTCAACATGCTAGTCTTGGTGGTAGTAAATATGCTTTGGTAATTGTTGATGACTCTTCTAGGTATACTTGAGTACTATTTCTTGTTCACAAAAATGAAGCCTTTGAGAATGTCGTAAAATTGTTTTCCAAAATATAAAATTTGCTGAATTTGAAAATTGTTCGTTTGAGAAGTGATAATGGAGCTGAATTTAAATTTGGAGGTTTTTCCGAATTTTGTGAACACAATGGTATTTCGCATGAATTTTCGGTTGTTAGAGTACCTCAACAAAATGGTGTTATTAAAAAAAAAATAGAACATTTCAAGAGGCCGCTAGAACCATGGTTAGTGTGTGTGATTTACCAAAATATTTTTAGGCCGAAGTCATTAACACAGCTTGTTATGTTATGAATTGAATTCTTTTGAGACCTATTTTAAACAAAACATCTTATGAACTCTTGTTTTGCAAAAAACTCGTTGTGAGCTATTTCAAAGTTTTTGGTTGTAAATACTTTATTTTAAAATCAAAGAAAATCTTGGAAAATTTGACAAGAAATTGGATGAAGGAATTTTCTTAGGATATTCTAGTGAAAAGAAAACATCCCGAGTATACAATAAAAGAACTCTTTTAATTGAAGAAGTTGTGCATGTTACGTTTGATGAGGCTAATGATATTATTTCAAAGAATGTTTGTGAAGATGAAGATGTAGGTATACAAAAGGACTTGAGAAGCTCACTATACATGAAGAACATCAAGTAGACCAAGACAAGTAATGAGGACGACACTCATCACTTGGATGAAGGAGAAAAAAATGAAGATTATCCCAAAGATCTTCATAGAGCTTGGAGATTTGTCTCAAGTCACCCTTAAGAATTGATCATAGGTGATCTGCTCGATGGGGGTAAAAACTCGTTCTTGTAAACTTTTGAATAATAATTGTGCCTTACTTTCTCGCATTGAATCTAAATTTTGGATGATGCCTTGAATGAACAATCTTGGATTTTTGCTATGCAAGAGGAACTTAGTCAATTCGAGAAAAACAATATGTGGACCTTGGTTGAAAGACCCTTAATTCATCCTATGATAGGAACAAAATGGGTTTTTAGAAATAAATTAAATGATAAAGGTGAGATAATTAGAAATAAAACTAGACTTGTTACAAAGGGATATGCTCAAGAAGAAGGAATCACTTAGCATTCCTACTTCCTCCTCATAGTCGATTTTGGAAGAAGACATGTGGCCTAGGCATTCAATTCACACGGCTACATTTCTTCTCAGTCACAATAGTCTTGTCCGCTTAGTAGACTTTATAAGGCCATAATACAAACCCAACCTTCAAGAAAGCCTGACTAACCTTTTTGGCACCTAGTGACTCCGGACACATTTGATTCCCAAAACCACAGTCATTCAATAGGATTTGGAAGATATGTTTTTAGATACCACTACCCAATTACAACCTGTTTTTGCTTAATGGATACAAAACACTCACGTTTTAGCACTTGGTGCAACAAGTACCAGTTTAACTTGAGAAGGTGATGATTTAGTAGTGGTAGGTGGCAAAGTGGTTTTGAGGCTCTCCGCTTTTTCTTTTCACTAGCGATTGGCGTTCCTTTCTTCCCATTCTGCCATGATCAAACAAGCTATGGTTGACCAGGTCAGTCGATTTCACGTTTTCAAACAAGACCTTTTTTACACTTGTAGGTTGATTATTTGCTAGTTTGGTGCATTCAGAAGATTTTTTTTCATCCTCATTTGCTACTAACAAATAATATATATTACTTTAATAATCAATTTGATTAACTACAAGTTTTATATTTTTACTTGTGTCTAATGATTAATTTTAGATTAAATATAATTTTAATATAAACAACGTATATTATATTTTATTATAATGCGAGTTTAATGAATTACTAATACTAAAATAAATGAATAAACAAATTACAACATAAAAGAATGAGTTAATGAAATTAAAAAATTTATTCTAAGTCTACAAATAAAAATTATGTGTATAGAGCCCTTCAGGCTTGAGTTGACATGATTTGGCTGAGATTACCATACCCCTTGTGTTAGATAGTTGTAATATGTTATTATGTTTTACTATCATTACGTCAAAAATTAAGGATCTCACATGAGTTATCATTCTATAATTTTTATTATATTAGGACTAATTTTTAATTTTTTTTGACTCAATACTTTGTTTTGTTGGTTTATTTTTTAACTATATTACTAATAGTTAATAACAAATTACATATTACAATAAAAATATTTGTTGTATGTGTAATACAAATTACATATAATATAGAATAAATTATTTAGACAAATAATTTATTTAGAGTGGCATAATTATTTAGCAGTATGAGTATTAAATTGGCCCATCTAAGTGATAACTTTTTCGATAGAAGTTATTAGAGGGGGTACTCTATCAAATAAAATTATTTGGGACATCTTGCAACTTTTGTAAAAGTTCAAGGTAACATTTTGCTTAAACAACCGATACTCTTTGGATGGAAGTTAGTTAAAAGATACAATTTATCTGTTAAAATTGTTGAGGGAGCATTTTGCAACTCCGATAAAAGTTGGAAGGGATATTTTACTTTTTAGCTATATACAAGTGGACTTCGTGTAACAGTACTACCAAGCCTTAAAGTAAATGAATTCATTCTTCTTCGGAGGGAAAAAAAATAAAAAGAAAATATATGATCTTTCGTGCAGGATAATAGTAATTTCCAATATCCTGGATCAAACGAACCCAAGGCAGTAGCTTTGCAGAGCTGAGTAATTTCACGTATGGACAGATCTATTGAAAATAGGGGTTCTTATTTTCAGCAAATCAATGGTTGTGAAAGGCGACTCTGCATCCACCCACCAAAGATTTTTTCATGTTTCGCCTCTTCGTTACTGAAAAACATTTTATAAGATTTTTTTAAAGTTAATAAAAAAAAAAAAAAACCTCTTTTCAAATCTTCATAATCTATTTTTGTCTTTTGCCTTTTCCTTTTATGTTGATAATCCAATAATATATGGCGTTAATTATATTTACTTTCCTTGAATTTTAACCAAATTACCAATCAAACCCTGACAAATTTACAAACACTTCCTTCAAAATCATAAACTTATACCACATACCACCCTAACGTTAGTTGACTAACATTGACAGCTGAGAAAAAACAATGTTTGTCATTGCAAAAAACCCGCATATTCTCCTTCCCTATCTTCTGACGCGCAACTAGCCCCAGCCATCTAACCTTCCCCGCACAACCATTATCACCACCTGCCATCCCCTTCTTTCTTCCTTGATTATGCTGCCTTTCCTTTTTCTTTTAGCAGTAATTTACTTATTTTTCTTATCTTTTCTTCATCATTTTTTTGTTGGCAGTCACCATTATTTTATTTTCTCAACTCTCACCTGAGCACACTTACAATAGGACAAAAACCAACAAAATGGCACAAAAATAATTGAGAATTTTAAACATTTATTTTAAGATTTTGATTTTAATATTTTAACAAACACCTTATATATTTGAACAATAGCATGTATCTTTATCATATGTTGATTATGGCTGAACCCAAAAAATTTCAGTCAACAGAGAAGTCATCATCATGTGGTGGTGTAGAGAGCTAGAAATTGCAGAGGATCACCCCACACTTTGCATACGGCAAGCCATACAAACACCTCCAACAACCAGAAATCAAGGAGCTCACAACAATAGAGAAAAACTCTATTTTGCTTTTCACCAGGTTGCTTTTCTCCCATCTTCATCTTCACTAGCACCCCCTTTACCATCTTGCTCTCAACATCTCCATATTGCCCGTATCTGGGAGGTAGGAGCAAAAGGGTGCGGGTAGGGGTAGGGGTAAGGGTAGGGGTAGGGGTAGGGGTGGTGGCGGGAAAGGGGGTGGAGGAAGAGTTCTAGTTGTACAGATTTGACAGTTTTAAGACGGGCAACTTTATTGAGTGGCTTGAGGGCGGAAGTTTTGAGGGGGCAGGGGAGAGTGGGAGTTTGGTTATATCTCTAATTAGGCTTCGTGGGTATTTTGGCAAAGCTAATATGAATTTGTGGGTATTGTGGTGTTTTCACTACTTCTATTAAAGGGGTTTACCAGAATTGACTTAGAAGGGGATATTTGTAATTTTGTCAAATTTCAGAGTTTGATTGATAATTTGATGAAAAATTTCTGAAACTGTGCTCGTTTTCAAAATTATTTTTTTTTTATGCTGATTGGAAAAATGAATTCTGGGAGAAGCGAACTCGCATTCACAGAATGCGAGTTCCTTGATCTCGCATTCACCGAATGCGAGTTCCTTGATCTCGCATTCACCGAATGCGCGTCTAAAAGCTCAATCATTATTTAAAAAAAAAAAAAAAAAATTTCCCAAACCTCGCATTCGGTGAATGCGAGGTCAGACGACCTTATATTCTGCGAGGCTTCGGCCTCACAGAATATAATTCTGCCTCCTATTTTTGCAGAAACCCTTCTTCTTCCTCCTCCTCCTCGTGTGCTCCTTCTCCTCCTCCACATCACCACCATCTCTTTTTCCCCCCCTCTACAACAACCACATCTCCATTCCACCACCACCACCGCCAGTGCCACCGCCACCCACCACCAACATATTCAAGGTAAATTAAATTTTTTTATTTTGTTCAATAATTTTAATTAATTTATTTTTTTAATTTTTTTTAAATAATTAATTTTGTTAATGTAAATGTTTTAGAAAAATGTTTTGTGATGGTAGCTTATATTTTTTATATTTTTGTGTTTTAGTGTAATAATATGCTGCTTTGATTATATCTTCTGTTCTGTCTAAATATTTAGAGAGAATGATCTTTGGCTTGGGATATATGTTGTATGTGGTTGTTTATTGGTTTCTCTTGATTACGGTGAAATTTGTGATTATGTTGTTTATTATACTGAAATTGTGGGATGTTATTGCATTGTTTGTAGCCCTTGTCGGGCATATATTACTTGTAACCCTTGTCGGGTTATTGCATTGGTTGTAACCCTTGTTGGGCATGTATTACTTGTAAGTGTTGCCGATTTGTTGTGTTGTTTGTAACCCTTATCGAGTATGACCGATGTAAGAGGGAATCTTCAAGATATAGTCTGTCGAATTTTTTTTAAAAAAAAAACATATTCTGTATCCAAAATTAGGGTCTAAACATGTTACATTCTTACAGAAAAATGACATTTGATAGACCCCGTCACATTCTCCTTTATTGGGGAGGAGAAATAACCTATGAAGGCCGTACTATGTCCTACCGGCCAATGGTGTGCAAGAAACTATTCCGAATAAAGCAACGGATTAGGTTTGTTGAGTTAGTTGACAAGATATACAAATTCATGGAGGTTGATAGGGAGCAGTTGAAATTAGAATATTTTGTACAGGAATATAGTTAGTTGTGGTGTTTACTTTGGCATTCCATTGACAGATGATGATGGTATGGGTGGTATTTTTGATTTTTTTGATGCCGATCCTACTTTTTGTGCTGAGTTGTTTATCGAGACAGAGGAAATTCTCCACGTACCTGTAACCAACAATCTAGGAGTGTATGGTATGGGGCCAATGATGTCTCTCATGCATTCGACCATGGACGACCAGCCGCTGCAGTCCAATGCGTGGAGTATCTTTGAACATCCTTGGTTGTTTGAGTTTTACAACCCAACTTGTTCATTTTCAATGTCAGACTCAATGCAATCTGATCAATCTATTGGCGCGCAGGGTAATAGAGACACCACAGCAGGTGAAGGCCCAAGTACCATGCAATATCAACTTATGGAGAAAGGTCTCGTATATGAGGGTTTGACAGATGATAATGCTAATAGTGACTCGTCATGGCATGCATTAGGCAAGGATTACGAGTCAGGGTCACACTCTGAAGATTATATCAGATGATGATTCTGACGAGGATTTGTGGACAAATAACGATGAATGTCAGACATAAGAGAATGTTCCTGCTTATCAACCCAGGGGAATGGCTTTTTTCAATGATATTGGTAACTACGGTGATTACCATCCCATGGACCGCAGTGATAAAGATGGGCTGGTTTATTGGAATGAAGAAAAAAATGATATTCGGTTGCACATGTACTTTGAAAGCAAGGAGCAAGTTAGTAAGGCAGTTAGAATGTGGTCTATAGCTCAAAAATGAGAATTCAAAGTCATAGAGAGCCGAAAGAGGACATGGGCGACTAAATGCAAGACTGCGTCCTCCGGTAGATTAGCTCCCGGAGATTGTGATTGGAGTATTCGGGTACGTGGAAATGAATCTCTTACTGTGTGGAAGGTCACGAAATGGGTAAAAGATCACGTATATCTCGGTGAAATATCCGGTAATAACAACAGAAATCTTACATCTACAGTCATTGCTAACCAAATTATGCACTTAATTGACCTACCATAAAATGATCCTGGGCACAAGGTCAAACAAATTCAGGCATATGTTAAGAACAGTTTCAAGGTTGACATCATTTACAAGAAAGTTTGGTATGCTCGCAGGAAAACGATTGTGCTTGAATATGGAAGTGGGGCATCTAATTTTCAACAATTACCCCAATACGTTGAAGAAGTACTATGCTCCAATCCCCAAACTATGGTGCAATGGCTACATCATCCCAACAATAGCGAGGTTGTGAAAATTTTCAAATACATCTTCTGGGCATTTCGGCCATCGATTAATGCATTCCACATGTGTAGACCTGTCCTATCTGTTGATTATACACATCTGGATGTGTATAAATTACTTATTGCCGTCGCTTTGGATGCTAACAATCAGATTTTACCTGTTGCGTATGCAATTGTTGATGAGAAAACAATACAAAGTTGGGGTTGGTTCATGGAGCAGTTGAGACACCATGTTGTACGTGACTTGGAGGCTGTTTGTATAATATCTGACCGGATCATTGTGGCATTCTGCATGCTATGAGTGAGTCCCTTTTATGGCAGGAACCATTTGCATATCATAGATTCTGTCTGCGTTACGTTCGGAGTAATTTGATGACCAAATACAAGAATGTAAAAGTGAAGAAGTTGTGTTGGTCTCTTGGTGTCAAGATACAGATGCGGAAATGGAATAAGCACCAACAAACGATACAGCTTCAACATCCAGAGGCTTGGAGATATCTGGCCGATATTGGCCTTGACCGTTGGTGCCTTGCTCACGATGGAAATCGTAGGTGGTGAATACACGGTACAAATTCTTCTGAGAGCTACAATAACGTCTTGCGCGGAGTTAGACTACTTCCGATAAAGACTATAATTGATAGTACATTCTATTTTTTCGTCAAATTATTTGTTGATAATATTGCACGGGGTGAACATTATCGCACATCAATTACACCAAAGAATTGGAAAAGGTTGTTGACAGCAGACAAAAAAGGTGGAGGACACACAGTCATGGTTTTTGATCATCCTCCTCAGGACCTGTATCTTCTACTGGTGTCTATAGAATTAAAACACCTCATCGTGTGACTGGTCGTGGTGGCAATGTACAAACTGTCAATTATGTACAGCAGACATGTAGTTGTGGTAAGTGGCAAATGTACAGGTTCCCATGTTCGCATGTGTTGGCAGTTTGCAGGCATAAGGGTGATGAACCAACGCGAATGCTTGCGGACCATTACACCACTCGCATATGTCGAGACTAGTACAGCGTTAGTAGATTTGTTCTGCAATCTAATCCAGATGAGTTGCCTCCTATTCAGTGGCAGTTACGTGGTGATGACAGTATGTTCGTAGAACGCAGGGCAGGCCGTGTACGTGCGAGGCGCATCCGAAACGAGATGGATATTAGGGATCCCCATGAACCCAGAAGCTGTACGAATTGTCATGAACAGGGACATAATCGTAGGAGTTGCCCTTCGCGACAACAATGATTTATCTTTTGTATTGTATTGTTTACGTACTTATTGTATTCTATGAATGTAGTTTGTTTTTAATACGTCTGTATTCGTTTATCAAAAAATATTATATTATCAAAAAATATTGTATTATCAAAAAATGTTTGTCTGATCATTGATAAATATTTGGTATATATGTTTTGTTAAACTGTTTAATTAAACATGTTTACATTGGATTTGATATTTATCAATGTGTATTGCAGGTGGGATGTTGGATTTGATGTGCACAATGCTCCTCGTCTTGTTTTATCTATTTTTCGAGATCAGTTGCATACTTTGCGACCCAATGAGGTACATCCGTCGATTATATTTCTTTTGCACTTTGTCGTCCTCGTATTTCGTTTATTTACTAACTTTTTGTCGACTTGTTTGGTATTAGTTTATATGGCAGCCATTCTCTGATGAGCTACTTGATATGCTTCCCCATTACTTCACTGCTGGTCGTGACATATGGCGTGCAGTTACTTATTTGATATGTTGGGAGATCGTGGAATGTGTATACAATAATCAAGGTGCACTTCATTTGATAGACCGCCGTGGTCGGGCGAACAATGATTGGGAGTTGACCCAATGACAATATATAGATATTTGGGGCGCAAGCACGGATACAGTTGAGGTTGGTCTCTCATGTGTTGATACTACACATGCATCGGGTGATTACATGCAATGGTACCGACCGAGGACGGTGATGTACATATCCAATCCTAGTCAACGCCCTACTTTTCCAGAAGGGTACCACGGCGATGGTGCACGTGCATTATCTAGTAAGTAATTATTCATTTTTCTTATTATTTTTCTTTTCAAATGACTTTAGTAAAACTAATTTTAACATAGATGGATTCCATGGCTAGATTGTACTACATGTCATTAGACAACTTGACTGAGGATGATACTCTTGATACTAGTACTTGGGCACAATCACTACATGACTCGTCTTGACACATAGTCATGTTAATATACCATTTTTCTCCCCTGTCCGTCGAAAACCTAGAGAGTGTGGTACATGTATTTGGTCATCTACATGTCTGCTGTACATAATTGACAGTTTGTACATTGCCACCACTGTCTCTTATACACATCTAGATGTGTATTTTAAATAATGATTTTCATAATTTGATCAAACTTTAGGAAAGATAAATATAATTAAACCTCAATACATAAAACACAAACGATAGTGATTAATATTATTTTTAACATATTGTATCCGTCCCATTTTATTGGCATGGTCAAACTTACACATAGTTTAAAAAAAATTGATATTTGACCCACTAGTAAGATGTTTTTTTCATAATTGTCCTTCAATTAAGACACAAAAATTGCTAGTTGATTTTGGAGTTTCAAATTTTGAAATGGCTTGTGAGAACAATTAATGATGAAACATGAATTTAATGCTATGTCTTTGGAATTTACATGAACGGTAAAATAGGTCAAATGACCTTTAAAAATTTGTCATTTTAAGGGGTGACAAATAATTTGAGACAAACAAAAATAGAAAGAATGATATATAAAATAGGACGGAGAGAGTACCTTTATTTTAAATCTTCTCTTCCTGTATCTCTTAATGACTCGAATTCGTGACCCATATGTCATAAATGATTGTCAACATAACCTTAATAAAACATGTAACAACCTATATTATACTAACTTTCTTTCCAAATCTCCACTTCCAAGCTTGATCCTTATCAATTATTTTTTCTTCTTATTTTTAGTAACTTAAATTTCAATAAAATATTTTTTTTGAAAAAAAAAATATATACAAGTTCCTGAACAAACATAATTTAGTAGTATGTTATATACAACTTTGTGATTAGTTAAGTGTGCCAAAATTATTAGGCGTAAAATCCTAAAATAACTCATTAGTTGTCAAATATGGGTTTTAAAATGCTGCAACGTACTTTAACTGTATGTAGAACTTGCATCTAGTATCAGTTCTTTATTTTATTGTTAGAACGGAGCAACTTGTTAGAATCACAAGGAGTATATGCCATTGGGATTACATGGGAGATTGTTAGAATAATATCAATTGGTGTGCATGACGAGGAAGATGTTGATTAGGCTACTTGCATATTTAGGAGCGATATAGAATTAATTCTGGTTAGTTTTACGCGTATTTTGATATTTATTTTTCATTATTATAATACAAGAAAAATATTATCTTTATTCCATTTAAATTAGTGAAACAAAACATTAAAGTACGCCCCAAATCATTAACTAGATATAATCTATACTACTCTATATAAAGAGACAATCCTAATTGGTCTAGTCTTGTCTATTTTTTTTTTTTTTTAAATCAACCTTTTAACAATAAAAAGTTTTAATTTCAAAAAATAAAAAAATACCACTCCTTTAAAAAAATAAAACTACCCATCTCCTCCAACTTACATATTTACAGTTTTAAAATGTACTTTACAGAATTTGAAATAGATAAATAGTTACTTACCCATCTAAAATTAATTTATACAAAAATCATGTAAAACTAACTTATGAAAAATTGGTCCTAGATGAATTTATTTTTTCTATTGCACACACAATTGAGTGTTCCTCTTATTACTAGTATCATTTAAAAAAATAAAAAATAAATAAAAAAAGGTACTTGGAATAACATCTGTCAAATTCCAATCAAGTTGAAGAGCTTGAAAATTGTCGCTTGCACATGCAGTCTTCATGTCATTTTCCATCTTGTGACATTTTCAAGCTAAATTAAAATAATAGTTGCAACCAACATGTCTAGTTGATTTCTTCCAATACCCCAGAAATTTTCGGTGCGTAATGCTATTCAACAACTAACTTCTGTGCTCGATGACAGAAAGCAAAACATAATACCATCCTGAAGTATTATGCCGTGAAAAATTGGTATTCTATCATTTGACAACAGTTTCGCAACACAAATGAAAAGGTTCAGCATTGCGTTGAAGCAAGCATGCTATAACATCAGGCTGGCTCATAAAGTCCTAACATGTGGCCATCAAAACACCTCATAGCGGCAACCTGCCATAACCACCAAGACACTAACCTGTCACCAAATATTTGTGATATAAACCTGAAAAAAAATTGATAAAAATCATTTCTTAGCTACGAATACATATGCAGCAACTCAGAAGTCGGTTTACCTTTCCATGAATCTCATATTTGATTGGACCATCCAACTCTGCACCAAGAGCCATTAGTTTTGTTACTGTACATGTGATGCTGCTAATGTCAGTTACCGTGAACGATAAGAGTGACGAGTAACCCTTCTGCAAATGGTCACTGTAAAACTAGGGTCAGCTGCCACTAAACTTCACTACAGAGGAAAATCATGAACAGGAAAGACAGTATATGGGGAATATGTCCGAAGCTCAAAAATATACGCAGTGATGGAAACACTCAATTACATCAATACACGAAATGAAACCAAAAGAATATCATACTTCTAAGTTTTGCAGATAAGGAAATGACAGTTTGAATCAATCTTTGAAACAGCATGGCATCCTCCTCCAGGTAAGTAGATAGCAAATAAAGGTCAACCAGCAAAGTGATGCAGAAGCATATTAGATGTTGCATTTGCTGTTGTTTATAAGCTGTTTATTCACATGTTTTTCTACTGCTTCTGGATTCTGTGGTACCAAGCGTTTCAGTATTGTTGTCTTTGGTCTCTTTAGGGCAACAATGTATACAGAGTCCTATAAGTACTCTTTTTCAGCAGCAGCTGGCTGCTGCACTAGTTTTTCTGATAATTTTTATTCACTCTATAGTTGTGTTTAACTCACGTGGGTTCTCATATACCCTAGAGCTCCTACATATTTTAGTGTTATTCCCTTCATCAATCTAAGTTACTTTGTGCTATTAGCTAAAGCTACCTCTATTTCTGCACCACAAAGAGATGCACAAACCAACTTAATTGCTATCACTTTCAGGAGGAAACTATGTTATCATTGAAAAATTGGTGCCAACTCCTAATCATAACCTAAAATTATAATATTATCTTCTTTCATTGCTAAATGCTCGCTGGAGTAAAACATCAATTAAACTGATATATAAAAAGCTGCATCTTGATCTAGCAACAGGTCAAGACAATGCACAAGTGAAAGTATCTTTCAAAGGCACTTATCTGTTATCTCATAAAATGAAATAGTATGTTATATTTTCGTTTAGCAAACTCTATTGAGGTTTGCAGTGAGCCAGAGAAGTCTTCATTTTTTGAAAGCATAAGCAAATCGTGAATCTTGTATTGATGCTAAGATTCACATTATAAGATCTACTTCAAACCAAAAGCTTGAAGAGTAATGATAATCTTTCCCACCATTAACCTGCTTTATCTGAGAAGCTCAGATGAATGATATTCAACGCACTTTTTTGTACCATCATCTATGACCAAAATTGTTAAGTCTTTTCCAAAGACTGCATACTACCATTAAACTCTTGCAGGATTGGATAACATAGTGATCACCGATATTCTATGTTAGATAGCAGAATCATCATTACTCAATCATACATATCCCAAAAGTGCTATTCACCTTTGAGGCAGGAAGCAAGTAATGAAAGAAAGTGTGCTCTCTTTGATACTTGATTAAGATTACCCATGAAGCTTCATAATATGACCAAAACTTGAAGAATTCTCCTCAACAGAATTGCATCAAACTCGTAGTTAGGAATGGCAGTTTCACATGTAATTGAGCCTAATTAACAACTCATCCCCCTCAGGGAAAATAAAAAGGGATTTACAAATTATATTATGACCATAACATCTAAAAGTAATAAAAATTTAAACAGTAGTCATTATATAGGCTTCAGTTATAGGCATGAACAAGTATGGATTCGCCAGTTTTTTATAAATTAAAAAAATAAACAAAAAATATGGAAGAAACATGATGAAGAGACTAGCATAAAAAGAGAGACCTAGAAGTGGGAGAGTACATAAGTGCAAGCTTGAGAGGGCCTGGTTGGAGTTCAAGTTCAGCCCAGCGAAGAGTACAAACGTTGACAGTGAAGCCCAATCCCTCTGAGTAGAGCTTTGCTGCTTTTGGCACGTCCTTGTGTAGCTGCAGTACCCATCTCAATGAAGCTGCCATTATCTTACTCTCTTGTGGAATGATAAGTAGTAGAGGGTACACAAGTTATTGCCTTTTGAAGGAGAGGCAATTGTCACCCTACTTTAATCATCCATCGACCTACTAATCAAAGAGATACCATCTTTCAACCAGAGCCATTTCTTTAGACTAATCAATGATGTCAATATCTTAATCAATATATCAGAGAAATGTTTCCTTGCAATACTTGCAGTAAATTTGACTGTCAAAATGCATACAAAGAATAGCACTTATGGAGCACATCAAGTCTCAAAACAACTAGCGGCATCCACATAAAGTTCCTCAACTTATAATTCTGAAGGTTCGTTGTTTTCAGATCTTCAACAACCAATAAGTTACAAGATTCAATACAACCAAACATTAGATGAAAAAGTATACAAAATGCCATGAATTGGATCATCAAATGAAAGCACCTAGTTGTTCTCCTCCACTGATGTATAAGATACAGCCCAGTGGAACCTCTATCAGTTACTTTATCAACCAACGCAAAGTAGAGACGACAAGGAGACAAAAATTCTCAAAGAGAGATGCCATATATCCAAAACCATGCAGATATAGACTCGGATGTTTCTCCACAGCTTCACTTAAACTAAGCTAATCAGCTCCCTTTTTAAATGACCCTGATTTATGCCAAGACATTTCATTTTAAAAGACACCACACCAGAATCAAAGGCAACTTGGGAATACCCTCATTGGTCCCCCTAACACAGTAATTTTCTTAACATCCAAGAATGCTCTACCATGGTACATCTACATTCAAACACACAAAATTGGATTAAATATATAAACGCGATCCACGACAATACCAAAGAAAAGATGTTTGCTGCATTTGAATTGCTGGAGATACAGCTAAAAAGCTCCTATGGCACGTTAACCACTAAACCACCAAATAATCTTACGACGCAAAGGGACAAAACAAGCGATTTTGCTACACAATTTTCTCCTCTATGCATAGCTAATTGATAGTGGTTGGAAGATTGACAAATAAGAATACCAAACAATAAAGCAGGTACATACTAAAATTAATAACCATGTCTTAGAAAACTACAATCGGGTACATACATCTTGTTCAATACGTGTAACTTTTCACCGGAGAATTCATAGTGGGTTGCATCTCCCATATGCCAACGTAGCATATAAACCCATGAAAGCCATAAAATAAACATCAAATTCAGGAGTCAAACACATGGACCAGATACAAACATCTGACCAAAATTAGAAGATAACAATATACACAATTGTTAAGATACCAAAATCCCATTTTACAATGGTTTAAGATAGAAATATATGACACTAAATACCCAAAAGAACAACCTTTTCCCAATAGAATTGACCAAAATTATAGAGCTATTGCATTATGACACAATAAATAGATAAATAAATTCAGAACAATTAGAGTTTCTACAAACAATATATCCAAGAAATTTGGAAAGGGATCGAGCAGAAAAGGCTCACCTTTAAGAAAGGGAAATAGCTGAGGAATGGGAGAAGGGGAGAGAGACTGCTGGAGGAAGTGGAAAATGAAACAAAGCCTTTCGGGTTATGATGTATTTTGCTCCAAATGGCTTTTTTGTTTTTTATTCTAATGTGGTTTGATTGGGAGACACATGTATGTAGTTCAAACTTTCCCAATTATGTTTATATTGAACTTTGCTTATGATCATAAATACTCAACTAACACAGCCCTAATGTGGACAATTATACTTGTGTCTTCTTTTATTAGGTTAATTACACTTCACCCTGAACCTACACTCCAGTTACACTTTGACCCATGAACCCAAACAATATACACTTTAAACCCTATAAAAGATTCTATAATGTAAAATTATTATAAAAGATCATATGGGTATTTGTTTGACAAAAATGCTCTCAAAAAATTAGTGGGCAAAGTTACCCTCATTTTATTTAAGGGTTATTAACACCTTACCCCACTAGCTATGGGGATAACTATATTTTACTCCTCTAAACAACAGAAATATATACTTTGTTCCCTCAAACTAACAACGCTTGTACCTTTGAACGTCTTGAGATTGTTAAATTTTGATTTCCAATTATTCCCTTACATGCCCTTTGGCATAATGACACTTTGCCCTCTAATCAGAGAGTAATTACAATTTGCCCCTTGAAAACATAAATTGTAGAAAATACTTCATTTAAACTAGTCCTTCAAACTAATGGTTACTATTTTTAAATCTCTTGCTTTTTGAAGCATAAATAACTTAAAAGTAAACAAAAAGTTGGCAGAATATTTTTGGTTAGAATTCCTAAAGGTCGTCCACAAAGTAGAAATGAAGATTTTATAGGTAATACAAGGAATCCACTATTAGAAAAAAGCCTTTAGCAACAGAAATAGCAACAATTTTTTCTAAACAATGGGCAACTAAAAAAATCCGTTGCTAAATACCTCGTTGCTAACAAGTTGCGACAGATCTAGCAACGAAAATTTTGAGCCTCACATATTGAGCCTTCAGGATGACCTTTATTCTTAACCATGTCTTTCAAGTTATGTAGAAATCTATACTTGATTTAACCAAAAAAAAAAAAAGGATACTATTAATTTACAATACAATAATGCTAATTAAAATAATGAGTATTACCTCTCAAACGAACACATCCATCTATATTGAACGAGTTTTCCAACTAGTGCTTCGTAAGGCAGATGTATGAGTAAATGCTCCATCACATACATCAAAAAAAGCCTAGTGAAAATATTCATTCTAACTTGAACAATATGACTGGAATATTTTTCTCCATTTGCAACAATATAGCCTCCCACAATTCTATACAACACAGATCATGGAAAAAATGACAATTCACTTATATGCTTCCATATTGATTCAGGCAATGCACTAAACGTAATTGGTAACAAGCACTCCATTAACACATGACAATCATAACTCTTCATCCCCACTAATTTCCCTCCATTCATGTCCACACATCTTGCTATATTTGAAGCATACCCATCTGGCATCTTCAACCCCTCGAGCCAAGAAAATATCTCGTGTCTTTGTTCCATTGGGAAAGTAAAGTTTGCTTTTGGTTTGGCAGGCTTACCATTTTGTAAGCCTTCAACTCTAATTCACTTCGCCTACAATATATGCTCAAGTCCTGCCTTGCCTTCAAATTGTCTTTTGTTTTGTCTTTGTTATCCATCCTGTATGGAACACATTGTCAAACACATTTTTCTCCAGTCTATGTGCTTGACGTCCAGATTGTGGCAGATTATATTATCCTTCCAATAGGGTAAATCCCAAAATATGCTCCGCTTGGACCAATTGTGTCACCCCATATCCTTCAATTTTGTCATGATCTACTTTCCAGTCAAGTATTTGGGTCAACTTTTTAACTCGCTCAAATAATTCGACATCACTTAACCTAGGAGGCGGGTTTGATCTTTCGACATGAATCTTGTAAAAAGAATCTTTATTCCTCCTAAAAACATGATCAATAGGCAAGAATTGCCAAAGACAATCAAACCACGAATTTTTCCCCCCAAATTTCAATTTGAATGCCTTGGTCTTCTCCATACAAATAGAGCATGCCAATTTTCTAGCTGTACTCCACCTCGATAGCATGCTATAAGCAGGTAATTGTTAATTATCCATATAAGTGTTGCCTTCATTTGGAAGTTCAAAGGCTACAAATAAACATCAATCCTACTTTTCAAATTATGTGGACTTGGAATTAAACAAGTTAGGTGAAATATATGGAGCTGTCATGCACATTTTCGGAGGAAGATTATACGGGGTAACAATTATAGGCCAACACGAGTATGGTTTTCCATTATTAGTGAATGGGTTAAAACCATCCGCACACAGGCCAAGTCTAATATTCCTTGGTTTTGAGGCAAAATTCGGATGTGTTCTATCAAAGTGTTTCCATGCTTCGCCATTTGATAGATGATATAAGACACCCGATCTCTCCTATATTCAGAATGCCATCTCATGTGTTCTGTTGATCAATAGGAGGCATACAACCTTTTCAATCTCAGAATGAGTGGCAAATAATGTATTCGCTTGAAAGAACCAGTTTACATCTTTTTCGCCCCCTTTAAGGGGTTCGTAGCAAGAATGATGACAAAGTCTGCACTTCTTTTCACCAGTCTTATAGTATAACATACACCCATTTATGCAACAATCATATGTAACTGCAAACTGCAGAAAGACAGCTTCTTTACCAGTTTCTGTGTCATAAAAGTTATTTCACTGTACAAGGGACACACAATTACAAGAAGGAACTGCCCGTTTCATGATATCACACATTCGATCCACAGCCCCTGAGATAAGTTGTAATTAGATTTCAGACTCATCAATTGAACAACCATACAGTTCAGAAAATGTTTTGCAATCGGGGTACAACTGCTATTGAACATATTTCAACATATCATAAAGTCATACAGCCTTACCGGTTGAAAGTTCCTCAACATCCTCAACATCCTCTGTTCTTATCAGTATGTCCAAAATTGCTTGGACCATCAGCATCAAACACCATAGTTTGATATGTGCAATGATGTGCATTCATAAATTTAGGTGTACTAGAACCACCCACATGAATATCGACCCCAATTGGTTCAGAGTCCCCGTGTGTAGTCCAATACCAATAATTTGGCATAAACTCGAATTCCAGAATATGCTCAACCACAATGTTAGGACTCATTAGTCTCGTGTTCTTATCCTTAGAGCTAGGACACCGAATTTCATGATAATTTACATATTGTGAAGTTGCATGCACACAAATTGCACAAATTAACTTAAATAGTCAATAAATTGTGGAGTATAACCAGGACGGTTAGGCAAGACCCTTTCGTACATCCAGCTATAACTACGACGCATTTCCATAATCTGAGAATCAAATATTCAAATCTTTTAAAATTTAACAATAAAAATATCAACATCATATTTGTTAGTTTCCATATTTTAGATTAAAAGAGTATGGTCTTTTTGGTAAAATTTTCGGCAAAGTATCCCCTAATTTTAGACCATTCCCCTAGTTCAAAGCCAATCAAAATAAACATTCATGAACCGACAAGGGTTGAATTAAGGATTTAATATTCATAAATTTCATCCCGAGTATGTTTTACTATCACTAAAAATGAATAAACAAATTGGACGGAAGTTGATCAATGATAAATAAAAAAGAATCAACGAATGTTATAAGAAAGTTCAACTTAAAATATTCCCTCCATCCCATTTTATTTGGCATAGTCAAACTTGCACATAATTTAAGACAAGAAAATTTGATATTTGACCAACAAGTAAAATACATTTTCCATAATTGTCCCTCAATTGTCAATTCAAATTCAAAATTTATTAGATGATTTTAGAGTTTCAAAATTCGAGATGCTTATGTAAGAGTAATTAATGATGAAACATGACTTCAATGCTATTGTTTTGGGACTTTTATAAAGGTAAAAAAGGTAAAATGAACCTTTACATATTTACCATTTTAAAGAGTGACAAATTATTGGGACAAACCAAAATAGAAAGTGATATAAATGTGATAGAGGGAATATCAATCATGACCCGACAAGGGTTGACACAAAATAATCAATCACGACCCGGCAAGGGAAATCTAAAAGATCCACAACAATTCAATATCCCACAAAGTTTATGCAAATTTTAACCATATGATAAATATGATAAATATGTTTTAAAAAGAATGATGACAAACTTACTTTGCAATACCCTTCGGCCTAGATTTGATTGTTGTCCCAAAATGTGTACTAGATTCTAAATCTAGGATTCACCACCCTAAATGAGAGCAAGAGGTTGCATTTATCACCAAAAAAGTAAATTGAGGGAAATTGAATTAAATAGAGGGAAATTGAGGGAAAGATAACTACAAGTGAAACAAAAATCAAATACATATTTAGTACATTAAATTAAATTAGTACTTATATTTAGATTGGGTAGAAAAAAAGGAAGATGCTAGGATGATAGCATGTCTTGCAGTGACTTTAAACTTAGTAGTGCTCATTGTAATAGATAAATTTAATTGTGATGCTTAAGCTCACAAAACAAAAAACTAGGGATACTTCACCAACTCATCAACTCTGAGTAGGTTGCAATTGTAAAATCAATGTAAACGGAATGTAGTCGAAAGTAATTTCCTATCGACTAATAAGGTTGCACATTTAATCCTATTTCTAATATTAAAACTAAACTAGTTCAATACCAAATTAACGTAGCTATCTTGGACACAACCAAAAGATAAAAAGATTCATAAAGTAGGCAATGCATGATGCTGAACTAATTGGCAATTCATTAGATTTTTTTTTAAACTTTACAGCAAAGAAAAACTCCTAAACTTCCTCAGTCCAAGTAACTAAATCAATAATAGCATAGATGATTCCCTTTACCCAAAAAAAATAAAAGGATTAAAAGAAACTATGAAATATCAACTACAAACTTGACTTTAATATTGTATTAGTTCCTAGCACTAGTAGTAGCAAGAAACAAACCTAAATCAAACCATTGAAATATTTAAACCTAAAGCAGCACCAAATTAGATATAACATTCAAATATTTGTTCATGCACCTATGTTAATGAAGTACTGAAGCACTATTAAGCACGCAATTAGCTAGATGCATATTAAGATAAGGATATGAACAATATTCTTGCATTCCTTCTATATCACTAGCAAGCCAAAGGCTAAAACCTTTGCTCTGGAAAATTTTTATGCTAGCCCAGGTGTCTAGAACAAACAAGAACGAAAGTGTAAAATTGCCCAGAAATGTTTCACAACTAAGTACATCTAAATCCATGCTTTGATCTCTATATCTACACTATATACCGCCTCTCACATTTTTCTGCAAATCCAATCCAATGAATGAGTCTATGCTACTTATTCGGACTGAATCTCATAGCTATTCAAATAACTAAAAATTAAAGATCCCATTAGGCAGCTACACTTCATGAAACAAGAGCTAAGTAGTACTAATAGTGTATTCATTGACCAACCTTCATAATTTGCATAGGACAACATACAATACTATTACTATCAGTCATTTGTCCAACTATTTGTTAGCTTATCTGTTTTAAATTTTAGATAGCTATTTGCAATTTTTTTTTCAAATTACTCTCTGCAGATGCAATAGTTTCTAATTTTTAACCCATTTCTGGAGAGGATGAAAGCATATATAGCCTTTAATTTGCAAGAATGGGCATGTTGTTAATTAAAGAATGTTTGGGTTCCACTAATAAGACTCCAAAATAGTGATTAGTTTGACAATGCCTCCATTTAGTACTATAAGATTCATCATTTTTTTTTCAGATGTTTGTGTCTAAAAAATACAAAGGAAGTAACTGAACTTTGAAATTGCATATTTTTATGCTTAAAAGTTCAACCTTATGAACAAGTAGCTCACCTAGGCATTTACTACATGGTGTCTCAACCATTTCTAGAACCATTTTTCTCACTAGTCAAAACCTCAAGATGATTTGAACTTTTTCAAGTGGAAATGCTGATCAAAGGGTCCAACAAAGTCACAACTCTCCAGTAAAATTTTTCCTTCTCCCCTTCCCCAAAACCCAATAAAAAAAATTAAAAAAAAGCAAAAATTTCAAGATTTTTGTGCAAGTACAAGGGAAATGATTATGTATCTACAGAAACAGGATATGATATAAAAATTCAAAACCAAATTCATAATGCATTACACATTAAATGATCAAGCAGAACATATGAGCTGTTAAAGCAAATCATTAACTGCTGATTAGTAATACGAAGAATCCAGACATCGCTTAGATGTCAATACATCAGTGGCATAAAAATGGCTAAGAATTCCTAATAACAAGCAATTGTTTCTAACGATCTGTTTCCCCTTTAATTAACTAAGTATTGATTTAGTTAATGTATCCACAAATGTCTCTCATACCAGTGACATTACTTTTCTAGATTCTACACTACCCCTTTAATCGAAGCCACATTTACATTTCAATGAACATGGTAAGTCAAACTGATTAAATAATAAAAAAAAAACTTAATAGAAATTCAACTGAAAAATTTCTCTCTTTTTCTAGTCAAGTTGACTACTAGTATTACTAGTCTTCTTCTACTATTTATTACCAACAAAATGAAGCAAATTCTAAACTACCCCTTTAATCCAAACCATTTTTACATTTCACTGAAAATGATCACACAAATCGATTAAATAAAAAAAAAAAGAGCACTTAGGATGTGTTTGATTCCGTAGAATTAGGCCATAGAATTAGAATTGGAGACCTCCAATTCCAATTCTCCTGTTTGTGTATTACATTTGTGAAGTGAATCAGAATTGGGTTCATATATCCAGATGGCCAAATTCGATGGGTTGAATTATTTGTTTGGGGCTGATATTTCCAATTCAAATTCCATACTTACCTCCTAATTCGGTTTATTACGCAGATCTTATACGGGTTATATTAAAAACTCGGGTCTAATATATGAGCTGAAATAACAAAAAATCCCCTCTTTTTCTCGCTCTTCCATCGATGCCAAGACACATCCTCCCGCGATCCCTCCTCCTACTCCTTGCCCACTCCGCCTTCTCTGCTTCCTCCAACGTCACCGTACCTCCTTTGCCTATTGTGTCCTCCTACCATCCGCCTGTGTGGCGGAGTTTTCACACATGGACATGGATCAAAGGCCAAGGAAACTGCTGCGTTTGGGTTGGGATGTTATGCCTCAAGTTTCGATTCTGGTTCCGGTTCTGGTTTCAGTTCCAATTCAACCTACAGTGAATCCTAAGGTATTAGATATGTTTATGATTTTTCTATTTTTCTTGATTTTGTTTTGATGGAGGTTTGTATTCAGCATTATTAGATATGTGAAAGTTTCAATTTCTGGATGGATATGAATTGATCTAGTGTTTGGTGTATTTTTTTTTTTTTCTTTTTATCTATAGTTTTGCTTCTATATTGGGTTGATTTTTTTTTTTTTTTTTTTGGGTCTATGTTTTTTGGCTATGAAATTATTCAATTTTTCTAGATTTTTTGGGTTGAATGAAATTATTTTTATTTTCAGATTTTTTGGGTTGAATGAAATTATTTTTATTTTCAGATTTTTTGGGTTGAATGAAATTATAGGTTTTGGACTTATATTAGTTTTGATGTACAATTTGTAATTTGTTAGTTTATCGTTTGATTTTTGTAATTTGTAGTTTGTTACTTTATAATTGAGTTTGGTGTGCAGGTGAAGTCATATTTGGCTGTGTACTGAAAATGATGATTGTCAAATTAACATGTACTGATCTTTATTCTATATGCATGAACTTAGCCTTCATGTCCAATGATCATGTGGTTATTTCTCCACACATAGATGATGTACCAGCTAATGACGTATTAATCTACTTGAAATCTGATTTGGCCATCTTCTCGAACATGTAGTTTAAGCGAATAAGTTTTCTTCGTCAATTCAACTAGACCCGTGAGCTTTGATAACACCACCACCTCGCAGCTATCTCTTTCACCAAACACGTCATAGTTAAAAATCTTGTTATATTTGGTATTGGGAAGGCTAAGGCAGAGCCTATGAGAGTAGAACAACAGAGTCCATGATTATACATATATGATCTTTTGGGTGAGAAAGAGGGTAATGTATTACTGTGAGGTTTTAAGGACACAATAAGGTGGCTGTCTTAGTTAATCAAAATTTAAGACAAATGCAATGACTATAGTACTCTATGAACATTACCTAATAAATAATCATGAATCACTTATTCCTTTTAGATTCCAAAGTTCCATATGGGAGTAGACAGATCTTTAACTTCTTTTGTTTCATTTGAGGCTAAAGGTAAGTGAATCCCGAGGCACGCACGTTTGTAATAAAAATATACTATATATAGCAACAAGATATATATTAGTGTAGATTAATATATGATTAGATCTTTGGTTGGAATAGTGTCACAAATTTGAGAAGGTAACGAAAATCTTATCAGAATTTGTTTTTTAAAAGCAGATAGAGATCACAAATATAGACTTGATCATAGAAGAGACATCACATCGTAAGTAATTCAACTATTTCAGGGGTATCAGAGTTTGATTATTGAGGAAAAATTTTGCATGGGGATATTAAAAATTGTGTGCATATCTTATCATAAGAGATCTGACAGATGTAGGTCTGAACTGTTTCTGTTTAAAAACACTACCAATCTTCAGCATCTAAAGTTCTCTATTGAATAATATATAGCTGATAATATGAAAGCTAATAATCCTGTTAAGAAATTGATAGTCTTCATGCTAATATATTAGCCTTGAATTGTTTCTGGCAAAAAATACTTTTTTTTTTTTAGGTAAATAACAAATAATACTTATGAATGTTACAAAGAAAATGCAGTGCTTATTGCTTTGCACATCCTGAAGGCTTTGATGAATAACACAATATTGCTAGGTCATGAGACCTTGAGAGATGAGACAAGAAGAGTAATGGACGCATATATGGAGCTGCCAAAACTAGTGATACTTTTCAGAACGAAGCCTTACATGTCGAGATTACAGACAGAACTCTAGAATTCACATAATAGAATATATCACCATTATTTCTTTTTCTTTTTTTTAGTTAAATGCTTCAATACAAAAACATAATATCACTTTCTGGAAAAAAAAAAAAAAATTGGGTGCCGACGATATTGAAACAGGGAGAAGGAGGTGTCGTTTGGAACTTGAAATTAGTACAAATCAAAGAGGGTTTTACCTAACTGCATCTGGTGGTGATGGCGGCTTGAGGAGGTACTTCGAAGCTGTGGCGCCGGCTTGAGGAGGTGGTGTGAATCAGCGTGTAGGGTTGAGGGGGTGGTGTGAATCGGGATGGAGGATTGAGGAGCTGGTGTCAATTGCTGTAGAAGCTTGATGCATAAAGACGAAAGAGGATGGGGAAGAGAGCGGATGGTGGTAGAGAGAGGTTGAAAGGAAGATGGTGATACATTCAATTCTTCTTGAAGGCGGATGATGGTGGAGGGATTTGAAATCCGATGGCAGATGGTGGGCGATGGAGGAGATGGGGGGATTTTTTTGGTAGGGGCATCGAGGATGTAACTGAAAGGCTAAAAGTGTGTAGCAAGGCAATGATATTGCCACAACAAAAATCTTTTTGGCACGGCACTTTTTATTTAAAAGTCGAAACTACCCTCCACATGATTTCACTTGTTTTTGTTGACCCCACCACCACCAACAACAGCGCCCCTCAAAATCCCCTCGCATAGCTCAGCAGCTCTGATTCTTCCGTTTAGTCCTCGCTTACTCTTTTTTATATGATTTCCTGGTGTTTGAGAATTTTAAAATAATTAAAAGTTTTATTTAAATAATATTTTTTAGCAAATTTTTTCTGAATAATAGCATTTCTTTGTCAGTTAATTAATTTTTTAAAGAGCAAAGTGCTATCATGTATTATTTTTTTAAAGAATTATAACTCTCCATGTGACAGTTGTATTCTTAATAGGTATGTCTCTATGATCGGATATGAATATTTTATATATATCCAATTAAACAAATGATCTGACGTACTTTTCATTCCTTATCTAATTTGTTTCCTAAAAACTCTCTTCCTCTACTTAAATTCTCCAATAGATTATCTAGACAACTTTGAAGGCTGTAGGTATGATAATGTTAGTGCAAAACACAAGTCAAACAAGGGTTTTATTATATCTTACATGTTAATTCGCAGAACCTTTTTGTACACTAACAGTTGAGGCGAATTAAATTTTAAGAAAAATGACATTTATAACGTGTCCTAAAGCCATTTTCTCAAATTTTTGTTCTAACATTCTTAAAGTTTAATTTTTGTGCAACAATAAGGTTCATTTCTTTGAGGGAAATGGCTACTGATTTTGTTAAATTGGAATGTTTTGATGGAGGCAATTTTCGAAAATGGCAAAAAAATTTGCAAAACTTCCTTATTGCAACTTTCAATGTAGTATGTGTTCTTGATACCCCAAACTTATGGAAAATGACGAAGAGAGACTTGCCAATACCCATTCCAGGCAAAAATGGAAGAGTGATGACTACATTTGTAAGGGATATATTCTGCATGGCATGTCTGAAGGACTTTTTGACATATACCAAAATGTTTTATCTTTAAGAGAATTGTGGGATAAATTGGAGGTAAGGATCATGAAAGAAAACACTACAAATAAGAAATTTCTTGCTAATCATTTTTCAATTTTGAAATGATTGATAGAAAATTAGTGATGGAACGATTAAGTAAAATTGATTGTATTCTTAATAATTTTAAACAACATAATTTGAATATGGATGAATCCATTATTGTGTCTTCTTTGATTGATAAACTTGTACCGTCTTAGAGAGATGTCAAGAGAAATTCAAAACATAAAAAAGAATAACTTTATCTTGAAGACTTGGCAAATCGTTCTTGGGGAGTAAATGAGAAAGCAAGATGAAAATCCAAATGCTCCAAAAAAAGGAAATTTGGTCATGAATCTAAATTCATGTAGTGGAAGAAGCTTAGAAAAATAAGTCTTCTAACAAATGACCTCAACTTGATAATTTCAATAAATTCAAGAAAAAGGATGCATGCTACTATTGTGAAAAGTCCGGTCATGTCAAGAAAGATTATCGTCTTTTGAAAAAGAAAGACAATCAAGGGGAATCATCAACAAAAGAAAAATTTGTTGCCATGATTTTTGAAATTAATATGACAGAAGAAGATTGAGATTGGTGGATTGATTCAAGAGCCACTGGCATATTTGCAAAAATAAGAGTTTTTTCAAAACATTTGAACTAGTTGAAGATGGTAATGTACTCTTCATGGAAAACTCATCTACTGCTATTGTGAAAGGCAAAGGAAGTATGGAACTCAAATTTACTTCTGGAAAAACCTTAACTTTGAACAATATTTTATATGTTCCAAAAGTTAGGAACAATCTTGTATTTGGTAGTAGTTCAAATTTTGTTGAACAAGTTTGGTTTCAAATTTGCATTTGAGCCAGATAAATTTGTACTTACTAATGGAGGCATATTTGTAGGGAAGGGTTATTTTTATGAGGGCATGTTTAAGCTTAATATTATTAATAATACTAATAAAAATATTTCTACTTATATTGTTGAGTTCTCTTATTTATGGCATAATAGTCCTGGACATGTAAAGTTTAGACATATGCATGACATCATTAAATTGGAATTAAATCCACAAATAGATAAAACTGGAAGGAAAATATAAGTCTTGCATGCTTATAAAAATAACAAGAAATCTATTTCCAAAAATTCAAAAAAATTCAGAATTACATAAACTTGTGCATAGTGATGTTTGTGACATGCATAACACACCTACTATAGAAGGTAAAAAATATTTTGTCACATTCATAGATGATTGTTCAAGATTCTGCTATGTTTACTTGTTGCATTCTAAAGATGAAGTGTTAGAAAAATTCAAAATCTATAAAAAAAGAAATTGAATTGCATGTGAAAAATCCATTAAATGTTTGAGATTGATAGAAGGGGTGAAACTATTTTCCTACATTTTTTGAATCCAACAGAATAATTCATGAGACTATAGCACCTTATTCACCACAACAGAATGGTGTTGCAGAAAGAAAAATAGGATCTTAATGGAAATGGTAAATGTCATGATATCTAATTCTGGATTTGGACAAGGTTTTTGGGGTAAAACTTTATTGACAGCTTGCCATATATTAATTAAAGTTCCTAATAAAGGAATAAAATTATTCTTTATGAAACTATTGTAAAGTTTGGAATTGTAGAGCCATTGTAAGAGTTCCTGAACCAAAAAGAAAAAAAAATTTGGGTGAAAAAAGAATTGAATGTATAGTCTTGGGATATGCACAAAATAGCAAGGCTTACATTGTATAATAATAGAGTCTAATGATTCAATAGCAATTAATACTATTATTGAGTCAAAAGATGCAATATTCCAAGAAAATAGATTTAATTCAATTCCTAGAGCTCCTAAGGATCAATTAACAGACTTTGATTCAAGGGTTGAACTCTCTGAGATTAGAAAAGATGAAAATCTTCAATTAAAAGGAGTAAAAGAATTAAAAAGAAAAACAAAAACCTATGGTCTATATTTCTTTATGTATCTAGTTAAAGGTACTAAAGAAATAGTAGACAAAAAAATAACTTATTGCTCTAATACAAAAGCAAATCCTATTACTTATAATGAGACAATAAAGTCTCAAGATATTTTTTGGAAAGAGCAATACAAGACGAAATGGATTCAATCATGAAAAATAAACCGTGAAAATTAGTTGACTTTTCACAAGCTTCCAAACCAATAAGCTGCAAATGGATTTTTAAAAAGAAAATAAAAGTGGATGGAACAATTGACAAATTTAAAGTTAAACTTTTTGTTAAAAGATATACACAAAAACCTGGACTAAATTACTTTGATACATATACACCAATTGCTAGAATTGCAACAATTCGAATTTTAATAGCATTGGCTTCTAGAAATATATGTATAATCTAGTAATCACCAAATGGATGTTACAACGACATTCTTAAATGGTGAATTAGATGAGGAAGTGTATATGGAGCAATTTGAAAGATTTGTAGTTCCTGGACAAGAGCACAAAGTGTGTAAATTCATCAAATCTTTATATGGGTTAAAACAAGCCCCAAAGCAGTGGCATAAAAAATTTAATCAAGTAATTTTGTCAAATGGATATAAAATTAATGAATCTGATAAATGCATTTATAGCAAGTTTTAGAATGGTAAAGACATTTTTATTTGTCTTTATGTGGATGATATGTTAATCTTTGGTTCTGATTTATAACAAATTGAGGATGCTAAAAATATTTTGTCTACCAATTTTACTATGAAATATATGCGAGTAGCTGATGTTATACTGGGTATAAAAATTATATGTGATTATAATAATATAATATTGTCTCAATCACATTATATTAAAAAGGGTTTGAAGAAATTCAATCACTTTGAACGTAATCCTATTTTTATTCCTGTATAGAAATTTGATTCAAGCATTAAGTTAATGCCAAATACTGATAAACCTATTGCTCAACTAGAGCATGCTAAAGATATTGGTCGTTTAATGTATGTAATGACAAATACAAGACCTGATATAGTTTAAGCAGTTGGCAAATTAAGCAGATATACAAGTAACCCAAGTAATCTGCATTGGCAAACTATAGGAAGGGTATTGAAGTATTTAAAGAAAATAATAGATTATGGTATCACTGATTGTTATTATCTTTCAGTTTTAGAAGGATATTCAGATGCTAATTGGATTACTGATAAAGATCATTCTTCAACTAGTGATTGGATATTTATTCTAGTGGAGGTGCAATTTATTGGGAATCCAAGAAATAAACTTATATATCAGATTCCACTATGGTTGCAGAAGTTATTGCACTGGCTTATACAAGCAAAGAAGTGGAATGGTTAAGGAATTTATTGTATGAAATTCCTTCGATATCTAAACCAATGTCTCCAATATCAATTCGTTGTGATAGTGAAGCGGCTAAACTCTCAAAAGCGTAAGGTCAAGTTTACAACGGAAAGTCTAGGCATATTGGCCTAAGACATAGATATGTCAGACAATTAATATTTGATGAAGTAATCATTATAAATTTTGTGTGATCTAGTTAAAATTTGGCTGATCCGTTAGGTATCACACGGGATCTTGTATATAAGACCTCTAAGAGGATGGGATTAAAGCCTATATCACAAAATCATCAATAATAGAATCTCAACTTAGCGCTTAATACAACATCAACTCTTAAGTTCAATAAGTCAAAGCACACTATTAGAGTGGTTGCAAGCACTAAAATATATTCAATATTCATCCCAAGGTCAAGTGCTTGGTTTTCCATAGGTTTGCAAGAGGATGAGAAATATGCTCTTAATGGACTAATTATCATTAAAGTGTTAGTTATGAAAATATTACTTGATGGTGTCTACCTATATAAGTGTGAAGTATGGCCGTTTCTAAAAGTTAAGGGCTTTTCTCTTATGGCACTTGTTTACTAAAAGGATACAAACACATGGCTATAAGAGTGTCAATTAAATTAAATGAACATTATTGTTGTTGAAATCAGTGTGTGGAGTATATACAACTTGTCAAAAAGGATCTCTGGTTTAAAGATTATTACATCTATCATGCTATTCAGACCTGTTAAAAAATGCTTCACTAAATAAAGGTTCAAATCGAAAGATACTTGTATTTATGCATTGGCTTCCAATCTTGTCGGTTTATTTTGAAATAGTGGAGAAATATTGGAGAATTTTAAAATAATTATGTGTTTTGTTTTACATAATATTTTTTAAAAGAGTTTTTCTGAATAGTACCAACTCTTTATTAGTTAGTTATTTTTAGAAGAGCTATATTTTTTCCATGAAGAATTGTAACTCTCCATGTAGTAATTGCATTCCTAATAGGTGTGTCTCTATATGATCAAACACGAATCTTCTATATATATCCAATTAGACAAATGATCTAACTTACTTTTCATTACCTTGTCTAATTTTAAATCTCTTAAAAACTCTCATCTTTCATTTAAATTCTCTCAAAATTATCCAGACAACTTTGAAGGCTCCAGGTCTGATACTATTAGTGCAAAACACAAGTCAGACAAAAGTATTATTGCATCTTATAGGTTAATTCATAGAACCCTTTTGCATAGTAACAGTATGGACGAATTAAACTTTAAGAAAAACAACATTTGTAACATGCCTTAAACCCATTTTCTCAAATTTTTGTTCTAACACCTACATCCCAAAATATTTTCTCAAGTCAACAAAATCTTCGTTTGCCAATTTATCTGTACAAGATTAGAATGTTAACATCAAACTCTACAACCAACTAGGTAAAGCATACAAAGAAGCATTAATCACATTCACAAATGTAGATAAATGGCAGAAGAGAAGGAGGCAGCCGGCCACGCTACTACAAGCTGCCCTTGATTATGGTGTCCGATTTATTAGAAATTTATATGAATGTACTCAATTTTTCACGTGGATAACAACTTCGGGTTCTTAAAATTTGTCCAAAATAGTTAAAAAAGTAGCCAATAGGAACCAATTTGCATAAATCAAATCCAAAATTTTCCCATGGCTCATCATCTTCTCCATATCTATCCATACCCAGACCCATTACAGAAGCTACTTCAAATGCGTATCCAGAACCACCACCTTCAACACCTTCGCCTTCGCCACCACCACCCTTCTATCTCCTCCACCTTCTATTTCCTACGACAGTTCTTTATCTTGAACCATGAATCAATTCCTGTACTACTACATCCCCCTCCAACACCTCTACCACCCCTTATTTCTCTGCTAGAGCCATACTCTAAACCTTCATATCTATATCCAGATCCAAGACCATTAACAAATCCTGACCCTTTTCACGATTGCCTTCCTCACTGCTTCCATGGCTTACATATCCCTTCCCATAACTAGCATACCCAACTGCTACCATGTGATGGAATAGGTGGTGTTGGGTTCCAGTTAAGACTTGAGAGGGTGTGGAATGCAAGAAAGGATAACTCGTCTTTTTCGGCAAGGATAATAGATGGGGCCCATATAAATTTAGAGAATCAATGATTGCTTGTAAGGATAATTTAGTATTTTTAAAGAAAAAGTGCTGTGGCAATAACATTATTGCTGTGGCAATATCATTGGCCGATATAGAAGGATTTGATAGATATCCCAAGAGGTTAATTTTTTGTATTCCCTAGAAAGGTCATATTTTTTTTATTTTTACTTATTGTCATGTTCAAAAAGTTAAAATACAATTATTACTCTCTTTTTTTTCACTTTTATTCTTTATCTTTTGTATAGAAAAATGCTACACTATTTAAATTTGAATTTCGAATGGTAATTTGAAAGAATATAAACAATTATTATTGTCAACATACTATTATTAAAAATTTGGATTCTCAAAAAACTACAAAAAATATGAGACGAAGAGAGTATTTAATATACTGTTGTGGGCGATGATAAATGCACACCCTAAATTTACTCTTACACATTCCTATATGTTATTATTCTATAAGATACACATTAATACATAGGACTGACAATTTCTTATATGACACGACAATACTACACGACTCAAATTTTATCATATCATTATTTGGTTAACCAGTTTACGACACGAAAGTTAACGCGTTAAGTTGGATCAACTCATGGGTTGACACGACAACTCGTTAAATTGTTGAATAAATAAATTTTGCTAAAGTATTATTTCGATTATAATTTAACATAACATATCTTAATATTGTGAATAATAGTTTTAATGTAATATTATTAAATCAAACCTAATAATTATTTAAATATTATCTAAAACTTTTCAATAATTTTAATAATTTACTCTAAATTGTTATGAGAACATGGTTAGTATTAGTAATTGATTAAGTTATTAAAGAATTAAAATTTAAGATTTTAATTCAAATGGATTGCAAGTAATTTAACTTATAAAGTAAGTTGATACATCTCTGATACGAGTAAACGGGTTATATAGGTTAGACATGAATATGACACAAAATAAAACGGGTCAATATATACGAACATGACATGATAAAAAATGGGCCCCACATGATATGACATGAAATGAAAATTAGTCACACATGACACGGCCCATTGCCACTCCTATTGATACCCTTTATCTTATCTTCTGATGTCCAAATTACCCTCAACACTTTTTTCATAGCTTTACTTCTCTACTCTCCAAAGTCTAACTAGTGCCACAATTTACCATATATAACTAATATGGGATTTGGTAGAACAAGATTTGATTATGCAAGTGGTATAGTACAATCGAAAAAATTTCAAACAAAAAGGTCGAACTGTCAAAGATAGCATGCCTCTACTTCATGAGAAATATGATCCAGGCAAAATTTAGAGGCAAAGGAAGCTATGATTACAAAATTGATACCTCTTGTTCCCATATACAGTAGTTGAAATTATTGAAATTTTGGTAGTTTTGCTTGTAAATTTGTATCCACATAATACAAAAAGAACCATTATATTTTTCAAACATTCTTCATACCTTAATTAATTCCCAAACCACTATGACTTCATTAGTTTATCCAAAACGAACAAGTTAAAAAGGGAGAATACCAAAATAACGCACTAACTCCAAAGCCCGCTCTATTCATAATCATCTCATATTCATAGGGAATTATAAAGAAAAGGTTGGCCACTTGATTTGGTCAAAGAATCAGCGAAAATGCCGCAACTCCTCCTATTTTCCCTACCTGTAACTATGTCCATGACTCATATTTTATTTCTTTATAACTCATGCAAAAAGGAATGAATTGATTCTCATTGGCCATGATTCTAGTGATATGGATTATAATCCCTTTTCTTTTTTTCATTTTCAGTTTTATAATTTTCAATCCTATGCTGGATCTGAATAATTATAATGGTGGAGTGAGTTTAGAGCTAAAGTTTGGATTCTTTGCATGGATCTATGAGATGATTAGTTGTTACTTTTGTTTTTTCTTAAAGTATAAAGAATGGATTTTTGGAAAATTTTAGTTGTATTAAGTGGTTATTGTGATGTGTTTTGGCTTCGGCAAAAGGTTTGTGGCAACGTCAACTGTTAGGAGAGAAGAGAAGCAAGGGAAGGGGAAATGTTAAAGAAAATTTGGTAAGGTAAAATATGATGAAGGGGTACTATTGTCATTTTTTATAATAAAAATTTGTAAGGACGTGTAAGAAAACATTTGGGATGTGTAGTTATCTACCCATTTTTTTAAACATAGTAACGGATTATAGGTTGCTAATCAATGATGTGTCGATATTTGTTTCCAAAATAGTAGCATTCAAAATTCCAAATTATGGCCACCCATTAATTCATTGGAAATATTTATTTTATTTTATTTTTTAGTTTTGCCATAGAAATTTTTGTTGCAATGGTTTTGGGAAAAGGATTTTTTTTTTTTTATACAAAAATCTGTTGCTAAAAAGCTTTTTTCTGGTAGTATAAGCTTACCTTTGCCAAAAGAGTTCAACCCTACTAACATTTAACAGAAAATAGAAGAAGAGAAATGCATTTGATGAACTTTATGCATTCTATTTGCCTGCAATGATAGGGTTTGAATTCAATAAATATCTTTTTAATATCAAAGTTTCCTACTACTTAAAAATCACAAATTCAATAATCATATAAATAAAAAATTTAATATTCATAAAAGCAAAAAGATATTGTGGAGTATATAACACTATTTTCTTATCTTATTTAAATTTTTATTACAATTAATTTAGATTTGTTTTTCCTTTCTTTGTACGACCAGAAGAAAATTAACCAATCAACAAAAGTAAAGCTTGAAACGAAATAGAAAACTCACAATTTTTGAATTGATATAGAAGTATTTGTTAATTTTATATCTCTTTAATAGTAATATTTGATTACAAAATCCTTATCTTTAATAACATCATTTTATAAAACATTGGTTTACAGTAATTATTGATAAGATAGAAAATAAATTCAACTCATGATACGATGCAATGCCCAAGATATACCAAAATAATTATTATAAGACTTGTGATGCTAATATAGAAAAAAATACATATGTAAGTGACAAGCTCAGTTATAAATGTCGTATACCTCATTTTTAGTGATGAATAAGAAAGACTTGAGTAATTATAAGAAAAAATGAATTATTTTGAGTTTTGTAGGGTTTGACCGAAGAAAGATTCCAAATTGATTGCAAAAGTGGAGGAAAATTACAAAATTAGAATTTCGTGCAACGACGAGAAGTGATTCTGACACAGTTTGGTAGATTGAGCATAACATTCTTGTCCGAGCTCTAATTGAGGTGATTCAAGATATTTTGGAAAGATAAGATATAGAGCTACAACTTCCATTTTAGGGTTTTTCCAAATTCTCTTATACACATTATGATTAAAATTGAGGATGAAGTTGAAACTGTTTCTATCCCTAATGCCTAGGCGCTACAAAATTGCAGCACCCAGGTTCCGATGGACGGATAAGTCCTGCAAGGTTGCTTATTTTGCAAGAAAAGTCCTCCTGTGGGCCTGATTACATGAAAAATCGTGTACTTATCATCTCAGAATCCTAAAACCCTGAAAACACTTAGAATAATACACTAAGAGAAGGGGAGGAAATCATCATAATCATTAGTCGTCATTTGTTTCTTAGCTTTTAATAGTTAGAGCGACAATTTAGCAGTATGTTAGATTTTCTCAAGCATTTGAGTTAGGATTTCATTCTCTTGTGAAGAATTTAAGATTTTGACAATCATCAATATTCGTTTCACTGCAATTACTGAGTTTGATTTGTTTTTACGCAATTTAATTTATTTTTTCTTATTCCATTGTTGTTTTTTTATTATCATTCTTGTTTTGTTACTTTTAAATTCTTAATTGCTTCTGTAGTTTAGTAGTTAGGGTTTTATTGGATCATTTTTAATTACTTTTATAAAGTAGACTAATTTAAATTCTTGTTCTTGATTAAATTCTCGCAAGTAGGGTAGATTGAATTAGGGTTTTAATTAATTATATTCAATTACTTTCCGTATGGTTAGAATTTTACATTCTTGTCTTTATTTTAATTTCTTGTGATTAAATTTAGTTTAAGTTTAGTAGTTGAGAAACGCCTGATTATTTCGTCTAACTAGTAAATAGGTTTGTGAGCCTAGTAATTTTTCCAATAGTTTTCGTGGGAACAATCCTTACTCATCCTATATACAAACTCACCTTGTATATTTGCGAGTGTATTAAGGTTTTCATTACTTGTCCATTTTTTTTGAAAACCTAATCAATATTCTACCAAACAAGTTTTTCGCCCCGTTGCAGGAGACTATTTTTTTAGTAATAATATTAGGTGTAGTGACTCTTATTAGATTAGATTTTTTATTTCTTTTATTTATTTATAATTATTTCTTATTCTCTCGATTTTGTTTGAATTTTCTCTTTGATAGTTGATCTTTGGTTTTCTTTTCTTGTAATTTATGGTAGATACTCATTAATCCAATCAACCACTTTATCCTATTGATTTGGAGATTGAAATGACGATGTAGAAACCATTGATGACAAGACTCAAGCCAAGGAGACAATCTAATAGAGAATCCAAACCGCGCCATGAATGAACAAGAGAAGCAGAGGTTGCAGGTAACAATAGCAACCTAGTTAATGCAAATGCTAATTCCCGGCATCTTAGAGACTATGTCATACCTAAATTCAAGGGGGTGAGTTTTAGCATTGCTCGGTTGCTCGTACAAGCAAATAAATTCAAAATGAAGCCTTCACTGGTACAAATGCTCCAAACACATGCTATGTTTGGAGAAGGACCCAATGACAATTCCTATGAGCACTTAATCAGTTTTGAAGAGGTCATTCATACATTCCGGTACAATAGAGTCTATCCCAATTGTATCTGGGTAAGAGCATTTCCTTTTTCTTTACGTGATAAAGCAAGGTCTTGGTTACAGTCATATCGACAAGGCACTTTTACAATATGGGATCAACTCGCTCAAAAATTCCTAGTCAAACACTTTCCACCAGTTAGGACTATCAAGTTTCAAAACGAGATCACATCATTCAGACAAATCACTAGAGAGAGTTTAGGTGAAGCGTGGGACTGCTTCAAGGAGCTGTTGAGGCTAGTGTCCGCACTATGCTATACCTTTATGGCTGCAAGTCAAGACCTTTTACAATGGAATATTTTCGGAGACAAGACTGATAGTTGATGCTAGTGCAGGAGGTTCTTTCCCTTATAAGACTCCAGAGGAAGCGAAGAATTGTTGGAGAGAATGACATCCACTCATTACTATCATGGAGGAATAACTCCTGTAGTTGGACAAGAAGTGAATCAAGCTAAACCTCCAACAAGAAGGTATGCCTAGATATGATACTTTCATATCTCAGTAGAACATGATGGTATGTGCCATTTCAAACTTGACCAATGCTGTAGAGAATATAGGGAAAAGTTCAGTGAACTCCATTGGTTCAACAAACCAAGGAATCTTGAATTGTGATTTTTGTAGAGAAAATCACCAAAATGGCTTTTGTGAAATATCAGTGATGCAAGGTGAGCAGATTCAATTTATTTCTAATCGCAATCCTACCTCAAGAAATCAACCCACCAATTATGCAAACACATATAACGATCGTCTTGGCGTAACCATCCAAATTTTTTCTGGTCAAATCAATCAAATGTTCAAAATTCGTCATTTCAGTCAAATGCACCTCAACAAAGTTTGTTCAATCAACCATCGTCATCTAGACCATATTTACCACCACATCAAAGGTATACCCAAAACTTTCCACCTCAACAAAATAGTTCATACCAACCTCCACCAAGAAGACCACTATTTCAAATTTCAAAATCCAAATTATCCCACATATGTGATTTATGATACATCCAATAATGATAATTTGAGAAGGGATTTTGAGAAACTATAAAAGGAGTATGAAAATTTACAAGCTACCACGAGGAACCTTGAGCTACAATTGGGTCAAATAACCCGACAAAATAATGAGAGACCAATTAGAGCAAATCGAGTAATACAATCCCAAACTCGAAAGAGCGATCAATGCTATCTCCCTTAGAAGTGGAAAGGAGTTAGTTGTGCCAAATGAAAAACAAGAGGATGGTAAAGAAGAAGAGAACTTATTAGAAAAACTCCAAAGTGATTGAAGAGAAGAATGAAGTTGGTTTTGACGATGACAAAATGATAAAAGTGGATAAAAAAAAAGGAGTTGAAAAAGAAACATGTAGTGGAGCCTCTGAATTTGCATCTTTCAGTAAAGATTCCATTCCTTCATAGGTTTAATAATTCTATAAATGAGAAAAAAGACAAGCAATTTTAACAATTCATTAACATGTTCAACAAGGTTAATGTCAACATTCCTTTGATTGATGTGCTCACCAAAATGCTGAACTACGCGTAGTTTATGAAGGATTTATTGGCAAGGAAGCAAAAATGGAATGATGGTGAGAAAATTTATCTTGATGCCAAGTGTAATGCAATTTTTCAACAGAGATTACCCCTTATACTCAAACATCCTGATAACTTCTCAATACTGATGAATATTAGAGGAACAATGCTACATCATTCACTTTGTGATTTAGGAGCTAGTATCAATATTATGCCGAAATCCATTTATGATAAGTTAGGAACTTGAATCACCAAAGCCAAACGACTAACATTACACTCCAATTAGCGGATTTGACTGAAAGGAAATCATATGGCTTGTTGGAAGATGTTCTTGTGCAAGTAGAAAAGTTGGTGTTTCCTGTTGATTTCTTGGTGTTAGATATCGGCAAGGAAAATGAAATACTGTTGATTCTTGGGAGGCCATTTTTATCAACCGCAAATGCATTCATAGATATTAATAAAGGGAAGTTGATTTTACAAATTGAAAATGAATCGGCTGAAATTGATGTTTTTGATTATATTGATAATTTTCCTATTTTTAAAGAAAAATGTGCTAATCATTCACTTGATCCTTCTATTGACAGGTCAAATGAATAATCAAAACTACCGGACGATGTGTGAGGCTTAAGAAAAGATCAAGAAAATTGTGCAAAACATCAGAAAGTTTGTGACATCCAAAAGAAAAAGCGCAAAAAGAAGAGGAAATGTTTCGAAAAATAATTGGATGTGCTACTGAGGACATTAGCTTTGGCCTATGACTATAAGAAAAACTAGATTTCTTCAAGGAAAAGTTGGGAATCAAGAAATAACATTTAAGAAGAGTGAGATTAAACTTTTCCCATAGAGGCATAAAGGAAGAGGGTGGCCAACCATCCTAACATGTTTCATATGAGTGGGAGTGAAATAGTTGAGCCTAAAACTATAAACAAGGGTGTTTTGTGGGAGGCAACTCATGTTTTTTCTTAATTTTATTTCTTATGTTTTTGTTCAGTTTCTTGGTTTTCTTGTTTTTCTTAATGTCTTAATGGTTTTTGTGTTTTGTTTTTGGTTTTAGAGATTGATGTTTTCCACCTCAGCTCCAGTGTATTTAATTCAACATACACGATAACAAACGTTCTTCACTGACAGAGAAGCTTCCCTTTTTTCCTTTTTTACTCTTTATTTTTGCATTGGGGACAATGCTATACTCTAAGTATGAGGTGAGGAGTTTTCTTAATTTTTATTTATTTGGTGTTTTGTTTGTTCATTTTCTCAATGTTTGCTTTCATATTTATAACTTAGCTTTTGATTTGAGAGCTTTTTGATTTTTTTTTTCCAAATTTTGTTCACAAATTGCTTAGCATGTTTCTTTGATTTTCTACTAAATAATATTTGAGTTAAATTGTCATGAGGAGGGTAGTCAGTGTTAATATATTCCTAACATGATTTCTAATTTTTGAGTACTACTAGCCCTACAATGTTATAGCTTTTTGGCACTAAGATATAATTGTATAGATGCACTTATATTGCACTTCAGACACTTGCTTTATTACATTTTCAAGCCAAAATTTTAGATAATTTTATTTGATTTAAAGATGAGGTTAGACATTTCTTTGGACGTTTGAGCCTTTTAAACCAACCATTACTGTAAAATTTATGCCTAAAACCCTACTTGAGCCTTAATTTGTTTTGAATGGACAGAAGCACCATTCATTTTTTTTTCTAACTCATTTTTTATCTAATGTTTTGAGTTATTTTAATGTCTCATAAGAGATTTAATGCCACATTGATAAATTGTTAAAGGGATATAAAGATGCAAGGTAGTTGTATGAGAATATTTGAATGAATGGTGTAAAATTAAGGTGTGGGGGTGTTAATTTATTTTTTTTGTTGACCATTGTAGGTGGTGCCCATCATTGGCACCTGCATTGGAGTATTAGCAGGTAATGCCTATCAGTGGTATCTGCGTAGATATTTTTTGCGGGTAGTGCTTATCACTGGTACCTATTTTGGAAACTTTTTCTTCTCTTAAAAGAAAAAAAAAGAAAAAGAAATGAGAGATATTTTTACATAGTGTTGGTGAGTAAGGTTGAAATTGAAAAATTATGATTTTACTTTGTTTGTTGCAAAATTTTTATGGGTGTTTGATCAATTAAGTGTGGGGTTACTTCTTTAAAGGATGGGGATTTTAGTATTTAAAAGAAGTTTTATGTTAATGAGGTGCATGTTAATTTAAATTCCTTTTTTATTTATCCTTTTTTCCTTCTTTGTTTGCCAAGACCCTAGACTTACGTTACAAGTTAAAAGTCCTGTACCTAATTTAAATCAAGTCAATTCCTACATTAGTGCAGAAATGTAAGAAGAGTAAGTTATGAAATGTTTAGAAAAGTTCAAACGATTTGCATGATTTGATCTGGTTGTCACAAAGTTATTTTTGTATATTTATGCACACACCTACACTGGAATTCATGTATAGGGGTTATTATCATTTGACTATTTTTCTTATGATGGTTTGGTTCTTAATTATTTATGAGATGTGTTGAGTATGTTTGCGACTTATTTCTGTGTTTTGCTTGAGGACGATAAAAAACTAAGTGTGGGGTAGTTACAAACTCGTAAAAGTCGTATATTTTTTGTGTTGTTTACCTTGTTTTTGGTGATGAATAAGCAAGAATTGAGTAATTATCAGCTAAATGATTTATTTTGAGTTTTTTAGGGTTTGAGCGAAGAAAGAGTCCAAATTGATCGTAAAAGTGGAGAAAAATTACAAAATTAGAATTTCGTGCAACGGCGAGGAGTGATTCTAACACAGTTTGGTAGTTAGACTGAGCATAATCTTCATGTTCGAGCTCTACTTGGGGTGATTCAAGATGTTTCGAAAGTTAAGATATAGAACTACAACTTTCGTGTTTTGGGCTTTTCTAAATTTGGCCTGTATCATGATCAAAATTAAGGAGGTAACTGAAGTTGTTTCTACCCTTGGCGCCCAGGTGCGACAAAATTGCAGTGCCTAGGCACCGATCGATGGATAGGTTGTGCAAGGTTGCTTATTTTGCAAGGAAAGTCCTCCTGTGGGTTCGGTTATGTGGAAAATCGCGTACTTATCATCCCGAAACCCCAAAACCCTAAAAGTACTTATAAATACACCAAGAGAAGGGGAGGAAATCATCATATTCATCAGCTGTCATTAGTTTCTTAATTTTTAATAGTTAGAGCTATAATTTAGCCATAGGTTATATTTTCTCAAACATTCGAGCTAGGATTTCATTCTCTGGTCAAGAATTAAAAATTTGACGATCATCAACATTCGTTTTCGCTGCAATTACCGACGTTTGATAGATGTTTGATTTATTTTTAAACAATTTAATTTTTGTTCTTATTCCATTCTTGTTCTTTAATTATCATTCTTTTTCATTACCTTTAAATTCTTAATTGTTTCCATAATTTAGTAGTTAGGGTTTTATTGGATTGTTTTTAATTACTTTTATAGAGTAGACTAATTTAAATTCTTGTTCTTAATTAAATTCTCGCAAGTAGGGTAGATTGAATTGGGGTTTTAATTAATTATATTCAATTGCTTTCCGTAAGGTTATAATTTTACATTCTTGTCTTTATTTTAATTTCTTGTTATTAAATTTAGTTTAAGTTTAGTCAAAAACCCCTGATTAATTCATCTAACTAGTAAATAGACTTGTGAACCAAGTAATTGTTCCAATAGTCCTCTTGGGAATGATCTTTACTTATCCTATACGCAAACTCACCTCGTTTACTTGCGAGTGTGTGGAAGTGATTAGGATAATTAAGATTTTTATTACTTGGTCATTATTTTCGAAAACCTAATTACTTATAATATTCTACCAAATAGTAAGTAACTGATACAGAAACAACATAGATTATAGAAGTAAATAATACCATTAAATACTATAAATATTTGTTGGTATATATTGAGTTTAAATGAAACTTTGAAATTACAATTCCAGTTGTTACACTATTTGATGAAACAACATTAGTTTAGAGTATCATTGATAAGGTAAAAAAAAGTTTAATCAACGGTACGATGCATGGTCAAAATAGATGTCTAGAATAATCACTAAAAGACCTATAAGAATACTACGCATAAATTATAGAAATGACATATAGAAAAAAAAAAGTAGGTATGTAAAAGACAACGTAAACTATGAAATAAAAAATCATGTTATTAAATATTATAAAATAATTGCAGATATAGGTTGAGTTTACACGTCAATTTTGGAATGCAATTTTTACACTATTTAAGAAACAATATAAATATAAATTAAATGTCTTGATAAACAATATAAGAAATTAATAAAAAAGTATGCAAAAATAAAATAAAATTCACACACTTTTTTTTCGCTTTAATTTTGTTTATATATTTAATAAATACAAATTTTAATTGCATAGTAAATAACTATATCAAAATACAATTTTAGAGTTAACCATGTTCGATACAATTTTGGACGAAAGGAAGAGTCTAGAACATCAATAAAGTCCTGAAGTGATGTTTGATACTTGATAGTGATTTTATCTTTTAATAATGATAAAAAATATATAGATATATCTAAAAAATTCAATATTATGAAAAAAAAATCTTTTATTTTTAAATGATCAAGTCATTAGTAGTGTCATTATAACAAATTATAACCTGAGAATCTAAAAGAGAAATAGAAACTATTTTGAATCACAATTAACTACATTTTGTGCTATCAATATGAATGAAAAGTTAACATTTCAATGCAGTACTGAAGCAACTGATTTCATAAGTTTAAAAATATAAAAACACTAACATATTATATACACACACATTTACACAATATGTTAACGAAAATTAATTGTAACAAAAATTTACTATAAAATCTCACTCAAAGTAACATGTAATTTTGGATATTTTTAGAACTATATGTTTTTTTTATTAGCATTGTGTATATGTTATAGTGAGATAAAAGATTGTTTTCATTAACATTCGATGCATTTCATAACAATATAAAAGAATAACTTATTATTTTAATTTTTTAAAGATTTTAATATATTATGTGATACCTATCAATAATATGGAGAATATATTAGTTTAATTAGATTTTAGTTTTTATAATGTCTTTGTTCTTTACATTTTAATTAGATTCATTGTTCTTATTTTTTGAAATTATAATTAATTATTTTTGTAATTATTATCCATATATCATTTGAATTCTTGTAAATATTTTCGGCTAATAAAAGAATATCAAAATACTTTATCTAGAAAGTCAAGTTTGGTACTTGATAGTGATTTTATCTTGTAGTAATGGTAAGAATATACAAATATATTTAAAAAGTTCAATACTAAGGAAAATATATTTATCTTTAACTGATCAATTACTAAATAATTGGTGATATCACCATAGAAAATTATAACCTAAGGGTCTAGAAGAGAAATAGAAAATGATACAAATATCATACATTGTTCTCGTAAAAGAGAAAATTTATTTAATTATTTGAGAAGAACTGAAATTGATGTATAATGTTGTAACAAATACAGTAACAAAAAAATAATGAAAAAATTTAGAAAAATAGAAAGGTAAAAATGATTATGAAGAAAAGATTAAAGATATTAAATATATGTTAAACTATAATTTTAGAATAGAAAAATCTCAATAGGTAAAATATTTATAGTTTGTATTCTATGTTATCATTCACTTAGACAATGAAGTGCAATTTAGGTAGTAAGACCTTTTCCCTATGATCCATTGGCCATGGGTTCAAGACACTAGAGGGTAGGGGGAAGGGTGAGATTTAAAAAAAAAAAAAATCATTCACTGATTATTCATTTTAAAAAAAAATAAAAAATTTCAACAAATTAAGAGTGTTGTACAGGCGAAACACGTGCTTTTTCTACTTCTTTCATCTAATGCATATATGTATATTGTGTGTGTGTGTATATATATATATATATATAGAAAAAGAGAGTAAATCTTTCATGCATCGTTAGTATAGAAAATTTTTTACACTATCAAGTATAGATGTATGCCACACGAATAAAAACAACTTTTGAAATTTACTCGTATCGGGTATATGAAAGATTTACATGTATATATACATCTCTGTATATATATACATATATATATATATGTATGTATGTATATATATATATATGTACATATGTATGTCTATATGTGTATATATATATATATATATGTATATATATACACATATAGACATACATATGTGTTGGCCCCAAAAGCAACCTCAGAGGGGGGGTGAATTAGGTTGTCTCTAAAAACAAACCTTTTTATGTGCTTAATAGAAATTCAAACTTTATGCACCAACTGAAAACTTAAGCACAAATGAACACAATAGATATTCAACAATTTAAGCTTAAAGAACAAATAAGAATATTGATATTAAGAGAATACACAATATAAACCAAACTCCCTAGCTTCTCAAGCTTGGAGTTTGCAACTACAAAGAGCTTCTCACAGGGCAACTACCAAGTTCACAACTTGAAGTTCAGCCCTAAAAGTCTCTTCAAAGTAGGTGAGACAATAACCTCTTGTACACAAATGAGGATCACTCTTGCTCACACTAATTTCCTTTAGTTGAGCCAAGAGTTTTACACTCACAACCTCCCTTTGTTACAATTGTTATCTCTCCACTCTTACGCTTGAAGAACTTTTACACTTCTAAGCTCTTTCCACACTACCTACACTATTACAACACTTGTACCCACTATTTCTCCCAAATAGCTCAAGAATTGTTTGTAATCAATGTAGAAGTCTCTTCTTTATTAAATCAGACCTAGGGGTATTTATAGTTGCTGAATATCTGCTTCCAACAACTTCACAACGGCTATTTTCTGTTACTGGAAAACTAGTCGTTGGACCTTTCGGACGGCCGATGCAGCAAGAGTACGTCTAGACACTGTATCTAAGAGACTCTGGCAGTACACCGTCCGAACTGTGTCAGGTTCTCTCCGAACATGCGTCCGATCGAAGCGAAATCTTCTGGAAAATGGTCGGACGCTGTTCTTCGTCCGAGGCTTGCTTCAAATTCTTTGTGTCGGACGATTATCATCGTCCAAAGCTCTGTCATGGTTGTTTTGTTCGGACGAACATTTGCGTCCGAACCTGCCTGTTTTTCAACACAATTGTTATCAAACTAATAGTATGATTTGGTTATCATCAAAACATGATTAACATAACTGGGGTTCTTCAATATGTACATATATATATATATATATATATATATGTATATATATAAGTGTCATGAGGGAAGCCAAGATGTATTTTTAAAAAAAAACAAAGAGAAAAACAATTGAACATGGAGTACAAAAAGAAAAAAAAAATCCGACACATACTAGTAATTACTTGTTACATGACTCAAAAATTTCTCTTAGTGCGTATGGATAGAGAAATTTGGATGTATTTAGTTATACAAACAAATTAAATAAATTTAGTTAGAAATTTGAAATTTTTCAATAATTGAGATTCAATAAAAATTAATGAAAGTGAAATTTTAGTAATTAAAATGAATAAATTTTAAATTCACATAATTTTCATATCATTTCAAATCCATCAATCCAAACACAAACTTAATATCATTTAGAAATTTGCCGTTATCACCTAATACCTTAATCCATTATTCATTGCTAAGAAGTACATCAACATGTGCAGGCTGCACGCACATACCTTTCCATTCAATTTTTCTTTGGATGATTATGTACATTTAAAGATTTTAGGTATTGTAAAGTATTTAACGAACTCCTTTTATGTAAACACTAAAAAAAATATAAAGGACGCATAATCATATTTTATTCCTTGTTTTCTATAATACTTGATCAACGAAAATTCATTAATTCTCAAGCAGTTGTTAAAGTTGTAATAAACCGATAAATAAGTGGTTCAATAAAATAAAACATATTTCTTTTGACAAATAAAATAAAATAAAACATTTATATCAAGGGAAAAAACTAGAGCTGTTTCTTTTTTGTCAAGGGCATATTCATTCTGTTGTTATAAGGCAAAATGTTCCACCAATTCTACGAATATGTTTTACATCCAGATTCGCTACCAGTTATCCTGAAATGTGCTCAAGCATCTCCTTAAAGCTTATTAGAGTTATTCCTGACCAAGTTTATAATTTTTTTCCCTAACCTCCAAAAAAAAAATGTTTCTTATTTTCAAGAAACATAGTAGGAAAACTACACATGCTAACCCAACCTGAGTACTTCTGTTAAAGGATTAAACTTCAGCACGATAAAGGGAATGACTAGTCATATAGCTGCATGTGGAGTCATTTTACCAAAATCATTTATGATCACAGGATACCTAAAAGATGAAACGACATTAGGGAGAGAGGCTTAGACATAATTCTATGTCTTATTCTTCGAACTATTGATAGCAGCTCTAGCTGTTCTTCATGAGTTCAAATCCAAGTCCCAGTTGCTCAGAGAGATTATTAATATATTTAAGAAATTTCACCTGAGAGGGGTAGTGTCTCAGATATGCAGGGTCTAGCAAATATTGGTCCACCACAACGTGCCTGTTACAAAAATTAAACAAATGTGCTTTAAGTATGAATATCCACCAAACAAACATAAAATAAATGGGGGTCAAATATTAACAGTATACTGGTTGCATAAGAAATTATCATTCCCTTTTGACTACATGTAAACAGAGAAGCACCCCTCTCTCTCCCAAGAATAAAACACCAAAATTGAAAGTCCTCTTGAGATGGTGTTAGCATTTTACCGAAGAATTAAATATAAATTTGAAATTTAGATAAAAAAATATTAGAGACAAAAAAGTCCTCTGCAGATCTCCTCCTAAACCTTTACTGTAGTTCCATCCCTCCATCAACCCTCCTTCTCCTATCCACTGATTCTGGGTTTAAGACACAAACAAACCAACATAGAGATACACTACTCATTCATACACACACTCTCCCCTGGCAAACACAATGAGGCACCCTTGCTTCTACCGGCAGCAAAAAACACAACCACACACTTCGATAAAAGAAAATGATGATGATGCCTCACAGGCAGAAAAAAAGACAACCACGATGATGATGCTGATGATGGAAAGAAAGGTTTTATGGACTTGGAGTGGTCTGCGAAAAGTGGCTAATGCAGCAAAAGTTTGGAGGAAGGGAGTTCATGGCTATGGCTAATAATTGTTAAGGCAGTTCAGGTGATAGAGAGGATGGGAGTAGCTGGTTGAAGGACTGCTAGTTGAAGGAATAATCGAGGAAGTAAGAAATATCGAAGAGAATTCTAAGCGAGAAAGGGAGGGACGTGGTAACTGTAGTGAAGTTATTATGGTTGCACAAGTGCGGTAAGGGGTTGGTGATGACTGATCAGAGCGCCTGAAGAAGGCGGCTGCTGGTTAGATACACAATAGAGGAAGATAGAAGACAGGAGGGGGGTAGGAAGTAGAGGCAGGACAAATGGGTTTTTCCAAGGAGCTAGGTAAGTGGTTGGAGGAAGGTCCAGCAGGAATTTCTCCATAGTTTTGATTCTCTCTCTATTTTTCCCCCCTCTTTCTGCATACATTTTCGTTTGGGAGTCTAAGTTTCATACGGAAAAGATGGAAAAAGAAGGGGAGTTTGAATTTTTCAGCCATTTAGGAGTTTTTTAAGGAAAGAAAGGAAGGGAAAAGGAAGGAAATGGGATGATGATATTAGATGCTACAGTTGTCAAACTGCTTCCTTCCAAATCAGGCGGAAATGAACGGAAACAAACTGTAGTCTTATTAATTGTTTTGTAATACCTATTTTATCTTTAGAATAATAAATAACAAAATATAAAAAGAGGGGCACTTTAGTAAAATATTAATATTAATGAAATTTTTCATCCAAAATTTCTAAACAATTTAGAAAAAACTTCTCTTTTCTTCCCTTCCTTTCTCTTCCCTCCTCATTAAAAACTTTATCTTCTTTTCTCTTCCTTCCTGAACTCCCAAACATAGTGTTTGATAATGTGGATTAGTAACACACATAACAGCTCTTCTTACCTCTTACCTAAATTGTTCTAGAAGTGCTTATGTGGCAGTCTCATTAAGGGCAATTATGTAATTGAGCTTCGTGTGAGCTAGCATAGAGATAGCCTTAAGTCTCCTCGTGTAAATCTATAAATAGGGGGCTTGAGTGCTACTAAAAGGAGATAGACAATTCAGATAATAAAACACACACTTGCAACTCGGATACTCCACTTTCTCTCTCCTCCTAGAATCCAATTCTAGCTTCATCAATTGGCGCCGTCTGTGGGAATCGACTGATTTCCATCACTTTCAATCAATTCTCAATCATCTGAATTGTTTTCTTTTTGCTTTGTAAAGGATGAAGAACCGTGGAACACGATGAACTGCCAGCAAGGACGCCGAAATGAGCGATCAGCGCCTCGTAGTGCAAACCGATGAACTGGAAAACGTCGGTGCACCAACCGAGGCTTAGCAAAAGCAAAACGATGTTCTGAAGTACATTGCTGATCACTTCGAGTCTTTTCGAGCATTCGTGGAAATTTCGCAGTGTGAAAGAAACTCGTTCTCCGACCGAGCGCTCGAACAGAGTGGCCACTCAACAAGCTGAACAGAAGCGTGACCTCAGCCGACGACCTGGCAAAGAGCCGGTCGATATCGTGAGCCCAGTCGATCTGCGACACAAATTAACAAAGTCACGCTCAAATAAGCAATCAGATGAGTCACACTCATCGACAAGCGAAAAGTTACTGATGCGCGAGAGACTCGGAGCACACTCTTTAAGAAAATCAGGATCGAGAGGACCCTCCTCGGTTGTTTTAAAACAACTCGAGGAGCTAAACCTTGAAAACAAGATCCAAGAGATTTTGAAGAAGAACAATTTGCTCCTGAATACTCCTGCTACGGCAGAGATTGATAGAGATCCGTTCACAATCTCTATCAAAATTGAACCTCTTCCAACACAATTCAAGTTGCCGGACCTAGACCGCTACAAAGGAGAATCTGATCTGTCAGATCACCCACAACACGTGGTGGCAATCACTAGCCTGTATGGTTACAGCAACACGCAACCCGATGCAAGTTGTTCACAACAACTCTTCAAGGCCCGGCACAAAAATGGTTCCAGGAATTGCCGATGAACTCAATTGCTACTTTCCTCGACTTGGCGAAGTCATTCCTGAGTCACTTCAAGAGTAAATCAATATTGCAGAAAGACACATCGCACCTCATGAACATCCGGCAGAGGTCCGATGAGTCACTTAATAAATTTGTAGACCGCTTCAATGATGAGGTGGTCCAAATAAAAAATGTTGATGAAAGAATTCTGGTTGCAGCTTTCTGCAGCGGCATCCGACCAGGTGTCTTCAATGCCGAATTCGCCAAAAGAATGCCAAATTCCTATTCCGAGCTTCTAGAAAGAGCATCGAAGTTTATCCGGGGTAAAGAGTCAAAAAGGACAAAAAGGGAACTCTATGATACACAAAGAGAAAAAGTCCTAAAGACTCTGAACCCCTCTTCCTCAAAAAAGCTGAGAGTCACAGACAGATTGAGCTATTCCAGGGCCACACTTATGGCGAACTGTCGGACGGGTGGTTTTCCCGAACAATAACATTGGGAACCGACCCCCGCGAACAAGGAGCCATCCCGACGCGAACTTCACACCTCTCAATGTGACGAGGAGAGAAATATTATATCAAGTCCAACACTTAGGTCTTCTAGAGCCACCTCCTCGGATGGTTTCAGCCTCAAACAAAAGAGATCGGTCAAAGTATTGCGCTTTCCATGGCCAACACGGTCATGATTCTGAGGCATGCAATCATTTGAAAGTTGAAATTGAGAAGGCCATCCAGGAAGGGCATTTGCAGCAGTTCATCTGTCGAACTACGGCAGAGTTCCAGAGGAACAGTGCCAACCAAAGAAATCCGGCAAAACCTCGACCGCCACCTCATCAACAGATCCGGGGCGGCGAGAACAGAGACAATCCTGTGGCTAATCAAGATGAACAAATCTACGTAGCCGGGGTGATAAACACAATTGCCGGAGGCCCGGTGACCGGGGACTCAAACAATGCCCGAAAAAAGTATGCCAGGAACTTTCCTTCTACCCAGGAGAGGATCGGGAAAAATGACTGAAACCATTTATGAGCCTCGGATACACCTCCGAAGACCTGTCCCCAGCCGAATGCCACACAATGACCCCGTAGTAATTCACGTAAATGTGGCTGGATATGAAATACACCGCGTGTTGGTAGACACCGGAAGTTCGGCGGACATAATCTTTTGGGATGCTTGGGTCAAAATGCATATGGATCATTCTTTGATAAAGCCTTTCAAGACTCCGTTGGTGGGCTTCACCGGAGACTTGGTCGTGCTAGAGGGACAAATAATGCTTCCACTTTGTCTTGGAGCTCCCCCGAATCACAGAATTGAGATGACCAATTTTGTCATCGTCAAAAGGGACAGCTCCTACAATATGATAATCGGCTGACCCACGTAGTACACCTACAGAATCCTTTCCTCCGTATTCCATATTGGGATAAAATTCATGCTGAGGGATGGTTCTGAATGAACGGTTATTGGCAGCCAACAAGAATCCCGAGCCTGCTATATGATGTCTAGTCTAATGTTTGCGGTCCCAATCACAAATGATGTCCATTGCAGACAAGGCTTACTTGGAAACCTTTGATGCCTCATCCACCTGGGATGGATTTGAAGAGCCCATAACGAGTCAGAAAGAGCAGGAAGGGATGGGGCAACCCCGCCTGGGAGCTACTGAGATTCCTGAACCTTCAGAGCATAAAGGAAAAGGCAAGGCAAAGATCGAGACCCAAGACGAGGTTCAAATTGAGGAGATAGCTTTAGATTCGAGCCTCCCTGATCGAAAAATCAAGATCTGTGCTACTCTCCTAGCCGTTTAAGGCCCTTCTCTTCAGGCTTTTAGCCGAATACAAGGACGTGTTCGCCTGGACCGTTGAAGACATGCCCTGCGTCCCTCGGGATATAATTGAGCACAAACTTGAAGTGGACCTGGCATACAAACCAGTGAAGCAGAAGAAACGCCTCTTCGGTCCAGAACGTAGCTTAATAATTGAAGCCGAGGTGGACAAACTCTTAATAGCCAGATTGATTAGAGAAGTTATTGTATCCCACATGGCTTTGTAATCCTGTCCTTGTAGCAAAACCAGACTTTTCTTGGCGAATGTGCCAAGATTTTACTGATCTAAATAAAGCTTGTCCAAATGACAGTTATCCGTACACCCGGATCGATACAGTAGTAGATTCATTTGTTGGATTTTACATTTTACATTTTTTAGATGCATTCAAAGGCTACCATCAAATATACATGGCTAGAGAAGATAAAGAGAAAACCTCTTTCATCACTGACCGAGGCACGTACTGCTACACTACGATGCCCTTCGGACTCAAAAATGTCAGAGCTACCTATCAGCGCCTCGTCAATAAGACCTTCAAGTCCCAAATAGGAAGAAACATGGAGGTATATATTGATGACATGGTAGTTAAAAGCCGAACATACGAGGAAACCCTGAAAGATCTCAGGGAAACATTTGAGACGTTAAGATCCATCCAAATGAGGCTGAATCCCAAAAAATGTACATTTGGGGTCCCCTCGGGAAAATTCTTGGGAGCTTTTTATTGTCTCTCACCGAGGAATCGAGGCAAACCCTGAAAAGGTGCAAGCCATAATTGATATGAGAACTCCCAACTCGATGAAGGAGGTTCAAAGACTAACCGGTAGAATGGCTGCCCTAAATCGATTCTTGTCCAAATCAGCAGAGAGAGGCTTACCATTCTTCCGAGTCATAAAGAAGACTGAGGGTTTTCAATGGACTGAAAAAGCTTCTAAAGCCTTTAAAGAGCTTAAAGAATATTTAGGTACCTTACCGAAGCTCGCTTCCCCTCAGAAAGGCGAACCGCTATACCTGTATATCTCGATTGCCGAACCAACAGTTAGCTCGGTTCTATTGAGGCAAGACGAACAGGGTAACTAGTGCCCTGTATATTTCGTAAGTAAAGTGCTTCAAGGTCTAGAGAAAAACTACACTCCTATTGAAAAGGTTTTTTCGTTGGTGGTGTCGGCTCGGAAGCTGAGGCCTTATTTTCATGGTCACAATATAATAATTTTGACCAACCTTCCTTTGAAAAATATCTTGAACAAACCAGATGCTTCAGGTCGAATGCTAAAGTGGTCTGTAGAGCTGCTTGAGTTTGACATAGAATTCAGACCTCGGACAGCAATCAAAGCTCAGGACCTCGCCGATTTCATTCAGACTGTCTGACTATGTCAAATCTGATGTGCATTCTGACAGACCGATCCAGTAAAAGAGCAAAAAATGATCTTGACCTTGCATGGAAACTCTCATGTTGACGGAGCTTCGTGTGAGTCCGGAGCCGGGGCAGGGATAATAATCCAATCTCCAGAAGGGGACTATCTCACTTATGCCCTCAGATTTGAATTCAAGGCAACCAACAACGAAGCTGAATATGAGGCCCTTATCTGTGGGATGGAAATGGCCCACCAGATGGGTGCCCGAACTTTAAAGATTCATTCAGATTCTCAACTGGTTGTAAATCAAAGCCTGGGAAATTACGAGGCTCGAGGCGTGATTTTACAAAAGTACCTAGCTGAGGTCAAAAGCTGGATTAAAAAATTTAAAAAATCGTAGACATCATCAAGATTGCCCGAACGAGAAATACCCACGCCGATGCTCTGTCAAAACTAGCCTCGGCAATATATTCGCATTTAACGAAAGAGATTTTGGTAGAACTGTGTAAACACAGATCTGTTGACATCTCTAAAAGAATCTCTTGTATCTAACCAGACCTTGGTTGGATGGAACCCCTGATAAGTTATTTGAATAACGAGAAACTCCCCGAGGATCATACCAAAGCTAGGAAGGTCAAATATCGAGCCACCAAGTATACACTTATTAACGGAGTCTTATATAAAAAGGCATATTTGTGCCCCTTGCTGAGGTGCCTCATGCCATTCGAAGCTAACTATGTTCTACGCGAGGTACACGAGGGCATATGTGGAAGTCATGTCGGTCCTCGGAGTTTAGCTCGCAAGGTCTTGCTAACTGGGTACTACTGGCCAACCTTACATTCTGACTCAGATACTTTGGTTCGGGCGTGTCATCAGTGTCAAGTACATGCTTCGATACCACTCGTTGCCCGAAAACCCGGCTCGGATATGGTTCCCATTCAGAGCCCGTGGCCGTTTGTTTAGTGGGGAATTGACATTTTGGGCCCACTTCCCCGAGGGATAGGCAAGCTTGAGTTTTTAGTAGTAGCGGTTGACTACTTCACTAAATGGATCGAGCCCGAGCCCCTGGCATCAATTTCGGGAAAAGCAATAGAGAAATTCTTTTGGAAAAGCATTGTTTGCCGATTCGGTATCCCTGCGGTACTTATTTCCGATAATGGAAAACAATTTGAAGGAGAACCTTTCAAGAGCTTCTGCGCTAACCTCGGTATCAAGCAGCACTTCATCTCGATCGCTCATCCTCAAGTAAACGGACAGACTGAAGTATGCAATCGAATATTGCTGACAGGACTCAAGACTAGACTTGAAAGAGCCAAGGGCGTTTGGGTTGAGGAATTGCCCAGTGTCCTCTGGGCATACCGGACCACACCTCGAACGGCTAACAGAAATACTCCATTCAGTTTAACCTACGGGTCCGAAGCTGTATACATATCTTATCCCTGCCGAGATTGGGCTACCTTCGGCTCGAGTATCCTTCGGTGATTTGGAACTGAATGATGAGGCTCTGCGAGCTAACCTTGACTTACTTGAGGAAAAGAGGTTAGATGCATCCATCCGGGAAGCCAAGTACAAGCAAGTCATGGCTAAACACTACAACGCTAAAGTGAAGCATTGCTACCTTCGGCCCGGAGACTTGGTACTTCGAAAGAATGAAGCTAGCCGTGTAGAGGGGACTAAGAAGTTAGATCCGAACTGGGAAGGACCCTATCGCGTAATAGAAGCTCACACCTCGGGCTATTACAAGTTGGTTGACATGAAAGGGGATCCTATACCCAGAATGTGGAATATTGTAAATTTGAAAAAATATTATCAAGGAATATAATGAAAGTCCCTTCTCAAATGTCAGATGTTTCAGCTGCTCCACTTTAAGAGTTTCGGATCCAGTTGAACAAAAAAGCAAATGATTGAGGGTTGAGGCTTAGCAGTCCCCCCTCAAGGGCCGAGCTGCTTAGCAGCCTCCCAAGCAAAACAAAGCCGTGTCAACCCTCAGAGGTTCGGACAAGGCACTGTCAGATGTTCCAGCTGCTCCGACTCTAAGAGTTTCGGATCCAGTTGAACAAAAAAGCAAATGATTGAGGGCCGAGGCTTAGCAGTCCCCCCTCAAGGGCCGAGGCTTAGCAGCCCCCCAAGCAAAACAAAGCCGCGCCAACCCTCAGAGGTCCGGTCAAGCTCAGAACAATTTCACAACCTCTGCAATTTTTAGCAGCCCTCGGGAGTTCGAAACAAAGTCCAATAAAAAAGCGACATTGGGAGCCAAGGTTGAACAGTTTCCCCGCACAGGTAGAAACTAAGCGACCTCCTCTATGCAAATTGAAATGGAAGAATTTCCGATCCACAAAGGTTCTTGGGTGACTGCTGAAGCAAAACCTTACTCTTAGGACTTTGAAAAGATTGACTCAAGTTAAATGACTATGGCAAAAATAAGGAGCCAAATTTGGTCCTTTTTGCCTCAGCCCAGAAGGGTCTGAGCAAACAGAGCCTAAGCTCGAAATGAAAGCATTCCTTAGACTGTTCTTATATGTTCTAGATGCTTATACAGGGAAAGTTGTTTGCCTACTTATATCATAAAACTCATGTTTTAAATGCAGGAAATAAAGAGATTGAAAAGCAAGTAAAAAGACAAGAACAAAGAATGCCGAGGCTCTTATCAAGAAGACAAAGTTATCGGAACTTAACCATTTCATTTAAAAGGCCCTAACTATTACAGAAGAAGTTCCTAACTATTACAGAAGAGGTTCTAAACTACTACAGCAAAATTACGTCAGCCTAAGCATCAGAAGTAGAAGGTTTGGTGTTGGAAGTGGAAGCCTGGTTCGTAGGATCCGCCTCGACTTCGGGGTTCGGACCCTCGATCATCAGAGTCGCCCCAGAAGTTTCGGGAAGCGGAGCAGGAGCTTTGAATTGGGCTTGAAGACTGTTGATGACCTCCTCGGTGACGGAAGCATCGTACGGTAGCCCCTCGTACAAAGCAGGTTCTTCACCAAGTGGTCACAGGCCAGTGTGAACCCCATGGAGAAGACCTTCTTTGTAAATTCCTTTAGCATTTCATCTGCTTCGGTCGAGGCCACAAACTGATTCCTACCCTCGATCCGAAGCTCCACCTCCCGAGATACGAGCTTTGCGTCGGCCAGCTGAGCTTCATCTTGAAGATGAAGAACCCTTTGATCCGGATCCGCAACCTTTTTGTCTTGGTCGCCAACATCCACTTCAAGGGTCTTCTTCTCCAGCTCGGATTGCCGAAGCTTGTTCCTCACCTCGGTCAGCTCAGCCTTCCACTCGTCATATTTTTTGCCCGCCTCGATGTTGCATTTCATTTCATTGGCGTTCACGGCCTCCTTCACTGCCTGAGCCACGCTGGACTTCGTATGGGCTAACTCTTGCTTTATAGAGTTAAAGGCAGTGTCGAAGTTGGCCTCCTGATTTGTGAGGGCGGGCAAAATTGTAATTGCCTGCAAGCAAAGACAAAATGATTAGTTGTGTGAGTGGAAGTATGCCAGGGTACCGAAGATTGAAAATTCACAAAGAGATAGATAGTCTTACGTTCATCAGGCTCTAGACGTGAAGTTCGTCCAGCCTCTGTTGAGGGGTAAGCTTTTTGACATAGGCCACATCCCGAGGCAAAGCCACCATTTTGGCCTGCTCCCGAGCCACCCTAGAAAATTGGGCCCGATCATTAACATCGATCGGCATGGTGGGTCGGAAGTCAGAGCTCCCAGAGGTCGAAGAAACTGGCAGAGGGTCAACAGACAGCCGACCCCAAGGCACATCCTGTGACCCAGTAGATTTTCTCTCCTCCTCGGGAGTGTATTTCCTATCACTTAAAAAATTTAAGTGTTAATTCACAACACTGAAGAAAGGTTAAGGAATGGGAACAAATGAGGTCCAGTTGTACTTACCATATGAGGTGATGAGTTGTTTAGATAAGGGGGCATTGCCCGAGCCAGTCCCCGGGGTCCGAACCCTCGCCACCGAAATATTGGACCTCGGGGGCGATGACGAGGAAGAGAGGGTCATTGTGAGGGGAAGGACCCTCCCTAAGGCCAGCAGCCTCCCTAGTCCTCTTCCTTGTAACCCGAATTGGCTCGGGTTCGGTGGGACAGATAGCCAGAAAAACTTCTTCGGCTTGCCTCTCCGGCGAACTGGCGGCCCCGGTTCGGTTCAGGGTTTCAGAGGGAGAAGGAGTGGCCTCGGCACTCCCTGATGGGATGTTGATGGTCGTAGAGGAGGATCCTTTTGCTGATGAGAAGGGCTGGTTCGAGGTGCCCGCATCGGTCGCAGGTGTGGCGGACACCAGTCCCCTAAGGAATGCTCCAAGCTCTGCATAAGATGAGGGGTCAGCACATAAAAAAAAAAAATGAAATGAAAATGATGAGTGAAGTGAAAATGACAATGACCTTGTTGAGGGTCGTAATTTGGCAGGATGTCATGGGAAGAAAATAGTCTTGCCCAGGCCAGAATGTTGTTTGAAAGGATGGCCGATTGGTTATTGAAGTTTATTCGGAGGTTCGACTCGACGAGCCTCCGGGCATGAAGGGAGTCCGGTCTATACAGGAGAGGCATTCTTGATTTTTAAGTTTTCTTTTATAAGGTTCGATGGACCCTGGGGCATCGGAGGGTCGAGGTACCGAACGAAAAAAAATGACTTTTTCCAGTCATGAATAGATGAGGGGTTACCGAAGTGAGCTGTTTGCCCGCAGTTCGGGGGAAGATGTAAAAAAATTCCTTTGTAGGGGATAATTTCAGCATCATCCTAAATGTGTCTAGCGAAAGGGGGATATCATGTAATCTACTTATGAATGTGAAGCCAGCGATGACCCGAAGTGCGTTCGGGGTCAGCTGGGATATGTTGATATCCTAGTGGTTTGAAAGATTGACTAAGAGAGGGGCTATGGGGAGCCTCAGCCCCATCTCGAGTTGTTCCTGGTAGACTGTTAGGTAACCAGGTGGAGGCAAATGGCCTCGGTCCTCGGGGGTCGGAAGCATGATATGCACGTTCTTGGGAAAACGGCACCGATCCCTAAGGATTTTGATATCCTCGGGGTCAAGGGAGTTCGATATGTTTTGGGTTTGAAGGTTAGGGTGGTCGTTTTGTGGAGGTTAGGAAAAGAGCGGATCCGAGAGGACAGTTTAATGGCACTGCTGCCAGAAGCGTTTCGTCGAAAGGATTTAGCATCCTGTCAACGGCTTTTACCGGAGAAGGAGGTACCGGTGTGCTAATGAGAGAGGTGGGAGTGAATGTACAGGCCATAGTCTTCAGTTTTGAGAGCGTGTGGGATTTTTAAGAAAGAACTCCTAGTGGTGTCCGGTGGTGGCGTAGAGAGGCAGTCGGAAACCAGCAACGGTGATACGGCGGAGGGTAAAGGAAGAGGAAATTATATAAGTCTCGGGTAGATGAGCGCAGAAAGGAAGAAGGAGGGAGTGTAAGTTTCTGGGAAAAATAGAGTAAAAGGGGGTGAGAGGAAGGTAAGTAAGAAGAAGAAAAGAGATTTGGGGGTGAATGGGGGTATAAATTGGAGAAGTTTCATCCAGAATGTTCTGTGTTTCTGGGGGAAAAAATTGATGGTTTCGAAATGAAAAAAGGCTTTGTCTTAGGTGGGAAAGACGAGGCGTTTTGGCGTGAAAATTGAGACGTGGTGCTGGCGTTACGGCGCGTAAAACGAGGCATTTTGGAGTGAAAATCGGGACGTGGTACCGGCGTTACGGCGCGTAGAGCGAGGCATTTTGCAACAAAATCGAAGCAAATAATGCAGAGCATTAAATGTGAAATCAATTGTGCATGGGGACTCAACGAAAACGTCACCCTTGAGAGTTAATGCTGCTGGTATGACTCGCCGAGGATCCAAGGATCGTTATGACCTCGGATCAACAGAGGTTGGGAAATTGTTCCGAAGGCTTCACCTCGGATCGGTATAATACTCTTGCTTTTGGTCTTCGGTTGGGGACTGCGAAGAGCTATTTTTGGCTCGGTCCCTCTCCGCTAGGCTCGGCACCAAGCCGAGGGGACGAATGATAATGTGGATTAGTAATACACATAGCTTCTTGCCTAGATTGTTCTAGAAGTGCTTACGTGGCAGCCTCATTAAGGGCAATTATGTAGTGATTGAGCTTCGTGTGAGCTAGCATAGAGATAGCCTTAAGCCTCCTCGTGTAAATTTATAAATAGGGGGCTTGAGTGCTACTAAAAGGAGATAGACAATTCAGATAATAAAACACACACTTGCAACTCGGATATTCCACTTTTTCTCTCCTCCTAAAATCCAATTCTGGCTTCATCAGTGTTAGTGTTTATTAATCTTTATTCTACATCTTTTCTATAAAGAACAAGAAGGATGAGAGGAAAGGGAGAATGAGGTGGGTGAAAGTTAATTCAAAGACCACTAACCACTATCTTAATATGATTCTCAGGTGTAATTCTTTATCTATTTTTTTCTTCAAATTAACCTGTAATCTTGAAAACCACTAACCACTATCTTAATTTGAATCTCAGGCGTACTTCTTTATCTATTTTTTTCTTCAAATTAACCCGTAGTCTTGAAAATCACTAACCACTATCTTAATCTGAATCTCAGGCGTACTTCTTTATCTATTTTTTTTTCAAATTAACTTGTCAGAGTCCTGAATTACTACATTAACATGTCTTGCTTTATACTCTGAAATCAACCAATACCCCTTACTGATTTTTTTTCCCCTCTTTTATATTATTTACCAAGAAGGGTGCAATTTTAGTTTTCCATATGTGGGGACTTATTGGTAATGTGAACATTTCTCAGGGGTAACCATTTTTTTAATCTCCATTGAGAATCAAGGAGTACTAGAAAGCCGCTTTTATAACATGTCCAGCAATTGGATTTTCATGACAGGTAAATGAATTGGTCCATCAATAGAAAAATGTAACCATGCCTTCCAAACAATAGATCCATTAGCATCTAGAGATACAACATTACCATCCTCCAAATAGCAAATAACTGTAAGACAACAACCATAGATTTACACGGAATTGGCATCTCAAACACCCGGACAAACATATTAATTTTGTGAAGTATGGGTGAACAAAATTGAAGACTTTGAACATGATAGAGAGATTATAAATCTTCATGAAATCCATGTAGCATTCTACTATGCCTAATCAGGTAGGATTTGAAACAATGCTGATAATAAATAGTTATGACGTACTATTTCCACTGGAATAATTGACTGAAAGAGATCCAAATGTAGGAGCTTCTAAGTCTTGGATCTATAATTTACTATATGATGAAGCCTGAACAAAAAACAATGGTTAATCCCAAATTTTGAAGAAGGGAAAAAAAAAAGATTAGCAGCCAAGAAATGCCGCCAGTGGTAAGTAAATCTAAACTTATCTCCAAGGTAACATTAACATAGTAAATTAAGAATAGGCAATTGAAAACTAACACTAGATTGCATGTTTTTTTTCATATTTCATCCAGTAATTGCATGTTTAAAATGTTATCGGGTTTGGATTTTTAAAAAAAAACCAAAAAAGAACATAAAACTAACTAATTGGAATGTAGTCAAAAAGATTCAGAGGGAAAGACACATCTAACCTAACCATATGTTCCTCAAACTAGATTAGCAGAAAGATTTTCAAGAATGTTTGCAGCTTGAGGACTATTTTGTTGACATACTTTTGTATAACACCAAAATGTATTGTCAAATAGTTACAATTTTATCAAATAAATGTTTTACTCTGACATGGAAAAGTGAATTAGAAGCAGCAAATATAGAATAGTCAAAACCTGTATGGCAGCTAAACTATACCTATCTTTAAGTTTCAGTGACAAAACAATTGTTTGTCGAAAATAAGCTACTCAACTCATAAAAGTGTAAATTCTTTAGTTTATTCTGCCTAGTTAGGGGTCTTTGCAACTTTACATGTGTCGAGTTTTTTTAGCATAGTCGATCCCAAACCCGGATAAAGGAAGAAAGCTGTGTTAGGTCAACAGTTAGCGTAAAATTTATCAATCTTATGAGATGAATCCACTATGATGTTGCACTAATGCTAGGACGCTCCCCATAAGTGATGTGTCGCATTGCTTAAGTACGGCAAATAGTGAGTAAGGGCTGTGATGCCTCTTTTAACACCCTAGTTTTAAATCAATGAAAACACCTAAATCCTATCACTAACCCTAGGTGGCATCCCGCAAGTATACGGTTGTCAACTAGTAGCAAGGGAAGTAGGGATCATTCCCATGAGGATTGTCGATTGCAATTACCAAGGTTTTAAAGGTAAATGTGTAGTTAAGCTAAATCATTTAATGGATGGAAGAACTATTCTAATGAAAGTTATAACTTCAATTCTAACTTAATTTAATCTAATTAAGACTAAGATTTAGAACAAGTGCATAAATCAACTAAAAAGACCATAAAGCAATAAAAATTGATTACTAAAGCATTCATTTCTAAAGTAGAAATTAGGAAAATATTAACTAGGAAATTAAATATTTTTGGATTTTTCAATTGAAATTAAGGAAACCCACTAAGAATTAACTAGAAACTAAAGCTAAAAATTGAAAATTCTTAAATAGAAAGCAAGAAATTGATAAGAAACCCAATTTTACTAAAAACCCTAAATTGAAAGCAAAGAAATTTTTACTAAAATGTATAAGAAAGCAATTAAAAATTATATCTACTCGAAGCTTACAAAAAATCCACTACGATTATCTAATAAAAATGTAAACTTGACAGAAAATTTAAAGAAGATCTAAGATGAAAGTTAAGAGAAAATTCTATTAGAAAAAGTAACTTGTAGTCTACGCTATCCTAATCTATCTAGAATTATCTAAAACTCTCTATTCTCAACTAAATGCTACTTAGCTTAAATAGTGCAGCATTATACAAGGCAAAAATCAGGGTTTTTGGGAAAAAATTACAAAATTGCCCTTACAACTTAACATTTAGCGAGTCGAGATCGCGGTCTGGAAGTTTTGAGAACGCGATCTCGACTCTAAAATTTTAGCACTAATTCCCGAGTTGAGATCGCGGTCTGTAATAGTCGAGACCACGATCTCGACGCTTTTTCCAGCAATCCTCATTTCCTCCATTTTGCAATTTAGTCCCTTGAGCTTTGTTCCTTCCAGCTTCTAACATTTAATTTTTAACCTGCATAATATTAACACCATTAAGCACTTAAGTTAAACTAAAAATTTAACAAAAAAATTATCACAATTAATTCAAAAACGAAAATACAAATAAATATGAAAGAAATTAGCTAAAATCTTCAATTACTTATCTAATTTCGAAATTTAAACTATCAAAATGCTATAATTTAGAAGAAAATAACTCTAGTTTACTAAAGTTATCAGGCTGCTACATCTCCATGGGGGTCCGGATGTAGTAAAAAATATGCAAAGGTCCTCGCAAAATAGGGAGAGGGCAGTGGGGAACAAAAATATTTAGGAGAATAAGATTAGAATAGCAATTTGGAACACTAGAAATCAAATTGGTAAATAATGGAGGTGGTAGATACAATGAATAGGAGAAGAATTAATATTTTGTGTTTACAAGAGACAAAATGGGTAGGAGAAAAGGTTAAACTATTAGATAATTCAGGATTTAAACTTTGGCACTCAGGATTAAACAAGACTAAAAATAGGGTAGGTATTATTGTAAATGGGTCGATGAAGGATGAAGTAGTGCAGGTGACTAGGAAAGGAGATAGGATTATGTTCCTCAAACTAATTCTAGGATATGAAACTATTAATACTTTTAGTATCTATACGCCTCAAGTAGGTCTAGATGAGTCCCTTAAGGTTAGGTTTTGGGAGGATTTAGATGAGATGATGGTAGTGTCCCCCAAGGTGAGCAAATTTTTATAAGAGGTGACCTAAATAAATATGTGGGAGGAGATAATGAAAATTATGAAGAAGTGCATAGTGGATATGGTTATGGGGGAAGAAATGAAGAAGGAAAATCAATCTTGGAGTTTGGAATGACGTTCGATCTTTGCATTGTCAATACTTTTTCAAGAAGAGGGAGGAACATGTAGTTACCTTTAAAAGTGAATCAACAAAGTTACAGATTGACTTTCTCCTTACGAGAAGAGAGATACAAGAGTTTGTAGAGATTATAAAACTATACCTGGAGAAAGTTTAATCTCATAACATAGAGTTTTAGTAGTGAACTTGAGCCTTAAACATCACATATAAGAGAAGGAACCTACCTAGATTATCTAGAATTAGGTAGAGGAATTTAAAGAAGGAAAAATAAGAAAATTTTACGAAAGATTTGTTAAGGCAAAGTATTTGGGATTTATGAGGAGAAATTGACACTTTATGGATTGACATGGCAACTAGAGTGAAAACAGTGTCTAAGAAGATACTTAGAGAGTCAAGAGGTTATACCCTCATGAACAAAATATTTTCATGGTGGAATAAAGGTGTACAAGATAAAATTAAAGTTAAAAGGGCTAAATATAAGGTTTTATATAGTTGTAGAAGTCAAGAGAATATTGATAAATAAAAGCTTGCCAAAAACGAGGCAAAAAAGACTGTAAGTAAAGCAATGGATAGGGTTTTTGAAAAATTTTACCAAAAATTAGAGTCTAAGGAGGGGGAGCAAGATAGTTATAAAATTGCTAAAGCAAGATTCCATAGAACAAAGGATTTAACCCAAGGGTGAAGGACTTAAGGATGAAAATAATAAAGTGCTAGTAAGAGATGAGGAAATTAAGGAAAGGTGGGAAAGATATTACCATCAACTATTCAATAAAGGCAATGGAGACCTTATCATTTTGGTAAAGTTAGATAAGTTCGAGGGGTACAGATATGTAATATATTGTGAAGGATTCAAGAATCAGAGGTGGAAGAGGTTTTGAAGAGGATGAAGAAAGGAAAAGTAGTTGGCCCCAATGATATTCAAATTGAGGTATGAAAATGCTTAGGAAAGAAAGACATAAGCTGCTTACCAAACTTTTCAATAAAATATTGAAGAGTAGAAAGATGCCCGATCAATGAAGAAGAGTACTCTCATACCCGTATTCAAAAACAAAGGGAATATATAAAATTGTACGAATTACAGAGGTATTAAATTAATGAGCCATACGATGAAACTTTGGGAGAGGGTAATAGAAAGAAGGTTAAAACATGAAACTAAAGTGTCAGATAACCATTTTGGTTTCATGCCAGGAAGATCGACTACTAAAGCCATGAGAGACATCTCTTAAGGAGACATATCAAGAGATACCGTGATAAACAAAAGGATTTGCACATGATTTTTATTAATCTTTAAAAGGCATACGATAGAGTCTCAAGAGAAATTATGTGGAGAGTTTTAGAAAAAAGAGGAGTCAGGGTAGCATGTATAAAATCAATAAAGAAAATGTATAGGGATGTTGTTATAAATGTGAGAACACCAAGAGGGTGATATGAGATTTCCCTATAAATATAGATTTACTCCAAGGTTTAGCTCTAAATCCTTATCTATTTGCATTGGTCATTGATGAACTTACAAAACATATACAGGAGGGAATACCATGGTACATGTTGTTCGTAGAAGACATTGATTTAGTAGATGAGACAAAAGAAAAGGTTAACGCTAAACTCGAAGTTTAGAGAGAGTCAATTGAGTCAAAAGGTTTTAGACTTAGTAGATCCAAAAATATAATATATAGAATTTAAGTTTAGCAAAAATGCAAGTAGAAATAGTATAGGAGTGTTAGAATCAAAGATCAAGAGATACCTATAAGCAAAAAATTTAAGTTTTTAGGTTCAGTTCTTCAGAGTATTGGCGGTATAGATCGAGATGTTACACATCGGATACAAGTAAGTTGGACTAAATGGAGAATGGTATCGAGAATATTATGCGACCGCAAAATTCCTTTAAGATTAAGGGTAAATTTTATAGAACAACCGTTAGGCCAACAATGCATTATGAGTCTGAATATTGGGTAGCGAATTACGCACATGTGCAAACGATGAAAGCAGTAGAAATACAAATGTTAAGATGGATGTGTGGGTACACTAGGTTGAACAAGATACGCAATGAGCATATTCGTGATAAGATCGGACTAGCACCTATTGATGAGAAAATGAAAGAAACACGCTTAAGGTGGTTAGGTCATGTGCTAAGACGGCCAGTAGAAACGCCTGTCAGGCGAGTAGAAATTAGAAAGACTAGTCAACATAAGAGGGGTATGGGAAGACTGAAAAAAATTTGGTGGATAGTACAATTTATCACCTTGTAAGAAAGATATAGCCTATCTAGGAATTAAGGAAGATATGGTTTATGATAGAGCGCAATGACATAGAAGAATTCATGCAGTTGACCTTATTTAGTGGGAATAAGGCTTGATTTGTTTGGTTTATTTATTTAGTGATTTTTGTGTATATTCATACACGATAAGATAATAAAAAGACCATATGTTTTTCCTTTTCTTTCTTATAGAATTCGCACAGTCTTGACAAGCCTATTGCCATCGACCACACCAAGGCAGTAGTATTGTCTAAAACCATGCTTCTATAGCTTTTTTAATTGGTGAACTCCACATCTTCTTGCAAAAACCAATATAGAGGCTAAGGTAGCAATGATAAAGAAAATCAAGATACCAAATGTCATAGTGCACATTTGATTGGTCTTTTATTGAATCCTTCTTCTTAACTCAAACTTCAGGCTGGCTTTACACTTCTAGAAAACAATCTTGCCCTTCTATTCCTTATTTCAAGGAATATTTTTATGTGAAACAAATGGAGATTACAACTGATGGTGATGGGGTGGATACTGGAGGAAGGATTACATAGGGGATCAGTTAGCAGGCATCATCTTGAGGGATTTCTGATAGAGGCTGCAGTTTGGTGGCTTGAGGGTGGTTGCCTGGCTAGGTAGTCCCTCGGTTAGGTGGACTAGACTTAGTAAGCAAGAGGTGGAAGAGCAGGTAGAATGTCTGCATTAGGGGACAGTGGCTACTAAGGAAGGAAGGGGCTATTTTTTGGGTTTTATAGTGGTTGCAGCAAGGGGATTGAGGCAATGGTGGTTGTTAAGGAGTTCGCTGGTAGTAGAAGGGTTTTGTGGTTGCCTAGTTGATATTGACTTTGGTATCGAGTCTACAAGTATGCACATGAATAAAATAGAAAAGACAAGAAAAATCGAGAATACTATTTTAGTATAAATTTTTTATACTCTAATATGTAATGGAAGTCTTGGATTTGACATCTAAACTAGTGGAACCACCAAAGCAAAGGAATTATAGAAGTCTTACTACTTACTGACATATTTAAATAAAAATAGAACATAGTGCACCTAAATTTTAACATCAATATTAGTTTAATGGCCAATTAAGTTCTTAGCCCTGTAAGAGCATATAATGTCATTGGTCTTCCAACTCAAACTTGAGAAACTCACATAATGAACATTCTTTATGTTTTAATAAATTTAGCTATAGTGATGTAAAGCCAACAAATTTGACAGAAGTTAAAGTTGAAGTTCTAAACCTTTAAGGAAATTGCAGTCAGTAAGCCACTTGTAGATGCCACAAACAGCTTGTCACGCATCTTAAAATTGGGAAAATAGTCAAATGTTAATGTAGGTCAATCTATAGTAAATGGTTTAAAAAAACACTTTATAAATGGTAAATTTTTTTTGAAAATACTTGAGATTTACACCAGAAAGCTATAGAGCATCTATAGAAAAGTTAAATTTCTATGCCAAAATAACAAAGGATATTACTTTGTGTTCAACCAATTTGTTTTTGCACATATCCAATTAAACAATCAAAATAGTAAAATAAAAAGCAAAGAGAAAGGTGTGCCGATTGAGATAATGAGTAAAAACCTATGACAAAAGAGGCTAGTGGCTAGTTATAAACTCGTTTCAAAATTACTACCTTTGCAGTTCCTTCAATATCTTTGCAATCTATAAATTTTAACTAGAGCAAGAAAGGCATTTTTGGGAATCAGAAATGGCATTCTTACATGAAATAAGATGGTAAAGCATCACTTCAATCTGTCCAATCAAGCTTTCAACATATTCTAAATATAAACTAGCTCCTGCAGCCAGGATTAAAGTTCGGCAATTTATCAAAATTCAGCTTTATTTCACATGTACCAACTATAATAATGACATGGTAGTGAAGTATATTTCTATCATAAGTATTCTTAAAGAAGTTTGTGGAAACCAAACCACCTATTAAATTAACCAATAACAACAATCTTCAAAAGATGTGCCTCACAAAGTAAAAGTCAACAAGTCAAGACAAAAAGCACATGATCAAACACCCGTACTTGAAAGAAAAGTTACTGCACGCCAATGGTTCATGCAAGAGAGGAAATGAAATTGATGACCAACCTCATCAAGGGTAGGTGCACCAAATATACTGCCCCAACAAGAAAGTCTGCAAGTACAAGAATAACCTTTATAATCAAGTCCGTAGAGATTATGGTCATGTGATCCATACCTCCAGTGGAGATAAAAGAAATGCAATCAGAAACTGAATTATACCCAAAGAGAAGTTGCTATCTCCCCATGAAAATGGTAGCATCAGTTGAAAAGCGCCCTTGGCCAAAATTAGGTCGTTAGTTGCATTTGGCTTGCTATGCATTGACCTTTCTAATTTTAATTGATACATTAGAAAAAAAAGAAACTAGGATGCCTTTTTGTAGAATAAATACCTCAAAATGTGTTGTATGGTAATGCGAACTAAACTATTTACTTGAGAAAATTCAACCGTCCTGAAGCAAACTAAAACTAATTAGTCCCAAACTGAGAAAAACATGTTATCAGACATAGGATAGGAGATCAGTTTGCAGTAAAATGGATCAATAAGTAGAAGTGAGAGGTCAAAATTGGAAACGGTACATGAAAATTGTGTTCCTGCCTTGTGAGACCACAACTAACAAATCTAATATCACTGGTTTTCTGTGGTAAAAGATGAAATCTAACCAACTCCAAACCAAAGCCAAGTAATAAAGATGAAATACCAAAATGTAGCTAATTAATTAGAGTAAATGACCTCTTCAAAAGGTATTCAACCAATTTTGGAGCAGAGATGTTTATAAATTTACTACCGATAACTAGACCTGAGTATCACATGAGTTTAAATGAACTTAGTATCTTTTCTGTTGTCCCCACATCTCATCATCCTTTTGCATGTTGCACAGGCTTTGTATTTTAGTTAGAAGCTCCAAAAAACCAAATAATTTGTGCATGGTTAAACAATAATAACTACACACAAAAAATTTCTTCCTTTTCTTGAAGTCCTTTTAAATCAGAATACTATTTTTATTTCAGGAAATGTATCCAATATTCCTCCAACTCTACATGCTAAGGCAAACCAAGTAACACACTTATATGTACTGCCAGAAGAACAAATTTCTAGAAGTACAATCAGTTGAGAAATCTTTACCCTCAAAGGAACTAAGAAGAAACTGAAAATAAAATAATACCAGACCCAGTTTAGCTTGTCCATGACTGGTTGTGATTTGACCTTCATAAAACAAAAGGAAAATAATTAAAGCTAAGTCGGTATACCCAATTTAAAGACATTTTGGAAAGGGAAACTAAAGATATTCATATTTCAAATTCAATTGTGGAATGCCTAAAAAAAGTTCAATTGTGGAATATAATTAACTTGCAATACCAATATGCTACAAAATTGAGAATTCTATTCAATTATTACAAGGAAAGTAAATGAGCCAAGCATGAGCCTCCCAATACCCTAATATGGCCAAAACACTTGAGCATATCCAAGTAAAGAAATTTGACAAAAAAAAAAAAAAAAAAACAATAACAAAAGAAATTAAATAGATAATTCCATAAATGGAGAATAACACCCCATTTAAATGCAAGGGACTATGTACTCATTGAAGACCAATTGGATAGGCTTTGCTTAAGGTTAAGCTAATGTAACTAGATATTCCATGTGGACACGGAGTTACTCAGTTCCCAATGTGTTTTACGTATATAATAGAGTTACTTTAATGGCTAAATACATATTACCAAGACTTTCTATAACATAAATATGCAAATTTTTCACAACGAAATTTGACAACAAACCTTCTCCACTTATAACCAAACTACAGCACCAAGGTCATAATGTAAATGGTTAACCTTATAAGGAGAGAATACTTTGTTTTACTATTTTCTATATTAAACAGTTTGGCAAATTGCTATAAAGTACAAAATCAAACTTCACAGTAATGTAACTTTTGGATCAGAACACAATTGTATAGATGACAAGAAGTAAACTCTTATCACGTGCACCAAACAACTTCCAAAAATTTGCAACAAATACCTCATGTATGTACAGAAATAATAACTAAGGGACCAATAACTCAAATTTAAAAGTCAATAATGATGAATGAACAGTATCTCATCAACATATAATGTCAACTAGGTATAGTGAGTTAAAAGCCTCTAGGTAGAAAATAAATGTCAGATACCAAAGCTCCTTGAGTGCTACTTTGTTATAAAACATGAGCAATAAGAGAGTTTCAGTTTACCAACATGAAATCCAATTCACTAGAGCTCAATCTCTTGCAAAATATTATTAGTACTTGTCAAAGTAACACTGAATATTTCACAAGTCTACTTTCGGTGATTACAGTAGGATATATCCAAAAAGAATTACTAACAATTAGACAGTACCAACTTGAAAAATTTGTATAGTTTCTGAATAAGAGGACACAAATTTGTTATCATCCAAGAATAAGAGAATCGTAATCACCTTTATAAGTAACATATTAAGAACTAGTTCACATTCCATTGCCTATATCTTCGTGTTTATAAGATAGTAATAATATATGCATTTTTGCCAATAAATTCATCTTTTTGTCTTCACATTTCCAAAAAATATATACATTACTTAAGAGGTTTTCATAAATTAGATTTTCTATATTCTTCTTTTCTATTGTTTTCTTTTTTTTTTTTCAAATGGGTTCATTTTCTTCTTAATACATTGTCTAACAGCCTTTTCTAAGAGTAGATGAAGGATCCAGTCAACAAGGTGAAAATGGCCCTTCGAAAATGTTTCCAGGCTTCTTCACAACTTCTCTTGGTCAAAACAAATATGGTGAATTCGGCTTCAGATTTCAGTGTCAGTTCTTTCTCTTAGTTTGAGGCAGACGTTACATACAGTTTAATCGTGTGGATATAAATGACAGAAAATGCATCATTACACATTTTCATACCACATGTTAAGCCTTTAAAGCATGCGTTACAATTTTAAGCCACGTTATATCTTTAAAACCATAGGATATGCATTCTATAAGCGTCATGCATTTTTAAAACGTACGTTAGGTTCCACCTCTTTAAAATGATATACTATCCCAACTTGAACATGGTATCAACAAAAGGTGACGAAACTTACAGTTCTTCCCTTAGTGCACCTTTCCACTAACATTTATTGCAAAATCGAACCTCTAACTTCTCCTTTAAATTTTACACTTGTCCTTTTTCTTCCTGATATTATGGCAGAAAGCCTTTTCTCAAGATAGTGTAGCGGTATGTATGCAAAAGCCCATTTTTTGCAAATAGTGTTAATAATAACACAAGTATCATTAATTTCATTGAAACTAAAATTTTCCCTAGAGAAAATGTTAATAAGACCCTATCAGGCTGAGATTCGTTCATTCCTTTCCCATAATAAAGTATAGATCTAGTAGTATTTTATGGGGAAATTAGCCACATGCCTAATGTCTACTTCAAACCATGTATATGATTTGTATGGTACTTCCTCGTCTATACATACTCTTTCTAGTGAAAATACATTGGAGTAGATATGAGTCAAACTACCAAGTAAGGATTAAATATATGTTTAATCACCTGTAATTCCCTTCCCTTTCAAGAGAAGTAATAAATGATAAAGTCAATGTATATCTCTAATGTCTACTTACTAGGTCAAAATAAAATCTCTAGCACTAATTCTATTTTTTCTTACATAAAGGTCAGTTCAATTAGCAATCAATGTAAAAACCAAACTACGTCCACAATACCCCCAGAAGGAAGACCAACTTGCCCATGGGATATGGGAACCTGTGGACTGGAGGTTAGAAGTAGAGGCCACATAGTCAGGTGCCACTTCTTGATTGACCTTATGATGGAAATTTCTGCCATGTGCCAATATTCTAGACTATTTTCTGACATCAACTGCATTCACATTGTGATAAAACCACTTCTTGTGGAATAGACCCACAGTTTTCATAAAACCATTTGCGTCCACCGCTCTACATGACTTAACCTGCCATCAGACTTGAAGTACCTTTTTGTTTTCTTTATTTAAAATACAATTCGAGTCACGAGAATGATGTGAATATCTATTGAGAAGGCTGGGCTCACTCATATAAAATGTTGAATTCTTCTTCATCACAACATTCATTCACCTTTTACTAACTTCATCTTGAGAAATGGATTTCTAAGAAGGCTCTGTCTTTCTCTCTCTAATCAATCGTTATGTTTACATAGCGTCTCTCTTAATCTAATTTTGGCATATCAGTGCATGAACAGTAGGACACAGCACCAAAGCCATTGCTATTAGAAGCAGAGGCTCTTAACTCACTGGACCTCAAACTTCTTTCACTACCAGTGCTCACGCGTAAAAACTTATCTCTTCTTTTACCCTTCTCATAATTCACTCCTTTCATTTTCTATTAAGCACTTCCTCTTATCCTTTCCTATCCTCACTTACAAAGATGGTGACCAATACATTCATCCTTACTCAAAAGATCAGGAACATCCAAGTGAAATTGAAGGCAATACGAATTGCCAATCCACATGCCCTATCTATTGAACAGCATCAACACATGGACAGGCTAATCAAGGAATTTATTGCAGCTAAATTGACAAAAGAATTGAGATTCTTATAGACCAACTTCCTATGATAGTTGGATGGAGAAGCCACTGGCTAATCAAGGAATTTATTACAAAAGTTAAGAAAAGAATTCAGATTCTTGTAGACCAACTTGCTATGATAGTTGGACGCATAAGTCGCATGTAAGGTCAATGGCCTTGAAAACAAGCATAAAGCTCAAGCCTCAAAGTGAAGCTCGTGCATAATCAATGCAAATAGTATTTTAGAGCATTTAAATTCAATAATTTTGAATGGGAATTTCAGAATTTCTTAATTTTGTATTAGATTCTAGAAAAGGGATTCTCTAGTTGAAAAGTTCCTTTACAATGATTAAGTTCATCCAATATCTTGATGCACCATAAATAAGAAAAAAAAACTTCTATTCCTAGTAGCGGTTAATCACTGTACCTTGAAGTCCTTAATCCATTTTGATCAAAAAAATGAAAAGATAATTAATTTGTATTTAACTGATTACTAGCTGACAAATAAATCAAATGCTATGCCTCAATATTTCCTTATACCAAATTATAGCAAAAGTTTTCACTACAATCTGCTAGTCGCAAACAAATTACACGTAAAACTCGTCATTTCACTAACTGTATAACAACTTCATAAGCAACTTAGGTAGAATAGAACACTAAAATTTTGTGGAATGCTTGCCTTCCTAGAAATTACACAATAATGATTAAGTTATGCAACCAACATGAATTGGACTCCAGGATCATGCAACCACAATGTAAAGCTGCAATTTTCGAGCCTGGCAAGCAGGTTTATCATTGGCATAGATATTAAGTTTGCTAATGCAGACTTAGAGTATAAGAGATCTGTCATGCGGAAGAGACACTCAATTGGGAATATTTAAGAAATTAGAGGGCACGCCATAAGAAGTTGTTTTAAGTAAAAAAAGTGATTATTTTACTGTGGTGACTTCTTCCTCCATATTGTCAAGTTAAAAATTGGATACACTTCAATACATGCAAAGTAATTGACTTCATCATTATTTAGAGAAATGAATTGACAAAAAGTTTCTTTGACAACTAGCAAGACGGTATTTAGGGCATTCAATTTGGTTATATTCTTAACTAAAGTATAGTAGTTGTGTAGTTTACATCTTTCGTAAAACCATTATCGTGATTCTGTAATACAATTACATAACATGATTACCGATAAGTTAGAAAATGTCTTATGTTTTATATATCATTTACCGCATTTTCATGTATTGTAGTAAGATTTGAGTTAATTATGAGCTTAACTAGTTTATTCTTAGTTTTTGTAAGGATGAAGTAAAAAAGGATTGACAATAATGAAAAAAAATTTGGTGTGCAATAATAATGCCGTCAAGTTGCAATGCTGTCGTAAGCACCCAAAATTAACAACTCTTAATATATAGTAGCGGTGAGTACAGGTCGTCCCATAGATAACGGAGTTTATTTTCGTGCTAAATGGAAAAAGGGGGGTTTTGAATGCTTTTAACTAAAATTAAAATAATAAAATAATTCGAAGAAAATTCGATGTAAAAAAAGTCTTCGTTTTGGTCATATCCACCATGGCAATTTCACTAGTCGATCCTTGACACACAAGATAATTCAATTTTATATCAAGCACTAATTGAAGAATTAACCCGAACGAATACCAATTCAAAGTTGATTCTTATTTCTTTCTAAAGTTGGTTAATTTTCAACACGCTATCCAATTAACCCTAACTATTAAATTAATCCAGACACACGCCAAAGATCAATTAATAGAAGCATTAAGATCAACAAGAACAATTAGACTAATTAAACATAAACACACGCGGTTATGCCAATTAGACGATTAATTTCCCTAAATTCAATAACTCAAATCCAGTAATTATCAAATTTAGTTATTTCACAGATTAAATTAAACACACGCGGTTAAAACAATCTAGTAGTAGATTAATTCTAATAACTTGATATTCTGCAGCAATAACAAGTTAAAAGAACAATCATAAATTTAATCGTAGAAAAATAATCAATAGTTGAGAAATTATAAAATTGAATAATTCAAGCGCAAGAAGTCTCACAACCTTGTAGAATTGACCAAGGCTTCAAATCCGTCTACCAAGAAAAGGGTTTAGGCACAAAGTGCCATGAAAGAATAAAGAAGAATTTCTACTGCTAAAAACCCTAGCCACAAAAAAAAATAAAGTGTCGATCCCTTTTTCTCACCCTAAATGGGGTATTTATATTGAGTACTTAGGGTTACAAATAATGCCTACAGATAAGAACATGAAATCGGGTGAAAAAGAGTCCAACCGGGAGAAGAAATCTGTCAAAAAAATTAACTTCACGCTTCCTGTTGCCCTCCGCGCACATGCGTTGGGGTCCTTGCGCATACAAGGTCCAGACATTTTTTGTGTATAAGCACATGCGCTGAGACCATAGCGTACATTTGCGTGCAAGCCTCTTCTGGAAATTTACTTCTGGATGCAGCGCACATGCGCTGCACAGCTCCAGCGCATGTGAACTGGCTTCCTCGACTATGCTCCTCCTTCGACTTTGATTTTCACAGTCCTTGCTTGATGCTTGTGTAATTTGAAAAAGTGTAAAACACAAAATTGTAGCTCTATTCCTTAGCTTTCCAATTCATCTTAAATCACCTCAATTGGAGCTCGGGATCCAAAGTTATGCTTGAAATACAAAACAATGTCTGGAATGGCATCATACTCGTGCATGTCCCGTACTAAGCATTTTCTTTCATCTTTTCCCATCTTTTTCAGTTCTTTTTCACTGTAACCCTACAAAAACTAAGAATAACCAAATTAAGCTCAATAATAACTCAAATCTTGCTTACAACTCATAAAAACGTGATAATTGACACATAAAATATAGTACAATTATGAACTTATAAAATGAAAAGATGAAGAAGAATCGCAAAGTTGAAGCGTGCACGAGTATGAAGCAAATCTAGACACTATTTCATATTTTTAGCACAACATTCTTGTCTGAGCTTCGATTGAGTTGATTCAAGATGCGTTGGAAAGCTAAGAGAAAGAGTTACAACTTTCATGTTTGAGTGCTTTTCCAAATTCTATTAGCATTGACGTCAAATTTGATTTAAAGATGAGGGTAGAGCAACTCTTTAGACATTTGAGCCTTTCAAACCAATTATTATTTTGAAATTTTTATCTCTCTTACCTTGTTTGAACCTTAATTTGTTCTGAATGGAGAGAAACACCATTTGCCTTCTTTCATTTAAACTCATTTTACCTACTTTTATGAGCCTAATAATTTCTTTTAATTTTCTAAATTGTCTCTTAAAGGGCTTTATTGCGTACATTTATTTCTTAAGGAGATATAAGGGTGGAAGGTAGTAGAATGAGTATTGTAATTTGGTTAAGTGAGTAGTGTACATTTATGCTGCATGAAGAGGGTATTAAAAATGTTTGTATGTTGCAGGTAGTGCCTATCACTGGCACTTACATTGATGTACCACTGGTACACGTATTTGGAATCGGACATAAAATAAATATGAAGAATTAGTCCAATAAGGAAAAAATAAAGAAAAATGAAAAAGAAAGGTTCTAAAGTGATATTAGCAAAAAAATGTTGGCATGTTGGGTCCAGTCAAAGAAAGGAGGCTTTCTTGCTTATTGTTTGTTTAGAATTCTTCATGGGTGTTTGTTATTCGAGTGTAGGGTTGTGGATGTATGATGCTTAATGTATGAAGAGAGGTTTTATTTTAATGTGTGTCCAACATTACTTTAAAGTTCTTTTTGTCATTTGTGATCGCTTTCCCCTTCTTTGATTAGTTAATACCTTAGCCTAATATTATAAGCTAAAAGTCTTACCTAATTTAAATTGAATTGGTTGTCTACATTAGTGGAAAGGTGTAAGAAGAGTGAGCTATGGAGTGTTCAGAAAAATTTTAAGATTTTGCATGATTTAATCCAAGTGTCTTTAAAACTTTATTTTTCTTGAATGGCTATATACACATACACACGAATTTCATGTCATGGTTTTTATTAGCATTTGAGCTCTTGAATCCTTAAACTACTCCGAATGGTGGATTGACTATTGATTATTTATGTATGTGGATAATTATTGAGATGTGTTGGGTGAAATTTTTATGTGCTTAATTGTTTTAATTCTATAGTTTCTTGAGGACGATCCAAAACAAAATGTGGTGTAATTTTGTAAACTATTAAATGTCTTATGTTTTATATATCATTTACCACATTTTATATATTATTTTTAACAGATTTTTTCGTCTGTTTGGACTCTTGTTCAAGCGTTTTCACATTCTTATCATTAGACAGGGGTTTTAACCCAAGTATTCCCCATAAATACCTTTTGATAGGTGAATAGAATAACACAATATTTTTTTTCATACAATTGTTGGTTTTTCTTCAGTGATCTTTCATGGCTCTTAATGCCTAAACCTTTCCTCTTGGAAAGGGAACTGAACTCATGGAAATTTTATGAGGTTGTGAGACTTTTGTTTTTCTCTTAATTCAATTTATACTTTCAAGTATTGATTATTTTTTTGCACTATTATTTTTACGGTTGTTTTCTTTTAATTGCTATAAGTACACTGTAGTTAATTATCTGAATCAATCTATAGCTAGATTAATATTTTATGTTTTGTCCGATTTAGTCTGTGAAGCGATTAGATTTAATAATTGCTGGTTTATGGGTTATTGAATCAAGGGAAAATAGTCAACTAATTAACATAATCGCTTGTGTTTATGTTATTTTAGCCTAATTGTTTTCCTAATTCTTAATGCTTCTATTGATTAATGTTTTGGCACTTGTCTGGATATAATTGATAGTTAGGGTTAATTGAATCGCTTATTGAAGATTAATTGAAATTAAGGAAAGAAATAAGAATAAGTTTTGAACTAGATGATGAACTAATTTTTCAATTAGTATTTGGTGAATGATTGATGTATGCTTTTGTGTCAATGATTGGCTAATTCGATTCCATGGTCTTTTATGACCGAATCAAGGCTTTTCTTTTCTTGAATTTCCTACAATTTTAGTTTCTGGGATATTTTTTCTTAGTATTAATGAATACTCAAAACCCCTCTGTCATTACTTGAGCATCGGGTTCAGAAGAATAAACTCCTTTTTCTATAGGACAATCTGGACTCTACCACTACTATATTAGTTTAGGATTCTAATTACTTTTGGGTGTAGGCGACAACATTACCATAACTCAACGTACCAATTACTGAATAGAGAATATATGATTAATTATAGATTATGGTGTTAATTACAATAAAAAATCCTAATTGAACCTGTAAAAGTAAAAAGAGAAACATCATGAAACATTAGTGAAGCAGTATTAGGAAATTGCATGTTAATGTTGTAGTTTAAATTCAACACAACTAAAACTCAAAATCATATCAAATTTTCTTTAAGTTTCCATTTAATAACATGGAGAAAAGTAGAACAAATTGGGAGAATTAAATATCTATAAACAAGAAATTTTTCTTTTTCTTTTATTTTATTTTATTTTCTCTTTTACATTGGAAATAGGCTGGTTTGAAGGGGAGAGGGGCAAAACTGGAAAAACTTGGGCAGGGACAGGGGCAGGTGCAGACTGGAATGGGCCTGAAAAAAAAATTAACTAGGGGGTTGACATTCCAAGGGGAAGAAAAAAATGTGGGGTGGAGAATGGTGACAATAATCAGAATGCAAGGATAGATAAAGTGCAAAGTAGCAAAGATAGTGACCGGAGTAGCTCGTATCTTAAACTTAATTTCCAATCTATGAACCAAGTTAACACAATAGATAACCAATAAGTAACAGATCAAAAGAGATGCAAAGGTCCAAAAAGCAACAAATGAGCATTTTTTTTATGCTTTTCACAATGAAGGATGCACTTCATTGCACTTCGCTTCATGTTTGAAAGAGGAATACTTGGACTTATGTATTACACACGTTAAGTTTACTCTTTGAGCCACTCTGTCCCATAGAAGTCTTTTCACATTTAAGTGTTCTTATAGTGGATCCTTTATGATCCAAACTACCCTCAAGCATAATAACAAACCAAAGGGAATCAAAAGGATGACAAAATTCACTTCAAGTACATGCAAATGTAAAAGAAACCAAAAGATGAGATTAGGGCAATCATACTTCACCACCGTTTTGAAAGATCCAATAGATGTTGCCATCTAACAAATGCAGAAAATTGATATTTCCTTTGTAGCGTCAACGACAACCTAGAAAAACAATTTACACAGAGCATATATTAAAAACAAAAGAGTCATAAGATTCAAGAAGCAAAAGAAAGACAACCTGAGAAAAGTCGTCGAACACTGCAGCTGAACATTCTATTCTTCCTTCAAGTTTGATCTCCCATAAGATAAAACCCCTGAATCAATTTTAAGGTAGTGATCCAATTAGGAATATAATAAGTTTAAACGAAAAAACATATGCTTATACTCAATATTTTTACACTCATTTAATAACAAGAGGCAAGCAAATCATGGAGAGCATGAGTACTAGATCTATTCAACATAAAGAGTTCAAGGAATAAAGCAAAACAGCATACCCTTGAATTGCTAAATTTGCTTTGTAATGAAATCATTACATCAATACATCACTGTGTCTATCACAAATCTAATAGAAGAAACAAAAGGAAGGGAATTATTCAGCAGAAAACCGTGCAATATTAAGGGAAAAAGCTGTGGAGATTTTTATGGATAAAGCTCTCCAGTTTTGTAAGCATGTAGTAAAAAATGGTAACACAGAGTGTTGAAAAATGTCTGTGCATCTTGAAAACGTGCCAGAGAAATAATGCCACATACACAAGAAGCTGACAAGATACTTAATCAAATTTATAACATGATTAACAATGCATCTGGCTTTTTCAGAAAACCTAGCTTAGCTCATGCAGTGTAGTGAAAGGACGTGATTCTACCAAATTGCTCCACTAGTTTCAATGTTGTACTGCTCAAGTGTTGCACATCGTTGCTTTACCATCCACATATAGAACTCCTCCAAGGAGTAGGCCGCAAGTACTAGAAATCACTAAAAGAACTCAATAAAACAAAAAGATGCTTAATATGCGCACATATTTCTTATCATCGACCCCCTCCCCTGGTGAAAACTTTTTCTGTTAACAATGAGCACAGAACCAAGATTGTGGGATGCAGTAAACATGAATTGAATATCACGAAAATAAACATAGTTGTAAACGGTCAAAAGTAATCTACAATAGGAACCACAAGGATTAGGGAAAGTTGAAACTCCTTCTCCCCCGGCTTCAAGGAATGGGGGAAAATATAGGCTACCGGCGGAAAAGTTATATACAGATACAAAGGTCTTTCATCTTCCTTGCTTAATTTTTCATCCCAAGCACTTGACCATACTTCAAATTCAAGCAACCACATGTATGTGTCATCAGCCCCACAAGTTCCTTGCATTTCATGTCTTGCAGATTTTCATCTAGATTCAAAATTAATCTCCTTTGATACAGTAAGTCCTGTTAAAATTTCTGTCAACTACTTCAGCCAGTATAACTAACTGCCCTTCTTGACCGGCTTCTCAGATTCAAAATGGCAAAGGACAAATTCTGTTGCATTAGAATAAGGATAAGTCCAAAGTATTGGGTACTCCATAGATTAGAAATCAAGAACATGATTCTGGATCAGGCTCTAAGGATTAGGATAAGAAAGATAGGGTTAGTTAGATATGAATTTAGATAAATGTTACGACATTTATAATATTGTATTTAGCATGGCTTGTAATTCAGGTTTTGACATCTATTGAATATTGTTGTTTTAAGATCTTCAAGCAGAACTTCTGGGTTTTGACTTTTGTTCCCCCTTTCAAGCTTTTTCCTAGTTTACAACTTCATCTAGTTGTCCTAAAGGCTTGAATAAGTTAACCAAGAAATATTATAGGTTAATAAGGAGACTGAATATGGCAATTGTAATCCTTTAGATATAGCAAAAGGTAGTCATGGAGAAAAAAGAATTTTTTTTGACTGGGATATGGATTTGCAAAATCATCTGGCCCATTGAATACTCAACCAATCTATGATGTCTATCTAGATGAAGATTTGTTGTTGAAGTATATTCCCTTCCAACATCTTTAAAATTTAATGAGGAAACAAATTTTCTTCAATTTTGACAAAAGATTTGATATATACGAACAGTACAATACTAACTGAAAATTTAAGCAACCATGACTAGGTGATATAGAAGTTAGTGATTTGAGTATGCTGCAACCATCAAAACAATATTCATTCAATAACAATCTTCAACCCCAGGAGTTTGATAAAAGCCTTGGGATTGCTAAAATTGTTGGAAGTAAGAGCCTCTCAAAGTGTTGGTTACTAAGTCAAGCCATGATAGTTTGAAGACTAGTTCTCTGTTTGAAGATTCACTTTTCGGCTGTTTAAGGGTGTTCATAGAATCTCCGAAAATATCCAATGTAATTTTATCCGGCAATGGATTTTGAAGTAAGCTTGGAACAACCATTTCAAACCCTAGGAAGACAACAAGTACAATTCATTATTTTTTGATAATGGAGAAGGGACACAAGAAGACATGGGAAGGCTTGACTAGAAATCCTTTTGATGTCAACACAGAACAAAACTTGAGGACAAATTTTCTTCAACCTAATGATAACTGATGCATGACAAATTCTATTACCACAACAGGATAAGTTCAAAGAATAGGGTACTCATTAGATTACAATTTAAGAAAGATCAGACTCTAAGGATTAGAATAAGAAAGATAGAGTGTTTAGATTAGGATTTTAGATAAGTGTTGCACTTTTATACATATATTGTAATTTGGTTTTTGACATCTATTGACGTTTCAAGTTCTTCAAATAGAACTAATGGTTTTGAGCTAGATTATCTACGTTTTCAAGGTTTTTCTGGTTTTCCCCAAAAGCCGACCTTTGATCAGGGATCAACATAATTTCCTTCGTTTTGCGCTTTCGCCAGCATCACAAACTATAATCCATAAAATATCTTCAAGCAGGAGGGGAAGAACCAGCAAGAACTGAACCAACTACTTCCTTTCCAAGGATGGCGTGCACAGACCTCACAATGAAACTGAATTCTAATTAAGTCATTCAGTTCAAAATGCTTTTACCCTTAACTTAATAGTAGAGCTATATTTTATCAACAAGAGTCGGTTTATTGCTTAATGTGGATGCAAAGAAAATATTTTCCCCCTTAGAATATGACGAATGAAAGAAACCTCTTCATTCTATAGAAAACATATCTTTCCTGAAGCAAAACAATACATGCAGAGATATATATATAGATACACACTTCCTCCGTCTCATTTTATTTGATACGGTCAATCTTATTGATAAGTCTAAAAATTTGGAGATAATTTATTTACTATGAACCCTAATTTGATGTTTTGTAACCCTAATTTTAGGTGTTTTGTGTGTGTTTTAGGATTATTAGTTTAGAATTAGGTTTTGTGTGTTTTGATGTATTTTGGTTATTTTTAGTATTAAATTTGTGTTAAAATTATGTTAGTAATGTTAGTTTATTTGTGTTGTGCATGAAAGTGTAATTTTGGAAGTCTAAAAGTGGAAATTTTTATTCTTCAACAAAAAGAAAAAAAATAAAAAATAAAAAAAGAGAAAGCCAGGCTCAAACAGCAAGGAAGTTACATGTTGTAGTACGGCTTAAGAAAATGTGGCAAGCAATCCCATGTGCAAGGGTGCACATAGACCATCAAAGAAGAAAGAAAAGAGATTCCAACATGACAATGCAGCAATCCGACGTGAGCCAGCAAAAGGAGTCAAACATGGACCACAAATGACTTATTAATAAAAAGCTCACATACTTCTATAAATAACTCTTTTCCTTTACAAGTTAGTATTAGAAAATCAGGGAGAAGCAGGTTTTAGGTATTTTTGAGAGTAGCAGCTAGGGTTCTCTCTAGACAATTTTATATTTTTCGCATTAATTTCTTTAGTACTTTTTAAATTTCAATTTCAAGAATTTGTTCGAGATTTATTAAGATTCGTGATTTTTGGATTCGTGGATTGTCCGGAGAACCTATGACAATCTTCGGAGGGTTGGAGTAAGCATTATTAGTTATTAGTTAATTATTTCCACTTTAATTTTGCCATTAAATTATTTAATTACTTTTTGCCCAGTTTAGTTAATTTCAATTTATGATTAATTCTTAGTTTAGTTTCGTTATTTATTTTTAATTTGCTCCCATTAGATCTTTAATTAATTTTAGTCAGGATTTATATCAATTAATTATTTCGTAGTTAAATTAGTTTAGTTCGTCGTTTAATTCACGCAAATTTATTTTTCGTAATCTTCTAGGGTTAGTTTGTTATTTAATTTATTTTTATAAAAAAAAAATCGAAAAACAATTCCTTTCAAATTGTGATCGTCTAAATAGTAATCTATACTGAGTATTGGGTAATTGACCCAATTTTATCCTCGTGGGAACCATCCTTATTACCTATATACTACTACCCGACCCGTGCACTTGCGGAAACGTGTGTTAGTATGTAGTTAATTTGTGAATTTAGGGTTTAACATGTCTCTAGTTTTTGGCGCTGTTGCCGGGGATCAAATATCTAGGCAATATCGAGCTACTTAGTATTACTACTAATTTATATTTTTCTTTTCTGTTTAATTTCTACTCACATTCTTTATGTGTTTTTGGCAATGAACATGCAATGAATGTATTGCGGTGATACATATCATGCCAAGGATATTATCATTCTTATGATTATAGAGACATGACCAATGAACATGTTTATTTTTATTCACCCTACTCCTTAGACGATGATATGGGATGGTACAACCATCCAGATTCTTGTTATTGGAGTTATCAAGATCAAATTTGTCATTATCCACTACATGTTGAAAGAGGAGCGGAGGCACGATTGGAAGAAATGATATAAATGATGAATAACTTCATCGAGAATCAAGCTAAATCCCTAGAGAATCAAACTAAATCCATGAGGAATATACAAGCCTATTGTGCCGAAATCATGACATATTTGAGGGATGAAGCTTAAGGATCCCCCATGGCAATTCCAGACCAACTTGAACACCAAGCCTCACCAACTTATGAAGAAAAGGAAAATGCATGGTTGGCGATGATGACAGTGACCAACATGGGGCAAAATAGTAGCCGTGTTCAACACTTTCAACCTCAATTTGATGTGTTGGTTGGTGAGACTCAAAATGTTCCTATGTTGGACCACCCAAACCGTAAAGAATGGTATGGTGATGATGTAGTGAATGCGGAACCTTTAAATCAAGAATCATCAATGTCGATGGAACAGTGCAAGTTTTGGGGTAATGACCAATATGAAGGGCAAATGGAGTCAATGGGTTGTGAAACCATTCAAACTGAATGTATGGGCCTTGTGAACTTGAATTCTCAACAATCGGGCAATTCGACACTTGTTTATAAGCCCCACCAACCTATCCTTTGAACAAGTGTAAGATTACCCAATCAATCAATAAAGAGGTATCATTTGGAATATTCGTAGAAAAAAGAGTCAGTTAAAGGAATGGATAATGATGAATACATCCTAGAAGGAGTTGGGGACATGTTTACTTATGCCGGAGATCCCCTGGTCCTTAGATATGCCAGATGTGGAATTCAATGGAGCAAATTTACAAAGGACTTCAATATTCTTGGAAAGCCTCCTTGGCTTTACTAGGGGAGGTTTTTATTTCCTTTTTGTTTTTCTTTTTTATATTTATTCGTGTTTCATTCTTTTCCTTTTCTGTTCATTTTATGTGTAGTGATATTTGTGTTTGTTTTTGTTTCTTCTCCCACTTTTGTGGAAATATTAAGGATAATGTTTCACTCAAATTGGGGGGAGAGATCTATAGTGTAGTTGTATGTTTTTGTCGTATAGGTTGTTTTAGTTGTTTTAAGTTATGTGTTTATTTGTTTGTTTAAGTGTGTGTTAGGAGAATTTCTGTACTTAGTTGTCTCTTTTCTGTATCAATGGTTTTTGAAAAAAAAAATTGAATTGTTGAATCCACATGTGTATAGGAATTTTTGATCTTTAACCCCACTGATTCATGGAATGTGACATCGCCCTTATATGACAATGTGTGATAATGTGTGAGTTTGTGTGGCAGTTTTGTTAATTTTTAAATGAGTGATATTCTTGACTACTTATTGTAACTTGGATTTAATTTGAGACATATTAGCCTGCATCATTCCATATTTGCAAAATATGAATGATTTTTGTCTCCGCTAACGAGATGATAGGCAATTTCTTTGGATCGTTTGAGTCTGAAAAACCTACCTTTTTATGATTATCCCTAGTGTCACTTTTTGAGCCTATAAGCCTATTCTTCATTAGTAACCACATTATTTAGCCATTTTATCATTTTGTTTTATTTTTTTCTACCCATCACCTTAGTTAGTGTTGACAACATCAATACCAATAAGTTATTTTTGGTGGAAAATTGAGATATGTTGTTTATTGAGACTGGAAATTAAAGAGGATATTTTGACTAGGGAAGTCCCTGTTTGTTATAAACTATTGTGAATGTTAGTTGGTATTGTTATTATTGTGGAATCGAAGAAAAGATAAAATAAATGTGAAAGCAAAAAAAAAAAAAAATCAGAGTTTTAAACATGGAGTCTCTGATCAATACAAGTACTATCACAGCAAGTTTCGAGGCAATTCTGCAGAGCCAAATGGAGTAACTGAAAGATCAAAGTATCTTGCATCATTACATAGTCCATGAGAAAATTCTCTTTTTAAAGTTGTGCTTGTTTTGAAAATTATTCTTTTTCGGTGTTGATTTGAAATTGTGTTTCCGTTAGGGCGAAACTCGCATTTGTGAAATGCGAGTTCTATGACCTTGCATCTATTGAATGCGAGGTATGAGAAATTTTTTTTGACGAATGCCAGGTCTGGAGAATTTTTTTTTTTACAGTGCCATTATAATTGGTAGAAGTTGCGAAGCCGATTTTCTTAGTCTAGTGGTGGAAATAGACGGTCAAAAATGAACTTTTTGATTTGATGTTTTGGTCTAAGAAGGTTGGACCCAAGAGGAAGAAATATGGCTTAGTTGGTACAAGTTTGCAGAGACATGTTTGTTCAAATTCAACAAATGCGATTATAGTTGGCAGAAGTGGTGAAGCAAAAAAATGACTCAGACCTCGCATTTAACAAATGTGAGGTCATGTAAAATTTTTTTTTTTTAAAAAAAAAATTCAATTTCATATGACCTCGCATTCAATAAATGCGAGGTCATAGAACTTGCATTTGTTAAATGACACGACGAGTTCCACCTTGCCAGAATCTCAATTTTAAATCAACACCCAAAAAGAATAATTTTCAAAACAAACACAACTACAGAATTTTCTCCATAGTCCATGAACATAAATTTCTCCATAGTCAGGTGCATTTTCCCCAACGAGCAACACATCACAGTTAGGAATAGGTAAACCAATTGGAAGACTGCTTATTGTCTCATTTTCCAATATCAAAGGCAACAGCTTGCAATCAAAGTATGTACAATCACCTGAGACCTTAATTTCAGAATTCAACATGTAAGACCTCAAAGAAAGATCATCTGGTATAACGTTGATAATTGACAGGAGAAATGATCGTGGGATACAACTCAAAGATTCAAAAGCACTTTTGCCTCTCAAGCCCTGAAAATCACAAACCATTTTTAAAATAAGAAAAGAAAAGAAAGTCATGCACTATCACCATCAATCCATACACTGAGTTGTTAAATGCAGCCACAGATTCAGAAAACACTCACACAATCCTTTGTAGACCTTTTTGCAAAACTAGACCTGACAGCAATTCAATGCATATGATTATTTACCTAACGTGTTAAAAAACCTTTGCAATGGATGAAGAAACTTAACTGAGCCGCCATCAACAAAACATACTGTAGCTGTATTTGGAACTTGATTAATCAAGCAATAAATGAACCCATGTGTCATTTTCCAAATTCTCCAAATGAGATGTGACGACAACCATTTAGTGTTGGGCAAATAAGCATGGTAGTGCAAAGACAGTTTTCTTAAAAACAAGCTATTCTTTTATGTACAAACAATCAAGGGACTGTAAAATCAGGTCCGATTTAAATTGTCATTTGTGTCCAATATTCATTACAAAGAACTAGAATATAATGGAGAAGCCCCAATATATATACATACATATATATATATATATTTATACATAAATATAATGGAGAAAGTACTGAAAAGATTGAAATGACCTTGGAGAAAGCATTAATATATAAATGACAGAGCTCTTAGCAGTTATACATAAGAAAATCTGAAGATTTCCCACTTATCAGCAATGATACCTAAAGCATTTTGAACTATTTGAAAAGGAAGTCCTTTCTGAAAGATAGCCATCAATTTGGTATGTAGGTCTGACTGCATGTCTACCCCTTTTGTTGTTTGATAAATTCTATTCTTTTCATACTACAGTTAGGGAATTCTAGTAGAAGGTTAAAAAAGCAATGGAAAAAGATGTAAAAGCGTAATGCCAAAACTAAATTCAAATGAGAATAAGAACCATCAAGCTACGAAGAATACAACCACCAGCATATATTTCCAATACATAGAAAGCACATGTAGGAACTGCAATATAGGAGGCAGCTCAATGGTAAAGAATCAAGATTATCATGGGAGAGAGTGCCATATTCTTTGATGCTGCCATCCTTTTGTAAATGTGCAAAAACTTGGTTACATAATTAATATTCGTCTTTTAATGCTATCTATTAATGGCCTGCCTCTAAAATGACCTATGGACTCACTGTTGAGACTGCATAGTGGCTATATAAAAAACAGTAGGAAAAATCTAATTTATAGATTTTTGTTCTGTTGGAACAATAAGGATAATTGTTGGAACAAGAAGGATATTGAGAGAGGTAATTTTGCTTCTTGTTATCACATACTTCAACTACAAGGAGGTATGTATAGATACCTTCATGATGAACCATACATGAACCATATTAACTCTAGATACATGAATTGTCTAATACAAACGATATTCATTCTAGATACATGAATTGTCTAATACAATTCTCATGGTGACCTTGAATAACTCAAAAGACATGCATGAACTTAAACAATTCGAAAGACTTGAACAACTCAATGGTTGCAAATTGTTATTCTTAACACTCCTCCTTAATTTGCAATCTTTTTCTTCACTCCAAGGTTGGCTTGCAATCTTCGAAAGCTTTCAAACTTGAGAGGCTTTGTAAAAATATCTGCAACTTGATCTTGAGTCTTCACATACTTTAGTTCTACTTCCTTTCCCGCAATACATTCTCTAATACCAACTGATACCTTGTATCTATATGCTTGCTCCAATCATGTAATACTAGATTCTTAGCAAGATCTTGTGCAAACTTGTTGTCAATGCAAATTTCAGTAGCTCCCTCTTGAGGCAAGTGAAGTTGCTTCAATATCCTTCTAAGCGAAATTGCTTGGCATGTACAAGAAGTTGCTGCCACATATTCAGATTGACAAGTAGAGAGTATGATAACAGGTTATTTCTTAGAACTCCAAGCAATTGCACAATCTCCCATGAAGAATACAAAACTAATGGTGCTCTTTCTATCATCCACATTTCTCTCAAGATCACTATCACAAAAATCAGTAAGCTTGAAATCATTGGATGAAGAGTAAAATAATCCAAGATCAATTGTTCCATTTAGACAAGGAAGAACTCTCTTTGCAACTTTTATGTGGGTAGAAGTAGGAGCTTCCTAAAACAACTTACTACCCCAACTGCAAAAAGAATATTAGGTGTTGTGCATGTTAAGTATCTCAAGCTTCACCACGAGACTTTTGAAATGAGTGGGATCTTTCTTTTCTGTATCATCAAATTTGATAGCTTCACTCCACATTCCGTGGGTGTGTTCACTGGATTGCAATCAACCATTTTGAACTTCTTCAAGAATTCCTTTGCATATCTTTCTTTTGAGACAAAGAGGCCATTTTCCATTTGCTTCACTTCTAATCCCAAGAAGTAAGACATGAGTCCAATATCGGTCATTTCAAATTCAAGTGACATGGACTTCTTAAATTCTTCAAACAAGATAGGATTATTTCCAGTGAATATAAAATCATCCACATAAAGACAAACAATCAAGATATCAACATTATCATGCATCTTAACATAACGAGTATATTCACAGGACAACGAGCAAACCCATTGTCTTGGAAGTATTTGTCAATGCGGCTATTCCATGTTCTTGGTGCTTTTTTCAATCCATATAGAGCTTTCTTCAATCTCAACACTTTATCTTCATGGCCTTTAACCACAAAGCCCAATGGTCTTGTTCTACATAAATCTCTTCTTCAAGATAGCCATTGAGAAAAGCTGACTTCACATCAAGTTGATAAAATTTCCACTTCATTTGAGCTACCAATGATATGATTAAATGGACAGTTTCCATGCGAGCAAGTGGTGCATATACCTCTTCATAATCAATTCCATGCTTTTGCCTGTAACCTTTTGCGACAAGTCTTGCTTTGTATCTTTCTATCTCTTTTTGAGCATTCTTCTTTATCTTGTATACCCATTTAACTCCAATAGCTTCATGACTTTTGGAAGAGTTGATAACACCTAAGTGTCATTCTTTTTAATGGGATTCATCTGTACCTCCATTGCTTGTCTCCATCTTTTGTCTGTTATGGCCTCTTCAAAGTTCACAGGTTCAATGTCAACAAAGAGACAAAATAGATTTTTGTTAACAATTCATCAATTTCATCAGTTTCATCATAAAGTTCAGAAATACTCCTTATTTTTTGTGGCCTTTTGCTAGAACTTTCTTGAGAGTAGCAAAATGAATTTTGAAGGTGACGCAACATGATAAGGTGAAAGAGGTGGAGTTGCTTCTTGTATAGGTGCCACCATCTCTTGATCTGTCTCTCCAAAATATGGACAGAAATCATCAAGTCCTTCTTGTACCTCCCAATTCCAAGTTGCTACTTTATCAAACTCAACATCTCTACTCATCACAATCTTTCCGGTGCTTGGATTGTACATCTTATAACCTTTGGAATTTGAATCATAGCCAATAAAGACATGCTTGACACTCTGAACATCAAGCTTGGATCTTTCTTGTTAAGGAACATGAGGATGCGCGATGCTCCTGAAAATCCGCAAATGTTCAATACTAGGCTTCCTTCCACTCCAAGCTTCTTGTGGAGTTTTGTATTTAATGCTCCATGTTGGAGACCTGTTAGAAAAATACACTGCACAAGAAATAGCTTCTGCCCAAAAATTTATTAGGCATATTTTTGGCTTTCAACATACTTTTAGTCATGTTAAGAATAGTTCGGTTTTTCCTTTCCAGATACACCATTTTGTTGTAGGGATCTAGGAACTGTTAAAGGACGGAGAATTCCATGTGATATACAAAAATCATTGAATTTTTTAGAATTGAATTCGCCTCCTCTATCAGATCTCAAAGCTTTAATTTCACAACCACTTTCTTTTTCTACAAGAGCTCTGAAAATTTTAAATGCAATAAATGCCTCCGATTTTTGTTTTATAAAGTAGACCCAAGTCTTTCTACTATAATCATCAGTAAAGAGAAAGAAGTATTTATTTTTACCAAATGATGATGGATTGATTAGTCCAAAGGCATCAGTATGAACAAGTTGGACTGACTTGGTTGCTCTTGTAGTAGCTTCTTTTGGCAAACTCTTCCTTGAATGCTTGCCGAGGAGACATGGTTCACAAACTTGATTAGGATGGTTGATTATGGGCATCTTCTTCATCTTTTTCTCTTCTCTCAAAGCTTTAAGTACACCAAAGTTCAAATGGCCAAATCTCATATGCCAACACCATGTTGCATCATTGTATGCTAGGCTTCTAGCATTTTGCTTCAACATTCTTAAGATTCAACATGAACATTTTATTCTTTGACATAAGCACTTTGACAATTAAATTATCATTTTGATCTCTAAGCCAAAGATAACAATCTTTCATGTTAATTTCATATCCTTTTTCAGGAAGTTGGCCTAAACTCAAAATATTATTTTTCAACTTTGGCATGTAAAAAACGTTAGAGATAAGTGTATGACTACCATATTTTGAAGAAATTAAAATTGTACCATTACCTTGTATCTGGATTTTTGAAGAATCTTCAAAGGAAACATAGCCATTCACCTTCTCATCACGCTCTACAATTTTTTTTCTTCGTAACCACTCATGTGATTAATTGCTCCATTATCCAAGTACCACGTACCGTTGTCATCCTTTTCTTCATCTTTGATTGCTAGCAATAAGGTTGACACCTACCCTTCTTATTTTTCATTAACAAGATTGGTTTTCTCCTCTTTTTTAAAAGCACTACGACATTGCCCCCAAGAATTATGGCCATATTTGTGACAATTATAGCATTCATTATTACATTTGATCTATGATTGTTACCTCATCTTCCTCTTTCTTGATCTCTAGTTGTTTGTTGACTTCTATCTTCATCATTGGCATTATTTTGATTGCTTCTACCTCTCCCTTTTTGGCCTCGACCACAGCTACGTCCTCTTCCTCTTCCTCATCCTCGTTGGCTCATTTCACCTCTATCATCCTTCAAAGAGATATTTGATTTGAGGACTTGCTCCATTGGCTCTTCATGCCTCTTCTTGATCTTCTCTTCATGAGCTTGTAGAGATCCCTCTAGAGTCTAGATCTTTTGACAGGATCGAAGGATTTTTTCCACCACACTAACATCTTCAATGTTCTCACCATATTTTTTCAATTGGCTTACTCAGGCCTTACCCTAGAGCAACAATCTGAGATGGATTTGGATTCCTTCATTCTCAAAGATTCAAAATCACCTCGTAAGGTTTGGAGTCGTTGTCAACTACCTGAAGTCCTTGCTGGGAATTCCTCAAAATCTCCCAAGCTTGCTTTGCAGTAGTAGCATGAGCTACCTTCAAGAACATTGATTCATCCAAACATTGATGGATAAGAGTAAGGACCTGTTGATCCTTCTTTCTTATCTTAGTTAAAGCATCTTTCTCATTATGAGATAATGATTCTTCATCTTATGGTGGAGTATATACTTTATTCACTATCTCCCATACGTCTTGTGATCCTAGCAAAGCTCTCATACGAAGACACCAACTATCATAATTTTCTTTTGTAAGATGAGGAAATTGGAATGAAAATAAGTTATTGTTGTCCACTTTATCAAAACTTTAAAATTGCATGGCTCTGATACTACTTCGTTGGAACAATAAGGATAATTGTTGGAACAAGAAGGATATTGAGAGAGGTAATTTTGCTTCTTGTTATTTCATTCTTCAATTACAAGGAGGTATATATAGATACCTTCATGATGAACCATACATGAACCATATTAATTCTAGATATAGGTATTCAATTGTCTAATACAATTCTCATGATGACCTTGAATAACTCAAAAGACATGTATGAACTTAAACAACTGAAAAGACGAACAACTCAATGGTTGCAAATTATTATTTTCAATATGTTCTTTGGAAACACATACATGATAATGGCACGTACAAGTATGAAGGACATCATAAATCAGTTTTGGACAAATCATTGCACTTTAGAAAAATCCTAAAGATTCAATTGCTCTTAATGGCATTTGATAAGTAGCAAGCAAACAAACAAACTTATCAAGAATTTAACTTTAGCGATTGCTCTCCCTTCTCACTAAATTTTTCTCGCTCTCAACTCTCAATCTGTTTAACAATGGCAAAGTCGGATGCCCAACATTTTCCTGTTGAAGGGCATCGGGCTCCTTCCTTCACTTCAGTTTTATAAGGTAATTCTAGGTTAGTTATTGATCCAATGGCTAAGGCATATTGATTGAAGGATGAATCAGAACTACAATTCAAGCCCCTGTTCCTCTACTAAAGGTGAACCAGCAATTTTCTTTTTTGAGAAAGAGATTCAACAACTTTTTGGGCCATTCTAGTTTGCATTAGTAGGTTAGTTTCCAAAGGGAAGACCTTCCATGGAGGTTCTGCGTAAGAGTTTTCCTACAATTGGTTTGAAGGGAGAGTTCCAGTTGGGATTGATCGATCATAGGCATATCCTAATCAGGTTTGATTTTGAGGATGATTTTTAAAGTGTTGGCTGAAAATTTCTTGGTTTATTAATGGTTTTTTCAGGAAAGTTTTTAAGTAAACACCATGGTTTCAATTTGCTGTGAAACCTTCAATTATTCCTATTTGGATTTCGTTAGATAACTTACCAACATGCATGTTTAAGAAGAATATCTTGTTCTCATTAGCACTGGCAGTGAGACGCCCATTGAAGATAGATGCACCAACGACAAAGCTTAATCGGTCAAGCATGTCTAAAAATTGTGTAGAGGTGGATCTCCTTGCTGAATTACCCCATTGTGTATGGCTGGGAATTAGATGGGGAATGATGGTAAAGGCAAATGGTAGAAAATCACACATGATTCAATTCCCAGTTATTGTAAACAATGTCATAGGGTTAGTCATGTTGTTAAGGAATGTCCAATTAATCATGATGAAGGTGTAAAGGAACCTGTCCAACAACAAAAGCAACAAAAGGATCAAGCACAACACATTCAGCATCAACACACAAAATAGTCCAAAAGGAAGAACAATGTCCAGCCAGCTGTGGCTAAGGTAAGAACCCGAAAATGGATTCAATTCAAAATCCTTTTCAATCACAGCCAGCTGGAACAAATCAAAAATATGGAGAGGATATTCTAGAGTCTTCAAAGGTAAAGGATTAGGAAGTTTCAATAGAGAATCCCTCAAAGGTAGCTAATCAGCCTGATTTGGTGGAAAATGTGATTATTCCAATCCCTGATTCTGATGAGCTAAATTTGGAAATACCAAAATTGATGGAGAATCAAAATGCTTCTCTTTCATTGCCATCTTTGAATAATAATATCCAATAAGAATAACTTAGTGAACATTACAGAATTGCATGATCATAATAAAAACCCTAGCCATGCAAAATTAGGATTTCTTAATCCCTCCATAAAAAAACTAATAGGGCCTCTTAGAGATGATCAAGTTTTGATTTATGATAACCAGGAGAATGATTGTGAAGCTGAACGTATATTTATTGACTATGGTGGGACTAGTGTTGACTCTTGGAACAAAGAAGGACAAATTGAAGCCTAGAAGAAATTTTCTGAATACCTAGCTGACAGGAAGATTCTAGATGAAGATAAATTCACTCTGGTGTATAAACAAGGGGCCATGAAAAGAAAGGTTCATATTCAAGGTCTCTCACTGGTTACTCAAAGCTCTATGAAAGCTTCTCAATTGCCCCCCTCATCTCATGCAGATCAATGAATTTTCTCCTATGGAATGTGAGAGGTATTGATAACAAGCCTTCACTTAGGAAGTTGAAACAGTAGATTAAGATGTATAATATTTAGTTTGTTACCCTTATTTTTTTCGAACCCTTAAACTAATAAACTTATAGAAGTGCAAAACAAGTTAGGGTTTACTCATTCCATCAATAATTTGATTAGTATAGTTTGGTTCTTCCGGAATAATAATATGACAGTCTCCACTATTGTAGCAGAAGACCAAGTTATTCACTTATCCATTGATAGTTCTCAAGTTTCTAGTCCTGTTCTTGTTTCTGTAGTGTATTAAATGCACACTTTCTAGAAGAAGAGCATTATGGGATTCTTTGAAGAATTTTTCAGCTTCTTGTTCCAACCTTTGGATGGTAGGAGGTGATTTCAATATGATAAGGGAAGTTGCTGAATATGTTGGATCATTTAGCCTAATGGGAGGGACATGGTTGAATTTAATGATGATTTAAATCATTGTGAACTGATGGATATTCCATGCACAAGCTGCAAATACACTTGGTATGGAAATAGACATGGTCATGTGGTGTGAAAAAAGGCTGGATAGGATTGTTTACAATCAACTTCTTTTGAGGGATTTGAAATTAGCAAGTCTGTATTTTCCACCTTAATAGAACCTGTTCAGATCATGCACCTATACTTCTTAATTTGCAGCAGACTACATTCGAAGGACCTAAACTTTTCAGATTCTTAAATGCATGGGGGACTTACAGTAGTTTTATGTAGACTATAGAGAATAGTTGGTCTCAATTTAGTTAAGGAACAACATTGTAAAGGTTTTCAGGTAAACTAAAGAGGCTCAAATTTGATTTGAAAGCTTGGAATAAAACTGTTTTTGGGAATATTTTTGACAGAATTAAATAGGTAGAATTGGCAGTAGCTAAATCAAAATAGGAGTATCAACAGCAGCCTTCAATTGAAAAGAAAATTAAGCTATCTCAGCAACAAACTTTGCTATTAAAAGCCTTGGCACAGGAAAAGGATTTCTGGAAACAAAAAGCTAATATTAAATGGTTGAAGGAACGGGATCATAACACTGAATTTTTTCACACTCAACTTCAAATCAAGAGGAATAATCTATGCATAAGGAGGCTAAATTAAAGATTTTGATGGGAACTAGATTGAAGACCCTACTTTGCTAGGGAATAATGTTGCCCAATACTTTGAAAGCTTGTTCTTTGATGAGGAGGTTAGGGATGATGATCAGCTTTAGGAAGTCATTCCTATATTCCTGACAAATGATGATAACGGAATACTACTTACAGCTCCAACTATGGAGGAAATGAAGGAAGTAGTCTTCTCTTTGGATTCTGATAGTGCAGCTGGTGTAGATGACTTCAATGGATATATTTTTAAAATATGTTGGACCATAGTCTTGTAAGATTTGTTGGCAACTGCTAAGGAGGTGTTTCAAGGATTATCTCTACCTAAAGTTGTGACCAACACCATGATTTGTCTTATCCCAAAGGTAGATAATCCTTCCACTTTTGCTGATTTTAGGCCTGTTAGCTTATGCATAGTAGTTAACAAAGTTTTCACTAAGCTGCTGGCAAATAGGCTTAAAAGGTTGCTTCCAAAGTTAATTTCGGAGGAACAAAGTGGATTCTGTCCAAGGTAGGGATATTTCAGAGAACAGTTTGCTAGCTTAGGAACTTGTGAACATGTTGACAAACCTGTTAAAAGGGGAAATATGATTCTCAAGCTTGACATTGCCAAAGCTTTTGATAGGGTTTCATGGAGATTTCTTTATCTTTTTTTGAGAAGATTTGGTTTGGAAAGCTTTCATTGCTATCCTTGCTAATTGTGTTGAATATTCTTTGTTCTCTATTTTATTAAATGGTAAGCCAATTGGTTTTTTAAAATCAACAAGAAGAGTTAGGTAAGGGGATCCAATCTCTCCTTATTTGTTTATACTGGCTGCTAAGGTTTTCTCTAGGGGCTTGAATTAGTGCTTTGGAAAAGGATTAAGCGGTCATTTCTCCACTGCTAGAATTTGCTTCCTAATAACTAATCTTTCTTATGCAGATGACATCATGGTTTTCTTTAATGGGGAGAAAAAAATCTATCAAAAACCTTAATGCTTTCATTCAAAGGTATGAAGTTGCTTCTGAGCCAAAAGGTTAATAGAATAAGAGCAATTTCTATATCTTCTCCAAAATGCCTTCACCTAGAATCAGGCTGATCTCTAGGATTACTAGGTTCAATAAGAAAGAGTTCACATTCACTTATCTTGGTTGTCCAGTTAAAAAAAGAAGAAAGGTGCACTCTATGTTTCCGCCAATGATAGATAAGATTACTCTTAAGATTGCTTACTGGAAAGCTAAGATTCTCACAACTGGAGGAAGATTGTTGCTAATTAAGCACGTTCTAAGCTCCATTCCAATATATCTCTTGTCAATACTGTCTCCTCCCAAATTTGTCATCAAGGAAATTGAAGGTAAGTTTGCCAATTTTTTGTGAGGGGAATCTGAAGGGGGAAAAAGGTTGCACTGGAAAGCCTAGAACAAGATATGTCAACCTACTCATGAAAATGGACTAGGTATTCAATAGCTTTCTAATATTGTTCAAGGTATGTCTATGAATCTATGGTAGCCGTTCAGAACTAAAAATTTTTTATGGTATTTCCTCTTTCTTGCACTCCGAGTACTTGCATAATGTTATTCATCCAAGTTGTGCTTCTATAACTATTACATCTTCTATTGTCTAGAAGAGGCTGGTTGCTATGAAAGAATTGGTTGAACCTTTGATTGGGGTGAGGGTAAAGATTGGAAATTCCTCCATTTGGTTTTATGGTTGGAGTGAGGAAGGTGTGCCTCCTTCTGTTAATGATCCAATCATTGATTTGCAATTGAACCGAGTGTGGAATAATGGAAGATGGGATATGGATGTGATCACGAACTCCAGCACTTTGTTTAATTTCAGCTGGCTGCATCATAAGGATTTGTTTCTTTCTGATGAAAAAATGATTATGTCTGGAAAGCCGGTCCTTCAGGTAACTTCTCATTATCTTCTACCATTGATATAATAAGAGATGACAAGCCTATACTGTTCTCTAGAAAAATGATATGGGATGCTATAACTCCTTTGAAGATATCAGTTTTTATTTGGAGAGCACTCAATGATTTGTTGACTCCTTTAGACAACATTCTGAAAAAGAAAGGGTTCTAGATACCCTTCAAATGCCAATTCTTCCAAGTTGAGAAGACTTTATAGCATGTATTCTATTCTTGTCAAGTGGTAGGAAAAGTCTGGAAGCACTTTGAGGAAGTTATTCAAAGAAGGATAGGGGGCTCAAATCTTTATCAATATATGAATGGATGGTGGTTGAACTCCTCTTCCGCCTCAATGATTGGTATTTTGAGTAGATTGATTCCTAACTTTGTTGTTCGGAACTGTGGAAAGCAAAGAACAAGGTTTTTTTTTTATTTTTATGGAAATGTTACTTCATCAACTTCAATTTGTACGACAGTTAAGGGCTTATTGCACTATATTTCTATTGCTTTTCCTTTCAAGAATACGTCTTCAACTAATGCTGAAACTTCACTTAGAGGATGGATTTATACTAAACTAGCTGAGAGATTGAAGATTCTAGCAGTTAGATGGAGCCATCCACTAGATGGTTGTTTCAAGCTCAACACAGTTGGAGCATGCAAAGGTACACTTGGGCCTATTTCTAGAGGGAAAGTGTTAAGAGATTCAGCAAGCACAATTTAGATGACTTTCTCTTCCTATTATTCTAATCAGAGAACCAACATCAAAGCTGAAGCTCTTGCTTTGTTGCAAGGAATTCAGCTTTGCAGAAGAAATGGAATTCCAAATCTCATTATTGAGCTGGACTTGCAGCTTCTTGTCACATCATCACCGGTCATTCATTAGCACCATGGAAAGTGGATCATATCATTCAGTAATGCTGCTTTTATCTTAAGGAAAATACTTAGGTAGACCCAATTTTTAGCCCCACCTGTAGACCCTGTGGTCAGGATTAAACTTTACAGAATCTTACTTACATCAACTGATGTCATACATTCTCTAAAGTTTAATCCACACCACAGGGTCTACAAGTAGAACTAAAGATCAGGTCTACCAAAGTATTTGCCTTATCTTAAGGATATTAACCCCACTTTTGTTCATGTTTATAAAAAAGGTAGAATATGTAGTAGCTGATTTGTTAGCAAATTTAGGGTTTGAATCTCATGAGTCTATTGTATACAACATACATAATGTTCCCCCTTATGCTAAGTCCTTGGCTCATTTAGATAGTATTGGTTGTCCTAATTTAAGAATAATGAGCTAGGGTATTACGTATTTTGCTGGAGGTCAAGTTGACGTCCCTTCCTTTGCACTTTATTTTCAATATAAATAAAATTTGAGCGTAGCACCCCAACCACAATTCAGGTAGTTAACTAACTAAAAAAAATGTTAAGTCTCCTAACCTTTGTACTCCCATATAAATTCAAAACAGAAGTATGAGGTAGTATCTCAAACAAACTCTGGCATAGCGATAGGTGCAAAACTTCACCACTTAAAAACTACCCACTTCAAAGAACTATACAACCCCGTATACTTTGGACTTCGCAAAGGATGGAGGACAGCTCTCATTAGCAATGGAACAACCACGAGCCTGTGAACAATGTATATCTGTCGAGATACAAAAATCAATCAAATTGCATTTAAAGTCTGGACCATGAGTGACAAAGGAGGATCATGGATTATGCATTATATTCTCAAGAGGATAAAATCTAAATTTCAATCTTGAAAGATTCTAGTTTCTCAGTAATCTTCAGACATTCTTCTTCTAAAGATACACAGAGAATACTGAATCCTTAGACAGAACGAAGGGGAAAGAAATGACGTTCAATATCAAGAACCAATTGTTCACCCATCACGAGAAATATCAATGGCTTATTACTTCTCCCAAATTAAAAGTTTCAAATATTAATTCTAGCCTCCTCTGCTTCCTAGTTATATCTTGTTATTGTTCCATCACTTGGATTCTCTCGTTTTTCTCAGATTAGGCATCCAGCTCCTTCGTGTTAGCGTTTCAACTTTCCACTTGAATATGTGTATTCTACACTGGCTTGATGGGAAAAGAAAATAATTTAAGTGTGCAATGGCAGTGAATTGTTATCTGCTCTAAGAAAATTGCCACTTGTGTTTAAGAAAAAGACAAAATATGGATTTGATATAGGCAAGTGGGAGACACAATGAACAACAGATGATAAATTAGTTCTGGTGCATGTGAAGCCATTATTCATACCTTCATGAAGAATACTACAAAAGCATAAACACAAAATCTGAAGAAAAAAAAAAAAGGAAAAAATTATCCCTTAATTGAGTATTACATAAAATGGCTTCAGTTCATATGGACCACAAATCCATTATCCTCCAAGTTAAAAGATTTTGCTTGCATCCACTGATATCATTCAGTACTAATTTATGACACCCAGAAAGTTGAGAAAGCTCTCATCTAGACCTTTGCAAACAATTTTAAGATACTTTAGCCAAGTGCCTGCAAAAAGTCAACTACACAGTACATTCTCTTTCAGCTCATTGAATAGAGGTACAACTAATGTGGAAGTAGTTAGTATGCCACTGAGAAATCCTTGTATATGGTCAATGAAGCTTATGAATGTCTGGAAAAGCATATGTTCTTCTCCGTACAGTGGATGCAAATTTCTGCATCCATAAAAACCGATTCAAAAGACCTGCAAAAGGGCTGACAGAGAACGTAATGATGCAGACAAATACTATCCAAAAGTCAAATACTAGAGATATGAAAGGCAAAACAAGTATAGTTCAGGTTCTTAGTATACCATGACATGGCGCAGTAAACAACACAAAACACTAGCTTACCTGCTTCGGTGCTGTAAGAAAGTAAATCAGAGATAACGCAGCGGAATTTAAAATTTTTACTTTCCTATCACGGATAACCTTGATTAATTTATGTGTAGTACAAGAAAAGTATAGAGATCATACCTTAAAATTGCAGTAAAATCTCCAATATGTTTGGGACGTCGATCTACAAGCCGCACAGGTGCTCGGCCTCTAATGGTATCCACACAGATAATTAAATCAGGAATCTTCGTAAGATCGATTGACCCAAACCACGGAGTGCTAGCTCCTAAATTATTTCTCCTTTATTTCTCAATCGTGACTCTCACGATTTAAAAAGAAATTTTGTTGGCTTTTTATTACACCCCTAAAAGCCGTACATAGTACTAGTACTAATCATATATGTACTACTACTACTTTTTTTTTATATATCTTATATATATATATATATATATATATATATTTAGAATCCCAATCAAATTGGGTTTAGGGAATTATAAATTCTAATCAGTTTGGGTCATGGGTATATGAATAATTATAAAACCATTAGGACTCTTAATATGTCTTACATATTAACTCCTAATATTTATAACTTATTATAATTAAACCCAAAAGTTAATTTATCTCATAAATTAACCCATAAGTATCTCATACTTATCAAATCATTACTCTGTCTCTTATACACATTAGATGTGTATACCCTTTATGTATGACAATCACGTTGGTAATAAGTATAAATTATAATCCTAAATTAATTAGGATTAGATAAATTAAACACCTTTAATTTATCATTAATTCTCCAATTAATTAATTTACACTTATAGATCAAGATTGGCTTCTAGCAAAGCATCATGACCACCCAAGTGTTGCAGATAGATATGTCAAGTGGTTCGACATCACCCATCCGTGACTAGTTCTCCTGTAATTAATATCCTTTCACCAAGCTATATCCCGATTAATTCAAGAATACAGATATAATGCCAACTCTTATCGAATTAATCAAATTTTACTTCTTTCCAAAATACAACTCACTTGAAATAGATTTTAAGACACTCTTAAATCTATTTCCACTTTGCGCAAAGATTTCTGAATCGTATTTCAAGAAGTGGCCATACTGGGATATACTTTCCTATTATAAGGAGTGGTGAATCCTCTATTGGTCATATCCTATCTTCTCATGATTCATATTATACCCGAACTCTACAGTATGTGCGACTCATTAAGAGTAACGACTAATAGAGCCAAAGAATAATAATCCACAGTCAAGATAAACTCATGACCTCAAGTCAAAGGACCATTACACTACTATCACAAAGAGATTAATCCACTGGCATTTAAATAATAATCCGTGTGGAATACTCTTAGCGAGTCAATCTCGATGCACTTATTCTTAATAAGCATCCACATACTCTTATGTGCTAATCTACTAGTGTCATACACTACGATTAGGGATATACACGAATAAAATATAATTATATCATAACTCTTTATGATTTTACATATAAATATTTTATTCGTTAAATGTCATATTACAAAATATACATAAATATAAAAGCGTAATTTATCTCTAAAATTAATTGGCTTTAGGGCATACACTAACAAACTCCCACTTGCACTAAAGCCAATCATTCATGTGCTTAAGACCGAATGAGTTAACATGACTCTGGATGTTTCTTAAGAGACAAGATAGATGAGTGAACTGATCTAATAATCATCTAGAATGTGTTGGAGACAGTTGTACTTTACTTCATCTATAACTGATTCTCTAATAAAGATAGTGTATGTAATACATGTCAGATCGCTGATTAGTGTAAGTTAGATGTTTGCTAGACTGTCCATAATACACATCTACATGTGTATAGGAGACACTAATGGATCGCAAAAGGTAACACTTAGAGCATAGGAGACATCGGGTCTTGTACATAGCATAGCATACATTATAGAACCTATAGCCGAAGCATATGGGATCCTTTTCATGCTATCTCTTTCGACATCTGTCTTAGGACACATGTCTTTAGAAAGGTACACACCATGAGACATTGGTAAGTAACCCTTAGTCTTTGATTGATCCATGCTAAACCTCTTTAGCATCTTATCTATGTACGTTGATTGAGTAAGACCAAGCAACCTCTTAGATCTATCTCTATAGATCCTCATTCCCAGAATATAAGTTGCCTCTCCTAAATCTTTCATAGAAAAATTTCTGGACAACCATACATTTACACTTTGAAGCATAGGTATGTCATTTCCTATCAACAATATGTCATCCACATAAAGTATCAAGAAAATAATGGCGCTCCCACTCACCTTCTTGTATACACATGGTTCATCCTCATTTTTTATAAAATCAAACACTTTGATTATCTCATCAAAACGGATGTTCCAACTCCTAGAAGCTTGCTTTAGTCCTTAAATAGACCTTTGTAACTTGCACACTTTGTTAGGATCTGTGGATGTAAACCCTTCAGGTTGTATCATATACACCTCTTCCTGCAAATTTCCATTAAGGAAAGTAGTTTTTACATCCATTTGCCAAATCTCATAATCATAATATGCAGCTTATATAAATCACAAGTAAAATTTGAATAGATTTCAGCATTGCAACTGGTGAAAAAGTTTCATCAAAGTCAACTCCTTGTCTTTGTGTATAACCTTTTGCGACCAATCGCGCCTTATAGGTAATCACATTACCATCCATGTCGGTCTTTCTCTTAAAGACCCACTTGCACCCCATGGGTTTAATCCCTTCAGGTGGATGACTAAGGTCCATACCTTATTGTCATACATGGAATCCATTTCAGATTTCATGGCTTCTAGCCACTTCTGAGAGTGCTTATCAGATAATGCTTCTTCGTAAGATATAGGTTCATCATTCGTAATGATTAATACATCATTGTACCCACTTACAAGAAACTCAAATTTCTTTGGAGCACAACGTATCCTAGTAGTCCTACGAAGAGTTTGTGTATCAATAGCTTCATCCTCAATTACATCATCATGTGATTGAAGCTCTTGTTCCATTAATTGATCAATACCATATTGTGTTTTTTGAACTTCTTCAAGATCTATTTACTTGCTCCCACTTGCCCTTTCAAGAATAAACTCTTTTTCTAGAAAGACGGCATGTTTTGAGACAAACACCTTTTGCTCAATGGGATTATAGAAATAATATCCAAACGTCTCCTTTGGATACCCCACAAATAGACATTTATCTGATTTAGGTTCAATTTTATCAGATTCTACCCTCTTCACAAAAGTAGGGCAACCCCAAACCTTCAAGTATGAAAGTTTAGGTTTCTTTCCAAACCATATCTCATACGAAGTGGAATCAACAACTTTTGATGGAACATGATTTAGTAAATGGGAGGCCCCAAAACGATTTTGGGAGGTCTGCAAAACTCATCATTGATCGAACCATATCTAATAGAGTTCGATTATGTCTCTCAGATACACCATTGAGTTGTGGTGTATAAGGAGGAGTCCATTGAGGTAGAATCTCATTCTCCTTAAGATAATCTTGAAACTCTTGGTTCAAGTATTCCCACATCGATCTGATCGAAGTATTTTAATAACTTTTACCAAGTTGTTTTTCAACTTCATTCCTGAATTCTTTGAACTTTTCAAAGGCTTCAGACTTATACTTCAATAAGTATACATAACCATATCTAGAGTGATCATCCGTAAAAGTAATGAAGTATGAAAAACCTCGTCTAGCATGAATTGACATAGGACCACAAACATCAGTATGTATTAGCCCCAATAATTCACTAGATCAATCACCTTTTCCAGTAAAAGATGATTTGGTCATTTTACCAAGTAAACAAGATTCACATATATCATATGATTCACAATCAAATGATCCCAAATAACCATTGTTATGTAATTTGGAAATGCGTTTCTCATTTATATGACGAAATCTAAGATGCCAAAGGAAAGATTGTTTCAAATTATCAATATAAGCCTTACAGATCCTTTTCCAGTGCCCTTCGTTTCCACAATAGTAATAATTACCCTTGGCTTTATCCTTCTTGATCACATGTGTTGGTTTTAACCCAAACTTGGCTTTCACAAACCAGAAATATAAGAATTTTTAGCATATTCAACAGTTCAGTGAGAGTTGTGGATAATTTATTCACATTGTAATTAATCACGAACTGTGAAAAGCTATCAGGCAGAGATTGCAAAATTAAGTCAACATTTAACTCATGATTTTGCTTAAATCCCAATCGTTCTAATTTTTCAATTAGTCCGATCATCTTCAATACATGAATTGCTACTGAAGAACCCTCTGCCATCTTACAACGGAATAGCTCTTTAGAGGTCTCATACCTCTCATTCCTAGATTCTTCATCAAACAACTCCTTGAGATGAATAATCATAGAGTGAGCATCCATATTGTCATGCTGTTTCTGCAATTCAGAACTCATAGAGGCCAACATGATACAAGAGGCAGTATCATTATCCTCTATGTGCTTATGATAAGCATTCTGAACTACTTCATTAGCAAGATCATCCGCTGGGACATCAGGAATAGGTTGATCAAGAACATGGCCAATTTTCTCATGCTTGAGAACAATTCTCAAGTTACGATGCCAGTCCGGAAAATTTGGCCCAGTAAGTTTGTTATCATATAAAATGGGACGTAAATTGACGTTATTACTCATATTCTACAACACATAAATAAAGATAGTATAAGTATTTGTTATTTATGCATAAACAAAACCAAAATATAATATGGACTTTCTTTTAATTTGGTTTTGCTCCCACTATTTTTAATTCAAATCAATAACCCTCACATCTTGATTCGGGAGCTATCACATAACCCCTAGTAGGCTAGGATCCCATCTAATTATTTTGATATTGGGTGTACCCAACAAACCAAAAATAATTTCGAATGGTAGGTAACTCTTACCAATTACAACTCTTTGTAATTCCTAGATAGTTAGGTATCAACTCTTTGATAACACATCATATGTGACTCCTAACCTTTGCCTCAAAGACATATAACTTTCTTGAGTTTACCCAACAAATTATATGCCTCCGTTATGTCATACCCATTATTCAGAAATCTCATCTCATAGCTCAAACATGTCCAACGTAGAGTAACCTTGGATTAGCCCAACAAGTTAAATCTAAGAAGAACTCTCGTTTGTTGCTATAATAATGGAAGGCAACTTATTTACTGACTTAATATTAATTTGAGGGATTTTCTTTTATTTATTTTATTAGGTCTCATCAAATTTCATGCAATATTATCATATCAACATATAATAAATAAACATGCATAAAACCATGGATGATTATGAACTTTTACTAAACTAGTTTCCTTGAGTCACGAAGGAAACTAGATGGTCAAATTCTAAGGGTAATTTTCAACTCTTGAAAATTTCCTTCTAGGTTGCACCTTTCCGCCGTCTGCATCATCTTGTACATTACAAATGTAATTCTATCTAAACATTTTATATATTGAATCCTATCCCTAACCTACATCTATGGACATTACATGATTGGTTAAGAAATCTCGAATTACATTCGAGGGGATTGAGATGAGAAAAGAATTACATTCAGAATAATACAGAAAGGCAGGACACGCAAAAAATGACTCAAGGATAAATTTACAACCATCGAATTTGAACCAAATAAATCAAACACAATCAAATTGGTCTTAAGTCCATAATCATCCATCATGCAATTTATAATTAAATAATTAAATAAAAGCATAAATCCGTATTTAGTATCTAATCATGAATCACTATATTTCATAATTTCAATCTAATTGAAATTATCAATTTTGAATTATTTATAAAAATATTTTATGGAGAAAAATTATTATTTTCTAATCACATTAGAAAATAATCCTTTAAATAATACAATTTTAAAAATTATATTAGAAACAATTTCTAAACAATTTTTGAACATTTATTAAATTCCAATCTCATTGAAAAATAATAAATTTCTAATATTTAAACAAATTACCTAATTCTAATCTCATTAGAATTAAATAAATATTTTCAAAGTGTTTTATACTTTCTAAATTTTAATCAAATCAAAACAAAGAAAGTTTCTAAATCTTGTCAATTAATTTTAAACAACAATTGTCAAAAATTAATTGGTGATTTCAAAAATCTAAATTTAGAAAAACCTTTTGTATGAAAATATTAAATAAGTGTCGCTAAAAATAATTTAACTTATTAAATACTTTTAGCGACAAAATCCATAAGTGTCACTAAAAGTGACTAATGCAATCTTCTTGACATGTAATACCAGAATTTGCGTGAATCAAATTCACGTTTCAATTCAAGATGACGTCATCTTGAATTCAAGATGATGTCATCTTGATTGCTTGACCCGTGAATCAAATTCACGGTAAATGTGAATTTTTTTATTTTTTATTTCTCCAATATTTTATAAATAAAATTAAACAATTCATATAGTTTGAATAATTCAATATTCATGACAACTAAATACAACTACATCATAAATTAAATCAAGGGTGGCTCTGATATCACTGTAAGAAAGTAAATCAGAGCATAACGCAGCGGAATTTAAAATTTTTACTTTCCTATCACGGATCACCTTGATTAATTTATGTGTAGTACAAGAAAAGTATAGAGATCATACCTTAAAATTGCAGTAAAATCTCTAATATGTTTGGGACGTCGATCCACAAGCCGCACAGGATCGGCCTCTAATGGTATCCACACAGATAATTAAATCAGGAATCTTCGTAAGATCGATTGACCCAAACCACGGAGTGCTAGCTCCTAAATTATTTCTCCTTTATTTCTCAATCGTGACTCTCACGATTTAAAAAGAAATTTTGTTGGCTTTTTATTCCCTAAAAGCCGTACATAGTACTAGTACTAATCATATATGTACTACTACTACTTTTTTTTTATATATCTTATATATATATATATATATATATATATATATATTTAGAATCCCAATCAAATTGGGTTTAGGGAATTATAAATTCTAATCAGTTTGGGTCATGGGTATATGAATAATTATAAAACCATTAGGACTCTTAATACATATAATGTCTTACATATTAACTCCTAATATTTATAACTTATTATAATTAAACCCAAAAGTTAATTTATCTCATAAATTAACCCATAAGTATCTCATACTTATCAAATCATTTTAATCCTGAATTAATTATCCTTAAGTGTGTGACCCTTTATGTTCCCAATCACGTTGGTAATAAATATAAATTATAATCCTAAATTAATTAGGATTAGATAAATTAAACACCTTTAATTTATCATTAATTCTCCAATTAATTAATTTACACTTATAGATCAAGATTGGCTTCTAGCAAAGCATCATGACCACCCAAGTGTTGAGATATGTCAAGTGGTTCGACATCACCCATCCGTGACTAGTTCTCCTGTAATTAATATCCTTTCACCAACCTATATCCCGATTAATTCAAGAATACAGATATAATGCCAACTCTTATCGAATTAATCAAATTTTACTTCTTTCCAAAATACAACTCACTTAAAATAGATTTTAAGACACTCTTAAATCTATTTCCTGTCTCTTATATACTCTTAGCAGGTCAATCCGATGCACTTATTCTTAATAAGCATCCACATACTCTTATGTGCTAATCTACTAGTGTCATACACTACGATTAGGGATATACACGAATAAAATATAATTATATCATAACTCTTTATGATTTTACATATAAATATTTTATTCGTTAAATGTCATATTACAAAATATACATAAATATAAAAGCGTAATTTATCCCTAAAATTAACTCATCAATTAGTTTTAGGGTATACACTAACAGGTGCCACAAACACGTTTGGGCTTCCCTGTTGATCCTGATGTGTACATCAAGTAACAAAAGAGTCTAGACATTACACTTTCACAAGGCCATTATAAACTACATAGATGATTTTGGTCTTGAACGCACTCCCTCATAGAAATACATAAAACAGGACAACAGCCACTGCCAATGTACTTTATCAAGCTTGTGAAAATAACCATCATCAACTAAACTTTCACACCCTAAAATAAGATCAGCCCTTGAAGAAGACACAACCTTCAGTATCCTTTCTTCAGGCCAAGATGGATCTAGAGGCATGAATGCTTCTCCACACCCTAAAACAGATAGGACAGCAACAACATACTCCACAGAAGGTTCCATATATATCCCAATTCTTCTCGGCATATATTTATCCCGAGACTGATTAGAGGACTCGAGACATTCAGATTTTGAATCACGTAGTGACTGTTCTTCACAAGGCAGGTATCCTGCAATCCAGGAAATGGCATATTACATCAAATGACCAAAACACCACAAACTAATCATGTCCATAGATTTAAGTCAAATCAAATAAAGATGAAGATTAGTAACTCAGACGGCTCAAAGTTTCTCATCAACCACGTTCAAAAAATGCAATTCTCCAACAAATATCTCTCAAAAATCCCTTCTTTATGCATGTTATATCTCTTTCTTTACATTTTTATGATTTATAACAAATCCAATGTTTTGACAATTCTTTTCCATTTTTCCCTTGATAATGTCGAGCGCAAACATCAATTTCGGACTATGCCCACTTCAAACATGATGAAAAACTGACAGCTTTACCTTTCCTTTAAAATTCAACATAAATTATTTATCCAAAAATTAATTTATCTTATTAAGAATTACATAACAGTTACAGAAATATCCACTAACGAAAATTACTTTATAATTTATTACTCAAAACAAAATGCACTGCATAATCACAAGTATTCAAGATCAACCTTTTTCTTAGTTTCCTGACCTAACAGTCACATTTAAGCGATGATTTTAGTCCCTCACATTACACATTTGAATTTATTTAGTCTTTCACTTTTAAAATGATAATTTTTAGTCCCTAACAATATAAAACGTTGAATTTTGGTCATTAAATCAAATTCCGAACATTTTGGCCTAAATTTGTTATGTCCTTCACATATGTAAAACTTGAACATTTTTTTAAAATTTATCATGTGTTGTTTACAAGACATATTTTTCGAGAATAAATTCATAAATTCATATGAGTAAAATGTTCTATGAGTGCGAAGAATATGAAGTAAGTGATTAATTAGCAATTTGTTTATATTTAAGATCATTTCAATCACTGACTTTCATTAGCAATTTGTTTATATTTAAAATCATTTCAATCACTGACTTGTGGTATTTTTTTTCCGAAGTTTATAAACCAATCCGATGCTCGAGCTTTGTGTTGGAAAGGAAAAACGAGTTTGCAAATTTTATTCAAAAAATATCTCATGTGAACAACACACTTGTTTGACTGATTCATGCCAAAAAGTGTTCGGAATTTTGTGTAGGTATCGAAATTTGACATTTTATATTTTTGAGGGATTAAAGGTCATTATTTTAAAAGTGAGGGACTCAATAAATACAAATGGGTAATGTAAAGGACAAAAAATCATCATTCAAAAAGTGAGAAACTAAATAAATACAAATGGGTAGTGTGAGAGACTAATAGAATGATTTTTCCAAATTATTTTAACATCTCTTTATTCGTTTATTTTTTCCTTTTTCCTATGTGAAACACGACTAATTGCAAATTGTTTAGAATAGGATTATTTTTTAAATTTATTGCGTAAATGTGACTATTTTGGGGAGGTTTTCTGGAACTGTGATTGTCGCATTTCTAAAATCCGATATTGAATTGATTACACATTTGTAAAATGTGTAAACTATTTTGGTCAAAAAATGCAACATTTTTTTTAAAAAAAAAAGGAGATTTCGAAAATTTCGCACTTTGAAAATGCGAAATCAATCCTATCCTTTTCTTAATTAAAAGAAAATGCGATATCCCATTTCCATACTCCAAACCAATCCTCGGATTCTTCTCCAGGTGAGTTCTTCATCTCCTTCTCTTCTTCAGTTTCTTCTTATTCCTGCACAATTTTTTTTTTTTTTTTATTAACATACAAGCTAATTTATGTCATGGTTTAATGTTTTTTATTTGTAGATCAAGTTGAATTTACAGTGGGCTACCATATTACTTAGAATTTTTGACAGATCTGAGGTAAATTTAAAATCTTCACTAAAATTTATATATTTATTAAAAAAATAGATATAGCAATATAGATATGAAAGATAGATGATAATTTTTGTATGTATTTTGTTATAATCTTGCATAAAAATAATAGTTTCATATTTATTAGTTGTTTTGTTTTGGTTATATCTTTGGAATAAAATTTTGGTGCAAAGTTGTGATGTTTTGTGAATCTAATTTGGCACGAATTTCTATTTGGAGAAAGGTTCGATGTTTAGACTAATATTTTGAATATTAGTTGTGTGTATAGACACATGATATTTGTATTTTATTTTGGTAGGGTGTGGTTGATTAACCGGGGTATTGATATTTTATTTATTTATTTATTTGTACAACTCTTGAGTTAAACAAAATGTAGGAATAATTACATAGTAAATTTGAATAATTATTTAATTTTAAACCCACTTTTGTATGGTTAAATATTTGATTAAGTAATAGTAAAATTAGGGGACGATAAATTTTAACAATGTAATTTCTAAATTAATTAGGGTTTTTAATAAGAAATAAAATAATGGTATGACTTTTATTATAACATTACTGTTTTTGCATATGTAGTATTTTATTTAAGAAAATATGCCTTTTTTGAAAATTGATATAGTCATATTGTATTTTTTTTTATTAACTTTGGTGTTTTTAAATGATGGTAATGTAATAGGAGCATTAAAGGTACATTAATATTTTTAACGTTAATAATAGAATTTCATAGTTCATTTAACTATTTTATGGGGATTAAAGGTACATTGATTTTCATTTAATGTTAATAATAGAAATTCGTGAATAATTTCTAATGATCATAGACTATTTTATTTTGAAGTCATTGTGACTGATTTAGTATTATGGCTTATTGTGCACAATTATGGTTTAAATCTATTTCACTAATATTTTTTTACTTGTTATAGGTCAAGTTTATTTGAGATGTATCATTATACCCCTACTTTGGACCAACATCCAGAGCCACTTATGCGTGATCAATTATACCTTCAAGATTTGCATAGGTCATCTATGTTATTTAGTAGTATCGGCGTTAATGATGTTATTGAAGTTTGGCATGGTGAGGAAAAAAATTGAAAAAAAATCCTTATTCGTGAAAGGGTTTTTAAATACATCTCTACAGTAGGTTTTGGTGGAGTTTTTCATACGGTCCATACGATGCGATCACTCCCTGATTACCTCCTCGATTGAGCGATGGTGATAGGAGACCCACACATTTCACCTGTTTATTGCCGAGGCCACCGTCACATTACAAGATGTGCAAGTTTTACCTTATTTATAAACTACGTATAAATGGACCACCTGTAATCGAGACAAAATTCGGGAGTAACGACAATTGGAGGAATCTATTTGTTCAATTGTTTGGTTTTACACTTGATGCTCACGAAGTGCATGCACACACTGTTAGAGTGAGTGCTTTTTTTAATATCCTAAAAATACCTTTGGCGATGGTCTTCCAGATGAGCCTTATTTACAGCATGCTAGGATATATTTAATGATTTTGATTAGCAGTATGTTACTATTTGATGCGAGAAGTAGTAGGATATCGATGCATTTCGTACCATTGTTAGTAGATTTACATGCATTTGGGCAGTACTCTTGGGGCATATGCTAGCATTCTTGTATCGGAAGCTATGTAATGCAAGCAGCACACGACAATCTGCTCAGATTAGTATGCGTTTAGCAATATTACAGGTATCAAACCCATATGGTATATAATTAATTAATGTATTGATTTTGATATATGGTTGACAATGATACTTATTTAAATTGTGTAATTTGTATTGTGTCAAGTTTGGGCATGGAAGCGCATTCATGTTCTTTGTCCCATCCAACGGGTCAATCAACCGGTTGACAATCCCTTAGGTACGCGGTGGACTAGGTCTTTTACACTTACAAACCTTCCTCAAGTGCTGTCCGTCTGCTGTGATGAGCTATCCAAATTATGATTAGATGAAGTTGTCCTAACTGTATTTCTTTTGAAGCATTTAAATGCGTATGTTAAAAAAATAATTGTAGAAAATGATTTATTTTTTATAGTTTATCTGGATGCCTTACATGAATGAGTTGTTGAAATCTCTACCACATTACTACACAGATAGAAAACAACTCTGGTTATCTGTAACTCCTATGATTTGTTGGGAAATCGTTGAATGTCATCTCTCCTATCGTAGGGGTTTGCACGAATTCAGGCCAATTTTAATTTGAAATTAGGATTTCGAAATCGGTTAATCGCAATTCGGTCGGTTAATAAGTCCGATTGAATTCTGGAATTTGAAAATGGATACGAAACTAGAATTGGTTTTTCAATTCGGAATTAACCAAATTCCGATTTCAAAATTCGGCAAACGAAATTGGTTAACATTTTATCGATTTCGTTAACCGAATTCGTGACAAATAGATATGTAAAGTAACTCCTGTACAAAAATGCTGGTAAAGAGTATTGGATTCTAAACCTCTCAAGACTAACCTATATTACCATTGCCACCAAAACAAAATGAAGCTTGCGACTTTTTTTTTCCTTCTTTTTAAATAAATATACCTTTTATATAATATAGTCTTATAAACTGATACTTTAATTTTACTTAAGAATGCATATATAGTCATATAAATAATATTATATATGTACACACATATATACAGAATTTATGTATATAAAATTTTAAGAAAACATGACATTCATTTAATATAGTATAGTTTTAATAATATTACACTACAAAAATTACTCTTGTTGTGATGAATTTAGCGATGAAAACATTTTTCATCACTAACTGTCTAAGTGATGGATTTAGAGACACTTTAAACATAGGACATCACTTTTTTTGCCGTCACAAATCACTTAGTGACAAAAAAAGGAATTCGTCACTAATTTAACGACGACTATAGAGACAAAATGTGCAATGCAGTTTGCGACAATATTTGCGACGAATTTAGCAATGCAACATTAGCAACGCATTTTGCAATAGCAATAGCAACGACTTTAGCGACAAAAACTTAATGATTTTTTTATGAATAAAATATGAGCCACAGTTTTAGTGGTGAATTTTGGTATTTGATTTTTTTAAAAAAAATTCGTTTAGCAACAAATTTGTTATTTATTTTAAAAAAAAAAAACTAGCAACAAATGAAAGAAATGAAATTAAAAATTGAAATATATAACAAATTAAATGCAATTGTAATATACAAAAGATTGTTTATAGTTCATGAAATATAAAAATAAAAAAACCTAAATCTAGGAATCTGTTGCACTAACCGAGTAATTAGACTAATTTTGACTTTGCAATTTAGTGACGTCCTCCTGAAGAGCCTCAAATATTGCACCTCAACGAGTCCATCTAGCTTCTGAATCATGATATACATGGTTTCGTCCTTGAGATAGAGCTCTTCCCTGGGTCGATGCACCTCAGCATGTCGGTCCTATATGCTTGTTAGGTACTAGAAGATGTATTAGTTGTTTAAATTATAGCACACTAATTATACCACTAAGATTAAAGTAAATAATCTATAAAATAGTATTAAAACCTCATAAAAATGAAACAACTCAAGGAAAATAGTATTGAAGTAGTATGAAAATAGCGCTTTTAAAAATTGTATTACCAAAAAATAATACAAAAAGTATAACATCAGTGTTATTCCCTTAAAAATAGTACCACACTTTATAAATGTTGTAAATTGTTATTAGTGGTTTAAAAATAGTAGTACAATATTAGTAATATTTTTATACATACTAAAGCCTTAGAAAATAGTAAAAATGTCTACTAACAATATTTAATAAACATAATATTTACTAGAGCCTTAAGAATAAAATTAATACTAAAAATGTCTACGGTAAACCAAATAAATTACGAACTTATTTAATCTATACCTAAATTAAACCTTAATATAAATTTATTTAATGACGCCAAATATTTATAAAAAATTGGCAGAGTCTCCCCTATAGTTCGACCTTTTTCACAAATTTTTAGAACTAATCAACAATAAAATACCGAGGCATATGAACAAAACAAGTACATAAGAACATAGCACGAAATACTGCTATTTTTCATCGACTAATTTATGCAAAGTTCACTAAATTGTCCTCAGCTAACACATAATTACTTACGTTGAATACATAAACTGACATAAGATAAAGTGGGAAAAGAAATTATACAATTAACTTTGAAAAGCAATTGTGATATCATGAAAATATAGTGACAAAAAACTATCACATTGAAAGTAGCAAACAATGGCACCTTTGGCTCTTAGCATTCACAAGGAATCCATTTCGAATAAGATATACTAATTCTAATTAAACACAAATTCGGCATATGTTATGGGTGCATCTAACATGAACATAACCATAATGTTTGCATAAAATTGAGCCTAAACATTCTTGTTGTAGTTTATATGGTTGGGTTCATTATTTCTATTAAGCCATATAACCATTGTGCAATCTAAAATTGTCTTGTATGTGACAAGTTTTTAGTGAGACAAACTTATAATGATTCACTCAAAACATTAAAAAGGAGAGACATACTTAGGTAACAAAGCCCAACAATTAGAAATGGACTAATACTGGATGTAAAAAGAAAAATGAGTAGCACCTAAATGTTCGTATGACTAAGCACTAAATTACCTTTTAACTCCTAAATATTAATTTCAACAATCCTAACATAGTTACATATTTAGAGTTATTATCAATATATATATATATATATATATATCTTCAAATAATTAAAACAATATCTCAATATATAGACATTTCTTCATTTTCTCTTGTAAGATTATTATATTGAGTCCATCAATTTTTTTTTCTTATTAAAATGTCTTATACTATAAATTAAAAGGATTTTTTTACTAATTATCTACTACTAAACCGAAAAAAAAATATTACAATCATGAAAGATAAATAAATGATAAAATTAAACTTAAAATTATCTTTTCATAAGAGCTAAATAACAAAAAAATTTAATCCTAAAACTGAAATTTCACATATAATTAAATAACCCTAAACCCAAAAATTTAAAGGCAACAACAATGAAAATCATTAAAAAAATACGAAATTTAAAACCCTAATTTACATTATAATAGCAATTAAACAAGAATGAAACGGATAAGATTCACTTACAACCATGAGAGAGGGGTGATTGGTGGTGGCTTGCAGTGGTAAAGGGTGCTAAGGGTTGTGCTAGTGGTGGTGGGGTGGTCGTAGTGGTGGTGAAGGTGAAATGGAGTAAGAGTGGGTGAGTTTGTGTGTGAGAGGAAAGAATAAGGTAGAGAATATAGTGAGATTTTTACAAAGAGAGTGTGTAGCTAGGAAGGGAAAGGGTGGAGAGATGTGCGATTACAACTATTAGACATGGAGAGAAGAAAGAAATGAATGAAATGAGAAGAAGAAGACATGAAAGAAGATTAAAAGGTCAAAAAATAGCGATGAAAAGGATTTTTCGCTAATTAGCAAAGAAATTAGTGACATTTTTAATGACGAACACACTATTGTGTGCCAGTTGTATGCCATTATGTACAATTATTAGCGACAAAAACTACTTTCATTGCTAATCTTGCAATTAGCAACAAATTAAGTGACAAAAATTTTTAACTTTCCCGCTCAATAATTAGGTGGGATAAAGGTTAGCGACAAATTTTGCGACACGCACACTATTCTAATCATAGCAACATAGTTAGCGACAAGGCCTTTTTCATTGTTTAGTGACGAAAATAGCAATGATTACTTGTTGCTAAAGTTCACGCCCTTGAGCACCATATCTTGTGACGAAATTTGTGACGAAACCTGAGCTGAAAATTTTTGTCACTGGTTAGCAACAAATTCAACGATGAAGTAGCAACAAATTCCTATTTGTTGTTAAACTCGTCTACTAATTAGCAACGAATTTTGTCCATCACTAAATTTTCTTCGCTAATCGTGTATTATTTTGTTGTTATAGACTTGTAGTCTTGTATATAAACTACTTAAAATAAATTTGTAGTCTTAAAATGATTGTACATTACTCATGTTTATATATAGTCACACCTTGTATGTATTAATATATATAGATATAGTATATATGTAATAACGTGTATGTTTTATAATTAGTATTAATCATACAATAGCGCGCGTGTTTTTGTGTGTGTGTGTGTATATTTGGTTGTTGGATTTTGTTTTATGGATACTTTATTGTTTGTTGGGTTTTGTTTTAAAAAGTATTTTAGTTTTCGTAAAGGATTTCAGTCTAATGTTAATGGGCTTAATTGGCGAATACGGTTAATCAAATTCGAGACTGATTTCTAAATTCAAATGTAGTTAACCGAATTTTATTCTAAATTCAATTCAAAATTGAAATTGGTTAACAATTTTAGGACTCATTTTTGAATTTTGACTGTTAAAATATTTGATCGATTAACCAATCGGTTAACTGATACACACCCCTACCCCAGTGGGTACTACGACAGTTTGGTTTATGACAACCGATGCCGAGGGACATAGACATCAAGATTTGGTTACATAATATCACACAAGCAGGCCATGTACAAATTAATTGGGGAGTCTATCATTAGCCGTACATTGCATGGTGGCAAATCCGTAGAGATACCATAGAGGGCGGCACCACCTTTGATCCTATATTGCCAGATATAGAGTACATGCGGTAATACAAAAGTAGAACTGTCTTGTACTACTTGCACCCATAGATGAGGGAGTAAGGTATAAGTGGCTTTATGTAACGATGAATGAGTATATGGTATTTGGTACCAAAGTTAATGATAACATTATTTTATATATATAATTTACTACCTTTTAGGTATTAAATTATGTTGTTTAATTTGTTAATTTTTTATTTATTTTTGTACATGGACTCAGTTTATCAGATTGGCCATATGTTTGTGCAGAATTAATGGCTTGATGTGGGAAATCACCTATTTCCTTATTTTTTTAAAAAAAATTGTAAAATACTCCTCCTACACATTATAAATACATGGGAACCAAACTTTAAACAACCAGATACTGCTATCTGCTGATACAAGAGAGAAATGATGATTACCTTCACTGTCAACATAAAAATCAAACAGAGTACTACTGTGGCCTTCGTCAAGAATGGGCACATAGAGTTAAAGAATCTGAGAAATTGGTTATGGATTTGTTGGTTCCTAATGCTCCAGTTCTTCGACATTGTTCGTTGGTTTGCAAAGAAAAAACCTACATGACTATGAAATCGTGGTAGATCGATACGCAAAGAAAATAATCAAATGATTAACTAAATATGTCGATACCAACTTATCTAATTAGTCCGCAAGCAAATGTCAACAATCAAGCACAATTTATCATTTGAGGAATTACGAACATTACAGGGTAATCCTGATTATGTCTCATTAGATGATGATTTCTCGAATTTAAAAGCTCAACGAAACTAAGTATGCTTTCATGTTATGATTTGTTTTATTAATAGTATACTTGAAATGCATGTCACATACAGGTCAAACAATGCAATGAATGAGCCTGCAGTTGAATAGGTTGGTTTCGCATTTTATGAATTGTGAAGATAGTCATATGATGTATTGTTCCATCAAAAGTAAATGAAAAATAATGATGTTTTGTGCATTAAAAGAATACCAAAACCTTAATAAACCCTTTATAAATATGGAAGGCAATAACATTGATAAGTGAATTCACACGAACTTCTTCATATTCTCTTACAACTTGTAGGCAATGTCAATTTTCTCTCAAACCTACAACCCTTCAAAACCATTAACACAAACTTCTTATCATCAAAATGTCATCAGGGCTTGATGTCTAATTCAATTTCTATTGGGGAAGCAAAGTTGTGATGCAATAGGTTATGTTGTGTATAACCCTCCAATTGCCAAATCTTTACATGTTAAGCAACATGTGTCGTTCAATAAACTACTGTTAATAAAATTTTCCAAATTTGGATCCGAATCGGTACAAGTTAGATCTAACATTGTGAAACTCTATTTTGAGTTAGTCTGGTAAAAGAGGCACCTACTCTGCAACACCGTGAGCATCAGATGAAGATGTTCGTATAATTTACAATTTTCATTTGCAAATGTCAAACTACCAAGCAAAAATTTATGTCAAAGCCGAAGAGTTGCGTCAACATGACTATCAATTTCTACGAGATCAAACCACAGCTTTTGATATGAACATGTTTGGGCCATCTATCACATATGATTATATTGTAACACCGAATTATGACACGATTTGGCAATCACAAATTCTACCCTCAAATATGATCATATCTCCTATCATTCAAAGCAACGATGTAGCATCTAATAGCTATCATTCATATGGCATAACGATACGTCCGAACATTTTGGAAACCTTAGCCATTATTGCTGAGGATTAAATCTAAGATTTAGTTGACGACTCAGATATTCAACCCGAATCAGAGCTAATCAAAACCAAATTCAGAGAACTCAGATAATGAAACAACAAAATCTTTTGTGCAGACAGAGGTTGCAACAGGTATAAGTTTGGGAGACATTCAACAAAGCCATACCAGTTCCTTAATTGCTCATATGATATCATACACGTTCTCTAATAACCTTGGAAATGCACTCTCATTTGATGCTCTTGACTGAGGATATTCAGAACATTTAAATGTTTGGAATAAGAGAAACATGGATCTCAAATTGAAAATGTTTTTCAAGGACAAGAAACAGTTACATTATGTTGTTAATCTATGGTCTATCAAACAAAACAGGGACTTTAGAGTCCAAGAAATTAAGGGAAAAACTTGGCATGTATTGTACGACCATTCGAACATGAATTCTCCTTGCAATTGGGAGTTGAGGGAACGTCAAAAAAGTACTCATAAGATGTCGTGAATTACAAAATTTGTTGACCAGCACTCATGTGTCTGAGTTTCTAGCAGAAATGATCATCACCACTGGATTGTTAATCACACGCCAATAATAGCGAACAATATACTTGAGTACATTCAATACTCACCTATCTACCCAACAAAAGAAATTCATACAAAAAATAAAAAAACTTTCCATGTGGACGTTTCATACAAGAAGGCATGGTATGCACGTTGGAGGGCCATTGACATTGTTTACGACGACTGGCCTTCGTCCACTGCCAAACATCCTAAGTTCATGAAGGAGATACTAGAGCAAAATCCCAAATCTACTATAGCTTGGTGCCACCACCCATATAGCACAAGTGGACAAAAAATATTTGACAATGTCTTTTGGGCATTCAACCTTATCATCCAAGCATTCCAACACTTGTGTCCAGTTATATGTGTAGATGGCACTCATATGAGAGTCCCTTACAAGGAGAAGTTATTAATAGTAATTGCTATCGATGCTAATAATTGTCAACCACCATTGGCATTTGCCTAGGTTGATGAGAAAAGCAATGAAAGCTGGAGTTGATTCATGAATCAACTAGGAGTGCATGTGTGTCTGATTATAGATTAAAAAGATGTATATGGCATATGTGTCATATCTAATAGACACAAAAGCATAATTAATGCTACAAAGACACTAGAAGCATGGACTGACTTATGCTATTCACAGATTTTGCTTGGTACATGTTCGGGCAAATTTCTTAAAAAATTCAAAAGTCACAAGTATAGACAATACTTTACCCGAAAAAACTATATGAATTATTTTGTAACAACACAACTCGCTATTGTATCTTTTATTGCCTCACACCTTTTGTTTGTACAATTGTGCTTTCATAGCTTGAAAGGCCTTGTTTGGTTAGCTGGAAGTACATGGAAAAGCCGCAAATTTGATCATTACAACTCTTTAATTTGCTAAGAAAATGTCGATGGATACCAATGGTTGAGATCGTGATGGGGGGATATCGTTGGGGTATCACCTGAACTTATATTGCAGAATGCTTTACCAAAGTGTTTAAAGGTGCTCATTTTTCACCAATTATAGCATGTGAAGATTTTACCTTCGATAGAACCATGAAATTATTTTTGGTTAGAGAGCACTGGAAAACAGCATGTCATCCATATTATATCTTCTTAAAGAACACTTGGGCAAAATTTTTATCAACTGAAAAGATTGCTAGAGGCCATAATGTGGAGCCATTTGATAGGCTATGAGATCTGTATCAAGTAATCACAACTCAATGTACTGATGGTAGGGGAGAAAATATGCAAATAGTAGATTTTCAGGAATGCAAATGTACTTGTGGGAAGTGGAAAGAGATTCGATTCTCATAATTCAATGTCTTTGCTGCTTGCACCCAATCCAATACAAACCCTACTGAACTCGTCTCTAAAGTTACACCAACAATGCATATCAACAGGCATATTCGGGTAGATTTTACCTATTGCGTCATCTGTAATATTGGGTTGATGCTCTTTATGAACTGTGTTATCTCAGCAGCAGGTTGACAAAAAAATGGCAAAGTAAAAAATGTTGGGATTCCAAATAAGATGGACAAGAGGTGCCTAGACTCACCTAGAAGTAGTGTAAACGACATTGTGGCATGGCGGGACATAATGTGTCCAACTGTCCAAACAACACTCGTGCATATTGAATACTTGATCATTTTCTAGATTGCCAATTCCAGCTCATTTCAATATTCTATACTTTTAGTTGTTTACATTTAAGTAAATTTCAAATTCACTAATGTTTATGCTTTGTTTATACCGGCTTAATTCAAATGTTGTGTTTGCAATTAATATTAGCTTTTGTTTGAATTTACCAATTCTATTTTTAACAAACATAAAATTCCAACTTTGCAATTAATATTAAATGTGATTTTATTTAAATTTACCATTTTTTTTTTAACAAACATAAAAATTTCAACCTTTTAAGGTTCAATTAATCATTCTTTATACCTTTTGATCGTCGTGCAATGTTTACTTAATAAAGATAAAATTTTTCATAAAATGGAAATTTAGGAGTTTATAGGGGTAAAATATAAATTTATATCATTATAGCGGTAAACTAAAATTAATCCCAAAATTATATCAGGGGGGTAATTGTATATAAAATTTTCTCATGGAACAAATTGAGATACTATCAAATTTACAAGGGTAAAGTGTAATTAACTAGAAATATCGCACTTTTAAAACTCGATTTCGTATTTAAAAAGTGTGATTTCAACTTTTCTAGTCTCCTGTGCAATTGCAAAAAATTCCATTTTTAAAAAATAAATAAATCAACTGATGATTCACATTTTTAAAGTGTGAAATCTCCATTTAATTAAAAAGTTGGTGCTTTTCTTGACCAAAGCTATTTACACATTTTCCAAATCCATAATCAATTCAATATCACATTTTGGAAATGTGACAGTCACAGTTCTAGAAAACCTCCCCAAAACAATCACATTTGCATGAGAAATTTTAAAAAAATTCCTATTCTAAGCAATTGGCCATGAATAATTGCCTAAAGATAAAGATAGTTACAAAAGATAATTAGTACTCCCTTCGTCCCCGTCCCATTGAAAGTGTCATATTTCTCATTTTTCCTTATCCGAAAATATGTTTGTCATGTTTAAAAAATCAAACCATAATCATTACACCTTTTTCACTTTTATCCTGTCTTTTTGTGGAGATAAATACTAAACCATTCAAAATTTGAATTTTTAAGGGTAAAATGGGAAAGATTTAAAATACTAACACTATCATCACACTATTCTTAATAATTTAGATTCTCGAAAAACAACAAAAATTATGAGACGGAAGGAGTACAATTTAGGGACACTACCCTAGTCTTGATTAAGCTTTCTAGCCATATGCAAAGTTCAACTTCCGCTCAATACTAACAACCAAATTCACATCAAACTTTGCTATAAAATGACTCAAAACATTACCTTTCTACCTATGTGGGAGAAAGAACAATAATCAAACTTCCGACAAAGATCCAAGATGTCTTCAAAAACAGTGGCCAAGAAAGTGTCTTTTGTCATTCCCAAATTTAGCTTATTAACAATGAACTTATAGTAAGACTACACTTCAATTTCCTTCTAACCCTTCTTCTCTGCGAAGCAACTAGTTCTTGTCTAATTACCGGGAATTCTTCTAGTTAAGCTTCCCCTCTTAATGTCCCAAGCCAAGCCCAAATCATCTTGACATCTCTATTCTTGTCCTAGCAGTTGCCCCCCAACCTGCTTTGGATTTTTGGGTGTTTAAGGCGGCGTCCATGTTTATTTTAATGATCCCTTGAAGTGATGGTTTCCATATTTGTTTCTCTCTTTGCTCCTCAAATTCATTATTGCTCTCAATCCTTTTCCTCATCATCAAAGTCTAGCCAATCACCATTTGTTTTCTGTACTTGTCTATATATATCAACCTTATCCTCGTTGAATGTGAAATTATTTTTAAGCTTCAAAATTTGCCACAAAATATTGACAGTCAAGTTATCATGGTCATTTCCATTTTTCCTTAATGCTGCTTCTAGTAGGCCTTCAAACCATTTCCAGAAGTTTGCTCTCAACTCAATTAGTCCTCCCACTGAACAGGTTCAAGTTTCCATATCATTTCAACTTGTTCAGACAGAAGAAAAAGTAGTGTTTAATAGTTTCAATGCCTTCTTCACAACACGTGCAAATAGGATCCCCTTTGTCTATTCTCTTAAAAATGAATTCATTAACTGGCAATATCTGATTGAGGCCCTTCCAAATAAAATGTTTGAGCTTGTGCATAATTCTCAAACTTCAAAATTATTTTTTCCAGACTTCACTTAGATTCCCCCTGATACTGGTTTCCCCTTTTCTTGTTGATTGATTTGGATCATGTCCTTGTATCAATTTAGCCACAACATAACCTATTTTAACTGCATAGTTACCACATTTTGTTTCTGTCAAGAAGAACCTATCTTTTCTTTGATGCAGACTAAAAGGGATCTTAGCAATTCCGATCATATCTTCATTGGAGAAATACCTATCCAGACATTGTAAGTCCCATCTTCCTTCCTTTATCAAGCCATTGACTTTTTCCATCTCTGCCCTTCTGGTTCTTAGTTTTCCATCTTGATCACCTGGCACCCAGCTATCAATGATTCCATATATTTATATTTCTCCCATTCCCCACTCTCAATCTCAGTCCATATTTCACGAGTTCCCTAGCTAATACTAAACTTTTCTAGATCCAGGAAGCTGACTAAGGATATCTACTTCCAAAATACTACCAATCTTAATATACTTAGCCTTTAAAATCTGGCTAATTAACAGGTTTGGATTGATCATGATTTTCCAAATTTGTTTGGCAAAAAGAGCAATATTAAAGCATTCAATATATCTAAAACCTAGTCCTCCTTTTTCTTTTACGTTAGACATCTTTTTCAAAATTATCCAAAGGATTTTTTCCTTATTATCTCCCTCCCCCATCAGAATTTTGCCATTAGCCTGCTAATGTCCTTAAAATGAATTTTACACATTCTGAAACAAGACATATCATAAGATGGTGTAGTCATCTTAACCGATTTCAAAGAATATTTTTTCCAGCTTGTCTCAAAAACTTTTCTTTCCAATTTTGCACCTTTTCTATCATTTTCTCTATGATGTATCCACCAAAATTTGGTTCTTTGACCTCTCTATACTCAATAGGCAATCCCAGATACTAACCACTAATGGCCTCCATCATATTCCCCAAGCTCTGATAGATACCCAGTTTAAGGTTCCTATGGTATTCCTACTAAAAAATACAAAAGATTTAGAGAAATTAATGGCCTGCATAGAAGCTTTTTTCATAAACTGTTAGTATTCTCTTCACCTCCTCAGCATCTACAGTATTTACCTACAAAAAACTAGGGAATTATTTGTAAAACATAGATGAGAAACAACAAGGGCATCTTTACATAGTCTCACACCAATCATCCTTGATAACCGTAAGAAATTAGGGTTATTCATTATTCTTTTCGTATGGTTTTTGCACTAGTTTTAGCGCTTTTAGGGTTTATGTGTTCGTTTTCATGCATTTATATTTCTGTGTATTAATATATGTTTAATTTAGTGTTTTAGTATTTATTTGATATTATTTATCTTATATTTATGTGTGTATGTGTTTAGGTTATTTAGCCTAATTCTTCACAGAATTAGAGTTCTTTGTGCGTTCTTGTTTATCTTTTATTTATAGTTTTATTAAGTGTTTCAGTGTTATTTTATAGTTATATTATACATATCAATGTGTTTTTCTGTTTTAGGGTCATGTATGAATAGACAATACGTCAATCAGACATCAGACAAAAATTTTAAAGGCAAAACAGTGAAATTATGTAAAGCTATGAGGGGGCGTTCACGGAGAGCAAACTCAACAGGCCATTTTGTTTACAGAAAGTGAACCAAATAGAGCCATGTTCACCGAGAGTGAACGTCATTCACTTGGGGCGAACTATGCCTGGTTACTACGTGATTTTTATATTTTTTAGAGTTTTGGGTTCTATTTTGGATCCAATTTACTGTGTTTCAAAACTTGTTCAGAACTCTACACTTTGTAACCTTAGATTCTATAAATAAGGGGCTCTAGGACCTCACAACAAGTTCTTTTTTAGTTTCCTTCTGAGTGCTGCAAGATTAGAATAGGGTAGATTTCTTCTTTTTTCAGATGAAGAGAAGTTTCAAAATTGGCAACCTTAGACCAAAAACTTGCGATTCTTTATTGGAGAAGCTTTCTTAAAAAAATTTTAAATCATTAATATGCTATTTAATTCTAGTTTTATTGTTCTTTTTATTGTTCGCCTTCAATCATTGCTTTCTTTATTTGCTTCCCTAGATTAATGCTTAGACTAGTTTACTTGCTTTCAATGGTTTCCTTTACGTTATTACTTTCTTTTATGTTCTAAGTATGGATAATAAATCTAGTAAACTAGAGTTATTTTACTGCTAAATTATGGTATTTTGGTAGTTTAATCCTGATTTTTTGTGTCGAAATAAGTGTTTTAATCTAAGAGTTGCATTTCGTAGTTGCATTTGTATTTTTTGTAAATACCATGAATTTTTAAACAATTTTACTTAATTTGGTTAGTTATTTAGTTAAGTGTGTCTGTAGATTAGAAAATGAAATATGGCAGTCAACATTATAAAAGTTCGAGTGGCCAAAGTTAAATTAATGAAGAATTGAAGACTTGAGCTGAAAGAGGCTTGATGTCACAATATGGATATTTGATTGCAACATATAGGTAGAAATTCAATTAGTAATTTTCAGCTCGATGTCGCGACACCAAATATCCATCGAGATGTGTTTGGCCAATGTTTTACGGCATTTTTGTAATTTTTGGCTTTCAGTTTTTTATTTCTCAACTTGTAAAATATTTAATGTATATAGTTGGCAATAGTTAGAAAAGTACATATAGTAGGTAGTGTGGTGTGTAATTGTACATTAGAGTAGATTAGAGTAACTTGACTTTCAAATTTTTAGTTTAACACAAGTTCTCTTTTAATTTGTCTTCAGATCTTGTGTTTAATTCATTGCAAGTTTAAATTTTGATTAGATAGTTTTAGTGGGTTAATCTTTAACTACAAGTATATAAAATTTTTACTTGCTTTTTAATTAAATTTCTTCAAATTTTAGTTACTTTCATTTCAAGTTTTCTGAGAGTGGTAATTAGGGTTCTTGATAATTTAGTGTTCTCTAGTTAAAATTTTCTTTTCTTTATTTAATTTCTAGTTAATTTCTAGTGGGTTTTCTTATATTAACCCAAAAATTCAAAAATATTCAGTTTAAAATTAGTTTTACTTGCAATTTTCATTAAGTCTAAATTAGTAGAAAATGGAGTTTATCTGGTTATTATGCTTTTAAATTCCTTTCCTTAACCAATTTAAAACTACTTGTCTTTCAATTTCAGTTTACTCTTAGTTAGTCTAGTTAATTCAGAGTAAGTTTACTTGCTTTTGTTAGGTAGGGTTAATTAGTCTCTTAATTTAGTTGTCCACTTACTTTCATTACTTGTTTTACTAGATAGATTAGTTTAAATTTAGATTTTAATTGCATATTTGAATCATGGCTATGAGTAGAGTAGATTACTTACTTCCTATATGATTCACCTAACTACAAAAAAATACGTTAATCTTGGTACTTACTTACCGGCAATCTTCGTGGAAACGACATCTATACTCACTCATTCTATATTACTACCAACTCCGTATACTTGTGAAAATGAAGGTAGAGTATTGTTATTATGTGCGGTTATTATTACTTGTTTGATTTGAATTGAACTCTACCTTGGGTACCAATGAATGAGCGTTTGACTTCGTTGCCGGGGATTGTCGTTGGTTTATGGCAATATTGAGCTATTTATGAATCGTATAGATTAGGCACTTTTTATTGTTTTAGTTGTTAATTTTAGTTTTTCTTTAGTAGCATTACTTGTTTATGTTGATATTTTTGTTGGTTAAGTGAATTGGCACTTGTGATTAATTGTTTGAATTGTCTTTTGTAGTGCATGGTAAGAAGACATTAAGGGCCTTTGATTTTCTTGGACTACAAAAAAGAGAAGGAATTAAGGAAATCTGGAAGCACATAAGGGTTCAAAAAGAATTAGAGAGAATTGAAATTGCTAATTCTAATCAAAATCAAAGGAATGTGAGCAATAAAATGAAGAACAAAAAGAAGTATGGTTAATAACACTTAATGTAATAACGGAACTGGTGGCTTTGGTAATGGTTACGATATGAATATGAATGGGCATCCTTTGAGAGAATATGCGATGCCAAACTTTGATGAGGCCAATTCAAGTATGGCATGCATGCCAGTGCAAATAAATAATTTGGAGATAAAGCCAGACTTGATACAAATGCTGCAAACACATGCCATGTTGAGAGGTAGCTCTAATAAAGATCCATACACGCATTTAATGAACTTTGAAGAAGTATTGGACACATTTAAATTCAATAGAGTCCATCCAGATTGTGTACATATGCGAGTCTTCCCTTTTTTATTGAGAGATAGAGCAAAGGCGTGGATATAATCATATGCTCAAGGCATTTTCACTACTTGAAACCAATTGGCACAAGAGTTCTTGGCAAAATATTTTCCTCCTTCGAGAACCGCCAAACTTCGTAATGAAATCACTTCTTTCAAACAAGATGTTTGTGATAGTTTGAGCGAGACTTGGTAACGCTTCAAGGAATCCTTAGATAGAGAAAATGCCCCCATCATACCATCCCGCTTTAGTTACAAATCCAAACTTTCTATAATCAATTGGCATAAGAAACTAAGTCTACTGTTGATGCATCTACCAATGGCTCCATTTCTTTCAAAACACCGGAAGAAGCTTGAGAGTTGCTTAATAGAATGGCTTCAAATTATTTCTATCATGGTCCTATGACTTAACCGATAGTTCAACAATAACTCAATCAAGCTAATGCCTAACAACATGGTGTGTTGAAAATGAATTTAAATAATGCCCTCCTTGCTCAACAAGGCATGCTTATGAATGTCATGAATAATTTCACAACGGCTTTGGAGAATTTTGGGAAACTAAATACCGTAAAAGTTGTTGGCTCTTCATTTCAATCAAACCTTGTGTGTGACTTTTGTGGTGGTGGGCACTCAAATAGAATGGTGAGGTTCCTTTTGGTACAAGTGAGCAAATCAACTTTGTATCTAATCAACCTTCATCCTCAAGGAATTCTCAAGGACACGGAATTAGGTTTTAGAAATACTTAAAGCCCTTCATGAAGGAACCATCCAAACTTCTCATAGAGAAACCCAAACAACCAGCAAAATCCTTCATACCAACACATTCCTCAGCATCAAAATCAAGCCTCAAATTCTTCTTCTAGACCTTATCGATCTCCTCACCAAAGAAACTTCCAAGCCAATTCCTTTCAATCTCCATCTAACCCCCAATTTCAACTTCAGCAACCAAGACCTTCATACCAACCTCCTAACTTTTCTCAACCCATGTATAATTATTAATTTGCTCAAAGGGGTAATGCCTATGAGGATAGTTAGAAAAGAAAGACGGAGTCTTTGAGAAGGGAATTGGAAAGAGAAAGGAGGGAAAGAGAAGAACAAAAGGAGAGATTATGAAAAACTGAGAGCAACAACAAAGAATTTGGAAGTTCAATTGGGACAATTGGCTATAAAGCGGAAATGTGATGGTAATGAGAAAGTATGCCTTGATGCTAAGTGTAGTGTCATTTTTCAATATAGCGGAAATTACCCCCTAAATTCAAAGATCCTGGTATTTTCTCTATACCGGTAAACATAGGTGATCAAACATTGCATCGCTCACTTTATGATTTAGGGACAACCATTAATGTTATGCCAAAAATCATTTATGACTAATTGGGAATCACTATTGCAAAGCCAACTAAAATCACTCTCCAATTGGAGGACTTATCCGAGAGAACCCTTTGGCTTGTTGGAAGACGAGCTCATTCAAGTGGATAAATTATTTTCTCGGTTGATTTCTTGGTGTTAGATACCGGAGAAGAAAGTGAAATTCTATTGATATTAGGAAGGCCTTTCTTGTCAACTGCATATGTCTTGATTGATGTTAACAAAGGAAAGTTGGTTCTAAAAGCTGAAAATGATTTAGTTGAATTTGATGTTTTTGATTATAATGATAATGTCCCAATTTTTGAAGAAAATTAATCATTCCCTTGATTCTCTTGTTGGTAGGTCGATTGAAGAATCCCTCAAGATTGATGACACCGGGAAATCACTCAAAGAGGTGGTTGAAGCAAGGGAAGATTCAAAAATTGAATTGAAGGAAAAACCATCTGATGATAGGTGTAGTGTGATGAAGGAATTGAAAAAAATTTTATGGCAAAAAGTTAAAAAGCCAGAAAAGTAGAAAAGATATTTCCAAAAGCAATTAGACATGACAATAGGTGCACTATCCTTGGCGAAAGCACGGAAAAAAAGGACAAGTTCAAGTGAGAAACAGGAATCATGCATTAATAGTTAAGAAAAATGGTGTCAAGCTTTTCCCGTGAAAACTAAAGGAAAAGGTTGGCCGACTACCTTTAAAGGCTTGAATTGATCAACCAATGCCATAGATTGACATTCCTAAATCATTTCTTTCCACCAGATGTGCGTATACAGAAAATAAAGGAATTTGATGCCCTTAAGCAAACCCTAGGCATGTCCACAGTGCAATATGCTAATAAGTTTAATACTTTGGGACGTTCTGTGCCCACTATCATGGAAAACGAAGACATTGATTGAAAATGGTTAGGTTTAGACATGGGTTGACAAGTCGTATGCAGTCTAAAATTTCTAGTGCCAATACTCCTAACTATGATGAGTTATTCAATACTTGTTTAAGAGTAGAGGCTAATATGAAGAAGCTTGATGAAGAGAACAAAGCTAGAAACTGTAAAAGAGTGCTTTTTGGGTGGAAATCCAAGCTTTACATTCCTTGTTTTACTTATTTTTTGTTTAGTTTTACTTTGGTGTGATTTGGTTTGTTTAGGCTTAGATTTGGTTTTGAAAAATTTGCTTTTGGTTTCAATAATTTGTGCTAAGAAATGATTGGAATTAGTCTTCTAAACTTGTGTTTTTAATGTGTGTAGGTAGTGGATAGACTTGAAGAGAAATGGTGAAGAAGAAGAAAAATTTTCAAAATGTTGAAAATCTCATTTTTGTTGGAATAGGGTTGGTGTCACAATATCAAATCTGATGTCACAACATCAAATGCAATCTTCTAAGGGGGCATTTTGGTCATTTGGTCTGTGTCATGACATCAAACACAAACTTCAGCATAGGCTTATTTTTGACATCCCTTTCGACGTCACAACATTGAACACGTGAGATGCACTTGTATCAGTCCATGTCACGACATCAAAGTGTTTTTTTGAAATTCCATTTCACTTCGATGTCGCGACATCAAACCTAGCAGAATCAAGTAAAACTGATTCTTTCTCTTCTTCTTCTTCATTTCTTCCCCAAATCCTAAACTACTAGTTGTACCCTCTATTTCAATCCTTTAATTGCTCAAGTTTCTTCCACTAATTTCTCTACAAACACACATAATCCATCCCTACAAATTAGTTCGTGTATCAGTAGGGCCTTTTTGAAATTCTATTATCAAATTTCCATGTCACGACATCAAAGTGCCTTTTCGAAATTCCATTTTAGTTCAATGTTGCAACATCGAATTTTGACGTTGCAACATTAAAACCTAGCATAATCAAGTAAAATTGATTCTTTCTCTTTTTCTTCTTTATTTCTTCACCAAATCATAAACCCTAGCCATACACCTTCCATTTCAATCCTTCAATTCCTAAAGTTTCTTCCATTAATTCTGTACAAACACACATAATCTTCCCCCACAAATCATCTTCATCATCAATCATGCACAAATTTAAGGCTTTTCAAGTGGAATTTCAAGATTCAAATGAGTAATCTTTAACAATTCAAACGAATTTTTCTTCAAATTAAACTGGTAATATTCTTCAATTTTCATGTGCTTAGGCCTGTAAGAATATTATTTGTGGATTATTTGGTTGGATTGTTGGTTATTGTTGGCCATTGATTACTTGTTATTTGTGATACTTTGTGGGTGATTCTTGGGTAATCTTTTGTGAATTTTTGTGGATATTTCTGTCAATTTGGTTGTGAATTATTTGGGCACAATTTTGTGGTGGATTTTTGTTGATAATTGCTTTTGGAAATTTCTTCAATTGGTTAATTTTGGAGATTATTTTTGCGGTTAATTTTTTTTTGAATTATTTGCGAATTGAGCATCTTTAATTATTACTTTTTGATTGGAATTTGTTTGGGAAAACTGATGAAAGGAGTTTATGGTAATGGTGGTAGGAAAAGAAGAAGTAGGAGTTGAGGAGAGAACCCAAGAAAAAGAAAAGCAGCAGACAGACCGAGTAGGGAATGTCTAAGTGGTGAGTTTGGTAGAGCTAGTGAACCGATGGTGGAATCCCAATTTTCAAGTGAGTGTGGTCAAGCCTTGATTAAGGCCAATGAAAAAATGAGGTAATTACAGAGAGGGTTTTTTATTTGTCCATGCACAGGAGGCGATTTTTCCATGCTCGTGCACTGGAGGGATTATGAAGATGCAAGAAAGGAAATAGAGACACAAATTAAGACTAGGCATTGGAGGCAATTTGATATAGTAGTTGACAGGAGTATACATAGCTACTCAAGGAGTTCTATTGCAATTTGTGTGATTTAGAGGCTGGCAAAATACGAGTTAGGGGTGTACTAGTTAATTTCAATGCTGAGTAATCGATGTGATTGATGCCTATTTTAATGTACCTTCTGTTCCGTCTGATGAATACCGTACTCTAGTACATAATAAGGATAAAGATATGAAGGAAGTTAAAACAATGTTATGTGATGTTGATGTTGATTGGGTGTTAAATACTTCAAAAATGACGGAATTGAAATTTTCTCATCATGGTTTACCTCTTGTGACAAAATTGTGATTTTATTTCATCAATTGTCGAATTTGAGGTTCAAATTTTTTTGATTTATATTCAGAGAGATAAAGTGTTATTGGTTTATGCTATATTGACATGATGCTAGTAGATATGGGTGGTTTAATTAGACAGGGATCCTTGATAGTGGGAGGTCCAGAAGATCTATTTTTTGTTTACCTAGTCTAATCACTCATCTATGTATTGTTGTAGGATGCCCTTATTCTACCGATGAACCTATGTCACATCAGAGAGTCAGAATCAATAGGGAGTATGTGTATAAGATGGTCTAAGGGTATGAGAAACATCACCATAGAGAAGGCACCAAATGCCTCCACTGCTACCCCCCAAGAACATCATTCATTCCTTTACCACCTAACCGTGTTTGCAATGCACCAATTGTAGAAGAGGCTGTAATGAATTGCAAGGATATTAGACATACAGTCAACTGGTGATGCATAACAATTTGGCTGTAATAGGAGAAGCCCTCTGGACTAGCTCACTCAACACTTGGATTCAACCACCACAACCTCCACTTTGGCATCATGGCCTACCTCGTCGATAGTATTACACACCACTGGCAGTACCAATACAGCAAGGTGAAGCACAACAGGCTGGTGGCACCAATGGTGCACTTGATGAGGACTTCGAGGAGAGCCAATATAGTGATGTAGATGATGGTTGCGAGGAGATGGAGCAAGACATTTGAGGCAGGCGATGGTGGCGAGAGAAACTTGAGGGACATTTAGAAAAGATTTCACTTTGAGATACTTGAAGACTTTTCCATTTTTATTTCTTTAATACTTCAGTACTTTATTATGCTTATTTTTATGCTTTTTAGATATTTTGGTTTGGATATTTTATTCTTGATAGTAGATTGGCTAAGGACCTTAAACTGATGCCAAGTGACTTTTCTTGATGCTTAATTTGAATTTGATCATTTTGAACTTTGTGGCTAAATGCTTGGTTTGAACTTATTATGCTTTCAGTTGATTTGCTTGTTTAAGTTTTGATAGTGGATAAGGGCCATAAGCTTATTCCATATAGATTATTATTGATGTTTAAATGTTAGAATTGATAATTATGAGTTTAAGTGATGGATTGCATGGTATTACTTGATGTGCTCTTAGTTATGTTACTTAGTCGTGTGCGTTTTGTTAAGATTTTGTCATGGTTTTGTTTGTTCTCTTTCAGTTTCCCTTTAGGGACTGCAAGATTAGACTAGGTTTTCTTTCTTTTTCAAGAAGAGTTGAAGAAAATATTCAAAATTGACAATCTTGGACCAAGATCTTGCGATTCTTCATTAGAGAAGCTTTCTTAAACTTTTTAAGAATTATTATTATGCTATTTAATTCCAATTTTATTATTCTTTTATTTTTTTTCCTTCAATCATTGCCTTCTTTTTTGCTTTTCGAAATTAATGTTTAGACTAGTTTACTTGCTTTCAATATATTTCTTTGTGTTATTACTTTCTTTTATGTTCTAATTATGGATGATCTCTAGTAAACTAGAGTTATTTTACTTCTACATTATAACATTTTGTTAGAGTAATCCTGATTTTTGGTGTCAAATTAAGTATTTTTATCTAAGTAGTTGCAGTTCGTAATTGCATTTGTATTTCTTGTAAATATCACAAATTTTAATCAATTTTAGTTAATTTTGTAACTTCTTTAGTTAAGTGTGTTGGCAAGTTAAGAAGTAAACGATAAGAGTCAAGATTACAAAAGGTCAAGGGCCAAAGTTAAATTAATGAAGAATTAAAAACTTGAGTTAAAATAGACTCGATGTCGCGACACCAAATATCCGTGTGTTTGCAAGTTAAGAAGTGAAAGAAAAGGAAGTCAAGATTACAAAAGTTCAAGAGACAAAGTTAAATTAATGAAGAATTAAAGACTTGAGCTAAAATTGGCTCGATGTCGCGACATGGATATTTGGTGTCGCGACATCGATATGCATTGGCCTTTGTTGCACCATGTCGTGACACCAAATATCCATGTCGCGACATCGAGATGCATTGGCCTATGTTGTATGGCATATTCGTAATTTTTAACTTTCACATTTTTATTTCTTGACTTGTAAAACACTTAACATATATAGTAGGCAATAATTAGAAAAGTACAAATAGTAGGTAGTGTAGTGTGTAATTATAGATTAGAGTAGATTACACTAGCTTGACTTTCAAATTTTTGTTTAATACAAGTTCTCTTTTAATTTCTCTTTAGATCTTATTCTTAAGTTGGAAGAAGCATTGATTCAACCAATAATAGAACCCTAAAAGAGAGTTTTCATTTTATAATCATTTTCATTATTATGTGAAAACTAGAGCATAGTTACCGGATCCAGATGTCACTAAATAATCTTCTATACCACATATCAATTAATGTGTACTGGTACACCATACCGGGTACATGTACACTATATATATATATTTTAAAGTTGACGTACTGCATTTTAGTATGCATACAACGTATTAGAGAGTAACACTAATTTGGTAACTATGGTTGCATGTTCTTAAGAGGCCTTTGAAATAGAAGCTAGACGGTAACGCGTTTAGGAGCTCTTTAAAAATTATTGGACATGTACCTTCTGGTGGCTAGGTCGTGGAATTAATACATAAAAAGGGCCTTTGTCTTATTGGGGTGAGTTAAGGCTGTCAAGAATAGTCTTTGCTAGACCCTCAATGTTGTAAATCAGTACATGCGAGTTGTCTTTAGAGATTTCTCTTTGAGCTAATTCTTAACAAGGAAATAGAACTTTTAATGTTTGCCCCTGAATATGGTACTCATTCTCAAGTTGGATGCCTTCATTTGACAGGCTATGATTTAAGATAGATAGGAGAACACTTTTCGCAGTACAAGAAAAGTCTATATGCTGCTGCCATTATGATACTTTGTTGAATTGGAAATCTGGAAGTGCAGATGGTACAACAGTTACTGTTTTCAGTCCATAAAGTATACAAAAAGCTTTATTCTATTGCAAGGTCTTATCACGTCCTGTTAACATTTGCCCTACTGTCATGTGCTTTTGTTTTTTCAGTATTTTTTTAGATAATAGGGTAACTGAACGCGTTTTTTAGCTTTCTATCTTTGAGAAAGTCTTTCTTTTTCGTGAATGTGGATTCAAAATATCATTAAATCACTAATTGTAGTGTAATATGGGAAGAATTTTTATGGTTTTCTTCTTTAAGAGCAACATGATAAAGGTATCATGCTAAATGGAAGAACAAATTTAACTTGAACGTGGTATTTGTGCTCCTGTCTTGCCTGGTGTCCTTTATCTATCTGTTCGGATGCAATATGTTTCCTGGAAGTTAATAATGAATTTGACTTTGTTGGTTTTTATGGTAGAGCTTCTAATGTTGATACTATGTTTCTTGTGCCCCTTTTTGCGCTAATAAGAAAGAACAATAATCGTGGTTACTAAGAATCTGCACTAAATTACTGAAAGAAAATATACCATACATGAACTAATCTTAGTATTTATACTAGAAATAGCATATGGACTTGATTTGTTAACAGGTTTAGGAATAAATATCTGGCTCATAAAGGTCTAGTTGAGATAAGTTGAATAGGAATTTGAACTTAAGTCAAAATTATCAAATAATTTTATAATTTATTAACCATTTTGTCACGTGTACGTGGATCATTGGATAATATATTTTGATATCATCAGTCACTTACATAAGTGTCCATGATATTTTTCTTTTTCACATTAATTATAAGGCAAAATATTCGTTGTATACTTTGTGCAATTCACGAAAATTTAGTTTCTTTGAGGAAATATTACAAAAATGATTTACCTCTAACGTTATGTTGGTTGTTATTTATACGCTGATTTATCTCTTCATGCATGTCATCCTTTTATCCAATGTTATTTGTATGTGTTGACTCAAATATAATTGAACCCTTACATTTTATCTAGATCCTTATGATATCATGAGAGAAAAAGAGAGGAAGAATTTATAAGCAAATGAGCAAATTAAGTCTGAGGTATTGATTATTGTTCATGAAATAATATAAGAAGGGTATTGGATAACTCTAAATTACCAAGGAAAATACTTATAGGTTGTGTTTGGATAGATAGATTTATAAAAGTATTTGAAATTCATTCATTTTTTTGAGATATTTGTATGGTTGAAATGGATGAATTTCAAATCTATCAAAATTAAAATGCGTAAAATAAAGGATTTAAAATAACTTTTTAATTTGGATGGATTTGAAATTCATCTATTTTGACTTTACAAATCCTTCAACAAATGGGTAGATTTCAAATCCTTCCCCAAATATACCGATCCAAACAAAATTATACGGATTTGGTTTTTAGCTATAGATCATATCATATAGATTAAATTTATAATAATAAATGATATCAAATTATGTAAGAAAGAGTTTATGAGATTTAATTTCACTACAAGAAAATAGAGTTTTAGTCACCATGCCAAGTCGTCACAAAAAGTTAAGAAGTCCTTTAGAGATGACGATTCAGCTCGTCACTGTGCGTGGCTAAAGGCTCGATGCTAAAGCCATATAGTGACGACAATTCAAAGTCGTCACTGAATGAGGGTTTTTATCGACGACAAATATTCGTCACAAAATAGTGACGAGTATACGTAGTCACAAAAGACACTTAAGAATGGTAACTAAATTGGCATGTCGTCACTAAATGCTATATTTTATGACGACATTTTGTGGCGACCAAATGACGTCACTAAGTATGTACTCGGTCAACGCATTTAGTGACAATATTTTGTGACAACTTGTGACGACGGTGGATTCACTAAATAAGCATTCGGTTAATATAATTAGTTACGACATTTGTGATGACAGGAGAGGAGTAACTAAATATGTGTTCGGTCAATATATTTAGTAAAGACTAAAAGTAGTCACTAAATATGTGTTTGATCAACACATTTAGTGACAACTTTCTAAACTTTTTTGTGACAAGTGAAGTTGGTCACAAGTTTTTCAGACCTATAAGCAATTTTCCTTGGAAATTTAATTACTAACAATGCCAAAACCAAAAAAAAATACATTGACATTTTACTAAAATCCAATTATAAAACTAAACTTATAACCTGTAAAATAGGATTTCATTGCCACAATCACAGTCCAACAGCATAAAAGAGTGCCAAATAACTATAATAGTCAAGTATTTATAAGTTCCAACACCTACTACATTGAATATAGTATGTCTTCAAATATAACTAACATAAATTTAGCAGTACAAAAGAGCCAAACAAGGCCTGCAACATCAAAAGCATGGGCAAGAAAAAAGTTACACTTCTTCCCAAATAAGCTTGCTTGTCGGTGAGCTTCACTGCAAGATGAATCACAAGGAAAAAAGAAAATACGTTAATTCCTTAACAAATTTATTAGGTTGATTAAAATATGACAACTGGACTTATTAAACAAATACCAAATTCAATAAACATATGTTGAATATGTTAAACATAAGGAAAACAAAAACGATAGGCAAACAAGACAGATAAGGAACTTCTTTTTATGAGACAGACAAAAATAAGCCTAATTTTTCTTCAATTGTCTAGTATACACAAGCATAATGACAAGCGCATAATGCTGAAAAGATATGCTGAATTACAGTTACTTTATCTAGTTATGGAAGAAAAGATGAGGGGGTGAAACAAAAACCAAATAACAAGCAAGAATTCCAGTAAAGCTAATATATATATACACACACACATATACACAGGAGCTGAGAGCATAAATAAATCATATCCTAGCCACTAAATTAAGCAAGATTCCTGACAACAAAAAGCACAAAAAAACCCCAAAAACCACAACCAAATAACAGGCACGAATTAAAGTAAGGTTAATATATACACACACACAAACACATACATACATAAGATACATACAGGAGTTGAGAGAGCATAAATAAAGCACATCCTAGCTACTAAATTAAGCAAGACTCTTTACAACACAAAAGCACGAAGAAACCACCCAAAAACCACTTTTGACAAGCGATGTTATGAAGCAAGCAAAATAAAAGAGTAGGTCATAATAGGATGGAAATTAGCAAATACCCTCAAAAGATTTAAGTTTCCTAAACTAAAAGCTCAACACTTTTGGACTTAAATTAAGAGAGATCAAATGAAAAAGCAGTTTAGGGAAGGGAACCTAAAACACTAAAAAATGCATATGGCCACACATCCAGACATGTCTCAAGGATATAAAGAGAGCATTTCAGCTTGAGTCAACAGAGCATTTTGTTGCATCGTATGTAGTCATCTAAGAGTTCTTTTACTAATAAAGAACAAAATTTCTTTAATTGACACTTTATGAATATGTTATAGTGTTGATCCTTACTGATTTTTTATTACTCCAAAATGAATTTCATTAAATATCAGAAGAGTTTGAAGTCAATCTTTCCGGCATATGTTCATAAAGTTGGAGATCAACCTTATCAAACTCCAAGTCATTTTATTTCTATTCTATAGTTCTAGTCTATATGATTGCAAAAGTAAGATATTGGTATCTCTAGTTCTTTTATACTTATATTGATATGCTCAATTATGTGTAGCAATTATATTTTCTCATTTTGGTGGAAGATCATATATAATTGATGACAGCAATCCATACACAATTCAAAAAAAGTTAGAGCTAAAAGGATGATAACTTACATTTTTTTTGGATTGCATCGCAACTAATAGACCAACTTTCTCAAGAAGTGCATCCATCTTCGCATCGGTAGCCATTTGTTGGTCTTTGAGCTCTTTGATCAATTCTTGTTGAGTATTGACTTGCTGGACCAAAGCTGTTGCACATTCTTCAGCTTCATTTGCTCTTTGTTTCTCTTTTTCAACTTCAGTATCGATATCTTTCAAAGGCAAGAAGCTGCCCCTTTGGTGCTGACCGACAACCCGCACATGTCCAGGTATGGAGTTAAACTCTTGCAAACAAATTTCATTTGGTGTCAATCCTGTCGTAGACTGTAAACTTTCCAATTTTTCCTATAGTGAAGGAAATACTTTAGTATGAGTCTTAACATGTTCAGCGATAACAATTGATCATGTAATAATAACTCTAAGTACTCACCAATATTTCACTAGCCTTATCATTAACCATCTTGCCCTTCTTTCTCGAGAAATGAGCCATCGTATAAGTATCAATGGCAGAAACATCTTGGCCTTCAACCTTCCTCTGTGGCAATTTCAATACATATTTGTTAAGCGAAAAACATATGAAAGAAGATTTCATGTAAAATAAATCAAACTGTGTATACCTTTTCATCGATCATCCTTGCAATTGACTTTGTCCCAATAGTAGTTGGAGTTCGACATCCTGCACGATTTTTCTGATTTCTTGCACTTTGATCCTTTAAAAAAAAAACCAGATTTGAAAGGACATATACAAACAGAATTGTGTCATTAACATAGCAACATGGTCATAAGTTAAAACCAGTGAAATTTTTTTGTAATTGAATCACTTCAAAATCTATTTAAGGTTGATGCCTTGACTAGGATGAAAACTCTCTTTTCTTAATTTAAATAACTTTACACAAACAGATCCATCTTTCACAAATCTATTATCTATCATTCAAAATTTCAAACTTCATACTTATATCCTATGAAAGTATGAACTCATAGAAAAATAGAAAATAAAAGAAATTCAAAACTAGTGAACATACCTTGAAATATTTAGAGTCCTCCAATAAAGGGCATCATTATCTGTAATTAGTAAATATTCACCAAGAGGTTCAGGAAATATAACTACCACAACACTTGCTAGAAAAACTTTTTATTGCTTGTTTTGACATTTTAATTACTATTGGACAACAAGATACACCATTTCCAAAATCTACAAGCCTATGCCAGAAATACACAGAATCTGCCCAGTCACATGAATTAGAACCACACATCCTACTACCTTAGTCATAGCATGAAGTGATCACGAAAGCAAGGTCTAATGCATACAAGTGTTCACCAATAAATTCCTTAAAGACTACAGAGACAGGCCCTACGATATATTAGACATAAATATCATGAACTCTGTCTCCTCGAATATGCAGAAATGACATCAATATACTAAATAGAAGTTCAATAGGAAGAGGAAGGATTCAAATCACCAACTGGTAGAGGAATTAAGAAATTTCTACAATACCTTCGTTTCAAGTTTCTGATTCAAAATCAAATTTCGTGAGTTCATAACACAATGCCGAAGCAGAGAGAACTCAATCAAGTACGCAACTTCTGTTCAAGGTTTTATGACATAATGAGATCTCAACTACAGGAAAAGAAAATAGTGATAAGGGTAATCTGGTTAAGTTCATGAATCCAAAGCATGTTATTTAAAGTACATTCTCTAGCAAATTCTCTGAAAAATAATTTCTATAAAAGATCCCATGGTATTATTTTTTTTTTTTTTTGGATAATTCACAAAAAAAATGGATCGAAAAAAATAATCCCTCCAACTACCCAAATTTGGACATGGATAAACAAATTTAAATTCGTACAAAAATAACTAGAAATCACATATAACAAAATCAAAAACCCTAACTCAAGAATGGCCTAAAATCTTCTTGAAACTTCTATGATAAGTTATACAAATCATGTGTTAAGAGAAACCAATACCTGCATGTGGTGGCGGCAGCGGTGACTTGCTGAGTTACTTCTAAATTGGTGGTGCGGCTTCAAGGGATGGTGTGAATCGGGGTGGAGGTTTGATGGGTGGTGTGAATCAGGTGGAAGTTTGAAGAAAAAAGGGTGTGTGCAAAAAGGCGGATGGTGGTAGATGAGGGTTGCAGCAGTTTATGGTAGTGAAGCAGTGTGGAGCAGTGTGGGATGGTGGAGTTTTAAAGGAAGATGGTGGGCGGAGAAGAAGTTAGGGGAGTTTTTGTTAAGAGGGTGAAGGAGGAAGGGGAAAAGGTGGATTTTCACTCTCTAAGTCTCGACCACGTCGTTTTCCCGCTGCAGCGATGTATATGATGCGGAATTCTGATTCGGGTCAAGGACCGGTTCTAGTTCGGGTTCGGGTTAATGTGTAAAAATGTCAATACATTAAACCGCTTGCGGGTTAATGTGTAAATTTGAAATTTCATGTTAAACCTCGCATTTTTTAACATATTGTGTAAATTAATTAGTTATATAGAGAAAGAATATATTGATATTTTTCATGTTTCTTAGCCTTATGATAATATTGATATTCTAGACTCTTCTATTCATCCTGAATGGTATCGAATGAGATTAATTTCAAAATTATATTTTCATAAAATATTTTAATTTGAAATTTAATTTGGTTTCATTAAATATATAAATAAAATAAAGGTCAATAAAAGTGTATGAATTTATTGTAGGTTAACCCGCAATCTGGTTAACGTGTAAAAATGTCAATACATTAAACCGCTTGCGGGTTAATGTGTAAATTTTAAATTTGATGTTAAACCTCGCATTTTTTAACATATTGTGTAAATTAATATTAGCTATATAGAGAGAGAATATATTGATATTTTTCATGTTTCATAAACTTATGATAATATTGATACTCTAGACTCTTCTATTCATCCTGAATGGTATCGAATGTGATTAATTTCAAAATTATATTTTGATAAAATATTTTAATTTGAAATTAAATTTGGTTTCATTAAATATATAAATAAAATGAAGGTCAAGAAAAGTGTATGAATTTATTGTGTGTTAACCCGCAATCGGGTTAATGTGTAAAAATGTCAATACATTAAACCGCTTGCGGGTTAATGTGTAAATTTTAAATCATAATGTAAAACCTCGCTGATTTTTTATTATATTGTGTAAATTAATTAGCTATATAGAGAAAGAATATATTTATATTTTTCATGTTTGTTAACCTTATGATAATATTGATATTCTAGACTCTTCTATTATCCTGAATGGTATCGAATATGATTAATTTCAAAATTATATTTTGATAAAATATTTTAATTTGAAATTAAATTTGGTTTCATCCTTTAAATATATAAATAAAATGAAGGTCAAGAAAAGTGTATGAATTTATTGTAGGTTAACCCGCAATCGGGTTAATGTGTAAAAATGTCAATACATTAAATCGCTTGCGGGTTAATGTGTAAATTTTAAATTTGATGTTAAACCTCGTATTTTTTAACATATTGTGTAAATTAATTAGCTATATAGAGAGAATATATTGATATTTTTCATGTTTGTTAACCTTATGATAATATTGATATTCTAGACTCTTCTATTCATCTTGAATGGTATCGAATATGATTAATTTCAAAATTATATTTTGATAAAATATTTTAATTTGAAATTAAATTTGATTTCATTAAATATATAAATAAAATGAAGTCAATAAAAGTGTATGAATTTATTGTCGATTAACCCGCAATCGGGTTAATGTGTGGTACATTACTTTGGTGAAAAGATCAATAATAGTTAATTTGGATAGATTCTTTTAATAGTAAAGTTCTTAATTTGAAATTTGATGTTAAACCGGTTCATCGCCCTGGGGACACTGTCTCCGGGACCCTCTCCGTAGTGGCAATATATCGTAGGGCAATACAGATGCTCTTAGTATTTTTTGTGGATGTAGCAATGGTGGTCTTCATTGCATCTACAGTAGCCTACTTAGGCTACTTAAAAGATGCCAATGTGCATCATTCGGTTTGTGAGTTAATAAAACAAAAATATTAAGTTTTTTGTACTAAATACTTGCAAAAATAGTAATAAGTAGTTATAAGTCAATTGAATACTTATTGTTTAATAAAAATGTGTTTTTCTAAGTTAATAAAATGAAAATATTATAATAATAACAATATTCTAATTGTTAATGAAGTACTAAAATTTTGTTGGTAAATCATTGTATATGTAAAAGTTTGTTTATATGCAATTCAGGAATAAAATACTTATTGTTATCTTTCTTACAAAGTTCAAATTAACAAGCCAAAAAAGAAACACGTTGATTTTAGATTAAACTGGGAACTTGCAATTATTTTAAATTAATAGTTCTTTTATAATATATGACTCAAATTAGAACATGTTGTTAAATAATGATTTACTAATAAATTAATTAACAAACCAGAAGTCTATAAATATCATTCTAACATTAGTATAATTTATAATGCATTTAATGGAAATAAATATCTACTTTACTTTATAATTTCCTCCCCATATAGATATGTATAAGAGACTGTCTTTTTACAAATCTTAGAATACTAACTTCTGTCTCTCAAAGAAAATTGATTAAACGTAAGTATCACATAATAAATTTATGAACCACCAAATTAAGCTTATATGGAAACCATCTTAAGATAATAATATCTATAGACTTCTAATTGGGCTACCAAGTACCAAGCCCAATTAGTTACATTATGTTTCCTAATTTGTTATCTAATGGGTCAATATATATATATATATATATATATATATATATATATATATATATATATCTATATCTTAATGTGTTATCTACCCACTTGGGCTACAATAAACTAACACAAGCCAACTAAATGGCTTATAAGAGTTGTCTCATACATGTATACATTGGCCTGTTATGTGGCAACAAATTGTTTGGATTTTTTTTTATATATAGTTGGACTTTCGAATTATAATTAATTTATTTGTTGGGTAAGCATCTAATAAGGTAGTCTAATTAATTTTTTTCACCTCATTTGGGCCACCATACTGATTGTTACAAAATATTAATTAATTTCTTTAATATTTAGTTTGTTTAATAGGGGCATCATATTAGGGAAAAGACAAATTTTTCCCCTTCAATTCTAAATGTTGGATAAGAATTTACATTAATAAAATTTATAATCTTTACAAATATATAACTTAAAAATATATATCATAAACAATATATTTTTTATTTTTCTTTAACTCAATATTTATTTTATTATTTTCATTTAAAATAACACATCTAAATTCTTTAATTCCTATAATCCAAAATTAATATCTAAAAAAATAATTACACAAACTAGCTAACTTTTTTCAACACAATCCAGCAAAACCCACATAGATAATTTTTGCCTATACTTCAAAGATTTACTTTCTATATGTAAAGTCAATACTGATAACTAAAACCAATGACAAATACTAAAAATATCAATGATGAATAATTTCACTAAATTCTAGAATACTCTTAAAATATTAGCGACGATAACACTGAAAATATTAGTGACAACAAAATATCGCAACTAAATCCTAGATATTTACGCAATTTTTCGCTTAGTCTTTAATGATGACGTAATGACTATTTAGTGGCGACTTTTTATATTTCGTCATTAAAAGGCAAATTATCCATTTTGTAGTGACCAAGTCAAAAGTCGTCACTAATAACACTCTTTATTGATAAGATTTCGTGTCGTCACTGTGCTTTTCGTAACTAAAGCCTCATTCAAATATAGAGTTTATAATACAAGATTAACGAGTAAAGTCAAAATTAGGTCTACGTACTTAAATTTTTTCCTAACCTAAGAGTCTTGAAATTTTCAGAAAGTATTATTAATTTAATCTTTAAACTGTAAAACGTCCTTTAAACATAAGTCCTAGTATTTTGCTAAAAGTATCAATCTGGTACTCCCTTGCTTAGTTTTAACCCAAATGTTTTGTATTATTTCATATGTAAATGCCCCAAAGAATTTCCTAATCATGATTAATCTAGGGAAAGGAACATGGATTTAAAAGATTACACGGTTCTTTTAAAATGATATAATATAATTTCCTCATGATTTTAATGCAAGATTCATATATGCCAATGGCAAATTTGTAATGGGACTCTAAAATATTCAATTTACTTTGCAGCTTTTGTATTATATATTTGAAACTATTACTACAAGGTTAGTGAGGTGCATTATGTTAATATTTTTAGTTGAATGTTATAAATGTTGTCTACTTTTTGTTGTTCATCTTATAGGGTTAATTAGGTATTTATATGTATAAACCACATAGATGTTCAAAGAGTGAGGATTTAAACTAAAGACAATAGAAGTAGAGGGACTGCCCAAACAAGTTCTGGGACTAAATAGGAAGTCCTAATTAGATAGGTTCATCCCTATAATGTTGGAGCTAATTAAGACAAATAATATAGGGTCATGGCCTTGAATCACCGGACATCACAGTCAGCGGTCGAAAACCATGGTGAAGACTAGCTTGCCAAATTTTCTCGATATTGAACATCACGTTTCCACACTCGTTCATTTTCCAATTTTCCAGAGTATGCAATATCCCAGCAACGCGTGAAGCACTCATGACCCTCCTAGGCAACCAGTTCTGACACCAAAAAAACAATAATAATAATAATAATAATAATAATAATACTAAGGAATTCTATAAGAAATAAGAAAACATTAAGTTTGGCCGGATGAGGCAGACATTCATCGTAGTTGGCGTCCAATCATACAACACAACTTAAATTTTGAATACGAGTTGTCATTCTGTGATTGAACACAATCCACGTTCAATTATGAAACTAAACTGAACGAATTTTATTCTCACCATGTTATACAAAATAATACATAACAAGTTTAATTTTCCACATTGCTAATCCCTTATGGATATTTTTGGGAAAAAAATAGTAAGAAATAATATGGAATTCTATAAGAAAAGAAGTAAATATAGCTAAGTTGGTAATAAATTTCGTCCATATGGGGAAGACATTCGAACTCTGTTGCATCCAATCATAGTACAGAAATTTATTTTATATTTGAGCTATCGTTCTATGATTGAATGCAACTCGGGTCTATTTTTGGATTCAACCGCATGGTTTTTTTTCCCCCAACCGGATAAATTTTATTATCTACTAAGTTATACTTCCATTAGGACAATGCACAACGAGTTGATTTTCTTACAAAGAATTGAGTTGTTAGGGAGATGAACTCAATTAATTAGTAGAAGGAGCACATTTTGTGACTAACCTCACAAGAGTCCAAATTCTCAAGATTCTTGGGAACCAACATGGACGGTGTATAGTAGTATACGCAGTCTTTACGCATTTTCTTTGGAGGAAAATATGAGAAGGGAATGAATGTTGTGCCTTTTGATGCATTCAGTTGAGTCCTCTTTAGTCAATCCATCTCCCACTATCCAAGTCTGCACAAACAAATAAATACTACTATTCAAGTTGAAGTCCAATTACCATCTCTATAGATTATATGAACATATATATTGTTTTGACTTCAAGTATTTTCTAGTGCCACAATTTCCAACGTTTTAAGGATTTTGAATTCAGAGGTAAAAACGAGAGAATTTAAAGAAACCAACAAAACATTTTAGGAATTGATACACAATTTGTAACGAATCGTTGGGGATAATTGTTGTTGACATACAACGACTAATAAGACAAAATATTGTTGTTATACTAAGGATGAGAAAGAAATGGAAGAATACTTACTTTTGGAGTGCAAAGTTTTGACAAGACCAAATTGTTTCCAACTTCTGGATTAATCCTTGCTTTAAGCTTCTTGTAGTCATCTTCACATAAGGTGTATACCTGAAACAGTTATTGTTGGTCATAGAATTCAGATTAGAAAGTGGAAAAATCACCAAATTAGCACCTGGTATAATATATAGATTGCCAAGTTAACTGTAGTAATGTTGTTCTCTATAGTTACCTTGACTTGTATAACGAAATCAATCAACATTCTATTGGGTGCAGTGAACACAGGAATTCGGATATTTGCAAATAATAATCGATGCTAGAAGCTTGATTTTACAGCTAAATGCAAGGCAAATGAAGTATTAAATAAACTTTGGCAGTACTGAATTGACATCAAGTAGTAGTCACTGATCTTATTTCTGAAATTTTAGTTTGCAAGCTTACCTGAATTCCTCCTTGGCATAATGCAAGAGCAATTGAATAACCAATCTTGGATAGATTTCCTCCTAGGACAACTTTACTTGTTCTTTTTGGGATGCTATTGAGTACAATGGCAACTGCCAAACTGCTTCCATCGACCAACTTCACTTTGAGGAAGGGGTGCCTTCTTATATAAAGCTCTCCCTTTTTATTAAGCTCTTCCTCCTGGAAGAAATCATAGAATCATAATTAAGCAACAACAATATAATTGAATAATATCGCCAAAAATACAAGAATAACTCATTCAAACAAAAGAGCAAAAACCATGCCTGATTTAATAGCCCAAGACTCAAAACCTTAATGCCTTTTTCTTCTGCTTCTAATATTGCTTCCTCAATAAGATTGTTAATGGATTCTCTTTGCCATCGCGTATGGTACTACAAATAAAATCAAATAAAGAAGACCAACAATCAAATTGCTTAATCTTTATTTCTTTTACCATAAAAATTTTGGGTAAATGACAAAGAACCCCTCATAGTTTAGCTAATGTTTAGGTTATCCTATTATTTGCAAATCTATAACAAGTCCCTTTGTGGTTTTGGTTAGAGGTAAAACCCTTAAATATTCTATTAAGGGTTGTTAGAAAGTTGAAATTTTTATTTAGAGAGTTATTGTAATCATTTAAAGTTTCTAATCAATGTTAATTATGTATTTCAATATATAACACAAGCCCTCCCTCTTGCGGAGGAGGTTTTCGGGTGGTGAAAATGGTAATAGGTTTAAAAATATTTTTTGTTTTCATACAAATCTATTAGATTTATAACTTTACATCCATTTTGTAGAACAAACCAAACCACAATATGGCAAAATTGTATGTTTTTATACCATGGGAAAAAACCTAAATATTAGCAAAGCACAAGAAAATTTCTCGTAATTTACCCAAAACATAAATCATCAAAAAAATTCCATACTGTCTTACTTGAATGGTATACTTTGGTACAGCCCAGGTCTGTAATTTGAGATTTTTGAAGAAATTCCTCTCAATAAGAAATGTTCGACCATAAATCCAAGTGGCAATAACGGACCAAAGTGTCACAGGCCACATGAACCAAAAGTACCATTTGAAATCATGGGGTTTAGAAGCCAGAGATGCAAAGCCCAGCCTTAGATGATAGATGGATTCTGGTGTTGTTAAATGTGTTAAATGCACAACATCTGCTGAATCCTCTTGTCTATTGAGTGAAGTCTCGTATAAATCGTCTGAAGACTTGTAATCTATTGTACCATAGATGTAGTCATATAGCGGCATGAAAAGTGAATAATTTGTTCTAAATTGGGTATGGTGCAAGGAGTGGAACCTGCAGCATCAAAGATTAATTATGTCAGTGGTATCAAATTGACACTAATAAATTCATCAAAATGGCCCATGATCTTGGAAAAATCCTACAAATTTCGTTAGAATAACATACTTTTGTGATTTAAAATTTGTATTATATAAATATTCAAAACACCTAATGTTACATTACACAAGTATTCAAAATATAACGGTATGATACGCTAAATGAAACATAAAATTTTTTGAGATTTTAATCTTCTATATCAACATATGTTATAGGAAAATTTTACAATCCCTTTAGGTTTTGTTGTGATTTACAAACTTGAACAGTAACATCATACTTTAAAAACTTGTATTATATAAACTTTTAAACCTAACGGATAGTTCCGTCAATGGGAATGTATTGAACTTTCCTAGTTATAATGTTCCTATTACCAACAGTTTATAATTAATGTGATTAATTTGTCTTAGTTTCGTCTAGTTTTCCATTCTCTTTTCTTAATTATTTAGTTTTTTGCAAGGATATATAGTAATATTACAAGCATACGCCAGGCTTTTTATGTAGGACTTCGATAGAGTTATTTATGAAAATTTCAACCAAGACTTTCAAACATACGACAGGCTTGTTATATTATGGAGTTTTACTTCTACGTACGTTTTGATACCGAAGTCATCATGTAGAATAATTCAGCATTATGTCTCTTTGCTTTGTCGTAGGGTAGGGGGAAATTAATTTGGCTTTTCATTCCCTCCTCTCCAACTACCAAATATAATTAGGGATTAATGCATGGAGGCCCTTCAAAAGTGGTCCATGAAGTTCAGGAAAGCAGAGAATGTAGGAGTTATTGCCATATGCTGCATGTGCAGATAATGAAACAATTGAACTAAAGTAAGTGTTGGACTTGTATGAAGTAATTTAATTATTACCTGCCCGAACAATTATTAAAAATTAGGGTTAAGTGAAGAAAAACCCCTTCAACTTAAATCCTAGTCACAGTTTGTCTTCCTCAACTTATTTAATAAGTATTTAATCACTTTTTTTCAAGTTTTGAAATAAAATTACCCCTATTATTTTAACAATTATGTTTTTCTCTTCTTACCAATTTATTTATTTTACTCTCATATTTTTCTATTAATTATTTCTTTATTTCCATTATTTCTTACTACTACTAAACTATAATATTACTAGTAATTGATTGATTACAAGTTCTAATTATTTTACATGTGTCTAAATAATTTATAGAATAATAAACTTTTTAATACAACGAAATATATTTTATTAGCGTAATATGGAGTTTGTGAGTAATTTCTAATGATATAATTAATAAATAAAAAAATTACCAAAAAATAAACGAATTAGTAAAAATAGTAAAATATTTATTCTAAGTATGCAAACAAAATTTTTTTTGTGCCAGATCATTTGCATGTCATAATTTGGTTGAGTTTACTATATCTCTAATTACTCTAATATTTTTTTTTTACTACATTTTTCTGGTGTTACGCTAGCAATATAAGCTTGTGCATGATTTTTCATTGTACAGTTTTATTTGTATACTAAAAAAAATTAATTTTCTCTGACTCAAAATTTTCATTGGAGTCTTTTAAATATAATTTTTATTAATATGTTAATCACAAACTTTTTATTACAATAAGATATATTTCTTATATTAAAGTATGATTAATCTATAAATTAAATTATTTAAATTCATGCGACATGTTAGAATTTCAATTATTCAATTATTAAAAGTAGTACTATAATTTTTTAGTTGTAGCAAGAGAGAATGGTGAAAAAAAAAAGAGAAAAAAAAAGAGAGCAAAAATAAATAAAAGGGAAAAAGAAGAAGAAAAAAGAAAATAATAATAATTAAAATAATGGGGTAATTTTATCCCAAAATATAAAATATAGGGATTAAGTACTTATTAAACAAGTTGAAGGGGTAAACTGCAATTGAAGTGTAACTTCAGCAAAAGGGATTTTTACATTTAACCCTTATTAATATAATATTCAAAATATTAATTGAAACAATTATTGCAACAACTTTTTAATATATGATATATAATATATATAAGACCGTTTAAAGAAATGATTGTTGAATATTTGATTGAACAATGATGAAAAACTTTTCAATCCAAATAGAGTTATATAATATCTGAAAATAAATTTTTTTCCTTTTAATTAGACTGAGTTTAAATTGATTTGATTGAGAAACAACAAAATTTTCTGAAATGAGATGCCATAGTTCAGCCCACTCTAATACATTTATCAATTTTTTTTAAAAAATAAATAAATAAATAAATCAAGCGTTCTTCCTTACTCCTTGGAAACCATACAGTTTGATTCTTGTCTTATTTCATAACAGCCTTTTGTTGGGTGGTCTCTCGCTTCCCTCTTTTCAAGGTATTTATTTATTTTTTTAAAAAAAAAATCTCATTTTAAGTTATAACTTTTAAAGATAAATACTAACCGAAACAAAATCTCTTAATCGATCTTATTTTATCTTACTATATATTGATAAAAGAGAGCAACAATTTGTCTGGTGATCTTTCTATCATCTATAAACTGGGTATAAAACTATATATATATATATATATATATGTATGTATGTATGTATGTATGTATGTATGTATGTATGTATATACCTGCATCTACGTATGTATATATATACACATATATATGTATATAGGAAAATTCTACAATCCCTCTTAGGGAACCATTCTCTTAACTTTAAAAGGTTGTACAGTACAGGCTTTTTTAGCACATGATGTTATACTGTATAAGCACTCAAAACACAAGGGAATGGTTACCTAAAAGGAACTATAGAATTTTTCATGTATATATATGCAGATGTACATGTATATATATATATATATGTATGTATATTTAAATATGTATATACATATATATGTATGTATATATGTGTATATATATACACACACTTACATACATATACATATCTAAAAAAAATTTATCACTTTATGTTCNATATATATATCTAAATGTGTATTTTTAACAAATTAACATATGTTTAAATAATTTTATTAAATTTCTTATTCATGCAGAAATATTCATCTTTTGAAGTGCAAAAAATTCTACTTGATATCACCAAATTTCTCAATTATTAAGGTTTTATTGGTACTAGTGGGAAAGACACACTCTATGGACATCCAATTTAAAAAAAAATAATTTATACAAATTTTCTTTTTAAAAGCTGGTGGAAATACTAATAAAAATATCATACAAAAATTTAAAAGAATAATATAGATAGTGGAGAATGGAAAAAACTTATGGGTATTTACACATATAATAAGGGTACTATTGAAAAATAATTATGAAGATAAAGGTATAAAGGACAAGTAAAAAACTGACAGACACCAAACTCCTCTTTTTCCTCCCTCTTTCCCCCATATATATATATATATATATATATGTGTATGTATGTATGTATATGTATATTGGAGAGCCAACCTCATGTTCAGAACATGCAATTTGCTTTTTAATAAAATGATTGTCTGACTATTTATTATTGTCAATTCATGTTTCCTTCAAATCTCTCAAAATTTATTAAAGATTCATATTTATATTTGGATAGAGAAATTTGGTGGAATTTGAAATGTACATATTTGTTAGAGGGATTTATAAAGGAAAAATAAATTAATTTTAAATTCACCCAAATTAAGAATTATTTGAAATCTTTCTAGTCACACTTTTTAATTTGAATAAAATTAAAATTTATTAATTTTAACTCTTAAATTTACTCTAATATCTTAATGTATTTTAAATCTTTCATCAAATTTTTCTATACAAATGCAAAACTATGGAGTAATGCTATTTTGTATTTCTCAACTTATATCCAATTCTCATTTTATACTCCGAATTCTAGATTTTGGACACTTTGCACCTCTAATTCTCAGATTTATCCCATTGTAGGCCCTTTTTAATATCGTCAAAAAAGTTAAAGGAATCTTTATTTTTGCATGCAAAAACATTATTGTACATCTTACTGAATTATGTTGTATGCACGAAAAAATTCTGTTAATTTTTTATACGGCTTTAAGAAAAAAGTTAAAGTTGGACGAATTTAAAAGTTTGTGATACAAAATGTCTAAAACTAAAATTTATATTATAAAATGTGAATCGAATATAAATTAAAATGTACAAATTAAAATTAGTCCAGTAGTATATGTCAAGGGGAAGGAAGAGCCGACCAAGAGATGACTTACGAGGGAGTGTACATGAGATACTTGAGAGGTGGAAAGATGGAGAAGAGCCAATTAGGAATGAGCTCAAAGTTGCAGTGGCCCATGTTATTCATGAAATCAATAAAACTTATATATCCCAAGAAGGAAGTAATGCAGGCTGTCTCTGTGAAAAATGTTGTGCCCATTGGTATCGCAAAAAGCAGGAAATATGCTACATGTTCACCAAATGGATGTATTACAGCTGCACCACCATTTTAATTAATTTGAGTCAGAAAAAAAAATGCATATATAATTATTCTATACCAATGCTATCTAAGCAAAATGTGCAAAATGCCTATTAAAATCATAGTTATAAAATTTGATCTGATTCAACAGCAACAATCGATCTTAAAATCATGATGAATTGCTTCAATGATCAAACAAGAAAGGATCCGTCCGATTTCATGTAACTTATTGGTTTAATCGGTAAATTCAAGATCTCAATTGAATTTGGAGAAACTTGACGAGTTTTGTTTTTTTTTTTTTTTTTTAAAAAATTCTTAAGTTTCGAAACATAAATCTCTTAAATGGTGAGAAAGGTCCTAAGCACTTAACTATATAAGATTTTGTTTATATTTTTTTTTTGTTTATTACTCTCTAAACGCCACTCTGTCCATTAACTCATTTTTAATTTTTCATGTAAAAAGATTACGTAAATATTCATTAATGACATAAATTGTCAAATTTATTCATCCATAAAACATCTTTTTACAAATGAAGTTAAAAATTATGAGAAAGAAATTAAGTTTCTTTTAGAAAACTTTTGTTAGATATCAATTACCAACAAATTATCATAGCTGTTTTCCACAAGAATAATTTCATTCCCAGTAAAACCTTTTGCTCTATTTTATTAAATTTATTTAGAAAAATGAATTATTTAGAATTAATTTGTACTTAAACTTTTTAATAATATATGTTTTTATCAATATTTTCACTGTATATTTAATAATTAGCAGGTATTATATATTAATAAAAAATATTATATTTTATTGATCCGTCGATTGAATCAGTAACCCATATCTTAAATCATTATTCCGTTGATTCACTTCTCTCAACGAATTCTTTCTTGAGCCGAATTTAGTAACTATAATTAAAATTATTGAAAAGAACATTAGCAACTCTAATAAAAATTGGAGAGGATATTTAACTTTTAACCATTTAATTTATAATAAAACCGTTGAATTTCTCACTCTTATTATAATTCAAACAAAACATATTTTAGCTAGCTAGCATAAGTGACTTCTTACATGTAATGGGCTCGGTGACAATGGAGGCATGGTGGTGTTGATGGTAGCGGGAGAAAATATAGAGGAAGTGGTGGTGCAATGCTCTGTGGAGCCAATAATAAAGAAATTCCACAGGACCAACATGCACCAAAATTGTGATGATCACACTATCTGTCCTCCAAAAGGGCATGCTTGCAGTCTTCCCGAACATTGCCACCACATAGAATATTATCCCGTTAAAGATTATATTGTCATCCCTGCAAAAAAATTAAAATAATTCAGTGAAAAACAAACATATTTACTGCTCCTACTATATTATGTTACTAAATTCTATATTTTTACATGCATTACTAAGAAATTCTTATTACCCAAATTAGTAAATTTAATAATTAAGGTAATTCTACACTCATGAACTATTTCGTTATACTTTGAAAATTTATATAGAACAAATTTTTAAAGTAAATAATGTTATATTGTACAAGACATTCAAAGTAAATTGTTAGTTCCTTAAAATGATTGTAAATTAATTTCCAATAGTTTAATACATTATTTAGAATTTACAAAAAGTAGTATATGGATTATTATTTGAACGAATTTATAACATATTCCGAAATGAAATCATATCAGAAAATATAAAAATTTAAAAAAGAACAATTGCGCACCAGCTTCTTTCTCTGTCAATTTGTTCAAATTCGATGCTCTTGTCAACTATCCTGTTATTGCCCTTAGCCGTTCGATAGCGAGAGAGTGAAATCCAAATCTGGTTATGAATAATTCTTGATAAAAGAAACGGGAAAATGAGAAACATCGGAAGGTTTCTCTCGCTTGCATCCTTTACCATGTATGAGTATGTGTAGTGAATCACCCAAGGAGCCAAAACAACGTACTGGTTGAACCAACCAATGAAAACAAAATTTTTTTAAAAATAAAAAAATAATAAAAAATAAAACAAAACAAAACAAAACAGATGAAAGGTTAGTAATTCTCATAAAAAAGGAAAAATAAGATTAAAATAATATCCCCCCAAAAAAAAAAAAAACCAAGACTCGCTCTTAAGCCATGTACGTACAGATTGACACTACGTATATGATTAAACTTAATGTTTTCTGAGTTATATGACTGCTTATACAGTACGTAGCATAGCAAGCGAAGGACTGAAGTTGCTAGTCCAATATAATCATAAACTTTTTTGTACAAAGATATTAATGAGGAAAATTATTTATCAGACCAAAATTTAATACCATTGTACATGACAAAATTTTATTAAATCAGTAATTACTATCTGATTTTAAATTTTTAATCAAATTTCGTTCTTTCATTTTACAAATTTACTGATATATCTACACTACCTATTGAATCGTTTGGCAAACCTAATGACATACACGTTGTATGTATAAAATAGATGTCCATCGTGGTACGTATTGCATAGATGTACATAATTAATAAATGCAAATCTCTATGCTTTCCCATAGTTGCCCTCCGGGCCAAGGATTAGGAATGTTTTTAAAATTTATCGAGTAAATGTAATTGTTTGGTGGTAGTTTTTTAAAATTGCAACTCTCGCATTTTAAAAGTACATAATCCAATTGATTATTCACGCTTTTAAAGTGCGTAATCAAATAGAGTCTAATTTTTTTTTATTTAAAAACAATGGGATTTCATACATTGCAAGTGTGAATTCCCATTAATTTTTTAAAAGAAAAATGGGATTTCGCACTAAAAGAAAAAATAGGATATCGCACATTAATTTAAAAAAAAAAAAAAATTGGAACAATAACACTTTGCCTCCTTGTACTAAATGGGTAATTACACTTTGCCTCTCTAAACTATAGAAATATAAAGTTTGCCCATCCTTTACAAATTTTAAAATATCAAGAAAATTTAACTTGATGACTAAAATTCCCTTTATCATGCTTTAATTTTTCATGTATTTTATTGATTTTTGATAGTTTAAAAGAACTAGTAAAAAATAAAATAGAATAACCCATGGATATCTTGGACTTTTGAGAGTGAAAATGTAAGAAATTGTTGAATTATATTATATCTGATATCACAATTTGCACAAAACAAACCAAATATTAAAGATATAAAATACTAAGAGACATCAAAAAATCTAAAACTTTAATAGAAATTTTATTTTTATACAGTACTTTTTCAGAAAAATTTTGCATAAAAAAACAAGATCATTTAGAAGTTGTTCTACCACTGCAGTTAAACATTCAAATTCGAAATAATATAAAAATAAAATCCAAAAATTTCAAAGATTTGTCCAAGAAATGCATTGACGTAGGTTACATAGCAATATTACATAGTTTATTTTTACTTATTTTTAAATAATTATCACATTACTATCAAAATTTAAATACATAAAAACTAAAATATAGTTCCAATAGTATTTTTAAATAATTATCACATTACTATCAAAATTTAAATATATAAAAACTAAAATATAGTTCCAATAGTATTTTATTTGTTTAACTAAATTATCTTAATAATTTTAGTACTGGTAATAGAGGAATAGAATCATTTGGGGGGCAATCTTTATATTTTTATAGTTTAGGGAGGCAAAGTGTAATTGCTCATTTAGTGCAGGGAGACAAAGTGTCAATTGTTTCAATTTTTTTTTTTTTTTTTAAGAATGGGATTTTGCACTTTGAAAGTGCGAAATCCCATTAATTTATTTTCTTAAAAAAGGGTTAATAACACTTTGTCCTCCTGAACTATATGAGTAATTACACTTTGCCCTCCTGAATTATAAAAATAAACACTTTACCCTCCATTAATACTATTCATCTATTACCAATATTAAAATTATTAAGATAATCTAGTTAAATAATTAAAATACCCTTGCTATTTGATTTTTATATATTTAAATTTTGATAGTGATGTGATAATTATTTAAAAATAATCACAAATAAACTATATAATATTTCAATATAATTTATATCAATATATCTCTTGGTCAAATTTTTAAAATTTGGATTTTATTTTATATTATTTTGAATTTGAATGTTTAACTATAATGGTCGAACATTTTTAAATGGGTATGTTTTTTATGAAAAATTTTTCTATAAAGGTATTGTATGAAAATATACTTTCTAAAAAGCTTTGTAATTTTTTTGATGTCTCTTAATATTTTACAATTTTAATATTTGACTTAATATGTACAAATTGCAATGTCAGATATAATATAATTCAACAATGTCTTTCATTTTCATTTCCTAACGTCCAAGATATTAATGTGTTATTATATTTTATTTTTTTCCTAATTCTTTTAGAACTGTCGAAAATCAATTAAATACATGAAAAATCAAAATATGATAAGAAGGGTATTTTAGTCATCTAACTAAATTTTCTTAACATTTTAAAATTTTTAAAAGATAAATAATGTTAATGAGGGGTAAAATATATATTTTTATAATTTAGGAGAGTAAAGTGTAATTACCCATATAGTTCAAGGGGACAAAGTGTTATTAATCCTTTAAAAAAATTGCGATTTCGTACTTCCATTTTGTTTTTAAAAAAAATAATGAGATTTCGCACTTTCAAAGTGCGAAATTCCATTGTTTTTAAATAAATAAAAAATATTTGGACTCTATTTGATTACACACTTTAAAAGTGCATATTATCAATTGGATTACACACTTTTAAAATGTGAGAGTCACAATTCTAAAATACCACCACCAAACAATTATATTTGCTCGATAAATTTTAAAAACAGTCCTAATCCGAGAAATTGACCTCCATTGGAACATTTTAGATCTGTGTATAATGGTATAGTTACTCTGCATAACCAAATAAATTGACATTTCACGATTGTCTATATTTCATTTTCCTAGGAGTAAACATAATTTTGTCGTCGTGGGCAGGCATTTACAAGTATACCAACTCTCCAAAGTGATTGTTTGTGACAAAAGTATATTAATTTTAAGTATTAGTATTCGCTAGGATAGCAACTATAGTCCATAATTGTTAGCTACTCTACTTAAGAATAATACTCATTTTAGATGACAATGAATAAGTGACTTAGCACAGTTACAAGATTCTTTAATAAGTGATTAATAATACAACTTTCAAAGTTATTACTGGAAGTAATCCACCAGTGTGCCTTCTCAATAAATAACTCTGCCAAATAACCAGAAGATTACTTTTCGGGAAAATTGCCAAAATAGTTCTTCAACTTTTTTACTCTAACCAGCACAATAAAAACACTTTTTTTTTAGCCAGAATAGTCCTTCAACTTTTATTTTTTAGCCAAGAAAGTCCTTTTATGGTGGAGCCACCATAAAAACCTTTTTCTTTTTTTTTGATAAATTTCACATACACCCCCTTAAGTTTACTTATTTTTTACATAACCTCTATATAGTTTAAAATAGGAAAAATAAGAAAGAAATTAATTTGAAGGGGTGAAAAAAAAAACTTGAAAATAATTTTTAAAAAAATGAAACTTTATTTTTTACCAAAAAAAATCTTAAAATCTTAATTCTTCCCTTTTCTCCTTTTCGCAGCCGAAACTATCACCCACCCAACTCTAAAACCACCATTTCAGCCACCCAAGCGCCTCCCCCCACCCACAAGATACCAACTGCTACCCACTAACACTACTGCCAAATTAGTCAGTCAACCACCAGACCTTTTTAAAAAAAAAAAGATGGCAACATAAAGTTTTGTAAAATTTTAAATTAGTCCAATGTGAAAAATAACTAAACCACAGGGGGTGTATGCAGAATTTATCAAAAAAGAAAGAGATTTTTGTGGTGCCTCCACCGCAAAAGGACTATCTTGGCTAAAAAATAAAAGTTGAAGGACCATCCTGGCTACAAAAAAAAGTTGAGGGACTATTTCAGTTAAAGTAAAAAAGTTGAAAGACTATTCAGTATATCAACCAAATTTACTCTTATATTTCTGATAAAGTGATAAATTACGTTTTCGTACACGTATTGCATTCTCTGATAAATGGCTTTTCTGATAACTATGATGCAAACAATCATTTAATGGGTTTTGGACCAGAGTTGGGGGCTCATCCAGATCGAATCTTAAATGTATGTATCAGCTTTTCAAGAATAAAACTAGCATACTAGCATACTTCTCTTTTTTGTTCTTTTCTTCCCACTTTCGGAAAGAAAAAATTTGACGAGTTGGAGGGATCTAGCATTCCTCCCCCTTTTTTGAGCAATATGCTTCCTTCGTAGTCCTGCCTTCAAACGGAAGAAATGGAGCGACTTTCTTCCGTAATCTTTTCCTCATTTTTTTTTTTTATCCAAATCATCCTGAAAATAAATGAAGTTTTAATATTAACGTTGGATCAAATTAAGGAAAAAATCTTCATTAACTTTCTTTTCAATTATTTTAACAACGATAAGAGACTTGCTCTGTATTACAGAGTGACTAGCAGATTTACTCCAAGGTAAAACATTCCATTCGGAATGAAGAGACTACGGGATATTTTGATATTTCTACACAAGTAATGTGGCACATTGCAAGGAAATATACTATTGTTCTTTTTGTGAAAGGAAAAAATATAGATTGGTCTATTGCACAATGAGAGAGGATTGAACGTGTATAACATAGAGGAATAGAGGAATAAGGGGGAAAAAAAAAAGTACCTTTAAGTTGCCAAGAGGTGCCCATGGCCAATCGTAGAAAATTCCGGGTTTTGAAGCCATAGAAGATTTTTTGTTTTTTTTTTTCCCCGAGAGCCCTCTCAACTTTTTCTCAAGTTTGTTTTATATGTATGCTATACATTATCTCTCTACAATAATGTCTATCGCCTTATAGCGCGATGGCATTTTATAGGAAGGAGGGAGGTTCAATTATGCATGAATTGGCCTCGGTAGAATTTTTTTTTTTTTTTCCATCTTAATTTCTTCCTGGTAACACTTCATAGTTTATAGTAGACTATTCATTAACTGGTTGACTGTTCACCTTTTAGCAGCCTCTGGTTTTGGTGCTTTTATTTGGCTGTTGCACTGAAAATTACCTTAATTTCCAGGGCCTTCTAGTGTCTAAATATAGTTCAATAGTTCAGTTAGGTTAAGGCTTTAGGGTATAAATTATTATAAAGAGATCAGATACTTTAATTTTTAATTTTGTTTGATTACTTTAGTGAGGTTATAATTTTGTTTAAATTTAATTTATTTATCTGTCGAAGCAAACGTAAATGAGATTTTATTGAATTAAACTCGAATCAAATTTGAGTAATCTTGGATCATTTGAATATAAATTTTAATATTCAATCGAGTCAAATTCAAGACGAATATAAAAATTAACATACTTTAAATCTTGTTCAAGGTAAACTTGATTATTAACGAATCAAATTCGAACAAATTCTTGCCGAATCAAGTTCAATTCGAGTATTGAGTAGTTTTGTTCGCTTTATAGTCCTAGTTAAGGTATCATATCGTTGTGTTTTAGAGTTTGTACTATACAACTATTCAAAATACATGGTATACAACTATTCAAAACACAGGTATTATATTGTATAAACATTCAACGCATAATAACGTGATAACCTAACAGAGTCGTAGAATTTTTTAAAGTGTAATTAACTTCCAATATCTTGCCTTTTTGGAGGGTATAATCTTGATACATATTGGAAAGAATCGCAAATTTAGTCCCTAAATTATTTGTAAAATTTCACGAGTCCTTTGAAGTTTTAATTTTAAAATTTTTTTCACAAAAGTTCTTCAAGTTTAATTTTAAAAGATCTTTTTTTCGTCTCTCAACTATTTTCAAAATCGCAGGACAGCCACTAAGTTTTTTTATTGATCCCACAAAAGTCCCTTATGTTGTTGTTTTGTACCAAAATAGTCCACTGACATATCAGAGTTAGATTTTTCAAAACAAATAAAAAATATGACTCTCACATGCAATACTTAATGGGGATAAGTTCTCATATATTTTCTGTAATCTCACGGAGGTCCTCAAATTCACATTCTATGAGAAAAATTTAGTCATAACTATGACTTTTGTTCTAATGTTTTTATTGAAAATATATATATATATATTGCCAACGGTGGAAATGAATTAGATGGAGACAAAATTCATCACGGCTTGATTTTCAAGCAAAATACGAATTTGAGAGACCTTTATGATATTATGAAAAAATATTTGATAATTTTGCCACTCAAATGTTACTCTGGCAAGATGAAAGAGAACATTCAAAAAAAAAAAAAAGTTGAGGAACATTTAAAAGATTATGAAAATAATTGAGGTCTAAGGAGGAAAAATATACAACTTGGGGGGACTTGCAAGAGATTGCAGAAAGACTGGAAGGATCTCTATAGGATTAAAAAACAGTTGAGAGACGAAAAAGTTCAAAAAAAACTTAGGGGACTTGTATGACAAAATTAATACACTAAAAGAAAAACCAACCTTTTATAATTTGAAAATGAAATCACACTATTATTTGTAATCTGGGACGATGATTTTTACAAATCATAAAAAAAAAATAGAACTTTTTTTAATAAAAAAGATTTACGATGGATCTCCGTGAAATAAAATAAAATCTTATCCTTCATGACCACTAAAAAAAACATGTTTTTCTTGTAGTGCTACAAGATAATTTTATTCCCATTCTATTTGGTTGGGCGGAAAATATTTTCTGAAAAATATTTTTTAGAAATTTTCTTAGTGTCAAACATCGAAAAATATTTTTTGGTGTAAAATATTTTCTAATTTTTCTCTCCCTAGTAGAAAATAACTTAGGAATTTTTTAGCGTAAATTATTTTCCTGAGATATAGTTCAATAATGACATATAACGACATTAAATCTCAAATATTTATTTTTATAACTTCATTTATTAAATTTATTTTCGTTTTTAATTGTTGTCAATTAGTTTTTTTCTTCATTGTGGGACCTACATTAATATAGCAATCATTATACTTATTTTACTACTACATTATATTAATGATTTATTTTTGAAAAAAAATCATATTTTTATTGACCACAATCACTTGTAAAATATTCATTACAGTTGTTATAAGTCTTTTTAGCTCATATTTATAAGGATGAAAACCTTAAAGTTATATTTTAAAATATTTTTATTTTGTCAACCAAACACCAAAAAATTATATAAAAAATAAATTTTTTTTCGTATAAAATATTTTCCAAAAAAAATATTCTTCTTCAGAAAACATTTTACATCCAACAAAACGGAAGTTAAACTTTTGAAACAGTTATAGAAAGCGATTCCATTTGAAGTTAAACTTCTGAAACAATTATAGGAAGCGGGGGAACGAGATATTCCTGTTTGCATTGAAAGATCTTTATTGATTCATTTATTAGTTCCACCTGCCATTGAGATTTTTCTTTCTATTTTCAAACGACATTAATCCACCTGCCAAAGAGATGAATGAGTCAATTTATTTACAAAACTGTGCTAACTGCACGATTCATCGTCATGAACAGTTATAGGTTATTCCACCGAAAAACATTTAATACTACATCAATGTGTTTTCTATTGCAAAACATCACTTAAGGAGCTGGTCCTATTATAGCATTCAGCGAATCCAACTAAGATCCAGGTTCGACCCCTCAATTCTATCGTCACAAGCTGTGTTAATCAAATGTATGGAAACAAAAATTTGATTTACTCTCTTATTTTTTAATATAAATCGATTTGATTCCTTATCTATCATAAAAGACAAATTTGGTCTTTCATTTTTTTTTTTGAACAAAATTAAACAATTTAACTAATTTAACCAATTTAAGATTCTATGAAATAAATTCTGGATAAACTAATAGAATAAATCTAATGTGATAATCACATGGCAATTAAAGAGGACAAATGTATTGTTATTCATTCCGTTAATTTGTCTACAATTTTCGTAACAAATTTTAGATATTGATATTTGTGGTAGATAAGGGAAAAAATATTATTTTAGTACTTTATCTTTCGGGTGTATTCTAATTTGGTCCCTTATATATAAAAACAAATCAATTTAGTTCTTAGCTTTTAAAATGTTTGTCAATGTAGTTTAAAATACAAATATATTGAAGTTAAAAAGTCTTATTCCTTCTTACCCTCAATATTTTTTTCTTTTTAATTTCTCATTTCCTTATCCTTAATTTTATCCCATCTTCTTCAAGCAATTTTTAATGACTGAAATTACTAAAGCAAATTTCATCATTTTCAGATTTTTAGCCTTCGGTTATTTGTGTTTAAAGGCCACATATGATGTTTACGCGACCTTCACGTTAATGTCCAACTTTTTCGTCAAAAGTTTTATATTGACTAACATTTTAAAATATGCAGCTTTTATTGTATTGACTTGCTCCGATATATAAGATATTAAACTGGACACACTCCAAATATAAAAAACTAAAACGATTTTTTCCCAATAAATAAAGGAATAAATTAGCTTAAAGTCAAGCCACTTGTGCCTCGTTACTTGTTTGAATAGTTGCATGCGTGTAAACCACAGCTGGACCATTCTGGGTGTCATACGTTATAATATTTTCTGTCTCATTTCTTGTATTTATTTTTTATCTTATATTTGAAGGTCTATCATGTATATTCTAATAAAATAATATTTTAAAGTTAGAACACATATTATAAATATCCAAAATATAAAATAAAAACTTAACATAGATAAAAAATAACAGAATATTCGAAACAGTGCTATAGTAATGCATACAGGTGTCGGGTTCGGCCTCAAGGATACCATATGAACCATTGAGTCTCTTTGATGGGAAAGACATAAGTAAATCTAGTTTTTGACCCCACTTGTAAATCTTGTAGTGTTGATTAAATGTTTTAAAAAATCTATGACATAAGCTGATGTAAGTAAGATTCTATAAAATTTAATTTTGATCGCAAAGTCTACAGGAGAGGCCAAAAACCGGATTAATGTAAGTTTTTTCTCTCTTTGATACATCACCCTTGACCGATAAACTACACGAAAATGTTAAAAACATCTTTTATATAATTTAGGTTCTTGTATCTCAAAATTCACATTACAACAATTTGCTCCACTATTATGAAATTTATACTTTCTATAAATATTTTACTTCATAATATTAGATTTACGCCAATCATTTTATATCTAAGACTCCGCAACCATTGAGACCTGCATCAATATATATAATGTGAAGACTCAAACTAATCCATTATTTGACATTAATTAAGGTCCAATAATATATTACTAACTTTTGAATCCACAAGTTATTAGGTTGAATTAATATATAATTATTATTAAAAGACTAATGGTTAAATATTAAAAGTTAAGAATTCTTATTTATACATAAAATTAAACAACTATACGATATATTATTGAAAGTTAGGGTAAAGCCGTACAAAAAATTGGAAGAGGATGAAGAACAAGAACTCGATCTTGACTACATGCGACAGAGGTAACCTTAAGACCCGTTTTGTTTCGTTTGTAATTTTTGTAAAGAAAGTTATGTTGGACTAAGAACTTATTGTATTAAATAAAGAAAGAAAGCAGGGGAGCCATGCGGTCTGCTTGGCCGGGAGTATGCACAAGAGAAATTAGAAAATTATTTGAAGACATAGATGACTTGTGTTGTTATGGTGGAAATATAATAACAATGAATGATTGAATATTTAAATAATAGTAAATATGACTACTGGAGGGATGATTTGGTCTTATTAAAGAAAGTAACCAAACATGGCAATAAGACATTAAGGCCATGAGGCCGTCTGTTTTGCATGATTGTTTATTTGGGAAAAGACATATATTAACTTGGTAGAGAAATAATAATAGTAGTATTAATAGATGAATTTTGTATAGTTTCACAACTAAGTCCAAAGTCAATTGACTCTTGGAAATTTAGGGTTACATTCGGTTTTCTTTTGAGTTTTAATTAAGGGACTGATTGTTTATGATTTTAAGAATTAGTTTAAATTAAGAGTTGAGTGTATTTTATTGTCTTATGGGCTAAAAGGACGTCGTGAGCATAAGTACTCGAGCTAAGGTGTTTTATTTACTAGGGTTACAGAGGTAAGGGATTCTAACTCTCTTCTATATTTTCGAAAATTCTTTGTGAAACTTTTGTTTGAAAATTATATTTATGTATTGAACCGGATTGAGTATGGTATTCTTTTAGATATAATTATATAAAACTATAGTAAGTGGCAATTTGACATAATAAATTACTTGTGTAATGCATGCTTGATATTTTTGACTATTGTATTGTTTTGGCTCTTGGCTATAGTGGGAGAAATTGGTGGGAGTTAGCTCCCAATACTCTATATAAGTCTTTACATAGCCCTTTTTTTAATGGTTTATAGTAGTTGAATTTTGTTATGACCCTTTTCCTAGCGGGTTATAGTAGTTAGGATTAGATATCCAACTTGTATATAAAATTATGAAGAATCCATCAGTACAATATTGATCGATTATTGTATTGTTATCATACTTTTGTCACGAATAGTCTTCTTAGTATCATATTGTAATATTTGAATCCTTGATAATACCACTTGCCTATATACGTACTTGAATTTCAAATATTTTAAAATATTTGTTTATATATATGTATGCATGTTACGATATGTTTGAGACAAGTTATATATATATATATATATACATAGAGAGAGAGTCCCTTACTGAACAATATGTGTGCTCACCCTATTAAAAAACATTTTTTGCAAGTGTTCATAGTTTCTTTAATTCAAGTGATTGAAGGATTGAGGTCTTGAGTCTTGTGTTCTCGTAAGAAACTGATGGCACGGCGTGTTACAACCTGGTGCGGGGTGTGACATACATGCCGAAACATACTCCTAACATGCCCTGATCTTAGAAAAAATGAGTAAGATTTTTTCTAATCTCCTCTTAAATTTTTCTCTTACTCAAAAAGACCTTTTTTTTTTTTTTTTTTTTGAGAAGTAATGCTGTCTAAATTTGATATTTCGAGTGAATTAAACTTATCTGGCACTTATAGAATATATGGCCTAAAGGCACCTTGCCATTTCATGAATAAAATATGATCAATTAACCAATCAACAAAACTACTTGATACAAATAACATCTTGCTATTGCATCCTTCACTAGATACAAGTACTATTAACCTTTGTACATTGCTTTGTGCTTATATGAAACTTTTTCATGTTTAGGATAAATTACCTTGAAGGTTCATTAAGTTTTTCAAAAGTTCCATTTAGTACTCAAAAAATCAAAAAATTCTTCAAATCATCGAACTTTGTTAAACAAATCAATTTGGTCCCTTGGCATCATTAAGAAATTTGATGCTAAGGAAATAACCCCAATTCAATTTTGCTTCACAAACACCATAATAAATTCTCTGAAGATAATTTTAGGCCAAGCATAAATAATTGATATAGAAGATTAGAGTAGTTAAGTTTTGTGGTTGAAGTTGAACATATCATTTGGACATGATTTGGGTACAAATTCATTCATATAATAGTAATATATTGTGTAATGGAGCAACAATTCTTTAGTAATAGTTAGTTTTTCGTTAATTCTGTGCATTGAGTTTATCTTACAATGCAAGTATTTTATAGATGTGTGGTCCATTCTTTTTCATACCCTTATGATAAATTTAGTATTTCTTTGAAAGTTATGAGGCAAGTAGTGATTATGTTTTTGCAAAGAAGACATTATTGAATTGTCAAAAAAAAAATTGGATTAAACCGAATCAACATTTAGAATTAAGCACCAAATTAAGGAAATGAAAAATTAGCAACTAAATGAGACATTTGGTTCTAAAGGTACTTACGTTTTGTTCATGTCTGTTGAACTTCTTTTGTTATTCAATTTATCTAAAATATAATTAGCAATCATCGTATTTAAAATCTTGATGGTTTTTATAGAACTAATTATTTGAGGAAAGATTATAAACTCTTCAAAATTGATATTTTTACATGGCATACTGCTAGGCCTGTAAATAAATTAATTCAAGTACCTTGGTAATCGGTTTGAACTCGACTCAAGACAAATTCGTTCAAACTTGTTCATTGAGTTATTAATCTAAATCTGTATAATTTTGAAAATTCGATTTCTTTAACGAGACAAACACAATCATCACGTTGTCTGGCTTGATAATTGTGTGAACATAAAATGTTAGATTAGAAGTAGACAATTTAATTGTATAGAGTATTTTCTATTTTTCTTACTTGTTAGCTATTTCTCTTATTGAATCTTTCTTTCCTTATTTTTTTGCATATATTTTAAATTTCAAGCTGAAAATCAATTCCCTAAACAACTGTAATAGGTATCCACATCACATCTTTTAACTATCGTAATTGGATTCTAGATTATTATAGAGAAAATTTTAGGGCATAAAAATAACAAATTATGGTGAAAGTCACAAAAACAAAACAAACTATGAATTTGTTTGAACTCAGTTTGAAAGTTATGAGGCAAGTCAACATTTTTTCTTAAATAAATTACCAAACATTCATACCAACCTTGATCATTACTCTTTGAGCTTGGCTTGAAATCGAACTAAATACAAATAATCGTCTTTATTTAATGAGCCAAATTTGAACATACTCTTGATCGATCTGTTGAGATTCGATTGCAACCTTACATATCGCAGATAGAATACCTTTTGTCAGTTGACTTTTGCCTATGTATTTCTTTAGGATAAATTACAAGAAATCTCTTGTAGTTTGGTTAATATTTATGTTATCTCCTTATATTTTGTAAATTTATAATTCAATCCCTTGTAGTTTTGATTGAAGTAAAACCGTTAAATATTTCGTTAAGTGATCGTGAAGAGGCCGAAAATTTTTAATTTAAAGGGTTATTTTAGTCATTTATAGTCTCTAATCAAGGTTAATTATGTATTTTAACATAAAACATAACCTTTTCATTCTATGCGGGAGTTATTCTAGGCAGTAGAAAGGTAAAAGATTGGGGTATTTTTTACTTTTTACTCAAATCCATTAGTTTTTTAACTTACCATCCATTTTACAAAAAAACACAAAGCACAACAGGCTAGATTATAAATTTGCAAAATGTCGATGTGTAACATGAACATTAGCCAAACTACAAGGATTTCCTTGTAATTTATCCATTTCTTCAATTTACAACACTTGTATCTGGTGGTGCAAAATGATGCTGTCGAGTTGTAATGCTGTTATAGTTACCCAAAATTAACAAATCTCAATATGTAGTAGTGGTGAGTACAGGTCGTCCCACAGAGAACGGAGTTTATTCTTGAGCTAAATGGAAAATGGGTGTTTTGAAAGCTTTTAAACTAAAAGTAAAACAAGAAAATAATTGAAGAAAATTCAATTAAAAAAAGTCTTGGTTTTGGTCATATCCACTATGGCAATTTCACTAGTCGATCCTTGACACACAAAATAATTCAATTTTATATCAAGCATCTAATTGAAGAATTAACCCGAACGAATACCAATTCAAATTTGATTCTTATTTCTTTCTAAAGTTGGTTAATTTTCAACACGCGATCCAATTAACCCTAACTATTAATTTAACCCAGACACGCGCCAAAAATTAATTAATAGAAGCTTTAAGATCAACAAGAACAATTAGACTAATTAAATATAAACATACGCAGTTATGCCAATTAGATGATTAATTTCCCTAAATTCAATAACACTAATCTAGTAATTATCAAATTCAGTTGCTTCACAGATTGAATTAAGCACACGCGGCTAAAACAGTCTAGCTATAGATTAATTCCAATAACTTAGTATTCTGCAGCAATAATAAGTTAAAAAGAACAATCATAAATTTAATTGCAAAAAAATAATCAATACTTGAGATATAATTGAATAATTCAAGAACAAAAAGTCCCACAACTTTGTAGAATTGATCATGGCTTCAAATCCCTCTACCAAAAAAAGGGTTTAGGCACAAAGTGCCATGCAAAGAATAAAAAAGAATTTCTTACTACTAAAAACCCTAGCCAAAAGAAAATAAAAGTGTCGATTTCTTTTTATCACCCTACCTGGGGTATTTATAATCAGTATTTAGAGTTACAATTAATGCCTACAGATAAGAACGTGAAATCAAGTGAAAAAAAAGTCCAACCGGGCGAAGAATCGTGCCAAGAATTCAACTTACGCCACCCTGCTGCCTTCCGCGCACATGCGCTTGGGTCTTCACGCGCATGTGCGCTCCAGGCAGTGAGGTCCTGGCCTATTCTATCCTCTGTGCACATGTACAGGGACCCTAGCACACATGTGCGCGTGAACCACTTCTGGAACTCTGGTTCTGGATGCAGCGCACAAGCGCTGCATAGTTCCAGCGCATGTGCGCTGGCTTCCTCAACTATGCTCCACCTTTGGCTTCCATTTTCACCTTGATTCTTGTGTAATTTGAGAAAGTGTAAAACACAAATGTTTTATCTCTTTGCCTTATCTTTCCAATGCATCTTAAATCACTTCAATCGGAGTTCGGATAAGAAAGTTATGCTTGTGTATACAAAACAGTGTCTAAAATGGCTTCATACTCGTGCATGTTCCGCCCTTAGCATTTTCTTTCATCTTTTCCATCTTTTTCAGCTCTTTTTCCACTTTAACCCTACAAAACTAAGAATAACCAAATTAAGCTCAATAATAACTCAAATATTGCTTACAACACATAAAAACGTGGTAATTGACATATAAAATATTGCAAAATTATGAACTTATCAAATTACCCCTACACTTAGCCTTTGATCGTTCTCGATCAAATATAAAATTAAAACACTTGAAGCATAACAAAATTTCACTCAACATATTCCCTCAAATATCCACATAACTAATCAATAATCAATCCAACAATCAGAGTAGTCTAAGAACCAAAGAGGTCAAATGCTAATAAAAACCAAAATATGAAATTCTTGTGTATGTGTGTATAGGCATTCAAAAATTTAGATTCGTAAATATCTAGATGTAAATCTTGAAGACCCTCTAATTTTTCTAAATACCCCATAGTTCACTCTTCTTACACCTCTCCACCAATCTAGACAACCGATTCAATTTAAATTTAGGTAGGACTTTTAGTTCGAACTAGAAATTAGGACACTTGTTAGCCAAAGAAGGGAAAGGATATATCAAATAAGAACAAGAGCTTTATAGTAATGACGGCCACACATTAAAATAAAACTTCTCTTCACCTGCGGAATATCAAACATCCACAACCCCACACTTGAGTAACAAACACCAATGAAAATTTCTGAACAACCAAACATGCCAACCTCCCTCGGACATATATACATCACATAATCATTTTATTTTTTTGTGTCCACTCACAGTATGGGTACCACTGGTAGGCACTACCCGCAACATATAAACACGCAGGTACCACTGATGGGTACTACCTGCAAATACAGGTACCAATGATAGGCACTACCTGTAATTTCAAAAACATGCAGGTACTAGTGATAGGCACTACCTGCATAAAATACCAAAAGCTTCCATATTCATTTTTTTCTTTCAACAAATTTTTTTTTTCTAACACCTCATTTTGCAACAAAAATGTACATCACTCACTTCTCACAAACTTCCACCCTTATATCCCTTAACAAATAATGTGCACCATAAGCTCTTAAAGGAAAAACTTAGGATAAAACAATAAAAAGAGCAATAAACTCAATAAGGATAGGCAAATTGAGTTTATGTGAAAGAAGGTGAATGATGTTTCTCTTCACAAGAATAAGGCTCAAATAGGGTACTTAGAATAAATTATTAAAATGGTTGGCTAGAAAGGCTCAACAAACAAAAAAGCACTACTCTCATTTTTAAACTAAATCGGATCGTCTAAGAATTAGTTTCGAAAATGTAATAAAGTGAGTTTTTGGGATGCAACATAATTGAGTCAACATAAATTTCTCTAAATATCCCAAATCAAAAATTAAAGTATGGCTTAGTGCTCAAACATCTTAGAATCATGAATGGAGGTTATTTACCATTCCGACTACTCATTCATGCATGGTTCAACTAATGATTTATTATGTAGAAAAATGAAAAAAATATATTAAGCAAAAATTTCTAAAAATGGTCAATTTATCCACAAAATTTTTGAAATTTTTTACAAGCTCTCAAATCAAAGGAAAAGTTAAAATATTGCAGCAAAATACACCAAACAACTTAAAAATCCAAATAACTCCCCCACCCCACACTAGAAAATGAGCATTGTCCTCAATGCAAAAATAAAAGCATAAAAAATGGGAAAAAGAAAGTTTCTCTGGATTTGATTCACGTTTGGAGCAATATCTGCTATAAATATCCCTTGTCGCAAATGAAAGCTGGAGAAAACACTAAACAAAACAAAACAAAACAAAACAAATAAATAATTCTCTTGAGACAATAAGAAAAACAAGAACATTGTAGAAAAGAATCCTACAATAATCAAGAAAAACTTATTCCCTTAAGGGAATACATAACAAAAATAAACGAAAACACCATTACGAAAATAGCAACCTAAGCAATACGAAACAAACTAACTAAAATGAAACCTAACCATATAAAATGAATAATAAAATAACTACACAGATTGTCTAGGAAATCAACTGCTATGAATATCCAACAAAGAAAACGGCCCAACATATAGGGCATAAAAACTCAAGGCGCATAGGGCCCCAAATCCTATAAAACAGGAGGAAAAGGCGGAAATGTTGAAGGGTCCTCTCTTCGCTTTCTGGCCATCTGACGAGCCTCCATGGTCTGCTGCCACGTAAACTGATATTGCATAAACGTATCAAAACGTTGGCCCATCCGCTGTTGTTCTACAAAGATTTGATGTAAAAGCTCCTCCTGCGATTGCTGTGGAGCAGGTACCGCCTCAGCATCTGAATCATCAACTTCCTCTATGTGTGACGTAGAAGCTTGGGACTGAGTGCATTTAACCGGAGCTCGTATACACTCCATTGCAATTATCTTTCCTGGCTTCAATTTTTCTTCAGAAGGCTCAATCACCACACACTGCATTCCGAACATAGAGTCATAATCAATGGGGAAACCATAATCCAGATTGCCTACTGGTAGCGGAGTAGCAAATTTGTTGATGTATGAGCTGACCGACATCTATGGCTTTCCTGGTAGCAATATTATACAACAATTTGGCCATTTCAGAGTGATATGGGTGAGATGGTTTATCGGTAGAAGGCTGCCACAAAGGAATTTAAACCAGACAAACCATGCTGGCTGCCAAGCCGTCATGCCATCTGCCGTAAAAGTCTAGTCCACATCTCCGTCACAAAGAACGCTTGTGATCTATTGAAACTCTAAGTTGGCATTACGGGTGTTGGGCCATTCATCATTACGAACACGAGTGACCTTCAAAACCTTGTTAATTTCATTGGCAGAGACATCCACTTCTTTTCCTCGTACATATATCCTGATGGAGCTATAATGATCAAAATTAGAATAAAACTCACGCACCACCGGAAGAACGGCATCTATGGGGGTTGAAGTGAATAGCTCCCATCCTGCTTATATTGCACGATTGCAAATGGCTAACTTGATTTCTGGCAACCCTGCCAATGGCACTTGTATGCCCATTTCCTTAATTGCAGCCCGTTTTAAGATATCATTGTCATATTTCTGTTTGGCTGTCGCAGTTAAAAACCGTAACCTGACACAAACTCTTGGTTGGGGAGCCCCGGATGATGAGGATTCCTCGGTACCCTTGCCTGTGGCTATTTTCTTTGTTGTTCTACCCATTCCTATAAAACATAAACATGCATCATGACCCCCAAACAAAACAATTACAGCACCCCGCACTTAAATAAAAGGCCATTCTCCCAAACCATAAGCCTTAGCTAATATGAAAATCCAAGCAAAATAATGCCTAAAACTAAGGCTTATATACAATGCAAGAACATTCCTATGCATGAAAACTAATTAGAAAAAATTCACATGGTATAATCAATGGCCTGGGAATTAAATTCGTGCATCAATGCCTTGTGTTTGAACATTTTTATTCGTTGAAACATTTTATTGATATACCTGTCAGACACATGGCATGCATAAAGAAATAGGAACTTTTTGGGTATATTATGAACATGCAATCCATCCTCAATCAATAATCACTCCAAATTTACGTTTGAAACTCAATCCATATGAGATTTCATCAATCAAAGCATAAAAAGACTCAACATATTCCTGAAAATCAATTGAAACCCATAAGGAAAATTTTGTAGAAAAAGAGAGAAATCCATACCTTGATTTGATTTTTCTTGAAAGAAGAAGAAATCTGGGTGTAAAATTAATAAAATTGGGGTGAGTTTTGGAAAACTTGAAGTGGGGGATTTGAGGGTTTGAGAGGAAGTTGAAAGAGAAGAGGAATGTGAAGAAATAATAGGACTTGGAACGATGAAGTTACTGTATTCCCGTCGCGCGCACATGCGCGAAAGGGCATGTGCGCGCGTGGTAGAAGCTAGAATGTAAGGGGCCTTAACGCACATGAGCTGAGCTTTTAGCGCGCATGTGCGCTAAAGGCAGAACAAAAATTAATTTTTTTTTTCAAATCATAAACATTCCTAAATCACCCTCATAACACATAAACCCCTCAAAGATCTAATTTATCATTTTAACCTCTTAATGCAATCGATTTTCCAATGAACTACGAAATTAAAATATGTTGTCCTTTAAAACTAAAATAAGCAAAAATAAAGTTGCAAAAATTAAATAACAGAATAAAATTGAAATTGACATGGGTTGACTCCCATGCAGCACCTTTGTTTACTGTCGTTGGCTCGACGTAATACTCTTTCACCAATCAATCAAGTAACTCCCTTGTGGAGGAGTCCAAGAATCTTCCGCTTCACTATTTTCACAAATGAGGGATTCAATCTCCTTTGCTCTTTCAGAACCCGAACAAGTTGCTCTTCTTGTGAGTTGCTAAGTTGACTTGAGATTATCACCCTCTCCTTATCCTTCAAAAATATGTATTTTAGGTGAACAGGAAGGCGATTATAATCTGGAATTGTTCCCTACACAACAGATAACTTCAATTTCTCGTTAGAAAGTGACGATCTATTAAAACATTAGAACCTCCGTTACTTATTTTCTGAAATAAGTCCTTATTCTTTTTCTCGAGGTGTTCTTCATGGTTTGTCCACCTCTTGATTATTGGTATGTTCATGAATTTCTTGTATTGGAGGCTTACACACATCGATTACAGAAACTAATTTAGTTTGGTCAGATGGTTCAACGTCACCATAAATGCTAAAGTTAACACTTTTATCTCTAAATTCCATACAAAGAGTGCCTTTCTGAACATCTATCTTTGCTTGGAAAGTAGCTAAAAATGGTCTTCCTAACAAAATAGGAGCATTGGAATCACCTTGTTCCATTTCTAACACCTAAAAATCAGCAGGAAAAACCAAACTACCAACTTGAACTAATATATCCTCTACGATTCCCTTTAGATAGGCCAAAGATCTATCAGCCAACTGAATTACTATACAAGTTTTATTCAATGGTCCAATTTTTAATGCATCATAGATAGAATATGGCATTACATTAATAGATGCACCTAAATTCAGGCATGGCTTTTTCTAAGTATGTATTTCCTATCTTATACGGAACAGAGAACATACTCGGGTCCTTGCGCTTTTCAAGTAGGAATTTTTGAATAATAGACGATACACTCCTCCCAATCTCTATCTTTCTAACTTTCTTCTCCTTTTGCTTTCGTTTGTGGGTACACAATTCTTTCAAAATCTTAGCATAACGAGATATTTATTTAATAGAGTCTAATAAAAGAATATTTACCTCGCACTTACGAAAAGTCTCATATAGCTCTTTGTCGGGATTCTCTTTCGAAAACTCTTTCAATGCCTCGGGAAATGCGGGTTCGGGCTTATCTTCAGGCCATACAGGAATAGCTTCATCTCCATTGCTGGTGCTTTTCTTCTTGCATGGTTCAACCTCTTTTTCGACTGTGATCTTCTTCTTTTCAGCCTCAATATGTTCAGGAACTAATTTCCGCTGCACATCAACCTCTTTACCACTCCTCAATGTAATTGCACTCACATTCTCCTTAGGGCGGGTCAAGTTTAGTTTGAGACGGCAACTTTCCGGAGCTCTGTGCTTCCAACCTGCTAATTACGGTAGCCAATTGACCCATTTGATGCTGCAACTGCTGAATAATGGCCTTTGTATCCTGCTGGAATTGAATCGTATTTTCAGTTAAAATATCCAGCCATTCCTCTAAAGACTTATCGGACTGATTATTCATATTTGCTTGTTGTTTTTGAGAAAATGGTAGCCTATATGGTCAAATTTTCTATTGATTTTGTTGAGGCTGATTTTGGGTTGGGTTCCCATATCTCAAGTTAGGATGATACCTCCATCCAGGATTGTACGTGTTCGAGTAGAGATCATAACTTTGTCGTGGCTGCCCTGGGAATCCTTCGGCTGTATTTACATGCTCTTGACTTTGATCTTATAATGTGGGATACGTATCTATTGAGTGTCCCTCATTTGAGCAGATACCACATTATTGTGCAGTTGGTGCGATACCTGAAGCCAACTGTCGAACAAAAGAAGTCAAACTTGCCATTAGGATGTTGTTCTAATGATGAAACATTTACCTCATTTACACGTTTGAGAGGTTGATCACGTCATGTCCCAAACTTTTGAGAACGCGCGGCCATATTCGATATAAGTTCACGGGCAGCGTCTATGGTCAAATTGTCTAACGCCCCTTCACTTGCGGCGTCGACCATGTTCCTTTCATTAGGAAATAACCCTTCATAAAATATTGTAAGGAGTCACTTATCTGATGATGCGAATAGCTTGCACACAATTTCTTTAAGCGTTCCCAATACTAATACAAGGATTCTTCATTGAACTGCCTTATTCCACAAATTTCTTTGCAAATATTTGCAGTTCGAGAAGCTAGAAAGTATTTAGCCAAGAATAGTCTATTCATTTGTTCCCAAGTTGTGAAACTACCCGAAGGTAAATCGAATATCCAATCATATGCTTCATCCTTGAGTGAGAATAGGAATGCTTTCAACTTGATATACTCCTCTGACACCCGGTAGGTCTCATACTTGTGCAAACCAAAACATGGAACACCTTAAGATGCTTGTTCGGATTTTCACCTGGTAATCCATGAAAATAAGGTAATAAATGGATTAGCCCAGATTTTAATTCAAATGTAACATTAACATCTAATTCTGGATAAGTAATGCATAAGGGTTGTTGGTTCAGAGTGGGCGCGGATAATTCTCTCAATTAATCCGTTGCGCCATGTTCATAGCTTGCTGTTGATCTTCCTGTTGTTCCTGATCACCAGCAAAGATATAGTTGAACAATTGTTCTTCCCCTAACTGTCGTTCTCTCATCTCTTTTTCCATTTTGCGTAATTTTCTCCGTATTTTCGGATCAAATTGGAATTCAACTTGTCCAGCAGATCGCGTTACTGGCATACACAATTAGTGAAAGAATAATAATAAAAAGAAAGAAAAAAAAACAGAGATAACTAACACAAAAATAATTCAAACCGTTCCCCGACAATGGCACCAAAATTTTGGTGGTGAAAAATGATGTTGTCAAGTTGTAATGCTGTCGTAGGCACCGTCAAAATTAACAACTCTCAATATGTAGTAGTGATGAGTACAAGTCGTCCCACAGAGAACGGAGCTAAATGGAAAAGGGGGGTTTCGAAAGCTTTTAAACTAAAAGTAAAACAAGAAAATAATTGAAGAAAATTAAATTAAGAAAAGTCTTGATTTTTGTCATATCCACCATGGCAATTTCACTAGTCGATCCTTGACACACAAGATAATTCAATTTTATATCAAGCACTAATTGAAGAATTAACCCGAATGAATACCAATTCAAAGTTGATTCTTATTTCTTTCTAAAGTTGGTTAATTTTCAACACGCGATCCAATTAACCCTAACAATTAATTTAATCCAGATACGCGCCAAAGATTAATTAATAGAAGCTTTAAGATCAACAAGAATAATTAGACTAATTAAACATAAACACACGTAGTTATGTCAATTAGATGATTAATTTTCCTAAATTCAAAAATACTAATCCTGTAATTATCAAATTCAGTTGCTTCACAAATTGAAGTGATTTAAGCACACGTGGTTAAAACAGTCTAACTATAGATTAATTTCAATAACTTAGTATTCTACAGCAATAATAAGTTAAAAAGAACAATCATAAATTTAATTACAGAAAAATAATCAATACTTGAGATATAATTGAATAATTCAAGCACAAGAAGTCTCACAACTTTATAGAATTGACCATGGCTTCAAATCCCTCTACCAAGAAAAGGGTTTAGGCACAAAGTTCCATGAAAGAATCAAAAAGAATTTCTTACTGCTAAAAACCCTAACCAAAAGAAAATAAAAGTATCGATCTCTTTTTCTCACCCTACCTGGGGTATTTATAATGAATATTTAGGGTTACAATTAATGCCTACAGATAAGAACGTGAAATCAAGTGAAAAAAGAGTCCGATCGGGCGAAGAATCGTGCCAAGAATCCAACTTACGCCACCCTGCTGCCTTCAGCGCACATGCGCTGGGGTCTTCGCATGCAGGTTCTAGCCGGTTTCGTCCTCCGAACACATACAGATAACGTAGGGACCCTAGCACGTAGCTTCTGGAACTCTACTTCTGGATGCAGCGCACATGCGCTGCACAGCTCCGGCGCATGTGCGCTGGCTTCCTCAACTGTGCCCAACCTTCGGCTTCAATTTTCACCATGATGCTTGCGTAATTTGAGAAAGTGTAAAACACAAATGTTGTAGCTCTTTTCCTTAGCTTTACAATTCATCTTAAATCACTTCAATCGGAGCTTGGATAAGAAATTTATGCTTGAAATATGAAATAGTGTCTATAATGGCTTCATGCTCATGCATGTTCCGCCCTTAGCATTTTCTTTCATCTTGTCCATCTCTTTCTGCTCTTTTTTCACTTTAACCCTACAAAAACTAAGAATAACTAAATTAAGCTCAATAACAACTCAAATCTTTCTTACAACACATAAAAACATGGTAATTGACATATAAAATATAGTACAATTATGAACTTATCAGTATCTTTGGAGAATAGATACGAACATCGACTATTTTAGTATTTGTTACTCAATGCCATTGTGCTTATTGAATTGTGTTTAGAATATAGTTAGTAGTAATATGTATGTCTCTTTAAGATGTTTTTGGCTCTGTATACTTCATCTTTGTTTTTTTCTTTTAGCACAAAATTTAATAAATGAAGAAACAGTAACGTGCATTTTTATTTCAACATTAAGCTTAGGGTTAAATTTACTTTGGACCCTAAACTATCACCATTTACTATATTGTACCCCAAACTAATTTTTGATCGCTTTACCCCTAAAGTTTTATTTCTTGACACTTTATCTCAAATTATTACAGAAGTTATAAAAGTAATGGAATATTCACGAATTATATACACGTATGTTTAGTGTATGTTATGGTATTCAACATAACTTTTTTTTTTATTACGACTCTTGAAAATACACTAACAGCTGGCGCATAGAACTCACGAATATTTTGTTAATTTTATAGCTTTTGTCAAACTTTGGAGTGAAGTGTCATGAAAAAAGAAGTTTAGGAGGCAAAGTGATCAAAAAATTAGTTCAGGGTATAATATGGTAAATAGTGACAACTTTAGGGGGTCAAAGTGAATTTAACCCTTAAATTTAAAGGAGTTAATTATCACTATTACCTCTTACGTTTGAATAAAGAAATTTGCTTGATTTTACGGCTTCTAATTTTGACGCAATGCATACTTTTATTTTCTTATATCGCGAACCTGACAGCTATTCATTTGTTTTATATAAGTTAATAAATTGAAGGGTGCAAAATGCAGTTAACCATAAACTTTGAAAACTTCACATTAATTCGAGATGAGCAAGGGCCTTCGTGTCATTATATAGATTCTATTCCATTTACGATGCATATAAATAATCTCGTCAAATGTTGAAAAATAAATAAGTATCACATTCTAACTCGTGTTGTCAAAAAAATACTATATGTTGTAGTTATTTAAACCAAAGTAATGTTTTAATTGGTTTCAATTAGAGTTATTAGTTGACTTGGTTTTTAAGTAACCGAGTTGGATATTGATTTAGATTCTACAAAAATTGTTTCCGTAATTTAATTGAATTGTGTTTTCCTTATTCAAGTTAGTTTAGGAAACTATTAGTTTTGATTATATAAATATGTACCACTGGAATATCATATGCGTGTGTGAAAAGAATCGAAAAAAAAAAAAAAAAAAAAAAGGTCAAATTGCCTCCCATAAGGCTTTTAAGCCACAAAATAGTTTCTTTGTTGTTTTGTTCCTGTTTTTTTTGAGATCGACAGACCTCATTGCCTTGTTATCTTTATTGCTGCGATTTCACCCTGTTTCAAAAAACAAACAGTAAAGCCAATCAATTTTTGTTTTGAGTCTTCCGCGAATCGATAAATGTATTTATTGATTGTGGGCCTTTCAAATTGGCGTCAGAGCAAAGTTTGTTTGAGAAATTATGACAGAAAATAATAATAATAATGTCATCTGTGTAGTTTCAAAACTCACAGAAAAAAAATTACAATTTTTGAATAACTCAGATGAAAATCCATCTTCAGGCACATACCCTTTATATAGGTATATTCTTCAAGAAATTGAAGAAAACACCAACGTCAATATAAAGAAAAGAGCGAGTTTGGCGTTGTGTTAAATTCATCAGGCCGTTGATGTGTCAATTTTTGGCAAAATTGCAAATGTCAAAACTGCAAAACATACATGGAATATTTTAGAGACATACCATGGAGTTGACCGGGTCCAGCAAAATAATTTGTTAATATTGAAGAGAAAATTTGAGCTTATCACCATGGAAAAATCGAAAATGATTGAATCTTATTTTTCCAGGGTAATAAACATCAAGAATGAGATGATTTTAAATAGCCATGATCTCAGTGATGAGGTGTTTGTTGACGAAATTCTTAATACACTACCCATGAAATTTGGTCATGTCGTAGCAGTGATTCAAGAGACAAAAGATTTGTCAAATTTGAACCTTGAAGATTTGCAAGGTTCGTTAATTCTTCACGAATAAAGAATTAACGGAAAATTGGATGATGGTATTGAAAAGGAGACCAGTTGAAAATGCGTTACAAGTGTAGACAAACAAGGCAAAAAAGAAGGGTGAAAATTCAAACCAATGGAATCAAAATTTTCGAGGACGTGGAAGAGATCGTGAAGGCAGAGGTAATTAGAGGATGTGGTAGAAGTAATTTTTATTATCAACAAAGAGATAATAATCATGGTCCAAATAATGAGCAAAATTATAATATTGACAAACGTAAAATTCAGTACCATAATTATCAGAAATTTGGTCATTATAAACTTGAATGTTGGTAAAATAAATCTAATAATAGAGATGTGCATGTTAAAGCGGTTGAAAATAATGATGAAAAAGATGAGGCAATTTTGTTTTCCATTTTTGGATCTAAGAAAAATAAAAAGAATAATTGGTTTATTGATTCTGGGTGTAGTAGTCATATGTCTGAAAATAAGGATATATTTTTGAAATTGGATGAATCTTTTAGCTCTTATATTAAATTTGGAAATAATGAAAAGGTGTCTGTTCTTGGTAAAGGAAAAATTGGTATTACTTTGAAGAATGGATCTGTTAATTTTATATCTCATGTGTATTATGTGCCAAGTCTTTGTCATAATTTATTGAGTTTGGGACAACTTTCTAAAAAAGGGTATGATTTACATTTCAAATATGGTGTTGGTACTATTAGTGATGAAAAGTAAATATGAATCACAGTCGTTTATGGCCTATTTGTCTAAATTATAGCGATTTACCTTGCTTTAGTTCCTTGAATTTTGATGATACTTGGTTGTGTCACATGTGTTTTAGTCATTTGAATTTTGATATTCTTACTAGGAAAAAGATGGTTTATAGTTTGCCTACTATTCATTTTTCAAACAAGCACTATAAGTCCTGTATTTTGAGAAAGTAACATAGAAATTCTTTTCCTAAAAGCAAGGTTTAGAGGGCTAAGAAACCTTTGGAACTAATTCATTAAAATTTGTGCTCAATTAAGATTTCTTCAAATAGTGGTAGCAGATATTTTGTTACTTTTATTAATGATTTTAGTTGGAAAACTTGGGTTTATTTTTGAATAATAAATTTGATGCATATAACGTTTTCAAAAGTTTTAAAGTGTATGTGAAAAAGTAAAGTGGGTACTTAATTAGAAGTTTGAAAACAGATAGAGGCTTGGAATTACTGTCTGTGATAATTTTTTGGAGAAACATGGCATTAGACACCAAATGATTGCTAGATACACTTTTCAGCAAAATGGTGTGGTTAAGAGAAAAAATAAAATTGCGATGGATATGGTGAGATCCATGACGCATGCTAAAAATATGCCTAAAGGATTTTGGCAGAAGTTGTTTCTTGTACAGTTTATGTGTCTAACAGGTGTCCTACACGGTGTAATAATGGGAAGACACCGCAATAGGTATGGACTAGTAAGAAACCAAATATTTCTCATTTAAAGGTATTTGGTTATCTTGTTTTTGCTCATGTTCCAGATGTAATAAGAAAAAGTAAGATGACAAAGTAGAAAAATGTGTGTTTGTTGGCTATGCGTCATGAGATAAAGGGATACAAGTTATTCAATCCGAACATTGGGAAATGATCAATAGTAAGGATGTCACTTTTGATGAACAAGGTTCTTGGGATTAGTCTAAGAAAAAGTCAGATTTTTCACCAACACTTTTTTTAATGCCAATAGTTATGGAGGAAGAGAGTAATGAACAGCCATTTAGTTTACAACCTACTCTTGGAGAGTCATCTAGTCGCCCACAAAGACAACGACACTTGCCAGCCCGTTTGCAAGACTATGTTGTTAACAATAACAATGATTTATCTGATGAGAATATTGTAAATTTTGGTTTGTTTTCGGATTGCAATCTAGTTTCTTTTGAGGAGGCTGTCCAAAATGATCATTGGAGTCAAGTAATGGATAATGAAATTCAATCCATTAAGAAGAATAACACATGGGAGTTAACAAATCTACCAGATGAAAAGAAGGCAATTGGAGTTAAATGGGTGTACAAGCCAACTGGAGAGGTGGATTACTTCAAAGCGTCACGCATGTTTAGATTGGTAGTCAAAGGATATAAACAAAAGGCAAGTGTTGACTACTTTGAATTCTTTGCACCTATTGCAAGACTTGACTCTATTAGGATGATTATTTCTCTAACTGCAAATAATTCTTGAAAAAATTCATCAAATGGATGTGAAATCTGCCTTTCTAAATGGTGTCCTTGAAAAGGAGATGTATGTCTAGCATCCAGCAAGTTACATTAAAAAAGGCCAAGAAAATAAAGTTTACAAATTGAGGAAGGCATTTTATGGTTTGAAGCAAGTTCCTCAAGTGTTGTATACTCGTATTGATTCTTATTTTATTGTGCATGATTTTGTTAGATGTCCATATGAGCATACGTTGTATATTAAATTTAATCCTGGTGGTGATATTCTTATTGTATGCTTATATGTAGATGATCTAATTTTTATTGGCAATAATCCCAAGTTGATTTGTGAGTTTATGAAGGTTATGATTAGTCATTTTAAGATGACAGATTTGGGATTAATATCACATTAATTCTTGGCATTGAGGTTACTCAAACAAATTGTGGAATATTCATTTCATAAAATAAGTATAGCGGTGATATTTTAAAGAGATTCAAGATGGACACTGCTAAGCCAATTGTGACTCCTGTTGAATAAAAGTTGAAATTAACAAAGATGGGACTAGTGAGTTCGTGAATGCAACAAATTTTAGAAGATTGGTTGGAAGTTTAAGATACTTGACTTCTACCCGACATTACTTTTGGTACTGGTTTAATTAGTAGATTTATGGAATCTCCGCGTCAATCATATTTGCAAACAGTCAAGAGGATTTTTTGATTCGTTAAAGGTACAAAATCTAATGGTATCTTTTATTCATGTTCTAATAATTCTAGAATTGTTAGATATACAAACAATGATTGGGCTAGTAACATGATGCAAAGAAAAAGTACTTCCGGGTAAGCATTTCACTTGAGAAGTGGTGTGTTTTCTTGGTCATTCAAGAAGCAACAAGTTGTGACATTGTCCACAACTGAAGCTAGCCAAATACATGGCGGCTAGTGCTACACAAGCACTATGATTGAGAAGGATGCTTGAGTTTTTGCAACACAAGTAAAATGGACCTACCAAAATCTTTTGTGATAGCAATTCCCCAATTAAATTGTCAAAAAATGTGGTGTTTCCTGGACAGAACAAGCACATTGATATCAAGTATCACTTCATTCGAGAGTTGGTTCGAAACAAAGAAATTTCATTGATTATTGTAAGATTAAGAATTAAGTGGCGGACATTTTCACAAAAACATTGAAGGTGGAGTCGTTCACGAAACTAAAGAAGATGTTTGGAATGGTCAAGATTGAAAATTTTGATTTAAAAAAGGCAATGTAGTTATTTAAACCAAAGCAATGTTTTAATTAGTTCAATTAGAGTTAATAGTTGACTTGACTTCTAAGTAACCAAGTTTGATATTGATTTGGATTCTACAAAAATTGTTTCTGTAGTTTAATTGAATTAAATTTTCCTTTTTCAGGTTAATTTAGGAACTACTATTTGTTTTGGTTATATAAATATGCACCACTGGAATGTCATATGCGAGTGTGAAAAGAATTAAAAAAAAAAGGTTCAAATTGCCTCCCATAAGGCTTTTAAGCCGCAAAATAGTTTCTTTGTTGCTTTGTTCCTGTTTTTTCTGAGATCAACAGGCCTCACGGCCTTGCTATCTTTATTGCTGCGATTTCGTCTTGTTTCACAAAACAAACAGTAAGCCTCTCAATTTTTTTTTTGAGTCTTCGGCAAATCGATAAATTTATTTATTCATTGGGGCCATTCATATGTGAATAAACATTCAAATATATTTTGGAAGAGAGCCCATTCAGGCTAGACCTAGAATGACTTTTACATTCCCTTCTCTTAAAAAGGGGATTTATAGATATTATTACTCCCTTTAACTTTTTTTAGTTATGTGAGAAAATGAAGATGTTCATATCTTTCATTCTAATTACGATTTCCTATCTTCTAGTATTGATTAAGTTGTGACCGCAACGACCTATATAATATGGAGGTTGATTTTGTGCTTACAATAGTTTGAAAGTTCAGGTAAAATATCATTGACAAGCATCAAGTGGCAATACAAATAATTTAAAATTTCAAGGAAAGTAACAATATACTTCAATAAATTTCATTAAACCAGTATACACAAATTGAAATAATAATTACTGGATATACTTTAAAAAGAAAAAAAGAAAGGAGTAACTAGATATTTTAAAACTTTGACCATCGACATTTATTGCAATAAACGAATACACCTAATGAAGTAACTGGTATTTTACGACTTTGATTATTGACATTTATAGCATTGTATGGAGCCCATGGTTTCTAAGTATGTATTCAGCATGTGCCTGATAAAACTATATTCTACTACTATTACTTGGTTGTTGCTTTTATTAAAAGTATTTTCAACTGTGTTTGCTTTAAAAATCATAAATGCAACATTAACTATTTACCAAAAACAAAAGGCTCTGGCATTAGATCTTCAGAAGATAGTACTACGACATCTACTCAATTAACAGAAAGCAGAACCACCACTAAGTTACTTAGTCATCAATCAACATAGAATGTCTACTCCTCATCAAATACATATATCACCAAACAGTTTGGCAAAATACAAATTTCAAAGCACAAGTGAATTATAAAATCGTCCTTTTATGAAGCTGTTGCACTCTTGATTATTAGTTAAACCAACTTTTGTATGTTACTTAAAAGTGTACTTAGCTAACTAATGGTATCTGGACAATAACTTTTAGGTAAATTAGAATGTCTAATTCCCATCAGAATTGCTTTGATACAAACATCCCTTCTAGTTATTTGAGGAATTGTTAGCCAAGTCTATGTGATGTATTATTTATTACTCCCTCACTAATAAAATAATTGTCACATTTAGTTGGTACATACAAATTAAAAAAGTTATTCAATTGTATTAATTTTACCTAAAAAAAAAAGTTCAAAGTGACTAAAATACCATTTTACATTAATATTCAAATTACATAATCTTCCTTTCATTAATATATAACACTAAGGATAAAAGTTAAAAAATGTCATTTAATACCTCCTTTCATGACACGATAAATTTTTGAAATAAAACAAATTGTCTAAAATGACAATTATCATGAACAGATGAGTAATTAACTTGAAGAAAATACATGAAGTTTCAAGTACATATTGGCTAAAGTAACTATTATTTTGAGTGGATGATCCATAAAATTGCTTTTATTCTTGTCTATTCATACTAGAAAATTTTTATTTTACTAGAAGTAACAGTTAAATATGTTTAATAGTTGTTCTTAAATCAATAACAATCCTCCATTTGGAGTAGATTACCCATAAAATTCCTAATTCTTGAGTTCCCGAAAGCGAAATATCGATCCCTTCAAATTAATGTGGCATCTTTTTGCCATGGACAAAGATCCTCTCTATTTAGGGGTAAATGGTCTTCTAAATGAGTAACACATCTCTAAATGCATAATTAAAGGTAAGATATTAGCCAAATTATCATTTCTATAAATTTTTAATGACAAAATTAAGTAGTTTTCATTTTCTTCTCTTTGATAATTAATTAAATTTAAAAATCTTTGTCATTTAAGAAAATTAATCAAATTATTTTATTAAAATTCATACTATTTATTTAAAAAATATACGTAATTGATTTCTTGCAATAAATCAAAATTTATATAAAAAATTTTAGCAAGTCATTAAATTTGAGTAACATAATATTATAATTTCATTACATTTTTTTAAGTATATATTTTTTTTATACTTAAAATTAAATTTATTATGTAAATAAAATAATAATTAAAACTATATATTTTTGAGTATTCAAAATAATAAAATAGTGATACAGATAAATCTAACCCTTAATTTAATCAAATAATAAGACGTCACCCTCGTGTAGAAGAGTAAATAAAAGAAATGGAGCAGATGCTTGTCCTTTTGCCATTAATAGCTGTGCCCCTATGGTACAACAGAAATATCATGGATCGAAGTCAGTATTCTTTCATTTAAACTGACGGTGATATTTGCTGGTGTGGTGTTGTAAATTACATCGTGAGTTGAGCCGCGCAATAAATCTATTTACGTACGTATAGAAAGCCGTTGAGAAACTCATAAATGATTCCAGTAACATTGCATAAGTTTTTCTGTTCCTATGTGATTGAGCGGGCATACATCTGTAGGGAATTTTAATTACCTCTTGATCAAACTTTTTACATGGCCTATAAATATGTAGGGAATTTTAATTACCTATTAAACAAACCTTTTACGCCTATATACCTCTATTTTGGATAAAAAATTATTAATTATTATTCTACAAATAATATTTTATAATAATTACTCAAACACATTTTTTTAATCACCTTTTATCTCACACTAGTCCTATTGACACATTTAATGTGTGCGCAAAATTGTATCAAAATTTTATAAAAAAAATATATCAAAAAACTAAAATACCAATTAAATTAGGGAGGTGTGTGCAATTTTGGGGTGAATTGAAGAAAGTTATTTAAGCCAACTCATATTAAGTGATCAGATTGGCCATCAAACACTTCGTTTAGATGTGAGGTTGGAAGTTCGAATCCCCTTGTATTCTTAGAATAGAGATTAGGTTTGGTGTCCCTTAATTCAGTTGGGCCTCCCTTTCTCTTAGATTTAAAAGATAGATTTAAAAAGATAGGAGTAGGTTAGATTGTTGCCATTTAAAAAAAAAATGAAGTTATTTAGAGGGGAGTGGAAAGTTACAAAATCACACCAAAATCGCCTGTAAAATTACACAAAAAGTGTTCTTGCATTATTAAAACAGTAATATATCACATCTCAAAAATTTCTACAGTAATTAATCCAAATAATATTCAGAATAATATTTTAAAAGTCTCAGTCGCATTATTTTCAAATGGAGACTATTAGCTAATAGAATTGCACTTTCACTGGTTGAGGATATAGTGCCCCATGTTCAAACCCAATTCAGTTCAAATAAATTTGAAATCAAATGGGTTTGGTTATCAAGTTTTGAATTATTTGGATTGTATTAGGCTTTATTTTTAAAAATTTCTAACCCAAACCAATAACCCAATAAAATTCACTCTTATTCTCTCCTTTTTTCCATTCTTGTCCTAATTATCTCATATAATTTATAATTTTTTTTCTTTTCTTTCTTGAAATACATCTTATGGATCATATTGTATGTTTTTTTTCTTTTTTATTCTTGACCTAACCATTTTATTTTTGACCCTTAATAGATGGTATTACAATCATTTTTGACATGTAACATGTTCAATGTTTAATCTCAGTCGCATTATTTTGAAATGGAGACTTTTGGCAAATAAAATTGTGACCCATCCGTACTTTGTGTGATAAGATCTTGAGAGTAGAGGTGTTCAATCTAACTCAATTTGAAAAGTCAATCCAATTCAAATGAATTTAGAATTAAATAGGTTGAATTATCGGGTTATTTGGGTTGATTACCTAAGTTTTGTTGGGTTGGGTTAGATTTTATTTTTTAAAACCCAATCCAATAATCCAATAACACAATAAAATTCACTTATATTCTTTTTTTTTAGTTATTTGTTTTTCATTCTTGTCTAATTATTTCATGTAACTTATAATTTTTTTTCCTTTCATTCTTGAAATAACATCTTATTGATCATATTGTATATTTTTTCTTTTTATCTATGACCTAACCATTTTATTTTTGACCAAATATATTTTTTAATGGATGATATTGAATTTATAAAAAAAATTTATTAATTTGAATTTTTAATCCAAATAACCCAAAATTTCGAATAACCTATCCGACTAATACTTAGGTTGGATTTACTTGAAATGCTATATTAATTGGTTTGAGTTAATTTTTTTTGATTCAAAAATTTGAAAATTCAAATCTAAAAACTCACCAAACTAAAAGCCCAATCCATGAATACCCTTATTTGGGAGTAGTATGTTAACATTTATTATTACTTTCCATTAGTGTCTCCATAAAAATTAAACATATTCTTTTTCATGATAAAATATTAAGAGAGCTTTTATGGGGAATTCTTAAGAGGACCGACTTAATGGTAGATATTATGAATTTATTGGTCCAAATTCACACATATTAGCATCAATAGCTTTATTTTAACATAGTAAAGTGAGATGGATAAATTTAGATCAAGGACGGCATCTAAGAAATTCTCGCTGCTCATAATGTTATTATTATTATTATTATTATTATTATTATTATTATTATTATTATTTAATATATAGCTTAAACAGGTAAGAGCGGTCTAGAGAGAAGTATGGCATAGTGGCAAATAAGAGATTGTCAAGTGGGAGCAATGATGTACTACTTGGAATGGTATTATATTTATTAAAGTCGAAATCATATGTATTTTTATTTTTGGGCTAGGTTTGAAATTGGGGCTAGACCCCTCTTAAATAATTTAAGAGAACATTTTTTCAATACATCTTATAAAAAATATAATTCAAAAATATTTTTAAAAGTCATATCCATTATTTATTTCTTTATTGAATTTCAATCCCTTGGATTTATAAATTTTTGTTACTCATTTTACCTTTGATCATTTCCTTGTTTATATCGAATGTTTACCATCAGAAAATTGATATGTTCGTTCAAGAACATTAATATAATTATTTAAATAAGTAGTTATAAACCACGGAACAAAAGGAATTATTTTGTTATGTAAAGCAGTAAATTCATAAAATTCTTTTGAAATATTATCAAGGTCTTCAGTTATCGTTAAATAGTAAAATCATCGCATTCACGATTTATCGCAAATATCGCATAAACAGTAAATTATCAGAAACAGCATTTCATCGCGGATTTCAAAATCCTATCGCATTTATTTTTTTGACGTCGCCTATAAATATCCTCAATTGTAGCCGGGATAAGAAAAAGAGCCAAGAGCCAAGTTTTGTTTCTTCTTTCTTCGCTACTTCTCTCCATCTCTACTACTTTTTGTAATTACTTTTGTTTAATAAAGAAGAAGACTCGAGATTCCTCTTTCGAGGTACCTTTTCTTTCCTTTAATTTATTTAGTCTCGACATAATATGTCGCTAATTATCATATGTTGATGGTTATCTTATCTTAAGTATTTGAACTATGTTTAACTATTTTGAATTTCTTTCTTTCAAAACTTTTAATAACCATTTATTTGGTTCGTTCTTAAAATTTTCAGTCATAATGTTATTTAATTTATTTTGTTGGCCTTGAAAGTACGCTTGAGAAAGGCGTTTAGGAAGAATCGGCAACATAGCAAAATAAATTAGTGTATAGGTTCCGGCTTTTAGTGAAAATGGTATCACTAAAAGCCGGAACCTAGCCTTAACACGAAGCCCAAGACCGTATTGGAATCCCGTATTGGCTTATCACCGTATTGGAATCCCGTATTGGCTTGCAAATCGTATTAAAACTAAGTCCAGAATTTAGATCAAAGGCGGTTAGCCCAAGACCGGCCGCCACACTTAACCTCAAACATTTAAACTATAAACGAGATAAGTATTTTGCTATGTTGCCGATTCTTCCCCTAAACGCCTTTCTCAACGGCTAAGCGGGTACTTTTCAAGGCCAACAAAATAAATTAAATAACATTATGACTGAAAATTTTTAAGAACCGAACCAAGATAAATGGTTATTAAAAAGTTTTGAAAGAAAGAAATTCAAAATAGTTTAAACATAGTTCAAATACTTAAGATAAGATAACCATCAACATATGATAATTAGCCTGACATATTATGTCAGGACTAAATAAATTAAAAGGGAAAGGGAAGAAGGTACCTCAGAAGAGGCTGATGAGGAATACCTCGAAGGCTGTCTTCTTATACACATCTTCACTGTGCGGATTTCAAAAATCCTACTGTACATTTAATTTTTTTTGAGAAGAGTAGACAGAAGAAAGAAGAAACTTAAAACTTGGCTCTTGGCTCTTTTTTCTTATCCTCGGCTATACAATTTAGAGATATTTATAGACATCGATATTCAAGACAGAAATGTCAAAGAAAAATTTCTGTTTTTTGTAAAATTTTTCTTTGATGCTTGACAGATGCTTTGACATTTCTGTCTTGAATTGAATATCGATGCTTGAATATCTTCATTGCTTCTTTTGCTTGAGTGTGTCTAAAACACTTTGAAGAATATCTTCAGGTCTTTCAAGTGGTTGTGATTCACCAGCTAATGAATTATTAGAGTCCATAGAACGTGATTCATTATCATCATTTTCATTATCATCAATTTGATTAAGATCAATAGAAAGATCTTGTTTAATATGTTCTTTTAATTGATCTTTAACTTGCTCCATATAAGCCGCAATAATTTCATCTTTTGTCATAGTGCCTGATTGCACTTGTAGTTTATTCCTAAATTAGGTTCGATATAAACAAGGGAAATGATCGGAGGTATAACCAAATTCGGGTTCCCATTTATAAATCCAAGGGATTGAAAATTCAATAAAGAAATAAATGGTAGCTATTTCTGTGGGTATTAGGAATATAATGGTAGCTATTTCTGTGGGTACAGAAATATTTTACTGAGAGTATAACTTCAGTTGAAGATGTGTATAAGAGACAGGTTTACCCATCAACAAGATTATGAAGAAATGGCCTGTGTCTCTTATACACATCTAGATGTGTATGGCTTATCCAGGCCATATAAGTCTGGGGACACATCTAGATGTGTATAAGAGACAGTTAATAAACCAAGTGTGCTTGTGTTTATTGGGATTATATACAAAGTTTTCATAAAGATGTGTAGAAAGATCTTGTTACCTATGAACCTATAATATAAGATGTCTCTTCGTGAGGGTAGAAATCCCCATTCATCAAGATATAATTTTCTTAAAAATAATTTTTGAGAAATTATAAATAATAGTAGTAGCCATAGGAGGCTGAAAATGCTGAATTTCACTGTTTCACTATTAGTAAGAATTTTTCATAATATGTGCGAGTCTTATATGATTCGCTGAAACATAACTTTATCACCAAATACCTTTGAAGAATTTTCCAAGGTTGATCCCGCCATTGGCAATCTTTTTCATCAAGAAGAAATATAATTTCTTTTTCTCGGTCTCTTATAATAAGACTTAGAATCGATTCGATTCATTTTCAAGAATCAAGCATAGGTATTACCTTTATGTTGTTGTAGCAAGTATTCTTGCAATTGTCCATATAATGGATGATCTTTTGGGATATTACCCAGATCAATATTGGATGTGGATGAGGATCCATATCCCGATAATCCGTATATATCTGAATTATATAATGTTTTTCCACCCCTAGATATGATGGGTTCTTCCACCTCGTCCCTATAAGGAGACCGAGAAGTTCCACGTCTCATGAAACTCGTAAAAATTCTCGAGATAAAAATCGTTAATTTTCAGATCCTTTTTTATAAAATATTTCAAAATCAAAAGGAGTTAATTGAGCTTGCCATCTAGCAAACATTTGTTTAGAAATATCATTTTTAAAATCTTTATTAAACATAAATTTTATTGAATGAGAATCAGTAATTATTATAAACTTTTGATTATATAAATCATTTTGAAATTTTAGAACACATTTAACGATTGCTAACATTTCATGAGCAATAGTAGCATATGGACCCTCAGTAAAAATTATACCATGTTTAACATTAGCTATTCCTAAATGGACAAAAATTTACATATAAATAATAATATTGTTAAACCAATTCATGATAATGAATTAGATTCTTATTAATTTTGTCCATTTAGGAATAGCTAATGTTAAACATGGTAAAATTTTTACCTTTGATTTAATATTTTTAACTAAATTAGTTAATTTATTATTCCAAGGAATTCCATTTTTCTTAAGTCTATCATATAATGGGGCTAAATCTTTAGAAAGATTTTTATAATAAGGAGAAATATAATTTAGGCTGCCTAAAAAAACGTTGAAGTTGTTTTTTATCTATAATTTCATCAGGGAATTTGGATGCAAATTCGATAGAGCCAATATGGTGTAAGCGTTCCTTTACGGTAATTTGCATCCAAATTTTGATTGAAATACTGAAATAAAGAAAGTTTTGGTTTAGATATTACTAATCCATTTTGTATAACAATCTTTTTAAATAATTCAAGATGTTTAAAATGTGATTCCAATGTTTTTGAATAAACAAGGATGTCATCTATATAAACAATAATAAAATCCATATAAGGAATAAAAATGCTCATCTCTTTACATGGATAAGGTCTGTCTCTTATACACATCTAGATGTGTATAAGAGACAGATATGATATTCCTCAAGATATTGTTCACTTTGTTATTAACATAAAAAGCAAGACAAGACCAAGGAGATTTAGAAGGTTTTATTAATCCTTTTGAAGTAAAACTTCAATTTCTTTTTACAAAATTCTAAAATTCAGAATTCATTTGACATGGTCTAGCTTTTGTAGGAATATCCTGTTCATGAAAATTATCTTCATAATGAAGAAAACGACATGCTTTTTTCTATCCCAAAAGCACTAGGATGATCAAGACAAATAGATTGTTATACCTGTCTCTTATACACATCTAGATGTGTATAAGAGACAGTGTTTTAATAAAAGGAGTTCCTAATATAATAGGAGGATTCATCAGATTTTTAACAAGTAAAAATGTCTGAGGAATGCAAATATTATCTTGACAAATATAAGCAGATGGAATTTTATAATCTATTTCTAGTTTATCACCAGAAGCAGAACGTAAAGTATGAGCTGTTTTTGTATAATATTTAGTAGGTATTAATCCTTCTTGAATACAGCAAAGATCAGCACCACTATCAATCATGGCAACTGATTCAGCTAAAAAATCATTATCAATTAAAAATTTAATTTTTATATACCATCTTTGAGATGTAATAATTTGCATAATATTTAAAAAATTATTAAATTTATTTGTTTCATCAGAATAAGTATCATTAGAAGAAATTTGAATAGGCTGAATAATTTCTTTGCCTTTATAAACCGATTTTTCAACTAAAGAAAGTCGATTATCTATAAAAACATGATTTTGTTTTATTAAACAAATTTCATTTTTTAAATTTTTAATTTCTTCATGCAAATTTGCTAAAGTAATTCCATTTTCGTTTAATTTGTTTAATTTACTAATTCTATTTTTAAGAATCTAACATTGTATATGGCATATACAATGTTAATGCAGCCAATTTTAATTTAGGAATTGAAGATGATGAAGTAGATGATGATGATGTAGAGGATGTAGATGCCCAATTTAAAATTTTTGATCTAATATCATTGTCTTCAATTTGTTTAAGTAAATCAATAATATTATCATTTGAAATCATATTTATTTGAAAACATTTATTAATGTGTATAAGAGACATCTTCAATATTCAGACAAATAATGAAATCTGAGATTTTGAAGAAAATGTCCTATAAGGATGTCTAGATGATGATGGTCTAGAACCAATACTATGTCTAGATGGAACATTTGATGTATCAAAACGAAGAACAATTTGTCCATTCGGAGTTGATATAATCTGAGGATCATGCTGTGTAATATTCAAAGCATTAGATGAAGAAGAAATGTCTTCATTTATTATCCAATGATCAGGAAATTGAATTTCATTCCATTTAATTGGTTGTCTAGTTATAATCTGAGATTTATTAAAATTAGTCTCAATTAAAATTGTTTCATCATGAGAAATATTAATCATTTTGCACTTTGGATTCAAAGTCGAAAGTAATTTAAAACAAACTCTATAACATAAACATATAAGTTCAGATCCTGGTACATAATTGTAACCATGAATTTTAACATTTAATGTTAAAGCATCAAGTATATTAACATCAGATAAAGATAATTGTAAATTAGGATAAACATTAAAATAAACTGGACCATTGGCCAAACTGGATTGTATAATACCCATTAAGGATTTTTTCCAATCAAGATTACGAGCTATCGTAAAGCGCCTAATATAATGAATGATATTTTTATTCCTTATATGGATTTTATTATTGTTTATATAGATGACATCCTTGTTTATTCAAAAACATTGGAATCACATTTTAAGACTCAAATGAATTGATTTAAAAAGATTCTTATACACATGTAGATAGTAACACAAATTAATAAATAACAGATGGTGAAATTTTTGGAATTGTCCACTTATTAAGTAGATTCATATCTTGAGGAATATCATATTCTTCTTTTAATATATTTTTATCATATGAGACAGATGATAAGGATAAGTTTTCTTCCATCTATTAATGAAAAATATATGTTATTATTATCAAATCTTAAGTTAAAAGCTCTGTCTATTTTCACTAAAAGCCGGAACCTAGCCTTAAGGTTACGAAGCCCAAGACCGTATTGGAATCCCGTATTGGCTTATCACCGTATTGAAATCTGCAAAATTGGCTTGCAAATCGTATTAAAACTAAGTCCGAGATTTAGATCAAAGGCGGTTAGCCCAAGACCGCCATTTCACTTAACCTCAAACATTTAAACTAGAGTCAAATTCTTGATTTATAAAATTATTTTTAATAATCATAATCTCCGGTTTTTGAGATTTGATAATTTACCTTTAAAATTTTCTGTCGATAAAAACTATTTAATTTATTTTGCTATGTTGCCGATTCTTCCCCTAAACGCCTTTCTCAACGGCTAAGCGGGTACTTTTCAAGGCCAACAAAATAAATTAAATAACATTATGACTGATAATTTTTAAGAACCGAACCAAGATAAATGGTTATTAAAAAGTTTTGAAAGAAAGAAATTCAAAATAGTTTAAACATAGTTCAAATACTTAAGATAAGATAATTTTTATGAATTTTAATTATATCAATATAATAAATCATTGAAGGAAATTAGATAAAAATATAATGAAGAGAATCTCAACCCTTGAAATTGGATTTGCATTATGTAGACCAATTCTGACCTTTCAATGTGGATCCAGACCCTTACAGCAGTAAGTACAATTGTAAAGGGCAAGTAGCGACCTATGTCAGGTCTCAATTGATAAGGAACCTATTTGTTAGAGTTGTTCAAAAATTTGTTAAATCGAATTATAAGTGTAAATCGAGTTAAATTGAAAAAAATTTTGTTCGACTTATTCGACTTTCGATTCAATCTTAATTCAATCAAATTAACTAAATGATTTTTTAACTCAATTTTAATTTTAACTTTTAAGTCAAAATTGATTTACAAATTGACTGATTTGACTAATTTATCAATCGAACCAATCGTTCGACTTTGACAGTAAAATATCACATCTAAATAAGTCGAACTATTATATTTCTTGTTATAGCATATGTTATAATAATATATTAATATATTTGTGTACATAATATTTTAATTATAATATTTTTAAATTTTATAATTAAAATATTAATAATTGGTAATATTATTTTTTCTAATACTTAAATATCTTTGCTTTGAATAATTATTAGGGTCATCAATATAAATGTAACACTTTGCATTATGTAAAATTTATGTACTTATACATTAATAGAAGTGTACAACTATTAATGCAATAATTTTGTTTTAATAACTAATTAAATAGATTACTAATTTCTTTTTAATACATATAGATACTAGAGTTAAGTAACTATATATATTTTAATATTTATAAATATATATATATATAGATATATATATACACACACACATACACATGTTCTAATATTCATACACTAAATTTGTATAACTTATACTTTTAATAGAAATATCTTTTATGTAACGTCTAATTTATATACTTATACTATATAGGCTATTAGTGTAACATTTTTACTATCAACAAGTATATTAAATACATTACTAACTTAACATTAGTATCTATAAAGTTAGGTATTGACATATATTCTTATATACTTATAGGATATAAATTAACCGGAGTTGGTGATTCAGTAAGATTTTCTTTTGTGAATTGTCTTTGGCAAATGGTCTTGAATTTGGGACTTTGTAAATTATTTTTAATATCTATATATAGTACATATACACTAATACACATTCATATATAAGTATTTATAACTTGTATATATAAATATATATGTGTGTGTGTGTAAATTTATACATATAATCTATCTTCTTTAAACTTGTATATATGATATGGATTATATTTTGGTACACACACGTTTTGTTGAATGATGTGAGTGTAATTTGGCTTCTTATTTTTTTTTTGTATTGTTTATGAACTTATATTATCTTGTATTTATGCTATGTGATATTTTGAATTTGTGGAATGATATGAAATTTGTGGAATGATGTACTAAATTTTAGAATTAGAATATGGAATGGAAGAGAATTTATGTATGGCTTATTTAACATATTTGACTTATCGGTCAAATAAGTCAAATTTAAACAACTAAACTTTAATTGATTTTGAGTTTATATGACTTAATTTTAACTTTGAAATTTTTAAGTCGAAAGTCAAACAAATCAAAAAGTCGGGCTATATAAGGTTCGATCTAGTTGTTGACAATTTTATCCCTTTTGAACTATCTAATTGAAAATTTGGACGAAACCTAAAACCTTTTGTTAGGGATTGATATAGCTGTCTCTTACATATGCCCTGAGTATTTATGATAATATGTATCATAAATTCAGTATTCTACTTTATCTCTTAAGAGTATGTGTCATGGTGTCTAATTTGTTTTTAATATGACTGAGGATTTGCTCTAATCATCATCTAAGATGATAAATTAATTTCAGTGAATCGTTATATCTTGAACTTGAATCAGTTATGGCTTGTTTGTAATTGGTTTAGAAGAATTTCATAAATAGGTTGTGTTGTCAATTTAGTTTACCTCGCAAGAGTGCAAACATCGCAGGATCCTAAAAATCGTCATAATTCTAAATTTAATTGTTTAGAATAAGTCCGAAAAGTATTATTCGAAAGTGGTATAAGCTTAGAATAGTTAATAGTTTTGAAATAAGATTAATACACAGGAAGTCTACTATCTTGTGTCTTGATTAAACTTGTTTGATTAAAAAGCTCATGGCTATGTTAGTATACATGAAGTTAATACCCTAAGGCCTCATTTGGTTGTCAAAGGAATGTGTCTTGGGAAAGTAATCTAAATACTTTCCAAGAGATTCTATCATATCATTTGGTAAACGAAGTGAGTTTAAGGAAAGTAATTAAATTCCTCAAAACTTGGAAGGTAACGTCAACATTCCAGGATTGTGAATCCTCAATTTTGGATGGTATTGTTTTTCCTTATCGTCTTGTCGATGGAATTTAACAAAAAGACAGACATACCCTCTTTTAATTGAACGTTTCTTTCTAACATGAAGTCATGGATCATGTAATCAGTCCATGTTATGGCAGTGAAATATATTATATGAGTTTACGACTGATTTGAGATTCACGTCCATCCACGACTAAAATTATGAGAATCCTATAAAGATGAATGCAAAGAATAAAGAAAGGTAATCGAAGTGGACACAACATATTTGTTTAATTATGTTAATTAAAATATGTGAAAGACTTTTCTACGTATTATGCTTGAGACATGAATATGAAACCATAAATGGCTGCTAGGCTTAAAGATAAAACCTAAGAGTAATAATTTTGTGTCATGGGGTTAATACTGGAAATGAACTGACTATTTATTTTGAATTCCTGGTGAAATTAATTTAAGTATCCAAACAAAATAAATGAACGTTTTCATATTCATATTTTGTGGATTTAAATTCTGAGTGATCAGATTTCAAATTATCTTTACTTTCCCGCCAACATAAACGAGGCCTAACAACTTTTATTGTTGAATTTTTCTCACTATTTAGTTGCTTTCATGAAGTTCTTATTTACAAGTCAATTTCAATGTTTTAATTAAATATAGTTTAATCCATCACTCTTAGATTTACCTCTTAGATAACATCAATAATGGAATTGAGATTTAATTGAGCCATTAAACTAGTCCTTGTGGGAATGATATACTCTATATTCTTATATTTATTTGGGAAAATCGCTGAAATAGTCCCTCAACTTTTGCACTTTAGCCAAAATAGTCCCTCAATAAGAGACAGCCAGAATGGTCCTCCAACTTTTAAGTTTTTAGCCAATATTGAGAGACATGGTAAAATTTATAAATAAAGAAAAAACATGATGTAGTTCCTCAACTTTAAAAGGACTTTTTTAGCTAAAAAATAAAAGTTATAAGGACTATTTTAGCTAAAAAAAATATTGAAGGACTATTCTGGCTAAAAAGAAAGTTGAGGGACTATTCTGGCTAAAGTGTTAAAGTTGAGGAACTATTTTGGCGATTTTCCCTATTTATTTTACTTGTCGACTAGTGCAGTTGTTAATTATCACACCTTGTTTTTAAAAAATAATAAATATGTGAAAATGGTATTAGATTCTACCCTAAATATTCTATCCTAAACTAGTAGAGGAAAATCAAAGAAATAAAGAAAATAATAAAATGGAAAGAAGGCCGAAAACTGGATTCCAAAACAATGTGACAATTATATGAGCCCAAATTATATAGGGAAAAGACTTTTCAGATTAAAAATAGGAGTTCCACTTAGCATCGGGTTTGAGGTTTACCAAGTCACCAAAAAAATAACTTATAATTCATTCTCATTCAACTAAACACTTTACGTTGATGACTCCTGTTTTTTTAATTGAAAATCGAGACTTTAGGTTCGGGAGTTCATGAATTGTATTAAATTTAAATATCACCTATACTCCAGTAAAAACTGATTATGAATTTAGTTTGTATTCTTTTAATTTTAAGGTAAAAAATGAGTTGTTTTATGCCATTCAATTAAAAAAAACAAAATGATAACCAAAAAAAGAAAAGAAATAAATATAAAATAGCTACATAGTCATGTAATAATAATAGGCTCACATCAGTTCTAATAAAACAATAATAAATAAAGAAATAAAATAAACTAATCAAAACTAAATTAAGTTATTGTAAATTTACAACTTGCATATAAATATACGTGAACATATTCACAAGAAAATTTAAAAGAAGCCAAAGATCTTTTAAATACACATAAATGAACAATGAAATTATTTTGTGCTATAAACTTTTCACAAGAAACCAAAAAGATATTACAAAAATGAAGAACCTAGGCAACAGTAATGGTAAGTTCCTGTGATGATGACTATCGCAGATATTCCAATCTTCCTCCCTAAAGTCTTAACAGAATCTGGTTTGTGTATTTGAGGGAGAGGTACTAAGTTGTGGATACAGGTGAGATAGGATAATGACAGAGTTGGAGAATGTAGGATGAGGGTTAAAAAAGAAATTATCTTTAATTTATTTTTAATTAAATAAATATATGATTAAAAAATAGGTGTCTACACTAGTGTCTAACATGCATTAGTTGTAAAATGAAATAAAGAAAATATTTTTAATTTTTAGAGACAGAAAAACTCGCCAAAAACTTTTCGCCACGTTTTTCAAATGACAAATAATATGGCTGAATTTCATTTTTACCCTCAATTTTGGTATCAAATTTGCACAAAATCATCTAATCTGAAAATGGGAATCAAAAGCAAGACTTCGAGTCTTTGAAGGTCTTTCACCCACAATTCAAGCACGGATCCTCAAATTGTGGTTTAAGAATCCTTATAGGTTATTTCAACAATAAGATTAACACATGAAAAAGAAAAAAGAACATTACCCTTAAAATCCTTATTCGAGCATTTAATTGAAGTAGGAGAAATATCTTCACTGACACTAATGCCTGGTGTAATGATAATACATTGACACAATTGCTTCTCCTCCAGCAGCCACGTCCTTCTCCCTCTTTATTTCAAACTTTCGACATAGGTATATGTTGGGTACGAGTTGAAGAATATATGGTTTGTGAGTTCGAAAATTACTTGTTGGTGGAAAAAGAAGGAAGGAAAAAAAAAAAAAAAACAGGTAGAAATAAAGAAATGAAGTCTTGGTACTAAATTTTTATTAAAAATAGTGAAGGACTTTTTCATTGCTATATTTAAAAAAATTTTATTGAGGGAAATTTTCGTTGCTGATTTTCAAAACTTCTCTTCCACTCTCCCTATCTTTCTTCTAATTTTACCAACGAAAATTTAAAAAAAATTCCATTTTCTTTTTTAAAATTTTAGTGTCAAAAAATTCGATCTTGAAATTGTTAATTTTTATTTTAGTAGCCAAAATTTTTCTGAGCTAATTTTTTAATTTTTGTTTTATATACATACTAGAGATGGAAATTTTGTGTTATTAAATTTTCAAAATTTTCTTTTTTTCCATTAAATTTTAATGACAAAAATTTCCCGTGTTTTTTTGTTTGAAAAAGAAATTACTTTAGGGAATTTTCATTGATTATTTTAAATATTTTTCTTTTAATAGTAGTGACAAAATATTTCATTGCAAACATTCTACTGTAGAAAATTCCATTTTAAACCCAATTCTCGAATGTACCCAAATGACAATTTCTATCGCAAAATCCTTTGCAAATTTGATGAAAAATTGTCTTTCATTAAAATCAATCATTAATCTAAACCTTTTAGTAGTGTTAAATAGCTCAGGTTATTTGAATTTAAGTCTTGAAGAGTTTAAAAAAAAAAAAGAACTTCTCTTATCACCATTTCTGTATATAACAAAAAGTTAACAAGCTAATTGTGCATTTGAGAAAGATGACGAAGATGGATATTCTTTAGAAAAAGTAACCATGTCTCTTTGTATTGCACTAGAAAAGTTTCTCCTCCTAGATGTTTGATGTTTTCACATGCGATTTTGTTGATTAAAACTTCATGAATTATTATGTCAAGCATCCTAAATTGTTAAACTTTAAAGAAAATGAAATACTAAACACGGTAGTAAGATAGAACGAGAACAAGATTAAAAAGAAAAGCAATGAGAACAACAATTTGACACAACAAATAAGATATGGTGAAAAAGGAAAAGAATGGAATGAAATATTAAATATGCTGACTATGGTCACTATGGTCAAAAATATGTTGTATAGTTTAGCATATATCTCAAATTGAGACGTGACTTATATGGCTTGATTAGGATAATAAATTATTTTTAAAATATAAAAAATTTAATTTTTGAAATTAATACATAAATCTCAGCTCCAATACCTAGTCGTACATCAAAAATTTCTTTTGGTTATTGAGCAATGATAAATTAGTGCATGTAAAAATTTGCCTCAAGCAACTATTAAGCATTCTATCGATGTTGTTTATGGACTAACGTGAAGCTGCTATTTAGAAGGAGTGCCCTTTGTTTTGTAGAAAAGTAAGGGGTAAAATGCAAATAACTCCCTTGTGGTTAGGTGAATATGCATTTTATACCCTTATGATTGTCAAATGGGCATTTGACCCCCTTATGCTTCAAAATTTTTGGCTAAATAGATAGAAAATGTCAAAACTAATACTTTCTTGTAAAATATCATAAATGTCCCTAACCAATTCAAGTGTCCCATAAAGTTTTGGGGTTAAATTGAAAATAAAAAAAATCACAAAGGTTTGGCTTAAAATTAAAAATAAAACGGGGTCAAATTAAAAAAAAATTCCAAAAATACTAAACCCTTCCACTTCTTTCCCGCACAGCTACTAGTTTGCCACCTCAACCCTAACCTCTACCCCAACCATTCCTACTCACACCCTCAGTCTCGCACCACTGGCACAGATCCACAGCACCAACAAAACCCCACTCCCGCTCCTTATCCTCCCTTTTCCACCTTGATTCTCTCTACCTCACCAATTTCCTGCCACCCTACCCCTATGTTGATCTGTCCCCACCTCTTTCCTGCAATTCCCTATCCCTTTCTCCATGTCCTTAACCTCTTCCTGCCCATTTCCTATTCCCAATCCTAAATTCCTCTCAAACAATTTACAAAACACACCATTTCTCACACAAAACACATAGAGTCGCACAATTGGGGTTGTGGAACCATATGTGATCAGGGAAAGGGGGTTTGAGACTCGTTAGGAAACGATGGAAGTGAGGAAATGTAAAAGGGTTTCATTTGGCTATGTAGGGGATAGGATTTGGTTGTGGGGTTTGGCCTCAAATGGGAGAAGAAAATCGTGGAGGAGTCAGTTAGGGGTTTGCAGGAGGTTAGGGAGAAGCTGAGGAGGTTGCAGGACGAGAAGGAAGGGAAAGAAAGATCGGGAAAATAGGAATAGGTAGGTACCCGATTGTCGGGATGGTGGGTCGGGTTTCTAGAGAAGCGAGTAGGTGGTGGGAAATTGAGTAGGGAAGAATGGTGTGATGGTGGTGGCTGGGTTGGGATGGGGGTGGCTGGTTTTGGCTAGGGTTAAGAGGCAGTGGTGGGAGGTTGTTCGGGAAAAGGAATGGGAAGGGTCAGTTTTTTTGAGGTAAAATAGTCATATCACACTTTATTTTAGTGTTAAATATTTTTTAAAAGATAATTCCAATCACGATCTAGGCGCATGACAGTCAAAACTAACAAGTTTTGACTATTTTTGTTCATTTTGTAAAAAGAATTTGAGGCATAAGAGGGTCAAACACATATTCGATAACTATAAGGGATAAAATACATATTTGCCTAACCATAGAGGTTATCACCATTTTGCCCAAATTTAAACACCTATGGGAATACAATTTTTAAGGCCAATTTCCTGAATTGTGATTCTTTTAAAATATATCACTCATTTAGGGTCTTTTTTCTTTTCAGCTTTGAGTCCATGACTTTCTCATTTTTAAAATGCGAAACATGATAGAAAATGCATTGTTAAGAATGCATAATTTGTTTGATTGATTTTTTTTAATGATATTTTGTAATTGTATAAGGTATTAATGAAAAAAATGTACATTTCATAAATGCTAAACATGTACAAACATGCCAAACAAAAGTACAAAAGTAGATTTCGCATTTTTGTATTTTTAAAATGAGGATTTTACTTTTTACTCAGATCCTCCACATTTCTCTTTATTTATATTTTTCTCAAGTATTTTTCACTTTTAAAAATATTTAAGAATTTAAAAAATGATGATATAAATAAAATCCTATCATATCCCAAATTCACATAGTAATCATAACTTGAATTTTACAATGATGAATAAGACTTTAAATTTGATTTGTTGATATAAATCCTAACCTAAATTGTGATTCAAAGGGTCAAATTGTATTGTTATGAATGCAAATACTAGGGGTGAGCATCGCTTAATTGGTCGCTTAATAGATCAAAATTCAAAAAATGATTCAAGGAAAACAAGAGACTTTAAAATAGCATGTTGATTGTATAAGGTCCATTGGAGAAAAAAAAAATCTTTGTAATGCTAGGACACAGCGATAATCAAATCCCTTAAAAATAGATAAGTTGAATATAACACAATTGAAATCTATAACTTTGTAGAATAAGAAAATTGGTAAATTATAACATGATTACGTTACATTCAAAATACAAATTGCAAACAATATATGAAAGCCAATACGAACATTAATGTATAAACATGGTGAAATCAAAATTGACTTTATTTTAAACATTTCAATAATACAGAACCTACTTTTTTAATTCCTTTTAAATTGACATAATTTGTAAAAAAAAAAAAAAATGTTACATTAAGAAATTAGTGTTAGGGCTATTACTTATTTATCATAATTTTTAAAAAATTTAAATGTGTTTAAAAGTGCAAAATATTTGGAAAACAATAGAAATAAAGAGAAATGTGAAGGACTTTGGGTAACAAGTAGATTTTGCATTTTGAAATTGCGAAATCTACTTTTTACTTCAAAATGTGCAAATCTTTTTTTCTTTTTTTCTTTTTTTTTTTTTGTTAATACCTTGTACAATTGTAAAACATGACAAACCCAAAAAAAACAAAAAACCACCAAAAGATTATGCATTCTCAAAATGCTTTTGTCAAAATTCGCATTTTAGAAATACTGAAGTCACATATTTTGAAGCTTAAAAGTAATGCACAATGATTTCCAAAAAGAGGCACAATTCAGGAAATTATCCCAATTCTGAATTCCGCATATTCCCGTCCATAATGATCCAACGGTTGAGCTTCTATCGCTCCACAAAACAACCAAAACAATGTTGCTTTGGGCGGGAAAACCCCCAGGATATAGTAGTAGTACTTCACTAGTGCATCGGAGAAGAGAAATTAGTTAGAATAATGGCTCCCCTGAAGAAAAATGCGGCAGCTTCGAAGAAATCTTCTACTAATCAAACCAATCAGAATCAACATCATCATCAAAAGCAATCTCAGTCGTCCAAATTTGGAATCCAACACTTCTTCGAACGCCACCCTCTCCCAAAACCAATCTCAAAACCCTGAAAAACCTATTAATTCCCCAATTACCGATTCTAATACTTCTACAGCTGCCACTGCCATCCCCAAACTCAGAAACGATTCCGTTATTGCACCCGAGAAGTCTAGTAATGAATCCGGTTCCCGGAGTTTCGTTGCCACAAATGAGGACTTGAGCTGTGAAAATGTGAGGAATGATGCGAATTCAGGAGTTGGTGGAGTGAAGGTTTTGGAAAATGGGAGGAATAAGGAAGGGATAAGTTGAATAATTTGTCTCAGATTGCGCGGGCTGAGAATCAACTTCTGATTGTGATTGATGTGGAGGAGGATCATGGGGATGTTCAGGAGGTGTCACTTGATTTTTTTGCAAGGGAAAGCCTCCAAAACAGTTCAAGTTTTCTCCGGGGATGGTAATTGTCGATGAATCTCTAACTTTGTTGTTCTTTTAGTGTTTTGATGGTGTTTGATTTTGGAAACTCGACCTGAAATTACTTAAGTATGTCCTGTATCTTAAATTTAGGATAATTTTTAGCTATAATGTTGTTTGAAGAATTGGTTACAACTTTGTGCACGAAAAAAGGGAAATTTGAAAAGAAAAATTAACTATTTTGGTAGGAACAATTTCAAAAACTTGATTTGCAGTTGCTTAATTAAGTCTTGTATCTTGAATTTAGGGAATTATTTTTTGCTACATTATGGTTGAAGAATTTGGTGATGCTTTCTCCCAGTAGAAGAAACATTAAGAGTATGTATGAAAAAGAAGAATTTACATAGAAAAAGGAATGGTTTTGATACTTCGCATTAGCAGTTGAATAAAATATTCTGTCTGAATGCTTGCTCTTCTAGTGAAAGCTGGAATTTGTAATTGGCTTTACTATTGCAATCATAAACAAACAAACACAAACAAACCAAGGATTAATCCTACTAAGTAGGGTCGGCTGCATGAATCCTGATATGCTATTGTGCTATATCATGGATCATATCCTCCTCAATTCCTAAATGGTAATTTGCTATATCTTTCTTACAAGTTACCCATCAAGTGTTTCTCGGTCTTCCTCTACCCCTTTTATATTGACTACTTTTTCTAAAATCTACTCGTCTGACAGGCACTTCTACTGGTCGTCTTAACACATGACCTAACCACCTTAAGCAAGTTTCTCTCATCTTCTCATCAACAGATGATACACCAATCTTCTCATGAATATGCTCATTGTGTATCTTGTCCATCCTAGTGTGCCCACACATCCATCTTAACATTCGCATTTCTATCAGTCTCATCTTTTGCTCATGTGTGTAATTCACTGCCCAACACTCAGACCCATAAAGCATCACTGGCCTAATTCTTGTTATATAGAATTTATCCTTAAGTCGTAAAGAAATTTTGCAGTCGCATAATATTCCCGATGTCATTCTCCATTTAATCCAACCCGCTTATATCTAATATATAACATCTCGATCTATACCACCATCACTCTGAAGAACTGATCTTAAATACTTAAAATTTTCACTTACAGAGCCCTAATTTAATTATCTCTTGATCTCCAATACTAACCCCTATTCCATTCTTACTTGCACCCTTGCTAAACTTAAATTCCATATACTTTGTTTTTGATTGACTACTTCTAAACCTTTTTGCCTCAAGTGCCTCTTTCCAATTTCGAGTTTAGCATTAATCCCATCTTTTGTTTTATCTACTCACATAATGTCATCTGCAAATAACATACACCATGGTATTTCCTCCTATATTTACCTTGTAAGTTCATCTATAACCAATGCAAATAGATAAGGATTTAGAGTTGAACCTTAGTGTAAACCTATATTTAAAGGGAACTCTCGTGTCAACCCTTTTGGTGTTCTCACACTTGTAACTACATCCCTATACATCTCCTTTATTGATTCTATATATGCTACTCTAACTCTTCTTTTTTCAAAAACTTTCCACATAACTTCTCTAGGGACTCTATCGTATGCCTTTTCAAAATCAATAAAAATCAAATGTAAATCTTTTTTCTTATCTCGGTATCTCTCGGTAAGTCTCCTTAAGAGATGTATGGCTTCAGTAGTCGATCTCCCTGGCATGAAACCAAACTGATTATTTGACATCTTAGTCTCATTTTTAACCTTCTTTCTATCACCCTCGCCAAAGTTTCATCATATGGCTCATTAACTTGATACCTCTATAATTCACACAATTTTGTATGTCCCCTTTATTTTTGAATATGGGTATGAGAGTACTCTTCTTCTATTGGTCAGTCATCTTTCTACTCTTCAATATTTTATTGGAAAGATTGGTAAGCCAACTTATGCCCTTCTTTCCTAAGCATTTCCATACCTCGATTGGAATATCATCGGGGCCAACTGCTTTTCCTTTCTTCATCTTCTTCATAGCCTCTTCCATCTCTGATTCTTGAATCCTTCGATAATACATTACATTTCTATATTCCTTAGACTTAGCTAACTCTCCTAAAATGATATCCTCTGCATTGTCTTCATTGAATAGATGATGGAAGTATCTCTCCCACCTTTTCTTAGCATAATTTCCTCATCTCTTACTAGCACCTTATTACTTTCGTCCTTGATGCACTTGATGTTGGGTTAAGTCCTTCGTTCTTTGGTCTCTTGCTTTAGCAATTTTATAAATATCTGGCTCCCCCATCCTTAGACTCTAATTTTTGGTAAAAAATTTCAAAAGCCCTATCACTTGCTTCACTTACAGCCTTTTTTGCCTCATTTTTAGCAAGTTTATATTTCTTAATACATCACTTCTACAACTATATAGAGCCTTATAGTTAGCCTTTTTAACCTTGATTTTTTTGTACATCTTCATCCCACCACCAAGATTCCTTATTCATGGGGGCATAACCTTTGACTCTCCAAGTATCTTCTTAGCCACTGTTCTCACTCTAGTTTCCATGTCATTCCATAAAGTGTCAAAATCTTCTTGTAAGTCCTAGATACTTTGCCCTAACAATCTTCCTTAAAAATTTCTTCTTTTTCCTTCTTTAAATTCCTCAACTTAATTCTATATTCTTTTGAATTTTCTTGGTTTTTTTCTTGTGGGCTAAATCAAGTATTTAAGATGTATTTGGTTGGTTGTAACATGTTATATAGTTGGATTTGTATGTCCCAAAAATGGAAAAAGTCATATCCCTGACATTTTTCCAGTTAGCACATTCTGGTCCTGCTTTTTTCACTCAGTCAAACGAATCGTAACTTATTTGTTCTGCAACCCTGATACTAAGATTTATATTCCTTCAGAGTGCCTGGGCCCATGCTCATATGATATGATTAGCTGCTGAAATCTGTTGTATTTTTTGATTTTTACAAAAGAGATTATGGCTCATCTCTCAAAACTAAGAAAACTAAGAAATATTTCTCCCTTAATTTTTCCATTGAAGTGAACACCATAAAGTGGAAGTATATGTTATTTAACACGATTTTTATCCGACCTATAAAGTAGGGTGGTAGTTATTAGTCCCAAGGAAACCTAAGAAGAGGGTGAATTAGGTTTCTTTAAAAAATTACTTTGCAAGAATTGTACTTATAAAATAACAAGTAAGTTGCTGTTAAATAGAGATAAAATTAATTAAGCTTAAAATGTATAGAATAAATATGAAGGGAGATTAAACAAATAGCACATCCAAGCTAGCTAGCTTGGAGTAGTAATTCACTAAGATGCTCCTTCAAATTTGGTGAGCCAATAATCTCAAGTGTACACAAAGTAGGATCACCCTTGTTCACACTACTTCTCTTTAGTTGAGCCAATGATTTTACACCAAACCTCACTTTTGTACAAAATTATCACTCCAGTCAATATTTTTGAATAGCACTCTTAAGTACACACTAATACAATATCAGTAAAAGAGCTAACTTGCGCTCAAATTGCCTTTCTATTTATTTGAATTCAATGTGTAAGTTAAGTTTACAAAATATAGAAGGGTTGGTATTTATATGTGCAATAAATCAGCTCCCAACCACCTCCTAACGGCTAGATAATAAATGCTGAAAAAACTAGCCGTTATAGATTTCGAACGTCCGAAGTAATATTTGAGCATCTGATCAATCGTCTGAACTGAGCCAATATCAGGGAGTTGAAGATGCCTTTCGAACGGTCGAGCTTGCGTCCGTTCCTTCATTCGAACCAGCTATGTTGAAGAGTTCAGATATCGGACGGTGTAGTGTGTCCGAAAGGTTTGGTGCTTAACTGTAGATGCTTATCTTTCGGACAGTTAGCCTCATCCAATGTAATCTTCTTCGGACAGTTAGATGCGTCCGTTGCAGGTGCCTCAAAACTTTGCCTCTGCCTTGACCTTTCGAACGATATATTGCGTCCGAGAAGAATTCATTCGGACGAGCTTGTGCGTCCGTTATAGGTGCTTCATAATTTTGCTTTCTGCCTGATTGTTCAGAAGGTGCATTGCATCCGTGGCTATCTAGTTCGGACAAGCTTGTGCGTCCGAGAAATATAGTGCTGTTCGGATGATGTACTTCGTCCGAAAACTCTGCTAAGAGCAAATATACTAGCAATCTTGAAAAGCTCCAGTTAAAATAGTTAAATCTCTTTTGTCATCATCAAAACCAAGGTTGTGAGCCTAGGTCATCAATCTCCCCTTTTTTGATGATGACAAATTACGAGACAAAATAACTTACAATAACCATGATCACACAATCATTGCATCAAACAATTCAAACAATCAGTGTAACAAACAATTCTAATGGCCATCTTACTCTCCCTTTTGGCATCATCAAAGCAAAATAAGCTCCCCCCTTATGTAGGCAACACAATCGTAACATAATCAAACCAGAAAAATCATAACCAAGGCTAAGTAAAGCAGTCAATAATTACAACTAGAGTAGTCAATTGCAAGGAAGTAACAAAAGTTTAACAAAAGTCTAACAATCATAACAAAAGTCTAAAAACATCCAATAGCAAGAAAGTAAAGAGCAAGTCTAAGTTGAGTCATTCTTCTTGTTGGAGTGTTCCTCAAGTTAGCGCTTCTTGGTCGGTGCATCATCCTCGGTAGCCTTCCTGACGTGACCACTTAATTCATCAGGATCTCGGCGTTGCATGATATAGTTAAATGTGTCATCAACGTCCAACATTGTCATCATCATCATCAACGCCAAGACTAGTAGATTTTTCAGGATTGGAGGTGCCAATTGAATCCTCACAATCTTTAGCCTCATGAATGGATTGATCACCATCATTGTTGTCATTGCTATCAGAAGAGGAGTCAAGAATGTATTGGGATTGAATGTTGGTAAACTGAACTTGAGCTGAGGCAGACAGACCTAGACTGAGTGCTTCTTGAAAAATAGTTTGTCTGGTCTCAAGCCTTTTTAGCTTCCGAAAGGTGCGGCATTGGAAGGAACTCATTTGGTTGCTTAATGAGGTAACAAGGGTGCATAGATGAGAGAGTGAGGGTTCTGAGGAAGAAACATGGGGTTCATGGGATAGTTGAGGTGTGGAAGATGAGGGTTGAGGAGGAGGAGGAGGAAAGGTAGGAGGTGCAATGCCGAAGGTAGAGGCATGAGATTTAGATTTTTCAAGTTCATATGCAGCTTTTGTAAACCATTGATCATTAAAAAACCTCAAACGCTTACGTTTATTACAATATAGGCTTTATTAAAATAAGGAGGATATTGTTTTTTGCCAGAGAAGGGGATGTCAAAATGATCAAACACCTGAGTTAGGAATTTTCCAAAGGGAATGTTTCGATGTGTATCAGCCAAAAAGAGCTCCCATAGAGAGTAAAAGAGATAACCAAAGTCAAGTTGGATGCCTTTAAAAACCCAGTATAATAAGTACAACTGCATTTTGTTTAGCTCAGTGCGATGCCCATCAGTTGGTAAAATCAAATTAGTGATTAATGTGTATAAAATATTGAGCTCAGGACTAAGTAGTGTAGTCTTGGCTTCCGAAACCTGTTTAAAATTGATGTTAAAGATCTGTTTGACCTCTTCGATGTCAAAACGAGTGTCTAAAGCAGTCCATTTATCCAAGGAGAAAAAATAGAAAAAATCATCAAGAGAGGCAACTTCACAATTAAAAATGAAATTAATGATATTTGAGGAAATCGCAAGATTTTTTTTATTGACACAAGATATCAATGTGCGAACATATAGTAGATCCCTTCCTAAGATTAGCAATAAATTGAAGTACCATATCATGATAGATAGGCATATCCAAGTGAACTAAGTCACCCCAATTTTGTTTTTCAAAGCATAATTTAATAAGAGGTAAATTCAGTTCATCGAAAAGGCTTTGGAAAATAGGCATTTGAACAATAATGGTTTTGTAAAGAAGAGAGGTGTACCTATTGGATGCCTTGGCATCAATGAATGTGGGTAGAGAGGGATTAGGGTTGGATTAAGAATTCGAGGATATTTGACCCTGTATCGGAGCCTTGCTCTTCGATTTTCTATCTCTAGTTTCCGTTGAAGATCCACATGTGATCGTACCATTCTAAATTTGAGGGGAAAGATGAAGAGGAAAAAAGTGAGTTTGAGTGAATTTGTGGGAAATTTCAAGGAAGGAGATGTTATCTTGATGAAATAAGGTTCAATTGAGAAGGGGGAGGAGTTGGGAAGATAGAATCCTTAAGCAATTTTAGAGGAAAATGAGAGTCTCTGTATTGAGAGAATTTTGAGGGGCTACTTGAGCACCAGGTCTAGGGTTCGGTAGGGGGCAAGTGTCCAAAATGGGAATAAATAAGAGATTTAAACTAGTAGATCAATTGTTCGGATGTCCGAATGATTTGTATTCGTCTGATCGTGCGTCCGATAGCAGATAAACGGATGGCCGAAAGGCTATGCTATGCTTCCGAAGAAGTCTCAAACGGTGATAATCGTCCGTAAGAAATTCCAGAGAGTTTGGAAAATAAGAGGGCAAAAGAGAGAAGTTCGGACGTTCATGTACTGACATTATCAATATGTCTCATAAAGTGGTGCTTGACATCAATATGTTTGGTTCTAGAATGCAAGACAGGATTTTTTGTGAGATTAATTGCACTGGCATTATCACACCTTACGGGCACACAATCAAAAGTAGCACCAAAATCATTTAAGGTATGTTTCATCCAAAGAAGTTGAGCACAACAATTTCCAGCAGCAATATATTTGGCTTCTGCCATAGATAGGGATGTGTATAAGAGAAATAGAATTTTCTTTTTTACTAAACCAGGACACCAAACAATAACCCAAAAAGTGACACATACCATTAGTACTTTTTTTATCAATTTTATAACCACCAAAATCAGCGTCAGAATAACTAGTCAAATCAAAATTAGTGGATTTAGGATACCAAAGGCCAAAATCTATGTCCCTTTCAAGTATCTAAAAATTCTTTTTACTGCAATTATTCTTTAGGACAGATTGAAATCTAGCACACAAACAAACAGCAAACATAATATCCGATCTACTAGCTATCAAGTAGAGTAGACTTCCGATCAAACCTCTATAGTGCTTTTCATCAACACTATTACCTTCTTCATCTTTATCAAATTTGGTTGAAGTGCACATCGGTGTTTCGACTTGTTTGCAATCTTTCATTCCAAAACACTTGAGTAGCTCCTTTGTGTACTTGATTTGTGTAATGAATGTTCCTTCTTTTGTTTGGTGAACTTGAAGTCCAAGAAAGAATTGTAATTCTCCCATCACTAGAGATACTCATTTCAAATTCTTTTTGCATTAAGCACAAGAATTTCTTGCACAAACTTTCGTTAGTTGCTCCAAAAATAATATTATTAACATAAATTTGAACAATTAACAAATCATTAAGATTAGTTTTGGTGAAAAGAGTGGTATCAATAACACCTATTTTGAAACCATTTTCAATCAAAAAATCACTTAGCCTTTCATACCAAGCTCTGGGAGATTGTTTCAATCCATATAAAGCTTTTGAGAGTTTGAAAACATGATTTGGAAAATTTTTATTTTCAAAACCGGGGGGGGTTGTTCACAAAAACTTCTTGATCAATAAAGCCATTTAAAAATGCACTTTTGACGTCCATTTGAAATAATTTGAAATTGTTAAAGCATGCATATGCAAGGAACATGTTGGGTGCAAAGGTCTCATCAAAATTAATACCTTCTTCTTGAGCATATCCCTTTGCACTAGTCTAGCTTTATTTCTAATAATCTCACCTTTATCATTTAACTTATTTCTAGTAAGACCCATTTTGTTCCTATAATAGGATGAGTTGATGGTCTTTCGACTAAAGTCCACACATTATTTTTTTCGAATTGGCTAAGTTCCTCTTGCATAACAAAGACCCAAGATTCATCATTCAATGCATCATCCACACGTTTGGGTTCAATGTGAGAAAGTAAGGTACAATTACTATTCAAATATTTATGCGAACGAGTTTTTACCCCATCGGACGGATCACTTATGATCAATTCTTGAGAATGACTTGAGATCAATCTCCATGCTTTTGGAAGATTATTTGGAGAATCTTCGTTCTTTTCTCTTTCTTCATCCAAGTAATGAGTGTCATTTTCGTTCCTTGTCTTTATCTCTTGATGTTCTTCATATATGGTGAGATTCTCAAGTTCCTTTTGTATACCTACATCTTCATCCTCACAAACATTCTTTGAATAATATCATTAGTCTCATCAAATATAACATGCACAACTTTTTCAATTAAAAGAGTTCTTCTATTGTATACTCTCGGTATGCTTTCTTGTCACTAGAATACCCTAAGAAATTCCTTCATCCGATTTCTTGTCAAATTTTCCAAGGTTTTCTTTGATTTTTAAAATGAAACATTTACAACCAAAGACTTTGAAGTAACTCACAACGGGCTTTTTTTGCAAAATAAGAGTTCATAAGAAGTTTTGTTTAAAATAGGTCTCAAAAGAACTCGATTCATAACATAACAAGCCGTATTGACGGCTTTGGCCCAAAAATATTTTGGTAAATCACATTCACTAATCATTGTTCTAGCGGCTTCTTGAAGTGTTCTATTTTTTCTTTTGACAACACCATGTTGTTGAGGAATTCTAACAACTGAAAATTCATGTAAAATGCCGTTGTGATGACAAAATTTGGAAAAATCTCCAAATTTAAATTCAGCTCCATTATCACTTCTCAAACGAATGATTTTCAAATTCAACAAATTTTGTATTTTGAAAAAAATAATTTTACGAAATTTTCGAAGGCTTCATTTTTGTGATGAGTAAGAAATAGTACCCAAGTATACCTAAAGTAATCATCAACAATAACAAAAGCATATTTACTACCACCAAGACTAGCATGCTGAGTTAGACCAAATAAATCCAAATGCAATAATTCTAACTGTCTAGAAGTAGACACACAATTTTTTGATTTAAAAGAAATTTTGACTTGTTTACCAAATTGACATGCATCACAAATTTTGTTTTTAACAAACTTTAATTTTGGCAATCCTGTTACCAACTCCTTTTGAGCAAGATTTTTAATTAAATCCATGTTGAAATGACAAAACCTTCTATGCCAAAACCAAGGATCATCTATGGAGGCGGTTAGGCATTTTACATTACTGTCACCAAGCTTGTTAAGATAAATCACATAAACGTTATTGTGTCTAGAACATTTAAATAAAATTGAAAAACTCTTATCAAGAATTAAGCATTCATGCTTGGTAAAGAATACATATAGATGTTTATCACAAAGTTGGCTCACACTTAAGAGATTATAAAGGACTTTTAAATTGTCAACTAGGAGCACATTTGTAATTAAACTCTCACCATTTTTACCTACATCACCAATGCCAATTGATTCTGCCTTCATGTTACTCCCAAAAGTTACTTTTTCACTATTTTTGGATGAGTTTTGTGAAGAGAGATGCATCACCCGTAATGTGTCTTGAGCACCCACTATCTATGAACCATTTGGTATTCTTGGTGATATTCATTGCCTACACAAAAAATTAAGTGATAACTTTTGGTACCCATATTTTCTTGGGTCCATAAGAGTTAGTGAAATTACTAGAAATCCATATGGTATTTCTCTTGACATAGCAATTATTTTTCACATGTCCACATTGTTGGCAATAATTGCAAATAATATTTTTATTTCCATATAGAGAAGATTTTGATTTTACAAAACAAAAATTATCCCTTTTAAAGGTGACAAAATTCTTGTTGATCAATACATTTCTATTTCTTTTCATATCAACAATATTCTCCTTTTTTTCTATGCGAAAGAAAAACATTCAAGTCATCCAATCTTTTCTTCAAGGAAGTTTGTTCTTCCTTGATCCTTTGTTTTCACATGCATTCTTTTCTTCAACTCAGCATTTTCTTGTGATAGCTATTGTTTTCATTCACAAGTTTAGAGTTAGCATTTAATTAAATATTTGATTTTTTTACTAACTCCTTATTTCTAGCATATGATTCTTTTAAGTTATCATGCAATTTTATAATGAAGGCTTCAAGATCATTATCATCATTTTGATCATTAGAATCATAAGTGGAGGTAACCTCATCATCACCAATGGCCATGAATGCCATTTGTGTCGATTCCATCTATTCCTCAACTTCTCCTTCGGAGTTTCAATCATCCCAAGTGATTTGAAAGTTGTTAAAGCAAGATTTCCTACCTTCTTCTTCTTGGAGAGACACTCATTTGCAAAGTGTCTGGGTTGACCACATTCAAAGCATTTTTCATTTTGCTTCTTGATTTCCAACTTGGTATTCCCTTTGAAATTGTTTTGTGTTGCTTGCTCCTCCTTTTCTCATTCTCCGTTTGTTGATGTAGTTGAGGAATCCTTTGGTGATGAGTGCAAGATCTCGTTCATCAAGATCTTCAATCTTCTAGACTGAGGGAGCCATTTTTAACCTTTCTGTTAATCTATGGAATTTAACTGCATATTATTTTAATCTGGCAGCAATGACAATTAGATGCCTTTTGCAATTTTCGCTTAGAATTCCTGATCATAATAGTAGTCTTTATATGAGCTTCAAATTTGCAACTTGTGGTTCTTATTCAATAGTCTTGTTCGTCAAAACAATGTGTGCAGTCTCCCATTTGCTCCTTTTGTGTTGGACCGCAAACAATGATTATCACAGAGCGTAAACTTTGTTTCTTGAGTCGACATTTTTTTTTGGGGGGTAAATTGAGTAGATTTTTTTATTCTGTCATTCAGGTTTTTGTAGTGTTGTTGCACCTGGTGATGCTGTTCACATCATTGGTGGATTTAATAGCCAAGGAAAGTGTGATAATGTAAATCGTGATGAGAATTTTCTAATTGTTCATCCTGATATTTTAGTGTCTGGAACTCGGGTATCATGAATACTCCTTTTAGACTTATCTAAATTCTAAACTTAAATCACTTAAAGTAACATATACTTGCCCACCACCTCTGAGAACTTTTTGCGATCAAATCTAGTGTGACTTATCTAATTGTTCTAATTCAATCTATACCACTAGGTTGCTACCATTTTCACTTGTTCAAGGCGCACAGTCCTGGATGAAAGGCTAAAATGTCACGAATATGCAACTGCAGCACTGATTGGTACTTCGCTGCATCAGATATTTCAAGTAGGAAATTTTCATGCATCTTCCATGTAATTTGGAAAATACCATGGTCCCTTTTCACATGAAAATGATTTCAGTTATTTCTGTATAACAAATTTTACGAACATGATTTCCTTTCCTCAGGCGCGACTAATCAGTGGGTCCCTCTCAAAAGACTTCTGAGAGGAATATGCTAGAGTGGTGCTTCAGAACCAAATCTCGAGACCCTTTACGCATGTGGAGGTGGAGATTTGTATTAATGTTTCTTTATGTGACTTTCATTGTCTCACTAGTTTACTGGGTCTAGCATTTCCATAGATATCTGATCTATGGTGATACATTAGTTAATTACTTCAATTACTATAGTCCTTAGTAATTTTTTTATGTGGCATACACAACCTAGCAGTGGAATAGCACTTTCTGTCTTCATTATTACATCTTTGAGAACTATAATTTTCACTTGATTGTAGTAAATAAAAAGGACACACACAAAACCTTGATTGAAGCAATTCCAAAAATACTGAATTGGATCTCCCTGTTTCGAGATTCGCAGGTAAATAGATAATGATTTTGTTGGCCTTTATCCCATCATTGCAAGGTAGGGATTGGTCTGGAAAATATTGTGGCATTTTATTCTATGCTTGGCCTGTGTCAAACTATTATGTTTGGCTTGCAGTTTTTTGTAACTTAGCATCAAATAAATAGATTTTTTTTTTATATGAGATTTTGCAATATGTGGCTGAATATTATTTTATGCAAATTGTTATGAATTAAAAGTAAACTATACCGCTGGTATGAATAAAAATTATGGCTGGTCAAGAAAAAAAATGACTGCCATAACATTCACCCAGTTATATCAGCTGAAGCCTTGGTTCTTGACTATCTGCATGTGTACTCCTTTTCTTGGATTCTTTTATTCCATGGGCTGGACGTGTGGCATATTTGAAGTATTTTAGATTGTATGTTCTCCTGTTTGCATGTAATTTTTCATATTCTGTATATATTGTCCCCTATATTTTTTTAGCTAAAATGTTGTGGAATTAGTACAGTGTTCCAGAAGTCAAACAGTTGATTTTGGATGTCACAGTGGAGTTCAGAAGATTAAAGTATCTGAGGTCAGCATCCCACTTGATCCTCGTTCAATAATGTACAAGCTTTCAGTAATATACAAGCTTGGTAAGAATATTTTACAAATTTCCATCTCGATTGATGTCTGGAAGGTGTGAAAGTAAACTCTTAATAGAACATAAGTTTAGCTAAAACAAACAAATAAATCAAACCTTATTCCCACTAAGTAGTGTCGGTTGTAAGAATTCTACTACGTCCTTACGCTCTGTCATGAACCATATCCTCCTTAATTCCTAGATGGACTATATCTTTCTTACAAGTTATCCACCAAGTCTTTGTCGGTCTTTCCCTACCTCTCTAATATTGACTACCCTTTCTAAAATCTACTTGCCTAATAGACGCATCTACTGGTCGTCTTAGCATATGACATAACCACCTTAAGCGTGTTTCTCTCATCTTCTCGCCAATAAGTGCTACTCCAATCTTGTCACAAATACGCTCATTGCGTATGTTGTCCATCCTAGTATACCTACACATCCATCCCAACATTCGCAAGTCTACTACTCTCATCTTTTGCTCATTGCATAATTCACTGCCTAACATTAAGACCCATAAAGCATCGCTGGCCTACTGGCCGTTCTATAAACTTTACCCTTAAATCTTAAAGGAATTTTACGGTTGCATAATATTTCCGAAGCCATTCTCTTGTATCCGATGTGTAACATCTTGATCTATACCACCATCACTTTGAAGAACTAAACCTAAAGAGGTGTTTGGTTTGCATTTAGGAACTAAAATTAGAATGGGAATCATAAACCCCACTATCGGTATGGGTTTACGTCATTCCTCTTTACTTGTTTAGTTTGAATAAGGAATCGGTTTCATTATATTAATAAGTTAATAAATTTGAAACCCATGTCACAACGAGGGAATGAAAATGGGTATTTCTAAACACTTTCACTCCCATAGAATGATTCCCGTAATGATTAACGAAATAACATCTATGAGTATCACTAACTTTGATTCCCATTCCTTCCCCATATATCCATAAACCAAACACCTCCTAAATATTTAAATTTTTCACTTATGGGTATCTCTTGATCTCCGATTCTAACCCGCTATTCTATTCCTATGTGCATTCTTGCTAAACTTAAATTCCATATAATCTGCGGGTTTTTGTTCTACTAAGTGTAAAACCTTTTGACTCAAGTGCCTTGCTGTAGACTTCGAGTTTAGTATTAACCCTTTCTTTTGTCTCATCTACACAAAAAAAAAAAAAAAAAAATGTCATCTGCAAACAACATACATTATGGTATTTCCTCCTGTATGTGCCTTGTAAGTTCATCTATGACCAATTCAAACAGATAAGGATTTAAAACTAAATCTTGGTGTAAACATATATTTGTAGGGAACTCTCGCGTCAACCCTCCTGGTGTCCTCACACTCGTAGCCACATCCCTATACATCTCCTTTATTGATTTTATATAAGCTACGCTGACTCCTCTTTTTTCTAAAACTCTCCACATAACTTCTCTAGGGATTCTATCGCATGCCTTTTCAAAATCAATAAAAATCGTGTGCAAATCCTTTTTCTTATCACTGTATCTCTCAGTAAGTTTCCTTAAAAGATGTATGGCTTCAGCAGTCGATCTCCCTGGCATGAAACCAAACCGGTTAAGTCTAACACCTTAGTCTCATTTCTTAATTTTCTTTCTATGACCTTCTCCCAAAGTTTCATCGCATAGCCCATTAATTAAGTAGCTTTTTAATTCGCAAAATTTTGTGTATCCCCTTTGTTAGGCTTGTAAACGGGTCGGGTTTGGGTCAGAATTGATAATCCGGATCCAAATCCGATTAAGAATTTTGATTCCGGATCCGCTCCGATTACCCGATGGGTGTTCGAATGTATATCCGTCTCCGAATCTGGTCGGATCCAGATCCGGATCGGATATATCCGCCAGAAATCCCATAACAGATCAATATGTTTTTAAGCATTTTAATTCCACCGAACTCAAACTCCAATTTAAAATCAATAAAAACAACAATTCCACCATTCCAATTCCATTTAAGTCTGCCTTTTTTTTTTTTTTTTTTGATAGAAAATGAAATCAACTTTCATTAACAAAATCTAGAATCTACAAATCCAGGACTAAACCAAAGAACATAACAAACATCCTTAGCTTTATCAAAAATAATAAATATCCTTAGCTTAATGGGCTATTAACTGAAAATGGAGGATAAGTCGCAGTCTGAAAAATCATCTTCATCCTTACTTAGAGCTTTGATAATAGCCGAGGAGTCTCTAGATCTGCCAAAATTTTATGGGAATTCCTAGATCTGCATATCTGTACCAAGTACAGATCTAAAAAAATAAAAATAGTAGGATAGAGTGGAAAAGAGATAGAGTACTGATAGATCCACAAAGTCAATAGTTATGACCTGATAGGAGAGCTACAAGAATGAAGAATGAAGACTGAATGAAGCGAGAAAGCTATAATAGAAGAAGAAGAAATGGGTGAGAAGAAGAAGGGAATGTCGGCAGTAGAAAGAGATTAAGAGAAGAATGAATGAAGAATAGGTTGACCTAATTTTGTGTGTGTGTCTATATATATATATATATATATTATGAATCGGATTCGGATCTTAAACGAGTCGGAGAAAGTAAATCTATATCCAGTCCGTTTATAATGTAATAGGCTAATCGGATTCGGGTAAACAGGTCTACACTTAAAACCAGACCCGGATAAACAGGTCAAAACCGGATTGGATCCGGGTCCAGACCCGGTCCGTTGACAAGCCTTCCCTTTATTTTTGAATATGGGTATAAGAGTACTCTTCTTCCATTGGTCGGGCATATTTCTACTCTTCAATATTTTATTGAAAAGATTGGTAAGCCAATATGCCTTTCTTTCCTAAGCATTTCCATACCTCAATTGGAATATCATCGAGGCCAACTGCTTTTCCTTGCTTCATCTTCTTCAAATTCTCTTCCACCTCCGATTCTTGAATCCTTCAATAATAATACGTTACGTTTCTATACTCCTCAAACTTATTTAACTCTTGCAAAGTAATATTGTCTCCATTGCCTTCATTGAACAAAATATTATTGCTAGGATGAACCAAATATTATTGCCTTTTGGATTGAAAAATACTACATATACCTGAATTATGTGGAGTGCTTTGAAGTTTGAGATATTGGCTAAAGTATCTGTTATTCCTTTATCTACTTGAGATTCAATTCTAAATTTTTTTTTATTTGATTCATATGCAGTATTTAAGCTTAAATGGTTACAAGAATTTCATGATCTTCTTTCATGTATGAAAAAATTGGTTTCTTATGAGATATCCCCATCAAGAACCTAGGTAGTTGACATTGAGGAAATGGCATGGGCGCCCAGATATGGTTTGAAAGGGATGATTGATGCTTCCATGCAGGTAAAATTGACAACAATGATGATATTCAGAAGATTATGCCTTTTGAGCTCAAAAAGGGGAAGGGGACCAGTGGGCAGGCAAGTCTTTGCACATAGGGTTTTTTGTGGAAAAGTGCTAGGCCCATGTGATTGGCCTATACTCTTTGTAGACATGCTTGGTTCAAGTGTTATATGACACTAATTTCTCTTCACGCAGACAGCTATGGAGCATAATGCCCAAGTTATGTTTACACTCTAATGTCTAAGAGGTCTGTTAAAGTAGAACAACTTCTCAAAGTTTTGCATTTTCCTCCATAAGCTGGTTAGAGTTCACTCAGGCTGTATTTGGTTCTCTTAAAGCATTGGAATTGGTATGAAAATGTTACTGTATTGCTATATGTTCCAAGCGGGATAAAGACCATTTTGGTCCCTCTTTGGGGTGTGTCCCAATTTAGTCCCTTATGTATCACAACAAGCCAATTTAGTCCCTCATCTTTTGAAATGCTGGCCAGTGTAGAGCTTTTGACAGAAAAACTGGACAAATTAACGGTGGAGGCCACATGAACATCACGTGGCCTTTAAACACAAATGACTAAAGGTTAAAAACCTGAAACTCATGGTATTTGCTTCAATAATTTCTAGAATGATTGAGAAGATGGGACAAAAATTAAGGTTAGGGGAATGAGAGAGAAAAAAATATAGGGGGTAATGAGGAATAAGATTTTTTAACCTTAGCTTATTTGTGTTTTTACGATCACATGACATGTTCGTGGCTTTCACCTTAATTGTCCAACTTTTTCCTCAAATACCTTACATTGGCTAACATCTTTGAAAGATGAGGGACTAAATTGCTTGTTTTGATACATAAGGGACACACCCCAAAGATAAGGGACCAAAATGGTCTTTTTCCCTATTTCAAGCCAACTCCTATTCTCTCAAGGAACCAAATGCAGCCTCAAAAATGCTCGTGTAGATTCTTCGCACCTTTCTATGTAGTTGTTTTCATCAAAATCATGGTACCTCTAATTGTTTCTGGTTCCATTTACCTGAAAGCTATAAATCATGGTCTATTGTATTATCTCCAAACAGATCAGACACTGGTAAAATTCAGCCACATGAAGAACATCTTTCTTTGCTGTTCCTTCTTCATGTTAATTTGTTATACATTTGTCTGAAAGGAATTTCTATACAAAGATCTGATTTGGTTGGACTAATAATACGCCGAAATGAACTGGCACATGATCTTCTCAAGGCATTAACAATTCAAGAACTACCAGCAATGCAACAGGTACATTTCGGCTCCCTTTTGATTTCGACGTCTTTTATGCCTTTGGTTATTACCTGTTTTGATTAGTTTATGAAATTTCTATGTAGAGTTTAAACATGTGCAGAGGTTGTCGCCACCTTGATGTCTGTACCATCTACCATAAGGTACAAAGTCATTTCCCTTCACTCCTGTAGGATTCCTAGATCACTAGCTGAATAAATGATGGCAATCAAAAGTTAGAGAAGGAAAGAAAATGATGTTACAACTATGGTTCGAAGACTCGGCCGAGTCTGAGTTGACTCGGCCGAGTCGGAACCGGAACGGAGCCCACCGGTACGAGTCGGAACCGGGAACCGGGACATGTCGGAGACGCCGGAATCGGATGACTTGAAGACTGCTACTCGAATGGTGGTGCGCTTCTGTTGGGTAGGAATCCTACTCGGGAGTGAAGGGAAATGACTTTGTACCTGAGCCTCCGTGGCGTGCTCTGTCTTTTAACTTAGCCGCACGGTGGAGGCCTTGTTGGTGTGCGATTTTGCAGTGGTGGGAGTCATCTCAGACATCAAGCCATGGACTAGCACCACCATTCGAGCGATGCACATCTTCAAGTCATCAAATAGCACGGCCGTACATTTAGCAACACGGCTTGCAGAAGCGGTAGTGCCTCCCTGGTTTGCGCCAATGAAGGACCCGCCGGCTGGCTCCGATTAGCCTATATTTATAACTGGCTCTTATAGCCAGCTAGATGTGTCCTTAAGAGACAGACATATTAGTTGTAGTTGTTTATTATACATAGAGAATGATAAATCGTAGAACCACAAAATACTACAAATATATGGCAATTGATATTACTTACCTAAGCCATGCAACTACCAAATCCCAAGTCCATAGGACTTATTCTACACCTCCCATACACAATGATTATGGTTCCTCCACCAATCATCACAACCAGCAGATGGACAACTAAATATACCCCTGTCTCTTATACACATCTAGATGTGTATAAGAGACAGGTAACAAAGGCACAAGAACAGAATGATTTTGAACCTCATCGTCATTCATCATGGTACTCGATAGGTATGACAAAAATTCTAATGACCTTAGTTACAAGTAAGTATTTGAAAATTTAATATAATGAGATATCTTTTTTTCCTTTCAGGAAATTGATCGTGAAAGAAGAGAAACTTTTCTTAATACATTGGAGATAATTTGTTGCTTCATAGCCTTAGGAATTATTGATTCTCTATTTTTATATGAAATGTGTATCTGACATTCTTATAATATATTTGTAGTATTTTGTGGTTCTACGATTTATCATTCTCTATGTATAATAAACAACTACAACTAATATGTAGTTGTGATTGTATTTTGCTAATTTAATTTGACAACTTAATTTGTTGTAGTGTTGTATATTTTTTAATTTTCTTTTTAGAATTTTTTAGATTTTGTATATAACCAAATATGCATGGCGCCCGATACGTGACCGATACACCGAGACCGATGTGGAACGATACGTTCCGCGACCGTTACCGCGACCGCGACTTTGAACCATGGTTACAATTAATAATATAGCGTTCACTTTCCTAAACCTTTTAACGTACAAATTCTAGATGTCCATGGGGAAACAAGTTATCAGTGTGCAATGCCACGGAAATTTTTACAGAAATTTAAAAAATTCTATAGCAGTGTCTATTTTGAGGCACCGTATGTCCCCGAAATGGATTTTTATTGCTATTTTAGTACGTAGAAAACAGTTCTTTATGAGCAAATCATCACAATGAAGTTTGGAGGAGTTCGATATAATTTGCTAAAGCTATAGTGAATACAGGTTTAACTATTAGGTATGACATTTTAAATGAGGGAACTTTGCTCTTTTACTTATTGTCTTCTAACTGTGGGCAGTACTCCTTAAGGAAGCTATTTAGGGTAAATAAAGTCAGTCCTGACAAGGTTGCTACATTCTCTGTTGAAAATGCCACTAATATTTCAAGGGAAATAGCTCGTAATTTGTTTTGGAACTACATTTATGTGAGGTATCTTCCTCGAAATATGTAGACAACTTTGCGTTTGAATTACAAGCTTTAATGGTGTAATCATCATTTTTCTAGTTAGCCTTGGTTGTTACCGAGTGACATCATCTCCATATAGGCATGTAAGCTGTCCTCCATCTTTGGTTAGAATAACACATTCCTCTGACTTTGCTTTTGACTGTTGAAGGCATATGGTGGTACCACAGAGGGCAGCGGATTGGGTGATCTGTTTGATTCACTTGTAAATCATTTAACAACTAGAGATACCCTTTTTCTTCAGAAATGGAATCGATTGATTGACTTGGAGGCTAAGGAATTGGAGGCATCATACCTGAAATGATTGTGCAGCTTAAGATTGTGGTGTTCTTGCTGGGAATCTCACTATGTAATTGTTATAGCTTTCTATGTCCGGTTGCAAAGAAAGAAATCTGGATTTCACATATTCTGAAGATTGACCACTTTTCTGGTTCCCTATCTTCCCTCGTTCTTGACACCGCAAACAAAATGCCTCAGAAAGCCTTTTCTAATGGTAATCGATTTGTTTATCGATTTGTGTGTCAAAATTTTCCAGTGGTTGGCCCTGAAAACAACAGAGCTCTCCTTCTGGATTAAACAGCTTTGATAGTACACTGAGGAGTGGGGATTACGTGGCATTTACTTTGACGATATATATATATATATTTGATGTATTCACTTCCATGAATAATATTATGTTGGTGTCTTCTGATTAAATTAGATAGTCTTGCTATATATGCAAATGTTAGGACTTTCTTGGTATGCAGGTCATATTGTTTTTTGGCACTTTTACAAAACATATTCTTCAGTAGAAAAGAAGGAATGAAGCAACAGCTCAACTCCTTCCATTTCAATTTGTCTCTAAATAAAGCCATATCGAATATTAAAAGGAGCAATTCAATAATTATACAGTCATTTACCTAGTTTTATTTGGTTCAATTGGATGTTTTCTTGTCACTCTTCCAGTTCAAGAAGTTTTGCATTAACAATAACTATACAGTCAATTACCTAGATTTTTTTTTTTTTTCCAAATTATGCTTTTAACTTTTTGACCGAATTTGATCACTTACACTGACAAAATAAAATTTCATTAGAATGAGAAAAAGCATTGCCATGCTTTCTCTACCCTCTTTCCTTATTTATTAATTCTTTCTTTGACAAGTGTCCTTTTTCTTGCGGCGAAAAAGTTAACATTTTTTCATTGTCAACTATCATACTCGACATCAACCTTTGCCTTTCCTTCACATGTTTGCTTGCACTTTGGATTAATTCAATTCAATATTAATTTAATTTTCAAATATTACTTGTATAGTATCAATTTGAAACCAGCTTGGAAGTACATCCCTTTAAGTGGTTGAATTATAACCAACATTTACTTCTAAGACCAAGAGGAGGTGTTATCGATATTTGCAGCATGATGACTTGCTCATCCCAAAATTAGCTGTTTAGGTCACAATTTTCACCAAGGTGACTTATGTACCCACATAGATATCCATAGAGCTGAAAAACCTGCATCTCTCAGTAGCAACTCTTAACGCAAATTTTGACATTACTAGGTTGTCTAATACTTAATGGTGGATCCTGATATTTAGTTATTGAGTAGGTTCTAAATTCGTTGTTTTACTAGGTATCTTTCTCAAAGCACTTGAGGCTTCCAGGAAGTAGTTCTTCAGTGGTAACAGACCTTAAGTCAGCAGGCCTGGCGAATTGACAAAGATGAAGCTATGGCATCATTTGCAATTATGAGGTAGTAAAGTAAGCAACCTCTCATTTATTCTAATTGTTGCCGGGGAACAGTTTAAGTGGAAATGAATAACAAACTGTAACACAATGGTGAAGATTCAACCTAGTTCAACTATTTTTGCAAAATGCACAGAGTGGTCAACTGCGGAAAGATGATTGTCAACCTAGAGGTAAATGCTTTCCAAAAGTGCTGTCCTCATATTTACTGTTTCCTTGCCATCTTCCTTCTTTCCTATCAGCAATCATATGCTGCCATTATCTGTGGCTTTTTACCTTGCTCATTTGTCTTGCAGGCACCAGGTTTTGGCTGTGGATGTCTTCTTAGTCAGGACCCTGCCATCTCATATATCTGGCAACACATTGGAAAAAAATTTAAATGATGATCAACTTAGAGCCATTCTCAAGGTATGCATTGGTAATGTACTTGTGGCTTTTGAATCAGTCCTGAGTCCATCTTCTGCCTTTCTCCCTGAAAACTGAATTCCAGTCACTTTCTCACGTGCATGCTGTGAAAGCAAGCAAGTTGATGGCAGAAGCAAATTGGAATGACAGTTTTTTACATAGATAATTTTCTAACTTCAGTTTTGTTATGTCAGATACTTACAACAAAGGATTATTCACTAATATTAGGAATGCCTGGGACAGGTAAAACGTCCACTATGTTGCATGCTGTAAAAGTATTACCACTGAGAGGCGCACCCATTTTGCTTACGTCCTACACAAACTCGGCTGTTGATAATTTACTTATCAAGCTGAAAACTCAGGTCATCTCTGTTCTTGATGCATATTCTAATGTGTTAGTGCTCTCAAAAGGTGTCAGGATCTTTATCAGCTCTAGCAGTGTAGAATGTGCTATTACATTATGGTGCAATTCCTTCTATTTTTCTGGGTTAGCAGCTTTGAGAAAAAATAATGCTATTTTCCAGTATTTGGAATTCATTATCAGTGACCTATGCGTATTTCCACTTGTTTGATCAGAACTGCACAGTGGAATATTGCTTCTTTGTGATTTTTGCTTCCATTTCTATATTGCAACTAAAGCTGTCAAAAACATTTTTTTATTGAAAGTGTGAATTACGTTTTCTAGCATATCAGTTCTTTAAAGTTCTTTTGCAATTTTATTGTGCTGCATATCATAAACTTTACTCAGGAAGAAGCCTCTTTTCATTTTAATTCCTTTTCCAAATTGTACATCTGCCAGTACCTGGTTGAAATATCAGTTTTTAATTTATGTTATTTGTTTCTTTGAAGGCAAGATAATTTGGTTTATATTCTTTTGGGAAATTATTCATGTTTCAAGGTTCTATTACTTTCTAAGAATTGGATTAACAACTTCATGTGTTTGCTTCATTATCTCATTTCTCTTTTGGCCTCTTGTCTATTACTGATGCATAATTTACTTCAGGGTGTTGATTTTATCCGAATTGGAAGATGTGAAGCTGTGCATGAGGAGGTCCGAGGGAACTGCATCTCTGGTACAATCTCTTGTCTGAAAGGAGCAGGCTTTATGTTGTGGTAGGTCTTTATTGTCCTAATTTTCTATGGCAATTTTATTACACAGCAATGGACATTAACAGCATTGAACAGATTAAGCTGAGACCAGATCAGACCAGAGTTGTTGCTGTTACGTGTTTAGGGATAACTAGTCCTTTGCTTGCCAACAAGAGATTTGACTTCTGCATCATGGATGAAGCTAGCCAAACTACGCTACCGGTATGTAGGTTGATTTATCTTTGCTTTTTCTTCATAAAGCAGTCTGAGCAAAACTAATAATTTATCTTAATGGAAAGACCGCAACCAGAGAAAGTTGTAGCTGTTAAAATGAATCCTTGTTGTGCAATTTTTTTTCCAATACAAGGCCGTTGCACTTGCTGCAATTTTTTATACTTTCTTAATATGCAAGTCTTTAAGTTTGTTGTGCGGTTTGGATGTTTTCAGTTTTTGCTATCATATTAAAATTTAATAGTTGAACAATGCATACCTCACTTCAAAGGAATGGGACAATAGAGTTCTTAAGTTTTACTGTTGGGAATTTTCATTTCATTTTCCTTATATACTGATGGGCACTGTATGTGCTAAGTAGCAACTTGTAGCACTAAGGACAAGTTCATGTATACAACATTTGAGTTAGCACTTGGCTGCGAAGAATCAAAGGATAAGGCGATGTGAACTTGAATATTTTTTAAGAATGAGCCTGATAATTTATCCATTACTCTCTTCTTAGTTCTTAATCATGCATATTTTCTCTAGTTTGGTATGTCAATTTCCATCTATCTTTTGATGGAAATCTACACTTTTCACCAATGTTAATGACACAATCATAGAATCTTTGAAGTTAGAAGTTAGACTTATTGGCTACTGCAATTTGTACAAGTATACATACACATGAAGTCGCAACCAATCTTAATACCTTTTGTTTTTTGATTGGTAGAGAGATAAAGAAACACACCTAGATAGGGAAGTATAGAATGCTGTAGCTATATTTATTAGCTCCTCTTGCCTCTGACACATCTATTTATTGATTGTTTCCTTTTTGGTAAATGAAGTACTGTCAGATTTTTCTATTTTTGTTACTGTCTCTTCTCTTGCTTTGGATTGTTATGGACAATATTATTCTCCAAAACCTCTTCAATGATACTAACTGCAACAACTGTACTCTAGTGATACAGAAATTAGGAAAACTGATCAGTTAATGAGTATTATGTCAAATCAGGTGTCCTTGGGACCTTTGATGTTTGCTTCGAAGTTTGTTCTTGTGGAGGATCATTATCGATTACCACCACTCGTCCAGGTGTTTTCTTCTCTCTGAATTTATCTCAACTTTTCCGCTGTACACTATGATTCACTAGTGCCTTTAATTGTTATTATGATATTAGAGTGCAGAGGAGCTAGAGAAAATGGACTGGCCATAAGCCTGTTCTGTAGGTTCTCAGAAGCACATCTTCAGGCAATTTCAGCTTTGCAAAGCCAGGTTACCTCTAAACTTCAGTTGAAATTGCTCCCCTATCATCTCATTAAACTAAAATAAAAAAATTAATGATTATAACTTGCAACATGCAGTACCATATGTGTGCTGCCATCATGGAACTGTCAAATGCTTTGATATATGGAAACAGATTGCGGTGTGGTTCTCCTGAAATTGCGGTCGCCCGACTCATTTACACACGTCCATCATCCACCCCTGAATGGCTGAGTGGGGTAATTAATCACCAATTTCTCTTTGTTAACTACTATATAGACCACTTGTTGAAATTTATGTGCTTGAAAGTTGAAAGTGGATTACTTAATCTATAGAACTTTTTCCTGAATTGCTACTTTAAAGTATCAACACACTTGAGATAAAAGCTTTGGTAGCCTTTCAAACTGGACCTTTGAATTTTCTATTGGCATTTGTGTTATTGTTCCTAAAAGACAAAATATTGTGGCATTTTAACATATTGCTTTTCTTGCTTTCCATACACATTCATTTTCTCAGTAACATACAGAGTTTAACCAATTTTGAAATGTATGGATTTTACCTTGTGATATGGAATAGTGAATCCCTTTCTGGTAATGTTAAGTGTTTAACCAGATCCGAGTAAATGTTTTCTTTCTCTACAATCCTAATTGGTTGTGCTATATCTCACTCCCGATACAGTCGACATGGATTTTGTAGGTCATATATCAAGCTTTTCTCATCTTTCTGTTCATGCTGTAGGTTATCTTGTGCAAACTTAAGATTCCAATTTCTAGTTAGGTTCGTAAGCCAGTCTTGCCAATAACTAGATGCAGGTCCTGAGAAACCTTTAACATTTCTTTAAGCAGAAAAATCTAACAAGCATTCATATGAATTGCATTCTGTACATCACCGGTTGATCTATGCTGACTCAAAAAATTTCTTGTCTTTTTAATTTACGAATTTTTGCTTGTTATACAAAAGTTTCTGACTTGCATTTCCTTTTTATTGCATTATTCACATGAATGTTGAACTCTTTTTTTTTTTTTTTTTTAAATTGGAAATTTTCATTTTTAGTAGAGGGGTGGGGAGAGTGTCAAGGCCTTCGATTATGCACATATACATTGTATCTTTTACTTGTCAAACTTCACAAAAAAATCTCAATTTTAAAAGTTATTACTTGGTTCGGTTTTGTCTTTGTTGTGGTTGATCATAGTCACTCACTGAGTAGGTGTTTCTTCTTCTTTTTTCATTTATTTCTTTTTTTTTTTTTTCTTTGTTGGGGGGGGTGATTTTGGCTGTGATGGAAGTACTAGCATTTCCTTGGAGATAATATTAACTGTAAATAGTGATAAGATTTTATGGGTGAACTATTTTCTTTCCTTATTCTTGATGTAAAATCAATTAAACTCTATTGGTTAATTAGACTTCTTGGATTTCACCAGGCCTTGAATCAAGAAAGACCAGTGATTTTTAGTGAGTTAACACAGGTTTGTTGAAGTGTTGTTTCTCCCTTTGCTTTTATCCCTTACTTTCCATAGAAGTTGTCTCTCATACAGTTTTTGTTTACTAACTGAGATAACAACTCAGATTTGTTACAAGCACACGAGTCAAGTGACAGTAAAGCTGTGAATAATCCAATTGAAGCTTCTTTTGTTTCTGAGGTATGATACTTAAATCTGATTACTTACTTCTCAGTATCATGTTTTACAGAGGTATTGTTCTCATGATCATTCTGTTTGTAGCTCACAAATGGATTGCAAGAAAGAGGCATTGATGGGGAAAGCATTGGCATAATAACCCCCTACAACTCTCAGGCAAATCTTATTTGCCAAGCCATTACCACATCTGTGTAAGATACACACGATTGACAAATATCAGGTCCTACTTGAGCTAACATCTACAAAATCTTTTGCCTGAAACTAAGCAACAAATATTGAAAATTATATTATTTTCTTCTTCTCAAACAGTGGTAAAATTTAGGTCTCTTATACACAACTCTAAGAAATGCCAGCCAACTAATAATCGGGGAGCTCTTGATAGGATATTTTGGTCCTTCAGTGATTTGATTAATTTGCATTGCTGGTCATGCAATTTTAATTACAACAATCCAGAATTTGTAGGGCTCTTTCAAAAGTACTGGTGTTATTTAGTGGTACCAGATTTTTATAGTAATCATAACTTTTGTTGAAAATATTACTTTGGAAGCTTCAATATATTGCATAACAACTGTTCTTTATTCAGGGAGGAAACTAAACGTTCCTCTAGTTTAAGAAATTCAAATGAGGAGTTTAGTTTTTTTTGAATTCTGAGGTAGATCCTTTGTGAAATGTTGACTGATCATTTGTGGAACTACCAACTCCTGTGGCTAAACAAACTTTAATGTGAATTCTCTCCAAACATTGAGATGTTATGTGTTTTAAGGTATTGTCTCACTTAGTAGAAAGGTGGAATGATGGCATATAAAGTTAGGTTTTTTTATTGTGGAAACTAAACATACTCTATTTCATTCTCCATCTTCTACCTAGCAGGGTAGGGATAAAGACTGCATTGGTTTCTTTTGTACGATCCGGTGAAAATCCAAGGAACTTCATGATGATGTGGATTAGTGACATATAGCATCTTACCTAAATTGTTCGAGAAGTACCTATGTGGCAACCTCATTAAGAGCAATTATGTAATTCAGCTTCAGCTGTACTAGCATAGAGATAGCCTTATGCTTCCTTATGTACATCTATAAATAAAGGACTTAGGTGCTACTAAAAAAAGACCGAAACTCAGATTATCAAATACACTCTTGACATTCAGCTCTTCCACTTTCTCTCTCTTCCTAGAATCCAATTCTAGCTTCTTCACTTCCGCTCTTCACTACTTGGAGGCTGGCACCGGATTAATGTAGCCATTACACGAGCCAAGGTTCTCATCTTATTGTTCTTGTTAGTTGTTTTTGTTAAAGCAATTAATTTACTTATGATTGTAATTAAAACCACATGATTCTTTTACCACACATTCTTACGGCCATAACATTGTGGGTTTAGGTTCTGCATTTCAAACATTCATTCTTTGAAGCTTTCATTAATTTTTTAAATGATAAAATTCATATAAGTACTCTCGATCAAATGTGTATACTGAAGGGATGGATGTTTTTGCCCTCCCTCTTGAACAGAAGAAGTTAATCATGGTCGGATCCTGCAACACTCTTTCAAGAGTTCCACTGTCAAAACTTCTCATTAAGAAAGTAGAAGAACAAGCGGGTATAATGAGTATATCCAAGAGGGACATTAATCTGAAACCAGACTTGGAAGAGATGCTCCCAACGGAGATAATAATGCGTTTTTGCTGTTATGCTCACGTGCATGGTGTAATTTATTATGTTGTACGTCGTAATGTTAGTATACTTTGGAAATTGTACATAAAATAGAAGTTTTGCAATTGTCGATTTCGTTTTTGGAATAGTTGTGAGAAAAATACAACTCTAGCAAACAAAAAAAAAATACTAATGTTAGTCCCCCCTCTACTGATATAATAAGTACTTTCCCTCTTTTATGTTGTGGGAGAAAATTACCTCCATTATTTTTTTTTTTTAAAAAAAAAAAAACCCATCCCTCTCACCTATCCTCCAATAGGTCATAGGGGAAGCGTTTTAATACCTAAACTGTATTTTGTTGTCAAATTACCTCTGTTATTTTAATTATTATTTTGTTCTTTTATTTATTTTCTCTCTCATATTTTTCTTTTTATTTTTTCACCATTCTCTCTTGCTACTACTAAACAACTATATTACTTTTATTAATTGATTAATTAAAATTCTAACTTTCACATTTGTCTAAATAATTAATTTATAGATTAATCATGCTCTAATATAAGAAATATACCTTATTGTAATATAAAATTTGTGATTAACTATTAATATAAGATTAACAAATAAACAATAAATTTTTTGAGGTAGAGGAAATTAAAAATTATATTTTAGTATATAAATAAAATTGTTGAATGAAAAATTGTGTAATACCTTTTTATTTGTGTTCAAGTGTAACAGTGGCAAAATGTAGTAAGAAAATATTACGGTTGCCTAATATAAGGTTTTTTTGGAGTTACAGTAAACTCAATCAAAATATGATACATGAATGATATGGTACAAAAAAATGTGTTTCCATTCTTAGAATATATATTTTAGTTTTTTGACAAATTTTTTTATCTTTTTTATTTTGTTTATTTATTAATTATAGTATTAGTAAAACTCACAAAATCTATATTATACTATTAAAATATATGTTGCCTGTATGAAAAAACTTATTTATTATATAAATTATTTAGGCATATTTTAAAAAAAAAATTAGAGTTTTTAATCAATGAATTACTAGTAGTTTTTTGTTTTTTTGTTTTTTTTTTGCTGGGCCTTCAACATTAGACTTGTCTAATCCAAGTGTTCAAAAAGTTCATCAGTTATCATCAAACTTAGTTATTAAATAGCTCAAGTATCTTTCAATCTTAAAGAATTACTAGTAGTATAATAGTATAGCAGTAGCAATAAATAATGATTATTCTTAGGGTAAAGAAAAATATGAGAGAGAAAATAATTCAATTGGTAAGAAGAGAAAGAAAAAAAGAAAAACAAAATTATTAAAATTGTAAGAGTAATTTTGTCTCAAAACAAGAAGGAAGGGAGTAAAGTGTTTATTAAACATTTGAGGGGGTAAGCTGCAATTAGGGTGTAACTTCAGGGGTTTTTCTGCATTTAACCCTAAAAAAAATGCAAGAACTTTTCCAAAACTGTGCAAAGCCATTGCATGCTAAAACCTTTTCCAGAAAGTGCAAAGCAATTGTTTCCCAGTGTGTGTTCGAGGCTGAAGTTTGAAACTTTCCCTTACTTCAATTTCAATAAGCAAGCCTGTCTTCTGTTGAATGATAAATCATACATCAGGCTGAAGTTTGAGAATTTAAAAATCTCTCTGCTCAGCTGTTGAGAGCACTAACTTTCCGTTGCTCTTTAACTCCAACTAGCCAGTCTTATTGGCCTCTTACTGTTGTTCCTATTGAATTACAAGTCCTATTCATCCTTCATCACTCCACACGTCTACTTTGTTTTGGTTGAACAGCAGAAAGGTTCAGATGAACCGAATATTCAGTGCATTTGGCCCATACGATACCTCAAGTTGTTTCTTCAATGAACCACTGCCATCCAGAAGTATACTTCCAAAGTATAAGTAGTCCACTAAAATAGCAACCTGAAAAGCGGGCATTTACAGCCAATCAGACTGACAAAAACTTATAATATGTTCTGCTGTTGCACATGCAACAGCACAGCCTAGAATCCCATCTAAGTATATATCCTGTGAAGTGTAAAGCCACAAATGGACTATGCTTCCTATCAAAGTATAACACATCCTCAGACATGTAAAACCATGACAAAGATCCACATCAAGTGTAAGCCAAATTCAGCAATAGATAAAATGTCAACAGTAAACGCTCAAAAATAAATGTTACACGTAATACAAAATTTATTGTCAATAATATTTCTAGACAAGTAAACAAAATAACTAATAACTACCACTCCAACTATACAGGTGAAAGGAGTCTACAATGTCCTGAATTCTCCTCTCGTTGGGTTTCAAGGAAGATCTTATGGTCTGCTAGCCACTTTCTCGGAATGCAGAACCTCCAGCTGCCTTCTCACCACTCCAGGAAGACAATGTCTACAAGTAATCTTGAAATCTCAACCTGATGCACCTGCTTTTGGGCCAAAACTATATGGTAAATATTGCTCACGCTCCTAGTCAAAAGAAATAACCTCCTTTGAAACATCAAGCAATTCCTCCACTTCTACTTCTTTGGCCTCATATTCCTCCTCTTCGTCACTGGCTTCCCCATCACGAAGCTTCTGTCGTTCTAATTTCTCCTCTTCTTGCAGTTGCTTCCACTCGCTGATCCATCTCTCCCACTCTTCTTTCAAAATCTTTCGCTTCTCACGTTCCTGCTCGCTCAATTGCAGGGAGACATCCTGATCCTCAGCTTCATACTTCTTGCTGTACTTCTTCAGGTTCTTGGATATCTCTTCTTCCTTCTCGGGGCTCAAAAGGGAGTTTGGAGGCCTTGGACGCCAAGAATACTACATTATAACCAAAATAAGTTCTAACCTCCCAAAAAAAACACAAAAAAAAAAGGATAACCAACAAGTGAAATTACAAAGCCACAATATAGTTTTACCTGGAAAAAGTGATCCTTCAGAATCCGATATAGCAGTTTTCCATTGAATGACCATATGTTGAAACCATTTTCCATCTCATGAACTGAAGTAACTGATGTTGCAACATACCTAAAAATGCAAAATTGAAGCACAAACAAAGAAATACCTAAGAAAAAGCAGCAACCAATCTTTCAGACTCCAATTACTACACAGGTTCTAGCATCAAATCATTCAAGAACATCCAAGTTTCAAAATCAGAAAATAAATAAATTAATTAATTAATTGAAGCTTTTATTCCCTAATCTGCTCAATGGGATTCAATTTAATTTACCTTCCTGTGGGATCCCATTCAATATCTGTAGCCATGAAATGCTCAGCTGTTGCCATAGTTTCAAGGTCATCAACCAACGTTGTAGAACTCCAATTGCCCATTCAAACCTTTCAACCCAGCCAACACAATAAACCGACCAGCTGGTGACCAGAAAAGGGCATTAGCCTGCTTGCCCTTGATAGTTGTGAGTTTTGATACCCGACCAGTGTTATGAGCAGTCCGCATCGAGTAGAAACTTACGTCCGGCCTAGGGTTATCACCATGAATAACTGCGAATCTATGGCCCTTTGGCTCCCAAGCAAATGCAATGATCTTATCGTTCTTATTCTCAAGTTCCAAAACTTCAATGGGAATATCTCTTTCTTTGATTCTGAAAAGCTCAAATCCAGTATATGTACTCTTCTTAGTTTTTGTGTACCGATCAACTTTAACAGCCAGGTACTCACCATTGCTTTGCCAATACATTTTGCAATCACTAACACTAAAGAGATTCTTCTGCCTCAATTCCTCCTTGCTTGGGATTTGTACAAGACTCACCTATTATTAGATTGTAAACTATTAGTCTTCAGAATACTGGAAGAAATTAAAATAAGTTATTGTGCACCAAATGGAGCTTCTGCACTCACCCTTGCAGGCTGATTCCCTCCACCAAGTTCTGGAACAAATAGCGCAAGAATGGGATCGGTAGGTGACCAACTAAAGTCCATGACATTTTCAACCTTCATGGATTTCTTGTCAATAAGGGTAAAGGTCTCAGTTTCATAAATAAGAGACAACGTTCTTCCCTATTCGGGCAAAGTACTGGTATCCTTCGCACCATCCCACCTGAAAAATAAAGCAATCCACCATTTTAAGTCAAAATTTTCACAATCATATCCAAATAGAAAATGTCTCTGTCTTCATGTGACAAAGAGTTGGTAATCACTATACATAAGCAAAAGGTCACCTGAAAACAGGCCAAGAAACACCAGAAACACCCCCAGTTCCTCCAATTGCAAATTCATCTGCACTTCCCTTGAAATCTCTCATTAATTTTCCAGACCTCACATCAAAAATGTTGAGAACCACCCTCTGCAAAATTTAATGAGTGGAAAAATTCTTTCAGGACACATCTTATTACATTTAAAGCCAGGATAGACTTTTTGGTACATAATAGCCACAGCAGGCTTCCTAATAAATTTTCTCCACTTTTAGATTGCATAAGCATCCCTTATTAATTGATCATTGCAACATATCTAAGGTTAATTTGTAGAAAACTTTTAAAACTACTATGCAGTTGACTTTTGAAATTAACTACGCATAGTAGTTGAAAAGTAAACATATATTTAATTACTTCACAATGGGAGAGCAACAATAAATCTTAAATAACAAGAAAAAAGATAATTGCAACAATGAATAAACAAATAATAGAAAAAGATCACAAGGCAATTTTATTTCATGGGTTAAACAACAAAAGAATTGGATTAAACACATTACATGAGTATCACGGGGATTGCTAGGTTCATGGCTGCTGTAAGTCACCAAAAATCTCTCACCGGGAGAAAAGTCAATAAGTTTAACCTGCAATTGCAAACTTAAAGTCAATGACTATGGTTGAAAAATTAAAGTCTAGGTTGTTAATTTAATGATGGTTAAAGTATGACCTGTGGGTGGGCATAGCGCATCAAGCGATTGAAGGTGGTGGCACCACCCCAAACCGCAGCACCCTGCCTGTGAAGTGTGGCTAAATAGGTACCCAGAGGGGACCACTGCACAAAACTATCAGTCCAGAACTGGAAAACAAAGAAAGGCATCAGAGAATATTAGTAATAGGTGAAAGTTATCATGAGGAATGAGGAAACCAAATTCAGAAGAGTGCAATGAGCGGAACAGATAAGTAGTACATGGACAATTCATCCAAGTAAAATCTAGAGAAGCAGCACTAACAACAACATAAATGCCACAAGCATTGAATTGAATAATAATGAAAGGACTATGAATTTCAAGCTAACTTACAGAACGTTTGTAAACAGGATCAGGCTTCAACTGTCTTGCATCATTCCATAGCACTTCTGTATCTGAGCCAGCACGAATTACAAATTGATCTCTATGGCTTTCTCATCGGTAAGCCAATGTTGCAGGTTTTCCTGAAACCAATACATAATCCAGTTGAGTAAAAACTTGCAGAACAGAACAGTTCAGGCAGAAAGAGAATCCTAAGATTAGGAACAATAATAGAGAGAGAAGCCAACCCCTGGTGTGTACGGTTTAGTTTCTGGAGGAGCCCACTCATCTGGAACTTTCATGAACTTTTCAATGTCATCAAACATGTTCACCGCAAAAATATGTGATCTGTCCAACTTGTATCCATTTGTCTTCTCTTTTGCAAGTTCAGCTTCCTACAGTGCCAACAAATAGGCTCAGTTAGCCAAATGAAATTAATTTTCACCGCAGACAATAAACCAAAAACAATTACTCAAAGGAATGAAACTATTTGCTTCTGCATTATGAAAAGTAAACGGGGAAAATAAAGTTTGCCACAGGTATGAAACATTGATGATTAAATATTCAGGAAGTGATGAGCAATCACATTCCAGAAAGATACCATTTTCCATGTTCTAATCTGACAATTAGATGAACAAAAAGAATCAAAAGAGCTAAAAGTGTTTTGAGATCGAAGTAAACAGCAAAAACATTTACATACATCCTAACTCTTTACTCTGGCATCTTATTGTTTATATAGACTAAAGAGGAGTTTGGTGAAACGTGAAATGTCATCTTCGGAGTTCCCAAAGATACCCTTCATAGAATATTTCTACATTGAAGGGCAAAATAGGCATTCTAAATCGTAGTTTTATTGTACTAAAATAACTACTCTCTTACTTAAGGACAGACCCAAAAGGACTAGTATATAATAACGTAAACCTCTGTTATATTCTTCTGATTATACCAGCCACATCCTAACAATATAGCAAAATTGTAACTGTGTCATTAAGAATCTAACCTCAACTATTTGTTGAAATATTAAAAGGAGCCCTCCTACCACCCAAACGATATAGCAATTTTGCAATTTCATTCTCAGGCTATATAATTGTAGTGTGCTTCATTATGAATAAAACTCATAGATACTACAGATTTTCTCTAATCATAATTTCTCGGATTATAAGCATAATGGAAAAACCAACAAATTCGTATATACTTGGCCATATTAAAAAACAAAAAGTTTGTGCTCGATAGACTACCTGAGGGGTATTATACTCTATGAAACAGTATCCCAGTGTTTTTCCAGTGTCAAGGTCCACCGGCATCCATAAACCGTCATCCTTAATCACCCCAATCTGGCTGTAGATTTTGCGAATAACACCTTCCAATTTATCAAATTTCTCTTTAGGAACCACCGGCAAATTGTCAACCACAATTATGTTCCCAAATCCCACCTCGAATTCTAACTCCTCTTCCTCCTTCAAATCTTCATCATCACTGCATAAATTAATCCAAAACAACCAATTCATTATCCAAAACCCTAAACTTCCACCACAAAAACACCCAGAAAACACACTAAGGGTAATTTAATGCGAACCTGATGATGCCGAAATCATCGCCGGGAGGGAGGCGAATGGAATCCAGAGCATCGACTTCGGAGAAGTCGATGTCGAGACGTGAGCCGGCGGCTCTTATGTCCTCCATGGACATCATCACCTCATTCGCCATGATTTTTCGCTTTAGAATTTGGAGCTTGTCTGAGTTGAGTCAGACAAGCTGGGAAGGAGACACGCCGTCGCCGAAGAAGGAGGAGTTGATGCGCCGGCCGCCGAGAAGTGTCTGAGAAGTGGAGATTGTTTTTTGTGTCTTAGGGTTTTTGTTAGTATAGATGAAAAATAGTGAGGACGCCGGGTCGGATTTTTTCTTTGTGATTTTCCTTTTTTCTTTTTCTTTCTTTACTCGAAGAAGAAATTAAACTCGGCCCATGTGATTAAAGCCCAATTTGGTTGCCAAGTCGGAAGGCCCATAATGACCAATAATACTTTTGTTATAATCGCTTACTTTTGTAGTTTTGAATAATTGGATTTTACATTTTCCCTATTTTGCCAGGCCCAAGTAAAAGTGCATTGTAATTGAAAAGGCAAGTGCGTACTAGTGTGTTAAAGACTGCCTACTATTATTTATATTTTTCGGTAGGGTTGTAAACGAATTCAAACTACAACATTCGAATCAAATTCAATTCAATAAAAGTTTGTTCGACTTTGGTTCGTCAATAATCAAGTCAATGTCGAAAACAATTTAGCATTCCTTAATTTTATTGTGTTTGCCTCGAACTCGACTCAATAAGTTAAAAATTTTAAATTTCTATGTAAAAATATCAAGCTACTTGAACTTATTTAGTATTGCTTGATAAAAGTTTTGAATTTGACTCGAAAGATAAATAAATTAATTTTGATCAGAATTTCAACATTATTAAAATAATCAAACAAGGCTGAACACTAGAGTGTACGACTTGTTTATATTGATTTACATCCCTACTTTTTAGCTTTTATAGTACAAACTACAAAGGCCAACTTGATTCGGTATATCGATTCTCAAAATAATGTTTCAGCTTAACTAAGATAGAATGGTTGCTCTCAACTCTCTCGAAGAGGATTGTCAATCTTCCCCAATCAGTAGAAGAGACAAACCTCTTAACAAGAAGCAAGAAGAAATATAAATATATATGTATATACATGTGTGTGTACGTATAATTTACATATGTATTTATGTAAATTCATAACAAGTTTAGACAACCACCATCTGTAGACACCTATTTTGTCCCTTAAGTTCTCTCCTATTTTCCTTTTAATTTGACTCTCAATTTTCTTTTTAATTTCCCATTTAATTTCTTTTTAACCTGCTTTTTGATTTCCTCTTAATTTATCCTTTAATTCTCTCTTAATTTGTCTTATGGTGTTTAATTATTATGTGTTTTATGCATTTTTGAAATACAAAGAATAAGTTTTAATATTATTAAGTTTTTAGATTTTTCAACAACAAAAAAATCAGCGCGTGAACAAGATCTGCATCGCTCACGCCGACAATTTTGTTTTGGCCACGTTTTTCTCTGCGTTTTTTCACCCATTCTCACCAAATTTCAAATGCCCCATACTCCCAACATGACAAGGGTCAATGGTCTTTGACCATTTTTACACTCAATCCACCTCTTTAAAGAGCAAAAAAATCAGTCTAAAGTGGAGGGGACGAAATTTCTGCAGAAAAGAAAAGAGAGAAATTTTTCTAAGTTTAGAAAATTTTCTAGACAGCCAACTTTGAGCAAAAATTCCAAACACTCTAAAAGTAATTAGACTAAACTCAAAGAAGAAAAGTTGTAGAGAGTACCTGGAACTACAACTTATCTTTGTAAAGCTCAAGCAAAATCATTCATTTGGACCCTCAAAAACGTGGTAGAAATCAGGCTGGTGGCCAAGAAAATCTGCAGAAAAAAAGAGATTTTCCAAGTCTGGAAAATTTTCCAGACAGCCAAATTTGAGCGAAAATTTCAAACGATCGAAGAGGAATTAGGCTAAATTCAAAGAAGAAAAGTTGTAGAGGGTACTTGGGAATACAACTTCTCTTTGTAAAGCTCACGCAAAATCGTTAATCTGGTGGGTGAAAAATGTGGTGGAAGAAGGCCTGGTTCATCAACCGGAAGCTTGGAGGAGCCGAAAGCAAATTTGGCTCAAACGCACTCCAAGCCGAGCATAACCAATTCCACCACATTCCTGAGGCTGAGGTGAGTTAAATGAGCTTTTGAATCGATTTTTTTGGTGACAAAATGCTTATCTTACTATTTTTGCATTATTTATGACTTAATTTTCGTTTTTTTTTATTATTTTTTTTAATTTCTTCTAAGTTACATTTTTTATGACAATAACCACCAAACTTTAATTTTATTTTTGTTTGACATTTTAATATGTTTAATTACCCTTTGATTGTGAAATTACCGTTTTGCCCTTATGAGTATTAAATTGTAAATAGGCTCTGATTTTGCACATATTTTTCGATTAGTTTATTTTGTGATGATTTGTGCTTTATATAATATTTATGCTTTTTCTTACTTGTTAAATGATGTGAAAATTGTATCAATAATATAAAATCGGGCTAGAAGTAAACTCTGGCGTGCATGACAAACGACTGTTTTGCCCCTTGGGAGTTAAAGGGCACTACAAGCTAAATGTGTGCAACTTTAAATTGGACTCCGGGCTAAATTTACCTGTCAATATTTTTATTTACCATTTATTTTCATTTTCTCATTAATATAGTATATTTTTATTACTTTTATACACATATTAAGATGTGTATAAAACATCTGGGCAACTGTATGAATACTAAAATTGAAAAGGAAAACGCAATAAAATCATGCAACCGGTCCAACGCCGGGTAAAGTGGGTGCCGAGGGAAATTCAAATATATCCCAAACCTTCCCATTTTACAACAGGATTTTCGAACTAGACTAGGGTTTATTTTTTTTCTTTAAATTTTGATGTATTTTTGTGTCCCGGCGCACCAACACACCGGGTGGCGACTCCAATCCTGTGTTCCCTAGCTTAGATTATTTTTGTACAATTCACTGTAGTCGCATTTAAAGCCCCGTTATGTAATAGTAAATAGGTGATTCATTTATATTGGTAATAGAAGTAGGTAATTCCCTATTTGTAATAGTAAATAAGACTTTTGCATTTAATCACCTATTTCACAAGCACCACATTGGCGACGGTGCCGGTCCAAAAAGGTGCCTGCTAGACCGCGGGTTGTCTTATACACATGGCGACTCCAGCTGGGGACTTTGAGAATCCGGGCACACGATTTTAACGCGTTTCTCTCAATTTTACCCCGTTCATTATAAACCGGCTAATTTTTACCGATTTTTTGGTGTGCTATGTTACTGGCTCTGTGTCTCGTTTTACGTGCCACATGCTACGTGTTACTTTAGTTGTTCTTTTTCAATTACTTTATACTTGTTTTACCATATTTCACCATTTTGCTGTCTTGTGTGCTGGTTTACGAATTTTTGTGTCTAAAACAAGTACACTTAAAATGTGTTAAATTACTAAAACAACACAATTAGTATACACCTTATTTTACTGTATTTCACCATTTTTGCTGTCTTGTGTGCTTGTTTATGGATTTTGGGTCTCATTTTATGTGCCACATGCTATGTGTTACTTTATTTATTCTTTTCAAATTATTTTATACTTGTTTTACTATATTTCACTATGTTTGCTGTCTTGAGTATCTGTTTGCTCGATTTAGGTCTCGTTTTACGTGCCATACCCTGTCTGCCTATGGTGTGATTTGTTCTTGCTTTATTGTACATGTTTTAATATATTTTGCTATTATACTTGTTTGTGGTTAATTTGGGGGCAATTTTTGGGGTGTTGGGGTGCATCAAACCTTTAGAGCCAAACGCGTTAAAATGTGTGAATCTTACCGCCTCTAAGTGAACACAGCATAACACATGTCTCATTTATTGCATGTCTTATTTTTGTGGGTGTCGTTCCCACATTCTCTGTAGGAATTAAGACGATCTACCCAGATATGCGGCCGTGACACAATGTGCACGTAATGGTATCTGCTAATCGTGGCGATCACCTGACCACCGTCGATAAGGCCCATCGGGATTGACGGATTTTAGTTTTGGGCCCAAAGTCTGAAGGTTCGGGAACCAAGCCCATCTAGTTTGCATTAGTAAGCCAAGCCTCATATTCATATAGCTTAAACCATAGGCAGAACTGTGTGGACCTTGTTTAGGACACTAGACACGAGGCGGTAGGACCCACCCATTTATCAGTCTTGTAATAGTAAATAGCTTTACAATTTTGTTATGTAATAGTAATTAGTTTTTCTGATTCGTATGATTTACTTTGGTAGTGTACTTTGTATCTAGTTCCCGCAAGAAAGAGTAAATTTTGATTTTTGCATTGCATAAGCCTTAGGTAGGGTCAAAGGCATATGGTTGCCAGACCCAAACAGGAGACCCACCCCCGCGACATGTTTCCAAAGTTTTATTATCCCTTGTGTGCATTTAGGCTAACCCCAGCGTTGTAGGGCCCCCGTAGGCTACTTATTGCATATCATTAGCCGTAGATACTTAAGGGATACCCTGTGTATAGAATTACATACCTATCCCTAGGTACATAACCTACAATGGGATTTGCAAGCTTGCGTGTTTATTTAATAAAGGCTCTGAAGGGGTACAAGCCTCAGGTAAGGCTAACATGTATTTCATGCAGATGAGTTCCGCTCGACTAATTGGAAAGGCGACCAAAGTGCCCTATTTGCTACAGGAATGGGAACGAAATATGCAGTTGTCAGAACTGAATACAATAGCTGGTTATTTGGGTCACCTAGTATGTCTGCGGGATATTGAGCCAAATCAGACCATAGTAGACGCTTTGGTATAGGTTTGGGACAGTGAGGCAGCTGTGTTCAGATTTGGGAAGTTTGAAATGGTGCCCACACTAGAGGAGATCGCAGGATTTCTTGGACTGGACTTCAAGGACCGGGCTGTTATACTACCGTCCCTATGAACTACAAGGGACTTCTCTTTGTTCACCGGCATATCAGAGGCTGCGATACCAGGGGGACCCGAGGCTAATTCGTTATGACTTTGATATTTTTACACGAGCACTTCGGCACAAAACAGGGATTTCACAGGAACAAGACTCATTTTTTGCATCCCACTGAGGAGTCCTGGGTTCAGAAGCGAGTCCAGGTTTTGGCTCTAGCACTGACCAGCGCATATCTTTTTCTGAGGCTGGATGGGAGGATAGCATTTAAGAAGGTACGGATGTTAGCCGATTTGATACATGGCGTCGGTGGTCAAGACCTCACCATAATCTCTACTATTTTAGCTGACATATTGGTGGCTTGTACAAACTGTCAGAATGGAGTCAAATTTTTCAAGGGTTCAAGCCTTTTGTTGCAAGTCTGGTTCATGGAACATTTGGGGCGATGAAAGATTGTTCGTCATGATTTTTCCTGGGGTAGAGTAAATTGGGTACAAAGTCACAATCAACGCATCAACCGGGCGAAGTTGCTGAAAGACAAGGAGAAGTACATTCGCTGGTTATCTTCATTGAAGGAGTCAGAGATACAGTGGGTTCTAGAATGGGTACCCTGTATCTCATACACCGAGTCTGTAATCTGCTAGCCTTCCGTTCATACCCTTGATAGAAAATGAAGGCATTGTTCCCTACATGCTTTTCCGGGTCTTACGTCAGTTTGGGAGGTTTCAGACAGTACCTCCAAAATTAGTGACTGATCGGTTCAATGTTATGTTCGACAAAGGGATACGACCCGAATCAATACCAGAAAAGTCGAGTATTTTGTCGGCGTGGGCATCCAGACGCGCATGTCAGGAGTCGTTATACGATCCACAGCGTGGAATTTCAAGGACCACACCTCGATAAGAGACAGGTGGAACATTTACTTAGCCGGCAACCGCAAGCTGTAATAGACCCTTCAGAAGAAGTTGCTCGGTTGACCACACTATTGGAGGCTAAGGACAAGAAAATAGTAGAAAAGGAGATAGCTCTAGATAAGCACAGGCAAGCTTACAAAAGACTTCAAGAACAGTAATCCTGTATTCGAGAGCAGGAATACAACCGAAAGAGGGCATGCACCGAGATGGCCGATGATCTGGGACGCCTAATGCACAATGGGGCTGCTGAATCAGCACGTAGCAAGCTTCTACGGTACGAGGAGCAAATGATGAAGATACGAGACCATCTAAAGGAGCTTCCCGAATAAGTTCAAACGGGTTTCGTCCCCTTTAGAGCTTTTTTTTGTTTTTAGGGTTCTTGGGGAAGAAACCACGTTTTATACTGTAAACTTATGATTATGTTTGTTTATATATATCTGAATTTTCTTTTTTTAATTATGTTTTAATATGAAGGTACTAAGTGTCAAAATAGCTGCCCAACGCAGCCCTATTTACACCCGCTCACGTACACGTAAACTTCAATTTGAAGACAGTATCTAGCACCATACCAGCAAAAGTTGTGGAAGGGACCAGTGGGGATCAAAACCAGAGATGACAGAGTTGCGCAAACAGATGGAATCTATGATGGCTGCTATGGCCAGTATATAAGAGATGCAATGGTACAGGCAAACTTATGGGTCTCACCCCGCCAATCAGGAGATGAACTACCTCCTCATATTCCTAATCCCGGCATGGGGATGCCGCTACCCCTACCACCACAGAATCAACCTCCTCCAACTCCAGTGCCACCACTGACATATCCAATTCCACAACCACCACCTCCTCTTGAGTTAGAGTATACCCCAGGAGGAGAAGCTGAATTAATGCCACCACCGCCTCCTGTGCCGGCTGTCAATGATGCCCTATTGAAAAGAATAGAGCGGTTCGATAGTTTCATGAGACAGCAACAGGGGACAGATAAATTTGGAACTATCGACTACCAAGATCTATGTCTATTTCCCGAAGTGCAATTACCGCCAAAATTTAAGATCCCAGAATTTCCAAAGTACAATGGCACTGGGGATCCGGTAGCTCACCTGTCTCTGTTCTGCAACTAGATGCCTTATCCGACAAGCGACCCTCGGATAGCAATGAGGGTATTTGCCAGAAGCTTGGAGGGAGATGCATTATCATGGTATTTAATGCTTGATCCCAAAAAATTGCAGGATTGGACGGACTTGGCAAATGCTTTTGTGAAACAGTATGAGTTTAACCGCGACCTGGAGCCGGATCGTTTTACTCTGATAAACTTAAAGAAGAAGCCCTCAGAGAATTACCGTGAGTATGTGAAAAGATGGAGGGCGTTAGCTGCCAGAGTGAGCCAACCTATGACTGAGACTGAGATGGAAAAACTTTTTATTGATGCGCAAGAACCTCCTTACTATGAAAAGTTGACCGGGTCTATTGGCAAATCATTTTCAGAAATCATCCAACAAGCAGAGGCTGTTGAAAGGGGCTTGAAAAGCGGAAAAATTATTGACATGATGACCTTCAAACTTCAGATAGAGTCCATGCAGGGGAGCACGTCTGTGGCTAAGAAACCCCTGAGCAAGAAGATTGACAAGAAAGAAGAGGAAGTGACTTTTATTTTCAACCAACCCAACCGCCAACCACCACGCAACTTCCATCAATACCAAAGACCAAACCCACAACCCTTTTATCCACCACCTCCACTACCACCTCAATACTACTTCCTCAACCCGTATACCAAACACAAGTACAAATGCCCGTGCCTAATCCACAGCTCCCATATTATAATCCAAGACCACAACCCCCAAACAATCAAAGATCCAACCAGCCAAACAAATTCCCTTCACCAAACTCCAACCAAGCCAGACTACATGGCAGACCACCCCGTAATTTTACCAATCTAGGACGGCCCATTGAGCAACTATATGAGCAGCTGAGATCAGGTGGGAGATTGAATCCCATAGCTCCTCCTCAGTATCCGAGGAGAGTTTCGGATAGGTTTGATGCCAATGCCCACTGTGACTATCATTCTAGAGTCCCAGGGCATTCTACGGCTAATTGTTGGACGTTGAAGAACAAGGTGCAGGATGTGATCGATGCACGTGAGATTGTCATTAGGAGGTCGGAACAAAGGGTTCCTGAAGTAAACACTAATCCGCTACCACTACATGAGCCTCATGTTGGGATGGTTTGTATAGAAGCGGAGACGGAAGAGGAAGAAGGAGAAGTCCAGACTAAATCTTGTGGATGACTTTATAAGATTGATCAAAAAAAAAAGTGAATATTCAGTAGTTGAACAGCTGAATAAGATGCCCTCACAAATTTCTATACTCAGCTTATCTTAACATCCAAGCTACACAGGGAGGCAGTCTTCAAGATTTTGAGTAAGGCTCATGTGCCTCGTGATATTTCCACTGACAAACTAAATGGTAGAGCTGTCTCATAATGATGAAGACAAGCCACCGGAGAGATAAACCTTATTTTTGAAGTGGGGCCAACTGTTCATCAGATCACTTGCCAGGTTCTTCCAATTGTTGGGGTATATAATTTACTACTGGGACGTCCCTGGATCCATTCTGCTGGGGCTATTCCATCATCTTTGCATCAAAGGGTTAAATTCATTTACAATTTTAAGCTGATTACTGTATTTGCCGAAGATGACCACGCCATGATGGTCAAGGAGGAAGTTGGGGAGAGTAGTGACACTCCGGTGCCTTTCTTAGATTATGATATGGTCTCTGTCAGCTTAGGAATATGAAAGCTAGCATCATCAATGAAAGCTGTCTGGGATAAGGTGAGTGTAATGATTGCAAAGGAAATGCTGCATGGAGGATATCGCATCGGCCAAGGTTTGGGGATGAATTTGCAAGGTATAATACACCCTATTGAGCTACCAATGCAGATGAATACATTTGGGCTCGGTTTTTGCCCGAATGCTAGGCAGTTGAGGGAGATTAAGGAGCTGAAAAGAGTTGAAGAAGAAGGTCAAGCATTGCCTATGGTCATTCCACCTCTTAAGATTACTTTCCCATGTTCTGCCGTCATTATAACTCCTAATGCGGATGAGGTTGAAAAGGAGGATCTTGTCCAAGGGGTAGCCGAATTATTTGCGAGAGTAATTATTCAAGAGCATACGGAGAAGGATGACACTGAACTGCCATTTGCTAAGATCAACCAACTGCACAACTGGACATCTGATGATCTCCCTAGTCATAGGGAGTTTTTATGAATCGGTAAATTTGAATAGATATGGTTTTTAGTTTTGTTCCTTTTAATTTCATCTTTGTATGCATGTTTTGTACTTCTTAAGTCGTTTTGTTTATGCCATCTAGTCAAGAAGTAGGTGCATTCACAGCAGTGTATTCATGATTCATCTCATTCATCTATTTTGGAGATGAATCTTGAAAACAATTTGATTAGTAAAGCAAGTACAATCATGATATTGCCTTCCTCATTCATCTTATTCATCTATTTTGAAGGTGAATTCCGAAGACAATTGATTTTTATAGGATGGCCAATGAATGTTAAGTTTATGTTCTCTAGGATCACTTGTACAAATCTTCAATTAAAGAGAACTTTTTTTTCTTTAAGATGTTTTAGCTCATTTTGTTTTCTTTCATTTCATGCTTTATTTTCTCCCAGATGGCCCAAAATCAATACTTTGGATCCTTTGGATACTACCGTTTATGAGGCCGATGAGTGCAATTTCGATATCACCCCCACCCTGATTCTACACAATCTGAGAGTGATGAGGACGAGTGTGATATTAAAAATGAATTTGGGCGACACAAGGAAAAACCAAAGCCTAACTTGGAAGAAACAGAAATGATAAACATTGGGACAGACACGGACGTAAGAGAGGTTAAAATCAGCATACACTTGACTAGAGGGCAGAAGAAAGAGATGATAGAATTTTTGATTTTGTTCCAAGACGTCTTTGCCTGGTCTTATGACGATATGCCCGGCATTTCAACAGATGTCGTGGTTCACAAACTCCCCACCGATCCTAAATGCCTGCCTGTAATGCAGAAGCCAAGGAAGTTTAAGCCGGAAATGAGCTTAAAGATCAAAGAACATCATTTGCCGCTTTGGGATCCCAGATACATTGGTTACCGACAATGCCAAAAACCTGAACAATGACATAGTAGATGGTCTTTGTGCCCAATTCAAGATTAAGTATCGGAATTCCACCATCTACAGGCCAAAAATGAATAGGGCGGTTGAAGCAGCTACCAAGAATGTGCCTTAAAAGAATTATTCGAAAGATGGTTGACAGTCAGCGTGATCGGCATGAAAAACTGCCATATGCATTGCTGGGTTATCGGAAGGCTATCAGGACATCTACTGGGGCAACGCCTTACTCCCTCATGTACGGAATGGAAGTTGTTTTGCCAGCGGAAGTAGAGATCCCTTCTCTACGCATTCTTATGGAAACTGAGTTGGAAGATGCAGATGGGTGCGGCTCAGACATGAATAGCTTGCACTCATTGATGAAAGACGGCTAACAGCTGTGTGTCGTGGCCAATGTTATCAACGAAGGATGGCCCGAGCTTACAACAAGAAAGTCAAGCCCAGACATTTTGAGGCTGGCGATCTAGTCTTGAAACGCATATTGCCAATACAGGACGAAGCAAAGGGCAAGTTTGCTCCTAACTGGCAAGGTCCATTCATTGTACACAAAGTATTATCAGGAGGAGCTCTTATCCTTACGGAGATGGATGGACAGGTTTTTTCCCAACCGATAAATGCGAAACATGGTCAAAAAGTTTTTCATCTGATTTGGTAGACTGTAAACCTTTAAGTCATTGTAGAACGTCGGATAGAATTCCACCTGTTGTTTTCTTTCCCTTTTCACCCACATCCAGACTAAATCCTTTTATATCTCTTCTCTTTATTTGCCTATCTTTCGTTTCAATTGTGCTTTGTCCCTATCCTTTGCTGTAAAAACAAATTGGAACTGAGCTCATTTGCAATGTTGGGGCAAATTGTTGTTTTGGGTGGCAAAAAAAAAAAAAAAAAAAAAAGTTTGAGAGGCCGACCAAAACAAATGCCCAACAAAACTCAATTTGTTATAATAAAATTGGGGCAATTTTTTTCAAATCTATTTCCCCAATTCAGTCAGTTGCCTTCAAGTAAGACTCTCAACCCAAAACTGGGGCAATTCGTTTCGATAACGGACATAACTAGTTTTCCTCAGATCACAAACCCGCTCTTCCATCCCTTGTAGCTATGTTCTTTCCAACCAAAGCGCCCATATTATGAACTGGGGCAAGTTTTTTTTAAGATAATCCCAATATTTACCAATCACACGACTTAACCCATTTTGACCCTAACTATCCTAAGTTCTGCATAGGCTTAAAGGGAGCAGTTTGTACGGTCTCGGCAGTTGATGTTAACATGTCTATCCCCTTTACAGGGAAGGCAGCCTTACTGATGCCGAAAAACTTTGAAAACTAAAGTTCGCATGCATTGGAAAAGGCGATTACTTAGCCAGACGTCTTTCGTTTACTCCCACACCTTGCCGTTTACTTGGACCTCATAGGTGAAAACCCGGAAAGGGCACCTTTATTTTAAAAAAAAAAAAAGAAAAAGAAAAAGAAGGGCAAAATATAAGCTTGGTTGAAAACCCTACGGGGCGGCCTAGGCAAAAGGAGAGTGTGCAAAAAAAAAATGCAAAAAAAATAATAATAATAAAAGGGAGGAAAACCTTAGTGAAAACCTAAAAAGGCGCTGAGGAAGGGGTAAACTGAGCAAATGGTCAAAGTCTGGTTAACGCTCAAATATTTCTCTAGGTCCAAGTCTAGAAAAGTGTTCAAGTGAAATTTGTTGACCGAAGTTAGGCTTATTGGTTACCTCTATGTCGTTCTCTCAACACAGTCATTGGCCTTTAAAAGGCACGTATCCGATGGATCCAAAGCATTGAAAATCGGGTCCAAATCAGTTGGAATGAAACAAAGCGGTGTTCAATATTTGATGGCACACATTTTTACTAAGATTGCTCCCATGTGCCTGTATTATTTATTCATATACTTCTATCAAACTCACATGCTGCCATTTAGTTTGTTTGTAGTTGTTCTTCTTGTTGTTGATGTTTTAGTTGTCAAATATGTGAAAACTATCTGTTTAATTGAACTACGTTAGACCTGATTCTCGTTGTGGGATACGTAGGCAGCTCTTAGCGAGCTCGGTCACCTTGCTTATAGTAATGTTTGCTAAGATTGACATTTTGTATGTTTTGGCACTGACCAATTCGAGTTTTCTTTGCTTGATATCGCATTGTTTTTGAGTACCTGCAGGTACATCAAAAAAATCCACGACACTAGGGCAAATTTTTATTGATTGGATATCTTTCATAAACAATAAGGGATACACTAATCCTGAGAGCTGTCTTAATACCCAGCGGTCTTTCTTCGCATTTTGAAAAGGGTGATTCACGCCAACCCCTAATGAAGCAATCAACCTCACAAGTGATCGCCACTTGGGAGATGGTACACTGAGTTCCCAGTCAAACCTCTCAGTTTAAATAATGCTGTCATTTACTGTTTAGGGCTTAATGTTTCAGTTTACAATCCAGTCATGTTAGGGTTAACTACTAATTGCCTTTTACACTTCATTTTGTGGGTAAGCCCCATGACATGGCTCCGTGTATGTATCATACTTATTGCATTTTACCCGATAAACGAATTTCGGGTTCTCATTTTCATTTTTCATTAACCTGATAAACGAATTTCAGGTTTATATTTTCACCTGATAAACGAATTTCGGGTTCTCATTTCCATTTTCATTAATCTGATAGATAAACGAATTTCAGGTTTTCATTTTCATCCCCGATAAACGAATTTCGGGTTCTCATTTCCATTTTCATTAATCTGATAAACGAGTTTCAGGTTTTCATTTTCATCCCTTGATAAACGAATTTCGGGTTTCCATTTTCATTAACCTGATAAACGAATTTCAAGTTTGCATTTGTCATCCCCGATAAATGAATTTCCGGTTCCCATTTCTATTAACCTGATAAACGAATTTCAGGTTTGCATTTCTGCAACACCCGATAAACAAATTTTGGGTTCTCATTTTCATCTCCATTAACCTGATAAACGAATTTCGGGTTCTCATTTCTATTTTCATTAATCTGATAAACGAATTTCAGGTTTTCATTTTCATCCCCGATAAACGAATTTCTAATTCTCATTTTCATTTTCTTTAATCTGATAAACGAAACCTGAAATTATTTTTCATCTGATAAACGAATTTCGGGTTCTCATTTCCATCTTCATTAACCTGATAAACGAATTTCGGGTTCTCATTTCCCATTTTCATAACCTGATAAACGAATTTCGGGTTTGCATTTTCATTCTCGATAAACGAATTTTGAGTTTTCATTCTATTAACCTGTTCTATTAACTTGATAAACGAATTTCAGGTTTGCATTTCTGTATCAACCGATAAACGAATTTTGGCTTTTATTTAAAAATTTTGCATTACCCGACAAACTCACCGTTCGGGTTTTAATTTCACTCTTGTTACCTCGATGACACAAAGTCGGGTTTTCATTTTAATTTATATATTTTTACCCCGATGACATAAAGTCGAGTTTTCATTCGTATTTACATACCCTTGCCTTGATGATACAAAGTCGGGCTTTTAATTCACATTGCTTGTTGAGTTTCATTACCAGTGGCGTTTGCATGTTATGTCAAGTTAGTTTTCTTTGTCATTCACAGCTACGTTTCATTCTAAATCCCTGTACTCCCGATAAACACCAGATCGGGATTTCATTCTTGTTTTCAAGTTTCATTTATGTCTCTTATGGTTCATTAGTTCACCGTAAGTAGACTCCCTGTTTCTTTCCCCCAATGAAGACTTTTCCGCTCTGGATGAATAGATAGACCTATCTCTCCCCGGTGTGTTTGTCAATATGGTAAATTTCCTCATTCATGACCTCATGAGCTTAATGTTGACATGTGGCAAATTTTGTTGCATGAGTGGAATCATCCAGTCATGCGGTGTCTACAATCTTTATAAGAGAGTATTCTTCGATCCTCTTCGAAACTCTGGCAACTCGAGGCAAGGCTGTAGACACCTATTTTTATACACATTAAGTTCTCCCCTATTTTCCTTTTAATTTGACTCTCAATTTTCTTTTTCATTTCCCTTTTAATTTCTTTTTAACCTGCTTTTTGATTTCCTCTTAATTTATCATTTAATTCTCTCTTAATTTGTCTTATGGTGTTTAATTATTATGTGTTTTATGCATTTTTGAAATACAAAGAATTAGTTTTAATATTATTAAGTTTTTAGATTTTTCAACAAAAAAAAAATTATTAAAAAAAAAGGAATCAGCGCGTGAACAGTACCTCGCGTACTGTTCACGCGCCGAACAGTCAGCTTGACAGAGCTATTTTGGCCACATTTTTCTCTGCATTTTTTCACCCATTCTCACCAAATTTCAGATGCCCCATACTCCCAACATGACAAGGAATGGTCTTTGACCATTTTTGCACTCAATCCACCTCTTTAAAGAGCAAAAAAATCAGTCTAAAGTGGAGGGGACAAAATTTCTGCAGAAAAAAAAAGAGAGAAATTTTTCTAAATCTGGAAAATTTCCAAACAGCCAACTTTGAGCAAAAATTTCAAACAATCTAAAAGTAATTAGACTAAACTCAAAGAAGAAAAGTTGTAGAGAGTACCTGGAACTACAACTTATCTTTGTAAAGCTCAAGAAAAATCATTCATTTGGAGGGTCAAAAACGTGGTAGAAATCAGGCTGTTGGCCAAGAAAATCTGCAGAAAAAAAGAGATTTTCCAAGTTTGGAAAATTTTCCAGACAGCCAACTTTGAGCAAAAATTCACAAACGATCTAAGAGGAATTAGACAAAACTCAAAGAAGAAAAGTTGTAGAGAGTACCTGTAACTACAACTTATCTTTGTAAAGCTCAAGCAAAATCATTCATTTGGAGGGTCAAAAACGTGGTAGAAATCAGGCTGGTGGCCAAGAAAATCTGCAGAAAAAAAGAGATTTTCCAAGTCTGGAAAATTTTCCAGACAGCCAAATTTGAGCGAAAATTCCAAACGATCGAAGAGGAATTAGGCTAAATTCAAAGAAGAAAAAATGTAGAGGGTACATGGGAATACAACTTCTCTTTGTAAAGCTCACGCAAAATCGTTAATCTGGTGGGTGAAAAATGTGGTGGAAGAAGGCCGGTTCATCAACCGGAAGCTTGGAGGTGCCGAAAGCAAATTTGGCTCAAACGCACTCCAAGCCGAGCATAACCAATTCCACCACATTCCTGAGGCTGAGGTGAGTTAAATGAGCTTTTGAATCGATTTTTGGTGACAAAATGCTTATCTTACTATTTTTGCATTATTTATGACTTAATTTTCGTTTTTTTTTATTATTTTTTTTAATTTCTTCTAAGTTACATTTTTTATGACAATAACCACCAAACTTTAATTTTATTTTTGTTTGACATTTTAATATGTTTAATTACCCTTTGATTGTGAAATTACCGTTTTGCCCTTATGAGTATTAAATTGTAAATAGGCTCTGATTTTGCACATATTTTTCGATTAGTTTATTTTGTGATGATTTGTGCTTTATATAATATTTATGCTTTTTCTTACTTGTTAAATGATGTGAATTTACTCTTGTCCTCAAATTTTGTTTAATTGCACGATTGGACATTAAATATTTGAATCAAACTCAATTTAGTCCATGACTTAATAATCGTATCAATAAAACGCCACTGGTAATGAAACTTTCGTGCAAGACAATATGAATTAAAAGCCCGACTTTGTATCATCAAGGCAAGGGTATGTAAATACGAATGAAAACCCGACTTTATGAGATCGGGCTAAATTTACCTGTCAATATTTTTATTTACCATTTATTTTCATTTTCTCATTAATATGTATATATTTTTATTACTTTTAAACTATCTTAAGCACACGTACCCTACAAAGTCGGCAATGATGAATACTAAAATTGAAAAGGAAAACGCGATAAAATCATGCAACCGGTCCAACGCCGGGTAAAGTGGGTGCCGAGGGAAATTCAAATCTATCCCAAACCTTTCCATTTTACAGTAGGATTTCCGAACTCATGTTTTTTGAATTACGTGGACTAGGAGTCAATCTAGACTAGGGTTTTTTTTTTCTTTAAATTTTGATGTATTTTTGTGTCCCGGCGCACCAACACACCTGGTGGCGACTCCAACCCTGTGTTCCCTAGCTTAGATTATTTTTGTACAATTCATAGTCGCATTTAAAGCCCCGTTATGTAATAGTAAATAAGTGATTCATTTAAATTGGTAATAGTAAGTAGGTAATTTATGTTTGTAATAGTAAATAAGACTTTTGCATTTAATCAGAGACAGAGTTAATCCCATTTATTTCACGAACACCACATTGGCGACGGTGCCGGTCCAAAAAGGTGCCGGCCAGACCGCGGTTTGTGAGGGGGGGGCGACACCATCATATCCCAGTAATTTGTATGTAAAATAATTTATTATATAAAAAAATTATTTTTACTTTAAAGATTGTGAAACACCTATTTCAGTTATTATCCACCAACATTAGTGTCCTAAATCACCTTTAGCATTATGGGTAGGCATATGTGGTACGAGACTTTTTCCTGTATATGGTAAGGAGTAGCGTTAGATGATTCATTGTTATAATATTGAACTTCAATGTTTAGGCATAATATTAAGTAGTTAATACACACACATAGAAAGTTGTTTTTTACTTAAAGCACTGGTACTTTGATGGGATTCCAATACCCATTTTATTAATTTAGAGAAATAAATACAAAAAGAGGAAATAGGCCAAACCTTCAGAATTAAAAATACAAGATTAAGCATGACTAATTGTGAAGGAGTGCCTATTACATACAATTTAGGAGCCTCAACATTTGGTTAAGATTCCACTTTCACAATCACTATAACTGTGATGAACAAGTCAATAGTAGTGGGTTTTGACAAAAACTCATAGAGTGTTTGGTAAGTAAAAATTAAGGAATAGGTATTAGAATTAACTATTATTTCTTTTTATTTTCTTTTATTTTCTTCTTCTTCCTTCCTTTCACTACAGACATTAATTACACACCTTCACACCTTTCACTACGCCTTGACTTTCATCTTTTCCCACTGCTTAGTCAACAACTCGACTTGCTCAGTTGTGGCCTCTCGTCTCGCTACCATGGCATCCCAATCACTCAGCTCATACACTTCCTTTCTTTCCTTTCTTTGCTCTCAGCTTTAAACTGCTGAAGACTTGAAATTATTATTGGACATTTTATCCAATCACTCTTGAGCTTCCTCAGGCATCTTATTCAATATTAGAGATCCATTTGCTTAAGCATCTATCGACTCATGGGTTTCTTGAAGATCCCATTGTAGAATATCTCCATTCTGTATCCATAAGAGTAACCCATGATGTTGAGACAAAGAAGTAATATCATTTCTTAGCTTGGCCGTTTTAGATGGGGAAAAAATATTTTGATATGAAAGCTTGTGCCAATCTATCCCATATTGTAAAAGTTACCTGTTTATATCATTACAGCCATTATCCGGCAAAGAAAAAAGAAATAGTCCTAATTTGAAGGTATCTTGTGACACACCATTTCGTTCGAAAATATCACAAACTTCTTTGAAGTTGACCAAATGGCGGTTTGGATCATCACAATATAATCCTAAAAGCATTGCATGTTGCTAAAGCAAGGATATTAGTCCTGGCTTAATTTCAAAATCATTTGCCTGGATGGAATGTGGTACAATGCTAGATTCTAATCCTCCAAAAGTAAGTTGACTATAGTCTCCCAACGGTCTGTTATCCAGTGGAGGCATGTTTCGACTATTATCCTCATATTCCTCATCATTCTCTACCCGTCATGGTTAATTGGTGGTACTTCTCGCTGAAGTTATCACAAGTTGACGTGGATCCCTTTCATTAGCCATGTCTACCTACTGCTTGATTACTTGCCTTCTTCATTGACTAAAGGTTTTGTCTATTTCTGGATCAAACTTGACTAAAATTCGACCAGACCTGTGCATAAACTATAGGCACAAAGAAACTATTACGAGCACCACTTTAAATAACACAATGACCTCTAGAAAATAAATGAAGAAATAGCTCACAAAAAAGTAACTAAGAAGTAAAATAACAGAAAAGTAATAGTCTAAATTAGGAATTGTTTTAGCATCTCAATATTTCCACAACAAGTCTCCAGTAAAGGCGTCAAAAACTTGACACGTATTGGATAAGTTTTAAATTCCTTATCCTACGCTTTTACTAATTCCACAAGTATACAATTATCAAAGTAGTAGAGCGAGCAAGGGTTGATCTCATGAGGACTGGTTCAAGTACCGAGATTCTAACATAACTTTTATTTGGATGACCGATTTGGAATGTTTTTGGTAATGAAAATATTCAATTTTTTTACAAAAGCAATTTAAAAGAACTAAAAATTAAGAGAGCAATTGAATTTAAGGAATTAACAATAATAATTAAGACGGGTCGAATGCAAAACTAGGAATCATCTAGGGTCAATCAAACGATGGGTCTATCAACCAAATGGATTATAGCTAACGGTAATTCAATTCCCATATTTCAATCCAACTTTGAAACTTTCAGTAATTAAATCCTATCAAATTAATTTAAGATATGGTCATAAAACCTTCTACTAAACTACTGAATTAATTTAAGTCATTAATTGTTTGGAATTCGAGTTTCCTTCCAGGAGCACTCGACGAATCAACTAAGTAAATCAGTTAACCTGAACTAGATTAATTAGCCCAATAAATTAACACTAATCTATGACTTATGTTCAAAACCCTTATATCCTCAGTCAATCTAACCAAAATCAAGGTTAGCTACTTCATTAAATTTTCTATCTATATTAATTATTAGCCAATTATCATAACTTTTAATGATCTACTATAACCCTCAATTCAATTTCCCATGATCGATTGCATTACCCGCACCTGAACCCTAACTAATTTGGAAACTCATAATATGGGGGAATGAAAATAAATTGATGGAATCAATGGTAAACATGTTAAATCGATAAACAATATTAAATAGAATAATTGAAAATGAAATAATAAAGACAATACCAGAATTGAAAGAATTGTAAAGTGCTTGAAATAAATAACTTGAATGATCCACAACTTGAGAATTAATCTAAGGAATTGAATAACGAATTAACCTAATTTTAGTTCAAAACTCTAGATAAAAATCCTAAGTAAAAGTCTGAGAGTTGCTCACTAAAATAGTACAAGAATCACTTTATTTATAATAAACATAACTAAGCCCATGGGCTGTTTGAGTCAACCGTTGATAGTGGTTAAATTTGCTTTGGTCAGCCACTAACAGCGAGTCAACTGTTGTCAATGATAAATTTCTTCTATATTAGCCGTTGTACTTCTATTTCAGCCACTGTCAGAGGAGAACAGCCTTATTGATTAGCATTCATCTTGTCACTCTCAGGGGCTGGTCTTTATCACAAATTACTTTGGTCCTCATTTATTCACTTCTAGTCTTTCCCTCACTGCCAAATGACTTTTTTGCCCCTCATTCACTTGCACATTGCACAAAAACACAAAAATAGAAAATAAACACAACAAAAACACACATTTAACTACGAAAACAATAAAAACTAACATGACGACTCTAAATTCCTAAATATTGCTTATTTACCTCTAAAATGCGACAAATAAGACTAAATACACCAAATTAGTAACAAAAGACACACAAAAATAATGGTAATTTCATACTTGTCATGCACTGAACAAGAAATTGCCACCATCCTAAAAGGAGTACAAGAATATGCTGAAACATAACAAAACTATCATGACGCTTGATGAGGTGATATTTCACATCCAAATTGAGGAAAACAATTGTTAGAAAGACAAGTCGATCTGACTCATGAGTTCGCAACTAAGATGAACTTGATGGATAGCAGCACTACCTGAAAGAGTTTCTCAAAGATTTAAAGGCAAAAATCATGGATCCAAGAAGGGCTGGAACTATAACAACGAGCAGAACCAGGACAACCAGCACAAGCAATCAGGTAAGTTCAAAAAAAATTGATAAGATTAATAAAAAGTAAAGGACCCTGCTATGTCTGTAGAGTTATAGGTCACAAGGCAAACAAGTGCAAGTTTCACAAGGGACAAGAGTTGCAATTAGCCAATCAATTGAACCTTGCTGAAGGCGATGAAGCAATTGTTGGTGTTGTCTCCGAAGCGAACTTCATTCATAATATGATCGAATGGATTGTGGTACTGGCGCCACAAAACATATTGTTGTTAACAAATGTCACTTTCTTGAGTTTGAAAGAATATGTGATGGGGAGCAAGTCTTCCTTATAGATGCTCGTACTAGTCTAGTTCTAAACAAGGAAAAAGTCTTTTTGTCACTTTCCTCTAGAAAGTCTATTATTTTGACCAACATGTTGCATGTTCTATCTATGATGAGAAGAAATTTAATGTCTAATTCTTTGCTTAATAAGATTGCCATTAAATTTATTTTTGAGGATGAAAATTTAATTTTGACAAGGAATAGAGATTTAGTGGTAAAGGGTTTTAGCTAAGGGGCTTATTTGTATTTGATGCAACTTGCAATAGAATGAGTAAGAATGATATTTTTGCTTATTTCATTGATTCTACTGATATGTGGCATGGTAGACTAAGACATGTGAATGCTAACTCTATAAGGAGAATGAAAAATACAAACTTAATTTCTAATCTGACTAATATAGGCTCATAGAATGTGAAATTTGTGTGGAAGCTAAATATTATAATAAAAAAAAACCCTTTAAATTTGTTAAAAGAACTAGCAGTCTTTTAGAATTAATTCATAGTGATCTTGGGTACTTTAAAAATAATATGAGCAAAGGTAGAAAAAAATATTATATCACCTTCATTAATGATTACTCAAGATACATTAAATTATATCTACCAAGTCAAAAAAACGAAGTTGGAAGAAATGTTCTTTAAATTCAAAAATAAAGTTGAAAATCAGCTAGAGAAAAAAGATTAGAAGACTTAGGTATGATAGAGGAGGTGAATATGATTCTAAACTACTTAAGAATTTTGGTGAACAAAATATAATAATTCATGATATTACTTTAGCTTACTTACCTTAATCCAATTGGGTTGTAGAAAGGACAAATTGGATTCTTAAAAATATGATGAATTTAATGTTAATAAGTTCTGGTTTACCTACTAACATGTTGGGGAAGGTTAATTTATTTGCTTGTCATATTCTTAATAGAATACCTCAAGCAAACTTTAAAGATACCTTATGAACTATGAAAAGCTTATGCTCATGACCTTAGGTATCTAGAAGTGTATAAGGTGTCTAGCTAAGATAGGACTACCAGAATTTAAAAGAAATAAAATTGGGTCTGAAACTATTGAAAATGTCTTGATTAGGTATGTATCATAGTGCTGCCTATAGGCTTTTGGTTTTGGAGTCTAATCATATATCATGAAAATTAAAGATGCAAAATTTTTTGAGAATGTTTTTCCAATGAATGAAAATTTTGTAAAAACGTTATCTCAAGAAACTCAAATTTAGAAAAACATGAAAAATGAAGAAACTCAAGAATTAAGAAGAAATAAAAAGGTACGAGTGGAAACTAACTTTGGGCCTGATATTATAACTACTTTTGTAACTGAACAAGATCCAAAAACATATAAAAGAGGCAATGAATTCTATTGATGTTATTTTTTTAAAAGATGCAGTTAAAATTAATTTGAATCCATAATGACTAATGACACTTGGGAATTAGTAGATTTTCCTAGAAGGTGTAAACCCATTGGGTGCAAATAGATGTTTAGAAAGAAATTAATGCCTAATGGTTCTATTGATAAATTTATGGCATGTTTATTGGCCAAGAGATTTAGACAAAAAGAAGGCATTGATTACTTTGACATTTATTTACCTGTTACTAGAATCACTACCATTGGGGTGCTTGTTGGTGTTGTCTTTCTATATTTAACTTGATTGTGAATCAAATAAATGTGAAAACTGCTTTTCTAAATGGTAAATTAGATGAGAAAATATACATGCGTCAACCTGAGGGCTCTGTTGTTGAAGGACAAGAACATAAATTGTATAGACTTGTTAAATCCTTGTATAGTTTAAAACAAACTCCTCAACAATGGCATGAAAAGTTTGATAAGACTCTTATTTCTAATAGCTTTAAAGTAAATGAGTCTAAAAGATGTGTCTATAGCAGAGTTCATGAAAATGTTGAAGTCTTGATATACGTATATATTGATGACATGCTTATTTTTGCAACTGATAAAACTGTTGTTAAATAAACCAAGTCTTTCCTTGCTTCTAGTTTTGATATGAAAGATATGGGTAGAGCTGATGTTATTTTAGGTCTTAAGTTAACTAAAATTAACAATGGTTTCATGTTTTCTCAGCCACACTATGTAGAAAAAATTCAAAAAATGTTTAAACACTTTGATTTAGATCGTATATAAGAACTACACCGTATGATTCTGGAGTGCACTAGAAAAAGAATAAAGGTGATAGTATCGCATAAACTGAATATGCCAAAATTATTGAGTGTTATGTGTTTGATGAATTGTACACATTCTGATATTGCATATATTGTTGGTAGATTGAGTAGATATACAAATAATTCTGATAGTAGTCATTGAACTGCACTATTTTTCTGGTAGTCCTTTTATGCTCGAAGGTTATTGTGATGCTAATTGGGTGTTTGATAATGATGAGATTAACTTCACCAGTGATTGTATTTTTACACTTTCTAGAGTGTTGTTTCTTGAAAATCATCCAAGCAAACATGTAATGCTAAATGTACCATAAAATCTGAGTTTATTGCTTCAGAATTGGCATATTCAGAAGTAGAGTGGCTTCAAAATTTATTGACTGGCATTCCTTTGTGGCCAAACCTTGTGTCTTTTAATTCTTTGCATTGTGATTCATAGGCAACTATTGCTAAGGCTAAAAGCAAAATATATAATGGTACTGAATAGTAGGTATATCCGTTTGAAATACAATATTGTGAGACAGCTCATGAGCAATGGGGTTATTATCATGGACTTTGATTTGGCTAATCCTTTGATTAAGGGATTGAATAGAAAGTTAATCCAAGATACATCGAGGGGGTGGGATTTAGATCTGTTGATAGGAATTAAATGTGATGGCAACCTGACCTACAGTAGTTGAGATCCCATGAAGTAGGTTCAATGGTTAATAACAAGTCACAAAGATATTTCATTTTTTCGAGAGCTTACAATGGATTAAAGTCGAGTATGTGCTCAGCTGTAGAAGTGTGCATGAAGGAGAAAAGTTCAAGACATTGGTCACCTATCTTCCGTATACTTTTTCATTAAATGGACTAAGTGTGATTCAAGTCAACAACTACAAGATATCATAATTTATGTCTTAGATTTCTTTACTCAATACCACTTATGTATTTTTTGAGTCATGTGGGGATGGTTAGATTTTGCCTCCAAAATATAATTTGAATGATTTATTAAATTTAATTTCCCTCCAATTTTTTGTTCCATCCTTTTATAAACCATTTGTCCTACATTAGAAACTTGAGTTTGATTTCCTCATTGTATATGTGATTGATGTTTTGCCTATGAGTAACATTAGTTTAGGCCATGCATATTTGATAATTTGAAGAATTTTTCTCTACTACACACGAGCCCGCCCCACCCGACGCAGCGCAAAGCAACGCGATGTAGTGTGGTGAGGTGCCTTCATGTGGACTATTAGAATTTTACTTCATTCACATGTTTCTTCCAATATTTTGGTCAGCTAGAGTTCTTATTCGGCTTTGCTTAGTGGAACTCTACTTGTAAAAATCTATCCGATTTTAGTGCTCACATTGATGAAATTCTATCTGATTAGCATTCACACTTGTGTTCACATTGATCGTTCTTATCTTTTCTCTCAAGGCAGTGTTGTTGCTTCCAAAATTTGGACAAATTAATCACTATAAAAAGAGACCTTGAGGTCCTCTTCAAAATACATTGCCTGAAAGCTTTCTTCTTTTGCTTTCTCTTCCTTTTCCTCTTCCTTGGTACTAAGAAGTCATGTTGTAGGCTCGAAACCTTGCTTATGAGTGCACACGATCAAGACTACCATTGTATTCTAAAGAGTGATTACCTGGTGACCCTTTGTACCAGTAGATTACAATCCCAGGAGGGCAAAATTACTTTCAAGGATAGTAATTATATGCCTCGGCTTTCACTATTCTAGTTTCAATTGTTATTCTGTCAATTTATTTCAACGCATTATGAAGTGAGTAGTCAAAACTTACTCATAAGATGGAAATTCATAAAAGAGTTTGGATTGGCTTTTGTAGGAATCAAAACAATGTTTGAGTTGCCAATGTTCCTTGGAATAAGCATGTTAGCAAAAAATAAAAATAAATCTTGTGCTTCCCGAAACAAGTCCTCTATGATAATGTCCCAGTAGTGAGTAAAGAAAGCCCTATTAACTTTGGAATCTATTGCAATGGCTCTTGTATGTCTACCTAATTTCTAACTAATTTCTTCAGTAGTAGTCGGCCATTTCCCTGAATTCGACTGAATTCTTCTGATTGTCAGAGTAGTTCTTTTGTCAACGAGTGAAGCATGAAAATACTTATAGTTCATGTCCCTCTTTGACAACCACTTGATTCTAGATTTTTGTCTCCAAAACAACTCTTCAGTTTGTAAATATTGAAAGAGCTTCGCTTGAGCCAAAGCTTATCTTTCTTTACAATAAGTGGACTGGTTTTATTCATTGTATTCTTCCCTTACTGTAATTTCGATCTCAAATTCTTTAACCGCATAAAAAAAATTATTAAAAACATCATTATTCGATCTTTTAAGGTAGTCCTTCAAACGATGAAGCTTTAAGCTGAAAGCATGAATTCCAAAACTATCAAGTGGATCCATCCAACTGTCCTCAACCACTCTAAAAAATTGATCATCCTTAATCCACATATTTTGAAAAGCCTCAGTTTTGTGGGTATCTCAAGCATTAGATGATCTAAAAATGATCCTTGTTGAGATGACGGACCATTGCCTGTGGAAATAAATTCTGCCAAGATTGGCTGATCAAGAAATGGTCGAGTCTTCCATACGAGATGACCATGTTTAATTCTCTCAAACATGTTAAACCGTCTTCAATCCATATGCCAAAATCATATTGCAAAAATCATCCATATCATTTAAATTTTAAGGAGCTAAACCCAAGTATATTTGGACAACGATTGTGTAACATTGAAGTCTCCACCTTTGATCCGTGGCTTGCTCTAGTTAGTCGAAATTGAGCTCAACTTTTACCACAGATCCGTACGCTATCCTCTAGTACATTTTGCATAAATGTAAGTTGCTTCCACAATTTGATCCCAAGCATAGTTGGCCAATACAACATGAATGCGATGCTTCTTATTATCCAACACATATAAGTGAAAACCATATTTCCAAACAATCCATACCTTATTAGAGACATTAGGCATTCAGAAATTGAAACCCATCTTAGTCTGAAACTCCTCAAAAATTCTTTCAGCATCTATCATGGGTTTTAGAATTACCTGCAATGAATAGAGTGTAATGTAATTAATATTTTTAGTCTTTAAGTAGATGACTTACCCGTTATGCCTAAGTTATTCCATAATAGGAAATTAATCATAATTAAAGTGAGGAAAGGAGTCATGAAAAGCACGAAGAGGTTGCCTAGTTAAAATCTTTCTTGCAATCTGGTGCTTTTTCTTCATTCTTGACTTCTCTATATCGCTCAATCTAGTTGGTGCCCTAATCTTGTTTTTTGAGCTATTCATAGAGTTGCTTTCAATTGGAATTTTGTGTTTCAAAGTTTGCAAGAACATGTTAAATTTTCCAAAATGTTCTAGACGTGTTTGTTGACGCCGGGATACCATGTTTGAATCAGATAAAGTGCCCATAATATCCTTTTCTTACACTAACATTTTTCTGTCTTGATCATGTGAACGTTAGGTGTTGAGCATCCATAACTTTGTCCATGACCAAGAGTTTAATCTGCTGGTTCTCATTTAAATCTCTAAATAAGACACAATACAAAGCATAGTTACTAGAAACTCTCCCCACCCCTACAAATTGCGTACCAATTAATGCATATCGAAACACGATTCATTTGTATTCCGAAACACGGCGATTCACGTTTCGAAACGTCAAAGATAACGAATTTTAATTTATTGAGAAAATGAGAAAATATTCTCTAAATTTACCTAATTTTAGTATTGGATTGAAAATATAGTTCTTGAAAGTTGAATATTTTCTTTTCTCTAGTCACTAAAAGTTCAACATTAATTACAAATTTAATACTATAGACTATCGGCAACCCTCTAATCCCAATAATGTAGTAACTTTTTCTAAGAAGTAGCATACCACAACGTATCGACTAAGCCTACCTCTACTTATCCGATACTTTAAAAAGTGATGAATCGCATCCTCATACCTATTCCGTGTTTCTAGTAACTATGATACAACGAGCAATGTAATAATTTGTTTTAAGGAAAGAAGATGCTGATGGGAAGAAGTAATAAATTTCATTGCAACTTCGAAATCTCATCAGGTAATTGTACACCTATCCAAAAAGGAGTTGATATGCAGTCAATTTAAAGGTTAATTATATTTACCTCCCTTGAGATTTGAATAAACTACCAAATAAAATCTAAAATTTGGCCAAATTATAGATTCTCGTAAACCTAACATCTATTAAATTCTTACACAGAACATATGAATAATGCAAGCTAAATCTACACAACCCAATTCTTCAACCTATCTCACACATTCCAAAAGTCAAAGACCAAGTTTCGGGAGGTCCCATCTCCTATGTTTCTTTCTTTGAAATTCGTCTCCCTCTTTAGTTTCTTGATTCTTCTTGCTTGACCATGTACACAGGAGAGGCAGAGGGGACCGTAGCACCTTCAGCCGATGCTTCAGTGACTGTGGAGGTGGCAATAGATGAATCATCTATGATGAACTTGAATATTATTCACCGCCACCGGTCTCCTCTCACCTTTGATTGCCTACTTCTTTTGTATGTCTTTTTCTTTGCATTATATTCCAATTGGTTTGACTTATAATAATAGTAATAAAGAGCACTATTCGCATGCAATTACATATCATCTTTGATTTTTGTGCTAGTTACTTCAAGAATTTTGCCAATTCATTCTTAGTTAAGAATTCAACAAAAAAAGCCCATTTCCAATATATTTGACACTTCTAGCTTACTCCTCATATGGGTTGCATAATGGGTAAAATGCAAAATAACCCCCTATGATTAAGGGAATAGGCACTTTGCCCCTGTGGCTATTAAATGTGCATTTTACCCCCTTGTGCTTCAATTTTTTTTTTTTTTTTTTTTTGAAAAATGGATGAAATCTATCCAAATTAACAAATGTCATATATGCCCATAACCAATTAAGTGTTCCACAAAGTTTTTAGGTCAAAATAAAAATAAAAAATAAAAAATAAAAAAAAAAAAAAAATAAAAAGGATCACAAACATAAAGTTTTAGTGTCAAATTAAAAATTAAAAAAAAAATCAAAACAACCTTAACTGCTTACACTTCTTTTCCACATAGCTACCACCACCCTCATCTCCTTTCTCACCCCAACCACCACCACTTCTACTAGCCTAGCCCCTCCCCCTTAACCACCTCTCATCCCCCTCTCTGACCCCATCTACTCCTTCCCCATCATCCCCGCCACCCGAACCCCTCTTTTCCCACCACCAAGCTACGTAAACCCTACTCTCCCACCATCCCTGCCGCTCCAACCACCCTTCTCGCCACTCCCTAACCCTAATTTGCAGCCCCAGCCCCTCCTCAACCCTGATTTCTCCTCTCCTCCCTTCTTGTACCAAACCCCAATCTCTTCCTCCTTGATTTTATCTCCCCGCCCCTCCTTAGCCCCATTTTCTCCCTCCTCTTCCCTTTTTCCACCAAACCCCAATATCTCCCTCTTCTCCCCATGCTGCTCCCCTTCCTTTCTTCAACCCTCATTTCCTCCATCTTCCGTCTTCCACCGTACAAGCATCTCCATTTTCAAATCCAATTCATATCAAATCATTACAATACTTAATGTAATCTCTATAACCAGCAAAAACACCAATAATACAGAAGAATCCCTACGGTAATATTCTTACCAAAAAATTCTAGAAAATTAAAAAATATAAAATTACGATTTGTTGTTGCATAACTGTGAAACTATTACAAAATCCTAATATTAATAATCCTTTTTTTTCAAAATTCTTGTATCAAAGCTGAGATAGAAGTGGACAGATTAGGGTGAAAGGTGTTGCCAATAACTGGGGATGGAAAATGTGGCTGGAGGCGGATAGGTAGGGGATGGAAGAGGTGGTGGGGGTGCTGCAGTGGTTGTGGTGGTGGCTGAGATGGGGAAGACAGGGAAGTGTCAAATCGTGTGGTGGAAGGTGAGAGAATGATTAGGGGTTGACTAGGGGCAATAAAGTCAATTTAAGTCTTTTTATAATATTATTTTTTACAAAAAAGTCCCAAGTGCAATATTCACATGCGTGAGACAAGCCCATTAGTTTTGGTGGATTCCATCAATTTTGTAAAAAAATGTTTGAAATTAAAGTACAAGGGGGTTAAATGTACATTTAATAAGCATGAGGGGTAAAGTGCTTACTCCTTTTATCACAAGGGATTATTTGCATTTTACCTGTTACATAATATTTTAATCTCTTATTATTATTATTATTATTATTATTATTATTATTTTGATGTTGTTTCCTTTTGACAATTTGGTTTTTCAAATAGGACTAATTCTATTTTACAACCTTCAACATGTACCAAATTCTAACTTCGTACCCCAAATTTTAGTTTTGGACACTTTGCACTCTTAACTCTCAAATTTGTCCTACTTTAATCCCTTTTTTAACATCGTCAAAAAAGTTACAGTATTTTTTTTGTATCCAAAAACATTGTTGCACTTCCTATTAATTTATCATATACAAGGAAAAATTTCATTAATTTTTGAGACGGTATAAAAAAAATACTAAGGTGGGATGAATTTGAGAGTGCGGGTGTTCAAAACTAAAGTTTAGAGTATAAAGTGAAAATCAAATATAAGTTGAGAGCAACAAAATAGAATTAGTCCTTTTGAGAATCTAGATAATAGATAATTTATTATTTGGATTGATCAAGTTGAGATTTTGAATTTGCATGCTTATCATTAATATAAGAGTTCAGTTGAGTTTATCATTTTTTTTTTTTTTTTTTTGGTTCCTGTTTGTGGGTAGTGTTGTTATTTAAGTGCTTACTCTTTATTATGAAATTGGAGCTTTTTGTCATCACTAGAAATAGGGTAAATTAGAAGGAATCCCTTGTGATTTAACTAATATTCAAATTAGCCCTCTAGTTTGTAAATTTAAAATCACCCAATTGTGGTTTTGGTTCAAAGTAAAACAGCTAAAAATTCTATAAAGTGTCAGTTAGTTGATTGAAAATTTAGGATTTAAAGGGTTTTTTTTAGTCATTTTAAACATCTAATCAAGATTAACTATGTATTTTAATATTAAATAAAAACTCTTCTTTCTAGTGGACGGTGTTTTTGGATAGTGGTGGGTCGAGTATTAGATTTTAAGGGGTATTTTTTATTTTTGCACAAATCTATTAAGTATTAACTTCCTATCAACTTTACAAAAAACCCAAACAGCAGAAGAACAGATTGTTGATTTGCAAACTATAAGAAGAAAACCTGAAAATTTGCCAAACCACAGGGGTGTTCCTTGTAATTTACCCTTAGAAATATCATTTTCAGGTAAATCTTCTTATGTTTTTCAATTTGGAACAAATTTTTGCTAAATTGTGATGATACATAAATAAGTCCCCATAGATGCTTGTTGTACAAGAAAGCTCATTAAAGGCAAAAATATAATTAGACTTGGGAGAAAGGGTTTTAACCCCATTTTCACCCATAAATAAGGGCACGTCTTCCAAGAAATTTAACTAATATCTATTAATAACATTCAGACACATTTATTACAATCACTCTTACTTTCTCTCTCTATAATTCCTGATTACCCCCCATCCCAAACAAATTCTTGTTCGACAAATTGCATAAATATATATTTTTTTAAAATTTACAGACTTTATTTCTGTGTTTGAATGAGGATCTTGCTTTAAGGTGAAGCATGTACAGGTAATGGAAAATTGACCCCAATTGGCAAATTGCCAACATCATTTGTTGGCCTAGTTGTAGAGTTATCCTCACAGGAACACCAACTCAAATTTTTTGGCATGCAAAAGAGAACATTTTTATGTATTTCTGGGAGTATTAAATAGTATAATAAATATTTAATTTTGCCTTACTTTATTGAGTTTTTAGGGGTATTTTATGGAGAAATTTTTTTACATGGATCCGATTCATAGCATAGTATCATAAATTCTTTGGATCAGAAATCTCCACATCATTCACTTGTAGTGATGTGAGGTGATGTAAGGTGATGTAGAATTTCTAGACCAAAAAGTCCATAACACTATGCCATGAATCGGATCCATGTAAAAATTTACCTTTTATGGACTATAGTATGAGATTTTGTCAGCATCATTAATAATAATTTTGAGAGTTGACGTTGGTTGACTGGCACTAGAGGGGTAGTTTTTATGAAGTTACTATAAAATAAAATAAAATAAAATAAAAAGAAGGAGGTGGGATTTGTAATTTAGTTAAATCTTAAGGTTCATTTTGTAATTTAGTCAAACCTCTGGAAATAAATATAATTACCCCTTTATTTAAATACAATTCCTGAATTTCTTCTTTCTTTCTCTTTCCTATCTTAGTTCACAACTACTACCCTTCCTCCCTCTTACACTTTATCTCTTTAGGAACACTAAAAGTAGCAATTTGAAACACAAACTATTTATATTTAGGAACAAATGTTCCCAAACATGGATTGCATAAGATGTTGGAAATGAATACATGAAACATCATGTTTCAAACTATGTTTTTTGGTATTTTCCAATGATAATTTATAAAACCAATACAAGACTTGTTTGAAAAATTACTTAATGCGTAATTAAGTATTAAAATTTTGATTTTACAACTTCTCTTCTGATGAATTGGTGCAAATTCAAATGAAAATGTAGCACCTATTCATTTGACAGTTATGGCTAAAAAGTTTTGTCCATTCATCTTAAGAGTTGTAACTTAATTTCTTAGGATTGCCAAGCAATTCAGACAACCTTTGGAGAAATGTTTGATGTATCTATAAATATGAAACTCCATTAAAGGCATAATATACACACACAAAATCAGATTTTATAATCTTCTTCTTGTTATTAGTCATATACTTGTTCTTCAATGTTCAACGGAAGAACACTTGCATTGTGTGTAAGTGTTCTTGGTGTGGCATTGGTGATTCCTAAAAGTTGTATTTGTCTGAAACCTTTCAACAACTATTCATAGTGAGGGCAAATAATACTTTAAGAATAGATATCACTCGTACCAAATTTTTTAAAATTGTTCTTCATTTTTTGTATTTGTAGTAAATTTCCCCCAACAATCTTAAGGTGTTATTTTCTTTTTTGTTGACATGGAGAACAACGATCCTATCACTACTATAACAGTGAATAACCATGAGTTCAAACTAGATCGTTTTGACGAAAAAATGTCTTAATTTTACTTGTTGGAAGAACAAAATCAAATTTCTTCTAACTGAGTTAAGCATTTTTTACATTTTGGATGTAAATCATCCAAAGCCTAAGGTGTCAAATGAAGAAAGTACAGATACTGAGAAGGTTGCTTATCAAAAATATGGTAAAGATTGCATAAGATGTTGTGGCTACATCATGGACACACTCTTTAACCGATTATGTGGTCTTTTCCAAGGCATAGAAAATCCGGTAGAACTTTGGAAAGTTTTGGAGACAAAATAAACCAATGAGAAACAAGGTATCAACAAATTTGTTTCATTAAAATATTTTGAATTCACTATGGAAGACAATAAGTCAATTATGACTCAAGTAGATGAGTTGCAAGTCTTAGTTTTCAAACTCAAAAATCTCAAAATTAATGTTTTTAGGCAATGCAAGTGGTTGCAATTATTTCAAAATTGCTTCCTACTTGGGCTAATTACCGTAAAAAACTCATACACTCTAATGAAAATATCACTGAGTTATAAATTGATCAACTCTTGTTGCACATTCGAATCGAAGAAGAAACTCGTATTCGTGAAGGTAAAAGTGCACTAGTGAGTGACGACAAAGTGAATGTTGTTGAGAATAAAACTAAGAATAAAAGAAAATTTGTTGACATAAGTTTCACCAATAATGTTGGAAATTCTGCTAGCATTTCTAATAATGTTAAAAAGAATAGAAAGTGTTTTCATTGTGCTAAAAAGGGCCACTATAAGAAAGAATGCATAATTCTCAAGAAGCAAAAAGTGGAGAATCCTAGCAATGCAAACATTGTGGGAGAGAATGAGAAGGAATTGGTGACTATGGTATCAAATTTGTATATTGGCATGATATCTGACATAAACATGGTTTCCAACACTACATCATTTGATTGGTGGTATAATTCCAGTGCAACCATTCACATTTGCAATGACAAGTCCCAATTCAAAGAGTTTGAAGATTCTAAGGAGGATCAACATGTTCTTATGGGAAAAAATACCAAGGCAAATTACAGTTTTAGACAAATGAGTTGTAGAATTACAATTAACATTCGGGAAGAAATTTTTTCTAGTTAATGTAGTATTGTTTCCAAATTTAAGAAAAATCTTGTATCTGCAACTTTGTTATGTAAGAAAGGTATAAAGGCCGTTATAGAGGCTGAAAAGTTGATCCTAACTAAAAATGAGATCTTTGTAGGAAAAGGTTACTCATGTAATAGGATGATTAAACTAAAAACTAATAATAATATTGTTTCTATGTATCTTGTTAAATCTCTTTCTTTATGACATAATCGTTTAGTACATATTAATTTTAGAACTTTAAAATTTATGTCGAAACATGGTTTAATTTCTTACGGTCAAAATGCTTGTGATAAATCTGAAATATGTATCCAAACAAAAATGACTAAGGAATCATTTGCTAGTGTAGAAAGAGATAGTGATATTTTAGATCTTATTCATTATGATATTTGTAAATTGAATGGTATGTTAACAAGAGGCAGAAATAAAATAACATTCATAGATGATGACAAGTCTAGATTTACATATGTTTATTTAATGAAAACTAAAGACCAAATATTCGAAAAGTTTAATCTACAAAGTTAAAGTAGAAAATAAATTTGAAAAGAAAATCAAATGTTTAAGAAGTGATAGAGGAAGTAAATATTTCCTTAACAAGTTTTCTTCTTTTTGTGAGGAAAATGGTATTGTACATCAAACAAGTTTACCCTATACCCCACAATAAATGGTTTGGCAGAAAGAAATAATAGGTCATTAGTAGAAATGATAAATGCCATGTTACTAAATGCCAAACTGCCAATGAACCTATGGGGTGAAGTATTATTAATAACTTGTTATGTACATAATAGGATGGCATCAAAGAAATTTGAAATATCTCCTTATGAAATATGGAAAAGTAATAAGCCAAACCTAAATTATTTTAGAGTTTGGGGTTGCCTAAATTTCTATAGGGTATTAGATCCTAAAAGAACTAAATTAGGACCAAAAGCAAATAAAAGTGGTTATAATCTTTGTTGGATATGTTGAAAATTCAAAAGCATATAAATTACTTGATGTAAATTTCAAATTAATTGTAGAATCTAGAGATGTTGAGTTCATTGAGAACAAATTTCTTAGTGATACTTATAATTCTCATGATCAAGAATCTAATAATTCACAAGATATAGATTCAAAATTTGATGATTCTTCTCGTAAAAAGAAATATAATGAATTTTCTAATGATATTAGAAAGAGTCAAAGAGGTAAAATTGAAAAGTAATTGGATCCGAATTTTGTATATATACAAGAAGTTACTTTTCTTGTACAAGGAAATAGAAAATCTGTTTATAAACGGATACCTATGATACTAAATATTGGTAAAGACCCAAAGACATTTAGTGAAGCAATGTCTTCAAGGGATGTTGCATTTTGGAAGGAGGCAATAGAAGAAGAAATGAATTCGATCCTTGGTAACAATAGATATGTACTTGTTGATTTACCTCTCGGTTCAAAACCTATTAGCTGTAAAAATGGATTTAGATATTTCGAAGAAAATATAATACAAATAGTTCCTTACAAACTTTTAAGGTTAGATTAGTAGTAAAAGGGTATAAACAGAAGGAAGGTATTGACTATTTTGATACATATGCCCCTGTAGCTAAAATAATTTCAATTAAAGTGTTGTTTGCTTTGACTTCTTTGTATGGTTTGTGTATTCATCAAATAGATGTTAAGACTGCATTTTTGAATGCTAATTTGGACAAAGAGGTATACATGGAACAACTCGAGAGTTATGTACTACCTAGTAATGAAAATAAAGTTTTTAAACTTGTTAAATCTTTATATGGATTAAAGCAAGCATCGAAACAATAACATGAAAAATTAGATTCGGTAATTTTGCAAGATGGTTTTAAACACAATAATACTGATAAGTGCATTTACTCAAAATTTACAAAAGATTATGGTGTGATAGTATGTCTCGATGTTGATGACATGCTTATAGTTGGTACAAACTTGATAAGTGTTGGAGAAACGAAAAAGTATCTAACTTCTAAATTTAAAATGAAGAATATGGGTAAAGTTGATACTATTTTAGGTATTAAGGTGACTAAATATAGTGGGGGTTATACTCTAAATCAAACTCACTATGTTAAGAAAATGTTTCAAATGTTCAATCATTTAAATATTAAAGAAGTTTCATCACTGTATGATATAGCAAGTAAACTTTTGGCAAACACCGAAAAATCAATAGCACAATTAGAGTATGCTAGTGCTATTGGAAGTATAATATATTTTATGTATTGTACAAGACCGAACATATCCTATGCTAGTTGTAAATTGTCAAGATTTACAAGTAATTCTAGTGTTTCTCATTAGAAAATAATAGGGGGACTTTTCGGTTACATAAAGAGAATATCAAATTTTAGATTGTTTTACAATAACTATCCAAATGTATTAGAAAGATATGGTGATTCTAGTCGAATAACTAGTGCAACTAATAATAGTTCTACATCTGGTTTTGGATGTTCATGTTTGGTCGTAGTGCAATTTCTTGGGCGTCAAAGAAACAAACGTGTATAACACATTTCACCATAGAAGCTGAGTTTATAACCTTAGCTGCGGTCAGCAAAGAGGCACAATGGTTGAGAAATCTATTATTAGATATAGATTTGTGGTCACATAGTATGCCAGCTATCTCTTTGCATTGTGATAGTGAAGTTATAATGTCTAGAGTATTGAATAAAACACATAATGGTAAGTTTAGACATATAAGTTTGAGACATACTTATGTTAGACAATTAATCACGGAAGGTGTGATTACGATTATCTATGTAAAGGCAATAAAGAATTTGGCAGATCCATCTCAAGAGATATAATTAGTAGGATGACAAGAACATAAGGTTAAACCTATGGAACAATTAAATTAATCACCATAGTGGAAACTTGACCTTTATTAGTTCACAAACTAACCTAAAGGTTTAATGAGAAAAACAAGTTATGTTTTGTGATTGTGAGTAAACACTAACGCACAAATCTGTATTAAGTTTGTATGTGTTTACTAGTACTGTGAAAGGATGAGCAAGTGTTGTTAATGAAATACAAATTTGGTAAAGCACTTATGTGCATGCCAGGTACTTATACTTTGGTACTTCAGCCATATGACCATTAGAAATAGTGTCGTTTCTAACAAAAGTAGGTATGACTTTTGTAAATATTCATGAAACTAGGAGAATGCACATAGCCATAACGATGCAAAAATACTGGTAAATATCTCAAGAAACATTATGGACTTAAGATACAATTTTTCGATTTGGACATATTAAATCAATGTTTAATATTTAAGTACAATCATTGATTTAGTTCAAATTTTGAAATTTGTTACCACTTAAAGCTAAAACTTAACAAGTATCTTGAAAATTAAATTCGTTGAAAAAATTATTTTTATAAGATAAGTGGGAGATTGTTGGAAATAACTATATGGAACGTTATGTTTCAAATTGTGTCTTTTGACATTTTCCAATAACAGTTTATAAAACTAATATGAGACTTGTTTGAAAAATTACTTAATAGGTAATTAAGTATTAAAAATCTGATTTTTCAACTTCTCTTGTGATTAATTAGTGCAAATTCAAATGAAAAGGTAGCACCTATTCATTTGAGTTATGGCTGAAAAGTTTTGTCCATTCATTTTAAGAATTGTAATTTAATTTCTTAGGGTTGTCAATCAATTGAAACAATTTTCGGTAAAATGTTTGATGTGTCTATAAATATGAAACTCTATCAAAGACATAATATACACACAAAAAATCAGATTTGATAGTCTTCTTCTTATTCTTAGTCATATACTTGTTCTTGAGTGTTCAAGGGAAGAACACTTGCATTGTTAAGTAAGTGTTCTTGGTGTGATTTTAGCGATTTCTAAAAGTTGTATTTGTCTGAAACCTTTCAACAACTAGTTATAGTGGAGATAAATAATACTTTAATGATAAAGATCACTCGTACTAAACCTATCAAAGTTATTCTTTATTTTTTGTATGTGTAGTAAATTTCCCCCAATGCAAGCAAAGGGATAAAAGTGATCGATGTAGGTTTAAACTTAATTGAAATGAAGCATGGAAAACGGAAGATTCTAGTGGTTTAGGTGTGGTTTTCCGGCATGGATTTGGAGCTTGCATAGCTATTTCTGTTGTTAAATCAACCAAAATCTCGTCTCTGGAGCAGAAAATTAATTACAAAGTAACAAATTTAAAATTAGTTGTCAAAATTAATTCACGAATAAAATCATATTCAATCATCAACTTATTCATTTTGGATACTTGGTCAACTTTCTATCCTTCTTTGATGAATTTAATAACACATTAATAATTTTATTATTTTATCATTTTTGTATAAATACATTGCTCTAGAACCTGCAAGAAATTTGATAGTTGATTTAGGTGTCGAACTCCAGCTAAAGCGTTTCGTTTTACAAGCTGAGGCCATTTGAGCAGTGAAAGCTCTTCAAAAGTCGAGGAGAGGATTTCTCCTTGTTAGGTCCCTTTGTGGAGGATATTAAATATCGTAAAAAATATGACATAACTTGTTCTGTGCTCGTTATTTATTACTTTTTAAATAATATTTTACAAATATTTTATAATACAAATTACATTTATCTTTTTAATCAGATAAATCACATCTCAAAAATTTATTATAAAAATTATTGTAAATAATATGTCAAACAATAACTATTCAAACAAAACCGGTGCTAATTAGAATGCTCGTTCCGATGCTGGGGAGATGAGCCTTTTTGCACCTGTTCGTTCTAATTAACGAAGTTGCAAACAACCAAACCCTGGGACCTTCTTCAACCTCAGGACGTGATGAGTTGGACATCGAGGTGGCAAACGACTCTGTCATAAGAGCTCTTGGGACGCTACCGCGAGTCCAACTACGGTGCAGTAAGGCACCACCCTGTTTGTGCCAGCAGCCAACTCCGGTTAATACCACCAATATCCTCATCAACTCACTTACCAATAGCACCAATACCAGAAATGCATCTCCTTCGCGGGTGAGAGACTTCTATGCCAGCTAAAATCAGGAATAATGGCTCTGTTATGAAGAAAGCAGCAGATAGACTAATTTGGACTGTAGCGCCCAAATCTCCCCTCAAGAATATCAATGTTGTTGATATCTCAAGAAATAGAATTCTCACATAATGAAGTTGAAACTACCAGCTGATAGACAGGAACATTTAGAAGTGCCATCCTTTAGTGCGCCAACATGTTCGTGCCTTTTCATTTCCACGAGCGACTTTTATCTTCAAAAAGAGTTTGTAGGCCATCTCTGTTTTATTTAAACTTAACAGTTTATTGTTCAATTTGCTGCAAATAAGTCTGCTGGGGCAAAATCCTCTGCGCAATGATTCCTCCATTACTGCAACAGCATTTTCTACCTGCCCTATGTTGCAAAATCCATTAATGACATAATCATAAACTTGCATATCAGAAGAATAACCACTTTCTTGCATCTCATTCCATATACTCAGCAGTGTACTACACTTGCTAAACTTAGAAAGCCGCATAAGTAAAAGCTTATGCCGCGAGCAACAAACAGATATTATACATCCAGCTTTTCTTGCCTTCTTATAAATCATAAGAGCGGCATGAGGAGGGCCATAGCCACACAAAGGTTCAATAAAGGAAGTCACAGTCCCTGTAGAAGGAATGAACCCACGGCCCAACATTTCATCAAACAATTCAATAGCATCAGCTACTTTCCGAGCTTTTAAACAAGCAGATATTAATCTGACATAGGTATCCATGTTAGGCTCGCATTCACTACTCAACATCTGCTCGTAATATTTAAATCCCACATCCATATCCCCTACAGATACAAAATTAGAAATCATCGCATTATACACCTGAACTTTAATCACACATCCCCGATCCTCCAACTCTCTAAAAATCTTAACAGCACCATCAATTTGACCAGCTCTCCCTAATCCTTCAAGAATGTAACTATAAGTGGAGCTATCGGGATTCAATCCGTCCTCCACCATTGACTCCAAGGTCCTCTCAATCTCACTAACTTTACCAAATCTCTGACCACCCACCAATAACCACATTATATGTCATACTATTAAAAGCAATCTTCCCTCTCATCTTATTAACTAACGAACTTGCGGTCCCTACATATGATCGTCGAACTAAACATTTTAGGAGAATATTAAACGTCTCACAATCACACCTTAATCCAAAATCTTCTAAATCATCGAGCATTTTTGTTGCTTTAGAAACTCGACGAGCCCGGATAAAACTATCCATAACAATAAAAAGGGTATCACAAGTGGGATTTATACGTCTTTTTCTCATATCAAACAACATCTCCACCATAAATTTAAACAGTTTTCTCCTGCCTAATGCTTTAATAATCACATGATAACTATCCAAATCTCTACTCATTTTCGGCTGCTCCACCGCCCAATTGAAAAAAATAACCATGGATTCTCCGCCTAAAATCCCTCTATTCACTACTTTATCAAGAATATCAGCCGTAATTTCAATCCCAACATTATTTAATGCTATTTCAATTGCATTTTTACCACGGATTTTCTGAAGAAAAATCCCACGGAATTTATCATCCGGAGACAAAAATCCATCAACTGCCCGGGTGTTTATTTCCTTAGATGATGATGAGGCTATTGGAGTACGAGGTTTTTGAATTATGGGACTGTGTCGGATTGGTAAGAGGTCGGAGAGTTGACTCAAGATATGGGATTCACTGATATGAGGGTGTTTTTGAAAATTATTCTCGGGTTCTGGGTCGTTCGTGCAATTTGAGAGAGATTCGAGGGTGGAAAATGGAAATAGAGATATTATTGGAGACGATGAATTGAAGAAAGATAGAGATAGTGAAGTGTACCTGCGAGGGAGGGAGCGGATGCGGAGCATTGACGGCGAGGGAAGAGGATTAGGAGTGCAGTGGGGTTGCTGGAGTCACCGGGTCAGAGGCAGTCGTTTTGGACGATCCCCTTCCGTTTACAGGTAAAATTATGGGTTTATGGGTAAAATTTCGGGTTAATTACATATAGCTATGAGGTCTCCGTCAGATGGTTCGGCCGAATTACTTGAACGAAACTTATAGTTTGACTAAATTATAGATTTTTCACTTTCTCTAACTTCCCCCAATGCAGTAGCATGTAGAACGACCAAAAGGCCTAGGAGTACGGGTAGGCGCGGAGCAGGTATCCGGCCTTCAAGGGATTTGTCTGATCCGACCCTCATTTGTTGGTCAGTAATTTTTTGACCTTAATATAACCCTCATATCAACAGGTATACGGGAAGTGGGTACCCGGTAAAGAGGGTCGGGTACCTGCAGATACCCGATTCTATCCTATCATTATTCACCTTCTAACAAAATAAAATAAAACTAAAATAATCTCATTTTAAACACCAGGCTTTTAGTAATTTTTAGAAGTGACAAGTTAATTAACAAATATTCTATATAAATTGAGAAGAATAAAGAAAAAAAATCCAATATTAGATTGTTAAAAAAAAAAGTTAACAAAATTCAATTTAAGAAATCACATAATTTCTTCAAATTAAAATAAAAAATAAAACTAAAGAACATAAAATTTATCCGAGCAAAGTTAGATAAAATCAATACTACTATACATCAAGACTTTAAAAATGGATAAATGTCTTATTTACACTAAAAATGATAGGAAACATTATATATGAGGGTCGGAATAGGTACCCGCTGATTTTTAAAATTCTGACCCGTATTCGACCATCACATAAATGAGTACCCGACCCTCAGTTGACTCGATCAATAAATGAGGGTGGAATATCCTCGTTTTTTAGGAGCGGGGCGGAGCAGGCGAATCAGCAGGTATTTTTGCCCACCCATACCTAAGACTATGGGCCATCAATTTATGACAATAACACCATACAAAATTAACGGATTAAAGCTCAACTTGTACAATACAACCCGTTTATGACACTCTTGTGCAATAGGAAAAATTTTGTTACATACTCTTCTTTACAGAATGAGTATTTTTTTACCTTAAATGATTAAACAATAATAATTTTTTTTACTTTTTAGTCATTTCATTAGCTATCATACTGACTCCATATTATAAATATGTTAAGGTGAGTAATCAAAACTTACTGGTATAATAGACTATAAAAGAATGACTAAGTTTCTAAATTATATTACTCCTCTAGCTTTCATCTATAATTTGTTTTCTATGGATTGTTTAAATAACCTCTCGTATAGGATTTTCAAGGCCAGTTTAAGAGATAAATGTATGTTTTGAAAAAAAAAATAATTATATTCTCAGTTGGCAATGTGACATTATATCAAGGGCAAATCACCTCATTAGTTCTCAAATTATTTCGCTGAAATTAAAATAGTCTCTCAACTTTAATTTTAGTCAGAATAGTTCTTGAATTAAATATCTATATCTAATTTAATTCCTAAATGGTGACTCTACCCAAAACATAATTTTTTTAAAAAATTTGACCTGTGTAAACTAGGGGCATAACCGTCAAATCATTTGTTCCTATAATTTTTATTTTTTTAAAATCACCTTATTAATCCTCCAACTATTTCATTAAAACTAAAATAGTTTTCCAACTTTAATTTTAGCTAGATCATATTAGGGTGTAGTTTCTAAACTAAATATTTATATCCAAATTGATCAATGGCAACTCCGTACAAAACATAATTTTTTTAAACATTAACTATTATTGATTAGGGGCATAATCATCAAATCATCTTATGGTGGTAATGGTATTAGTAATGGGAAGCGGGATGAGAGGAACTGGTTATAGTTGTGGCGAAGAAGCAGGGTCAACGAGTTAAATTTTAACTATTATTGACTAGGGACATAATTATCAAATCATCTAGCGGTGGTAATGGTGTTAGGGATAGGAAGCGAGAGGGGGAGGAACTGGTGATTTGGTAGACAGAAGGGAGTAGGAGGGCTTAACTAGTGGGGGATGGAAGGGCAGTGTTGGTAGTACATTGGTATAGGGAGAAAGGTAAGAACGATTTTAGAATTTTTGTTTAAATGAAATGCAATTATTGAAAAAAGATGAATATAAACGGGGAAGTATGTTTCGATCCTGTGTTAGCTACAAAAAAAAAAATTTCAAACAATTAACTACTCGACAATCCCACTACTCTGTAATATATTTGCATTTGTATTATAAAATCTAAAACTATTTTAAAAAGTAAAAATCATAGGACTAGATGAGTTAACGATTATGCTCCTAGTTAATACCGATTAAAATTCAAAAATTTTATGTTTTGGACAGAACTGTCATTTAGGGATCGAACTGAATACAAATATTTAGTTTAGGGACTAATCTGACTAAAATTAAAGTTAGGGGACCATTTTGATTTTAATGAAATAGTTGGAGGACTAATGAGGTGATTTTTAAAAACAAAAATCATATGACAAGATGATTTGATGGTTATGCCTTAGTCAATGCCAGTCAAAATTCAAAAAATTAATATTTTGGGCATAACCTTTACTTAGGGATCAAATTGAATACAAAAAATTATTTCATGGATTAATATGGATAAAATTAAAATTCAGGAACCATTTTAGTTTTAACAAAATAGTTGCAAGACTAATGAGGTGATTTGTCCTTATATCAAAATTCTAGATATTCAAGGATATCTAACTTTTAAAATGTAAAGCCGAAACTTTTTGTACTTATATAACTCTTTCAGTAAATCTTTCGTGTGCCATTGGTGAATAAAATTTTTTACATCATTTGGTTGTACTTATATAACTCTTTGAGTAAATCTTTCGTGTGCCATTGGTAAATAAATTTTTTTACATCATTTGGTTTAGAAGCATGCCGCAAGTATATTATTTAAATTTAAAAATTATTTTTATATAAGTTGCATGCATATAAACTTGATGATGTAAAAAAATTTTGTACACTGACAGTGCATAAGAGATTTACTCCCAATCTTTAGATATGTTATTTATCTTAAATTTCTTTATTAGGATACTTTGGTAGTAATTATTAATAGTAAACACATTCAATAGATCAAATACGATATGATATAATAATAAACCTATCAAACACCACGCAGCATGATTATTAATTGAGTAGGTTTAGAGTTAAGATTTTATGATTCGAATACAATTATGACATGATACAATTAACATATCTGTGTATATACCTAATAGAGCAGTGACCTATAATATGGAATGAAATTAAATTAATAAAAAGAAATAAATAAAAGATTAATTATAAAGAAGTTCTCCTAAGTGACCTAAAATCGTAATTGAGTACTTCGACTAAAAAACTAAAAAATTAGTACCCTGACGTATAAAATCATTTCAACCAAATGCAACTAACCGGAAAGAGCAATCACTTCAAAGTATTTTCAGCCCAATCAAACATGTCCTCAAGTCTTTCCGTTTTGCAAACTAACAACATTAAAGCCTTTGTTATACTTTTTAGTGTTATACCTATATTATACCATGTGATAGGGTAATACTTGTCTCTCATTTAATATTTTCTTATATTAAAAAGACACAAATCATCCTATATATAGTGTAACATGAAGTAACAGATGACCCAAATCCCTGACTAACCATCTAAATGCCAATTTAAAATTGGATAAGGCTTATTGCTCAAATCAATTGCACAACGGACTGTCTATTTTTTAATAGCAAATTCATGCGCTGATAGTCACTAAACAATTTTTTTTTTTTTTAAATGATCACCGAATTATTAAAAATGCATGTTTAGGATCACTCCAGCTATTTAAGCCATCACGATGAATAAATAGTTAATTTTTAGGGTTAAAGTTATCAAAATACTTTAGAAAAGGAATAGTGAGGAGGTTAAAAGAAAAAAACAAGAAAGGTATGGTGATTAAATTACAATTTTAAAAACTTTGTTTGCTCTCCCTCGTTTAAAAGAAGCTAGGGTGTTTGGTTGTACTGTCGAGTAAGAAGAGTGGGATGAGGTTATGGAGTGGTTGCGGCGGGAAGAGAAGGGCACAATGTGGGGTTGGAGTTCTTAAGGAGAGGTGGGAAGGAGTGGGGCTAGAGAGGGTGAGCTAAGGTTGGCAAAGGGCACAATTTAGGGTATAGGGATTGGAAAGGGGTGAGATTTGGTACGGGGTTTTTGGGGAGAGGAAGCCAAGGTTGAGGTAGTGGGAGAAATCTTGGCGAATAAGCAACATGATGGGGTAGGGGTTGGGAAGTTGCTAGGGTTGGCAATGGGTTATGAAATTTTTTGTTGTAAATACTTGTATGAATCAAGATCTATGTGCGCGGTTTGTGACTTAAGGAAGAGCTCATGGGCACCGCAATAGCCTTATTGTGGTCTCTTTATGGGACCCATAGGGCCCACAAGCTCTCTCTTAATGTGCACACAATACATATGAATTTTTATCTGTACAAGAAATTTTGAATATAGTGATTGAAATGTTGTACGTATGTGAAAAAAATTGAAGGCTAATTTAATTTTGATCCAAAATATCTTTCATACTTAAATTTTTTTTATGAGGTAATTCACTTATTTAGACAATTTTAACCCTCAAATATAGAATGAACTTAAATCTACTCCTTTAATAGTCAACGACCATTTTTCTTATAAAAATAATAATAAAATAATTGTGACCCAATATACAACACTTGTAAATAACTAAACTATTACCGCAGTTTGCTCTTTTTTATATAGATCATGCAGATTTTTAGATACATTTGTCTGTGTTCCCTTATATATTCAGAAACATGGGCATTCAAAATTTGCTAACAAATTCATTAATTTTTAATTAATTTGGCCAATGTTGCTTAAATAAATAGTTACTAGCAATTGACCTTAAATAATGTTATTGCAATGTTAATCCTAAATGAGTAACACACCCTTGTCACCCGTCCTTAATGCTTTCTCCCTCCCGTCGTTTCTGATTAGCTGAAAAGTGACAACTGAAGGTGGAGGAATTAACCCACCTAGCTATACTGTTTGCATGTTAACACCCCAACTTCACCATCAAGTATTACCAGCATCGTACAAATAACCATGTGTTTGTATTTGCAACAGGGATAAATAGATTCATTTAGCAAAAGGACAACTACGATATCTCAATGTAAATAAAGAATGTTCATGGTCTCCTAAGGCCCTAATACAGATTAATACTTATAACGCCTTCAAATGCATCTCTCAGTCGGTTTGATCTGTAGCCCCTCCAGAAGATGTATTAAATCTTCCTCTCTAATGCTTTCATCTTGATGACACAGCAGTGAAAAATGTTTTATCACTTGAATCCTAAGAGGCTGTAAAAGAACTATCAACAGATTACAACTAAGGAGTGGATTCCGTATACTGGATACCGAGGCGGCATATCGGATTTCTCTTGATGAGTCCAAGATCAACCTGCAAAAACCCAAAACCAAGTCAGGCCCTGGATGCGTGTATTAAAGAAACGTCATTCAGTTCTTCGTATGGAAGCAATAAGTTATACCTTGTGTCCAAAGAGATCTCTGATATTATCAATTCCATAGAGGATCATGGTAGGCCTATCGCAAAAATAAAGGAAACAATTATTAATAGATTCAGAAGACTCGCACATCAACAGATTCTGTAGACTACCACTCATTCTAATGAGTATTATATACAGATACAAAGATTCAAATAACAACACATTAATGTGCACACAATTATATACATCTTTTCACCTTTCATGTGTTAAGTGAAAGGCCCCAGGCAATAACTTGAACATCTTCAGGCAGCCCCATAGGACGCAGCATCTCAGGTCTGAACATACCAGAATTTCCAACTTCCACCCATTTCTTGAAGCCTTCATGATAACTGAACAGTAAAGTACGATCAGAATATTTACTACTTCTAAACATGCTTCATTCCTTCTCATACAAAGACATGATTACAACCTGAAAATTTCCATACTGGGTTCAGTATATGGATTATATGCAGGTTTGAACCGAAGCTTGGACATACCTGTAAAAGGTTGAGAACTATGTATTAGTCTAATAGTAATACCAAACATAACCACAGGGGTATGCCCCAGTGGCCAAGGGACCGCTCTTATAGAGGCCACCCCGGCCCAGATGACAGGAGTTCAACTCCCACTCCTGGTAATAGTGTGTAGGTGTGTGTTCCGTGTAGGTTAATTTAGGTCCTCCTGAACCCTCCCTCCCCCCCCCAAAAAAAAAAAAAAAAAGAACATGAGATAATATTCTTATAGAGTATAACATATTTAGCATAAAGCTGACAAATTACCCAAACGAGAGAAGAAGTCATGAAGAACTCCTATCAGATCACCTAGGGCAAGTCCTCTATCACACACAACACCTGCAACCAGAACCGGAAGAAAACAATGATAATATATGCATGAAAAATTCTATCATGTCTCAAACTTACCAATCACAGAAATTAAATACTTCAAGAATATCTTACGGAGCGTCATGGCTCGATTTACTGAGTAGTAAGCAACATGGAAGCAGGTAGGCCTGCTTTTGTTTGATTTTTATTCATTGATACATCTATGTTGCTAGAAAAATGTTTTTATTTGCAATTTAGCAATTAATTTTGCCCGATTTCTCCTCATTCATATATTCAATGAACTGGGTAATAAGTTTCAATCTTATTGTGCTGCATCAATGCAACTTTCACAGTTACAACATAAGTCTGTCTAGTACACAAGTCGGTCGTAAGTTTCAAAATTGCCAAGGCTTCAGAGACAAGCCATAAACACGAGAACCAGAGTCTTGCACCTGAAGTGAAGAATTCTATAGCCACATAAACATGGATACCTTCTATCTGGTGGAACTCAGCAAGATGAGTCCTATCAACTGCTTCATTTCTGAAAACACGGTCTATGGAGTAGTACTTTTTTGGAGCAAAAGGTTTCTGCAAACAATGATAGATTCTTAGATGATATTATATTGGCTTTCCACTATATAAAAGACAAAGTCAGCAATTATGCACATTTCCAGTTTAATATGCATCACTATCACATAGAAAAACCTCACATCCAACTCTCACTCTCACCACTCATCATGGAATGGAAAAAAATTGAGGTACAGACCTTCGTGTATGAACAAACTCAAGCAGATGCAATTTATTGCAGAATAACTTTATTATTTGATATATTTTGAAAATCTAATTCCTGAACATAGGCCATTATGAATAAAGTTCTTTTCAAGTTCTGATAACGTGCAAAACTAAGTACAATAAACACCAAGATTTTTACATCATTGCACAGAGAGAGGACTTAATGGACAAGTTGCTTATCCATCATTCATGCCATTTGTTCACCAGGTTGACAGTAGATACATAAACAAACACCATTTTTTTTTCATTTCTTTATTCCTACAATGCTACAAACTAATTTTAGGACGTGAAACTATTAACAACTTTAGTGTCTATGCGCCTCAAGTAGGTCTAGATGAATCCATTAAGGCTAAGTTTTGGGAGGATCTAGATGAGTTAACAAGTAGTGTCCCCCAAGGAGAGCAAATTTTTATAGGAGGTGATCTAAATGGACATGTGGGAAGAGATAATGATGATTATGAAGAAGTGCATGGTGGATATGGTTATGGGGGAAGAAATGAAGAAGGAAAATCAATTTTGGAGTTTGGAATGGCATTCGACCTTTGCATTATCAATACTTTTTTCAAGAAGAGGGAGGAACATTTAGTTACCTTTAAAAGTGGTTCAACAAAGTCACAGATTGACTTTCTCCTCACATCTTCATCAAGAAAGAGAGATAGAAGGGTTTGTAGAGATTGTAAAATTATACCTAGAGAAGTTTAACCTCACAACATAGGCTTTTGGTGGTGGATTTGAGGTTTAAACATCACATTAGGCGAAGGAACCTACTTAGATCACCTAGAATTAAGTGGAGGAATTTAAAGAAGGAAAAAGAAGAAATTTTTAAGGAAGATTTGTTAGGGCAAAGTATTTGGGATTATGGAATGACATGGCAACTAAGGTGAGAACAGTGGCTAAGAAGCTACTTGGAGAGTCAAGAAGTTATGCCCCCATGAACAAGGAATCTTGGTGGTGGGATGAAGGTGTACAAGATAAAATACAAGATAAAATCAAAGTTAAGAGGGCTAACTATAAGGCTCTATATAGCTATAGAAGTGACAAAAATATTGAGAAATATAAGCTTGCTAAAAAGGAGGCAAAAAAGGCTGTAAGTGAAGCGAGGGATAGGGCTTTTGAAGAATTTTACCAAAAATTAAAATCTAAGGAGGGAAGAGCAAGATATTTATAAAATTGCTAAAGCAAGAGCCTACAGGACAAAGGATTTAACCCAAGTCAAGTGCATCAAAGATGAAAATAATAAGGTTCTAGTAAGAGATGAGGAAATTAAGGAAAGATAGGAGAGATACTTCCATCAACTATTCAATGAAGACAATGGAGACAATATCATTCTAGGAGAGTTAGCTAAGTCTGAGGAGTATAGAAACATACTGTATTATTGAAGGATTCAGGAATCAGAGGTGGAGGAGGCTTTGAAGAAGATGAAGAAAGGAAAAGCAGTTGGCCCCGATGATATCCCAATCGAGGTATGGAAATGCTTAGGAAAGAAAGGCATAAGTTGGCTTACCAATCTTTTCAATAAAATATTGAAGAGTAGAAAGATGCCTGACTAGTGGAAGAAAAGTACTCTCATACCCATATTCAAAAATAAAGGGGATATACAAAATTGTGTGAATTACAGAGGTGTTAAGGTAATGAGCCATATGATGAAATTTTGCTTAGAGAGAGTGATAGAAAGAAGGTTAAGAAATGAGACTAAGGTGTCAAATAATCAATTTGGTTTTATGCCAGGGAGATCGACTACTAAAGCCATACATCTCTTAAAGAGACTTACCGAGAGATACCGGGATAAAGAAAAGGATTTACATATGATTTTTATTGATCTTGAAAAGGCATACGATAGTGTCCCTAAAGAAGTTATGTGGAGAGTGTAGCATACATAGAATCAATAAAGGAGATGTATAGGGATGTGGTTACAAGTGTGAGAACACCAGAAGGGTTGACCGAGAGTTCCCTGTAAATATAGGTTTACACCAAGGTTCAGCTCTAAATCCTTATCTATTTGCGTTGGTCATTGATGAACTTACAAGGCACATACAGAAGGAAATACCATAGTATATGTTATTTGCAGATGACATTGTGTTAGTAGATGAAACAAAAGATGGGGTTAATACTAAACTCGAGGTTTGGAGAGAGACACTTGAGGCAAAAGGGTTTAGAATGTTCTTAGTAAATCAAAAACAAAATATATGGAATTTAAGTTTAGCAAGGTTGCACGTGGGAATGGAATAAGGGCTAGTATCGGAGATCAAGAGATACCCATAAGTGAAAATTTTAAATATTTAGAATCAGTTAATCAGAGTAATGGTAGTATAGATCGAAATGTTACACATCGGATACAAGTGGGATAGGCTAAATGGAGAATAGTATCGGGAACATTATATGACTGCAAAATTCCTTTACGACTTAAGGGTAAATTCTATAGAACGGCAATTAAGCCACCAATGCCCTATGGGTCTGAGTGTTGGGCAGTGAATCACACACATGAGCAAAATATGAGAGTAGCAAAAATGCAAATGTTAAGATGGATGTGTGGGTACACTAGGATGGACAAGATATGGAATGAACATATTCGTGAGAAGATTGGAGTAGCATCTATTGATGAGAAGATGAGAGAAACACGCTAAAGGTGGTTAGGTCATGTGTTAAGACGACCAGTAGAAACGTCGATCAGGCGAGTAGATTTTAGAGAGAGTAGTCAACATAAAAGGGGTAGAGGAAGACCGAAAAAGACTTGGTGGGTAACTTGTAGGAAAGATATAGCCCATCTAGGAACTGAGGAGGATACGGTTCATGACAGAACGCAATGGCGTAACAGGATTCATGCAGCCGACCCTATTTAGTGGGATTAAGGCTTGGTTTGTTTGTTCGTTTGTTTGTTATGCCTGCAATGCTCCAAAACAATTTAAGAACATTGCAACCAACTCCAAAACTCACAACTCCTCACCCACTGAAAGGAAGAGGCAAAAGGAAAGACGTAACTGCTAAATTCAAATGGCTAAGCATGCAATACATTAAGCATGAAAAAGATCTCAGGCTTTGTCATCCATCCAAACACCCAAACATCCAAACCAAAAGGAGATAAACGGCAAAACTTTCTGATATTATTGAAGCTAGTGCCTAATGTCAACTTGCCTGACTTGGTCAGAAAACCCAAAGTTTAAAACAACAACAGCAGCCCCACCTATGAGGCATGCTGAAGTAAAATAAAAAGGAAACCAAAAAGAAGTTTCTCAACTCCACAGCATAACCTTCAGGGAAGGAGATGGCCTAATGAATCATCAAACTCCATTTCACCCAATATCTTAAAACATATTGTATAAGCCAAAAAGTTATAAAGCACTTCTCGGGTCCAATAATTGTCAAGAAAAAGAAAATAGAGAAAAAAGCAGTCGGAGACTTTAAAGATAGGGAGAAACTAAAACCTGCGCAAGCAAGTACAGCATCCGTGAAGAAACAGCAGTTGTATGAGTCCTAAGAAGATTCTTATTTGCTTCCTCCCTTTTCCAGTCATATCCATAGCTATAAAAAATAAAAAATAAAAAAAAGGAGCCCAATTTAGATGCATTCAGTGCTGATACTAGGCTATATTACATGTAATTCTTGTAAGCATACCCCCGGGACCCATAACCGCCACGTTCATGAACTTCTTTGACCCGCTCAACATAATCTTCAGGCAGTGATCTTAGTAGAGGAAGGTTCTGTAAATGTTATGGACATGTATACATCAGACAAAATCAGAATAGAGAATACGCATCATAAGATAAAACCAAGCCAACCAACCTTTCAAAAAGAAAGTATCATGTGAATCACGAGCAGGATGTTGCTGTGGCTGGAAAAGTGCATCAAAATTCCAGAAGCTGCAACATAAGAAAGAATTTTCTGTCATTGGTTAATATAGGAAAAAAAATATCGAGTAGGGGTACTTTTCCCCTGACTGAACACAAAGCAATGTAATCTACCAGACGCTGCTGACACTCAGTTGCATACCACCAAAATGTATCAAATGTCCTTGTAACTATTATAAGGCTGTAAAGAGTACAAATAAAGAATTAATCTCACTGTTTCATTTTTTCAAAACAAGTCTTCTTCTACATACTCATTCCACTGGTGGTAACAATTATCAGAAGCGTGTTATCATTCACTGCTAGCATAAAAGCTGTGGGTAAAGAATCTTCCTTGTTAGCACAAGACTTCTTCGTAGATAAAAATGGGCTCTCAGATAGCTTTATTACATTTACTCATATATTCCATCCAATTTCTTCAGTGAAAGAAAGAAGCTCTCAGTAGAAATGGCTGCATGTCCCTCCAAACATGGGGTGAACCACAGTTTGGCTGCAATAATAGCAGCCTCAGGTTTCATTGCCTCACACATTCTCTCGTTGCATTACTTCCTGTAGCTACTGAACTACAAAAACTACAGTGAAAATTTCAACAAAGAATCATGAAGGCTTTTTGAAGCTAGAAACAAAAACTAGGCCTAAATTAGTTAATATACCTGCTTTCCACGAAATTATTTGTAGGCATCTCCTCAAATCTGCACAGCAAAGCAACAATTTTGGTGGCGGCCATGAGAAAACAATTCTGATAAATAACAAAACTAGGCATGTATGCACATGAACAAAATGACCAGGTCATACCCCATCTGGAGGAAAATCATCTGCACTTGACGCCGTACCTACAGTGATATCTTATGTATTATCCAGGGCTGATAAGTAAATGCAGAGAACAAGATCAATTTGCAAATAACTGATGAAATTGATTCTTGACTGCCAAGAACTACAAGTGCTAATTTCGTGCCTAACATCACAGTTGGTCATTTATAAAGTTAATATTCAGTTCAACTGCAATGAAACGGGTATATAGGAGATCATTATATGAAAGATCACCCACAAGAGGCATCCTTGCGAAAATAATGAAACAGAAATTGACCAATTGCTCAGTTATTTCAGCAAGGTTCACCACCTCATGAGAATTTCTGTGCAAGATATTCATTAAATTCTTCACTTATGAAAAATGTTGTTGCACATATTTTCATGGAGGGAAAATATTTTGATAGCGCATTCTTATAAAGAGCAGTGTCTTTGACAAGGGTATCACCACAGGGGTTCAAACATACTAATTCAATCATATCAAGATCAAATGCCAACCAACTCTTCTATGACGAAGCAAAAATACAATTGGAACCAACTTTTTAGTTTGCAATGCATAACCTTCATGTTTCAACTTTGGGGGGAAGCTAACCAAAATAAGCAAAAGAGAAAACTATTAAACAAAACAATGAAAAGCAAGTCATAAGTGAGACAGAAATATTGAAACCCTGCCTTGAGCAATGGATGTAGATGGCCACCTTCAAGTGGTTGACCTTTAGCGCTGAAGTTGTACTCTTTAAACTCCAACTCCTTCCAATCGCCCCTTCAAGGACAAAACAAGAATATAAGAATCATCCATCCATATATACAAGCCAATCCCAATGAAAGCACATTCGGCTGAGAAAAATAAAGACTGAAAAAATCTCTACAAATTAAAAAGGCCAAATCTAGCAAACCTCTCCCCCCCAGTAAAAAAAATAAATAAATAAAAAAGATTTCTTAAAAGGATTTAAAACTAAACACCTCACCCAGTAGGGCTGGGAAAAAAATTAATGAATCCTTGACCTCCCAATCATGATAGAGAAAATTAAGGCATACGCCAATACATCCATAATTGCTCATAGATTTTTTTATTTTTATTTTTTAAAAAAAGTATTACATTTAGTATTGCAGAGATACTTTGGTATTTGGATAAAGAATATAGTGTACAAACAAGAACCATAACTGTTTCAACATTCTCAGTAAGTCTAAAGTACAATATTACACAAAGCAAACCAAAATTGCATTCATTCTTAGTTATTTAATTCAGAAATATATAAATAAAAATTTCATATACAGTTTCCTTCAAAAGCATATTATAGCAAGAAAAGCCTACTTAAGTACATATATGTATGACATATTGAGTTTTCCATCCAACAAATAAATATGCCAAAATCACTTTCTTTCTTTAGTTATTTAATTAGGATAACATACCAATTAGAGTTTGAAAATAAAAAACAGGAAAATCATTTTCTTTCCAGAGCATATGTATGCAATTCAAAATTGTCAGTTCACTTAAGAACATTTTTGAAATTCATTTCTCTAGCCAAAAAGCCACACAAGTTGATAGAAGTAAATTCAGAATGAAAGCCATGATATTTTATGACTCACAAATGATAAATAGTTTCAAGGATTTACCAAAATTTACAAGATCGTCTATTTCAACTAGCATGAAGAAAAAACACAGCTTTATTAGCAACCACTCTTTGTATGTTGTAATTTTGATTAAAAAAATAAATAAGCATTTAACTACCTCTGTAAATTCTCTCGTGTAAGATCTGTGGCCACTTTTTTTCGTTCTGGAGCATAGTTGGGGCCCTTTCTGACTGAATAACCTTTCCACATCCTAAAAATGAAAAAAGTGAAATACATTCCAGAAAAAGATAAAAATAAGGAACAAAGTATTTTGAAGGTAGGTCACACAGAATAATAATTTTAATATCTCCAATGCAAAGAAATAAAAGGAATAAATAAGAATAGAGTAAAACATTACTGTTGAGTGATAAGCTTTCTTTTTTTAAGAGCTTCAATATCCTCTGAACTGATTGCCTGCAATAACAGTAACATTTCCAGCACAATATTATAAAAGGTTACAAACCTAATCAGTAGTAGTTTCAAAGTTATAGAGTCAACAAATCGAATTCACTTTCAGGTACATTAATAAAAGGTTACAAGCCTAATCAGTAGCAGACGCAAAACTATTGTGTCAACAAATAGAATTCACTTTCACATTTTGTTATACAGCAAAGCTTACCCAGAGACAACAATAAGCCTAATAAAACGGTTAAGTTCGTGACATTAAGGATCATATGACCCCGGGAAGAAAGAGAGAAGGAAGGAAAAAAAAAATACTAAACTTAGTCCTAAACAAACATATTGAAAACCACGTGTTACCATGTGATAACTTGTATGAGTATTGTCAGCCTGCATGACCCACTCTTAGTTCATACGCCCAAAATTTGCTTAAATGATCTATATCATTTGTTTAGAGAGCTTCAGTTTAAAGAATAGCGAGTATTTCACATTTCATGTGAAAGAAAGCAAGAAAAAGCTTTTTCTTTTCTGGAGAAACTTTTAGTAGTGAAAGACCAACAGAATGTTGAAAAGTGAATACCATAACCAAACAACACTTGTTAATATTTTGATCCCATGTAGTAAGCTGACACAAAAACACTACAGCAACGCAGGACCAAACTAATCTCATTTTACCAAGACAGGTCAGATCAAATCACAAAACCTATTCTTGTAGCTTAAAGCACTTGTCAATAGGTGAATTGCTAATGAAAGTGCACAGAGTTATTCACCAAGGGAGTAGAAAAGGAAATTTAGAACAATTCAACGTACTAGATACCTCTCCATTTTGGATTCGTAAAAGTACAACTTTAACTTTATCCTCAACATGCCGAACCTGCAGTTCGTCGAACAAGAATAAAACATAAGGATTAGCAATCAGCAACAGATGTGGAGACAAATATAGGATACTATTATGAATGGCACTTCCCTTGCTCTTGATAGATACACTATTACCAGGAAACATAGTATTCATACAAAAACAGCATGGCAGCCATGTAAAATCCAATAATGTTTCATTACACCAACTTTATTACCTCTCTGGAAACATTTGGCTTTCCCATCTTGATCCATTTGTTCTTTAAGGCTTGTGACCAACCTATCTTGAAAATGGAGGGCTCGACCTTTTTCTGCACATAAGATACCCTATTTCACAAGTGTATCTTCTAAAAGTGTAGTTAAGCCGAAATAAACAATATCAGAATCTCATTTATGTCAGCGTCAGAAATTTGTGTTTTGACCAAAGTTGTAAATTCTACAAAGAAGATACTAAAAACTAACTAATGTGTAGGAGTCACAACTGAAGTTACAGCTTCCCACAATGGTCAAAGCAAGAAATGAATGTCTAGAAGAAATCAGGCACCAAAGTGAAATTCACTCCATAAGCTATATGAAACTCCAATCTAACATGCTCAAGGTCATAGAAAAGTAATGCAGGGTGTTAACAAATCTTGAATTCTTGATTGTATAATCATCAAAGAGAGATGGGCATAGTAAGGGAAGAAAAACATAAAAGAAGAACGATGCTTAACAAAACGACAAATATCAAGCATACCAGTGCAAAACCCATGTACATAGCACCAAAAACAAAAATTAAAGTTTCACTACCTGCAAGTCTTCCCGTGCAATACCCTCCACTGGTACAGCCAATAAGACTTGGAATTCCGGAGATCCAGCTTCAGCATAATTTCTGCCCTCCTCCGTTAACACCCATCTTTCCTTCTTAATGTCCTGTATAATTCCCATGGAACAAAGGAAAATATGTATTATCAAAAACACTTAAAATTAGAATCAGACCTATAGTTGCTTAATCCGTCTACGATTCAAAAACAAAACTAATCAAAACAGAAAATTCTCAACAAATTTATAGCAGAACATTAGCTTAAAAAAGCAGATAAGGAATCCGAAAAGGCTATTATAGTGAAAATGTCCCAATAAAAACATCTTCCAAAGAAAAAAAATTAGAACTGTTGTCAATCAATTGGAATAAATGATACGACAATTGCGTTGATTTCAAATTGCAATGCCAAATTGACAAAAAAAAAAGTAATTTTTAAACAAATAAACATAAAATGAATTCGTACCTCAGCATCGACGTATCTAAAGCCATTGAGGCTTTTAATGACGTTGACGATGTCGTCGTGGCTGAGGCCTCGCTCCTCCGCGAACTTGCCGGAGTCGGATATCTCCTCGTTGTTCTCCAGATATCTGAGCACGGCCTCTTCCGCCATAATACACTTCTTTATTCCTCTCTAAGGTTGTTTAGCTGATGTATTTTGTTTTCTTCTGTAATCTGAGCTCTTCAGTCGTCGCCGGCGCCGTGAATCGGGCGCGTTGGAATAGCCGACGGAGGATGGGGGTATTGCAGGATAGAGTGTGGATGCGTTTCGAGGAGGTTTTTATAAGGGCTTTGTGCTGATACGGCTGACGGCGAATTTCGATTGGCCTAGTTTGGGAGTTTTCAGGAGATTTAAGGTATGGAAAATGACCTTTTTGGTGCCTCAACTCTTTTACGAAAACACAAAATGTCCCTGAACTGACTCAATTTGGTCCCTTTTAGTCCTTGAACTTTTTTTCCTTTTTTTTCTAGACAGAAAATTGGTCCCAGTGTATGGATGAAGTAGGGTGTTCATGGGTTGAATTATTGGGTTGGCGGGGTTTTTCATTTTCAAATTTTTTTATTAAAAAAATAAAATTCAACCCAATTCAAGAAATATCGAAATCCAAATAAATGCAACTCAAGTATTATTTGGATTTTTGGATTATTAGGGTTAAAATTTTCCAAGAAAAGTGAAAAAAATTTAGTGTAAAATCATCCATAACAAATTATTTTTTGTCAAAAATTAAATGGTTAACTCAAGAATGGAAAGAAAAAATTATAGAACATATTAAATGAATGTTAGGTTAAGAATGATAAGAAAAAAGTATAAGTTATATGAGATGTTTAGGAAAATAATAAAAAAATTATAAGTAAATTGAATTGGGTTATTGAGTTATCAAAACCCAACCCAATTAATTTGAGACTCGATAACCCAACTCATTTAACTCCAACAATTTATTTGGGTTGAATTAGGTGTTCGGATTGGATTGGATTTGATATCTCAACCCAAAAGTTAAACATTGGTCACCAGAGCAAGGGGCAAAATAGATAATTTAATAATGTTGGCCGACGTATAAATGATAAAATCATAGTTATTAAACCCGGACCAGGGAGGAATCCGGTGAGGGAGGTGGATCAACTGTTACTGGTTCAACCGGTGGGTCAATTAAATATATTTTATTAATATATAATATCTATAAATTATTAAATACAAGATATATAGTGAAAATATTGATAAAAACATATTTTATTAAAAAAAATTAAGTACAAATGTAACTTTTCAATATTTACATAACTTTTTCACATAAAGAGTTAAAAATGAATTAATGTATAGAGTGGAGTTTAGAAAGTATATAAATAAAAAGAGACATATAATAATAAAAAAACATACATGTTTAAGTGGTAAAGCCTTTTATTATTTTTTAAAAGGTCTTTGGTTCAAAATTTGACAATTACAATCGGATTTGATTTTTTTCTCGAAGAAACAAATCCGCCAGATTTCTCCAAACCCGACCAGACCAAATTCTCCAAACCAGGCCAGATTCTCGGGTTTACTGGCTAACCGACGGATTGCACGAAACCCGACAGGTTCCTTTCTTGTCCGGTCATCATCGGAATCCAACCTGGTTTCAAAGCCGATTCACTGGGTTCACCGGTTGAATTGCCAAGTTGGGTCAGGTTCAATAACTATGGATAAAATCATAAGCAAAAACCCAAATTAAATTGCATTTCACTTTGAGACAATGCTGAATTTGCCAGGATTTAAAAAATAGCTCATCTCGATTGCAAATATAGAACAAGAAATCAGGTAAACGAAGAATATAACTATTTGCACAAGATAATTTTGATGTGAAAGTTGTGTTATCCATAAAAAATGAGTTTGTGCATAAATTTTGACTAAAATTACGGTAGGAAATTTTGTTTCAACGACTACCTGTAGGTAAGGCTACCAACAGATCAGGTCCAAACCTGGATCCCAATCGATTCATTCTAAATCCATTTATTTGACTCGTGCTGGATTCATTTATTTAAGTCTAGATTCATACATAATTTCAATTACTCGAATTTAATCCGGATCCTTTTAAATGTTATAATAAACATATTGAATATAAATCTTGTTGTCCGAACCAATTAGAACTCAAATTTGATTAAATATTTAATATATAACAAATCAATTATATATATTAGTATTAATCTATATGTACATATATAGATATTTTTTTCGAGAAAAATTGTCAATATAACTCATATTAAGAAAATTGTGAAATACATATATAAGTATTAATTGTCAACTTATTTTTTTAAATAACTACAAAAAGAAATTTCTACAAAATATAAAATTTTTATGCAATAATTTTAAAGTAATAAAAGAAATATTAAGATCCGGATCCAGATCCAAATCTGACAAGATCTGACATATCCGAATATGAATTTACTTTTATAGACTAGACGGATTTCTGGATTCGTATATGGATTTGAATTCGAGTGTCTCTTGGTCTAAATATACTAGATCTGGTCCGAAATCAACCCTGTTTATAGCCCTACTCACATGCTGTAGTGACCCCAGTAGCTGCGTCTTATTTTGTTTGCCAAGACATTGTAAATGATAAGATTAATGAATTACTCATTTTTGTCCTTGGTGAAGCCGATCAATGGATAATTCAATCGCTTTTTTCTCTCAACTTTGAGAGTCTTTTCTTTCTACTTGGAGAGTTCCCGCTTGTCCTTTTCGCCTTTTCAACTTTTAAATTTTAAAGGTCTTGAATGATCTTCCAAACTCTTGCCTTTTATTTTATAACTATGATCACATGATTTAGTTTACTTTGATTTCAGTTTTTGAGGAATTAGATGATAGTTATGTTGGGTCCTTTATTACTTTCTTTAATTAACATGCAGAGTTTTTATTTTACTGTGTTTAATGTTGTCGGCCATTATCCAATCTATTATTTGTCTTAGAATTTAGTTTTTGCTTAGAAAGAGTTTTGACCTCCTCATTATCTTACACTCTTTTTCTTTTTGGTTCTTTTGCATCTCTGCTCTTCCTTGTTTCGTCCTCTTGTCCCTGTCTAGTCCTCTTGGCTTTTCTTCATACAGGGCCATCTCAGATCTTCTGGTCACGTGATCTGCTAGTATTCCTTCCAAAAACATGGCTGATGAACTCGAGGAGATTATGCAGAGATTTTCTCTCTTTTCTGAAGAACTCTCAGGTGCAGATATGATGAAGAAGGATGTCCAAAAGGTAATTGGAGCTTGCCAAAAAAGCCTAAACGGGAAGATTATGGGAGAGAAGCAAGCCAATTTTGTTGGGTTAAAAACTTTGTTAACCAGATTTGGGGTTTTCCTAAGCATCTTACTATTGTTGTATTAGGCCCTAATTCCTTTCAATTTTCATTTGGCTTGGAAAGTGACTTAATTAGGGTTCTTAATAATAGACCTTGAATCATGGATAATCAACTTCTAGCTATTAACAAATGGGTATTGAACATTGAGGCTGATGATAGCCTGGAAATTTCAGATTTATCCTTTCTGGGTCCAGGTTAGAAACCTCCCTTTGCACTGGTTCTCAAAACAGGTTGGGTGGAAAATTGGGGGGGTGTTTCACTCTGTCAAAGATGTGGTCCTAAGTCAAATAGGAGGAAAGGAAGGAAAGTATATAAAACTCTTGGTTGCGCTTGATATAACTAAGTGGTGGTGCAAAATGATGCTGATGCTGTCGAGTTGCAATGCCGTCGTAAGCACCCAAAATTAACAACTCTAATGTAGTAGTGGTGAGTCGAATTCGTCCCACAAAGAACGGGATTTATTTTCGTGCTAATGGAACAAGAGGGGTTTTGAATGCTTTTAACTAAAATTAAAACAATAAAATAACTGAAGAAAATTCGATGTAAGAAAAGTCTTGGTTTTGGTCATATCCACCATGGCAATTTCACTAGTCGATTCTTGAAATACAAGATAATTCAATTCTATATCAAGCACTAATTGAAGAATTAACCCGAACGAATACTAATTCAAAGTTGAGGTGCCATTCTTATTTCTTTCTAAAGTTGGTTAATTTTCAACACGCGATCCAATTAACCCTAACTATTAATTTAAGAGACACACGCGCCAAAGATTAATTAATAGAAGCTTTAAAATCAACAAGAACAATTAGACTAATTAAACATAAACACACGCGGTTATGCCAATTAGATGATTAATTTTCCTAAATTCAATAACACAAATCTAGTAATTATTAAATTTAGTTGCTTCACAGATTGAATTAAGCACACACGGTTAAAACAATCTAACGGTAGATTAATTCCAATAACTTAGTATTCTACAGCAATAATAAATTAAAAAGAATAACCATAAAATTAATCGCAGAAAAATAATCAATACTTGAGATAAAAGTGAATAAATTCAAGCACAAGAATTATCACAACTTTATAGAATTGACCATGGCTTCAATTCCCTCTACCAAGAAAAGAGTTTATGCGCAAAGTGCCATGAAAGAATAAAGAGAAATTTTTACTGCTAAAACCCTAGCCATTCCAAACTAAAATAAAAGGGTCGGCCCTTTTTTCTCACCAACTTGGGGTATTTATAATGAGTATTTAGGGTTACAAATAAGGCCTACAGATAAGAATGTGAAATCGGGTGAAAAATAGTCCAATCGGGCGAAGAAATCTGTCAAAAACTCAAAAATACGCAATTCTGCTACTTCGGGCGGACATGCGTTGCCAATTTTGAGCGCATGTGCATGCTAGGCAGTGCTGAAAAGTTGCCAGCGCACATGCACTGTACAACCCCAACGCATGTGCGCAGAGCTTCACTTTCGACTTCTATTTTGACCCTGATACAGACTGAATTTGGAAAAATTCAAAACATGAAAGTTGTAGCTCTATGTCTTATATTTCCAAAACATCTTGAATCACCTCAATTGAAGATTATATAGGAAAGTTATACTGAAGCTACCAAACTATGTCAGAATCATTATTTGCCGGTACACATTTTCCAACTTTGTAATTTTGAACAAGATGCCTATATAATCTTGGAAAACATATAATTCAAAACATAAAAGTTGTAGAAATCTTCAATATATTTCTAAATCATCCAAAATCAACTCAATCGGAGTTTGGACTCAAAGTTATGCTTGAAATACGAAACAACATCCAAAATGGCTTCATACTCGTGAATGTTCCGCCCTTAGCATTTTCTTTCATCTTTTCCATCTTTTTCAGCTCTTTTGCACTTTAACCTTACAAAAACTAAGAATAACCAAATTAAGCTCAATAATAACTCAAATCTTACTTACAACACATAAAAACGTGGTAATTGACACATAAAATATAGTATAATTATGAACTTATCACTAAACCACTTCTCAGAGGTACTTTTGTGAGGTTGGAAGGTCAAGTGAAATGGGTTAACTTTAGATACGAGAAATTACTAGATTTTTGTTATCAGTGTGGACAAATTGGCCATTCTGAAAAGTCTTGTCAATTTCGGGGAAAAGGCTCTTCTGATAATGATGAACCTCAATTTGGTAGCTGGTTGAAAGCTAATAATAATCCAAAGTCAAAGGATCTGATAAAAGAGATAGTTCTTCTTTAGCAAACAAGAAGAATGAGTCTCCAAACTCTCTCCTTAATGCTCATCAGGAGAATGGCAATCTAGCTACAGTCACAGTTAGACACAAGATTATGGATGATACTCTGTCTATTATTACAGATGGGGTAATTAAGGGGATGCCTTCGTACTCAACCTTCAAACCCTCAGTTGGGCCAGCTGTACCTTCACAAACTATTGCTCTTCACACTGACCAGGTCAAATAGATAACTCAAGATAACTTTCAGGAAAATAAGGATCCAAAAGACAGTAAGATGTGCGAACTGGAGTCTGGGAAGCTTGAAAAGCCAACTCTAAATGAACTTACTATTAACTGCACTTTTACGGAGTATTCCAAGGAAGGGGTGATGTTAGGGTCTTTTGAAGAAGCTTCTGTATCACGTATTGCTAAAAATATCTCTATTGGAGATAAGGAACTCAAAAGAAGTAGTAGGAAACCCAGGATTCTACCGCATTATAAGTCTGAGGAAACCGTGCATGGACATTATAACCCAGATGTAGGTGGATGAAATTCAACAAAAAAAGAAGCTCAATATGGAAGAATCTCAGTCAGAGGTAAGTATGGATTCATATGTGGACCTTAAAAAACCAAGGAAAGATGATTTCATGAGTGACATTCTAAAGTTTGAAAGGGGGAAGGGGACCAACCTTTTTGGGCCCCCAAGCTCCCAATGAAGGTTATGGTATGGAATTGTCAAGGTGTGGAGAGCCCCTTGACAGTTCCCCAGTTGAAGGAGAACATTTCTCTCCTCTCCCATAACTTAATCTTTTTGTGTGAAACTAAAAACAAAAAAGAGATTCTTGATAAAGTTAGGAAGAAAATCAACTTTGATAACATATTTGTAGTGGAGGCTTTTAGAAGATCAGGAGGTTTGGCTCTCTTCTGAAATAACTCAGTGGTGGTGAAAGATATCTTATCTACTTCTTTTACTATTGAGGTAAATCTTGAGGTGGTTGGTAATTGTAACCAACTGATGGTTAATTGGAATCTATGCTAGCTCAGATAGTAGATTTAGGAGAGAATAGTGGAATGTCATTCAAAGAAGAAAAGTACTTTGGGAGGGATTTCCGGGTTCTGGCTGGGGATTTTAATGACATTAGGAGTAGTGAGGAGAAGTGGGGTGGTAAATCAAAGAAGGATGGACCTATCAAGGCTTCAATCAGTTTATCATTCTCAATGAGTTGGTGGATATTGGCTCAGTTGGTTAACCCTGGACTTGGAGTAATGGATGGGAAGGGGATAAAGAAATTAAGGAAAGACTGGATAGGGTTCTTAGTAGTGGGAGATGGTTTCAAGTTTTTGATAAGGCTTCCTGCACTCATGTAAGGACTGAAGGTTCTGACCATTCCATGCTACTTCTAGATACTCACACTAGTTTAGTCAAGAAAAAGAAAAGGTGTCACCTTGATAAAAGATGGATACAACATGCTGAGGTAGAGGGGATCATCAAGAAGGCTTGGAAGTTGAAACTCATGACGATCTAGACTCTTTAAAGTGGCTAATAAGATAAAAGCTTGCAGGGTAGCACTTTTGAATTGGAACAAGAGGACTTACAGAAGTGCTGAAATTAGAATCAAGGAACTAAAAGCTAAAATTCAGGAGCTGGATCTTAGTACCTGTATGGATAAAAATGCTAAAAGATCTGCATTGAAATCTCAACTTAATCAGGCCTACAGAGAAGAAAAACAATTTTGGAGTCAAAAGGCTAGGGTCAAGTGGCTACAAGAAGGAGACAGGAATACCTCATACTTTTATGCCAGTGTGATTAGAAGGAGGAAGAGAAATTGTATCATCGCTTTGCAAAAAAGTAATGGTCAATGTTGTCGAGGTGAAGAAGAGATCAAGCAGGAATTATGTAGCTTTTATGACAACTTTTTTTCCTCTTCTTATCCCCGTCATTTTGTAGAAATTTTGGAAGGAATACCAGCAAGGATCATAGACCAGATGAACGAGCAAATAATCAGGCCTTTTGGAGAAGAGGAGTAATTAGGACTGTTGTTTTTTCTATGAACCCCAGCAAAGCTCCTGGACCAGACGGTATGTCTCCCTTATTTTTCCAAAAATTTTGGCATCTTATAGGTAAAGATATTGTCGAAGCTGTGCAAAGTTTCTTTCATTTTGGTTATTTACTTAAATCTTTGAATGAAACCATTATTACTCTAATTCCTAAAACTCAATCCCCCACTAACCTTTCTCAGTTTAGACCTATTACCTTGTGTAATGTGCTTTATAAGGTTATTTCTAAATTGCTTGCCAATAGACTTAAACCCCTCCTAAACATCTGCATTAGTCAAAATCAATCAGCTTTCCTAGTAGAAAGACAAATTCTTAACAATGTAGTAATTGCTCATGAATGTTTTCACTATCTTAAAAATAAAAGGCAGGGGAAGTCTAGCTTTCTAGCTTTAAAACTAGATATGACTAAAGTATATGATAGGTTGGAATGGCTTTTTTTAAAAGCAATTTTAGAAAAATTTGGAATTTTAGAAAAAACTGACTTATGGTTTTTGTCAGACTTGGATTCACTGGATTTTAACTTGTATCTCTACTGTGTCTTACTCCTTTAATTTAAATGGTGAAAAAGTGGGATACTTGAAACCTACTAGAGGGATTAGACAAGGGGACCCTTTGTCCCCCTATTTGTTCATTTTGTGTGCTGTGAGTTTCTCCAATTTGATCAATAAGTCTTGCAACAACAAAGATATTACTGGTCTGAAACTTTGCTCTAATGGCCCTGTTATTTCACATCTTTTTTATGCTGATGACTCAATTATTTTCTGCAATGCTACTATTGAGGAAGCTAGAAAGGTGATGAAGATCATTAATCTTTATGAATCTGCTACTGGCCAACTTGTGAATCTTGAGAAATACTCTATCTTTTTCAGCAAAAACACCAAGGATGAGGTCAAGAATAATATTTGTAATCTCCTGGGTGGGGTCAAACTTGTATGCCAGCTATATAGGTCTCCCTATGGTAATCTCTAAGTCTAAGAGACAAATTTTTGGTGTAATAATGTTAGAGATAAAGTGGCTAATAAAATTAAAGGTTGGAAAAATAAATTTCTTAGTTTGGCTGGTAAAGAGGTTTTGCTTAAATCCACTGCCCTTCCATGCCTGTTTACGTCATGTACTGCTTTAAATTGCCTAAAAGCCTGTGTAAGGAGATCAATAGTCTTCTGTCTAATTTTGGTGGGGAGCTAAAGGTTATGAACATAAGATGCATTGGAAGAAATGGGAAAAGTTAGCCAATTCTAAGGATAAAGGAGGGATGGGCTTTAGGGATTTCCATCTTTTCAATAATGCCTTATTAGCTAAACATATATGGAGGATTGTAACACATTCTAATCTGCTGGTTTCTAAAGTTCTTAAATCCAAATACTTTCCTAGATCCTTTATTTTTGATGCTATTGTTCCAAAAGGTGCCTCCTGGTTTTGGTAGAGTATTTGTAGTGTTAGGGAGTTCATAAAGAAGGGTTTTAGGAAACGAATAGCTGATGGTAAGACTATCAGAGTGTGGGAAGATAACTGGATTCTGGGGATCGAGGGAGAAGAGTGCTTTCTTGCAAACCTCTCCAGTGTAATATCACTCATGTTAACCAATTGATTTTTTATTACAAGTGGAATGTTAACCTTTTGAATCAACTCTTTACTCCATTCAAAGTGACCAATATCACTAACATTCCTATTTTAGTCACCAGGAGATCTGACAGGTGGTTTGGATTTACCCAACCTCTGGAAACTATACTGTTAAGTCAGCATATAAGGAAATGAAGAGGCTTGAAGACCTTAGGAAAAGGGAACCCATGATCAAGGGGGAATCCAGTAGAGCTAACCAGCAAAGTGCAGTATGAAAGTTTACCTGGAATTTGAATGTTAAACACAAAGTTAAGCACTTCCTTTGGAAGTGTCTTAATAAGATTCTACCTACAAATTCATGTTTTCACAGAAGAATTGGAATGGGATGTCCAGATTGCAATAGGTACACAGGGATTCCTGAAACCATTGAGCACATATTCTTTTTTTGCGTAGAAAAGGCTAAAGAGATTTGAAAAGTTGCTCCAGTCATCTGGGATGGTTTGGATGAGGAAAAAGAAGATTTCTAGGTTTGGTGGGACAAGGTTCGGGAGGCTAATGATCTTAGACAAGATCAAGAACCAGCAAATTTCACAGCAAACATCCTCTAGCAGCTGTGGAAAAACAGGAATAGAGAACTATTCAATAATGACACACTAGATTTTGGGACTGTGATGAGTAAAGCTCAAGTTGAATGGTCTGAATTTAGTCACAACTTGAATTCCAGCTAGAATAAAAGATCAGTTGGCATAGGTTCTATTCCTACTCCAAGAGAACCTAGATTGTCTAACCAGGCTGACTTTTGTGTTGAAGTTGCTAGTAAAATGCACAAAGAGTCTAGAAGATCGGGATTTGCTTAGTGGGACAGATTTGTGTGGATGAATACAGAAGGTCTGGGCTGAAGGGATGGATAGAACTACGAATCCTTCCTTGATTGAGGCAGAGGCTATTAGGCTGGCCTTCTTCAATTAATGCCAGATCAGTAGGTTGGAGTAAGGTGGCAATCCTTTCATCAAACAAGTCCTTAATTCAGAAAATACAAAATAGGAACAGCGTCGATGTTACCCATGCAACTCTGTTGGATGATATTATTATTTTAAGTAATTCGTTTGCTTGGTGTTCTTTCTCTTGGATTCCTAGTAACTGTAATCATAGGGCTAAAATATTAGCCTCTTTTGTTGTTAGGCTTGTTTCAAAAATTATGTGGGAAACTTGCTTCCCAAGCTGGTTAGGATAATTAGCTATTCTCTCTTAGTTGAGTAGTTACGTAAGTGTACATGTTAAAATTTTATTTTTTGAAATACAAATTACTTCTGCCGTTTGGAAAAAAAAAAAAAGAAGCCGATCAATGATGCCAAAATCTAAACTTTTGGGAAGAACCACTACTTGGGGACCAATTGGTGTAGAAAAAAGTTCATGGACTAAAAATGAGCAAATTAAAGTTCATGAACGCGTTTTTAGTTAAAAAATTTCGGGACTAAGCTGATTGAAGTAAAAAGTCATTTTTTTGTAATAAAAAGAAGAGAAAAAAAAGTTAAAGAGAGGCAAGAGAAAAGAAATAAGTTTATTTCTAATTTATTTTGCAGTTTAAGAAAGAAATAGGATGATTATGGATTCATACCGTTATTTCAATATATTTGGACAATTTAACTCCAAAATATCACTTATTATGAGTCTCTAATGACTTAAACTGATAGATATTTCAAAATATATAGACAATTTTAACGTTAAAATATCACTTATTTTAAGTTTTTAACGACTTAAATTGATAAAGTGATCTAAATCTACATTCCTTAAATCTACACTCCTCTAACTACTCAAATAGAGGGGTTATCCTTTTTTTTTTTCCCCTTGAATTTATTGCACCATTAATTATTGCCAGTAAAGGATAAAGTTACCCTAAATACGCTTTTAATGATTTAGTGATCATTTTTGCGAAAACAATAGTTAGTAAATATTTTTGTAAGAGAAATAATTTACAAAATCACAAATTCATAACCGCTGTAACCATACCAAATCCACTTTATGTGACAAAATTTTATCAATTCACAACTCCTAATTTTATATTATCAATAAGATTTCTTTCTTTCTTTCTTTCCTGGATCTAATGACACATTAGTAAATTTTATTTATCACTTCATATTTGTCAGTTTATATAAATGCACTCTTTTTGCAATTTGCTCTTACATAAAAATTTTATCCCTCATGGATGTTAAACATCTTTTTCAGTCCCTTACATATAAAATGATATAAATTCACACAATACACTTTTAAAATGTACCAAATTTATTTATTTTTCTTTCTACAACTTTTGTACGTTTAAAGACCATATGTGGCATTCCATGGAAAAATGCCCGAAAGTCAATGATGATTACAATCATAAACTAATCTAACAGTTTGGTTTCAATCAGCTAATTTCTAAACTAGCTTTTAAAACTTTTTGCACACGCGACAGGCAGAAAAATAAGGAGGGGAAAAAAAAGTCTCAATATACTACATTTGAAACCAAACCAAATGACACTAAGAAAGCAAGGAACTAAAGTCAGCAACCACCGCACTATTACAATGTCTTTGAGGTCACATTTGAAGTTCTGAATCATCAAGGACTAGTTATAAACTTAATAATATTAATGTAAAAAATGCAGTCCCTGATGGAATCATCGGAGTTGAGATTCAAAATAGCTGGGCGTATTCAAAGCTAACATATCAAAGATCAATTTGAAGTTTATTCTCTTGCCTTGCCATCTATGTTTCAAGATGGAGAAACAGAGGAATTTGGGAAAAATAGATACTCTGATAGTATATCACAAGTCAACGATTAAAAACTGTCTATGAGCAGGCAGGTCCCTCTTGTCTCATAAACTGAAAACATGAGGACCACTTATCCATTTTCACAGAACTGAATATGAATATAATCAGACATCTCAGCGATATAAGCTCTCGGATTTAAGGTTCTCCGCAATCTCAGTTTCCCACCGATCTCCATTCTCGAGCAGCTTTTCCTTGTCGTACAAGAGTTCACTATAACAAGGAAAAAATGCTAGTCACTACAATGTATCAAAAGTGCTGTCTCAGCAATTAAACGGCAGCATTCTCACTAACCTCATGAGTCTCAGTAGCAAACTCAAAGTTAGGCCCTTCAACAATAGCATCAACAGGGCAAGCTTCTTGGCAGAAACCACAATAGATGCACTTTGTCATGTCAATGTCATACCTAGTTGTTCGACGGCTCCCATCTTCTCTTTCCTCTGCCTCAATTGTGATTGCTTGAGCTGGGCATATCTGTCATGAATACAAGAGTAATTACATGAACAAATGCACATAAGCAAAGTACGTCAAAGAGCATTAAATCCAAGTATGCTAACAGTTAACACCAAAAGGATGAAATTCAATATTTCTATCACATATATTGCCAGGGAAAACCTGTTTCTATATATCTACATAGACAAGCATAAGCAATATAAAGGTTCCCTATCAGGTTGGAGCAATTAATAATTTTTTTTTGAGAATAATTAATAAAATTCCAGTTATGCATCTTCGATAGACATACCTAAACCACCAGCATTCTAAACAAGCATTATTTCCATGAAGCCCAAGCTAGCTATGAACATTGTCACTCAAGAATTTGCACAAACATGTGTAAAGATAAGCAACTAGATTTCCAAATTCAGAAAAGACGAACACATTTGGCAGGTATGATCTAACAGTCACCAGAAGATAAGGATGCTAAAAGACAACAGCATAATGAAGAATAAAGAGTGAAAAACAGTAACATAAAAGACTGTTGAGTATAAAAATGATGCATTTACAGCTTCACAAAGTTTACAGGCGATGCAACGTTCCTCTCCAGTTGGATAACGTCGAAGTGCATGTTCACCACGGAAACGAGGGCTCAAAGGACCCTTCTCAAAAGGATAGTTGATCTGAAAAAAAAAACAAATTTTAGATACTAGCCAATCGAAGTCAAGCAGAGGCAGAATCTGTTTGAGTACCCAAACAGATACATCTAGGGAAAAACCTTTAAACCACGAATCAACAAAGTAGACCCATTTAAATGCTCAAAACAAAGCAAAGCCTTTCCTCCCCACAAGAAGGCCCCGAATGCTGAAGCAGAATGCTTGAAAGGTTTAAGGCAACACAGAAATCGGAGGGAGGGTGCAGCAATCAAAACAGTGTCATTAACTATGATATGAACAAATTCAAAAAAGTACTCTGACACAGCTGCTGACTTCTTGAAATGCCATGGTTTAGGTATCCTTTTTTTGATGTAAATATATTTCTTCTTGGATTGGGGAGAAAGGAAGGGGGGAGGTTCAATGAACAATTCTCATATGTTTTGATTTTGATCCATTTCTTCTGGCTCGTTGATGAATGGCCTTTTACTTGTCAAAAAGGATGGGGAGGACAGAGCTAGATAAGGAGAAAAAAATGAGAACACTTACAGTAACTTTCTTCTCAAAGAAGTACTTGAGAGTCAGACTCAAACCCCGAACCATTTCAGTGAGAAATAATGTATTTATGCTCCTCTCAAATACTGGACATAAGTTGGCAAGGAAAATGGTAAGGTAAGGGTATGATAACAAACAAAAGAACAGAATGAGAAATCTTGATAGGTTTTACCAGAACTCCAATCTTTTGAAATCTCTTTGGCAAGCTTTTCTCTTTCTTCATCATCTGCAATTTTCGACAAGCAAATCAATTAATAAATTTAAACACTGGACTTTATGTCTAAGTTTTTGAACAACAGAAAAGAAAAAATGCAATCAAATGCCATGTCAACTCTACATGACTGCTTTGCCTTTCAATTTCAGTGGTTGCTCTACTCTCCAATCACTATACAGAGAAAAGATATCACTTCACCTCCACACAAATGCTCGAAACACAAACCATTTAAGTTTATTCAACAGCACATTACTGGGACAATATAAAGAACTATTCAAACACTACTTAAGTCCTTCAGCAACTAGTCTTGTCAATTTCTGACAATCTAGTGAACTACATGGGTTTGAACTAATAGAACTACCTGCGAACTCTATGTCAAATCAAAGCTCAAAATTAGCCTTTCAGATGCATAGTGTATGGGGCTAAAATACTTGACACTAATCAACGAAGTAAATATGGGTGTAAAGATAACTTCATGTGGCAAAACTAAGTGCATTGTCATTCTGCTGATTCTAATCTAATCTAAACAAGCCAGAAAAATTAAAGCAGAATCCTGTAACCAAGTGCCCTATACCGACTTACACATGCTCATTACAAAAACCATAGCTCTAGCTTTAAACAACAACGAACTAAATGCAACTTTAAACAAATCCAGAAAGCAAGAAAGCGATAGAGAGATACCTTTGTCGGTAGAAAATGAGTGCTTGGTGGCAAAAGAGCGAGATCCATTCATTAAACTAAAATGACCGGTGTCTTGCCATGCTTGCCCTACAGCAGCCTGCCATTTCAATACCAAAAAATCACAATCTCTTAATATCTAACACCCTTCCATATAATATTTCGGAGAAAAAAAAGGAAACGAGAAAATATTTTCCAAGAAGTTCTCCAAGTACAACTTTTTTCCATTTCAACTTCCAATCCTCAAAATAACCAAAATTTGGGGAAGCCCTAGTGCCCTAAAAATGAATCTAAAACAAGATTAAGCCATTATTTTAACAACGTCCTCCAGTTTCAATTAGGGGCAAAATTAAGAATTAGGGTTTCGAAAAGAGCTACGAAAAATTAAGCAAAAATTATACTACTATTCAGAAATGATTGAATAAAATAAAATAGAAAATCATTAATAAAATGTAGTGAGCGAGACTGAATAAATTAGTAACATTATTTAAAGAGAGAGAGAGAGAGGGGGGAACGGAAACTTACGAGCTGACGAGAACGCAAAGCGGCGATGGATTTGCGAGCTAAGATGGAGGCCATGGCCGAGATTCGATTGAAGGAGGAATCGGAGTGAAAAAAAGCTGTTTTTGGGGTTCAAAGGCGCGTGTTACCCAAGCAATATTTCTGATTTTGAAGAATTCCAAATTATGCCACGTGTAAGAGTGAGGCTAGTTTACAGTATATTCAAAAGTTATGCTCGCAGGCCGTGCTAGGGCTTGTCGGGCCAAAATTCTGTTGGGTTAAGCCTTCTAACGGGTGGATCGTTTAGGGCAACCTTTCAATGGCCTCTGTGCCAGGCCCACTATGGGGTGGGGTGCGTTAAACTTGGGTTAGCCTTCGGGCTGGCCCCATTGGTTGGCCCTTGGTCTAACTCACAGGCCTAGCTCCTAAATTAGCCCTTAACTGGCCCAAGAGTATAAACCATGTGTTAGATTACTTTCAAATATAATATGAAATTAAACCTAATTAAAACTTGTTTTATTACGAATAAGTATTTCGTTCAAATTTAGTATTCAAAGTTTAAGATTTGTGCAAGTTATATTTATTATTGTAAATCATTATTTATTAGTATTTTTCATTTTGAATATCTTAAGAAAAAGAAATTATTACTTATTTATTTTAAAGTTATTTGTTCATTTCAAAATTATTATTTATATAATTCAAATTTAGTACTAATTTTTAAATTGTTTACTTATTATTCATAAATACTTATAATTATGACTTGTTGTTTATTAATCATATGAGAAAAATATATAATTAGAATAAAAACACCCTAAGATGGTGGGGTTTTTGGCATAGACTCCTACCATATATATTAATATTTGCAAAAATAGTACAAGGAGGGGATATGGAGTCTTACCTCCAAAGATTATAAGTTATAAGACTAATCTACGAAATTAGAAGTATAAATGAACTAATAACTAGATAGAGGGGACATAGAACCTTACTTCTAAGCAATTACTAAATATAAAAAATCCTATATATTGAACACACATCTCGATCAATTTGAGATAAAATAGGAAAATCGCGTCTTCTATCTCGGCACCAAACAAAAATATTAAAACTTGGTAGGCTTTCATCTGGCGAAGGCATAAAAAACCAAGCAATTTCATCACTTTGGTCTTGACTATCATGGGTTCTTGGTTTTTTGCAAATAAAAGTTTATGAGGATCAAATGTATGCACACGTTTATGATAGGAAATATAGATTGGGATTGTAGTGTTGAAGAAGTAGAAGATGCACTTTGTTGTGTAGGTGAATTTTACTTGTAAATTGAATATAAGCCATACAAGGATTTCATTGTTGATACTATATATGAGTCTTTCTTTATCTACTAAACATCCGCTAGTACTATGAATATTAAAAAGGTCTATGAAATTTTCAAATTGAATCATTTTATCACGTGGATATAAAACACAAGCCAAACAAAATAATAATGAAATATTTTCAAAGTACTTGCCGAATATTTATTCCATGGTTGATCATTTCTTGAACAATAAACATCACTTTTGTTATTGTAAAAAAAAAACTTTAATCATACTTGTTTGAGGTAAAACTTAATAAGAGGTAGGTGTATAAGTAGCGGATAAAATTAAAGTAACAGACTCACGTGCTTTTAAAATTTCAACCATTATTTTTGCTCTTGGAAAATCATCCTCGACTAAAAAAGTATCATTACATGCACTAATATGATTGTTATAAAATACACAAAGTAATTTTTCATAACCAAATATGTTGATAACATTTGACAAATAGAATTCCATCTAGTGGATTGGTCTAATTGATTTTTTTTTTGAATTTCAAATAATTTTCCAAACAAAGACATTTAAAATCTTGTTGATGTGAAGAAGAAGAATGTATAAAGGAAATGGTATTTTTGATTGGAGAAATAATATCTTCGACAATTTTAAACCATTTTGAACACAAAGATTAAATATTTGGCATACACATCTATTATGGAATAATTCACCACCTAAAATCAGTTTAAAAGCATCTTTCAGGTTCTTATACAAGAAAGCACACTTGCAGTATTATTTGAAGCATTATCAAGGAAAATGGTAATACTTTGTCGTACAAGCCATATTCTCATGTAACAACTGAAACAATCCTAATAATTTGATTAGCATTGTGAGGGTGTTCAAAGCTTTGAAAATTAATAATTTTTTTTGTAGATGCTAATTTACGTCTATTCAATGTGCAGTGATACGAAAAAAAATGTTGATTTGTAATTGCCTTCCATGCATCAGAAGTAAGAGCAATTTTAAAATTAGTTGAAACAAAAATAGCTTTCAATTCATCTTTCTTTTCTCTATACATTCTTTTCATATCATGCATCAAAGTACTTCTAGGAGTCCTTTTATATTGTAGGTTCACTGTGCATATGTTTATTTATTTATTTTGTAAATTAGAACTTTCACTCATAACAGAAGGTAATTCATCTCTAATTATCTATTTAGCCATTTCATTTATATTTGTGTCATGTGTATATTTAAAATTACAAATCATTAGGCCTCTTGTGTTGTGTGAATTTGTGTTTGCATCATTTTTTATTTGCATTTACATCACTATATTTTTTTACTTATGCGCCTGTTTAGAGTTCCGATTCCCCCCTTTTTGTGTTAAAAGATGATGGAGAATCACATAATTTACAAGTATCTGGTTCATTAACCTCATATTTTTCAGAAAATTCCCAAATCACACTTTTTATTTAAGGGGTATATTGTTTACTATCTACGGTAGGTGTCTCATTATGGTTATCAATATCTTCTAAATTCACAATTAGATAAGGACATTGTGGAGTGTGTGAACTTCCTACACCGTCAATTTTATGGTAAATTGAAAAGTTTATAAACAAATAAACTAATTAAATGCTTTAAACAAACTAAGAATGCAATTTATCAAAGATTACTAAAAATGTAATAATAGGAAAAAAAAAATTAAAGTAACTAGGCAATTAAACTACACCAAATATTAAATAAAGAAAATATATAACTAATGTAAATAAAGTCAATAAGTAGAAATTAACCAACTTGAGAATTGAAATGTCGAATTTCAATTTATACACTTGAGAACTTTAACTTTTGAAGCCAATTCTACTTCAAGTCTTCAAATCTCCACTTGATAATTCAAGTAATATAAAATTTTGTAAATAGTTGTAAATAAATATTGTATATAAATTTAAAGAGCGCTTGAAGAGCAAATTATGTAGGAAGAATGAGAGTTGAGAGAAATAGGGAGTTTTTTTTTTATGTGAATTAAGTGTGAAATGTATGGGGTATTTACTGGAGAATTTTTTCCAAATTGTCCCCATACACTAGCCATTTTATAGCTGTTGGGGGTAAAAAAGTCAAAAACTGCTGCCAACAGTCGGCTCGCTAGGCTGGCTAGTGAGCTTGATCCATAAGCCGGTTTGTGGTCTGGTTGGCGATTCGGTCAAATGAGTTAACCACCAGTTAGACCATTGACCGGCGAGCTAGTCACGGACAAAAATGGTCCAGGCTGAGCCGATTACGAGTTGTTGAATATGGGGCCCAATCTGGACACGGCCCAGGGCACTGTAGCGGGCTTGGACCGGTTCGTTACAGTACCTTTGCGGGCCGAGTTGGCCGCTTTAATTAATGTGCAAGCCGGGTGGTTTAACAGGCCAACTTGGCCTATTGCCATGCCTAACTTCTATGAGAATTGTGACTGTTTGGTCCACTTGGAATATATCAATTTATATCTATGTCCCTTAAATTTTAGGTCATTAATGAGGTACCCAAACTAAATTGCTGGAAGGCCTTACTTGTTTAATAAACCTTAATTGAGATACATAATATTGTAAACTTTTTTAAGCAAATCCTTTTAAGATAATCAATATTTAAATATCCCAAAAACATTTTATTAAATACAAATTGAACAAAATAAGTATTTTTCATTAAAATGTTTTGTGGATTAAATGTTCAAAATTATGAATCTTATCACAAGATCATTTCATATGACCATATTTTATAAGCACAATACAACCTAGAAATTGGTTTAACTAAATTTAATAGTCAGTTAGTTATCTACTTATCAAAAATGGTAAGGAGTTTTTTGAATTCAGTAACTAATTAACCAATTTCATTAATAAAGAGTAGCACTTCTTTATGCATTTTTATATACAAATAATATGTCAACTGTTACTATATATATACACACACATTATATATATATATATATATATATATATATATATATATTATGATTATGGAATGTACTTATAAGTACAGCAAAACATAGAAAAAAGTCATTATACCTTTTATGTGTTAAGTAACTTTAAATGTAATATTATTTTTTGAATACTTCAACAAATTTAAAATTATAAGTAATAGTATACAAATATCAATGTAGTTTTTGAATTAAAATATATTCTATTGATCAACTAATGTTATTAGCTTTATTTTCTTAAATTTAACTCGTAATATTCTATATTCTTATATGCGTTAAACGTTAGTTTTATACATAGTTATATTGGTAGTGGTAGTTACTAAATAACTTCTTATAATTGCATCATATTCTTGCAATATTTACATTATTAATATTTTTAACTTACATAAATATTTTTTAAAAAGAATTTATAGTGGCTCTCTACATATTCTGTTGGTGACTTGAACCTATGACCTAAATTATAGGGGAAGCATTATCTTACCATTTGAGTTATACTTTGTTGTCATAACTCACATAATCTTATGCTATTATACAAAGTTATATGGTTTGTTATTGAATTATTACTTACAAACTGCATGCAAATTTTACACATGGGTGGATAATTAATATTTGTAACTTACATATTATTAGTATTTCACATAGTAGAAGTACTCGTGGGTTGGATTTTTGGGTTGGCAGGTTTTCAGATTCAGGTATTCAGATTTTTAGGTCAAAAAATTAAACCTAACCCAACCCAATTATTATGGCAACCCATGTAAACCAAACCCAAGTATTAGTCGAGTGGGTTACTCGGATTTTCATGTTATTTGGATTAAATATTCAAACTAATAAAAAATTTTGAAAACCCAACATTGTAAGATCATCCATTCAAAATATACGAAGTTTAGTCAAAACTAAAATGATTAGGTCAAGAATTAAGGAAAAAAATATACAATATGATAAATTATATGGTATTTCAATAATGAATCGAAAAACAAATATAAATTAAATAAAATAATCCGGACAAAAATGAAAATTAAAAAAAATATATAAACATTTATTGGGTTATCGAGTTATTAGGTTGGGTTGGTGATAACTCTAGTATACTAGAGTTATTCTACTCTAAATTATAGTATTTTGATAGTATAAATCCCCAATTTTGAGTAATTAATTGTAGGTTTAAGCTAATTCCTTTCATATGCATTTATATTTTTGTTCTTGTTAAATATGTTAAGTTTTTATTAAAAATTTAGCTTAATTATTTGTTTAATTATGTTAATTTTGTGCAGGTCAAATTTAGAAGTTGGAAGCTGGATTAAACAAGCTCGAGAGACCAAAGTGCAATTATCAAAGAAAAGAAGGGTTGTTGGGAAGATAGTCCAGATCGCGACAAGTCGAGATCAGTAACTGTGAATGGCAATTTTGTAATAGTCCAGGAACCAGTTTCTGATTTTGCCTTGTACTATTTAAGCTACTTTTAAAAACAATTATAGGAGTAAGTAGGATTAAAATTAGACAGTTAGTAAGTGTTTGGATAGTTTAAGCTATCTTGAACATCAAGCTTCTTATTTAATAGAAATTTCTCTTTAGTTGTCCTTGAGATCTAGTTTTAATTTCTTAGCAAGTTTAAATTTTGATTAGATAGTTATAGTGAGCTTATCTTTAGCTTCAAGTAGATATAATTTGTACTTGCTTTCTAGTTTAGTTTAGTAAAAATCTCTTTACTTGCAATTTAGGATTTCATAGAAAAATTAGGGTTCTTGCTTCTTTCTTGCTATCTAGTTAAAAATCCTTAATTCCTTACATTAATTTCTAGTAAATCTTAGTGGGCTTTCTTTATTTTTACCAAAAGATTCAAAAATATTTTAATTTTAAGTTTAACTCTTTCAATTTCTAATATAGAATTGGTAATCTCTAGCCTTTGCAATGTCTTGTTATAGTGCTTTTATTGAGTTAATTTACTTGCTCTTTCAATTTTAGTTCTATTTTAATTAGTTTGGATTAGAATTAAGTGCTTTCTTTACTTGCTTTTACTAGAGTAGACTAAGTAGTTCTCAATTTCATATTTATTTAGTTCACTTATTTGCTTTAGTAGATAATCTAGTTTGAAATTAGGTTTTAATTGCTTGCATTGAATTATGATTTGAGTAGAGTAAGTTCACCATCCATTGTTTGATCTTGCTTAACTACACAAAGACTCGTAAAACTTGGTAATTGCCTTCCAACAATTCTTGTGGGACGATACCCACTCGTCCTATACTACTACCAACTCTGTATACTTCCGGAAGTGAGGTAAAGAGTAGTGGTTTTGTGAGGTTTCTTATTACTTGTTTACTTTAAATTGATCTCTACCTAAGGACTAGACAGTTGGGTTTTAAAAAAATAAAACCCAACCAAACTCGGGTAACCGAATCCAAATAACTCAAGAAGAAACCCGATAAATCAACCCATTTAGTCCCAAATTCATTTGAGTTGGGTTAGATTTTCAGGTTGGGTTGGGTTTGAACACCCCTATCACATAGTTTTTATTAACATTATTAATTATTCAAGTATTAATCATAAAATGAAAAATATAGTCTCACAAATAGGTAAATGTTATTAGTACTTATATGATATTGTAGTCTTATGTGTGATTATATTGTTAGTTATTAGATTATTACTTAATATATAATACAGTTTCACAAATAAGTAAGTTATTTAACATTATTAAGGTGGTTTTGTAAAAGGGAGAGTGATATTTGATAATATTCTTTTGATTCACCAGTTTGTCGAATTCATTGATAAAAAGGTTAGAAGAGACAATGTGATTTTAAAATTGGATACGCAAAGGCTTTTGATAGATTTTCTTGGCCTTTCCATTATAAGATGTTGGAGAAATTTGGTTTCTCATAGTCCTGGATTTTAGTGGTTGTTGGTAGTATTGAGAATTGCTTAGGTTTTCTATTTTGGTGAATGGCATTTCATCAACTTTCTTTCAGTCCGTTAAAGGGGTGATACAAGGGGATCCTTTATCCCTTTCCCTTTTATTATTGCAGTTGAAACATTCTCAAGGGATTTACAAAGTTTATTTCAGTCACAACAAGTTGGTTATTATTCACCGGCCAGGCAATGTTTCCCTATTTACCATTTATCTTACACTGATGACATAATCATTTTTGCCAATGGAAGTAAGGACTCCATGCTGAAGATTATAAAGTTTATTCAAACTTGTGAATTAGTCTCAGGCTAACCGATTAATAAATCTAAAAGCAATTTCATGGTTTCTCAGAAAATGCAATCAAATAGAGTTCAGTGCATTTTCATAATCATTGTTTTTCCAAGAAGGATTTTGCTTTTATCTATTTGGGTTGTCCAATCAAAAAGGTAGTAGGAAAAGGCACATGTTTCGGCCTTTGTTCAAAAAAACTAGATAAAAGATTGATGGATAGAAATGAAGGCTGTTTTGTCACTGTTAACTCACTAAACGAGAGTTATTTACATATAATTTAACTTGGGTTTTAATTGGTTTCCGAGATTTTGTGTTTAAGTAGGGGTATTTGATGATTTTAAGATTTTAGCGTCAAAATGTTGTTTTATGTGTTAATGTTTGAATACACTTATTTATGTGTTTTATGGTATTTTTATAGTTTTAAAGTACTTTGGTAGTTAAACAGGATGAAAATGGATGAAAACAAAACACAAATAGAGTGAAAACAGTGAACTAGGCGAGGGAGCTGGGCGCAATTGTGCCCTGGTTTTGTTTACCAGGCATAGTGCCTGGGCTACAACCAAAAATGAGAAAAATGTGTCTTAAGAATTTATGGGTTCTTAGGGGCATTTTTGACCTACAAACTTGTTAAAGCCTATTGAGCATTATAAATATGTGTATTAAGGTGTCAGTAATATAACATAGAGAGGGTAGAATATAATGTAGAATACTTTAACCTAGATGTAACTGTCACGGGAGAAATCTTTCATTGAAATTTGAAGATCAACTTCCAAGAGGAGGTTGACTGAGGTGAAGGAATGAGGAACAAGACTAAGACTAGTTTTTCTTCTTTTTTCTTTCTTTTGTGATTCCATTTGCTCTATGGTTGTGTAACAATCTTTTGATATATTTATGACTATGAATATGGACTAAATTCTTAACGGGGGTTTATTCAAATTTTACTATGATAATTGATTGTTGAGATTTTATTGTATTCCTTTTAATTTCACATGTGTGTTTGCTTATTTGAATTGTTCTTAATGCTTCTAGATGACTAATCACTCTCTAAATGAATTGTAAATCCTAATTTGAATCGACAGAAGAATTTTAGGGTTAGGACAAGTTCACATAGCCCTTGTTTGGAACAATTGCCCATAGATTGAACCATTTCATGGGTACAGATAGAGATATACCTATTCATCTTAGGCAATCACTTAGGGTTTCATTTATGCACTAATTGGGACTTTAATCCACATAGAGATAGAGTAAGAATTGGTCAAGATTAATAGATTTGCAATGAATTTGATAGAACTTGCAATCAAAAAAGGAACCCTAGAATAGTAAACAAACTGCAAAATTGAAAGAATAATGAATCAAAGAAATTAATTGGATTTCTAAATGAAGAACAAATCCTAGGTTTAATATCCATTTATTTCATATCTTGTTATTTAGTCTAGTATTTCATTATTTTCATTATAATCCTATTATTACATTGTTTAGATATAGTTTTACATGTGCCACTTTGGTAATTGCCAACTGTATCAAGCTTAGTCTTCGTAGAAACGATTTTTCTTTGAATTTTTGTTTAATTCGTATACTTGCACACGCAATGTGAGCCTATATTAGACTATGGATAAGTTTTTGGCACCGTTTTCTAGGACTTCACCTTGACATTGTTATATTTTGCCAATATCAGATTAAGCATACTAACTGTAGTGTAAACATTTTTCTTTCTTTTTGTTGTTTGTTTTGCAAGTTTTTCACTAATTTTTTATGCCCAGAAGGTCAAAAGGAACATTACTTCATTTAGACCTAGAAATTGAATGTGCTACAAGCCGTTTGAGAAGGGAGGCAAGCATAGGTTTCCAGCCGATCTTGAACATAGTTGACAGTGAAAATCCTGTAAATCCAGTCATTCAAGTATAGCCAAATTCAGCTGAACCAAGGTCTCTCAAGGACTTTGCTGTGCCCAAGTAGATGGTCTTCAATTGAGCATACCAAGGCCGCCAATTTAGGCGAACAATTTTGAGTTGAAGAGTGAAATTTGGTGCGTTGCCGAGTGAAATTACCTTTAATATTTTAAATTTAATCAATCTTTGATTGGTGAAATTACCTTATCTTATTGAGCTTAATTGAACTTTCTTGGCTTGGTTTTGTAAAGCTTGAAAGATAATCTCAGTTTAATTGTTGTTCTTAAATTTGTTCTTTGTTTATTTCAAGATCAATTGAGTTTGATTATTTGAACTTCGAAGTACGGCATCTAAGGGAAGAACACAGTCTCTAAAGCAACTAGTGCTAAACACAAATATGCTAAGAATCACACTACTGAAAAATGTCTATTTACAACGGATTTTAACAACGAAAAAATGTTGGAAATACTGATTTTTTTTAATGTTTGCAAAAGTTAGCAATGTCAATTTTCATTGGAAACGGTACATAAAAAATATTATATAAACAAAATTTAGACATTGGATTGTTGGGTGAATAGAAAGTAAAAGATGTTTCAGTTGTTGTGATTTATTTTTTAAAAAAGATAAAATTTAACCCACGAGAAACTATATTTTTCTATTGCTAAGGGAGGATAAGCACCAGATGAGATGTCAAATCTCATTAAATTTTAACCTAAAGTCATCTCCTCCACCTCCATCAACCTCCATCTCCAATTTCCCTCTGCCTCACCTAAAATCCCCTAAACCTCCCCTTTGTTCCCCGTTTTCTTTCCTCCAGCACTTTCAGTCTCTACTTCCCTTTCCCCACCCCCTTTCTCTTCCCCGTTTTCTTTCCATCCCCTCAAGCCGTGACCACTGTCTCGCACCGGCAGTGCCATCGCCGTAGTTCAATCGTTAAGCCACCACTATCATTTTGGCAACACCATTGCCAGGTTTTTAATCAAAATAAAATCTTGCCAGCAGATTTTGATGGGTTTTCGAATTTTTTATAAAAGATGCCCTTAAGGTATTCACTCTAATTCAAATCACAATCACTTAATGCTTTTTTTTTTTTGGATGAATGGATACTTGTTTGTTTGGCATTAGACTTGTAAAATTTGATTTAAAGTTGATGGGTTTCAAAATTTTCATATTTCATAGGCTAAATTCTTTGTATTTGATTTATCATTTTGGTTTTAACTTGGACCATTTATCTGTTGATAGCAATCCGGATTGAATCTAGGATACATTAATGTCCCTTGGTTTTGCCTTTTATTTTAGGATTAATATTTTTAGATGGAGAAATGGCAGCTTTATGTGGGTTCCAATTGTTTAAATCCTTTGAGTTAGAGTGAGCCCACAAAACAATCTGCACCAATTGTTTAATTTTGAAGTCTTTGTTGCTCATTTTTACTGCAAAGACTTGGTTGATAGTTGAATGTGGGAGTCACGTAGATATTCTTAGTCCTATAGTTTTTCTTTTCTAAAAGCGACAGAAGTTTAAAAGTTCCAGAATGGACCAATTTTGAGAGTTTGGAGACCTTTATTTTATTTATTTATTTTTTTGTCTTTATGTTTGGAAACTATGTTGCAGGGCAGGGATAGATGGTCTGCAGCAAGAATTCTTCACTTCATGGAGCTTAAAGAAGATATATGTTTACTTTATCATTGCAATGGTATAGTATTTTCTACATAATCAATCTATATCGGTAGTTCTAATATTGGCTAAGTTTATAGTTCCAGCAGAGTAGTTTCAGAATCATCAACTCTCTTAGCCTTTAGTTCTAACTTTCAACATCTTTCTCCATACAAACATCTGGTTTGATGTCTGCTGAGTCTTTCTTTTAAGAACAATTTTTAATCTAGATGTTTCTCACTTTTGTCATTGAGTCTAGATCCTAGACCATTGCTTAGTTACCCATGAAATGACTAAGATCAATATATTTTTTTGGTTGTTGAATATGGTTAACATTATTGCTGGTAGGCAAAAGAGTTACATTTTACTAATTTTGATTACTGCATAGAGAATGATAAGTAATTGAGAAAGCCAAGTTTACAAATTTCTCTTATTTTATTTTTTGGGCTCTGTTTTATGAAAAGAAAATTGTTACATGAGATGAAAAAGAATGAATCAATCTCACTATAAATCATAAGTTTTTAAATTTGTTTCAAATCCTTCATCTACGAATAACATTGGGCTGCTTTGAGTAAATGGTAATAGTTGATTAAAAAGCAAGATATTTTTTAAAAGCTAATGGCATTAACTAATATTTGAATTTAGAAAATAATGAGTCAATATTGTTGACACAATTTAATAATGCATGTGGTCAAGTTAAGGTAAAATCTAATTTGATTTCTTTCCAACTTCAAGCCAGAATTGACCATCAAGTTAGATGTTTCTTATTCTGACCCATGAAAAAGATCAAATGAGTAAAGGTCCCATCTCATGGTAAAGTTAGATTTTTTTAAAGAATTTTTCCATCAAAGGTTCCTTAGCTTTTGTTTTCAAAGACAGTTTGACCCAATAGTCAATAATCAATTCTAGTCAATTTTGTTTTTATTTAACAAGTATTCTTTTCATGATTCCCTCAAACATTAGTTTATTTATTTCTAGTAGAGTTAACTATAGACTGTGGCTATTTTCCCTACATTCTCTAACAAATGAATAAAAAGAATAGAATTGAAAACGGACCAACTTTAAAGCTTTAAAAGAAACAAACTGGGGTAACTCATCCATTAGTACTTTTGACTAGAGGTGGCCATGGTTTTGGTTTCGGAACCGAAACTGAAACCAGACAGCCAAAAACCGGTGGTTCTGGAACCGTCATTGATGATTCCCAGAACTAGATTCTTTGTTCATGGGAGGTCTAGTTTCCTTGAGCTTTGGAATTGATGCTGGAATATATTGCGTTCCGTAATTTTTTTCGGCAACGCACCTTTCTCTTATACACATCTGTGTGTGTATAAGATATATATATATATATATATATATATATATACATGCCAATGTAATTGATGCATTTAATTATTCTTTAGATTATCTTTTAGTATGGATTATCCAAAATGTATCTTTACATTAATTTTTAATGGTTCCATAAATGATACATGCCAATGTAATTGATGCATTTAATTTTTCTTTAGATTATCTTTTAGTATGGATTATCCAAAATGTATCTTTACATTAATTTTTAATGGTTCCATAAATGATACAATTGTGTACTTTTTTTCCAAAAACAAAGTCTACAATTGAAATATAAATAAAATGTAATTTTTTGTTTCTCATCTTATCTTTTATTAATTTTTTTACTATCATCCAGAATGTATATTTACTTTAGAAAATTCAAAATCAGAATCGTGACTGGAATTGGGGAACCGGTTGGAATTCAAGAACTGGCTCCCAAGGTTCTGGTTCTGGTTCCAGCTCTCTATGGAATCGGAACGGTGGTCATGCCTACTTTTGACCAATTTTCAGGACTTCTGAAAAAACTGGTTTCAAATTCTTTTTTATCAATAGATTTACTACAGATACGTTGTTTGGATTATGTCTAAGGTAATTAATATGAAATCTTTTCAATAATTGCTACAACAGGTTAGAAGCTTAATCTCTCGCTCTTGTGTTGGTGCTGAAAGTCTTGTATACATTTTGGGACAGGAATCAAGCCTACATCGAAGAGCATTGTAAAGTAAGTTTGTCATCATTCTCTTTTGAACATATTTAACATGTGGTGAGAATCTCGTTTAGGCTGATTGGTGTATGTGGAACTAGTTTGGATCCAAGTTATAAAATTCGCATAAGCTTTATGATATTTTGTGCATCTGTTGTACCATATAAATTATTTTGCATCTTTTGAATAGACCCATTCTGAGTCATGATTAACAAATTATAAATATACTCGCATAAATTTTATGATATTTTGTGCATCTATTGGATCACATAAATTCTTGTACATCTTTTGGATCATCCGTTGCTAGGTTATGATTGATTATTTTGATTGGTTTGTGCTGAAAGGAATGTCTAAAAATAGAGAAAGTTTTCACGAAATTTTTACAACAAATATTTACTAAGAATTAATAATTATGTAGTAGTATAATAGTTAATAAGAATGAGTAATTATATTGTAGTATAGTTGTTCATAAGAATATTCTGAACGTTTTAATCTATATCAAAACTAACTTGAATTAATATTGATATTAATATAGCCTGATACTAGTAACATACAAACATTAAAAGGGGTTTTTATTTTCTTGGTCTACCCAAGTTATGAGTTGGATGATTATTTTTTCTATTTAATCCCAAGTTATGAAGATTGATTTTTATTTTAATTTTCTTCCCTAACATTAGGAGGATGCCAATATAAAGTACCTTTATGGTATTTTTCTTTTCATTAATCCTATGGAATTAAAAGCTGATCAAAGCATAATATGTCGTTAAGGAAACTGATCATATTTTAAATTGACCCTTGTCGGGTTTTGATTGATTATTTTGATTAGTTTGTTAAATGATGTGCCAATTTATGTTATACATGTTACTGTCTTTGGATGATGTAGTATATTATAAATTTGATTTGAGTTGATGTTATAGTTTGATTTTGCTTTCTCTAGACTGCCGCATATGATTACTGATTAGTAGGCATCATTTTCTGCACCGCTTGGTACTCGATATTATAATCAGAATCAGGGTTGTAAGAGTTGCATCACAGTTTGACGATGATGATGAAAGTGATGATGATGACGAGGGAAGGATGAGTGAGAGTTATAGATTTTATACTTTTATGTTTGTTCTTTTTTAAATACATTTAAACTTTGTAGTATTTCATTTCGTAAGTTTATGTATAGAATATTTTCAATTGAAATGGATCAATGTATTGCTACAATTGAATATTTTGTGGTTTTATATCACTCTATTGAAAAGATAATTTGGTTGTTGGCAGGCCAGTTTGGTTTCTGAATTTTTTAGTTTTTTATTTTTATTTTTTTTTATGGATTTGCGATGGAATTTTCTGTTGCAAACCTAGAGAAATGGCCAAAATTGCAACGAAATTTTCCATTGCAAAATTAGCAACTGATAATCCCGTTGCAAATTAGCAGTAGAATTCAAATTTCGTTGGTACTTTGCAACAGAATTATTCATTGCTAATTTTGCTATAGAAAATTTCGTTGCAAACTTCAACGAAAGATTCGTGACTAATTCTCTTGAAAAAAATTCTGTCGCAAATTTTGTTGATATTTATTTTCTGACAAGATATTTGCAATAGAAATTTTTCGTCGTAAAATTTTGTTGCTAATAGACATTTTTCTAGTAGTGTCATGTTTCTTCGGATAAAGCTTATGAAAATTGTTAGCCAATTTCAAGGATAAAAAGTTAATTCTTGAACGATGATTTAAGCTCGACGTTGCATAGAGACAATAATAACCTCTTGGATGAAGTAGAAACTATAATTGAAAAGAGAGGTTGAATAAAATTTTATATGTATCATGAGTTTGTCATTGAATAAGTTGTTAGGGAATTATATGCAAATGTGCTTGAACATGATAATGGGAATCTTGTGATTAGAGGGAAGAGAGTTCCTTGTACTCGTGATTATTTGAAAGATTATTTGGCATTTTATGCATTGATGGAGATGGATATGCTAAGTACCAAAGGCAATATAATTCGGATTTGGTAAAAATGTCTAAATTTCTTCGTGATGGTATTAATGTATCTTGAAATGTACCTAAGAATGCTATGGGAATAAAGAAATAATTTTCGTTGAAAATTTTGGCCTTAATTGCAAAGATTTGGTATAATTTTATCAATACTTCAATATTTTCGGGTTCGCATGCAATAAATGTGACTAAGAATAGAATTGTGTTGATATATTACTTGCTAAAAAGAAAAGCATTGATATTGGCTATGTAATTCATATAGATTCTAAATTTTTCATTGAATAGAACGAAAAGTAAGGGACTTTGGTTTCTTAACCACTCGAGTTCATTGGGATAAAAAGGACAAGTCAATTGCTACAAAGAACCCGATTGATAGTCGAGCATCACAAGGATGCAACCAAGTTCAAAACAATCGCAAAAAGGAAAAGCATCAAGCTCAAGCTCAAGCAATCATACAACCGCCAACAAAGGCTTTGCAAGCTGACTAGGGAAACTTGAAAGACAAAGGGAGCATCAATATCAATACATGATGGTTATGGGAAACTCTATCCAATACGTTGGCCACTCATGTGGATATGATTGGAGTTCTAACTTTACCGGCTACTCCCAACTATAAGGAGGTTGGGCAGTCGGACGGTGATTTGAGTGATAACTTAGTTGAACCCATGAATGATGAGGAAGAAAGGAGGAAGATGATACAGGAGAAGATTGATGAAGTCACAACAAACCAAGGGAGTATTCTTTTTTATCATTTATTTTTATTATATTAGTAATTTTTTATTATTTTTAGTTATGTGGTGAAACATTAAGGACAATGTTTAGTTTTAAGCTGGGGGTGTATTTGTATTTTTAATGGTGTGATTGTGATTATGTGTTTTGTGTTTTGGGAGTTGTTGTTTTTATTTATGTTCATCTTTGGTGGTGTATTTGTTTTAGAATTTAAGGTTTAAAAAAAAATTCCCAAAAACACAAATGTTGTGTTTGGATAGATGAATTTGGGGGAGGATTTGAAATCTACCTATTTGTTGGAAGGATTTGTAAAGTCAAAATGGATGATTTTCAAATCCACATAAATTAGAAAATTATTTGAAATCCTTCATTTCATACTTTTTAATTTGAGTGGATTTGAAATTCATCAATTTCAATATTAAAAATCCCTTTGAAAAATGGGTGAATTTCAAATCCTTCTGCAAATTCGTTGATCCAAACACAATGAAAAAAGATTTTAGAATTTTAGATAGTTTTTATCAATTTTGAGGATCTGACTGTATAAAAGACTCCTTCATATATAAACTACCGGATGACAACCTTCAGGATTTCTATACCCTCTTTACCTGAAGTATTATAGATGGCTAAATCAAAAAGATTTTCTGTTTTTAATGTCTTGTTTATGTTCATTGACTTTTATGATATGTGTCAAGGGTTTAAAAATGTTTCAAGGTGGAACTAGTATTAATAGACTATTTGGACTGAAAATGCATATAAGTTTTCTTTGCTTTCTAATCTGTTTGAATTGTGAAGGTATTACCACTATATTCTTTGGGTATCAATACTATGGGTATATTTACGGGTGGTAATGGGTTGAGTTATGTCATTATCGTATCATGTCAGGTGTGACCCATTTCTTATCATATTGTGTCGTGTGGAGCCCGTTTCTTATTATGTCGTGTTCATATTTGACCCATTTATGTTCCTGTCGTATTTGTGTGTGTCTCATTTACTCCCAACAGATGTATTAGCCTATTGGACAAGTTAAATAACTTGCGACCTATTTGAATTAAAATCTCAAATTTTAATTATTGGGTTAATAATTATTAATATTAACCTTATTCTTATAGCAATTTAGAATACATATTTAAAATTATTGGACATTTTTAGACAATATTTAAAATAATTATTATATTTGATTTAAAAATATGTATATTAATTCTATTATTCACAATCTTAAAGTATGATATATTAAATTATAATCAAGATAACACTGCAGTAAAAACTATTATTTTCAGTAACTTAACGAGTTATCGTGTCAACCTATGGTTTAACCCAACTCAACCCATTTAATTTTGTATCATAAACGAGTTGACCCAATAATGATTCGATAAATTTCAGATCGTGTCATAACTTTTTAATTTTGTATCGTATTATTGGGTAGGCATATTGATGTAATAAATGATAGATGAAAAGGAAGTTGTGTTGGGGGAGGTAAAGTCAAGTTTATGACTTTAACATTTGTAATAATTTCTGGTGTTTTGTAATGTTTTGTTGCAAGAAAATTATATATAAAAAAGAAAAATGTTGAAAAAAAGAAAAAAGAAAGAAGAAAAAAAAAATACAGAAAGAAAGGAAGGATAATTCCTTCTAAATTGTGTTAAGTGTTAATAAAGAAGGATAATTCCTTCTAAATTTTATAAAGAAGGTACATTTTAGCCTTTGGAAGTGGTAGTTGGCTAAATATCACGATTGTTTGGGGGACGTTCTAGTGTACTGTGATTTGAAGTTATTCACTAATGTGTCTAAGATGATATGAGTTACTTTATCCAAATATATATTCTATCCTTATTCCTTAGCTTAGGTTACAAGGTTTAAAAACCAACTTGATTCTTGATTTGAGTTCATTTACATTGGTGAGTATTTTGTGTGCTTAAAATTCTTCAACATGTTTGTCCCTTGCTAAACTTTAGTTCAATGAGTTTTTCATCAATTAGTGTGCTAGTGATATCTGCTTTTATGAGTGGAGAGTTAAACTCTTTCATAATGATGATTTGGGGTTGATTAGCAATAATCTTTTATAACCATGTTGAATCCATATCTCTTCTACTCCTGTTTAGTTTTTTTTTATTTGTTTGAACTATTGACATGTTGAGGAAAGTTGTGCTTAAATATGTTTAGGTGTTTCATGTGTTTGTTTTATTCGGGACGAGTAAAAGTTCAAGTTGGAGGTGTGTTAACTCTCTAAAAAGAGTTATTTCATTCATTTTAACTTGGGTTTTAATCGGTTTCCGAGACTTTGCGTAAAATAAGTTAGGGGTATTTTGATAATTTTAAGATTTTAGGGTCAAAATATTGTTTTATGTGTTTTAGTTTTTAAATACACTTATTTATATATTTTATGGTGATTTTATAGGTTTGAAGTGTTTTGATGGTCAAATGGGATGAAAACAAATGAAAATGGAGCACAAACATAACGAAAACGATGAATAGGGTAAGGGAGCTGGGTGCATCCGTTCGCTGGAAGAATCAGCAGTGCCCTAATTCTATTTTCTAGGTGCTGTTGCACCTGGGAGACCTCGGTCGCTCTTGGGCTGTGATTAGAAATGGGAAAAAACGTGTTTATCTACAATAAGAGTTTACGAGTTCTTAGGAGTATTTTTGACCTACAAACTTATAAAACACTATTGAGCGCTATATATGTGTCTTAAAATTCTAGGAATATAACATAGAAAGGGTAGAACATATTGTAGAGTAGTTTAACACAGTTGTAGCCATCGTAGGAGAAATTTGTTAGAAGCTTGAAGATCAACTTTCAAGAGGAGATTCATTGAGGTGAAGGAGCAAGGAACAAGACTAAACCTAGTTTTTCTTCCGTTTTCTTTCCTTTATGATTCCATACTATCTAATGTTTGTGAAACAATCCTTTGATGTATTTACACTTATGATTATGCACTAAATTCTTAACTAGGATTCATTCGGATTTTATCATGATAATTGATTGTTGAGATTTTATTATGTTCTGTTTAATTTCACATGTGCTTTCTTATTTGAATTGTTCTTAATGCTTCTACATAATTGATCACCTTCTAGATGAATTGTAAACTCTAATTGTTATCAACAGAATTTTAGGATTTGATGGGTTTAAATAGCCTTTGTTTGGAAAAATTGCCTATAGATTGAACTATTTTATGGGTATAGATAGAGATATAGCTATTCACCTTAGACAATCAATTAGGGTCCAATTTATACACTAATTGGCGCTTTAATGTACATAAAGATATAATGGACTGGTCAAAATTAGTAAATTTGCAATGAGTTCGATAGAAATTTGCAATTATAATAGGAATCCTAAATTAGTAAACAAACTGTGAAATTGAAGGAATGACGAATCAAAGCAATTAAGTGGATTGGTAAATGAAGATTAATCTTAGGTTTAATATTCAATGGTTTCATATCTTGTTATTTAGTCCAGTATTTCATTATTTTCATTATAATTCTATTATTGTATTGTTTAGATAGAGTTTTATATGTGTGACTCTGGTAATTGCCAACTTTGTCAAGGTTAGTTCTTGTGGGAACGATCTCTACCACTTGATTAAAGAAACTTCAAAATGGCTTGTTTTAACCTTGATGTGAAAGAACAATAAATATTCTGTCTTTTTTGAACAACTTTACCCCTTAAGAACATGTGAGACATGTTTTATTACCAAACAAACAATTTAAAAGAGAAAATACATAGAATAATCTCCATGACCGAATTAGGCCCAAAAAAAGTCAAGTGACCGAATTAGCCCCAAAAAAAGTCAAGTGACAGAATTCACAACATCTATATATAGTTGAGTGAACTTTGATACTGTTTGCTTATTAAAAAATAGCATATGTAATACTAGATAGTGCAATTTGAAAGTAGCAATTCAATAACTACCAATATATATATGTATAGAGCTATATGATGTAATATACAAGAATATAACAATGGTACTAATTAAGTTAAAAATTGAAGATAATAACAAAATTTGAGCAATAAAATTAGGTCAATGATTTTGACACTCTACATTAACTTGTTTTTAATTAATGACTAAAATGCCCACAAGCTAGACTCTCTAATTAAAGTTTTTCATTTTGGTGCGTACGATAATCCATCTTGAATATGGATAATAGTACAGAAAAGTATTTGGTAGATAAAACAAAAGAAAATAAAGAACAATGAAATTAACGGATTTAAGAAAGACCAAAAGTTTTTCTAAATATTCAGTTGGTATAAAAATTGAAGGCTTTTTTGGAGATCAATGGATATTCTTGTTATATCAATTAGAAAATACTTAATGTAGAGTGCATGAAACTTTTAGTAGAGTGCCTAAATCAATGGCCTAATATTACATAGATAGGTCAGTTTTGACCTGAACCCCATCTTGTTAAGACAAAGAGGCACGAGCTCTATCTTAAATACTCTATTGTCCGATCATAGCTACCTGAGAGTCATGTATGAGGGATGGTCTCAGAGGAGCTACCCTCTTTCTCGCTACTCTCACTTCTACTCTCGCATCTACATCTTAGAGTGAAGAGCCTTCCTTGCGCTTTCCCTACCACTCGCTACTGACCTTACTATTTCATCTATCTTTTAATTGGCAACTATGTTTATATTTGCATAAGATAGGGTTCTGCAGTCAATTAATGAACGATTTCTCAACTTATAGGACTCGAATATTTAACTTTCGCTTTCAAAATTTTAAAGTCTAAGTGAAGTCACGTAAATTAAAATTCAAATAAACACAAGGTTTTTAAATTTGATTTATTGCGTTAGTAAGTTGAATAAAATAAAGTACGTACTTTATGTGCTTTATATACAATCTAATTCTTGATTCTATACTTTCAGACTTTTAGTACATCAATTCAGAATTAAAACTAGTAACATACTATAAATGAAGTAAAATATTATAAGTTTCTAATAATAAACAAAGCCCATAACTACTATACCCAAACAATATAACCAAATAATAAAATCACTTAATAGTTTGGTGAGGCAACAATCACTTCAAGTTTTAAAAGTGGATTTGATGCGAGCTCCTTAGATTAATTTACGAGACTCAGAACTGATGTGGAACCCAATAACGCCTAATTTGAGCTTGAATGAATGCTTCGCCCCCATTTGCAAGAATCACAACAATGCTTGTTGGTCCAAAATCTCCTTAACAAATCCCAACATGGCTTGGTGCAACTTCTTGGCCCTCGACCTCGTGATTAGACTGACTGGTAACTTGAATTGGATCCATTCCATAACTTTGTTCCATGACCCCATCACTTGTTCCTTGGCTCGTGTGTGCATCATGATAGTACCAAATGCTTAAAATATGTGAATGTATTATGCTTTGTGCATATAAATTAAAAGTTATGATCTTTGACTACAAGTACACAAATAATTCAAAACGTAGTTCATAGTATATTTCATAAGAAGTTAAAATTAAATTACATGTACAATTTATACGAATACACAAAAATCTTTGAGTCTGTGTTTGGGTATATACATACACACACATATATATATATATATATATACACACACACACACACACACACACACACACATATATAAACACGCACACACATACATATGTTCGTGTATGCACTAAAACTAATATGTTTTAGTGACAAATTACACTTTTGATACATACTTATGCATATTTGGTAATATGGCATTTGTAATAATTTGTTATGATAAATTCTTTTGAATAAAATATATATGAGAAAAATTATAAATAGTTATGATAATGTGTTTCTCTAAACAATTATATTTTATTCGTAAATATCCCTAATCGTAGTATTTTGCATAGATAGATTAGTTCATAATTGTGGATGCTTATTTAGAATAAGGACATAGGATTGACTTGTTAAGAGTATTCTATACGGATTATTAATCGAATGCTAGTGGATTAATCTCTTTGTGATATTAGTGTAATGAAACTTCGATTTGGGGTCATGAGTTTATCTTGATTGCGGATTATTATAGTTTGTCTCTATTATTTGTTACTCTTAAGGAGTCGCATATACTATAGAGTTTCAGTATAGTGTGACTCATGAAAATATAAGTTATGAGCAATATAGGATTCACCACTCCTCATAATGGGAGAGTATATCCTAATATGACCACTTCTTGAAATACGACTCAGAAAATTATCTTTGCACAAAGTGAAAATAGAATTAAGAGTGTCTTAAATTCTATTTCAAGTGATTTGTATTTTGGAAAGAAGTAAATTGACTAGTACAATAAGAGTTGGCATTATATTTATACTTTTTAAACTAATCGGGATGTAATGTGGTGAAAGAATAATAATTACACAGTAACTGAATCATTGATAGGTAAAGTCGAACTGCTTGACATATCTCAACACTTGGGTGGCCATGATGCTTTGCTAGAAGCCAATTTTGATCTATAAGTATAAATTAAGTAATTAGTGAATTAATAATAAATTAAAGTTGTTTAATTTATCTAATCCAAATTATTTTAGGATTATAATTTGTCTAATCTTAATTAATTTAGATAATAATTTATAATTATAACCAACGTGATTGGGAAGCTAAAGGGTCACACACTTTAAGATGATTAACTGGGGATAAAATTGGTTTTTGATAAGTCTGAGATACTTATGGGTTAATTTATGAGATAAATTAACTTGTAGTGGGAAAGGACTTAATTATAATGAGTCATAAATCTTGGAGGCTAATATGTAATATCATATAAGTTCCCAGAGTTATTAAGTTATATATATATAAAATAGACCTAAGCCTTTTGGCTGGGAATTTATCATCGAAAAAATTTTAAAAACGTTTGAGGAGCTAGCACTCCGTGATTTAGGTCAATTAATCTCATGAAGATACCAAATTAATAATTTATGTGGATAACATTAGAGGTTGGGCATTTGTGTGGCTTGTAGATCGACATCTCTAATAGATTGGAGATTTTAGCACGGTTTTGAGGTATAATTTCTATAATTTTCTTGTACTTTGCATAAATTAATCATGGTAATTTGTCGTAGGAAGTAAAAATTTAAATTTCGCTGTTTGTTTCATGACTTTCTTACAATAGTATCAGAGCCATCCTTGATTAATTTTTTATGTAGTTGTATTTAGTTATCATGAATATCGAATTTGTTCAAACTATATGAATTTTTGATATTGTTTTTGAAAATAAATTGGAGAAGTTAAAAAAAAATCTACCTGCCTGTTGCTGACGTCATCAGATGACGTTAATAAGTTTTTTTTTTTTTTAAAAAATTTTTATTTTATTAGTTTGGATTCGTCACTAAAAGTGCTTAATAAGAAAGTTACTTTTTGTGACACTTAATTTTATATTTTCAAATTAAAGGTTTTTCTAAAATTGGTTTTCGAAATTACCAGTTAATTTTTGACAAATGTTATTTAAACTTAATTGTTAATATTTAGAAACTCTTTTGATTCTAATTTGATTAAAATTTAGAAAGTATAAAACCTTTGAAAATATTTATTTAATTGTAATGAGATTAGAATTAAAAATTTATTTAAATTTTAGAAATTTATTATTTTTCAATGAGATTGGAATTTAATAAATATTCAAAAAATTTGAAAATTGTTTCTAATATAATTTTTGAAATTGTATTATTTAGAGTGTTTATTTTCTAACGAGATTGGAAAACAATTTCTCCATAAAATATTTTCATAAATAATTCAATCGTGAATGATAATTTCAATGAGATTGGGATTATGATATATGGTAATTCATGATTAGATATTGAATGCGGTTTTTGAGCTTTAATTTAATTATTTAATTATATAATAGCATAATAGATGATTATGGAGTTAAGAATAATGTGATTGTGTATCATTTATTTGGTTTAAATTCAATGATTGTAAAATTTTAAATAAGGCTTGCGTGTCCTGTATTTTTTTATTATTCTGAATGTAATTCTTTTCTCATCTCAATCCCCTCGAATGTAACTCGGGATTTCTTGATTAATCATGTAATGTAGATAGAGGCAAAATAGGGATAAGATTGAATATTTAAAATGTTTAGATAGAATTATAGATGTAATGTACAAGATGATGGAGATAGCACAAAGGTGCAACCATGGAGGAAATTTTCAAGTGTTGGACAATACCTTTAGGATTTGACCATTTAGTTTCCTTTGTGAGTCAAGGAAACTAGTTTAGTAAAAGTCCATAATCATCCATGATTTTTGTAGAACATGTTTTATTTGTTATATGTTGATATGATAATATTGCATGCAATTTGATGTGATCTAACAAATAATTAAAAGGAAAAATCTCTCAAATCAATATTATGTCAAGAAATAAGTTACTTTTCATTATTATAGAAAGAAACGAGAGTTCTTCTTAGATATAACTTGTTGGACTAATCCAAAGTTATTCTACATTGAACATGTTTAAGTTATAAGATGAGATCTCTGAATAATGGGTATGGTTTAGCGGAGGCATGTAAATTGTTAGACATACTCAAGATTGTATGTCTTTGAGGCAAAGGTCAGGAGTCACATAAGATGTGCTATCATGAGTTGATACGTAACTATCTAGGAATTACAAAGTGTAGTAATTGGTAAGAGTTACCTATCTTTTGAAATTGTTTTAGTTTGTTGGGTATACCCAAGATTAAAATAATTAGATAGGATCTTAACCCACCAGGGATTCTATGAGAGCTATCGAATAAATATGCAAGGGTTATTGATTTGACATTTATAATTAAAATAGTGAGAGCAAAATCAAATAAAATGAAGTCCATATTATATTTTGGTTCTATCTTTATTTTACATGTCGTAGAATATGAGTAGTAACATTTATGTGAATCCCATTTTAAGTGATAATAAACTCGCTGGGCCAAATTTTTTGAACTGGTAATGCAACTTAAGAATTGTTCTCAAGCATGATAAAATTGGTTATGTCCTTGATCAGCCTATTTCTAATACACCAGTAGATGATAATGGTTAAACAGTTTAGAATGCTTGTCATAAGCAAGTGGAGGACAACGATACTGCCACTTGTATCATGTTGGTCGCTATGAATTTTGAATTGCAGAAGCTGCATGAAGAAATGGATGCCCTTTCTATGATTCTTCATCTGAAGGAGTTATTTGATGAAGAGTTAAGGAATGAGAGGTATGAGACCTCTAAGGAGCTCTTTCATTGTAAAATGGCAGACAATACTTTAGTAACTGTTCATGTACTGAAAATGATTGGATTGATCGAAAAATTTGAACGATTGGGATTTGTGCCAAATTACGAGTTAAATGTTGACTTGATTTTGCAATCTGCGTCTAAAAACTTTTCATAGTTCATGATGAACTATAACATGAATAAACAACTCCTTTTGAACTGTTGAATTTGCTTAAGACTGTTGAGACAGGCATCATAAAGGAAAGGAAACAAGTGTTGGTTATTGATTCTTCCAATAAGAAGAAAAAGAAATACAAGGTTAGTTTTAAGAAAGCCAATTTTGGAGTTAAACCAATGCCTATATTCAAAAAGGACAAGTCTAAGGGCATTTGCTTCTATTGTAGAAAAGATGGACATTGAAAAAGGAATTGCAAAGATTACTTGGATATCTTGAAGCAGAAGAGGCTTGGCGAAACTTCTACTTCGGGTATGTTTATGATTGAAATCAGTATTATTACTTCCAAATTAGATTTTTGGGTATTAGATATCGGATATGCATCTCATATTTGTAAAATTATGCAGGGTCTAAAGAGAAGGGAGCTTGTAGAATATTGGCTAAGAAAGAAGTGGACCTAAGCGTGAGAAATGGAGCAAGTGTTACTGCTTTACTGTAGGGACTCATTATCTTTCTTTGTCTAGTGGTTTTGTTTTAGAACTTCAAAACTGTTATTATGTTCCATCTCTTATTAGAAATATTATTTCTATTTTGTGTTGAGTCACTAATGGTTTTGTCATTATACAAAAGAATAAATGTTGTTCTTTTTCATGTGATGACATTTTATATGGAACAACTGCTATGATTAATGGTTTTTATATTCTAGATATGGAAAATCTAATTCTCAATATAAATCCTAAAAGAGCTAAAATTGATAATGGAAAATAATTTTTCTTTGACATTATAAATTTGGTCATATAAATGAGAAACGCGTTACCAAATTACACAATAATGGTTATTTGGGATCATTTGATTATGAATCATATGATATATGTAAATCTTGTTTCCTTGATAAAATGGCTAAATTACCTTTTACTGGTAAGGATGAATAGATCTATTGAATTGTTAGGGCTAATACATACAGATATTGTGGTCCTATGTCAATCTTTGCTAGAGGAGGTTTTTCATATTTCATTATCTTTACGGATGACCATTCTAGACATGGTTATATATTCTTGATGAAGTATAAGTCCGAAAATTTTGAAAAGTTCAAGGAATTCAGGAATAAATTTGAGAAACAACTTGGTGAAAGTATTAAAATACTTTGATCTGATCGAGGTATTGGAATACTTAAAACAAGAGTTTCAAAATTATCTTAAAGAGAATGGGATTTTACCTCAATGGACTCCTCTTTATATACCACAATTAAATGGTGTATCTGAAAGATATAATTGAACTCTATTAGACATGGTTCAATCGATGATGATTCTTGCAAATCTCTCGAAATTATTTTGGGGCTATGTTTTAATTTTGCCTCCTATTTACTGAACCGTGTTCCATCAAAAGTTGTTGATTCAACTTCGTATGAGACATGGTTTGAAAAGAACCCTACTACACTCAATTTATTATATTTGAAAACTTGGGGCTGCCTTGATTATGTGAAGACGGTTGATCTGACAAAATTGAAACTAAGTCAGATAAATATTTATTTGTGGGTTATCCAAAGGAGACATATGTATACTATTTCTATAATGCTATTGAGAAAAAAGTGTTTGTCTTAAAACATGCCGTCTTTATAGAAAAAGAGTTTATTCTTGAAAGAAAAAATGAGAGCAAAATAGATCTAGAAGAAGTTCAAGAAATAAAATTTGGTATTGATCAACAAGTGGAACAAGAACTTTGATCACATGATGATGTAATAGAAAATGAAGTTAATGATACAAAAGCACTTTGTAGGATTACTAGGATACGTTGTGCCCCAAAAAGATATGAATTTATTGTAAGTGAGTACAACGATGTATTAATCATTACGAATGATGAACCTACATCTTACGAAAAAGTATTATTTGATGAAGACTCTCAAAAGTAGTTACAAGCCATGAAATCTGATATGGATTCTATGTGGATGACAATAAGGTTTGGACCTTAGTCAACCCACCTAAAAGGATTAAACCCATAGGGTGCAAGTGGGTCTTTAAGAGAATGACTGACATAGATGGTAATGTGATTACCTAAAAGGCGCGACTGATGGCAAAGGGTTACACACAAGACAAGGAGTTGACTTTGATGAAACTTTCTCACTAGTTGCAAAGCTGAAATCTATTCGGATTTTACTTACAATAGTTGCATATTATGATTATGAGATTTGGCAAATGGATGCAAAAATGTATTTTTTTAAAAAAAATTTGTAGAAAGAGGTGTATATGATGCAACCTGAGAGGTTTATATCCATAAATCCTAATAAAGTATGCAAGTTACAAAGGTCTATTTATGGACTAAAGTAAGTTTCTAGGAGTTGGAATATCCATTTTGATGAGAAAATAAAAGAGTTTGATATTATCGAAAAAGAGGATGAACCTTGTGTATTCAAGAAAAAGTGGGAGCGTCATTATTTTCTTTATACTTTATGCTGGATGATATATTATTGATAGGAAATGACATACCTATGCTTCAAAGTGTAAATGCATGGTTGTCCAAGAATTTTTCCATGAAAGATTTAGGAGATGTGACCTTCATTTTGAGAATGAGGATCTATAGAGATAAATCTAAGACGTTGCTTGGTCTTAAGCAACATACATAGACAAGATGCTAAAATGGTTTAGCATAGATGAATCAAAGAAGGGTTACTCACCAATGTCTCATGGTATGTACCTTTGTAAAGACATGTGTTTTAAGACAGATGTTGAAAGAGATAGCATGAAAAAGATCCCATATGCTTTGGCTATAAATTCTATAATATATATTATGTTATGTACTAGACCCGATGTCTCCTATGCTCTAAGTGTTACAAGCAGGTTTCAATCTAACCCAAGGAGTGGTCACTGGATAGCAGTCAAGAATATTTTTAAGTACTTAAGAAGGACTAAAGATTTATTCTTGATTTATGGTGGGCAAGAGTTGACAGTTCGAGGATCAGATACACAAATGCTAGCTTTCAATCTGATAAAGATGATAGCATATAGCAATCTGAATATGCATTTACTCTTAATAGTGGTGCAGTCAGTTGGAAGAGTTCCAAACAAGATACCACAGTTGACTGTAGAATAGAAATTGAATACACTGTAGCTTCAGAATTAGCAAAAGAAGCAATTTGGATCAAGAAGTTTGTGACTAAACTTGGAGTGGTTCTCACCATTAGTGATCCTATACTCTTGTATTGTGATAACAATGGAACTTTGCGCAAACAAAGAAACCCATGTCTCATCAGCGATCCATACATGTGTTATGATGCTATCATTTTATTAGAGAAATTGTTAATAAAAATGAAGTAAAGATAGAGAAAATTCCAATTAATGATAACGTTGCTGATTCGTTCACTAAATTCTTTTTCTAGCAGAAGCATGAGAGTTATTTTAACTCATTGGGTCTTAAGCACATGAATGTTGGCTTTAGTGCAAGTGGGAGTTTGTTAGTGTATTCCCTCAAACTAATATATTAGTGACAAATTACACTTTTATATTTATGCATATTTTACAATATGGTATTATTTATCTATTTGATATGATAAATTCTTTTAAATAAAATATGTATATGAGGAAAATCATAAATAGTTATGATGATGTGTTTCTGTAAATACTTATATTTTATTCATAAATATCCCTAATCGTAGTATTTTGCATTGATAGATTAGCATATAATTATATGTGGATGTTTATTGAAAATAAGTACATCAGATTGACCCGCTAAGAGTATTTCATATGGATTATTAATCAAATGCCAGTGGATTAATTTCTTTATGATAGTAGTGTAATAATTGTTAAACTTAAGGTCATGAGTTTATTTAGATAGTGGATTACTATACCTTGACTCTATTAGTTGTTATGCCTAAGGAATCGCATATACTGTAGAGTTCGGGTATAGTATGAATTATGAAAAGATAAGTATGACCAATATAGGATTCACCACTCCTTATAATGGGAGAGTATATATATCAGTATGGCCACATCTTGAAATATGAATAAAAAATCTTTGCGCAAAGTGAAAATAAAATTATGAGTGTCTTAAAATTATATTTCAAGTGAGATGTATTTCGAAAAAAGTAAATTAATTAGTACAATAAGAGTTGGCATCATATATGTACTCCAAAACAAATCGGGATATAGTATGGTGCAAGGATAATAATTACACGGTAACTAAATCATTGATAGATGAAGTCGAACCACTTGACATATCTCAACAATTGGGTGATCATGATGATTTACAAGAAGCCAATCTTAAACTATAAATGTAAATTAGTTAAGTAGTGAATCAATGATAAAATAAAGTTGTTTAATTTATTTTATCCAAATTATTTTAGGATTATAATTTGTCTAATCCTAAATAATTTAGGATAATAATTTATAATTATAACTAACGTGATTGGGAAGTTAAAGGGTCACATACATTAAGACGATTAATTCAGGATTAAATTAATTTTTGATAATTATGAGCGATAGTTATGGGTTAATTTATAAGATAAATTAACTTTTAAGACTTGATTATAATAAGTCATAAATCTTGGGAGCTAATATGCAATATCATATAAGTTCCTAGGTTATTAAGTTATATATATATATGTATGTATGAATGTATATATGGATATATGTGTGTATATATATATACACACACACACACACACACACATATATATATACACGCACACACACATATATAGGTATAGAAAAATATTTAGGTAGACTCGGTTTTTATCCCCACCTGTAGACCTTGTGGTCAGAATTAAATTTTAAAAAATCTTGCTTATCTCAGCTGATATCAAACTAAAATTTAATCTACACCACAGAATTTGCAAGTGGGACCAAAGACCGAGTCTACCTAAGTATTTTCCATATATATATATACACACACGCACACACACACATTTATGTATGTGCATACATATAGATTCACTTTAATGGTTGGAAAGAAATCAAAGAGCAAGATGAAGGCCTATAAAAATGTCAAGGATCATTTGTGGTGACAAGAAGTGTTTCAAAGTCCCTCAAACTGCCCCTTTTAATCCCAGGTTTTAATGAATATAAGAGATGTGGAAGAAGTTACATCAAGTTGCGTGATATTTCTTTTTTGGGATTCTTGAACCAATGCTGGATTCTAATAAGATTACTGAGATACAAAATAAGATAGGTTTTTCACAATCTACATCTAATCAAATAAGTTCAATTTGGATTTTCTGGTCATATTTTATCACAATTAATGTTCTTTCTTCTAAATAGCAAGTCATTCATGTTTCTATTGATAGTAATGATCTGCCTGAGCAAGTCTTTGCTTCTGTGGTATATGCCAAGTGCACCATATATGAACGAAGATCGTTATGGAGTTCTTTGCATGGCTTTTTAATTTGTTGTTAGGGCCCATAGTTTGTGGCAGGAGATTTTAATACAATTTTTGGATTCATCACATTAACAAGGAGCTTCACGACTGGATTTGATGAGTATGTTAGAATTTAAATACAGATATTATTCTTCTTAAACCAACGACCATTGCTTAACATCCCTTTCTCAGGATCTAGGTTTACTTGGAGAGGAAAGAGATTTGGAAATTGGGTTTGAAAGGGACTAGATAGGATGGTGTGTAATCAGATTCTATTGAACAAGTTTTAGGATGTCTGAACTACAAACCTGAATAGGACTTTCTCTGATCACGCACCATTGGTTTTCTCTTTGGTTTTTACTCAATTTTCAGGCCCTAAGCTCTCTGGGTTTCTGAATGTGAGTTAAACATGGTTCCTTTCTTTAGGTAGTGCAGAATAGTTGGAATAAGTTTTGTCATGGCACCTCTTTGCAGAAGTTTTTTACTATGTTTAAGAGGCTAAAGTATGATCTCAATTTCACTTTGGGGACATTTTTCAGAGAATAAAGCAAGGTGAGGAAGCAGTATTGCAATTGGTAGCTATTATACTGTCAACTCCAACTATGTCCAATCAGATTCAGTTGTCCAAATGACAGGCATCTCTTCTTCAAAATTCAACTAAGGAAGAATTATTTTGGAAATAGAAGGAAAAAATTAAATGGCTATAGGAAAGAGATCATAACACAAAGTTTTTTCATGTTCAACTCTAAGTTAAAAGGAACAGGTTATGTATTAGGAGATTGAAGGATTTTGTTGGAGTATGGATTGAGGATAAGAGCCAACTTCAAAGAGAGGCTGTGGATTTCTTTCAAGGTTTGCTAACTACTGAGGACACTATTCAAGATTATCATTTGTTTCAAACCATTCCACATTTGATTACTCAAGAAGATAATAATTAAAATTTGTATTGCCTTCAATGGAAGAGCTGAGAGGGATAATTTTCTCAATAGACTTGGACAATGCAGTAGGAATAGATGGATTTAATGGCACATTTTACAAATCTTGCTGGAGCATTATCTCTGAGGATTTGCTTGAAACTACAAAGGAGTTTCTCTTGGGGCACATTTTCCCAAAAGCAATAACTAACACTCTTGTGTGTCTAATTCCAAGGTGGACAATCCATTTAATTAAGGGGAATTTAGACCAATTAGCTTATGCACATGTGCTAATAAATCTTTACAAAGCTAATTTCTAATAGACGTCAAAGATTTCTTCCCACATTAATATTTGTGGAGCAATGGTGGAGTTCATAAACAAAAAGGTTCGAGGGGGTAATATGATTTTGAAGCTTGATATGGCTAACGCTTTTGATAGGGTGTCTTGGGACTTTCTATATAAGGTTATGGAAAGGTTTGGTTTTTCAACATAGTTTATCTCTTTGATTTAAAATTGTGTGAAATCCAATTAGATCTTTATTTTGTTCAATGATTCTCCAACTAGATTCTTTCATTCAACTAGAAGGATGTGGCTAAGAGACCCTCTATCACATTTCTTATTCATATTGGCTACTGAAGCCTTTAGTAGAGGATTAAAGAATGAATTTGGTACTGGTAATATTAAGTACTTTTTCACCACTACGTAGTGTATTCCAATTACTCACCTTACTTATGCAGATGTGATCATTTTGGTAAAGGTGAGGCTTATTACCCAATTAGTGAAATTTATTTAGCAATATGAAGGTGCATCCGGTCAGCTTGTCAATAGCCAAAAGAGTAATTTTCATATGCCATCAAATATCACTTCAGCTAGGGTAAGATTGATTTCTAGGTTTATTGGCTTCTCCAAGAAAAGTCTACCTTCTATTTATTTGGGTGCTCATTCTAGAAGGGTACAAGAACTAGGATCTTATTTCAGTCATTGACAGATAAAATTATTCAAAAGCTCTCTAGTTGGAAATCAAAAGTCCTATCTATTGGAGAAAGATTGGTATTTATTGAACATATTGTATGCTCCATATCTTTGTACATTTTGATGTTTTTCAGCCTCCAAAAGCATTCATTGTTGAAATGGAAAAACTTTTTGCTGATTTCTTTTGGGGTAAATTCAAATGGGGAAAGAAGAAGCATTGGATTGCTTGGCAGAAACTTTCTAAACCTGAAGATGAAAATGGAGTAGGGGTGAAAAGTCTTAGCTGAAGACTAATGAAAGACATGACTATGATGCTATGGTGGTCATATAGAAGAAGGAATTCTCTATGGAGGGATTTCTTGCATCACATGTATGCTTAGAAAATACTGCATCCTTTTTGGTAAGGATCACTGGTTCCTTTTCCCTACTTGGAGGAGAATGATGGTAGTTAAAGACTTAGTGGAGGAGCAGTGTTTCCAAAGGTAGGTAATGTTTCACTATGGTTTGACAGATGAACTGATGATGGTGAATTTAAAAGGGATAACAATCCAAGATATGACTTGAAGCTCAACCAGGTTTAGAAGGATGATCACTGGGATATGGATGTTATCACCAATTGCTATCCATCTGTTTGTCAGAATTGGTTTTCTTGGAGAAATTTATTCATATCACAAGGGGAGGACAAGTTCATTTGGCAACTAACCATTGATGGAAAGTTTTCTAGCTCATCAGCCACTGGATTGATTAGAGAAAGAGAGACATTTTGTTCTCAAGAAAGATGGTTTGGGATAAATTAGACTTTGAGTTAAAGAGTCCATTTTATGTGGAGACTACTCAATTTAAGCTTGCCCTTATATGATATTTTGAAGACTAGGGGCTTTCAAATTCCTTCCAAATGCTAATTTTGTGATTAAGATGAGATAACAGACTACCTGTTCCTTGCTTCTCAACTTGTTCAAAGGGTTTGGTTATGGTTTCAAGCCATGATGAATGGGCTTATGATGCCATGTCTGTTCCTTCTTTGAAACCATACTTAAATAATTGGTAGATTGCTTCGAAGGGATCCTCTTCATCGGACATTCTTCATAAAACATTGCCCAGCTCGGTATGCTGGGAGATATGAAAGAAAATGAATAGAAACTTTTATGATTGTTAAAGGGTGGTGCAATGCGAGTATTTAATGCATTTAAATCTTTATTCTATTCATTATCTGTGGATTTTCCTTTTCTTGATAATAGGTTGAAGAAGGATGGGAGTTTCATTATATTACAAAACCAGTTTCAACAGTATTGGTTATTCCTCAAATGGCAGCTTCATCCAACAAATTGGTACAAGTTTGATAAGCTCATAAATGTCGTATACTTTATGTATCGTTTACCTCATTTTTAGTGATGTATAATCAATAATTGAGTAATAATGATATAAAATGGTTTATTTTGAGTTTTTTAGGGTTTGAGTGAAGAAAGAGTTAAAATTTATTACAAAATTGGAGGAAAATTGCAAAATTGGAATTTATGTGCTCCAGGAAGGACTGATTTGAACATGGTTTGATAGATTGACATAACTTTCTTGTCTAAGCTCTAATTGGGATGATTGAAGATGTTTGGGAAATCTAAGACATAGTTCTACAACTTTCATGTTTTGATTTTTTCTGAATTTAGCGTGCATCATGATCAAAATTGAGGAGGACCTTAGAGCAGGTGCTGCCAGGCGCGCCCAAGTGCTACCAAATTGTAGGGCCTAGGTGCGAAGACTAGTAACTCTAATCTTTGGTTTCGGAAGTGGCACCCGGCACGACACTTATGCAACCTCCCAGGCACGTGTCGTCGGACAGATTTTTTGGGCTTTCTTATTTTGCAAGAAAAGTCCTCTCTTGGGCTTGTTTACGTGGGAATTCGTGTACTTATCATTCTAGAGCCTCAAAACCCTAATTTTACCTATAAATACACCAAGAGAAGGGAAGGAAAGAATAATCATCATTGGCCATCGTTAATTTTCAAGTTTTCAATAGTTAGAATAATAATTTCAACGCAGGGTTGATTTTCTCAAGTGTTCAAGGCATAATTTTGTTCTCTTGTCAAGAAGACAAAATTAAATGATCATCAACATTGATTTTCAATGCAATTACTGAGTTTGATTTATCTTTATGCAATTATTTTCATTGCGTTCTTGTTCTTTAATTATCGCTATTGTTTTATTACATTTAAATTCTTAATTGCTTCCGTAGTTTAGTAGTTAGGGTTTTATTTGATCATTTTTAATTACTTTTATAGGATAGACTAATTGAAATTCTCTTTCTTGATTAAATTCTAGATCAGTATATTCAATTAGGTTTTTAGTCAATTATATTTAATTGCTTTCCATAGGATTAGTATTTTACATTCTTGTCTTTATTTTAATTTCTCGTGATTAAATTTAGTTTAGGTTTGATAAAAAACCCTTGATTATTTTGTCTAACTAGTAAATAGGGTTGTGAATCTAGTACTTGTTCTGATAGTCCTCACGGGAACGACCTTTACTCATCCTATATACAAACTCAACTCGTATATTTGTGAGTGTGTAGAAGTTGATTCAGATAATTAAGTTTTCTTTTTATTATTAGTACTTGTTCATTGTTTGCGAAAACCTAATCAACAATTCACCGAACAAGTTTTTGGCGCCATTGCCGGGGACTATTTTTGTTTGGTAACAATATTAGGTGTAGTGAATCTTACTAGAATAGACTTTTTATTTCTTTTGTTATGTATTAACAATTATTTCTTGTTCTGTTGTTTTGTGTGGATTTTTGTCTTCGATAGTTGATCTTTGGTTTCTTTTCTTGCTAGTTTATGGTAGATACTTGATCGTCCAATCAACCACTTCATCTGATTGACTTGGAAATTGAACGGACCATAAGTAGAAACTGCAGACGACAAGACTCAAACCTAGGTGACAATCTAATGAAGAATCCAAACCGCCATGCGAATGAACAAGGGGATGTTTCAGGCAACAATGGCAACCAGGTTATTGCTAAAGCGAACCCCGGAAATCTTAGAGATTATGCCATACCTAATTTCGAGGGGGTGAGTTCTAGCATTGCTCGGCTGCCCGTGCAAGCGAATAACTTTGAAATCAAGCTTGCATTGATACAAATGCTCCAAGCACCTGCTATGTTTTGGAGGAAGACCCAATGATGATCCCTATGGGTACTTAATCAAATTTGAGGAGGTCATTGATACATTCCGTTACAATGGAGTTCACCCCGATTGTATCCGGATGAGAGCATTCCCTTTCTCTTTACGTGATAGAGCATGGTCGTGGTTGCAGTCATATAGACAAGGCATTTGCTTGTCACAACATGGGACCAACTTGCTCAAAAGTTCCTATCCAAACACTTTCTACCGGCTAGGACTGCTAAGCTCCGAAACAAGATCACATCATTCAGACAAATTACTGGAGAGAGCTTAGGTGAAGCGTGGGACCGCTTTAAGGAGTTGTTGAGGAAGTGTCCGCACCATGGTATACCACTATGGCTGCAAGTCCAAACCTTCTATAATAGACTTTTTTCAGAGACAAGATTAATAGTTGATGCTAGTATGGGAGGTTCTTTCTCCTACAAGACTCCGGAGGAAGTGCAAGAGTTGTTGGAAAGAATGACATCCACTCATTATTATCATAGAGCAATAACTCCCGTAGTTGGACAACAACAAGTGAATCAAGCTAACGTCCAATAAGGAGGTATGCCTAGCTATGACACTTTCATATCTTAGCAATGAGTGCTATTACAAACTTGACTAAAGCTATAGAGAACATGAGAAGAAGCTCAGTGAACTCAATTGGTTCAACATCCCAAGGGGATCTTGAGTTGTGATTTCTGTAGAGGAAATCACCAAAATGGCTTCTGTGATACTTCAGTGAAGCAAGGTGAGCAGATTCAATTTATTTCCAATCAAAATCCCACCTCAAGAAATCGACCCACCAATTATGGAAACACATATAAACCGTCTTGGAGAAACCATCCTAACTTTTCCTGGACAAATCAAGTAAATGTCCAAAATCCATAATTTCAGTCAAATGCACCTTAATATAATTTATCCAATCAACCATCATCATCTAGACCATACTAACCACCACATCAAAGGAATGCCCATAATTTTCCACCTTATTGAAACCACTCATACATATCTCCACCACCAAGACTACCATCTCAAAGCCTAAATTATCCCGCACATGTGATTCATGATACACCCAATAATGATAATCTGAGAAGGGATTTTGAGAGAGATTGCAAAGGGAGTATAAAAATTTGAGGGCAATCATGAGGAATCTTGAGCTACAATTGGGACAAATAGCCCGACAAATATGGAACAATGCGTGACTGGTTGGAGCATTGCTGAGTGATACAATCCCAAACTCAAAAGAGCCATACAGTGTTATCTCCCTAAGAAGTGGAAAAGAGTTGGTTGTGCTGAATGAAAAACAAGAGGATGGTAGAGATGAAGAGAAGAAAAACTCCAAGATGATTGAGAAGAAGAATGAAGTTGGTTGTGATGATGATAAGATGACACAAGTGGATGAAAACAAGGAGTTGAAAATGAAGTAGGTAGTGGAGCTTTTGAATTTGCATCCTTCGGTAAAGATTCCATTCCCTCAAAGGCTTTATAATTCTAGAAAAGAGAAAAAAGACAAGCAATTTCAACAATTCATCAACATGTTCAACAAGGTTAGTGTCAAGATTCCTTTGGTTGATGTGTTCACAAAAATGCCCAACTACGCGTGGTTTATGAAGGATTTATTGGCAAGGAAGTAGAAATGGGATAATGGTGAGAAAATTTACCTCGATGCCAAGTGTAGTGCAATTTTTCAATGACAGAGATTACCCCCTAAACTCAAAGATCTTGGTAACTTCTCAATACCGGTGAATATTGAAGGAACAACGCTACATCATTCACTTTGTGATTTTGGGGCTAGTGTCAACATTATGCTGAAATCCATTTAAGATAAGTTAGGAATCACAGTTGCTAAACCGACTAACGTTACACTCCAACTCGCGGACTTGACTAAAAAGAAACTATATGGCTTGTTGGAGGACGTGCTTGTGCAAGTAGAAAAGTTGGTGTTTCGTATTGATTTCTTGTTGTTGGACATTGGAAAGGACAGTGAAATACCGTTGATTCTCGGGAGGCCATTTTTATCAACCGCACATGCATTGATAGATATTAATAAAAGAGAAGTTGACTTTACAAATTGAAACTAAATCGATTGAAATTTATGTTTTTGATTGTAATGATAATTTTCCTATTTTTGAAGAAAAATGTGCTAATCATTCACTTGATCCTTCTATTGGTAGGTCAAATGAAGAATCAAGTCCACCAGCTCTGACGATGTGTGCAGGGTGAGAAAGGATCAAGAAAGTTGTGCAAAGTGCCAGCAAGTTTGTGTGTTCAAAAGTTTAAAGAGCACAAAAAGAAGAGGAAATGGTTCGAAAAACAATTGGGCGTGTTACTGAGGACATTGGATTTGGCGACTATAAGGAAATGTGGATTTCTTCAAGGAAAAGCTGGGAATCAAGAAATGATAGTTAAGAAGAGCGGAATTAAACTTTTCCTGTGAAGGCTAAAGAAAGGGGGTGGCAAACCACCCTAGCATGTTTCCCATAAGAGGGAGTGCAATAGTCGAGCCTAAGATATAAACAAAGGCTACATGGGAGGCAACTCATGTTTTTTCTTAATTTTATTTCTTATGTTTAGTTTCTTGGTTTTATTTATTTTTTCTTAATTTCTTAAGGGCTTTGATGTTTTGTTTTTGTTTCAATGGTTGATGTTTTCCACTTCAACTCAGGGGTACTTAGTTCAACATGAACTACACCAAACGTTCTTCATTGATCCGGAAGAAAGAGAAGCTTCTCTTTTTCTCTTTCTCTTCTTTCTTTTTGCATTGGGGAGAATGATATACTCTAAGTGTGGGATGGGGAGTTTTCTTAATTTCTATTTGTTTGGTGGTTTGTTTTTTCATTTTGTTCAATTTTTTCTTTCATATTTGTAGCTTAGCTTTTGATTTGAGAGCTCTTCAAATTTTTGAAAATTTTGTTCACAAATTGCTTAGCATGTTTCTTTGATTTTCAACTTGATAATTTTTGAGCTAAGTTATCATGAGTAGGGTAGTCGGTGTTGATATTTTCCTGGCATGATTTCTAATTTTGGAGCACTAATAGCCCTACAATGTTGTTGCTTTTTGGCACTAAGAGATAATTGTGTCGATTCGCTTGTATAGCACTCCAGACACTCGCTTTATTACATTATTGAGGGAAAATTTTAGATAATTTGATTTGATTTAAAGATGAGAGTAGGCATTTCTTTGGACGTTTGATCCTTCTAGGACAACCATTACTATAAAATTCTTTATCCCTAGAACCATACTTGAGCCTTAATTTGTTTCGAATGGACAGAAGCACCAATCATTTTTTTTCTAACTCGTTTTTTTATGTACCTTTGTGATCTATCCTAAATGTCCCTTAATAGCTTTAATGCCACATTAATTGTTAAGGGGATATAAGGATGGAAGGTAGTTGTATGAGAGTGTTAGAATGAATGGTGTACAGTTTAAGGTGTTGGGTGTTAAAATTGTTGTTGTTGTTTTGACCATTGCAGGTGGTGCCCATCACTGGCATCTGTATTGGAGTTTTAGTAGGTAGTGCCTATCACTGGTACCTGTGTAGATATTTTTTTTGCGGGTATTGTTTACCACTGGTACCCATTTTGGAGAATCATAAAAGAAAAAGAGAAAGATAAAAAGAAAAAGAAATGGGAGATATAGATTTACAAAGTGTTGGCGAGTAAAGTTGAAATTGAAAAGGTTGGATTTTATTTTGCTTGCTGCACAAAAGTCCTACCTAATTTAAGTCGAGTTAGATGTACTCTGCATTAGTGGAGAATGTAAGAAGAGTAAGCTATGAAGTGTTTAGAAAAATTCAAAGGGTTTGCATGTTTGATCTGAGTGTCTTAAAAGTTATTTTTGTATGGCTATGCACATACTTACGCTGGAATTCATGTATGGGGTATATTATCATTTGACTATTTTCCTTATGATAGTTTAGTTCTTAGTTATTTATGTGGATAATTAATGACATATGTTGAGTATGTTTGTGCTTTATTTCTATGTTTTGCTAGAGGATGATTAAAAACTAAGTGTGGGGTAGTTGATAAGCTCATAAATATCGTATATTTTATGTATCCTTTACCTTATTTTTAGTTATGTATAAGAAAGAATTGAGTAATTATGAGCTAAAATGGTTTATTTTGAGTTTTGTAGGGTTTGAGTGAAGAAAGACTTAAAATTGACCATAAAATTGGAGGAAAATTGCAAAATTGGAATTTATGTGCACTGGCAAGAAGTAATTTGGACACAGTTTGGTATACCAAGAATTTTAACATAAATTTCTTGTCCAAGCTCCAATTGGGTTGATTTAAGATTTTTTGGAAAGCTAAGACATAGTGATACAACTTTCATGTTTTAAGTGTTCCCAAATTTGGCCTGAATTGTGGTTAAAATCGAGGAGGAAGTTGGAGTACGTGCTAATAGGTATGTGCAGACGTGACCAAATTGTAGGGACTTGGCGCGAAGACCAGTAACTCTAATATTTTGTTTTGGAAGTGGTGCTCAGGCATGACAGTTGTGCAACGTCGTCGGACAGATTTCATGGGCTTGCTTATTTTGGACGAAAAGTTCTCCCGTGGGCCCGTTTATGTGGGAATTTGTGTACTTATCATTCTAGAGTCCCAAAATCCTAATTTTACCTATAAATACACCAAGAGAAGGGGAGGAAAGAAGAATCATCATCGGCCAACGTTAGTTTTTAGTTTTCAGTAGTTAGAATAATAATTTAGATGTAGGGTAGATTTTCTCAAGTATTCAAGCTAGAATTTTGTCTAATTCTCTTGTAAAGAATTCAAGATTCGATGATCATGAACATTGATTTTCACTACAATTACTGAGTTTGATTTATATTTATGCAATTAAAATTTTGTTTTCATCGCGTTCTTGTTCTTTAATTATCGCTCTTATTTTATTTCATTTAAATTCTTAATTGCTTCTGTAGTTTAGTAGTTAGAGTTTTATTGGATCGTTTTTAAATGCTTTTATAGGGTAGACTAATTTAAATTCTCGTTCTTGATTAAATTCTTGTAAGTAGAGTAGATTAAATTAGGTTTTTATTCAATTATATTAAATTGCTTTTCGTAGGATTAGTATTTTACATTCTTGTCTTTATTTTAATTTCTCTTGATAATTTTAGTTTAGGTTTAATCAAAAACCCTTGATTATTTCGTCTAACTAGTAAATAGGCTTGTGAACCTAGTACTTGTTCCGATAGTCCTCGTGGTAATGATCTTTACTCATCCTATATACAAACTCACCTCGTATACATGCTAGTATTTAGGGAGTTGATTAGGATACTTAAGGTTTCTTTTTATTATTAGTACTTGTTTGTTGTTCGCAAAAACCTATTCAACAATTCACCGAACAAAGTTGAACACCGATAGAGCATGTAAAGGTGGAGATGGGGTATCTTCTAGAGGTGGTGTTGTTAGAAACTCAACTGGTTATATGGTGACATCATTTGCAGCTTGCCATCCTCTTCATAGCACAAATTTGGAGGTAGAAGTTAAGGCTTTATTGGAAGGCCTTCAATTGTGTTATAGACTCATCATTGACAATATTACTGTAGAATTGAATTCACAAATCTTGATGAAGGTATTCCAAGGTTTGTTTCCAGCTCCATGGTGGATCTACAGCTTGGTGCAACAATATCTTCAAATCAAAAAACTAAAGAATGTGTCTTAATTGAATATTTATGGGGAAGGAAACAAACTTGCGGATTGCTTAGCTAATCTAGGGTATGAAACTCAATGTAATTTCATTTTTCAGCAAGATAATTATAAAGCATCTAAGTATAGTTATGGCTCAAGCCAATTTAGATAGGATCGATTGTAATAATTTAAGAATTTAGCATAAACATACAGCGTTAGGGTTTATTGTAAGTCTTTCCAAAGGCGGTTTGGTTTTATATCCCCTTGTACTTTCATTGCAATATTAATAAAAGCGTGTTAGACCCCCTATCAATGATAGGTGGTTTACCCAATAAGTGTTTTTAGCAGTTTTTTGTGTATTAACTTTTGTGACTATGTATCAATAGTTTCAAAATATTTTAAAGGGACTGTGTGTTAGAGTTTTTGAATACAAAATATATAAAAGTTGCTTTAAGTTTTGAACCCTTTGATTTGTGAAAGTGTTATTACCAAACACATATGAATTCATGTGTGTTGTGAGAAAGTACGAGAGTTTCATATTTTTCTATGAGTGATTATCATGATCATGCCTTGCAATTTTGTTTAGCTTATGACATTTCTTAGAATTTTGTGTATTTTATGCTTGCGAAATACAAGTGATCTTATAAGATTGAACCATGGAAATGATTTTTGCATTTTCTTTGAGCCGTTTGAGCTAAATTGCCTACCTACTTGAAATGTAATCCCTAGTTACCTCTTTTGAGATTAATGAGCCTTATAGCCATGTTATTTTAACAAATTTATCTGTTATTTTTTTTTTTGCTTTTCTTTCTAACCATCACATTAGTTAGTATTGGTGGAGCGCAACATCAATACTATGATTATGATATTTTTGTTGGTTAGCTGGGATGGAAGTGTGTTTTGTTGGGGAAAGGTCAAATATATGGCTTTATTGTGTTAATATATCCCTTATGTAATGTTTTTTTTAGTTAAAAAGGAGAAAAATATGTGTTGAAAAGAAAAAAAGAGAAAAAATGTTGAAAAAAAAAAGAAAAAATTGTTCGAGTGCTTAGTGTTTGTGAATAAAGAATGAAAATTCCTTCTAGTTTTATAAAGAAGGTCAAATTTAGCCTTCACTGGTATATAATTAAATATTATGATGTTTTGGGGGATGTACACTCTAGTTAATAATGTGGTCCAGAGTTATTTACTAATGTATCTAAGGTGATATGAGCAACTTTTGTCCAACGTTATCCCATTTTTGTGCCTTAGCATATGTTACCAGTTTGAAAGACCTGCTTGATTCTTGGTTTGAGTTAATTTATGTTAGTGAGTATAATGAATGTGAATTTTTTTGAACTTGGATGTCACTTGTTAAGCTTTTGCTCAATGGGTTTTCCATGATTTGCAAGATAAGTGATATTTTCTTTTGCCTTTCTTTGTGAGAGGAAAGTGTAGCAATTTCATGATAATTTGGGATTGATTGTCAAATTTCTCTTATATACATGTCTGGTTCATTCTTCCACTTTCTTAGTCTTCTTTGTTATGATTGTTGATATATTGAAGAAGTAAATTGGCTAAAATAACATGGTTAAACTAAGAATTAAGTCTTATAAGGCTCAAAAGGGAACACTAAGGATAAAATAACATTTAGGTCGGATTTTTGGCTCAAACGGTCAGTGTGAAAAAGAACCTGCCCAAATCATTTCTTTAGTCTAAAATCCACTCACATTTTGCAAGAATATAAGATCACACTAATTCAAATGAATATCACATGCAAAGCAAATATTGCAAGGCAATCATGATTAATACTCATTGAAAATTACCTCACTTTCACACTCGTACTCAAGGGAATATATTTATGTGTATTGTGATAACACTTTACAACTCAAAGGATTCAAAGAGCAATAGAAAACATATATGCATTTTTAATCCATACAATCTAACAAGATTAGATACACTTTCAAACATTTTGACACGTATCATAAAAATTAATGAACTCAAATATGACACTACAAAGGAAAATATTTTAGGTTTAGCCTTCTACAATATTTCAGACAAAGAGGGCATATATATCTTGAAGGCTACTATTTGGTAGCTAGGGAGTCTTTTATATAGTCAGATTCTCAAGATTTGATAAAAACTACCTAAAAATAAAAAATCTTTTTGGGTTTCTAGAAAATATTTTGAATATTAAAGAAAACCTAATTCTAAAACAAATACAATACCAAACATAAATAAAAGCAACATTCCTAGAACAACACAACACATAATCATAATCACACCTCCAAAAATACAAACACACCACCCAATTTAAAATGAAACATTGTCCTCAATGTCGCCACATATAACTAAAGACAATAAAAATACTAACACTCCCTTGGTTTTTGTTGCATCTTAATCAGTCTGTCTGTTCCTCGTCTTCATCATCTTCACTCATTGTTTCATCCTTATTATCACTCAAATCCTCCCCCGCTTGCTCTTTATCTTCAAATTCTTGAGTGCCCAGCAAGGTTGGAGTTTGTGTCATATCAATGTGTGAGGCTTCAGCAATGTAATGGAATAATTGTCGCACGGCCTTCATGTATTGGTATTGATGCTCCATTTTTTGCTCAAAATTCATCACGTGGTTCTCCATATTTCTATTGGCAATTGGACGATTGGTTGAGCATGATGCCTTTCCTTTGCTTGATTGCTTCATGGAAATTTAGATGCAATTTTATAACTGCCCTACTATCAAATGGCTTCATCGTAGCAATCCACTTATCAACATTGTCTTCCCAATGAACACCTACATCACTGCACAATTGAGTGATTAAGCAAGGAAATCAAAGTCCCTTCCTTTTTGTTCTAGACGTATGAAAAATTTCATCATGAATAACACGACCAAGGTTAATGGTTTTCCCTTTTAACTAACAATATAGCAACGCAATTTCATTTTTTGTCACATTGGTTTTATGAGAACCTAGAAAAATTGATGTGTTGATAAAATGAAGCCTAACTTTTGCAATCGAGGATAGAAATTTCATTAGAAAAGATGTTTTCAGTCCCGAAGCATTTCTATATACATTCAAAGTCACTTTAACACTATCACAAAGAAGTTTAGACATTTTAACCACATCCGGATCATATTGTCTTTGGTACTAAGCATATCCAATTCTATTCATTGATGAAATACCAAAATAGTCATTCAAAGAATTACGAGCATAAATTGAATTCTATTTCCTTTAACCAAAACAAAACAATTATCATGTTCAAGAACATTTATATAAAATTCCCTTGCCATTTTTTCAATGGCAAACTCATGGTGCATACAAAATTTAATCCAACCTCTCTTCACAATCATGGCTTCAATTTCATTCAAGAGGTTAGTATTTGTCTTTGCAACATCTTGTTTAAAACGCTTTCAAGAATTAACTTCTTATTAGTTGAATTATCTTTAAATCTGTCATAAGCTCTATCATTAGGGAATTGAGATTTAGAATAATTAATCTTTGAAGAACTACTAGCCTTAGCAACACTTTTTCCTTTAGAACCCCTGATATGAAATTTAAAATTTTTAAGCTCAATTAATCTTGAAATAGGTAAAGAAAACATAGAGAACACCAATCAATTCAAATTAAGAAGAATCAAGTTCTTTGTATGCAATATCAAGCACAACTTTTAACTAATCAATTTCACCAATTTATATACAGTTAAAGGCAACAAATAAAGTCTAACTTTAAAAGTACTAAAAGGATGGAAATCACCATTTTAGAAGCCTAGAAACCATTCTTTGAATCTCCTTGAGTTGTTGGAAGAATCCTCCAAGAGCTTAGCCTTCTCGATGTTCTTGTTGAACACTCTTTGTTTTTCTTCATTAATGAGCTAAAAATTCAAACAAAGGTGAGTTCTTAGTGAAATTTATGCAAGATTCTAAGTGTAAATCAAGTCAATTTTGTGTTGGGAAGGGTTTAGATGTGTTTGAAAGAGTTATGGGGGTGTTTTGAAGGTGGAAAAATGTCATAAGGATTTGTCCCTTAATTTCGACAGGCTGGGCGTAGTTTATTAGCCCTGGGCACTCCCATACCAAACCAACAATGGCTGGGCACTGCTTTAGCCCTCTAGGCATACTTGCACCTAGCCTATTCAGTCATGCTCATTTTTTCGAACGTTCTTCCAACCGTTTTCATCATTTTGATGTATTTAAGCGCTGAATCATTTGCATACTTCATTTTTATTAGCAACTCCTAAATACAAAAATAACAAAATTTAGTCCTAAATTTTAATGTTACAAGTATGTAAAATTAACTAAAAATTAAAGGGTACAAGGTTAGAAAAATATGGATTGCCTCTTACAAAGCGTTTGTTTAACGTCTATAGCTAGACGTAGCTATTCCTTCACGTGATTGCACTTTTTGAATCTTCGTTAGGGATGCCATCAAATTCATTTCTAGCATCACCATTGCAACAAATAAAATGCTTGTGTAGATATCTTCTCTTATACACAATACGAAATGAGATTTTTTGCTTATGATCCTTTAGAGTTAGTATTCCTTGTTCTACATCAATCAATGCTCGGGTTATGGCTAAGAACATTGTTCCTAAAATCATTTAGCTTTCATCACAGTCATTGTCCTAAATATCTCTGACAAAGTTCACTGGACAAATAAACTGCTCTACTCGAACAAACTCATTCTCCACCATTCCTTGCATGTCTCTGATGCTTTTATCTGCTATTTAAATAGGCTTGTCGATCTTACAAGTTATTGCTGAACTAGCACTCCAAAAAATACATAAAAGCATTATATCAATACAAGCTCAGAAGTCACAAAGAGCTTTATTAATTGAAACATCACAAATTTTACAAGGGATAGTAAAACTCCTTGAATCATTCCTCTTTTAAGGGTATTTTCTTATGGATCATTTTTCAGCACTTTTTCCCAAGATCGTCAATTTCTTTGTCATTCCAATCCATACCAGACTTCTTGGAATCCTCGTCTCCATTAGCACCATCTAAATTCCATTGATGAGATACCATGTCTTTGTAGTTCCATGGTATGTTATTAACTATAAAACTTTTCTCATCATGGTCAAACTTTTTCATAGCATTAAAAGCAATAAATTTTACCTTCTCATCATTCAATCTCATGGTGAGTTCATCTTTTTTGCATGTTGATGAGTGTCTGCCTGTGGCTAAGACATGTCTATCAACAATTATACGAATATCTGCACATCCTATATTATCAAATATATGAATGTAAAATTATCTTATCAGTTATTTACTCAAAGAAGTTTTATTATTATTATTATTGTGTATAGAAATTCCTATCAATAGTTAATTGAGGAAACTTCTCATGCTTATGTTGATATTCTGGACAAATAATGGGAACTTTAGTTAGAAGCATTAAATAGAAAGAAAACAATTTCTTAAATGTACAAAACACCTGTAATTTGCATGGTGGTAATCACAATAGCTATAAATGTCCAATAGATACATATATGGTTTTCCTTCTTATGATTATACTAACCATTCAAATTCCTTCAACAGCTGTGCATATTTGTATAATGATACATATAGTTCTAGTTGGGTGGAGTATTCAGACTACCCATGCTACCCAAGTCAGCATTACTACTCAAATCCACCTAATGATGTAATACCATATCTAGACGATGAAAGGCCTCATGTGGAAGAAAGGTCTAACCTTTAGGAGATAATAACAAGATATATTGAATCTATAGAGACTATTAGGTTGAGTACATCAATCAAAACACTGCAATACATAATTTGGGAGAGCAGATTGCACAACTTGCTGTTGCAACATCATAAACGTCACCAATGATACCACCATTTAGTGACAATATCCCAGAAGAGCAAATAGGGGTGACATTCAAGGAACAACCTTTATAGCCAATAACAAGTGGTAATTCATAAAATTAAGTGGATGATAAAGGCACATCTGAGTATCTGGTAGGGCACTATATCATGGACTACAAGATAAACGAATCATATGATGTCAATGTATCTCTTGTTCACAATTTGACTACTAGTTATGAATTAGAAGTCAGTTCACCTCTACCGGTACTTCAAGAACCATACTTTACCAAGGAAGTTAAGATAAACCACGTGAAGCCACAGTTTGTCAAGGAGATGCATTCATATACTAAAGGAAGTGCTACATTATAATACCATGGGGGTGCTAAATAAAAACATGAGCATGGATATGACCATTTAAAGACTGAAAAGCCATTTTGGTTTTATGACATTGGTGCATCCGAATGGGCTACGAGTGAACACTATCTGAATATTCCTAAACCACCTTGGTGTCATGAGGGGAGAGAATTCTTTGTCTTTAATTTTTCTTTTGATTTCCTTTTGTTAATGTTTGGGTTGTGTTTTGGAAAGAGTATTTGTGTTGTTTTTAGTTGTTGTTTTGTCAGCGGTTTTATGGGGGTGTGTCGTATTTGTCTTTGTTTTGTGTTTTACGCATTTTATCAATCTTGAGGATCTGACTATGAAAAAAACTCCCTAACTACCGGATGGCAGCCTTCCAGATTTCTATACCCTTTTTGCCTAAAGTAGGTAGAGGGTTAACTAAAAAGATTTCTATTTTTAATAGTAGTTTATGTGTATTTATTAACTTTTATGACTATGTGTTAATAGTTTAAATATCCAAGAGAACTATGTTTGTTAGAGTAAATGGATTGAAAGTGTATGTAAGCTTTCATTGCTATTTGATCCATTTGAATTGTGAAAGTGTTACCTTTATACGGACTTAAATATGTTCCCATTAGTGAGGGTATGAAAGTGAGATATTTCTCAATGAGTGTTAATCATGATTTCCTTGCGATATTTGTTTTGCTAGTGACATCCGTTGGAATTGCGTGTGATTACCAAGCTTGCAAATTATAAATTAATTTTGAGTTAAACATGATTTAGGCAATCTCTTTCGAGCATATGTGCCAAAAAGCCGACCTAACTAGCATTTTATCCTTAATGTCTCCTTTTGAGCCTTATAAGCCTTAAATATTATTTAATTAACCGTGTTATTTAGCCGGCATACTTTTTTATTTTATCGACCTTTCTACTTATCACCTTAGTTAGTTAGTTTTGGTGGTCCAACACATTAATACTACGGGCATGATGTTATGGATAGTTGGGAAGGACATGAAACGTGTTTTGTTGGAGGAAAAAAAGTCAACTATACGAATTTTTTGTAATATTCCCTTATGTTATATATTGTACACATTGGAAAAAGAAAGAAAGAAAACAAGGACATTGTTTCTATTCCTTCTATGTTTGTGTTAATAGTTATGAATAGAGGAGGACAATGCCTTAGAAGCTATCATAAAGATGGTACATCTTTACCTTTAGGAAGGGTAGTTGGTTAGATGCTGTTGTTGTTGGGGGGGACATTCTAGAGAAATATGGTTCAAAGTCATTCACTAATGTATCTTGAATGATATGAGCTACTTTTATCCAAATATATATCATACCTTTATCCCTAAGCCCACCTTACAAGCTTTCAAGACCTACTTGATCCTTGGTTTAAGTTCATTTGTATTAGTGAGTATTGTGTTTGTTAATTTCTTCCAACATGTTTGTCACTTGCTAAACTTTTGTTCAATTGGCTTTTCATTCCTTAGTGAACGAGTGATATCTGCTTTCATGAGTGGAGAGTTAGTACTTTTAGGATGATGATATAGGAGTGGAATAGCAATGTTCTTTTATATACATGTTGAGTTCACTTCTCTACTTGCTAATTTTCCTTGTTTTCATAATTTATATACTTAAAGAAGGTTAATGAATCTTATGTGTTTTGTTTTGTTTTACTAGATACGAGTAAAATTTCAAGTTTGAGGTGTGTGTTAACTCTTCAAAAGAGAGTTATTTACTTGCATTTTAGCTGGGATTTCAATCGAATTATGAGGCTTTGCATTTATTTTTTGCTGTTTGTTTTACTCGTGACAAGTAAAAGTTCAATTTGAGGGTGCATTAACTCTCCAAAAGTGAGTTATTTACATGCATTTTAACTTGAGTTTTAGTCAGTTCCAAGGTGTCTTGTTCAATAATTAGGGCTATTTTGGTTATTTTATGGTTTTTATCCAAAATATTTTGTTTATGCGTTTTAATGTTTTATTACACCTATCCATGTGTTTTATAGTCTTTTTATAGGTTTAAAATCAATTGGTGGCCCAAAAGGATGAAAACAAATAGCAACGAAGCAAAATGTCGGTGCGGGAAGCTAATTAAGCCACACGTAGGAATTGAGTTCGAAGTGTGGGTGTGCCGTATTACAGAATAAAGAACGTAACCCGTACCCACACTGGACCAGCAAAGTGTAATCTCATGATTTTGAGCATTTCTACAGTTTTTGGATGTCCATTTTTGGCCCGTAATAGTGTGTTTCAATGCTTATTTAAAGCCTACACTTTGTAACTCTTCAAACATGTCAATAAAGGTCTCTAGAACCTGAAAAAAAAGGTCCAGTTTCAATCTCCATCTTTTTCAAGAACAATTAAAGAAGAGGCTCAAGCTTGACAACTTTAGACCAAGATCTTCCCATTCTTCATTAGAGAGTCATAACTTAGCATAAGCTCGATTAGAGAAAAGTCGGAGAAATATCAACACTTGATCAATCATTCGGAGTAGGAGAATCATCAAGGCAGAGGACAGTGACCGCGAATACAATTAGTTTTTCTTCTCTTCCTCTTTCCTTTGTGGTTATTTTCTCCACAATGATTGTGGATCATTAGCTTGAGACTATGATGATGTATTTATTTCATACTTAGGGTTTTATTCCAATTTTACCATGAAGATTGTTTGTTAAGGTTTTTATTATTCTATTTGATTGCATATGTTTGTTAGCTTATTTGAATTGATTTTAATGCTTCTAGATGACTGATCACCCTCTAGTTGAATTGTAATCCCAATTTGGAATCAACAGAGGATACTTAGGGTTCGCACGGGCTCGAATAGACTTTGCCTGGAATAATCACCCATAGATTGAATCATTTCATGGATATGGATAGACATATACATGCTCATCTTATTTAGTCAATTAGGGTCATGTTTATGCATTCGTCGGGGTTTTAATCCACATAGACATATAGTGGACTAGTCAAGGTTAATAGATTTGCAATGAGTTCAACAAAAACTTGCACTTACCATAGAAACCCTAGATTAGTAAAAAATATTATTAATTGATTGAACAATGAACCGAATCAGCATTCAATCAGATCGGTAAATAAAGAATAAACCCTTAATATATAGTCATCTGAACTTTATTCTATGCCTATTGATTTTTTTGATTAATTCACTAACCTCCTTTGAATTGAAGTTGAAATATAAGGTGCAAGATGATGAGGAGGCAAGAGCAAAAAGAAGCATAGCATTGAAGGCTTCACAAAAAGATACAAGCAAGAAGTCAAGTGAAAAATGCTATAAACATGGCCAATTGGGACACTTTGCAAATGAGTGTCCATCCAAGAAGAAGAAAGAAGTTAGGAAGCCTTACTTCAACAACTTCCAAATCACACGGGATGATTGCAACGGATGGAGAAGTTGAAGAAGAGCATGAAGCGACTCAAATAACTTTCATGGCCCTTGGATATAATAAGGTATCCTCTAGTTATGATTCTTGTGATGATGATGATGATGTTGAATCATTATTTTTAAAGTGCATGAATGTTTGAAAGAATCATATACTAGGAACAAAGAGTTAAAAATTAAGATTAATGCTTTACTGAGTGAAAACTCATAGCTTGTTTATGAAAATAGTAGTTTGACAAAAAAAAAAAAAAAAATGCATTAGCTCCCAACTTCATAAGAAGAAAAATTAGATGTGAAAACCAAGATCAAGAAAGAACAAGCTTCATTAAAGAAGAGTTTAGATGATCTTGATGCAATTTTACAAAAGAGAAAGGAAAACATTTTTGAAAAGAAAAGGACTAGAAATATGCTTATCAACAAAAGTTTTATTACCTTTAGAAAGGATGGTTTTTACCTTGTAAAATCTAAATCTTCTTTTTATTGCAACAAAAATATTGTATGCAATTATTGTTGTCAACGTGGATACATAAAAGGGGATTGTGATGTCAATGTTGGACCCTAGTTACAATAATCATGTTTTGATGATGATCAAATCATGCTAACGGCTTGAAAACAAGTGTGTAGAAAAACAGGAAGGTTCGGACAAAAATGATCATCTGAACACAATCAAGAAAAACAACCAAAAGTTGAACAACACCTTACGGATGATGAAAAGCGTTCGAAAGGAAAGTGCTCGGACGCAAGGGAGCATCCGAAACATGACCAGACAACACCGAAGGAATGAATACATCTTTCAGACGCAGATAACCATCCTAAGAAAGTACTTCAGACTCATAAGACCGTCCGAGACAAGGAATCCGAAAGACAAAAGAATCCGACGTTGAAAACCGTTCGAAGAAATGAGCACGAAATGAAGAAATTTTTTATCAAAATTGTAGGACGCATATGACCATCCAAGCCACTGTTAATCAAGCTGTAGGACCCATGTGACCATTCGAGACACTGTTCATCAAGCTGTAGGATTCATACGACCATCCGAACCCCTAACGGCTAATTTTTAACAGCTAGTTTTTTGACTGTTGGAGCTCAAATTTTAGCACATCTTTCATCTATAAATAACCCAGGGTCATCCAAATGGTGGGTGGAACTACTACATTCAATATAAATACTTGTAAGAGCTATTTGGGGAGAAATAGGCTAAAATATTATGGGTTGTATTGGTTGGATAGTATAGTTCTCTTGGCCCAATTGGAGGAAATTAGTGTGAGCAAGAGTAGACTAGTGAGTGATCTTCAAGTGTAAGAGTAGAGGGATAACAAGTGTACAAAAGTGAGGTTGTAGTGTAAAATCCTTTGGCTCAATTAGAGGAATTTAGTTGGTGCAAGGGTGAGCCTACTTTGTGTACAAGAAGGTTATTGCCTCACCTTCATTGAAGAGGCACTACTTGTGGATGTACTCCAAGCTTTAGAAACTTGGGGGTTTGGTTTGGTATTCTTTATCTCAATCTTTTATTTGTTCTTTAAGCTTTGATTGTTAATTATTTATCTTTGATCATTTGTGCTTAAGTATTCATTTATTGCACATAGTTTGCATTTTCATTAAGCACTTCAAAAGGTTTGTTTTTTGTGACAACCTAATTTACCCGCTCTTAGTTGCTTTTGGGCCAATGATTGGTATCAGAGCTTGGTCTCTTTCCTTTGGTTTAATCACCTTTGAGTAAAGATCATTATGGCAAACAATAATGCTTTGTTTTTAGAGGGGCATTCCATTACTAGACCTCTCCCATGTTTAATGGGATTAATTTTGTTTGTTGGAGGGAAAGAATAAATTTTTTTATACAATCCATTGATATTGAATTGTGGTACATTGTTTATGAAGGTCCTTTTAAGGCTAATATTCTTGATGAAAATATACATAGATTAAGGCCTAATACTAGATACGAGTTAAATGCACAAGATAGAGTAAATTTATCTTTAAATGCTAAAGCCATGAATATTTTGTATAATGCTTTGGATGAAAATGAGTCTACGAATGTGAAAGGTTGCAAATCGGGCACGGAAATATGGGACAAATTGAAAAAAATCCATGAATGAAGTGAGATATAAGAGGGCAAAAGAAGTCATTTCTTGTGGCTAAATATGAATCCTTCAAAATGGAACCTCATGAGAATATTGACAAGATGTGTTGTTGGTTCAATGAAATTGTAAAGGATTTGGGAGGTTTAGGTAAAGAATATTCCTTGGGTGAAAAGAATAGAAAGATTTTGAATGCTTTACCTAATGAATGGGAACCATTAAATCCATTGCCATAGAAGAGTGTAAAAATTCAAATTCTATGCCTATTGAGTCTCTGATTAATCACTAACTTCCTTTGAATTGAAGTTGAAATACAAGGTACAAGATAATGAGGAGGCAAGGACAAAAAGAAGCATAGCATTGAAGGCTTCACAAAAAGATACAAGCAAGAAGCCGAGTGAACAATGCTATAAATATGGCCAATTGGGATAGCATCCAAATGAGTGTTCATCCAAGAAGAAGAAAGAAGGAAGGAAGCCTTACTTGAACAACTTCCAAATCACATGGGATGATTGCAATTCGGATGGAGAAGATGAAGAAGAACATGAGGTGACTCAAATGGCTTTCATGGCCATTGGAGATAATAAGGTATCCCCTAGTTATGATTATTTTAATGATTCATGTGATGATTCTTGTGATGATGATGATGATGATGTTGATGTTGAATCATTTATTTTTAAAATGCATGAATGTTTGAAAGAATCATATGCTAAGAAGAAAGCATGTTAAAAATTAAGATTAATGCTTTATTGAGTGCAAACTCAAAACACATGAAAAAATGATATGTTGACACAAGAAAATGATGTTTTCAAGAAAAAAGGATTGGATTCAAAAACCAAGATCAAGGAAGAACAAGCTTGATTGAAGAAGAGATTAGATGATCTTGTTGTACTTTTGCAAAAGAAAAAGGAAAATGTTTTTGAAGAGAAATGTACTAGATATATGCTTATCAACAAGAATTTTAACACCTTCAGAAAGGATGGTTTATGCTTTGTAAAATCTAAATCTTCTTTTTATGATAATAAGAATATTATTTGCAATTATTGTCATCAACATGGACATGTGAAAAATGATTTCTATGTTAAACAAAATGAGAAATTTGGAATGAAGGCAATTTGGGTGATCAAACATGCTACTAACCCTATTGGACCCAAGAAAGTTTGGGTATCAAAAGTTGTTGCTTAATCTTGTATGTAGGTATGCTTGGATAACACCAAGGGATTCAACGAGATAGATTATCAATGGAGGGTGTTCAAAGCATATAAGCTAAGATGACATTGAAATGGGTAACATTTAAATTTTTTGAGGATGTGTTAATGTGAACTATGATCTCTTGAATATTAGTCAACTATGTAATTGAACTTGTTTAGAATGCTTGGGTATGAGTATCCCCAAATTTTATCTATATTAAGTCACTACTTGCAAAAGAAAGGGGGAGCATTCTCATTTTTAAATGGCTTATTTGTTAGAAATTAATTTGCATCACATATGCTTTTTGGTAAGGAATGAGTAATAAATGCCTTGATGTTAATCTTTTGCATAGATTTCCTCATTTCTACTAGATTTTATATTCTTGAAGGAAAGATATATATTTTTAACTTGACTTATCCTCTATATACTTACTTGAATTGCATGCATAGTTTAAGGGGGAGATTGTGTGTATAAACTATTTTTACTCTTATGTTTTGATGATGCCAAAAGGGGATAAAATAATTGACAAAACCTCTTGTCTTTGGTGCTTCGTATGTTTTGGTTGTTTTTAGAATTGTCCAATTGATTTGTCATCATAAAAAAGGAGGAGATTGTTGGTCCCCAGTTATGACAATCATGTTTTGATGATAACCAAATCATACTAACGTCTTGAAAAAAAGTGTGCAGAAAAACAGGAAGGTTCGAACGAAAATGATCTTATGAACACAATCAAGAAAAATAACCAAAAGTTGAACAACACCTCAAGAACGGTGATGAGCATCCGAAAGAAAGGAGCTCGGACGCAAGGGAGCGTCCTAAACATGACCAGACAACACTGAAGAAGAACACATCTTTCGGATGGAGATAACCGTTCGAAGAAAGTGCTTCGGATGCAAAAGACCATCCGAGACAAGGAATCCGAAAGACAAAAGAATCGGACGTTGAAAACGTCCGAAGAAATTAGATTGAAATGAAGAAATTTTCTATCAAAGCTGTAGGACGCATATGATCGTCTGAGACACTGGTCATCAAGCTGTAGGACGCATATGACTGCAACATCTAATCCCCTAACGGCTAGTTTTTAACGTCTAGTTTTTTGACTGTTGGAGCTCAAATTTTAGCACATCTTTCATCTATAAATATCCCAAGGTCATCCATCTGATGGGTGGAACTACTACATTCAATACAAACACTTGTAAGAGCTATTTGGGGAAAAATATGCTAAAATATTGTGGGTTGTATTGGTTTGGATAGTATAGTTCTCTTGGCTCAACTAGAGGGAATTAGTGCGAGCAAGAGTAGACTAGTGAGTGATCTTCGAGTGTAAGAATGGAGGGATAACAAGTGTACAAAAGTGAGGTTGTAGTGTAAAACCCTTTGGCTCAACTAGAGGAACTTAGTTGGTGCAAGGGTGAGTCTACTTTGTGTACAAGAAGGTTATTGCCTGACCTTCTTTGAAGAGGCACTACTAGTAGATGTACTCCAAGCTTGAGAAGCTTGGGTGTTTGGTTTGATATGTTTTATCTCAATCTTTTATTTGTTCTTTAAGTTTTGATTGTTATGAAGATAAATATTTATCTTTGATCATTTGTGCTTACGTATTCATTTGTTGCACATGGTTTGCATTTTCATTGAGCACTTCAAAAGGTTTGTTTTTTGAGACAACCTAATTCACCCCTCCTCGTAGGTTGCTTTTGGGCCAACAATCAAACGAAATGAAAATTTGGGAATAAATTCTATTTGTGTGCTTAAACATGTTACTAACCCAGTTGGACCCAAGAAAGTTTGGGTACCAAATGTTGTTGTTTAACTTTGCATGTAGGTATGCTTGGAGAGCACCAAGGGATTCAAGATGGATCATCAATGGAGGGTGTTCAAAGTATATGAACTAAGATGACCTTGAAATGGGTAACAATTAAATTTTTAATGTGATTTCATTTGTTAATACGAACTATGATCTCTTGAATGTTAGTCAACTATCTGGTTGAATTTGGTTAGAATGCTAGGGCATAAGTATCCTAAATTTTTTTCTATATTAGGTTAGTATTTGCAAAAGAAATGGGAGCATTCTCTTGTTCTAAATGGATTGTATGTTAGAAATTAATTTGCGTTACAAGACATTGCATCACATATGCTTTATTATTTTGATGATGCTTTTGGTAAAGACTGAGCTAAATATGCCTTGATATTAATCCTTTGCATAAATTTTCTCATTTCTACTTGATTATTTATTCTTGAAGGGAAGAAATATTTAAACTTGACTTATCCTTTATGTACTTACTTGAATAGCATGCATAGTTTAAGGGGAAGATATTTGATTCTTGTGGTCTTAATTAAGGGGGAGATTGTGTGTGAAAATTGCTTTATATTATAATGTTTTGATGATGCCAAAAGGGGGAAAAGTAATGGACAAAACCTCTTGTCGTGTGCTTCATATTTTATGGTTATTTTTAGAATTGTTCAATTGATTTATCATCATAAAACAGGAGGAGATTGTTGAACCCAATTATGATAATCATGTTTTGATGATGACCAAATCATACTAACGGCCTAAAAACAAGTGTGCAGAAAAACAGGAATAGGTTCAGACGTAAATAATCGTCCAAACACAATCAAGAAAAACAACTAAAATATGAACAACATCTTACGGATGATGAAGAGCGTCCGAAACATGACCAGAAAACACTAAAGGAAGAACACATCTTTTGGACGCAGATAATTGTCTGAAGGACAGTTCTTTGGATGTAAAAGACCGTCCGAGACAAGGAATCTGAAAGACAAAAGGATCGGACGTTGAAGACCGTCCGAAAAAAGGAGATCGAAATGAAGAAATTTTTTGTCAAGCAGTAGGATGCATATGACTATCTGAGAGACTATTCATAAAGCTGTAGGATGCACATAACCATCCAAGACACTGTTTATGAAGTTGTAGGACGCATGATAGGATGTTCGAACCACTATTCGAACTCCTAACGACTACTTTTTAATAGCTAGTTTTTTGAGCTTTGGAGATCAAATTTCAGAACATCTTTCATCTATAAATAGCCCAAGGACATAAAATTAATGCGTGAAACTACTACAATCAACACAAATACTTATAAGAGCTATTTGTCTAAGAAAAAGACTAAATTATTACGGGTTGTACTGGTTTGGGTAGTGTAGTTCTCTTGGCTCAACTAGAAGGAATTAGTGCGAGCAAGAGTAGACTAGTGACTGAATTTCAAGTGTAAGAGTGCAGGGATAACAAGTGTAGAAAAGTGAGGTTGTAATGTAAAACTCTTTGACTCAACTACAAGAACTTAGTTGGTACAAGGGTTAGTTTACTTTGTGTATAAGAAGGTTATTGCCTCACCTTCTTTGAAGAGGCACTGCTAGTGGATGTGCTCCAAACTTGAGGAGATTGGGAGTTTGGTTTGATATTCTTTATCTCAATCTTTTTTATTTTTTCTTTAAGCTTCAATTGTTAAATATTTATCTATGATAATTTGTGCTTAAGTATTCATTTGTTGCACAAAGTTTGAATTTTCATCAAGCACTTCAAAAGGTCTGTTTTTGAGACAACCTAATTCACCCCCTCTCTTAGGTTGCTTCTGTGGCCAATAGAATATGTTGAACCCCAGTTATGTTAATCATGTTTTGATGATGACCAAATCATACTAATGGTTTGAAGACAAGTGTGCAGAAAAACAGGGAGGTTCAGACGCAAATGATCGTCCGAACAAAAACAACCGCACAGAGTTTCGGACGATGGTAATCGTCCGACACAAAGAATTTGAAGCAAGCCTCGGACGAAGAACAGCGTCCGATCATATTCCAGTAGACTTTGCTTCGATCGGACGCATGTTCGGACGCATCCTCGGACGTCCGAACGAATACTCTCAAATAACGGACGCTAATGAATTTGGATGCAAGGATTAGCAGCTGCCGTCCGAACGGTCCAACGGCAGACCTAGGACGCACTCCTGCTGCATCGGCCGTCCGAAAGGTCCAACGGCTAGTTTTCCAGTAAACAGAAAATAGCCGTTGGGAAGTTGTTGAAAGCAGTTTTTTGGCAACTATAAATACCCCTAGGTCTGAATTAATTAAATAGAGACTTCTACATTGATAGTATACAAATCATTCTTGAGCTATTTGTGAGAAATAGTGGGTACAAGTGTTGTAATAGTGTAGGTAGTGAGAAAAGAGCTTAGAAGTGTAAGAGTTCTTCAAGTGTAAGAGTGGAGAAATAACAATTGTAACAAAGGGAGGTTGTGAGTGTAAAACTCTTGGCTCAACTAAAGGAAATTAGTGTGAGCAAGAGTGATCCTCATTTGTGTACAAGAGGTTATTGTCTCACCTACTTTGAAGAGACTTTTAGGGGCTGAACTTCAAGTTGTGAACTTGGTAGTTGCCTAGTAAGAAGCTCTTTGTTGTTGAAAGCTCCAAGCTTGAGAAGCTTGGGAGTTTGGTTTGATTCTCTTAATCTCAATATTCTTATTTGTTCTTTAAGCTTAAATTGTTGAATATCTATTGTATTCATTTGTGCTTAAGTTTTCATTTGGTGCATAAAGTTTGAATTTCTATTAAGCACATAAAAAGGATTATTTTTAGAGACAACCTAATTCACCCCTCCTGAAAACTTAGGTTGCTTTTGGGGCCAACAGAATATATGTTGTCGAAGTATGCTGTGAGGTATAAAATCTCTCTTGCTTATCATCCTCAAATCTCTGGCCAAGTAAAAGTGTCCAATTGAGAATTGAAAAGGACACTGAAAAAAATAGTGAATTCTTCAAGAAAATATTGGTTGAAGAAGTTGGATAATGCTCTTTGGGCCTATAAAAATGCTTAGAAGACACATATAGGGATGCTCACCTATCGAATGATTTATGGAAAACCATGTCACTTGCCGGTGACGTTGGAGCACAGAACCTATTGGTTGATCAAGAGTCTTAACTTTGATTGGAAAGAGGTTAGTGAGAAGATGTTCTTACTTCTTAATAAGCATGATGAATTCCGAAGTGAAGCTTATGACAATGCTAAACATTACTAGGAAGAACAAAAGCATGGAATGATAATCATATTCTAATGAAGGAGTTCGAAGCCGGAGATTTGGTGTTGCTCAAATTATTTCCGAGCAAGTTGACCGCTATTATCAAGGTGGAGTGGTCCATTGAAGGTAATGAAGGTATTTCCCTGTGGACCGGTGGAATTGGAGGGAAGGACACAACTTTCAAGGTGAATGGGCATCGGTTAAAGATATATCATAAAGGAGTAATTGAAGAAGAACGGGAAACTATCCATTTATCCACCACTTGATCAATTCATGCCATAGTCAAGCGAATGACTATAAAGAAGTACTTATTATGGGACAACCCTAAGTTTAATTTCATGTTTTGTGTGGTTTTTAGGTTTATAGCTTGCTAAAATGTGATTTGGTTTGATCAGGTTAATTTTGGTTGAATTTAGGTTTTAAGTGTTTCCTTGTGTTTTTAAGAAATTTTGCTAAGGAATTGAAGTGAAATGTTTACTTAAACTTGTGTTTTCATGTTCGTAGGTGATGAGAAGGAATAGATTGAAGTGGGAGAAAAGCTGAAATTTGGCTAAGTATGGAAGTTCATGTTCTATTTTGTTGTTGTGACACTGAGAATTCCATGTCGCGACATCAAAACAACATACCAAGTTTCAGTTTGGTGTAACGACATCAAGCTCGATGCGCAACATTGAGATGAACTTCTGTAAGTTCTGGTTCAGATTGATGTCGTGACATCAACCACGTGAAAGGCACGTTTTTGCTTTGATGTCGCGACATCAAATACTCCGTGTTGTGACACTGAGACACACCTGTTACATGCATGATCTTCGATGTCATGACATCAAATGTTTGATTTTACGACATTGAAATCGGACAGATTGTTTTAAAAAGTTTCCCATGCCTTATCAACCCAAAAATCCCAATCGATAAGAACCGTAGCCGTCTTCCCTCTTCTTCCTCCTCTCCAATTCTTTCCCTCTTCTAAATCCTAACAAAATCCACCATAAATCCACCCAATAAACCTTCTTTCATCAATTTCCTCCAAAAATTAGGCATTCAAAAGGGGAATATGAAGCTTTCAAAAGGGTTCTTCAAGGAATCAAGGTGAACTCGAACTTCAACAATCAGGAGTAAAAAGTTCCAATTTCTTGCAATCAAACCCATAAATTTCTTGATTTGGATTGTTTTTTTTAGTTGAATTCAAGTTATTTTTTCTTTAATTGTGCATATTTGTTTTGGGTGTCTTGGAATTTCAAGGAATTTTTGTGGATTGCATATTTGATTTACTTGGAATATTTGTGATGAATTTTTAATGAATTTGTTAAAAATTATTGTGATGATAATTATTATGGAGGATTAATTGCTTAATTTTTTGGATAATTTTGGTTGTGTGGAATTTTTTAGGTGAAATTTTGTTGTGTGTTTTTAATTTGTAAATTTGTGAATTTGTGAAAATGCTTCCTAGAGGAAGAGGAAGGGATAGAGGAGTGTTTGGTGGTGCCAAGAAAAGAAAAGTACAAGAAAGGTCTAGTAGTGAAGCGAATGAGCCCGTTGTTGAATGTCAATTCTCTAGTGATCGTGCTTGAGAGCTATTCAACGTAAATGAAAAGCACAAATTCATTAGGGAAAGGTATTAATGTGATTTATCAATGTATTAGGGGCAATATGAGAGCTATAGGATGTAATTAGAAGCCCAATTCAAGGCTAGGCATTAGGAGAGTTTGGACAGAGCTAATGAGCCAGGATACGCAAACTTGGTTATGGAGTTTCATAGCAAATATGTGTCATCTTGAAGGGGGAAAGGTGAAAGTTATAGGCGTATTGGTTGATTTTAGTGTTGAAAAGATTAATGCCTACTTTAATACCCCTTCTGTTGATCATGAGAACTATAGAGAATTTATACGAGATAAAAAAACAAATATGGTGGCCATTAAAAATGCCTTGTGTTCTACTAATGTGGTTGGCTTATTAACGTGACTAATGTTATAGAGTTAAAGTTTTCTCGCTAGAGTCTCACTTTATTGGCTAAATTGTGGTTGTATTTCATTAGCTGCAGGAGTTGGAGGTCCAATTCTATGAGTTGTATCCAACGGGATAAAGTATGCCTCACTTATGCTATCCTTGCAGGCATGCTTCTTAATATTATCTAGGAGATTAGTCTGGCAGGGGTTCCTTGATAGTTGGAGATCTGAGAGGCCTACATTTTTTTCTCTGAACTTGATGACTCATTTATTGTTCATGCAGAACACCCTATCACTCTCGGAGAGCCTCAAACCCATCAAAGAGTGTTCACAAGATGCTTTGGCAGTTCGAGAGGCACCAATAACCCGAGAAAGCCAATGTACCTCCGCCATCTTCCCCATGAGTATCTTACATTTCTATGACTGTCGGGTATGTGTATAATGCACCGAGAACTGATGCAGAGCGCAAGGGGTATTGGAAATACAGCCAACTAGTCTTCTATAACAATTTTGCGCTCATCGGTGAAGCTCTCAAGGTCACAATGCTCAATACTTGGATCCAGCCAAGACTACCTCCGGCTTGGCATTTTGGTCCACTTTATAGGCATGTCTTTGGTAAACCACCTGAGTGACCGATATAACAAGGAGAACAATAACAAGTTGGTGAAGTTGGCGGGGTCAAGATGAAGACACTGAGGAGAGCCAGAATAGCAGTGTAGAAGAAGCCCAAGAGGAGATGGAACTAGACATCAATGAGGCTAAAGATAAATACTGATGGCTCGCAGCATATGAAGATCTTTCTACCCATATTTCTCTCAACCTATCTAATTTATTATCTATTTTGGAAGTTTGGAAGAACATTTGCACTTTTTTTTTTCTTAGCATTTCTCGTACTCTATTATTATGTTTTTTTTTATTGTTTTGAAGTATTATGGTTTGGTTGACTTTTGTTAGAGTAGATTTCTAAGGGCAATTAAGTTGATGCCAGGTAAATTTTTTATTTGTGTTTGATTCATGGACTAACTATTTTGAATTGACAAGGATGTTGCTTGTATTAGTTATATATTCTCTAGCCTCTTTTTGCTTATGGTGATTGGTTTGGAATAAGTTGTTTTTGGACTCTGTTATCTTTGTTTCAATTTCCTTCATATTAGTACGTGTGTTTTGATTTTGGGTGACGGGAAGAATGAGTTGCACTCACATCACTAGAATAAAATGACAAGTTTGGTGGTATTCTTTACTTATGTTGGTATGTTATCTTTTTGTGATTGTAATATTTCTGTGGTGGTGTTTGGATGAAAAATTGATTGATTATGGTACTTGATGATGACAAACAACTTGCAATATAATATAAGTGAATTATTTAAACTTGGAATTGCAATATCATATGAGTGAATTATTTAAACTTGGCATTTCATGGGTTTTGGTATGTGTAGAGTAGTTCTTTTGCAACAAAAAAATTTTAAAAACCACGAATTACTATGCTCAAAAAGTGAGGGATTCACATTTTTATATTAGTTCATTTGAAATATTGCTAATGATCAAATCAATAGTATTATGTTGTTGGTCAATTTATCTTTTGAAAAAATTGGTTGAATTGGAATAGAAGTGATTTAGGTCATTTTGTATGTTTGCATAGGGAGTTTTATTCTAACTTGTGAGTCATTGGTTTGAATAAAATCTTGAGTACGTTTTACTCCTTTAGTCCTTGGTCTAGAGCCATGAAAAATATATAAACAAATCAAATATTTTGTTTTAGGAATAAGGTGAGTACGGGATTCTAGCATATACCCATGTTGTTTCTTCAAAGTATGCCATTAGAGTAGTAATAAAACTAGTACGGGAATCTGGCATATATCCATGTTGTTTCTCCGAAATGGCCATTAGGAGCTATGTTTTAGAATACAAACAAGTTAAGAAGGAAATGTTGCAATACTTATCATTAATGTCATTCTACTCACTCCTTGATAGATTAATATTCCTAACTTTGTGTGACATATGCTTTTAGATAGACTCCTAATGATCTTTTATTTCTATGTGACCTTGTTGAGATGGTTGAAAAACATTGTTATCCTTTTGATTTGAGCAAAAACTATGGTTTAGACGAATGGAACTTGATTTTTGAAATCCTTTTTGATGATAATTAATATTTTGTTATTTGAAACCCTATGTTGGCACTTGAACTCATCTTCTTTGGGAAAGTTGAGAAACTACCTTGAAGTGACTAGTTAACATGGTTCAATTGCCATATAGTATTTTAGGTCCTTCGAGAGATTTTCTAATCACTCAAAGTACATTCATTGTTCACCTTTTGTGTTGTTAATTTGGTGGTGTGTTTATATTTACTTGTTTAGTTAAGGTCTTTTTTGCTTTGCTCGGGACTACAAAACGATAAAATTTAGGGGTGTTATAACTCTAGTAAACTAGAGTTATTTTACTTATTAAACTATTGATTTTTGATTTGTTTTATCCCTATTTTGGTGTTTATTCAGTGTTTTAGTTTAATTTCTTGCATTTTGGTAATTGCGTTTGCATTGTCTATAAATATTTAGATATTAGCATGAATTTTTAGTTAATTTTAATATAATTTAATTACTTATTAAGTAGTGTGGTTTACAGATTAGGAATGAAGGGGCTAAAGTCAAAGGTTATGGAAGCCAAAGGAGAAAAATGCAAAATGATTGAAAATGAAGCTTTGAGATGGGAAGAGCTTAATGGGTCATGACATCATAACATTCAATGTCGTGACATTGAGGCAGATTTACATGAGTAATTTTTACCCAATGTCGTAACAAATATGTTTCATGTCGCGACATTGCGGCGCGTCTAGCTTAAGTATTAGTGCAATTTTGTAAATCATTGGCTGGAGCTTGTTTAAATCCTACCTTGTAGTGCATTCAAGTACATATAGTATATGTGTAGTTTATTTTTAGATAGTTTGGTGCAGTTTTAGAGTAGTTTAACTCTTATGTTTACTCTTTAATTAAAAGTTCTCTTTAATTCCATTTTAAATCTTATCTTTAAATTGTTGCAAGTTCTTTATTAATTAATCTCAGTGGGTTTTTAATTAGTTTCAAATAGATATAATTTTTACATGAATTCTCATTAAATTTCTTGCAATCCAAGCTTTCTTAAATTTATAGTTCCCTTTCAAACTTCTTCAAGTTCTTGTTAATCTAGTGATTTCCTAGTTTAAAATCTTCATTTTCTGGTATTAGGTTAGTAGTAATTTTAAGTGTGCTTTAGTTTAAATCAATTAAAAAATAAAAAATTATGTAGTTTTAGTATATTTCCTTCTTCAAATTGCTAGGCTTTTATTTTTGTTAAGAAATGGAAATTTCTTCAATTGCATGCTCTCTTTATACTTTATTTAGTCAAATTAGGTTTAATTACTTTCCAATTTCAATCTTGTTTTAGTTAGATTAGGTAAGTTAGTCTTAATTTCACTTGTTTTCCTTAGAGTAATTTACATAGATCCTTAATTAGTAGTTTTACTTGTTTTCTTAGAAAAGAAGTAATTTGTTTAATTACTTTATCTTTAGTTCCTTTTATTAGTTCATCAACTTTAATGGTTTAGAATGTTTGGTTTTATGTCTTTTCTTAGGATTAGTTCTTCTTCTCTTTTGATTTTGCCAAACTACACAAGGGTTCTCAAGGTCTAGTACTTGCCGCTCGAAAATCTTTGAACTATACGCTCGCTACTTACCACTTACCTACCCCACTCTATACTTGCAGGTGTGAGGGTTAGGGTTAAGTGATTGTGTGGTTTTGTCACTTGTCTTTATTTCTTGAATTGAAATTTTAATTTAGGAATCTTTAGATACTATTCACCTGTAGCCTGTTGAGATGCGCCATCACAAAACCAAGGTGGCTTTGCTATCATTAAATGGTTTTATCCATGCTCAAGTGTTTGTTCAACATCCCCATAGTATTCCAATGCATTACTTCCTATAGTATGTAAAGACATCTGCTCAAAAAATTGTGGCTTCATGTGTCTCACCTTAACTTCCTTAGGAAAGTATGTCTCTTCAAGTACCCATAGAGGTGAAGTGTCTTACAATTCATAATTAGTAGCTAAATTGTCAACAAGAGATACATCAATATTAAATGATTAATTTATCTTGCTGCCCATCTTGTCGTGCCCTGGAAGATACTTAGATGTACCCTTCTCATCCATTCGATTTTATTAATTGCCACTTGTGATTGGCTCTAAAGGTTATTCTTCGATGCAATGAAATCCCTACTTGCTCTTCTAGGATATTGTGGCTCCATGGTGGTATTATTGGTGATATTTATGATGTTGCTGTAGTAAATTGTTCAATCTGGTCCCTCCCAAACTATGTATTGCCTCATTTTGAATACTTAGCCTAATTGTTTTCATTGATTAAAGATATCATGTTATCATTTTCTCAAGGCTTTTCTTTTCTTCCACATCAGACTATCCATCATCTGGACATGGCATTACATTATTAGATGGATTCGAGTAGTAGTGCTAACTTCGGGTGGCATAGATAGTTTGAATACTCCACCCAACTAGGATTGTGTATCATTATACAAATATACACACCTATCAAAAGAATTTCAATGGTAAGCATAATCATGAGAAGGAAAACCATATATGTTACCTGTTGGACATTCATAGCTGTGGTGATTGCCACAATGAAAATTGTAGGTGTTTTGTACTTTTAAGAAATTGGCGTCCTTTCTATTTAATGCTTCTAATTGAATTTCTAGCCAATTTTTTATGCAAATTATCAACATCAACAGGAGAGGTTTCCTCAATTAATCTTGGATAGGAATTTTTATACATAATAATTAAAAAAATGTTTAAACTAGAAATTGAATGCTTAATTTGATAATAGTAAAATAAAACATGCTGTCAAGCATAAAGTCCTTGGCAACAACGCTAAAACTTCATTGCAAGATTTATACACGCAAGTGCACATATCGTTACAATTAATAAAGTGATAAGAAGAGTTTGTTCGCACGAGGACAATGCTTGAAAAAAGTGCTATTAAGTACAAGAACAACACACAATAATGTAATTGATAATAAAAGTAAATGAATGACTAATTAACTAACTAAGTAATTAGAATAAAGTCTAGATGATTAAATGTCTAGGGCTTATTCTTCCTTTACCAATCCAATTAAATGCTATTTTTCTTCATTCTTCAATCAATTACTCATGTTGTTTACTAATCTAGGGTTTCTGTAGTAATTGCAAATTTCTATCAAACTCTATTTATTGCAAATCTACTAATCTTGACCAATCTGCTATTTGTCTATGTAGATTAAAGCCTAATTAATACATAAAAGTGACCCTAATTGACTACCTAAGATGAGAAGGCACATGTCTATCCATCCCAATGAAATAGTTCAATTTATGAGTAATTGTTCCAAACAAAGGCTATTTAGACCCGTCCCAATCCTATGTAACCACTGTCAACTCAAAATAGTGTTTACAATTCAGCTGGAGGGTGATCATTCATCCAAAAGCAATAAGATATATTCAAATAAGCAAATAAACATAAGCAATCAAACAGAACAATCAAAATCTTAACAAACAATCTTTATGGTAAAATTACAATAAAACCCTAGCTATAAAATTAATGTATCACCGTTGCCATGAAAACATCACGGTTATGTCTCATAATCATTCTATAGTAAATAATCTCAAAGAAAAGATAAAGAGAAGAAAAACTATTTATGGTAAAACTTTCACAGTTCAAAGGGTTAAAAAAAGCAAGATTATAGAAAACTTATATGCATTTTCAATCAATACACTCTACATAGATTAATTCCACACTGAAGTATTTTTAAACCCTTAACACGTATTGCAAAAATTAATGAACTCAAACAAGAAACTAAAAAGGAAAATCTTTTTTATTTATCCCTCTACAATACTTCAAGTAAAGAGCGCATAGAAATCCTAAAGGTTGTCATTCGGTAGCTAGAGTCTTTTATATAGTTAGATCTTCAAGATTGATAAGACCTACCTAAAAATTAAAAATCATTTTGTGTTTTTGGAAATTTGTTTTGAAAATAAAACCTAATTCTAAAACAAAGACACCACCAAAATTAAATAATAACCAATATTTCTGGAACAACACATAATATATAACCACAACCACACCACAAAAATACAAACACACCCCCAACTTAAAATGAAATATTGTCCTCAATGTTTCCACACATAACTAAAGACAACAAAAATACTAACTTAATCAAAAGAAATAACAAAAACAACACTCCCTGTAACAAGGACTTGGATTTTGTTACGTCTTCGTCATCTTCCTGTTCCTCATCTTCATCATCTTTACTCGTGGTTTCATCCTTATTATCACTCGAATCCTCCTCCGCTTGCTCTTCATCTTCAAATTCTTGAGTGGCCGGCAAAGTTGGAGCTTGTGTCATATCAATGTGTGAGGCTTCACCAATGTAATGGAATAATTGTCCATGGCCTTCATATGCTTGTATTGATGATATATTTTTTGCTCAAGATTCGTCAAGAGGCTCTCCATACCTCTATTGGTAGTTGAACGATTGATTGAGCTTGATATCTATTTTGACAAATTTATTCAAAATTGTTTACCTGATTTTGCAGTTTTAGAATGCTCGATTGAAGAACCTCTAATGTAGGCACAACAAAGCCCTTTAAAGACCTTGTTTCAAATGGGTTCGACAATACTTGTATAACTAGATTTACAAGATTGTCACGTCGACCATGTCTAAGAACGGTTGGAAATCTCTCCTTGCATCTTTTCTCATTAAGTGATTGAAGTATATTAAATTTCTAGGTCCGAAGGATGTGGTGTTCCTTATGACCTTCTGGACATAATCTGGTAAAAAGTCTGCAAAACACACAATAAAACAAGATAAAACAAAAGGAAAGAAAAAACGTCTTAACTAGGATTAATATACTTAATCTGATATTGTCAAAATATACAAATGTTATGAAAAAGTCTTCGGCAACGGTGCCAAAAACTTGTTGTGCGATTTATACACGCAAGTGCACATATCATTATAAGTAGTTAAGTGATAAGAAGAGTTCATCTCCACAAGGAATACGCTCGACAAAAGTGTTGCTAAGTACCAGAATGGCACACATAATGTTCTATTTAAACACACAATAATGTAATTGTTAATAAAAGTAAATAACTAACTAAGGGTGTGTTGGATAAGACAAATTATGCTTAAAATGATTACATTTAGAGATTTGTTGTTTTTATCATGTTTCACAAATAATATCTTATCCACTTAAAATTTTAAGCAGGACTGAATAGGACTGTGTAATAAAGTTTTAGAGATATAGTCCTAACTTAATGCTTAATGCAAAACACAATCATCGGAAAAATTTTAATGATTTTAATGCATATTCCAAGATTGTCCCTATCTATACTGTTTTCTTCTCCAACTAAATAACTTCTTCCCTCACATACGCTCTCCTAACGATATGATGTTCCCCTCTTCCCTAAAGCTCTCCATATCTTGCTCTTTAAATCCTCTCTACACACTACCACTCTCTCTTTCTAAGTCACTATCTAGAGCTTTCTATTGCTACAAGGGTGCAAGGTCTCCATTTCCCATTTGGTTCAAGAAATCCAGTATTGATTATTATCTTTTTGGAGCTATTATCCCTTCTTGGTTCTTTTTCTATTAACATTTATGGACCTTTTGTTGGTTTTTATTATCACTATTATTTTTAAATTTTTTCCAATTTTAATTTGTTTCCATATTTTTTTAAGAACAAATTTACAGACCCCAATCAATTAATTAACAAAAACCTACTTAAGAAAATAATGGAGTATGACACAATTTTTATTCTCAAAACTTTGAAAGGGACACTACAAACAAAAAAACTTAGATGACGGCGTATAAAACAAAAAAATAGATGTCTACATACAAAACCTAGAAAACGATTATAGGACTTAAAGGCTTTAGAATATTGAGAAATAATTCTATGCAACTAGTCTACACAATCTAATATGCACCCACTATTCTACACAAGCTAAAGAGATGCAATTTTAGCACTACAAATGTTTATAATTCGAGTATAAATGGTTAACATGTTATTAGTACCCAAAAAAAAAAAAAAAAAATTACTAAAACAAAAATTAAATATGTTGTGATTGTAGTACTCCTTCCATCCCATAATTTTTGTTGATATTTGGGAAGCCAACTTATTAAAATAGTGTATTGATAGTGATAGTTTTTTAAATCTTTCTCATTTTACCTTTTGAAATTCAAATTTTGAATAGTGCAGTTTTTGTCCAACAAAAAGACGAATGATAAAAGATCATTTGAAAAAAGAGTAATTATTATGCTTTGACCTTTTTGAAATGATAAAAATTTTGAGAAAATGAAAAATGAAAAACATGATACATTCAACGGGACGAAGAGAGTAGTATTTGTTTCCACTGGAATTTGAATTGCAATAGAGAACAAAGGTGAAAGAGGGAGAGGATTTAACGATGTATTTCAAGTTGGTTTAGAAAAACATTTTTAGTTTTGAATTCAGATCCCTTATCAATTTAGCATAGCTGTAGACTGTGGGTGGGTGCAGAAACTTGTATTGTATGATGTGACTGGATGAGCAGATATCTTGCCCATCAAATCTATCCAAGCCAACCACTTGATAGATAAGAAAAATAGATAAAGCAAATGGTTATATTAATTTATTAATGACAGAAATTTAGCCTACCAAGAACATTTACTCTCTCTTTTTTTCCTTTATCATCAACCCTTTGCCGTCCTTTCACCTTATTGGATCTTAAACTCCCACTAGATTATATTCATTTATTAATGTGCACAGAGTTTTAGCTTAGAACATTTACTCTAATCTTTTTCTCCAAAAAACCCAATAGGAGTATGTGTTCAAGTCATTTCCAGTAACAGGAAAAAAAATTTTCAAATCAGAATACATAGATAAAAGAAGGAATTTTAGCACTTACTATTTTTTGTGATGGAGCTCTTTAGAATCTAAAAAATTTGAAATTATGTATGATTATGCTTTTCCTTGATCCTACCAGAGGAATTTTTAATTTGGACTAGATGAAAAGTAATACAAGCCTAATATGAAAAATGTGATCCACTTATACTATTTAGTTTACGGTTTAATAGTATTAAAATTCAAGTAATGTGCCTGGATTACTTATTTGTTAGTACCAGTACTATTTCATTAAATGGGTTCGCTAACATGCATGAATGGAAATGAATGTTATTGTTGAAATGAAAATAAAAAACAAGGGAAAATGTGAAGTGAAGCGGGGGCTAGTACTACCAGATCTTTCATAGTTGACAAAAGTATATATATATTACTTTTATATCGTTCTTTGGAAATAATTTGCTAGTAATTTAATATCTAATAATTTTGTTTCTTTTGAACCTTGTATGATCTTTATTTTAATTAAAATTTATGTGATATATAGGGATGCAACCTTTATATACTGGTAAGGTTACTAGGGCTAATTGGAAAGATCCTAATTTGTTGAAGCAGTTTATAGAATTGTGCGTGGAGGAAGCTAAGTCTAATAATTACAGTGGGAGTAGTTTAATAAATATAATGCTGGGAAAGAATTAGGTTAGTTTTAAAAGAGGAAAAAATGTGTAATTTTGAACAAAGACAGTAAAGAATAAATGGGATTATTTGAAGACAAAATGTGCAATTAATTGAAAGATGACAAGTATTACCAAGAATAGTCATTATGATCCAATAAGCAATACCATAAACTGGAGCTCAGAGCAATGAGATGATTAGTTACAGGTATCTATTTTTAAGCATTATTCAAGTTAACTTAAATTACTAACCTATATCTGACAACACATAATTAAATATTTTATTATGGTGTAACATAAAAATCGCACAACAATTTTGCTACAAGTCATTGGAATATCAAAATGAGATTGACGCAATGTTTGATGGAGTCATAACAACTGATAAAGATGTATAGGGTCCATCTAAGAAAGGAATGCTAGAGGATGCTGTTAAAGTTTGTAGGGAGACATATATGAATCTTAAATAAAAAAATCTCGAGATAACCTCCTCATCAACTAACAAATCAAAACATTAAAATGAGCATAAAGGCATGCATCCAGCAAAGTAGTATTAAAAAAATTGTGGATCATGATAATCAATTTGCGTCTTCTCTCAAGACAATGGAAAAATCAAATGGACCAAGCATTGGAGATTGTAACAAAATTCTAAATGAGTTATCATTAGGAGAGGATGATCCATTATATCTTGCTACTGCAAGTATTTTTTTGTGAAAGTATGGCCTATAGAGAATAATGGATTCAATTTACAGCAAAATCTGAACAAGGTAAACTTAGGTTGGATATCAATATATACAAAAATTTAGGCCTATTTTAAATTGTAGGGTATTTTGTCTTTAAAATTTCAATTATGTTTACATGACTCTTTCTTGATGATTTAGTATTTTTTTTTAAACTACATTTTATATTTGTTTAGAGAAGTTATTGTTGTTTCTGTTTTTTGTCTGAAATGTTATGGTGAAAAATTTAATAGTTTTTTTGACTAATTTTCATAACATGTTTATTGGTGCATAATTTTTGATAATGATCATGTTACTAATACTAATAATGAAAAGAATGAAACTAAGATGTATTGGAAGAAAACCAGATACAATTTTACATTACGAGGGTATGATTATGTAAATGAAATTCTTGACGAAAATCCTTCACATTGCATAGAAATTTTATGAATGAGCTTCAATTTATGCCTTCACTTTCAAAATATAGGTTGGTTAGAAAACAGTTGTTTTATTTCTCTTGGAGAAAAGGTAGCAATGTTCCTCACGAGTTTGGGTCAATACGCAGCATACGAATCGTGTACTTAAGAGGAGATACAGTCATCCGACTCAAGCAATGCATAAACATTTCTATAAAGTGCTACGAGCTATGCTGAATTTTTCTGAGGAGATGATTGTCTCAAATTTTAATAGAAATAATAATCCAATTCAACAACAACAAAAAATTTTCAGATTTTTTAGGTATTAATATTAATATTAATCTTAATATAAAATTGATTAATTTAGGTTGCTAATTGTAGTGTTTTTGTTATCTTTAAAAAGGGTGCATTAGATAGAACTCTTATACCTGCGATTATACCCTTATATGAAAAAACAACATATCCGGGAAGAGGAAAAGGAAAGTGCATGCAAAATGTACTTGTTATTTGTGATTTCAATATGATTTTTACTTTCATGTTGATGGTTTGGGAAGAAGTGGCACATGATTCAAGAGTTCTCGTGGAAGAAATAAGAGATCCAACATGAAAATTTTCAATTCTTCAGGCAGGTTCTTTGTGTTTTACATTATATACATTTTAATTTAACGATAAATTTTTCTCTCAACATGATTATTTCTTTTTTGTGCAGATAGATATTATCTGTGTGGTGTAGCCTATCCACACACACATGAATTTATTACACCATATCGAAGTGGACGATATTGGTTATCTGATTTCAAAATGGTGCTTGTCCAAGAACAAAAGGAAAGCAGTTTAATCAAGCACATGCAAGATTGAGAAATGTGATTGAACATACTTTTGGTGTACTAAAAGTTTGTTTCCTGATCCTTAAAACAATGGCACCATATCTATTTCCAATGCAAAGAAATATTGTGATTTCATGTGTTTCCCTACACAATTGTTTGCGAAGAATTTCTGCAAATGATTCTCGATTTCAACAATGTGTAGATCATGATGTTGTTATAGATAATGATCAAGAGTTTGAAAACAATTCGACAACCCAAGAATTGGAAGGACGATCTAGAGAAGTGGAGCAGCTATTCATCATAATCCATGTGAACAAATTGCAGATCAATTTTTTCAAATTCTTAAATTAACCTTAGATATCTAAATTTGTTAGTTTATTTTATTTTTTAACAACAAATGAACATCGTACTTTATTTTGTTAGTATATAATTTTATTATTCTATGCAAGTAATTTATTAAATAGTCACTTTTACTTGTTCATTGTTAATAATATTATTAATTAACTAACTTAAAATATAATTATGTTACATATTTAAGTGAAGAATTAAAGGAAGGGCATAATTGTACAATTTGACACATTAAGCATTCAGCTACATGTATTTATCAAATAGTATCAACAAATTATGTATTAAGATTCAGACATTCAAAAGTTTCTTCTCATTCTTTAAAACTTCAGCATCATAATTGTCTCAGATTTAGATTTAGTATTCAGAATTTAGATTTCAATGTTATCAAACAGTACCTAACTAACTGACTAACTAAACAATTAGAACAAAGTTTAGAAGATTAAATGTCAAGAGTTTATTCTTTCTTTACCAATCCAATTGAATGATAAGGTTCGGTTCATTGTTCAATCAATTAATCATATTGTTTACTAATATAGGGATTCTATGGTAATTACAAGTATCTATCGAACTCGTTGCAAATGTACTAACCTTGACCAGTTCACTATTTGTCTTTGCGGATTAGATCCTCGGTTAATGCATAAAAGTGACCATAATTGCAACTTAAGACGAGCCAGTGCATTTATATCCGTACACATGAAATGGTATAATCTATGAGTGATTGTTCTAAACAAAGGCTATCTGAACATATCATATTCCTAAGTATCCTCTATCCATTCGAAATAGGGTCTACAATTCAACTAGAGGATGATTAGTCATCTAGAAACATTAAGATCAATTCAAATAAGCAAACGAAGATAAGTAATCAAATAGAACAATCAAAACCTTGACAAATAGTCTTCACGGTAAAATTAGAATAAAACTCTAAGTCTGAAATTAATGCATTATCATAGTCACAAATAAATCACGGTAATATTTTACAATACTTCTAGGTGACAGTATATAATCACAAAGGAAAGAGAAAGAGAAGAAAAACTAGTTGTAGTTGCGCATTTCGTCCTCCACCTTGATGATTCTCCGTCTTCGAAAGATTGATCAACTCTTGATGTTTCTACATCTTATCTCTGCTATAACTTGGTCTAACTTATGACTTTCTAATGAATAATGGGAAGATTTTAGTCCAACGTTGTCAATCTTGAACATTCTCTTAAGTTCTTCTTGAAAAACAAGAAAAGCCTAGTCTAATTTGCTTTTTCAATGAGGGAGACTATAATTGGAATGTGTCTTCAGGTCCTAGGGACCCTTTTTTATAGGTTTGAAGTGGTTACAAAATGTAGGGCTCTGAATAAGTTTCAAAATGCACTATTACGGGTTCAAAACGGACACTCAGACCCCTAGAAACGCTCAAAATCCAGAGGCTGTACTTTGCTAGTGCAGTGTGGGTGTGGGCTTATGTCTTCCAGGCACACCTATGCCTAGGACACAGCCCTTAGGCATGCCTTCAGGATATACCCTCCCATACACACTGGCGCTTGGGATTTAGCTTCCAACATTAACCTTTTGCTCCATTTTCGTACCGTTTGGCCACCAATTAATTTTAAACCTATAAAAACACCATAAAATGCACAAATAAGTGTAATAAAACATCAAAAACACATAAATTTAATGTTTTCAATAAAAATTCTACAATGACCAAAATAACCCTAGTTATTGAATAAGACATGCCAGAAACTGACTAAAACTTTAGTTAAAATGCATATAAATAACTCTGTTTTGGAGAGTTAATAATTTTTATATTTTATTTTATTAAGAAAAGCAATGATTTATCTAAATATTAATTTTACCTTATTAATTGTTATAAGGACTTAACATATCAATTTTATTCATTCAATGATTAACTATGCTACTTAAATTGTTTTATTTTTTATCATTTGAATATCTACAATTCTAAATTTAATTTTTTTGTCCTGTCAAACTATTTTAAACAAATCAAAGGGATTTGATGGAGTATATCAAGAATACTTTGATTATAATCTTATTTTTACTCGTGTGAATTTAGTGATTATAATCTTATTTTAAATTGTGCATTTAGTTAGATTATAAAACATGTTGCTAATGTTGAATTTTTATTTTTAACTAATTTTTTTCCAATTTATATTCTTGCTCCAAAAAAGGGCCTTAACGCAGCATTACAAGTTGTCATTGTGTCATTAGGAGGTCACAAATTTTAATAATGAAAACAAACTCTTACAAAAATACAAGGTATGTTTGTATAATATAGACTAAGCGATTCTGATTCTTTCTCGAACTCCACCACCATAACCGAAACTTCACAATTCATACTACCCCTTTTAATACATTCCCGCCCCCTCAAAACAATATCTCTACGTCCGCCCTGCATTTGGAGAACTAGAAGAACTGAATAGGCATTAAGCAATTGCTTACACCAAAAGCCGGAAAAACTTGTATGCTAATTGTGTTCAATTAAGTGTAATGTTTGATTCTCACCAACCACTTGCCTTAGTGTAATTAGTATTATTAACCACAAAGTCAAGAAACCAAATTGAAGAACTTGGAATGGGATGTGTAAGAATGAAATGTGGATGACTGCTAATATTAGTGCACCAAGCGATGAAGAGAGAGTTTGGTAAAATTGCTCTTTACACACGATTTAAGATGAAATACGTGTTTGTGGTGTTAAATATTTACACCCTTTCCTAAGTTTATAATCTTTTATGGCTTTAGACTTGTACATTTACCATTAAGGGTCTATTTGATGCAATGTAAATTATTTTCCATAAAAAATATTTTCTAAGAAAATAATATCTTTTCCAATTATTTTTAGGTGTTTGGTTAATATATTACTTGAAAGTATTTTTTGAAGATTTTCCAATTTTCTTCACACGACCAATCTTTTTTTTAGTTGGGAGCATCTTGACAGTTTCCCAACTAAAAACAAAGATTGTAACCTTCACACCCCTAGCATTACTTTTTCATGTGAAACCAAAAACAAGAAAATGTCTATCAGAAATGCCAAAAAAAGAGTCGGTGAAAAATCCAGATTGTCAAAGAAACTGGTAGTTAATAGTTATTTATGCAAGCTGTGAAGATAAATTTAGGAAGGAACAATGGAAGGTAATTCAAGCCAAAAAACAGATTTGGAGGCAGGACTGGATTTTGATGGGAGACTTCAATGATATACTGCTAATGAAGAGTAATGAGATGGGAAATAAAGATCACAAGCTAGATTTGTTGACTTCAAGAAGATGATCGATAATAATAAGTTGATTGATGTGGTTTTCATGGGTGAACCTAAAACTTCGACCACCTATTGGAAAGGGATAGACTGATCAAACAAAGACTGGAGAAAAGTCTTGGTGCCCACGGGTGGCATTAAATTTGTGGTCCCTCACATAAACAATGAAGTTTCAAATCATGCAATGTTATTGTTGGATACTTTCCCAAATCAGCAGAGGAAACACAAGATCTTCTATTTTGATTAAAGATGGATAAAACAAGAAGGTGTCTCATAAGGTGGTCGTTGCCTTATGAATCCCATATCTGCTAGTTGTTCGTCACTATGGTGACGAATGAAGAACTCAACTTCAATACTCCTTTGCTATTTTGCGCCAAAAATCCTCATTCGATGTCCGATTGATGTGCCTCTTTATCATGTGATCCTACCACATAAGAGCATATTATTAACTATAACAAGCACTTAAAATAACTCCAAAACAATTAAATAAAATTCTCACAAAAGAGACAAAAAATAAATGATAAACAAAGACGAATGAATACCCAATTCTTAATGGAATTAGGTTAAAGATAAACTAAAAATTGTAAACACAAGAATCTAATAAAATATAATTAACACCTAAATAAGTACTAAAATACTCAATAAACACATACTACCACATTCTAACATATAAAAGTAAAATTATACAAAAATACAGACTAAATTATTAAGAATGTTCAAAACTAGTAACAAAACTGTTAAATTTTGGGTACACATAATTCTAGTTTCCTAGAGTAAGTTATCACACCCATAAAGTTAAGCTTTTACTTGTCCCGAGTAAAATAATGAATAGGAAAAGAACAATAAAAACAACTACACGAAACACATATTACCACCAAGAAAGTTGAAATGTTGAACTCTAGTGTACTAGTCAAAAGTAAAAATGGGATTTTAACTCAACAAATTTAACATTTTTATCTATTCCTCGATTTACAAAAGTGAACAGCAGTTTTGGTTACAAATATTATTTTGACAAATGAAGTGTTCCTGAAATGTTAATTCAAAATTAAGTTGATCTAGAGTGAACAAGTCAAGTCTCCCAAAAATTAACCCAAGTATAGAAAGATCATTAAAACTTGTTTCGAAAAGCACAAATCAATGCCAATGAACATACAAGGATATTTGTTTGTACTGCAAGGTTGAGCAAAGGACATCAACTAATGCACTGCTTCACCACCGACTCTCTAATGCTATCTATTAGCTCAAATTAAGGTGATGATCCACAAACCTTATTTTGATGCTTTAATGACAAATGCTTTTAACCTCTTAATCTAAGTTGGGCAGGTTTGGCTGGAAACAGAGCTTTTGGAAGATGTACACCATCTGAATAGCATTATACATCTCGTACGCACAAGCTCGTTCGAACAAGATTTCCTCGGACGCAATTCACTGTCCGAGCGATTAGACAGAGAGCAAGGTTTTTGGAGTATCCACATCGGAAGCACAAGTGCGTTCGAAAGACTATTTCTCGGATGCATTTATCCATCCGAAAGAGTGAGGCAGAATCAAGAATTTAAAGCACTGCAATGGATGCATCCAACCGTTCGAAAGAAGTTCACATCGGACGAAACTGACTGTTTGAAAGGAAAAATTTCTTGATAAGCACTAAACCTCTCGGACACGATATACCATCCGAAGTGTGAACCTTTCAAATACATCTGGTTCGGACGATGAAAAGGACAAAGCCCGGCCGTTCAAACGGTATCCACTACTCACTTATATTTGAGATCGGACGTTGGGTCAGACGCACAATAAGGAATAACATCAGATGTCCGAAACCTATAACGGCTAGTTTTTGAACATTTATTATTGAGCCGTTGGAAGGTGGTTACAACCCAATTTATTGCACCTATAAATACCAACTCTGATAATAATGAACAATAGATCTTACACATTGAATACAAGCAAGAAAAAAAGCAATTTGAGTGCAAATAGGCTATTGAGCAATATTGTATTAGTGTGTACTTTAGAGTGCTATTCAAAAATATTAAGTGGAGTGATAATCTTGTACAAAAGTGAGGTTGAGAGTAAAATTCTTGGCTCAACTAAAGAGAATTAGAGTAAGCAAGGATTGTCTTACTTTGTGTACATTAGAAGATTATTGGCTCACCAAAGTTATGAAGCATTCTAGTGGATTATACTTCAAACTTGGTAGCTTGGAAGTGTTGCTTGTTTAATCTCTTTCTTTACCTTTTCTATACTCAATACACTTAATTGATTTTATCTTTGTTAAACTAATTGTAAGTACAAAAGGTTTTATGAAGTTCACACTTTGCGAAATAATTTTAAAAAAAAAACCTAATTCACCCCCCTCTTAGGTTGTTTTGGGGCCAACAATTGGTATTAGAGCATTGGTCTCATTCATTTGCTTAAATTGCTTTTGAGTAAAGATCTATTATGGCAACCAATGATGCTTTATTTTTTGAAGGTCAATCTATCACAAGGCCCGCTATGTTTAATGGGGTAAACTTTATTATTTGAAAAGATAGAATGAAAATATTTCTGCAATCCATTGATATTGACTTGTGGTATGTTGTAAATGAAGGCCCTTTTTAAGCACATCACTGACATGATCATACAAATAGAAGGAGAGAAAAGACAAGGGATGACCTCACTCCACAAGACAAGGCGAACTTGACCTTAAATGCGGAAGCTATAAATGTGCTATACAATGCCTTGGATGTTAACGAATCAACTCGTGTCAAAGGATGCATCTTCGCTAAAGAAATTTGGGACAAATTGAAGAAAATTCATGAAGGGAGCGATGAGTGTTTGAGAGCAAAAGAAATCCTTACTTGTTGCCAAGTATGAGTTCTTCAAGATGGAACCACTTGAAAATATTGACAAAATATATTGTAGGTTGAATGAAATCATTAAGGATCTTGAAACCTTGGGTAAGGAGTATTCTTTGGGCGAAAAGAATAGAAAAATCTTAAATGCCCTATTCAAAGAATGGGAGGCCAAAACAATCACTATAGAGTAGGCTAAGAATTTAAATTCCATGCATATTGAATCTCTAATTAACTCTCTTACATCCTATGAATTGAAGCTAAAGGCTAAAGTGGTGGATGATGAAGAAGCAAGACCATGAAGGAACATTGCATTAAAGACTTCTCAAGAAGAAGATGAAAATGGTTCCATCAACCTACAAGATGAAGATCTTGATGAAGGAGATCTTGCACTCATCACCAAAGGATTTCTCAAACACTACATCAATAAAAGGAGAATGAGAAGAGGTGGAGCTATCAACTCAAATAATTTCAAAGCGATAGACCAAACTAGAAATGAAAAGCAAAATGAAAAGTGCTTTGAAAGTGGTCAATCCAGACACTTTGCAGATGAGTGTCCTTCCAAGAAGAAAAAGGAAGGAAGAAAGCCCCGCTTCAACAACCCTAAAGTATGAAAAATGTAGTCTAATAGGCCAAAACTGAAAAAGAAAGTCAAATAACCTTTTCATAAAAAATGTCGTTAAAAAACCTGGTCCATTCGAATCAACCCTAGTCAGCGGTTGATTTACTGCTGTTTATGCATGGTCAGTGCTTTACTCACAAACTACAACTAAAATACTGGAATCAGCCGCAGTCAATGAATATTCAAAACATGACTTTACTCAACATAAACACAACAAATAGAACTAAAAACACTAAAAAACTTGTAACAAAAGACACAAAAATAACTCTAAACTTAGAGTTATTAGAACACTTCACAAATTAGAAAGTTATTAAGGGGCATTTCATTTCTCCTTGACAAATTCCTCACCTATTGGTACTCATTACATAGTGCAACCCAAAATCTCTTGTATCCTTGAAATACCTAGTCCACAAGAATACATATTAGAGGACCTTAGCCATTGTCTTTTCAAAACCATGATTCCTTCCTATTGGTGATGAATGACAATGGTGGATGATGTCCACCATTTCCACTTCTAGTACACATTTTCTAATAATTTGGTCCTTACACCATGCTAAAGGAAAGAATCTCCCCGAAAGAAATTCTAGATCACAGAAAGAAACTTCTTCCTTTGATTTCTATCCATGGTTGATGGAATTATCTTGGCCTCATGATAGTTCACAATATCTACTTACCAAGGTGTAGAATCCTTTACCATCGAAAGTTTTTCTTTCGGAAAGCTTTCTTGTATAGCTAGATCTTCTTGACTTTTTTCCATTGGTCTTTCAATCCTTGAGAAGGGGTTGGCTATGGTATTATCACTACCTTTTTTATTGACCACTTCCAATCAATATCCTGTAAAAGTAGAATGCATTAATGAGTCTTGGTTTAGCATCTTATCATTTTTGCAAATAAATATTTTAAAGATGAGTGATCGGTATGAACGATCACTTTTCACCCAATGAGCTATGATCTAAACTTATCAAATGAAAGCACTATAGCATGAAGCACTTATTCCGTGGTGGGGTAGTTAACTCGTGCTCAATTCAATGTGCGACTAGTATAGTAGAAAACATGCAAAATTTGCAAACGACATAGTCACTTGCATCACACATAAGCTCAAACGACAAGTCCCAATTCGATGCAACTATTACCGGGATAGTAACTACAACATTTTTAAACAAATAGAAAGCATGTAAACACTCATTATAAAAAATAGATGGAGTATCATTTTGCAATAAAGCAAATATAGGTCTAAAAATGTGAGAAAAAAATTTAATGAATCGTCGAAACAAACTGGCATGTCCTAAGAAACACCTAAGTCCCTTTACATTAGATGGAGGGGGTAACTTCTCTATCAATTGTACCTTAGCCTTGTCCACATCTACTCCAATAGAAGAGTCTCAATTTTCTGTTCTAAAACTATTCCTTCATTGACCATAAAGTGACACTTCTCCCAATCTAAAGCAAGATTAGTTTGTTCAAATCTTTCAAGTACAGGGGACAAGTTATGCAAGAAAGTGTCAAAAGAATAAAAAAAGACACTAAAATCATCCATAAATATCTCAATGAATTTTTCAATCATATCAAGAAAGATGGCGAACATACAGCGTTGGCAGGTGCTTGGAGCATTGCATAGACCAATGGGCATACGCCTTTAAGCAAAATTGCAATAGGGACAAGTAAAGTAGTTTTTTGTTGGTTTTCTAAAGGAACCACAATTTGGGAATACCCCAAATAACCATCCAAGAAATAATTGAAAACATGTCTTGAAAATTGCTCCAACATTTTATCAATGAAAGGTGTTGGTCCCAAAGCAACCTAAGAGGGGGGGGATGAATTAGGTTTCTTAAAAATATATACTTTCAGAAATATTGAGATTTTTAAATTAAATGCTGATATAATAAAATTAATTCTATCATAGAACAGTAAGGTAAATAGAAAAATTAAACAACCAATACTTCCATGCTAGCAAGCTTGTATTCTATCACTAGAATGCTTCACACACTTGGTGAGCCAATAATCTTTACAAAGTTGGGAAGTTCTTGCTCACACTAAAAGTCTTTTAGTTGAGCCAAGAATATTACTTACAACCATACTTTCATACAAGATTATCACTCCACTCAAAGTTGAATTGCACTCACAACTGCACACTAATACAACTAAGCACTATAGTCAATTTGCATTCAAATTGCTCTTTTCTAAGGCTTGTATTCAATGTATTAGATCCTGTTTTCTTTTTTTTTAAAGCAGCTATTTATAAGAGCAATAAATAGTGGTTGCAACTACTTCCTAACGGCTAAATAATAAATGCACAAAAAATAGCCGTTGGGGTTTCGGACGTCCGAGATATATTGGATGCTTCCAAAACAGCGTCCGATCTTCTTACAGTTTGTTGAAGAGCTTCGTTCGGACGTCTGTGCCAAAGTTTTCTATTCATTTCATATCTAGAATCATGTCTGATGTTCTTATAGACATCTTCGTCCGAAAGAGAAAGCAGTAGGATCCCATTTCTTTCTGCCAGTTCGTTCGGACGGTGCAATGCGTCCGAGAAGTTTTGACCTAGTTCGGACGGTTCAGTGCGTCCGAAAGCTCTGTTCCTGCAAAAACTTGTTTTACAGAGTTAAGTGTTTATGTCATCATCAAAATAAGGTTTGGAAAACATCAAAAGGAATATGGAAATAGTTTTTCCTAGTGGCATCATTATGTTTTTAAAACTCAATGCAAATCTACCACCCGGTTACAATTCTAGAAGGTATCAATTCATTTTTCTCATTGGATAGCCCATTTTTAAGTAACCCTTTCGTGGGGCTAATCCATTCGCTATCACTAATCGGTATCCCAACATGAAGGAGTTTCACAACTTCTTTCCTTACTACCTCTTTTAAAATTGGATTTAGTGTTCTTTGAGGTTGTTTACAAGGCTTGTAGTATTCATTATAAGAAAATCTTAAGCATGCACAAAGTAGGGCTTATCCATTTTATGTCATCTATGCTCCAAGCAATAGCTCTCCTATGTTTTCTAACACCACAAACAATTTAGACAACTCATCATCTGTAGGAACTGCACTCACAATAATGGGGTATGCTTCATTATCACCTAAGAAAGCATAATGAAGATGTGAGGGAAGAGGTTTCAACTCAACCTTGAGAGTTTCGTTGGTCTGAGACCCTTCTTTACCTTTTTCCTTATTGATGCACCTTTCCTTTTTCGAAGTTTGGCTCTCTTTCTGTATGTCAATGTCACCTTAGATATCCTCTTCATAATCACTTTCTTCATCTCCGTGAACAAGTGCCATTTCAAAGGGAAGCTTCTAAAGATTGTTCCCACAAAAATCATTAACAACCTCATCAATTATATCAATTCTCATCACATCATCACATAAAGAGGGAAAATTTAAAGAAGTTAAAATATAAAGGAAACAATATTATCATTAACTCTTACAAGATATGTCTGTAGTAGTTTACCCTTTTGAACATCAGTAAAACCTCTTTTGGTTCCTAAAAAGGTTTTCCAAGAAAATCAACTTCTCGGTATTTTCATCCATGCCAGGAATAATAAATTTGGCTAATAAGAACACCTTTCCTACTTTTACAATGCCATCATTATATATTCTCACCAATTTCTTAATACTTCGGTCTAGCAGCTGAAGAGTCATATTCGTTGGCTTTAAACCTCTTCCAATTAATTTCTTAAATAGTGAAAGTGGCATTAAATTGATGTATGTTCTAAGATCACACAAAGCCTTTTCCAAGCCAATTCTGGAGTCTTATTCAACATAGGATGATTACTTGAGCAAAATTCACAAATCAATGGCATTTGAGAATTTGTTGAGATGGCATTTACTCTTTCTAAGTTCTCTGATGCCCTTGTAATATTGGCCATCAAATTAGTTTGGGCCATCAAGGCATCCCTATGGTCTAAGTGAACACCCATTTGACATCAAGGTAAATTTTGAGGATTGTTGTTAAACCAAAGGAGGTAGGGCCAGTCCATGTGGTCATAGTTTTATGCCATGGTGTTTAACATTTTTTGAGCTTCCACCGGAATCTTAAATGAAAGAGAGCCACCCCCAAGACGATGTGTCCAGTATAGATTTAATCTCTTGGCAAAGGCCCTTATAGAAATTTGAATTGCAAACCACAATGAGATTTCATGATGTGGACATTTGCAAAAAGGCTCCTTGAGTCTATTCCATGCCTCACTTATGCTTTCACCGGAATTTGCTTGAAAGAAGGAATTTTGTTCCTTAATCTTTCCATTCTTGAAGGTGGAATGTGTTTTGCAAGAAACTCTTGTGCCAATTGATTCTAGGTAGCAAATGTGCATTGGTTATGACTTTGTAGCCGCCACTTCGCTTTATCGCTTGAAGATAGTGGAGACACTCTCATACAATCAGGATGTGCTCCATTAAACTTGAATGTGTCAAGGGATTCTTCAAAATTATTAAAGCTGGTTTAATCTCAAAGTTATTTTCTTCATTTGGGATTCTAGCAATAGTCGAAGTAGTCCCGTCGAAATTAGGCATAACATAATCCCTCAACGGCCTTCCAATTCTATTTAACCCACGACAGCAGTTTGCATTGCCTTCTAGGCCATTGTTCCCATAACCTTATTCATTTCCATATTCCTTTCATTATTGTCATCTACTCTCCAATTAATTGGAGGTTCTGCCATTTCAAAATTCCTCTTACTCTTGTAGTAATCTCTTCTTCTTCCAGATTCTTCTTAAGGTCCTTTCCATTTTCCAATCAAGAGGTAATATTTCCACTTCTTCGAAAACCATAAACTACAAGATCCAACCAATAAGAAGTCAAATCCAAATTACAAAGCAACAATAACAATAATTGAGAATTGATAAGAAACTACTAGTTATTATAAAACAAAAACTAAAGAACTAAACCTCGAAATGACAAAGCTAGTACGACTCCTGAAACACCTAATGTTGCCATTAAACAAGATCATTCCTTGCCAATGGCACCAAAAACTTGATTGTGATTAGGATAAGGTAATTAAAATTCAACAGTACAAGTAATAAAAATTCTTTCAATCACCGAAAAATTATCTCACTTACGCAAAATTATAGGGTAAAAGCTAGTTAGTAGTGAGGAGTATTGTTCTCACAAGAATTGTTGTCGGTATTTCTAGAATTTAAAGTGTATAAGCACTAGTTAGACAAATAATAAAATAATTTTGAAGTTAACCACTAAGAAACTAGACCAAATGAAGTAATTAACCACTACTAGTTACCCAAATACTACTAAAGAAAGCATAAACATGTTTAAACTAATCTACCAAAGCCACTTAACAATTATCATTAATTTACTACTCTAAGAAATCATATTTAAAGCATGGAAGCAATTTATCCTATATTGAATGAAACAAGCAATAATAAAGCACGAAAAGTTGGTAAACACCATTTTCTTACAAGAATTAAGCTTACTTAGAGAAAACAAGAAAAGTTAGAACAAATTTTGAGTTTAATATGAAATTAAAAGAAAGCCCCACTAGATTAAACTAAGATTAAGAATAGGAAAGTAAAGATTAAGCAATGAATATTCAATTTTTCAATAGCATAAAAACTTACTAATTATAATAAGATTTTATCCTTCTAGGAGAAATGGAAATTGAAAACTAGTAACCTTTAGGTCAAATTAAAGCTAACAAAAATCCACTTAATTAAGCTAAAAAACTACAAAACAAAATTTAAACTAAAAAACAAAATGAAAGGAAAATAATAAAATTAAAAACCAATAATTTTTATATCTAGTACAAGTTAAAAGAAAATTCCACTTATTTAAGCTAAGAAAGATGTAAACTTACTAAAAGATTAAACATTAATTAAAGAGTAGATTAAAGAGAAAGTTTACTAATTTAAGGAAATTTGAAGAGAAAGAAAGTTTACTAATCTACTCTACTACTAAAGATACCTCCTACATTGCTACTATGGTCCTTTAATGCATTACAACAGTTGTATTGAAAAACAAGCTACAACCAAAAACCTTTTTAATACAATCAGGAGGTTGCAATCGTGGTTTGGAAAATTGAACTACATTTGAGATAGTGATCTCAACTGATGTTGGAAGCAAAAATTCTCGCGATCTGGACTGTGTTCTTGCAAAAGTCATGAACTTCTTTCTTTGCACTTTGCTCCCTTGACTTCTTCATTCTTTTGACTTTAGTTTTTCTATTCTAAACCAACAAAATATGTATTAAACTTAATAAGTAATGAGGATGTACTAAATATCATAAAACTTATGCTAATATCTTAGTACTTACAAAATGAAAATCTAGACACTAAATGCAAGTAATTAGATAAAATGCATAATTGGACACTAAAATTAGAATAATACTACCAAAATATTATAGTTAAACAAACAATATAGCTCTAGTTTCTTGGAGTTATCACACAGACTTACCCCTATAGTGGATCCCCTCCTGCCTCTAGGTGACTCGAACCCATGATCTATAGGTCAGATCTAAGGAAAGCATCTTACTAACTAAGCTACACTTCGTGTCAAGCCAAATATTGATCTAATTTTCTAATAACAAATATTGATGTTATATAAATCAATCTTGATGCCGGAATGGTAATTTGTTATATTAAAAAGCATACTCAGCTAAATGTTTAGTTAAATAATAGTAGGAAAAGATCTCTTACAAACACTTTCATATTATTCCTTTCTTTGGCAATTATGTATAATCTCTTATCAATTTATATCTTGATCAATAAGGGGCATTTTCTTGTTAGAATATAGATGTATTAATAGAAATTTTCTAAAGAAATATAAGTTTTCATATTTCGGTGGATCTTTTGCATAGTTGACAGAGTGGTACTATCTTTACTTCATTTTCGTTTCAATTAAAAGAAAACTCCCATTTACTTACATGCACTCTTTTTTCTACCACTTTCTACTAACAATTTTTCGCCATGTAATTTTTTAGTTTTGTAAAGATGAATTATCTACTTTATTTCCTGAGTTGACATGTGCTACTCATTTTATCATTTCTCTTAATTTCCTCAATCTCCCCCTATTCATTTTTGCCTACTTACACTCTTTCTTTATCTCTCTTTCTAATTATCAAAATGATATGCTTTCTTAAATCATCATCCAACATACTGAGTCTCTTTCTCTCAGACTCTCTCTATCTATCTTGATCTCTTTCTCTCTTTTGTGATGTAGAAGTACTCGCTCAATATGTCTAGTACAATTTAAATTCAATCTCTACGTAATTCTATAATAGTTTTAAGTGAATTTACATTATCTTGTTTAAATATCATTTATTAAGATTCATAGACCAGTACATTTTTCCTTCTTTTACATTTTTTTTTTGGGAATGGTAAATGGAAAACAGTCAAACCAAATAAGAAAGTAAATATAATCAACACTGAATGAATTATTGATTTTCTGTGACTATATCACAAATTTTAAAAACAAATTTTAGAAATCAATTCAAACTAATAAAAATTACTTATGAGTTTATCTTTGACTCATAACCACATATTACTTTACTCAAATGTAGACTTTATTATTGATTTAACATTTTTCTTGGCATTTAGAACTTACAAATTTATCAATTATTAACATTACTAAGTCAATCAGTTTTTGTTTGATATCTTTTTGTTTCAATTGATGCTTATGCCTGAATTAAATGTCAAATTCTAGATTCATTGTAATGCAAAGGTTTAATTAGGAGTTATTTTAGTTGGCCAGATCCATTGATACTTATATTTGGTGCATTTTTTTGTAGTTATATCATATTCTTTTATGAATTAATAATATTTATAGAAATTTTACAAACCATTTAGAAGTTAACTAGCATACTCGACTAGCCCAAATTAGTATTCATAATTGTTGTGTAATTGATATCTCAAATTATTTTTCCCTTAATGAATCATGTTAGAATTTTGATTCTATATATGTCAATTAAATACGTGACCAAATTACCTAAATAAATAAAAAATGGTGCAAAGAACAAATTATTGCGTTAATATACCTTTGTTGTGCATTTAAAATAATGTTGAATTTGATTCCTAATTTGTTAAGCACACAATTGTCATGTTAATTGTTTTTGCTTGACTCTACAGTTTAAAATTTTTTTTGCCCTCTTTTTATAAGCTTCTCTTTATATTGTCGAAAATAATGAATGTTCTTGCCATATTCTTTTTTTTTTTCCTGTAGTTTAATCTCTATTGATGGCTGGTTCTAGGAAAGATAGAACAAGAAGAAAAAGAAAAAAGATTAATCCTTGCAAATCTAATGCAAACTATAAGCAAATAGAATTTTTAAACTTTCAAATTTGATTTGGGACATGAGAAAGAAGGCGATAAATGTGATAAAAGTCTGTTGAAAACAATGCGGTAGAAAGACTACAATACTTGAAAATTCAATCAGTATATAAAGAAGTCTGCTATATTATAATGGGTTGGATACAATACTGAAACAACTAAAATACTCTTTTGAATGTTGGGATTATAGTTTGTAAGAGGGATATACTGAGCAGTATTATGAAAAACTCATTAATTATGCTTCATAATTATCTTCAAATTGATGGTGAAGTTATATTTGATATGTAACCTATTTTATATCATATGCATGAATTGATTAGGTTTTGGGTAGGATTGTTGGTTAATTTAGTTAAAATAGAGTGGTATGAATTTCCCAAGTCTTTTGCTATGCAACATTTTGTAAAGCAAGTCACATATTATTGATAGAAGTCACCAAGCTTATTCTCACCATAAAGCCAAAGGTTCTTCTTCTAATAAACTTTGAGGAGAAAATTTGGATTTTGATGCATTATTGAGTGAAAATGCTATTGCATTCAAAAGATTGGATCTTACTTATCCCTAAAAGATGGCAAGTAGATTAGAAATGAACGATACTTTTTTTGTGAACCCAAAGAAAATTATCAAAGTTATATTAAAAGAAATTAGCATTCTTGAAACCTTTTGAGTTTCATTAGCATCTTAATCCTCTTGAATGTTTCTGTATGTTTTGATGAAAGAATCCTTAAGCAAATCTCAAGTGGCTAAGGAATGGTTTAGGAGACCAAAAAGATGAAACGATTTTGAATTTGTAAGATCTAATAGGAAGCCCTTGAGTAACAAGTGGATGATAGAAAAGAATTATAGAGAAGAAAGTTTGAGAAGCGACTGGAAGATTGTGTGTGGATACTCTTGAGTTAAACATGTTGCGGTTGGAGAAAGAAGAAAAATAAGAAGAAAATAAGGAAAAATAGGAATTTGCAACTTCATGGAGTACAAAGATTTGAAATATTTAAAAAATTATTGAAGGAAATAAATCCATCAACTTGACCGTAAAGTGAAAAAACATGAGGAAAATATAGAGACTTGTCTGACCTGACTGCAATTGAATTTAATGTATCAGAATTAAAGAGAAATTTGTAATTGAGGTAATGTAGAAAGATAAGAAAGTAGAGAGAATTATGTATCACTTGTAACGAAATTTGATGGGATGCATTTTGTTCCCAAATTACCCACAAAAACAAGCCATTAAATTTCTGTTGTGTAGCATAGTAGGGGATCAAATTATAAAATTAAGAGTATAAGAAATAAGATATGAGATCCCAACAGTCACCTTGCGTGTCAAGTACACAAGCAGACCGTTTGGGAGCCCTTGTGGTTTGGTAACAAGTTATCTGTTGAGTGGCCTAGGATTGAGTATGGGTGGGCAAATCATGAGCTTTATGCTAGGTTGGGCCAGTCCACTGGCATGAAAAATCTATCTCAACTAGTTTCGTAGGTACTGTTGAGGCCTAACCCAACTTGATACAATATCACCATGGCCAAGTTAGACTGGTAAAAAAGAAGCTGGTTTGTGCTGAATCCTGGCCTTCCTCGCCCATTTTTGATTATCTAATCAAGATAGCTTCACATTTGGTAGAATAATATAGAAAGCAAAGAAAAAGAGAAAACTTCAAAAATAGTCATTGAACTATTATGTAGTTTGATTTTGATCTCTCAACTGTTTAATTTGTAAATTAGTCATTCACACTAATTTAAACAATGATTCCAATTGATGACACCCCGTTTATTTTGCTTGTTAAGGAAGACGAAAAATTGATGTTCCAAAGGTAACATCATAAAAACGTCTAGGTGCTATATATGTGTGTGTATATGGGTGTATATACACACATATGCATATATATATATATATATATACACACACACACATACATATACATATATATACATGTACATATATATATATACACACACATACATATACATATATATACATGTACATATACACATACATATATATATATATGTATATGTGTGTAATTATATATATTTCTTTTCTCAAAATATGTTTAAATTATTTGAAATATATACCACAAGCTCAATTTCTTTATTTTTTATATTTTACATAAAACATGATTTTGGGCTAGAATTTGGTCAAAAATGTTTGGAATGTGGCCATTTTGAACAATCATGAGTTTAACACTTGAATTTGTTTACATCTAGTATTTTGCTCCATGGATTATTGGTGTTCTAATGACTTAAGTATATTTTAATAAATTACTCATATACATGAGGTTTAGTTTAGCATGTTTTAATAAATTAATAAGAGTTCTTAAATCTCTCGACCAGTGGTAAGTTCAGGTGAGAGGTCATTGAAGATTAGTTGCTCATACATCCTTCAACTGTATTTTCGTTTTTCTTTGTGTATCATGTTGTAAACACAAGATTGAAAAGAATGTGTATAATGTTGTAAACATAAGATATTTAGTAGGTAAAGAAATCAAGACAGAGTTAATTAGGTTGGAAAATTTTAACGTCACCTATAACCATTTTGATAGAATAAGTAAATTGCATGAATATATTTGCTTTATTTGGTATAATTACTTGAGTATATGAATTAATTCAGTCTCTATATGATCCTCTTGAAATGATTTTTATAAAAATACTTTTCTTTATAATTTCATAGGTAATAAATATTTTATGAAACGGGATACCAATGCCTACTCATTAACCATATTAAGTAAAATGGACTTCTGTAATGGGTATTGCTCCTAGAATTGAATTGAAAACTCAATGATAAGTAAAGAATAAAAAAGTAGAATTGAAAACTCATATAAGCAAATTGAAGGGTAGACTGAGCCAAATTATGATCTAAATGTCTGAGAAGGAAGGTTAATCTTGTATGAATAGCTCGTGATTCTAAAATGGTAATTCAGAATATTGCATGTAATGCATAGTTGAAGTTATAGGTTAACAATGGTAGAAAACTGACTATGAGATATCTTCATTTTAGTCATTTCTTTTATAATTTTTGTTTTACATGTTTTAAATCTATACCTCTAAAAAGAGATATTTTCTTGTGAAAATATCTGTCAAATTTATTAACACTGTAGGACATGCCTTGTAGGATTTTCTCCGTAGTTGAGAAGCGGTTTTTGTGGAGTACAGATTTAGACCACAGTATCTTTACTTCATTTCCTCTTCAATAAAAGACAAGTTATTTGCTTGGATTTTTATGCTCATGCTGGCAGCACTTTTTTTTTTCTGCTAACAATTACTCAATCTCTCTCTCCATCAATTTTTTTCTTTTTTATAATTTCTAAAAAGACAAATCATCTACTTAATTTTAATTTCTTAACTCGTACTTATTTTCTCACTCCTCTCTTAATCCCTTTTCTCTACCGTATTCATTCCTGTCTACTCAACATTCTTTCTCTCTCTCTCACTCTCCCTTTCTCTCTCTCCCCATATATATATATATAAAGAAATCTCTCTATCTTTTCTATGAATGCAAACATTACTCAATCCTTGTAGCGTTATAGAAGTTCAATCCCTGGGTACATTATCTAATTTTACATGAAATTACATTACCTTGTTTGTATATTTTATTAAGATTTATAGATCATTGCATATTTCTTCTTTTACATATTTTTTTGGGTACAAGGAATGTAAATAATCAAACCAAAGTAGAAATCAAATACAATCAAATCAAATTTTTTTCTTCTATCTCCACATTAGTGATTTTAAAGACGAATTTTAAAAATAAAAAAACTATATATGAGTTTATCTTTAAAAATACATGTTACTTGATATATTCAAATGCATAATCAATTATTATATTTTTATTTCCTTTGCTTATTAGTTTATCAATGTTATTGGCTTCAATTACAGTTCATTTCATTTTCTAGATTTTGAATAGATACTTATGCTTAAAGTGAATATCAATTTTTGGATTAATTTTGTTGCAACAGAGGTTAATTATGAGTTGGGTGCCCAGATCTATGAAACGTATATTTGGGAACATTTTGTATTTTTATCATATAATTTTTTTGAATTAAAGATTAAGTACAAAAAAAATAAAATAAAAATTAAGCAATTGAAAATTAATTGCACCAATTGGCTAGCCCTAAGTTAGCATTCATTGTTGTTGCATTATTATTATATTTTATTTATTTTTTACTTAAATAAATTAAATCAGTATTCGTGCCCTATATTTTAAATAACTATGTGAATCAATAACTAAAAAAACAGAGATGGTGAATAAGAAAAGATGAAAATTTTTCTTCAATGTGTTTTGTGCATTTAAGACTAACTTTGCTTAAATTTGATATGTAATTTGTTGTCCACTGTTATCATGTTAATTGTCTTCACATAATTCTATTTTTTTTTCAATTTTCTGTTTTTCCATAATCATCTCCATTATATTGTTGGGACTAATGAAAGTTTTTATCTTTGTTTTATTTTTATTTTTTATTTTTTATTTTTTTGTAGTTTAGCCCCGGTAAATGGCTAGTTCTTAGAAAGGAAAGAACAAGAAGAAAAAGGAAAAATCTAAATCTGACAACTCTAATGCCAACAACAAGCAAATTGAAATTTCAAATTTCAATCCTGGTTTGGTACATGAGAAAGAAGGTCACAGATGTGATGCAAAGTGCATTAAAGACAATGAGGTAGAAAGACAACTATACTTTAAAATTGAAGTAGCATTTAAAGAAACCTGTGATACTATATTAGGTTTGTGATACAATAGTGAAACAACTTAGATGTCTCTTTCGAGTGCTAGATTTATTGTTGGTGAATCGATAAATCTGAGCAATATTATTAAAATATGTGATAAAATTCACTTAATCTAATTAATGGTTCATGTTAAATTGATGGGAAAGTTAAGTTTGATAAGGAGCCTATTTTTGAGACTACGCCAGAATTTATTAGAATTTGGGTGCAAACCTTGGTTAATTTAGGCGGAGCAAAGTGGTTTGGTTTGCCAAAGTCTAATGATTTGTTGCATATTTTATCAAGCAAGTAACTTTCTATTGAGAGAAGTGATCAAGATTATGCACATAATAAATTTGAGACTTCCTCTTCTACTGAATCTTTAGGTGATGAAACCAATTTCCATACTTTATTGTACGAAAGTATTGATTCACTGAAAACACTTAATCTCAACTATACCACAAAGTTGGCAAGTCAACTAGAAATGAATGATACTTCTTTTGTCAGCTCATAAGAATATCATCTGAGCTATATGCAAAGCTCTCAACATTCTTGAAATGGTTTTGAGTTTAATAAGAGTTTTTCTTCTATAAAATGTTTTGTTGAATTCATTGATGAAGCAATAGAGCCTTTAGGAGTGGCTAAGGAATTGTTCTATTGACTGTAAATGATGATCAAATAGGAACCTTTGAGGCAAAAAAGTTGCATACTAATACCCGTGAGTTAAACATATTATGATTGGAGAAAGAAGAGAAAGAACAAACTACCAAGGAAAAAGAGGAAAACTTGCACCTTCTTTGACAACAAAGATTTCAGGGAAAGAAATAGATATAAGAAAACAAAATTTTCAGCTTGCATATATAAATTAACAAGTGAAAAAAAAATTGAGTGTTAAAATGTAGAGATTCAAGCAGCCTGATTGTAGTTGAATTGAATGAATTAGAATCAAGGAGGCATTTGAAAAAGCCTCGTGAAAAAAAATGGAAGACCTTAAAAAGATGTATAATTAAGAAAAGCACATTTTCAAGACCAAAGGTTAGATTAATGAAGAAAAGGAATAAGTCTTCAGGTACAACAGGAGCTCAAAAATATTTAAGAATTCCAGAAACAAGCTAAGGTATGGTTCATCACTAATTAGATTATTTATAAATTATATTGAGATTTTTGTTGCACAATAATAATATTTCAATACCTCTTTAGTTCAAATGTTCTTTAGGAGTATTTTCCGCGTATCCATGTATTAGTGTAGCTAATGATAAGACGCACTTTTCCTTCAAGACCTTATAAAATATGACATAGGAAAAATGCATTATCTCTTGACTAAGTGATTTCCATAAATGAATTTTATTAAAAACTGTGTTAATATAAAATATGCTAATGATTTTCACTCAAATAAGGTTTACATGGACATATTGACTGTTTAAAATACAAAAACATATACTGTTTCCTTTCATGTCAATTACCTCCAAATTTTTATATAATTTTATTATATAATTTTTTGTCTCTAATTTGTTTGAGGATAATATATAAAGTTACGAAATGTAAAAGACTTATGAGCTGTTGCTTTCTTAAGTATGCATTTCATGGAAAAAGTTAAATATATAACTCACTCAATAGAATCTGATACTACATTTTATAGATAGAATCTATTGGTAATAAAATCTTTTTGCTTTCAATACTATTTTAATTATTTGCCAATTTGGCTAAAAGTTGCATATATCTATTTCTCATCAATTAAGTATGGATTATTCAATAGTTCTATAAACTAGAATAATGACCACATTCTTAAAATAGTGTTGGCAACATCTATCTTTTACTGCTTGGATGAATGCTACCTTAGCTACTATATAGAAAAAAGAGTAGTACTTGTACCTCTAAAATATCCAAGAGTTAATAAAAATTTGTTAAGTACTTGTATTCTTTTATTTTTTTAACAAACAGCCAACAAGGTGATTAATTTTATTGATCAAACATCAAGAATTACAATGCCAGATATGAGGGAAACCCCTAGTATCCAAGAACAATAGTGCTTTCATAGAAGAAGGAATTTTGTCTTGGTTATACTCTACATAGGGAAAATTACTAATGCCCTCATTTGCTGAATATTAGCTATTTGATTTGCCTCTCTAAATATATGGGTAAAGGAGTAATTAGTTCTTCCAACTAAGAACTTAATGAACTGCAATTGGGGATCAATACTCCATGGTGGCACAACTTTACCATTTAAAATGTTAACCAAAATTAATGAATCAATCTCTACCTCCACTGATTGTAGCTGCAATTTTCCACATATCTTAAGTCCGTCCACAAGTGCCATGGCCTCAGCTTGTAGGTTGGATTGCTAGTTATAGAAGTTGTGAAAAGCTTTGATGAATAGCCCATTGTGGTCTCTAAGGACTCCAACTCCAGCTACCATGCTTGGGTTTCCTTTGGAAGCCCCATCTATGTTCAACTTGACTAAGCCGAAGGAAGAGGGTGCCCATTTTATAGCCATTACATGCCTCAGTTTGGTTTGAATCAATTAATGACAAATGCCTCTCGAGAGAAGAAGATCATCAACAACTACAACACTTGTAAAAGGATGAATAGGGCAAATGTCCTTCAAATAAGAACAAGCCTCTATTATGATTCGTTGTGCGTTGATTGTTTCTCCTTCAAAGACCACCTTATTTTTTCCTTTCCACACAAACCAACAAATTTTGCATAGGAGAATTTTGTGAATAGCTCCTATTGTGGCCGATGGAGGGTCATTCCACCACCAAGAATTTATTTCATCCTGTGTGCATGTTGATGGAGCAAACACCAGCTCAAGTAAAGATTCAAAGAATAGCTAAACTTGTTTGTTAATTTTGCATTCCACGAACAAATGGTCACGTGGTTATTGATTTTCGCAAAAACAGCATATGAAAGCCAATGAAAAACCAATCTTGGAGAGGATGTCATCAAGTGAAAGATGCTTATTCAACATTCTTCACATGAAAATTGAAAATTGAAAATTTTCAGCTGAAGCCTCTTTTCCCATATCATTTTCCTTGAAAAAGAAGTTGATCTTAAAGAAAAAGTGGAAGAAACTGAAAATGTACTCTTAGCTATTAAGGTCCATATGAGTTTATCAAATTCATCTGTCAAGTAAATTACTCTCTCTTCATGAATTTTCCTTATACACATGTGACAATTTTCACCAACTCTTCATTGGAACATCTTCCATCAAGGGATGAGAGATCCTAACTAGTAGAACTCCAAACTTGTGCCACTATGAGATCTTTATCAAAAACTTGCTTTACTTAATGAATAAAGGCCTTTGTTCCATCCAATGATCAAATCAGATGGAACAATGTGCATCTCTAATCTAGAATACGAGGTGCTTTTGAGCTTCATTGCAAGCTCTTAACATCCTTTTCCATGTAAGAGAATCTTTCGATGATTCAATCACCTAACAAGGATGGGTATGACCTCTTAGGTATATGCCTTAAAGGAATTTGCCCCAAACCATCACTTTATCGAAATTTCCACTCTAATTTTATACTATAACCTTTCAGTACTTCTGAAAGAGAAGAGATACCTAGTGTTCGGGTAAATAAATGATTAGATGTTTTAGTTCACAAACAATGAATAAATAAAGCCTTAATAGCCTAATCATTACTTACACACACTTGCAAGGATACGAGGTAAGTTTTAATGTAGATTGGGTATGTAAGGATCGTTCCCACGGGAATTTCTGAGCAATTACTAGGGTTCACAAACCTTTATACTAGGTAGACAAAGTAATTAAGAAGGGGTTTTCTACTAACTAAGTCTATTGAATTAAAATTAACCTAATTTGTGCAAAGATTGAAATCTAAGAAAGTGATTAGTTCAATCTATGATTGAATAAAATGAATAAGACAATAATTAATTGCCTAAGAATTGCAACTCTGAAACTCTATTTCAACGGAATTAAATTAAAACTATGCATTGCAAATAAGAATGAAAGTAAATTACGAATGGCAATAATTAAAAGGAGAAAACCAAAACCAACAGAATTAAATGGAATTAAATTGAATATGATATAAGCAGACTCAGCAATGTAATAATAATTAATGTTGATGAAGCACAAAATCTTGACAAAGAATGGAAAATGAAAAAGATTCTTGAGTCTTGAATGAAAACCCTAACTACACTGGAGAGCTAACCCTAACTATGTAATGCTAACTATCTAATGTTGATGATGTCCCTCAACTCCTCTCTACAAAGGGGTATTTATAGGGGATATTAGGGTTAAATTTTCTCTCTAATGATAAAACGTGAAAACCCATGTAAGAGAGTCAACTAGATGAAAAGGAATGCCAAAAATAGAAATTTTTGTAAATCCTCGCTGCGTCATGCGCACAATCACATGGAAACTCGTGCATGTGCACACTGAACCAATAGCTACTTTATTTTGTGCACATGTGTGCGTGCCTCTGCAATTTGTTTCAACTTTAATCTCAATTTAGACTTGGATGCTGATGGAATTTGGAAAAATGCAAAACATGAAAATTGTAGCTCTTTCTCTTTTCTTTCTAGCCCATGTTTAATCAATTTAATCAACGCTTGGACATGAATGTATGCTCAAAATACCAAAAGTGTCCAAATTCACTCCTTGCCGGTGTACATTGTTCATCCTTGAGATTTTCCTCCAACTTTTTAATCCTTTTTGACACATTCACAAATTTTTCATTCAAAACCTACACAAACTAGAAATAAACCAACTAATCTCATTATTAACTCAAATATTGTTTGCATTACATAAAATTGCAGTAAATGATACATAAAATGTAAGACATTTATGAGCTTATCACCTAGACCATTAGAAGTTGTTGGCTGACAAATTGTATCCCAAGAAATCTAGTGATGCTTTTGACCAGCTTCTAAGGCACCCCAAAAGAAATTGGCAAATTGCCTCTCCAAATTTGAGAGCACCGATTTTGGAAGAAAAAGAATTACCAAGAGAAACATATGAATGCTACAAAGGACCTGTTTAATAAGTATAAGTCTACCTCCCAAGGAGAGAAACTTTGTTTGCCATCCATGAATCCATGAATCAACCTTCTCTATCAATGGTTGAAAGAGAGATTTTCTCTTCTTGGCTTTCTAAATTGGGCATCCCAAATAGAGCAATGGTAGAACTTTCTTAACAAAACCTGTCTTATTTTGGATCATCTGAATCTGGGATAATGTGCCGCCTTTTTAGACAAGTAAAAAGTGCTTTTAGACTTGTTAACCAGCTATCCCGATGAGGCATCAAATTTAGAGAGGATGATCATAAGATTTTTGATAGAGTTGACTTCACTTTTTCTAAAAATAACAATATCATCAACCAAAGTGAGGTAGGTAATGGGTGAACAATATCTTAGTAGGGAAAATCTAAAATTCTCCTCAAATGAAATTGATTTTTCAACCCTCGAGAAAATGTTTCCAGCATGATGATAAGAAAAAGAGGTGACAATGGATTGCCTTGTCAAATCCCTCTGGAAGATTTGAAGAATCCCTTTGGTGCTCCATTGATATGAATAGAAAACCAGCAATCTTCCATAACATTCCTCATTAAAGAAATCCATTCTTCAGTAAACCTAAATTTCCTTATAATTTCATAGAGAAAGGGCTAAGAAAACCTGTCAAACGCCTTTGTTGGGTCTAGTTTGATGAAGACATTTCCTCCTATTGTTTTCCTATCAATAAGCTATAATCTATTTTTTCTTGAACAAGCAAAATGTTGATTGTCGTTTCTCTCCCATGCACATAAGGTACCTATTCAGGAGAAATTATTCTTGGCAAAACAGAAGAGAGTCTATTAGCCAATATTTTTCTATAGACTTTATTGAAAAAGGTACAAAGACTAATGGGTCTAATGTCATTAAAAGAGGTAGGATTAACCAATTTTGGGATCAAAGAAATAAGGGTATTCATTAATATTCTAGGCAATTTCACTCCCTTGAAGAAGTCCCTTTCTACATTAAAAAGGTCCTATTGGACGATATCCCAACAAGTGGAGAAAAACACACTACTACAACAATCAATTCCAGCAGCTCTATCCGAAGTTAGAGAAAAAATTTCAACTTTCAATTTCTTTGTGGATGGTATAGCTAGTAAAAACTGGTTGTCCTCTGCAGTAATGACTTCTATGAGATTATCAAGCAGTGTCTAATCAATTATTGGGGAATTGTTTCCAACCAAAAGCCCTTCGAAGAAGTGAAATAACTCCTTCGGCCTCAATTAGTTGCATGTCATCCATCCAGGACCCGTTCACCTTGATCCTCGAAATGCTCATTCTTCGCCTCTTGGCCATGAGTGAAGAATGAAAGAATTTAGAATTTTGGTCTACTTCTTTCAGCCAATTAATCCCAATTTTTTGCCTCCAAAAGGTTTCTTCCTCCGCAAAACAACTGGTGTGGAATGCTTGTGCCTAAACCAAACCTATTTTATTAGTCTGATTTGGTTGATGTATGAAAGCTTCCTCTTTGTGCTTGACTTCTAATTCACCTTCCTTTAGTTTATTGATAACATTCCTAAATATCATTTGGATCCATATTCTTAGCTCTGCCTTCAATCTTTTAAGTTTGCATGCTAAAATAGAGAAGGAAGATCCAGAGCAATGTAAATTCCATTTGTTTTCTACAACCTGCAAAAAATTTGGGTGTTTAATCCATATGTTCACAAATTTAAACTGCTTTGCCCCTAAATTAATCATATTGGACATTTTGGAAAGGAGTGGAGAGTGATAGAGCATTTTCTTAAAGATATCGACACTGATATGCTTGAAGGCCGACAGGACTAATTTGTTACAAACTAATCTATCCAATCATTTCCACACTGCATTACCGAACCTATTGCCCAACCAAGTGTATTTACAGCCACTGAAGGCCAAATCCAACAAGCCGCAATCATACAGACATTTATTGATGCCCCTCATAGCATCCAACTCCAATGTGGAGGAAACCTTTGTATTTATTTAAGCTAGAAATTATCAAAATCCCCACCAACGAACCACAGGGATTAAGGTATGTTTGCTCTTTGAAGATCTTCCCATAAATCCTTCTTATCCATATTGGTACATTTGGCATACATAAAAGAAGGCAAACATCTTCATCTGCAGAAGATTAAAGGAAATTAAGACACAAAAAGCTTGTCAGAAACAAAAATTTCTATTACCACCAAATCTTTATTCCAAAATAACCAAATTTTACCATTAGCATTTGATTTGAGCAACTATCAAAACCCCATCTTAGACCATAAGAATAAATTCTTTCTTTGTCCACCATTGGCTCCATTAAAGCAAGGATTTTTATTTTGTGTTTTTTCATACGCAATTTTATTCTATGAAGAGAGGGTTTATTTCTCATCCCCCCTTATGTTCCATACTAGAACTCAATGCATTTAACAGTTAGGGTTAGGACACGGTTCGGATGGTTGTGAGGAAAGCTTTGTTTTCATTGATCATGGTGTAGTGTAAATTTTCCTATACCTTCTTTTTTTCCTAAGAGTTGACTTACTTCCTGATTGAATTATGAAATTGACCAGCACTCTTTATGTTGGAATAACATCTGAAACTTGAGGAGTATTATTGTCTTGAAAGTAGCAAGAAAGTTCTTCTAATATTCTGTCATATGAAAGGAAAGTGTCATCCTTCGCATCTTTGTTTGAATTTTGAATTTGATGAGAAGTAGGATGCTCCATGTAAGTTGCAGCTTCCTTTGAATTGGTCGACAGACAATAATAGCTTGGTCTAATTGATGCAAATCTTCATCAATGGAGGTTATTACCTCGATCTCAACTTCCAAGGGATTCGAAATTAGAATTTCTAGAATTGTGGGAGAGGTTGTAACCGTTTCATTCGGCCTTCGAGATGGTGGCTCTTCTACTCAATTTTCCACTACCACCATGTCTGGGAGGACATTAGAGCATGTGGAGGTCTGTTTGGGTGCTCCTGTGCATCATTTTCAAGTGATTTTGTTCATGAAGAGCTTGTTTCTTGATTGGAGATTGGTAGCCATTATTTTTATCCTTTTCTTCTACTGCAGTTTTGGGGCACTTTTTGGTATGGCCTGAGTTGTATCCTCTGCTGGTTGATTAGGAACATGTGGATTCTTTTTCCCAACCATGCAATAAACTAGATTGTGACCACTTTTATGGCATTTTGTGCAATAACTCAACAAATCTTCATAACAGATTTTCTATTTTGTGCAATAACTCAAAAAATCTTCATAACAAATTTATCTATTTTGTGCAATAACTCAAAAAATCTTCAAACAAAAAATAAATATAAAAAGAATATCTCATACACAATAATATTAATTTTATGAGCTCCAAAGAGTTGATAAAGTAACCCGTCGGAGAATATATATTTTCTTATTCGTATCTTTCTTTATCTTCTTTCTTGTTTCCTTTTTTTTCCTATTACCCCTATTATTTCAACTAAGATATCTTACTTACCTAGTTAAAATAAACCACTTTACTATTGTTGTGTGTAGGGTTGTCAATTCAAGCCACGATAATACAATATCAACATGACACGAAATTAGCAGATTAGGGTTGGGGTTTCATCACATGAACACGATTGTGACACGATATGTTTATGATACAAAGATAATTGAATCCATAAAAGAATAAGCGGGTTAACACATTTTCCCACAAACTATATTATATGTGATAAAATATGAAAATATGTTTAAGATGATTCTACTGTTACACTGAATCTTCTGTTAACTTTCGTATGTACTCTTGTTTTCAATTAGTTGTTGCATTAGAAGTAAGACTTTTAACATTAAGTACAGGTCACAAATGTAGATTATAAACATAAAATATTCTTATATGAAACTATATCATAATTCTAGATAATTAAGTTCTCTACGACTTTGAAGATAGAAGAAGAAAATTTTTTGCACTCATGTAAAACCTTAAGAGGACCAATGTTATGTATCTAAATTGTCTTTTGTTGGGGTAATTTAGTGATGTTCACACTAAACAGGTTAAACAAGTCAAACACAACATGACACTATAATAAATTTGTCATTCAAAATACGAAAAAACAATTAATTAGGAAGGTTTGGGTTTGGAATTTTATGATTGGAATATGATTATGAAACAACATGGTTGACATTCATTGTTGTGTTTAACTCCCTTTTTACCCACTTCGCTGAAGTAGTAAAATTTTTGTTTGGGTTGATTATTGTATTTGTCTTAAAATTCTTAAATTGGTCTTGATTTTTTATCAAATGATATTCAAAATCTGTTAGTCAAATCTATGAGATATTACCTATCTTTTGGTCCACAAATGTCCAACATTAACATTCACCTAGAATTCAGTTCAATATTTTTTTATTCAAGAATTGTATTCTCTTAAATACCTCAGTCCTGTTCTTTATCATTGAAGGGCAACAATCATATGTAATCTTTAAGATTCAATAGCTTGTTATTGAAAAATTCAAAGCATAAAGTTTCTAGTACCCTAAATTCCATTTTTAAGAGCTTAAAACTAGTAGGATATCTTAGATTCTCTTTCTCTTGACACATAATAATAATTCTTTGAATTAATGAGAGGACGTAATAAACACATGATACATTGAAACTTCAATTATAACTTGTACTTCATATAAGTTCAGAGTATAAGGCACTTTTGTGGCAACAAAGCTGTTTTTATTATATTATTCTAAAGTACAATAACAAATGACTATAATCTTTTATTACCATATTATGACTCTTTTATTATTAGATTGGTATGGACAAGTTTTCTGCTTCTCAATATTAATGGAGAGATGTAAGGGAAGTGAGCTATGGGATGTTCAAAAAAATTCTAAGAGTTTGCTTGATTTGATCTAAGTGTCTTGGAAAACTTAGTTTTTATTGAATTGCTATATTCACACACACCTCCCGGATTTCATGTATAGGATTTTTTTGGCATTTGAGCTCTTGAGTTCTTAGATTACTTCTGATGGTAGAATGGTTCTTAATTATTTATGTGGACAATTGTTGAGATGTATTGCGTGCATTTGTGATGAGCTTATCCATTTTAATTTTATTTTTGCTGGAGAACGATCAAAAGATAAGTGTGGGGTATTTGACAAGCTCGTAAAGGTCTTATATTTAATGTATTGTTTGCTTCAGTTTTATGTAATGCAAGCAATAATTGAGTCAATTATGAGATTAATTATTTTATTTCTAGTTTGTGTAGGTTTTGAATGAAAAAGGAGTGAAAAAGAGTAAAAAAGTTGGTGGAAAATCACAAGGATGAAAACTGTCCATCTGCGGCAATGAGACAATTTAGACAGTATTCGATATTTTGAGCATAAATTTCTTTTCTGAGCTTTGATCGAGTTGATTTAAGATGCATTCGAAAGCTAGAAGAGAGAGCTACAACTTTCATATTCGAGTTTTTCAAATTCCTTGAGAATCAAGGTCAAAATCGAGATAGAAGTTGAAGTAGGTGTTTTGGAAGTCGCGCACATGCGTGACCCAAAACCTGCACATATGCACAAACTCCAGAGGAAAACCTTTAGCTTTTGTAAAATGCACACATGGATGAGGCATCTATGTCCATGTGTGCACGATGCAGCATACTCTAGCAGAATTTGTTATTTTGGTAGCCTTTTTCGTTCAACTGGACTCCTTTTTGTGGGCTTTCACATTTCTATCATTGCAGAGGGGATTTAACCTTAATATCTCCTATAAATACCCCATTGTAGAGAGGAGTTGTGAAATCAAGCAATAATTAGTTAAAATAGACGTTAGATCATTAGAGTAGATATATCCATTAGATTAGGGTTTTATTTTTCTTGTCAAGATCACAAGCTTCATCAACATTTGTTTCGGCTACAATTACTGAGTTAGCTTTCTTTATTTATATTCAATTCAATTCTAGTATTTTTGTTGCAATTTGTAGTTTTAGTTAATCCTTGCTTTTATTTTTCTAGTTTATTAATTGAAATTTGATTTCGGTAAAGTTAATTGCTTTCTTTTGATTTAATTAGTTTAGTAATTGTTCTTATTTTCTTAGTGGTTAGAATTAATTTAGTTAGTTAGAAAATAAAATCTTTCAATTAATTTGTCTAGCTAGTAATTAGGTTCGTGAACCCTAGTAATTCTTCCATAGTCCTCGTGCAAACAATCCACACTCACCAAGTCTACAATCTTACCTCGTATCCTTGCAAGCGTATAAGTGTTGATTAAGATTATTAAGGTATTTATTAATTGTTTGTGAATGAAACGACCTGATCCAATATTTACCCGAACAGTTCACTTAGACAAACGGTCCATCTTCACTATCCCATCTCATTTTCTTGGACAAGATTTCGTTCATGAATTTTGCATAGTTCGGCATCTTGGTAAGTGCATCAACCAAAGGAATGTTGACTTAAAACTTTTGAAGCATTTAAATAAATTTGGCAAATTGGACTTTCTTCTCATTCTTATGATCAATCAACCTTTTCTAGGAAGGGATGTTCACCGAAGGATTTGTTTCCAAGGATTCTTTCATTTTTCAAATTTACCCTTTTTTTCCTTGGGGTCTGGACCTTGTCCACTTCATGTTCCACCTACGCACCACTTGTGACTCCAACTTGAATGTCCAGAATCTCCGATTGTGACTTTTCCTCTTGTGCTTCAACATTTTTCTTTCCATCCTCACTAGCCCTTGTTGTCCACTTCTCAAGGTAATGGCATTACAATGTTCCACTAGGCATTATTCCCTTGGGCAGTAATCCCTTGGGTTCGGGAAGATGTCGCTTAGAAGTGCACCACTAGGTCTCTCCGATACTCATGCCATGACTAGTGCTAGCCACTTGCCCCAAATATGTCTCCAAATTTCTAGTGGAATCATCTTGATTTCTTGCAAATGCCTCACGTTCTCTCCAAAGTGCTACATTCTCCCTTCTAATATCTTCGCCTTCTTTTCTAGCCATATTGCTATCCCTCCTAGCTATCTCGTTTTCCCTTCTCAATGCTTCAAGTTCCCTTCTACTTTCTACAAATTGGGCATAAACATCCTCCACTTCTCATTAAGGAAGTGAACCACTCATTAATGGTTTTGATTATAGGAAAATTGGGGTTGATAAGAAGCACTTAGCTAGGGAACTTTGGAAACTATATTGGAAATGAATTTGGTACAGTGGTTGGTACTGTCTAGATGAGGAGGCTTGATTATTGTAAGTAGGTTGATGGGAATTTTGAGATGATTGGCCACCCTGTGAGAAGTTGGGGTGGTTCTTCCATGATGGATTATATGTATTTCCAATAAACATTGGTGGAGGTCTAGACGATGAGGCTTGGTTTCTGATATCCCACATAGTTCACTTGCTCATGGCCCATGGATACTCTATCAATTATGCATTGTCCATTTGGATGATTACAAGAGCAAAAATACACATCAATGGCATTTGAGGTTGTAGTGATAAGGCATTCACCTTCCCAATGTTTTTCAATGCCTTAGTGAGGTTGGCCATTATATTTTTCATCAAGATGTAGGACTCCTCTGTTGGCCCCAAAGCAACCTAAGAGGGGGGGGTGAATTAGGTTTCTTAAAAAAAATTACTTTGCAAAATATGCACTTGTAAAATCTTTTGTTCTAACAAGTAGTTTGATAGAGATAAAATCACTTAAGCTTATGAAGTATAGAAAGGGTAAGAAAGAGATTAGACAAACAACACTTCCCAGCTACCAAGCTTGAAGTGTTAATCTAGTAGAATGCTCTTCAAATTTGGTGAGCCAATAATCTAAAATTTACACAAAGTAGGACAATCCTTGCTCACATTAATTCTCTTTAGTTGAGCCAAGGATTTTACTCTCTTACACATCTATTAAACCTCACTTTTGTACAAGATTATCACTCCACTCAATATTTTTGAATAGCACTTCTAAAGTATACACTAAAACAATATTGCTCAATAGCTAATTTGCACTCAAATTGCTTTTCTTCTTGCTTGTATTCAATGTGTAACATATTTTTACATTCTGATCAGAGTTGGTATTTATATGTACAATAAATTGGGTTGTAACCACCTCCCAATGGCCCAATAATAAATGCTCAAAATACTAGCCGTTATAGGTTTTGGACGTCTGATGTTATTGTTGTGTGTCTGATCCATCGTCCGATCTTAAATATAAGCGAGTAGTGGATGCCGTTCAAACAGCCGAACTTGTGTCCGTTCTATCGTCTGAACCAGGTATGTTTGAAAGGTTCACACATCGGATGGTGTATTGTGTCTGAAAGGTTTAATGCCTATCAGGGAATTTTTTCTTTCAGACAGTCAGCTTTGTCTGATGTGGGCTTCTTTCGGATTGTTGGATGCTTCCGTTGCAAGTGCTTAAATTAGTTGGCTTGATTCTGCCTTACTTTTTCAGATGGTGAAATACGTTCGAGGAACATTCCTGTGCATCCGTTGTAGATGCTCAAAAAAATTACACTCTGTCTGATCGTTCGAACAGTAAATTACGTCCGTGGTAATCTTGATTGGACGAGCTTGTGCTACCGAGAGATGTAGTGCTGTTCGGACGGTGTACTACGTCCGAAAGCTCTGTTTCAAGCAAATATAATAGCAGACCTGCACAACTTAGGTTAAGAGGTAAAATGCATTTGTCAGCATCAAAATAAGGTTTGTGGAACATCATTCTCTTTGGTCTTGAGGTGGGTTTGGAGGTTTTTGTTACACAATAAGGGTATTGCCAATCGATGTTGATAATTGTTTGATGTTGTGGTATTCAACAAACTTTTGAGCTTCTTCTGACATCTTGAAGGATAGAGATCCATTGTAGAAGGTTCGGACTTGTATCCAAAATGAAATGGCATGGTGTAAACATCGATGAAGCAACTCTTTGTACCTTTCCTCGGTGACAAGATTTACCTATACCTTACTTGACGTCTTGCTTGAAAGAAGTAATCGCATTCCTCAATCGTGCCGTCCTTGAAGGTGGAACGTACTTGGCAAGAACTTCTTGTGTTAGGCCATTCCGTGTTGTGAAGGTCCCTTGATCATGGCTTTGCAAACAATACTTGTCTGTATCCTGCAATGAGAATGGGAATGCCCTCATCATCACACAAAATTGAGGTATCTAGCACTTCTTCAATGTTCATCAAGTGTGTATAAGGATTCTCATTTGTACCACCTCCAAACATGGCATGGGCTTGCAACATGTGATTTAGATAATGTTTACTTGGATAGGCATTCTTGCAAGGCTTGAGTTGACCCCGTCAATGTTCGACATTGCATAATCTCATAATGGCCTATCATTTCTATTGAACTCATGTCCTCTATTGCCATTACCATTTCCTCCATTTCCATTTCCTTCTATGCCATCATTACCCATACCTTCTTCTTGATCCATGTTTGTAAGATTCTCATCCTCTAACCTCCTATTATTATTTTCAACCCCCATTGGAAACTCTTCTTGGTCTTGTTGGGTCCTTGTTTCTTTCTAGATTTTTCTTAATGCCGTCTCATGCTCCCAAACAAGAGGTGGTAAGATCTCTTTCTCAAAAATCATACACTACAAAACAACAAGAAGGAACAAGTCAAATATCAAAAGTAATGTTCCGAGTTCAATAGGTAATTCGAATAAAGAACTCACTTGGAACCAATAAAATAACAACAAATAACTAAAACGAAGAAAAAGTCTAAATTAGCACTGTGCACCAAATATTGTCATTTACAATCCCCGACAATGACGCAAAAAACTTGGCGGGCAATAAATCACTCTTCAAGTAATAAGAATCACCTAATATGGTTAGACTACAATCCGTACTCCCGCAAGTATGCAGGAAAGATTGTAACTAGTGATGTGGAGGTCATTCCCGTGAAGACGGTAACACCAATTACCAGGGCTGAGAATAAAGAAAGGTCTGGGAAAAGCATGCCATAACTACAACTAAGTATAAAGCTAAGAATAACATATGCTCAATAACACTAATCATGATAGCAAGATAGGAAAATAAGTGTAAAAATGAGAGAAATTTATATCTAAAGAAAGCTAATGAAAGGGCCAACAACAATATAGAAGGGAATTCTAAGTTTGTATAAGTTAAATAGAGTAATTTTGAAAATTAATGTGTTGCTAATTTGACTGACAAGACTAAAATGCCAATTCTAGGCTAAAACTTGCAAGTTTTTCTACTCGAGAGAACCTTATCCTATTGTACTAAAACTAAATTGCATAGCACCTTCTACTATGTTTTTTACGTGCACACGTTAGGGTAATTTGCAATTTTCATAGAATTTCAAAAAATGGCAAAGATTCCCTTTGTTTGGAAAGTGTTCGGACCGCGGGGTCATTTTTTGTATGGTGGAATTCGATATTGCAGTGTCGACCATGTGTTGACTAGGGTTTGGCTGGTTGGAAGCACAGTGTTAGTTCATTTTATGCCTTGAGAAATAGCATCAGGGTCCCAAACTCTTGGAGTTTTGGAATTGGTCTTCAACTTTTCTTCTAATTGCAACTTTGTTCCTTGATTTCTTGCTTCTTCCAGCTACTACCCTCTATTGCAATTTATCCTTAGAATGAAGTATTAAAACACAATACATAATCTTATAATCATCAATTAGCATATGAATAACACGAAAAAGTCTACTATTATTCTAATACTACTAATACTTCCACAAAGCATGAAATTCAAATAAATACACGTAAAATCACATAATTCGGGAATAATGCCATCAAAACACCATGATTTTTAAAGGTTAAATAAATCTATTTACTAGGGTTACCAATTAAGAATATGAGCCGACTGTTGGGAGCCCTTATGGTTCAATTACGAGCTAGCTGTTGTGTGTCCCAGGAAGGTGCATAGGTGGGCTGGTCATAAATTTCATGACAGGTTGGGCTGGTCGATAGGCTTGGAAAACGATCCTCAACTTGTGTCAGATGGATATTGTTGATGGTCTATCGTAGCCCTCTATATCAATATCTGGGCCGAATTGGACTAGTTAAAAAGGAGCTGGTCGTGCTGAATCCAAGCCAATATATCAATATCTGGGCAAAAAATCATTTCATCTAAACAAGTGGCCTATGTCCAAGGGAGAGACATTGCGGACAACATCCTTCTTGTACAAGAGCTGGCCGGTTCCATAGATTGGAAAATGAGGGAAGGAAACTTGATCTTTAAACTTGACATTGCCAAGGTATTTGATAGGCTTTCTTGGCCTTTCCTCTATGCAATCCTACAAAAGTTTGGATTTGCTGAGCATTGGATCTCCCTTATGAAGAATATTTTGGAGGATTGTTGGTTTTCTATACTTATCAATGGTGCACATAAGGGTTCCTTCAAATCCTCCAGAGGGGTTCTCCAAGGAGACCTCTTATCACCCTTATTATTCATATTAATGCTTGAGACGTTTTCACAAGGATTGCAGACTCAATTTCGTCTTATATTTAAAAAACGGGAAAGATATCAGATTATGCCTTCCAGCAGCAATGCCCAACCATCTCTCATTTGGTTTTTGCAGATGACATTGTCATTTTCACAAAGGGAGATACCAAATCCATTCGGCATTTAATAAGCTTCCTCTCAAGGTTTGAGAACTCATCTAGGTAGCTTTTTAACAAGTCCAAAAGCTCCTTCTACATATCTAAAAAGGCAACACCAGCTTGAATTTGGTTGATTCAAGCAAAGACGGGGTTTGTTCACAAATCCCTTCCTTTCACATACTTGGCATGTCCCATCCAAAAGGCTAAAAGATGACGCAATATTTTCTAGCCACTGATTGAGAAAGTAGCTTCCCGAATCCATGGATGGCAGATGCGGTTCCTCTCCCAAGGAGGACGGCTTGTCTTAATTAAGCATGTTCTTAGTTGCATCCCGATCTACCTATTATCAGTTCTTTTACCCGTAAAATCAGTTATCAAAGAGTTGGAGCGGCAATTCACAAACTTCTTTTGGGGACCTGCTCGGATGGGATGCTAAAACGACATTGGATCTCATGAGCCACAGTTTGCCAGCCAACACATTTCAATGGCCTAAGGGTTTTATCACTAGAGGATGTGGTTCGTGGCTTTGGTATCAAAATTTGGTGGAAGTTCCGAACTCTTTGTGGTATTCTCTTCTTCAAGGACATTATCTTAAAGGCCATCATCCCACCTTAGTAGAGGCATCACCAGGTGATTCACTCACTTGGAAAAGAATGCTATGACTTCGTGATGTAGCGAAAAAGTGGCTGTTATTCCTTATGAGGAAAGCTGATTGCTCTTTTTGGTTTGACCCTTGGACTGAACATGGGTCTCTCTCCCACATGGTAGAACAAGTATATGATGCACAGCTCAAAGTTTCACATGTTTGGGGTCCCAACGGTTGGAATTTTTCCTCTCTGGATGGGAGATACTCCAATGAGGAGCTACAAAACATTGCAATAGTTCTCAACAAAAGACCAATCTTCTTGACTGAGAATCAGACTGGCCATGGAATCGTTTGGACCTCTACACCCAAAGGCCCTTTCTCACTCTCATCGACTTACCTCCCAAAGGTGCTGATCTTTTCTAGACAAATGATTTGGGATGTGAGACTCCAGTTGAAGATTTCCATTTTCATGTGGAAATTACTGAACAAGAGGCTGCCATTAGATGACACCTTGTCCAAAATTGGTTTTTCATTAGCCTCCAAGTGCTTCTTTTGCTGCCATGAAGAATCCTTGGATCACCTTTTTGTGGATTGTGCAATATCACAGCAAATCTAGCGCTTCTTTGAAACTTGGCTGGAGGTGATGCTTGCTCCATCAATGACCATCTTGGACAAGCTCAATTCTTGGTAGTGGGCTGCTGCACCTTCTTCAACACTTGGGGCAATTCACAAAATCCTTCCTTGCATAATCTGTTGGTTCTTATGGAAAGCTAGGAACAAGGCGGTTTTTTTACGGAAAAATAAGGAGTGCAACATGGATAATTGCTGACATCTACTCTTACTTGGTGAGGCAAAATATCTCCTCAATTCATCCTTTTGCAAAGTAAGCACAGCTGATGATTTGCTACTCTCATAAGGCATTTGCAATCAACTACTCCAAACCAAATCTAAGAGAGTCCTAGCTATCAAATAGGAATGCCCTTCCCACGGATGCTTTAAATTGAATGTGGATGGTGTCTCTAAAGGAAATCTAGGTATGGCAGCGGGTGGCGGCATCCTAAGGGATCACAATGGCCAATGCATAAAGGTGTTTTCCAATAGCTATCAACAGCAAACCAACTTGCAAGTTGAGGCATTGGCATAGATGGGTTCAAGATGTGTGGCAAATTGTGGCTGCAATCATTGGAGGTTGAGATTGATTCACTTACGCTAGTTAACACTTTGAATGGCTCGTCAGCATCAATTTGGAACATTGACAACAACTCTGCTTCATAAATAGCTATTGTGTCGGGAAAGATATTTCTTTTAAACATGTATTTAGAGAGTCAAACCAAGTTGCTGATTGTTTAGCTAACGAGGGTATCTTAAAACCTATGTACGTTGCGTATGATCTCTATACCATTCCTTGTTCTATAGAAGGTTTGGTTCGGCTAGATGCTAGGGGCTTCCCTAATCTTCGACATTATAATAATTGATGACATCAATAAAATTTTTGCCCTTCCTTCGGGCATTTGCATAAAAAAAATCAATATCTGGGCTGAATTGGACTAGTTAAAAGGAGCTGGTCGTGCCGAATCTGAGCCAATCTCAGCCATTTTCTAATTCATGATAAAGACAGCTTTGCACTTGGTAGAATAACACAGAAAGCAAAGAAAAAGAACAAACTACAAAACAGTCATTTTGGTTTTGGTCATTCAACAATTAATTTTTTAAAAGTAATCACACAAACTGATTTAAATGATGATGCCAAGTCACCCTGTTTATTTCACATGTTAAGGAAGATGGAAAATTGATGTTTCAATCGTAACATCGTAAAAACGTCTAGGAGTGCTGTTCATTGTCTTCCCAACGAATATTTTTTTATATTTTTCATCTTTTCTCAAACTGTGTTCAAATTATTTGAAATTTACACCCCAAGATCAATTTCTTTATTTCTTTATTTCGTTTATGTAGAAGGTGATTCTTGGCTAGCATTTGGTAAAACAAAATGTTTGGAACATAGCCAAAAGAGCTATGAACAACAATGAGTTTGAGGCTTCAATTCGTATATATGTGGTGTTTTTCTTCATGGATTGTTGGAATATTACTTTTCTTCTCACCTTGAGGATCATTTTCTTGTAAATATTGTTAAATTTGGTTGTGACTTTGCATGATAAAAGATTGGAGTCGCTACCAGTCACAGCTTCTTTGACCACTCTATTATAATATTTTACCAAATCCAAAGTAAGAATTGCGTTTTATGAAGAGCTGAGTCTAGGGATGTAATTTTCAAGTAATTTGGACTAGATTTGTAAAAGAATAAAAAAAATTTGAAAAATTCATTGTTGACGAAAATGAATAGTGTTCCAAGGTGTTTTGATAACTTTACCCCTAAAAAGATTAACTTTCCTTCCTTTCTAATGTGTGAAATAGATAGAGTGGCTTGAGATTATCATTTTTATTTATTGATTGACCAATTTTATGAATTTAAAAGTTGAGTGATCAAGAACCAAACAATGTAGTAGTGTAGTGGCTATTTTTCTAGTTTTCTATCTCAAGTATTTACCTAAAAAAACCATTACAAAAGACACATGCACTTAGCCAATATATTTGGGGATGGACAATAATTCATTGCAAATTTGTGGGGAATATTGCAAGGGAAGAAATGGTATTGAATTAGTCAACATTATGTTAATGGAAACATTTGTAAAGAATTTATCAATGAACATGTCGTTGCAAATATTGTAGCCAAGGTAGGCACACAAGCATGTGATTCTAGCATTACAAAAATTATAGCAACATTTTTTTCTTGCATTGCGGAAAAATTATATTTGTAATAGAATTTAAAAAAAAAGATATTGTGTGTCAGCAAGCTCGTTGCTAAATTTGCCACAGATTAGAATCAAATAGCAAAAATAGCAACAAACATTGTAACGCACATGACCATGTGTAAAAAATGCACAAGCTTTCCTTGCCATCTTCATCACACAGATCTGATATTGAGATTAATCATCATATTGAATTGCCCATTTATAGGTTAGAGTTGATTGATGTAATTAAATAGAGATAGTTACTTTTAGTTAGCTAATATTTTTGAATTTTGAAGACAACATAAGAGGTTTAATTTACATATTTTAATAAATCAACTACAATTGTTTGTAAATCTCTCAACCAGTAGTCAGGTTAGATGGGAAGCCATTAGGAATTATATTTAAAAATTTCTCTTGAACTATATTTTTGTTTATCTTTGTGTATCATGTTGTGAGTGCAAGATTGAAAAGAATGTGTTGGATGGAACATAAGATATTCAGTAGGTAAAGAAATCCAGAAAGATTTAGGTTTGAAAAATTTAACGTCACCTATAACCATTTTGATACACTAAGTAAATAGAATGAAGATATTTACTTTATCTTTTGGCAAACTTAGTTGAGGACATGAATTAATGAAGTCCTTCTTTTTGAAATAAATTTTACAAAAATATTTATGTTTTTCTTTATATTTTCATAGCTCATATATAATTTATGAAATAGGATATCAAAGCCTAATGTTCATTTCAATATTGGACTTATTCTGCTCAATATATAAGACGTAAGTCATTAACCATATTAAGTAAAATGGAATTTTGTAATGGGTAGTGCAATTATAATTGAATTGTAAACTGAAATAAGTAAGTAGATATAAGACTAGAATTAAAGAACTCATATAAGTAAAGAGAAATGTAGAAGGAGCCAAATTATGGCCTAAATGTTTGAGAATCAAGATTGATCTTGTATGAATAAATCATGACTCTAAAATGGTAATTTGAAATATTGAAATTAATGCTCAGTTGAAATTATAGTTGAACAACGTTAGAAAACTTACTATGAGATGCCTTCATATTAGTTATTTCTTTCATAACTTTTGTATTACAACTTCTTATAAATCTATACATCAATTAACTAGGGATATTTTCTTGTGAAAATATTTGTCGAATTTATAAATGCGGTAGGACATGTTTAATGGATTTTCTTCGCAGTAGAGAAGCGGATTTTGTGGAGTCCAAGTTTATTCCATCATATCTTTACTTCATTTCCTCTTCAACAAAAGGCAATATATTTGCTTAGATTTTTTACTGTGTTGACTGACATTCCATTATCCTACCACCTATTACTCATTCCCTCTATCCATCACCTTTCTATAATTTCCAAAAACACAAATCAATCTACATAATTTCATAACTCATACTTATTTTCTCACTCTACTCTTAACCCCTTCTCTCTGTCCTGTTCATTCCTATCTAGTCACCTCTCTCTATCTCTCTTTCTCTCTCTCTTTCTCTTTTGCTCTTTCCCCTCTCCATCTCTCTCTCTCTCTCTTTCTCTTTCTCTCTTTCACCCTTTCTCCCTCTCTCTCCTCATACACTATTTCATTCTTTTTAGCACAATATTCTCTTGAAGTTCAATTTCTAGGTAAATTATCTAATTTTACACGAAATTACATTGCCTTGTTTTTATATTTTGTTAAGATTTATAGACCATTGCATATTTCTTCCTTTACAATCATTTTGAGTTTAAGGAATGAAAATAATAAAACCAAAATAGAAATTAAATATAATCAAATCGAAATTTTTTTCTTCCTTGTCGACATTAGTAATTTTAAAGACGAATTTTAGAAATTAGTATAATCTAAAAAATTGCATATGAGTTTATCTTTGACTCCGTATTTTACTTTACTCAAATGAAAAATCAATTATTATATTTTTATTTACATGGCTTTTGAAAGTTAACAAGTTATTAGTTAATCAATGTTACTAGCTTGAATTAAAACAAGTTTAATATTCTAGATTTTGAACTGGTACTTGTTCTTAAAGTGAATGTCAATTTTTAGATTCATTTTGTGGCAATAGAGGTTGAATTATGAGTTGGGTGTCCAGATCTATTGAAACATATATTGACTTGGGCCGCTTTTTGTATTTTTACCATAGTTTTTTGGAATTAAAGATTGAGTACAGAAAACTAGGTTGAAACTCAGTTGCATTAATTGTGTTGCCCTAAATTAGCATTCATAGTTGTTGCATTATTTTTATTTTCAATTTGTTTTATCCTTAATGTGGTAAATTAGTATTCATGACCTATATTTTAAATAACTATGTGAGTCAAATACCTTAAAAATGAATAAGAAAATAGGAAATTTTTTGTTGAATATATCTTGTGCATTTAAGACTATCTTTAAATATGACTCGTAATTTGTATGCACATAGTTTTGTCAAGTTAATTACATTTTTCTTAATTCTGTTTTATTTAATTTTTTTTCTCATGGTCTTCTCCATTATATTTTTGGACCTAATCAATTTTGTTACCTTTCTTTTTCTTTTTGTAGTTTAGTCTCCACAAATGGCTGGTTCTAGGAAAGGAAAGAACAAGAAGAAAAAGGAAAAAGCTAATCCTCACAAATCTAGTTTGCCAACAACAAGCAAGTTGAAATTTCAAATTTGAATCCTTGTTTGGCACATGAGAAAGAAGGTGATAGATATGATGCAAAGTGCATTGAAGACAATGAGGTAGAAAGACAACTATACTTTAAAATTGAAGAAGCATTTAAAGACGCCTCTGATACTATATTGGGTTTGGGATACAATAGTAAAACGACTATGAAGGCTCTTTTGAGTGCTGGGTTTATTGTTGGCGAGTCAGATATTCAAAGTAGTATTATAAAAAATTCACTTAGTCTAATTAATAGTTCTTGTCAAATTGATGGAGAAGTTATGTTTGACAAAGAACCTATTTTTGAGACTATGCCTGAATTGATTTAGATTTTGGGTGCAAACTTTGGTCAATTTAGTAGGAACAAAGTGGTCTGGTTTGCCAAAGTCTGATGCTGTGATGCGTATTTTATCAAGCAAGTCACTTGCTACTGAGAGAAGTCTTCAAGGTTATGCACATAATAAAGATGAAGCTTTATTTTCCTGCTGAAAAGGGTGATGAATTCAATTTTGATACATTATTGTGCGAAAATATTGACGCATTTAAAAACTTGAATCTTACCCGTACCCCAAAGTTGACAAGTCAACTAGAAATGAATGATACTTCTTTCGTCAACTCAAAAGAATATCATCAAACCTATATGCAAAGCTCTCAACATTCTTCAAAAGGTTTTGAGTTAGATAAGAGTCTTTCTTCTCCAAAATATTTTGTTAAATGCATTGATGAAGCAAGCCTCAAGGTGTGGCTACGGAATAGTTCTGGTAAGGACAAAGATGAATTGATTTTGACTTTGGAATATCAAATAGAAATCCTTGAAGAACAAGCAGATGAAAGAAGAGAATGGGCTAAGAAGAAAGTAAGAGAGGCAATTGCAAAGTTGCGTTCTGATACTCATGAGTTAAACATATTAAGATTGGAGAAAGAAGAGAAAGAACAAACTTCCAAGGAAAAAGAGGAACTTGCTACTTCTTGGACTACGAAGATTTTAAGACAAAGAAATAGATAGAAGGAAAGAAAATCATTAGTTTGCATATATAAAAAATTGAGGCCGAAAATGTAGAAATTCAAGCCAACCTCACTACGGTTGAATTGAATGAATCAGAATCAGAAAGGAATTTGAAACAGGCTCTGAAAAAGGAAAGGGAGGACCTTAAAAAGATGGATAATTTAGAGAAGCACATTAGGAAGACCCAAGTTCAGATTAGTGAAGAAAAGGGAATGAGTCTTCAGGCACAACAAGAGCTGAAAAATATTGAAGAAGCCCAGAAAGAAGCTAAGGTATGGTTTAGTACTAATTCATCATGAATTCTATTGTGATTTTTGTTACACAATAATCATAGGCCAATACCTCTTTTGTTCAAATATTTTTTAAGAACATTGTCTGCATGTGCATGTATTATTGTAGCCAATGATAATGAGGACTTTTACTCCAGGACCATAAAAAAGATATAAGAAAAATGCATTATCTTTTTATTGAGTGATTTCAATAAATGATTCACAGATATTTCATTAAATACTATGGGACCAGAAAAAAATATGCTAATGATTTTCATAATAATAAGGTTTAATAGGAAACATTGACTATTTAGTATATGAAAATGTATACTGTTTTCTTTCACCTTAGTGACCTCCAAATTCTTACATAATTTTCATTATATAATTTTGTATATCTAATTTGTTTGAGGATAATATATAATGTTAGGAGACGTAAAAGCTTTATATGAGCTTTTGCTATTTTATATATGCATGTCACAAAAATATTTAAGTATAAGAATCGGTGAGCTTAATAGAATCTAAAATATTGAATGACAACAAAATCTTTTTTCTTTAGTTTGCACATATATATTTGTCAATTCAGCTAAAAGTTTGCATATATATATATACAATATTTCTCATAAAATTAATTATGGATTTTGTGTTCAATACTTTTATAATCTCGAGTAATAACCACATTCTTAAAATTGTTGTAACAATATCTTTTACAGCTCTGGTAAATGCTACTTTATCTAATAATATATAGAAAAAATATTATTGCTTGTACCTCAACAAATCTAAGAGTTAATACAAATTTTGTTAAGTACTTGTATTCTTTATGACAGTGTTATTACAATGATGAATCTTTTTAGAAAATAAATGATTAGGTTGTAGTTTATTTCTATTTCTTGTGAATTTCCTATGTTAGCTTTTCCAAATTTTTCATCACTTGATTTTATCACAATTCCTATGTACGCATGTGGTTTTTGTGAGAACAGATTGTCTAGCGCCTCATTTGATGACATCCTAATTAGGTCATTTTCAAACTCTACTCTAAATCCACATAGAAGCTATCAATAAAGTGGTGGTATAACAATTGTTTGTTTTGCTGCTAACCTATATTAGTGCTTTTTATGGGATAAATTTATAAACCATATTGGTGAACTTACGAAAGTCTTGGAATCCTAGGAAGTTTCCAAGCTATATAAGTCAAAATTGCAGGAAACCATCCAAGTTGAAAATTTAGTTATTTTACTACTCAGTTTAGAGCTAATAAAATGCTCAAAACAAAATGTAAACATAAAAAGAATATCTTATACATAACATATAAATTTAGTTATTTTACTACTCAATTAGCTAATAAAATGCTCAAAACATATATATTACTGCATAGTCACATATAAAGTTCATGAACTCGTATACTTTTTCATCTTCTTTCTCATTTCCTTCTTCCCATGTCCCCTATTAGTTCAATTAGGATATCTCACTAACCTAGTTCACATAAACCACTTTACTCCCACTATGTGTAGGTGTGCCAATTTTTGATAAACCATGTTAACATGACATGAAATTTGTGGGTTAGGGTTGGGATTTCATCACATGAATATGTTTATGACATATTACGTTTATAATACAAAGATAAATGCGTTAACAAATGAATTACCGGGTCAACACTTTTTTGCATAAAGTATATTATACCTAATAAAATATGAAATATGTTAATATGATTCTATTATTAAATTGAATCTTCTATTAACTTTCATATGTACATTTTTGTTTTCTATTAGTTGTTACATTGAAAGTAAGAATTTTTAACATCAATTTTGGGTCACAAATGCAAATTATAAATGTGGAATATTCTTATGTTAAATATGTCATAATTCTAGATAATGAAGGTCTTTGTAACTTTGAAAATTGAATGAGAAAACCTTTAAAGCCTTGAGAAGACCAATGTTATGTATCTAAAATTTCTTTTGTTTGGATAATTTAGTACTGTTCACACTAAACAGCTAAACAGGTTAGATACGACATAAAACAGCACTATATAAATGGGTTATATACAATATGAAAAAATTATTAATTGGGAGGGGTTAGGGTTGGAATTTTATCACCAAAGCATAATTATAACACGACATAATTGACACTCCTAGCGGTGTGTACATCCCTTTTCACCCATTTCCCTAAAGTAGTAAAATGTTCTCTAGGGGTAATTGTTGTACTTTTCTTCAAATTCTTATATTGGTCTTGATTTGTTATTAAATCATATTGAAAATTGAGCTAGTCAAATCACTTCTATATTGTCCATCTTGTGGTCCACTAAAATCTAACATTAACATCCACCTAATTCACTGCAATCTTTTTCTATTCAAGCATTGTAATCTCTTTAATACCTTAGCAATGTTCTTCATTTTTTAAGGGGTGTCATTGTAATCATATGTAATCTCAAAGATTCAACCACCCATTATTTGAAAACTCAAGGTGTAAAGATTCTAATACCTTAACTTCCATTTTTAAGAGCTTAAAAAAAGTAGGATATCTAAGATACTCTTTCTCTTGATATTTAATTACAATCTTTTGAAGTAATGAAAGGAGATGATAAACACATGATACATTGAAACATGTTATAACTTGTATTTCATAAAAATTTTGAGTTTATAGCACTTTTATGGAAACAAAGTTATTTCAATTATATTAGTCTAAAGTACAATAACAAATGACCATAATCTTTTAAGACCATATTGTGACTCATTTTTGGTTCGATCACTGTGAACAAGTTTTCAATTATAGTTGATATTAATAGTATTTACAAGTCATTGGTAACAAATAATTCAAACACTCGAAGTGCGAGTTGAATTAATGAAAATTTGTAGTAGTCACTTCAATGGTACTGATCTATTTGTTACTTGCTTTATACGAATTCTAGTTTTGGTGTTTGATTGAGATTGTTTTAATATGTTGTTATACATCATATCGAGTAATAAAATTTCAGCACTAGAATGCTTGGAAATCCTATTTATAATAGTCACCTTTATCAAATTAGACAATTTAGCTGCTCACTTTACGACTTCTAACTTTCACGGTTGATAGAACCATTTTGGTTAGTCTTGATACAATGTATAGACACATATTACACATATGGAAACTCACACGCTCACACAAAACTCCCTATTAGTACTTCTTATGACTGAAGTTAAATTTAAATTTAGGCATACTTAGTATGATTCTCAAAGAATTTTATTTATATCTTTAATTTTCAATGTATAGTTGAAATACAAGCAAGAATTCTATTGGAGGAAAAGGAGCAGACTCGCATTCTTGTTTTAGAAGAAGAGACACTAACTAGAATTGCTAGAGAACATGCAAGTACAAGGTTGTCATCATTGCAGCAAGAATTAGAGATGGAACATAAACTTGTGATGGATCATAAGGCGAGGCTCATGCAACAATTGTCAGATCTCAAGATATCTTCAGCACACTTGTTAGATTATGGTATTTCAAAGGCTGAAAGCTCACAAAACTTCATTGAGAAAATTCCTGATCATAGGCGTTGCATTGTATGCTTCCAAAAAGAAGTCTCTATTCTTTTCATCCCTTGTGCCCATCAAGTTGTTTGCAAGTATGGGAGATTCTTGCCCTTCTTGTCAGGTGCAAATTGCAAAGAAATATGTGGTTTACAATTGAAGCTCTTAAATTAAGGCAAGAAAATTATATCTCCTAGTTTGATTTTTTAACCACCTATTTTTATAATAATTTTAGCATTTATCTACATTCTGTGATATACATGGGTTTCTCTCTTTTTCATTTTCTCCCCTCATTTTGTGTGTGTTGGAACTAATGTCTATATCCTGAGATGATACATATGTTGGTCACATATTTCTTAAATTGATCCTCTCAAGTTTACTGTAACTTAATATTTTTTCATGCTATAGATTTCATTCATTCGTGGAAAAGAAGCCAAGATCATAATCTATCATGAGACAGACATGTTCGGAGGAAGGATGTGAGTGTGATATGTTTCTATTAACTATAATGACATTTCTAAAACTTTATAATGTTCAACTGAAATATTTATAACATGAGATGATGTGTAAGAATTGCAAAAACTTTGTTCTATTTTATGCTAGAACTTCAATCATGCTTCTAGATAAAATATTGTAATTTATATCACTCTTTATTTGATCGAAAAAGATAGTAGCTTTCATCTTTCAAGACTATCCTAAAGCATGTCATCAACTTAGTAGCTGCTCTTATATGAGGCAAGGCATCAGATAAATGTGATGGAAACATCATAGAAATCATATTATGATGTTGAACTAAAGTAGAATATAGAAACAAAACGAGAATAAAGTTTTCTCAGCTAGTATCTGCTTGCACCTGCTGAGCATCTATTTTTCTCCTACTCAGTTTTGTTCAATTTCGAGTATTGTCAGGCTTCCTGCCTGCAAGGGTTTAGAAAGAAAGGCCAGTTAATGATTCCTTGACCGTCATATGACTTGTGATATTTATTGTTGTCAAGTAAGAAAATTGGAAAATTTTGGTTCACTGATTTTTGATCGAATGTTCTCTCATGAGCCGTTCACTTGCACTCCGATAGTTGTATCAAAAATCAAATAACTTGATGCCATCTCATAGACAATGGTTGAGGTTCTGGAGAATAACTCCTTTCCATTTAGTGTTTTTGCCATAAGATATCCTTAATGACATTCTCCATTGTAGCCAATGATATTTAACTCATTTTGTAATATTTTTATTAGCATTCTATGGGTTACCCAAATCTTTTGTATCTAGGTTGACCCTCAATTTCTCAATGATTCAGTGGATAATGATATTTGAACATCTTCTTGAGTATCTCATACAATTCAATCCTCAATCTATATTAAAGTAATACCATCCTTCTATTATTGGTTAAATGAGTTATTTAATTTTCAATGATAAATAAAGCGATAACAGAGCAACTGTATAGAATAAATATACAACTATAAAATAAGAAGGAAAGAAAATTAAAATATGGAAATAAGAATTAATTTTTATATCTTTCTCATTACATTTGTTGTGAAAGTTTATATACTTTCTATGTAATCTTATCCTTGAAAAATATTGAATAAATGATATTGCATCCTTATTTTGTTTTTTAAATAAGACTTTAAATGAAAACAACAACAACAACAAAAATAGTATTAAAAATAATACTAACAATAACAACAATAACAATAATAATAACAAAAATAACAATAGTAATACTCCTTCCAACATTGAAGTGTAACTTATATGGTAAGACTATGCTTCCCTTATGACCAAGGTCTTGGGTTGAGACAGTCACCTAAGGGTAAGTAGAGACCCATTATAGATCTTCTTTAGAAAAGGAAAAAAATACTCTCTTTGTCCCAATATTGTTGTCATTTTTTGTGAAATGTGTTTTCTTTCAACAATATAAAGTTGGTGCATAATTTACCTCTAGTTTTTATTCCTATCCTTGCAAATATGACCTGCAAATATGTGTGTTGCCTATATGAAAATTTTCATGTTTTATTTAATTGCCACCAACATATGATAGCATGTAACATGTCCATTTATGCTAGATGCTATGTGACTCACACTCAAGCTGTTTGTGATTACAAATGTAGTTGTTGGGCCAAGAAAACTTTGTTAAACAATAATTAGGCCACTAAAGAATAAATCATGCAATCATGAATCCCATCCCAACCTTATTCTCAAGCTTCTGCGATCCATACCTCATTCCTTAGGGAAAGTCAACATCATGGTTGATGGGCCACAATTCTTTCTATCAGCAACAAAATGAAGGATAAAAGAGAAAAGTTTCCCTTAAATGATAAATTTTGATTACAATTAGAAAGTAACACTAGTTTTGGGACATACCAAAAAGGAAAGTATAGCTATTTTAATGAGATAATGGGAGTAATATGAAGGGCAATTAATATAATAAACGTACTTAATACTATCGAGGTAACTGTTGGCCCCAAAAGCAACCTAAGAGGGGGGGTGAATTAGGTTGTCTCTAAAAACAAACCTTTTTATGTGCTTAATAGAAATTCAAACTTTGTGCACCAAATGAAAACTTAAGCACAAATGAATACAATAGATATTCAACAAATTAAGCTTAAAGAACAAATAAGAATATTGAGATTAAGAGAATCAAACCAAACTCCCTAGCTTCTCAAGCTTGGAGCTTGCAATTACAAAGAGCTTCTTACTAGGCAACTACCAAGTTCACAACTTGAAGTTCAGCCCCTAAAAGTCTCTTCAAAGTAGGTGAGACAATAACCTCTTGTACACAAATGAGGATCACTCTTGCTCACACTAATTTCCTGCTCTTTTAGTTGAGCCAAGAGTTTTACACTCACAACCTCCCTTTGTTACAATTGTTATCTCTCCACTCTTACACTTGAAGAACTCTTACACTTCTAAGCTCTTTTCTCACTACCTACACTATTACAACACTTGTACCAACTATTTCTCCCAAATAGCTCAAGAATGATTTGTAATCAATGTAGAAGTCTTCTTTTAATTAATTCAGACCTAGGGGTATTTATAGTAGCCAAATATCTACTTTCAACAACTTCCCAACGGCTATTTTCTGTTTACTGGAAAACTAGCCGTTGGACCTTTCGGACGGCCGATGCAGCAAGAGTGAGTCCGAACAAACTAGCCGTTGGACCGTTCGGACGGCCGCTGCTAAACCTTGCGTCCGACACTACGTCCGTTCTCTGAGGGTATTCGTTCGGACGTCCGAGGATGCGTTCGAACATGCGTCCGATCGAAGCAAAGTCTACTGGAATATGATCGGATGCTGTTCTTCGTCCGAGGCTTGCTTCAAATTCGATGTTTCCATCAGATGTTTATGACTGATGGACAAACAGATCATTTTCGATCATTTGCATCCGAACCTACCTATTATTCTGCACAGATGTTATTAAACCATTAGTATGATTTGGTCATCATCAAAACATGATTAAGTTTAACTGGGGTTCAACAGTAACTTCTTTAAAATCTCCAAAAAATTTCTATTAGTTATCATCTGTCCAATTGATCAGGAAATAATTATAGCACAAAAAATTTCAAACAACCAACTTTGAGAACCAAGTATGTAAATATGGCCCTTGAAAATTTCGTGTAGGTTTAACACCATTTTGCATCCCTTAACTTATACTTGAAAAGCTGACGGAGGTGCATGTACAACACATTTTTGTTTATGGTAATTATTATTACCGGAGGTAGTTAATACTAATTCCTTTTAGCAACTCTAATTTATAACCAATTCTCACTTTACACCCATAATTAAAAATTTGGATTGCATTGCACCCAAAACTGTGAGATTGGTCCAACCTTGGTCTATCCTTTACCAATCTTGCACTTCAAGTATTTGGTGTGCATGGTTGGACTATCCATTAATTTTTGTAACAATGTTAAAAATGAGATGAAATGTGATGAACTGAAAATTTGAGGGGCAATCTGTCTAACTTGAAATTAAGGTGTAAAGTGAGAATTGAATATAAGTTAGGTGATGCAAAGTAAAATTAGGCCTTTTTGCTTGTCAACATTTAGACAATGGTGGACAATTACCCCCGTCCTTCTCTCCCATCTCCAAAAAATACTCCAATTCTCTTGAATACATATGTTGTTGGTCCCAAAGCAACCTAAGAGGGGGGGGTGAATTAGGTTTCTTAAAAATTATACTTTCGGAAAATAGTGAGCTTTTTAATTAAATGTAGATATAACAAAATCAATAGAACAGTAAAGGAAAGAGAGAATAAATTAAACAATCAATACTTCCAAGCTAGCAAGCTTGAAGTATCATTCAATCTCTTGAATGCTTCACATACTTGGTGAGCCAATAATCTTTACAAAGTTGGGAAGTTCTTGCTCACACTAAAACTCTTTTAGTTGAGCCAAGAATCTTACTTACAACCACACTTTCATACAAGATTATCACTCCACTCAAAGTTGAATTACTCTCACAATTGCACACTAATACAACAAAGCACTATAGTCAATTTGCACTCAAATTACTCTTTTCTAAGGCTTGTATTCTATGTATTAGATGATTTTTTCAGGTTATTAAAGCACCTATTTATAAGAGCAATAAATAGTGACTACTTCCTAACGGCTAAGTAATAAATGCACAAAAAATAGTTGTTGGGGTTTCGGACGTCCGAGAAGGATTGAATGCGTCCGAGGCAGCGTCCGATCTTCTTTCAGTTTTGTTGAGAGGCTTCGTTCGGACGTCCGTGCATGCGTCCGGTCCTTCATCCGACAGAGGTTTCGGACGGTCCTGAGCGTCCGAAAGAAAGGCAGTAGGATCCCAGGTTCTTTCTGCCAGTTCGTTCGGACGATGCAATGCGTCCGAGGAGTTTTGACCTAGTTTGGACGGTTCTGTGCGTCCGAAAGATCTGTTCCTGCAAAAGCTTGTTTTGCAAAGTTAAGTGTTCATGTCATCATCAAAATAAGGTTTGGAAAACATCAATCTCCCCCTTTTTGATGATGACAAACCTCAATTTGATATGACTAATCAATTTGCAATATATCATAATTGGATATCAATTATCAACATATCAATCATATCAAAGCACAACGTATCAATCATATCAAAGCACAATAATATAACTACTCCCCTTTTGACATTAATCAAAAAGACTCCCCCTTAGATCATGCAAGTAGTTTGATAGAAAGGAAACAAGTTTAATACATCCAACTGAAGAGTTTAATGGTGCTAAAGTCAAGTAAATACATAAGCAAGCCACAAAATTGCTGAAAACCAAAAGAAATTCTGAAAGGTTCTAATAAGTAGAGAACTGCTGAAAACAAAGTACAAAATGGGAAAAAGAGCTAATGTGAGTCATTGCGCTTTTTGGAGCGCTTTTCAGTCTTTTGTCGTTTGGATGGAACATCTTCAGCGGTGGCTTCACTGTCATCCTCCTCCCCGGTACGACGTTGCATGATAAAGTCAAACGTGTCGTCAACATCTTCATCATCATCGTCATCGTCATCGGCAGCTCTTTGAGCAGCTTCTGCATTGTCTTCATGTGTATGTTCATCTTCAGGTTCATCACTATCGGAAGATGACTCAAGTGGATATTGGGACTGAAGATTAGCAAATTGAACTTGAGCCGAAGCAGACATGCCAAGACTGAGTGTCTCTTGGATAAGCATCTGACGAGTTTCAAGTCGTTTTAAGAAGAAGATTTGTGCGACGTTGAAATGAACTGACTTGAGTACTTAGAGAGGTGAGAAGTCCACAGATATGTGAAAGAGATGGTTCAGAAGTAGATGGTTCAGATGTAAGTGGAGGTGGTTGAGGAGTAGGAGAATGAGGGATATCGATCAAGAAGTTTTCGTCGAATAACCTCCGGGCTTTGAGAATAATATTGTTCCAACCAAATAGAAAAACTCTGGCAAGCTTTGATATTGTTTAAACTCAATACATGAGCTTGATTAAGTGGATTCGTAGAAGGTTGTTCCCTTTCAATTTGGAATATAAAAGGACGTTCAAAAATTTTGGTGAGAAATTTTCCAAAAGAAATGTTTCTTCGGGTATCAGTGAGAAAGAGTTCCCATAGGGAACAAAAAAGATACCCAAAATCAAGAAGAATACCCTTGAAAACACAAAAAAATAAGTAAAGTTGCATTTTCCGGGCTCATTCCTTAAACTCGTCATGGCATTTGCATGTTTCCATAATTTAAAATTATTAAGTTCGGAGCGAGCAATGTAGTTTTGGCTTCCGAGGCCTGTTCAAAATGAATGTTAAAAATTCTCAAACTTCATCAATATCAAATTGTTTTTATCATCAACGGGCCATTTGTCTAACGAAAAGAAATAGGAAAAATCAGTGGGGTTTGAGACTTTACATTTCAAAGCTGGTGTTAATGCATGTCTGATGAAATGTTCAGTTCATCAGATGTTGTGAACACGAGAAATGAGAGTGCGAACAGTAGGACCTTTTCAATATTGGCCGTATACACATCTAGATGTCATTATAAACAAGTAAATCTTAGATGCACAAGATGTGTATAATTTTGTTTTTCATAGCCCTTATGACTTATAATCACATCTCATTTCATCCCATCCACCATCTCATTTCAGGACGTTGAACGATTATCAGATTTACTTAGAAGGGAAGTATACCGTTCGGATGCCTTGGCATCGATAAATTTTGATAAAGTTGGAGTGGTGGAGACTTGAGGATTGGCTGAGGATTCTCCTCGTACTGGAGCCTTCCCTTTAGTTTTTCGACCCCGATTTGCTGTAGAGGAACCTCCGCGAGATTTCACCATTGTAATAAAAGAAGAGAAAATTGAAAAATTTTGAGAACTGGTGAGATTTTAAGGAAATGAGATGGTGGATGGGGGAAATGAGATGTGAGTTTTTAGGTGATAAGGGCTATGGGTAGGATGATTTTCCAATCAATTTTGGAAGAGAGATTGAAAATTTGGAGGGGGTAGTGGAGAGAAAAAATTTTGCCTGAGGGTTTTCGGGGGAGGGGGTGAGTCCAAAATGGGGAATTTGGATGGTTTTAATCAAACAGGGGTACCTTTCGGACGGCCGAACGTTTGGTGTGCGTCCGACAAAGCGTCCGAAAGCTGAAGAACGGACGGCCGAAGGATCTGCCGTCCGAAGTTCTTTCGGACGATGCTGCGCGTCCGGAAGATTTCCAGAGAGTTTAGGAAAAAGAAGAATATTGTTCGGACGAATATTTTTCCGAGAGGTAACAGATTCTTTCGGACGATCCAGAGTGTCCGAAAGAAAAGTTGTTCGGACGAAGGAGTGCATCCGAACCTGAACCTATGCCTAGAATTTATCTGTAAAATCATCCAAACATTTTTTGAGCGATTCAAAGCGATCTAGAGCTAAGGGTTTTGTAAAAATATCAGCCAATTGATGTCTGAAGTTGGCACAAAATCAACACGAATTTCCTTTTTACAAATGAGGTCTCTAATGAAATGATGCTTAACATCAATGTGTTTGGTTCTTGAGTGCATAACAGGATTTTTTGTGAGATTAATTGCACTAGTGGTGTCACACAATATAGGAACACAATCAAAAATTACACCAAAATCTTTCAGAGTATGTTTCATCCAAAGAAGTTGAGCACAACAATTTCCGGCAGCAATGTATTCGGCTTCAGCCGTAGAAAGAGAAATGGAATTTTGTTTTTTACTAAACCAAGACACAAGACAATTTCCCAGAAAATAACACATACCACTGGTACTTTTTCTATCAATTTTACACCCAGCAAAGTCAGCATCAGAATAGCTAATCAGATCAAATGTAGAGGACTTTGGATACCACAGACCAAAATCCGTTGTTCCTTTTAGATATCTAAAAATTCTTTTCACAGCCATCAAATGTGATTCTTTAGGGCAAGATTGAAATCTAGCACATAAACAAAGCAGCAAACATGATATCTGGTCTCTGCCAGTTAAGTAAAGTAGACTTCCGATCATACCTCTATAGTGTTTTTCATCAACACTATTACCTTCTTCGTCTTTATCAAGTTTGGTTGAAGTACACATTGGCGTACCAACTTGTTTGCAATCTTCCATACCAAATCGTTTGAGCAACTCCTTTGTGTATTTGATTTGTGTAATAAATGTTCCTTCCTTAGTTTGATGAACTTGTAGTCCGAGGAAAAATTGCAACTTGCCCATCATACTCATCTCAAACTCTTCTTGCATTAATTGTGAAAAATCCTTGCACAAACTTTCATTAGTTGCTCCAAAAATAATATCATCAACATAAATTTGAACAATTAACAATCCTTTTAAATCCGTTTTTGTAAAAAGTGTGGTGTCAACTATACCTCTTTTGAAACCATTTTCTATCAAGAAGCCACTTAATCTTTCATACCAAGCTCTTGGAGCTTGTTTCAAACCATATACGGCTTTGGAAAGTGGTTGAAAACATAATTTGGAAGATTCTTATTTTCAAAGCCCGGAGGTTGTTCGACGAAAACTTCTTGGTCGATAAAACCATTTAAAAAAACCCTTTTGACATCCATTTGAAATAATTTTAAATTATTGAAACATGCAAATGCAAGAAACATGTGAATGGATTCTAATCTATCCACGGGTGCAAAGGTTTCATCAAAGTCAATACCTTCTTCTTGAGCGTAACCTTTTGCAACAAGTCTAGCTTTGTTTCTTATGATCTCACCTTTGTCATTTAATTTGTTTCTAAAAACCCATTTAGTACCAATATGATGGGATGAGAAGAAGGTCTTTCAACTAAGGTCCATACATTATTTTTCTCAAATTGACTAAGTTCATCTTGCATAGCATTAACCCAAGATTCATCACTTAAAGCAACATCTATATGTTTAGGTTCAATGTGAGAGAGTAATGCACAATTACTATTCAAAGGTTTATGAGAACGAGTAGTTACCCCATCAGATAGATCACCTATGATTAAATCTTGAGGATGACTAGAGACGAATCTCCAAGCTTTTGGAAGATCATTTTGGGCATCCTCATTCTTTTCATCATCAATTTGATGGTTGTTGACATTAACGCTTGATGTAATCTCTTGATGATCTCCATGAATAATGAGCTTTTCGAGCTCCTTTAAAATACTTATATCTTCATCTTCACATAAATTCTTTGAGATAACATCAAAAGTTTCATCAAATATAACATGCACAACTTCTTCAATCAAAAGCGTTCTTCTATTGTAAACTCGGTATGCTTTCTTGTCACTAGAATATCCTAGAAAAATTCCTTCATCCGATTTTTTGTCAAATTTTCCAAGGTTTTCTTTGATTTTTAAAATAAAGAATTTGCAACCAAACACTTTGAAATAGCTCACAACGGGTTTTCTACAAAATATGAGTTCATAAGGAGTTTTATTGAAAGAGGATCTTAATAAAACTCGATTTATAACATAACAAGCCGTGTTAACCGCTTGACACGGTCCAAAAGTATTGTGGTAAGTCACATTCACTAATCATAGTTCTAGCCGTTTCTTGAAGAGTCCTATTTTTCCTTTCAACAACACCATTTTGTTGAAGGACTCTAACAACCGAAAACTCATGAAAGATACCTTTGTGATCACAAAAGTCGGGAAAACCCTCAAATTTAAATTCGGCACCATTGTCACTCCTTAGACGAATAATTTTTGTATCCAATAAGTTTTCAATTTTGGAAAACAATTTTACAAATTTTTCAAATGCTTCATTTTTGTGAACAAGAAATAATACCCAAGTGAATCTAGAATAGTCATCTACGATAACAAATGCATATTTGCAACCACCTAAACTAGCATATTGAGTAGGTCCAAATAAGTCTAAATGCAACAATTCTAAAGGTTTATGAGTAGACACAAAATTCTTTGGTTTAAAAGAAACTTTGACTTGTTTACCAAATTGGCATGCATAACAAATTTTATTTTTCAAAAATTTCAGTTTTGGCAGACTTCTTCCTCTTACCAAATCTTTCTTGGCAAGTTTTTCAAGCAAATCCATATTAAAATGACAAAGTCTTCTATGCCAAAGCCATGGATCATCTATGGAAGTGGTAAGACATTTTACATTGCTATTGCTAATTTTATCAAGATGAATCACATACACATCATTGTGCATAGTGCCCTTGAATAAGACAACATGATTTTTATCAAGGATAAGACATTCATGCTTGGTAAAAAATACATATAAATTTTTGTCACAAAGTTGACTAACACTTAATAAATTATAGTTTAAATTATCAACAAGAAGCACATTCTAAATCAAGGTTTCACCATTTTTACCTACATCACCGATGCCGATTGATTTTGCTTTATTGTTATCTCCAAAAGTGACTTTTCCACTGTTTTTGGATGTGAGATTTGTGAAGAGAGAAGCATCACCCGTCATGTGCCTTGAACATCCACTATCTATGAACCACTTAGCATTGTTGGTGATGTTAAGTACCTACACAATAAATGTACAATTGATAACTTTTGGTACCCATGTTTTCTTGGGTCCATTTGAGTTAGTGAAATTGCTTTCAATCCATGCAACTTTCATTCCAAATTTTTCGTTCTTCTTGACATAACATATATTCTTAACATGTCCATGTTGTTGGCAATATCTACAAATAATGCTTTTATTAACATACAAAGATGATTTTGGTTTTACAATACATAAGTCATCCCTTCTAAACATGACAAAATTTTTGTTGATAGCTATATTTCTATTTCTTTTCATATCAACAATATTTTCTTTCTTTCTAATTAAGAGAGCATTCAAATCATCCATTCTTTTCTTCAAGGAGGCTTGTTCTTCCTTGACCTTTGATCTCACATGCATTCTTTTCTTCAAATCACGATTTTCTTGTGATAGCCTATTGTTTTCATTCACAAGTTTATGATTGTTGGAGTCATAGTTAGAATTTACCTCATCATCTCTAATGGCCATAAAGGCCATTTGTGCCGACTCCATTTCTTCGGATTTTTCAATTTCTCCTTCGGAGTTGCAATCATCCCATGTGATTTGAAAGTTATTGAATCTCGATTTTCTTCCTTCCTTCTTTTTCTTGGAAGGACACTCATTTGCAAAATGACCGAGTTGACCGCATTCAATGCATTTTTTGTTTTTCTTCTTCATTTCAAGCCTTGACTTCCCTTTGAAATTATTTGAGTTTGTAGATCCGCCTCTTCTCATTCTTCGTTTGTTGATGTAATGTTTAAGAAATCCTTTGGTGATGAGTGCAAGATCTCCTTCATCAAGATCTTCATCTTCCAGATTGATAGAGCTATTTTCATCTTCCTCTTGAGAGGTCTTTAGAGCAATGCTCCTTCTTGGCCTTGCTTCTTCATCATCCACACCCTTGGCCTTTAACTTGAGTTCATAAGATGTAAGAGATTTGATTAGTGATTCAATAGGCATTAAATTTAAATTCTTGGCTTCCTCTATAGCAATGGTTTTGGCATCCCATTCTTTGGATATAGGATTGCCTTGTCTAAGATTTTTCTATTTTTTTCACCCAAAGAGTACTCCTTACTCAAGGCTTCAAGATCCTTTATAATGTCATTGAACCTGTAGTACATTTTGTCTATGTTCTCATGTGGTTCCATCTTGAAGGACTCATACTTGGCAACAAGTAGGGATTTCTTTTGCTCACGAACATCATCGCTCCTTCATGAATTTCTTTCAACTGTATCCCATATTTCTTTAGCAGAAATGCAACCCTTATACGCGAGTTGATTCATTTGCATCCAAGGCATTATACAACACATTCATGGCTTTTGCATTCAATGTCAAGTTTGCCTTGTCTTGTGGAGTGAACTCATTCCTTGTCTTTTCTCTTCTTCTATTTGTGTGATCGTCAATTATAGAAGCTTCAAATGGACCTTCATTGACAACATACCACAAATCAATGTCAATAGATTGCAGAAATATTTTCATTCTATCTCTCCAACTAATAAAATTTGGCCCATTAAACATGGGGGGCCTAGTAACGGATTGACGCCCTCAAAACACAGAGCATTGTTAGTTGCCATATTTCTTTACTCAATAGCAGTTTAAGCAATATAATGAGACCAAGCTCTGATACCAATTGTTGGTCCCAAAGCAACCTAAGAGGGGGGTGAATTAGGTTTCTTAAAAATTATACTGTCGGAAAATAGTGAGCTGTCACCTGTTAAATGCAGATATATGTGTATCAAGAGAACAGTAAAGGAAAGAGAGAATAAATTAAACAATCAATACTTCCAAGCTAGCAAACTTGAAGTATCAAATCTCTTGAATGTTTCACACACTTGGTGAGCCAATAAACTTTACAAAGTTGGGAAGTTCTTGCTCACACTAAAACTCTTTTAGTTGAGCCAAGAATCTTACTTACAACCACACTTTCATACAAGATTATCACTCCACTCAAAGTTGAATTACCCTCACAATTGCACACTAATACAACAAAGCACTATAGTCAATTTGCACTCAAATTACTCTTTTCTAAGGCTTGTATTCTATGACTCTATTAGATGATTTTTTCAGGTTATTAAAGCACCTATTTATAAGAGCAATAAATAGTGGTTTCAACTACTTCCTAACGGCTAAGTAATAAATGCACAAAAAATAGCCGTTGGGGTTTCGGAAGTTCGAGAAGGATTGAATGCGTCCGTCTCTTATACACATCTAGATGTGTAGTTGACAGGCTTTGTTAGGACGTCCGTAAATGCGTCCGGTCCTTCGTCCGACAGAGGTTTCGGACGGTCCTGAGCGTCCGAAAGAAAGGCAGTAGGATCCCATTCTTTCTCCAATTGCTGTCTCTTCGGACGATGCAATGCGTCTGAGGAGTTTTGACCTAGTTCGGACGGTTCTGTGCCTTCGAAAGATCTGTTCCTGTAAAAGCTTGTTTTACAGAGTTAAGTGTTCATGTCATCATCAAAATAAGGTTTGGAAAACATCATATGTAACTTGTGTAGAATGAACCTAAATATTTAACAAATTAGTACATTTCCTCCTCCAAAAAACCAACTTGGACTCTTCTCTTTTAATAGTTCTTTTTGTCACCTTTATTGCATGCCCACAATGCTAAAGTCCACTAATACCCCCGTACCCGAACCATACCATTCTCTAACTCACAAAGATTACAATGAAACTCTTTCACTAATTGGGAAGCCCCGAAGTCAATTTGAGTGTTGAATCCCACCCAATGGCTCGACCTAATTTGCTCCTCAATTGCTGTTCTAACATCATCATCATAAGCTCCTCAATGCATAGAAAGGTTCAAATTCAGCTCTTTAATGACCTCCTATTTCTCATTGCTCCTATACAACTGATAAGCCCTATCACTCGAGAATTCTGGTTCTACATGTCTACCAACCTCTAATTGTTGTTCCAAGCCTCCTTCCCTACTAGTTCCTTCTCCGGCTTTCCTCTTTCTAACCCATTTCCCCTTCCCCCCATTCTAGCCCTACGTTCGACACTACCATAAACTCCTCGAGTCATTTTAACAGTCCAATTCAATCAACAATTCAGATATTCACCCTCAAATCAAGGAGCATGGCAAGATTCATAGCCAACAAAATTAAAATCACAAATTTCCAAAAAACTTCAAAATAATTCAACCCAATTCAAACCAATTCAAATATCAAGCCAATAATTCAAAATATTGAGCAATTCAACATCAATTTTTTTTCCTTCAAGAAATTCGCATAAATTTTGCCAAAAAAATAACAAATTGGCTATCAACAATTTCACTACATATTCATCAACAAAAACCTGATAACTCTCTTCAAGAAATTTGCAATTGGAACTATAAAGTTAAAGAAATATATTACCAGGAAAAAAAATGGATTGAAAGATTCTCAAAAATTCTTGTGTGCCAACCCGTCATTTTTTCATATGTTTCCTTCAAATCAAAATTCAAGTTCTTTGTTGCCCAATATGCTCTATGCTCAAGCTCCATCGGCAAGTGACATGCTGTTCCATACACAGTACGATACGGGGGCATGTCTAGATGGGTTTTAAATGCTGTCCGATAGGCCCACATTGTGTTATCTAACTTAAGTCTAATTGAAGAGGCCCAATCCATCCTAGCCTTATTCACCATCTTCTCAAAGATCCTCTTCAATTATCGGTTTGAAATCTCAACTTGACCTGATTTTTGGGGATGATAGGCTAAAGAAACTTTGAGTTTCACACCATACTTTGTCATCAAGGCCTCAAAACGTAAATTTTTGAAGTGAGAGCCCCCATCACTAATGATAGCCTGAGGCACTCCAAACCAAGAGAAGATGTTATTTCTAAGGAATTTGGTGACTACTTTGGCTTCATTGGTTGGGGTGGCGATTGCTTCAACACATAGTCCACTACAACCAAAATGTACTTGTTGGAAAATGAAACTAGGAACGGTCCCATGAAATCAATTCCCCATGCACCAAATACCTCCAACCCAACAATGCCATGAAGGGGCATTTCATATTTCCTTGAAATATTTCCTACCCTTTGACATTCATCACACTTGAGAACAAATTCCAGGGAATCATTGAACATAGTTGGCCAATACAAACTACTTTGAAAAACAGGCTTGAAAGCCGTTCGTTGAGCTCCATGGTCTCCACCAACCGGAAATGAATGACAATGTCTCAACACATCTGTAATTTCACATTTCGGGAAACATCTCCTAAAGACTTGATCATTGAACCTTCAGAACAAATATGGCTCTTCCCAAAAGTAAAGTTTAAGCTTTGCAAAGAATTTCCTTTTCTCATTGACATTTAACATCTTCGGTACTATTCTTGCTACAAGATAATTCACAATGTCCGCATACCATAAACTCACTTCCTTCACCTCAAAAGAATTCTCAATTGATTATTCTTCATTGATGTCTCTTTCGTCATGATTGACAAGTCTAGATGCTTCAATCCTTGATGAATGATCGGCTAGCATGTTTTTCACACCCTTCTTGTCCATTACCTCCCAATCAAACTCCTACAACAAAAGTATCCATCTCAATAAACGTGGCTTGGCATCTTGTTTAGAAAATAAATACTTTAATGCGGAGTGATCAGTTTGAATAATTACCGTATGAATATCATCCAATCAAGTATGATCTAAACTTATCAAATGCAAAAACTATAGCAAGTAGTTCCTTCTTCGTTGTAGAATTATTAAGTTGTGCATCATTTAAGGTCCTACTTTGATAGTAAACGACATGAAACATCTTATTCACCTTTTGACATAAACGGCACCTATTGCATAGTCACTAGCATCACACATAACCTCAAATGGAAGAGACCAATTAGGTGCTACGATGACCTGTGCAATTACAAGAGCATGTTTTAACTCATTGAATGCTTCCAAACAAGAATCATCAAAATGAAAAGGATAATCCTTTTGAAGTAATAAGCACAAAGGTCTAGCGATATGTGAAAAATTCCTAATGAATCTTCTATGAAAGCCCACATGACCTAAGAAACTTCTTACCCCATAACATTAATTGGAGGAGGCAACTTCTCAATCACCTCTACCTTAGCCCTATCAACTTCTATCCCATTTGATGAAACTTTGTGACCCAAAACAATTCCTTCCGTCATCGGTGTCTTGAAATGACACTTTTCCTAGTTGAGAACCAAATTAGTTTCTACACACCTTTCAAGACATTGGACAAATTTGCAAGACATTCATCAAATGAGACACCAAATACACTAAAATTATCCATGAAGATCTCTATGCTCTTTTCAACCATGTCATGAAAAATGGAAACCATACAATGTTGAAATGTGCTTGGTGCATTGCAAAGCCCAAAGGGCATTATCCTACATGCAAAGGTACCAAATGGGTATGTAAAAGTTGTTTTGTCTTGATCCTCCAGACAAATGACAATTTGGAGATAACCAGAATAACCATCAGGGAAACAATAATATGCAAAACCGGCCAGCCTCTCAAGCATTTGATCAATAAAAGGTAAAGTAAAGTGATCCTTTCGGGTGGCTTCAATCAACTTTTGAAAATCAATGCACATTCTCCAACCCGTAACCACTCTAGAGGGGAGGAGCTCATTGGTTTCTCTTATGATTACGGTAATACCACCATTCTTTGGAAAGCCAATAAAATTGAGTGGGACTAACCCACTCACTATCTCTAATAGGGTAAGTAATGTCGGCTTTCAAAAGTTTGAGAACCTTCTTCCTCACAACCTTTTTTAAAGTAGGATTCAATCTCCTTTGAGGTTGCCTTAGCAGTTTAGTTCTGTCATTCAACAAGATTTTATGCATGCATATGGAAGAGCTAATTCCCTTAATATCATCAATGGAACAAGCAATGACATCTTTATGTAATTTAAGCGGCACAATCAATCTTTCAAGTTGCTCACTTGTCAAAGATGCATTCACAATCACCAGGTTTGTCTCATTTTCACCAAGATAAGCATACATTAAGTGAGTGGGAAGAGGTTTAAGCTCCAAATTGGGGGTTCGTTGGTCGGATACCCCCTTTACCTTTTTCTTGATTCTCCCTATGTTTTTTTTTGCAATAAAGTATCATCCTCCAAATGATTGACATTCCTCATCCCTTCTTCATTATCTTGACTTAGAGCATTTGACTCTAAGACCTTTTCCTCCATTGAGAAATTCTCCACTGCATTCCTACATCATTCATCAATTAAATTATCTACCACATTTATATTCATGACATCTTCAAAAATTGAAGAAAGCTTCAATGAAATAAAAACATTAAATGTAACAATTTTATCATTTATTCGGAATTCCAATTTCCCTTCTTGAACATCAATAAGTGCACGACCGGTAGCAAGGAAAGGTCTCCCAAGAATAATTGGCATCTCTTCATCTTCTTTCATTTCAAGCAGAATGAAATCGGCTAGAAGGTAGAGTTTATCAATTTTCACAATCATATCTTCAATGATCCCCTTTGGGAACTTTATGCTCTAGTCCTCAAGTTGAAATGAGATACTTATTGGCTTCAATTGTCCTCCATTTAACTTCTTGAATACAACAAAAGGCATGGTATTTATTGAAACTCCCAAGTCACACAATGCTCTTCCAATTTGTAAACCCCAAATCTCACAAGGTATAGAAAATGATCCGGGGTCATTGAGTTTGCTGTCTGGTGGCAACCTTTTTGTAAGGAGTGCATTACAATTCTCCATTAAGCATAAGATTTTTTCCCCATGCAATTTTGGTTTTTAAGTGAGGACTTGTTTCATGAATTTAGCATAGGTGGGAATGTTCTCAAGTGTCTCCATGAATGGAATGTTGATTTCAAGCTTTTTGAAAATCTCAAGAAACTTCTTGAACTTGTTTGCCTTTTCTTCATCCCTTTGCCTTTGAGGAAATGGCACATTAACGTGCTTCGGCTCATGATGCTTTAGATCCGTGCCTTCATTGCCTTGCAAAGTGGGCATAGTAGACTCATTCATCATTTTGTCTTGCCCATGTGAAGACTCCTGTTTTTCTTTCTCTTCATCCTCAACTCCTCATTTTTCTCCACTTTGAACAAATTTTTCCCAACCCTTTCTTCCAACCCTTTACCACTTCTAAGGTTGATGGCCTTGCATTGTTCCTTGGGGTTTGGAATGGTATTACTTGGAAGCACCCCTAAAGGCCTGTCTCATTATTCAGCCTCTCCAATTGGCCCAATGGAATCTCCAAATTCCTTGTAGATGCCTTCAAGTTCTCATAATCTCTCTTGTGTTCCTCATTTTTCCTATCCAATTCTCTTCTCAAGAACTCGGCTTCTCTTTTCCAACCATCTTCTCCCACATTCTCTCTTAGAGCATATTGGTCATGATATATAGGTCGAGGAGAGTTTGCATATTGAAATTGAGGCCTCGATTGTCGGTTTTGAAAGAAAGGATTAGAAAAAGATTGATATGAGTTTGGTTGGAAATTTCTTTGATGTGGCAGTTGATAAGGTCTAGGTGAGGAGCTTGAGGCTTGAGTGTATTGGACATTTTTTGGTAGGATATTTGGTTGGTAAGGAGAATTGGATTGATTGTTGGAGTTGCTCCAAGAAAAATTAGGATGGTTCCTCCAAGAAGGATTATATGTGTTCCCATAAGCACAGGATGGGTTCCTTGGAAATGATTATTGATTAGACACATAGTTGAGTTGTACATTTGACCCATAAGGCATCTCATATTGTCCATTTGCATGACCGCCTCCACAAAAATCACATACCATGCTTGGTTGGGTTGGAGAAGAAGACATGGCATTTACACTACTTGGTTTCTCCAAATTCTTCAACGCCTTTGCAATGCTATTCACCACACTCATGAGCATGCTTGTTGTGCCAAGAGAGTGTCTTGCATGTTCAAATTCAACACTCCACTATTGCCATTGGCTTTATTGGCTTGGTGTTGAGTCACCGGTGTGGTCATCGGGTTATGATAATAATGATTGTATGCCATCCAATTATGAGATGGACCCATCGGCGGAAGCATCTTCTATGGATTTGGTCTCTTGAGTCAAACCATTATAGAAAGTTGGATTTGAAGCAACAAAGGAATCGCGTGATGAGGACATTTCCTTAGTGACTCTTGAACCCCTCCCAAGCTTCTTCTAAGCTTTCACCAACATCCTGCTTAAAGGAGGTGACTTCATTTCTCAATTAGATGGCAGTTCTTGCGGGTGGAAAATGCTTTGCCAAGAACTCTTGAACAAGTTGATTCCTAGTAGTAAATGTTCCTTGGGCGTGGGATTGTAACCATGACTTTGCCCTATCCTGAAGAGAGAACGAAAACACCCTCATTCGCACACAATCCGGATGTACTCCATTAAACTTGAGCGTGCCCAAAACTTCTTCAAAATTCATAAGGTATGTATAGGGATCTTCATTGGGACTACCCCCGAACATTGCATGAGCTTGGAGCATTTGGATTAAGGCGGGCTTAATTTCAAAGTTGTTAGCTTGCACGGGCATCCGTGCAATACTAGAGTTCGCTCTATCAAAATTTGGCAAGGATATTTCCTTAATGGCCTTCCATTCCCATTCATGCCATTTCCGTTCCCATAGCCACCTATCCCATTATTTCCAACAACCTATTCTTCTTCGTTTTCCATGTTCAAATTCCTTTGATGAGCATTAGCATTTGCCATTTCTATCCTTTCTTGCTCTCTGTTGTACCCTTCTCAATTTCTAGATTTCCCTTAGTTCTCTTTCCTTTTCCTTATCCAAGCAAATGAGTGGCCCTTGATCTCTTCTTACCATACACTACAACTGAAACCAAAGCAAATAGTCAATTGAAGTGCCAAGTTAATTCCACAAGACAATCAACAAACATAAATATAATAAAATTAACAACTAAATTAAACAAAGTGCTTAATCTACACGACTTGTATAGCGCTTGATATTGCCAAAAACCAATGATAATCCTTAGCAACGGCGTCAAAAACTTTTCTAGCCCTTACATAGAGATCAATTTAAAGCAAAAAAGTAATAAGAAACATCACAAAACAACTACACTATACCTCACTTCCACAAGTATACGGAGTTAGAAGTAATATAGGATGAGTGGGTATCATTCCTACAAGGATTGTTGTAAGGCAATTACCAAGTTTTATGAGTTTTTGTATAGTTAAGCAAGATCAAACAATGGATGGTGAAATTACTCTACTCACTGAAATCATAATTCAATGCAAGCAATTAAAACCTAATTTTAAGCTAGATTATCTACTAAAGCAAATAAATGAACTAAATAATTACAAAATTGAGAAACTACTTAATCTATTCTAGTAAAAGCAAGTAAAGAAAGCACTTATTTCTAATCTAAATGAATTAAAATAGAACTAAAATTAAAGAGCAAGTAAATTAACCAAATAAAAAAACTACAAAAAGACATTGCAAAGCTAGAATTTAGCAATTCTAAACTAGAAATTGAAAGATTTAAACTTAAAATCAAAATATTTTTGAATTTTTGGTAAAAATAAAGAAAGCCCACTAAAAATTATCTAGAACTTAATGCAGGAAATGGAGAATTCTTAAGTAAAAAGCAAGAATTTAACAAAGACCCTAATTCGCAAGAAAAGAGATTTTTTACTAATTTAAACTAGAAAGCAAGTAAAAATTGTATCTACTTGAAGCTAAAGATTAACCCACTGCAATTATCTAATCAAAATTTAAACCATTGCTAATCAATGAAAACCAGATCTAAAAGTCAATTTAAGAGAAATTTGCATTAATGAAAAGACTTGAGGTTCAAGCTATCCTAATCTATCCTAACACTTCCTAATTCTAATCCTACTTGCCTATTACAATTTTTAAAAGTAACTTAAATAGTATAGCATTACACAAGGCAAAAATCAGGAGTTATTTGCTGTAAGATTACAAAATTACCCTTACAACTTATACCTTAGCGAGTCGAGATCGTAATATAGAGAATTTGAGACCGCGATCTCGACTCTAATACATTTAGAGCAATTTCCTGAGTCGAGATCGCGATCAAGGATTGTGAGATCGTAATCTCGACTCGCTAAACATTTAAATGATTTTTTCGAGTCCAGATCGCGATCTGGACTCTCTTCCCAGCTTTCTTCCATTTCTTCCTTTATTGCAATTTGCTCCTCTAAGTTTTGTTCTTTCCAGCTTCCAACCTCTAATTTTGACCTGCATAATATTAACACCATTAATCATAGCAATTAATTAAGATAGAAATTAAACAAAAACATATCATATTTAACAAAAGCAAAAATATAAACGCAGATAAAAGAAATTAACTAAAACTATCTATTAACTACCCAAAGTTCAGGATATAAACTATCAAAATACCATAATTTAGAGGGAAATAACTCTTGTTTACTAGAGTTATCGCTCTCCACTCATGCAAGTAGATATCACTCGTTCACTGATCGATGAAAAACCAATTGAACAAAAGTTTAGCAAGTGACAAACATGTTGGCAGAAATTAACAAACATAGTACTCACTAATACAATTGAATTCAAACAAAGGATCAAGTGGGTTTTTAAAGATTGTAAGGTGGGATTAGGGATAAAGGTAGGATATATATTTGGATAAAAGTAGCTCATATCATTCTACATACATTACTGAATGACTTCGAACCACATTCCTCTAGAATATCCCCCTAACAACAATAGCATTTAACCAACTACCCTTCCCGAAGATAAAAATGTAACATGATCTTTATTATCTTATAAGGAATTGTACTCTTCTATCCATAACACTTTAACACAAACTTAGAAGGAATTGTCCTTCTTTTCTTTCTTTCTTTTTTTTTTCTTTTTTTTCTTTTCCAATAAAACATTATATAACATAGGGGATTATTACAAATATTAAATTCGTATACTTGACTTTTTCCCTCCAGCAAAACACGTTTTATGTCCTTTCCAAACATCCATAATATCATGCCCGTACTATTAATGTGCTAGACCACCAACACAAACTAAGGTGATAGATTGAAAGACAAAGAAAATGAAACAGTATGCCTGCTAAATAACATGGTTAGTTAAATAATATTTAAGGCTTATAAGTCTCAAAAGGGAATACTAAGGATAAAATGTCAATTAGGTCGGTTTTTTGGTCCAATGAACTTGCCTAAATCATTTGCTTAACTCAAAATTCAGTCCTATATTTTATGTATGTTAATCACACGCAATTCCAAAGGATGTCACAAGCAAAACAAATATCGCAAGGCAATCATGATGAACACTCATTGACAATTATCTCACTTTCACACCCTCACTAATGGAAATATATTTAAGTGTATAATGGTAATACTTTCACAATTCAAATGGATTAAATAGCAAAGCTTATATACACTTTCAATCCATTTACTCTTACAATCATAGTTCTCTTGCATATTTAGACTATTAACACATAGTCATAAAAGTTAATGAATACACATAAATTACTACTAAAATTAGGAAATCTTTTTAATTTACGCTTTACAAAACTTCAGGCAAAGAGGGTATAAAAATCTGGAAGGTTACCATCCGGTAGCTAGGGAGTCTTTTACACAGCCGAATCCTCAAGATTGATAAAACACTTAAAACACAAAGGAAAGACAAATATGGCACACCATGATAAACCCCTGACAAAACAAAAACTAAAAATAACACAAATACTCTTGCCAAAACACAACCCAAACATTAACAAAATGAAATAAAAAGAAAAATTGAAGACAAGGAATAACTCTTCCCTCATGGCACCAAGGGGGTTTAGGAATATTCAGATGGTGTTCACCCGTAGCCCATTGGGATGCACCATCATAAAGCCAAGGTGGCTTTGCTATCTTTAAATGGTCATATCCATGCTCATGTCTTTGTTTAGCATCCCCATGTTATTCTAATGTAGCACTTCCTATAATATATGAATGCATCTCCTTGACAAGCTGTAGCTTCATGTGGTTCATCTCAGCTTTCTTGGTAAAGTATGGTTCTTGAAGTACCGATAGAGGTGAAGTGTTTTACAATTCATAACTAGTAGCCAAATTGTCAACGAGAGATACATTGATGTCATATGATTTACTTATATTGCAGTCCAGGATGTCGTGCCTTACTAGGTGCTCAGATGTGCCTTTCTCATCCATCCTATTATACGAATTATCGCTTGTGATTGTCTCTAAAGGTTGTTCCTCAAATGTAATCCCTGCTTGCTCTTTTCGGATATTGTCACTAAATGGTGGTATCATTGGAATGACATTTCTAGTGTTGCAATAGCAAGTTGTGCAATCCGTTCCCCCAAATTATGTATTGCATCATTTTGAAATACTCAACCTAATAGTCTCCATAGATTCAAGATATCTTGATCTAATCTCCAGAAGGTTAGACCTTTCTTCCATATGAGACCTTTCATCGTCTAGATACGGTATTATATCATTAGGTGGATTTTAGTAGTAATGCTAACTTGGGTAGCATAGATAGTCTGAACACACCCCCTAGCTAGGACTGTATGTATCATTATACAAATATGCACACCTGTAGAAGGAATTTGAATGGTTAGTATAATCATAAGAAGAAGAACCATATATGTATCTGTTGGACATTTATAGCTATTGTGATTGCCACCATGAAAATTACAGGTGTTTTGTACATTTAAGAAATTGTCGTGCCTCTGATTTATTGCTTCTAATTGAAGTTCCTTTTATTTGACCAAATTATCAACATAAGCATTAGAAGTTTCCTCAATTCACAATTGATGGTATGAATTTCTATGCATAATAACAATAATAATAAAACTTGTTTGAGTAGATAATTGATAAGATCAATTTATATTCTATTTGATAATATAAGATGTGCAGATATTCCTATAATTCTTGGCAGACATTTCTTAGCTACAAGTAGAGCACTCATCGACGCTAAAAAATGATGAATGATAAGGAGGTAAAATTTAATGCTTTTAATGCTACGAAAATGTTTGACCACGTTGACAAATATTTTATAGTTAATACCAGACCAAAGTACTTGATTGCTTCGTTAGGTAGAATTCAACTTTGAAAGGACAAACAAGCAATAATTAACCACACTAATTCACTATACTCTACCTAACTTTCGCAAGTATGTTGATAGTGGTATAGGATGAGTGGGTATCGTCCCACAAGGATTGTTGGAAGGCAATTACCAAGATTTATGGATATTTGTGTAGTTAAGCAAATCAAACAATGGATGATGAAACTATTCTAATAAAAACCATAATTAAATGAACCTAGCGATGAAACTTAATTTTAAGCTAGATTGACTAAAAAGCAAGTAAGTGAAAATAACCAATTACGATATTAAGAAACTAGTTAATCTATTCTAGTAAAAGCAAGTAAAGGAAAGCACTTAATTCTAGCCTAAATTAACCAAATTAAGACTAAAATGAAAAGCAAGAAAATTACCCAATTAAAAGAACTACAAATAAGAAACCTTGAAGACTAAAAGCAACCATTTCTAAACTAGAAATTGGAAAGAGTCAAACTTGAAATCTAAGTATTTTTTTTTTTTGGATTTTTGATAAAAATAGAGAAAGCCCACTAGGAATTAACTAGAAATTAATGCAAGAAATTGAGAATTCTTAAATAAAAAGCAAGAAATTATCAAGAACCCGAATTTTCCTAAGAAACCCTAGATTGCAAGCAAAGAAATTCTTACTAAATTAGACTAGAAAGCAAGTAAAAATTATATCTACGCGAAGCTTGCGATCCACTACGATTGTCTAATCAAAATTTTGGTTAAAATCTTGACAAGAAATTAAAAGAAGATCTCAGATACAATTAAAGAGAAAATTCTATTAAAGAAGAAAACTTAGGGTTCAAGATATCCTAAACTATCCTAAAATCTACTAACTATCTACTACTAACTCTACTTCATAATTTTTAAATAGCTTAAATAGTGTAATGTTACACAAGGCAAAAATCAAGAGTTGTTGGCTGAAAGTTTACCAAATTGCCCTTACAACTTAACTCAGCGAGTCGAGATCGCGATATGGAACAAATCTTCTCGACATTCTTCATTTCTTCCATTATTGCAGTTTGGTCCTTTGAGTTTTGTGCATTCCAGCTTCGAACCTCTAATTTTGACCTGCATAATATTAACACCATTAAGCAATTAATTAAACTAAAAATTTAATGAAAACTTATCATATTTAATCAAGAAAGGAAATACAAAAGCATATGAAAGAAATTAACCAAAGTCTTTAATTACATACCCAAAATTCGGGATTTAAACTCTCAAAATTGTAATAATTTAGAGGAAAATAACTCTGGTTTCTAGAGTTATCACACTCCCAAACTTAGCTTTTTGCTAGTCCCAAGCAAAACAAAAATTAAAATTAAAAGAAGCCTACTAACACTCAAACGTATAAACACCTCCAAAGTTGACGTGACACTTGATGAATCATGGATGTGCTTAGAACAATTAGGAAATCTCTCAAGAAACATTCAATACTACATGATATGTGAAGTATATGAGTGAATCAATCCGAAATTGAAATTTTGTTCTTCATAAAAGCACACATTCATTCACTACACAAGATTTCACATCACCAAGCATTAGCGTTCTCAAAATGAGTTACCAAAAGTTTTAGTTATTTTCATTTGAAACTTATCAAATCACAAATATTATGAAGTTAGTCAACTATCTTGACTAAGCATCATGAAAATAGAAGTTTAATTAGGAATCAACTTAATGCAAATGTCACACATTTTGGGACTAAACCTCTAAGAAGGAATAAGTAATATGATATTATTAATGATAAGTATCACAAACATTTACTCCTTAACTTATTGGTATATTAAAATGCAATTCCTAATGGCTTAATTCGGAGAAAAAACATGGATACATGTTAGAATTCCGTACTCGCCTTATTACTACTCTAATGGCTTATTTCGGATAAACAATATGGGTACATGTCGGAATCCCGTATTCACCTTATTCCAAATTTTTGTTTCGGCCCTAAACCAAGGAAAAGGAGTGAAATGTACCTAAAATTAATCTCAAATATCAATTATTCACAAGTTAGAAGAACATTCCCTATGCAAACACATGAAATGTCCCAAAATTCCTTCTACTTCATTTGACTCATTTCTTTCCAAAAGATAATTCATCAACCAAATAATATAAGTGATTTGATCAAAAACAACATTTCAAATAAATTTTCCTAAAATTTCAGCACTTCTTTTTGAAAAATAGCGATACTAAGTTTATGAATTCTTTATGTTGCAAACGAACTACTTACTCACTCAAAAAAAAAATTGAAATGAATCAATCATATACTTTAATCACAAAGTATTGAACATCAAAATTTATCATCATTGAGTACCTAATTAATCAATTTTCCATCCATTAAACATCAAGTGGCAATAATATGTATAAAATATCCACTCCCAACACAAGGAAATAGACACCCCCAAACTTGTCTATTTTATTCTAATTGATGAATAAATCATCCTTCCACTCACCCAAAATTAAACATAAAGACATACCCAAAAATATAAAAAACTACTCAAATCATGACATAACTATAAACTAAGAACTAAAATTGGGTAGAAATGCTAAGAGTGATAAACTGTGCCATACATCTCACAATTCAAGTTTCAAACAAAATCAACATTCAATTCAACTCATCAACTAATGCAAAGATGGCATCAGCTTAGGGCCCTTAGTCATGCTGCTCTTATTTGACAGTAATCTTGACCAAAGCTACACCAAGTATCTAGCAAGAAATTCCACAAAGATTCAATCCATGAAGCATCCAAAGTAATTAGTTACTTGGCATCAGCTTAAAGCCATTAGCCAAACTACTTAAAAAGAAAAACTAAAATATTTCAATTCCAAAGACTAAAAGTAAAACAAAAGTAATCCAAAGTAATCAAAGTTAAAGTATTCAATCAATAAAAATAGAGAAAATTATCATCATCCATCAAATCAATCCAGTGATCAGGGTTGGTCTTCATCCATGCTCAAGCAAATGGTGGCTTCATCTCCTCATTCCATCTCTTCTTGACCTTCCTCAGCGTCACTAGGTTGGGTCTCTTCATGATCATCATCCATGTCCCCTTCGGTCGCACAGGCGTAGGTAGATCTTTCATGTTGTGTTGTAGCCGCGGGTGGTGTGTAGTACTGTCCACGAGGTGGAACAAAGTACCATGCCGGAGGTGATGGTGGCCGGACCCTTGTGCCTAATGATGTAGTCTTTAAAGCTTCTCCAATTACGGTCAAGTTGTTGTGCATCACCATTTGACTATACGACCAATACATAATCCTTGTAGATCACTCATTTCTTCTTCATATACTGGAGCATTAAACACAAAACCTAGGGGTATCAGAATCATTGAAAGACTCTAAGGTGATGGTGGCAGCGGCTGTGGCTGTGGCGGGGTAAGGTGCTCCTCCTGGTGGTGCTTTTCATATTCTCTCACCATCCTGTAGACATATTCCCGATTAATCCTTCCTCTTGGATGTGTCAATGGTTCCAATTGACCAACCGGGCAACCTGCTATGCTGCAAAGATGATGAAATAGACTAGGGGCATAAAATATAGGTCGTCCAGACCTTCCACTCTCTGAAAACCCCTATCTAATAAGGTGACCAATATTCACCGGTACCCCAGTCATGGTGGCATAAACTAAGAGTACTGTGTCCCTTTGGATAAAGCTCATAGCATTGGACCCCCAAATGCGGCTACTGATAAAATAAAACCATAGCTTAGCCACTAATAAGGGTCCTTGACGAGCAAATTTCAACTCAGTGGCAGATGAAGTACTCTTAATCCATTGAATCAACCCTTCTATCACACATGACATCTTTGATTGCATTCATATCCTTATCTTTATTATTCAAAAAATGCCAAGTATTGATTAGAAGGTACAGGAGGCATGTTGAAATATGCATTGATCACATCAGCACTAAAATCTACTAAAACTCCCCGTATACGCACCTTGCCATCCTCTAATTCACATAATTTGCGATGAAACTCTTTGACTAGTTGGGTAGCACTGAGGTCAACTTGAGTGTTGAAACCCTCCGAATGCCGTGACCTAATTTGTTCATCTATAGCTCATCTAGCATCTTCATAAATCCCCCAATGCATAGATAGGTCAAAATTTTGTTCTCTAATCACCTCATGTTTCTCGTTATTCTTGTACAATTGTTGAGCCCTATCACTCGAGAACTGAGGTTCAATTTGCTCACCTCCCTCAAACGGCTATTCCGAACCCCCTTCTCCACTAGTACCCTCTCTGGACTTCCTTTTCCTAGACCCGGTTCCTCTTCCACTCATTCATGTTAACTCTTCTTTCAGCACTGCCATAAACCCCTCTAGTCATTTTTTATCAACAAATTTCAATCAACAATTTAAGAATTCAACCCCCAATCAAGAACCACAACTACAAAATCACAATCAACAATTTCCAACAATTTTCCAAGTATTTCAATTCCAAATCAACTCAAATCAAGTGTCAAGTCAATAATTCAAACAATTGGACAAATCAATATCACAATTCCCCTAAAACAAATTCGCACCAATTATTGTCCAAAATTCAATTGAGTACCACTAATTTCTCCACAATTTAATTCATGCAATCCCATAATTATCTTTAACGAATTATTAATCAAAACTAAGAACCCAAGGAAAGATATTGCCCTTTTTTTTTATGATTGAAATTTCCCCAAAAATGCTTGTGCATCAATCTCCATTAAAGTCCAAATTTCTCCAACAATCCTCCCAAAAAATGCTAACTTTGATGTTCCTAGAGAAAACTAGAATGATATTAGTGATGGGTGTGGAGTTGATATAAAGTGATTTTTAGTGAAGATGAGGGAAGAATTTTGAGGGATTGGGGTTAGGGTTTTCGGTTGAGAGAAGAAGAATAGGGAATTTTATGAAAAGAGAAGAAGAAGAAGTGGCATTTAAAATGATTCTGCACTTCAAGATCGCGATCTGGCCTGATATCAAGATCCCGATCTCAAATTTGGTATCGCGATCTCGAAGGAGTTAAGATCGAGATCTCAACTCGGTGCAAAAATAGCCTTTGTAGAAGTTTGGAGTTGAGATCGTGATCTCAAATTTGAGATCACAATCTCGCCCAAATAACCAAGAGCCCTCCAGAAGTTTGAGTTTGAGATCGCGGTCTCGAGCTCAAATTCTGCCAAGTGAATTTTTCGCACATAGCCGAAATTGTTCCACTCTTGACCACTTTTCTCCATTTGCGAGAATAACCTACAACAAAAAATTCACAAGTTAGGATGACAATTTTCACTCATTATTTAGCACCATTTATTTAGCTCAAATACAAATTTTTTCATTTTTTTAAAACAAAAATTCTAACCTAATTCAAACCAATTTACTCAAAATCAAGCCAATTAAAAATCACACCAAAAGAAAGCAATAACAGCTAAATTAAAGACTTGGGTTACCTCCCAAGAAGTGCTCTTTTATAGTCACTAGCTTGACTATGGTATGGACTTCATTCCAAGTAATTGAGGATGATTGACCCTCATTTCCTTTTCGGTTTATGTGAAAAAGTTTGATCCCCTTTTTCTTCATGATTAAAGCTTGATTTTCGGGTTTTTCATGTACGAGCCCTTTCTTTCGAGCCTTAGCCATCGCTAGTGCCCCAATTAACATCTCCAATTGTTTCTCAAACCATTTTCTTTTCTTTTTTTGCCTTCTCAATTTCTTGATATCACCATTTTGCTTATTTTTTTGCAAAACTCTCTTCATCCTTCATCAACACACATCCCTTATCGGGTGGTTTTTCCTTCAATTCATTTCTCGGATCTTCCTTTATTCCAACACTTGCTTGAGCGCCGAATTGCCTTGGTTAACTTCATTTTGCTCTTCATTTGACCTAGCAAGGATTGAATTGAGAGATTGATTAGCACATTTCTCTTCAACAATGGGAATATTGTCATTATATTCAAACACATCAAATTCAATTGATTCATTTTCAACTCATAAGATCAACTTCCCTATGTTCACATCAATTAATGCATGAGCGGTCGACAAGAAAGGCCTCCCTAGAATCAATGGAATCTCATTCTCTTAACCCGTATCTAGCACCAAGAAATCAACGGGGAATACCAACTTTTCAACTTGTACAAGCACATCCTCTAACAAGCCATATGGTTTCCTCTCGGATAAATTCGTCAATTGGAGTGTGATATTAGTTGGCTTGACATTATTGATCCCTAATTTGTCATAGATGGCCTTTGGCATGATATTTATGCTTGCCCCCAAATCACAAAGTGATCGATGCCATGTTTTTCCTCCAACATTCACCGGTATCATGAAACTACCGGGATCCTTGAGTTTCAAGGGGGCAACCGCCTTTGAACAATGGCATTACATTGGGCATCAAGGCATACAATCTCATCATCATCCCACTTTCTCATGCTTGCCAAAAGATCCTTCATGGAACGTGTCACGCCCCAAAAATGGGACCGTAACACGCCGCGCTAATGGCACACCGGTCCAAAGCACAAGGCACAAACGAACAGAGCAACAAACTTAACCGCAATGTAATAGAACCATCAAACCATTTCTTAACTATAAAACCGAATATTTCATTTTACACAAAAAATACGAATTACAAAATTCCTTCTTAGTACAAAAGATGCTACAACAAAAACAAAGTTCATCAATACAAAACCTATCTAATACACTACCCCTCTCCAAACAAAAGAGAACATTGTCAGATTATGGCTGCAGTGTAATACCAGTAATATGGACATCTGAGATGTCTATGAAGCTGCTAACGCGTGGAGAGTCAAAACGAGCACCTAATCTGAAAAATTATAAATCACGTGGGGTGAGCATAACTGTGGGAAGCTCAGTGGATATCATAAAAGCTCTTCAAATGGGGCCAAGCATTTCGATAAAAAGAAAACATAAAGATAATAACATTTGTGAAAACCATAGTCATGAAGCAGTTTCTAAAATGTCTCGTGCCATTTAAAAGTCAATAAACCACAATCATAAGTAGTTTCTAAAATGTATCATGCCATTTAAACGTCAGACATGTCCAAAACATAGTCAAAAAGATCCAATCATTTCAAAACATAGTATGCTAAAGCATAGCGAACAAATCCAAGTACAGTATCAATCCGGAATATAATAAAATAGCATGGCCAAATTTTAGGCTCCAAGGTATGAGAGACAGTATTAGTCAGATCTAGTAATCTAATACACCTACTAGTCTGACCTGGAGGTCAAGTTATCCCATCACAAGACCCCGCAGTCAAATAGTTCATAACAGTCAAAGCAGTCACCATGGCGTCCCATGGATGACTATAGAACCGGTTCTCCACAAATCAAACATTTCCAAACACATCCAAGTGAATTATTATATACCTAGGTCACCTATGAGCCAAAACAGTCATAAAATGCTTTCATATCAAAAGAGTTTGCGAACATATCATTTGATTAACATAAAATAGCTTGGTCCCGATTTCATATGTAATAGTTCCAAAACTTGGTAAAAGTGCAGTTCCAAACATCATACACATTTTAAAATCCATCCAAACATATTTCGAAAGTCGTTAAACAAAATACAAGTGGAAGAGGGTCTATGTTACCCACCTATCAAAGCAAAAACTGCACAATGATCACTTAACGCGATCGCCGGCGGTAGGTGGCGTGGTACCTAAAACAGATATAAGAGGACTCTTAGAAGAGATGTAGAAGTTAAAGAATGACTAGGGAAGCGAAAACGACGCGAAACGATAGAAAATGACACCAACAGCTCTTTGGTCAAAAATGACCTTTTCACAATTTCTGACCAACTTCGACAAGCTAAAACCCCAGTCAAAACACTTAGTTAACCCCTCAAATTCGTATTACAGCGCTAGATTAGGAGATAATAAGCTCAATTTTCCAGAAAAACATAAAAAAATTCGCCTCTCCCTAGGCTATAATTAGGCTATCCTTCCTGCCAATAAAATCCAATTCCAAGGTATTCAAGGGACCTTGGTTACAACCCAACTCAAAACAACATATTCAACCAACCAACAAAATCCATTTCCAAGGTATTCAAGGGACCTTGGTTACAACCCAACTCAAAACAACATATTCAACCAACCAACAAAATCCATAAACGGAAAGATTCACCGGAGCAATAGCCGGGACTATATCAATAGCATTCCACATCAATCCATACCCCATAACCACTACAATTGACTCTATTACAACATTAGAGCAACAACCTATGGTTGGAATTCCTCTTTACTACCAAACTGAAATTTTTACCGATTAGCCACACGCATGATTCAAACATGCTTCCTATCCAACCCACTACCAAGGAAACACTTAAAACCATCAAAAGATCATTAAAGATCCTTCAAACATAACCAATTATCCAAATTATCCTAGTTGCGCCAAACTTCCGCTTACTTACAAAATGAAGGGAAATCAATTCCACTTGGTTTCAAGTCTCAATTCCTATCCAAACTAACTTTAAAACACTCTTAAAACATCATTATGTGCATAGACATAAGCATTCATAGCATAACACTCTAGGCCACATATGGAAGACAAAACCCTAACTCATAATCTTAAAATTTGTAATCTAACCATGGAAAGTTGTTAAAAATCAACCCCAATCACTTCCCAACTTCCAAAACATTAAAAACAACCCATAACATACATAAATCATAACTTACAAGGCTGCAAAGAGGGTTTATTTTCAGCCACAAAGAATCCTACAAAACTTGAAATTAAAGCTTGGATCATAAAGCCCATAAGCCATAAATGCTAAAATACATAAAATCTTACCTTCCAAGTGATTCCTACTTGAAATCCAAGAAAATTTTTTGGGGAAAATGGAGGAAAGAATTTCGGCTGCTGCTAGGAAGGAAATGAGGAAGAAACAACAAGAAGAAGACTTAAAAAAACTTCCAAAGTTGACCCAAATAGTTCCCCATTGACCAAATAGTCTCCAAGTTGACTATTTAACCCAAAAACTAATTTTTGCTACTAAATTAACATTTTAAATCAGCCATCAAACAACACTCACACACCACAATGCACTAATTACACTTAGTCCAACTTTTGACCCGTTTACCCGCCGGAACCGAAATCGCGTAAACCGAAAAATTTGCCGAATTGAAAAACGAATAAGTTGAAGTACTTTATGACTAAAAATAATATGAAAAATATTTTAAGCCAGTTAAAATCAAAGAACAAGGCTATTAAAATACTGGGTTTCACAGAACGAGCATAGTTGGGCATCTTGGTGAGGACATCAATCAAAGGAATGTTGACATTAATCCTTTTCAACATATCCAAGAAATGGTTGAATTGCTTGTCTTTTTCCTTCTTTCTTGGATTAATGAGTCGTTGAGAGAATGGCACTTTACTATTGATGGATCTGTTTTCAAAAGTTCCTCCACATGCTTCTTCTTGGATACATTGATCTCATTCTTTTGTTCTTTTTTGGCTTTATCATCAACCACTTCCTTTTCATTCTCAATTACCTTGGACCTTTTTTCCTTGCTTCCTTCCTCCATATTTTGATTTTCCTTAGATTCAACCAATTCTTTTACACTTCTTAGGGTTATGTCATTGCTTTGATCCTTGGGGTTTTGAATAGTATCACTCGGAAATGCCCCAATAGGTTTGTCATTAATCAACCTTGCCTATTGCCTCAATTGAATCTCTAAATTTCTGGTCGATGCATTCAAATTCTCATAATCTCTTTTATGCTTTTCCGTTTTCCTATCCAATTCTCTTCTCAAATACTCGGCTTCTCTTTTCCAACATTTTTCACCCAAATTCTCTCTAGGAGCATATTGATCATGACACATGGGTTGGGAAGAATTTGCATAACGGAAAGGAAGTCTTTGTTGTTGGTTTTGAAATGGAAGGGCTGGGAAAAGTTTGATATGGGATGGGAGGGAAATTTCTTTAATGTGGCGGTTGATAAGGTCTAGATGAGGAATTCAATGCTTGAGTGTGTTGGGCATTTTGAGATGGGGGATTTGGTTGATAAGGAGGATTGGATTGGTTGCTGGTGTTACTCAATGAGAAATTTGGGTGATTCTTCCAAGAAAGATTGTAAGTGTTCCCATAAGCTCCTGATTGGTTCCTTGGAAATGAAGATTGATTAGCCACATAATTGATTTGCTCATTAGCTCCATATGGCATCTCACATTGTCCATTTGCATGGCCGTCTGCACAAAAATCACATGTCATGCTTGGTTGAGGTGGAGAAGAAGACAACACATTTACAGTACTAGGTTTCCCTAGGTTCTCCAACGCCTTTGCCAAATTGTTCATCACACTCATGAACCTGCTTTGTTGTGCCAAGAGGGCATCTTGCCTGTTTAGATTCACTGCTCCACTAGTTGCATTGGCTTGATTAGCTACTGGTGTTGAACCACCGGTGGAGTTATCGGTCCATGATAGTAGTGGTTCTATGCCATCCTATTTAGGAACTCTTGAGCTTCTTCCGGAGTCTTATATGAGATAGATCAATCGGCGGAGGCATCTACAATGGATTTTGTCTCTTGAAGTAAACCATTATAAAAGGATTGGGTTTGAAGCCACAAAGGAATAGCGTGTTGAGGGCATTTTCTTAGCAACTCTTTGAATCTTTCCCAAGCTTCCCTTAGGCTTTCACCAACATCTTGTTTGAATGACGTAATTTCATTCCTTAATTTAGCAATTCTTGCTGGTGGAAAGTACTTTGCCAAGAACTCTTCAGCAAGTTGGTTCCAAGTGGTGAATGTTCCTTGGGTATTGGATTGCAACCATGACTTTCCCCTGTCATGAAGAGAAAAATGAAACACCCTCATCCGCATATAATCCGGGTGTATTCCATTAAACTTGAATGTGTCCAGAATTCTTCAAAATTCATGAGGTGTGTGTAGTGGGGTCTTCATTAGGTCCATCCCCAAACATAGCATGGGCTTGGAGCATTTGGGTTAGGGCAGGCTTAATTTTGAAATTGTTGGCTTGCACGGGCATCCGTGCAATGCTTGAGTTTGCCCCATCAAAATTAGGCAAAGCGTATTCTCTCAATGGCCTTCCAATCCCATTAATGCCATTTCCATTCCCGTAGCCACCAATCCCATTATTTCCAACAACCTCATCTTCATCATTTTCCATGTTCAAATTCTCTTGATGAGCATTAGCATTTGCCATCTCTATCATTTCTTGCTCTTGTTGTACTCTTCTCAACCTTCGAATTTCTCTTAGCTCTTTCTCCGGTTCCTTGTCTAAGCAAATGAACAGCTCTTGAGCTCCTTTTACCATGCACTACACAAAACCAAAATAGTTAATTGAAATGCGAAGTCAATTCTACAAGCTATCCAACAAACATAAAAATTCACAAAATTAACAACTAAACTAAACTAAAGTGCTTAATCTACTCTAGATGTGACGACCCATAAAGCGTTTGATATTACCAAAAACCGAAGACAATCCCTGGCAACGACGCCAAATAACTTGATTTCTTCGTTAGGTAGAATTCAACTTTGAAAGGACAAACAAGGAATAATTAACCACACTAATTCACTATACTCTACCTAACTTCCGCAAGTATACGGAGTTGATAGTGGTATAGGATGAGTGGGTATCGTCCCACAAGGATTGTTGAAAGGCAATTACCAAGATTTACTGATATTTTAGTTAAGCAAAATCAAATAATAGATGATGAAACTATTCTAATAAAAACCATAATTAGATGAAAGCGATTAAACTTAATTTTAAGCTAGATTGACTAAAAAGCAAGTAAGTGAAAATAACCAATTACGATATTAAGAAACTAGTTAATCTATTCTAGTAAAAGCAAGTAAAGGAAAGCACTTAATTCTAACCTAAATTAACCAAATTAAGACTAAAATGAAAAGCAAGAAAATTACCCAATGAAAAGAACTACACTAAATAAGAAACATTGAAGACTAAAAGCAACCACTTCTAAACTAGAAATTGGAAAGAGTTAAACTTGAAATCTAAGTATTTTTTTTTTTGGATTTTTGATAAAAATAAAGAAAGCCCACTAGGAATTACCTAGAAATTAATGCAAGAAATTTAGAATTCTTAAATAAAAAGCAAGAAATTATCGAGAACCCAAATTTTCCTAAGAAACCCTAGATTGCAAGCAAAGAAATTCTTACTAAATTAGACTAGAAAGCAAGTAAAAATTATATCTACGGGAAGCTTACGATTAACCCACTACGATTATCTAATCAAAATTCGAACTTGACAAGAAATTAAAAGAAGATCTAAGAGACAATTAAAGAGAAAATTCTATTAAAGAAGAAAACTTGGGGTGCAAGATATCCTAAACTATCCTAAAATCTATTAACTATCTACTACTAACTCTACTTCATAATTTTTAAATAGCTTAAATAGTGTAATGTTACATAAGGCAAAAATCTAGAGTTCAGCTTGGTAGCTGAAAGTTTACCAAATTGTCCTTACAACTTAACTCTCAGCAAGTCGAGATCGCGATATGGAACAATTGAGATCACGATCTCGACTCTAATACATTAAGGCAATTTTTTGAGTCGAGATCGCAATATGGAACAATTGAGATTGCGATCTCGACTCTCTTCTCAACATTCTTCATTTCTTTCATTATTGCAATTTTGTCATTTGAGTTTTGTGCATTCCAGCTTCCAACCTCTAATTTTGACCTGCATAATATTAACAGCATTAAGCAATTACTTGAACTAAAAATTTAATGAAAACTTATCATATTTAATCAAGAATGGAAATACAAAAGCATATGAAAGAAATTAACCAAAGTCTTCAATTACATACCCAAAATTTGGGATTTAAACTATCAAAATGCTATAATTTAGAGGAAATAACTCTAGTTTACTAGAGTTATCAGTACTACAAAGATGTGGTATCTCAACAATGGGATTTAGATGCTTCTCACGGAGACTGGAAAAGGATTCAAAGGAGTTTGGTGCGGATTGGAATGACAAGAAATTGATGATCTTCCGAATAGTGCTGCAAAATGATCCTGAAGAAAATAACCCCAAAAAGGGGATGATCCTGGGAGTTTTAATATCCCATGTAAAATTTGTAATGTTTGAATTAATAAAGTTGTTTGTTACCTAGGAGCTTGTACTGATGTAATGTTTTTATCTATTTGTAAGGGAGCTGGTTTAGCAATAACTCATAAGATCAACAAGGGTATTAAACTAGTAGATAAAGGCACCAAGAACATGTAAGGAATGGTGGAGAATGAGTTTGTTCGAACAGAGCAGTTTATTTTTCCAGTGAACTTCATAATAATAGATATGGAGGAAAACGATTGTGACATGGTGTGATTGCAATGTGATATGCTGCTGTCGAATTGTAATGCCGTCGTAAGCACCCAAAATTAACAACTCTAACGTAGTAGTGGTGAGTCGAGTTCGTCCCACAAAGAACGGGGGTTTATCTTTTGTGCAAATAGAACGAGGAGGGTTTTGAATGCTTTTTTTTTACTAAAACTAGAACAATAAAATAATTGAAGATAATTCAATTAAGAAAGATCTTGGTTTTGGTCATACCCCCCTATATGTTGAAAAGTTGAAAAAGTGAAAAATCCAGAAAAAAAAGAACTGAAAAGAAAAGAAGAAAAAGAAATAGAAATAGAAGAAGAACAAATCCTTCTAAATTTGTTTCAAATGTTATGAATAAAAAAGAACAAGTTCTTCTAAGTTGTAATAAAGAAGGTGCATCTTTGCCTCGAAAGTATAGTGGGTTAAATGCTATAGTTTATGGGGGATGTTCGAGAGGATTATGGTTCGATGTTATTCACTAACATGTCTAATGTGATTTAAACTACCTTTTTATCCAAAAATATATCCTACCTTTTTCCCTTAGCCTAAGTTAAAAGTTTTAAATACCTACTTGATCCTTGGTTTGAGTTCATTTGTATTAGTGAGTGTTTCGTGTGCTTAAAAATTTCTTCTAATTAATCAACATGTTTGACCCAAGTTAAACTTATGTCCAATGGGTTTTTCTTTGATTAGTAAGCAAGTGATATTTGCTTTCATGAGTGGAGAGTTAAAACTTCCGTGATGATGACTTGGGGTTGATTAGCATCATTACGATAGTTGACATGTTGAAAAAAGTTAATGTGCTTGATTGTGTTTATGTGTTTTGTTTTACTTTGGATGAGTAAAAAGTTCAAGTTTGGGGTTATGTTTGATGTTTTCCAAACCTTATTTTGATGATGACATAAATACTTAACTCTGTAAACAAGTTTTTGCAGGACTGTTATCTGTTTTGCTAGAGACAGGGCTTTCAGACGCACTGAACCGTCCGAACTAGGTCAAAACCTCTCGGACGCATTGCACCGTCCGAACAATTAGGCAGAAAGAAATGGGATCCTACTGCTTCTCTTTTCGGTCTAACATGACCGTCCGAAGCCTCTATCAGACGAAGGAACGGACGCATGCAAGGACATCCGAACGAAGCTCTAATTCGTCAACAACTGTATAAAGATCAAACGCTGCGTCGGACGCATCCAATATATCTCGGACGTTCCAAACCCCAACGGCTACTTTTTGTGCATTTATTATTTAGCCATTAGGAAGTAGTTGCAACCACCATTTATTGCTCTTATAAATGGCTACTTTGACATTCAGAAAAAATAATCTAATACATTGAATACAAGCCTTAGAAAAGAGTAATTTGAGTACAAATTGACTATAGTGCCTTGTTGTATTAGTGTGCAGTTGTGAGTGCAATTCAACTTTGAGTGGAGTGATAATCTTCTATGAAAGTGTGGTTGTAAGTAAGATTCTTGGCTCAACTAAAAGAGTTTTAGTGTGAGCAAGAACTTCCCAACTTTGTAAAGATTATTGGCTCACCAAGTGTGTGAAGCATTCTAGTGATTGAATATTTCAAGCTTGCTAGCTTGGAAGTATTGGTTGTTTAATTTTTCTCTCTTTACCTTACTATTCTATTGATTTTATTATATCAGCTATTTAATTAGAAAATCTCTATATTTCTGAAAGTATATTTTTTAAGAAACCTAATTCACCCCCCTCTTAGGTTGCTTTGGGACCAACAATTGGTATCAGAGCTTGGTCTTATTGTATTGCTTAAACTGCTTTTGGGAAAAGAAATTTTATGGCAACCAACAATGCTCTGTTTTTTGAGGGCCAATCCGTTACTAGGCCTCCTATGTTTAATGGGGAAAATTTTATCTGTTGGAGAGATAGAATGAAAATATTTCTGCAATCTATTGACATTGATTTGTGGTATGTTGTCAATGAAGGTCCTTTTGAAGCTTCTGTCATTGATGATCACACAAATAGAAGAAGAGAAAGACAAGGGATGAGCTCACTCCACAAGACAAGGCAAACTTGACGTTAAATGCAAAAGCTATGAATGTGTTATATAATGCCTTGGATGCAAATGAATCAACTCGCGTGAAGGGTTGCATTTCTGCTAAAGAAATATGGGATAAGTTGAAGGAAATCCATGAAGATATTGATGGAGCGACGATGTTCGTGAGCAAAAGAAATCCTTACTTGTTGCCAAATATGAGACCTTCAAGATGGAACCACATGAGAACAATGACAAAATGTACTGTAGGTTCAATGACATTATAAAGGATCTTGAAGCCTTGGGTAAGGAGTACTCTTTGGGTGAAAAAAACAAAAAAATCCTAAATGCTCTATTGAAAGAATGGGATGCCAAAACAATTGCTATAGAGGAAGCCAAGAATTTAAATTTAATGCTATTGAATTGCTAATCAATTCTCTTACATCTTATGAATTGAAGTTAAAGGCCAAGGAAGTGGATGATGAAGAAGCAAGGCCAAGAAGGAGCATTGCTCTAAAGACCTCTCAAGAAGAAGATGAAAATAGCTCCATCAATCTAGAAGATGAAGAACTTGATGAAGGAGATCTTGCACTTATCACCAAAGGATTTCTTAAACATTATTTCAACAAACGAAGAATGAGAAGAGGTGGAGCGACAAACTCAAATAATTTCATAAAGGGAAGTCAAGGCTTGAAATGAAGAAGCAAAATGAAAAATGCTTTGAATGCGGTCAACTCGGACACTTTGCAAATGAGTGTCCTTCCAAGAAAAAGAAGGAAGGAAGAAAATCTAGATTCAACAACTTTCAAATCACATGGGATGATTGCAACTCCGAAGGAGAAGTTGAAGAAGAAATGGAGTCGGCACAAATGCCATTTATGGCCATTGGAGATGATGAGGTAAATTCTAACTATAACTCTAATGATGAAAATGATGAAGATGATCTTGAAGCTTTCATTTTGAAATTTCATGATAGCTTAAAAGAATCATATGCTAGAAATAAGGAGTTAGTAAAAAAGTCAAATGCTTTATTGAATGCTAACTCTAAACTTGTGAATGAAAACAATAGGCTATCACAAGAAAATCGTGATTTGAAGAAAAGAATGCATGTGAGATCAAAGGTCAAGGAAGAACAAGCCTTCTTGAAGAAAAGAATGGATAATTTGAATGCTCTCAAATATTAACTAGAAAGAAAGAAAATGTTGTTGATATGAAAAGAAATAGAAATGTAGCAATGAACAAATTTTTTTTCATGTTTAGAAGGGATGACTTATGTATTGTAAAACCAAAATCATCTTTATATGGTAATAAAAGCATTATTTGTAGATATTGCCAACAACATGGACATGTTAAGAATATGTGTTAGGTCAAGAAGAACGAAAAACTTGGAATGAAAGTTGCATGGATCGAAAGCAATTTCACTAACTCAAATGGACCCAAGAAAATGTGGGTCCCAAAAGTTATCAATTGATTTATTGTGTGGGTTCTTAACATCACCAACAATGCTAAGTGGTTCATAGATAGTGGATGTTCAAGGCACATGACGGGTGATGCCTCTCTCTTCACGAATCTCACATCCAAAAATAGTGGAAAAGTCACTTTTGGAGATAACAAGAAAGCAAAATCAATCGGCATTGGTGATGTAGGTAAAAATGGTGAAACCTTGATTAAGAATGTGCTTCTTGTTGATAATTTGAACTATAATTTATTAAGTGTTGGTCAACTTTGTGACAAAAATTTATATGTATTTTTTACCAAACATGAATGTCTTATCCTTGATAAAAATCATGCTGTTTTATTCAAGGACACTAGGCACAATGATGTTTATGTGATTCATCTTGATAAAATTAGCAACAGCAATGTAAAATGTCTTACCGCTTCCATAGATGATCCTTGGCTTTGGCATAGAAGACTTAGTCATTTTAATATGGATTTGATTGAAAAACTTGCCAAGAAAGATTTGGTAAGAGGTTTGCCAAAACTAAAATTTTTGAAAAATAAAATTTGTGATGCATGCCAATTTGGTAAACAAGTCAAAGTTTCTTTTAAACCAAAGAATGTTGTGTCCACTCATAAACCTTTAGAATTATTGCATTTAGACTTATTTGGACCTACTCAATATGCTAGTCTAGGTGGTTGCAAATATGCATTTGTTATTGTAGATGACTATTCTAGGTTTACTTGGGTATTATTTCTTGTTCACAAAAATGAGGCATTTGAAAAATTTGTAAAATTGTTTTCCAAAATTCAAAATTTATTGGATCTAAAAATTGTTCGTTTAAGAAGTGACAATGGTGTCAAATTTAAATTTGGAGGTTTTCCCAACTTTTGTGATCACAACGGTATTTTTCATGAATTTTTGGTTGTTAGAGTCCCTCAACAAAATGGTGTTGTTGAAAGGAAAAATAAGACTCTTCAAGAAATGGCTAGAACTATGATTAGTGAATGTGACTTACCACAATACTTTTGGGACGAAGCGATTAACACAGTTTGTTATGTCATGAATCGAGTTTTATTTAGATCCTCTTTAAATAAAACTCCTTATGAACTCCTTTTTTGTAGAAAACCCATTGTGAGCTATTTCAAAGTTTTTGGTTGCAAATGTTTTATTTTAAAAATCAAAGAAAACCTTGGAAAATTTGACAAAAAATCGGATGAAGGAATTTTCTAGGATATTCTAGTGAGTTAGCAAGAAAGCATACCGAGTTTACAATAGAAGAACACTTTTGATTGAAGAAGTTGTGCATGTTACATTTGATGAAACTAATGATGTTATCTCAAAGAATTTATGTGAAGATGAAGATGTAAGTATTTTAAAGGAGCTCGAAAAGCTCGTTATTCACGAAGATCATCAAGAGATCACATCAAGCGTTGATGTCAACAACCATCAAATCAATGATGAAAAGAATGAGGACATTCCAAATGAGCTTCCGAAAGCTTGGAGATTCGTCTCTAGTCACCCTCAAGATTTAATCATAGGTGATCTATCCGATGGGGTAACTACTCGTTCTCATAAACCTTTGAATATTAATTGTGCATTACTCTCTCACATTGAACCTAAACATATAGATGTTGCTTTGAGTGATGAATCTTGGGTTAATGCTATGCAAGATGAACTTCGTCAATTTGAGAAAAATAATGTATGGACCTTGGTTGAAAGACCTTCTACTCATCCCGTTATTGGTACTACTAATGTTGAACCCCAGTTATGTTAATCATGTTTTGATGATGACCAAATCATACTAATGGTTTGATAACAAGTGTGCAGAAAAACAGGTAGGTTCGGACGCAAATGATCGTCCGAACAAAACAACCACAAGACTTCAAGGACGCAAATAACTGTCCGAGTGACAGAGCTTCGGACGATGGTAATCGTCCGACACAAAGAATTTGAAGCAAGCCTCGGACGAATCACAGCGCATTTGACATATTGGGGTCAACATTTACTATTCTTAACACTCATCTCGGACGCATCCTCAGAAGTACGAACGAAGACCCTGTAGAACGGACGTAGTGTCGGATGCAAGGTTTAGCAGCGGCCGTCCGAACGGTCCAACGGCTAGTTTGTTAGGACGCACTCTTGCTGCATCGGCCGTCCGAAAGGTCCAACGGCTAGTTTTCCAGTAAACAGAAAATAGCCGTTGGGAAGTTGTTGAAAGCAGATATTTGGCAACTATAAATATCCCTAGGTCTGAATTAAATAATGAGATAGAGACTTATACATTGATTACAAACAATTCTTGAGCTATTTGGGAGAAATAGTGAGTACAAGTGTTGTAATAGTGTAGGTAGTGTGAAAAGAGCTTAGAAGTGTAAAAGTTCTTCAAGTGTAAGAGTGGAGAGATAACAATTGTAACAAAGGGAGGTTGTGAGTGTAAAACTCTTGGCTCAACTAAAGGAAATTAGTGTGAGCAAGAGTGATCCTCATTTGTGTACAAGAGGTTATTGTCTCACCTACTTTGAAGAGACTTTTAGTGGTTGAACTTCAAGTTGTGAACTTGGTAGTTGCCTTGTAAGAAGCTCTTTATAGTTGAAAGCTACAAGCTTGAGAAGCTTGGGAGTTTGGTTTGATTATCTTAATCTCAATATTCTTATTTGTTCTTTAAGCTTAAATTGTTGAATATCTATTGTATTCATTTGTGCTTAAGTTTTCATTTGGTGCATAAAGTTTGAATTTCTATTAAGCACATAAAAAGGTTTGTTAAGATTTTAGATACAACCTAATTCACCCCCCCTCTTAGGTTGCTTTTGGGGCCAACACTAAATGGGTTTTTATAAACAAATTAAATGACAAAGGTGAAATCATAAGGAACAAAGCTAGACTTGTTGCAAAAGGTTATGCTCAAGAAGAAGGTATTGACTTTGATGAAACCTTTGGACCCGTGGCTAGATTAAAATCCATTCGCATGTTTCTTGCATTTGCATGTTTCAATAATTTCAAATTATTTCAAATGGATGTCAAAAGTGCATTTTTGAATGGTTTTATTGATCAAGAAGTTTTCGTTGAACAACCTCCGGGCTTTGAAAATAAAAATCTTCCAAATTATGTTTTCAAACTCTCCAAAGCCTTATATGGTTTGAAACAAGCTCCAAGAGCTTGGTATGAAAGATTAAGTGGTTTCTTGATAGAAAATGGTTTCAAAAGAGGTGTAGTTGACATTACTCTTTTTACAAAAACATATTTTAATGGTTTGTTAATTGTTCAAATCTATATAAGTTGATGATTTAATTGTTATTGCTGACTTTGCTGGGTGTAAAATTGATAGAAAAAGTACCAGTGGTATGTGTCATTTTCTAGGAAATTGTCTTGTGTCTTGGTTTAGCAAAAACCAAATTTCTATTTCTCTTTCTACGGCGGAAGCCGAATACATTGCTGCTAGAAATTGTTGTGCTCAACTTCTTTGGATGAAACATACTCTGAAAGATTTTGGTGTATTTTTTGATTGTGTGCCTATAAAGTGTTACAACACTAGTGCAATTAATCTCACAAAAAATCCTGTTATGCACTCTAGAACCAAACACATTGATGTTAAACATCATTTCATTAGAGATCTTGTTTGTAAAAAGGAAATTCGTGTTGATTTTGTGCCTACTTCAGATCAATTGGCTGATATTTTTACAAAACCCTTAGCTCTAGATCGCTTTGAATCTCTCAGAAAATGTTTGGGGATTTTACAGATCAATTTGGCATGAGTTCGTAGTTCGGACGCACTAGTTCGTCTGAACAAATAAGCGCTCTTCCTTTTGGATGCTCTGGATCGTCCGAAAACTCCCTTTCTTCCTCGGACGCTCATAATCGTCCGAACGATATTCATTTTATTCATCAAACTCTCTGGAATTCTTCCGGACGCGTACCATCGTCCGAAAGAACATCGGACGCACTGGCTCTTCTTTCGGCCGTCCGTTCTTCAGCTTTCGGACGCTTCATCGGACGCACACCAAACGTTCGGCCGTCTGAATGGTCTCTCTGTTTGATTAAAACAGTCCATCTTCCCCATTTCGGACTCACCACCTCCCCCGAAAACCCTCTGGCAAAAATTGTCCTTTCACCACCCCTCTCCAAATTCCTACTCTCTCTTCCAAAATTGGTCGGAAAATTATCCTCTCCAAATCTTCTCTTACCTAAATCACATCTAATTTCCCCCATCTACCATCTCATTTCCTCAAATTCTCAACAATCTTCAAAAATTTAAAATTTTCCTTCTTTTCTTTTCCTTCCTTCAAAATGGTTAAATCTCTACGGAGGTTCATCTACAGTAACTCGTGGACGCAAATCTAAAGGGAAAGCTCCAGTACGAGGAGAATCATCTGCTAATCCCCAAGTCTCCACCAATCCAATCTTGCCAAAATTCATCGATGCCAAGGCATCCGAACGGTATACATCCCTTTTAAGTAAATCCATAATTGTTCAACGTCCTGCATCTCAAAGTCTGTTTGATGAGTATAATCTTCCCTTTGTCAAATCCTATTTTGAAAAACAAAATTGGGGTCACCTAGTCCATATTGATTTACCTGTATATCACACATGGTGCTTCAATTCTACTGCCAATCTTCAGAAATTGTTTGCTATTCTCACTTTAGGTGCTCGTCTTTCCGCCTTAATCTTGTTATTGATTGGTGAAAAAGGACCCTTTTTGAATGTGACATCTCAAACCCAAATGATTTCTCCTATTTCTTTTGTTTAGATCAATGGCCGCCTTAGTTAACCATTGATCGTTGAAAAACTGGAGGCCTTTTCAACATATGGGAACTCTTTCTTACTGATACCCGAAGAAACATTCCTTTTGGCAAATTTCTCACCAAAAATTTTGATTTTCTCGACTTTCCTTTCAGTGAAAACAAACAATTTTCCTCCTTATTTTAACAAATCTTACATTGAACGAAAAGGCCTCCAGTTTTTCAACGATCAATGGTTAACTAAGGCGGCCTTTGTTAGTGCACAGTCATAATCCCATGCTTCCACCTCTAATTTTGCTATTCCCCGTTCTCCTTCTCCTCAACCACCTCCACCATTCCACGTTCCTCCTCCATCTACATCTGAACCATCACTTTCTCATATCTGTGGCCTTTTCACCTCTTTGAGCGCTCAAGTCAGTTCCTTTCAACGTCGCACTAATCGACTTCTAAAGTTAAAGCGATTGATTCTACAAGAGGCACTTAGCCTTGGCATGTCTGCCTCGGCTCAGTTCAATTTGCTAATCTTCAGTCACAACATCCACTCGAATCATCTTCCAACAGTGATGAACCTGAAGATGAAAATGCTCGTGAGGACAACGAAGAAACTGCCCAAGGAGCAGCCAATGATGAGGAAGACGACGATGAGGATGTTGACGACATGTTTGACTTCATCATGCAACGTCGCATTGGCGAAGAGGAAGACAGTGAAGCCACCGATGAAGATGTTCCATCCAAACGTCAAAAGACTGAAAAGCGCTCCAAGAAGCGAAATGACTCGCATTAGTTCTTTTGACATCTGTGTTATGTTTTCAGCATTTCTTTGGTTTTTAGAACTTCCCGTAGATTTACCTTTCTCTATTAATTGGACATGTATTTCCTTGAATTCTGTACTGTTAAACTTTTAAGTTGAATATATGAAGCTTGTTCAAATTCTGTCAATTACTTGCATATTACTCAAGGGGAGCTTTGTTTGATGATGTCAACAGGGGGAGTAGTCTTCTATACTGCAAAATATTGATTAGTCATATCCAATTGTGTTATATTGCAAAATGATTAGTCATATCCAATTATTTTTACATAATTACTCTATGAAGGTTTGTCATCATCAAAAAGGGGGAGATTGATGTTTTCCAAAGCTTATTTTGATGATGACATAAACACTTAACTCTGTAAAGAAGTTTTTGCAGGACTGTTATCTATTTTGCTAGAGACAGGGCTTTCGGACGCAATGAACCGTCCGAACTAGGTCAAAACCTCTCGGACGCATTGCACCGTCCGAACAATTAGGCAAAAAGAAATGGGATCCTACTGCTTCTCTTTTCGGACGAACATGACCGTCCGAAGCCTCTATCGGACGAAAGAACAGACGCATGCACGGATGTCCGAACGAAGCTCTTCGACAACTGTATAAAGATCGGACGTTGTGTCGGACGCATCCAATATATCTCGGACGTCCGAAACCTACCCAACGGCTACTTTTTGTGCATTTATTATTTAGCCGTTAGGAAGTAGTTGCAACTACCATTTATTGCTCTTATAAATGGCTGCTTTGACATTCAGAAAAAATAATCTAATACATTGAATACAAGCCTTAGAAAAGAGTAATTTGAGTACAAATTGACCATAGTGCCTTGTTGTATTAGTGTGCAGTTGTGAGTGCAATTCAACTTTGAGTGGAGTGATAATCTTCTATGAAAGTGTGGTTGTAAGTAAGATTCTTGGCTCAACTAAAAGAGTTTTAGTGTGAGCAAGAACTTCCCAACTTTGTAAGGATTATTGGCTCACCAAGTGTGTGAAGCATTCTAGTGATTGAATACTTCAAGCTTGCTAGCTTGGAAGTATTGGTTGTTTAATTTTTCTCTCTTTACCTTACTGTTCTATTGATTTTATTATATCAGCATTTAATTAGAAAATCTCAATATTTTTGAAAGTATATTTTTTAAGAAACCTAATTCACCCCCTCCTCTTGACATAGGTTGCTTTGGGACCAACAATGTTAACTCTGTAAAAGAGAGTTATTTCCGTGCATTTTAGCTTGCGTTTTAGTCAGTTTCTGAGACGTCTTGCTCAGTAAATTAGGGCATTTTGGTAATTTTAGGGTTTTATGGTCAAAATATTATTTTATGTATTTTTAATGATAAATACACTTAGTTATGTGTTTTATGATGTTTTCGTAAGTTTGGGATCTATCAGTGGCGAAACGGGACGAAGACAGAGCAAAATGTCAATGCTGGAGACTAAATCCTAGACGCGGGTGTGCCAGGAAGCATTAATTCACACCTAAGGACTGTGCCCTTGGCATGGGTGCACCTGGGGATATTAAATCACACCTGGACTATGAGTTAAAATAAAAAAAATTGCAAGTTTTGAGCATTTACGGCTTCGTAGGGCATTTTTGACCTCCAAGCATGTAAAACCCAAACTAACACTATAAATATACATGCTTAGGGACTGAAATTGAGGGAGAAAAGCTATCCTAGAGTCGAGAATAACATAGTTTGGAGTAACAGAAGACGCTAAGAAAAATTATTAAAAATAGTGAAGAACATTGTTACAAGAAGAGTATCCACACGGAGGTGATGCAAGGATCAAGACTAAGCATATGTTTCCCTCCTTATTCTTTTCCTTTTAGTTTTATACCCTTTCAATGGCTGCAATTAAATCTGATGATTTATTTTTACTCCATGACTATCCACTAAACGTATAATTTTTGTATGCTTTCTCTTTAAATTTCTTGCAATCCAAACTTTCTTGAATTTCATGTTTCCCTTAAAGTTCTTCAAGTACTTGTTAATCTATTGATTTCTTGGTTTGAAATCTTTATTTTCTTGTATTAGTTAGTAGTAATTTTTAGTGTGCCTTAGTTTAAATCAATCAAAAAATCCAAAAATATATAGTTTTAGTATATTTTAGTTTAAAATATTTATTTTCTTGTATTAGTTAGTAGTAATTTTTGGTGGACTAGAATAGTTAGCTTAATAACTTGACACTTTGGTCTATGATGGAGCTTTAAAAGCCTTATTCTATAGGCCAACCAAACCAACTCTAGAGGTGATCAATATCTAAAATTGTCTATTTATGTTAATTATTACCCAATTAATATAATTCAGTGATTAACCCTTAGTTAGATCTACCTATGAACAATTGCGTCACCCGCACTCAAATGCTTGTTAAATTACCTATTCATGATGTACGAAAATAAAAACATATTAATTAATTAATTAAATTGATTGTCAACACATGAAATTGACAAACAGAAATAAAAAGTGCAATTGAAATTAAATAAATGAAGGCAAGTTACTGAAACCAAATTTTTTGCAAAAGTACTTGAATTAAATAACTTGATCAATCCACACGTTGAAAAATTAATCTAGGAAATTGGAGAATGAATAAACCCTAAAGTATGAGAAATATAATCCAATAGGCAAAAACTGAACAAGAAAGTTAGATAATCGCCCTCTTGAGCATTACATAAATCCCTTATCTATAAAAATGTCATTTTTACTTTAAAAGCCCAGGCCCATTCGAATCAACCCCAGTTAGGGGTTGATTTACTGCAATTTATTCGCGGTTTGCGGTTTACTCAGAAACTACAAGTGAAATACTGGAATCAGCCGTAGTTAGTGAATATACAAAACATGACTTTACTAAACCTAAATAACAAATAGGACTAGGCACACTAAAACTTGTAACGAAAGACACAAAAATAATTCTAAACTTAGAGTTATCAGAGCAGTTCACAAGAATACTTATTAGAGGACCTTAGCCGACGTATTTCCAAAACCACGGTACCTTCCTATTGGTGATGAATGACAATGGTGGATGATGTCCAACATTCCTCTTCCGGTACACATTTTCTAATAATTTGGTCTTTACACCATCGGTAAAGGAAACAATCTCCTTGAAAGAAATACTAGATCACTGAATGAAACCCCTTCCTTTGATTTCTATCCATGGTTGATGGAATTATCTTGGGCTCAAGATAGTTGACAATATCTACTTACCAAGGCGTAGAATCCTTTACAAACGTCAAAAGTTGTTCTTTCGGAAAGCTTTCTTGTCTAGCTAGATCTTCTTGACTTTTTCGCATTGGTCTTTCAATCCTTCAGAGGGGGTCGGCTATAGTATTGTCACTCCCCTTTTTATTGACCACTTCCAATCAAATTCCTGTAAAAGTAGAATGCAATGAATGAGTCTTGGTTTCGCATCATTTTTTGCAAATAAATATTTTAAAGATGAGTGATCAGTATGAACGATCACTTTGCTCCCAATGTGCTATGATCTAAACTTATCAAATGCAAAACACTATTGCATGAAGCACTTATTCCATGGTGGGGTTTCTAACTTGTGCCCCATTCAAAGTGCGACTAGAATAATAGACAACATGCAAAATTTTGTTAACTTCTTGAAAAAGAGATGCCCGAACGGTATAGTCACTTGCATCACACATAAGCTCAAACGGGAATCCCAATTGATGCAACTATTACTGGGATAGTAACTACAACACTTTTCAACAAATAGAAAGCATGTAAACACCTCATCATCAAAAATAGATGGAGTATCTTTTTGCAATAAAGCAAATAAAGGTCTAAAAATGTGAGAAAATATTTTAATGAATCGTCGATACAAACTGGCTTGTCCCAAGAAACTCCTAACTCCCTTTACATTAGATGGAAGGGGTAACTTCTCTATAAATTCAACCTTAGCCTTGTCCACATCTACTCCATTGGAAGAGATTTTCCATTCTAAAACTATTCCTTCATTGACCATAAAGTGACACTTCTATCAATCTAAAGCAATATTAGTTTGTTCACATCTTTCAAGTACAAGGGACAAGTTAGGCAAGAAAGTGTCAAAAGAATCAACAGACACTAAAATTATCCACAAATATCTCAATGAATTTTTCAATCATATCATAAAAGATGGTGAATATACAATGTTGGAAGGTACTTGGAGCATTGCATAGACCAACGGACATGCGCTAATAAGCAAAATTGCCTCAGGGACCAGTAAGGTAGTCTTTTATTGGTCTTTTGAAGGTCCACCAAACCACAATTTAAAAATATCCCAAATAACCATCCAAGAAATAATTGAAAGCTTGTCTTGAAAGTTGTTCCAACATTTGATCAATGAAAGGAAGAGGAAATAGTCTTTCTAAGTGGCATCATTAAGTTTTTAAAACTCAATGCAAATCTGACACCCGGTTACAATCGTAGAAGGTATCAATTCATTTTTCTCAATTGGATATAACAATTATTGCCCCTTTTTAAGTAACACTTGTGTGGGGCTAATCCATTCGCTATCATTAATTGGTATCGCAACACGAAGGAGTTTAACAACTTCTTTCCTTACTCCCTCTTTTAAAATAGGATTTAGTGTTCTTTGAGGTTTTCTACAAGGCTTGTAGTATTCATTTAAGAAAATCTTAATCATACATAAAGTATGGTTTATCCCTTTTATGTCATCTATGTTCCAAGCAATAGCTCCCCTATGTTTTCTAACACCACAAACACTTTCGACAACTCATCATGTGTAAGAAGTGCACTAACAACAACGGGGTATTTCTTTAAGCTTCATTATCACATAAGAAAGCATTATGAAGATGTGATGGAAAAGGTTTCAACTCAACCTTGAGAGTTTCGTTGGTGGGAGACCCTCCTTATTGATGCACCTTTCCTTTTTCAAAGTTTGGCTCTCTTTTTCTATGTCAATGTCACCTTGGATATCCTCTTCATAATCACTTTCTTCATCTCCATGCACAAGTGCCATTTCAATGGGTAGCTTCTAAAGATTGTTCCCACAAAAATCATTAACAACCTCATCCAATATGTCAATTCTCATCACATCATCACATAAAGAGAGAAACTTTAAAGAAGTAAAAATATAAAAGAAACAATATTGTCATTGACCCTTAGTAGTAGTTGACCCTTTTGAACATCAATCAAACCTCTTTTGGTTGCTAAAAATGGTTTTCCTAGAAAATCAGATTCTCGGTATTTTCATCCATGTCAAGAATAATAAATTTAGCCAATAAGAACACCTTTCCCAATTTGATCTTATTCTTTCTGAAAATAGATCCAAAAGCCTCTTTAATTTCTTTTCCTTGTTTTTACCCTTGAGCCTTCGTGGGAATGGGATTTGGATGTTCCTTGTACACTCAAAGGGTAGGATTCTTGCATCATTAACTCTTCTAGTGGGAATTTGGTACTTTATTGGCTAATCAATTACCTTTCCCACCTTGTTTTCCACTTCTGTAACATTCCTAAGAGTGACTGTTTTAACATGTTCCCTTTCGTGGTGGTCTCTTGGATTATGTAGAGTGTCACTTCCGAGTGTTCCAGTTAGTCTCTCATTGACTTGTCTTGCCACTTGGCCCAATTGAGTTTCAAAACTGCATGGTGAAGCCCCTTGGTCTTGCAAATTCTTCATGATCTCTGATAAGAGCTTCATCTTCTCTTCTCTCCATTTCACTCTCTCATTTTTCATTTTCATTTTCATTTTCATTTTTTTTCCTTGTATTCTCACTTTCCCTTCTTTTTTTTTTTTTCACTCTCCTTTCTTGGGTCTTCAAGCTCTCTTCTCAATTCTCACTTTTTGAGAACTTCTACCATTATTGATATATTGTTATACATAAGAGACATATGTTGATAAAGAAGATGTCCTAAGTTGTTTTTGAAGGAAGTGTTCGGTTGAGCAATTTAAAAATTGGATGGAAGATTTCTTTGATGTGGTGTTGTTAGTCTTTAGATGAGGAAACTTGGTTGGCAAAATTCAATTGAGGAGCATTTTGAGATGATTGACCACCCCATGAGAATTTAGGGTGCTCCATGATGAGTTATAAGTGTTTCTAGAGGTTTTCGGTAGAGGTGTAGGTAAAAAAGAAGAAGCCTGATTAGCCACACAGTTCAACTGTTCATTCCCCATAAAATATCTTTCACTTGAACATTGTCCTTTAGGATGATAGGATTAGTGTTCACAGTCTTCCCAACGAATATTTTTTTATATTTTTCCTTTTCTCAAACTGTGTTCAAATTATTTGAAATTTACACCCCAAGGTCAATTTCTTTATTTCATTATTTTGTTTACGTAGAATATGATTGGCCTACATAGGTAGAATTTGGTAAAACAAAATGTTTGTTACATAGCCAAAAGAGCTGTGAACAATCATGAGTTTGAGGCTTCAATTAGTATACATGTGGTATTTTTCTTAATGGATTGTTGGCATATTACTTTTCTTCTCACCTTGAGGATCCTTTTCCTGTAAATCTTGTTAAATTTGGTTGTGAGTTGCATGATAAAAGAGATAGGAGTCGCTACTGGTCATAGCTTCTTTGACGACTCTATTGTAATTTTTTACCAAATCCAAAGTAGAATTGCATTTTATATGAAGAGCTGAGTCTAGGAATGTGGTTTTCAAGTAATTTGGACCAGATTTGTAAAAAGGATAAAAAAGTTTGAAAATTCATTGTCAATGAAAATTAATAGTGTTCCAAGGTTGACTTTACCCCTAAAAAATCAACTTTCCTTCCTTTCTAATGTGTGAAATAGATAGAGTGACTTCAGATTATCATTTTTATTTATTGATTGATCAATTTTATGAATTTAAAAGTTGGAGTGATCAAGAATAAAACAAGGTAGTAGTGTAGTGACTATTTGTAGTTTTCTCGAAGAAAAATAACCGTGAATATCTCAAGTATTTACCTAAAAAAACCATTACAAAAGACACATGCACTTAGCCAATATATTTAGGGATCGACAATAATTCATTGCAAGTTTGTGGGGAATATTACGAGAGAATAAATTGTATTGAATTAGTCAACATAATGTTTGTGGAAAATTTGTAAAGAATTTATCAATTAACATGTCACTGCAAATATTGCAGCCAAGTTAGGCACAAAAGCATATGATTCTAGCACTACAAAAATTTTAGCAAAATTTTTTTCTTACATTGCGGCAAAATCATATTTGTCACAAAATTTAAAACAAAAATTAGGATATTGTGTGTCTACAAGCTTGTTGCTAAATTTACCACAGATTAGAATCATAGCAAAAATAGCAACGAACATTGCAACACACATGACAATGTGAAAATAATGCACAAGCTTTCCTTGCCATGCATCTTCGTCACACAGATTTGATATTGAGATTAATCATCCTATTGAATTACCCATTTTGTAGGTTAGAGTAGATTGATGTAATTAAATAGAGCTAGTTAGTTTTTGTTAGCTAATATTTTTGAGAGACAAGACAACATAAGATGTTTAGTTTAGCATGTTTTCATAAATTAGCAACAATTGTTCGTAAATTTCCCAGCTAGTAGTCAAGTTAGATGAGAGGCCATTGAGGATTAATTTTTAACATTTCTCTAGAACTATATTTTTATTTATCTTTGTGTATCCTGTTGTGAGTGCAAGATTGAAAAGAATGTGTTAGATGGAACATAAGATATTTAGTAGGTAAAGAAATCAAGAAAGATTTAGGTTAGAAAATTTTAGCGCACCCATAACCATTTTGATATACTAAGTAAATAGAATGAAGATATTTACTTTATTTGGCATAATTAGTTGAGGACATGAATTAATGAAGTACCTTCTTTTTTAAATAAATTTTACAATTTTTTTTAGAGTAATATTTTCATAGCTCATAAATAATTTATAAATAGGATATCAAAGCCTAATGTTCATTTCATTATTGGACTTATTCTGCTCAATATAGAAGACGTAAGTCATTAACCATATTAAGTAAAATGGAATTTTGTAATGGGTAGTGCTTTTATTATTGAATTGAAAACTCAAATAAGTAAGTTGACAAAAGAATGGAATTAAAGAACTCATATAAGTAAAGGGAATAGTAGACATAGCCAAATTATGACCTAAATGTTTGAGAATCAAGATTGATCTTGTATGAATAAATCTTGACTCTGAAATGGTAATTTGAAATTTTGAAACTAATGCTATGTTGAAATTATAGTTAAACAAAATTGGAAAACTTACTATGAGATGCCTTCATATTAGTTATTTCTTTCATAATTTTTGTATTACATCTTCTAAATCTTTACCTCAATTAACAAGGGATATTTTCTTATGAAAATATTTGACAAATTTATTAATGCGGTAGGACATGCTTAGTGGATTTTCTTCGCAATTGAGAAGCGGGTTTTGTGGAGTTTGGGTTTCGTCCATTGTATCTTTACTTCATTTCCTCTTCAACAAAAGGCAATATATTTTGTCACGCCCCAAAAACGGGACCGTAACACGCCGCGCTAATGGTACACTGGCCCAAAGCGCAAGGCACAAACGAACAGAGCAACAAACTTAACCGCAATATAATAGAACCATCAAACCATTTCGGTTGTCGGTTTCGAATATTTCATTTTACACAAAAAAATACGAATTACAAAATTCGTTCTTAGTACAAAAGATGCTACAACAAAAACAAAGTTCATCAATACAAAACCTATCTAATACACTACCCCTTTCCAAACAAAAGAGAAGCTTGGAAGATTATCCGCAAAGTCCTACCAGTAATGTGGAATCTGAAGAAAATCTAAAAGCTGCTAACGCGGTGGAGAGTAAAAAACGAGCACCTAATCTGAAAAATTATAAATCACGTGGGGTGAGCATAACTAGCTCAATATAAGTGGATATCATAAAAGCTCTTCAAATGGGGCCAAGCATTTCGATAAAAAGAAAACATATAGATAATAACATTTGTGAAACCATAGTCATGAAGCAGTTTCTAAAATGTCTCATGCCATTTAAACGTCAATAAACCATAATCATAAGTAGTTTCTAAAATGTATCATGCCATTTAAACGTCAGGCATGTCCAAAACATAGCCAAGAAGATCCAATCATTTCAAAACATAGTATGCTAAAGCATAGCATACAAATCCAGATGTGTATCAATCCAGCTGTATAAAATAGCCTGAGTATCTTTTAGGGTCAAAGGTATGACCTACAGTACTAGCCAGATCTAGTATCCTACCACAAATACTGGTCCAACCTGGGGTGAAAACCACATTCCTAGACTCCCGTGCTCTCAAACAGTTCTCTTGTGCTTAGTAGCACCATGGCATCCCATGGATGACTATAGAACAGGTTCTCCCCAAATCAAACATTTCCAAACACATCCAAAATTATATACCTAGGTCACCTATGAGCCAAAACAGTCATAAAATGCTTTCATATCAAAAGAGTTTGCAAACATATCAATTGATTAACATAAAATAGCTTGGTCCCGATTTCATATGTAATAGTTCCAAAACTTGGTAAAAGTGCAGTTCCAAACATCATACACATTCTAAAATCCATCCAAACATATTTGAAAGTCGTTAAACAAAATACAAGTGGAAGAGGGTCTATGTTACCCACCTATCAAAGCAAAAACTGCACAAATGATCACAGAACGCGATCGCCGGCGGTAGGTGGCGTGGTACCTAAAACAGGTATAAGAAGACTCTTAGAAGAGATGTAGAAGTTAAAGAATGACTAGGGAAGCGAAAACGACGCGAAACGATAGAAAACGACACCAGCAGCTCTTTGGTCAAAAATGACCTTTTCACAAATTCCGACCAACTTCGACAAGCTAAAATCCCAGTCAAAACACTTAGTTAACCCCTCAAATTCGTATTACAGCTAGATTAACCAGATTTGGAGATTCAAAAGATAACCTATAAGTAGGTTATCCTCCCTGCCAACAAAATCCAATTCCAAGGTATTCAAGGGACCTTGGTTACAACCCAACTCAAAACAACATATTCTAACCAACCAATGCATAAACGGAAAGATTCCGTATAGCAATAGCCGGGACTATATCAATAGCATCCCACAACAAAGGAACACACCTAAAACCATCAAAAGATCATTAAAGACCCTTCAAACATAACCAATTATCCAAATTATCCTAGCTGCACCAAACTTCCGCTTACTTACAAAATGAAGGGAAATCAATTCCACTTGGTTTCAAGTCTCAATTCCTATCCAAACTAACCTTAAAACACTCTTAAAACATCATTATATGCATAGACATAAGCATTCATAGCATAACACTCTAGGGCCACATATGGAAGACAAAACCCCAACTCATAATCTTAAAATATGTAATCTAACCGTGGAAAGTTGTTAAAAATCAACCCCAATCACTTCCTAACCTCCAAAACACTAAAAACAACCCATAACACACATAAATCATAACATATAGGGCTGCAAAGAGGGTTTTTTTTTCAGCCATAAAGGATACACTACACCAACTTGTTATACATTTGGATGAGAAGCTTTAACCCTTAAAGTGTTATAAATACATAAAATCTTACCTTCCAAGTGATTTATACTTGATATCCAAGAAAATTTTGGGGGAAAATGGGGAAGAGAAGTTCGGCCAGCAGCTAGGAGAAATGAGGAAGAAACAAAGCAAGAAGAAGACTAAAAAGATTCCAAGGTTGACCCAAATAGTTCCCCATTTGACCAAATAGTCTCCAAGTTGACTATTTAACCCAAAAACTAATTTTTGCTACTAAATTATCATTTTTTTCTGAATAATTCAGCCATCATACAACACTCACACACCACAATGCACTAATTACACTTAGTCCAATTTTTGTCTCTTATACACATCTGGACCGAAATATACACATTCCACAGCGTAAAGTGAGAAAATTTGCCGAATTGAAAAACGAATAAGTAGAAGTACTTTATGACTCTAAATAATATAAAAACATTTTAAACCAGTTAAAAATCAAAGAACAAGGCTAGTAAAATACTGGGTTTCACATATTTGCTTAGATTTTTTACCGTGTTGACTGACACTCTGTTATCCTACCACCTGTTACTCATTCCCTCTGTCCATCAATTTTTTTATAATTTCTATAGACACAAATTAATCTACATAATTTCATAACTCATACTTATTTTCTCACTCTACTCTTAACTCCTTCTCTCCATCCTATTCATTCCTATCTACTCACCTTTCTCTCTTTATGTCTCTCTCTCTCTTTCTCTCTTTCTCTCTTTCTCCTCTTTCCCCCTCTCTCCCCAAACACTATTTATTCTTTTTAGCACAATTGAAGTTCAATTTCTAGGTAAATTATCTAATTTTACATGAAATTACATTGCCTTGTTTGTATATTTTGTTAAGATCTATAGATCATTTTGCATAATTCTTCCTTTTGAAACTTTTTGAATTTATGGAATGAAAATAATAAAACCAAAATAGAAATTAAATATATTCAAATTAAAAAAAATTTCGTCCTTATCAGCATAAGCAATTATAAAGACGAGTTTTAGAAATCAATATAATCTAAACAATTTGTATATGAGTTTATCTTTGACTCCGTGTTTTACTTTACTCAAATGCAAAATCAATTATTATGTTTTTATTTACATTGCTTTTGAAAGTTAACAAGTTGTTAGTTAATCAAATTACTAGCTTAAATTAGAACTAGTTTGATATTCTTGATTTTGAATTGTTACTTGTTCTTAAAGTGAATGTTAATTTTTAGATTAATTTTGTAGCAATAGAGGTCGAATTATGTGTTGGGTGTCCAGATCTATTGAAACATATATTTGGGGCACTATTTGTACTTGTACCATAATTTTTTGGAATTAAAGATTGAGTACAGAAAAATAAGAGGTTGAATGTCAGTTGAATTAATAGTTTTTCTAGCCCTAAATTAGCATTCATAGTTGTTGCATTATTGTTATTTTGAATTTTTTTTCCTTAATGAGTTAAATTATTATTCTTGACCTATATTTTAAATAACTATATGATTCAAATACCATAAAACAACAAAGATGGTAAATAAAAAAATAGGAAAATTTGAGTTGAATATATCTTGTGCATTTAAGACTAACTTTATAAATGATTTGTAATTTGTATGCACATAGTTGTCAAGTTAATTACCTTTTCTTAATTCTGTTTTGTTTAATTTTTTTTTTCAAAGTCTTCTCCGTTATATTGTTGGACCTAATGAATTTTGTTACCTTCCTATTTTTTTGTAGTTTAGTCTCCACAAATGGCTGGTTCGAGGAAAGGAAAGAACAAGAAGAAAAAGGAAAAAGCTATTCCTCACAAATCTAGTGCCAACAACAAGAAAATTAAAATTTCAAATTTCAATCCTTGTTTGTTACATGAGAAAGAAGGTGATAGATATGATGCAAAGGGCAACATTGAAGACAACGAGGTAGAAAGACAACTATACTTTAAAATTGAAGAAGCATTTAAAGAGGCCTCTGATACTATATTGGGTTTGGGATACAATAGTAAAACGACTACAAAGGCTCTTTTGAGTGCTGGGTTTATTGTTGGTGAGTCAAATATTCAATGTAGAATCATAAAATATTCACTTAGTCTAATTAAAAGTTGTTGTCAAATTGATGGAAAAGTTATGTTTGACAAAGAACCTATTTTTGAGACTATGCCTGAATTGATTAGATTTTGGGTACAAACATTGGTTAATTTAGTACGAACAAAGTGGTCTTTTCTGCCAAAGTCTGATGCTATGATGCGTATTTTATCGAGCAAGTCACTTGCTATTGAAAGAAGTCATCAAGGTTATACACATAATAAAGGTGAAACTTTATCTTCTGCTGAGAAGGGTGATGAATTCAATTTTGATACATTATTGTGTGAAAATATTGATGCACAGAAAAACAAGAATCTTACCCATACCCTCATCAAGGTGACAACTCAACTAGAAATGAGTGATACTTTTTTTGTCAGCTCACAAGAATATCATCAAAGCTATATGCAAATCTCTCAACATTCTTCAAAAGGTTTTGAGTTTGATAAGAGTCATTCTTCACCAAAATATTTTGTTTAATGCATTGATGAAGCAATCCTTAAGGAGTGGCTACGGAATAGTTCTAGTTTGGAAAAAGATGAACTGATTTTGACTTTGGAAGATCAAATAGGAATCCTTGAACAACAAGCGGATGATAGAAAAGAATGGGCTAAGAAGAAAGTAAGAGAGGCAATTGCAAAGTTGCGTACTGATACTCATGAGTTAAACATATTAAGATTGGAGAAAGAAGAGAAAGAACAAACTACCAAGGAAAAAGAGGAACTTGCTACTTCTTGGACTACGAAGATTTTAGACAAAGAAATGGATAGAAGGAAAAAAAATCATCAGTTTGCATATATATATGAACAAGTGAAAAAAATTGAGGCCGAAAATGTAGAAAATTCAAGCCAACCTCACTGCGGTTTATTTGAATGAATCAGAATTAGAAAGGAATTTTAGACAGGCTCTGAAAAAGGAAAAGGTAGACCATAAAAAGATGGATAATTCAGAAAAGCACATTAAGAAGACCCGAGTATATCAGATTAATGAAGAAAAGGAAATGAGTCTTCAGGTACAACGAGAGTTGAAAAATATTGTAGCAGCCCAGAAAGAACCTAAGGTATGGTTCAACTAATTAACCATGAATTCTATTGTGATTTTTGTTACACAACAATCATAGGCCAATACCTCTTTAGTTCCAATATTTTTTAAGAACATTGTCTGCATGTGCATGTATTATTCCAGCCAATGATAATGAGGACTTTTACTTCAAGACCATATAAAATACGATATACGAAAAATGCATTATCTTTTTATTGAGTGATTTTAACAAATGATTTTCATTAAAAACTATGGTAATATAGAAAAATATGCTAATGATAATCATTCTCATAAGGTTTACAAGGAAACATTGACAACTATTTAGTATACGAAAATATATACTTTTTTCTTTCACCTTAGTGACCTCCAAATTCTTACATAATTTTCATTGTATAATTTTGTATATCTAATTTGTTTGAGGATAACATATAAAGTTACGAGATGTAAAAGCTTTATATCAGCTTTTGCTATTTTATGCATGCATGTCACGAATATATTTAAGTATAAGAACCAATGAGCTTAATATTTTTTCTCTTCTTTGGTCATGCCTAATATACTCTTAGTTAAATAATTTCAACCTAACATGTCTTTAATAACTTAATTGACTGTAGACGTACCACCTAACCACGCATAGGGTGTTTGGTTGGAAGATACGAGAACCGGGAATGAAGGTTAGATTCGTACTTGTTGCTTGACTAAATAACACTTAGGGGTGTTCGGTTAGAGGGGATATGGTATACAGTCAAAGCTGAAGTCTCATCGTCAAACCAGACCTCCTGAAAGCGAGAAGGGAGAGCCTTGGATGGGCTTGGCTTAAGGGATAACCTTACCCAATATTGAATGACAACAAAATCTTTTTTCTTTCAATACTATTTCAATTATTTGTCAATTCAGCTAAAAGTTTGCATATACATATTTCTCATAAAATTAATTATGGATTTTGTATTCAATAGTTTTATAATGTAGTGTTATAACCACACTCTGAAAATTCTTTTAACAATTTCTTTTACAACTCTGGTAAATACTAATTTATCTAATATATAGAAAAAATATTATTTCTTGTACCTCAACAAAATCTAAGGGTTAATACAAATTTTGTTAAGTACTTGTATTCTTTATGACAGTGTTATTACAATGATGAATCTCTTTAGAAAATAAATGATTAAGTTGTAGTTTGTTTCCCTTTCTTGTGAATTTCCTAGGTTAGCATTCCCAAATTTTTCATCACTTGATTTTTATCACAATTCCTATGTACACATTTGGGTTTTGTGAGAACAAATTGTCTAGTGCCTCCTTTGAAGACATCCTAATTAGGTCATTTTCAAATTTTACTCTGAATCCACAAAGAAGCTATTAATAAATTGATGGTCTAACAATTGTGTGTTTTCCTGCTTACCTATATTACTGCTTTTTATGTGATAAATTTGTAATCCATATTGGTGAACATATGAAAGTCCTGGAATCCTAGGAAGTTTCCTAGCTATATAAGCCAAAATTGTAGGAAACCATCCAAGTTGAAAATTTTGTTATTTTACTACTCAATTAGCTAATAAAATGCTCAAAACAAAACATAAACATAAAAAGAATATCCTATACATAGCATATAAATTTCATGAACTCCAAAGATTTGATAAAGTAACCTGTCAAAGTATATTTATTTTTCTTAATCATATACTTTTTCACCTTCTTTCTCCTTTCCTTCTTCCCATGTCCCCTATTAGTTCAATTAGGATATCTCACTTACCTAGTTCACATAAACCACTTTACTCCTGCTATGTGTAGGGGTGTCAATTTTTGACAAACCATGATAACACGACACGAATTTAGTAAGGGTTAGGGTTGGGATTTCATCACGTGAATATGTTTATGACATTATATATTTATAATACAAAGATAAATGGGTCCACAAATGAATAACTGGGTCAACACATTTTCGCATAAAGTATATTATATATAATAAAAAATGAAATATGTTAAGATGATTCCATTATTAAATTGAATCTTCTATTAACTTTCAAATGTACCTTGTTTTCAATTAGTTGTTACATTGAAAGTAAGAATTTTTAACATTAACTTTGGGTCACAAATGCAAATTATAAATGTAAAATATTCTTAAGTTAAATATGCCATAATTCTAGATAATTAAGGTCTTTGTAACTTTGAAAATTGAATGAGAAAACTTTTAAAGCCTTGAGAAGACCAATGTTATGTATCTAAAATTTCTTTTGTTGGGGTAATTTGGTACTGTTCACAGTATACGGGTAAACTGGTCAGACAGGACATAAAACAACACTATATAAATGGGTTATATACAATATGAAAAAGTTACTAATATACCTAAAATTAGGAAGGGTTAGGGTTGGAATTTTATCACTAGAGCGTAATTATGACATGACATAATTGACACTCCTAGCTGTGTGTATACCCCTTTTCACCCATTTCCCTAAAGTAGTAAAATGTTCTCCAGGGGTAATTGTTGTATTTTTGTTAAAATTTTTATATTGGTTTTGATTTGTTATCAAATCATATTGAAAATTTAGTCAAATCACTTCTATATTGTCCATCTTATGGTCCACTAAAATCTAACATTAACATTCACCTAGTTCACTACAATCTTTTTCTGTTCAAGCATTGTAATCTCTTAAATACATTAGTAATGTTCTTCATTTTTTAAGCGGTGTCATTGTAATCATATGTAATCTCAAAGATTCGATCGCCTATTATTTGAAAACTCAAGGTGCAAAGATTCTAATACCCTAACTTCCATTTTTAAGAGCTTAAAAATGTAGGATATCTTAGATACTCTTTCTCTTGATATTTAATTATAATCTTTTGAAGTAATGAAAGGGAGATGATAAACACATGATACATTGAAACATGTAATAACTTGTATTTCATATAAATTCAGAGTTTATAGCACTTTTATGGAAACAAAGTTATTTCTATTATATTAGTCTAAAGTAAAATAACAAATTACCATAATCTTTTAAGACGATATTATGACTCTTTTCTGATTAGATCACTGTGAACAAGCTTTCTACAGTTGATATTAATAGTATTTACAAGTCATTGTTAACAAAGAATCAAACACTGTAAGTGTGTGTTGAATTAATGAAAATTTGTAGTAGTCAACTCAATGGTATTGAACTATTTGTTAATTGCTTTATACGACTTCTAGTTTTGGTGTTTTATAGATTTTGTTTTAATATGTTGTTACACATCATATCGAGTAATAAAATTTCAACACTAGAACGTTTAGAAATACTATTTCTAATAGTCACCTTTAAGGAATTAGACAATTTAGCTGCTCACTTTATGACTTCGAACTTTCACGGTTGACAGAACCATTCATCTTGGTTAGTGTTGATACAATATATAGACACATGTTGTACATATACAAACTCACATGCTCACACAAAACACCCTATTAGTACTTTTTATGCTTGAAGTTAAATTTAAATTTAGGCATACTTAGTATGATACTCAAAGAATTTTATTTATATCCTAAAATTTTATATCTTTAATTTCAATGTATAGTTGAAATACAAGCAAGAATTGGAGGAAAATAAGCAGGCTCGCATTCTTGTTTTAGAAGAAAAGACACTAACTAGAATTGCTAGAGAAAATGCAACTACAAGGTTGTCATCATTGCAGCACTAATTAGAGATGGAACATAACCTTGTGATCGATCGTAAGGCGAGACTCATGCAACAATTGTCAGATCTCAAGATATCTTTAGCACACTTGTTAGATTATGGTATTTCATAACATCTTGAAAGATCACAAAACTTCGTTGAGAAAATTCCTATTCATAGGCATGGGACTATATGCTTTCAAAAAAAAGTTTCTATTCTTTTACATCTCTTGTGCCCATCAAGTTGTTCGCTTTGACTGCAGTGGAAGTATGGGAGATTCTTGCCCTTCTTGTCAAGTGAAAATTGCAAAGAAATATGTGGTTTACAATTGAAGCTCTTAAATTAAGGCAAGAAAATTATATCTCCTAGTTTGATTTTTTAACCACCTCTTCTTATAATAATTTTAGCATGTATCTACATTCTGTGATATACATGGGTTTTCTTTTGAATTTTTTTCCCCTCATTTTGTGTGTGTTTGAACTAATGTTTGTATCCTGAGATGATACATATGTTGGACATACATTTCTTAAATTGATCCTCTCAAGTTTATTGTAACTTAATATTTTTGCATGCTATACATTTCATTAATTGGTGGAAAAGAAGCCAAGATCATATTCTGTCATGAGATGGACATGTTCGGAGGAAGGATGTTAGTCTGATATGTTTCTATTAACTATAGTGACATTTCTAAAACTTTGTAATGTTCAACTGAAATATTTATAACGAGTCAATAAGATGATGTGTAAGAATTGCAAAAACTATGTTCTATTTTATGTTATAACTTCAATCAAGCTTCTTGATAAAATATTGTAATTTATATCACTCTTTATTTGATCGAAAAACATAGTAGCTTCCATATTTCAAGACTATCTTAAAGCATGTCGTCAACTTAGTAGCTGGTCCTATATGAGGCAACGCATCGGATAAATGTGATGGAAACACCATAGAAAGACGTTGATCTAAAGTAGAATATAGAAACAAAAAAAGAATAAAGTTTTCTCAATTGTTATCTGCCTGTACCTGCTAAGCATCTATTTTTCTCCCACTCAGCTTTGTTCAATTTCGAGTATTGTCATGCTTCCTGCCTGTAAGGGTTTAGAAAGAAAGGCCAGTCAATGATTTCTTGACCGTCATATGAATTGTGATATTTATTGTTGTTAAGTAAGGAAAATGGCAAATTTTGGTTCACTGCTTTTTGATGGAATGTTCGCTCATGAGCCGTTCACTTGCACTCCGACCGTGATAATAGTTGTATCAAAAATCAAATAACTTGTTGATGCCCTCTCACAGAGAAAGGTTGAGGGTCGGGAGAATAACTCCTTTCTATTTAGTGTTTTTTCCATAAGATATCCTTAATGATTACATTCTCCATTGTAGCCAATGATATTTAACTCATTTCGTAATATTTTCATTAGCATTCTGTGGGTTACCCGAATCCTTTGTATCTAGGTTGACCCTCCATTTCTCAATATTCAATGGATAATGATATTTGAACTTCTTCTTGAGTATCTCATACAAATCAGTCCTCAATCTATATTAAAGCAATACCATCCTTCTATTATTGGTTAAATGAGTTATTTAATTTTCAATGATAAATAAAGTGATAAAAGAGTAACTGCGTAGAATAAATATACAACTATAATATAAGAAGGAAAGAAAATTAAAATATGGGAATAAGAATTAATTTTTATATCTTTCGCATTACATTTGTTGTGAAAGTTTATATATTTTCTATGTAATCTTATCACTTCTTGAAGATTTTTGAATAAATGATACTGTAACCTTATTTTGTTTTTTTAATAAGACTTTAAATGAAAACAACAAAAACAACAACAATAACAACAAAAATAATACAAATAACATTAACAGTAACAACAATAATAATAATAATAAAAAAATAACAATAGTAATACTCCCTCCAACATTGAAGTATAACTTATATAGTAAGACTACGCTTCCCTTATGACCAGGGTCTTACACAAAGTCACCAAAGGGTAAGTAGAGACCCATTATAGATCTTCTTTGGAAAAGGAAAAAAATACTCCCTTTGTCCCAATATTTTTGTCACTCTTTGGGAAATGTGTTTTCTTTGAACAATATAAAGTTGGTGCATAATTTGACTCCATTTTATAATCCTACCCTTGCAAATATGACCTACAAATAAGTGTGTTGCCTATATGAAAATTTTCATGTTTTATTTAACTTCCACCAACAAATGATAGCGTGTAACATAGTCCATTTATACTAGATAAGCCGAGCCACTCACACTTTTGCTGTTTGTGATTACAAATCTAGTGGTGGGGCCAAGAAAATTTTCTTAAACAATAATTAGGCCAGTAAAGAATAAATCATGTAATCATGAACCCCTTCGCAACCTTATTCTCAAGCTCGTGCGATCCACACATGTTTCCTTAGGGAAAGTCAACATCAAGGTTGATGGGCCACCAATCTTTCCATCAGCAACAAAATGAGGGATAAAAGAGAAAGTAAATGATAAATTTTTATCACAATTAGAAAGTAACACTAGTTTTGGGACATACGAAAAGGAAAGTATTGCTTTTTTAATGAGATAATGGGAGTAATATGAAAGGACAATTGATACTACATCAAAACTTAAAGGCAAAGTCAAAGTTACGTACAAAGATTTGGCCTAGAGGGCTATTTCGAACCAAGTTGGAAGATTAAAAAGAAATGTTGGTGAAAATTTAGAGAATATTGGTATCATTTACCCTTAAAGTAGTAACATAATAATACAGTAGGAATATCACATTCAATTTTTTGGTGGAACTACTATTTTGTATTTTTATGGTTTCTTGTACAAACTAGTACTGGTAGGTTTTTGAAGTGTAATAATGCATTGAAAAACTTGAGTTGACAATGTTGAGAGTTGTATAATAAATATATTTAAAAAAAGAATTTAAGTAAGCAAGACTCCAAGATGAGGGCTTCTTGAATAGTGTCTGAATCAAAATATAGCTGCTACACCAAAACATTGGACAAAGAATCAACCAGATGGGCTACAATAAAATTTTGTAGAAAGATACTCCTAGGAACTGGTGCTAAAGCATCTCAATTCAGGTAACTCTGAGAGATTTCAGTTGCTTGTTAGAAATAAAAGCACATGCATCTGTTACTATTGGTAGACTGGCAGCTAGTTTTGGTATGTTGATTGACATCAATGTTACCGAATCCAATGCCTAAAAGCTAATTTGGAAAGAGCTGAAGGAAAGTTACAAATAATTGAAGTAAATCTAGCTATTATGCCTTTAATGACCCTAAAGAGCCTTAATTTTCTACCCAATGAGAAGGGTCAAAAAGCTCTTGCACTTTAATTCCCAATTAATGTGTAGATTTTAGTTTAATAAACATAGTTAATCCTATCGAGGTAACTTCTTTAAAATTCCAAAAATTTCTATTAGTTGTCATCTGTTCAGCTGATCAAGACATAATTGTATAACAAAAATTTTCAAATGATCGACTTTGAGAACCAAGTATGTAATTATTCTTAATACCACTTTGCATCCCTTAACTTATACTTGAAACGTTGACAGAGGTGCATGTACAACACATTTTTGCTTAGGCAAATTATTATCACTAGAAGCAGTTAATACTAATTCCATTTAGCAACCCTAACTTATAACTGATTCTCAATTTACACCGATAATTAAAAATTTGAAGCATTGTACCCAAAACGGTGAGATTTGTCCAACACTGGTCCTGTCTTTAACAATCTTGCACTTCAAGTATTTGGTGTACATGGATGAACCATCCATTAATTTTAATAAAGATGTCAAAAATTAGATGAAATGTGATGGACTGAAAATTTGAGGTGCAATCTGTCTAGCTTGAAATTAAGGTGTAAATAGAGAACTGAATGTAAGTTAGGTGCTGCAAAGTAAAATTAGGCCTTTCTGCTTGTCAACATTTAGACAATGGCGGACAATTATCCCGTCCTTCCGCCCCATCCCCAAAACATGCTACAATTCTATTGAATACATATGTAACTTATGTTTTGAACCTAAATATTTAACAAATTAGTTCATTTCCTCCTCCCAAAAACCAACTTGGACTCTTCTTTTTACTAGTTCTTTTTGTCACCTTTATTGCATGTCCACAAATCATCTATCCTATTTTATTTTGTGTTCTTTTGTTGGGCATTTAAAATTAATTAATACCATTAGAAATAAGGTTTGTTTCACTTAATATACCACTTTAACAATTCAAAGGCTAAATATATGCACATCGGTAATATTGGGATTTTGGCTAAGACTATTTGTCGTGCACCTTTTTTAGATTTTTCTTTTATTTTGAAATTCATTATTAAATGTCTAATGCCATCCTTCACATTAGTTTCATTTATATTTTTGTTCAACAATTTATACACACAAATGTACATAGCGTTACAAGTAATAAAGTGATAAGAAGAGTAAATTCCCATAAGGACTACACTTGACATAAGTGCTACTAAGTACCAAAATGACACACACAATGTTCTATCTAAACACACAATAATGTAATTGATAATAAAAGTAAATACTAGCTAACTAACTAAACATTAGAATAAAATTCAGATGACTAAATATTTAGGGTTTATTCTTTATCTATTGATCCTATTGAATGCTAATTCGGTTCATTGTTCAATCAATTACTAATTTTGTTTACCGATTTAGGGTTTCTATGGTAAGTGCAAGTTTTAGTCAAACTCATTGAAAATCTACTAACCTTCACTAGTTCACTAATTGACTACATAGTGCATAAACATGACCCTAATTTAGACTACATAAGATGGGCATGTATATATTTATTCGTATCCGTGAAATGACTCAATCTCTGGGCAATTATTCCAAGTAAAGTCTATTTGAGCCCGTGCTAACCCTAAGTATCCTCTGTTGATTCAAAATAGGGATTACAATTCAACTAGAGGGTGATCAGTCATCTAGAAGCATTTAGATCAATTCATATAAGCTAACAAACATAAGCAATCAAATAGAACAATCAAAACCTTAACAGCCAATCTCTATGGTAAAATCAGAATAAAACCCAAAGTATGAAATTAATGCATCATCATAGTCATAAATACATCAAGGTAATGATTCACAATCATTCTAGAGAAAATAATCACAAAGGAGAGAGGACGAGAAAAAAACTAGTTGCAGTCGCGTTCATTGTTCTCTGCCTGGATGATTCTCCTTCTCTTGATGATTGATCAATTGTTGATGTTTCTCTAGGTTCTCTATAATCTAGTTTATGCCAGGTTATGACACTCTAACAAAGAATGGAGAAGATATTGGTCCAAGTTTGTCAATCTTGAGCTTCTTCTTCAGTTCTTCTTGAAAAACAAGAAAACATTAGTCCAAATTGTAGCACCCAAGACCGAGACCGAAAGTAGAACATTTTTTTCAAGTTCTAGAGACCCTTATTAATTGGTTTGAAGAGTTACAAAGTGCAGGCTCTAAATAAGTATCGAAACATACTATTACAAAACAAAATTGAACATCCAAAGCCCAAGAAATGCCCAAAATCATGAGACTGCACTTGTTGCCACAGCGTCGGCACGGGTTATGTTCTCCAGGCATACCCACACTTGGAACACATCCCTATGTGTGGCTTACTTAGCCTCTAGCACTAATGTTTTGCTTCGTTTCGCTCTGTTTTCACCCCGTTGGGCCACTGATCGGTCTTAAACCTATAAAAGAGACTATAAAACACATAGATAAGTGTAATAAAAACCTTAAAACACATAAACAAAATATTTTTGTTAAAAACCATAAAATGACAAAAATTTGTACCCCTAGTTGTTGAACAAGACACCTCGGAGATGACTAAAACTCATGTAAAAATGCATGTAAATAACTCTCTTTTAGAGAATTAAGACACTCCCAAATTGAACTTTTACTCATCACAAGTAAAACAAACAACAAAAAATAAATGCAAAGCCTCATAATCCGATTGAAATCCCAAGTAAAATGCAAGTAGATAACTCTCTTTTGAAGAGAACACACATTCCCAACTTGGACTTTTACTCGTCACAAAAAATAAATGCAAACCCTCATAATCCGATTGAAATCCAATTAATATGCAAGTAGATAACTCTCTTTTGAAGAGTTAACATAGATTCCCAACTTGGACTTTTATTCGTATCGAGTAAAACAAAACAAAACACATAAGATTCAATAACCTTCTTCAATACATAAATTGTCATAACAAGGAAAACTAGAAAGCAGAGAAATGAACTCAACATGTATATAAAAGAACATTGCTATTCCACCCTTATATCATCATTATGAAATCTGTTAACTCTCCACTCATGAAATTAGATAGCACTAGTTCACTAATCGATGAAAAACTAATTGAACAAAAGTTTAGCATGTGACAAGCATGTTGGAAGAAATTAACAAACACAATACTCACTAATACAAATGAATTCAACCCAAGAATCAAGTAGGTCTTTAAAGCTGGTAATATGGGCTTAGGGATAAAGGTAGGATATATATTTGGATAAAAGTAGCTCATATCATTCTACAAACATTAGCGAATGACTTTGCACCAAATTCCTCTAGATTGTTGATAAGCTCGTAAACGTTTTAACTTTATCTGTCGTGTACCATTGTTTTAATGTAATTTGACCAAACATTGAGTAATTATGAGCTAAAATAGTTTATTTTAAGTTTTTTAGGGTTTTTGTAAAGAATGAGTTAATGGGTCACAATATTGGAGGAAAACATTCACTGGCGTGGTGCAAATCGGATATAGTTCGGAAGATCAAGCATAAATTTCTTGTTCAAGCTCTGATATGCTTGCTGTGATTTTGGATGATTTCAAAATATAAGGAAGATTTATACAACTTTCATGTTTTGAGTTTCACAAGATTCTATAGGCATCTTGTTCAAAAATGCAAATTTGGAAAATATGCTCCAGCGCGAAATGATTTTGACACTATTTGGTAGATTGAGCATAACTTTCTTGTCCAAGGTGCAATTGAGGTGATTCAAGATGTTTTGGAAATTCGAGAGATATAGATACAACTTTTGGGTTTTGAGTTTTACCAAATGCTGCATGGAGGAAATTGAAGATGAAGCGAAGAAACTCACTGGAAATCGCGCCCAGGCGCCAAATCCAGTCAGGGAGCTCATGCTCACTGGAATCCGCAACCAGGTGCTGCAAAAGTGCAGCGCCTAGTTGCGGGTCGACGGATAGGTCATGTTAAGTGACTTATTTTGCAAGAAAAGTCCCTCCCGTGGGCCCAGTTATGTGGAAAAATATGTACTTATCATCCTAAACCCCAAAACCCTACAAACACCTCTAATATAAATACCCCATTATGAGGAGAGTTGAAGAGGAGAGATCAGCAATTAGTTAAATTAAGCATTCAAATAGAAATTCATTAGATTAGACTAGGGTTTTCTTTAATTTTCAGAAGGATTGAAGAGGAGGTTCAAGACTGACAACCTTGTACCAAGAACTTGTGATTTTTCATTAGAGAAGCATTTTTAAACCTTTTCTTATGTTATTAGTTCTTATTTTGTGATTCTTTTATTGGTTTATGCTTTCTAGGGTTACATATATTTCCTTACTTTCAATTTTAATGCTTTCTTTACTTGCTTCGTAGATTAATGGTTAGAGTAGTTTATTTGCTTTCGTAGATTAATTATAATTATAGTGATTAGATTAATTTAGTCAAATCTCTTCCATAATGATTTCTTCAAATAGCGTTCGAGTTAAATAACCGGTAATTGCTAAACCAATCCTTGTGGGTTCAACCCCTACTTTCGCTATATACTATTGATCCCATATACTTGCGGACCGTTTATCTGGTTAATAGTTGGATTAGCAGATTATAAATTTTATAACTAGATATTTCACGTATCAAGTTTTTGGCGCCGTTGCCGGGGATTGGGTCTTTGAAAATATGGGTAAAATTTGACAAGAATCTACTTTTGGGTCTTTGAAAATATGGGTAAAATTTGACAAGAATCTACTTTGAAGTGTAAATTAATTTTATTTGCTTTAGTTTCACTGTGTGTTTTCAATATTTTGGAAAAAAAAAACAAAAACTTTTCCCTGCTGGTGTTTTGTGTCACTTTTATTAAAAAAAGATCCAAAAAGTTTTTCTGTTTTAGTGGATAGTTTTGGCTAGCTACTAGTCTAAATTCTCCTATTTTTCTTGTTTGTGTGCTCTTGTGTTCGTACTTGTTTTTTTTTTTTATCAGTCTTATAAGAATATGCAAGGAATGAATTGAAAAAACTCATGCCAAGGATATTATCAGCCTTATGACTGTGGAGGCATGACCAATAAGCATGTTTCTTTTGATCATCCTCCTGACTACTCTTATGATTATCAAACGGGATGGTCAAACTATTCAAATTATTTCTCAAGTTACCAAGATTATCCCTATTCTTTCACTACACCCACAGAGCTGTAATCTAAATCAATGGAGCCCCAATTCTTTCACCAATCAATCCAAAAGTATGATGAGGCAGGATCAATAGACTTGTGGACTGGAATTCAAGAACTTCAAGAAGAGTGTGCTAAACTCCGAGAAGAACAAGCTCAACTTCAAGAAAAGATATCTAGATTCCGTGAAGAGCAAGCCACATCCAACAGTCGGTTACAAGACTAATTTTTCAATATTCCAGGAGTGGTAAAATAGTGAAGAACATTGGACTACAACCTCTCTATCAATGGGTGAAGAACACAAATAAAAAATGTCTTACAAGAAACCGGTTCCCAAGAGCCTCATGAAGTTTAAGTTACAACAACCTAGACAATCAATGCTTATGTAGAAGAATCACCAACTTTTCTAGTACATTAGTGTAAGATCGTAATCTTACTAGAGTACAACAAAGGAGGTTCTATTTGGGGTGTTTATAGAACAAGAGCCAGTTTTAGAAGGAGTGAAAGAAGAAGGATACATTCTAGAGGAGGTCGGGGAGATAAAATTTTCTTATGCCGAAATTCAGTTTCTTAGGGACTTAGGATGCGCTAAGCAGTGGAGCACATTTACTAAGGATTACAACATCCTCGGCAAGCCTCCTTGGCTTTACTAGGGGAATATTTCTTTTAATTTTGTTTTATTTATTTACGCGTTAATTTGTTATGTATTTTAGTTTAAGAACCCAGTGGGGTAATAAGGGTTTTAAGCCCCGTAATTAGTTAAGCTTATGTGTTTTAGATTCTGAATTGCTTTTAGTTATACTTGTGTAGCTAATGACAGTGATGGTTGGTTAATCGAGTATAGTTATAAGTAGTTCACAAGTTTAAACTCACCTCGTAGATATTTATGATGTGATATTCTGCACCAACCATCGTTCATTGCTAGAGAAGCTTTCCCTTTATGATTTCCCTTTTTGTGCTTTTATCTTCTTTAACATTGGGGATAGTGTTTATTTCTAAGTGTAGAGTGGGGAGTTATTTGGATTTATATTTCGTTGGTGTAGTCGCTCAATTTTTGCTTCAATATTTTAACTTTTCTTTTGATCTGAGAGTTTTTAAAAAATTTTGAATTTCTTTTGTGCTAATTAGTTTACTCTTTAAAATTTTTGAAAATTTTTGCAATCGCTTAGCTTGTTTCTTTATTTTTCTACTTGATAATTTTTGAGCTAAGTTGTCATAAGTAGGGTAGTTGATGTTAATATTTTTCTAGTGATGCCTTACACACCTAGTTATAAATTTATAAAACACCTAAATCCTACTACTAACTAGGTGGAATCCTGCACAGTATACGGTTGTCAACTAGTAGTAAAGGGAAGTAGGGATCATTCCCACAAGGATTGTTGGAAGGCACTTACAAAGATTTAAGGATATTTGTGTGGTTAAGCAAAATCAAGAAATGGATGATGGAACTACTCAACTCTAATAAAAACCATAATTAAATGAAAGCGATAAAAACTTAATCTAAAGCTAGATTAACTAAAAGCAAGTAAAGGAAAATAACTACTTATGATATTAAGGAACTAATTAAGCTATTCTAGTAGAAGCAAGTAAAGGAAAGCACTTAATTCTAACCTAAATTAACCAAATTAAGACTAAAATTAAAACCAAGAAATTACCCAATTTAAAGGACTACAAATGAGAAACCTTCCATATTAAAAGCAACCATTTCTAAACTAGAAATTGGAAAGAGTTAAACTAGAAATCTAAATATTTTTGGATTTTTGATAGAAATAAAGAAAGCTCACTAAGAATTATCTAGGAATTAATGCAAGAAATTGAAAATTTTTAAATTGAAAGCAAGAAATTATCAAGAACCCTAATTTACCTGAGAAACCCTAAATTGCAAGTAAAGAAGTTCTTAATAAATTAGACAAGAAAGCAAATAAAAATTATATCTACACGAAACTTGCGATTAACACACCCACTACGATTAGCTAATCAAAATTCAAACTTGACAAGAAATTAAAAGAAGATCTAAGAGAAAATTAAAGAGAAATTTCTATTAAACAAGTAAATTTGGAGTTCAAACTATCCTAAAATATTCTAAAATCTAACTAAAACTATCTACTACTTTACTAATTTTTAAGTAGCTTAAATTGTCTAATATTACACTAGGCAAAAAATGAGGAGTTACTGGCTGAAAGTTTACAAAATTACGCTTACAACTTATCTCTCAATGAGTCGTGATCGTTGTCTGAAACATTTGAGATTGCGATCTCAACTCTAATATAGTAAAACAATTTCCCGAGTCGAGATCCCGAACTCAACTCTCCTCTCAGCATTCTTTATTTCATCCATTTTTGCAATCTGGTCCCTTAAGCTTTGTTCCTTCCAGCTTTCAACCTTTAATTTTTAACCTACATAATATTAACACCATTAAGCACTTAATTAAATTAAAAATTTAACAAAAACTTATCATAATATAATTCAGGAATGAAAATACAAATACATATGAAAGAAATTAACTAAAATCCTCAATTACTTATCCAACTTCATAATTTAAACTATCAAAATGCTATAATTTAGAAGGAAATAACTGTAGTTTACTAGAGTTATCACACCCCCAAACTTAGCGTTTTGCTAGTCTCGACCGAAACAAAGATTAACATTAAACGAAACATACTAACATTCAAACATATAAACACCTCCAAAGTTGACACGACACTTGATGAATCATGGATGTACTTGGACCAATTAAGCAATCTCTCAAGAAATGTTCAACATTACGTGATATGTGAAGTATATGAGTACAATCCAAAATTGAAATTTTGTTTTACATAATAGCAAACATTCATTCACTGCACAACATTTCACATCACCAAGCATTACCATTCTCAAAAAGAGTAACCAAAAGTTTTAGTTCTTTTCATTTGAAACATCATTACTTCTCAAATCATAAATATTATGAAGTTAATCAAATCTCTGACGACTAGGCATCATGAAAATAGAAGTTCAATTAGGAATCAACTTAAATGCAATTGTCACACATTTCGGGAATAAACTCTAACAAGGAATAAATAATATGAGATTAATGATAACTATTACAAACATTTACTCCTTAACTTATTGGTATATTAAAACGCAATTCCTAATGGCTTAATTATGAGAAACAACATGGGAACATAGTCGGAATTCCGTACTCGCCTTATTACTATTCTAATGGCTTATTTCAGAGAAACAACATGGGTACATGTTGGAATCCTGTATGCGCCTTCTTCATATTTTTTTTTCAGCCCTAAACCAAGGAAAAGGAGTGAAATGTACCAAAAATTAATCTCGGATATCAATTATTCACAAGTTAGAAGAACATTCCTTATGCAACTCATTTCTTTCCAAAAGATAGTTCATCAACCACGTAATATAACTGATCTGGTAAGAAACAAAATTTCAGATAAATTTTCCTAAAAGTTCTTTTTCAAAAATAGTAATTCGTCTCTTAAGTTTATGAATTCTTTATGTTGCAAATGAAGTACTCACTCACACAAAAATTCTTCAAATGAAGCAATCATATACTTCAATCACAAAGCATTGAACATCAAAATTTATCATCATTAAGTAACTAATTGATCAATTTTTCATCCATTAAACATCAAGTGGCTATGATGTGTATAAAATAACCATTCCCAACACAAAGAAATAGACACCCCCAAACTTGTGTCTTTTATTCTAATTTATGAATAAATCATCCTTCCACTCACCCAAATTTAAACACAAAGACAAACCCAAAAAATAACAAAAACTACTCAAAAACTATAAACTAAGAGCTAAAATTGGGTAGAAATGCTAAGAGTGATAAACTGTGCCATGCATCTCACCATTCAAGCTTCAAACAAAATCCGCATTCAATTCAACTCATCAACTAATGCAAAGATGGCTTCTGCTTAGGGCCCTTAGCCACTCTACTTTTATTAAGTAACAACCAAACTTCACCAAGTGTCAAGACATGAGAATCCAAAAGAAATTCCATCCATAAATCATCAAAATGTATCAACTTGGCATCAGCTTCAGGCCATTAGCCAAACTACTTAAAAGAAAAACTAAAATACTTCAATTCCAGAGACTGAAAGTAAAACAAAAGTAATCCAAAGTAATCGAAGGTTATGGTGTTCAATAAAAACAGAGAGAATTATCATCATCCGTCAAATCGATCTAGTGATCAGGGTTGGTCATCATCCATGCTCAAGCAAATGGTGGCTTCAACTCTTCATTCCATCGCTTCTTGACCCTCCTCAGTGTCACTAGGTTGGGCCTCTTCATGATCATCGTCCATCTGCCCTCCAGTCGCACCCGCGTAGCTAGATCCCTCATGATGTGTGGTAGCCGCCGGTGGTGTGTAGTACTGTGGACCAAAGTGGCATGCCAGAGGTAATGGTGGCTGGACCCAAGTACCTAATGAAGCAATATTTAAAGCTTCTCCAATGACGGTCAAGTTGTTGTGCATCACCATTTGACTATACGACCAGTACCCTTGTAGATCATTCCTTTCTTCTTTATTTACCGGATCATTAAATACCAAACCTGGGGCTATCGGAATCATTGAAGTTCTCTATTCTTAGGTGGTGGTGGTGGTGGTTATGGCTATGGTTGTGGCTGGGTAGGGTGCTCCTCCTGGTGGTGCTTTTCATATTTTCTCACCATTCTATATGCATATTGCCAGTTGATCCTTCCTCTAGGATGTGTCAATGGTTCCAAATGACAAATCGGGCAACCCGCTATGGTGCAAAGATGGTGAATTAGACAAAGGGCATAAAATATGGGTCATCTAGACCTACCACTCTCTAAAAACTGCTGTCTAATAAGGTGACCAACATTCACCGGGACCCCAGCCATGATGGAATAAACTAAGAGTACTTTGTCCCTTTGGATAAAGCTCACAGCATTGGACCCCCAAATACGGCTACTGATAAAATAAAACCATAACTTAGCCACTAATGAGAGTCCTTGACGCGAAGAGCAAATTTTAACTCAGTGGCAGACGAAGTACTCTTAATCCACTCTACCCTTCTATCACAAATGGCATCTTTGATTGCATTCATATCCTTATTTTTATTGTTCAAAAATGCCAAATATTGACTAGAAGGTACGGGATGTATGTTGAAATACGCATTAATCACATCAACACTAAAATCTACCAAAACCCCCCGTATGCGCACCTTGCCATCTTCTAACTCACATAAATTACAATGAAACTCTTTGACTAACTGGCTAGCCCCGGGGTCAACCTGAGTGTTAAAACCCACCCAATGCCATGACTTAATTTGTTCTTCTATCGCTCGCCTAGCATCTTCATATATTCCCCAATACATGGAAAGGTCAAAATTCCTTTCTCTAATTACCTCATGCTTCTCATTATTTTTGAATAATTACTGAACCCTATCACTTAAGAACTGAGGTTCAATTTGCTCACCACCCTCAAATGGTTGTTCCGAACCCCCTTCTTCGCTCGTACCCTCTCCTGATTTCCCTTTTTCTAGAACTAGTTCCTCTCCCTCTCATTCTAAATCTTCTTCAGCACTGCCATATACCATTCTCGTCATTTTCTTTATGCAAATGGAGTTCAATCACCAATTTAAAAATCCAACCTTCAATCAAGAACTAACACCACAAAATCACAATCACAAATTCCCAAAAATTTTCCGAATATTTCAATTCAACTCAATTCACAAATCAAACCAATAATTCCAACAATTGGATAATTCAAAATTACAATTCTTCTAAAACAAATCAGCACCAATTACTTGTCCACAATTCAATAATTTAATACCACAAATTTGCCACAATTTAATCCACAAAACCCCACAAATGTCTTTAAAAATTGCCAATTACAACTAATATTCCAAGGAAGGATACTACACATTCTTTTTCGGATTGAAATTTTTCCAAGAACTGCTTGTGTGTCAATCCTCCTTGAAGTCAAATTTCTTCAAAAATCCTCAAAAAATGCTTGCTTTGATGTTCCTAGAGAACATAAACCAAAATGATATTAGTGATGGGTGTGGAGTTTTAAGTGATTTTTGGTGAAGATGAGGGAAGAATTTGAGGAATTGGGGTTAGGGCTTTCGGATGAGAGAAGAATAATAGGGAAAATTTGTGAAAAGAAAAGAAAGATAGAAGGTTTAAAATCTTTCAGTCATTCGGGATTGCCGTCTCAGTTTTGAGATCGCGATCTGACCTGATGTCAAGATCGCGGTCTCAGTTTTGGTATCCTGATTTGTGAAAGATTTGAGATCGCGATCTCAAATTTGAGACCACGATCTCGACTCGATGCAAAAATAGCCTTAAAGAATTTTGGAGTTGAGATCGCGATCTCAAACCAAATGACCATTCTGCCCTCTAGAAGTTTGAGTTTGAGAGCGCGATCTCAAATTTGAGATTGCGGTCTCAAGCTCAATTTCTGCAAAGTGAATTTTCACACTTAGCCGAAATTGCTCCACTCTTGACCACTTTTCTGTATTTTCAAGGGTAACCTACAAATTACAAAAAATTCACAGGTTAGGATGGAAATTTTCACTCTTTCTATAGCACTATTTATTCAACTCAATAACTCAAAAAAAAAATTTAAAAAAAAAACAAAATTCTAACCTAATTCAAACCAATTTACTCAAAATCAAGCCAATTAAAAATCACACCAAAAGAAAGAAATAACAACTAAATTAAAGATTTGGGTTGCCTCCCAAGAAGCGCTCTTTTATAGTCACTAGTTTGACCACGGCATGGACTTCATTCCAAGTGATTGAGGATGATTGACCCTCCTTTCCCTTTTGGATTCCATGGAAAAAGTTTGATCCCCTTTTTCTTCATGATAAAAGCTTGATTTTCGGATTTTTCATGCACAAGTCCTTTCTTTTTAGCCTTAGCCATCGCTAGTGCCCCAATTAACATCTCCAATTGTTTCTCAAACCATTTTCTTTTCTTCTTGTGCCTTCTCAATTTCTTGACATCACCATTTTTCTTATTCTTTGCAAAACTCTCTTCATCCTTCATGCCAACACACATCCATTATTGGGTGGTTTTTCTTTCAATTCATTTCTCGGATCCTCCTTTATTTCCAACACTTGCTTGAGCAAATTTTCTTGGCTCACTTCATTTTGCTCTTCATTTGACCTAGCAATGATAGAATTAAGAGATTGATTAGCACATTTCTCTTCAACAATGGGAATATTGTCATTATATTCAAACACATCAAATTCAATTGATTCATTTTCAACACGTAAGATCAACTTCCCTTTTTGCACATCAATTAATGCATGAGCGGTTGACAAGAAAGGCCTCCCTAGAATCAATGGAATCTCACTCTCTTTACCCGTATCTAGCACAGGGAAATCAATGGGAAATACCAACTTTCAACTTGTACAAGCACATCTTCCAACAAGCCATATGGTTTTCTCTCGGATAAATCCACCAATTGGAGTGTGATGTTAGTTGACTTGACATTATTGATCCCTAACTTGTCATAGATGTCCTTTGGCATGATATTTATGCTTGCCCCTTCTCAAATCACAAAGTGATCGATGCCATGTTTTTCCTCTAACATTCACCGGTATCATGAAACTACCGGGATCCTTAAGTTTACGTTGCAACTTCCTTTGAACAATGGCACTACATTTGGCATCAAGGCATACTTTCTCATCCTCATCCCGCTTCGCTTCCTTACAAAAAGATCCTTCATGAAACGAGCATAGTTGAGCATAGTTTTCCAACGTTCTTCACCCAAATTCTCTCTAGGAGCATATTGATCATGATACATGGGTTGCGAAGAATTTGCATAATGGAAAGGAGGTCTTAGTTGTTGGTTTTGACACGAAGGATTGAGGAAATTTTGATATGAGTTGGGTTGGACATTCCTTTGATGTGGCGGTTGATAAAATCTAGATGAGGAATTCGGGGCTTGAGTGTGTTGGGCATTTTTAGGTGGGGGATTTGTTTGGTAAGGAGGATTGGATTGGTTGTTGGTGTTACTCCATGAGAAATTTGGTTGATTCCTCCAAGAAGGAGAAGATTGTAAGTGTTCCCATAAGCTCCGGATTGGTTCATTGGAAATATAGATTGATTAGCCACATAATTGATTTGCTCATTAGCTCCAATGGCATCTCACAATTCCCATTGGCATGGCCGCCTCCACAAAAACCACATGTCATGCTTGGTCGAGTTGGAGAAGAAGTCATAGTTTTTACACTACTAGGTTTCCCTAGATTCTCCAACGCCTTTGCCATGTTGTTCATCACACTCATGAACATGCTTTGTTGAGCCAAAAGGGCATCTTGCATGTTTAGATTCAATGCTCCACTACTTGCATTGGCTTGATTAGCTTGGTGTTGAACCACCGGTGGAGTTATCGGTCCATGATGGTAGTGGTTGTATGCCATCCTATTCAGCAACTCTTGAGCTTCTTCAGGAGTTTTATATGAGATAGAGCTGTCGGCGGAGGTATCTACAATGGATTTCATCTCTTGAAGTAAACCATTATAAAAGGTTTGGACTTGAACCACAAAGGAATGGTGAATGATGAGGGTATTTTCTTAGCAACTCTTTGAATCTTTCCCAAGCTTCTCCTGGGCTTTCACCAACATCTTGTTTGAACGATATAATCTCATTCCTTAATTTAGCAGTTCTTGGGGGTGGAAAGTACTTCGCCAAGAACTCTTGAGCAAGTTGGTTCCAAGTGGTGAATGTTCCTTGGGCATGGGATTGCAACCATGACTTTGCCCTATCACAAAGAGAAAAAGGAAACACCCTTATCCGCACACAATCCGGGTGTACTCCATTAAACTTAAATGTGTCCAAGACTTCTTCAAAATTCATGAGGTGTGTAGGGGTCCTCATTTGGTCCACCTCTGAACATGGCATGGGCTTGGAGCATTTGGATTAGGATGGGCTTGATTTCAAAATTGTTGGCTTGCACGGGCATCCATGCAATACTTGAGTTCGCCCCATCAAAATTAGGTAAAGCATACTCCCTCAAGGGCATTCCATTCCAATTCAGCCATTTCCATTTCTATAGCCACCGATTCCATTATTTCCAACTACCTCTTCTTTCTTCATTTTCCATGTTCACATTCCCTTGATGAGCATTAGCATTTGCCATTTCGATCCTTTCTTGCTCTTGTTGTACCCTTCTCAACCTTCAAATTTCTCTTAACTCTTTCTCCCGTTCCTTGTCTAAGAAAATGAATGGCTCTTGAGCTCTTCTTACCATGCACTACACAACCAAGGCAAATAGTCAATTGAAATTCCAAGTCAATTCCATAAGATATCCAACAAACATAAAAATTCACAAAATTAACAACTAAACTAAACTAAACTAAAGAGCTTAATCTACATGACCCGTAAAGAGCTTGATATTGCCAAAAACCTAAGACAATCCCGGCAACGGCGCCAAAAACTTGATGCCTTACGCACCTAGTTATAAATTTATAAAACACCTAAATCCAACTACTAACTAGGAGGCATCCCGCAAGTATATGGTTATCAACTAGTAGTAAAGGGAAGTAGGGATTGTTCCCACAAGATAGGGTTGTTGGAAGGCAATTACCAAGCTTTAAGGATATTTGTGTAGTTACGAGAAATCAAGCAATGGATGATGGAACTACTCTAATAAAAACCATAATTAAATGAAAGCGATAAAAACTTAATTTAAAGCTAGATTAACTAAAAGCAAGTAAAGGAAAATAACTACTTACGATATTAAGGAACTAATTAAGCTATTCTAGTAGAAGCAAGTAAAGGAAAGCACTTAATTCTAACCTAAATTAACCTTATTAAGACTAAAATTAAAAGCAAGCAAATTACCCAATTAAAGGACTACAAATGAGAAACCTTGAATATTAAAAGCAACCATTTCAAAACTAGAAATTGGAAAGAGTTAAACTAGAAATCTAAATATTTTTGGATTTTTGATACAATTAAAGAAAGCCCACTAAGAATTAACTTGAAATTAATGCAAGAAATTGAAAATTCTTAAATCGAAAGCAAGATATTATCAAGAACCCTAATTTACGTACGAAACCCTAAATTGCAAGTAAAGAAATTCTTACTAAATTAGACTAGAAAGCGAATAAAAATTATATCTACGCAAAACTTGTGATTAACCCACTATGATTATCTAATCAAAATTCAAACTTAATAGGAAATTAAAAGAAGATCTAAGAGAAAATTAAAGAGAAATTTTTATTAAAGAAGTAAACTTGGAGTTCAAGCTATCCTAAACTATCCTAAAATCTAACTAAAACTATCTACTACTTTCCTTTACTAATTTTTAAGTAGCTTAAATAGTCTAACATTACACTAGGCAAAAAATCAGGAGTTACTGGCTGAAAGTTTACAAAATTTCCCTTACAACATAACTCTCAACGAGTTGAGATCGCGGTCTGGAACATTTGAGATCGCGATCTCGACTCTAATACAGTAAGACAATTTCCTGAGTTGAGATCGCGGTCCGTAATAGTCGAGATCGCAATCTCGACTCTTCTCCCAACATTTTTCATTTCATCCATTTTTGCAATCTGGTCCCTTGAGCGCTTTCTTGCTTCCAGCTTCCAACCTTTAATTTTTAACCTGCATAATATTAACACCATTAAGCACTTAATTAAACTAAAAAATTAACAAAAACTTATAATTAATTGAAGAACGAAAAAACAAATACTTATGAAAGAAATTAACTAATATCCTCTATTGCTTATCCAACTTCGGAATTTAAACTATCAAAATGCTAATTTAGAGGGAAATAACTCTGGTTTACTAGAGTTATTACCTAGCAGGATTTCTAATTTTTGAGCACTATTAGCCCTACAATGTTGTAGCTTTTCGGCACTAAGAGAAAATTGTGCAGATTCACTTATATTGCACTCCATACTCTTGCTTTATTACATTTTCGAGTCAAAATTTTGGATAATTTGAATTGATTTAAAGATGACGGTAGGCAGTTCTTTGAACGTTTGAGCCTTTCAAGCTAACCATTACTGTAAAATTTATCCCTAGAATCCTATTTGTGCCACAATTTGTTTTGAATGGATAGAAGCACCATTTTTCATTTTTTTTCTGACTCATTTTTTATCTACCTTTATGAGTTATCGTAAAGGTCTCTTAACAGCTTTAATACCACATTAATTGTTATGGGGATATAAGGATGGAAGGTAGTTGTATGAGCATGTTTCAATGAATGGTGTATAGTAAGGTGTAGGGGTGTTAAGAAAAATTTTGCGTTGGAATATTGCAGGTGATGCCCATCACTGGAACCTGCATTGGAGTATTAGCAGGTAGTGCCTATCACTAGTACCTGCTTAGATATTTTTTGCGGGTTGTGCCTACCACTGGTACCCGTTTCGGAGAAGAAAAAAAAAGGTGATATTTTTACATGATGTTGGTGAGTAAGGTTGAAATTGAAAAAGAATGATTTTGTTGTGGGTGTTTGGTCAATTAAGTTTGGGGTTACTCCTTTGAAGAATGGGTGTTTTAATGTTCAAAAAGAAGTTTTATGTTGATGTGTGGCCATCATTAATTTAAAGCTATTTTTCTTATTTGTTTATCCTTTTTCCCTTCCTGCCTTTGTTAGCCAATGCCCTAGCCTTACATTACAAGCCAAAAGTCCTACCTAATTTAAGTGAAGTCGATTGTCTACATTAGTGGAGAAATGTAAGAAGAGTAAACTGTGGAGTGTTTACAAAAATTCCAAGCATTTTCATGATTTGACCTAAGTGTCTTAGAAGTTTTTTTTGTATGGCAATGCCAACACCTACACCGGAATTCATGTATAGGGATTTATTTTCAGTTGACTACTTTTCTTATGATGGTTTGGTTCTTGGTTATTTATGTGGATAATTGAGGAAATGTGTTGAGTAAATTTGTGATTTATTTCTATGTTTTGCTCGAGGACGTTAAAAAACTAATGTGAGGTATTTGATAAGCTCATAAACGTCGTATATTTTATGTGTCATTCACCTCTGTTTTAATGTAATTTGTCCAATAATTGAGTAATTATGATTTAAAATAGTTTATTTCAGTTTTGTAGTTTTTTAGTAAAGAATGAGTTAAAATGGGTCACAATATCTTGGAGGAAAACATTCACTGGCGTTGTGCAAATCAGATATAGTTTGGAAGTTTAAGCATAACTATCCTATTTGTGCACTGATTTCTGTGAATTAGGATGATTTGGAAAGATAAGGAAGACTTCTACAACTTTCATGTTTTGAGTTTTCCTAGATTCTATAGGCATCTCATTCAAAATTGCAATTTGGAAAATATGTACCGGGAGGAGTCATTCGGACACAGTTTGGTAGATTGAGCATAACTTTCTTGTCTGAGGTCCAATCGAGGTGATTCAAGTGTTGTGGAAATATGAGAGATAGAGCTACAACTTTCATGTTTTGAGTTTTACCAAATTCTTCCTGCATCGTGGAGGAAATTGAAGATCAAGTGAAGGAACACACGGGAAATCGCACTCAGGTGCTACAAAAGTGCAGCGCCCAGGCCCCAAGTCCGGTGAGGGAGCTCATGCTCACTGGAATCTGTACCCAGGGACTGTAAAAGTGCTGTGCCCAGGCATCAAGTCCGGTGAGAAAGTTTCTTGCTCACACTCACTGGAATTCGAGCCTAGGTGCCAAGTCCGGTAAGGGAGCTCATGCTCTCTGGAATTAGCGCCCTGGCGCGGGTCGACGGGTTGCTCATCTTAAGTGACTTATTTTGCAAGAAAAGTCCCTCCCCAGTGGGCTCAGTTATGTGGAAAAACATGTACTTATCATCCTGTAACCCCAAAACCTACAAACACCTATAAATATCCCATTATGAGCGGAGTTGAAGAGAAGAGATAAGCTAATAGTTAGATAAAGCATTAGAATAGAAATTCATTAGATTAGACTGGGGTTTTCTTTGTTTTTAAGAAGGATGGAAGAAGAGGTTCAAGATTGACAATCTTGGACCAAGAACTTACGATTCTTCTTTAGAGAAGCATTTTTACACCTTTTCTTATGTTATGAGTTCTTGTTTTCTGATTCTTTTATTGTTTAATGCTTTCTAGGGTTACATATTTTTCCTTACATTCAAATTTAATGCTTTCTTTACTTGCTTTTGTAGATGGTGTAAATTAGATCTGTAATGGTTAGAGTAGTTTATTTTCTTTCGTAGATTAATTATAATTTTAGTTCTTAGATTAATTTAGTCAAATCTCTTCCATAATGATTTCTTCAAATAGCATTCGAGTCAAACCAATCCTTAAGGGCTCGACCCCTACTTCTGCTATATACTATTGATCCCGTGTACTTGCGGAACGTTATCTAGTTAATAGTTAGATTAGGAGTTTATAAATTTTATAACTAGATATTTCACGTATCAGCTGTCCCCTTAACAACAATAACATTTAACCAACTACCGTTCCTAAAGATAAATATGTAACATCTTTATTATAGCTTATAAGGAATTGTCCTCCTCTATTCATAACACTTAACACAAACTTAGAAGGAATTGTCCTTCTTTTCTTTCTTTCTTTTTCTTTTCTTTTTTTTTTTCCAATAAAACATTATATAACATGGGGGATTATTACAAATATTAAAGTCATATACTTGAGTTTTTCCCTCCTGCAAAACACGTTTCATGTCCTTTCCAGTTTTACCATCCATAATATCTTGCCCATAATATTAATGTGTTGGACCACCAACAGTAACTAACTAAGGTGATAGGTTGAAAGAGAAAAAAAATGAAATAGTATGCTGGCTAAATAACATGGTTAATTAAATAATATTTAAGGCTTATAAGGCTGAAAAAGGGATATTAAGGATAAAATGTCAATTAGGTTGGCTTTTGGCTCATATGGTATAAACAACTTGCCTAAATCATTTGCTTAACTCAAAATTCATTCCTATATTTTAAGTATTTTAATCACAAGCAATTCCAATGGATGTTACAAGAAAAACAAATATCGCAAGGCAATCATGATTAACACTCATTGAGAATTATCTCACTTTCACACCCTCACTAATGGCAATATATTTAAGTGTATAATGGTAATACTTTAACAATACAAATGGGTCAAATAGCAACAAAAGATTAGATACACTTTCAATCCATTTATTCTAATAAGGGTATACTACCACTAAGCATGAAATTCAAGTTTAAATAACAGTAAAATCACATAATTCGGGAATAATACCATCAAAACATCACGACTTTTAGAGGTTAAATAAATCATTTTACTATAGTTACCGTCAGGAATATGAGCCGACTGTTGGGAGCCTTTATGGTTCGATTATGAGCTAGTTGTTGTGTGGCCTAGGAAGTTGTATAGGTGGGCTGGTCATAAATTTCATGACAGGTTGGGCCGGTCCATAGGCTTGGAAAACCATCCTCAACTTGTGTCGTGGATACTGTTGACGGTCTACCACAACCCGCTATATTAATATCAGGGCCGATTTGGAATAGTTAAAAAGGAGCTGGTCGTGTCGAATATGAGCCAATCTCACCCATTTTCCAATCCCTGATAAAGACAACTTTGTACTTGGTAGAATAACATAGAAATCAAAGAAAAAGAACAAACTACAAAAATAGTCATTTTGTTTTTGGTCATTCAACAATTAAATTTTTAAAAGTAGCCACAAAAACTATTTAAATGATGATTCCAGAAGTCACCCTGTTTATTTCACATGTTAAGGAAGATGGAAAATTGATGCTTCAAGCGTACCACGGCAAAAACGTCTAGGAGTACTGTTCGTTGTCTTCCCAACGAATATTTTTTTAATATTTTTCCTTTTCTCAAACTGTGTTCAAATTATTTGAAATGTACACCCCAAGATCAATTTCTTTATTTCATTAATTTGTTTGCATACAATATGATTCTTAGGCAGAATTTGGTGAAACAAAATGTTTGGAACATAGACAAAAGAGGTATGAACAATCATGAGTTTGAGGCTTCAATTCGTGCATACGTGGTGCTTTTCTTCATGGATTGTTGGCATATTACTTTTCTTCTCACCTTGAGGATCCTTTTCCTATAAATCTTGTTAAGTTTGGTTGTGAGTTGCATGATAAAAGAGATAGGAGTCGCTACTGGTCGTAGATTCTTTGACGACTCTATTGTAATTTTTTACCAAATCCAAAGTAAGAATTGCATTTTATATGAAGTGCTGAGTGATCTAGGAATGTAGTTTTCTAGTAATTTGGACTAGATTTGTAAAAAGAATAAAAAATTTTGAAAATTCATTGTCGATGAAAATGAATACTGTTCCAAGGTTGACTTTACCCCTCAAAAATCAACTTTCCTTCCTTTCTAATGTGTGAAATTGATAAAGTGACTTGAGATTATCATTTTTATTTATTGATTGACAAATTTTATGAATTAAAAAGTTGAGTGATCAAGAATAAAATAAGGTATTAGTGTAGTGGCTATTTTGTAGTTTTCTCGAAGAAAAATAACCGTGAATATCACAAGTATTTACCTAAAAAAACCATTACAAAAGACACATGCACTTAGCCAATATATTTAGGGATGGAAAATAATTCATTGAGAGTTTTGTGGGGAATATTGCGATTGAAGAAATGGTATTGAATTAGTCAACATAATGTTTATGGAAACATTTGTAAAGAATTTATCAATGAACATGTCGCTGCAAATATTGTAGCCAAGTTAGGAACACAATTACTTTGCATATGATTCTAGCACTACAAAATGTATAGCAAAATTTTTTTCTTACATTGCGGCAAAATCATATTTGTCACAGAATTTAAAACAAAAATTGGGATATTGTATGTCTGCAAGCTCATTGCTATATTTGCCATAAATTAGAATCATAGCAAAAATAGCAATGAACATTGCAACGCACTTGACCATGTGAAAATAGTGCACAAGCTTTCCTTGCCATCTTCGTCACACAGATCTAATATTGAGATTAATCATCTTATTGAATTACCCATTTATAGGTTAGAGTAGATTGATGTAATTAAATAGAGATAGTTACTTTTTATTAGCTAATATTTTTGAATTTTGAAGACAACCTAAGAGGTTAAGTTTAGCATGTTTTCATAAATTAGCAACAATTGTTCGTAAATCTCTCAACTAGTACTCAGGTTAGATGAGAGGCCATTGAGGATTAATTTTTAATATTTCTCTTGAACTATATTTTTATTTATCTTTGTGTGTCATGTCGTGTGAGTGGAAGATTGAAAAGAATGTGTTGGATGGAACATAAGATATTTAGTAGGTAAAGAAATGAAGAAGGATTTAGGTTAGAAAATTTTAGCACGCCTATAACCATTTTGATATACTAAGTAAAAGAATGAAGATATTTGCTTTATTTGGCATAATTAGTTGAGGACATGAATTAATGAAGTCCATTCTTTTTTAAATAAATTTTACAAATTTATTTTTTAATATTTTAATAGCTCATAAATAATTTAGAAATAGGATATCAAAGCCTAATATTCATTTCAATATTGGACTTATTCTGCTCAATATTTAAGACATAAGTCATTAACCATATTAAGTAAAATGGAATTTTGTAATGGGTAGTGCTTTCATTATTGAATTGAAAACTCAAATAAGGAAGTAGACATAAGAATAGAATTAAAGAACTCATATAAGTAAAGGGAATAGTAGACAGAGCCTAATTATGACCTAAATGTTTGAGAATCAAGATTGATCTTCTATCCATGAATAAATCATGACTCTGAAATGGTAATTTGAAATATTGAAACTAATGCTATGTTGAAATTATAGTTATACAATACTGGAAAACCTACTATGTGATGCCTTCATATTAGTTATTTCTTTCATAACTTTTGTATTATAGCTTCTAAATCTTTACCTCAATTAACAAGGGATATTTTCTTATGAAAATATTTGTCATATTTATTAATGTGATAGCACATGCTTAGTGGATTTTCTTTGCAATTGAGAAGCGGGTTTTGTGAAGTCCAAGTTTAGTCCATTGTATCTTTACTTCATTTCCTCTTCAACAAAAGGTAATATATTTGCTTAGATTTTTTACCTTGTTGACTGAGACTCTATTATCCTACCAATTATTACTCAATCCCTCTATCCACCATTTTTTTATAATTTCCAGGGACACAAATCAATCTACATAATTTCATAACTTGTACTTATTTTCTCACTCTACTCTTAACCCCTTCTCTCCGTCCTATTCATTCCTATCTACTCTCACCTTTCCCTCTTTCTTTGTGTCTCTATCTCTTTTTTCTCTCTTTCCCCTCTCCCACTCTCTCTTTCTCTCGTTCTCCTCTTTCCCTCCAAACACTATTTCATTCTTTTAGCACAATTGAAGTTCAATTTCTAGGTAAATTATCTAATTTTACATGAAATTACTTGCCTTGTTTGTATATTTTGTTAAGATTTATAGATCATTGCATATTTCTTCCTTTACAAACTTTTTGAGTTTAAGGAATGAAAATAATAAAACCAAAATAGAAATTAAATATAATCAAATCAAAAAAAATTTCTTCCTTGTCAACATAAGTAATTTTAAAGACGAGTTATAGAAATCAATATAACCTAAAAAATTTGTATATGAGTTTATCTTTAACTCCATATTTTACTTTACTCAAATGCAAAATCAATTATTATGTTTTTATTCACTAGCTTAAATTAGAACTAGTTTGATATTCTAGATTTTGATTTGGTACTTGTTCTTAAAGTGAATGTTAATCCTAGTTTGAGATTAATTTTGTAGCAACAGAGGTCGAATTATGAGTTGGGTGTCGAGCTCTATTGAAACATATATTTGGGGAACTTTTTGTACTTTTACCATAATTTTTTTGAATTAAACATTGAGTACAGAAAAATAAGAGGTTGAAAGTCAATTGCACTAATTGTCTAGCTCTAAATTAGCATTCATAGTTGTTGCGTTATTGTTATTTTCAATTTGTTTTTTCCTTAATGTGTTATATTATTATTCATGACCTATATTTTAAACAACTATGTGAGTCAAATACCTTAAAAAAATAGAGATGGTAAATAAGAAAATAGGGAAATTTAGGTTGAACAGATCTTGTGCATTTAAGACTAACTTTAAAAATGATTTGTAATTTGTATGCACATAGTTTTAAAGTTAATTAACTTTTCTTAATTCTGTTTTTTTCATTTTTTTTGTTTTCTCAAAGTCTTCTCTATTATATTGTTGGACCTAATGAATTTTGTTACCTTTCTTTTTCTTTTTTGAAACGTAGTTTTGTCTCCTCAAATGGTTGGTTCAAGGAAAGGAAAGAACAAGAAGAAAAAGGAAAAAGCTATTCCTCACAAATCTAGTGCCAACAACAAGCAAATTGAAATTTCAAATTTCAATCCTCGTTTGTTACATGAGAAAGAAGGTGATAGATATGATGCAAAGTGCATTGAAAACAACAAGGTAGAAAGACAACTATTCTTTAAAATTGAAGAAGCACTTAAAGAGGCCTCTGATACTATATTGGGTTTGGGAAACAATAGTAAAACTACTGCAAACGCTCTTTTGAGTGTCGGGTTTATTGCTGGTGAGTCAAATATTCAAAGTAGTGTCATAAAAAATTCACTTAGTCTAATTAATAGTTGTCAAATTGATAGAGAAGTTATATTAGACAAAGAACCTATTTTTGAGACTATGCCTGAATTGATTAGATTTTGGGTACAAACATTGGTTACTTTAGTACCAACAAAGTGGTCTATTTTACCAAAGTCTGATGCTGTGATGCATTGTATTTTATCAAGCAAGTCACTTGCTATTGAGAGAAGTCATCAAGGTTATACACATAATAAAGGTGAAACTTTATCTTCTGCTGAAAAGGGTGACAAATTCAATTTTGATACATTATTGTGCAAAAATATTGATGCATTCAAAAAAATGAATCTTACCCGTAACCCAAAGGTGACAAGTCAACTAGAAATGAATGATACTTCTTTTGTCAACTCACAACAATATCATCAAAGCTATATGCAAAGCTCTCAACATTCTTCAAAAGGTTTTGAGTTTAATAAGAGTCTTTCTTCTCCAAAATATTTTGTTAAATGCATTGATGAAGCAATCCTTAAGGAGTGGCTACGGAGTAGTTCCGGTAAGGAAAAAGATGAACTGATTTTGACTTTGGAAGATCAAATAGGAATCCTTGAACAACAAGCGGATGACAGAAAAGAATGGGCTAAGAAGAAAGTAAGAGAGGCAGTTGCAAAGTTGCATACCGATACTCATGAGCTAAATATATTAAGGAGATTGGAGAAAGAAGAGAAAGAACAAACTACCAAGGAAAAAGAGGAACTTTCTACTTCTTGGACTACGAAGATTTTGGACAAAGAAATAGATAGAAGGAAAGAAAATCATCAGTTTGCATAATCTATTAACAAGTGAAAAAAAATTGAGGCCGCAAATGCAGAAATTCAGGCCAACCTCACTGCCGTTGAATTGACTGAATCAGAATCAAAAAGGAATTTGAATCAGACTCCGAAAAAAGGAAAGGGTAGACCTTAAAAAGATGGATAATTCAGAAATGCACATTAGGAAGACCCGAGTTCAGATTAATGAAGAAAAGGGAATGAGTCTTTAGGTACAACAAGAGCTGAAAAAAATTGAAGCAGCCCAGAAAAAAGCTAAGGTATGGTTAAGTACTAATTAACCATGAATTCTATTGTGATTTTCGTTACACAACAATCATAGGCCAATACCTCTTTAGTTCAAATATTTTTTAAGAACATTTTCTGCTTGTGCATGTATTATTGCAGAGCCAATGATAATGAGGACTTTTACTTCAAGACCGTATAAAATATGATACAAGAAAAATGCATTATCTTTTTATTGAGTGATTTCAATAAATGATTTTCATTAAAAACTATTCTAATATAGAAAAATATGCTAATGATATTCATTCTAATAAGGTTTACAAGGAAACATTGACTATTTAGTATATGAAAATATATACTTTTTTCTTTCACCTCATTGACCTCCGAATCCTTACATAATTTTCTTTATATAATTTTGTATATCTAATTTGTTTGAGGATAATATATAAAGTTAGGAGATGTAAAAGCTTTATATGAGCTTTTGCTATTTTATGTATGCATGTCACGAAAATATTTAAGTATAAGAACCAATGAGCTTAATATTTTTTCTCTTCTTTGGTCGTGCCTAATATACTCTTAGTTAAATAATTTCAACCTAACATGTCTTTAATAACATAAATGACTCTAGACGTACCACTTAACCATGCATAGGGTATTTGGTTGGATGCTAGATACAGGAGCCGGCAATGAAGGTTAGATTCATACTTGTTGCTTGACTAAACAACACTTAGGGGTGTTTGGTTAGAGGGGATATGGTATACAGTCAAAGCCAAAGTCTCAGCATCAAACCAGACCTCTTGAAAGCGAGAAGGTAGCGCCTTGGATGGGCTTGGCCTGAGGGACCTTACCCTATATTGAATGACAACCAAATCTTTTTTCTTTAAATACTATTTTAATTATTTGTCAATTCAGCTAAAAGTTTGCATATATATATATATATATATATATATTTCTCCTAAAATTAATTATGGATTTTGTGTTCAATAGTTTTATAATCTAGAGTAATAACCACACTCTTAAAATTCTTTTAACAATAAATTTTACAACTCTGGTAAATGCTAATTTAGCTAATATATAGAAAAAGTATTATTGCTTGTACAAGAGTTAATACAAAGTTGGTAAAGTACTTGTATTCTTTATGACAGTGTTTTTACAATGGTGAATCTCTTTAAAAAGCTACATAAACGATTAAGTTGTAGTTTATTCCCCTTTCTTGTGAATTTCCTAGGTTAGCATTCCCAAATTTTCATCCCTTGATTTTTATCACAATTCTTATGTATGCATGTGGTTTTTGTGAGAACAAATTGTCTAGCGCCTCCTTTGAAGACATCCTAATTAGGTCATTTTCAAACTCTACTCTAAATCCACAAAGAAGCTATTAATAAAGTGGTGGTATAACAATTGTGTGTTTTTCTGCTTACCTATATTACTGATTTTTATGGAATAAATTTATAATCCATATTAGTGAAGTTATGGAAGTCCTGGAATCTGAGGAAGTTTCCAAGCTATATAACCCAAAATTGTAGGAAACCATCCAAATTGAAAATTTTGTTATTTTACTACTCAATTAGCTAATAAAATGCTCAAAACAAAACGTAAACATAAAAATAATATCTTATGCATAACATATAAATTTCATGAACTCCATAGAATTGATAAAGTAACCTGTCACAGTATATATACATATTTTTCTTACTCATATACTTTTTCATCTTCTTTCTCCTTTCCTTCTTCCCATGCCCCCTATTAGTTCAATTAGGATATCTCACCTACCTAGTTCACATAAACCACTTTAATCTTGCTATGTGTAGGGTTGTCAATTTCTGACAAACCATGATAACACGACACGAAATTAGTGGGTTACTATTGTATCCCAAACCCAATATCTGTCTCTAATACACTTGACAACTATGTGCACTGTCTCTTATACACATCTAGATGTGTATAACCGGGACAACACTTTTCGCATAAAGTATATTATATTTAATAAAATATGAAATATGTTAAGATGATTCCATTATTAAATTGAATCTTCTATTTACGTTCATATGTACTTTGTTTTCTATTAGTTGTTACATTGAAAGTAAGAATTTTTAACATTACTTTGGGTCACAAATGCAAATTATAAATGTAAAATATTCTTATGTTAAATATGTCATAATTCTAGATAATTAAGGTCTTTGTAACTTTGAATACACATCTAAATTGAATGAGAAAACTGTTAATGCCTTGAGAAGACCAATGTTATGTATCTAAAATTTCTTTTGCTCGGGTCATTTAGTACTGTTCACACTAAACGGGAATATAGGTCAGACAGGACATAAAACAGCACTTTATAAATGTGTTAATTAGGAGGGGTTAGGATTGGAATTTTATCACTAGAGCGTAATTATGATACGACATAATTGACACTCCTAGTTGTGTGTAAACCCCTTTTCACCCATTTCCCTAAAGTTGTAAAATGTCCTCTAGGGGTAATTGTTGTACTTTTCTTAAAATTCTTATGTTGGTCTTGATTTGTTATCAAATCATATTGAAAATTTAGTCAAATCATTTCTATAGTGTCCATCTTATGGTCCACTAAAATCTAACATTCACCTAATTCACTGGAATTTTTTCTTTTCAAGCGTTGTAATCTCTTAAATACCTTAGTAATGTTCGTCATTTTTCAAGGGGTGTCATTGTAATCATATGTAATCTCAAAGATACATTCGACCACCTGTTATTTGAAAACTCAAGGTGTAAAGATTCTATTACCCTAACTTCCATTTTTAAGAGCTTAAAAAAAGTAGGATATCTTAGATACTCTTTCTCTTGATATTTAATTATAATCTTTTGAAGTAATGAGAGGAGATGATAAACAGATGATACATGGAAACATGTTATAACTCTTATTTCATATAAATTCTGAGTTTATAGCACTTTTAAGGAAACAAAGTTATTTCTATTATATTAGTCTAAAGTACAATAACAAATGACCATAATCTTTTAAGACCATATCATGACTCTTTTTTTATTAGATCACTATGAACAAGTTTTCTATAGTTGATATTAATAGTTTTTACAAGTCATTGTTAACAAAGAATTCAAACACTGTAAGTGTGTTGAACTAATGAAAATTTGTAGTAGTCATCTCAATGCTATTCAAGTATTTGTTTATTGCTTTATACGACTTCTAGTTTTGGTGTTTGATAGATATTGTTTTAATGTGTTGAAACTTATACGTCATATCGAGTAACAAAAATTCAACACTAGAACGTTTAGAAATACTATTTGTAATAGTCACCTTTAAGGATTTAGACAATTTAGCTTCTCACTTTATGACTTCTAACTTTCACGGTTCATATAACCGTTTTGGTTAGTACTGATACAATATGTAGACACATGTTACACATATACAAACTCACATGCTCACACAAAACACCCTATTAGTACTTTTTATGCCTGAAGTTAAATTTAAATTTAGGCATACTTAGTATGACACTCGAGGAATTATATTTATCTCCTTAAATTTTATATCTTTAATTTTCAATGTTTAGTTGAAATACAAGCAAGAATTGGAGGAGAAGGAGCAGGCTCGCATTCTTGTTTTAGAAGAAAAGACACTAACTAGAATTGCTAGAGAAAATGCAAGTACAAGGTTGTCATCATTGCAGCAAGAATTAGAGATGGAACATAAACTTGTGATGGATCGTAAGGCGAGGCTCATGCAACAATTAAGACTAGTCAGATCTCAAGATATCTTTAGCACACTTGTTAGATTATTGTATTTCAAAGGGTGAAAGCTTTCAAAACTTCATTGAGAAATTCCTAATCAAAGGCGGTGCACTATATGCTTCCAAAAAGAAGTTCCTATTCTTTTCATCCCTTGTGCCCATCAAGTTGTTTGCTTTGACTGTAGCGGAAGTATGGGAGATTCTTGCCCTTCTTGTCCAGTGCAAATTGCAAAGAAATATGTGGTTTACAATTGAAGCTCTTAAATAAAGGCAAGAAAATTATATCTCCTAGTTTGATTTTTTTAACCACCTCTTTTTATAATAATTTTAGCATGTATCTACATTCTATGATGTACATGGGTTTACTTTTGAATTTTCTACCCTCATTTTGTGTGTGTTGGAACTAATGTTTGTATCTTGAGATGATTCATATGTTGGTCATATATTTCTTAAATTGATCCTCTCAAGTTTATTGTAACTTAATATTTTTCCACGCTATAGATTTCATTCATGTGGTGGAAAAGAAGCCAATATCATATTCTATGGTGAGATAAACATGTTCTGAGGATGGAAGTGAGCGTGATATGTTTATATCAATTATAGTGACATTTCTAAAACTTTGTAATGTTCAACTGAAATATTTATAACATGAGATGATGTGTAAGAATTGCAAAAACTTTGTTCTATTTTATGCTATAACTTCAATCAAGCTTCTAGATAAAATATTGTAATTCATAACAGTGTTTATTTGATCGAAAAAGATAGTAGCTTTCACCTTTCAAGACTATCCTAAAGCATGTCGTCAACTTAGTTTCTGGTCCTATATGAGGCAACGCATCGGATAAATGTGACGGAAACACCATAGCAAGATGTTGATCTAAAGTAGAAAATAGAAACAAAACAAGAATAAATTTTTCTCAATTACTATCTGCCTGCACTTGCTGAGCATCTATTTTTCCCCTATTTGGCTTTCTTCAATTTCAAGTATTGTCATGCTTCCTACCTGCAAGGGTTTGGTAGTCATATTAAAGAAAGGCCAATCATTGATTCCTTGACCGTCTTATGAATTGTGATAGTTATTGTTGTTAAGTAAGGAAAATGCAAATTTCGGTTCACAGCTTTTTGATGAAATGTTCCCACATGAACCGTTCACTTCCACTCCGATAGTTGTATCAAAAATCAAATAATTTGTTGATGCCATCTCATAGAGAAAGGTTGGGGGTCTGGAGAATAACTCCTTTCTATTTAGTGTTTTTTCCATAAGATATCCTTAATGATTACATTCTCCATTGTAGCCAATGACATTTAACTCATTTTGTAATATTTTTATTAGCATTCTATGGGTTACCCAAATCCTTTGTATCTAGGTTAACCCTCCATTTCTCAATATTCAATGGATAATTATATTTGAACTTTTTCTTGTGTATCTCATACAAATCAGTCCTCAATCTATATTAAAGCAAAACCATCCTTCAATTATTGGTTAAATGAGTTATTTGATTTTCAATGATAAATAAAGTGATAAAAGTCCATTGTAACTGTGTAGACTAAATATACAACTATAATATAAGAAGGAAAGAAAACTAAAATATGGAAATAAGAATTAATTTTTATATCTTTCTCATTACATTTGCTGTGAAAGTGTATATACTTTCTATGTAATCTTATCCTTGAAAATTTTTTAATAGATGACATTGCAACCTTTTTTTTATTTTTTTAATAAGACTTTAAATGAAAACAACAATAACAACAACAATAATACAAATAATAATAACAATAACAACAATAACAATAATAATAACAAAAATAACAATAGTAATACTCCCTCCAACATTGAAGTGTAACTTATATGGTAAGACTACGCTTCCCTTATGACCAAGGTGTTGGGTTGAAGTCACCAAAGGGTAACTAGAGACCCATTATAGATCTTCTTTAGAAAAGGAAAAAAAAATACTCCCTTTGTCCCAATATTTTCGTCACTTTTTGGGAAATGTGTTTTCTTTCAACAATGTAAAGTTGGTGAATAATTTGCCTCTAGTTAGTTTCTATTCCTACCCTTGCAAATATGACATGCAAATAAGTGTGTTTCCTATATGAAATTTGTCATGTTTTATTTAACTGCCACCAACAAATGATAGCGTGTAACACAATCCATTCAAGCTAGATGCCGTGTGACTCACACATTAGCTGTTTGTGATTACAGATCTAGTGGCGGGGCCAAGAAAACTTTCTTAAACAATAATTAGGCCACTAAAGAATAATCATGAACCCCTTCCCAACCTTATTCTCAAGCTCGTACAATCCACACCTCATTCCTTAGGGAAAATCAACATCAAGGTTGATGGGCCACCAATCTTTCTATCAGCAACAATATGAGGGATAAAAGAGAAAAGTAAATAATAAAATTTTTATCACAATTAAAAAGTAACACTAGTTTTGGGACATACCAAAAAGGAAAGTATAGCTGTTTTAATGAGATAATGGGAGTAATATGAAAGGCAACTGATACTGCATCAAAACTTAAAGTCAAAGTCAAAGTTCATCTACCTACAAAGATTTGGCCTAGAGGGCTATTTCTAACCAAGTTGGAAGAATAAAAAGAACTGTCGGTGAAAATTTAGAGAATATTGGTATCATTTACCCTAAAAGTAGTAACAAAATAGTAAGTAGGAATATCACATTCAATTTTTTCGTGGAACTACTATTTTTTTTTTTATGGTTTCATGTACAAACTAGTGCAGGTAGGTTTTTGAAGTGTAATAATGCATTGAAAAACTTGAGTTGAAAATGTTGAGAGTTGTATTATAAATATATTTTAAAAAAAAGAATTTAAGTAAGTAAGACTCCAAGAGGAGGGCTTCTTGAATAGTGTATGAATCAAAATATAGCTCAATACTCCAAAACATTGGACAAAGAATCAACCAGATGGGCTACAGTAAAATTTTGTAGAAAGATAATCCTAGGAACTGGTGCTAAAGCATCTCAATTCAGGTAAGTGTGAGAGATTTCAGTTGCTTGTTAGAAATAAAAGCACAGGCATGTCTTACTATTGGTAGACTTGCAGCTAGTTTTGGTATGTTGATTGACATCAGTGTTACAAATAATTGAAGTAAATCTAGCGCTTTAATGACCCTAAAGAGCCTTAATTTTCTGCCCAATGATAAGGGTCAAAAAGCTCTTGCACTTTAATTCCCAATTCATGTGTAGATTTTAGTTTAATAAACATACTTAATCCTATAAAGGTAACTTCTTTAAAATTTCCAAAAATTTCTATTAGTTATCATCTGTTCAATTGATCAAGACATAATTATATAACTAAAATTTTCAAATGATCAACTTTGAGAATTAAGTATGTAATTATTCTTAATACCGCTTTGCATCCCTTAACTTATACTTGAAAAGTTGACAGAGGTGCATGTACAACACATTTTTTCTTAGGCTAACTATTATCACTAGAAGCAGTTAATACTAATTCCATTTAGCAACCCTAACTAATAACTGATTTTCAATTTACACCCACAATTAAAAATTTGAAGCATTGTACCCAAAACTGTTCTGACATTGGTCCAACACTGGTCCAGTCTTTAACAATCTTGCACTTCAAGTATTTGGTGTACATGGTTGAACCATCCATTAATTTTAATAACAATGTCAAAAATTAGATGAAATGTGATGGATTGAAAGAGGTGCAATTTGTCTGGCTTGAAATTAAGGTGTAAATAGAGAACTGAATGTAAGTTAGGTGATGCAAAGTAAAATTAGGCCTTTTTGCTTGTCAACATTTAGACATTGGTGAACAATTATCCCGTCCTTCTCCCCCATCCCCAAAAAATACTACAATTCTAATGAATACATATGTAACTTAAGTAGAATGAACCTAAATGTTTAACAAATTAGTACGTTTCCTCCTCCCAAAAACCAACTTGGACTCTTCTTTTTACCAGTTCCTTTTGTCACCTTTATTGCATGCACACAAATCATCTATCCTATTTTATTTTTGTTTTCTTTTGTTGGGCACTTAAAAGTAATTAATACGATTAGCAATAAGGTTAGTTTCATTAGGTTTTGCTTAATATACCACTTTAACAATTCATAGGCTAAATATATGCACATCTGCATTATTGGGATTTTGGCTTTGTAGTGCACCTTTTTTAGATTTTTCTTTTATTTTGAAATTCACTATCAAATGTCTAATACTGTGCTTCACATTAGTTTCATTTATATTTGTGTTTCACGATTTATACACGCAAATGTACGTAGCGTTACAAGTAATAAAGTGATAAGAAGAGTACATTCCCATAAGGACTATGCTTGACATAAGTGCTACTAAGTACTAAAATGACATACAATGTTCTATCTAAACACACAATAATGTAATTGATAACAAAATTAAATACTAACTAACTAAGTAAACATCACAATAAAATTCAGAAGACAAAATATTTAGGGTTTATTCTTTATTTACTGATCCTATTGAATGCTAATTTGTTCAATCAATTACTAATTTGTTTACTAATTTAGGGTTTCTATGGTAAATGCAAGTTTTTGTCAAACTCATTGAAAATCTACTATAACCTTCACTAGTTCACTAATTGACTACATAAAGCATAAACATGACCCTAATTGACTACATAAGATGAGCATGTATGTATCTATTTGTATCCGTGAAATGATTCAATCTATGGCCAATTATTCCAAGCAAATTCTATTAGAGCCCGTGCTAACCCTAAGTATCCTATGTTGATTGAAAATAGAGATTACAATTCAACTAAAGGGTGATCAGTCATCTAGAAGCATTTGGATCAATTCATAGAAGCTAACAAATTTAAGCAATCATATAGAACAATCAAAACCTTAACAGACAATCTCCATGGTAAAATCTGAATAAAACCCAAAGTATGAAATTAATGCATCATCATAGTCATAAATACAATCATTCTGGAGAAAATAATCACAAAGGAGAGAGGACGAGAAGAAAAACTAGTTACAGTCGCGTTCATTGTTCTCTACCTTGATGATTATCCTTCTCTTGATGATTGATCAATTGTTGATGTTTCTCTAGGTTCTCTACAATGACTACAAAGAACCTAGTTTACGCCAGGTTATGACACTCTAACAAAGAATGAAAAGACATTGGTCCAAGGTTGTCAATCTAGAGCCTCTTCTTCAATTCTTCTTGAAAAATAAGAAAACACTAGTCTAAATTGTAGCACCCAAGACTGAGACCGAAAGTAGAACATTTTTTTCAAGTTCTAGAGACCCTTATTAATAGGTTTGAAGAGTTACAAAGTGTAGGCTCTAAATAAGCATCGAAACACACTATTACAAAACAAAAAAAGACATCCGAAATCCAAGAAATGCCAAAAATCATGAGACTGCACTTTGTCACCGCAGCGTCGGCACGGGTTACGTTCTCCAGACATACCCACACTTGGAACACATCCCTACATCTGGCTTACTTAGCTTCGAGCACTAACGTTTTGCTTTGTTTCGCTCTGTTTTCATCTCGTTGGGCCATCGATTGGTCTTAAACCTATAAAAGACACTATAAAATAGATAGATAAGTGTAATAAAAACATTAAACACATAAACAGAATAAATATTTTGGTCAAAAACCATAAAATGACCAAAATACCCTAGTTGTTGAACAAGACACCTCGTAGACGACTAACACTCAAGAAAAAATGCATGTAAATAACTCTCTTTTAGAGAATTATGACACTCCAAATTGAACTTTTACTCGTCACAAGTAAAACAAACAACAAAAAATAAATGCAAAGCCTCATAATCCGATTGAAATCCCAAGTAAAATGCAAGTAGATAACTCTCTTTTGAAGAGTTAACACACATTCCCAACTTGAATTTTATTCGTATCGAGTAAAACAAAACAAAACATATAAGATTCAATAACCTTCTTCAATGCATAAATTGTCATAACATGGAAAACTAGCAAGTAGAGAAATGAACTCAATATGTATATAAAAGAACATTGCTATTCCAGCCATATATCATCATTATGAAAGTGTTAACTCTCCACTCATAAAAGTAGATATCACTTTTTTTCTAATTGATGAAAAACCAATTGAAGAAAAGTTTAGCTTTAAGTCATGTTGGAAGAAATTAACAAACACAATTTCACTAATACAAATGAATTCAACCCAAGAATCAAGTAGGTCTTTAAAGCTGGTAAGGTGGGCTTAGGGATTAAGGTAGGATATATATTTGGATAAAAGTAGCTCATATCAATCTACATACATTAGCAAATGACTTTGAGCCAAATTTCTCTGGATTGTTGATAAGCTCGGATATAGTTCGGAAGATCGAGCATAACTTTCTTGTTCGAGCTCTGATTTCTGTGATTTTGGAAGATTTGAAAATATAAGGAATATTTATACAACTTTCTTGTTTTGAGTTTTCCAAGATTCTATAGGCATCTCATTCAAAATTGCATATTTGGAAAATATGCACCAGCGATGAGTGATTCTGACACAGTTTGGTAGATTGGGCATAACTTTCTTGTACAAGGATAAATTGAGGTGATTCAAGATGTTTTGGAAAGCTGAGAGATAGAGCTACAACGTTTGTGTTTTGAGTTTTCCCAATGTTTAATGCTGCATACACCATGGATGAAATTGAAGATGAAGTGAGGAAACTGACTAGAAATCGCGCCTGGGCACTGCAAAAGTGCATTTCCCAGGCACCAAGTCCGGTGAGGGAGGTCATGCCACTGGATCCGCACCCAAGCGCAAAAAAAGTGTAGCGTTGAGGCGCAGGTTGACGGGTAGCTCGTTTTAAGTAGCTTATTTTGCAAGAAAAGTCCCCCCCTCTCGTGGGCCTGGTTATGTTGTAAAACATGTATTTATCATCCTTGAACCCCAAAAACCCTACAAACACATTTAAATACCCCATTATGAGGTGAGTTGAAGAGGAGAGATCAGCTATTAGTTAGATTAAGCATTGGAATAGAAATTCATTAGATTAGACTAGGGTTTTCTTTGTTTTTAAGAAGGATTGAAGAGGAGGTTCAAGATTAAAAACCTTGGACCAAGAACTTGTGGTTCTTCATTTGAGAAGCATTTTTAAACCTTTTCTTATGTTATTAGTGATTGTTTTCTGATTCATTTTTTATTGTTTAATGCTTTCTAGGGTCATATATTTTTCCTTACTTTCAATTTAATGCTTTCTTTACTTGCTTTCGTAGATTAATGGTTAGAGTAGTTTATTTTCTTTCATAGATTAATTATAATTTTAGTTCTTAGATTAATTTAGTCAAATCTCTTCCATAATGATTCTTCAAATAGCGTTCGAGTCAAATAACTGGTAATTGCTAAACCAATCCTTGTGGGTTCAACCCCTACTTCCGCTATATACTATTCATCATGTATACCTACGGAGCGTTGTCCAGTTAATAGTTGGATAAGGAGATTATAAATTTTGTAACTAGATATTTCACGTATCAAGTTTTGGTGCCGTTGCCGGGGATTGGGTCTTTGACAATATATGTATACTTTGACAAGAATACTACTTTGAAGTGTAAATTAGTTTTATTTGCTTTAGTTTCCTTGTATGTTTTCAATATTTTGAAAAAAAAAAAAAAGCCAAAAAGATTTTCTGTTTTAGTGGATAATATGAACTTTTGGCTATCTACTAGTCTAAATTCTCCAATTTTTCTTGTTTTTGTGCTCTTGTGTCAATTTTTTTTTTTTTTGTATCAGTCTAATAAGAATATGCGAGGAATGAATTGGAATAAATCGTGGCAAGGATATTATCATCCTTATGACTATGGAGGCATGACCAATGAGCATGCTTCTTATGATTATCCTCCCAACTCTTATGATTATTAAACGAGATGGTCAAATATTCAAATTCTTTCTCAAGTTACTAAAATTGTCCATATTCTTTCCCTATACCCACAGAGCCTTTATATGAATCAATGGAGCCCCAATTTTTTTACCAATGAATCCAAAAGTATGATGAGGCAGGATCAATGGACTTGTGGATTGGAATTCGAATACTTCGAGAAGAGTGTGCTAAACTCCAAGAAGAATAAGCTCAACTTCAAGAAAAGATATCTAGATTCCGTGAAGAGCAAGCCGCATCCAACAATCGGTTACAAGACTCAAGATTCCAGGAGTGGTTTTTAAATAGTGAAGAACATTGGACTCCAACCTCTCTACCAATGGGTGAAGAACACAAATAAAAAATGTCTTACAAGAAACTGGTTCTGATAATATTTTCCTCGCTTAGAATAATTATTTGATTTTCTACTTGATAATTTTTGAGCTACGTTGTCATGAGTAGGGTAGCTGAAGTTAATATTTTCCTAGCATGATTTCTAATTTTTGAGCACTATTAGCCCAACAATGTTGTAGCTTTTTGGCACTAGGTGAAAATTGTGAAGATTCACTTGTATTCCACTTCATATACTTGCTTTATTACATTTTTGAGGGAAATTTTAGATAATTTGAATTGATTTAAAGATGACGATAGGTAGTTCCTTGAACATTTGACCCTTTCTGGCTAACCATTACTGTAAAATTTATCCCCAGAACCCTATTTGAGCCTTAATTTGTTTTGAATGGACAGAAGCACCATTCGTTATTTTTCTAACTCATTTTTTATCTGCCTTTATGAGTTATTCGAAATGTCCATAACTTAAGATCTTCAATGCCATATTAATTGTAATGGGGATATAAGGATGGAAGGTAGTTGTATGAGCATGTTTCAATGAATGGTGTACAATAAGGTGTAGGGGTGCAAGAAAAAATTTGTGTTGGAATATTGCAGGTGGTGCCCATCACTGGCACCTACATTGGAGTATTAGCAGGTAGTGCCTATCACTGGTACCTGCTTAGATATTTTTTGCGGGTAGTGCCTACTACTGTTACCCATTTTGGAGAAGAAAAAAAAGGTGATATTTTTACATGATGTTGGTCAGTAAGGTTCAAATTGAAAAATAATGATTTTATTATGGGTGTTTGGTCAATTAAGTGTGGAGTTACTCCAGTGAAGGATGGGTGTTTTAATGTTCAAAAGAAGTTTTATCTTTGATGTGTGGCCAGCATTCAATTTAAGTTCTTTTTCTTATTTGTTTATCCTTTTTCTTTGTTTGCCAATACCCTAGCCTTACGTTACAAGCCAAAAGTCTGACCTAATTTAAGTCAATATCCTAGTCAATTGTCTACATTGGTGGAGAAATGTAAGAAGAGTAAGTTGTGGAGTGTCTAGAAAAATTCCGAGGGTTTTCATGATTTGACCTACGTGTCTTAGAAGTTATTTTTGTATGGCTATGCGCACACCTACACCAGAATTCATGAATAGGGATTTATTATCATTTGACTACTTTTCTTATGATGGTTTGGTTCTTGGTTATTCATGTGGATAAATGAATAAATATGTTGAGTATATTTGTAATTTATTTCGATGTTTTGCTCGAGGACATTAAAAAACTAAGTGTGGGATATTTGATAAACTCGTAAACGTCGTATATTTTATGTGTCATTTACCTCTGTTTTAATGTAATTTCACCAAGAATTGAGTAATTATGAGCTAAAATAGTTTATTTTGAGTTTTGTAGGATTTTAGTAAAGAATGAGTTAAAATGGGTCACAATATTGGAGGAAAACATTCACTGGCGTTGTGCAGAAGAGATATAGTTTGGAAGATTAAGTACATAACTATCCTGTTTGAGCACTGATTTCTATGAATTTTGATGATTTGGAAAGATAAGGAAGATTTCTATAACTTTCGCGTTCTGAGTTTTCTAGGATTCTATAGGCATCTCGTTCAAATTTGCAAATTTGGAATACATGTACCGGCGGGTAGTGATTCTGACACAGTTTGGTGGATTAAGCATAACTTTCTTTTCCGAGGTTCAATGGAGGTGATTCAAGATGTTGTGAAAAACTGATAGATAGACTACAACTTTTATGTTTTGAGTTTTACCAAATGCTTCCTGTATCGTGGAAGAAATTGAATATGAAATGAAGGAACTCACTGGAAACACCTAGGTTGTGTCTCATTGTACATGGAAAGTTATACAAATCTATTAGTTTTCTTCTCGCCTTGAGGATCCTTTTCCTGTAAATCTTGTTAAGTTTGGTTGTGAGTTTCATGATAAAAGAGATAGGAGTCACTACTGGTCGTAGATTCTTTGACGACTCTATTGTAATTTTTTACCAAGCAAAATCCAAAGTCAGAATTGCATTTTATATGAAGAGCTGAGTCTAGGAATGTTTTTCTAGTAATTTGGACTAGATTTGTAAAAAGAAAAAAGAAATTGAAAATTCATTGTTGATGAAAATAAATAGTGTACCAAGGTCGACTTTACCCCTAAAAAATCAACAGTGAAATTGATAGACAGACTTGAGATTATCATTTTTATTTATTGATTGACCAATTTTGTGAATTTAAAAGTTGAGTGATCAAGAATAAACAAGGTAGTAGTGTAGTGGCTATTTTGTAGTTTTCTCGAAAGAAAAATAACCGTGAATATCTCAAGCATTTACCTAAAATAAACAACTACAAAAGACACATGCACTTAGCCAATATATTTAGGGATGGACAATAATTCATTGCAAGTTTGTGGGGAATATTGCGAGAGAAGAAATGGTATTGAATTGGTCAAAATAATGATTGTGGAAACATTTGTAAAGAATTTATCAATGAACATGTCGCTGCAAATATTCTAGTACCAAGTTACGCACACAAGCATATGATTCTAGCACTACAAAATTTATAGCAAAATTTTTTTCTTACATTGCGGCAAAATCATATTTGTCACAGAATTTAAAACAAAAATTGGGATATTGTGTGTCTGCAAGCTCGTTGTTAGATTTTCCACAGTTAGAATCATAGCAAAAATAGCAACGAACATTGCAACGCACATGACCTTGTGAAAATAATGCACAAGCTTTCCTTGCCATCTTCGTCACACAGATCTGATATTGAGATTAATCATCTTATTGAATTACCCATTTATAGGTTAGAGTAGACTGATGTTATTAAATAGTTACAATTACTTTTTGTTAGCTAATTTTTTGAATTTTGAAGACAACATAAGAGGTTTAGGTTAGCATGTTTTCATAAATTAGCAACAATTGTTCGTAAATCTCTCAACTAGTAGTCAGGTTAGATGAGAGGCCATTGAGGATTAATTTTTAATATTTCTCTTGAACTATATTTTTATTTATCTTGTTCTGTGTGTATCATGTTGAAAGTGCAAGATTGAGAAGAATGTGTTGGATGGAACATAAGATATTTAGTTGGTAAAGAAATAAAGAAAGATTTAGGTTAGAAAATTTTAGCACACCTATAACCATTTTGATACACTAAGTAAATAGAATGAAGATATTTACTTTATTTGGCATAATTAGTTGAGGACATGAATTAATGAAGTCCCTTATTTTTGAAATAAATTTTACAATTTTTATTTATTTATATTTTCATAGCTCATAAATAATTTATAAATAGGATATCAAAGCCTAATGTTCATTTCGTCATTGGAATTATTATGGTCAATATACAAGACATAAGTCATTAACCATATTAAGTAAAATGAAATTTTGTAATGGGTAGTGCTTTTATTATTGAATTGAAAACTCAAATAAGTAAGTAGATATAAGAATAGAATTAAAGAACTCAAATAAGTAAGTAGCTATAAGAATAGAATTAAAGAACTCGAATAAGTAATGGAAATAGTATGACAAAGCCAAATTATGACCTAAATGTTTGAGAATCAAGATTGATCCTGTATGAATAAATCATGACTCTGAAATGGTAATTTGAAATATTGAAACTAATGCTATGTTGAAATTATAGTTAAACAATATTGGAAAACTTATTATGAGATGCCTTCATATTAGTTATTTCTTTCATAACTTTTGTATTACAGCCTCTAAATCTTTACCTCAATTAACAAGGGATATTTTCTTACGAGAATATTTGTCAAATTTATTAATGCGATAGGACATGCTTAGTGGATTTTCTTCGCAATTGAGAAGCGGGTTTTGTGGAGTCCGGATTTAGTCCATTGTATCTTTACTTCATTTCCTCTTCAACAAAAGGCAATATGTTTGCTTAGATTTTTTGCCGTGTTAACTGACACTCTATTATCCTACCACCTGTTACTCATTCCCTCTATCCAAAAATTTTTCATAATTTCCAGAGACACAATTCAATCTACATAATTTCATAACTCGTACTTATTGATTCTCACTCTACTCTTAACCCCTTCTCTTCGTCCTATTCATTCATATCTACTCACCTTTCTCTCTTTCTCGGTGTCGCTTTCTCTTTTTTTCTCTCTTTCCCCTGTCCCTCTCTCTCTTTCTCTCTTTCTCCTCTCTTTCCCCAAACACTATTTCATTCTTTTTAGCACAATTGAAGTTCAATTTCTAGGTAAATTATCTAATTTTACATGAAGTTACATTGCCTTGTTTGTATATTTTGTTAAGATTTATCGATCATTGCATATTTCTACCTTCACAAACTTTTTGAGTTTAAGGAATGAAAATAATAAACCAAAATAGAAATTAAATATAATCAAATCAAATTTTTTTCTTCCTTGTCGACCAAAGTAATTTTAAAGACGAGTTTTAGAAATCAATACAACCTCAAAAATTTGTATATGAGTTTATCTTTAACTCCGTATTTTACTCTACTCAAATGCAAAATTAATTATTATGTTTTTATTTACATTGCTTTTGAAAGTCTTTAACAAGTTATTAGTTAATCAATGTTACTAGCTTAAATTAGAACTAGTTTGATATTCTAGATTTTCAAATTGGTACTAGTTCTTAAAGTGAATGTTAATTTTTGGATTAATTTGGTAGCAACAGAGGTCGAATTATGAGTTGGGTGTCCAGATCTATTGAAACATATATTTGGGGAACTTTTTGTTATTTTACCATAATTTTTTTTGAATTAAAGATTGAGTACAGAAAAATAAGAGGTTGAAAGTCAATTGCACTAATTTTCTAGCCCTAAATTAGCATTCATAGCTGTTGCATTATTGTTATTTCAATCCTCGTTTGTTACATGAGAAAGAAGGTGATAGATATGATGCAAAGTGCATTGAAGACAACGAGGTAGAAAGACAACTATACTTTAAAATTGAAGAAGCATTTAAAGAGGCCTCTGATACTATATTGGGTTTGGGATACAATAGTAAAACGAATGCAAAGGCTCTTTTGAGTGCTGGGTTTATTGTTGGTGAGTCCTTAAATATTCAAAGTAGTATCATAAAATATTCACTTAGTCTAATTAATAGTTGTTGTCAAATTGATGGAGAAGTTATGTTTGACAAAGAACCTATTTTTGAGACTATGCTTGAATTGATTAGATTTTGAATACAAACATTGGTTAATTTAGTACGAACAAAGTGGTCTATTTTGCCAAAGTCTGATGCTGTGATGCGTATTTTATCAAGCAAGTCACTCGCTATTGAGAGAAATCATCAAGGTTATACACATAATAAAGGTGAAACTTTATCTTCTGCTGAAAAGGGTGATGAATTCAATTTTGATACATTATTGTGCGAAAATATTGATGCATTGAAAAACATGAATCTTACCAGTACCCCAGAGGTGACAAGTCAACTGGAAATGAATGATACTTCTTTTGTCAACTCACAAGAATATCATCAAAGCTATATGCAAAGCTCTCAACATTCTTCAAAAGGTTTTGAGTTTGATAAGAGTCTTTCTTCTCCAAAATATTTTCTTACAATGCATTGATGAAGCAATCCTTAAGGAGTGGCTACGGATCTAGTTCGGGTAAGGGAAAAGATGAACTGATTTTGACATTGGAAGATCAAATAGGAATCCTTGAACAACAAGCGGATGATAGAAAAGAATGGGCTAAGAAGAAAGTAAGAGAGGCAATAGCAAAGTTGCGTACTGATACTCATGAGTTAAACATATTAAGATTGGAGAAAGAAGAAAAGGAACAAACTACCAAGGAAAAGGAGGAACTTGCTACTTCTTGGACTACGAAGATTTTAGACAAAGAAATAGATAGAAGGAAAGAAAATCATCAGTTTGCATATATATATGAACAAGTGGAAAAAATTGAGGCCGAAAATGTAGAAATTCAAGCCAACCTCACCGCCGTTGAATTGAATGAATCAGAATCAAAAAGGAATTTGAAACAGGCTCTGAAAAAGGAAAGGGTAGACCTTAAAAAGATGGATAATTCAGAAAAGCACATTAGGAAGACCCGAGTTCAGATTAATGAAGAAAAGGGAATGAGTCTTCAGGTACAACAAGAGCTGAAAAATATTGAAGCAGCCCAGAAAGAAGCTAAGGTATGGTTAAGTACTAATTAACCATGAATTCTATGCTGATTTTTGCTACACAACAATCATAGGCCAATACCTCTTTAGTTCAAATATTTTTTAAGAACATTGTCTGCTTGTGCATGTATTATTGCAGCCAATGATAATGAGGACTTTTACTTCAAGACCGTATACAATTTGATACAAGAAAAATGCATTATCTTATTATTGAGTGATTTCAATAAATGATTTTCATTAAAAACTGGTTAAATAATTTCAACCAAACATGTCTTTAATAACATAATTGATTATAGACGTACCACTTAACCACGCATAGGGTGTTTGGTTGGAAGATACGGGAACCGGGAATGAAGGTTAGATTCATACTTGTTGCTTGACTAAACAACACTTAGGGGTGTTTGGTTAGGGGGGATATGGTATATAGTCAAAGCAGAAGTCTCAACCATCAAACCAGACCACCTGAGAGCGAGATCTAGAGCCTTGGATGGGCTTGAAAGAAGGGACCTTACCCTATATCGAATGACAACAAAATCTTTTTCTTTCAATATTATTTTAATTATTTGTCAATTCAGCTAAAAGTTTGCATATATACAAATTTCTCATAAAATTAATTATGGATTTTTTGTTCAATAGTTATATAATCTAGAGTAATAACCACACTCTTAAAATTCTTTTAACAATATCATTTACAACTCTGGAAAATGCAAGTTTAGCTAATATATAGAAAAAAAAATTATTGCTTGTACCTCAACAAAATCTCAGAGTTAGTACAAATTTGGCAGGGTACTTGTATTCTTTATGAGAGTGTTTTTACAATGGTGAATCTCTTTAAAAAATAAACGATTAAGTTGTAGTTTATTCCCCTTTCTTGTGAATTTCCTAGGTTAGCATTCCCAAATTTTTCATCCCTTGATTTTTATCACAATTCTTATGTATGCATGTGGTTTTTGTGAGAACAAATTGTCTAGCGCCTCCTTTGAAGATATCCTAATTTGGTCATTTTCAAACTCTACTCTAAATCCACAAAGAAGCTATTAATAAAGTGGTGGTATAACAATTGTGTGTTTTTCTGCTTACCTATATTACTTCTTTTTATGGAATAAATTTATAATCCATATTGGTGAAGTTATGGAAGTCCTGGAATCCTAGGAAGTTTCCAAGCTATATAACCCAAAATTGTATAAACCATCCAAGTTGAAAATTTTGTCATTTTACTACTCAATTAGCTAATAAAATGCTCAAAACAAAACGTAAACATAAAAATAATATCTTATACATAACATATAAATTTCATGAACTCCATAGAATTGATAAAGTAACCAATCAAAGTATATATATTTTTCATACTCATATACTTTTTCATCTTCTTTCTCCTTTCCTTCTTCCCATGCCCCCTATTAGTTCAATTAGGATATCTCACCTACCTAGTTCACATAAACCACTTTACTCCTGCTATTTGTGTGTAGGGGTGTCAATTTTTGACAAACCATGATAACACGACACAAAATTAGTGGGTTAGGGTTGGGATTTCATCACGTGAATATGTTTATGACATGATACATTTATAATACAAAGATAAATGGGTCCACAAATGAATAACCGGGACAACACTTTTTCGCATAAAGTATATTATATTTAATAAAATATGAAATATGTTAAGATGATTCCATTATTAAATTGAATCTTCTATTTACGTTCATATGTACTTTGTTTTCTATTAGTTGTTACATTGAAAGTAAGAATTTTTAACATTACTTTGGGTCACAAATGCAAATTATAAATGTAAAATATTCTTATGTTAAATATGTCATAATTCTAGATAATTAAGATCTTTGTAACTTTTAAAATTGAATGAGAAAACTTTTAAAGCTTTGAGAAGACCAATGTTATGTGTCTAAAATTTCTTTTGTAGGGGTAATTTAGTACTAACAGGACATAAAGCAGTACTATATAATGTGTCCTATATACAATATGAAAAAATTAATAATTAGGAGGGGTTAGGATTGGAATTTTATCACTAGAGCGTAATTATGATACGACATAATTGACACTCCTAGTTGTGTGTAAACACTTGGTCACCCAGTAGAGAAAAGTTGTAAAATGTCCTCTAGGGGTAATTGTTGTACTTTCCTAATTAAAATTCTTATGTTGGTCTTGATTTGTTATCAAATCATATTGAAAATTTAGTCAAATCATTTCTATATTGTCCATCTTATGGTCCACTAAAATCTAACATTCACCTAATTCACTGGAATTTTTTCTGTTCAAGCGTTGTAATCTCTTAAATACCTTAGTAATCTTCTTCATTTTTCAAGGGGTGTCATTGTAATCATATGTAATCTCAAAGATTCGACCACCTGTTATTTGAAAACTCAAGGTGTAAAGATTCTATTACCCTAACTTCCATTTTTAAGAGCTTACAAAAAGTAGGATATCTTAGATACTCTTTCTCTTGATATTTAATTATAACCAAATCTTTTGAAGTAATGAGAGGAGATGATAAACACATGATACATGGAAACATGTTATAACTCTTATTTCATATAAATTCTGAATTTATAGCACTTTTAAGGAAACAAAGTGATTTCCATTATATTAGTCTAAAGTTCAAGAACAAATTTCATAATCTTTTAAGACCATATCATCACTCTTTTCTGATTAGATCACTGTGAACAAGTTTTCTATAGTTGATATTAATAGTTTTTACAAGTTCTTTGTTAACAAAGAATTCGAACACTGTAAGTGTGTGTTGAATTAATGAAAATTTGTAGTAGTCATCTCAATGCTATTCAACTATTTGTTAATTGCTTTATACAACTTCTAGTTTTTGTTTAAATGTGTTGTTATACATCATACCGAGCAATAAAAATTCAACACTAGAACGTTTAGAAATACTATTTGTAATAGTCACCTTTAAGGAATTAGATAATTTAGCTGCCCACTTTATGACTTCTAACTTTCATGGTTCATAGATCTACCGTTTTGGTTAGTACTGATACAATATGTAGACACATGTTACACATATACAAACTCACATGCTCACACAAAACACCCTATTAGTACTTTTTATGCCTGAAGTTAAATTTAAATTTAGGCATACTTAGTATGACACTCGAAGAATTTTATTTATATCCTTAAATTTTATATCTTTAATTTTCAATGTTTAGTTGAAATACAAGCAAGAATTGGAGGAGAAGGAGCAGGCTCGCATTCTTGTTTTAGAAGAAAAGACACTAACTAGAATTGCTAGAGAAAATGCAAGTACAAGGTTGTCATCATTGCAGCAAGAATTAGAGATGGAACATAAACTTGTGATGGATCGTAAGGCGAGGCTCATGCAACAATTGTCAGATCTCAAGATATCTTCAGCACACTTGTTGGATTATGGTATTTCAAAGGGTGAAAGCTCACAAAACTTCATTGAGAAAATTCCTAATCTTAGGCGTTGCACTGTATGCTTCCAAAAAGAAGTTTCTAGTGATGCTGTTCTTTTCATCCCTTGTGCCCATCAAGTTGTTTGCTTTGACTGCAGTGGAAGTATGGGAGATTCTTGCCCTTCTTGTCAAGTGAAAATTGCAAAGAAATATGTGGTTGACAATTGAAGCTCTTAAATTAAGGCAAGAAAATTATATCTCCATAGCAATATGTTGATCTAAAGTAGAATATAGAAACAAAACAAGAATAAAGTTTTCTCAACTATTATCTGCCTGCACCTGCTGAGCATCTGTTTTTCCCCTACTAGGCTTTGTTCAATTTCGAGTATTGTCATGCTTTGCCTGCAAAGGTTTAGAAAGAAAGGCCAATCATTGATTCCTTGACCGTCTTAGAGAATGCTTCTTCATAGTTATTGTTGTTAATAAGGAAAATGCAAATTTCTTTTCAATTCTTTTTGATGAAAAATTCTTTCACTTAATATAGCATACACATCTAGATAGTTGTATCAAAAATCAAATAACTTGTTGATGCCATCTCATAGACAAAGGTTGAGGGTCTGGAGAATCACTCTGTCTTTCTATTTAGTGTTTTTTCCATAAGATATCCTTAATGATTACATTCTCCGTTGTAGCCAATGACATTTAACTCATTTTGTAATATTTTTATTAGCATTCTATGGGTTACCCAAATCCTTTGTATCTAGGTTGACCCTCCATTTCTCAATATTCAATGGATAATGATATTTGAACTTTTCTTGTGTATCTCATACAAATCAGTCCTCAATCTATATTAAAGCTGATATTTTCCAAACCTTATTTTGATGATGACATAAACACTTAACTCTGTAAAACAAGCTTTTGCAGGAACAGATCTTTCGAACGCACAGAACCGTCCGAACTAGGTCAAAACTCCTCGGACGCATTGCATCGTCCGAACGAACTGGCAGAAAGAATGGGATCCTACTGCCTTTCTTTCGGACACACAAGACCGTCCGAAACCTCTGTCGGACGAAGGACCGGACACATGCACGGACGTTCGAACGAAGCCTCTCAACAATATTGAAAGAAGATCGGACGCTGCTCTCGGACGCATTCAATCCTTCTCGGACGTCCGAAACCCCAACAGCTATTTTTTGTGCATTTATTACTTAGCCGTTAGGAAGTAGTTGAAACCAATATTTATTGCTCTTATAAATAGGTGCTTTAAGAACCTGAAAAAATAATCTAATACATTGAATACAAGCCTTAGAAAAGAGTAATTTAAGTGCAAATTGACTAAAGTGCTTTGTTGTATTAGTGTGCAATTGTGAGTGTAAATTCAACTTTGAGTGGAGTGATAATCTTGTATGAAAGTGTGGTTGTAAGTATGATTCTTGGCTCAACTAAAAGAGTTTTAGTGTGAGCAAGAACTTCCCAACTTTGTAAAGATTATTGGCTCACCAAGTGTGTGAAGCATTCAAGAGATTTGATACTTCAAGCTTGCTAGCTTGGAAGTATTAATTGTTTAATTATTCCTCTCTTTACTTTACTGTTCTATTCTAATTATCAAATATCTGCATTCAATCAGAAAATCTCAATATCTCTCACTTAAAGTATTTTTTAAACAACCTAATTCACCCCCCCTCTCTTAGATTGTTTTGGGACCAACAATTGGTATCAGAGCTTGGTCTCATTATATTGCTTAAACTACTCTTGAGTAAAGAAATATGGCAACCAACAATGCTCTATTCTTTGAGGGTCAATCCGTTACTAGGCCCCCTATGTTTAATGGGGCAAATTTTATTAGTTGGAGAGATAGAATGAAAATATTTCTGCAATCTATTGACATTGATTTGTGGTATGTTGTCAATGAAGGTCCATTTGAAGCTTCTATCATTGATGATCACACAAATAGAAGAAGAGAAAAGACAAGGAATGAGCTCACTCCACAAGACAAGGCAAACTTGACATTGAATGCAAAAACCATGAATGTGCTATATAATGCCTTGGATGCAAATGAATCAACTCGCGTGAAGGGTTACATTTCTACTAAAGAAATATGGGATAAGTTGAAGGAAATTCATGAAGGGAGCGATGATGTTCGTGAGCAAAAAAAGTTCTCTGCTTGTTGCCAAGTATGAGTCCTTCAAGATGGAACCACATGAGAACATAGACAAAATGTACTGCAGGTTCAATGACATTATAAAGGATCTTGAAGCCTTGAGTAAGGAGTACTCTTTGGGTGAAAAAAACAAAAAAATCCTAAATGCTCTATCCAAAGAATGGGATGCCAAAACAATTGCTATAGAGGAAGCTAAGAATCTAAATTTAATGCCTATTGAATCACTAATCAATTCTCTTACATCTTATGAACTCAAGCTAAAGGCCAAGGTTGTGGATGATGAAGAAGCAAGGACAAGAAGGAGCATTGCTCTAAAGACCTCTCAAGAGGAAGATGAAAATAGCTCTATCAATCTAGAAGATGAAGATCTTGATGAAGGAGATCTTGCACTCATCACCAAAGGATTTCTTAAACATTACATCAACAAACGAAGAATGAGAAGAGGCGAGCTACAAATTCAAATAATTTCAAAGGGAAGTCTAGGCTTGAAATGAAAGTTTCTAAAAACGAAAAATGCTTTGAATGCGGTCAACTCGGGCATTTTGCAAATGAATGTCCTTCCAAGAAAAAGAAGGAAGGAAGAAAACCAAGATTCAACCACTTTCAAATCACATGGGATGATTGCAACTCCGAAGGAAAAGTAGAAGAAGAAATGGAGTTAGCACAAATGGCCTTCATGGCCATTGGAGATGATAAGGTAAACTCTAACTACGACTCTAATGATGAAAATGATGAAGATGATCTTGAAGCTTTCATTTTGAAATTACATGATAGCTTAAAGGAATCATATGCTAGAAATAAGGAGTTAGTTAAAAAGTCAAATGCTTTATTGAATGCTAACTCTAAACTTGTGAATGAAAACAATAGGCTATCACATGAAAATCGTGATTTGAAGGAAAGAATGCATGTGAGAAAAAAGGTCAAGGAAGAACAAGCCTCCTTGAAGAAAAGAATGGATGATTTGAATGCTCTTTTAACTAGAAAGAAAGAAAATATTGTTTTGATGTGAAAAGAAATAGAAATATAGCAATCAACAAAAATTTTGTCATGATTAGAAGGGACGACTTATGCATTGTAAAACCAAAATCTTCTTTATATGGTAATAAAAGCATTATTTTTAGATATTGCCAACAACATGGACACACTAAAAATATGTGTTATGTCAAGAGGAATGAAAAACTTGGAATGAAAGTTGCATGGATCGAAAGCAATTTCACTAACGCAAATGGACCCAACAAAATATGGGCACCAAAAGTTATCAATTGATTTATTGTGTAGGTACTTAACATCGCCAACAATGCTAAGTGGTTCATAGATAGTGGATGTTCAAGGCATATGACGGGTGATGCCTCTCTCTTCACAAATCTTACATCCAAAAACAGTGGAAAAGTCACTTTTGGAGACAACAACAAAGCAAAATCAATCGGCATTGGTGATGTAGGTAAAAATGGTGAAACCTTGATTAAGAATGTACTTCTTGTTGATAATTTGAACTATAATTTAAATTAAGTGTTAGTCAACTTTGTGACAAAAATTTATATGTTTTCTTTACCAAGCATGAATGTCTTATCCTTGATAAAAATCATGTTGTTTCATTCAAGGGCTCTAGGCACAATGATGTTTATGTGATTCATCTTGATAAAATTAGCAATAGCAATGTAAAATGTCTTACCGCTTCCATAGATGATCCTTGGATTTGGCATAGAAGATTTTGTCATTTTAATATGGATTTGATTGAAAAAATTGCCAAGAAAGATATGGTAAGAGGTTTGCCGAAACTGAAATTTTTGAAAAATAAAATTTGTGATGCTTGCCAATTTGGTAAACAAGTCAAAATTTCTTTTAAACCAAAGAATTTTGTGTCTACCCATAAACCTTTAGAATTGTTGCATTTAGACTTATTTGGACCTACTCAATATGCTAGTCTAGGTGGTTGCAAATATGCATTTGTTATCGTAGATGACTATTCTAGGTTTACTTGGGTATTATTTCTAGTTCACAAAAATTGTAGAAGCATTTGAAAAATTTGTAAAATTGTTTTCCAAAATTCAAAATTTATTGAATACAAAAATTGTTCGTCTAACAGATGAAAATCGTAAGGGAAATTAAATTTGGGGTTTTCTCGACTTTTGTGATCACAACGGTATCTTTCATGAGTTTTCGGTTGTTAGAGTCCCTCAACAAAATGGTGTTGTTGAAAGGAAAAATAGGACTCTTCAAGAAACGGCTAGAACTATGATTAGTGAATGTGACTTACCACAATACTTTTGGGCCGAAGCGGTTAACACGGCTTGTTATGTTATGAATCGAGTTTTATTAAGATCTTCTTTAAATAAAACTCCTTATGAACTCCTTTTTTGTAGAAAACCCGTTGTGAGCTATTTCAAGGTTTTTGGTTGCAAATGCTTTGATTTAAAAATCAAAGAAAACCTTGGAAAATTTGACAAAAAATCGGATGTAGGAATTTTTCTAGGATATTCTAGTGACAAGAAAGCATACCGAGTTTACAATAGAAGAACACTTTTGATTGAAGAAGTTGTGCATGTTACATTTGATGAAACTAATGATATTATCTCAAAGAATTTATGTGAAGATGAAGATGTAGGTATTTTAAAGGAGCTCGAAAAGCTCATTATTCATGAAGATCATCAAGAAACTACATCAAGCATTGATGTCAACAACCATCAAATTGTTGATGAAAAGAATGAGGAAGCTCAAAATGATCTTCCGAAAGCTTGGAGATTCGTCTCTAGTCATCCTCAAGACTTAATCATAGGTGATCTATCCGATGGGGTAACTACTCGTTCTCATAAACCTCTGAATAGTAATTGTGCATTACTTTCTCACATTGAACCTAAACATATAGATGTCGCCTTGAGTGATGAATCTTGGGTTAATGCTATGCAAGATGAACTTAGTCAATTTGAGAAAAATAATGTATGGTCTTTAGTTGAAAGACCTTCTTCTCATCCCATTATTGGTACTAAATGGGTTTTTAGAAACAAATTAAATGACAGAAGGTGAAATCATAAGAAACAAAGCTAGACTTGCTGCAAAAGGTTACGCTCAAGAAGAAGGTATTGACTTTGATGAAACCTTTGCACCCGTGGCTAGGTTAGAATCCATTCGCATGTTTCTTGCATTCGCATGTTTCAATAATTTCAAATTATTTCAAATGGATGTCAAAAGTGCCTTTTTAAATGGCTTTATTGATCAAGAAGTTTTTGTCGAACAACCTCCAGGCTTTGAAAATAAAAATCTTCCAAATTATGTTTTCAAACTTTCCAAAGCTTTATATGGTTTGAAACAAGCTCCAAGAGCTTGGTATGAAAGATTAAGTGGGTTCTTGATAGAAAATGGATTCAAAAGATCTGTCTCTTATACAGGTCTAGTTCGACAAAAACTTCATTCAAATGGTTTGTTAATAGTTCAAATTTATGTTGATGATATTATATTTGGAGCAACTAATGAAAGTTTGTGTAAGGATTTTTCACATTTAATGCAAGAAGAGTTTGAGATGATAGTCATCTTTTTTTACAAGTATGATGCGCAAGTTGCAATTTTTCCTCGGATTACAAGTTCATCAAACTAAGGAAGGAACGTTTATTACACAAATCAAGTACACAAAGGAGCTACTCAAACGATTTGGAATGGAAGATTGCAAACCAGTTGGCACGCCAATGTGCACTTCAACCAAACTTACAAAAGACGAAGAAGGTAATAGTGTTGATGAAAAACACTATAGAGGTATGATCGGAAGTCTACTTTACTTAATGCCAGTAGACCAGATATCATGTTTGCTGTGTGATTTTCTTGTATCTAGATTTCACATCTTGATGGTAAAGAATCGCATTTGATAGCTGTTAAAAGGATTTTTAGATACCTAAAGGGTTCAATGGATTTCGGTCTGTGGTATCCAAAGTCCTCTACATTTAACTTAATTAGTTATTCTGATGCCGACTTTGCTGGATGTCAAATTGATAGAAAAAGTACCAGTGGTATGTGTTATTTTCTGGGAAATTGTCTTGTGTCTTGGTTTAGCAAAAAACAATCAATTCTATTTCCCTTTCTACGGCTGAAGCCGAATACATTGCTGCGGGAAATTGTTGTGCTCAACTTCTTTGGATGAAACATACTCTGAAAGATTTTGGTGTATTTTTTGATTGTGTTCCTATATTGTGTGACAACACTAGTGCAATTAATCTCACAAAAAATCCTGTTATGCACTCTAGAACCAAACACATTGATGTTAAGCATCATTTCATTAGAGACCTTGTTTGTAAAAAGGAAATTCGTGTTGATTTTGTGCCTACTTCAGATCAATTAGCTGATATTTTTACAAACCCTTAGCTCTAGATCGCTTTGAATTGTTGAGAAAATGTTTGGGGATTTTACAAATAAATCTGGCATAGGTTCATAGTTCGGACGCACTTATTCGTCCGAACAATTTTTTCTTTCGGACGATCTGGATCGTCCGAAAGCCTATTTTTCTTCTCGGACACTCATAAGCGTCCGAACATTATTTTCTTTTTTTACCAAACTCTCTGGAAATCTTCCGGACGCGCACCATCGTCCGAAAGAACTTCAGACACATTGGCTCCTCCTTCGGCCGTCCGTTCTTCAGTTTTCGGACGCTTCATCGGACGCATACCAAACGTTCGGCCGTCCGACAGGTGCCCCTGTTCGATTAAAACCGTCGGACTTCCCCATTTCGGACTCACCACCTCCCCCGAAAACCCTCTGGCGAAATTTTTTCTCTCCACTACCCCCTCCAAATTCCCACTCTCTTTTCCAAAATTGATTGGAAAATCATCCTACTCATAGCCCTTATCACCTACATCACATCTAATTTCCCCCATCCACCATCTCATTTCCTCAAAATCTCATTCATTCTCGCAATTTTTCAATTTTTTCTTCTTTTATTACAATGGTGAAATCTCGCAGCGGTTCCTCTACAGCAAATCGGGGTTGAAAAACTAAAGGGAAGGCTCCAGTACGAGGAGAATCATCAGCCAATCCTCAAGTCTCCACCACTCCAATTCTATCAAAATTTATCGATGCCAAGGCATCCGAGTACGGTATACTTCCCTTTTAAGTAAATCTATAATCGTTCAACGTCCTGCTTCTTCTAGTCTATTTGATGAATATAATCTTCCCATTATCAAATCTTGTTTTGAAAAACAAAATTGGGGTCATCTTGTGCATCTTGATTTACTGTTTATCATGACATGGTGCTTCAGTTCACGGCCAATCTTCGGAAAGGTCCTACTGTTCGCACTCTCATTTCTCGTGTTAACAACATTGATCTTGAGATTTCATCAAACATCGTTAACACCATTTTTGAATGTGAAGTCTCAAACCCCACTGCTTTTTCCTATTTCTTTTCATTAGACAAATGGCCCGCTGATGATACTCTGTTTGATATTGATGAAGTTAGAGCTATTTTTAACATCCATTTTAAACAGATCTCGGAAGCCAAAACTACATTGCTCGCTCCTGAACTCAATATTTTGTACACCCTTGTCACAAATCTGTTATTACCAACTGACGGGCATCGTACTGAGCCCGACAAAATGCAACTTTACTTATTTTTTTGTGTTTTCAAGGGTATTCCTCTTGACTTTGGGTATCTTTTTTGTTCTCTATGGGAACGATTTTTACTGATACTCGACGCAACATTCCTTGTTGACAAAAATTTGAATACAAAAATTTTTGATTTAAAGTTGCATTTTGTCGGGCAACAAACGATGCCCGTCAGTATGGTAATAACAGATTTGTGACAAGGGTGTCATAAAAGTCAACGATCAATGGCGTATAACAGAAGGAAGCCTTTGATATTGCACAGTCCTAATCCCATGCCTCCACTTCTGATTTTGCTATTCCTCATTCTCCTACTCCTCAACCACCTCCACTTACATCTGGACCATCTACTTCTGAACCATCTCTTTCACATATCTGCGGCCTTCTCACCTCTCTGAGCACTCAAGTCAGTTCATTTCAACGTCGCACCAATCAAAAGTTAAAACGACTTGAAACTCGTCAAATGATTCTCCAAGAGGCACTCAGTCTTGGCATGTCTGCTTCGGCTCAGGTTCAATTTGCTAATCTTCAGTCCCAATATCCACTTGAGTCATCTTCCGACAGTGATGAACCTGAAGATGAACACACCCGTGACGACAATGCAGAAGCTGCTCCAGGAGCTGTTGATGACGATGACGACGATGATGAAGATGTTGACGACACGTTTGACTTCATCATGCAACGTCGTACCGGAGAGGAGGATGACAGTGAAGCCACCGCTGAAGATGTTCCATCCAAACGACAAAAGACTGAAAAGCGCTCCAAGAAGCGCAATGACTCACATTAGCTCTTTTTCCTATTTGTACTTTGTTTTTCAGTTTTTTTTTTGTTGTTCCGCAGTTCTGTGGCTTGGTTGTGTATTTCCTTGACTCTAGCACCATTAAACTTTTCAGTTGGATGTATTAAACTTGTTTTATTTTTATCAGACTACGTGCTTGTTCTAAGGGAGAGTCTTTTTGATTGATGTCAAAAGGGGGAGTAGTTATATTATTATGCTTTGATATGATTGATATGTTGTTATGCTTTGATATCTGATTGATATGTTGATGATTGATATCCAAAGTTATATTATTATGCTTTGATATGATTGATATGTTGATGATTGATATCCAAAGTTATATTGTGCTTTGATATGATTGATATGTTGATGATTGATATCCAATTATTGCAAATTAATTAGTCATATCCAATTGAGGTTTGTCATCATCCAAAAGGGGGAGATTGATGTTTTCCAAACCTTATTTTGATGATGACATAAACACTTAACTCTGTAAAACTAGCTTTTGCAAGAACAGATCTTTCGGACGCACAGAACCGTCCGAACTAGGTCAAAACTCCTCGGACGCATTGCATCGTCCGAACGAACTGGCAGAAAGAATGGGATCCTACTGCCTTTCTTTCGGACGCTCAGGACCGTCCGAAACCTCTGTCGAATGAAGGACCGAACTCATGCACGGACGTTCGAACGAAGCCTCTCAACAATATTGAAAGAAGATCGGACGCTACCTCGGACGCATTCAATCCTTCTCAGACGTCCGAAACCCCAACGGCTATTTTTTGTGCATTTATTACTTAGCCGTTAGGAAGTAGTTGAAACCACTATTTATTGCTCTTATAAATAGGTGCTTTAAGAACCTGAAAAAATCATCTAATACATTGAATACAAGCCTTAGAAAAGAGTAATTTAAGTGCAAATTAACTAAAGTGCTTTGTTGTATTAGTGTGCAATTGTGAGTGTAAATTCAACTTTGAGTGGAGTGATAATCTTGTATGAAAGTGTGGTTGTAAGTAAGATTCTTGGCTCAACTAAAAGAGTTTTAGTGTGAGCAAGAACTTCCCAACTTTGTAAAGATTATTGGCTCACCAAGTGTGTGAAGCATTCAAGAGATTTGATACTTCAAGCTTGCTAGCTTGGAAGTATTAATTGTTTAATTATTCCTCTCTTTACTTTACTGTTCTATTGTTATTATTATATCTGCATTCAATCAGAAAATCTCAATATCTCTCAAAGTATTTTTTAAACAACCTAATTCACCCCCCCTCTTAGATTGTTTTGGGACCAACAAAAGCAAAACCATCCTTCAATTATTGGATAAATGAGTTATTTGATTTTCAATTATAAATAAAATGATAAAAGAGTAACTGTGTAGACTAAATATACAACTATAATATAAGAAGGAAAGAAAATTAAAATATGGAAATAAGAATTAATTTTTATATCTTTCTCATTACATTTGCTATGAAAGTTTATATACTTTCTATGTAATCTTATCCTTGAAAATTTTTGAATAGATGATATTGCATCCTTATTTTATATTTTTAATAAGACTTTAAATGAAAACAACAACAACAACAACAATAATACAAATAATAATAACAATAACAACAATAACAATAATAACAACAAAAATAACAATAGTAATACTCCCTCCAACATTGAAGTGTAACTTATATTGTAAGACTACGCTTCCCTTATGACCAAGGTCTTGGGTTGAAGTCACCAAAGGGTAAGTAGAGACCCATTATGGATCTTCTTTAGAAAAGGAAAAAACAGAAAAAAAAACTCCCTTTGTCCCAATTTTCATTACTTTTTGGAAATGTGTTTTCTTTCAACAATGTAAAGTTGGTGAATAATTTGCCTCTAGTTTCTATTCCTACCCTTGCAAATATGACATGCAAATAAGTGTGTTTCCTATATGAAAATTTTCATGTTTTATTTAAATGCCATCAAGAAATGATAGCGTGTAACATAATCTCTGAGTCACAAGAGATGCCGTGTGACTCACACTTTAGCTGTTTGTGATTACAGATCTAGTGGTGGGGCCAAGAAAACTTTCTTAAACAATAATTAGGCCACTAAAGAATAAATCATACATTCATGAACCCCTTCCCAACCTTATTCTCAAGCTCTTGCGATCCACACCTCATTCCTTAGGGAGAATCGACATCAAGGTTGATGGGCCACCAATCTTTCTATCGGCAACAATATGAGGGATAAAAGAGAAAATGATAACATTTTTATCACAATTAGAAAGTAACAATAGTTTTGGGACACACCACAAAAAGGAAAGTATAGATGTTTTAATGAGATAATGGGAGTAATATGAAAGGGGAATTGATACTACATCAAAACTTAAAGGCAAAGTCAAAGTTACCTACAAAGATTTGGCCTTGAGGGCTATTTCCAACCAAGTTGGAAGAATAAAAAGAACTGTGGGTGAAAATTTAGAGAATATTGGTATCATTTATCCTTAAAGTAGTAACATAATAGTATGTCAGAATATCACATTCAATTTTTTAGTGGAACTACTATTTTGTATTTTTACATCTTTCATGTACAAACCAGTGCTGGTAGGTTTTTGAAGTGTAGCAATGCATTGAAAAACTTGAGTTGACAATGTTGAGAGTTGTATTATAAATATATTAAAAAAAAGAATTTAAGTAAGTAAGACTCGAAGAGGAGGGCTTCTTGAATAGTGTATGAATCAAAATATAGCTGCTACTCCAAAACATTGGACAAAGAATCAACCAGATGGGCTATAGTAAAATTTTGTAGAAAGATACTCTCCTCCTAGGAACAGGTGCTAAAGCATCTCAATTCAGGTAACTGTGAGAGATTTCAGTTGCTTGTTAGAAATAAAAGCACAGGCATGTCTTACTATTGGTAGACTTGCAGCTAGTTTTGGTATGTTGATTGACATCAGTGTTACCGAACCCAATGCCTACAAGCTAATTTGGGAAGAGCTGAAGGAAAGTGACAAAACAATGGAAGAAAAGCTAGCTCTTTAATGACCCTAAAGAGCCTTAATTTTCTACCCAATGATACGGGTCAAAAAGCTCAAGCACTTTAATCCCCAATTCATGTGTCGATTTTAGTTTAATAAACATACTTAATCCTATCGAGGTAACTTCTTTAAAATTTCCAAAAATTTCTATTAGTTATCATCTGTTCAATTGATCAAGACATAATTATATCACAAAAATTTTCAAATGATCGACTTTGAGAACCAAGTATGTAATTATTCTTAATACCGCTTTGCATCCCTTAACTTATACTTGAAAAGTTGACAGACAAGGTGCATGTACAACACATTTTTGCTTAGGCAAACTATTATCACTAGAAGCAGTTAATACTAATTCCATTTAGCAACCCTAACTTACAACTTATTCTCAATTTACACCCACAATTAAAAAATTGAAGCATTGTACTCAAAACTGTGAGATTGGTCCAACACTGGTCCAGTCTTTAACAATCTTGCACTTCAAGTATTTGGTGTACATGGTTGAACCATCCATTAATTTTAGTAACAATGTCAAAAATTAGATGAAATGTGACGAACTGAAAATTTGAGCTACAATCTGTCTAGCTTGAAATTAAGGTGTAAATAGAGAACTAAATCTAAGTTAGGTGATGCAAAGTAAAATTAGGCCTTTTTGCTTGTCAACATTTAGACAGTGGCAGACAATTATTCCGTCCTTCTCCCTCATCCCCAAAAAATGCTACAATTCTAATGAATACATATGTAACTTATTTAGAATGAACCTAAATATTTAACAAATTAGTACATTTCCTCCTCCCAAAATTACCAACTTGGACTCTTCTTTTTACTAGTTCTTTTTGTCACCTTTATTGCATGCACACAAATCATCTATCCTATTTTATTTTTGTGTTCTTTTGTTGGGCACTTAAAAGTAATTAATACGATTAGCAATAAGGTTAGTTTCACTTAATATACCACTTTAACAATTCATAGGCTAAATATATGCACATCTGCATTATTGGGATTTTGGCTTTGTAGTGCACCTTTTTTAGATTTTTCTTTTATTTTGGAATTCACTATCAAATGTCTAATATTGTCCTTCACATTAGTTTCATTTATATTTTTGTTTCACAATTTATACACGCAAATGTACGTAGCGTTACAAGTAATAAAGTGATAAGAAGAGTACATTCCCATAAGGACTATGCTTGACATAAGTGCTACTAAGTACCAAAATGACATACAATGTTCTATCTAAACACACAATAATGGAATTGATAATAAAATTAAATACTAACTAACCAACTAAACATTAGAACAAAATTCCAAGCTAGATGACTAAATATTTAGGGTTTATTCTTTATTTACTGATCCTATTGAATGCTAATTCGGTTCAATGTTCAATCAATTACTAATTTGTTTACTAATTTAGGGTTCTATGGTAAATGCAAGTTTTAGTCAGACTCTTTGAAAATCTACTAACCTTCACTAGTTCACTAATTGACTACATAATGCATAAACATGACCCTAATTGACTACATAAGATGAGCATGCATATATCTATTCGTATCCGTGAAATTATTCAATCTATGGCCAATTATTCCAAGAAAAGTCTATTTGAGCCCGTGCTAACCCCAAGTATCTTGTGTTGATTGAAAATAGAGATTACAATTCAACTAGAGGGTGATCATTCATCTAGAAGCATTTAGATGAATTCATAGAAGCTAACAAACTTAAGCAATCAAATAGAACAATCAAAACCTTAACAGACAATCTCCGTGGTAAAATCAGAATAAAACCCAAAGTATGAAATTAATGCATCATCATAATGATAAATACAATCATTTTGGGGAAAATAATCACAAAGGAGAGAGGACGAGAAGAAAAACTAGTTGCAGTCGCGTTCATTGTTCTCTACCTTGATAATTATCCTTCTATTGGTGATTGATCAATTGTTGATGTTTCTCCAAGTTCTCTAATAGTGTAATCGAAACTTATCTTATTAGTATCCCTAACAAAGAATGGGAAGATATTGGTCCAAGGTTGTCAATCTTGAGCCTCTTCTTCAATTCTTCTTGAAAAACAAGAAAACACTAGTCTAATTTGTAGCACCCAAGACCGAGACTGAAAGTAGAACATTTTTTCAAGTTCTAGAGACCCTTATTAATAGGTTTGAAGAGTTACAAAGTGTAGGCTCTAAATAAGCATCGAAACACACTATTAAAAAACAAAAAAGGACATCCAAAACCCAAGAAATGCCCAAAATCATGAGACTGCACTTCGTCACCACAGCGTCGGCATAGGTTACATTCTCCAGGCATACCCACACTTGCAACACATCAATAATCTCCTACGTGTGGCTTACTTACCTTCTAGCACTAATGTTTTGCATCGTTTCGCTCCGTTTTCATCCCGTTGGGCCACCGATTGGTCTTAAACCTATAAAAGAGACTATAAAATAGATAGATAAGTGTTATAAAAACATTAAAACACGTAAACAAAATGTTTTGGTCAAAAACCATAAGATGACCAAAATACCCCTAGTTGTTGAACAAGACACCTCAGAGACAACTAAAACTCAAGTAAAAATGCATGTAAATAACTCTCTTTTAGAGAATTAAGACACTCCCAAATTGAACTTTTACTCGTCACAAGTAAAACAAACAACAAAAAGTAAATGCAAAGCCTCATAATCCGACTGAAATCCCAAGTAAAATGCATGTAGATGACTCTCTTTTGAAGAGACCACACATTCCCAACTTGGACTTTTACTCGTCACAAAAAATAAATGCAAAGCCTCATAATCCGATTGAAATCCCAAGTAAAATGCAAGTAGATAACTCTCTTTTGAGCTTCTGAGAGAGTTAACACACATTCCGACCTTGGACTTTTATTCATATTGAGTAAAACAAAACAAAACATATAAGATTCAATAACCTTCTTCGATGCAAAAATTGTCATAACATGGAAAACTAGCAAGTAGAGAAATGAACTCAATATGCATATAAAAGAACATTGCTATTCCCTCCATATATCATCATTATGAAAGCGTTAACTCTCCACACATGAAAGTAGATATCACTTGTTTACTAATCGATGAAAAACAAAATGAAGAAATGTTTAGCAAGTGATAAACATGTTGGAAGAAATTAACAAACACGATACTCACTAATACAAATGAATTCAACCCAAGAATCAAGTAGGTCTTTAAAGCTGGTAAGATGGGCTTAGGGATAAAGGTAGGATATACATTTGGATAAAAGTAGCTCATATCATTCTACAAACATTAGCAAATGACTTCGAGCCAAATTCCTCTAGATTGTTGATAAGCTCGTAAGCGTCGTAATTTTATGTGTCGTTTACCTCTGTTTTAATGTAACTTGACCAAAATTTGAGTAATTATGAGCTAAAATAGTTTATTTTGAGTTTTTTAGGTTTTAGTAATCTAATGGGTTTAGAACAGAATATTGGAGGAAAACATTCACTGGTGTGATGCAAATCGGATATAGTTGGGAAGATCAAGCATAACTTTCTTGTTTGAGCTCTGAATTCTGTGATTTTGGATGATTTGAAAATATAAGGAATATTTATACAACTTTCTTGTTTTGAGTTTCCCAGGATTCTATAGGCATCTCGTTCAAAATTACAAATTAGGAAAATATGCACCAGCGATGAGTGATTCTGACACAGTTTTGTAGATTGGGCATAGCTATCTTGTCCAAGGCGAAATTGAGGTGATTCAAGATGTTTTGGAAATCTGAGAGATAGAGCTACAACTGTTGTGTTTTGAGTTTTACCAAATGCTGCATACAGCATGGAGGAAATTGAAGATGAAGTGGAGAAACTAACTGGAAATCGCGCTCAGGCGCTGGAAAAGTGCATTGCCAAGGCACCAAGTACGGTGAGGGAGCTCATGTTAACTGCAATCTGCACCCAGGCACGGCAAAATTGTGATGCTTTCCAAACCTTATTTTGATGATGACATAAACACTTAACTCTGTAAACAAGTTTTTGCAGGTCTGTTATTTGTTTTGATAGAGACAGGGTTTTTGGACGCACTGTACTGTCCGAACTGTGTCAAGCATCACGAACGCATTCCACCGTCCGAACGAACAGGCAGAAAGAAGAATCCTACTGCTTCTCCAAACGGACGAACATGACCGTCCGAAGCCTCTATCGGACGATGAAACGGACGCATGCAAGGACATCCGAACGAAGTTCTTCACCAACTGCATGAAGATCAGACGCTGTGTCGGACGCATCCCATCTTTCTCGGACGTCCGAAACCCCAACGGCTACTTTTTGTGCTTTTATTATTTAGCCGTTAGGAAGTAGTTGCAACCACCATTTATTGCTCTTATAAATAACTGCTTTGGTATTCTGTAAAAATTATCTAATATCGTACATTGAATACAAGCCTCAGAGAAGAGCAATTTCCTTACAAATTGGCTATAGTGCTTTGTTGTATTAGTGTGTAGTTTAGAGTGCAATTCAACTTTGAGTGGAGTGATAATCTTGTACGAAAGTGAGGTTGTAAGTAAGATTCTTGGCTCAACTAAAAGAATTTTAGTGTGACCAAGAATATCCCTAATTTGTAAAGATTATTGGCTCACCAAGTGTGTGAAGCATTTTAGTGATTTGATACTTCAAGCTTGTTAGCTTGGAAGTATTGACTGATTAATTTTCTCTCTTTCTTACTTCACTATTTCACTGATTCGATTATATCAGTTTTTATTTGGAAAATCTTAATATTTCTAAAAGTATTTTTAGAAACCTAATTCACCCCCCTCTTAGGTTGCTTTGGGACCAACAAAGTGTAGCGCCGAGGAGCAGGTCAACGGTTAGCTAGAGTTAAGTGGCATATTTTTCAAGAAAAGTCCCCCCCCGATGGACCCGGTTATGTTGAAAAACAGTATGTACTTATCATCCGAGAACCCCAAAACCCTACAAACACCTTTAAATACCCCATTATGAGGTGAGTTGAAGAGGAGAGATCAGCTACTAGTTAGATTAAGCATTAGAATAGATATTCATTAGATTAGACTAGGGTTTTCTTTGTTTTTAAGAAGAATTGAAGAGGAGGTTCAAGATTAAAAACCTTCGACCAAGAACTTGCGATTCTTCATTTGAGAAGCATTTTTAAACCTTTTCTTATGTTATTAGTTATTGTTTTCTGATTCTTTTATTGTTTAATGCTTTCTAGGGTCATATATTTTTCCTTACTTTCAATTTTAATGCTTTCTTTAGTTGCTTTCATGAAGATTAATGGTTAAGTAGTTTATTTCAAATTCGCAGATTAATTACAATTTTAGTTATTAGATTAATTTAGTCAAATCATGATTTCTTCAAATAGTGTTCAGTCAAATAACTGGTAATTGCTAAACCAATCCTTTTGGGTTCGACCCCTACTTCCGCTACTATATTATTGATCCCGTATACTTGCAGAGCGTTATCTAGTTAATAGCTGGATTAGGAGATTATGAATTTATAACTAGATATTTCACGTATCAAGTTTTTGGCGCCGTTGCCGGGGATTGGGTCTTTGACAATATATGTGTAATTTGACAAGAATACTACTTTGAAGAGTAAATTAGTTTTATTTGCTTTAGTTTCATTGTGTGCTTTCAATATTTTTAAAAAAAAAAAGACCAAAAAGATTTTTTCCTTCTTGTGTTTTGTGTCACTTTTATTTAAAAAAAATCCAAAAATATTTCTATTTTAGTGGATAGTTTTGGCTAGCTACTAGTCTGAATTCTCCCTTTTTTTTTTTTTTTTGTATATTCTTATGAGAACATGCAAGGAATGAATTGGAATAAATCATGCCAAGGATATTATCATCCTTATGACTATGGAGGCATGACCAATAAGTGTGTTTCTTATGATTATCCTCCCAACTCCTATGATCATTAAACGGGACGGTCATAACTATTCAAATTCTTTCTCAAGTTACTAAAATTGTCCCTATTCTTTCCCTATACCCACAGAGCCTTTATATGAATCAATGGAGCCCCAATTCTTTCACCAATCAATCCAAAAGTATGATGAGGCAGGATCAATGGACTTGTGGATTGGAATTCTAGTACTTCGAGAAGAGTGTGCTAAACACCGAGAAGAACTAGCTCAACTTCAAGAAAAGATATCTAGATTCCGTGAAGAGCAAGCCGCATGCAACAATCGGTTACAAGACCATTTTTTCAAGATTCCAGGAGTGACAAATAGTGAAGAACATTGGACTCCAACCTCACTACCAATGGGTGAAGAACATAAATAAAAAATGTCTTACAAGAAACTGGTTCCCAAGAGCCTCATGAAGTCGAAGTTACGACAACCGAGACAATCAATCCTTATGTAGAAGAATCACCAACTTTTCTGGTACATTAGTGTGAGATCGTCTCGAGTACAACAAAGGAGGTTCTATTTGGGGTGTATTTGTAGAAAAAGAGCCAGTTTTAGAAGGAGTTAAAGAAGAAGGATACATTCTACAGGAGGTCGGGGAGATAAAATTTTCTTATGCCGAAGTTCAGTTCCTTAGGGACTTAGGATGCACTAAGCAATGGAGCACATTTACTAAGGATTACAACATCCTCGGCAAGCCTCCTTGGCCTTGCTAAGGGAGTATTTATTTTAATTTTGTCTTATTTATTTAAGCATTAATTTGTTATGTATTTTAGTTTACGAACGGTGGGGTAATAAAGGTTTTAAGCCTCGTAATTAGTTTAGTTTATGTGTTTTAGATTGTGAAATGCGCTTAGTTATACTTGTGTAGCTAATGACAGTGATGGTAGGTTAACCGAGTATAGTAATAAGCAGATCACAAGTTTCCACTCACCTAGTAGATATTTATGATGTGATATTCTACACCAACCGTCTTTCATTGCTAGAGAAGCTTTCCCTTTCCCTTTTTGTGCTTTTATCTTCTTTAATATTGCGGGAGATAACAATGTTTATTTCTATGTGTAGGGTGGGGAGTTATTTGGATTTATATTTCCTTGGTATAGTTGCTCAATTTTTGCTTCAATATTTTAACTTTTCTTTCGACCTCAGAGTTTTTTGAAATTTTTGAATTTTTTTTGTGCTAATTAGTTGAATCTTTAAAATTTTTGAAAATTTTTGCAATCGCTTAGAATAATTATTTGATTTTCTTCTTGATAATTTTTGAGCTACGTTGTCATGAGTAGGGTAGCTGAAGCTAATATTTTCGTAGCATGATTTCTAATTTTTGAGCACTATTAGCCCAACAATGTTGTAGCTGTTTGGCACTAGGTGAAAATTGAGAAGATTCACTTGTATTCCACTTCATACACTTGCTTTATTACATTTTTGAGGGAAATTTTAGATAATTTGAATTGATTTAAAGATGACGATAGGCAGTTCCTTGAACATTTGACCCTTTCTAGCTAACCATTACTGTAAAATTTATCCCCAGAACCCTATTTGAGCTTTGAATTTGTTTTGAATGGACGAAAGCACCATTCGTTATTTTTCTAACTCATTTTTTATCTGCCTTTATGAGTTATTCGAAATGTCCCTTAAGATCTTCAATGCCACATTAATTGCAATGGGGATATAAGGATGGAAGGTAGTTGTATGAGCATGTTTCAATGAATGGTTTACAGTAAGGTGTAGGGGTGCAAGAAAAAATTTGTGTTGGAATATTGCAGGTGGTGCCCATCACTGGCACCTACATTGGAGTATTAGCAGGTAGTGCCTATCACTGGTACCTGCTTAGATATTTTTTGCGGGTAGTGCCTACTACTGTTACCTATTTTGGAGAAGAAAAAAAAGGTGATATTTTTACATGATGTTGGTCAGTAAGGTTCAAATTGAAAAATAATGATTTTATTATGGGTGTTTGGTCAATTAAGTGTGGAGTTACTCCAGTGAAGGATGGGTGTTTTAATGTTCAAAAAGAAGTTTTATGCTGATGTGTGGCCAGCATTTATTTAAGTTCTTTTTTTTCTTATTTGTTTATCCTTTTTCTTTGTTTGCCAATACCCTAGCCTTACGTTACAAGCCAAAAGTCTGACCTAATTTAAGTCGAGTCAATTGTCTACATTGGTGGAGAAATGTAAGAAGAGTAAGTTGTGGAGTGTTTAGAAAAATTCCGAGGGTTTTCATGATTTGACCTAAGTGTCTTAGAAGTTATTTTTGTATGGCTATGCGCACACCTACACCAGAATTCATGAATAGGGATTTATTATCATTTGACTACTTTTCTTATGATGGTTTGGTTCTTGGTTATTCATGTGGATAAATGAATAGTTTGACCGTCCCGTTTAATGATCATAGGAGTTGGGAGGATAATCACTAAGTGTGTATTTGATAAACTCGTAAACGTCGTATATTTTATGTGTCATTTACCTCTGTTTTAATGTAATTTCGCCAAGAATTGAGTAATTATGAGCTAAAATAGTTTATCTTGAGTTTTGTAGGATTTTAGTAAAGAATGAGTTAAAATGGGTCACAATATTGGAGGAAAACATTCAGCGTTGTGCGAGATCGGATATAGTTTGGACAGATTAAGCATAACTATCCTGTTTGAGCACCGATTTCTGTGAATTTTGATGATTTGGAAAGATAAGGAAGATTTCTATAACTTTCGCGTTCTGAGTTTTACAGGATTCTACAGGCATCTCGTTCAAATTTGCAAATTTGGAATATATGTACCGGCGGGTAGTGATTCTGACACAGTTTGGTGGATTAAGCATAACTTTCTTTTCCGAGGTTCAATGGAGGTTATACAAGATGTTTATAAAAATGGAGAGATAAGACTACACTTTTATGTTTTGAGTTTTACCAAATTTCCTGGATCGTTGAAGAAATTGAATATGAAATGAAGGAACTCATTGGAAATCGCACCCAGGTTCTGTTTTTCTTCATGGATTGTTGGCGTATTAGTTTTCTTCTCGCCTTGAGGATCCTTTTCCTGTAAATCTTGTTAAGTTTGACACATCTAGGTGTATAAGAGACAGTAATTTGGACTAGATTTGTTTTTTGTGAAATTGAAAATTCATTGTTGATGAAAATAAATAGTGTACCAAGGTCGACTTTACCCCTAAAAAATCAACAGTGAAATTGATAGACAGACTTGAGATTATCATTTTTATTTATTGATTGACCAATTTTGTGAATTTAAAAGTTGAGTGATCAAGAATAAAACAAGGTAGTAGTGTAGTGGCTATTTTGTAGTTTTCTCGAAGAAAAATAACCGTGAATATCCCAAGTATTTACCTAAAAAAAACAACTACAAAAGACACATGCACTTAGCCAATATATTTAGGGATGGACAATAATTCATTGCAAGTTTGTGGAAATAAACATTGTCCGCAATGGTATTGAATTGGTAAAAATAATGATTGTGGAAACATTTGTAAAGAATTTATCAATGAACATGTCGCTGCAAATATTCTAGCCAAGTTACGCACACAAGCATATGATTCTAGCACTACAAAATTTATGGCAAAATTTTTTTCTTACATTGCGGCAAAATCATATTTGTCACAGAATTTAAAACAAAAATTGGGATATTGTGTGTCTGCAAGCTCGTTGTTAGATTTTCCACAGTTAGAATCATAGCATAAATAGCAACGAACATTGCAACGCACATGACCTTGTGAAAATAATGCACAAGCTTTCCTTGCCATCTTCGTCACACAGATCTGATATTGAGATTAATCATCTTATTGAATTACCCATTTATAGGTTAGAGTAGACTGATGTTATTAAATAGTTACAAGTACTTTTTGTTAGCTAATTTTTTGAATTTTGAAGACAACATAAGAGGTTTAGGTTAGCATGTTTTCATAAATTAGCAACAATTGTTCGTAAATCTCTCATCGAGTTACTTGTAGTCAGGTTAGATGAGAGGCCATTGAGGATTAATTTTTAATATTTCTCTTGAACTATATTTTTATTTATCTTTGTGTATCATGTTGAAAGTGCAAGATTGAGAAGAATGTGTTGGATGGAACATAAGATATTTAGTAGGTAAAGAAATAAAGAAAGATTTAAGTTAGAAAATTTTAGCACACCTATAACCATTTTGATACACTAAGTAAATAGAATGAAGATATTTACTTTATTTGGCATAATTAGTTGAGGACATGAATTAATGAAGTCCCTTATTTTTGAAATAAATTTTACAATTTTTATTTATTTATATTTTCATAGCTCATAAATAATTTATAAATAGGATATCAAAGCCTAATGTTCATTTCGTCATTGGAATTATTCTGGTCAATATACAAGACATAAGTCATTAACCATATTAAGTAAAATGAAATTTTGTAATGGGTAGTGCTTTTATTATTGAATTGAAAACTCAAATAAGTAAGTAGATATAAGCTGAATAGAATTAAAGAACTCAAATAAGTAAGTAGCTATAAGAATAGAATTAAAGAACTCGAATAAGTAATGGAAATAGTAGACAAAGCCAAATTATGACCTAAATGTTTGAGAATCAAGATTGATCCTGTATGAATAAATCATGACTCTGAAATGGTAATTTGAAATATTGAAACTAATGCTATGTTGAAATTATAGTTAAACAATATTGGAAAACTTATTATGAGATGCCTTCATATTAGTTATTTCTTTCATAACTTTTGTATTACAGCCTCTAAATCTTTACCTCAATTAACAAGGGATATTTTCTTACGAGAATATTTGTCAAATTTATTAATGCGATAGGACATGCTTAGTGGATTTTCTTCGCAAATGAGAAGCGGGTTTTGTGGAGTCCGGATTTAGTCCATTGTATCTTTACTTCATTTCCTCTTCAACAAAAGGCAATATATTTGCTTAGATTTTTTAAGGTGTTCACTGACACTCTATTATCCTACCAAAATACTGAATCTGATAGACACAAAGAGTAGAATGACAATTTTTCATAATTTCCTGTCTCAGAATTCAATCTAGATAATTTCATAAGAGTACTTATTTTCTCACTCTACTCTTAACCCCTTCTCTTCGTCCTATTCATTCATATCTACTCACCTTTCTCTCTTTCTCGGTGTCCCTTTCTCTTTTTTTCTCTCTTTCCCCTGTCCCTCTCCCACCTTATTAGTAGGTTTGAAGATCTACAAAGTGTAGGCTCTAAATAAGCATCGAAACACACTATTACAAAACAAAAAAGGACATCCAAAACCCAAGAAATGCCCAAAATCATGAGACTGCACTTCGTCGCCACAGCGTCGGCATAGGTTACGTTCTCTTGGCATACCCACACTTACAACACATCCCTACGTGTGGCTTACTTACCTTCTAGCACTAATGTTTTGCATCGTTTCGCTCCATTTTCATCCTGTTGGGCCACCGATTGGTCTTAAACCTATAAAAGAGACTATAAAATAGATAGATAATTGTAATATTTAAAACATTAAAACTATAAACAAAATATTTTGGTCAAAAAGATAAGATGAATAAAATACCCCTAGTTGTTGAACAAGACACCTCGGAGACGACTAAAACTCAAGTAAAAATGCATGTAAATAACTCTCTTTTAGAGAATTAAGACACTCCCAAGTTGAACTTTTACTCGTCACAAGTAAAACAAACAACAAAAAGTAAATGCAAAGCCTCATAATCCGATTGAAATCCCAAGTAAAATGCATGTAGATAACTCTCTTTTGAAGAGAACACACATTCCCAACTTGGACTTTTACTCGTCACAAAAAATAAATGCAAAGCCTCATAATCCGATTGAAATCCCAAGTAAAATGCAAGTAGATAACTCTCTTTTGAAGAGTTAACACACATTCCGACCTTGGACTTTTATTCATATTGAGTAAAACAAAACAAAACATATAAGATTCAATAACCTTCTTCGATGCAAAAATTGTCATAACATGGAAAACTAGCAAGTAGAGAAATAATTTGAACTCAATATGTATATAAAAGAACATTGCTATTCCCTCCATATATCATCATTATGAAAGCGTTAACTCTCCACACATGAAAGTAGATATCACTTGTTTACTAATCGATGAAAAACAAAATGAAGAAATGTTTAGCAAGCGATAAACATGTTGGAAGAAATTAACAAACACGATACTCACTAATACAAATGAATTCAACCCAAGAATCAAGTAGGTCTTTAAAGCTGGTAAGATGGGCTTAGGGATAAATGTAGGATATACATTTGGATAAAAGTAGCTCATATCATTCTACATACATTAGCGAATGACTTGTAAGCTTCTTGAACGCATTCCACCGTCCGAACGAACAGGCAGAAAGAAGAATCCTACAGCTTCTCCAAATGGACGAACATGACCGTCCGAAGCCTCTATCGGACGATGAAACGGACGCCTGCAAGGACGTCCGAACGAAGTTCTTCACCAACTGCATGAAGATCAGATGCTGTGTCGGACGCATCCCATATCTGTCTACATCTTTCTCGGACGTCCGAAACCCCAACGGCTACTTTTGGTGCTTTTATTATTTAGCCGTTAGGAAGTAGTTGCAACCACCATTTATTGCTCTTATAAATAATTGCTTTGATATTCTTTAAAAATCATCTAATACATTGAATACAAGCCTCAGAGAAGAGCAATTAACGTACAAATTGGCTATAGTGCTTTGTTGTATTAGTGTGCAGTTTAGAGTGCAATTCAACTTTGAGTGGAGTGATAATCTTGTACGAAAGTGAGGTTCTAAGTAAGATTCTTGGCTCAACTAAAAGAATTTTAGTGTCAGCAAGAATATCCCTAATTTGTAAAGATTATTGGCTCACCATGTGTGTGAAGCATTTTAGTGATTTGATACTTCAAGCTTGTTAGCTTGGAAGTATTGACTGATTAATTTTCTCTCTTTCTTACTTCACTATTTCACTAATTCGATTATATCACATTTTATTTGGAAAATCTTAATATTTCTAAAAGTATTTTTAGAAACCTAATTCACCCCCCTCTTAGGTTGCTTTGGGACCAACAAAGTGTAGCGCCGAGGCGCAGGTCGACGGTTAGCTAGTGTTAAGGGGCTTATTTTTCAAGAAAAGTCCCCCTTCCGATGGACCCGGTTATGTTGAACCTAGAACCCCAAAACCCGACAAACACCTGTAAATACCCCATTACGAAGTGAATTGAAGAGGAAAGATCAGCTACTAGTCAGATTAAGCATTAGAATAGAAATTCATTAGATTACACTAGGGTTTTCTTTGTTTTTAAGAAGAATTGAAGAGGAGGTTCAAGATTAAAATCCTTCGACCAAGAACTTGCGATTCTTCATTTGAGAAGCATTTTTAAACCTTTTCTTATGTTATTAGTTATTGTTTCCTGATTCTTTTATTGTTTAATGCTTTCTAACATCTAGATGTGTTTAGCCTTACAGCAATTTTAAGTGCTTTCTTTAGTTGCTTTCATAGATTAATGGTTAGAGTAGTTTATTTGCTTTCGCAGATTGAAATTACAATTTTAGTTCTTCGATTAATTTAGTCAAATCATGATTTCTTCAAATAGTGTTCGAGTCAAATAGCTGGTAATTGCTAAACCAATCCTTTTGGGTTCGACCCCTACTTCCGCTATATATTATTGATCCCGTATACTTGCAGAGCGTTATCTAGTTAATAGCTGGATTAGGAGATTATAAATTTTATAACTAGATATTTCACGTATCAAGTTTTTGGCGCCGTTGCCGGGGATTGGGTCTTTGACAATATATGTGTAATTTGACAAGAATACTACTTTGAAGTGTAAATTAGTCTTATTTGCTTTAGTTTCATTGTGTGTTTTCAATATTTTATTGAAAACAAAAAACCAAAAAGATTTTCCCTTCTTGTGTTTTGTGTCACTTTTATTTTAAAAAAATCCAAATGATTTTCATTCATTTCTTGTGGCAGAGCCTAAAAGTCTAAATTCACCCTTGTTTTTTTTTTTTTTTGTGAGAGTCTTATGAGAACATGCAAGACTTTGGAATGAATTGGAATAAATCATGCCAAGGATATTATCATCCTTATGACTATGGAGGCATGACCAATGAGCATGTTTCTTATGATTATCCTCCCAACTCTTATGATTATTAAACGGGATGGTCGAACTATTCGAATTCTTTCTCAAGTTACTAAAATTGTCCCTATTCTTTCCCTATACTTACAACACATTAGATGTCAATGGAGCCCCTGCCTCATTACTTTTTCACCAATAAATCCAAAAGTATGATGAGGCAGGATCAATGGACTTGTGGATTGGAATTCAAGTACTTCGAGAAGAGTGTGCTATACTCCGAGAAGAACAATCTCAACTTCAAGAAAAGATATCTAGATTCCGTGAAGAGCAAGCCTCATCCAACAATCGGTTACAAGACTGTTTTTTCAAGATTCCAGGAGTGGTAAATAGTGAAGATGGACTCCAACCTCTCTACCAATTGGTGAAGAACACAAATCAAAAATGTCTTACAAGAAACTGGTTCACAAGAGCCAGTCTCATGAAGTTGAAGTTACGACAACCGAGACACTCAATGCTAATGTAGAAGAATCACCAACTTTTCTGGTACATTAGTGTGAGATCGTCCCGAGTACAACAAATGAGGTTCTATTTGGGGTGTTTGTAGAAAATGAGCCGGTTTTAGAAGGAGTGAAAGAAGAAGGATACATTCTACAGGAGGTCGGGGAGATAAAATTTTCTTATAACGAAGTTCAGTTCCTTAGGGACTTAGGATGCACTAAGCTATGGAGCACATTTACTAAGGATTACAACATACTCGGCAAGCTTCCTTGGCCTTACTAAGGGAGTATTTCTTTTAATTGTCTTATTTATTTACGCATTAATTTGTTATGTATTTTAGTTTACGAACCCGGTGGGGTAAAAAAGGTTTTGAGCCTCGTAATTAGTTTAGTTTATGTGTTTTAGATTGTGAATTGCGTTTAGTTATACTTGTGTAGCTTATGACAGTGATGGTAGGTTAACCGAGTATAGTAATAAGCAGAGTCACAAGTTTCCACTCACCTCGTAGATATTTATGATGTGATATTCTGCACCAACCGTCTTTCATTTCTAGAGAAGCTTTCCCTTACACTTTTTGTGCTTTTATCTTCTTTAACATTGCGGACAATGTTTATTTCTAAGTGTAGGGTGGGGAGTTATTTGGATTTATATTTCCTTGGTATAGTTGCTCAATTTTTGCTTCAATATTTTAACTTTTCTTTTCACCTCAGAGTTTTTCAAAATTTTTGAATTTTTTTTGTGCTAATTAGTTGAATCTTTAAAATTTTTGAAAATTTTTGCAATCGCTTAGAATGATTATTTGATTTTCTTCTTGATAATTTTTGAGCTACGTTGTCATGAGTAGGGTAGTTGAAGTTAATATTTTCCTAGCATGATTTACACATTTTAAAGCACTATTAGCCCAACAATGTTGTAGCTTTTTGGCACTAGGTGAAAATTGTGAAGATTCACTTATATTGCACTTCATACACTTGCTTTGTTACATTTTGCTGCGGGAAATTTTAGATAATTTGAATTGATTTAAAGATGACGATAGGCAGTTCCTTGAACATTTGACCCTTTCTAGCTAACCATTACTGTAAAATTTATCCCCAGAACCCTATTTGAGCCTTAATTTGTTTTGAATGGACAGAAGCACCATTAATTATTTTTCTAACTCATTTTTTATCTGCCTTTATGAGTTATTCGAAATGTCACTTAAGAGCTTCAATGCCACTTTAAATGTAATGAGGATATAAGAATGGAAGGTAGTTGTATGAGCATGTTTCAATGAATGGTGTACAATAAGGTGTAGGGGTGTATAAGAATAAAATTTGTACCTGCTAAAAATGAGTTAGAAAAATAATTAATGGTGCTTCCTGTCTCTTATACACATCTATCACTTGCTACTGCAAGTATACGGGATCAATAATATATCTGTCTCTTATACCCATTTTGGAGAAGAAAAAAAAAGGTGATATTTTTACATGATGTTGGTAAGTAAGGTTGAAATTGAAAAGAACATTATAGAATGATTTTATTATGGGTGTTTGGTCAATTAAGTGTGCAGTTACTCCATTGAAGGATGGGTGTTTTAATGTTCAAAAAGAAGTTTTATGCTGATGTGTGGCCAGCATTAATTTAAGTTCTTTTTCTTATTTGTTTATCCTTTTTCTTTAGTTGCCAATACCCTAGCCTTACGTTACAAGCCAAAAGTCCTACCTAATTTAAGTCGAGTCAATTGTCTACATTGGTGGAGAAATGTAAGAAGAGTAAGTTGTGGAGTATTTAGAAATATTCCAGGGGTTTTCATGATTTGACCTAAGTGTCTTAGAATTTTTTTGTATGGCTATGCGCACACCTACACCGGAATTCATCAATAGGGATTTATTATCATTTGACTACTTTTCTTATGATGGTTTGGTTCTTGGTTATTCATGTGGATAAATGAGGAAATATGTTGAGTATATTTGTAATTTATTTCGATGTTTTGCTCGAGGACGTTAAAAAACTAAGTGTGGGGTATTTGATTAAATAAACTCGTAAACGTCGTATATTTTATGTGTCATTTACCTCTGTTTTAATGTAATTTCACCAAGAATTGAGTAATTATAAGCTAAAATAGTTTATTTTGAGTTTTGTAGGATTTTAGTAAAGAATGAGTTAAAATGGGTCACAATATTGGAGGAAAACATTCACTGGCGTTGTGCAGATCAGATATAGTTTGGAAGATTAAGCATAACTATCCTGTTTGAGCACCGATTTCTGTGAATTTTGATGATTTGGAAAGATAAGGAAGATTTCTATAACTTTCGCGTTCTGAGTTTTACAGGATTCTACAGGCATCTCGTTCAAATTTGCAAATTTGGAATATATGTACCAGCGGGTAGTCATTCTGACACAGTTTGGTGGATTAAGCATAACTTTCTTTTCCGAGGTTCAATGGAGGTGATTCAAGATGTTGTGAAAAACTGAGAGAGAGAGCTACAACTTTTATGTTTTGAGTTTTACCAAATGCTTCTTGTATCGTGGAAGACAATAATTGAATATGAAATGAAGGAACTCACTGGAAATCGCACCCAGATTCTGTTTTTCTTCATGGATTGTTGGCTTATTAGTTTTCTTCTCGCCTTGAGGATCCTTTTCCTGTAAATCTTGTTAAGTTTGGTTGTGAGTTTCATGATAAAAGAGATAGGAGTCACTACTGGTAGTAGATTCTTTGACGACTCTATTGTAATTTTTTTCCAAATCCAATGTCAGAATTGCATTTTATATGAAGAGCTGAGTCTAGGAATGTAGTTTTCTAGTAATTTGGACTAGATTTGTAAAAAAAAATTCTTGATCACTCATTGTTGATTAAATTCACAAAATTAGTCTATCGACTTTACCCCTAAAAATCAACTTTCCTTCCTTTCTAATGTGTGAAATTGATAGACTGACTTGAGATTATCATTTTTATTTATTGATTGACTAATTTTGTGAATTTAAAAGTTGAGTGATCAAGAATAAAACAAGGTAGTAGTGTAGTGGCTATTTTGTAGTTTTCTCGAAGAAAAATAACCGTGAATATCCGAAGTATTTACCTAAAAAAAACAACTACAAAAGACACATGCACTTAGCCAATATATTTAGGGATGGACAATAATTCATTGCAAGTTTGTGGGAAATATTGCGAGAGAAGAAATGGTATTGAATTGGTCAAAATAATGTTTGTGGAAACATTTGTAAAGAATTTATCAATGAACATGTCGCTGCAAATATTCTAGCCAAATTACGCACACAAGCATATGATTCTTGCACTACAAAATTTATAGCAAAATTTTTTTCTTACATTGCGGCAAAATCATATTTGTCACAGAATTTAAAACAAAAATTGGGATATTGTGTGTCTGCAAGCTCGTTGTTAGATTTTCCACAGTTAGAATCATAGCAAAAATAGCAACGAACATTGCAACGCACATGACCTTGTGAAAATAGAGTAGACTGATGTTATTACATAGAGACATTTACTTTTTGTTAGCTAATTTTTTGAATTTTGAAGACAACGTTCAAACATAAGAGGTTTAGTTTAGCATGTTTTCATAAATTTGCAACAATTGTTCGTAAATCTCTCAACTAGTAGTTAGGTTAGATGAGAGGCCATTGAGGATTAATTTTTAATATTTCTCTTGAACTATATTTTTATTTATCTTTGTGTATCATGTTGTAAGTGCAAGATTGAGAAGAATGTGTTGGATGGAACATAAGATATTTAGTAGGTAAAGAAATAAAGAAAGATTTAGGTTAGAAAATTTTAGCACACCTATAACCATTTTGATACACTAAGTAAATAGAATGAAGATATTTACTTTATTTGGCATAATTAGTTGAGGACATGAATTAATGAAGTCCTTTCTTTTGAAATAAATTTTACTATTTTGTTTTTTTATATTTTCATAGCTCATAAATAATTTATAAATAGGATATCAAAGCCTAATGTTCATTTCGTTATTGGAATTATTCTGGTCAATATACAAGACATAAGTCATTAACCATATAAAGTAAAATGAAATTTTGTAGATAAATGGGTAGTGCTTTTATTATTGAATTGAAAACTCAAATAAGTAAGTAGATATAAGAATAGAATTAAAGAACTCAAATAAGTAAGTAGATATAAGAATAGAATTAAAGAACTCAAATAAGTAAGTAGATATAAGAATAGAATTAAAGAATTCAAATAAGTATTGGGAATAGTAGACAAAGCCAAATTATGACCTAAATGTTTGAGCAGACAATGTTCACCTGTCTCTTATACACATCTATGACTCTGAACTGGTAATTTGAAACATAGAACCTAATCCCTATATTTGAAATTACCATTAAACAAGATTGCGAAAACTTCTTATGACACATCTAGATATGTAGTAAGAGACAGGTATCTTTACTTCATTTCCTCTTCAACAAAAGGCAATATATTTGCTTAGATTTTTTGCCGTGTTCACTGACACTCTAAGCAAATATACCTGTTACTCATTCCCTCTATCCAACAATTTTTCATAATTTCCAGAGACACAAATCAATCTACATAATTTCATAACTCGGACTCTTTTACACATCTACTCTTAATAAGAGACTTCGTCCTATTCATTCGTATCTACTCACCTTTCTCTCTTTCTCGGTGTCTCTTCTCTTTTTTTCTCTCTTTCCCCTGTCCCTCTCTCTCTTTCTCGGTGTCTCTTTCTCTTTTTTTCTCTCTTTCCCCTGTCCCTCTCTCTCTTTCTCTCTTTCTCTCTTTCTCCTCTCTTTCCCTTACACAATTTCATTCTTTTTAGCACAATTGAAGTTCAATTTCTAGGTAAATTATCTAATTTTACATGAAATTACATTGCCTTGTTTGTATATTTGTTAAGATTTATCGATCATTGCATATTTCTACCTGATTCACAAACTTTTTGAGTTTAAGGAATGAAAATAATAAAACCAAAATAGAAATTAAATATAATCAAATCAAATTTTTTTTCTTCCTTGTCGACCAAAGTAATTTTAAAGACGAGTTTTAGAAATCAATATTATCTCAAAAAATTGTATATGAGTTTATCTTTAACTCCGTATTTTACTCTACTCAAATGCAAAATTAATTATTATGTTTTTATTTACATTGCTTTTGAAAGTTAACAAGTTATTAGTTAATCAATGTTACTAGCTTAAATTAGAACCAGTTTGATATTCTAGATTTTGAATTGGTACTAGTTCTTAAAGTGAATGTTAATTTTTAGATTAATTTGGTAGCAACAGAGGTCGAATTATGAGTTGGGTGTCCAGATCTATTGAAACATATATTTGGGGAACTTTTTGTTATTTTACCATAATTTTTTATTGACATTAAAGATGTGATACAGAGAAATAAGAGGTTGAAAGTATATTGCACTAATTTAGGGCTAGAAAATAGAAAACTAAGATGTTCATTGATCAAGATTCTTTACAAATATTTCCACTTGAAGGAATATCTTGTGCATTTAATACTAACTTTAAAAATGTATTTGTAATTTGCATGCACATAGTTGTCAAGTTAATTACCTTTTCTAAATTCTGTTTTATTTAATTTTTTTTGTTTTCTCAAAGTCTTCTCTGTTATATTGTTGGACCTAATGAATTTTGTTACCTTTCTTTTTCTTTTTATAGTTTTGTTTCCACAAATGGCTGTCTTTATACAGGGAAAGAACAAGAAGAAAAAGGAAAAGCTATTCCTCACAAATCTAGTGCCAACAACAAGCAAATTGAAATTTCAAATTTCAATCCTCGTTTGTTACATGAGAAAGAAGGTGATAGATATGATGCAAAGTGCATTGATCAGACAACGAGGTAGAAAGACAACTATACTTTAAAATTGAAGAAGCATTTAAAGAGGCCTCTGATACTATATTGGATTTGGGATACAATAGTAAAACGACTGCAAAGGCTCTTTTGAGTGCTGGGTTTATTGTTGGTGAGTCAAATATTCAAAGTAGTATCATAAAAAACTCACTTAGTCTAATTAATCATCTTAACATATTTCATATTTTATTACATATAATTGACAAAGAACCTATTTTGAGACTATGCAGAATTGATTAGATTTTGGGTACAAACATTGGTTAATTTAGTACGAACAAAGTGGTCTATTTTGCCAAAGTCTGATGCTGTGATGCGTATTTTATCAAGCAAGTCACTTGCTATTGAGAGAAATCATCAAGGTTATACACATAATAAAGGTGAAACTTTGTCTTCTGCTGAAAAGGGTGATGAATTCAATTTTGATACATTATTGTGCGAAAATATTGATGCATTGAAAAACATGAATCTTACCAGTACCCACGTAAATATGAACTGATTTTGACATTGGAAGATTCAAATAGGAATCAGACTTCTAAACAAGCGAATGATAGAAAAGAATGGGCTAAGAAGAAAGTAAGAGAGGCAATAGCAAAGTTGCGTACTGATACTCATGAGTTAAACATATTAAGATTGGAGAAAGAAGAAAAGGAACAAACTACCAAGGAAAAGGAGGAACTTGCTACTTCTTGGACTACGAAGATTTTAGACAAAGAAATAGATAGAAGGAAAGAAAATCATCAGTTTGCATATATATATGAACAAGTGGAAAAAATTGAGGCCGAAAATGTAGAGTGAGGTTGGCTTGAATTTCTACATTTTCAGCCTCAATTTTTTTCACTTGTTCATATATATAGGCAAACTGATGATTTTCTTGAAGAAAAGGGAATGTCTCTTCAGGTACAACAAGAGCTGAAAAATATTGAAGCAGCCCAGAAAGAAGCTAAGGTATGGTTAAGTACTAATAAACCATGAATTCTATGCTGATTTTCGCTACACAACAATCATAGGCCAATACCTCTTTAGTTCAAATATTTTTTAAGAACATTGTCTGCTTGTGCATGTATTATTGCAGCCAATGATAATGAGGACTTTTACTTCAAGACCGTATACAATTTGATACAAGAAAAATGCATTATCTTATTATTGAGTGATTTCAATAAATGATTTTCATTAAAAACTGGTTAAATAATTTCAACCAAACATGTCTTTAATAACATAATTGATTATAGACGTACCAATTGACTTAACCACGCATAGGGTGTTTGGTTGGAAGATACGGGAACCGGGAATGAAGGTTAGATTCATACTTGTTGCTTGACTAAACAACACTTAGGGGTGTTTGGTTAGGGGGGATATGGTATATAGTCAAAGTAGAAGTCTCAACATCAAACCAGACCGCCTGAGAGCGAGAAGGAGAGCCATATGGGCTTGGCCTGAGGGACCTTACCCTATATTGAATGACAACAAAATCTTTTTCTTTCAATATTATTTTAATTATTTGTCAATTCAGCTAAAAGTTTGCATATATTCAAATTTCTCATAAAATTAATTATGGATTTTTTGTTCAATAGTTTTATAATCTAGAGTAATAACCACACTCTTAAAATTCTTTTAACAATATCTTTTACAACTCTAGAAAATGCAAGTTTAGCTAATATATAGAAAAAATATTATTGCTTGTACCTCAACAAAATCTAAGAGTTAGTACAAATTTGGTAGAGTACTTGTATTCTTTATGAGAAAGTGTTTTTACAATGGTGAATCTCTTTAAAAAATAAACGATTAAGTTGTAGTTTATTCCCCTTTCTTGTGAATTTCCTAGGTTAGCATTCCCAAACTTTTCATCCCTTGATTTTTATCACAATTCTTATGTATGCATGTGGTTTTTGTGAGAACAAATTGTCTAGCGCCTCCTTTGAAGACATCCTAATTTGGTCATTTTCAAACTCCACTCTAAATCCACAAAGAAGCTATTAATAAAGTGACAGTATAACAATTGTGTGTTTTTCGGAATACAAACTTCTTGGGGCTTTTATGGAATAAATTTATAATCCATATTGGTGAACTTATGGAAGTCCTGGAATCCTAGGAAGTTTCCAAGCTATATAACCCAAAATTGTAGGGAACCATCCAAGTTGAAAATTTTGTCATTTTACTACTCAATTAGCTAATAAAATGCTCAAAACAAAACGTAAACATAAAAATAATATCTTATACATAACATATAAATTTCATGAACTCCATAGATGAAATTGATAAAGTATAATCATAGTTCATGTATATATATATCTAGTCTTACTCATATACGTTTTCATCTTCTTTCTCCTTTCCTTCTTCCCATGCCCTCTATTAGTTCAATTAGGATATCTCACCTACCTAGTTCACATAAACCACTTTACTCCTGCTATGTGTAGGGGTGTCAATTTTTGACAAACCATGATAACATGAAACGAAATTAGTGGGTTAGGATTTCATCACGTGAATATGTTTATGACATGATACATTTATAATACAAAGATAAATGGGTCCACAAATGAATAACCGGGTCAACACTTTTTCGCATAAAGTATATTATATGTAATAAAATATGAAATATGTTAAGATGATTCCATTACTAAATTGAATCTTCTATTTACGTTCATATGTACTTTGTTTTCTATTGGTTGTTACATTGAAAGTAAGAATTTTTAACATTACTTTGGGTCACAAATGCAAATTATAAATGTAAAATATTCTTATGTTAAATATGTCATAATTCTAATTATATAGTACTGCTTTATAAAGCAGTACTATATAATGTGTTATATACAATATGAAAAAATTATTAATTAGGAGGGGTTAGGATTGGAATTTTATCACTAGAGCGTAATTATGAAACGACATAATTGACACTCCTAGTTGTGTGTAAACCCCTTTTCACCCATTTCCCTAAAGTTGTAAAATGTCCTCTAGGGGTAATTGTTGTACTTTTCTTAAAATTCTTATGTTGGTCTTGATTTGTTATCAAATCATATTGAAAATTTAGTCAAATCATTTCTATATTGTCCATCTTATGGTCCACTAAAATCTAACATTCACCTAATTCACTGGAATTTTTTCTGTTCAAGCGTTGTAATCTCTTAAATACCTTAGTAATCTTCATTTTTCAAGGGGTGTCATTGTAATCATATGTAATCTCAAAGATTCGACCACCTGTTATTTGAAAACTCAAGGTGTAAAGATTCTATTACCCTAACTTCCATTTTTAAGAGCTTACAAAAAGTAGGATATCTTAGATACTCTTTCTCTTGATATTTAATTATAATCTTTTGAAGTAATGAGAGGAGATGATAAACACATGATACATGGAAACATGTTATAACTTGTATTTCATATAAATTCTGAATTTATAGCACTTTTAAGGAAACAAAGTTATTTCCATTATATTAGTCTAAAGTTCAAGAACAAATGACCATAATCTTTTAAGACCATATCATCACTCTTTTCTGATTAGATCACTATGAACAAGTTTTCTATAGTTGATATTAATAGTTTTTACAAGTCATTGTTAACAAAGAATTCAAACACTGTAAGTGTGTGTTGAATTAATGAAAATTTGTAGTAGTCATCTCAATGCTATTCAACTATTTGTTAATTGCTTTATACAACTTCTAGTTTTGGTGTTTCATGATAAATATTGTTTAAATGTGTTGTTATACATCATACCGAGCAATAAAAATTCAACACTAAAACGTTTAGAAATACTATTTGTAATAGTCACCTTTAAGGAATTAGATAATTTATCTGCCCACTTTATGACTTCTAACTTTCACGGTTCATAGAACCGTTTTGGTTAGTACTGATACAATATGTAGACACATGTTACACATATACAAACTCACATGCTCACACAAAACACCCTATTAGTACTTTTTGTGCCTGAAGTTAAATTTAAATTTAGGCATACTTAGTATGACACTCGAAGAATTTTATTTATATCCTTAAATTTTATATCTTTAATTTTCAATGTATAGTTGAAATACAAGCAAGAATTGGAGGAGAAGGAGCAAGCTCGCATTCTTGTTTTAGAAGAAAAGACACTAACTAGAATTGCTAGAGAAAATGCAAGTACAAGGTTGTCATCATTGCAGCAAGAATTAGAGATGGAACATAAACTTGTGATGGATCGTAAGGCGAGGCTCATGCAACAATTGTCAGATCTCAAGATATCTTCAGCACACTTGTTGGATTATGGTATTTCAAAGGGTGAAAGCTCACAAAACTTCATTGAGAAAATTCCTAATCATAGGCGTTGCACTATATGCTTCCAAAAAGAAGTTTCTATTCTTTTCATCCCTTGTGCCCACCAAGTTGTTTGCTTTGACTGCAGTGGAAGTATGGGAGATTCTTGCCCTTCTTGTCAAGTGCAAATTGCAAAGAAATATGTGGTTTACAATTGAAGCTCTTAAATTAAGGCAAGAAAATTATATCTCCTAGTTTGATTTTGTGGATTTTTATAATAATTTTAGCATGTATCTACATTCTGTGATGTACATGGGTTTTCTTTTGAATTTTTCTCCCCTCATTTTGTGTGTTGGAACTAATGTTTGTATCCTGAGATGATACATATGTTGGTCATATATTTCTTAAATTGATCCTCTCAAGTTTATTGTAAATTAATATTTTTGAAATTTTTGCATGCAATAGATTTCATTCATTGGTGGAAAAGCAGCCAAGATCATATTCTATCATGAGATGGACATGTTCGGAGGATGGAAGTGAGTGTGATATGTTTCTATCAATTATAGTGACATTTCTAAAACTTTGTAATGTTCAACTGAAATATTTATAACATGAGATGATGTGTAAGAATTGCAAAAACTTTGTTCTATTTTATGCTATAACATCAATCAGTCTTCGGGATACAATATTGTAATTCATAACACTCTTTATTTGATCGAAAAAGATAGTAGCTTTCACCTTTCAAGACTATCCTAAAGCATGTCGTCAACTTAGTTGGTGGTCCTATATGAGGCAACGCATCAGATAAATGCGATGGAAACACCATAGCAGTATGTTGATCTAAAGTAGAATATAGAAACAAAACAAGAATAAAGTTTTCTCAATTATTATCTGCCTGCACCTGCTGAGCATCTGTTTTTCCCCTACTAGGCTTTGTTCAATTTCGAGTATATTTCATCATGTCATGCTTCCTGCCTGCAAGGGGTTTAGAAAGAAAGGCCAATCATTGATTCCTTGACCGTCTTATGAATTGTGATAGTTATTGTTGTTAAGTAAGGAAAATGCAAATTTCGGTTCACAGCTTTTTGGTGGAATGTTCCCTCATGAGCCGTTCACTTGCACTCCGATAGTTGTAACAAAAATCAAATAACTTGTTGATGCCATCTCATAGACAAAGGTTGAGGGTCTGGAGAATAACTCCTTTCTATTTAGTGTTTTTTCCATAAGATATCCTTAATGATTACATTCTCCGTTGTAGCCAATGACATTTAACTCATTTTGTAATATTTTTATTAGCATTCTATGGGTTACCCAAATCCTTTGTATCTAGGTTGACCCTCCATTTCTCAATATTCAATGGATAATGATATTTGAACTTTTTCTTGTGTATCTCATACAAATCAGTCCTCAATCTATATTAAAGCAAAACCATCCTTCAATTATTGGTTAAATGAGTTATTTAATGCAGATTTTCAATGATAAATAAAATGATAAAAGAGTAACTGTGTAGACTAAATATACAACTATAATATAAGAAGGAAAGAAAATTAAAATATGGATATAAGAATTAATTTTTATATCTTTCTCATTACATTTGCTATGAAAGTTTATATACTTTCTACGTAATCTTATCCTTGAAAAAATTTGAATAGATGCTATTGCATCCTTATTTTATATTTTTAATAAGACTTTAAATGAAAACAACAACAACAACAACAATAATACAAATAATAATAACAATAACAATAATAACAACAAAAATAACAATAGTAATACTCCCTCCAACATTGAAGTGTAACTTATATGGTAAGACTACACTTCCCTTATGACCAAGGTCTTGGGTTGAAGTCACCAAAGGGTAAGTAGAGACCCATTATAGATCTTCTTCAGAAAAGGAAAAAAAAAAAAAAAAAACTCCCTTTGTCCCAATATTTTCATTACTTTTGGGAAATGTGTTTTCTTTCAACAATGTAAAGCATTAGCAATTGGTGAATAATTTGCCTCTAGTTTCTATTCCTACCCTTGCAAATATGACATGCAAATAAGTGTGTTTCCTATATGAAAATTTTCATGTTTTATTTAAATGCCACCAACAAATGATAGCGTGTAACACAGTCCATTCAAGATTGATGCCGTGTGACTCACACTTTAGCTGTTTGTGATTACAGATCTAGTGGTGGGGCCAAGAAAACTTTCTTAAACAATAATTAGGCCACTAAAGAATAAATCATACATTCATGAACCCCTTCCCAACCTTATTCTCAAGCTCCTGCCATCCACACCTCATTCCTTAGGGAGAATCGACATCAAGGTTGATGGGCCACCAATCTTTCTATCGGCAACAATATGAGGGATAAAAGAGAAAAGTAAATGATAACATTTTTATCACAATTAGAAAGTAACACTAGTTTTGGGACATACCAAAAAGGAAAGTATAGATGTTTTAATGAGATAATGGGAGTAATATGAAAGGGGAATTGATACTACATCAAAACTTAAAGGCAAAGTCAAAGTTACCCACAAAGATTTGGCCTTGAGGGCTATTTCTAATCAAGTAGGAAGAATAAAAAGAACTGTGGGTGAAAATTTAGAGAATATTAGTATCATTTACCCTTAAAGTAGTAACATAATAGTATGTCAGAATATCACATTCAATTTTTTAGTGGAACTACTATTTTGTATTTTTATGGTTTCATGTACAAACTAGTGCTGGTAGGTTTTTGAAGTGTAACAATGCATTGAAAAACTTGAGTTGACAATGTTGAGAGATGTATTATAAATATATTAAAAAAAAGAATTTAAGTAAGTAAGACTCGAAGAGGAGGGCTTCTTGAATAGTGTATGAATCAAAATATAGCTGCTACTCCAAAACATTGGACAAAGAATCAACCAGATGGGCTATAGTAAAATTTTGTAGAAAGATACTCCTAGGAACTGGTGCTAAAGCATCTCAATTTTATGTGGGATATCAATCGAATTATGAGGAAAAGCATAGGCATGTCTTACTATTGGTAGACTTGCAGCTAGTTTTGGTATGTTGATTGACATCAGTGTTACCGAACCCAATGCCTACAAGCTAATTTGGGAAGAGCTGAAGGAAAGTGACAAAACAATGGAAGAAAAGCTAGCTCTTTAATGACCCTAAAGAGCCTTAATTTTCTACCCAATGATACGGGTCAAAAAGCTCAAGCACTTTAATCCCCAATTCATGTGTCGATTTTAGTTTAATAAACATACTTAATCCTATCGAGGTAACTTCTTTAAAATTTCCAAAAATTTCTATTAGTTATCATCTGTTCAATTGATCAAGACATAATTATATCACAAAAATTTTCAAATGATCGACTTTGAGAACCAAGTATGTAATTATTCTTAATACCGCTTTGCATCCCTTAACTTATACTTGAAAAGTTGAAAGAGGTGCATGTACAACACATTTTGCTCGGCAAACTATTATCACTAGAACGCTTTAATACTGTCTCCATTTGGAGCAACTCAAATGTCTTATAACATATTCTCAATTTACACTCACAATTAAAAAATTGAAGCATTGTACCCAAAACTGTGAGATTGGTCCAACACTGGTCCAGTCTTTAACAATCTTGCACTTCAAGTATTTGGTGTACATGGTTGAACCATCCATTAATTTTAGTAACAATGTCAAAAATTAGATGAAATGTGACGGACTGAAAATTTGAGCTACAATCTGTCTAGCTTGAAATTAAGGTGTAAATAGAGAACTGAATCTAAGTTAGGTGATGCAAAGTAAAATTAGGCCTTTTTGGTTGTCAACATTTAGACAGTGGCAGACAATTATTCCGTCCTTCTCCCTCATGGTAAAAATGCTACAATTCTAATGAATACATATGCAACTTATTTAGAATGAACCTAAATATTTAACAAATTAGTACATTTCCTCCTCCCAAAAACCAACTTGGACTCTTCTTTTTACTAGTTCTTTTGGTCACCTTTATTTCATGCACACAAATCATCTATGCCTTTTTTATTTTTGTGTTCTTTCGTTGGGCACTTAAAAGTAATTAATACGATTAGCAATAAGGTTAGTTTCACTTAATATACCACTTTAACAATTCATAGGCTAAATATATGCACATTTGCATTATTGGGATTTTGGCTTTGTAGTGCACCTTTTTTAGATTTTTCTTTTATTTTGAAATTCACTATCAAATGTCTAACATTGTCCTTCACATTAGTTTCATTTATATTTTTGTTTCACAATTTATACACGCAAATGTACGTAGCGTTACAAGTAATAAAGTGATAAGAAGAGTACATTCCCATAAGGACTATGCTTGACATAAGTGCTACTAAGTACCAAAATGACATACAATGTTCTATCTAAACACACAATAATGGAATTGATAATAAAATTAAATACTAACTAACCAACTAAACATTAGAACAAAATTCAGATGACTAAATATTTAGGGTTTATTCTTTATTTACTGATCCTATTGAATGCTAATTCGGTTCAATGTATTTCAATCAATTACTAATTTGTTTACTAATTTAGGGTTTCTATGGTAAATGCAAGTTTTAGTCAGACTCTTTGAAAATCTACTAACCTTCACTAGTTCACTAATTGACTACATAATGCATAAACATGACCCTAATTGACTACATAAGATGAGCATGCATATATCTATTCGTATCCGTGAAATTATTCAATCTATAGCCAATTATTCCAAGCAAAGTCTATTTGAGCCCGTGCTAACCCCAAGTATCTTGTGTTGATTGAAAATAGAGATTACAATTCAACTAGAGGGTGATCAGTCATCTAGAAGCATTTAGATGAATTCATAGAAGCTAACAAACTTAAGCAATCAAATAGAACAATCAAAACCTTAACAGACAATCTCCATGGTAAAATCAGAATAAAACCCAAAGTATGAAATTAATGCATCATCATAATGATAAATAAAATCATTTTGGGGAAAATAATCACAAAGGAGAGAGGACGAGAAGAAAAACTAGTTGCAGACATCTCTTCGCGTTCATTGTTCTCTACCTTGATGATTATCCTTCTCTTGGTGATTGATCAATTGTTGATGTTTCTCCAAGTTCTCTACAATCTAGTTTATGCCAGGTTATGACCCTCTAACAAAGAATGGGAAGATATTGGTCCAAGGTTGTCAATCTTGAGCCTCTTCTTCAATTCTTCTTGAAAAACAAGAAAACACTAGTCTAATTTGTAGCACCCAAGACCGAGACCGAAAGTAGAACATTTTTTCAAGTTCTAGAGACCCTTATTAATAGGTTTGAAGAGTTATAAAGTGTAGGCTCTAAATAAGCATCGAAACACACTATTACAAAACAAAAAAAGACATCCAAAACCCAAGAAATGCCCAAAATCATGAGACTGCACTTCGCCACAAAAAAACATAGGTTACATTCTCCAGGCATACCCACACTTGCAACACATCCCTACGTGTGGCTTACTTACCTTCTAGCACTAATGTTTTGCATCGTTTCGCTCCGTTTTCATCCCTAGTTGGGCCACCGATTGGTCTTAAACCTATAAAAGAGACTATAAAATAGATAGATAAGTGTAATAAAAACATTAAAACACGTAAACAAAATATTTTGGTCAAAAACCATAAGATGACCAAAATACCCCTAGTTGTTGAACAAGACACCTCGGAGACGACTAAAACTCAAGTAAAAATGCATGTAAATAACTCTCTTTTAGAGAATTAAGACACTCCCAAATTGAACTTTTACTCATCACAAGTAAAACAAACAACAAAAAATAAATGCAAAGCCTCATAATTCGATTGATATCCCACATAAAATACTCTGTATAGGGACAGATCTTATAACATCTAGAACACACATTCCCAACTTGGACTTTTACTCGTCACAAAAAATAAATGCAAAGCCTCATAATCCGATTGAAATCCCAAGTAAAATGCAAGTAGATAACTCATCTTTTGATGTGTATAACACACATTCCGACCTTGGACTTTTATTCATATTGAGTAAAACAAAACAAAACATATCTTGACGAAGATTCAATAACCTTCTTCGATGCAAAAATTGTCATAACATGGAAAACTAGCAAGTAGAGAAATGAACTCAATATGTATATAAAAGAACATTGCTATTCCCTCCATATATCATCATTATGAAAGCGTTAACTCTCCACACATGAAAGTAGATATCACTTGTTTACTAATCGATGAAAAACAAAATGAAGAAATGTTTAGCAAGTGATAAACATGTTGGAAGAAATTAACAAACACGATACTCACTAATACAAATGAATTCAACCCAAGAATCAAGTAGGTCTTTAAATCTGGTAAGATGGGCTTAGGGATAAATGTAGGATATACATTTGGATAAAAGTAGCTCATATCATTCTACATATATTAGCGAATGACTTCGAGCCAAATTCCTCTAGATTGTTGATAAGCTCGTAAGCGTCGTAATTTTATGTGTCGTTTACCTCTATTTTAATGTAACTTGACCAAAAATTGAGTAATTATGAGCTAAAATAGTTTATTTTGATGTTTTTTAGGTTTTAGTAAAGAATGGGTTAGTGGGTCACAATATTGGAGGAAAACATTCACTGGTGTGATGCAAATCGGATATAGTTGGGAAGATCAAGCATAACTTTCTTGTTTGAGCTCTGAATTCTGTGATTTTGGATTATTTGAAAATATAAGGAATATTTATACAACTTTCTTGTTTTGAGTTTCCCAGGATTCTATAGGCATCTCGTTCAAAATTGCAAATTAGGAAAATATGCACCAGCGATGAGTGATTACACAGTTCTAGATTGTATAATAGCATCTTGTCCAAGGTAAAATTGAGATGACTCAAGATGTTTTGGAAATCTGAGAGATAGAGCTACAACTGTTGTGTTTTGAGTTTTACCAAATGCTGCATACAGCATGGAGGAAATTGAAGATGAAGTGGAGAAACTAACTGGAAATCGTGGTTAGGCGCTGGAAAAGTGCATTGCCAAGGCACCAAGTACGGTGAGGGAGCTCATGTTAACTGCAATCTGCACCCAAGGCGCGGCAAAAGTGTGATGCTTTCCAAACCTTATTTTGATGATGACATAAACACTTAACTCTGTAAACAAGTTTTTGCAGGTCTATTATTTGTTTTGATAGAGACAGGATTTTTGGACGCACTGTACTGTCCGAACTGTGTCAAGCATCTAGGACGCATTCCACAGTCCGAACGAACAGGCAGAAAGAAGAATCCTACTGCTTCTCCAAATGGACGAACATGACCGTCCGAAGCCTCTATCGGACGATGAAACGGACGCGTGCAAGGACAACCGAACGAAGTTCTTCACCAACTGCATGAAGATCAGACGCTGTATCGGACGCATCCCATCTTTCTCGGACATCTGAAACCCCAACGGCTACTTTTTGTTCTTCTATTATTTAGTCGTTAGGAAGTAGTTGCAACCACCATATATTTCTCTTATAAATAACTGCTTTGGTATTCTGTAAAAATCATCTAATACATTGAATACAAGCCTCAGAGAAGAGCAATTTCCTTACAAATTGTAGCTATAGTGCTTTGTTGTATTAGTGTGCAGTTTAGAGTGCAATTCAACTTTGAGTGGAGTGATAATCTTGTACGAAAGTGAGGTTCTAAGTAAGATTCTTGGCTCAACTAAAAGAATTTTAGTGTGAGCAAGAATATCCCTAATTTGTAAAGATTAGTGGCTCACCAAGTGTGTGAAGCATTTTAGTGATTTGATACTTCAAGCTTGTTAGCTTGGAAGTATTGACTGATTAATTTTCTCTCTTTCTTACTTCCCTATTTCACTGATTCGATTATATCAGTATTTATTCGATTATATTCAGTTTTTTAGATTATTGATAAGCTCGTAAGCGTCTTAATTTTATGTGTCGTTTACCTCTGTTTTAATGTAACTTGACCAAAATTTGAGTAATTATGAGCTAAAATAGTTTATTTTGAGTTTTTTAGGGTTTTAGTAAAGAATGCGTTAGTGGGTCACAATATTGGAGGAAAACATTCACTGGTGTGATGCAAATCGGATATAGTTGGGAAGATCAAGCATAACTTTCTTGTTTGAGCTCTGAATTCTGTGATTTTGGATGATTTGAAAATATAAGGAATATTTATACAACTTTCTTGTTTTGAATTTCCCAGGATTCTATTGGCATCTCGTTCAAAATTACAAATTAGGAAAATATGCACCAGCGATGAGTGATTCTGACACAGTTTTGTAGATTGGGCATAGCTATCTTGTCCAAGGCGAAATTGAGGTGATTCAAGATGTTTTGGAAATCTGAGAGATAGAGCTTCAACTGTTGTGTTTTGAGTTTTACCAAATGCTGCATACAGGATGGAGGAAATTGAAGATGAAGTGAAGAAACTAACTTGAAATCGCGCCCAGGCGCTGGAAAAGTTCAGTGCCAAGGCACCAAGTCCGGTGAGGGAGCTCATGTTCACTGCAATCTGCACCCAGGCACGGCAAAAGTGTGATGCTTTCCAAACCTTATTTTGTTGATGACATAAACACTTAACTCTGTCAACAAGTTTTTGCAGAGTGTCTGTTATTTGTTTTGATAGAGACAGGGTTTTTGGACGCAGTGTACAGTCCGAACTGTGTCAAGCTTCTTGAACGCATTCCACCGTCCGAACGAACAGGCAGAAAGAAGAATCCTACAGCTTCTCCAAATGGACGAACATGACCGTCCGAAGCCTCTATCGGACGATGAAACGGACGCGTGCAAGGACAACCGAACGAAGTTCTTCACCAACTGCATGAAGATCAGACGCTGTGTCGGACGCATCCCATCTTTCTCGGACGTCCGAAACCCCAACGGCTACTTTTGGTGCTTTTATTATTTAGCCGTTAGGAAGTAGTTGCAACCACCATTTATTGCTCTTATAAATAATTGCTTTGATATTCTTTAAAAATCATCTAATACATTGAATACAAGCCTCAGAGAAGAGCAATTAACTACAAATTGGTTCTGTAGTGCTTTGTTGTACGGTAGTGTGCGTTTTAGAGTGCAATTCAACTTTGAGTGGACTGATAATCTTGTACGAAAGTGAGGTTCTATCAAGTAAGATTCTTGGCTCAACTAAAAGAATTTTAGTGTGAGCAAGAATATCCCTAATTTGTAAAGATTATTGGCTCACCATGTGTGTGAAGCATTTTAGTGATTTGATACTTCAAGCTTGTTAGCTTGGAAGTATTGACTGATTAATTTTCTCTCTTTCTTACTTCACTATTTCACTAATTCGATTATATCAGTTTTTATTTGGAAAATCTTAATATTTCTAAAAGTATTTTTAGAAACCTAATTCACCCCCCTCTTAGGTTGCTTTGGGACCAACAAAGTGTAGCGCCGAGGCGCAGGTCGACGGTTAGCTAGTGTTAAGGGGCTTATTTTTCAAGAAAAGTCCCCCTTCCGATGGACCCGGTTATGTTGAACCTAGAACCCCAAAACCCGACAAACACCTTTAAATACCCCATTATGAAGTGAATTGAAGAGGAAAGATCAGCTACTAGTCAGATTAAGCATTAGAATAGAAATTCATTAGATTAGACTAGGGTTTTCTTTGCTTTTTTAAGAAGAATTGAAGAGGAGGTTCAAGATTAAAATCCTTCGACCAAGAACTTGCGATTCTTCATTTGAGAAGCATTTTTAAACCTTTTCTTATGTTATTAGTTATTGTTTCCTGATTCTTTTATTGTTTAATGCTTTCTAGGGTCATATATTTTTCCTTACTTTCAATTTTAATGCTTTCTTTAGTTGCTTTCATAGATTAATGGTTAGAGTAGTTTATTTGCTTTCGCAGATTAATTACAATTTTAGTTCTTCGATTAATTTAGTCAAATCATGATTTCTTCAAATAGTGTTCGAGTCAAATAGCTGGTAATTGCTATACCAATCCTTTTGGGTTCGACCCCTACTTCCGCTATATATTATTGATCCCGTATACTTGCAGAGCGTTATCTAGTTAATAGTTGGATTAGGAGATTATAAATTTTATAACTAGATATTTCACGTATCAAGTTTTTGGCGCCGTTGCCGGGGATTGGGTCTTTGACAATATATGTGTAATTTGACTATGTCAGAATACTACTTTGAAGTGTAAATTAGTTTTATTTGCTTTAGTTTCATTATGTGTTTTCAATATTTTGAAAAAAAAAAGACCAAAAAGATTTTCCCTTCTTGTGTTTTGTGTCACTTTTATTTAAAAAAAATCCAAAAAGATTTTCTATTTTAGTGGATAGTTTTGGCCAGCTACTAGTCTAAATTCACCCTTCTTTTTTTTTTTTTTTTGTGTCAGTCTTATGAGAATATGGAAGGAATGAATTGGAATAAATCATGCCAAGGATATTATCATCCTTATGACTATGGAGGCATGACCAATGAGCATGTTTCTTATGATTATCCTCCCAACTCTTATGATTATTAAACGGGATGGTCGAACTATTCGAATTCTTTCTCAAGTTACTAAAATTGTCCCTATTCTTTCCCTATACCCACAGAGCCTTTATAAAAATCAATGGAGCCCCAATTCTTTCACCAATCAATCCAAAAGTATGATGAGGCAGGATCAATGGACTTGTGGCATTCCAGGAGTGGTAAATAGTGAAGATGGACTCCAACCTCTCTACCAATTGGTGAACATCTATCACATCATAAATATCTACGAGGTGAGTGGAAACACAAGAGCCTCATGAAGTTGAAGTTACGACAACCGAGACACTCAATGCTAATGTAGAAGAATCACCAACTTTTCTGGTACATTAGTGTGAGATCGTCCCGAGTACAACAAATGAGGTTCTATTTGGGGTGTTTGTAGAAAAAGAGCCAGTTTTAGAAGGAGTGAAAGAAGAAGGATACATTCTACAGGAGGTCGGGGAGATAAAATTTTCTTATAACGAAGTTCAGTTCCTTAGGGACTTAGGATGCACTAAGCTATGGAGCACATTTACTAAGGATTATTATGTGTATGCAACATCCTCGGCAAGCTTCCTTGGCCTTACTAAGGGAGTATTTCTTTTAATTGTCTTATTTATTTACGCATTAATTTGTTATGTATTTTAGTTTACGAACCCGGTGGGGTAAAAAAGGTTTTAAGCCTCGTAATTAGTTTAGAATATGTGTTTTAGATTGTGAATTGCGTTTAGTTATACTTGTGTAGCTTATGACAGTGATGGTAGGTTAACCGAGTATAGTAATAAGCAGTTCACATGTTTCCACTCACCTCGTAGATATTTATGATGTGATATTCTGCACCAACCGTCTTTCATTTCTAGAGGAGCTTTCCCTTACCCTTTATGAGCTTTTATCTTCTTTAACATTGCAGACAATGTTTATTTCTAAGTGTAGGGTGGGGAGTTATTTGGATTTATATTTCCTTGGTATAGTTGCTCAATTTTTGCTTCAATATTTTAACTTTTCTTTTCACCTCAGAGTTTTTCAAAATTTTTGAATTTTTTTTGTGCTAATTAGTTGATAATCTTTAAAATTTTTGAAAATTTTTGCAATCGCTTAGAATGATTCTTTGATTTTCTACTTGATAATTTTTTAGCTAAGTTGTCATGAGTAGGGTAGTTGAAGTTACTATTTTCCTAGCATGATTTCTAATTTTTTAGCACTATTAGCCCAACAATGTTGTAGCTTTTTGGCACTAGGTGAAAATTGTGAAGATTCACTTATATTGCACTTCATACACTTGCTTTGTTACATTTTTGCGGGAAATTTTAGATAATTTGAATTGATTTAAAGATGACGATAGGCAGTTCCTTGAACATTTGACCCTTTCTAGCTAACCATTACTGTAAAATTTATCCCCAGAACCCTATTTGAGCCTTAATTTGTTTTGAATGGACAGAAGCACCATTCATTATTTTTCTAACTCATTTTTTATCTGCCTTTATGAGTTATTCGAAATGTCACTTAAGAGCTTCAATGCCACTTTAATTGTAATGAGGATATAAGAATGGAAGGTAGTTGTATGAGACCGGTGCATCATGTTTCAATGAATGGTGTACAATAAGGTGTAGGGGTGTTAGAAAAAATTTGTGTTGGAATATTGCAGGTGGTGCCCATCACTGGCACCGACATTAGAGTATTAGCAGGTAGTGCCTATCACTGCTACCTGTTGAGATATTTTTTGCGGGTAGTGCCTACTACTGTTACCCATTTTAGAGAAGAAAAAAAAAGGTGATATTTTTACATGATGTTGGTAAGTAAGGTTGAAATTGAAAAAGAATGATTTTATTATGGGTGTTTGGTCAATTAAGTCGCATGCAGTTACTCCATTGAAGGATGGGTGTTTTAATGTTCAAAAAGAAGTTTTATCTTCTGATGTGTGGCCAGCATTAATTTAAGTTCTTTTTCTTATTTGTTTATCCTTTTTCTTTGTTTGCCAATACCCTAGCCTTACGTTACAAGCCAAAAGTCCTACCTAATTTAAGTCGAGTCAATTGTCTACATTGGTGGAGAAATGTAAGAAGAGTAAGTTGTGGAGTGTTTAGAAATAAATTCCAAGGGTTTTCATGATTTGACCTAAGTGTCTTAGAATTTTTTTTTGTATGGCTATGCGCACACCTACACCGGAATTCATGAATAGGGATTTATTATCATTTGACTACTTTTCTTATGATGGTTTGGTTCTTGGTTATTCATGTGGATAAATGAGGAAATATGTTGAGTATATTTGTAATTTATTTCGATGTTTTGCTCGAGGATGTTAAAAAACTAAGTGTGGGGTATTTGATAAACTCGTAAACGTCGTATATTTTATGTGTCATTTACCTCTGTTTTAATGTAATTTCACCAAGAATTGAGTAATTATAAGCTAAAATAGTTTATTTTGAGTTTTGTAGGATTTTAGTAAAGAATGAGTTAAAATGGGTCACAATATTGGAGGAAAACATTCACTGGCGTTGTGCAGATCAGATATAGTTTGGAAGATTAAGCATAACTATCCTGTTTGAGCACCGATTTCTGTGAATTTTGATGATTTGGAAAGATAAGGAAGATATTCTGTTTTTCTTCATGGATTGTTGGCTTATTAGTTTTCTTCTCGCCTTGAGGATCCTTTTCCTGTAAATCTTGTTAAGTTTGGTTGTGAGTTTCATGATAAAAGAGATAGGAGTCACTACTGGTCGTAGATTCTTTGACGACTCTATTGTAATTTTTTTCCAAATCCAATGTCAGAATTGCATTTTATATGAAGAGCTGAGTCTAGGAATGTAGTTTTCTAGTAAGAGGTTGGTGTTTGGACTAGATTTGTAAAAAGAAAAAAAAATTGAAAATTCATTGTTGATGAAAATAAATAGTGGTCCAAGGTCGACTTTACCCCTAAAAAATCAACTTTCCTTCCTTTCTAATGTGTGAAATTGATAGAGTCGTCAAAGATCTTATATGTTTTCAAAATAGTTTTTGACCAATATGAATTTAAAAGTCCAACATCGGATTTGTGTAAAACTCTACAAAAGTGTAGTTATCTACTTTTGTATTTTCTCGAAGAAAAATAACCGTGAATATCCCAAGTATTTACCTAAAAAAAACAACTACAAAAGACACATGCACTTAGCCAATATATTTAGGGATGGACAATAATTCATTGCAAGTTTGTGGGAAATATTGCGAGAGAAGAAATGGTATTGAATTGGTCAAAATAATGTTTGTGGAAACATTTGTAAAGAATTTATCAATGAACATGTCGCTGCAAATATTCTAGCCAAGTTACGCACACAAGCATATGATTCTTGCACTACAAAATTGAAATATAGCAAAATTTTTTTCTTACATTGCGGCAAAATCATATTTGTCACAGAATTTAAAACAAAAATTGGGATATTGTGTGTCTGCAAGCTCGTTGTTAGATTTTCCACAGTTAGAATCATAGCAAAAATAGCAACGAACATTGCAACGCACATGACCTTGTGAAAATAATGCACAAGCTTTCCTTGCCATCTTCGTCACACAGATCTGATATTAAGATTAATCATCTTATTGAATTACCCATTTATAGGTTAGAGTAGACTGATGTTATTAAATAGAGACATTTACTTTTTGTTAGCTAATTTTTTGAATTTTGAAGACAACATAAGAGGTTTAGTTTAGCATGTTTTCATAAATTTGCAACAATTGTTCGTAAATCTCTCAACTAGTAGTTAGGTTAGATGAGAGGCCATTGAGGATTAATTTTTAATATTTCTCTTGAACTATATTTTTATTTATCTTTGTGTATCATGTTGTAAGTGCAAGATTGAGAAGAATGTGTTGGAGCATGGAACATAAGATATTTAGTAGGTAAAGAAATCAAGAAAGATTTAGGTTAGAAAATTTTAGCACACCTATAACCATTTTGATACACTAAGTAAATAGAATGAAGATATTTACTTTATTTGGCATAATTAGTTGAGGACATGAATTAATGAAGTACTTTCTTATTGACTTAAATTTTACAATTTTTTTTTTTTATATTTTCATAGTGTATAAATAATTTATAAATAGGATATCAAAGCCTAATGTTCATTTCGTTATTGGAATTATTCTGGTCAATATACAAGACATAAGTCATTAACCATATAAAGTAAAATGAAATTTTGTAATGGGTAGTGCTTTTATTATTGAATTGAAAACTCAAATAAGTAAGTAGATATAAGAATAGAATTAAAGAACTCAAATAAGTAAGTAGATATAAGAATAGAATTAAAGAACTCAAATAAGTAAGTAGATATAAGAATAGAATTAAAGAATTCAAATAAGTATTGGGAATAGTAGACAAAGCCTTAAAATTATGACCTAAATGTTTGAGAATCAAGATTGATCCTGTATGAATAAATCATGACTCTGAAATGGTAATTTGAAATATTGAAACTAATGCTATGTTGAAATTATAGTTAAACAATATTGGAAAACTTATTATGAGATGCCTTCATATTAGTTATTTCTTTCATAACTTTTGTATTACTGCCTCTAAATCTTTACCTCAATTAACAAGGGATATTTTCTTACGAAAATATTTGTCAAATTTATTAATGCGATAGGACATGCTTAGTGGATTTTCTTCGCAATTGAGAAGCGGGTTTTGTGGAGTCCGGATTTAGTCCATTGTATCTTTACTTCATTTCCTCTTCAACAAAAGGCAATATATTTGCTTAGATTTTTTGCCGTGTTCACTGACACTCTATTATCCTACCACCTGTTACTCATTCCCTCTATCCAACAATTTTTCATAATTTCCAGAGACACAAATCAATCTACATAATTTCATAACTCGGACTTATTTTCTCTAGATAGATAACTCTACTCTTAACCCCTTCTCTTCGTCCTATTCATTCGTATCTACTCACCTTTCTCTCTTTCTCGGTGTCTCTTCTCTTTTTTTCTCTCTTTCCCCTGTCCCTCTCTCTCTTTCTCGGTGTCTCTTTCTCTTTTTTTCTCTCTTTCCCCTGTCCCTCTCTCTCTTTCTCTCTTTCTCTCTTTCTCCTCTCTTTCCCCAAACACAATTTCATTCTTTTTAGCACAATTGAAGTTCAATTTCTAGGTAAATTATCTAATTTTACATGAAATTACATTGCCTTGTTTGTATATTTGTTAAGATTTATCGATCATTGCATATTTCTACCTTCACAAACTTTTTGAGTTTAAGGAATGAAAATAATAAAACCAAAATAGAAATTAAATATAATCAAATCAAATTTTTTTTCTTCCTTGTCGACCAAAGTAATTTTAAAGACGAGTTTTAGAAATCAATATTATCTCAAAAAATTGTATATGAGTTTATCTTTAACTCCGTATTTTACTCCTACTCAAATGCAAAATTAATTATTATGTTTTTATTTACATTGCTTTTGAAAGTTAACAAGTTATTAGTTAATCAATGTTACTAGCTTAAATTAGAACTAGTTTGATATTCTAGATTTTGAATTGGTACTAGTTCTTAAAGTGAATGTTAATTTTTAGATTAATTTGGTAGCAACAGAGGTCGAATTATGAGTTGGGTGTCCAGATCTATTGAAACATATATTTGGGGAACTTTTTGTTATTTTACCATAATTTTTTTTGAATTAAAGATTGAGTACAGAAAAATAAGAGGTTGAAAGTCAATTGCACTAATTTTCTAGCCCTAAATTAGCATTCATAGCTGTTGCATTATTGTTATTTTCAATTTTTTTTTCCTTAATGTGTTAAATTATTGTTCATGACCTGTATTTTAAATAACTATGTGAGTCAAATAGTTATTTCTGAATTTATGTACATAAGATGTGTATAAGAGATTTGGGTTGAATATACTTGTGCATTTAAGACTTACAACTTTAAAAATGATTTGTAATTTGCATGCACATAGTTGTCAAGTTAATTACCTTTTCTAATTCTGTTTTATTTAATTTTTTTTGTTTTCTCAAAGTCTTCTCTGTTATATTGTTGGACCTAATGAATTTTGTTACCTTTCTTTTTCTTTTTGTAGTTTTGTCTCCACAAATGGCTGGTTCGAGGAAGGGAAAGAACAAGAAGAAAAAGGAAAAAGCTATTCCTCACAAATCTAGTGCCAACAACAAGCAAATTGAAATTTCAAATTTCAATCCTCGTTTGTTACATGAGAAAGAAGGTGATAGATATGATGCAAAGTGCATTGAAGACAACGAGGTAGAAAGACAACTATACTTTAAAATTGAAGAAGCATTTAAAGAGGCCTCTGATACTATATTGGATTTGGGATACAATAGTAAAACGACTGCAAAGGCTCTTTTGAGTGCTGGGTTTATTGTTGGTGAGTCAAATATTCAAAGTAGTATCATAAAAAACTCACTTAGTCTTGTTCATAATTAATAGTTGTTGTCAAATTGATGGAGAAGTTATGTTTGACAAAGAACCTATTTTTGAGACTATGCCTGAATTGATTAGATTTTGGGTACAAACATTGGTTAATTTAGTACGAACAAAGTGGTCTATTTTGCCAAAGTCTGATGCTGTGATGCGTATTTTATCAAGCAAGTCACTTGCTATTGAGAGAAATCATCAAGGTTATACACATAATAAAGGTGAAACTTTATCTTCTGCTGAAAAGGGTGATGAATTCAATTTTGATACATTATTGTGCGAAAATATTGATGCATTGAAAAACATGAATCTTGACCAGTTAAATCCAGAGGTGACAAGTCAACTGGAAATGAATGATACTTCTTTTGTCAACTCACAAGAATATCATCAAAGCTATATGCAAAGCTCTCAACATTCTTCAAAAGGTTTTGAGTTTGATAAGAGTCTTTCTTCTCCAAAATATTTTCTTAAATGCATTGATGAAGCAATCCTTAAGGAGTGGCTACGGAACGTAGTTCTGGTAAGGGAAAAGATGAACTGATTTTGACATTGGAAGATCAAATAGGAATCCTTGAACAACAAGCGGATGATAGAAAAGAATGGGCTAAGAAGAAAGTAAGAGAGGCAATAGCAAAGTTGCGTACTGATACTCATGAGTTAAACATATTAAGATTGGAGAAAGAAGAAAAGGAACAAACTACCAAGGAAAAGGAGGAACTTGCTACTTCTTGGACTACGAAGATTTTAGACAAAGAAATAGATAGAAGGAAAGAAAATCATCAGTTTGCATATATATATGAACAAGTGGAAAAAATTGAGGCCGAAAATGTAGAAATTCAAGCCAACCTCACCGCCGTTGAATTGAATGAATCAGAATCAAAAAGGAATTTGAAACAGGCTCTGAAAAAGGAAAGGGTAGACCTTAAAAAGATGGATAATTCAGAAAAGCACATTAGGAAGACCCGAGTTCAGATTAATGAAGAAAAGGGAATGAGTCTTCAGGTACAACAAGAGCTGAAAAATATTGAAGCAGCCCTCTTATACACATCTAAGATGTGGTTAAGAGACAATAACATATGAAACAGATATTTATCGCTACACAAAAACTAGAAGTCTTATACAGTTCAAATATTGTTTAAGAACATTGTCTGCTTGTGCATAGAGGTATTATTGCAGCCAATGATAATGAGGACTTTTACTTCAAGACCGTATACAATTTGATACAAGAAAAATGCATTATCTTATTATTGAGTGATTTCAATAAATGATTTTCATTAAAAACTGGTTAAATAATTTCAACCAAACATGTCTTTAATAACATAATTGATTATAGACGTACCACTTAACCACGCATAGGGTGTTTGGTTGGAAGATACGGGAACCGGGAATGAAGGTTAGATTCATACTTGTTGCTTGACTAAACAACACTTAGGGGTGTTTGGTTAGGGGGGATATGGTATATAGTCAAAGTAGAAGTCTCAACATCAAACCAGACCGCCTGAGAGCGAGAAGGGAGAGCTCTTGGATGGGCTTGGCCTGAGGGACCTTACCCTATATCGAATGACAACAAAATCTTTTTCTTTCAATATTATTTTAATTATTTGTCAATTCAGCTAAAAGTTTGCATATATTCAAATTTCTCATAAAATTAATTATGGATTTTTTGTTCAATAGTTTTATAATCTAGAGTAATAACCACACTCTTAAAATTCTTTTAACAATATCTTTTACAACTCTAGAAAATGCAAGTTTAGCTAATATATAGAAAAAATATTATTGCTTGTACCTCAACAAAATCTAAGAGTTAGTACAAATTTGGTAGAGTACTTGTATTCTTTATGAGAGTGTTTTTACAATGGTGAATCTCTTTAAAAAATAAACGATTAAGTTGTAGTTTATTCCCCTTTCTTGTGAATTTCCTAGGTTAGCATTCCCAAACTTTTCATCCCTTGATTTTTATCACAATTCTTATGTATGCATGTGGTTTTTGTGAGAACAAATTGTCTAGCGCCTCCTTTGAAGACACATGTCCTAATTTGGTCATTTTCAAACTCCACTCTAAATCCACAAAGAAGCTATTAATAAAGTGGTGGTATAACAATTGTGTGTTTTTCTGCTTACCTACATTACTGCTTTTTATGGAATAAATTTATAATCCATATTGGTGAAGTTATGGAAGTCCTAGAATCCTAGGAAGTTTCCAAGCTATATAACCCAAAATTGTAGGGAACCATCCAAGTTGAAAATTTTGTCATTTTACTACTCAATTAGCTAATAAAATGCTCAAAACAAAACGTAAACATAAAAATAATATCTTATACATAACATATAAATTTCATGAACTCCATAGAATTGATAAAGTAACCTATCAAAGTATATATATTTTTCTTACTCATATACTTTTTCATCTTCTTTCTCCTTTCCTTCTTCCCATGCCCCCTATTAGTTCAATTAGGATATCTCACCTACCTAGTTCACATAAACCACTTTACTCCTGCTATGTGTAGGGGTGTCAATTTTTGACAAACCACTGATAACATGAAACGAAATTAGTGGGTTAGGATTTCATCACGTGAATATGTTTATGACATGATACATTTATAATACAAAGATAAATGGGTCCACAAATGAATAACCGGGTCAACACTTTTTCGCATAAAGTATATTATATGTAATAAAATATGAAATATGTTAAGATGATTCCATTACTAAATTGAATCTTCTATTTACGTTCATATGTACTTTGTTTTCTATTGGTTGTTACATTGAAAGTAAGAATTTTTAACATTACTTTGGGTCACAAATGCAAATTATAAATGTAAAATATTCTTATGTTAAATATGTCATAATTCTAGATAATTAAGGTCTTTGTAACTTTTAAAATTGAATGAGAAAACTTTTAAAGCTTTGAGAAGACCAATGTTATGTATCTAAAATTTCTTTTGTTGGGGTAATTTAGTACTAACAGGACATAAAGCAGTACTATATAATGTGTTATATACAATATGAAAAAATTATTAATTAGGAGGGGTACTAGGATTGGAATTTTATCACTAGAGCGTAATTATGAAACGACATAATTGACACTCCTAGTTGTGTGTAAACCCCTTTTCACCCATTTCCCTAAAGTTGTAAAATGTCCTCTAGGGGTAATTGTTGTAATTTTCTTAAAATTCTTATGTTGGTCTTGATTTGTTATCAAATCATATTGAAAATTTAGTCAAATCATTTCTATATTGTCCATCTTATGGTCCACTAAAATCTAACATTCACCTAATTCACTGGAATTTTTTCTGTTCAAGCGTTGTAATCTCTTAAATACCGTAGTAATCTTCTTCATTTTTCAAGGGGTGTCATTGTAATCATATGTAATCTCAAAGATTCGACCACCTATTATTTGAAAACTCAAGGTGTAAAGATTCTATTACCCTAACTTCCATTTTTAAGAGCTTACAAAAAGTAGGATATCTTAGATACTCTTTCTCTTGATATTTAATTATAATCTTTTGAAGTAATGAGAGGAGATGATAAACACAGAAATGATACATGGAAACATGTTATAACTTGTATTTCATATAAATTCTGAATTTATAGCACTTTTAAGGAAACAAAGTTATTTCCATTATATTAGTCTAAAGTTCAAGAACAAATGACCATAATCTTTTAAGACCATATCATCACTCTTTTCTGATTAGATCACTGTGAACAAGTTTTCTATAGTTGATATTAATAGTTTTTACAAGTCATTGTTAACAAAGAATTCAAACACTGTAAGTGTGTGTTGAATTAATGAAAATTTGTAGTAGTCATCTCAATGCTATTCAACTATTTGTTAATTGCTTTATACGACTTCTAGTTTTGGTGTTTGATAAATATTGTTTAAATGTGTTGTTATACATCATACCGAGCAATAAAAATTCAACACTAAAACGTTTAGAAATACTATTTGTAATAGTCACCTTTAAGGAATTAGATAATTTATCTGCCCACTTTATGACTTCTAACTTTCACGGTTCATAGAACCGTTTTGGTTAGTACTGACTTACAATATGTAGACACATGTTACACATATACAAACTCACATGCTCACACAAAACACCCTATTAGTACTTTTTATGCCTGAAGTTAAATTTAAATTTAGGCATACTTAGTATGACACTCGAAGAATTTTATTTATATCCTTAAATTTTATATCTTTAATTTTCAATGTATAGTTGAAATACAAGCAAGAATTGGAGGAGAAGGAGCAAGCTCGCATTCTTGTTTTAGAAGAAAAGACACTAACTAGAATTGCTAGAGAAAGTGCAAGTACAAGGTTGTCATCATTGCAGCAAGAATTAGAGATGGAACATAAACTTGTGATGGATCGTAAGGCGAGGCTCATGCAACAATTGTCAGATCTCAAGATATCTTCAGCACACTTGTTGGATTATGGTATTTCAAAGGGTGAAAGCTCACAAAACTTCATTGAGAAAATTCCTAATCATAGGCGTTGCACTATATGCTTCCAAAAAGAAGTTTCTATTCTTTTCATCCCTTGTGCCCACCAAGTTGTTTGCTTTGACTGCAGTGGAAGTATGGGAGATTCTTGCCCTTCTTGTCAAGTGAAAATTGCAAAGAAATATGTGGTTTACAATTGAAGCTCTTAAATTAAGGCAAGAAAATTATATCTCCTAGTTTGATTTTTTTAACCACCTTTTTTATAATAATTTTAGCATGTATCTACATTCTGTGATGTACATGGGTTTTCTTTTGAATTTTTCTCCCCTCATTTTGTGTGTTGGAACTAATGTTTGTATCCTGAGATGATACATATGTTGGTCATATATTTCTTAAATTGATCCTCTAAGTATATTTAAATTAATAAATGGAATTAGTATTAGATTTCATTCATTGGTGGAAAAGCAACCAAGATCATATTCTATCATGAGATGGACATGTTCGGAGGATGGAAGTGAGTGTGATATGTTTCTATCAATTATAGTGACATTTCTAAAACTTTGTAATGTTCAACTGAAATATTTATAACATGAGATGATGTGTAAGACTAGAATAATTGCAAAAACTTTGTTCTATTTTATGCTATAACATCAATCAGTCTTCGGGATAAAATATTGTAATTCATAACACTCTTTATTTGATCGAAAAAGATAGTAGCTTTCACCTTTCAAGACTATCCTAAAGCATGTCGTCAACTTAGTTGGTGGTCCTATATGAGGCAACGCATCAGATAAATGCGATGGAAACACCATAGCAGTATGTTGATCTAAAGTAGAATATAGAAACAAAACAAGAATAAAGTTTTCTCAATTATTATCTGCCTGCACCTGCTGAGCATCTGTTTTTCCCCTACTAGGCTTTGTTCAATTTCGAGTATTGTCATGCTTCCTGCCTGCAAGGGGTTTAGAAAGAAAGGCCAATCATTGATTCCTTGACCGTCTTATGAATTGTGATAGTTATTGTTGTTAAGTAAGGAAAATGCAAATTTCGGTTCACAGCTTTTTGGTGGAATGTTCCCTCATGAGCCGTTCACTTGCACTCCGATAGTTGTATCAAAAAATCAAATAACTTGTTGATGCCATCTCATAGACAAAGGTTGAGGGTCTGGAGAATAACTCCTTTCTATTTAGTGTTTTTTCCATAAGATATCCTTAATGATTACATTCTCCGTTGTAGCCAATGACATTTAACTCATTTTGTAATATTTTTATTAGCATTCTATGGGTTACCCAAATCCTTTGTATCTAGGTTGACCCTCCATTTCTCAATATTCAATGGATAATGATATTTGAACTTTTTCTTGTGTATCTCATACAAATCAGTCCTCAATCTATATTAAAGCAAAACCATCCTTCAATTATTGGTTAAATGAGTTATTTGATTTTCAATGATAAATAAAATGATAAAAGAGTAACTGTGTAGACTAAATATACAACTATAATATAAGAAGGAAAGAAAATTAAAATATGGATATAAGAATTAATTTTTATAGAATCTCATTACATTTGCTAAAAAAGTTTATATACTTTCTATGTAATCTTATCCTTGAAAAAATTTACTTGAGTTCTGTCCCTTTGTCCCAATATTTTCATTACTTTTGGGAAATGTGTTTTCTTTCAACAATGTAAAGTTGGTGAATAATTTGCCTCTAGTTTCTATTCCTACCCTTGCAAATATGACATGCAAATAAGTGTGTTTCCTATATGAAAATTTTCATGTTTTATTTAAATGCCACCAACAAATGATAGCGTGTAACACAGTCCATTCAAGATTGATGCCGTGTGACTCACACTTTAGCTGTATTGTGATTACAGATCTAGTGGTGGGGCCAAGAAAACTTTCTTAAACAATAATTAGGCCACTAAAGAATAAATCATACATTCATGAACCCCTTCCCAACCTTATTCTCAAGCTCCTGCCATCCACACCTCATTCCTTAGGGAGAATCGACATCAAGGTTGATGGGCCACCAATCTTTCTATCGGCAACAATATGAGGGATAAAAGAGAAAAGTAAATGATAACATTTTTATCACAATTAGAAAGTAACACTAGTTTTGGGACATACCAAAAAGGAAAGTATAGATGTTTTAATGAGATAATGGGAGTAATATGAAAGGGGAATTGATACTACATCAAAACTTAAAGGCAAAGTCAAAGTTACCCACAAAGATTTGGCCTTGAGGGCTATTTCTAACCAAGTAGGAAGAATAAAAAGAACTGTGGGTGAAAATTTAGAGAATATTAGTATCATTTACCCTTAAAGTAGTAACATAATAGTATGTCAGAATATCACATTCAATTTTTCTGGTAGGTTTTTGAAGTGTAACAATGCATTGAAAAACTTGAGTTGACAATGTTGAGAGATGTATTATAAATATATTAAAAAAAAGAATTTAAGTAAGTAAGACTCGAAGAGGAGGGCTTCTTGAATAGTGTATGAATCAAAATATAGCTGCTACTCCAAAACATTGGACAAAGAATCAACCAGATGGGCTATAGTAAAATTTTGTAGAAAGATACTCCTAGGAACTGGTGCTAAAGCATCTCAATTCAGGTAACTGTGAGAGATTTCAGTTGCTTGTTAGAAATAAAAGCATAGGCATGTCTTACTATTGGTAGACTTGCAGCTAGTTTTGGTATGTTGATTGACATCAGTGTTACCGAACCCAATGCCTACAAGCTAATTTGGGAAGAGCTGAAGGAAAGTGACAAAACAATGGAAGAAAAGCTAGCTCTTTAATGACCCTAAAGAGCCTTCTTAAATTTTCTACCCAATGATACGGGTCAAAAAGCTCAAGCACTTTAATCCCCAATTCATGTGTCGATTTTAGTTTAATAAACATACTTAATCCTATCGAGGTAACTTCTTTAAAATTTCCAAAAATTTCTATTAGTTATCATCTGTTCAATTGATCAAGACATAATTATATCACAAAAATTTTCAAATGATCGACTTTGAGAACCAAGTATGTAATTATTCTTAATACCGCTTTGCATCCCTTAACTTATACTTGAAAAGTTGAAAGAGGTGCATGTACTAACACATCTTTTGCTTAAAGACCTACTTGATCACTAGAAGCAAGTTAATACTAATTCCATTTAGCAACCCTAACTTACAACTTATTCTCAATTTACACCCACAATTAAAAAATTGAAGCATTGTACCCAAAACTGTGAGATTGGTCCAACACTGGTCCAGTCTTTAACAATCTTGCACTTCAAGTATTTGGTGTACATGGTTGAACCATCCATTAATTTTAGTAACAATGACTTACTCAAAAATTAGATGAAATGTGACGGACTGAAAATTTGAGCTACAATCTGTCTAGCTTGAAATTAAGGTGTAAATAGAGAACTGAATCTAAGTTAGGTGATGCAAAGTAAAATTAGGCCTTTTTGGTTGTCAACATTTAGACAGTGGCAGACAATTATTCCGTCCTTCTCCCTCATCTCCAAAAAATGCTACAATTCTAATGAATACATATGCAACTTATTTAGAATGAACCTAAATATTTAACAAATTAGTACATTTCCTCCTCCCAAAAACCAACTTGGACTCTTCATTTTACTAGTTCTTTTGGTCACCTTTATTTCATGCACACAAATCATCTATCCTTTTTTATTTTTGTGTTCTTTCGTTGGGCACTTAAAAGTAATTAATACGATTAGCAATAAGGTTAGTTTCACTTAATATACCACTTTAACAATTCATAGGCTAAATATATGCACATCTGCATTATTGGGATTTTGGCTTTGTAGTGCACCTTTTTTAGATTTTATCTCTTTTATTTTGAAATTCACTATCAAATGTCTAACATTGTCCTTCACATTAGTTTCATTTATATTTTTGTTTCACGATTTATACACGCAAATGTACGTAGCGTTACAAGTAATAAAGTGATAAGAAGAGTACATTCCCATAAGGACTATGCTTGACATAAGTGCTACTAAGTACCAAAATGACATACAATGTTCTATCTAAACACACAATAATGGAATTGATAATAAAATTAAATACTAACTAACCAACTAAACATTAGAACAAAATTCAGATGACTAAATATTTAGGGTTTATTCTTTATTTATTGATCCTATTGAATGCTAATTCGGTTCAATGTTCAATCAATTACTAATTTGTTTACTAATTTAGGGTTTCTATGGTAAATGCAACTAATGGTGCGACGATTGGACCATCTTAAACCTTCACTAGTTCACTAATTGACTACATAATGCATAAACATGACCCTAATTGACTACATAAGATGAGCATGCATATATCTATTCGTATCCGTGAAATTATTCAATCTATAGCCAATTATTCCAAGCAAAGTCTATTTGAGCCCGTGCTAACCCCAAGTATCTTGTGTTGATTGAAAATAGAGATTACAATTCAACTAGAGGGTGATCAGTCATCTAGAAGCATTTAGATGAATTCATAGAAGCTAACAAACTTAAGCAATCAAATAGAACAATCAAAACCTTAACAGACAATCTCCGTGGTAAAATCAGAATAAAACCCAAAGTATGAAATTAATGCATCATCATAATGATAAATAAAATCATTTTGGGGAAAATAATCACAAAGGAGAGAGGACGAGAAGAAAAACTAGTTGCAGTAGCGTTGGCATCCTGCAAGTATATAGTCTGTCTCTTGATGATTGATCAATTGTTGATGTATTCTCCAACTTCTCTATAATCTAGTTTATGCTCGGTGATGATAGTCTCTAACAAAGAATGGGAAAATATTGGTCCAAGGTTGTCTCTTGAGCCTCTTCTTCATATTATTCTTCTTGAAAAACAAGAAAACACTAGTCTAATTTGTAGCACCCAAGACCGAGACCAAAAGTAGAACATTTTTTCAAGTTCTAGAGACCCTTATTAATAGGTTTGAAGAGTTATAAAGTGTAGGCTCTAAATAAGCATCGAAACACACTATTACAAAACAAAAAAAGACATCCAAAACCCAAGAAATGCCCAAAATCATGAGACTGCAATGTGTCGCCACAGACAGATGCAGCATTTGGTAAAACTCAAAACACACCCTTATTGCAACACATCCCTACGTGTGGCTTACTTACCTTCTAGCACTAATGTTTTGCATCGTTTCGCTCCGTTTTCATCCCGTTGGGCCACCGATTGGTCTTAAACCTATAAAAGAGACTATAAAATAGATAGATAAGTGTAATAAAAACATTAAAACACGTAAACAAAATATTTTGGTCAAAAACCATAAGATGACCAAAATACCCCTAGTTGTTGAACAAGACACCTCGGAGACGACTAAAACTACGACAAGTAAAAATGCATGTAAATAACTCTCTTTTAGAGAATTAAGACACTCCCAAATTGAACTTTTACTCATCACAAGTAAAACAAACAACAAAAAGTAAAAGCAAAGCCTCATAATCCGACTGAAATCCCAAGTAAAATGCATGTAGATGACTCTCTTTTGAACAGAACACACATTCCCAACTTGGACTTTTACTCGTCACAAAAAATAAATGCAAAGCCTCATAATCCGATTGAAATCCCAAGTAAAATGCAAGTAGATAACTCTCTTTTGAAGAGTTAACACACATTCCGACCTTGGACTTTTATTCATATTGAGTAAAACAAAACAAAACATATAAGATTCAATAACCTTCTTCGATGCAAAAATTGTCATAACATGGAAAACTAGCAAGTAGAGAAATGAACTCAATATGTATATAAAAGAACATTGATATTCCCTCCATATATCATCATTATGAAAGCGCAGATCTCACACAAGATTTGACAGGATTATGCACTATTGCTTACTAATTTTTGAAAACATCTTCTAGAAATCTTTAGCAAGTGATGGACATGTTGGAAGAAATTAACAATCACGATACTCACTAATACTCATGTATAAGAGACAAGACTCAATTAGGTCTTTAAATCGGTAAGATGGGCTTAGGGATAAATGTAGGATATACATTTGGATAAAAGTAGCTCATATCATTCTACATATATTAGCGAATGACTTCGAGCCAAATTCCTCTAGATTGTTGATAAGCTCGTAAGCGTCGTAATTTTATGTGTCGTTTACCTCTATTTTAATGTAACTTGACCAAAAATTGAGTAATTATGAGCTAAAATAGTTTATTTTGAGTTTTTTAGGTTTTAGTAAAGAATGGGTTAGTGGGTCACAATATTGGAGGAAAACATTCACTGGTGTGATGCAAATCGGATATAGTTGGGAAGATCAAGCATAACTTTCTTGTTTGAGCTCTGAATTCTGTGATTTTGGATTATTTGAAAATATAAGGAATATTTATACTTTAACTTTCTTGTTTTGAGTTTCCCAGGATTCTATAGGCATCTCGTTCAAAATTGCAAATTAGGAAAATATGCACCAGCGATGAGTGATTCTGACACAGTTTTGTAGATTGGGCATAGCTATCTTGTCCAAGGTAAAATTGAGGTGACTCAAGATGTTTTGGAAATCTGAGAGATAGAGCTACAACTGTTGTGTTTTGAGTTTTACCAAATGCTGCATACAGCATGGAGGAAATTGAAGATGAAGTGGAGAAACTAACTGGAAATCGCGGTCAGGCACTGGAAAAGTGCATTGCCAAGGCACCAAGTACGGTGAGGGAGCTCATGTTAACTGCAATCTGCACCCAGGCGCGGCAAAAGTGTGATGCTTTTCAAACCTTATTTTGATGATGACATAAACACTTGTCTCCTGTACTGCAAGTTTTTGCAGGTCTATTATTTGTTTTGATAGAGACAGGATTTTTGGATGCACTGTACTGTCCGAACTGTGTCAAGCATCTCGGACGCATTCCATGTCCGTCCGAACGAACAGGCAGAAAGAAGAATCCTACTGCTTCTCCAAATGGACAAACATGACCGTCCGAAGCCTCTATCGGACGATGAAACGGACGCGTGCAAGGACAACCGAACGAAGTTCTTCACCAACTGCATGAAGATCAGACGCTATGTCGGACGCATCCCATCTTTCTCGGACATCTGAAACCCCAACGGCTACTTTTTGTTCTTCTATTATTTAGTCGTTAGGAAGTAGTTGCAACCACCATATATTTCTCTTATAAATAATGCTTTGGTATTCGTAAAATCAGTATATGCATGCTGAATACAAGCCTCAGAGAAGAGCAATTTCCTTACAAATTGGCTATAGTGCTTTGTTTTATTAGTGTGCAGTTTAGAGTGCAATTCAACTTTGAGTGGAGTGATAATCTTGTACAAAAGTGAGGTTCTAAGTAAGATTCTTGGCTCAACTAAAAGAATTTTAGTGTGAGCAAGAATATCCCTAATTTGTAAAGATTATTGGCTCACCAAGTATTTCTGTGTGAAGCATTTTAGTGATTTGATACTTCAAGCTTGTTAGCTTGGAAGTATTGACTGATTAATTTTCTCTCTTTCTTACTTCACTATTTCACTGATTCGATTATATCAGTTTTTATTCGATTATATTCAGGTTTTTAGATTGTTGATAAGCTCGTAAGCGTCTTAATTTTATGTGTCGTTTACCTCTGTTGTAATGTAACTTGACCAAAATTTGAGTAATTATGAGATAAAATAGTTTATTTTGAGTTTTTTAGGGTTTTAGTAAAGAATGCGTTAGTGGGTCACAATATTGGAGGAAAACATTCACTGCTGTGATGCAAATCGGATATAGTTGGGAAGATCAAGCATAACTTTCTTGTTTGAGCTCTGAATTCTGTGATTTTGGATGATTTGAAAATATAAGGAATATTTATACAACTTTCTTGTTTTGAATTTCCCAGGATTCTATTGGCATCTCGTTCAAAATTACAAATTAGGAAAATATGCACCAGCGATGAGTGATTTTTCTGACACATTTTTGTAGATTGGGCATAGCTATCTTGTCCAAGGCGAAATTGAGGTGATTCAAGATGTTTTGGAAATCTGAGAGATAGAGCTTCAACTGTTGTGTTTTGAGTTTTACCAAATGCTGCATACAGGATGGAGGAAATTGAAGATGAAGTGAAGAAACTGACTTGAAACCGCGCCAGGTGCTGGAAAAGTTCAGTGCCAAGGCACCAAGTCCGGTGAGGGTGAACATTTTCACTGCAATCTGCACCCATCACGGCAAAAGTGTGATGCTTTCCAAACCTTATTTTGTTGATGACATAAACACTTAACTCTGTCAACAAGTTTTTCTAGGTCTGTTATTTGTTTTGATAGAGACAGGGTTTTTGGACGCAGTCTGAACTGTGTCAAGCTTCTTGAACGCATTCCACCGTCCGAACGAACAGGCAGAAAGAAGAATCCTACAGCTTCTCCAAATGGACGAACATGACCGTCCGAAGCCTCTATCGGACGATGAAACGGACGCAGTTGATTGCAAGGACGTCCGAACGAAGTTCTTCACCAACTGCATGAAGATCAGACGCTGTGTCGGACGCATCCCATCTTTCTCGGACGTCCGAAACCCCAACGGCTACTTTTGGTGCTTTTATTATTTAGCCGTTAGGAAGTAGTTGCAACCACCATTTATTGCTCTTATAAATAATTGCTTTGATATTCTGTAAAAATCATCTAATACATTAAATACAAGCCTCAGAGAAGAGCAATTAACGTACAAATTGGCTATAGTGCTTTGTTGTATTAGTGTGCAGTTTAGAGTGCAATTCAACTTTGAGTGGAGTGATAATCTTGTACGAAAGTGAGGTTCTAAGTAAGATTCTTGGCTCAACTAAAAGAATTTTAGTGTGAGCAAGAATATCCCTAATTTGTAAAGATTATTGGCTCACCATGTGTGTGAAGCATTTTAATGATTTGATACTTCAAGCTTGTTAGCTTGGAAGTATTGACTGATTAATTTTCTCTCTTTCTTACTTCACTATATTCACTGATTCGATTATATCAGTTTTTATTTGGAAAATCTTAATATTTCTAAAAGTATTTTTAGAAACCTAATTCACCCCCCTCTAAGGTTGCTTTGGGACCAACAAAGTGTAGCGCCGAGGCTCAGGTCTACGGTTAATATTAGTGTTAAGGGGCTTATTTTTCAAGAAAAGTCCCCCTTCAAATGGACCCGGTTATGTTGAACCTAGAACCCCAAAACCCGACAAACACCTTTAAATACCCCATTATGAAGTGAGTTGAAGAGGAAAGATCAGCTACTAGTCAGATTAAGCATTAGAATAGAAATTCATTAGATTAGACTAGGGTTTTCTTTGTTTTTAAGAAGAATTGAAGAGGAGGTTCAAGATTAAAATCCTTCGACCAAGAACTTGCGATTCTTCATTTGAGAAGCATTTTTAAACCTTTTCTTATGTTATTAGTTATTGTTTCCTGATTCTTTTATTGTTTAATGCTTTCTAGGGTCATATATTTTTCCTTACTTTCAATTCATTTAATGCTTTCTTTAGTTGCTTTCATAGATTAATGGTTAGAGTAGTTTATTTTCTTTCGCAGATTAATTACAATTTTAGTTCTTCGATTAATTTAGTCAAATCATGATTTCTTCAAATAGTGTTCGAGTCAAATAGCTGGTAATTGCTAAACCAATCCTTTTGGGTTCGACCCCTACTTCCGCTATATATTATTGATCCCGTATACTTGCAGAGCGTTATCTAGTTAATAGCTGGATAAGAAGATTACAAATTTTATAACTAGATATTTCACGTATCAAGTTTTTGGCGCCGTTGCCGGGGATTGGGTCTTTGACAATATATGTGTAATTTGACAAGAATACTACTTTGAAGTGTAAATTAGTTTTATTTGCTTTAGTTTCATTATGTGTTTTCATTATTTTGAAAAAAAAAAAAAAGACCGAAAAGATTTTCCCTTCTTGTGTTTTGTGTCACTTTTATTATAAAAAAATCCAAAATGATTTTCTGTTTCAGTGGATAGTTTTGGCTTACAGCTACTAGTCTAAATTCTCCCTTTTTTTTTTTTTTTTGTATCAGTCTTATGAGAACATGCAAGGAATGAATTGGAATAAATCATGCCAAGGATATTATCATCCTTATGACTATGGAGGCATGACCAATGAGCATGTTTCTTATGATTATCCTCCCAACTCTTATGATTATTAAACGGGATGGTCGAACTATTCGAATTCTTTCTCAAGTTACTAAAATTTTCCCTATTCTTTCCCTATACCCACAGAGCCTTTATATGAATCAATGGAGCCCCAATTCTTTCACCAATCAATCCAAAAGTATGATGAGGCAGGATCAATGGGCTTGTGGATTGGAATTCAAGTACTTCGAGAAGAGTGTGCTATACTCCGAGAAGAACAATCTCAACTTCAAGAAAAGATATCTAGATTCCGTGAAGAGCAAGCCTCATCCAACAATCGGTTACAAGACCATTTTTTCAAGATTCCAGGAGTGGTAAATAGTGAAGATGGACTCCAACCTCTCTGAACTACCAATTGGTGAAGAACACAAATCAAAAATGTCTTACAAGAAACTGGTTCACAAGAGCCTCATGAAGTTGAAGTTACGACAACCGAGACACTCAATGCTAATGTAGAAGAATCACCAACTTTTCTGGTACATTAGTGTGAGATCGTCCCGAGTACAACAAATGAGGTTCTATTTGGGGTGTTTGTAGAAAAAGAGCCAGTTTTAGAAGGAGTGAAAGAAGAAGGATACATTCTACAGGAGGTCGGGGAGATAAAATTTTCTTATAACGAAGTTCAGTTCCTTAGGGACTTAGGATGCACTAAGCTATGGAGCACATTTACTAAGGATTACAACATCCTCGGCAAGCTTCCTTGGCCTTACTAAGGGAGTATTTCTTTTAATTGTCTTATTTATTTACGCATTAATTTGTTATGTATTTTAGTTTACGAACCCGGTGGGGTAAAAAAGGTTTTAAGCCTCGTAATTGTTTAGAATATGTGTTTTAGATTGTGAATTGCGTTTAGTAATTATACTTGTGTAGCTTATGACAGTGATGGTAGGTTAACCGAGTATAGTAATAAGCAGTTCACAAGTTTCCACTCACCTCGTAGATATTTATGATGTGATATTCTGCACCAACCGTCTTTCATTTCTAGAGAAGCTTTCCCTTACCCTTTTTGTGCTTTTATCTTCTTTAACATTGCGGACAATGTTTATTTCTAAGTGTAGGGTGGGGAGTTATTTGGATTTATATTTCCTTGGTATAGTTGCTCAATTTTTGCTTCAATATTTTAACTTTTCTTTTCACCTCAGAGTTTTTCAAAATTTTTGAATTTTTTTTGTGCTAATTAGTTGAATCTTTAAAATTTTTGAAAATTTTTGCAATCGCTTAGAATGATTCTTTGATTTTCTACTTGATAATTTTTAACCTAAGTTGTCATGAGTAGGGTAGTTGAAGTTAATATTTTCCTAGCATGATTTCTAATTTTTTAGCACTATTAGCCCAACAATGTTGTAGCTTTTTGGCACTAGGTGAAAATTGTGAAGATTCACTTATATTGCACTTCATACACTTGCTTTGTTACATTTTTGCGGGAAATTTTAGATAATTTGAATTGATTTAAAGATGACGATATTAACTAGCTTGTCTCTTATACCTCATTTCTAGCTAACCATTACTGTAAAATTTATCCCCAGAACCCTATTTGAGCCTTAATTTGTTTTGAATGGACAGAAGCACCATTCATTATTTTTCTAACTCATTTTTTATCTGCCTTTATGAGTTATTCGAAATGTCACTTAAGAGCTTCAATGCCACTTTAATTGTAATGAGGATATAAGAATGGAAGGTAGTTGTATGAGCATGTTTCAATGAATGGTGTACAATAAGGTGTAGGGGTGTTAGAAAAAATTTGTGTTGGAATATTGCAGGTGGTGCCCATCACTGGCACCGACATTAGAGTATTAGCAGGTAGTGCCTATCACTGCTACCTGTTGAGATATTTTTTGCGGGTAGTGCCTACTACTGTTACCCATTTTGGAGACAGAAAAAAAAAGGTGATATTTTTACATGATGTTGGTAAGTAAGGTTGAAATTGAAAAAGAATGATTTTATTATGGGTGTTTGGTCAATTAAGTGTGCAGTTACTCCATTGAAGGATGGGTGTTTTAATGTTCAAAAAGAAGTTTTATGCTGATGTGTGGCCAGCATTAATTTAAGTTCTTTTTCTTATTTGTTTATCCTTTTTCTTTGTTTGCCAATACCCTAGCCTTACATTACAAGCCAAAAGTCCTACCTAATTTAAGTCGAGTCAATTGTCTACATTGGTGGAGAAATGTAAGAAGAGTAAGTTGTGGAGTGTTTAGAAAAATTCCAAGGGTTTTCATGATTTGACCTAAGTGTCTTAGAATTTTTTTTTGTATGGCTATGCGCAATCCTACACCGAATTCATGAATAGGGATTCTCTTATACACATCTAGATGTGTATAAGAAACAGCATTCTAAGTTATTCAATATGGATAAATGAGGAAATATCTTGAGTATATTTCTAAATGTCATTATTTCGATGTTTTGCTCGAGGACGTTAAAAAACTAAGTGTGGGGTATTTGATAAACTCGTAAATGTCGTATATTTTATGTGTCATTTACCTCTGTTTTAATGTAATTTCACCAAGAATTGAGTAATTATAAGCTAAAATAGTTTATTTTGAGTTTTGTAGGATTTTAGTAAAGAATGAGTTAAAATGGGTCACAATATTGGAGGAAAACATTCACTGGCATTGTGCAGATCAGATATAGTTTGGAAGATTAAGCATAACTATCCTGTTTGAGCACCGATTTCTGTGAATTTTGATGATTTGGAAAGATAAGGAAGATTTCTATAACTTTCGCGTTCTGAGTTTTACAGGATTCTACAGGCATCTCGTTCAAATTTGCAAATTTGGAATATATGTACCGGCGGGTAGTGATTCTGACACAGTTTGGTGGATTAAGCATAACTTTCTTTTCCGAGGTTCAATGGAGGTTATTCAAGATGTTGTGAAAAACTGAGAGAGAGAGCTACAACTTTTATGTTTTGAGTTTTACCAAATGCTTCCTGTATCGTGGAAGAAATTGAATATGAAATGAAGGAACTCACTGGAAATCGCACCCAGATTCTGTTTTTCTTCATGGATTGTTGGCTTATTAGTTTTCTTCTCGCCTTGAGGATCCTTTTCCTGTAAATCTTGTTAAGTTTGGTTGTGAGTTTCATGATAAAAGAGATAGGAGTCACTACTGGTCGTAGATTCTTTGACGACTCTATTGTAATTTTTTTCCAAATCCAATGTCAGAATTGCATTTTATATGAAGAGCTGAGTCTAGGAATGTAGTTTTCTAGTAATTTGGACTAGATTTGTAAAAAGAAAAAAAAATTGAAAATTCATTGTTGATGAAAATAAATAGTGGTCCAAGGTCGACTTTACCCCTAAAAAATCAACTTTCCTTCCTTTCTAATGTGTGAAATTGATAGACTGACTTGAGATTATCATTTTTATTTATTGATTGACCAATTTTGTGAATTTAAATGAAGTTGAGTGATCAAGAATAAAACAAGGTAGTAGTGTAGTGGCTATTTTGTAGTTTTCTCGAAGAAAAATAACCGTGAATATCCCAAGTATTTACCTAAAAAAAACAACTACAAAAGACACATGCACTTAGCCAATATATTTAGGGATGGACAATAATTCATTGCAAGTTTGTGGGAAATATTGCGAGAGAAGAAATGGTATTGAATTGGTCAAAATAATGTTTGTGGAAACATTTGTAAAGAATTTATCAATGAACATGTCGCTGCAAATATTCTAGCCAAGTTACGCACACAAGCATATGATTCTTGCACTATAAAATTGTATATCTGTCTCGTCTCTTACATTGCGGCAAAACCATATTTGTCACAGAATTTAAAACAAAAATTGGGATATTGTGTGTCTGCAAGCTCGTTGTTAGATTTTCCACAGTTAGAATCATAGCAAAAATAGCAACGAACATTGCAACGCACATGAGACAAAACAATACAGTAGATGTGTATAATGCCATCTTCGACATGATCTGATATTAAGATTAATCATCTTATTGAATTACCCATTTATAGGTTAGAGTAGACTGATGTTATTAAATAGAGACATTTACTTTTTGTTAGCTAATTTTTTGAATTTTGAAGACAACATAAGAGGTTTAGTTTAGCATGTTTTCATAAATTTGCAACAATTGTTCGTAAATCTCTCAACTAGTAGTTAGGTTAGATGAGAGGCCATTGAGGATTAATTTTTAATATTTCTCTTGAACTATATTTTTATTTATCTTTGTGTATCATGTTGTAAGTGCAAGATTGAGAAGAATGTGTTGGATGGAACATAAGATATTTAGTAGGTAAAGAAATCAAGAAAGATTTAGGTTAGAAAATTTTAGCACACCTATAACCATTTTGATACACTAAGTAAATAGAATGAAGATATTTACTTTATTTGGCATAATTAGTTGAGGACATGAATTAATGAAGTCCTTTCTTTTTGAAATAAATTTTACAATTTTTTTTTATTTTATATTTTCATAGCTCATAAATAATTTATAAATAGGATATCAAAGCCTAATGTTCATTTCGTTATTGGAATTATTCTGGTCAATATACAAGACATAAGTCATTAACCATATAAAGTAAAATGAAATTTTGTAATGGGTAGTGCTTTTATTATTGAATTGAAAACTCAAATAAGTAAGTAGATATAAGAATAGAATTAAAGAACTCAAATAAGTAAGTAGATATAAGAATAGAATTAAAGAACTCAAATAAGTAAGTAGATATAAGAATAGAATTAAAGAATTCAAATAAGTATTGGGAATAGTAGACAAAGCCAAATTATGACCTAAATGTTTGAGAATCAAGATTTATTCATATAAGATAAAGTTTGACTCTGAAATGGTAATTTGAAATATTGAAACTAATGCTATGTTGAAATTATAGTTAAACAATATTGGAAAACTTATTATGAGATGCCTTCATATTAGTTATTTCTTTCATAACTTTTGTATTACTGCCTCTTGTCTCTGTTACTCATTCCCTCTATCCAACAATTTTTCATAATTTCCAGAGACACAAATCAATCTACATAATTTCATAACTCGGACTTATTTTCTCACTCTACTCTTAACCCCTTCTCTTCGTCCTATTCATTCGTATCTACTCACCTTTCTCTCTTTCTCGGTGTCTCTTCTCTTTTTTTCTCTCTTTCCCCTGTCCCTCTCTCTCTTTCTCGGTGTCTCTTTCTCTTTTTTTCTCTCTTTCCCCTGTCCCTCTCTCTCTTTCTCTCTTTCTCTCTTTCTCCTCTCAAGTTTTTCCCCAAACACAATTTCATTCTTTTTAGCACAATTGAAGTTCAATTTCTAGGTAAATTATCTAATTTTACATGAAATTACATTGCCTTGTTTGTATATTTGTTAAGATTTATCGATCATTGCATATTTCTACCTTCACAAACTTTTTGAGTTTAAGGAATGAAAATAATAAAACCAAAATAGAAATTAAATATAATCAAATCAAATTTTTTTTCTTCCTTGTCGACCAAAGTAATTTTAAAGACGAGTTTTAGAAATCAATATTATCTCAAAAAATTGTATATGAGTTTATCTTTAACTCCGTATTTTACTCTACTCAAATGCAAAATTAATTATTATGTTTTTATTTACATTGCTTTTGAAAGTTAACAAGTTATTAGTTAATCAATGTTACTAGCTTAAATTAGAACCAGTTTGATATTCTAGATTTTGAATTGGTACTAGTTCTTAAAGTGAATGTTAATTTTTAGATTAATTTGGTAGCAACAGAGGTCGAATTAATGAGTTGGGTGTCCAGATCTATTGAAACATATATTTGGGCTACTTTTTGTTATTTTACCATAATTTTTTTTGAATTAAAGATTGAGTACAGAAAAATAAGAGGTTGAAAGTCAATTGCACTAATTTTCTAGCCCTAAATTAGCATTCATAGCTGTTGCATTATTGTTATTTTCAATTTTTTTTTCCTTAATGTGTTAAATTATTGTTCATGACCTGTATTTTAAATAACTATGTGAGTCAAATACCTTAAAAAAACAGAGATGGTAAATAAGAAAATAGGAAAATTTGGGTTGAATATATCTTGTGCATTTAAGACTAACTTTAAAAATGATTTGTAATTTGCATGCACATAGTTGTCAAGTTAATTACCTTTTCTAAATTCTGTTTTATTTAATTTTTTTTGTTTTCTCAAAGTCTTCTCTGTTATATTGTTGGACCTAATGAATTTTGTTACCTTTCTTTTTCTTTTTGTAGTTTTGTCTCCACAAATGGCTGGTTCGAGGAAGGGAAAGAACAAGAAGAAAAAGGAAAAAGCAATTCCTCACAAATCTAGTGCCAACAACAAGCAAATTGAAATTTCAAATTTCAATCCTCGTTTGTTACATGAGAAAGAAGGTGATAGATATGATGCAAAGTGCATTGAAGACAACGAGGTAGAAAGACAACTATACTTTAAAATTGAAGAAGCATTTAAAGAGGCCTCTGATACTATATTGGATTTGGGATACAATAGTAAAATGACTGCAAAGGCTCTTTTGAGTGCTGGGTTTATTGTTGGTGAGTCAAATATTCAAAGTAGTATCATAAAAAACTCACTTAGTCTAATTAATAGTTGTTGTCAAATTGATGGAGAAGTTATGTTTGACAAAGAACCTATTTTTGAGACTATGCCTGAATTGATTAGATTTTGGGTACAAACATTGGTTAATTTAGTACGAACAAAGTGGTCTATTTTGCCAAAGTCTGATGCTGTGATGCGTATTTTATCAAGCAAGTCACTTGCTATTGAGCTCACCTAGAAATCATCAAGGTTATACACATAATAAAGGTGAAACTTTGTCTTCTGCTGAAAAGGGTGATGAATTCAATTTTGATACATTATTGTGCGAAAATATTGATGCATTGAAAAACATGAATCTTACCCCTAGAGGTGAAAAGTCAACTGGAAATGAATCCAATACTTCTTTTGTCAACTCACAAGAATATCATCAAAGCTATATGCAAAGCTCTCAACATTCTTCAAAAGGTTTTGAGTTTGATAAGAGTCTTTCTTCTCCAAAATATTTTCTTAAATGCATTGATGAAGCAATCCTTAAGGAGTGGCTACGGAATAGTTCTGGTAAGGGAAAAGATGAACTGATTTTGACATTGGAAGATCAAATAGGAATCCTTGAACAACAAGCGGATGATAGAAAAGAATGGGCTAAGAAGAAAGTAAGAGAGGCAATAGCAAAGTTGCGTCGATTGTGTCTCTTATACACACTTAGATGTGAATCTTTAATCTAGTAGCAAGTTCTAATTACAGGCTCTGAAAAAGGAAAGGGTAGACCTTAAAAAGATGGATAATTCAGAAAAGCACATTAGGAAGACCCGAGTTCAGATTAATGAAGAAAAGGGAATGAGTCTTCAGGTACAACAAGAGCTGAAAAATATTGAAGCAGCCCAGAAAGAAGCTAAGGTATGGTTAAGTACTAATAAACCATGAATTCTATGCTGATTTTCGCTACACAACAATCATAGGCCAATACCTCTTTAGTTCAAATATTTTTTAAGAACATTGTCTGCTTGTGCATGTATTATTGCAGCCAATGATAATGAGGACTTTTACTTCAAGACCGTATACAATTTGATACAAGAAAAATGCATTATCTTATTATTGAGTGATTTCAATAAATGATTTTCATTAAAAACTGGTTAAATAATTTCAACCAAACATGTCTTTAATAACATAATTGATTATAGACGTACCACTTAACCACGCATAGGGTGTTTGGTTGGAAGATACGGGAACCGGGAATGAAGGTTAGATTCATACTTGTTGCTTGACTAAACAACACTTAGGGGTGTTTGGTTAGGGGGGATATGGTATATAGTCAAAGCAGAAGTCTCAACATCAAACCGACATTGAGAGCGAGAGGGAGAGCCTTGGATGGGCTTGGCCTGAGGGACCTTACCCTATATCGAATGACAACAAAATCTTTTTCTTTCAATATTATTTTAATTATTTGTCAATTCAGCTAAAAGTTTGCATATATTCAAATTTCTCATAAAATTAATTATGGATTTTTTGTTCAATAGTTTTATAATCTAGAGTAATAACCACACTCTTAAAATTCTTTTATAAATAATACAATATCTTTTACAACTCTAGAAAATGCAAGTTTAGCTAATATATAGAAAAAATATTATTGCTTGTACCTCAACAAAATCTAAGAGTTAGTACAAATTTGGTAGAGTACTTGTATTCTTTATGAGAGTGTTTTTACAATGGTGAATCTCTTTAAAAAATAAACGATTAAGTTGTAGTTTATTCCCCTTTCTTGTGAATTTCCTAGGTTAGCATTCCCAAACTTTTCATCCCTTGATTTTTATCACAATTCTTATGTATGCATGTGGTTTTTGTGAGAACAAATTGTCTAGCGCCTCCTTTGAAGACATCCTAATTTGGTCATTTTCAAACTCCACTCTAAATCCACAAAGAAGCTATTAATAAAGTGGTGGTATAACAATTGTGTGTTTTTCGGCTTACCTACATTACTGCTTTTTATGGAATAAATTTATAATCCATATTGGTGAAGTTATGGAAGTCCTGGAATCCTAGGAAGTTTCCAAGCTATATAACCCAAAATTGTAGGAGAACCATCCAAGTTGAAAATTTTGTCATTTTACTACTCAATTAGCTAATAAAATGCTCAAAACAAAACGTAAACATAAAAATAATATCTTATACATAACATATAAATTTCATGAACTCCATAGAATTGATAAAGTAACCTATCAAAGTATATATATTTTTCTTACTCATATACTTTTTCATCTTCTTTCTCCTTTCCTTCTTCCCATGCCCCCTATTAGTTCAATTAGGATATCTCACCTACCTAGTTCACATAAACCAATTTACTCCCGCTATGTGTAGGGGTGTCAATTTTGACAAAGTATAGTTAACTTTCTACGAAATTGTGGGTTAGGATTTCTTATCACGTGAATATGTTTATAACATGATACATTTATAATACAAAGACAAATGGGTCCACAAATGAATAACCGGGTCAACACTTTTCGCATAAAGTATATTATATGTAATAAAATATGAAATATGTTAAGATGATTCCATTACTAAATTGAATCTTCTATTTACGCAAATTCATATGTACTTTGTTTTCTATTGGTTGTTACATTGAAAGTAAGAATTTTTAACATTACTTTGGGTCACAAATGCAAATTATAAATGTAAAATATTCTTATGTTAAATATGTCATAATTCTAGATAATTAAGGTCTTTGTAACTTTTAAAATTGAATGAGAAAACTTTTAAAGCTTTGAGAAGACCAATGTTATGTATCTAAAATTTCTTTTGTTGGGGTAATTTAGTACTAACAGGACATAAAGCAGTACTATATAATGTGTTATATACAATATGAAAAAATTATTAATTAGGAGGGGTTAGGATTGGAATTTTATCACTAGAGCGTAATTATGAAATTGACATAATTGACACTCCTAGTTGTGTGTAAACCCCTTTTCACCCATTTCCCTAAAGTTGTAAAATGTCCTCTAGGGGTAATTGTTGTACTTTTCTTAAAATTCTTATGTTGGTCTTGATTTGTTATCAAATCATATTGAAAATTTAGTCAAATCATTTCTACAAAAAGTAGGATATCTTAGATACTCTTTCTCTTGATATTTAATTATAATCTTTTGAAGTAATGAGAGGAGATGATAAACACATGATACATGGAAACATGTTATAACTTGTATTTCATATAAATTCTGAATTTATAGCACTTTTAAGGAAACAAAGTTATTTCCATTATATTAGTCTAAAGTTCAAGAACAAATGACCATAATCTTTTAAGACCATATCATCACTATTTTTCTGATGGGCCTGTCTCTTATACAAGTTTTCTATAGTTGATATTAATAGTTTTTACAAGCTGTCATTGTTAACAAAGAATTCAAACACTGTAAGTGTGTGTTGAATTAATGAAAATTTGTAGTAGTCATCTCAATGCTATTCAACTATTTGTTAATTGCTTTATACGACTTCTAGTTTTGGTGTTTGATAAATATTGTTTAAATGTGTTGTTATACATCATACCGAGCAATAAAAATTCAACACTAAAACGTTTAGAAATACTATTTGTAATAGTCACCTTTAAGGAATTAGATAATTTATCTGCCCACTTTATGACTTCTAACTTTCACGGTTCATAGAACCGTTTTGGTTAGTACTGATACAATATGTAGACACATGTTACACATATACAAACTCACATGCTCACACAAAACACCCTATTAGTACTTTTTATGCCTAAAGTTAAATTTAAATTTAGGCATACTTAGTATGACACTCGAAGAATTTTATTTATATCCTTAAATTTTATATCTTTAATTTTCAATGTATAGTTGAAATACAAGCAAGAATTGGAGGAGAAGGAAGCAAGCTCGCATTCTTGTTTTAGAAGAAAAGACACTAACTAGAATTGCTAGAGAAAATGCAAGTACAAGGTTGTCATCATTGCAGCAAGAATTAGAGATGGAACATAAACTTGTGATGGATCGTAAGGCGAGGCTCATGCAACAATTGTCAGATCTCAAGATATCTTCAGCACACTTGTTGGATTATGGTATTTCAAAGGGTGAAAGCTCACAAAACTTCATTGAGAAAATTCCTAATCATAGGCGTTGCACTATATGCTTCCAAAAAGAAGTTTCTATTCTTTTCATCCCTTGTGCCCACCAAGTTGTTTGCTTTGATGCAGGTGGAAGTATGGGAGATTCTTGCCCTTCTTGTCAAGTGAAAATTGCAAAGAAATATGTGGTTTACAATTGAAGCTCTTAAATTAAGGCAAGAAAATTATATCTCCTAGTTTGATTTTTTTAACCACCTTTTTTATAATAATTTTAGCATGTATCTACATTCTGTGATGTACATGGGTTTCAGATCTTTTGAATTTTTCTCCCCTCATTTTGTGTGTTGGAACTAATGTTTGTATCCTGAGATGATACATATGTTGGTCATATATTTCTTAAATTGATCCTCTCAAGTTTATTGTAAATTAATATTTTTGCATGCAATAGATTTCATTCATTGGTGGAAAAGCAGCCAAGATCATATTCTATCATGAGATGGACATGTTCGGAGGATGGAAGTGAGTGTGATATGTTTCTATCAATTATAGTGACATTTCTAAAACTTTGTAATGTTCAATGAAATATTTATAACATGAGATGATGTGTAAGAATTGCAAAAACTTTGTTCTATTTTATGCTATAACATCAATCAGTCTTCGGGATAAAATATTGTAATTCATAACACTCTTTATTTGATCGAAAAAGATAGTAGCTTTCACCTTTCAAGACTATCCTAAAGCATGTCGTCAACTTAGTTGGTGGTCCTATATGAGGCAACGCATCAGATAAATGCGATGGAAACACCATAGCAGTATAAGTTGATCTAAAGTAGAATATAGAAACAAAACAAGAATAAAGTTTTCTCAATTATTATCTGCCTGCACCTGCTGAGCATCTGTTTTTCCCCTACTAGGCTTTGTTCAATTTCGAGTATTGTCATGCACATTGCCTGCAAATGTTTATAAAGAAAGGTCATAAACATTGATTGATTGACCGTCTTATGAATTGGATAGTTATGTTATAAGTAAGGAAAATGGTATTTCACATCATAGCTTTTGGTGGAATGTTCCCTCATGAGCCGTTGTATATGCACATCCGATAGTTGTATCAAAAACAAATAACTTGTTGATGCCATCTCATAGACAAAGGTTGAGGATCTGGAGAATAACTCCTTTCTATTTAGTGTTTTTTCCATAAGATATCCTTAATGATTACATTCTCCGTTGTAGCCAATGACATTTAACTCATTTTGTAATATTTTTATTAGCATTCTATGGGTTACCCAATCCTTTGTATCTAGGTTGACCCTCCATTTCTGCAATATTCAATGGATAATGATATTTGAACTTTTTCTTGTGTATCTCATACAAATCAGTCCTCAATCTATATTAAAGCAAAACCATCCTTCAATTATTGGTTAAATGAGTTATTTGATTTTCAATGATAAATAAAATGATAAAAGAGTAACTGTGTAGACTAAATATACAACTATAATATAAGAAGGAAAGAAAATTAAAATATGGATATAAGAATTAATTTTTATATCTTTCTCATTACATTTGCTATGAAAGTTTATATACTTTCTATGTAATCTTATCCTTGAAAAAATTTGAATAGATGATATTGCATCCTTATTTTATATTTTTAATAAGACTTTAAATGAAAACAACAACAACAACAACAATAATACAAATAATAATAACAATAACAACAATAACAATAATAACAACAAAAATAACAATAGTAATACTCCCTCCAACATTGAAGTGTAACTTATATGGTAAGACTACGCTTCCCTTATGACCAAGGTCTTGGGTTGTAGAAGTCACCAAAGGGTAAGTAGAGACCCATTATAGATCTTCTTCAAAAGGGAAAAAAAAAAAAAACTCCCTTTGTCCCAATATTTTCATTACTTTTGGGAAATGTGTTTTCTTTCAACAATGTAAAGTTGGTGAATAATTTGCCTCTAGTTTCTATTCCTACCCTTGCAAATATGACATGCAAATAAGTGTGTTTCCTATATGAAAATTTTCATGTTTTATTTAAATGCCACCAACAAATGATAGCGTGTAACACAGTCCATTCAAGATTGATGCCGTGTGACTCACACTTTAGCTGTTTGTGATTCGTAAAAGTAAATGATAACATTTTTATCACAATTAGAAAGTAACACTAGTTTTGGGACATACCAAAAAGGAAAGTATAGATGTTTTAATGAGATAATGGGAGTAATATGAAAGGGGAATTGATACTACATCAAAACTTAAAGGCAAAGTCAAAGTTACCCACAAAGATTTGGCCTTGAGGGCTATTTCTAACCAAGTAGGAAGAATAAAAAGAACTGTGGGTGAAAATTTAGAGAATATTAGTATCATTTACCCTTAAAGTAGTAACATAATAGTATGTCAGAATATCACATTCAATTTTTTAGTGGAACTACTATTTTGTATTTTTATGGTTTCATGTACAAACTAGTGCTGGTAGGTTTTTGAAGTGTAACAATGCATTGAAAAACTTGAGTTGACAATGTTGAGAGTTGTATTATAAATATATTAAAAAAAAGAATTTAAGTAAGTAAGACTCGAAGAGGAGGGCTTCTTGAATAGTGTATGAATCAAAATATAGCTGCTACTCCAATTAACATTGGACAAAGAATCAACCAGATGGGCTATAGTAAAATTTTGTAGAAAGATACTCCTAGGAACTGGTGCTAAAGCATCTCAATTCAGGTAACTGTGAGAGATTTCAGTTGCTTGTTAGAAATAAAAGCATAGGCATGTCTTATATTGGTAGACTTGCAGCTAGTTTTGGTATGTTGATTGACATCAGTGTTACCGTGTTACAACACTATCCAGTCGCATCTTATACACATCTAGAAAAGTGATAATCTACATGGAAGAAAAGCTAGCTCTTTAATGACCCTAAAGAGCCTTAATTTTCTACCCAATGATACGGGTCAAAAAGCTCAAGCACTTTAATCCCCAATTCATGTGTCGATTTTAGTTTAATAAACATACTTAATCCTATCGAGGTAACTTCTTTAAAATTTCCAAAAATTTCTATTAGTTATCATCTGTTCAATTGATCAAGACATAATTATATCACAAAAATTTTCAAATGATCGACTTTGAGAACCAAGTATGTACCACGAATATTATTATTCTTAATACCGCTTTGCATCCCTTAACTTATACTTGAAAAGTTGAAAGAGGTGCATGTACAACACATTTTTGCTCAGGCAAACTATTATCACTAGAAGCAGTTAATACTAATTCCATTTAGCAACCCTAACTTACAACTTATTCTCAATTTACACCCACAATTAAAAAATTGAAGCATTGTACCCAAAACTGTGAGATTGGTCCAACACTGGTCCAGTCTTTAACAATCTTGCACTTCAAGTATTTGGTGTACATGGTTGAACCATCCATTAATTTTAGTAACAATGTCAAAAATTAGATGAAATGTGACGGACTGAAAATTTGAGCTACAATCTGTCTAGCTTGAAATTAAGGTGTAAATAGAGAACTCAATCTAAGTTAGGTGATGCAAAGTAAAATTAGGCCTTTTTGCTTGTCAACATTTAGACAGTGGCAGACAATTATTCCGTCCTTCTCCCTCATCTCCAAAAAATGCTACAATTCTAATGAATACATATGCAACTTATTTAGAATGAACCTAAATATTTAACAAATTAGTACATTTCCTCCTCCCAAAAACCAACTTGGACTCTTCTTTGTACTAGTTCTTTTGGTCACCTTTATTTCATGCACACAAATCATCTATCCTTTTTTATTTTTGTGTTCTTTTGTTGGGCACTTAAAAGTAATTAATACGATTAGCAATAAGGTTAGTTTCACTTAATATACCACTTTAACAATTCATAGGCTAAATATATGCACATCTGCATTATTGGGATTTTGGCTTTGTAGTGCACCTTTTTTAGATTTTTCTTTTATTTTGAAATTCACTATCAAATGTCTAACATTGTCCTTCACATTAGTTTCATTTATATTTTTGTTTCACGATTTATACACGCAAATGTACGTAGCGTTACAAGTAATAAAGTGATAAGAAGAGTACATTCCCATAAGGACTATGCTTGACATAAGTGCTACTAAGTACCAAAATGACATACAATGTTCTATCTAAACACACAATAATGTGGAATTGATAATAAAATTAAATACTAACTAACCAACTAAACATTAGAACAAAATTCAGATGACTAAATATTTAGGGTTTATTCTTTATTTATTGATCCTATTGAATGCTAATTCGGTTCAATGTTCAATCAATTACTAATTTGTTTACTAATTTAGGGTTTCTATGGTAAATGCAAGTTTTAGTCAGACCCTTTGAAAATCTACTAACCTTCACTAGTTCACTAATTGACTACATAATGCATAAACATGACCCTAATTGACTACATAAGATGAGCATGCATATATCTATTCGTATCCGTGAAATTATTCAATCTATAGCCAATTATTCCAAGCAAAGTCTATTTGAGCCCGTGCTAACCCCAAGTATCTTGTGTTGATTGAAAATAGAGATTACAATTCAACTAGAGGGTGATCAGTCATCTAGAAGCATTTAGATGAATTCATAGAAGCTAACAAACTTAAGCAATCAAATAGAACAATCAAAACCTTAACAGACAATCCTCCGTGGTAAAATCAAAATAAAACCCAAAGTATGAAATTAATGCATCATCATAATGATAAATAAAATCATTTTGGGGAAAATAATCACAAAGGAGAGAGGACGAGAAGAAAAACTAGTTGCAGTCGCGTTCATTGTTCTCTACCTTGATGATTATCCTTCTCTTGGTGATTGATCAATTGTTGATGTTTCTCCAAGTTCTCTACAATCTAGTTTATGCCAGGTTATGACCCTCTAACAAAGAATGGGAAGATATTGGTCCAAGGTTGTCAATCTTGAGCCTCTTCTTCAATTCTTCTTGAAAAACAAGAAAACACTAGTCTAATTTGTAGCACCCAAGACCGAGACCGAAAGTAGAACATTACCCTTATTAATAGGTTTGAAGAGTTACAAAGTGTAGGCTCTAAATAAGCATCGAAACACACTATTACAAAACAAAAAAGGACATCCAAAACCCAAGAAATGCCCAAAATCATGAGACTGCACTTCGTCGCCACAGCGTCGGGACATAGGTTACGTTCTCCAGGCATACCCACACTTGCAACACATCCCTACGTGTGGCTTACTTACCTTCTAGCACTAATGTTTTGCATCGTTTCGCTCCGTTTTCATCCCGTTGGGCCACCGATTGGTCTTAAACCTATAAAAGAGACTATAAAATAGATAGATAAGTGTAATAAAAACATTAAAACACGTAAACAAAATATTTTGGTCAAAAACCATAAGATGACCAAAATACCCCTAGTTGTTGAACAAGACACCTCGGAGACGACTAAAACTCAAGTAAAAATGCATGTAAATAACTCTCCTTTAGAGAATTAAGACACTCCCAAATTGAACTTTTACTCGTCACAAGTAAAACAAACAACAAAAAGTAAATGCAAAGCCTCATAATCCGACTGAAATTCCAAGTAAAATGCATGTAGATGACTCTCTTTTGAAGAGACACACATTCCCAACTTGGACTTTTACTCGTCACAAAAAATAAATGCAAAGCCTCATAATCCGATATTGAAATCCCAAGTAAAATGCAAGTAGATAACTCTCTTTTGAAGAGTTAACACACATTCCGACCTTGGACTTTTATTCATATTGAGTAAAACAAAACAAAACATATAAGATTCAATAACCTTCTTCGATGCAAAAATTGTCATAACATGGAAAACTAGCAAGTAGAGAAATGAACTCAATATGTATATAAAAGAACATTGCTATTCCTTCCATATATCATCATTATGAAAGCGTTAACTCTCCACACATGAAAGTAGATATCACTTGTTCACTAATCGATGAAAAACAAAATGAAGAAAAGTTTAGCAAGTGATAAACATGTTGGAAGAAATTAACAAACACGATACTCACTAATACAAATGAATTCAATCCAAGAATCAAGTAGGTCTTTAAAGCTGGTAAGGTGGGCTTAGGGATAAAGGTAGGATATATATTTGGATAAAAGTAGCTCATATCATTCTACATACATTAGCGAATGACTTTGAGCCAAATTTCTCTAAGTCTTGATAAGGGTCGTAATTTTATATGTCGTTTACCTCTATTTTAATGTAACTTGACCAAAAATTGAGTAATTATGAGCTAAAATAGTTTATTTTGAGTTTTTTATGGTTTTAGTAAAGAATGAGTTAGTGGGTCACAATATTGGAGGAAAACATTCTCTCTGGCGTGGTGCAAATCGGATATAGTTCGGAAGATCAAGCATAACTTTCTTGTTTGAGCTCTGAATTCTGTGATTTTGGATGATTTAAAAATATAAGGAATATTTATACGAATTTCTTGTTTTGAGTATCCTAGGATTCTATAGGCATCTCATTCAAAATTGCAAATTAGGAAAATATGCTCCAGCGATGAGTGATTCTGACACAGTTTTGTAGATTGGGCATAGCTATCTTGTCCAAGGCAAAATTGAGGTGATTCAAGATGTTTTGGAAATTTGAGAGATAGAGCTACAACTGTTGTGTTTTGAGTTTTACCAAATGCTGCATACAGCATGGAGGAAATTGAAGATAACAATTTGAAGTGAAGAAACTAACTTGAAATCGCGCCCAGGCGCTGGAAAAGTGCAGTGCCAAGGCAACAAGTCCGGTGAGAAAGCTCATGTTCACTGCAATCTGCACCCAGGAGCGGAAAAAGTGTGATGTTTTCCAAACCTTATTTTGATGATGACATAAACACTTAACTCTGTAAACAAGTTTTTGCGAGTCTGTTATTTGTTTTGCTGGAGACAGGGTTTTCGGACGCACTGTACCGTCCGACCTGTGTCAAGCTTCTCGGAAGCATTCCACCGTACGAACGAACAGGCAGAAAGAAGAATCCTACAGCTTCTCCAAACGGACGAACATGACCGTACGAACCCTCTACCGGACAATGGAACAGACTCATGCACGGACGTCCGAACGAAGTTCTTCACCAACTGCATGAAGATCGGACGCTGTGTCGGACGCATCCCATCTTTCTCGGACGTCGGAAACCCCAACAGCTACTTTTTGTGCATTTATTATTTAGCCGTTAGGAAGTAGTTGCAACCACCATTTATATTGCTCTTATAAATAACTGCTTTGATATTCTGTAAAAATCATCTAATACATTGAATACAAGCCTGAGAGAAGACCAATTTTCGTACAAATTGGCCACAGTGCTTTGTTGTATTAGTGTGCAGTTTAGAGTGCAATTCAACTTTGAGTGAAGTGATAATCTTGTACGAAAGTGAGGTTGTAAGTAAGATTCTTGGCTCAACTAAAATAATTTTAGTGTGAGCAAGAATATCCCTACTTTGTGAAGATTATTGGCTCACCAAGTGTATGAAGCATTTTAGTGATTTGATACTGCAAGCTTGTTAGCTTGGAAGTATTGGCTATTAATTTTCTCTCTTTCTTACTTCACTATTTCACTGATTCGATTATATCAGTTTTTATTTGGAAAATCTTAATATTTCTAAAAGTATTTTCGGAAACCTAATTCACCCCCCTCTTAGGTTGCTTTGGGACCAACAAAGTGTAGCACCGAGGCGCAGGTCGACGGTTAGCTAGTGTTAAGTGGCTTATTGTGTATTCATTTCAAGAAAAGTCCCCCCCGGTGGACCCGGTTATGTTGAAAAACATGTACTTATCATCCTAGAACCCCAAAACCCGACAAACAACTTTAAATGCCCCATTATGAGGTGAGTTGAAGAGGAGAGATTAGCTATTAGTTAGATTAAGCATTAGAATAGAAATTCATTAGATTAGACTAGGGTTTTCTTTGTTTTTAAGAAGAATTGAAGAGGAGGTTCAAGATTAAAAACCTTCGACCAAGAACTTACGATTCTTCATTTGAGAAGCATTTTTAAACCTTTTCTTATGTTATTAGTTATTGTTTTCTGATTCTTTTATTGTTTAATGCTTTCTAGGGTCAGATATTTTTCCTTACTTTCAATTTTAATGCTTTCTTTACTTGCTTTCGTAGATTAATGGTTAGAGTAGTTTATTTGCTTTCGCAGATTAATTACAATTTTAGTTCTTCGATTAATTTAGTCAAATCTCTTCCATAATGATTTCTTCAAATATGTTCGAGTCAAATATCTGATACTAGCAATTGCTAAACCAATCTTTGTGGGTTCAACCCCTACTTCCGCTATATATTATTGATCCCATATACTTGCAGAGCGTTATCTAGTTAATAGCTGGATAAGAAGATTATAAATTTTATAACTAGATATTTCACGTATCAAGTTTTTGGCGCCGTTGCCGGGGATTGGGTCTTTGACAATATATGTGTAATTTGACAAGAATACTACTTTGAAGTGTAAATTAGTTTTATTTGCTTTAGTTTCATTATGTGTTTTCATTATTTTGAAAAAAAAAAAAAAGACCGAAAAGATTTTCCCTTCTTGTGTTTTGTGTCACTTTTATTATAAAAATCCAGAGAGAATTTGGCTCAAAGTCATTGGATAGTTTTGGCTAGCTCTTATCTAAATTCTTTATTTCTTATTTTTTTTTGTATCAGTCTTATGAGAACATGCAAGGAATGAATTGGAATAAATCATGCCAAGGATATTATCATCCTTATGACTATGGAGGCATGACCAATGAGCATGCTTTCTTATGATTATCCTCCCAACTCTTATGATTATTAAACGGGATGGTCAAACTATTCAAATTCTTTCTCAAGTTACTAAAATTGTCCCTATTCTTTCCCTATACCCACAGAGCCTTTATATGAATCAATGGAGCCCCAATTCTTTCACCAATCAATCCAAAAGTATGATGAGGCAGGATCAATGGGCTTGTGGATTGGAATTCAAGTACTACGAGAAACTGGTTCCCAAGAGTCTCATGAAGTTGAAGTTATGACAACCGAGACACTCAATGCTTATGTAGAAGAATCACCAACTTTTCTGGTACATTAGTGTGAGATCGTCCCGAGTACAACAAAGGAGGTTCTATTAGGGGTGTTTGTAGAAAAAGAGCCAATTTTAGAAGGAGTGAAAGAAGAAGGATACATTCTACAGGAGGTCGGGGAGATAAAATTTTCTTATGCCGAAATTCAGTTCCTTAGGGACTCAGGATGCGCTAAGCAGTGGAGCACATTTACTAAGGATTACAAACAACATCCTTGGCAAGCCTCCTTGGCCTTACTAAGGGAGTATTTCTTTTAATTTTGTCTTATTTATTTACGCATTAATTTGTTATGTATTTTAGTTTACAAACCCGGTGGGGTAAAAAAGGTTTTAAGCCTCGTAATTAGTTTAGTTTATTTGTTTTAGACTGTGAATTGCGTTTAGTTATACTTGTGTAGCTAATGACAGTGATGGTAGGTTAACCGAGTATAGTTGTAAGCAGTTCACGAGTTTCCACTCACCTCGTAGATATTTATGATGTGATATTCTGCACCAACCGTCTTTCATTGCTAGAGAAGCTTTCCCTTTCCCTTTTTGTGCTTTTATCTTCTTTAACATTGCGGACAATGTTTATTTCTAAGTGTAGGGTGGGGAGTTATTTGGATTTATATTTCCTTTGTATAGTTGCTCAATTTTTGCTTCAATATTTTAACTTTTCTTTCGACCTCAGAGTTTTTCGAAATTTTTGAATTTTTTTTTGTGCTAATTAGTTGAAGCATTTAAAATTTTTGAAAATTTTGCAATCGCTTAGAATGATTCTTTGATTTTCTACTTGATAATTTTTGAGCTAAGTTGTCATGAGTAGGGTAGCTGAAGTTAATATTTTCCTAGCATGATTTCTAAATTTTGAGCACTATTAGCCCAACAATGTTGTAGCTTTTTGGCACTAGGTGAAAATTGTGAAGATTCACTTATATTGCACTTCATACACTTGCTTTGTTACATTTTTGCGGGAAATTTTAGATAATTTGAATTGATTTAAAGATGACGGTAGGCAGTTCTTTGAACATTTGACCCTTTCTAGCTAACCATTACTGTAAAATTTATCCCCAGAACCCTATTTGAGCCTTAATATGTTTTGAATGGACAGAAGCACCATTCGTTATTTTTCTAACTCATTTTTTATCTGCCTTTATGAGTTCTCCGAAATGTCCCTTAAGAGCTTTAATGCCACATTAATTGTAATGGGGATATAAGGATGGAAGGTAGTTGGGTGAGCATGTGTTTCAATGAATGGTGTACAATAAGGTGTAGGGGTGTTAGAAAAAATTTGTGTTGGAATATTGCAGGTGGTGCCCATCACTGGCACCTACATTAGAGTATTAGCAGGTAGTGCCTATCACTAGTACCTGCTTAGATATTTTTTGTGGGTAGTGCCTACTATTGTTACCCATTTTGGAGAAGAAAAAAAAAAGGTGATATTTTTACATGATGTTGGTAAGTAAGGTTGAAATTGAAAAAGAATGATTTTATTATGGGTGTTTGGTCAATTAAGTGTGCAGTTACTTCATTGAAGGATGGGTGTTTTAATGTTCAAAAAGAAGTTTTATGTTGATGTGTGGCTAGCATTAATTTAAGTTCTTTTTCTTATTTGTTTATCCTTTTTCTTTGTTTGCCAATACCCTAGCCTTACGTTACAAGCCAAAAGTCCTACCTAATTTAAGTCGAGTCAATTGTCTACATTGGTGGAGAAATGTAAGAAGAGTAAGTTGTGGAGTGTTTAGAAAAATTCCAAGGGTTTTCATGATTTGACCGAAGTGTCTTAGAAGTTATTTTTGTATGGCTATGAGCACACCTACACCAGAATTCATGAATAGGGATTTATTATCATTTGACTACTTTTCTTATGATGGTTTGGTTCTTGGTCATTCATGTGGATAAATGAGGAAATATGTTGAGTATATTTGTAATTTAATTCGATGTTTTGCTCGAGGACGTTAAAAAACTAAGCGTGGGGTATTTGATAAACTCGTAAACGTCGTATATTTTATGTGTCATTTACCTCTGTTTTAATGTAATTTGACCAAGAATTGAGTAATTATGAGCTAAAATAGTTTATTTTGAGTTTTGCTGGATTTTAGTAAAGAATGAGTTAAAATGGGTCACAATATTGGAGAAAAACATTCACTGGCGTTGTGCAGATCAGATATAGTTTGGAAGATTAAGCATAACTATCCTGTTTGAGCACTGATTTTTGTGAATTTTGATGATTTGGAAATATAAGGAAGATTTCTATAACTTTTGTGTTTTGAGTTTTACAGGATTCTATAGGCATCCCGTTCAAATTTGCAAATTTGGAGTATATGTACAGCGGGTAGTCATTCTGACACAGTTTGGTGGATTAAGCATAACTTTCTTTTTCGAGGTTCAATGGAGGTTATTCAAGATATTGTGAAAAATTGAGAGATAGAGCTACAACTTTTATGTTTTGAGTTTTACCAAATGCTTCCTGTATAGTGGAAGAAATTGAATATGAAATAAAGGAACTCACTGGAAATCGCGCCCAGGTGCTATTTTTCTTCATGGATTGTTGGCTTATTACTTTTCTTCTCACCTTGAGGATCCTTTTCCTGTAAATCTTGTTAAGTTTGGTTATGAGTTGCACGATAAAAGAGATAGGAGTCACTACTGGTCGTAGATTCTTTGATGACTCTATTGTAATTTTTTACCAAATCCAAAGTCAAAATTGCATTTTATATGAAGAGTTGAGTCTAGGAATGTAGTTTTCTAGTAATTTGGACTAGACATTAGATTTGTAAAAAGAAAAAAAATTTGAAAATTCATTGTTGATGAAAATGAATAGTGTTCCAAGGTTGACTTTACCCCTAAAAAATCAACTTTCCTTCCTTTCTAATGTGTGAAATTGATAGATTGACTTGCGATTATCATTTTTATTTATTGATTGACCAATTTTGTGAATTTAAAAGTTGAGTGATCAAGAATAAAACAAGGTAGTAGTGTAGCGGCTATTTTGTAGTTTTCTCGAAGAAAAATAACTGTGAATATCTCAAGTATTTACCTAAAAAAAACAACTACCAAAGACACATGCACTTAGCCAATATATTTAGGGTTGGACAATAATTCATTGCAAGTTTGTGGGGAATATTGCGAGAGAAGAAATGGTATTGAATTGGTCAACATAATGTTTGTGGAAACGTTTGTAAAGAATTTATCAATGAACATGTCGCTGCAAATATTCTAGCTAAGTTACACACACAAGTATATGATTCTAGCACTACAAAATTTATAGCAAAAATGATTTTTCTTACATTGCGGCAAAATCAAATTTGTCATAGAATTTAAAACAAAAATTGGGATATTGTGTGTCTACAAGCTCGTTGCTAAATTTGTTACATATTAGAATCATAGCAAAACTAGCAACAAACATTGCAACGCACATGACCTTGTGAAAATAATGCACAAGCTTTCCTTGCCATTTGGGTAAAAATGTCTTTTTTGACTTTTTAATAGTCAAATTGCTAACAGAAGGGGCAAAGTGAAAAAAAAAATAACGTTAGGGGTTTAGTGCAAAATAGACTAAACCTTAAGGCGGTTTAATGTACTTAACCCTATTTTTGAATTGTTGTATTAAAATGAGAAAGCCCACTAAAAATTAACTGGAAATTAAAGCAAGGAAACTAGAAATTTAGGCTTAGAAGAACCAATTTAACAAGAACTTTAGTCACTCAAAGAAAACTTGAAAGAAAAGTAAAGAGATTTTAAAGAATTTAAACTAGAAAGCAAGTAAAAATTATAGTTACTTAATTAGTTAACGATTAACCTACTTTAATTATCTAATCAAAATTAAAACTTGCAAGAAATTACAGACAATATCTAAATTAAAATGGAAGAGAAATTTAAATTGAACTAAGTTGAAGATTCTAATCTACACTGCTACTATGTATGTTTTTACTACTACCTAATCTACTATCCAATCAACTACTACTCTACTATGTGTACTAAAATATAGTTCTCCCTTAAATAGTTAGGGTACTACATAAGAAAAATAGGAGTTCGTTGCCAAAATATTACAAAATAGCATTACAATTTTGCTAAAACGCACTTCCATGTTGTGACATGGAAAATTTGAGGTCGCGACATGGAATTACAATGCATTAGCATTCTTCAGCCTCCATGTCGTGACATGAAAAAATCGATGTCGCGACATAGACCTTGTTTCCAATAAGTCTTCAATTCTTCTAGATTTGCACTTTGGCCCTCGTACTTTATTCATTCTAGTTTCCATCCTCCAATTTATAACCTGCATACCTTAATATTAAACTAATTAAGTAACTGATTTAGCTAAAATTCTAATAAAAAATCATCATAGCTACTAATAGTTAAAAAGTAAACTCATAATATGCAAATTAACTAAAACACTCAATTAATGACCAAACTTCAAAATTTAAACTAACAAAATGCCATGATTTAGAATAAAATAACTCTAGTCTACTAGAGTTATCAATAACCCTTTGACTAAAAGCTTTTTATATTTAGGAATGTCCATTCCTTCCCACTTCACCAGCTTTCTGTACAATATCAACTGATAAAGTGATACATGATTGTAACACAAGACTAATATATTGTTGTAACAAATCTAATTGAAAACAAAAATTGAAAGAAAAAATTGGAATGATGAGGTGATCAAAGCATAGGCTCTAACAAAATACAAAAATGGAAATAACGAGGTAAAGGAAGCAAAAGTTGTGATGATGACAAAATAAAACCTCGAAGTGATTCTTCAGCTCTTGTTTAAGTTAACTTTTAAGCCTCTCATCGAACATGGTTAAAATATGACCTGCATTAGAATATATACACAAGTAAGTTAAATGACCAAAATAGTCCTCCAACTATTTTACCAAAAAAGATTAAGTTACCTCTCCCTCATGAATTCCAGTAATCACGAATAGATTCTTCTTCTTTTAGGATTCAATACCTCAAACCCTAGATTTATTAATAATTTCCATCCAGCCAATAATTAGAGGAATATTGGTTGGTGGTTGTAAATTCCCTGGTGTATTTTTGTAGCAGTTTCGATACAATAGATGAAAATAGCTCCAACAAAAATATCCACAAAAACAAAATTAACAATTAATATTCAAAGTCAACATAATGCAATCCATTAAGGGAAACATGAAATGAAATATACCTCGAGAATTATTGAACAAATAGGTAAATGTTTTGGAGTTTCCTTTCCTCCTTAACCATTACATAAGACCGAGCTCTTTAAAAATGCTAGGACTGCACTTCCCCATACATACTCCTTTATTTATTGTACATTCTTCATACTGGTTAAAGAAAAGTACGAGGAAGGAAGATGCTTGAGTATCGGGCAAATTGGAGTGATGGTAAAAAATAACATGTTGTTTAAATGTCCAAAAAGACAAATATGCCCTAAATGCAAGTTTATTTCCATTAAAAATATGATTTTCATATTTCTCTTTTCCTCTCTCTTCTATTCTTTTAAATTTTTCTCCAAGCATTCAGAATTTACAACCCAGCTCTAGGTAAACTTGCACCAAATCTCAACTTTATCTCTGATTCGAATAAGAAAGAAAGGTTATAACCGAACACAGAAACTCAACGCGTAAAAGAATATAAATAGTCATAGATATATACATATATATATGTGTGTGTGTGTGTGTGTTTATACATACTAGTTTTTTAAGTTGGAGTGATGGTAGTTGTTAAAGTGTCCAAAAAGACAAATATGCCTTAAATGCAAGTTTATTTCCATTAAAAATGTAGATTACACTCACAAATCATTTCAAAATTTGAAACTCCAAGAATTTGATTTCTTATTGAGAAGAAATAATGGAAAAATAATTCCACTAGTTAAACCCCTAATCCCTTTTACTTAGTTAATACCCCATTAACCCCTGGCCCTTTTACTTTTGTTATTCCGTCTTCCCTTTCACTTTCTAGCCTCTCATTCCCAGTCTCTGACATCTTCTTATCGTTCTCCAGCCTCACCTTCGTAGTCTCCGGCCTTTTCTCTGTCCTCTCCCTCTATCCTATTTTGTTCTTTGACAAAAAGGTATATCCACCTTCATTAGTCTGTGTGTTTTGAAAAAATTATCCATATGTTTCATGAGAGTTTGGGCTTCTTTAGGCATCTATCCGGTGGTATTTTCAATGGTTTATTGTTTGGTTTTAAGGGAATCTTTTGATAAAAGTATTTGGATGTTGGCAATTGCTTAATCTCCCTAAATATATTCTCATATTATTCAAGAAGAATGGTGAGAGCTTGTGAGATGGGAGTTACAGGAATGTTGTAAAGCTTTCCTAACTTTTTTTTTTTTTTTTTTTGATGAACTTGTTGGCTCCAAGAGGGCATTTTACTTACTGAGAATACTTGAATTATTACTTGTTGAGCAATTATTTACCAAGATGCTCGAATTATTATATGTTGAGCACTTTGTTAAACATACTAACTTTAGTTTCTTTTTCTTTTTTCTTTTCGTTATGTATGTTAATTTAGTTTTCAGTTCGCATATGCTCTATTCATAGCTGCACATAGAAAACACTTTCCTTGAGTGGAAACCTCATGAAAGGCTCATTCAGAATCTTGCTGGCTCAGGTTCAAGAAATTGCACTTAATAAAGCCATCAAGACAAAAGATGCAACTAATAGAAGCCTTAATTAACCAATTTGATTCCAAGGATTGGGAATTTTTGCTTCAACAAGACTAAATGTATATGACATTGCAAGATATTTGGTATATCTTGGGAGTTCCTATAGATGGATTTCCAATAATGGTATGAGAATTGAAAAATGATGATTGCAAAACATTGGTTGAAGATATTTTAACTGAAATTAAGGGAGTCCAGCATATATAAGAACTCAAACAATAAGTTTAAAATTGTGAAATGAAGAAGTAGAAGCAAGGGCCTGCCTACTACTTGTAGTGGGAACTATTTTGTTGCCTGATGCTTAGGGAGATTCGGTTCCTGTAATGTACCTCAATCACATGAAGGATGTAAAGAAAATAAAGGATTATAAATGGGAAGCTACAGTGCTCACATTCCTAATGAGCTCAGTCAACAAATTCCAAAAAAAATGGCAAAAGTTTTGGCTAGAACAAGAGCAAAATGCCAAAACATCTTCTCGGTTGCACAATTATGCTCTTTCATTTCTTGTGCACAAATAATGGATTTCTGTATGTTAACTTCGAATGTTTTTTTAAGATAAAGAGAGAATTTTATTGATACTAGGAATGTTGTACGTGCATTACACGTTAATGTTTGAATACTTTAAATACTTAGTATTCATCTATATCAAATATATTGTATTCTTGTAGTATATTGATGATATCTATACAATATATTTTAAAAATAATTAATATAGAAATTAAATAAAAAGTACAAAGAAGGAAAGCATTTTTACCATATCAATTTGAGCACCTTTTAAATTCTGCCTATGATGATTTAAATCTCATGAAACTTTAATTACCACACATTGCCAACCTATGGAAATATGCATGAAGTTTCGTCCAAATATTGGTCTTCTTATCAATTGAATAATGCATCATAGAATTCCCCACACATCAATAGAATTTCCCAGTTCACATAATGTTCATAAAATGCTTGTTGAAGATAGTATATGACTTGATCCCTAATTTTTTTGCTTCAAAATCATAGATATATAAAAATGCATGGCTCTAAAGCTACCTATGGAGTGAAAATATAACCTAACCTATATCTAGAGAACACATGATGGCCATAAGAACATTAGAACAAAGAATGGTTTGCGTAATACAATCCTTGCTTTATGGCTAACTGGTACTTTTGATGGAATTAGAACTCTTCTTCAAGTCATGGAGCAACAAATCATAGAAGCTACCTATATATATAGTAATCTAATATTAACGAATTCACATAAACGAGGAAGAAAAAGAACTTCAGTACATCCATGTATTAGGATTTCGTACCTTTAAAATTTTCAAAATAATAGATTTACAAAAAAATAAAAACTCACCTCAAGTAGGAAATCTTCTTTATCCCAAACTTCAGATTGCTCTCTCTCATTCTCTTATCTCTCTCTCTCTCTCTCTCTAATAATCAACAAAATTTAAAAGATAAGAAAGGAAGAATGAGAGTTGTAAGGGAAAGGTCTTATATAATGTGTTTGGGGTACTAGGATTCATCCAATTGGTTATAATTTCCGTACACTTATCCAAAACCATCATCCCTTCCCCATTCAGCCCCTAGTTTAAAGTTAAACTGATTCTTTTTTTTTAAAAAAAAAAAATGGAAGAGGTATGGGCCTTAAGATTTGGGTCAAAATTAGCCTAATTTGATTTTTGCTATGGTAAGTAATGCAATAGGAGTCCAATAGCTTAATCCAACATTCTAAAAAAGTATATGCGAAGGCCCAATTTAAAGTAAATACGTCACTTAATAAAGTAAACTTAAAATATCACTTAATAAAGTAAATATATACTAAAAATAAGTTGTTGCTATTATTATGATGATGATGATTATTATTATTATTATCATTATTATTATCATTATTACTATTATCATTATTATTATTATTATTATTAAAAGCTATATTACATAATATGAACAAATGATTATTGTTAAAAATTCAATTTATGAATGGGTCTCACAATTCCCCCCTACCCAAAAAGAAATTTCGTCCTCAAAATTTAACTATCTTGTTCGAAAAGGAAAGGATATTTTTTTTGCATCTCTTCCTCTAGCTCCCAAGTCACCTCTTCTTGATCATGATAACTCTAAATGACGTTGACAATTACAATTTCCTTGTTCCTCAATTACTTGATTTTTCAATCGGCTATTCGTAAGGGTTTCTCATCGTAGGACAAATTTGGGCTAAACTTGAAGAAGGTTATAATCTAATTCATGTTTTGAGCTAGAGAAGTATTTGCAAAGAAAGGGTACATGAAAAACATCTTGAATTCTAGAGAGATTCGGTGGCAATTTGGCAATTTCAAATTATATGCCATTTTTCCTACTCGTTCAGATATTTCAAATGGCCCAACAAATCGAGGACTCAATTTCCTTCCTTTTCCATGCTTAATAATTCCTTCATGTAGTAAGACACGAAGAAAAACCTTATCTTCAATTTGAAATTCAAGGTCTCTCCTACAATTGTAAGCATAGCTTTTCTGTCTACTTTGAGCCATTTTAATTCTTTGTCGAATTTGGCGCACCTTTTCATAAACATCTTCTAGAAAGTTCAATTGGCCTGATTTTAAAATTCCTCGTTCTCGTACTTCTTCCCAATAAATTAAAGATCGACATCTTTGACCATAGAGAGCCTCAAAAGGTGCTACGCCAATAGTGATTTGGTAATAATGATTGTACACATCAACTCAGCGAGTATAATGTACTAATCCCAATTTCCTCTAAAATCTATTGCACAATCTCGGAGCACATCTTCTAAGATTTGAATTGTACATCAGATTAACCATATGTTTGAGGATGTGTTGAGAAACTAAACTTACAATTGGTACCTAGAGTGTCTTGCAATCAAGGCCAAAATCGAGAAGTAGATCAAGGATCTCAATCTAAAATGATACTTAGTGGAACTCCATGTAGTCTAACTACCTCATCGAGGTATACCTAAGCAAGTATTTTCTAAACTATACCTCATGTTAATAGTTTCAAAATGAGCCATTTTGGTGAGTCTATCCATCACTACCCATACCGAATCATGATTCATTTTTGTACATGATAGTCCAGACACAAAATTCATGGTTACATGTTCCCATTTCCATTTTGGTATAGGCAACTGCTGGAGTAATCTAGCTAGCTTTCGGAGCTCTAGCTTAGCTTGTTGGAAAGTAAGACAAGATGAGACATATTTTGTAGATCTCTCTCTTCATATTGTTCCATCAAAAACTCCTTTTTAATCTTGGTACATTTTTGTACCTCCTGGATGTTTTGTGTATTTAGTGCAATGAGCTTCCTCTAGGATTTCTCGTTTTTGGGTGGAATTTTATCTAGAACACAAACTCTTCCTTGAAATCGTAACATCTTTTTTGGTCAATAAGGAAATCATGAGCTTTTCTAGTTTCCATTGCAGCTCTTATTTTTTTAAGTTAGGATCTTGTCCTTGCATCTTCAAGATTTGTGTCAACAAGTCCACTTCAAGTGTAACGTTAACCATGACGACGCTGCCGTTTACTAGCTTGGGCTTCCACTCACATATTTTCTCTAAAATTTCCCATTTCTTTACCATCATATGTGCAGCTTGAATGTTGTGGATTAAGGCATTAGGCACCTTGTTAGCCTTTTCGAGATGGTAATTGATTGTACAATCATAATCATCAAAAAAGTCCATCCATCTTAATTTGTTACTTGAGATTCAACTCTTAATTTTTCAGAAAAGAGATACTTAAGGCTCTTGTGGTAAGTGAAAATAGGGATAATGCCTCTATTTCTTGAGTTCAAATACTATAGTTGCAAGTTCTAAATCATGGGTTGGGTAATTTGTCTCGTGACCCTTCAATTTTCGAGATGCATACGAATTACTCAACCATTTTGATCAGCACACACCCTAATCCTTCTTTGGAGGTCTCAGTATAAACTATAAAATTCTCATTCCCACTGGAAGAGCTAAATTGGTGCCGTTGTCAATATCATTTTAACTACATAAAAACTTGACTCAAAATTGTTGTTCCATTCAAATCTTTGTCTTTTTTTGCATGAGTCGAGATGAACCAACAATCCTAGAGGAGTCATTAATGAACCTACGATAATAACTTGCTAAACCAAGAAAATTACGAACTTTTGTTACTATTTCGATCTTTTCCAAGAGATAATTGCTTCAATTTTTGCGGGGTCAGCGGCTAATCTCTCACCTGAGACAATATGACCGAAGAAATGACACCTTACTTAACCAAAACTCATACTTATTGAATTTCACATATAGCTTGTGTTGTCTCAAGGTTTGTAAAACTAATTGTAGGTGTTGCTGATGATCTTGTGCTGTGTTGGAGTATATAAGAATATCACCTATAAAAATAACCACAATTCTGCCCAAGTATGGTTTAAAAATCCTATGCATCAGGTCCATGAACATAGCTAGAGCATTGGTTAGACCAAATGGCATTACCAAGAAGTCATAGTGCCCAAAATGAGTGCTAAAAGAAGTTTAGGAACAACGTCCTTACAAATTTTGAGTAGGGAATACCCTTGTCGTAGCTTTGAGAATACTCAACTCCTTCAAATTGGTCAAACAATTCATCTATCAAAGGTAATGAGTACCTATTTTTTATGGTTACTGTCACCCCCTTGACCCATACTTGCTAGGTACGTGCTATTTGTCGTATCTGTGAAATCATACTCCCACAAATACAAGGCATCAATCAATATCAATATATCCTCAAATATTAATAATAAGAATGAAAATATCTATTCATAAATGATAACCAAAGGAGTAAGAGTGCGGTACTTAATCCATTTAATAAATTCTAAAGTGTGAAACTAATAAATAATATCATGAGCAAGCAGGCTCAACTTACTTCAATGTCTATTAACTCTATCAAAATCCTACCACTAAACAATCTTAACTATCTCCTTGTTCGAGTGCATCTAACCTTTGTCCTCTAAGATAACATTTTTGTATTTGTCGTCTGTACAAAAATATAGGGAATCGGGTGAGCGAGAAGTCGCTTAATAGATAGTACATACTCCCTGTTGCATCACGCAGTTACATATACATATACTTTCACAAACTGTCACACAATCACATGCTGATACTTTCAAGAAAATTATATTTTCAAAACCAAATACTTTATATTTATAAAATCATTATCTTCATAAATATGCTATAATCATAAATCATTTTTATTTGACATATTTCATAATCATACATGCATAGCTTCAAGTATTCATTTTCATAATCATATAATCATGTTAAATTATGCATTCACTTATCAAAAGAGGCTTAAAACTGACCGTGCATTCATCGGCTAGTGAGTACTCAACCTAGTGATTGACCTCACTAGAAAAGGTTGTCAAGAGGTTTCTATGGAATCACCTGATGGTTTCTCTAATCATTGTCATTATCATTATCAATATCATTATCATTATCATTATCATTATTATAATCATGATCATTTTCATAATCATAATCATAATCATAGTTAATTGAAGAGATTAGGATTGTAATCCCTACCGACTATCTCATGTTTGTTTAGAGCCCTTGTTCATAAATGTTTTATCTATACATTACACACATATCATACATATTCAAAATCATGTATGTATCACATTTTCCATAATTTTAAAACCAACCAAGTCAAATAGTCGTACATGATCCAAATTTTCGTAGTAAATATAATTCTTTCATAAAACACACTTTTCGTAAAACAACTTTGAAATTCATATGAGTTTATAAAGCAATTTCAAGAAATATCAAAGTTCATAAAATAATTTGAAAATTTAGAGGGTAAGCACCACCTACCTCGAATAAGCTTGATAATTGTGCTTAATCTTGCCGTTAATATTTTCCTACAAGAAATTACAATATTCTATCATCAATGAACACTTAATAAACTCTTAACCTAACTCATTATAACCCTATTGCAAATTCTTAGGAACCATGATCGATTTAATACTTTAAATATTTTAAGATTTATTAGTGCTATAAAAATGTGAAAAGTATTTTTAGCTTGATCAAATGTAATAATATAATCTTTTAAAGTTACCAAAATACCTTAACTGAGTCCTTACTAGGTTTAGTCAATTCAATTTCCATTGCAAAATAACTTTTAGATTACTATTATAAGTTTTTAGAAACTCTAGGGTCATTTTTTAAACTTTTTTAGAAAAAACTTTGGGCTTTTATATAACTATATAAAACAATGAATGACTCTATACAACTTTCGTCCAAGAAAAACCTTTGAGGGATTTCTTATAATTTGTAAAATATTTTAGGGGCCTTTATATGATTCTCAAATACTTTCGGGCTAATGTATGATTTTCCAAAAACTTTAGGGGTTCAAAAAGTAATTTCAGAGGGTTCTGGACTTCTTTGGTTCATTAAAATTTTATTTTGGGTAAGTCTACAATACTTAAAAGTCACCAAGGATCTAATCTGCACCACTTAAAACCATCAAGGGTCATTATAAAATATTAAGTAACTACAGGGGCCAAACTACAAATTTAGTAATTCATCATCTACTTCCTCGGCTTGGACTCCATTGCTGCAATTCGATTTCTTTATTGCTAATCGCTATGCGATCAGCAACTCTTTCTTTTTCTTTTTTTTTTTATAAAAACAATTTTCACTTTTTTATTTCTTTGCAGAAAAATAAATCCAAAAATTCAAGACTAATTCCAAATGAAAATAATTATTAACCCACAACATTTTCTTAATTTCAGATTATTTAAATACAGGAAAATACTCCAAAATAAATGACAATTAAATTCGTAAATAGGCATAAATTAGTTCATACATGGTCCCTAATAATTTACGTAATTAATCTATAATATTCAAGCCTAAAATAATATAAATAATTAATTACAAAAATTAAAAGAAAACTTACCAGTATATTAGAAAACCCTCTTCTCCTCTCATGAATTTTTTTTTTTTTTTTGAAAAATACGTTGTAATTTTTCAGCCCTAAAAGCCAATATTTTTAGGCAATTTACTCCTAAAATTTCTCCTATAATATAGGCTAGTTTCCAAAATTCACAAGGACAATTACTTTAGTATTATTTTCTTACTAAAACTCTAGTCTTTAATATATTCCCTATTTATTATTTTTTCCTAAAAATTTTGCTGGTATCACAGTTACACTATGTAATCCTCTATAATCTGTACAGTCTTAGTGTGAGAGAATTGGAACTCCCCATTGTGAAGTACTTAGTTGAATGAACGTACGCTCAAGTAGCTATTTTAAATTGACCCTTGTGTTCCTTCAATTCCGTAGGTGCCATTATATATGGTGTCCTAGACACAATAGTTGAACTGGACATCAACTCAATTACAAACTTATTTTCTCTTTCTCGAGGTAACGAGGTTAGCTCTTTAGGAAATATATCTGGAAAATTTTTACAACTAGAACCTCCTCTAACTTCATTTCATCAAAGGGTTTGTTCATCAAGTAAGCCAAAAATCCTGTACTTCCTTTCCATAACAGTTTCCCAGCTTTTACTCCTGAAATCATGGGAATTGTGATTGTCCATATCTCACCTTTCAATTCTACTATACGGTGATCTGGTTCGCAAAATTTAACTATTTTCACCCGACAATCCACTTGTCCATGATGTCTTGCTAACTTGTCCATTTCAAGTATTATGTCATATCCTCAAATAGGTAGGGAATTCAAGTCAGCACTACAATTTCTACCCTTTATTCTAATTTTGCATGACTTATATACTAAGTCAGTTTTAAGAGTACCTAAATCATTCCTGATGGAGTACATACTTTCAACGCATATGGTAACTCTATGCATTTAACTTCAATTTCATTAATAAAACAGGGTGTAATAAAAGAATGCATAAATCCAAGATCTACAAGTACTCTTGCTACTCGGTGAAATTGGAAGCATACCTTCTACCACATTTGACCCCTAAGGTAGATTAGATTTTTTCATAGCATACACCCTTGATTCGACCTTTGGTTTTTCTCCTTGCTTCTTCATGCCCACATAGCCTTGACTTTGTTGACTAGTATCTCTTGTTATGCATTATCCACCTTGGGACAATCCATCCTGCAATGTTCCAAATTACCACATTTTATACACTTCTTATTCTTTTTCCAACAATTTTGCACCGTGTTAGCTGCTCGCTTACAATAGTTACACTAGACATTACTTTGTTTTTTAGATGACTGTCCCTCAACATTATTCCTCCCTTTCTTGGTATTATTCGCCCCTTTCTTCCAATTAGATCCAGCAGATCATTCGGCTAACCTAAACTAAGAATGTGGTTGTTTATTTCCCTCAAACTTAGTTTGATATTTTCCACCCTAAAGGCCATCTTAATTGCATTAATATAAGTTTGAGGTTTTGTCATAGCCATACCATCTTGAATCTCATAGTGAAAACCTTGAAGAAATCATCTTATACGAGTTCTTCTGCAGTAACCAATCAGGGTGTGACTTTGACAGCTTGTTGAACTTCTCTTCATATTGGGACGCAATCAACTCCCATTGTTTTAAACTCATGAACTCTTCACCGTGCTTTTCTCAAATCAAGTTGGGAATGCACTTTTTATTAAACTCTTGCAAAAAGTTAACCTAAGTATAAGGAGTATCATTCCTACCCCACTTCTCTTAAATAAATCTCCACCATTCTCAAGTAACTCTTCTCATATGGAAGAATGCAAATGTAATTTTATGATCATCCTCATACTTAGGAGCAACAAAAATATTCTCCATTTGTTCCACCCATAACTCAGCTTTTTCATGATTAGCTTCCCTAAAAAACTTAGTAGGCTTCTGCTAGCCCAAAAAGCAACCTAAGAGGAGGTGAATTAGGTTGTATCTAAAAACAATCCTTTTAATGTGCTTAATGGAAATTCAAACTTTATGCAATAAATGAACACTTAAGCACAAATAATCACAAGTAGAGATTCAACAATTGAATCACAAAGAACCAATAAAAAGATTAAGATTAAGAAATGCAAACCAAACTCCCAAGCTTCTCAAGCTTGGAGTACATTCACAAAGAGCGTCTCTTAAGGCAACTACCAACTTCTCAACTTGAAGTTCAGCCACTAAAAGTCTCTTCAAAGCAAGTGAGACAATAACCTCTTGCACACAAATGAGGATCACTCTTGCTCACACTAATTTCCTTTAGTTGAGCCAGGAGTTTTACACTCACAACCTCCCTTTGTTACAATTGTTATCTCTCCACTCTTACACTTGAAGAACTCTTACACTTCTAAGCTCTTTTCACAAAACTACCTACACTATTACAACACTTGTACCCACTATTTCTCCCAAATAGCTCAAGAATTACTTGTAATCAATGTAGAAGTCTCTCTTTAATTAATTCAGGCTTAGGGGCATTTATAGTTGCCAAAAATCTGCTTCCAACAACTTCCCAAAGGCTATTTTTTGTTTACTAGAAAACTAGCCGTTGGAACTTTTGGACGGACGATGCAGCAAGTGTGTGTCCGAACGAACTAGCCGTTGGACCGTTCAGACAGCCGCTACTAAACCTTGCGTCCAACACTGCGCCCGTTCTCTGAGGGTATTCGTTCGAATGTCCGAGGATCCGTCCGAACCTGTGTCTGATCGAAACAAAGTATTTTGAAAATATGATCGGACGTTGTTCTTTGTCCGAGACTTGCTTCAAATTCTTTGTGTCGGACGATTACCATCGTCCGAAGATCTGTATTTCGAACAGTCATTTGCGTCCGTGGAGTCTTCTGGTTGTTTTGTTCGGACGATCATTTGCGTATGAACCTAACTATTTTTCTGCACACTTGCTTGCCTCAAACCATTAGTGTGATTTGGTCATCATCAAAACATGATTAACATAACTGGGTTCAACAGCTTCAACTTTAGCAATCGCTTCGAAGTTGTATCTTTGCCACCTTACATAGGTCATTACTGGCACTCTATAATTTGACTAACATAGTTAATAATCATGACTATCCGAGCCATAAACGTGTTACTAGTTACAAGTATTTTGCTCTTGACCCGCGCCTTGGTCCTTGGTTTGGTTGTCAGTACTATTCGTTTCCATTTGTATGTTTGACAGAATATTTATTTGTAAAGTGAATATTTTTTAAAAAATACAAATAATAAAGGAACTAGGGAGAATACAAGTTAACACACAGATATATGCACATAAACATGAGTCAAATACATATAAGAGTAGCATAGCAAAAGCATATATAAAATACACATAATGATCCTAATCATCAACATGAACTTCTACGAATAGACCCTACCATAAAAAAAAGGGCAAGGGTTCCCGGAGTTATTAATCTATACTAATTATGCATCAATGCCTTATCAAAATACTAGCATATCTAATCTAGTGGGTAAGACTACACTAAAACTCTTCCTCCTCATCCTACTAGGTATCCTTTTGGTCCTACTGATATTCCTCTTCCATGGACTCTTTCTCTAGGTCCTCCAAATCCTCCTCCTCCGGTGCACCTTGAGCAAACAGTGCCTTTTGCATAATAGCTATACCTCCAATAGCTCTATCATTATCCCCACTATCGTCACTCTCAGTAACCTCATCATCAATAATAGATCAACCAAAAGTCTCTCAAAGTACCTCACAAATTTGTCTCTCTGAGCATCTCTATGCCTTCTAAACCTATGCTACCAATGTTCCCTACATAGAAAATCAGAAATGTGAAGGCTAGTCTCTCACTCTATCTACTCATGCATTTGAACTTCTCTAGCCTCAAGTGTACCTATCCATTCATGTGCTGCAACAATTTGTTGGTGAAAAGCGTCTCTCTCTCTAAAGAGTTGATTCCTGGTCCTCATATACTACCTCACATGATCAAGATTTGATCACTGGTTGTGACATCAAGCAGCATGAGGAGCACCACTAGCTACCTGGGAAGCATAGACACGCCTCACTCTACCAGGATGGCTGAAACGGATGGAAATTCTACAAACTATAATCTACATCAACATAACATAATCCAATATTCATACGTGATATAAATAACTCAAGATTATTTGTATGTCTCTTATGTTTCTCCATAAACTAAAACAGTGGATATTCCCAAGTATTTCTAAGTTCCACAATTTGAACACCCTAGCTTAATTTTGCTTAAGCCTAAACTCTAATACCACTCTAACAATGATACCCCAACGCATTTGATAAACAAAACTTAGTCGAATATCGGCCTAACCCTCATTAGGGCTCTATTTATTAATGAGTTTGGCATTGAAGGGTACTAAAAAGGAGTTTAAGTTCAACTACAAGCAAATTCAAAGTTTTACATCACAATACAAGCCTACTTCCTATAACATAGAATATAAGGAATTTCATAAGTAACCCTTTAAGCCATTACAATTGAGGAAAGAAGAAGATAACTAAATGATAAAAAGGGAATTGAGTAAAATTATAATAAAAACTAAATCCCAATGTAGCTGGCACTTGTGATCTTACCGGTATGTCCTACTCTTCCAGATCTGAAAAAAATAATTTTTGAAACAAAACAAAATCGTGTGAGCTTCACCCAGTGAGAATCCATGTGTGCAAATAAAAGTTACTTTTAAAAAAAGAAACTACTTGTTTATTTATCAAATAAAATTCCCACTTTTAAAATTTCTATATATATAACTTTAAGATGCAATTACTACCAAGTAAAATATTTCAACACCATCACATTTAACACTTTATATAAGCAATTGCAATTCAATTTGAGCTTTTGGAAGCTTAATGATTAATTGACCAACCTTATTTCCTGTAGGCCGTGCACAAATTGAAACTACCTCAACAGTCAAAAATTCAAATCGGCCCAATGCATTCTCGATATGCAACCCTTGACTACTACTGATTGGGTCTACTCTAAATTGCTCAATTAGGAATTATACAAGTTTTAGAGTTGACTCCCGCATTAATTACTGTAGAACATTGTATAATTACTGATTGAGTTTACAGGCATAATATAGTTGATTACATGCGCATAAAAATAATAAATAAATAAGTCCCAATAAAACTAAAACAAAGATTACTAATGTCATTTTGGTATAGTATTCATCATGAGAGCACACATTTTTCGTTTTCCCACATTTTCAATAGAAAACAAAACATCTCAAATGCTTGTCATCAATCCGTATAGGTATAGATAATTGGTTTTTTTTTTTTTTATGCTTTATCATGCTCATCCTATGGATTCAATGTAGCATAACTTATACAATTTTAAACCTTACAATCAATAATAAACAACACAATTGTAGGAAATCTTGATAAATTATTTAGATTATCTTAAAACAATGCAACACTGAATCAAAACAATAATTCATCCAGTGACCTTGTACTGTTACAAATCAACCAAGTCCTGTCCTAACCCCCGCAAGGCCCAAGCCAAGCCAAATACTAGTAACTCCTTGATTCTTTTTTTTTTAAATAATAAATTAAGATGTTCATGATCACTCTCTACTTATAGTAATTAATCCCTCTCCTTAGTTGACAACAATTATGGTCTCAAATATTGTAATTGTGAATGAATTTATTTAAAACTTCAGAGCTTCTCAATTTGAGTCTATTAGCTTCCTTTTATTGATTAGGATTGATCTTCTTCAAACTTATTAACTACCTAGTTGCCTTTTATACTTAAACATCTTTTTGCTAAACTACTTAACCATATATACATACAGTAGTGTCATAACATTATATCATTTGGTCTTTTTTTTTCCTTTCCATTTATTATGTCCAATCTTATTTTAATTTGCCTAAAGTACTATAATTCATCTATGTTGTCATATAAATCAAACTCTGTAATAAAAGAAGTTCATTAAAAATAGATTTATAGTTCCTATGAATTAGACTTTACCAAGTAATAATTATTTGTTGGTTCCTAATTCAATTCGTTGTATATTCCAATTCGATTTCTTGGTAGTCAAATTGTTTGGCTTATAAATAGCTCATAAATTATTTAATTGAAAAGAGTTGAGTTGAGAATCTAGAATAAGGAAATTCTAGAGTAGAGATAAAGACTATTATGTCATGGGATTATACGGGTCTCAATATGAGAGTCTGATATGATTATTTTGTAACTTCTTCTCTTCGCCCGCATATACAGATAATGTTACAGAAATGAATCTTCCACCTTTTTTTTTTTAACAATCTACAATTTGTCTTTAAACAAATCTAAAGCTGAAATTAAATAAATGAATGAGTTATATGGTTCTAATCTTAGTTCAATGCCACCAATGTACCTAATTTCTAACAATTAAGTGTATCATTTTTTATATTTAATAGTTATTAACCTAATATACAAAGTGGGAAGTGATTTTGCCACAAGTTTTCCTCATCCTCCTCTAAATCCTATGAGACACCATATGACTTTTTTGACATTACTATTAAAAAAAACTTTAACCATTCATAATTTGGAAGTTAAAGTCTTTTGGGTTTGCAATTCCTCATACCGGTGACGATCTTCTCTTCTCTTCACCTTCATGATTAACATATGATGGGTTATTGAGCTTTTGTCAGCTGTCTTGTGTCAACATCATTTGTAAATTTATTCTGTATTTTTAATCACAAGAAATAATACAACGGCTGAAATTTTAAATTTATACTATTACCACGGTTACTTGTGGATATTTTACAAACCTTTTTGTTTGCTTTTTGACACATTTCCTACTCTAGGACAAAAAATATGGTGTTCTTGAATAATACTACTAACTGCCAAAATCTCTATTTTATTAGCCTTCTAACTTTACAACTTTCATATTTATTCTTCGCTTTTCTTCTTGAACTCTTCTTCTTGAACTCTTCTTCTTCTAAGCTCTTGTATTCTTTTCTTTTCATCTCTTTTATCTTTAGCTACTACATTGCTCTAATTTTTGGGAAGTTCAACTCCTAATAGTCCTTTTATTTGTCCTTGATTAATTTTTCTTCAACACTTAATTTAAGCTTCCTATTTTTTTTTACTTATTATTTCACTAATTTTTATGCTTTATACCTTTAATCCTTTGCTACACATTTTGGTTTACTCTTCTTTCAGGTTGCTAATAGTAGTGGTTTGTTTGTTCAGGTTGTTTGTGTGCTGGTTTCTTCTTGGTATGTCTATGGTTTTTTGTTTTTGATTTTTCTTTTTAAAAATTACTGCTAAAATTTAATCCTTTGTGTATTTGCTGTGCATGCATACCTCTTTTTGTTTGAATTACCCTTTTTAAGCTGATTTAACTTTCTTTTCATTTCTTTTTACATCAATGTTCACTCTAACTGTTCATTATGACTTGTTTTCTTTGAAGATCTTTACAGTTGAAATCTCGTAAATTATTCTTACGCTTATTTCGGAGTCTGCATAGTTTGGTTTTACCAAACATACTGACCATTTCGGAGTAGTCGATGTTCGGATAAATCAAATAAAAAATAATAGTTATATGGTTCGGATTTGATTACTGAAAATCAATAAGTGAATAACCAAACTTTCAGTTTTATTAGTTTTAGTTTTTAGTTTGTTAGTAAACCAATTCCATTTTCCATTCATTCAATACTTTGATATTATTTTCTATGTTATTTTTTAGTTTCTCATCTTAGTTTTAGTAGTTTTAGGTTTTTTATTATTAATTTGATTAGTTTTATATTTAATTTTATACTTATTTTTCAAATTAACTAGTGATCGTTTAATCGGATGAATCAAAAAAAATTTGGTTAACCAACCAACTGAAGAAAAGTTTGGTTCAGATTTGATTTTGATTTTCTTGCATAAAAAATCATAAAAACCGAAGTTTCTTTAACCGAATTGCCAAAAAAAATCCCCTACATTTATTGGAGCACCACCAAAAAGATGCAATTACAATCGTATCAGGTGAATCAAAATAGAATATTCAAATCAAAGATGGTTCTTTTGTTCAGAAGGATTGGAAGAATTTGTTGTGAAAAACATCATTAAAAAAAAGATTTATTGTTGTTGAGGCACAATGAAAATTTGCTATTTGACATGATATATTTCAGTGAGTTAAAGAAGCAAAACTATATGCTATGAACAATGCCATTGTTAAATGTTTCACAGCCACAAATTCCAATTAACTCAAACAATATGTACTAAGCATATGAGAAACAGTAAAATTTCATAGAACAATCTTTAGTAACTAACTTGCTCACTAGATTTAAGAATATCTTGATAGAAAAATTCTATATCAAGATGGTTCATCATTAATAAAGCCAAATTTTATACAAGATCTTGCAGGTTCATTTTGCTTTTATGAAGTCTATGTAAATAAAAATCAACAAAATTTTGTAAGTAGTACTTTACCAATTTATTTTTCATATAACTATAGCTTACTTCTCCTATTCTATATACAAAACTAGCTAATATATTTGTTTATGAAACAGATTGTTCCTCCATTTGTAGATCTTTTCTTAATTGATGACAAGATTCTAGCTATAACTGGAAAAACAAGGATAGAAACTGGTAAGCATGATAATATGTTCACCAACAACTGAGATACAATCGTTGAAGAACATTGCATACAGCTAAGGATACCTTAGTTTTCATTCTAGAATCTAAGGACGCATTCAGGGTCCAAATTTTCAAAAGAAATGGAGTGGAAAATTTTTTCCCTTGACATAACAAATACTCTTTGTAGTCTATCCTTTTGGAGTTATTACGAAAAAATAGATGTCAAATAATTATTTTGAATATGATCTATTTATTCTTCTTCCAATATAGAAGTATATCCAAACAACTAGGTTAAATAGAAAAATAGATATATATATTATATCTTTTGTATGGCTCAACTCATTTGTCCTTGTAATTACTGATATTGATGTATCAAGATATTCAATCATAATGTTATTGTTTAAGCTTTGAAACTAGATGAAACACTTGATGTCGAATTTAATATTATGACTCCAAATTTCCTTTATTTATTAATTTTTTACATTTATATTCAATTTTATGTATAAATTGCATAATCTTAAAATTGTTGAATTTTTCTTGTTATGAAATCATAATAAATTTTCCAATAGCATCGAATTACAGACAATCAATGCTAAAAAACTGATATTGAGAGAACAACGTTTTATCCTATTCTTTTTGCCTTTGTAAGTTTTATAAACTTTTATTCTCAAAACTATATCGTCAAATAATTACTAGTATTCTAATAGTGAAAAATAATACTTTATCCCTAAATACTAATTAAACACATATCATATATAACCTTTATTAACTTTTAAATCTTATAGATCAATTTTACAATTTTACGAATTAAAGAACTGAGAAAAAAATGCACTCAAATCCTTTTTCTAAATTAGATTTAATTTTCATGTTAAAGACCATAATTTTTAAAACCTACCTATTAATTATTCATTTTACAATTTAAATTTTTACACCAATCTATTGTAAAATCTCTATTTGATCATCTAGATTTGATATTTCACATATTTACCGTACATAAAAATTAAAATAAAACTTCATTTAAAGAAAATACACAAACAGTTATAACTCTATTATTGCATTTTTAACTTTTATAATTTTTTTAGATTTCTTTAACGTTTAACAAATTTTTAGATACCAAATATGCCACTTTTTAGAAAGCACTTTGTCAATCCTTGAATATACCTAATAGAATTCCTATTAATGTATAAAACTTTTTATTTTCTTCTTATAGGGCATGACTAGTGATAACTCTAGTAAACTAGAGTTATTTCTACTTTTGAACTATGGCTTTTGAGTAGTTTAATCCGTATTTTTTATATTTAATTAAGTGTTTTTGTCTAATTGCGTTCATTTGATTTTTAAATTAGCTTTACTTTTAAATATTTAGTTATTAGCATGAACTTTTGTTAAATTGGGGTTTAATTCGAATAATTTATTTGGCTAATTATTTTCCAGGAGAAGAAATTAGGGTATGAAAATTAAAGTTACACAAGTGGCCAAGGGACAAAATGCAAATTGATCAGCGTTGAAGACATGAGCTGAATAGAGCTCGATGTCATGACATCAAATATTTGGTGTTGCGACATTAAAGCAGGAGTTTGAGTTGTAATATTCAACTCGGTATCGTGACACCAATTATTTGATGTCGCAACATTGAAACGTGTTTTGCTTAGGGTATAGGGAAATCTTGTAATTTTTGTTTGGAACTTTCTAAATACTCTCTTGCAGGACATGCAAGTACACATAGTAGTAGTGGAATTAGTAATTAGTAGATTAGTTTTAGTCTAGTTTTAGCTTGGCATTCAAGTTTCTATTTAATATAGAAGTCCTTTTTTAATTCCTTTAAGATCTTGTTTTCAATTCCTTGTAAGTTTAAATTTTGATTAGGTAATTTTAGTGGGCTTTTCATCTGTTATAATTAGATATAACTTTTACTTGCTTTTTCTTTAACTTCCTTGCAATTCAAGTTACTTCTATTTCAAGTTTTCTTATGTAGACTAAGTTTTTAGGTTTCTTACTTGAATAGTAATTTTTAATTAAAATTCTTCATTTCCTTTCTTTAATCCATAGTAATTTTTAGTGGGTTTCTTTTATTAAATCAAAAATTCAAAAATATTTAGTTTTAATATCAATTTGTTGACAAATTTTCTTAACCTTATTCAATAGAAAATGGAAATTTCTTTGTGTTCATACTTACTTTATGCTTTGTTTAGTCAAATTAGAATTATGTGCTTTCTTAATTTCATCATGTTTGAGTAGATTTAGTTGAATTAGGGATAATCTTAATTGATTTCACTAGATTAGTTTAGTTTAATTAGTATTTTCCTTTGTAGTTTACTTATTTAATTGAGTTTATCTAGATTATTTTATCTCAATTTATTTGTTTACCTAACTACACAATGTCACTTAAATCTCAATATTTGTCAACAAGCGATCCTTGAGGGAACGATACCCACTCGTCCTATACTACTACCTATCTGGTATACTTGTGGAAGTGAGGAGTAGAGTATAAGGAATTTGTGTGGTTTATTTTAATTTGTTTGATTTGATTGGATCTCTACCCGAGGCGTAAAAAGTTTTTGGCACCGTTGTCGGGGAATGGTTTTCAATAATATCGAATATAATTTAGTTAGAAGACTAGATTGAAGTCTTTTGTTTTCTTATATAGTTGTCTCACCAATTCGAAAAATCAAAAAGATTTTCCAATTTATAGTTGTTTTCTTATTTCTAAAATATTCAAAAATATTTTTCTTGTAATGGATGGTTTAGACTAGCTAGTACTCTAAACTTTCCTAATTTTCTTGTTTGTATTGTTTTAGTTCTTTTTCTTGCTTTCATTTGCTTTGTTTACTGTTCAAGAACATGCAAGGACTCTATTGAAATGATTCATACCAAGGAGATTATCATTTTTATGGTAATGAAAGTATGCCCAATGAGCATGATTCTTGTTATGTTTATTCTCCTTACCCCTTAGATTTTCAAGTGAGATGGTCTAGCCATCTAATAATACCGTTATTAGAGTTAGTACAAGGAATTTGGAGAGACAAGTGAGGTAATTGGCTAGACAACAAAATAAAAGTCCTTTGGGTGCTTTGCCAAGCGATACAAATTCCTAATCTAAGAGAGCAAAATGAGAAGGAGCAAGTTCAAACAATCATACTTAGAAGTGGTAAAGCATTGGAAGGAAAAGTTGGGGATGGTTCTTCGTCATCAAGCAGTCAAGAGAAAAGGAAGGTTGAAGACAGTGATGAAGGTAAAGGGGAGTCTTCAAAAGGCCAAGGTGAAATGATTAAAGAAACCACTAAGCCCAATGAACAACATAATGAAGGCAAAGATCCTACACTCCAATTGTCAAAGCAAGTTACTGTGCCATTTTCACAAAGATTGAAAGGAGAAGAAAATGCAAAGAAATTCAAGAAGCTTTTTGATATGTTTAAAAAGATTGAAATAAACATACTATTCATGGAAGCACTTAAAAACATGTCCACCTATGCCAAATTCATGAAACAAGTTCTCACATCAAAGAGGAAACTCCATGGAGATGAAATCTTATACTTAACGGAGAATTGTAGTGCATTGCTCACAAAAGACGTTTCCTCCTAAGCTTAAGGATCCCAGTTCTTTCTCCATGTAAAAGTGAGATTGGTGGTATTAAATTTGAGAAGGCCTTGTGTCACTTAAGACCTTCCATTAATCTCATACCTTACTTGGTCTACAAGAAACTTAGTGGAGAAAACTTGAAACCCACGAATGTATCTTTGCCACTTGTGGACCGGAGTATTAAATTTTCAAGGGGAATTATTGAGGATGTGATCATAAAAGTTGGCAAACTTTACCTTTTGGCAGATTTCATGATTTTAGAAATGGAGAAGAATAAAAAAAATGCTGATAATTCTTGGATGACCTTTTCTCTCAACTAGGTGTACACTAATCGAGGTATGAAAAGGGAAGTTGTAATTTCGAATTAATAATGAAATAGTTACTTTCAATGTTTTTTATTCATTAAAATTTCCCTTCTATTTATGAAGATATTATGAGCATAAATATAATTGATGATCTAATCAACTATGCAACCAGATAAATGCCACTAGTACATACATAACTCTGAACTATAATAGCAAGAATTATCGACACAATTAAACTCAAAGTCATATGCTATCACACATATCAATAGAATTTCCCACTTCACATAATGTTTATAAATGCTTGTCCAAGATAATATATGAACTTGATCACCTAATTTGGTTCGAAATCATACATATATAAAAATGCATGGTTCTAAAGATGTCTATGGAGTAAAATATTACCTAACTTATATCTAGAAAACATATGACAACCACATGAATATAAGACCAAAGAATGGTTTGTATAATACAATCCTTGCTTTGTAATTAATTAATATTTTTGATGTAGTTAGAACTCTTCTTCAAGTTATGCAGCAAACCATAGAAACTACCCATATGGCAATCTAATATTAACGAATTCACATACAAGAGAAAGAGGAAAAAAAAAGAAATAAAGAAAAAACTTCAGTACATGTATGTATTAGGATTCTGATGCCTTTAAAATTTGCAAAATAATAGATTGTCAAGAAAATAGAAACTCACCTCAAGTTGGAAATCTTCTTTATCCCAAACTTCATATTACTTTCACACTTTCTCTCTCAATTAATCTACGGAATTTAAAAAACAAGAAAAGAAAATGAGAGCTCGAGGGGAAGATCTTATACAGTGTGTTTGGGGTACTAGGATTTATCCAAGTGACTTTAGTTGCCCTACACTTAGTCCAAAGCTATCATCCCTTTCTCCAAGCAACCCCCAGTTTAACATTACAATGATTCTAATTTTTTTCTTTTTAATGTTTAAAGGGATATGGGCCTTAAGATTTGGGTCAAAATTTAACCTAATTTGATTTGGGCTGTAATAACAAGTATTGCAGTAGGTCCAATAGCATAATCCAACATTCTAAAAAAATATATGCCAAGACTTAACGGATTAATCTTTACCAATAATCAAACTACAATCAGTGCTTAAACTTAAAATGTCACTTAATAAAGTAAATATATAAATGTCACTCTGTAAAATAAATACATACTAAGAATAAGTAGTAGTAGTTGTTGTTGTTTAAAAGCTATATTACAGAATATAAAAAGATGAGTAATGCTAAAAATTTAATTTATAAATGGATCTCACAAATACATTTTATTTATTTGTTCATTATTGTTTACAAATTTTCAAAATAAGACAACCACATTCTTTTGGACTTAGGTAAAAACTCATAATAAAAAAAAGATCATATTTTTTTTTTGACATTAGGAATTAGTTGAGGTCAAGGATTTGCTTGTGTGCATCTCGTGCTAATTAAACTACCTTCTTGAAACTATGAATCCATCATGAAGGTGCAAAATACAAAAAGTTACCGAACGTTTAGAGACCATGGAATCGCTCCCTCCTTCTATATGCCTTGAATATGCATAAACCATACACAAAATTGCATCAAAATTATTATTGGGATACAGAACCAAAAAAAAAAAGTAAAAAATTACTATTAAAATATGAAAGCATACACAAATAAGAACTAAGTTGCAGTCCCACCGTAAAGTCCTAATTTCATTAAGAGAATCCAAAATTCTTAAAGTGGTCCAACATAAGTCATCATAAAGATGACGAAATGTTCATTGGCATCAATGGTTGGTTCGGTCGGCAGCAGCTGGTGGCAGCATTACCTGGGACGTCATTGAAAAGTTTTTTCTACCGATGAAATTGAGAAAAAAAAAATATTTCAAGACTCGAAACATAACAATTAATATAATTATAGAAACAAAAAAGTTGAAAACAACCAAAGAGCCACTGAATAGGAGACCCGTAGCGACGTTATGCTCAAATCCTACAAAAGATTGCATCAAAATGATTCTGGAGAATGCATAATGAAAATAAAACAACAATTTTACTATTAAAACATAAGAGCATACACTTATAGGAACTAAGTTGGAGGCCTGCCTAAAGCACTAATTTCATTAATTTCAGTCAAAACTTTTTAAATGGTTTAATAGAAATCGTCATAAGATGACGACAACTAAATTAACATGTTAATTAATTGAAAAAACTAAAGACTTATTAAATTCAGAAATTTCTCAATCAGTTATTTTATCAAAATTATGAGGGTAAAGTAGTTTCAAAATCCTTTCTTATCAAAATTTAGGATAAAGTATATTTTTGTGTGATTATAGGAGTAATGTAATTTATGCTATTGTAGGGGTAAAAGTGTAATTAAATCTAGAATTATATGAGTGTAACTTAGAAATTTTGCATCATTGTCTTACATTTAATTTTGACAATTAGTTGGAGAGGATTAATTGTATATAAATTTTTTTGAAGGGAAAATTGCCAAAATAGTCCTTCAACTTTTGTACTTTAGCCAGAATAAAAAGTCAACTTTCTTTTTAGCCAGAATAGTCCTTCAACTTTTTTCAAAAGTATAAATTTGGGATGGAGATATTTTTAGCCAAAAAAGTCCTTTTATGGTGTAGTCACCATAAATTTTTTTTTTTTTTTATAAATTTCAGATGAAAGGATTATCTTGGCCAAAAAATAAAAGTTGGAGGACCATTCTGGCTACAAAAAAAGTTGAGGGACTATTTTGACTAAAGTACAAAAGTTGAGGGACTATTTCAGCGATTTTTCCTTTTTTGAAAGAACAAATTGAGTATGGTCAAATTTATATGAGGTAAAGTGTAATTAATCCTCTGAAGAATGACTCGATCCAAAATAGCCTAACACTTCCCTTGTGAGGAAAAGAAGAGAAACACAGCACGACAGAAGCGAACCACAATCCTGGATATTTTAGGTCCCTAAACCCCTATTTCTTGGTTCTGACGTCTTCAGTTCTTTCTCCTAAAAAGTAAAACCCCCAATAACTACCCCATTTTCCAATCTTCAAGATTTCCAACTAAAAATCAAAGGGAAAAATGGCCTCCGTGGCCTTCTCAGGAGTTCTTGTACCTCATCCAACTCCTCGTTCTCCCTTCTCTTCCCCAACAAACCGCTTCTTAATTGTACTAGTAGTATTCCCTCTTTCTTTATCCATATTCCACCAAAAAACTCATGAAAAGATTCACTCTTATATGCACACTTTGTCTGTGTGTTGATTCATTCATCATTTTTTTCGTTAATTGAACTGAATTGGATGCATATTTGAGTTATTTCTTGAAAAAGAATGGTGGGTTTTGTTTTATATTGGGTTTAGTTGTATTTATAGAGTTGTAATGTGGAAATTTGAGGACACTTGGAAGCCAATGATGCAATTAATTGAACTGAATAGGATGCATATTTAAGTTTTTTCTTGACAAGAAAGGTTGGGTTTTGTTTTATATGTGGTTTTGTTGTATTTGTAGAGGTGTAATGTGGCAGAGCCATTGAAATTTAAGGACAATGGGAAGCCAGTGATGCCTGTTATCAATGGCGAGCAAACGGTGTCGTTTCCTAGCTTTTTAACTTCCACTCATTTTGAAAGAAGCCCAGTTCAGAAAAATGATACCAGGCTTAAGATCTTCTCTGGGACTGCCAATCCTTTACTTGCTCAGGTAAATGATGATTTTTTGTTTCTTTCAAGTGTATATACTTGCGAGTATTTGTATGTTGCATTGCATAGGATGATAAGACTTATATCTCAATTGGATTGAAGCTTTATGCTGGATTGTCACTTGGGGGATTGATAATCATGTTTGGAATCGGATTTTGCTTTTTTCGCGTTGTCGAATGTGCCCTTAAATTATGTGAGTCAATGACAATGTTGGAGGCTTTCTAGAATCTAGACAGGAAAATTGGACAGTCGTGCTTTATCTTAAAGTATGATATTCAGAAAAGTAACAATGTGCTAATCCTCTTTTTTGACTTTACCACAACATTTGCGCTAGTCATAAAGTACAATGAGATTATATCAGATTTGGGTTTTTAAAATCATATTAGCTTTCTTATCTTTGTTCGACAATAATTGGTTTGTGTGCTTACTTAATGTGTTAATGTGGAAAAATAACCATTTTGATTCCAAAATATTCTTTGTCCCTTGTTACATTCTTCTGTGTTGTATTCTTGATTGTGTACCCTTGATACGACTGCGATACTGTGTACTTTTGCAGGAAATTGCATGCTACATGGGTCTTGAGCTTGGAAAGATTGAGATAAAACGTTTTGCTGATGGTGAGATTTATGTTCAATTACAAGAGAGTGTTAGAGGATGTGATGTATATCTTGTGCAACCAACTTGTCCTCCTGCAAATGAAAATCTCATGGAGCTACTGATAATGATTGATGCTTGTCGGAGGGCTTCAGCAAAAACCATTACTGCTGTCATCCCTTATTTTGGATATGCCAGGGCTGACCGTAAGGTAACTTTGTATTAAGCAGATCGAGATAGTTAATGATGTGATCTGTGCCTAATAAGCAACAAATATTCCGAGAAGCGTAAAACTAAGCAAAAGGACTCATGGAGGAATAGTTATTCCTTGATTTCGGGTCACTCAATGGTGTTTCAAAATCTAGGATATATGTATGCTTTTACCTAGCTTTTGCGGAAATGATAGAGATACGGAAACTGCCAACCTAGAAATCAAGAACATGCACATAAAATCTAAAATAAATTACAATGACATTGTACAATCATGTAATCTCTTTGGTTCCTTTTTAGCATGTTTCAGGTTGAATATCTCTTCTTCTAGGTTTTGATTGGTTGCACCTTTACACATGTTTGATTCCTTTCTTGAAATTGATATGACTTGTAGCACAAAGTCATATTATGTACTGTTGCCTGTTTTTTGGTTGCTTTTAACTGATAAAGTATGAAAATAATAACTGATTAACTTGAAGGAAGTAGCAAGGAGTAAATACTGGTATATTTGTGGACATCTCGTAATTTTTTTTATTTAAAAAAGTGTAAACCTGAGGGGCTTTGATAAGCCTAGCAATCTGCTTAGGTTGATCAGTAGAGATTGACTTGTTTGCTGAAAAAGAAATCATCATGGATGTCATGAAGTCTTATAAGTTGATTCCTACAGTTGTTTTTCTCTAAAGTTATTTAAGCAGACTTTATTAAATATTGGGTACATCTGTTTCTTATCCAGACTCAAGGGCGTGAATCCATTGCAGCCAAACTTGTCGCAAATCTGATTACTGAAGCTGGTGCAGACCGTGTTCTTGCTTGTGATCTTCATTCTGGGCAATCAATGGGCTATTTTGACATACCTGTGGATCATGTCCATGGGCAGGTATGGGTTCAGATATCTCCATCCCAAATTTATACTTTTGAAAACAGGTTAAAATTTGAATTCCAGTGAAATTGGCATGGCCAATCATGTTAATTTTTATGTGTCATATATTATTTTTAGACTAATTCCAAGTTTCGAAAAAATGCTCTTGTTAGCTTAACTGGCTTATTTTTAATTCACAAATATATGTGCCCATGCAGCCTGTCATACTTGATTACCTTGCCAGCAAGACAATATGTTCGGATGATCTGATTGTGGTGTCACCAGACGTTGGGGGTGTAGCAAGGGCAAGAGCTTTTGCCAAAAAATTGTCCGATGCACCTCTTGCTATTGTCTTTCAGGTAAAGAACTGTGATAAACGGCGTCAAGGACACAATGTAGCTGAGGCAAGTCCTATACCTTAAAGTGACTCTTGATGTTCTCTTAGGTTGATTAACTTATTTATTTAAGTAATTTATGCAATTTGGAAATAAGAATATAGAGAATTTCTTATGGTGATTTTGATGCGGCTATTATTTATCTAATGGAAAACTTTCCATTTTCTATCAGTGAGTCATTTGGTTTAGCCCATAAAACATTCAGTTTGCATCATTTGAATGTCCACCGTGTATTCGTATTTGATTGCGTTGCTTTTGTGCACCTTTACACTTTTGATACTTTTCGAGACATAAGAAACCAATGTGTGTTTTGATCAAACAAGGTTGATTACTATATCATATATGGTACAGTATGCTTCCTAAGTCGTATAGCTTTGTAGGTTGCTGTTGATTGGAGTGTCACTCATAGATGCTTAATTCCAAAGTCTATATCCTATCCTCTATTTATTTTCATATGTCACTTTGTATTCTTCTGATAACTCCAGCTTGTTTTGTTTTTTAAGTTACCAACTATATCCACTTAGCAGAATTCTTGATTTTATTGCTGTTCTCTTAATTTTTTCTTCAAGTTATACTTTACCTTTGACCTATCTTATTACCTAAGAATTGAAGGTTACTTTTCTTTTACATACTGCAAATTTCAGCTACTTTAGAATCTAAATGGTGATGTTAAATTGTCTTTTCCTGCTCCTTGATCTGTTGTTGCTGTCCCTACCTTTTGACAGCTTTTGAGGTTTTTATCTTGACGCCCTCTGAAGCTGGTTTAGATCTAGTGCAGTGTCAGTCTACTTCAGTAATTAAATTGATTTCTTGAGTAACTGATAATCTGGTTTACTGGAATGAGAGACAAATATTTAGCCTTTTGCTTAGTAGTTAAAAGCGCAAAAAAGTGACGATTAAGCGAGAAGCGAGGCGAAGCGCAAGTAGGTCGCTTTTTGTGTTTGAAGCGAGCTAGGATAACAAAGCGCAAAAGGCCAAGTGCACCTTTTTCATTGTTTTTGGAATTTTTATGTTTGCTGTTCTCGTTTTTGATTGTTGGATGTCTTTCTATTTTATTTTTTGATCACTGGACTAATAAAATGTAGAGGGATGCACTTACTTGCAATGTTTTGTGCTAGAATATTATTTTTATTATACATATTTTGTTATTTAAGAAGGTTGCATGTTTTATTATTGCATAACTGTTAAATATAAACTTATAGATAAGAATAATGGCCCCGTATAGATTGCATTATTTGGAGTATTATTTTGGTGCATTATTCGAGGAATTATTCGAGTGATGTGGCAAATAATAAAAAATGTGAATAATTTGAGTAAGTGTTTGGATTGTGAATAGTGTAAATAATTTTTTGTAAAGAAGTGTTTGGATAGTGTTTTTTGCACTAAAAGACAAAACGTACGCTAAAGTCAAACGAAATTACTAATGTCAAAATATATAATTGTGTTCACTTTCTTTTTCACACCATCAAATCAAGTACTAAAAACCACACAACAAACGTAGTTGCCTTCTCGTCGTTTGAAATCCGAATCTTAAAAAATAAGATATACTCGTACATGTATGCTAACATGTATTTATTTAATATAAAATAAAAAATACAATTTAAAAATTACTTAGTATTTTGTGCACTAAAAGACAAAATACGTAGACAAAATTTGAATAAAAATAATTAATATCAAAATACATAATCCCGTTCACTTTTTTTTATACCATCAAATCAAGTATTAAAAACTACATGCAAAGATAGTTACCTGTTCGTCGTTTGAAATTTGAATCTTGAAAAACAAAATATGTCCATATGCGTATGCTAAATATGTATTTATTTGATACAAAATAAAAATACAATTTAAAATTTACACTTTTCTACCCATAGTTCGGAGTCTCCAACATAGGTTCGAGATAGTTACCTGTTCGTCGTTTGAAATTTGAATCTTGAAAAACGAAATATGTCCATATGCGTCTGCAAAATATGTATTTATTTAATACAAAATAAAAATACCAATTTAAGATTTACACTTTTCTACCCATAGTTCGGAGTCTCCAACATAGGTTCGAGATACCATTTTAAACTCTATTTCCCGCATATATTTTGGAAGTCCGAACCTTATATACTATTTTAAACTCTATTTTCCCGCCTATCCTTCGGACTCCCGAACCTAGGTTCGGAAGTCCAAACTTACATTTCCATTTTTTCTTTGCCCAAAAAAATTCAGACCAATGAATAGTAATGGATAGTATAAAAAAATTTAATGCTAATATATAGTATAATACGCGTATAGACGAATAGTAAAATAATTGATTGAGTAGTAATGAATAGTGAAAGAAAAATTTGAATTGTATAAATAATGAATAGTATTTTTGAAAAAAAGAAAAAAAAAGTTGACCAAAAAAATTTTTGCTGACCAAACAAATATTTCATAAAAGTATAAATAGTAAAGTAAAAAGTGGTAAAAAATTGTTGAAAAAAACAATCCAAACGGGGCCATTGAATATTCCATATACATAACACTTATAAGCACTTTGACTAAAAAAGCAAGCGCTTCACTTTTGTGCTTTGCGCTTAAGCTCCCAAAGGCCTTTGCGCTCTTGTAGCCTTTTGCTTATATGGTTTGGTTTTTGAAGTAAACCCCTAAATTGTCAACTTAAAGAGAAGCAGCCCGCTATATGTAGATTTATGACTATCAAACCACATGCTCTCACTTCTGCAAGTCCTCATCAATTCCTTTTGTGTTACTCTAAGAATGGAGACTGGTTTACTGTTTTTAACCTGTAAATTGTTGATATCAAGAGCAATTATGAATAAATATGTATTCTATTGCTGAAGTTGCTTATGAAATAATCAAGGTCCAAATCAGAAATGTGGGTGTTTTTGAAGGATTGTTTGAGTGGAGATTTAGAACTCGTGACTTTTGTCAAGTATTTCTGTTTAGTGTTTGGTTGCTGAAATAGATTGAATGCTTTATTCATTTGTATTATTTACTAATAGCTGCATTCCACCTCTGCCAGTTTTGTTCCATGGCTACTCCCATTGACTTTCATTTCCAACATCTCCGTCACATGAGCTCCAGCAGTTTGCCCCTTCTCTCTGCATATGGTTCGATCTAACCATGTATTTATCTTGTCACATTTTTGTATTACAGCCAATAAATTCAGAATATCCCTCTCTGTAGTCCTCTGTATCTTGAAGCTTTAGATGCAATGCAGGCTCATTAGCGAAGATATATAATTTTTTACTGCATATTTATCTTCACAATTGTGTTATTGTTACATATGATTAGATGTTTGTATATCTTGTGGCTACTTCACTCCCAGTGACTTCCAACTGAAATACTTAGACAATTGCATGAATGTGTCCATTCTCCAGGTCATGAATTTGATTGGTGATGTAAAGGGAAAAGTAGCAGTTATGGTGGATGACATGATAGATACTGCTGGTAAGCATTCTTGGATTCTTGCTCCTGACTGATTTGCTTTTCCTCATTTATTTAATAATTGAGCAATCAAAACACTCATGACCTCAGTGTTTATTTAGAGAAGCAGATCCAACTAATTAAGTTTGAGTTGAATTCTCCTCCCCCCCCCAACCCCCAGCGCGCATGCTTCTGGTTTCCTACAATGGGCAGGCATGCCTGGGAACTCTTTGGGTATGAGGTATTCACCTTCTCTCATTGAGAAAAGATGGGGGGAAGGGGTTGAGGATAAGTGAAGAGCTTTTCCTTTATTTATTCAGATATTGTAGATACAAATCGTTATCTACACATAATTGGGCTTCCAAAATGCTCTACTTACATTTTGATTTTTCCCCTCTTGGACAAGTTGAGATGTCGTGAGCCTATGATCTAATAGCTGATTCATGCTATAAATTGAAGTCGATGCTTTCTTCAATCTTGTTGTTGCTATGCCAAATATACCGAGTTGTACATGCTGAAACTTTTAATTTGACTACAATAATATCTTGTAATGTAAAAAATATAGTTCTTTTTTCTGTATTTTTGTCTCCTTTCTTAGCCAGTTGGTTTTTTGTCGAAGCAAATCGCAGAAATATTTAAGCATACCTGTTTCCTTGATGGAAGTCCAGTCCAGTCCAGTCCTTGTCTTCTTCCTCTCAGTATTGATACTTCCAGCAACAACTGGAATGATTGTCATGTGTTTGTATTATTTCTTGTTTACCACCTTACTCTTGTAGTCTCTTTCTGGATTGCTGATTAGTTATATTTCTTCTTATTCTTAATTGGCTGCATAACATTTTAAAATTCTAATTTGCTGCTGAATTACAGGCACCATTGCAAAAGGTGCAGCACTTTTACATCAAGAGGGAGCTAGGGAAGTTTATGCATGCTGCACCCATGCTGTTTTCAGGTATTTATAAGCAATTCCACTGTATGATGCTCCATTAAATTACATTTGTGGGAAGCCGCTCCAAATGAAAGAAATCTTAATAGTTAATAAGCTTAATATCTACCTGAAGATAAAATCACAATGCCTTTCTGATATAGTTTTCTCTTAAAAATTTTCATATCCACAATAACATGACATAGGCCTAACACACATCAAAACAGCAGAATTCAACATTTTCAGATTTTACACTTATGTGGTGGTTGACATGGTAAATGAAGTTGGCTGCATGAGTTGTCATGACTCCATGCTCTAAATGCCACCTTAATGGTTAATCCGCATTTGTCTTTTACTTGTGGCTCCAAGTAGTTGGTAGCCTCAGAACCTCCTAAGATGATAATGGCATATGACTCACGGCTTTTGTGGAGGGAAGATGTTTCTATTATGTTCATATTTCCCGAGTATCAGGAATATTCTTGTGGAGATGTTTTTTGAGGCATATCTGTATTAGCACGTCGTATTCTAGACCAATAGCATATGACATTCCTTGCAGTTCCCATTTGCTGGTTCTTTTATGGATGAACTTTTCTTTGACTTGTACTTAGCAGTGAGCGAGATATAAATGGACTCTTCCACAATGATCTGCAATTAGCATGATCCTCAGGTTTATTTTTTTTTCCATTAAAGTATTCTGTCTATTTGATCTTGCAGTCCTCCTGCACTATTTATGTATAGAGAGGCTATCAAGTGGATTGTTTCAAGAGGTGATCATAACAAACACCATTCCATTGGCAGAGCAGAACTATTTTCCCCAGCTTACTGTCCTATCTGTTGCAAACCTTTTGGGTGAGACTATATGGCGTGTTCATGATGACTGTTCGGTCAGTATTACTTCCACCAAGTTTATATTTATTTCGCAACTTTATATCTGTGCCCTAGCATGCGGGAATTTACAATTTATTTCCTTCCTATGGTGCTGTGGTGTAAATAGCACATTCTGCTTGGTGAAAAACTTTGGAATAAGGATCTGAGGAACTTCAAGTTTTGTTGCTCCCGTAATATATTTTAGTTAGTTCATTGCACCTCATATGAGCTGTTATTCGGATATTAGGATATAGATGAAAGGAAATGATTTGAAAAGTCACAAATTTAGAATCACTTGCCAAAGTCATTCCACGTGGCAAAATCATATTCAATCATCAACCTTCTGATTTTTAGATATTTGGTTAGATTTTCATTCCTTCCTTGGCGAATCAAGTGACGCATCAGTAGTTTTGTGTCACTTTGTATATATGCACTGATAGATGAATACTTCATATTTCAAAGTGGTGCTTTTAACATCTTTTAATCAATTTAGCACTTGGTTTATGAATTCTTCAGGAGGGTTTGAGTGGTTTACTTCATTTTTTGACATTTCTTCTTAATGCCTTGGCTTTCAGGGTGGCTTTGAACCCTATTCCAGCTTGGGAATAGATTGATCAGTTTTCAAGTGGGTTTTTTGTCCAGCTTCAAGATTGTGTAGTACAGCTTTTGACCTGGAAGCAATGTTGTGGATAAAATTTTCTTTTATTACCAGCATGCAGCTTTTCTTTTTTTTTTTTTCTTTTTCCTTGACATCGTTTAGCTCTTTGTACGAATTCACTTTCTATACCTGAAGGTGTTCTACAATAGTTTTTCTGGTAAATGTAAATCTTGTAACTCGAATCAGTTGATGGCGCATAAATAAACAATTTGATTGTGCTTTGGTCAGTTCTGGTTCGTTGCACAGATTACATTTTTATCAGTAACATCATTGTTTTACTCTTGAATTTCTGTTCTAGGATTATCAATTCCCTCTGTCAAATCAAGTGTAGTATCTCTGTATGCATCTTTTTGGACCTTGTCATCCAACTTAATATTCAAGATAAATTCTTTGCTACTCACTCTGTAATATATTGGACTGTTGGATGATTGAAAAGTAATAAAATTCACCTATTTTTCAATCATCTTAACGACTATAATACCACTCCGCATTGCAGAGTGAGTAGACAAGACTTAATCCACTTAAATGACTGAGACAAATCAGAATGATGAATCCTATGTTGCTCTGATGGATACATTCAAGGTGTATAATAATTTCGTATCGACACCGAATAGAAATTTACAAGATCAGGTATATTTCTCAACCCCCATCTCCAAACTAACATGAAATCTTCAAAGAAAGACGTTCTGCATCAAAGCCTGAAAGGAAGTTGTGAGTACATACAATCATCTCCAGACATCTAAGTATGTATATTCACAACTATTTCCTTTTATAAATGATATTTGCAACCTAAATTTATTACTCGAGTAACAGAAGTGGTTCACTGTATCTACACAATCAAAGCAAAAGGTTTGGTTCAACAATGTCACCTAACGTTCACCTTTCACAACTCGAATCCAATTCATCACTTTGAAGTAAATCTGCTGGACTCCGTGCTCGTGGTTTTTGCTGAACTTGATATCTTTCAGTATCTCTGGGTTGATCAGTATTCATTTTCATAAAGTGAAATCCCATAATGTACCTGTATTCACCAGTCCCAAGACAACGCGAGCAGTAGCTGAGACCACTCCCACCACAGTCCTTGCACCTGCAGTGAACAATATGTGGGCAATCATCAGATCAAGAGCACATTCCAGGACACAAACACCTAAAAACATATAAAATATACTGATCTCTCACCATTTTGGCCATTCTCCTTTAGGAAGTAATGTAAGATGTGTAGCAATTTGTCCTCCCTGCATTTTGCATGATTCAAAATCAAGCGAAATATGAAAGCATTACCCATGTTCGAAAAGTACATTAGCTGTTAAACTTAAAGATAAAATGAACTAAATAAAAATACAAGGGGAGGAATATGCAACATTCCAGGCCAAAAATAATTCAGGAAAGGTCTACATAGTATCTTCCGGATGACCAAAGTTGAGATGGGTAAAACCATAAAAACAGGTTCTTCTAGATGACCAAGGGAACTTGGTTTGTTCACTGTACGAGCAATTCACTATCTAGAAAAAGTCTGAAAAAGTGTGTACAATGCCATTGATCTACATAGTATCTGACATTTTGGAAAGTTTAGGGGGATATGGTTTAGCATACTGGAGTAGCTCATTCTTCCCTGCCTCATATGATATCTTTGATTTATTCTAATTTACTTGCAAGGCAAAACAATGTAAGAGGTGGCTGTCAAGGAAACCTAATGCATATCAAAGTGGCAACTAGGCAATTGAACTGATCTGTCTATTCAAAACAATGCCTTAACAAAAGTCAATCTAGAAAATGAAGTCAAAGGAAATGTATATTATATGGTATACTGTGGACTTGGTATTAGTTTTAGCTAGTCCAATTAAGATCTAGTCAGCAAAATCAAGGCTAGATCTAACCGCCCTCCCTTGATAAGAAAGCCTGACTAGGATGGAGAAATTTATGTAGAAATACAACATGTAATCCCATCCATCTCAATGGAGTTGGTAAAAGACATTGACCTATACTGGAAGGTACTAAGTTTGAATTGCTGCACAGTTGTAAAAAAAGGTTCATAACAACTACAACAACTAGACTCCAGAATATAATTAGGTTAAGTTCTTTGTCTATTTGCCTCCCAGTGTTGGTATCTATTACCACATGATTAACCGAACATTTAAGAGAAATTAGAAATAAATGAAGACCAGTGTACGAACCTATTCCATGGCAATTATGGCAATCAACTCTGCCACTCCCTCTACACACTACACAAGGTGGATCTGGCTTCTTTCTTGGTTCTCTCTGCACATTTGACTACAATAAGAACAACGTCACAAAAGGTTAAAGCTCAAGATTGGATGTAACCTTTGTCCAGTGACAAACAAGCATGCAAATTAGTAATAAAAGATGATCCATAAAATCCTAATGGAGTCACCATTGGATCTGCCAAAAGTTAATTTTAAAATTTTGTAAAAGAAAAACAGAAATGTCCTCTATTTGAAAGAATTCAGTTGCTTGAATCTTAGGGTTGAAGTCAGCAGCACAAAATGCATATCCCACCCCTTCTAAGAAGATTGCAGAAAACATAATTGAGAATCTGGTGCCACCTGAAGTCAATTCTTCAGCAGCCAGATAAATTTGACACTTAATAGTTTAATTTAGGAAGCAGAAAAATGTGGCTACAGTTTCCCCAAGCCATTTCTCATAAATCCTTGTAGCAAATATTTAACCAGGCAGGTTAATGTGCAAGTACTTTTCTGCCTGCAAGGTACTGTCTCTTCCATGGTTTGACAGGCCATAATGAGTTTTAGCATGCAAAAGCATGATATATGCTTCTAACAAATAGAAATGCTATTACATATTATAACACACCAGAGGTGTCTAAGAAGATGGAAATTTCTCATTAGATGCTATGAAACCGCTATTCACTTCTTACCAACATTGCTCCCACAATCAGGGGTGGAGTAAGGAGTTGCTCTTGGGAAATAAGACTATATAAATACGTACATAGAAACAATTTTTTATATTCTCTAAATATTTTTTTGGGGGGGGCAAAGTCTAATTTTATAATATTGTAATAATAATTTAAAGAATTTAAAGGAAGAAAAATATAAAATTGAACATCTTTGGGAGTGGCTGCCCCTCACCCCAAAATGATCCACCCCTGCCTACAATTTACTGTGGAGTTGATATGGTAAGTTCAAAAAGAATTTCCAATAGAGAACAACAAAATCTTTCACCAATTTATCATCGGAGTTATTTGACGACAATTGTATATATATATGATAAAATCACTCACTTTTTCAGAGTTTCTCTTTCCTATATTTTTTTATCTTTGAGGAAGGGGTTTTGTCAGGAGTAGAAATTCTGATTTCCTACGCCATGGAGCAGAGATCCAACTGTTATATGCCAAACCAAGGTCCAATTTAGTTTTTCTACACTAATAATCATTATTTTCAAAAACATTCTCATCCAATCACACCGGGGAATTGTTTTATCTTGCTTGATATCCATTCACTTGCTAATCCCTCTCTCTTTCTCTCCCTCATCCCTCATAATAGTTTCAGCCCAAACTTCTTTTTCATTAGTTTACTCAATTTTTAGCTCTACATTCTATTTTGTTCCACTTCTGTACAGTCTGCAGAATATTCACCTACCACCAAACCTCAATATAAACTACAAAAAAAATCGAGAGTAAGAATTGACCTCGGTGGTAAAGCCACCCTTCTTTCCTAGGTAATATGCTATGTTTGACTCTCCTGCAGTCGCCCTTTTCCACCTAGGATATAGCAATATCATTTACTAAATACATAAATATCTCTAAGAATTAAGACAACAAATATTGTGGAGATAATACCCAAAAAAGAAGCCATTTATTAGCAACGCGTTCTTATTCTTTGTCAAATATCATCCTCAACATTCTCCCTATTAACCACTAAAATAATTTTTCCGCCGAGGATTATCATGGGCTTGGGGCAAGCACGTTTACATATTTGCGTGACATGGTCATGATTTGTTACAAAATTTAGCATTTAAATATATTGGATACTTTGTTTATTTAAACATATTGGATTTTTTTTTTTTTTTTTTTTTTGTCTATATAAAGCACTTGTGTAACAAGTACAATATTTTAATTAGCTGAGTTTGCCTACTTGGCCAAAAAACTCCTTTAGGTTGAGTTTGGGAGTTTAGGAAGGAATAGGAAAAAATGGAAAATTTTTAATGAGGAGAGAAGAGAAGGGAGCTCTGAGTTGTTTGCAAGTTTTAAAAGGAAAAAAATATTTATTAATTTGGACTATTTTATTAAAATGTCTCTCTTTTTAATATTTTTGTATTATGTTTGAAAAACAAATATAACTTTTTCTTCTATTTTCTCCCATCTATGGAAGAAATGTTTTTTTTAAAATTTTTATCCCCCTTTCTCTCCTTTTCCATCACTTAAAATTCCCAGACAAAAAAAAAAACCTTCCTTTCTCTTCTTATCTTTTCATTTCCTTCCATCCAAACTCAACAATGCTTCCCTATCAAGGTCACGGGTTCAACCCCGACCTTGTCATATAGGAGGGCTAGTAGTTAGAATTAAATAGGTATTTCGTCTCCCTTATTATACGTTTAATCAGCAATATGCTAACATTTATCGCACCAATTAAAATCTTTGTAATGCACTAATTAATTTGCTTGTTTATCCCAATTCCATGTTATCATCCCTATTAAACATTTCTAACATGCAACAATAAATCAATATCATCATTTTAGACTGAAGATTATTCATTATTCACTAAATAATATTTTAAAATTATACACAGTATTTATATAAATTTTCAACCAATTTTTTGTTCCACGCATCTCATCCAAAAAAGTCATACTTACGTATATAATATTTAAACAGTAATAATTATAGTCATTGATCATTAAAATCACATATAATAGTAGAAAAATATTTAGATAGATTCGATCTTTAACCCCACCGGTAAATCTTGTAGTCAGGATTAAATTTTAAAAAAATTTATTTACGATAAATGATGTTATAGATTCTTTAAACTTTAATTCAAACTACAAAATTTACAAATGAAACTAAAAACTGAATCTATTTAAATATTTGCCATAATAGTAAAAATTAATCTTTATACAGTGTCATTTTTTTATATCATTGGATATTGATATATGTCACATCATGAGTGTATTGATTGAATTTTAAATGTCATTTGTTTACGTCTGAAATGCATCATACTCGATGTAGAAAATTTTATACGTGTATATATGATTAACCTTAATAGAATATATATAAAATAAAATAAAAAAGGAGAGAGGGGTATTGGTCTTGTCTTTCTGCAATCTTACCTCAGTTCTGACAATCCAAGATGGCTTTGAAACTGAGAGGAGGGGCGTAGTAATTGAACTTGGAGAAGGGTTGTGGTTGTGTGGTGGAGGAGTTGCTGCACCGTCAGCGGAACTTTTGGCTTCCAATCTAACGGCTGTCAGCAGATTCTGAGCTCTCATCATATTCGTATGCTGGTGTCCTGGTCAGTGGAGATAACGGATATCACCGCCGTCGAAGTTTCTTCCCGGTGATAACGGTAAGTGGGTCCCAAATATATGGGGGTTTCACTTCTTACGTTTCTCGGTACTCTCAACTGTTTTGAGTCAAAATGTAGCGTCTTTCAACTTTCAAGGGACATCTACAGTAGAGTATATTAGTATCACTCCCTTTTTTGTCTTTACTTGAAAAACAAGAATATAAATAAATAAATAAGTAATATTTGAACAAAAACTGTACTTAACAATTTCTTTTCAAGCCAACTCATACGAGATTTTATAGTTAAATTTAAATTAAGCTTGAATGTTTGAATTTTTTGTTATATAAATTATTATTTCTAAAACTATTGAGTAGAGATTGAGTCCAACACAAAAATTAAAATTGAATGACAGGAGCAGTTTGATTTTCGGCCTTAATATTACTATGCAAGTGTGAAAGCAGTGAAACCGAAAGCCAATGCGGGTGCCCCAGTAGTTTTGCATGTAAGCATGCTTAGCTTGTACTTGATGAGTTGAAAAGCCTTTCGTTGGGCTCGGACTTCTGTCTTTTTCCCAATTGGTTTATTAATAAATTTCAGTTTTATTGTCCTTGGATGTATTGTGTACACATTTAGACATTTTATTTGTGTCTGATATAAAGATCATTGTCTGCTAATCTTTATCAAGACTGGCTAGAGAATCAGCGAGAAGAGCACAACTTAAAATTTGGGAAATTATGATAATACAAAAAATTGAAAATTCAATTAGTAATGATGGTTAAGAGTCTTCAGTTGATGGTCTTCTGTCATGATAGTTGCTCGTCTTTAGTCACAATTTTGCAAGAAATTGTAGTCAGGTTAGGAATGGAAATAAAAATTTCAAAATTTATATAACTAATGTTTCCGCAGAATTATGAAGTACAACTCATATTATTGAACTAAAAGTCTTCATTTGCAGCCAAAATGGTGCATGAATAGTTTGTCAATAATATTGTTACATTGTGAAATCAAGAATGAAATCAAACATAGAACAAAGTCTGTAGAACAACGAACTTTTAAGGATGAAATCAAGAATGCTTTGTCTAATTAATGCTTTGAGATTCTTGGTGATGCATCTGCACAGTGTCTTTTATTGTGGCTATGAATGATATCTCCTTGGTCAGAATGCCTCCACATTGGCATTCATCTATTGTAGCTTTGAGATTCTTGGTGATGCATCTGCACACTGTCTTTTATTGTGGCTATGAATGATATCTTCTTGGTCAGAATGCCTCCACATTGGCATTCATTTATTGTGAAATCAAAGTTAGCTTTGATCAAGCTTGGAAAAGCTACTAAAACTCTGTGATCTCTTTGAATACTCTCTTATTAATCTTGAGAAGAAAGAATCCTCTCTTTCCAGTAACTTTGCCGGTGTGTCATACTCTGCTATCCGTCCTGTTCATGGAATAGCAATTATTAGTACGATGAATTGAACACCAAAGAGAAAAATTGAGATGTTCCTCTGTAGTTCTTACCATCATTAAGGACCAATACAAGGTCGCTATCTATAACTGTGTGGATTCTGTGAGCTATTGTAACAACTGTTCGATCTTTAAATTCTTGACTGATGATCTTCTGTATTGTATCATCAGTTGCAGAATCAACAGATGCAGTGGCTTCATCTAGGACAAGTATTGTACTCTTCTTTAGCAAGGCTCTTCCAAGACAAAATAGCTGCCTTTGGCCAACACTCCAGTTTTCCCCATTTTCTACCACTGTAAGGTTTTTATATCAGTTGAATTGAAGAGAAAAAAATTAACACATATCTTCACTGTCTCCAAACATTATATTTGAGATAATAATTCAAGGAAAAAAATTGACCTGTAGTTTCTTGCTTCTCTGGCTTCCCCCGCACCAAATCACCTAACTGACATTTGTCTAGAGCCTGGCAGGGAAAAAAAATACTCAGTTGATGAGAAACTGCAATTATAACTAATAACTACGATGATTCTTCCATTTGATCTTTCTTTCTAGTACTAACATTTTAAAAGGGTACCGGCCTATGCTTGAGCTCATGTAGCTTATTATTGCCAAAAGATGATCTTCAGCTCAAAAGGGTATAGAAGTTCTGGATTGATTTAAATACATAACAGAACATGTACTTATTGCTTCCACTATCATAGCAAAACTTTACCTCCCAAATTTCATGGTCAGAATACTGGTCTAATGGATCAAGGTTTCCTCTAACTGTTCCTTCGAACATTGTAGGATCTTGGGGAATGATGCTAAGCCTTGATCTCAAGTCATGAAGTCCAATTTTGGTGATGTCTACGCCATCAATCCTGTCTCTTATATACGATACTTCCCTCACTGGGCTCTACAATCCTAAAGATGGCCTGAATGAGAGTTGATTTACCACTTCCTGTCCTTCCAACAACACCAACTTTCTTCTTCCCAGGAAATGTGCAGGTTATATTCTTCAATACAGATGGTAGATGTTCAGCATATCGGATCTGTGAACAGAGCATGAACACTTTCATTAACAAACACAAACCTGCAGAATTTAAGAAACTAATTCTCTTCCTTTATTTTTTTCCTTTGTCAGATGCACAAAGAACAAAATAATCATAAGTATTGAATGTGGTAGATTATGTGGTATGAAACATTATCACAATTGCAGTTACAAATTGAGAATATGGATTACAGAAATTATGGAACCTATCGTTTTGAAAACTCTGCTAAATTCTGCTTACTTTCAAATTTGTGAATCGAATTGTTCCTATATCCGGCCAGTTGTCTGGTGATCTGCAATTTTCAATAACTAGGGGCGCCTCACTTGAAATATTAGAATACTGGAAGAATCCTTTCAACCGATATCATTTTGTTTTCTGCATTGCATATATTCCATATAACTGAAGCTTGCTGAACATTCAGATTGATACCGTATGTTACTGCCAGCCCAGCAATGCCTGTGGAATATTCACTGGATGAGTTTTTGTGAAAAGATGCAGTTAACAAAAGAATTTGATATAGTTGTGCCTGTATGGCTCATATTCTTCATCAGTTCAACTAAAAATTTGCACTATTGGGAGTACCTTAAGTAGGCCTACAAAATTAAAATTTTAGTAATTTAAATGCTTACTTGGATTGATGATTCCTTCAGGTAGAGTTACAAGCAAAACAAGTGAGAAGGCAAATACGAAATTGGCTAACTGATTCAATCTGAAAGAAAGCCATTCCATTGCTGACACATTGTGAAACCATGGTCTTGAATGGTTGTCAATGAGACAGAGGTTCGAGTCAATGAAGCGGCATTTTTGGTCAAAAGCACGTATTGTTGCAGCTCCTGCAAGTGACTCTCGGCAAAGTGGTGGAGGATTGGAGCTCTCTGTATACCAGCTAAACGTGCCAGTTCCCTTGCCGTTGGTATGTAATATCGCTGAAAATTCGATGAATAAATGTATGATTATGTCCAAGTCCCTCATAAGAAATTACTACAGGATATAGTGTAATATGAACATCATGATACAATACGGATAATATGATCTTGAAATATTTCGAATGACAGACTTGTTTTAGTTTCCTGCTATCTTTTGGATCTAATTTCCCTTCTGAAATTGTAGTGAAGAATAAGCTCTCAAAGATATATATTTATCTTTCATTTTTCAGGATTTCCCACTCTGAGATAAGCATTAAAAAACGGCTTTTATGATCTCCTACAGTGACAAAGGTGAAAAATGTTTTACCTGGTACCAAATGCAGATGGCCGTGACTGGAATGAAGAGGACAAACACTTCCCATGCTACCTGTGACATGACTGCTATGGTCCCAAGTAACTGAATAATTGAGAAGGCACACCAGCAGCCTATTTTGTTTGCCATCTCCAAGTCTAGTACACTTTGGTCCGTTGATGCCTGTGCATATTATAAATAGGTATTTCAATCTTACACAAAATTCAAGAGAGTTTTGAAGGGAAAAAAGAAGTAAATTCCATGAGATCACAAATCTGACAATGCAAAACTTAAAATAGCCTAATACTATGTTGTAGCCATATGCATTTGGCCTCTTTTATGTGCTTTTATGTAATCAGTTTCATAAATTGGTTGGAAGAAATCATCTTCAGCTTTAGGCAGTGCTCATGATAAAGCATGTAGGCACTTGATTTTTGAGTTTCAATTTGTCTTGCATGAGTCCTATTACATAAGGTGCTAGTCATATAATTATTACATCTGAGAGTATTGGTCAGTGAAGATGGAGTAAAAACCTATTCAGTTGGTCAAAACATTATCTATATGTAATAAAATATATGAAATTTGTCTAATACATAAATGTAGTTAGATTGCTAGATCTTTGTATTAGACAATTACAAAAATTCCAATGATAAAGATGTCTAATACAAAGATGTAGCTAGATTGCCTATCATAGAATTTGCTTATTTATTTTGTTTTGCTGCAAACAGATTGCATTTAAACTTTCAAATGATTTGAGTTCTCTTTGTTGAGTCTCATCTAGCATACTTCCTAAATCTCTTATGAGACAAGACTAAAGATCCATCATCCAAAAATTCAGATAAGATGGCAACGACAGAGTGATTTGAAGATTGGTTACTTTGTTTACGTATCTTTCAATTCCTTATTTTCTTCACTAGAGACGCTCTTATGTAGCACATAATGAAACCCTTAATGCTTATGGGATAAGATCAAACCTCAACATAGTTTTCTAACAAGAATATATAAATTTGTGGATCCTATTTAACAATGTTTACTTACCCTATTTAAAATTCTTCCACTTGGAGTTGAGTCAAAGAAAGCCATAGGGGCACGGATAATACTGTGCAGCATGTTGCTGAAGAGCTTTTGTGAGGTCAGAAGGTAAGGCCTGTTATAGCTACTAACGTGGCTCGGACCAGCACGCAAAGTGAACTTCCGATAGCAAGAAGTATGTAAACAAATAGTGTGAAATGCATCCCAACAACTGGTTCATCATTGCCAGCAGGACAAGCCCATGCCATCCAGTAATTGCTGGCTATCTGCAAGACTTGGAATGATGACTGAGCGAGTATAATTATCGGAACGAAGGCACCACGTTTGACAATGGTCAAGTAAGAGAAGTAAACTTCTTTCCCAATGCTTCCTTTTTCTCTTTCCTCATCCTGCACCAATCTCCCTTCCTTTTCTGTTATTTCAACACACAGATTGTGCTCCGAATCTTGTTTGGTGTGTGGAAATTCTGCATTTGAATTAGGTTCTATATTTGAATCACCATCATTTGTTTCATGGTTGAATGTTCTACTTGAGCTTTCAACTGTTAGAATTGATTCTAGAGCCTGGCTGTGAGCACCAACAAGGACTTCAAAGCCAACATTGTGCTTTAGACAGTTTGAAAGTTCTTCGAATGTACCAGCTTGTGCAATTTTTCCATTTTGCATCACCTGTTACAAATTACAAGCTACAACCTCAAGTTTTTATTTGTAGGAAGTATCTAATAGTCTAATACCACAAAGTCAACGTTATAACTTGTTACTGTTTGAAAATAGTTCTTAGTCTTCCCTGATCTTTCGTAAATTTTCAATACTCAAAATGAAATTGAAGAGATAAATTCACATGTTCTGTGCTTAGCCTCTGGTATTTTCCACTAAATATTTGCATACATTCCAACACGGGGAAACATATCTATATTGACCAGATTCCGAACCTGAATCATGTAGTCAAATCAACATTGAAGCTTTCTTTTTCTTGGGGTGACAAAAACATATGTATGCGATGTATAGTCTGTGCTCAATTAAATTAATAATTATAAAGTTATAAATTCTGCAGTTTTGTACTTACCAAAATCAGATCTGCAGCTGGAAGAAATTCTACTTGGTGGGTAACATAAAGTATGGATCTTGTCCTTTAGAATTCCCAATAAACAGTCCTGAACAAATTACACAAAATATTCATCCCAAAGAAATTTACGTGGTATCAATGAATGTCTAGGATTTCACATTTCTCGACGTGTACATTCATAAGGCATATTATGAGTGCTTTAGGGTGACAAAAAATGAAAATGAATTGATAAAGCATATCTAGAACAATTAGTCTACGACTTACCTTTTAAGTTAATGAATATTATCGCTAAGACCTAGCACAAAATATTGTTAATCAAAGACGGAAATTCTAAATCTGCTGACCTGAAAGAGTTGTGTGCCTGTATGAGCATCCACAGCACTGAAAGGGTCATCGAGGAGATATATGTCCGCATCTTGGTAGACAGCACGAGCAATTTGTATTCTTTGCTTTTGGCCTCCACTCATATTTATCCCTCTTTCTCCTATCTCAGTTAGGTCACCAGCAGAAAAAAGCTCAAAGTCCTTTGTTAGAGCACATGCTTCAACTGTTCTACTATAGACTCACTTGTCACTGTCATATGGATTTCCAAAGAGAATGTTTTCTCTAATATTTCCTGTCAATATCCATGGGGACTGAGGCACATAAGCCTTTGTGCCACTGATTCTCACTGTCCCCGACTCTTTTGACATCTCTCCAAGTACACATGATAGCAAGCTGGACTTTCCTGATCCAACAGTGCCACATATTGCCACCTTCATTCCTCTTTTTACCCTTAAGTTTATTCCATCAAGATTTGAGCTTCCTGTTTCAGTACCCCAGCTGAATTTTCCACCATTTATCTCAACTGAAAATTCTGTATCATTGCTATAACTGTACAAAACTGCATCTGGTTGAATTTCATCTTCCTGTAAGTAAGAAGCAATTCTATCAGCAGAAACTTTTCCCTGAGCAATCACAGACAATAAATCTGGTAGATTAAATATAGGATCTTGGAGCATGCGGACACATTGCCAATGCAGACAACACTCGGCCTGCAGTGAGAGGGATTCCTATTAAAACACATCTTCACCAAAAGTCACCACAGAAATGAAAGATGGTGATCCCCAGAAGATGAAAGATGATAATGCTTGCAATCTCAGTGACTTCCATAGCCAATTGTACTCAGTTTTCCTTAAACTTTCTATTTTCTCTAGATAGTTACTGTCCCATGCCTGAAGTTTTAGTGTCTTCATGTTACGAAGAACTTCTGAAGTAGCTTTCATCCTGTTGTCTTTTGACTCCATTATTTTAGTTTGAAATCTCTTCTGGATGGTAGTCAATGGAATGTTGCCAGACATTATTATTAGAGTTATCACCAGAGCTACAAGTGATCCCAATCCAAGATTTGTATGTAGAACAATGACAGCTAAGGAAATCTGTATAGGCAACATCCAAATCATGTTCAAGTACCAGATGAAGTCTGTAATTCTTTGGACATCTACACTCATATAGTTAATGATCTCTCCACTAGTGTGGCTTTGACGAGATTTGCTTGATAAGACGAGGCCCTTCTGGTATATGTGAGATCATTATCAGAGCAGCTCTTAGCCGAAGGCCTAGCTGGCGAGCCCCAAATATCCACTGCCTCTGTGCTATTGTTTCAACCATTTTTGCACTAAGAAAACCTAATGCAAGTAGATAGCCACTTCGTAAGCTCCTGAACTTTTTCTGAGTCAGGAAATTTACAAAATCGTCAATGAGATAGGGTCCGACATAAGATGATGATGCACTTATAACTGCAAAAAGGGCATTAATTGCAGCTTTCTTCCTTGCAAGTATATAAATTGACTTATAGATAGATGGATTTGTTGTTCCATCTTTTTTCCCTACATGTTCAAGGCAATCATCAAAGGACTGAGACAGATAACGTGCTGAGTCCCTTAAATCAACATTCGGGACTTCATCCTGATCAAGTGGTTTCTTAATCCCAACCTCGAAGAGTGGATTGAGCCATGAAAAAGTTACCAGTTGGAGAAGAGTAGCTCTCCCATATGGACAATCCTGTTTTCCTTCCAAATGCTTCTCCCCTTTTATTTCTACCCATTCAGAAGTGGGTCAGTGATGCCACTTGGGGTGTCGAGAAATATGCCTGTTTTCCCTCGAATTGATATCACAAGTAGGCAGGCGGATGCTAGAACATTCAAGACATCAGCATACGATTGTACTTTCAGGTTTTCATGGTTTGATATTACAGAATTTCCATCAAGAGCTGCAGATGCAAGAGATAACAAGAAGCTGGATATCCACCAGATCCTGATCACCCAAGGTAACGTTACTTGCTTATCTCTAAGTATTTTATATAGCACAACGAACGAAATAGACCACGAAACTATTTGCATCGTCTCTGAGGAGTAATTCGGGACCTTGAGTGCGCAGCGAGCTGCATTATCACTTTGCAGCATCAGCAGCATGAAAAAATGAGTTCCAAGTAGTAGAATGGAGCAAACAAGGCTGAGCTTGTAACTAAGGCCAACTTTTGCTCCAACAGTACACTTTTCTTCAAGAAAAGTCTTTTTTCTACCTTTGCATTTTGATTCCACAACTCATTTATTAGGAATTGGAGCAACAAGATCCCCAAGAACCCAAGTTGTAGGACAATGATGGCATCTTCCAATAAGCAAGGTGATGAAAGTAACTTTGGCCATGGGATGCGAAACTGCAGCAATGTTAGACCTGCCATGGTGAAACAACATGATTACTTTAACATTACTGCACTGAGGAGCCTGTTATATTTTTTTTCTAGTGTAAATTACAAGGAATTCCCTTGTGGTTTGGCTAATATTCAAGTTAGCCTTATGGTTTTCAAACCTATAATCTACTCTCTTGTGGTTTGGCTAATATTCATGTTAGCCTTATGATTTTCAAACTTATAATATACTCCCTTGTGGTTTGAGTTAAAGTGGCTGAAAATTTTTATTTAGAGGGTTATTTTAGTCATTTAAAACCTCTAATCAAAACTAGTTATGTAGTTTAATATAAAACACCACTCAACTCTTCCAAAGTAGGGGTTTTTCGAGCAATAGAAAGGTATTAGGGTTAAGGATATGTTTTGGACTTTTTGCATAAATCCGTTAACTTTTTAATTTTTCATCCATTTTATAAAAAATCCAAATTATAAGAGGGCGAATTATAGGATTAAAAACTATAGTAAGTAACGTAAATATTAGCCAAACCATTAGAGATTCATTGTAATTTACCCTTTTTCTATTGTTCTTCAAATAATATTTTGCAATTATTTTTTAAATACATTTTCAACTACCTTTTATCACAAATACATCACATGTCAAAAAAATTGCTTCAGTAATCAGTCAATAATATCCTAAATAATGGTTATCCAAACAGAGCTGTTGCTTGTATTTTTTCGGACAATGTAATGTGGTGTAAATGTTTACATATTTGTAGAAGTGCTAAGAATTTCCCGTGCATGTAAGAAGCTTCTTTTTCTTCTTTTACACTTACAATAGATTTCATTTTCTCAAGGGAAAATAATGCTAAACACATATTAGAAAGAAAACTGATCAAGAGATGGAATTCAAATCATACTGTTCATAGCAAAAGTTTTGTAGCAATGAGAGATTGAATGTTAGTAGCAAGCTGCACCATGTCAAATAGTTGACCTCCAGAGATGCCTTATCTATTGAGGTTTATATATGATCACTGAATATGAGCAATGGAATTTGCAGCAATCTATTGAGGTTTTTATGATCACTTAGCTATGAAATTTGGTGGAATTAATCCAATTGATTATCTCTAAACCCCTTCGGGACTCTAAGAGAGTTCACACACAAGTTTCTTGGCAGATAACCAAGAAACAGTGCGGGGTACGAGGGGTTTTAATTTTAACTTTTTCGGGGGAAAGGGAATTCAAACGTGTACCGAGTATAATACTACTACGAACCTCAATCTTTTAAATGCTGAACCTCAATCTAGAAGTTTAAGGGAATAGCAAAATTAATGGAACCACGTCATTGGATGTCGATGCCAGATTGTGCATTGAATGGAGTTGTTTAATACCTACACTGCTATACTAGCAATGGAAGGGAGTGATTAGTTGTTCAGATCTATGACTTATTTCGGTGATGATGGAGAAATATTTAAAAAAAAAAAACAAATTCAAAATTATTTGTCAAAATCATATTAAATTACAACTTCTTAATTTTAAATATTTGATCGCTTTTTGTTCATTTTTTAACGAATTTAATGACATGTTAGTGAATTTTTCACTATGTTACTTTATGTAAGCTCTTGTATTAAATTTGTAATTTTGTGAGAATTATTTCATACAATAACATGTAATACAAGGTGTGTTCGCTACTAAATTGGTAACTGTATTAAAATTTGTTAAATGAATCCAACTGGTCTGCTTGGACAAATTTGCAGACAAGAAATGCCTGCCCAAATGCCTAATAATATCTGGTTACACTTACTAATTCTTGATTTTAGTATTTATGGTTTGCCAGTGAAGATGGAAAAAAGATAACATTTCTGAGTGGGAACAACTAAGGACATTGAAAAACTAGACGGAAAGTTATTTTGGTTTAGACACAACACCTTTAGGGTAATTCAAAGAGGTCCTTTAGTTAATTATTTTTTTATATTTTAAATGTTTATATAATATGTTTTAAAAAATTGTGTGATACAAGTTTTTAAAATGATTCTTTCAACAAAACTACATAAATCTAAACTTTAACGTAGTTAAAACTTCCCCTAATTATTTGAAATTTTGTTCAAAATCCCGATAAAATTTATATCACAGCAAAGCGATATTCCCTTCCGTCATTTTAAAAAAAAAAAAAAACTAACGAAGTCAAAACATTTATCTGAATGCAATTCTAAAATTCGCCTTTACAAAGATAATTAGGAAGGAGGTAATTATAAGAAAATACCAGATAAAGTTTGTTGAAGAAAACTTAACATTAATGGAAAGGGTGAACATAAAAGGTCAATAATCTTGCGAAAAGCTAATAAAATTTCTCTAATTATGAAACACTATTGGGGAGGTCACTTTCCAAAATTTCCAGCTTCTAAAAGAGAGGACAGTTAGTACATGAATGTAATTTATACAAATTTTTTTTTAAAAAAATTAAAAATCAAATTTTATGATTTTAAGTTTAATTCTAATAAAACAAATTCTATTTTAAGCAAAATTTCTCTTCCCATATAAATGAAAAATTAACTACATATGTAGACATATATACTGTACAGTTGTATTTCGGCAAAAAGGGAAAGAAAATCGATAAATAAATTTAATTTTTTGATTATCCAAGCATCTTTAATCCGTGAGTAAATCATATGAGATACCAAACATATTCCAACAGTTAACTAGTAGTTAGTAGCAATGTTTAAAAACTCAAAATTTAGATTTGACTGAAAAAGTTAATGAATACAGTATATTCAAAAATTCTGTTGAGTTGTTAAAAATTCAAAATTCAAAATCATAAGTCATGTGAATCTATTATTTCATATATTACGAATAAAATTATATTAACAATTAGGTGAAATATTTAAAATTTCGGAGTTTTTATATGATCTTTTTACATAATTATTCATTATCAATTCAGAAGTTTGAGTTTTAAAAATTTTGCTAATAGCAAATTATTTTATTTTTAAATATTAATAAACTTGATTCAAACAAAAATTTCTCTTATACTTGGTAAATTTATTGAATTTAATTTAAAATTTGATATTAATTAAATTTTGGGAAAATCGCCAAAATAGTCCTTAAACTTTTTTATTTTAACCAAAATAGTCCCTCAACTTATTTTGTAGCCAGAATGGTCCTCCAACTTTTTTTTTTAGCCAAGAATAGTCCTTTCATGTGAAATTTTTTAGCCAAAAAAAAAATTTATAGTGTACTACTTCTAAAATAGTTTTTGCTACAAAATACGTCCTTAAACTAGTATTTTTATAAATAATCTCTTAAAGGATAAGATTTTTACTAAAAAAATACATGAAGGACTATTCTGGCTACAAAAAAAGTTGAGGGACTATTTTGGTTAAAGTAAAAAAGTTGAGGGACTATTTTGGCAATTTTCCCTTAAATTTTTATCGATTACATATAATTCTATCTAATCGAGTTAATTTACCATTTTTTTTTTAATTTTTTTTTTTAGTTTTTATAACTCTGGCTAATACTATTAAATTGGTTTGTTTCCAGTCTTTTCCATTAGTCTGTCCATGTCCAACGTCCACTGAACGCACCGAAATTTTTTTTAAAAAAAAAGTTCGTTTTTTTGGACGTACTTAGCTGTTCGCATATTAGAAAATTTAAATGGACGTGACTTTTTGGCAACTTCCGAGAGAATAATGCGTGCATTCATGGCTTTCTGATCGGACCATTTTTTTAATCTTCTTCCCCACTTTTAATACTTCAGTAAAAGTTTGCAACTTTCATCATTTATAAAATGAATCCGCGGAATGTAGTGATTCAATTAAATTGTGTACAAAAATTTTGATGGATGATGACTTTGAAAGTTGAAGCATGGGATTTTGGAAAATTATTCTTTAAATTGTGTACAGGGAACGGGTTCTCTCATTCAGCCTTTATGAATTTATTGCTTTTATTTATCATTTCCTTCATTTTAAAATAATTATCACCTTAAACAAATTATCTTTTTCAAATTATAAAATTTATCATTTTAAAAAATTAAAAAAGTATAAAATAATATTTTTCTAAATTTTACCCTTAGTGTCATATTAATAGAGGTAGGATTATGTAGTTAGATATTACTTCATATATTCCAAAATAACTGTCACTTTAGACAATTTGCCTTGTGTTATATTATATATCGTTTTAGAAAATTAAGAAAATATTAAATGATATTTTTTTAAACTTTTACCCTTAGTGTCACATTAATGAATAGAGGATTATGTAGTAGGAATATTAATGCAAAATGGTAATTTAGTCACTTTGAACAATCTTTTTGTAAAATTGATGCAATTTAATAGATTCCTTAATCCATTTGCACCAATTAAAGGTGACAAATATTTTAAAACAAAGAGAGTAATATAAAAGGGTAATTTAGTCACTTTGAACTATCTTTTTGTAAAATTAATGTAATTTAATTGTTTTCTTAATTCGTACGTACCAATCAAAAGTGACAGTTATTTTGAAACGAAAAGAGTATTTAAATTAACAATGATATAAGGGCAGGGTGGTGAATTAGGTCATGCAAGAATTATCCATTATTGTTGGATGTACTTAAAAAAAAAAAAAAAAAAAATCGTTCTTTTTTATTTTTTCTTGGCATTTCTTGCTACTTTGGACCTTCTTTTGAACATAAAGCAAAAATTGAAGCAAAGTTCAAATGCAAAAATGACGACAAAGGTGAAGGTTGTTCTTGGTTTTGGGCAAGCTTTGCAGCTACCAGAAGATTTTCTACGATATATAGTTGGAATCTAGTAATTGACATAATCAATAATCTAAATGCACGTCATTTGAAAAATTTGTTGTTACTTACTTCGAATTATAGAGTTAGTATTCTAAGTCATTAAATGATTAAAAAATAATGAGATCTTTTGCTTTCAGTCAAACTCAACTCCTGTTATACTCACTTCATATTTCATAATAAATAGTCAAAATTTACTCATTTGGAACCATGATTTGAGCAGTGACGGTTAAAATTATTGCATAATTAGCTATTGGTTTGTCCAATCACACAATATAACGATTGAAAGTTAAGTACATATTCTTAAGTTGAAGTCTCAGTCAATTTTTATTGCACAGCGCTTGAAACATCAATGTATATGTACTAAGAAGATTCATACTCTTTGGTATGGGGAAAAAAAAATTTGTTTACAAGGTGCACCAATATTCCAATGGTCAATAAAATTAATTGAAGAAAATACATGAGAAATGTCAAAATTATATTAATTGTTTAACTAGAAAACGGAATTTTGTACTGATTTGTTTAATGAAGAAGAAATTTTATACTGATTTATTAGCACGATTCAATTTATTTGTCGAATGCAAATCAGTGGGGAATATTTATTAGAGGAGACAAAATCAAGTTGAATTATCAAATGATTTAGACTTCGCATCCTAAAATTAAGCAAACTTAAGCTGCATAAAATCGAGAAATAGAGAATGATGGAATAAAATTTACCAATTAGCTAACTAATTATATTCAATTAACGGTGAACAAAGAATATACAGTTATTTGATATTGAATCATCCCACAGACAGAGAAAGAAAGTATCTATCAATTATGAAGTAAATGTACGTTTATTTTTCAGGACTAACTTTCTTACGCTGACTGGAAATATTTTATACAATTAGGTATAAATGTATGTCACATAATTATTATTTAAATTTCAAATATATTTTTATTGTATAAAAATTTTTTTATACCAACAATGTATATTAATCGAAATATTTTTCAGAAAATTATTTGGTGCCAAATACCGAAAACTATTTTTCAGTGTAAAATATTTTTCAATTTTCCTTTCTCTGTCTGAAAACAACTTACAGAATGTTTGAGCGTAAGTTATTTTTTGGATAATTCAAAATTGACATTAAAGTTCAAATACTTACTTTTATTATTTCATTTGCTAAACTTATTTTCGTTTCAATTCTTTTTATTCGTTTTTCTCTTAATCATTGGTCTCACACTAATATAACTATCATTATGCATATTTTACTACTACATTGTACTATCATTTATAATTTTGAACAAAATCAATTTTTTATTAACCACAATTACTTGTAAAGCATTTATTACCATTATTATAAGTTTTTCTAACTTGTATTCATAAAATTAAAGTTGAAATCGATAAAAAAATTTAGTGTAAAATATTTTTATTTTGTCAATCGAACACTGAAAAATTGTATAAAAAATAGACTTTTTCATATAAAATATTTTTCAAGAAAAATATTTTTTCTAAAAAAATATTTTTAATCCAAACGAACAAGCTCTTAGTTTTGTGCTTCATCTTGTAACAACTTATGAAGTAGGACCAATTAATTAAAAATTATGTGCTTACTTGCAAGAAGTTTCATGGAATTTTATGGTTTTTTCATAATATGCATGCATGTGAATCTATAGTAATATACAACTTCAGAGAAGAAAGTCATGAGATTAAACTTACTTTCCAGGCTGCCGACGGACTTCAACATAATTGCTTCAAACAGAGAAAGTCCTTCCACTTTCTCCAGCTTCAATGTCTTCTACACAACTTGTGATACTTCTTCTAATTAGATCTTGAAAATGGACGTAAATTAATTTGAGATGGTGAGGCAATATATAGGAAGTTTAGAAGAATTGAGACACCATATTCTATGTGTCTGTTGGTGTTAATTTGTGAAAGATGACCAGATCAGGGAAGCTTTAGTAGAAAATGCAAGAGGAAATTAATAGTTGCTTAATGTGTCTCGATGTGATTGTTGTTTGGGGGTTTTTCACGTGATGGTAACTTTAAGGACAGTATCTTGGCAGGATTTTTGAACTCTTTAATGTGTTTTCTTGTGCGACTTGAGATGAGAGGAGCTCGCAAGCTTGTGGATGAGATGTACAGAGCATGTGCTAGTTACTCCACATTCTCGAACCGCATTTGCTTGCATGAAATAGAAAGGTCCTCTATTTTCCAGCAATAATCAATTAATCATCCAGTTGTGGTTTGGGAGGACTGCGCACTAGTCCAGAATTTTTCCACAATATGCTAAAAAAATTAAAGGCAAGTCGTTAGTGATGTGTTTCCCTTCTTTTACCTTTATTTTTTTAAACAAATTAATAATAAAATGCTCTAACTCTAATATGGTAGTAAAACGTTTACTAATTAACATTTTCTTAAAATATTATTTTTATATATCTCTCTTCTTATCACTTTAGTGATTCGAATTTATGGCCAATAAGTCATTAAGAAAACATCTTACCACCTTATCCGCACTTCGTTATTTTCCTTAATATTCTTTAAGTACTATTGATCTTTACCATTGTGAACTAGAGTTTCTTTAAAAGGTGGGAGATGTGTATGTTTTGGTATTCATTTTCCAAACATGGTTTCAACGTGTTGATAATTAAAAAAAGGCCAAAGAGATAAAAGAGAGATGATGGGCATCAATGATTAAATTAATGTAGGCACCGAATGTCCTAATCACCCCACTACAGTTTGCTGGAGATTATTGATGTTTAAGGTAGTGGTAATCCGACGTTTGTAGAACTCTTAGTAGTGCAAAATGTTTGGTAAATACGACATATACGCAGCGAACCTTGAATATTTTGCTCGTATTTTGGTTTTTGTCCTGTCGCATATACAAAGAATATTAGTACTTGCAAGTTAATTAGTAAATAAAATAATGAGCATGATGACAAACACTCCCTTCGCTCCTTTTTTTTATTTTTTTTTCGTTTGTTTTTATTTTTTTGTCACCTTGCTGGTTTTTTAGTTTACTTGGTCAATTTTTGAAACAAACTTTTTATGGACACATTTTTGAAAATTAATATAAATTTTCATATAGTAGTTATTGATGTATTTTATTATTGTTTTAATTATATCTTTGAAAAATTAAATATATTGAAAAAATATTGTTTAGAACTATAATAATTTCTAGGCATTCTTAAAAATAAATAAATAAATAAATAAATAAAAATTAGATACATGTCCATTTCAGTACATTGATATAAAGTAAGAAAATTACTGGCATGCCATTAGATTCGTAAAAAAAAAAAAAAAAAATGAAATCTAATCAAATATCTAAAACTAGTGATTGTCTGGATTTAATATGATTTTGCCACATATATTGATATTGACAAGTAATCTTGAATTTATCACTTTGTAAATGATTTTTACTATCTAGGTTTTTTTTTTTTTTTTGGAAAATAACTTACAAAGTCACAAATTCAAGACCACTTGCCAAAATCACTGCACATGGTGAATCACCAACCCTATGATTTTAGATATTTGGCCGAATTTCTTCTTTTCCGAATTGAGTGATACATCAAAAGATTTGCCACTTTATATAGATGCGCTATTTTTTTGGAATAATTTCATAAACCTCCCATGAGGTTTATGCTAATATCACTTAGCACCCCTGAACTTTCAAAAATATCACATACCTCCCTTTTCTTGTAGGTAGGTCCCATCTTTAGTATCAAATAGAATGAAAAGACATTTATACCCTCATTACATTAGCCATATTATGAAATAGGTAGTTTCAAAAACTTCCCTAAGATTTTTTAACAATTTCACTTAATACCCTTTAAATTCCTAACAAATTTTTTAGAATTTAACTTATTATTATAATAATATGTGTACACAAATTTGTTTTGTGTTTATCTCATTGAACAAAAATATAAACACATCGATACATACCATATATTACAGTAATAGAATAAATATAATTATTACTTGTTTAGAGAATCACAAACTCATGAATAAAAAAAGTTAGAAACAATAAAAAATTTTGTCAACTAATTTAAGAAAATATGTGCATACATTAACATGGTTGTTTATATCAATTTGAATAAAAAATTTAAATATGTAAAAATACACCATGTAATGTAATAAATAAATGAACTTGGTATATTTTATTTAAGAATCACAAACTTGAAATAGAAAAATATAAAATGTATGTTCGATATATTTTTTTTGTAAATTTATTGGAAAAAATATATGTGCATGTAATGTTATTGTGTGTATCGATTTAAAAAGTTGGAACACGTAAAAAGCACTATATATTTTAATAAAAATTTTGATATTTTATTTGAGAAATTACAAAAGTTAAGAAAATAAATTAAAATGAACTTTTGATCATAGTTCTTTTAATCAATTTATTTACGAATATATATATATACATGTAGAAAAATACTACATATTCTAAGAAAAATGTTGGTATTTTATTTGGTAAATCACAAATTTATAAACTGAAAGAATATATTTTTATATTAATAACATTAAGTTACAACCCAATAATAATTATATTTACACCTCTCTAATTTTCTTTTCCTTTTTTTCCAACCATTTTAATAAGTTAAAATTTTGTTAGTAAGGGTAAAATTGGAATGATAGTATTCTCTCTCCCCTTAAATTATTTTTTTAAGCATTTGGGCTGAAAATGTTACAACAAAATTGGAATTAGGGGAGGTAAGTTACATTTTTGAAAATTCAAGGGTACTAAATAATATTAGCATAAATCTCATGGGAGGTTTATGAAATTATCCCTTTTTTTAAGGGGGTTTTAGATGTGAAATATAAATGTATTAAAACTAGATATAGTGACTCCAAGATCATGAATCTCATCTTTTCGTAGCAACCCTACATATTTGTACAACCTGTGTGTTTGATTAATCGATCATCAAACTTATTCAGATTTCAATACAAGATTCATTTTATGTTGTAGAATTGGAAGTATCTATGATTAGTAACTTGGGTGCTGCGAAAATGAGGCAAATCTTACCGAGATGAGAAGTGATGGGGTTCCAATTCCAAATTAAAACAGCATGAAGTATATTAAGATGTGCAATATGACGATTGTGGAATGTGTGAGTAACACCTTTTTGCATGATAAAAGTTGTGGCATTTATAGAAGGATAGTTAGGCCAATCATGAAGTTTAAATTATTGAGACCATTGATCGATTAGGTCCTTTCTAAATTGAACTGTTGAAGCTATAAACAGTGTCTTAGAAAAAAGGATTTGTTGATTTCTTAGAAAGCTCAAGGATTTGTTGATTTCTCAAGTTCTATTTCATATTCAAAACGGTCTACTATCCTAAACTTTTCACATGCACTTTTATTATAAAGGTCTGAAAAATAACTAGTATATATACATAAGGTAAGTTTTGTAATCTCGAAGGAACTATTTTTTATTTTAAAGTTTGTATAATATAAACTTTTAAAATATATAGTATTATACTAATTTTAAAATATAATAAAATAATTTTTTAAATGGACGATAGAATTTTCTTATATGTATACTTGTCTTTATGTACCAATTTTGATCTGAAATTTCATATTTTTTATTCAATGGGGTGGAGGACTTGAATCTGGTAACTTCAGCGCCCAAATTAATGTATTATTAGCCTACTGAAAATGGATGAAGGAAATTTGGCATTTCCAATCAAATATTTGTTATACACTTTCCATTTCAAGCTACTAGATTCAAGTATCTAATGTTTTTGGGTACATCTAAATAAAATTACTCTTCCTAGCTACTTAATTAGATGTGTCAAGTTTTATCACGGAATATAGCTTTGTATGGTCCCTTCCAATCGTCAATAACAAGTAACATTTGATCGATGGTCATCCACTGCTTCACAGGGAAAATTGCCAAATGCGGCAGTGCAGGAAGCCAGGATTGTGTGTAATCTGGACCACTGCTAAAGAGGTATATTTTCTGAGCACACAATTTATTTTCAGTATACAAATTTTTTGTTGGTAATCCTTGATTGAATTAATCAACACATGGCAATTGCCATTTTTGAGAGATGCAAAATTATGTATTTCCTGCTACGCATCTTCAATCTTATTAGACCAAAATCAAGCCTTTGTTCAAGTTTTTTCTGGGCAGAATTAAAAGACGGTGAGAATGATTCATTTTATAATGCAAAGTAAATAGTTATAAAAAATAATAATAAATTTTTTTTTATCAATTTATTCGATGCTTAACGATTTTGACTATTCATTCTATATTACAAAATAAATAGTAAATATTCACACCCACCAAATCTTTTCTTGATTTGACATAGGAAGGCCTATTATGACATAAATTTGTTAATTATTATATTGCTGTCAGCCACATACATCAATTCCAAATGATATACTTTCAAAACCAAATAAAGATTGTCATTAATCCTTGTAAAGGACAATGATGACGACCTTAATTTGGTGCATTAAGGTCGACGGAGACAATTATGCTTTGCAAAAATTTTAATAATGTGAAGCAAACAATCATCACGAGACGAATTAAAAAAGATTAACATTTGAAATATCAAGTTTATGTTCATCCATGGTATTAACTTGTCTAATTTGTGAAAATTACTCAAATGAAAGTCATAAAATATACTTTGGCATCAGCCCTCCAACGCTGAAAATAGGGGCAAAAAGACGAAGAAACAAAAATAAAATATACTCTATAAAGACAATGAAAGTACAAATTCTACAAAAGAAAATCAGAAAAAAAAATTGAAAAGTAAATAGAATACCAAGTAGACTATGAAAATTTTATATTTTAAAATAATGTGGCATAGTAGGTTTGCCATTTTAAACTTTTGAAAACCGGTTCCTCCACTTGCTAAAAAAGGTCTCGAAAAAAGAAGGGAAAATATTTATACTCCACACTTAGAAATTATGACCTTCCATATATTACATTTAAGTATTAAGATGTGATAAATCAAAGAGTATGGCACACCTCTTGAATTTATCGATCGATCATCAAATATATGTAGCACATTCAATTACATTCATTAATTACATAAGTTATTGACTTTTATGGGATAATTAACTAAATTAAGCACCTTGAGTGCTTTTAAAAAAAAGTGGTGCACTCTATCTAACTAGGGTTATAATGAAAGTCAAAGTTACTCGATACTTAAATCAAACTCGACTCAATAAGAGTTCATCCGAATTTAGTTCATCACTTGCTAAGTCAAATATGAACAAAATTTAGTGTTCGTTAATTTTTTGTGTTCGGCTCAAACTCGACTCGATAAGTTAAAATTGTTGAATTTACATATAAAAATTTCAAACTATTCGAGTTCAATTCGAGTCTAATTCAATAAAAGTTTGTTTAAATTCAATTCAAAATATAAACAAATAAATTTTAAACAAAATTTCATATTCGTTAAAATAATTAAACAAAATTAAATACTAAAATATCCCTACACCAGTAAGATAGGTATGCTGGGCAAAAAGTAATGCGACTCTGTATACACAAGTGACCAATGACAAGATAATCTAGGTATATACAACAACTAATTTGTTTATTGCAGTCTGAAATGCTTTGCTGAAAGTTATTGTGATACATTAAAGTAATATCTTCCTTGGAAACTTTTTATTTTTCGTGATTCCTCTTAATATTTAACCAACTATTTTAACTCAAACGCAGTTAGATCAAGTGAGTAAGCGTTTTGTCACCCTAAAGTAGAGGTGGCGGTGGGCCAGGCCAGGCCCGTGACATTCAGCCATGGGACAGTCTCCGACGGACCGGAACAATATAGGGTCGGCCCGTAACCAGCTCCCTGGTTGGCCCACGGACTGGTCCTCCAATTTAATTTTTTACTTAAATTTTAAAAATATTTTTTCGATAAATTTACATGTTTACTTTTTAATTACTATTTACATTGGGTTAAAATTAATAACTTATTAATTTAAATCCATTTACTTACTATTCATTAGTAATTTATTAAATTATAACTTATTAATTGTTCGAATTACTACTTACTAGTTAATAGTACTTTAGTAATCAAAATTGATACTTATATATTAGACCAAATTATTAGTAATTAAAGTTCAAAATCGAAACTAATACTTATTATTTGAAACTAATACATTTCTAGAAATTTAAATTTTTACTTATTAATTATTATTTTAAAATTAATAACTTATTAATTTAAAATCATTTACTTACTATTCATTAGTAATTTATTAAATTATAACTTATTAATTGTTCGAATTACTACTTACTAGTTAATAATAATACTTTATTAATCAAAATTGGAACTTATATATTAGACCAAGTTATTAATAATTAAAGTTCAAAGTCAACTTATTATTCGAAACTAAAGTTCTTAGTTATATTAAAAAACCAAAGTTAAAAATTAGTTATTAGTATTTTATTATTAAAAATTAAGAACTTATTTGACCAAGTTATTTTTTGGTTGTATAAGTCAATACTTATTATTATAACTTATTAATTATTATTTGTTAATCATAGAGTAAAAAATATTTAATTAGGAAAAAAATCACCTCGAGATGGTGGGGGGTATGGCATAGACCCCTACCATGTATATTAATATGATAAAAAAATGTACAAGGAGGGAGGCATTGAACCTTACCTCCACATCATTACAAGTTATAAAACTAATCTAAGAATTTAAATAAAATTATTGAGCTATTTACTACATACATAAGGAGGGGGACATAGAAACTTAGCTCTAAACAAAAAATTATTAAACATTAAAATCCTATGTATACTAAATATCAATTTGGTGAACTACGACTACCTTCATCTTCGTCGATATCTTGCATCATTAATCCTTATTTTCTTTGTTCAGCGTCTAACCAATCCTTTAAGCACACCAACATTTTCAAAGTTGCAGGTGTCATTCGAGCCCTTCTATCATCTAAAACTCTTCCACCCTAGTTGCACTAAAGGCACTTTCCGTTGCAACTGTGGAAATCAGAATTGTTAACAAATTCCTATCAATTTGAGATACAATAGGATATTGACATTTATGCTTTCGCCACCAAGAAAGAACATCAAAATTGGGATTGAACTCGTCGTCTGCTGTATGTAGCCTATCACTTATAATATGTAGTTATTGTATTAGTATTTTCAATTCTCAATCTTTTCGAAGCAAAGAGTAGTTGGTGAGGATCAAAATGTGTTCTAACATTTATATGAGGCATAGCATATTGTAAATCTAATGTAGATGAACTAGAAGATGCACCTTGTTGCGTGGGGGAGTTTTGTTTGTAAATTTTATATAATTCATCAAAAGTTGTTTTAGTAGTTTCTATGAATAACTGTTTACTTATAATATTTGTGGTACTATGATTATTAAAATAATCAATGAAAGCATTTAACTTATACAATTTATTACGTGGATCAATAACACATGCCAAATAATACAACAATGGAATATTTTCTATAATACTTGTCAAATTTTTCTTCCATTGCACTAATCATATCATCAAAAAACTCATTCCTTTTATGATTAAAAAAAACAACTTTAATAACACTTAGTTCAGGTAAAACAGCATGAGAGAAAGATCTATAAGTAGCGGAGAACAAGTTTGTAGCATACTCAAATTGCTTTAAAATTTCTACTATTGTTTTAACTCGATTAAAATCCTCCTCGCCCAAATAAGTTGAATTAACTGAGCCAATGTGCTCGTTGTAAAATGTGGAAAGTAATTTTTCATAACCAAAAGTACTTGATAACATATGACAAGTAGAATTCCACCCAGTGGGTACATCTATTGGAAAATATTTAGGTTTCATGCCATTTTCAAAACAAAGTCATTTGAAATCTTATTGACGAGTAGTAGATGAACGGATAAAACAAATAGCACCTCTAATTGGACTAATAACATCTTCAACCATTTTTAAACTATCTTGAATACAAATATTAAGTACATGGCATGCACATTGTTTGTATAAGTTTATAATTGTACTATATTTTATGAGTCAATTACCACGTTTTTTATGTGTTGAAAGCAAGATTTGAGTTATTATTGAGCTTAATTTGGTTATTCTTAGTTTTTGTAGGGTTACAGTAAAAAAGAGTTGAAAAGGATGCAAAACGATGAAAGGAAATGCTAAGAACGGAACATGCACGAATACGAAGTCATTTCAGACACTGTTTTGTATTTCAAGCATAAATTTTTATCCAAATATCTAATTGAGGTGATTTAAGAGCATTGGAAAGCTAAGACGTAGAGATGAAACTTTCATTTTTTGAGTTTTCCCAAATAATGCAAGCATCAAGATGAAAATTGAAGCCATAGGTGGAGCACAATTGAGGAAGTCAGCACCCATGCGTGGAGCTGGCCTGCGCAGGTGTGCTGAGTCTAGAAGCTTAAATGCCAGAAATAGCTCACGCACACATGTGCGCTAGGATCTCCACCCATGTACGCGGAGAACAGAATCGGCTGGAACTTACTGCCTGATGCGCACGCACGCACATGTGCGCAAAGGAGCCTGCGCATGTGCGCAGAGGCCAGTAGCAAAACGTGTTTTTGAGTCTTTGAGGGATTTTTTCGGCCGGTTGGACTCTTTTTCACCCGATTTCATGTTCTTATCAATAGGCATTATTTGTAACCCTAAATACTCATTATAAATACCCCAAGTTGGGTGAGAAAAAGGGGATCGACACTTTTATTTTCTTGTTGGCTAGGGTTTTAGCAGAAAAATTTTCTCTTTATTCTTTCATGGCACTTTGTGCCTAAACCCTTTTCTTGGTAAAGAGAATTGAAGCCATGGTCAATTCTACAAAGTTGTGAGACTTCTTTGTGCTTAAATTATTCACTTTTATCTCAAGTATTGATTATTTTTCTACAATTAAATTTATGATTGTTCTTTTTAGCTTATTATTGCTGCGAAATACTAAGTTATTAGAATTAATCTACTGCTAGATTGTTTTAATCTAGCGTGTGCTTAATTCAATCTATGAAGCAACTAAGCTAATTTGATAATTACTGGAATTGTGTTATTGAATTTAGGAAATTTAATCATCTAATTAGCATAACCGCGTGTGTTTATGTTTAATTAGCCTAATTGTTCTTTATTGATTTTAATGCTTCGATTAATTAATCTTTGGCGCGTATCTGGGCTAAATTAATAGTTAGGGTTAATTGGATCGAGTGTTGAAAATTAACCAACTTTAGAAATATATAAGAATCAACTTTGAATTGGTATCCATTCGGGTTAATTCTTCAATTAATGCTTGATATAAATTGAACTATCTTGTGTGTCAATGATCGACTGGTGAAGTTACCATGGTGGATATAACCAAAACCAAGATCTTTCTTAATTGAATTTTCTTTAGATATTTTCTTGTTTTAGTTTTAGTTAAAAAGTATTCCAAACCCCCCTTGTTCCAATTTAGCACGAAAATAATCTCCGTTCTCTGTGGGACGAACTCAACTCACCACTACTACATTAGAGTTGTTAACTTTGGGTGCTTATGACGTATTGCATTGCAACTCGACCAAAGCATATCACATTTTTTGTACACCACACATCTATTATGAAATGATTCACCACCTAAAATAGGTTTGAAAACATCTTTTAACATAGGCACGCTTGCAGTATTATTTGAGGCATTATCAAAAGAAATGGATATAACTTTTTCAAGCAAACCATATTCACGAGCACAATTAGAAATCAACCTTATAATTTGGAGGGCATTGTGAGGGTGTTCAAATATTTGAAAACTAATAATTCGCTTTTGTAAATGCCAATCTACATCTATCCAATGTGCAGTGATACAAAAATAATTTTCATTTGTGATTGCTTTCCAAGAATCGACAGTAAAGGCAACTTTAAGATTAGTCAATGCAATAGTAGCTATCAATTCATTTTTCTTTTCCTTATACATTCTTTTAATATCACTTTTCAAAGTACTTCTAGGAACCTTTTTAAATTGTGGGTTCACAGTTTCGTGCATGTAGTGTTCTAAATTGGAACTTTAACTCAAGAATAAAAGGCAATTCATCTCTAACTATCCATTTAGCCATTTCCTCTCTATTTCTTTCATGTGAATATTTAAAATTCCCCGTTACCATACCTTGTGTGGTGTGAATTTGTGTTTGAACCATTTTTTATTTTTCTTGAGCTTCACTATATTTTTTACTAATGTGCCTATTAAGTGTTACGGTCCCCCCCCCCCTTTTGTGCTTAAATGATATAGGTGGAACACATAATTTACAAGTAGCAGTTTTATTTTCTTCATCTCTTTCAAAAAATTCCCAAACGAGACTTTTCGTTTTAGTAGTAGTGGGTTGTTTACTAGGTGCTTGTTCATTTTGGTTATCTATATCATCTAAATCAACAAATATTCTAGGACCTTCTAGTAGGGTGTGGGGTGCTTGTGATCCTTGTTCCATTTTCTTGTAATAGAAAAAAAATTTTAAATAGAGAAACAAATAAAGTGGTAATATGAAAACTAAAGATGCAAGCTACTAAATTTTCAAATAAAAGAATATAACAATTCTTAGAACAATAATAAAGAAAAAAAAAATAAGAGAGTTGATAAAGACAATTAATAAATTAAAAAGCATGAAAAAACCAACTTGGAAATTGAAATGTTGAATTTCAATTTATACACTTGAGTACTTGAACTCCACTTGAGCACTTCACTATTTGAATTTTGGATAAATATCAAAATCTTCAATTGAGCTCTCAATTTAAGATAATTTTAAATTTCTAAAATACTATATATTATAATTTAAGTAGTATGAAAGAAATTATAATAGCACTTGGAGATAGAATTAGAGAGTAGAAAGAAGAAATAAGAGAAAGTAGAGAGAAATTGTTGTGTGATTTGTTGGAAAACTTGTGTGGTATTTATAGAAAATTTTTTCCAACATTACCCCCAAAAACTAGCCGTTTTATAGCTGTTAGAGGGTAAAACTATCATTAATTGCATTTAAAAAAAAAAATGTGAGGCCGGTCATTGCCCGTTGACCAGCCTGCTGGTCACGGGCCAATGACTGTTGACAGGCCACGGGCCGCCATTCCGTGACCCATCATCAGGTTGCTACAGTAACTCCTAGGCAGGTTCGCCCGGCCCACTGCCACCTCTACACTAAAGTCAAATATATATTCGAAACTTGCTAAAAATACTTCTTTTTTCGTTACTCAACTCAGAGATTAGACTTTTCTATCTAACCTAATTTATCAAAAAAAAAAAAGAATATGTACATATATTTGTCAGACTTTTTTTTTTTATCGTAGATGAGGATTATTATTATTATTTCATGAAAAGTGAGTTAAATTCTTACCACCAAATTCTTCTTATCTCATTTTGTACTTCTCCATTTAAAGTTTTTCAAAAATGTCATTTCAAATATGAATATACATCTTTTAGACATTTTTTTTTCCTCTCTGTGTCTCTGGGGTTATATTGATGTCCGATTTACTTGTTATGAAATAATAAATATAGTTTAATTAATTTTACCAAAAAAATATAGTTTAAGTAAGATAAACTTCTGCTTACAGCTTACTCATGTTTGCATCTATTGACGTAAGAAATTTATCTACTTGTATATCTTTATTTTGTTTTGAAATTAAACATGCGTACCAGAAGCTCGCTAGTCCTGCTTTATCGAAAGCGGAATAATGAATAAAATATATGTATGTTTAGTTAGAATTTTAATTGCTAGGAAACCTTGTGCTTATCCAATAGGTATGTGGCTCACATTTGCAGAAGAAATCTTGCTTTTTCTTATTTTTTTTTAAAAAAAATAGTAAGAGAAAGCTTATTAGATGTAACAGAGAAGGAAAAGGTCTTGGATCTAACATTTTTGAGTGGTTTCCACAATGAGAGAATAAGAAATGGATTAAGATCATAGTTGTGGATTTATGTCTGTTTCTGGTTTTCTTGTTGTATGATTTGATCTTTCCTAAAGTGGAAACAAGAAAACTAAAGTAGAGAGAAAGTGGAAAGAGAATGAATTTGAATTAATATGTATTGAATGAGTTAATATTAGGGATAAACTCTTAGTTTTAGGCATCGATTAAGAGCATTAGGGGTTTGATCGAACTATCAATCTACCTATTGAGTATCAAACGGATCCTTATATGATTGTAACTTATTTAGGTTTTATTTATATAATTGCCCTTAATTAGTTAGGTGGAAAATACCATGTGTACATGTAATATTGGTAAACTATCTTTGTTTTTTTTTTTTTGTGATATAAAATGAGGCAGCTTTATTTAATAAGTTGAAATTGGTCTAGCACCAAATGATAAACAAAGGAAGGAGGAGAATTCCATAATATTTCAGCATGGTTACTCCTCTTAGCAAATTGTGCCAGCTCATGAGCTAACATATTTGAACTCCTACTGATCATTACACTTCTTGAAAGCTAGAGTTAAGCAAAGAGAAACTCGCATCTGAAATAATTGGCTCAAACTCAGAGAAATCCTCATTTCGGATTGAAGAAGATCGATTATATATCTTGAATCTCCAACCAAGATATAATCTGAAAAAAAAGGGAATTAAAAAAGAGGGCAGCATTTCGAGCAGCAACCGCTTCAACAAGTTCAACATGATTAACATAACCAAAATATCTCATAGATAAACCACCAACGAATGATCCATGTTTGTTAAACATCGCAACAACAGTACTATAGTGACCTTTGATGAGATCTATTGCACCATCACAGCAGACTATAAAGTTTTCAAATGGGGGTGATAAGGTGCCATTGTCATCATTCAAGTTATTCATGTCAATAACCTGCAATTGAGTAGGTACATTTGCTTCTTTGAAATTAACCAATAGACTGCCAGAGTAGACAAACATAGTAATGGGAACCTTTGAACTTCCTTCAAATATGGCCATATTCTTGTTCTTCCAAAGTTCACAGCATAAAAGGCAAAAAAGATTAGCAACATCTTCGGGATAAATCAAAGAAACTCACAAATCCATAAATCAAGGGTAGTTTGCATGCAAGATATGACTTTACTAGATAAATGTGATGTAGCCCATAATTGCAAAGCTGCAGGACATTTAAAAAGAATATGGTTGAGATCACTTGATTCGTGATTGCATAGTGGACACAAACTGAATCAACAACAACACCTCTTCTCATGAGATTATCTAGGGTTGGCAATGAATTATTGTACATCCTCCATAGAGTAATTTTGCATTTGTTTGGGACATTCAAAGACCAAATATTTTTCCAAGCTACATTCGGGACTAAGATTGAAGAACTAGCGTCGATATTATCAAGGTCAAGTAGATCTAAACCCATAACTGCATGGAAGCAACTTTTCATCGAGAATTTTCCATTTTTTGAGTAGTGCCATACCCATTGATTTGATGTTAGCCTGGAACTCAACGGGATGCTTAGGATGATGTTTGCCTTCTCTTCCCAGAATATATCCTGAACCAGTTCTTCATTCCACTTTTGTGTTTCAGGATATATGAGTTCAATTACCTTGGCCGAAGGTGGTAGTTGATTGGGTGGAATGCAAATTTTGAATGATCTTGGCTTTGGAAGCCATTTATCTTTCCATATGAAAATGCTATCACTATTGCCAACTCTTTTGTGGCACCCAATGACCAAGAGCTTTCTTTCCTTGGATTATTCCATGCCATGTCAAAGAAGGACTATTACCCAAGGCTGCGTTCATAAAATCATTGTGAGGAAAATGTTTAGCTTTTATAATATTAAAAAGGAGTGACCTTGGACCTGTGAGAAATCTCCAAGCTTGTTTAGCAAGCATTGCTAAATTGAAAGCTTGCATGATTCTAAAACCAAGAACCTCGTTGGCAGAGCTTTGTCCATTTTGTCCAATGAATTTTTCTCTTATTCGGCTCAGCTCCCCACCAAAAATTTGAGGTCACATATTGAATTTCCATCAATCAAGTATCTAGAAGCTTAAAACAAGACATAGGATATGTCAGGATTGCTTGAATCACTTCCTTGATAAGTACTTCCTTTCCAGTTGAAGAGATTTTTCTTTCATTCCATCCTTGAATACGAGGCCATACTTTGTACTTGACTGAAGTGAAAATCTCCATTATAGAATGCCTACTGTTAGGATTTGTACCTCGAGAATTTCATAGTTAAATTAATTTTAGCAAACCCTTTAACGACGATAACGAAAAATAATAACGAAATATGCAGAGAAAATATAAATGCAAAAAGAGACACAAAAATTTACGTGGTTCGGTCAATTAGACCTACATCTACGGGCGAAGGAGAGTAATATTTCACTATATGAAAAATATACAAAAGTCTTGGGAAAAATCTCGAAGGACCGAAAGAGAAATATCTCAAATGAATACCTAAGAACTAGATCAAAAAAATTCCTAAACACTTGTTAAGAACTCTGTGTTCTTGTTTCAATTTGGTGCATTGAAGCAACTGAGAACTCTTTCCTTTTATAGGCAAAATTCAACACATCCAAATGAGCAAAATAATTTCAGCTGACAAAGTTTCCAATTCACGCAAAAACCCATATCCAATTGCTTGTCAAAATGGAGAATGAATTGTGGATGGCAGATTAAAGCCATACCACAAGTTGCTTTGTGGCCTCCCTATGCCATTGTAGCTAACAAATCTCTATTTATATGTTAATCTTGGCTTTGCATCTGATACAAAATAGTAAACTTGCCCACCTTCTCCAAATAAGCCCCAACGAGGCTAATCATCACCACGAACACCAATCAAGTTCAACCAGTCCTTGAACTTAACAATCGGAAGAGGTTTCGTAAACATGTCGGCGGGATTGTCTCTAGTATTGATTTTCTGGACAGAGAACTCAGTAATGGTATCCCGAATGAAATGATACTTCACATCAATGTGTTTCATCTGCTCATGATACATCTGATCTTTAGTCAAGTGAATGGCACTTTGACTATCGCAGTGAATAGTAATTACACCTTGATGTAGACTGAGTTCGCCAAACAATCCCTTCAACCACAAGGTTTCTTTGATTGCCTCGGTGATAGCCATGTACTCTGCCTCAATAGTAGACAAAGCTACAACATGTTGTGAGGTAGCTTTCTAGCTAACAGCACAACCTCCAATGCCAAAAATACATAACCCGTGAGTGATCTTCTTTTATCAAGATCTCCGGCGTAGTCATAGCTTGAGTCCACAAAGCCAATCAAAGTGTTACTGTTCCTTCCGAACTACAAACATGCGTCTGAAGTCCTATGCAAATATTTGAGAATCCACTTCATACATTGCCAATGTGTTTTACCTGGACAAGACATATATCTGCTTACCACACTAACTGCTTGTGAAATGTCTGGACGTGTGCAAACCATTGCATACATAATACTGCCGACTGCACTAGAAAAGGTATATGTGCCATATACCTCTCCTCTTCATCTGAATGTGGTGATTAAGCAGCTTACAGTTTGAAATGAGCAGCAAGAGGAGTGCTTACAGGTTTAGCATCTTTCATGCCGAACCTCTCCAAGACCTTCTCCAGGTAGTTTTTCTGGGTCAAGAATAACTTTCCAACTCCTCTATCTTTTTTATCTCCAATCCAAGAATCTTCTTAGCTGCTCCCAAATCTTTCATCTCAAATTCACTGTTCAACTGAAACTTCAAAGTGTGAATTTCTATCAAATTCTTAGCAGCACTGAGCATGTCATCAACATCCGATAATAACAAATAAATAAAAGAACCATAATTCAACTTCCGGAAGTAAACACAACTATCATACATGTCCCGCGAATAACCATGACCCAACATAAAGGAATCAAACCTCTTGTACCACTGTCTTAGAGATTGCTTCAAACGTATAAGGATTTCTTTAGAATGTTCAAACATTGTCTTCTTTTCCTTCAATTTTAAATCCTTCGGACTGTTTCATGTATATTTGTTCTTCAAGTTCGCCATGTAGAAAAGCTGTTTTAACATCAAGCTGTTCCAATTCTAAATCATACATGGCAACTAAAGCAAGTAGAACACATATAGAGCTATGTTTGACAACAGGTGAGAAAATATCATTAAAATCGACACCTTGTATCTGACTATAGCCCTTTGCAACTAAACGTGTCTTGTACCTTGCATCTTCAACCCCTGGAAATTTATTTTTTTTTCTTAAAGACCCACTTGCAACCAACAATTTTCTTTCTTGACTGGGGCTTCACAAGAACCCACGTACTATTTTTATGGAGAGACGCAATTTCTTCATTCATTGCCATCAACCACTTGGATGAATCAGCACGTGAAACTGCCTCGAATATGTAGATGGTTCATCAATTTCTTCAGTTTCTTGTGAAACTGACAAAGCATATGCAGCCAAATTTGCATACCTTTGTGGTAGTCAAATTTCTCTCCTTAGTCTATCTCTGGCTATGAAATATTCGTCTTCTTCTAGTTCAGCTTCAAGTGTCTCATCTGCATCTAGCTGAACTGTAGAAGAACTTGGTTGAGAATGACTGGTGTTGCCAATTTCGACCTCCACCTGCTTCTGCATACTCTCATTTTTATCTATGTTACAAGAACTAGAAGACTCTTTCTTGGATGTAACATGGATGATTCATCAAAAGTTACATCTCTCCTAATTATGAATTTAGGTGACTTGGGATCAGGACAAAATAGACGATATCCTTTCACCCCAGATGGATACCCAAGAAAAATACACTTTTTAGCTCTTGGTTCTAATTTTCCATCATCATTATATGCATGTATGCAGGATACCCAAATATTCTTAAGTCAGAATAATCAGCGGGAGTACCGACCAAATTTCCCCTGGAGTCTTAAAGTTTAGAGGGGCAGAAGGAGCACGGTTGACAATGTAACAAGTGGTAGAGATTGCCTCTGCCCAGAAGTCATTCTTCAATCCAGCATTTGAGATCATGCAACGAGCTCTTTCCAAAAAAGTCTTGTTCATCCGTTTTGCCACACCGTTTTGCTAAGTTGTCATTCTCACGGTATGGTGTCGAACAATTCCTTCATTCTTGCAGAATTCATTGAATTCGCCTTCACAAAATTCTAAACCATTGTCTATTCTAAGCCGCTTGATTTGTTTTCCTGTCTGTTTCTCAATCAAAACTTTCCATTGTTTGAAAGTTAGGAAAACGTCATTTTTGTGTTTCAGGAAATACACCCAAACTTTTCTTGAATAATCATCAATAAAAGTCAATATGTACCTGGAACCACCTTTAGACGGGGTACGAGAAGGCCCCCAACAGGTCTGAATGAATGTAATCCAAAGTTGGCCTTGTTTTGTGGATTGCTGGAGATTTGAAGCTGACTCTTTTCTGCTTCTCGAAGATACGATGTTCACAAAAATCCATCTTCCCGGTACTTTGTCTGCAAAGAAGACCTCTTTTACAGAGGATGGACAGACCTTTCTCACTCATATGCCCCAAACGCATATGCCATAATTTGGTGGTGTCAGCATCAGATTGATCTGCAGTAGAAACTGCAGCAGCACCTGTTACAATATATCCCTGTAAAATATACAATGTACCAAACCTGTGTACCTTCATGACCACAAAAGTACGATGAGTGACTTTTAGAACTCCACCTTCACCTGTGTATTTGCACCCAAGAGATTCTATGGTGCCCAAAGAGATGAGATTTTTCTTCAAGTTTGGAACATATCTAACATCGATGAGCGTCCTCACCATACTATCGTGCATTTTGATTCGGACAGTACCTTTCTCAATGACTTTACAAACGGTGTTATTGCCCATTAGTACCAACTCCACCTTCAACTGAATCATATGTTGAAAATCAGTCCCAATTGGTACACATATAATATGAACAACCCGAATCTAAAATCCACTCATTGTTAGATCTAGAATTGTTTTCAGTGGCTAAAAATATAGTTCCATCATTCTCATCAGCTGCAACACTAGCTTCAACAGTGTCATTATTTTCTTGCACATTTTTCTCCTTATGTTTTTCTTTATTTTTCAATTTAAAGCATTCGGACTTAATTTGGCCCTTTTTACGACAAAAATAACACACCAAATTTTTATATCTGGATTTGGATTTTGATTTTGACCTTTTATCTCTCTTTTCAGATCTACCTCTAATGAATAAACCTTCCCCCTGTTTTCCACTAGTTTTCACAGTAATATTTTTATCTATCTGATCTTTTGATTTCAGAATAGATTTCATTTCTTTATAAGAGATAGATTTTTTTAAGATAAAGCATTGTATCTCTAAAATGCTTAAATAACTGGGGTAAGGAACACAACAATAATAGGGTTTGATCTTCATATTTAATTTTAAACTTCTATATTACTCAAATCCATAAGAATGGAATCAAATTTATCAAGATGTCTCTGTATAGAAGTAGATGTGTAGTCAAACGAAGCATGTATAGACTTTGTTTGAGATAAAGTCTGTTCACCACTGTCTTTTTCATATACACAGCCTTCAACTTTTCCCACATGCCTTTGGCAGTGGTTTCGGATGCTACCTCCTGTAAAACCTCATCAGAGAGATTTAAGACAATATGACTTAGCCTTTTTATCCAAGTTGGCAAAATCCTCGTCTGACATTTTCTCCAGTTTATTCTCCTTTCCCTGTAAGGCAATATCAACGCCATCCTGAACTAGGATAGCCTCTATTTTGAATTGCCACATACCGAAGTTGGCACTCCAGTCAAATTTCTCAACATATGACTTCGTTACAGTCATATTAGCCACTAGAAATTAACCCGGGGTGTCAAAGCTCTGATACCAGTTTGTTAGGATTTGTACCCCGAGAATTTAGTTAAATTAATTTTAGCAAACCCTTTAACCAAGACTATGCAGAGAAAATATAAATGGAAAGAGACACAAAATTTTACATGGTTTGGTTAATTAGACCTACATCCACAGGCGGAGAAGAGCAATATTTCACTATATGAAAAAGATACAAAAGTCTTGGGAAAAATTCTGAAAGACCGAAAGAGAAATATCTCAAATGAATACCTGAGAACTAGATAAAAAACAAGTCCTAAACACTTGTTAAGAACTCTGTGTTCTTGTTTCAATTTGGTGCATTGAATCAACTGAGAACTCTTTCCTTTTAACACATACTTCCAAATGAGCAAAATAATTTCAACTGACAAAGTTTTCAATTCACATAAAAACCCATATCCAATTGCGTGTCAAAATGGAGAATGAATTGTGGATGGCAGATGAAAGCCATACCACAAGTTGCTTTGTGGCCCCCTATGCTACTGTAGCTAACACCTATCACTATTGCTAGACCAAGGTATTTGCCACTCGAAGTCACCTTCGGTATGCCCAAGAGATGACAAATCGCTCAGCTTTAACTTGTTGATCTGTGTTATGGCTGAATACTCTAGCTGATTTGTCCACATTGATCATTTGGCTGGAGGCTCTTTCATAAAGACAGAGGATACCTCTAAAAGTCCATGCTTCTTGAGTAGTAGTAGCTAAGGAGAGTATCATCAGCAAATAGCAAAGAGAAATTTTTGGAGCTTGCAACCGTATTGTGATGCCATTTAAATTGGAGCATCGTACTGATTCCTACATTAATGAAGATGATACTTCCCCACAAATTAGGAACAAATAGGTGGACAAGAGGTCCTTGTCTGATCCCATTTTAGGTGAAATGTGTCCAAATTGAACTCCATTAAGTAACAAGGAGTATAAACCAGAGAGACAAAAGATTCATGAAACCTTAATTTAAGCATAACTTGGACTAAGAAATACCATTCAACACGGTCAAAAGTATTCTTATATTAAGTTTAATGGGCATTAAACCACTTCTACCACTAGATTTATTTTTGAGAAAATGGTGCTTTTGATTTCATAAGCTATAAGAACATTATCAGTGATAAGTTTGCTAAAGATGAATGCAGATTGATTTTTAGAAATGATATAGGTAAGAACAAAATGCATCCTATTTGCCATAACCTTAAAGGTCAATTTATAAACGACATTACAAAGACTAATTGGCCTAAATTGTATGATTAACTTAGGATTTTTGCATTTAGGGATTAGAACAATAATGGTAAGATTCATCCCTTTGTACATTGGTACCAGACTAGAATAATATTGGTATGATTCATCCTCTCATACATGGTAATATTGGTAAACTATCTTATGTATCATCAACCACCTAATTTATTCATAATTTTTTCCAATTCCAAAATAAGGTATAGCATTAAAGCAATATTTGGAAATTTAGTAGTTATTTCTCAATCAATTAGAGCCGTTTATTTAGAATGGAGAGCCTTTTTTTTTTTTTTTTGAATAGAATGACTCTCCTATTTTTCAAAAATACGGGCCATTACTCTAAATGGAGGGCTAATTTCTCATAGTTTGAAGAGTAATTATTAGACATGTCTACTAGTTACTCCTAAGTGGGGTAAAATTTCTAGACTATTCTCACTAAAGAAGCTTAACATCCTATACCTAGTTCGGTTGAAAACAAAGAATAACCTAAAGTGATAATTTCACATTTCTCTTTTGAGGTTTGATGTAATTGCAAGAACTTCCCCTCCTCAGGTATAAAAGATTACACATACGTCTCCCATGTTAAGGTTTAGGGAAACTAGTTCAGTTCAACGAGAGGATGACAACAAAAGTTGTATATGAATATCCAAAAATACCCGTTTGATTCTCTAAAAAAAAACAAAAACAAAAGCACCATTTCCTCAAACTATCCACCCAAAAGCCCATCCATAACATTTTCCCCCACTAGACCACCACAAGAATTTATTCTTCGCCTCCCACAACCTTTATCAAAGGCAATCAAGACACAAACAAACGCATAAAATCTCTAAACCGTTTTGTATTCCCTCTCTAAACCTAATAGGTTTTTAGAGTAGTATAAGCCCCAAAGCAATTTCCCCATGCCCTTCCCTTCCCATCCACCATCACAGTGGTCAAATTAACTCAATCAATATCTACCACTACTAGATCTCCGCCCTTCCCCAATTCCCTATTATGACTACTAAATAAAAACTACTCTAACCACTGCCTATTCTCCCTTCGTCTAACTAGCTAGGCCATATTCCCAAGCCCCCACTACAACCTCAAGAACTCTCTCTTTTTTGCTTAAGCAAAACTCCCATTCGATGAACTCCACTAAAGACAGTAATTTACTTTCACTTAATCAAAGAGAGGAGGAACAAACACAAACGACTTTGATTTTTGCTTCTAGCCAGATAATTATGTGTTTGTGTATGATCCTTCATTGATCATATTAAATTTTTTTGGGTTTATTTGGAACGATTGTTGTTTTACAAATTTAACAAAAGAATAACTGATTGTTGGGTTTGTTTGGCTTTTGGAGTGATCGTTTGGCCATTTCATTAGAAAAAAATAAAAAAAGAATTGTAAAAAGAAGAAGGGAGAGGTTAGGGTTTGAGTGGTGGGTGGAGCACGGATGGTGGTCTGGGAAGGGCAGTAGTGCTTTGGGGAAAAGAGGACAATGACAGACTCTGGAGTTGTTTTTGGTCTTTCTGAATTTTTTATTGGAAGGATAATACAGCCATTTTAAATGATGAAGGGAGGTAATTATTAGAACTTGAGCGGAGATCCTTGTAATTATGTTATACCACAAGGAAAGAATGTGAAATTATCCCTAAACTAAATACTCATAAAGGACCCCCTAGTTGGGAGACTAGCTAGCTAGGAGAACAAGATTTTGATATAAAATTATTTTTCAAAATTTTAAGACCTAATTGGACAAGAATTAAATACATTGGTATCTTTTATCCTTAATTACACACATTAATTGAAACCTAGTGCTTGTGCTTAAAATGTTATACATATAATTTGTTATAACAAATCATAAGAAGAACATGAAAAGGCTCCAAAATTTCATGATCGATGTTATAATTCACAGTTTATGCGTCATGCTCCATATTTTTTCTTTACTTTATTTAGTCGGACTTAGAAAATTAAATTATTTTATCTGGTTTTGTCAAATTATTAACATCTGAGACAAATTACTCCTAGCCACTAGTTGAGTAAATAGTGTCAATATGTAAAAGGTTTAAAATACAACTAATCCCAAATTTTCTAATCGCCTTTATTGTAATATTTAAGCGAATAGGTTTGTTTAAACGATAAGTAAGATGGCTAAATTATCAAAATGTCACGTTGGACTCTTGTTTGGTGGGCAGGGCCAAACATAGGAGTTAGACCTTAGGGGAACAAAAGTTATCTAGGGTATATAAATAAATTGAGTCAAGATTGAATAATAGTATGTTCAAATCCGAACTCCATATAAGTGATTTAAATTGGGTTCGATAATCGAGCACCTCAATTGGAATTTGAGTTCAAGTCCACTTGATATACTTACAGTGAATTTGTGCTCTATTCGAATAAGTCATATACTAAATCAACCATATTCCTGGACTCGAACTCAAATTTGAATTTCTAAAAAATTATTCCAATAATTTTTATATAAAATAATAATAGCAAACAGATTATTAAAATAATTCTACAATGGCAAGAACCAATTATCTAAACTAATTCTATATGTTATTAATAAATTTAAGAAAATTTTAAATAATACGTTACAAGCTTTAGAATGAAATAAAATAGAACATAATAGTAGATTAACTTAATTATTTTTAAATTGTAGGCCTCTAAAAAATTTGAATATTTATTAAAAAAAATTAGACTTTTTTACTTAGACGAAAAAGGGAAAAAAAAAAAATCCCTAAATAGAAGTTTGTTTTCATCTACTAAAAGAATCTGAAATGCAAAGGTGGCCTAGCCTTTGTTAGAAATATTACGATCTCTTAAGAGTATTTTAACTATGAAAGATTAAAAAAAAAAAAATTGACTTTCACCAAATGATAATAGAATTTACGAACAAAAACATTTTAGTACATAAAAACTTAAAACTTTGGGAAAATGTGGTATAAAAAACAATTTTGAGGAAAAAAAAAAAAACCAACTAAAGTTTTTGGACTTAATACAGAAAGAATAGACTAAAATAATAATAAGGTGTGAACAACCAAGTTCCAAAAAAGTTTTTGGGGTAATGGACAAATAAGAAAACATTTTGAGCCGGGGGCCTAATATTCATTTTTTTTTTTACCACCGAACCCTTATCAAATGCATTTTTTTTTTTAAAAACCATCTCTCCCTTAACCCTTTAATTAGTTAAATTATGACCAATAAATCATAAAGAAAATATTTCACAATTTAAACTGCATTTCGTCGGCTCCATTATCAAATACACATCATACTTATGGCAAAGGAAAATTCTTGGGGGAGGAGGGCCACCCTTCCTCACCCACCTAATTGTCCGCCAGTGATATGACACTGTTATTCATCCAAATGTATATGTACTGATAGTTTATCTTAATCAGGTTGCTTATTTTGTTCCTAAATTTTTTTATTAAAATAAATAAATCTCTAATGAGTAAATGGCAATTATAACATAAACAAATCAGTAAAGAAAATGAAAAGCTATGGAAGTAAAGGTTTTCCTTTTCTTTTCCGATTAAAAAAAGAGGTGAAGTAAACATTTCAAAAAAAAAAAAAAAAGGTTCATACATTATGAGTCGTGTTTCAAAGAATACTGCCGACATGCCAGGTGATTAAAAGCAGTCTAAGGTACTCTTTCACATAATCAAATGGAATGAATCATGATATTAGTATGGGTTTATATCATGGTTTAACATCGGAATGGGTTTTATTGTATTAATAAGTTACTCAACTTGGAATGAAAGTGGGTATTTTCAACACTTTCATTCATTGATTCTCATAAGTATCATTAACTTTGACCAAACACCTCCTAATTTTTTTTAACACATGATCTGGAGTGAAGTACAATTGGAAAGCAACTTATATTAAAAGTGACAAAAGAATGAAAGTTCAACGAAAATGGGAACATTGTAGCTTTGCATGGCAATTGCTACCTTCACCAGAAAATTCTTGAAAAACCCTGTGGATCAATCGCGGGTGATCACTGATCAGTGATGGATGACCAGTACCTACAGAGGCTTATGCAGATTATTTATTCTTTTCATTTAAAAAAAAAAATTTATTTTCTGATAATAATGCATGGCCTTATGTAATTATATATGTCACTTAGAAAGATAAAAAAGTGCGATTTAAATGGTAAAACGTTTTTCTTATAATTTATTAGTTATGGGTTCGAGTTACTAAAAACTATAGAAGGAATATGAGTTTAAAGAAAATAAAAGAGAAATATGCCACTTAGAAACGAAAGACCTTCAAAATATGGAGATTTGCTTAAAAATAGAAAGGTATAGTCACTTCGTGCATCTTGTACTGTGCACTAATTCATCAATTCGATCGATTGTTTAAATTTGTTACAGAATCAATCGCGTATATATAATTGATGACAACAAATCTTGTTGGAGTCTTAATTGTTTCAACATCAAGGTCCTTTTAGCTCAAAGATTCACTTGAATCATGTATTTTAATAATTACTTTATTAGGAAAATCAATAATGGAGCTGAGCACAATAACGTGACAAAGTGCCGTTGATATTCTTTAAACATATTATATTCTTAAACAATAAATTATATTCTTGGCTATTTAAACATTTGATCTGATTTATATTATTTAAACATATTGTTTGGCTATTTAAACAATAACACGTCAATAGAATTCGCAACTTCATGGCCTTTTTTCGGAAGAACACTCCATTCATTAACAAGAAATCAAATATGACTGAAACTTGACCAAAAAAACCATTTGATTACGGCTTATTGATCCGAGGCTTTTGGCCGTTTGTGTGGTTTAATGGAATGTTCATATTAATATTTCGATTTCTTGTTAAAAAAATAGGGTAAATTACACTTGTCCCTTGAAATATTTACTTTGTCTCACCTTACCTCTTATAAAATTTTAATCGTCACTCTGCCTCTTTGACTAACAGTAAAAAAAGAGGGTTAGTTCGAGAGTTAATCAAATAGGGCAAAAAAGATTAAATTGTATCTTCTACTATTTTAGTTGATTATCTTTACCACTTTTGTGTCAAAAAATATTTATTTTTCATTATCAACCATTTATTAGACGAAAAATTAACTTGTGCATGACATGTAAATTGAACAAAAAAAATTTAATTTATCTTATAAAAGGAGAAAACAAAAATAAAAAAAATCTTTACATTAAAATACAAACCTCAAATTTAAGTCGGTGGTTAGTGTGTTGCTTTAGTATAAATGATGGAGGCAAAACTTATATGTATATAAGCTGGCTATATTTGAAGCACAAATTCATTAATGCACAAACTATTTTTAAACTCATTTTCTATTTATGCTTGGTAGTTTTTTTTTTTCCTTTCACTTTGTTATTGTTCTTTTATATAACAAATTATTTTTTTTCTTATCTTTTTTTAAGTTGCATGTCACAATAATTACGTTTTATCTCCAATAGAATAGTAATTAAAAAAAACATTAATTAATCTATCAACTAAAAATTAGGGTCATTTTAGTCATTTGTCTTCTATTGACTAACGATAAAACTAACTATTGATTAAATTTTCAAAGGGATAAAATGAGATAAGTCCATATAATAAGGGGGTAAAGTGTAATTAACCCTAAAAAAATATACATACTCGCGCATGTAAAAAGGTGATGATGGCAAAAATAAAGTGACTAAAGTGTGTAAACATTTGCATCTATGTGTGTGCAGAATGAACAATGATAGGTTAACCTGCATTTTGTGCTTTTGAAGTATTCTACACTAAATTAGTTAGATGCAGGTGCAATTTTATCTTCAATGCATTTTTTTTGTGTTAATAACACTTTGCTTCCTAAATTAGGTGGATAATTATATTTTGTCCCTTTAAACTAAAACAATTACATTTTGCCTCCTATTCATATTATTCATCCTTTAAAAAGTTAAAATATTTAGTTAAATAATTGAAATACCTTTAATATTATATTTTGATATTAGGTAGTTATAAAAGAATTGGGAAAAAATAAAATATAATAACAACTTAATGTCTTTGACTTTAGGGAGTGAAATATGAGAAAATGTTGAATTATATTATATTCGACATTGCAATTTGCACATGTTAAGGCCAAATACTAAATTAGCTTGATAGTTTTAAAATTGTTAATAGACGAATAGTATCAATAATGGGCAAAATATATATTATTTTATTTTAAAGAAATAAAGTGTAATTACTTACTTAATTCAAGGGAGAAAATGTTATTAACTTTTTTTTCTTTTTTTATTTAAATCCGCCTATTTTCCTACCCCTAAGGAACTCAAACCTATAATCAATATGTCATATACGAAACATCTTACCACATAATTTATACTGACATCTTAGTCTTTATCAAGAGAAAAAGTAGAGATCATTCTCTTATATTACATAATTATTCAATTATTATATTATATATATATATATTCGCACACACATACATGTATACGTAGTATATAATAATTGTGTTTTTCTATAATAGATATTTTTATATGGTGTATTTATGGACTAATAGATAGACCCAAATGACTTGAAATATTTTTTATGAATATATTAATTACAATTGAAACAGACGATGAAGTATAGCTTACGTGATAAGAATATTAGTAATAAATTTGAGTCACTGAAGAGTATAGGGAGATGTGGATTTAAAATATTTCAAAAAAGCCAATTAAGATGTGGATTATAAATAGGGAAAATTTTACAGTTCTATTGAGGGAACTATCTTGTTAATTTTAAAGGTTTGTACAGTATAAGTTTTGAAAATATATGATATTATATACTATACAAGATTTTAAAGTACAACAGGATGATTCCGTTACGAGATCGTAAAATTTTTCTATAAATAGATGATTACAAAACATCCTTTTAATAAATATGTTATGATTAACAAAATTTACACCTAACCACCCATCTAATCAAATATGTCATGATTAACAAAATTTACACCTAACCACCCATCTAATCAAAAACAATATAGAAAAAATCTACCTCTAAATTGGAATTAAGTTTTTCTCACTATTTACCTCCAAAATATAATTTTGAGTAAAGTTTATGAAAATCAATTGTTTTCTAAAAGGATTAATTGATATTTTCTCTTGATAAGATGATTAAACTTTAAAAATAGGAAAAAAAATATTTTAAATCATTTGCTTTAAGTTTCTAACTTTCTTTAAATTAACATCTTAAAATTTTTATTACTAATTAAATTGACTTAAATCAATAGATTGGCGCTTAAGTATGCGGGACTCAAAAATTTGACAGCAAAAAGTTTTCCCCCAAAAATGTCTCCTCGAGAGACAGCATTTTTTCTTTTGTGATTTTACCATTCTACCATTTTTAGGTTTTTTACTTTAAGTTTTTTAGTCCGTGCATTGAAGTCAATAATAAGTAGAAGAACTTTGGGTTAAATACAGTAAACACTCTTAAGGTTTGGCCTGCTTCCAGCTAAACTCCCTAACGCTATTTTTTTTTTATTTTACCCCTTTGACAAACGGTCTCATGTAACTCTGTTGTTAGTTTTTTCAAAAAAGACAAATATATCCCTAAAGGTTTAATTGCAGTAGACCCCCTTACGGTTTAAGCAAAATTTTACTTTATCCCATCATGTAAGTTTTGTAACATTTAATATATTGAGATAAAAATAAAATTCAATAATATTGTCAATATTGTTAAAAATATAAATATGCTCCAAATTAATTAATATCTAATTATTGAATTATGCTTTCTTCAATATTTAAAATTTAAAAATATAGTAAGTTAATTTATAATTTTTGATGAATTATTAAAGGTATTTCATCTAAATTATTTTAATTTAAGTTTTTATTTATATGATAAAGTTACTTCATATAATTTAGGTATTAGTTAAATTATGTTAACAAAGGAAAAAAGTAAGAAGAAAATCATTTTAAATAAACATAAAGAAAAGCAAAAAGAAAATAGACAGATATAACTTTAATAAATGATTTTCAGTTTTTTATATTTAAAAATTTATTTTTAGATAAAAATAAAATATAATGAAAAGACCAAAAAATATCTAGGTGTGATAGTGGTAGGAAATTTTTGTATTTAAGAGACAGACAAGTATTTTAAAGAACCAAAGTGTTGGTGGGCATCATTGTATTTTTAGTTGTTTTGACAATATCTTTATATTGATTAATGACTAAAATAGGTTAATTGATACAAAACTAGAATTGGGGACTAAGGCTGGCAATTTCTGACACAACCTGATAATACGTTACGAACATGACACGAAATTAATATGTTATGACACTACCCGAAATTTATCGGGTCATTATTGGGTCAACACATTTATGACACGAAATTAAACGGTTGGGTTGGGTTGGGTCAACCCATGGGTGATACGATAACCCATTAAATCACTGTATGAGCAGATTTGACTGAATCTTTTTTATTATAATTTAATATTGTATATTTTAAAATTATGAATAATAGATTTAATATTAAATTTTTAAATCAAACATAATAATTATTTTAAATATTATTTAAAAAAATTTAATAATTTTAATTATATGTTTAACCGAAGAACTCCTTAAAACATATTTGGTCAAAAATAACATTAAAAAATTTAGTACAAAATAGTACCAACTTTAAGAGAGTTTACTATATTTAACGGAAGAAAATGTTTTGTCTGACACAAAATACTACTGATCCAATGGATAGTAGATAGTTGGCCGGACATGGATGGATCTCATTATAAGTCTGATGTATCAGACATTACAAGACCCATATACGTATCCAATTGATTTGTTAAGTCCATGTTGCAGTCACGTAAGGTAATGTGACGTGCAATAATATTGCCACAGCAAATATCTTATTGTCACGGCATAATTTTTTTGAATGACGAAACTATCCTCAGAAAAAGCAGCCTCGACACTATTCTCACCTTCATTCTCTCTGTGCAGCACCGCTGCTCCATTTCGTCTCTCCCTTCCTTTCTCTGCTTCATACAAACTCACACCACAAGCCTTTTCCTTACTTATTGTCATGAAGATCTCTCCCAACACCACTGCCCTATTTTCTCTCTCTCCCTTCCCACCTCTCTCTGTTTATACACTCATATGACAACCATGAGTGCCTTATTCTTGATTCTTTTGAAGATGCTAAGAAATTTTAAAAAGAACTGTTGTAGGGAAAAATTTTTAATCCGGGGTTGTTGAAAAATCGGTTGGGGATCGAACTGGGGAGGTGAATAAAATTGGGATGGAGGTCGAGCGTGGCCTTGATTCTTGATTATATTGATGTAGCTTTCATGGCCAAAACACTGGTCAAGCAATGGCTGAATATCAAGATTAAAGCAGATGATTTTCATGCAGACTCTTTTCAATTTTTGGTTCTGATCTGGTACTTGGAGTTGCTAAAAAATATTTTGTTGGCTTGGAAATTTTTTTTTATTTGAACAAAATCGTATGAGAAGAGAAAGAGGAATACTTATATAATCCATTCTCTTATCTATGGCATTTGAGAGGAGATTTTCAGCAGATTCGGCACACTATTGCAGGAACCAGGCTTGGAATTCAGATTGGATTTTGCTGTTGTAGTAGTTTCAGTCTTCGTCCATCACCCATTTCTTGACTTCTTACCAGACTTGATCATGATGCAACAAATAGTGCAAGAATCTCTATCCAGACTTGTTCTCTACTTTTGATAGTTGCTAAAAAAGATTTTGTTGCATTGGAAAATTTTTTTGGGTTAATTGAAATTGTATGAGAAGAGCAAGAGGAAGTGAGATCGTCAGGAAAGGACTTGGCCGGAATGTAGTTAGGTGACGAGGGGAGTTGGTTGTGGGGTCCACAAATTAAGTGAAATCATTTGGAGGGTAGATTCATCATTTAAAAGCAAAATTTATTTGCGGCAATATCATTGCCCTTAAAAAGTAATTTGTGAAAAAAGTGGAAACAAAATGAGCATTATTCATTTTTTTAAAATCAAATATTCATATTTAAGTAAATCACGCAAACAATGTTTGTAAATATTTGTATAAATTAGGGGTGACAATGGGTGGGGTTGTGAGGTTATTGTATCGTGTGAGCAGTAATCCGTTTCTTATCGGATTGTGTTTGTATTCGATCCATTTGTGTTCGTGTTATATTTGTATCTGACCCGTTTACTCTTAATAGAGATATATTAACTTATTTAATAAGTTAAATAACTCGGGATCCATTTAAATTAAAATTTCAAATTTAATTCTTTAATAATTTAAACAATTGTTAATACTAACCTTGTTCTCATACCAATTTATAACATATTAATAACATTATTGAAATTTATTAGATAATATTTAAAATAATTATTATATTTGATTTAATAATATTATATTAAAACTATTATTCACAATCTTAAGTATATTATATTAAATTGTAATCAATGTAACATTTCAGCAAAATCTGTTCAGTTAGTAATTTAACAGGTTATCGTATTAACTCATGAGTTGACCCAAGTCAACCCATTTATTTTCGTGTCATAAATGAGTTGATCCAATAATGACCCAAATATTGTAAGTATAGTAGGACTATATACTATAACAAGTTAGTTTAGACTTTGCATTTGGACGAAAGAATTTAGTGAACGATTGTCCTAGTTCTTAGTTGTTAATTGTTTTCTATAAATTACAGTATATAGTCCTGCTATACTTACATTATTAATACTTACTATAATTTAAATATTTTTTTTTAGTGTTATGCATAATTATATTACTTTTTCTTTGAATTGTTAGTTAGAAAATGAATAATATAATCTTACACATGTATACATTATCAATACTCGTACCTTGCACAATATTAAAGTCGTATACGTAGCTTTTAGTTGTATACATACACTTACGTATTGAATTAATATTTATAAAATACATTTCTTTGGCACAAACACACAAACAAATAATAAGATCTATATGAACCCGGTAATCAAATATCATTTTTACTTTCAAATTAAAATTTCAAAATTACCTAATTAGAATTCGATCAGTTAATCTGTCAAACATAATTTTAAAATAAAAAATCGGTTATAAAATCATAATTGAGTTTTGGAATTAATTGATTTTTGAATTATATATCAATTTGGTTTTTAACTCTTTTCTATACATAAGTGCTACTTTTTGACAAAAATATATGCATCGATTTCAAACTCAAAAGCTTCAAGGAAAATATTTAGTACTAGGCTGCTAGTTGCATGAATAAGTTGTAAACTTGCAACGCGTACTTCTCTTTTTTTTATATATAATATGATCTTAAAAACTAATGTTATAATTTTACTTATAGAATACATGTATATCACACAAATGATATTATGTGTACTCGTGAACCCAAATACGTGTTTGTACATACATACATATATATATATATATATGTGTGTGTGCACGCGCGCGCACATCGATTTCAAACTCAAAACCTTTTAAGGAAAATATTTAGTACTAGGCTACTAGCTGCCAGAGTAAGTTGAAAACTTACAACGCCTACTTCTCTTTTTTTAAGTATCTACTTTTTTTCTATATAACATGGCCTTGTAAACTAATGTTATAATTTTATATATAGAATATATGTATAGTCATACAAATAATATTACATATTTTTATACGTACTCGTGAATACAAATACATGTGTGTACACACATATATATACGTATATATACACACGTACACACGCATGCACATATAAACTGTAAAACAATATTACATCCATTCAAATATAATACTATAAGTTTGATATAGGTTTTTCAATTTTTATATAAAGGATTTCAATCCAATGTCAATGGTCCTAATTGGATTATATACAAATACACACACAGAGTGAAATGTACAAATGATAACCAAACTATTAGGTTGTTATATACAAGGTCACTAAATTATATGTTTTGAAAATTTGGTTACTTAATTTAGTGACCTTGTATATAACAACCTAATAGTTTGGTGATCATTTGTACATTTAATAGTTTGGTGACCATTCATGCATTTTGCTCATATATACACATACACACGCATACACACAAACATACATACATACATACCGAACATATAAAGTTTTAAAACAATATTACATCCATTCAAATACAATGAAAGTTTTGAGATAGGTTTTTCAGATACGAATTTTGTATAAAGGATTTCAATCTAATGTCAATGGTCCAAATTGGCAGATGTGGTTAACAGAATTTGAGACAGATTACTGAATTTGAATTTGACTAATCTGATTTTATTTTGAATTCAATTCAAAATTTAAACTAGTTAATAATTTTAGAATTTATTTCTAAATTTTTACTGAATTTAATTAATTGGTTAACCGATGCTTACCCCTAACCAATAGGGGCTTAGTACAAAGAAATATATATACATTGACCAAAATAAAAATAAAATTCTAGATTTTATCTTACCAATGATCAAAGTGAAAATGTAGTGTATCCAATGAGAGTTGGTTCACCATTGAAAATTTAGCAAACTTTAATTTTTTTCACTTTGAATCTTCAGATTGTTTGGCAGAGATTTTGGTATTTAAGTTTTCCTGCCAATTTGAAATAGTCACACAAAAATTCATAATTGGCGGGTCTTTAATCCATTCCCTCCATCACCATGTATATATAAGTTCCGGTGACATGTAAATATAACTTTAAAAAAACAAAAAAGTTCTATCCAAGTGTGCTTTTTACTTAGTTGACTAGTTGCCTTATTTTGGTCAGTAGTATTCTTTGACTTGTGTACCACTTATCTAACGGCTCTATCCCCTTGTTAGTAAATGAATGGACAAGATCCTTATTTTTGAGGTGCAAAACATTACCAATGTTTTTCCCTGTATATGCGGGAACCGTCTACAGTGCTATATAATTGCGTATAGCATGGGCGCTCTCATCTTTTGAAACATTTTCTGACATGATGATGTGATTGGTGAAAGTGACTTTTACCTTGGCAACCTGATATACCAGTAAGCACTTAATGTAATGAGGATTGGAGTTTATGGTAAGGGATTAATAAAAAATAAATGGTTATATGGGCTGGACTTTATGTTAAGAAATTAATAAAAACTGAATGAGTATGTAGGCTGGACTTTATGTTAAGGAATTAATAAAAACTGAAAGGTTTTGAAAGCTACTTAGCCCAAAGACCCATTAAGTATTTTAATTTGGTAGAAAATTGATACACACATAGTTGACGTTTGGTTAAGTGAGGGGAAAAAGCCTAATTAAAACAATGCTTGGTGAAAGTAGAAGTTAGGTTATTTAAGATATATGGTGCGGCCGCGGATAATTAGGTTCGAACTTTGGTAGTGAAAGGGGCATTGGCAGCTTAGGTACTGAAATGGAAAGCAAAGGAATGGATTGCAGTAGTTTTAGAACAAGCAAAGTCTATGACGGTAGTGTGCAGTTGTCATCTCACAACCACCTTAGGCCGCCATGTGTGTCGATTGGTAGGACCACGATGTACAAGAGATCTAGTGAAGATTTGAGTTTCAATCAACCTAGGAACCGGATTGTAAGTGTTATTTTTTTAAAAATAAAAGAAAAATGTTGTTGTGTTGTGTATAGTATTTTATGGAATGGTCATACTACGCTTCTACACTTTGTAGTCTATGTATTATTCCAAGAATGGACAAAATAAGCCAAAGCTCATTACCAGCAAAGTTTTTTGCTTTTGATGAACCAATGGAAGACAATAGAAGGAGTACAAATAGGTGTGTAGAAGTATAGTTTACGCCCCATAGGTATGAAACATAAATGTTGTACTTATGAAATAAACAGTTATGGATGTTTGATTTGTATTTTTATCTTACATTTTTTTAATGTATCATACGATATCAGTATGAAATGAAATGTGAAGGAATTGGTAGGCAAGGGAAGAGATAGTAACATGCTAGTGTCTGAGTTGGTTCAACAAGTTAAAGATCTGAACAAGCTTTTAATGGAAATGAAAATTCAGAACTTGTCATTGCAAGAAGGGATTACTAGGCTAGAACTAAAGATAGATTCTAACCATGAAGCAGTGGTAAATCTGGTCAAATCTACAATTTTTGGTGAAGAGGGCCAAGGTGAAGGCATGATTTCTAGCAGAAAGCATCGGAAAGATGATGGCTCATGCTTTCCAGGCGCCGAATCTATTCAGATTTTAGGTATTTATCCAGATAAGTTCCTAACAAGCGGGAAAAATAGTAAAAGTTTAGATGGGGAGTGTGTGAAGGTGGCTGGTTGTATAGAAATTGTGATTGCCAATAATGATGGTGTGAGAGAAGGAGAGCAAAGGGAAACAAATTTATGAAATTAAAATTTGTTGTGAATAGTCTCAACAAGATAAAAAAAGCTCCAAAAATTGATCTTGTATTGGGCCGACAATGTAGGGGAATGTTTTAACGTAATTTTGTATCTTTTAAAACTATTCAGCCAACTCAATCTACAATTGGAGTGTAGTCAAGCAGATAATTACTGTCCAACAGTACTAGAATATGAAAGGGCAAACAGCCTTGGCAGAGGTTAGAGGTAAAACACCAATCAATCAATGCATTGCAGCAGTATGTCTAAACAATAAAAGTACTCAGGTTATTAATTTTTTATCAATATATAAAAATCTTGCAGTGTTTACTATTGTTAGAGAATGTATAACAATTTATTGAAGATGTAAAGATGATTCTTATAATGTAGGTTGTAAAAAAGGTTGCTGGCAAAAAGAATGAGGGGGATCGAAAAGTATTGGTCCTGCAGTTTCTTTTCAATAAGGAACTCCCAATTGGGTAATCCAAATAAATTGTCATACTATGTCTTCAATGTTATGTAATTTTATTTATGCATAAACTAATTGATGTTACTTTTTATTTGTGGTGTGTAGTGTAAACCTTGTTTCCATTAGGATTGAATCTGCTAATCATTTTGTTTTACACACAATGTGTCCAAGAGGACTTTTGTGCTGCCATGTAATGAAATTCTTAATATGTTTATGCAGTGATATTTGTTTTTTATTATTCTTGAAATGAAATACAATTGACTGTATGAATTGTTTAATGTTTTGCCCCACAGGTAATTAGCTGTTATGCAACCATGAAACAATGAAATCAAAGAGGTTGCATCCATATATTCCTAGAAAAGTGTGGTATATGCCAACCGTATATTAGGTTAGTTAAAATAACTAAATGTATCTGTAGGTGCAAAGGGAAAAGAAATTTATGCCATGTATTTTATGATGAGCCTGATTGTTTTAAATTTTGCAGTAACTCATTCTTGGAAGAGCGATATCTGTAAAAAATATTTTTGAAAAATATTTATTAGCCCATACATATGGTGGTGAGCTATCTGAGTGAGAGAAGGTAACAATATTCTTTATTTGTTTTAAAAGTTTACTTGTTCTAATAGTTTAGGGTTTAGACTATGTTGTTGTTTTAATTTTTAAGTTGTGAGAAATAGATATGCATACCAATGTGCGAAGTGGAGCATTGGTTTTTGTTTGCAACTGATACACATAAGAATGAGTTACTGGTATGATTCGATGAATGGAAACTAGAAAAAGAATGAAATTAGAAAAGAACTTGTTGCTAAAGTGGTAAGATTCTTTTAGAATGCCCAGATACTATTGTGAATTGATAAAGTTTGATAATTTTGTTTGTAGTTTTAACATTGAAAATGTTAGGCAATGGACCATACTCATGAGGCTTGTACTAGTGTTTGGTTTTATCAGTGAATACAAGAAGGAACTTTCTGATTATTATATTGTTGATCAAGAAGATTGTTCTCAACAAACTAATACGTATGAAAATTGTGTATTTTTTCTAGCTAAATTTTGTATTTAAATACGCAAGTTGAAGTTGTTAATTTGTAGTTTAATTATTAAATTTATTGTAGCTTTGATTGCGGGGTATACATGATGAAGTACATGGATTTGTATAGCAGAGAGTTTGGTGTACACTTCAATGAGTTAGAGATATTGTTCATCCTCACTTAGGATATTATTAAGTTGAATTGAGACTTCAAAAAGTTCTATAGCATTTAAGAATTTTCCTATACATGTGTCTCTCAAATTATGGGCTAAATTCTGCCAAACACTTGCCACCTTCTAAAAAGGTTTTTGTGGATGGATTAGTAACCGAATAACTGGCTAGGTTATCGAAATGGCATTAATCGGTAAGACTAGTTCAATAGTGTATTAGCCGGTTCAGGATTGTTTGGAGTTGGTATTTTTTGTGTGTGTTGAAGTAATTATAATAATAGTAAGGTTGTAGTTGTTTAAATTATTAAAAGGAAACTGGTTGTGGAAACATATAAATATTTAAGTGTAAAACATTAATACTATTTTAATGGAAAAAAATAGCCATTTACTTGTAGATTTAGTATTTTTGGCAATTAAATTGAGCATATTATTTTTAATTTAAGTGGTTAGAGTCGAGTATTAAATAAACTTTTAATGTGGTTGGTATAAGTGGCTTGCATTTACTGTTCATACAGTACGAGTATTGAAGTTGTAATGTTTTTCAATCAACGGTAACATTCTAACCTATTTTTATCTATCTACTTCTAATGTAAAAAGAGATGTCCAACTAGACCAATGGATAAAGACTTTAATCTCTATCTTAAGAATGCAAGAGGAAAATTCGAAATTCTGACCTCACACCCTGTCTCTTTACATATTTTAAATGTTTAAAAATTTAAAGTGAGTGTGGTGTCTTGTATATCCAGTAGTATAATAAAAACTTATACTCAGATAACAATACGAGTTTCAAGATATAGTGGTTGACGTTGATTGACTGCCAAGGTAGATTAAGAGATTTGAAACCGAAATGTTTTGTAAGTTGAAAATTGGGAAGTAAAGGGCGACAATTTAAAATTACCAACTTTCTAAATGTGATTGCACTTCCATAAATTTACGATATTTTGGAGCAAAAGATGTCAAAATTGAAGATTTGTACAAGTTTTATGGCTAATAGATTTCAATTTTGAGCTTGACTTCAAGTTGCCCAAGAGAAATGGTAAAACTTAATTGTTTTAACATAATAGAAGATTAGAAAAAACAAACATCATCATCTTCAAAGTAAACAAAGGGATAATCTTATAAACCTCCTTTGAGATTTATGCGAATATTACTTTGTATTTTTAACTTATAAAAATATCTTCTACCTTTCCCTTCTTATCAGTGGGTCCCACAATGAGTACTAAAATGCGTGAAATGACATTTATAACCTAGGCTTACTTTAGTTATTTTACAAAAAGATAATTTTATAATCCTCTCCTGAGATTTTTGACAATTTTCACTGTGTACCCTTTAGGTTTACATTTTTTGTTTAACTTATTTACAAAAATATGTACTTGCATTAATTTGTTTATTTTTAAATATTTTGGCAAAAACTTGACCATGAACAAACACACACTTATTATAATAGAATAAATAATATTATTATTTTGTTTGGAGGAATTCCAAACTCGTAACCAAAGAAATGTATTCTCTCGATAAATTTTTGGACCAGCTAATTTATGAAAATGTTGTAAATTGTAATGTTTTTGTATGCATCAGTTTGAATAAAAATTTTGAAATACATAGATCATATCATATGATATACTAATAAATATTTTAGAATACATAGATAAGATAATATAATATACTAATAAATAAATATGACCAATAGTATTTTGCTTGAAAATCAAAAACTCAAAATGGAAAATGTATTTTTTATTTTTTTGACAATTTTATGCAAACCAAAAAAATATATTTGGTTATATAATGTGCTTGTGTGTGTCAATTTAAACAAAAATTTGAAACATGTAAAAACCCATCATACATTATAAAAATAAATATGATTCGTATTTGTTTGGAAAATCACAAACTAATCAAGAAAACTAAATGTGTTTTTTTTTTTTTATAAAGTTTTTTGTTAACTTATGAACTAATAATTAGGAACACATTAATGTTCTTGTATGTGTTAGTTTGAAAAAAAAAAAATAGAACACGTAGATATACAATCTATATTAATTATAAAAAATATTTTTGTTATTTTGGAAATCACTAACTTGTAAATTGAAAAATAATATATATATATATATATATATATATTTATTTATCAATATTAATTGGTGGATGACATGAAAAGTTAGTACCCAATGTTATTTTTTAAAGATTATTTTACACCCCTCATTTTTTCCTTTTTCTCCAACCATTTTAATCAATAAAAACTTTGTACTATGGGTAAAAATGAAAGAAAAATAGTCATGTATTCTCTTTACTTAAATCAATTTTTTTAAAGGAATGTGCTAACAAAGTTACAAAAAGTTTGTATTAGGAAAGCTAAGTGATATTTTTTAGGTTTGGAGTTAATAAGTGATATTAACATAAATTTTAGGGAAGGTTTCTAAATTATCTCAAAAATAAATAGTTCCAATTAATAAAGACAAACTCGAACTGTCAAACAACTTGGTAATTAAGCAATCAACATTACATTAAGATTAATAAAGATTGAATTACCAAGAAAACATAAGTGAGAGAATACCTAATTAATGGAAGAAATGTGACAAATAGAAAAAATAAGGTAATAGGAGAACATGAACCTAATTACTAATTTCATCAGTTTTTAGATGATTGAGTTATTTTGAATACACCTAATTACTAGAACATGAACACCTTAAGGATTATTGGGGATAGGTCTAGCATCACCATCATTATTATTGTTGAAAAAAAATCATCCCAATCAAAACCATCAAGGTCAGTTTGCTCATTGACCCTGAAGAACAACCCTTGTGAGACTTTGCATCTTATGATTCATGGGCATTTTAGGAGCCATCACAGAACCCTGATATCTTCTTTAGGGCTTTTTTGCAAAAGGTATGTTGATTGCAGGTGGTTGGAGCATATCTTTCTTAAGTAATAACAATCTCTGCTTAGCTTCCTTGATGTTTTGGTCGATCATCCTATCCATGTGAATGAGATCAATGATGCCAAAGTTTGTTATCGCTTCACCACCTAAGCACGTATAGATAAAGTGATTGATCTTTTTCTCAGGGATATCCATTTTCAATTTGTTGAGTCGATCTTCTATCTTCTTGACCCTACTTTTACTGAAGCCTTCTTGGTTCACCATCTTGAGTTTCTCTTTGTCTGGAAGAGCTGTGAATCTTGGAATACCTTTTGCAAAACCTGGAGTGATCGAGGCCATGTCTCAGGTTCATCATCATAGGGGCCATAAATAATGGCACAAGCCTGAATTCCACTAAGGGTGCTCATGTCTTCCAATTTTTTCCATCAACCCATTATTTCCTTGATACATGGGCTTTTTGCTCAATTTGGTTTATTATGAAAGCCAATTTTACTTTGCTTCTTGCCATAGTTGGCAAGGAAGAGAAAAAAATAACTATCTAGTATTGAGCATAAATCAAAGAGAGTAAGAATTACAATAGCTATATAAGAAGAGAAAAGATTGAGAAGGTTGCATGTTTGGAATGCCACGTAATTGTTATGCTCTATTTTTTGGTTAGAAAAATGAAATAATAAAGAAAAATAAATAAATGAGTATAATAATAGTACGAAAAATAGGGCTTAAAATGGACATTTGAAATGCGACGTTTGAAAGGTTCAAAAAATAAATAAATAATGGAGTCGCCACCTAGTGTGTAAAATACATCGGGACACTAACTCAAATCTAAGGGAAAGGAAAAATTTCTAAAGGTTGAGGGGAAAATAAAAAGAAGATTTTTGAAACATTTAAGATATAATAAAAGAATAAATAAGTAGGTAATATAAATAACTTGAAAAACCATACATTAGATGACTCCTGGTTTATGAAAACAAAAGAAAAAAAAGGCTCCTATTGAGGAAAGGAAAGGCTAGACTACTTTATTAGTAATTTAAACACCTTTTCATCCCTAATAAAATCGATTGCGAGATTTAAGTTCATATTTCAAAAATTAACCTAGATATATATTAAGTTTGAATAGAATAAAATGAAAGCGAATAAATAATTAAAAACATATAGGAAATGGGTAAGATTGTGCTACATATAATTGGACTAGTATAGAATGTGAGCAAAAGATATTTACAAAAAATAAATATACTAAACAAGCTAATAAACATATAAATACACAAAGTACATAAAACGAATAAAACATAATATTCTAACATATAGGTCCTAATGAAAGTAATAAACACATAGCACATAACCAGATCTATTATAATAAGTTTAGGCCTTTTTACAAAAAGTTGCCTGTTCCTGGGATCAATGCTTATCCATACCTACATAGATCCCAACGCTTATCTGTACCTATTATCCACATAGGGTATGACCATATGTAGATACTCCAAGAAAATAGTAAACGACTAAATTAAATAAAGCTAATAAACAAATAGAAAGCACATATATTGCACATAATAGAGTTAAAAAATGTACCTCTTGAAGTGCAAAAAAATGTTTATGGTTCTAATCCTAACTAAAGATGAGAAAACAAGTGAAAAGTATCTCCATTCCCTTTATCCTGATACTAATAATATGAAGAAATATAAAGTTAAGTAATCATTACATAAGCAAGAAGGTGGATATTTAACAATAGCAACTTAAACAACAAAAATTATGTCAATTTATCAAAAGAGGATTTAAATGCGAACAATTTAAAACAAAATAGACTTAATTAAATCAAATTGTTTTAGGAGTAAATTGCAACATTCTCAAGAAATTAAAGTATCAACGTGCTAAAATCATGAATCTAGCTGCAAAAGTAATAGTTACGAAGAAAAAGAAACTTAATTGTCAACAATCTAAACTTCTAGGTGTTCATATCTAATGTAAAATCTATAAGATTTTGGGATAAAAATAAAATATCAAAGAAGTTTAGGGGCCAACAAAATTCATTTATGAAAAACTTAGGGTTCCAATTGCAATTTAGAAAGTTTTAGGGACTAAAATACAATCTTAAAAAGTTTAGGGGACTAAAATGAAATTTCTAAAATTTTAGGGGCTATTTTCTGGGGACTAAAATGCAATTTCAGAAAGGGGCAATAAATAATTTTAGAAAAGTGCAAGGACTCATAAATGCAAATGTTATAAACCAACAATAATTGGGTTTAAAAATTCTTATAAGACAATGCAAGAGAAAATAAGGCCCAAAATATTTTCTGTTAGCCCTAACAAAACTAACCCAGCATATTAATATCAACCCAAAAGTAAACTAGTACATCTAGTTGTGTATAAAAAAAACTTACTAGGCCCAAGCTAAATTGGACTAACCCAAGATTAAACCCACAAACAAATATTTAATTTATCTTATCAATAGTCTAGCCCAAAATCAGAAGCAAGGTCCAAGATCAAAGCATAACTGAACTATTTATAGGCCCACTTTTGAACTTAACCCAAAGCACCCACTAAACAACAATCCATTAATTAAACATAAACCAAAAAAAATCAAAACTAACATGACCCATTAAATTAAACATAATCAATAAAAGTTCAAACATTCGAAAAAGCCCACTAGCTAAATAATAATTAAACCCAATCATTAAACAAACTCAATAATCAAATATATCTAATAAGCCTTTTTTTTAAGCAACCATGGGGGTATTCCCTTTTATTAATAAGAAGAAAAGGTACATGGAGGTTGACGTGAAGCCTAAACCTCCAGCAATGAGAAAACGAATTCAAAGACAAACCCTTCAAATTCTAATAAGTTGTGAAATGTAGAATTTCTAACTTCCTCTAATTCTTTGAAATGTCCCCATCTAATTTAAAACTAATCACGGAGAAAGAGGTTTGGAGGACAACCTGGGTTGCATTGCTTTTGGCATATTATATGACCTCTTACGGTCATCTTCTTTTTCTTTTTGGAGTGAGAATTGCCAATTCTTGAATTGGGTGTACCTCCTGAACTTGAGACAGAATCATTATCTGAAAAATAGAAAAAATTTTCCTTCAACACCATACCATAGGCATGATGGAATCATCTATCAATTTTTAAGTTTTGAATGTTAAGAAGTAGGCAGATTGGATTTGAATGAATCTTCCTTTGACTTGATTTTGTTTGCCTATTTGTACTAGTTGGCGTGGTCGAGTTGGACAGCTGCAGGATATTTGGAGCCAGTTCTAACATTTGTATGCTGTCTTCCTTTAAAATTTGTAGGGGAGAAGGTTCTTTGATGCTCAAAAATAATATAATTTCCTTAAATATTGGCTTGCCCGTGGCTGGAAGATCTTGCATAAATCGTCTATGAGAGATATCTGAATCATCCATGGACTTATTGTCCAAAATCTAAATATGAGGGTCCGATTTGTTGTCCAAATCCTAAAAATGAGAATTGTTAGGATGTGATTCACATTTGTCGAAATTAGTGAACTCCCTACTAGCTGAATCTAATAGCACTAGGGGGTTTTCCTCCAAGGTTGTTTGTTCAATTCCTTTAATTAAGGAATTTCAGTTTAAATTTTGAAAGTTCGAAAGAGTAGGGGATGTTGTTGGCGGATTGGCCTTATTTGACTGATTCACCAAATTTGAATTTTGAGGCTTATCCAAGGTTGTTGCAGAAATCCCTTGAATGGTGGAATTTGAGTTTTGTGCTACTGATTCTTGTGGAGGCTCCTTCTCTACAGCTGGTGGCTCTTCCACGGCTGGTGGTTCTTCCACCCCATTCTCCTCATTCACGGCTGGCTCCTCAATGGGATTAGCATCCTTTATTCCGGATGGACCAGTTTCTTGATGTTTCACAGGCGTCCAGTGTGATTGAGTAATTTTCTTGGTTGGACGCATCAATTTGTCCACGGGACCATTGTGTTGTTTTGTAGACCTAGAACTTCCATTCTTGCATTTAGTTTGGTCATGACCAATTTTGTTACGATAGACTTTGTACAATAGCGAGACACATCTTCATAGCTAATTTTTTGCTAAATGCCTTCCTTTCCCACTCCTAACCATACTCTAGAAGGGAGCATGGACAAGAGGTTTACCTCAACGCATACCTTGGCAACACTTGGATGAGTGAAATTTTCCGTAGTTAAGTCCAATTTGAAACGGGTTCTTACAGCTTGAGCAAGGCTGAATACGGCATATTTGTTGAAAAAAACTGCTAGTAGACCCTCAAAGGTGATCCAAATGGGCGCAATGGAAGGCTCCACATCTGTGGTGAAGTGTGGATGCCACTTAAGCACTCTCATGTAATTGCCATTAATGAATCAAGTGTTCTTATGCCAACACCAGAGATAATCCCCCTTCAAAGAAAATCTAATTATGACATGCTTATAGTCCAAATAACCGATTATGAACTAACCTTGAACCCGATTGTGTGGAAGCTTTTCTTCAGTGTTTCCATATTTGGCTTCCCTCTAGGGAAATTCTCTACCAACGTATACAAAAACCAAAAAGAAAATACAAGTTGTTGAACTTCTTCTTTAGAGAAGAATATAGTCGGTTCCCTTTTGTGGGATTGTAGTTCCTTCAAAAGTGCATATGATTTTGGAGATTGGTTATTCAAAATTATGCTTGCATGAGAGGACTTTTGCAAATGTTCGTGAGAAAGAAGGATGAGAATTTTATAGAGAGAAAATTTTAGAGAAAGGAGGAACTCATAGCCGAGTAGCTTCAAGGGAAAATTTTAGAGAGAGGAAGAAAAATAGTGAGAAGGAGGAGAATTTTCGTTGATTCTATCTAATAAGCCTTTTAAACATATATTAATTTTTAATAATTAAACAAACCCAATAACCAAATATATCTAATAATCCTTTTAAGCATATAATAATTTTTAACAACTTATAAAATAAAAGAGAAAAAACTAATTGCAAATAATCTTAACTACAAAAAGTTTTGGGAGCTAAAACATAATGCCTTAAAAACCTAAGGGACTAAACATGCAATTTTCTGTACAAAATTTTAGAAGAACCAACACAAAATAAACCTTCTTCTTCAATCAAATTTTTTCTCTTTTCTTTAATACTCAACCAAATCTCAATTAAACAACATAAATCAAACACAAAATATTCCTTACAATACATAAATCATTAATAAACAATTATAAATTCATCAAAAAAATTATAATCATGCATTAATCAACATCCAAATCAAAATCCATAAAAATACAAATAGTACTAATTTAAAACAACTAGGACAATGAGCAAATATACTTGCCTTATATAAAATGAAGTTCAAGGTGGTGACAAATCTTCAATCCAAATTTGAATCCCCCATTTTCCACTCTTCCGTTTTTCTGTGCTTTTTATTATTATTATTCGATTATACAATGTGTGTGTGTTTGTGCATGCACATTGTGTGTTTGTCTATTAATTAAAATTTCTTGTTAATTAGTTTTTTCTTTTTATTTATTAATGGTGGTTTCTTTCATTTTTTGGGTCATTGGCCATCTGGCGAGACTGTCTTGGGTTTAATATCAATATATTATCAACAAATCTAACAAATCTATGGGTTGCACTTGATGTATTGATTTTTAATGGGAAGGGAGCGTGCGAGTTATTTATTTTAAGAATAGGTTGGATCCAACGAGCCGTACTTTTTTTTTTTTTTTTTTTTATATCTAGGAAAGGAAAGAAAGGTGCATGGTCTAGCGATTACTCCAGAATAAATTAAGAAATTGTAATAGGAATATTTCTCAATTCATTGGTAAAACCTCCTTTGATTCTCTATCAACCAATAACGTAGGACCATTAACATGATTAAAGCAAAATGTTTGGTGGTGAGATTTTGCTTTAGAATCTACGATTTAGAGAATAGTTTGGCGATGATGCCATTAGGAGAATAAAGTAAATAGAATTATTGACCTAACATGAAAAGATGTCTAAATAGTCAAAGAATTTGAGTTTTGAAAATTGTTGACATTATTGCCAGGTGAATTCTTATCCAGCCATAGCAATTTTGTTCATAAAGTTCTAGACAAATTAACCCTTTAGATGTCAAAAAATTTTATTTTATTTTTTGTAATATTTTCACTCGGTTCCACTACTTCCTCTTCTCAGTTATGATCACAATATCGATTTTATTTCCAGAGCATTTTTTTGTCTCTTCCTTTGTCTTACCATTTTTATCATCTTCAACTATTGTTGCTACTTTAGAATTCAAATCCAAATCGTTCACCATAGTTAACTTCTTATTTTTTCTTGGATTACCATTTCAACTCCCACACCTTCTCTCTCATGTACCAAACCACAATAACTCTTCACACAATCACCATTACCCCAATGCCTTCCCATCCTATCACCACTATTGCCACCACTACACTGACTAAACCATTCGCCACCATTCCTCTAAGGTCAGGTTTCAATTTCATCTCTAACCCTTTAACTCACTAAATCCCTCAGCCACTTCCTCTCACCATCACTTCTCTAGACCCTAATTTGCCACCACTTTTACTGCCACCGACATCTTTCTTTCTTCGCCGCCTTTCTCTATCACCATCTCATCTAACCCAGACCGATTTAATTTTAAGTCTAATCCTGTTTGAATCAATGTTCGACTTTGATCAAAGTTTTGTTAATATAAAGAACAAAGTCACAAAAAAAAATTAAAATAAAATTGGGCATTAATACTAGGGTTACTTTTATTTTATTTTATCTATTTTCATGAGTAAGTTTTTCTTGGAATTTTCTTGAATTAGTTTCACAATGAATTGACTAATAGTGGTTAATGGTGGAGATGGGCCGATGGGTGATTTTCTAGCATTATTTTGTTAGTTTTTGAGCCCATATTTGTGGATGCTTTGGTGCCTAATTAATGGAAAATTATTCCAAAGGTGGTGCGGCTACCATGCCACCACATATTGTAGCTATATCTTCCATAATATTTGTCTCTTGCTTATATTTACCAAAGAAATGAAAAATGAAAGGTACTAGAAAAAAGCAAGAGCATAGATCGAGAAAAGTGGTCCCGTATGAGTTAGAGATTATTTGAGGACCATAGTGGTAATTCTGTCCAGGTGAGCAAATTTGCTCTAGTTGAATAATAATTCCTTTGGCAATAACACCAACCTTTGAAAACACAACTACATCCTCAAGTTATTATTAAGCTAATTTTAATGTGAAAATTAAATGACTAATTATGCTATTATTAATAAATAAAGAAAAAGGAAAAAAAAAGAAGAAGCTTTATGTATGTCAAAAGAACAGGAAATCCTTTAATAACAATATATCAACGCATCTACAACTAGTTTTTAAGAATAAATGAAGTCTTCAACTCCTCATATTTGGTGAATACCAATAATGGCTTGCTCTTATATTAAAGGATACTAATTAACAAAATCATCGATTTCCTCTAAAAGGAATGTTTTATGAACAAACTATGCTCATAAAATTGTTCATGAAAGAGAGGGATTATCACTTTTAAAATGCCTAAAACTTATTCTTTTATAAGCCTCCAAATGCTTGTCATGGTGCCAATTTTCTTTTTAGTTACGCTGCTAGTTTGCACAACTTCTTTTACAATTCATAGGTGAAAAACTTACAAATACTTTGCTCGTGGATTTGTTTACATTGAATCTAAGCATTGACATATTTGCCAATGAGGTGGTATAGAAAACTTTGTGAGGACAAGCATTTAGTTAAATTAATTTTTATTGATAACAATTGAAACTTTTTGTGTTTATTTTCAATTGTTATGAAACTATTTAGTTGTTAAAATAATAAACTATTTGTTGGGGAAAATCGTAATAGGGGGAGAAGAGTAGAGAAATGGGAGTTTCTCTCTATAAGCAGTTATTTTCCTTTTCTTGCCCTGAAAGCAACCTTTGTTCTTCGAGCCTTCTTCAATTTTTTGATTTTTCATCTATTTTTTTTTCCTATTTTTTCCTTGATTTTCTTGCTCTCGTATCTGACTTTTTTCCCTATTTTCTTGATTCTCTCTCTCGAATGGCACATTTTGGTGACCCTTCTTTTCCTTGGCTTACCTCTGAGGTAATCAAATCTCAGATATCTAGGATTCAGCATGGACTGATTATGTCAAGAGTGGATCTTACTTTGGAAATGTGAAGTTTGTTGATTCAGTTGCTGAAATTTGGGATTCTTCAATCCCTAAGCCTTCAAATTCCTGGGCTGATATGGTTCGTGCTCATGGTGTTTCTCATGATCGAATGCAATTGTTGTATCAACCTCTCGCAGATGGACAGGATGAAATCATGTATGAATTGACATGGAAGATGTCTTAGAATGAATTCAGAAATGGAAGAATTCACTGATGGGCTTCATCCTGGGTGCTATCCCTCCTTACCATGGCTTGGAAAGGCATGCTGAAACAATATAGAAAACTCTTGGCTTAACTGATTGCATCCTCTTGAAATCTAGTATTTATGTCTTCAAATTTGATTCTGAAGATGGCAAAAATCAAGTTCTTTATCAATCCCCAGGGCCTTTTTTGAGTAAAATATTTTTTCTGAAACCTTGGTCTCCTTCCATGAATCTATCCAAAGAAGAACTTTCTTCTGTTCCAATAATAATTTGGATTAAATTCCCAAATCTAAAGTTTCATTACTATTCTTTAAACACCCTAAGCAAATTGGCCAGTTATATTGGTTTGCCCCTTTGTACTGATAAGCATTATGTGCAAGGAGAGATGGTTTCTGGAATTTCCTTACATAGAAGCCGAATTTCTTCCTTCTGGAATCTCTGACCACTGTCCAGGTTTAGTTTCAATTAAAGAAACTTTCAGTGCTAGCCCTAAACCTTTTGAATTTCATTCATTTTGTATGAGTTACCCTACATATAATGAGATACTCCAAAGAGTTTGGAATCAAAGGATCCATGGGAATCCTAAGAGACAACTTTACATTAAACTCAAGTTACTGAAAGATAACTTTAAGAATCTAAACAAGTAGCACTACAGTAGCATTAGTGAAAGAGTAGCAAATGCTAGAGTTGCTTTATTTGATGTACAAAATCAACTTCAGCAACAATCTTTTAATGCTGATTGTCAAGAGCAGGAAAAACTTGCTCTTACTTCTCCTTATGTGAGTTCATCCTTGCTGAGGAGGCTTTCTTCAAGGACAAATCCAGGAAATCTTGGCTTCAATTAGGGGATAGGAACATTACAAAAATGTCAAAATCCATCAACTCTGTAACAGAATTACTATTTTACACATGGAGGATGGTCAGATAACCAGAAATTATCAAGAGGTTCAACAAACTGCTGTAAATTTCTATTAGGACTTTTTTGGTGAGAATAAACCTTCTTACATGAGACTTAGCCACTTTACAAACATATATAAAGAAAAAGTTCTCTGACTCACAATTCCAAGCACTCCAAAAAAGGTAACTACAATCCAAATTGTGACTACCTTGAAGTCCATGAAACAAGGAAAAGCTCCAGGACCTGATGGCCATCATGTGGAGTTTTTTCTAAAAAATTGGGAAGTTCTGAAAGAAGATTTTGTTTCTGTCATTTCCTATTGCTTATCCCAGAGCTCTACATGTATTTCCCAATAAACAGTACTATACTAACTCTTAATTCCCAAAGTCCAGAATGCCACATCTATGAAGGAGTTTAGACCTATATCCTGTTGCAACATCATCTACAAATGCTACTCAAAAATCTTGATTGAGAGACTCAAGTCAGTATTACCTGATCTTATTAGCTTGAAACAGAATGCATTTCTAGGTAGTAGATTAATGTCAGAAAATATTTTACTTATGAATGACTTGGGGAGGGGTTATAACAAAAAGAATAGAAAACCTAGATGTGCTATAAAAGTTGATCTTACGAAGGCTTTTGATACTCTGCAATAGGAATATTTCTTGTTTGCCGTCATGGCCATCGTGAATTTCCCTCCTCAATTCATCACTTAGGTTAGAAATGGACTTTGTACTGCAACTTGTTCTATCAACCTTAATGGCTCTTTGACTTCCATAGCCACAGAGGAGTAAGGCAAGGGTACCCCCTTTCTCCTTACTTTTTATACTGGCTATAGAAGTTTTCTTTGAGATTTTTGATGCCAATATCATGTCCTTTGAAAAGTTTTGATTTTCACCCACACTGTAAACCTCTAGAAATTTCTCGCATTATGTTTATTGATGACCTATTTTTAATCTCTGCTGCCACAAGAAAATTCCTTAAGATATAGCATCAAGTTCTTGAGGAGTTTGCAAAATTGCCTAGCTTAATTCCAAACCTTAACAAGAGCAAAGTGTTCCTGGCTGATGTGTCAAACGATGAAGCTTCTGCTCTATGCAATATCATGGGAATGAAAGAAGGTACCTTGCCTGTCAGATATCTTGGCATTCCACTCATCAGTACCAAATTCACACCTTTTGAATGTAAAGTCCTTATTGACAAAGTTTAGGACACAATCAGAAGCTAGAGTGCAAAAGTTTTGTCTTATAGGGTGAGGCTGCATCTCATTAAATCTGTTCTCGCTAGCATACAACAATTCCGGAGCAGCAGTTTCATTCTTCCTAAGAAAGTAATTCACTCTATTGATAAAACACTCTGTCTTTCTTCGGACTGGCATTGAGGATGTAAAAATCAAGCCAAGGTAAAAGGGTCAGAGGTTTGCAAGCCTTTTGATGCAAGTGGTCTTGGGCTCACTAGAATATCTGTTTGGAACAAAGCTTTGATGCTCAGGTATATTTGGAACTTTTTTTAATGAAAGGATTCTTTATAGTAGCTTGGATCCATACTATTAAACTCAAGGGTTCATGCTTCTGGAGTACTTCTATTCCAAATGATGCCTCATGGTTCTGGAGAAAACTTTTAAATCTCAGACTTGTTGCAAGAAACAGCATCCACACTGTCATTGGAAATGGCAGAAACACACTTATGTGGTCTGATCTTTGGCACCCAAACAGTACCCTCCTAGAAAAGTATGAATTACACATTGTTTCACAATTTAGAAGTCACTTGAATGCTAAAGCCCAAAATTTTATTAAGGATGGTAATTGGCACTGGCCAATGCAGAGGAAGAGCAAAAATGCAGAAGACCTTATGAGTTCTATCCTCCAATCTATGCTCCAAAGTTTAGATAGATCACGAAGATCACATCTTATGGACATGCACCTCTACTGGCATCTATTCACTAAAATCAGCTGTGGCTCTATTTGTAGAACCTGCTCATTCAGTACCTTGGCATCAGTTTATTTGGTTCAAAAATCACATTCCTAGGCATTGATTTTATTCTCTAGATGGCCTACAAAGAGAGAATTGCAACAAAGGATAGATTTAGTAGATGGGGGATTCATTGCTGTAGAGAGCTTGAATCCCACAACCACCTCTTCTTTTAGTGTAACTACTCTAATTATATCTGTTCTAGCCTCCAACATATGTGCCTCCTTCACAGAACAAAATCTTGCTAGTGTTCAGTTATATATATTGATTAGGCAATTCGATTCACAAACAAGTAATAAATAAGCCTTAACAGCCCTAATTAACACTCACACGCACACAAGAATACGAGACAAGTTTGTAAATTGGGTGAGTAAGGATCGTTTCCTCGAGGACTACTGAACAATTACTAGGGTTCATAAACCTTAGTATACTAGTTAGACAAATTAATTAAAAAGGGATTTTTCTACTAACTATGTCTACTAAATTAAAATTAACCTAATTCGTGCAAAGATTGAAATTTAAGAAAGTGATTAATTCTATCTACGATCAAAATAAACAAGACAATAATTAATAGTCTAAAGATTGCAACTTTGAAACTCTAATTCAACGAAATTAAATTAAAACTATGAATTACAACTAAGAACGAACGTAAACTACGAACAATAATAATTAAAAATATAAAACTAAAACCAATGAAGTTCAATGAAATTAAATTGAATAAGAACAAGCAAACTTAATAGTGTAGCCGAAATTAATGTTGATGAAGCACAAAATCTTGACAAAGAATGAAAATCGCAAAAAATTCTTTCATCTTGCATGAAAACCCTAACTACACTATAGAGCTAACCCTTGCTATCTAATGTTGATGGTGTCCCTCAAATCCTCTACAATGGCGTATTTATAGGGGATATTAGGGTTTCTAATGATAAAGGGACATGAAAGCTCATGAAAAGGAGTTAACCCGGAGGAAAACGGCTTGCGAAATAACAAATTTTGCTAAAACTCGCGTCAACGTGTGCATGTGCGCACAAATAACTCACATGTGTGTGCGAGAAGGTCTTTTGAAATTTTGCTCTCTGAAGTTTGTGCACCAGATTGTCTGCACAAACTTCCACCTTGATTTTGATCTCGATGCTGATGGAATTGGAAAAACTCAAAAAACGAAAGTTGTATATCTTTCTCTTAGCTTTCCAATGCATCTTGAATTACCTCAATGCACGTTTTTCATCCTTGTGATTTTTCTCTAACTTTTTTATCCTTTTGACTCATTTTTCATTCAATACCTACACAAACTAAAAATAAAACATTTAAGCTCATAATTAACTAAAATATTGCTTGCATCGCATGAAAAATATGATAAATGATACATAAAATATAAGACATTTATGACCTTATCAAATACCCCACAGCTAGCTTTTAATCATTTTCGAGCAAATCAAAAATAAAATCAAAACAGATAAACTCATCAAAAATGCACTCAACACATCTCAACAATTATCGACATAAATAATGAAGAACCAATCTACCATCAGAAATAATCTAAGAACTCAAGAGCTTAGATGCTAATAAAACCTAAATATGAAATCTGGTGCGTGTGTAAATATAGCCATTCCATAAAAACTCAATTTTCAAGATACTCAGATCAAATCATGAAAACCTTCAGAATTTTTTGAACACCCCATAGCTCACTTTTCCTACACCTCTACACTAATATAGACAACTAACTCAATTTAAATCAGGTAGGACTTTTTAGCCTGTAACGTTAAGCTAGGGTATTGGCTAATCAAAAAATGGATAAGGATATCACATGACAAAAGAAAAAGCTTTACATTAATATTGGCCACACATCAAAATAAAACTTCCCTTTAAAACATCAAACCACATATTCTTACAAAGAAAGAACCCCAAGTTTAATCAACAAACACCCAAAAAATTTTCATACAACTAAACAAAAAGTCCTCATTCTTCAATTATCAACTCAACATGCCAACATATTTCCGACATTTATTTGCTATGGTTCATTTTCGCTCTTAATAAGGGTACCAGTGATGGGCACTACCCGTAATCACACCACTACAAGTACCAGTGATCGGCACTATTTGCAAATACATGTACCAATGATAGGCACTACTTGTAATTACAATAAGGCAAGTACTAGTGATTGGCACTACCTGCACTTTTCAAAGTTTTTTTCCTTCTCCCAGTATCCCTTGCCTCATAGATGTACACCACCCTCATTCAACTACTTTCTACCCTATATCTCCTTAACAATTGTGTGCAATAAAACTCTTAAGGGACATTTTGAAATAGAAAAATTAAAGAATTTATTAAACTTATAAAGGTAGGTAAAATGAGTTTTAACGAAAGAAAGTGAATGATATTTCTCTCCATTCATTACAAATTAATGCTCAAATAGGGTACTAGGGATAAAAATTCCAATAATAGATATAAAGTAGCTTGGAATTTACTTGAAAGGCTCAAACAACCAAAGAAGGCTCTACTCTCATCTTTAAACCAAATCAAACTGTCTATACAATTCATCTTGAAAATGTAAGAAAGCAAGTTATGGAGTACAATATAAATGAGTCTACATAATTATCTCTAAGTGTTAAAGATAAAATATTTTAATGGCTAAGTGCTCAAGATTTTTCAGAAATCATGCAAGGAAAATACTAACATCGACTACTCACTCATGATGGTTTAGCTTAAAAATTATCATGCAGAAAATCAAAGAGACATGCTAAGCGAATGCAAAATTCCTAAAAATTTCAAAGATTCAACTAGCTAATTCGCACAAAAATTTTGAAAAATTCTCAGATAAAAGAAAAGATAAGATATTGCAGCAAAATCTACACCAAACAAACATAATGTAAATCTAGATAATTCTCCACTCCATACTTAAAATAAACATTGTCCCCAATGTTAAAGAAAATAAAAGTATAAAGAGGGAAAAGGGAGATCTTCTCTGGCAGTGTAGAATGGTTGATATAGTGCATCCTGACATAAATATCCACGAGGCAAGTTGAAATGCATCATTAATACTAGAACAAAAACAGAACGTCAAACCATTAATAAATTAAGAAAAATAAGAAAATTGAGGAATGAGATTCCATGATAGTAAAAAAAAAACTTAATCCCTTAGGGGTCTTAACAACACAAATACGTTAAAAATAAAACAACAAAAAGTACGATATCATCTTAAAATAAAATAAAATGCAAGAAAAATAGAGAAACATCATTAAGTCCTTTTAAACAGCACTAGAAATCCATAGCTTCATCGAAACAGCACTAGAGATCAAGACTCATCGTTAGAAAGTGCCAACTCCTGTGGGAATATAGAGGAATCCTCACTCCCAGGCTAACTAATAAGCCTTCATGTTCTGCTACTATGCATGCTGATAGTGAATGTAAGTATTAAAGTGGCATCGCATGCATTGTTGTTCCTCCAAAATTTGCTCAAGTAGCTCCCATGTGAGACTTGGCCTTGAAACTGGGTCACTCGTCGACGATTGTGAGATGGAACCCTAAGAACGGGTTTGGCGACTGGGGCCCACATGCTATCCAATGCAATAAACTTACCGGGCTCCAATTTTTCTTAGTCGGATCAATCGATGTACCTTCATTGATACATGATGCAGTAACCAAATGTGAGAACCATAAGCCAGACTATTTGACAACTGTGTTATAACAGATCTGCTGGCTAATCGAATGGCCCACATTTACTGCTCTACCCATAACAATAGCATATAACAACTTAGCTCACTCCAAAGTGACATGAGTAAGATGACTAGCCAGGAAGAGACGAGCACATAGAAATTTGAGCCAAACTAACCAAACATGCATAAGTAGATTAGCATTAAAATGTCGAGCAAAATCCCCAGCACCATAAGTTGACTCCACTTCTTTTCGTGCAAATAAGGCTTGTGATGTCATTAAGGGCCATATTGGTGTCACGAATAGTTGGCCACTTATCATTGTGAGTCTCTTAGGTTCACTCTCAATAACCGATTAATCATGTTTCCAGAAATATCTACGTCTTTCTCCCTAACATATACCTTAGTATCCTCATATGCAGCCACATTGGCATAGAATTCTCGCATGACAGACGGACTACATCCTTAGGTGTAGATTTGAAATAGTTCTATCCACGTGTCCTAATGACATCTCGAATCTCCGGGGCTCTAGTTGTAGGGATTTGTATACCCTTTTCCTTAATAGTTGTCCTCATCAAAATATCGGATTCATAACTTTTGTGGGTAGCAATATTGAGAAATTACTTTAGAACGTTCTCCTTCTCGAAAGGCTCTTGAGGCTCCTGTTGTTGTGCTGCTGAAGAAGAGACTCTGGCTCTTCTCGGGTTGCCAGTTGCTTGCCTTTGCATGCCATTCTTGCAAAGAATGCAATATGAGATATAAGACATGCAAATAAAAGCACTAACACCCCACACTTATTCAAATCTATAACCTCAAACTAGAAATTAAACTAAAACAAATAAGCACATCAACAATTGAGTATGCAATCTAATACAAATAATCACAATCCTATTACCAAAAATCAAAACTTTCCTTCAATTCAAGTACAAACCCAAAAAGGAAAAGCATAATAAATTAATGAAATCCATACCTTTATGATGTTTATGCTTGCAAGAAGAGGAAAATTTGATGCGAATTGAAAAGATAAAGGAGTGATTTGAGGGTAAAAAAATGGTTAGGGGTGAGCGGGTTTTGAGAGGAGAGAAAGGAATTTAAGAAGAGGAAACTCGTTTGAATGTTGGGAAAGAAAGGATTTTGGTTTTTTATTTGGCTTGAGCACATGCGCAAGGTATTTCTCGCGCATGTGTGCAAGAAGTTGAGAGGGCATTTATAGTTTTATGTCATGCACACATGCACAAGGTTATGCACGAGTTGAAAAATTGAAATTTTGGCTTCTAGATTTTGTCCACATGTGCACCAATTGGTGCATATGGGCAAATTAAACCCTTTAAATGTGTAAATTCCTTGTTTCCTAGCTACTCTAACCATCAATAAGACATTAAAACCATGTTCTAGGCCATTTAACTTGCATTTTAAGCTGATATGCAGACAAACAACAAGAAAACTAAATAAAATCGAAAACAAACACATAAACAAAATTATAAAAGGACTTGGGTTGACTTCTATGCAACGCCCTTGTTTATAGTCTTAGACTCGACTTTGGCACGTGAGATTAGGCATTGACGAGGTGAACGATTTGCTGTTCCTCATTGATGATTCCTCCATAGTAGCGTTTCACTCGGTAGCCATTGACCTTGCAATTTCCTTGGCTTCCTTTGAGCTCCACCGCGCCATACAGGAATGTCCATACTACTTCACATGCCCTGGACCATCTTGATTTCAACTTTCTGGGGAACAATTTTAGTTTTGAATTGTACAATAAAACCATTTTTTCGGTTTTGAATTCCTTTCCAAAAATATGTTTGTCGTGCCAAACCTTCGTCTTCTCTTTATAAAGCTTTGCATTTTTATAGGATGTTCTTCTCTTCAAAATTCATCCAATTCATTCGAATCTAGAAGCCTTTTCTCCCCAACCTTCTTCAAATCATATTTGAGACTTTTGATCGCCCAATATGCCTTGTGCTTGATTTAAATCAGAGAATGACAAGCCTTACCATAAATCGTTCTATAAGGACACATCCCAATTAGAGTCTTGGTGGCAGCCTTATATGCCTATAATGTGTCATCAAGTTTTTTGGATCAATTCTTCCTTGAAGATTTATTGTTTTCTCAAGAATGCACATCAATTCCCGATTGGACACTTTCACTTGTTCAGAAGTTTGTGGATGATGTGCTAGGGCTATCTTGTGGGTGACACCATATTTGGACAAAATAGAATCAAACAAAGAATCTTTTAAATGTGATCCTTCATCACTTATGATAGCTCCCGGGACACCAAACCTCAAGAAAATTTTCTTTTTCACAAAATTCACTACCACTCTAGCATCATTGGTTGGTAGTGCCACTGCTTCCACCCACTTGGAGGACACATAATCCACTGCCACAAGAATGAATTTGTTGTTGTGTGATGGTGGAAAGGGGCCTATAAAATCAATACCCCAACATCAAAGACTTCACAAACTAAGATATTGTTCAAGGGCATTTCATATCTTCCAGACATGTTACCATCAAGTTGACATTCGTCACATTATTGCACAAAATCTCTTGCACCTTGAAATAATGTAGGCCAGAAGAGGCTACTTTGAAGGAATTTAGTTGCCGTCCTTTGTGAGCCATGGTGCTCTCCCATCGGTAAAGAGTGACAATGATAGAGAACATTTTGAATTTCACTTTTCAAAATGCATCTCCAGATCACTTGGTCCTTACATCGATAGTACAGATAAGGATCATTCCAAATGTAATAATTCATTTCCAAAAGGAACTTTTTGTTGAATTAAATCCATAATGGAGGGAATCACCATAGCCACGAGAAAATTAACTATATCCGCATACCAAGGTACACTATTATCCACTCTCATTAAGTGCTGTCTCCGAAAAAGTTTCATTAATTGGCACCTCTTCACCTAGTTTCGCTTTGGTTGCTTTAACCTCGATAGATGGTCGCCACTGTGTTTTCAGCTCCCTTCTTATCTACCACCTCCCAGTCAAATTCTTGCAATAGTAAAATCTACCTGATTAGTATAGGTTTCACGTCATTTTAGTTAATAGGTATTTTAGAACCGCGTGATATGTACAAACAATTACCTTATTGCCTACGAGATATGACCTAAATTTATCAAATGCATATACTACTGCTAGCAACTCTTTTTCAGTGGTGGAGTAGTTCTTCAGCTCCATTAAGGGTACGTTTAGCAGAGTATACCACATGCAAAACTTTATCTTTCTTTTGACATAAAACCACTCCTAGGGCATAGTCAATTGTATCACACATTAGCTCAAAAGGCAAATTCCAATTTGAAGCGACTATAACTGGTAGGGTAATCAACAAAGTACATAATAGGTGAGAAATCAAAGAAAAATTTTTTGTGAAACGTCTAAGGCCCGGTAAATACCGGCATGAACAAGAAAACTCCTCACCCTCTTCACATTAGTAGAAGGAGGTAATTTTTCAATGACTTCAACTTTGGACTTATCTAATTCTATGCCCTTAGCAGAAATTTGATGGTCTAACACAATTCCTTCCTTTACCATGAAATGACACTTTTCCAGTTTAGTGCCAAGTTGGTAGATTCACATTTTTCTAAAACACAAGCAAGATTATCTAAGCATGAATCAAAAGAATCACCAAAAATACTAAAATCATCCATGAAAGTCTCAATAAATTTCTCAATCATGTCATGGAAAATAGCAAACGTGCATCGTTGGAAAAGGCTAGGAGCATTGCACAATCCAAAAGGCATATATTGGTAAGCAAAAGTTCCATATGGACATGTAAAAGTGGTTTTCTCTTGATCTTCATGGGCTTTGGCTATTTGGAAAGACCCTAAATAACAATTGAGAAAGTAATAAAAAACATGTCCTGATAGGCGTTCAAGCATTTGATCTGAATGAACGACAAGGAAAAATGGTCTTTCCTAGTGGTTTCATTAAGTTTTCTATAGTCAATGCACATCCGTCACCCCATCACTAATCTAGAGGGAATTAGTTCACTTTTCTCATTTAAAGCTACCATAATGCCCCATTTCTTTGGAACTACTTGAGTCGGGCTTATCCATTTACTATCACTTATGGGATAAATGATCCTAGCATCTAACAATTTCACAACCTTCTTTTTAACTACCTCTTTTAATGTCGGATTTGAACTTCTTTAAGGTTGTCCAGTTGGCTTATAGTTATCATTAAGGAGTATTTTTTGCATGCAAATTGAAGGACTTATTCCTTTTATGCTCTCAATGCTCCATGTAATGCCCTTGATGCTTTTTCAGAACAAAAATCTATTTTTCTAATTCAATATCTGAAAGTAAAGTGCTCACAATAATAGGATATGCATCATGTTCTCCAAGAAAAACATATTTGAGATGAAAAGGAAGTGGTTTAAGTTCAACCTTGGAAGGGATTTGTTGGTCAAAGACTTCCCTTTACCTTTACCCTCCAACTTGTTTCTTCTCTTCCTCCAACTTTTTATTTTTTTATTTTAGTGCTTTCTTGTTCACTAGACTTCATCTCTTCTTCATGGATGTCTTCCATGTCCTTAGTGTCATCTTCCACACATTTCCTGTAAAAATCCATAACCAAATCATCAATAATATAAACACATCACATCACACATTCAGAAGGAAATTTAAAAGAATAAAAAAATTAAATGACACAATGTCATTGTTGACTCAAAATTGCAAATTTTCAGCTTGAACATCTGCAATTGCTCGCTCAGTGGTCAAGAAAGGTCTTCCTAGAATTAACGAGGTCACCACATCCTCCTCTATGTTGAGCACTGTGAAATTTGCCAGTAGGAATACTTTGCCCACTTTGACAATGAGGTTCTTGACCATTCCCACCGGTTGCCTTACACTTCAGTTGGCCAATTGAGGAGTGACATTTGTGGATTTCAGTCATCCTCTATTCAATAACTTCTTCTAAGTAAAATGAGACATAAAGTTGATGGAGGTACCCAAATCACAAAGGGCTCTTTGAAACGTCACCCCTTCAATTTTGCATGGAATGGAAAATGAGCCGGGATCCTTGAGTTTAGGGGGAAATTATTTTGAAAGATGGCACTACATCTTTCGTTTAGGCACAAAATTTCGTCCCTATTAGCTTCCTCTTGCTAAATAGAATCTTTTTCATGAACTTAGCATAGGTGGGTATGTTTTCAAAAGATTCAATGAAAGAATGTTAATCTCAATCTTTTTAAAAAATTTCAAAAATTTCTTAAATTTCTTGGTTTTCTCATTCTCTTTCATTCTTTGAGAAAAATGAATACTTACCTATTTACTTGGTGAAGCCGAAAGGTTCTTAGGTTTACCTTGTTGGTCAAGAGCTTTGGTAGATTCTTCTTGATCATCACTACTCTTGGATGCCTCTCTCTTTTCTATAGCCTTACTTTTCTCCAAAATTCTAGCATCATCCTCAATTGTATAATCAACTTTCCTTGGTTCCACGGTATGACCACTCCTTAAGGTGACTGCTTGCACTTGCTTCCTCCCATGGGTGTTATCCCTTGGATTCGGAATGGTGTCACTTGAAAATGCCCCAATCGATCTCTTGTTATTTTGTCGAGCTAATTATCCCAATTGTAGTTCAAAGTTCCTTGTAGAAATTTGCAAATTCTCATTCTACCTCCTCAAAGTTTCGAAGTCCCGCCTCAAATTATTCTCAGTGGATTAATCATGGTTTACATGTAGAGGATAATTAGGATTTTGAGGTGGGGGTCTCGGTGGTAAAGGTTGGTATGAGTTATTTAGTTGAGATGAAAAGTTTTAAAAATTCCTCTAGTGAGATAGTTGATATGGTCTAGAGGATGGAGCTTAATGGGAAAAATTTAATTATGGCTGGTTAGGTTGGAATGATGGATTTTGAACATTGTTTTAATTAGTTCAACAAAAATTTGGATGGTTTCGCGAAGATAGGTTATGAGTGTTACCTTTATAGGAATTAGGTGGATTCCTTGATCTTGAATTTAATTGGCAATAAATTGAACTTGCTCACCTTGTGCCATAGATGTTCTATAAAAGCCATTTTGATGGTTTCCTCCACAAAATAGGATTTCTTGAGGTACTAAATCTATGGAGTTCACTGGACTGCTTCCCATGTTTTCTAAAGCCTTTGTCAAATTTGTCATTATGTTTAACATCATACCATTGTTGAACCAAGAAAGCTTTATTAAAATTAATCATACTTCCTTGTTGGGCATTAACTTGATGGACTTGTTGTTGTGGCTGTTGCCCAGCCAAAGGACTGATTATGCCATGGTAGTAATGAGTTAATACCATTCTCTCTAGTAGTTCTTGTGCCTCTTCTAGAGTTTTAAGAAGAAAGGTGCCTCCTGCGCTTGCATCGACAATGAATCTCGTCTTCAGAAATAATCCATTGTAGAATGTTTGTACTCATAACCACAATGGAATGGCATAATGTGGACACTTCCTAAGCAGAGTTTCCTTAAAGCGCTCCCATGCTTTGCTTAAACTCTCTCCAGTAATTTATCTGAATGAACTAATGTCATTACGGAGCTTTATGTTTCTCGATGCTGGAAAGAACTTGGTTAAAAATTCTTGAGCCAATTGATTCCATGAAGTGAAAGTACCTTACTCAAAGGATTGTAACCAAGACTTTGCTCTATCTCGCAATGAAAATGGAAAAGCTCTTATTCGAATACAATCAGGATGTACTCCATTATATTTGAATATGTCAATGACTTCCTCAAAATTCACCAAATGTGCACAAGTGTCCTCGTTTGGCCAACCTCCAAACATAGCATGGGTTTGGAGCATTTGAATAAAGGCTGGCTTGATCTCAAAGTTGTTGGCTTGCACGAGCATTCGGGCAATGCTAGAATATAGCCCCTCAAAATTAGGTATTGCATAATCTCTAAGGGGTCTAGGACAAACATCTCCTCTGTTGCCATAGTAATACCTAGTTAACTAATGATCATGCAAACAGTGCTGGAGGTGGTGAAAAAGGATATTGCTTCTTGAAAACTACTATTATGTTCGTATTGTAGCATTTTATTATACTTTTCCATGATTTTGTATTATTAAAATGATCTTTAATTTCATTGACAACATGTTTATAATGGTCTTATGAATTTGGAATACTATGGACAAGTATTATCATATTAATATGAAGTGATATTCCTACTTTATGGCCACTTCTTGTGATTGTAGCTTCTCTTTTTCAATTGTTTGCTTGGTTACTATTGAATTTATGAAATGCTTTTTGTATATTGTTACTGGGCAGGTTTGTAATTAAATAGAAACTATTTTGCAGCAAGGATATTTCTGTTTGGAAAACATATCAGTATGTACCGAGAAATATTTAATAGTTATCTAAAGAATTTGGAATATTTTTTTTGTTTTATTTCTTCTATTTTTTTTATACCACATGATTTGATATTAAGTAATTCTAGAATTTTATCATTGTTGGTCAAATGGAAAGTAGAGTTAACACATAAAATGAGCTCGTACTAGTAATTGATTTTTTTTTTAAATGTATCTAAGTGAAAATATATTATGCATTTGATAAGTAATAATTTAATAATTAATAATACAACTGTGTATATCACTATAATATAATATCATATTACAAGTAACAAGTATTAATAATATAAGTATAGAGAGATTCTGAAATGTAACTTATAAAAAAAATAATTCAATGACTAATTGTATAAATAATCATGTGATTTAAAGTAACAATTCATTCATACTAGTACAACTGTCAGAAAATTAATTGATTTATATATAAAAACATAATAATGGTATGGCTTATGTTTAAGGACCAAAATCAATGAGAATATTTGATCAATAAGATATGTTTTTTTAATTTAATAATTACAATCATATTTTTATACCACCATTTTTAGTTTTAAAGTTTTTAATTTAAGTACTTGAATTGTAAAATTACGTTTAAAGTTATATGATACATACATGAAAAGTACAATTATATTTATTTCATGTCATTTTAGTACTCATAAATTGAAGGGTAAAATGCTTATGAAAGACTTTCCTTGTTTATATATTATTTTATTTTTTTTCCAAAAGCCTTAACTGCAGTAAAATCTACCTTTTCTTCATTAAAAATGTCCTTAACCAAGGATTAATTGAAAATTAGGAGATTGTTTGATATTTAATTATAAATTAAGAATGTTATTGGGAAAAACAAAATCATAGATATGGTTTATTTGGGTTTCTAGTGGAATTACTATTATAAAAACTATTGGGACTTGATTTTAATTTTGATGGTGTCATTGCAAAATTAATATAATTCTTGAGGGCTCAAATGTAGTAAGTCTTAACAAGTAATCTGTTAGATAACTTAGATTGCAGCCCCACCATTAATTGTTTCCCCAAAATACCCTTCCAACTTCTCTTTTTAAATAAGTAAATTTATTGGAAAATTTTGTAATAAGTCCCTAAACTTTTCACAGAGGTGTGCGAAAGTGAAGAAAGGACTTAACAAGCTTACCGTTTCAGCTAGATTCCTTGGTAAAGTGTCTTTTTTTTTTAAAATAAAAAATAAGAATGACTGTAAAATGACATCATATAGGGTATGGCACTAAAAAGAAGGTCTTCATCATCTGATACATGACTAATGGCACCAATTAGAGTTTATCTATAATAGGGATCCTACCTCTAGGATCGGGATCGATTTTATAAATTTAGATCGTAGAATCGTAGGATCGTAAGGGTAAGATCGAGATTCTAACAACTATGCTCCCGACCAGTTAAAAAGCAATGTTGCTACCTGTTGATATAAAAACAAGCAAACTTCATTGGGCAATGATATTGCCATGACAAATATCTTATTGCTACAGCATATTTTATTAAATGACAAAATTACCCATCAATCTTCTCATCTGTTGACCCTATTGACACAAGCCTTACCTTTCCCTCAAACCTTCCCTTCATTCTGTTTCTCCCATAGCCGTGCTCCCTCTTTCCCTCCCTCCCTAACTATCATATCATTGTTCTGTTCCTGTAAAATTGATAGTCTTATGATTCCAAGCCTTCATCAATTTCTTTGCTTTGTATTAAAGTACACTTTTCTCTTTCAATTTATCTGACTCAATTCTCTCTCTTACCTTTCCTCTCTCTCACTTCTATCTCTCCTCCCTCTCCCTCTGTAAATCTCTCACTTATATAATTTGAAAGTTTCTAGTTCATTTTTCTACATACTTAGTAGATATAGTATAATTTAGGCCAAAGTGTTTCAAGTTTGTAATCATTAAGATAGCTAATTGACCAATATGGTGAACAGTACAATTTGAGGAAAATTTTATTAGTGACTGTTTCTGCCACAATGCTTGCAATTTTTTTTGTAGTTAAAAAATTAAATGGCAATCGGAGTTGAAGTGACTGAAGAACAAAGGAAGATGATGCAGAGGAATGGGAAAAATAAATAAATTAAGGAGATACAAATGAGAAGGAATCTAGAGAGAGGGTTGTTGATAACTTGATATGTATATGGCGAAGTGTTGTTTTGATATGTTAGCTTAATTGATAATGGATGATGGGGAGTTGGAGAAAGGCATCCACAAGAGAAAAAAGGCAAATTAGTCAATGACATGTGAAAAAGAAATAGGGAAATTTTTTGAACTAGAGTGGAGGATCTAGCAGAGTTCAGAGGTCTAATTCAGAGGCTGAAGGAAGGGGGATTAGGTGGCATAATTGGAAAATGAGGGACGGGTAGGGCGGGTTGAGATTTTGGACGGTGGAGGAGAAAGCAAGAAAGACGGAGAAGAATTGAGAGAAAAAGGAAGAGGAGGAGAATATAATGTGAGAAAAGTAGAGAAACAGAAAAGGATTGGGAGAAAGCGGCTTATTGCAATTACTGAGAGGGTAGTTCTGTCATTAAATAGATCCACTAATTTCAATCAACCATAAATTTTGATAGGCCTCATTGCAATGGATACACATATTTATCAAGTAAATGCAGATGAGCATAAGTTAAGGAAATAAATATGACGTAAATGCCGATCAATGGCCCAAAATGCCGATTCTGATATGCCTTTTTTTTTTTGCTTCAAATTGGCCACTCATTTTTGGGCCTAAAAAGTATACAACACTTGATTTTGCTTGCTTAGTGAAATTCTTTAAAATCAAGTAGAATATCAGTATAAGTTAATAATTTCACCAAATATCCAACTTAAGCAAATATGTAACAATAATCAATATCTCTTAAACAATTGGCTATTTGTTTATACATCAAAATATCGAAACTTCATTAAAAACTTGGCAAAAATTAGGCACAAAAATTTGAGGATTATTTAAATTAAAGTTTTTTAATGTACATGATGACTAAACTATTTTCATATTTAACTAATGACATGCAAAAATATTTGATTTCAATTTACTTACCAAACTATTTTCATAATCCAATTATAGTCACTTAATTATTTCTGATTTCAAAACACCTATATTTATCAAACAAATACTTATCGGCATAATTTAAGGCAATTAGTTGAATATGAATGCCAAGTATATGACGTAAATGCCGATAGGTAGACCTGTGGGTAATAATAATTGTAAAAATCGAAAGTAATTTATTTGCATTCCTATTCATGGGTTATAAGGCGCACCTCAATTCCAATCCCTATTCATATCAATTAATATGAATTTTATTTTTTCTACTCCATCTGCTGCATTCTAACTCTAATTTTGAATTGGTACACAAGGATTAAAAAATTTATTAAATTACATGAATTTTATAAAAAAAAAAAAAGTTTAAAATGACTAAATTAACCTTTGAGATTAACATTTCCCAACTAAGTATTACTCTTCCTCCATTAAGATGACACAAGAGAGTAAAATACTTTGATTTTTGTACCAGGAGCAAAATTAGAAAACATCATTTAATATCTTTCTAATTTTTTAAAATGATAGATAATTTGATACAAAATATTATATAAGGTTGTATTTGGATGGTTGGATTTGATTTATAGGATCGATTTGAAATGAATAGATTTAAAGTGGATAGATTTAAAATAACTTGCAATTTAGTTGAATTTAAAATCCACTCAAACATTAAATCTCATTCTTACTTGTAAATAAATTTCAAATCCACGACCAAATTCCTTATCATGCTTGGATAACTTTGTATTTGGATTTCAAATTGAAATACACCCAAATCCGTCAATCTAAACACAATCTAAAATAAAAGATAAAATGAAAGGGAAGAAATATTTTACATTTCAATTTATAAATGTAGTCTCATGTTATAGTTTCTTCTTCTTCTTTTTTTTTTTTTTTTTGGGTTAAATTCTAAAGGGCTCTATCATCTTTTAATTGTGAGTGTAAGACAATTTTTTAAACAGAAATACTAATTGAGCAATTTTTTATGTAGTGCTTTTATATGAAATTTTTATGAAACTGTTAGAATTACTATTATTTAATAAAAATAAGTAAAATTATACCATTTACATTTAGATTACGGATATATTTTGATGGGCCTATCAAACAAATGCTGATATGCACAAGTCAAGGAAATCTATGGGATTTTAATACCAATTGTTGGCCTTGAATGCCGACAATAATATAACATTGCTTTGCTTCAAATAGGCTACCCACCATTTGATCCCACAAAGTGCAGCTTGATTTTGTTTGCTTACTAAAATTCTTTTACTAAAATCAAATGATTAATGGAGTAAAAGTTAATAGGTTTACCACATATTGAACTCAAGCAAATATTTATCAATAATCAATATCTTTTTAACAATTGACTTTTTTTTTTATACATCAAAACATCTACACTTCATTAACATTATGTTTAATGGAGAGGGTAGATTTAATTTAAAATTATAATCAATAATAAGTTATCAAAATAAATTAATTGATTTAGTTGTAGATTTGAAATCTACCAACAAGTGAGAGTATGATTTTTAATTGTTAAGTGAGTGAATTTAAAATTCACTCAAATTCATGTCATTTCAAATTTACTTAATTCAAATATAATTTATTTCAAATATTTCTTTCAATTCAAATCCACCCATTCAAACATAATCTAAAAGTTTAGCAAAATTAGGCTTAAAACTCTAAGGATTATTTCAACTAAATTTTCTAATTTAATTTAGTATTTTGATGTACTCCCAAACCAACATTTTTGCACACAAAACATGAAATAAAGAATATATTCAAAATGGCATGACAATAAAGTATAATTTATGTGGTAAAACGATTTCTAAATAACCTATTAATAATAAGTTCGAGTCACTGAAGATAGAAGGGATGAATTTTTTTTTTTAAAAAAAAGTGATCAAATGACATATAAGGTAAATAAATGACATACAAAGTAAGTAAGAAGTATATATAATTTTTTTTATGTCTTAACGTCTTTTTATTTTCAGGGGTGTTCCTTTTATTATTTTTTGGGATGGGACTTTCTTTATCCTAAATAACTGATTTTTCACTTTCCTCCAATTAGTCAATTTTTATTGGATTTTAAAACATTAAAAGGTTAGTAGGTTACCGGTAATATGGTAATGGAATAAATTACTCTATACTTCATAAATCCAAACAAGTGGTAAAATCAGATGTGTTAGACATTCACTGAAATTTTGAAACGTATTAATTGATTATTCCAAAATGAAAAAGTGATCTGATTTAATGAAAAATATTTAAATAAATATGATTTTTGACCCACCCACTATAGATTTTATGGTCAAGATTAAATTTTAAAAAATCTTATTTATATCAACTAATTTTATAAATTCTTCAAAATTTAATTCACGTTACAAGATTTATAAGTGAAATTAAAAATGGGATCTACATAAATATTTGCCTGATTGAATAACTAAAGAATCGACTGATGAGGGACAATTTACCGCCAAAATTCTTTTAGTTGGGCCCTTAGCTTTAAGAATTGGGGTAATATGCAAAGTTGCAAACAACCAGACCTACCACCTCTCCCCCATCCCAGCTACGCCCACTCCCACCCCAATCCCGCCAACCTCCGCCCCTTACTAACCTCAGGCCTACAATCCCCTATCCCCTCCACACACAGTAGTATCCCCACCTCCCGCAGGCCAAATACCACCATACCTGCCCCTCCCCAGCCCACACCCCATCACGTCACTAAACCTTTTCCCCTCTACCTTCCTCCGATCTCCCTTCCCCCTCCTGTCGCTGTCGCTGTCCCTTCCCCCACCTTTATCTCCTAGCCTCGATCTACTGTCTAACTTATCACGGACTCCTATAAGAAGTTTAAACATATTGTCCAAGAATTTCTCTCATCCCTTTTATAATTGGTTTTTCTTTTATTTTTTATTTTTTTGGGATGGGGGAAAGTGTAGGAGTTGTGGAAATGCAGTTGAGGACCTTGTGCTTTTGTTTAGAATGAACATCTTTATAGACCTTCAACTAGCTTTACATACATTATTTGATTTTGTTCAGCCTTCACTTGCATCCCTCAAGTTGCTAAACTATGGAGCGGGTAGCATTTGGTATGTCAGTGGCTGAGTTTGGTGAAGGAGTTGGTGGTGGCGGTTGTCTGGTAGAGGGGAAGGAGAAGGGCTGGGTTTTTTAAAATTTTAATTTCACCCCTTTTAATTTTCAATTTCACCCCAAAATTTTGTGACCCTTTTTTATTTTGATTTGACTCCAAAATTTGCTAGAAATTGAATTAATTAGGGGCATATTTGACAAATTAGGACAAAAACACAAATTAAAAGTTGTTCTATGTCATCAATTAAGTACAAATTAAAAGTTACTGCACTCAACTATTAAAAGGTGAATCGTTGATGTACTCAATTGAAAAAAAAAAAAAATCTAACAATGATTTAATTAATTGAGACAAATCTGAATGATGATTTACTCAATTGTATAAGAAGTAAAGAATTGAGATACTCAAATTTATAACAAATCAAAAGTTATTTTACTCAATTGGAAAGAAATTAAATTTTGATACACTAAATTGAGAATGAATTAAAAGTCATTTTATTCCATTGAAAAAAAAAAATCATATGTGGGTCTATAGGAACAAATTAAGAGTAAATATACTCGATTGAAACTAAAAGAAATGTTATCCTATCCAATAGAGAAAGTTGATTTAATCAATTTAGAAAAAATAGAAGTTGATATATTTAATCGATGATAATCAAAAGTTATTTTATTCTACTGAGGACAAATTAAATGTTGATCTCAATTGAGGACAAATCATCTGTCGATGTAAATTAGTTGAGAACAAATTAATAGTTAATATATTCAATTAAAATTAAAGCAAAAGTTATTATAATTAATTGAGAATAATTAAATGTCGGTGTAATTAATTAAAAACAAGTTAAAAGTTACTATATTTAATTGAGACTATTCTACTTAAGTCAGAATAAACCAAACATGTTACATTACTAAATCATTGATTATGAGATGAATAATATAGTCTACTTGGATTAGAAACAATGGGACATTATTTGGTAATAATATTTGATTAAATTTTTTTAAATATATTTTTAGAAAATAATGTGATACTTATTTGGATATTAAATAATATTTCGGAATTACCATTTAGATTGCAAATAATGAATAGTTATTATTTAGATAAATCATTTGGATATACAATAATACACCTATATACATTTATCAAACCAACCTTTTCTTCTACCTTTTAGCTACTCGAACCCATGACCAAACTTACAGGAAAAATATCTTATCACTTAAGTTTCATTTCATTGTCAAATTAGGAAGTATTCTAAAATACATATTAAAACACTAGAAATTCATTCTATTTAAAGTAGTATATTAAAAAATTGGTATTGGACCACAATTTCCATTTCTTGGCCATATTTTAAATTTTTTAAGGTTTAAAAAGCTAACGTTCTTTCTTGTAATTAATTTATGCAATTAAATCAACATGTACGTTTAGATAGTTGGCCAGTTAAATTGTTCAATTTCGTAATTAAACAACTTTAAAGAATTGGATTAATTAGAAAAAAAAAATCAACATAGCTAAGTTTGGAAAATTGAGAAAAAATGAATAGTAAAGAATTTAGAGGAGGTAAATAATGAATATGACAAATAATGAATAATATAAACAATAAATGAGATAAAATATGAATAGTATGAAATATTATTTAGTGAATACTCTTTAACCGAACAACTTCTAGGATTGACCAAATATTGTTTGAGAAATAATAGTCATTATTTTGAATCCAAACGGATAGTCTTAATGAACATATATACAATTCCAACACACTTCTTAACTATATGATATCAAGTCATTTATGTTCTCTAGTCGTATACTTACATTGTTATTTATTGAGGCAATATTTATAAAATTCATAGTACATATATGAACGTCATTAAAGTGGTTATAGAAAAGGAAAAAAAATTAAAGAGGTATAAATATAATTGTTAACACATAACATTGGATTGTTACTTTCCACGTTGTTAATATCGAAAAAAATACATTTTACTTTTTTTAGTTTATAAGTTTGTGATTAATTAAAAAATAGTAATAATATTTTTTTATTATAATATATAATGTATTTCTATGTGTTCTACCGTTGGCATATACAAGTATTTTAATTTGCTCGTGATATATATATATATACACTTAAACAAGTTGATTTGAAAAATTATGAAAACAAATCGTACGTCAGTGTACTAAATTGAGAACAAATTAATACTTAGTATATTCAATTGAAACTAAAACAAAAGTTATTCTACACAATTGAGAATAATCAAAAGTTATTAATGAAACGGATAAAATCTAACCAAAGTGTATAAATGACTTACAATGTGTGAGACTATATGAAACATTTTTTATAGTCATATTTATAAATTGAAACAATTGAGATGACGGTTATAAATAAATGATGGGAAAAAAGACTTTTGTCCTTTATATTAAAGAGATCTATTAACTTGGTTCCTTATAGATCACAAAGTCTAATTTGGTCCTGTATTCTTAAAAAATTAATCGATCTTAAATTTGTGATTGAAATTATGGACAAATTAATGGGACCGTTAAGAATACATCTAATACAGGTTAACGCCCACGTGATTATCATGTGTCCATGTTCATTACTTTGTCCACGCTTTACGTCATAAGCCTTAGATTAGTTAATTTTTCTAAAGATGAAGGACCAATTTAGTTTGTCGTGATAAATAAGGGATAAACTGGTCAAGATCCCAAAAATAAGGGACTACATTGATCTTTTTCTCATAAATAATTACAAACACATCTTGTTAATAAATATCTTCCAATTAGCTACAAAATTTGCGCCAAATCACCCATCTAATCAAAACCAATATGAAGAATTTTACCTCTAAATTAAAATTAAATTTTTCTTAGATTTACCTCCAAAGTACAATTATAATTAAAGCTTAAGAAAATTTATTCTGCTAAAAGGATTGGTTGATATTTTCTCTTGATGAGATGATCAAATTTTAAAAACAGGAAAAAAAAATATTCTCCAATTCATTTGTTTAGTATTTTTCTTCTTTTTATATATACTGAAGTATAGTTTATGTGGTAAGATGATTTCCTATGATATATTGGTCATGAATTTGAGTCACTTGAGTGTATGAAAGAGAAGTGAGTTTTTTTAAAGAAAAAAAGTTTCTGATTTTTTTTTTTATTTTAAATTTAACATCTAAAAAATTTTACTACTAATTAAATTGACTTAAAAGTGAACAAATTGGCACTTGATTAGGTGGGAATAAAAAAATTGACTGCAAAAAATTTCCCCTCGAAAAGTTCACTCATTTTTGGGCCTCCACTTGGGATCTAGTGACTAAGTCATTATCAGGAGTATTTTCGCACAATTGTGCGATTCGTTGACTACAGAACGTAGATTAAATATTCTGTAGAGTGCGTTTTTCTTAGGTTCAAGGGATTTGAGGGAAGGGTCAGCCTCTAATCTTTTTGGGTCTTTCGTCAGATGAAATAAAGAAGGATATAAAATTTGGGAAAGCTAGAAAAACAAGAAATAGCGGAGGTTGCCATACTTGGAATAGCATAGTGCAATTGGAACTAGGAGGAAAGAAGAATGGAGAAGGTATGCAACAGCGGCTGGAGAACAAAGATGGTAGGATTTTTTACGAGTTTTTGGGGGTATTAATGTCATTTAAGACAAAATTTGCTGTGGTATTAGCATTTTGTGCTACAGCAATAACATTTGCTATTTTTTTAATACTATTATTTTTACTTTTTATTTTTTTTAATTTGAAGATATAGTTTTTGTAAGAAATGACTCTAATTCTAGTAAAGCTTATCTTTACATACGCGCTCGATAGAAAGAGTTGTACAAGAGGCCAACTACAAGAGTAAAAATAGTACTGCATGACCAAAATGATGATAAGATAAAAGTTCAAGGCAAGATAAAGGCGGCAATTTTTTAGAAGTTCTAAAAGTTTTGGGGCAGCAGGGAATGAAATATCCAATCGATCTATGGAGGTTGTTGGACGTTGGCAATTACTATGCCATTGATATCTTGGTCACCAAAATTAGTTACTTCTCAAACACAGTCAAATAGATTATCTAGTTGTAAATGAATTAGATGAATTAGTGTCTTAATGAATTAGATGAATTAGTCTGAAATTTTTTTACCATGATCGACATACATCAAGTGAGTAGGAATAGGTTTAAATTTCACCTTAGGGGGTTCATTGTTTGTGTAAGAAAGTAAATCAGATATAACGCAGCGGAATTTAAAACGGATCACCTTGATTAATTTATGCGTAGTACAAGAAAAGTATAGAGATCATACCTTAAAATTGCAGTAAAATCTCCAATATAGTTTGGGACGTCGATCCATAAGCCGCACAGGTGTCTGGCCTCTAATGGTATCCACACAGATAATTAAATGAAGAATCTTCACAAGATTGATTGACCCAAACCACGGAGTGCTAGCTCCTAAATTATTATTATTATTATTATTATTATTTTTAAAACCGTGACTATCACGATTTAAAAAGGGAATTTGATGGCTTTTCTTCCTTGCGGCTTTTGATGCAAAGCCGTTAATGTCCTTGTACTACTAATAGTACTACTTCTTTATATATATATATATATATATATATATATATATATATATAATAATATTTATCCAATCAAATTGGATTTAGGGAATTATAAATTCTAATCAATTTGGTATCATGGGTATATGAATAATTATAAAACCATTAGAACTCTTAATATGTCTTACATATTAACTCCTAATATTTATAACTTATTATAATTAAACCCAAAAGTTAATTTATCTCATAAATTAACCCATAAGTATCTCATACTTATCAAATCATTTAGTAATCCTGAATTAATTATCCTTAAGTGTGTGACCCTTTAGGTTCCCAATCACGTTGGTAATAAGTATAAATTATAATCCTAAATGAATTAGGATTAGATAAATTAAACACCTTTAATTTATCATTAATTCTCCAATTAATTTATTTACACTTATAGATCAAGATTGGCTTCTAGCAAAGCATCATGACCACCCAAGTGTTGAGATATGTCAAGTGGTTCGACATCACCCATCCATGACTAGTTCTCCTGTAATTAATATCCTTTCACCAACCTATATCCCGATTAATTCAAGAATACAGATATAATGCCAACTCTTATCGAATTAATCAAATTTTACTTCTTTCCAAAATACAACTCACTTGAAATAGAATTTAAGAAACTCTTAAATCTATTTTCACTTTACTAAAGATTTCCGAATCGTATGAATCAAGAAGTGGCCATACTGGAATATACTCTCCTATTATAAGGAGTGGTGAATCCTCTATTGGTCATATCTTATCTTCTCATCGGATTCATATTATACCCGAACTCTATAGTATGTGCGACTCACTAAGAGTAACGACTAATAGAGCCAAAGAATAATAATCTACAGTCAAGATAAACTCATGACCTCAAGTCAAATGACCATTACACTACTATCACAAAGAGATTAATCCACTGGCATTTAAATAATAATCCGTGTGGAATACTCTTAGCGGGTCAATCCGATGCACTTATTCTTAATAAGCATCCACATACTCTTATGTGCTAATCTACTAGTGTCATACACTACGATTAGGGATATACACGAATAAAATATAATTACATCATAACTCCTTATGATTTTACATATAAATATTTTATTCGTTAAATGCCATATTACAAAATATAAATAAATATAAAAGTGTAATTTATCCCTAAAATTAATTGGCTTTAGGGCATACACTAACAAACTCCCACTTGCACTAAAGCCAATCATTCATGTGCTTAAGACCGAATGAGTTAACATGACTCTCATGTTTCTTCTGGGAACAGACAAGACTTTAGTGAACGGATCAGCAATGTTATCATCCGTGGGGATCTTCTCTATCTTTACTTCATTTCTATCAATGATCTCTCTAATCAAATGATAGCGCCGTAATACATGTTTAGATCGCTGATGAGACCTGGGTTCCTTTGCTTGTGCAATAGCTCCATTGTTATCACAATACAAGAGTATAGGATCACTAATGGAAGGAACCACTCCAAGTTCAGCCACAAACTTCCTGATCCAAACAACCTCTTTTGCTGCTTCTAAAGCTGCAATGTATTCGACTTCTATTGTAGAATCAGCCGTGGTGTCCTTTTGGAACTTTTCCAACTTATCGCACCACCATTAAGAGTAAATACATATCCAAAATTGTGATTTGCTATCATCCTTGTCAGATTGAAAGCTAGCATCTGTATATCCACGAACTGTCAATTTTTGGCCACCATAGATCAAGAATAAATCTTTAGTCCTTCTCAAGTACTTAAGAATATTCTTGACGGCTATCCAATGTGACCACTCCCTGGGTTAGATTGAAACCTGCTCGTAATACTTAGAGCATAGGAGACATCGGGTCTAGTACATAGCATAGCATACATTATAGAACCTATAGCCGAAGCATATGGGATCATTTTCATGCTATCTCTTTCGACATCTGTCTTAGGACACATGTCTTTAGAAAGGTACACACCATGAGACATTGGTAAGTAACCCTTCTTCGATTGATCCATGCTAAACCTCTTTAGTATCTTATCTATGTACGTTGATTGAGTAAGACCAAGCAACCTCTTAGATCTATCTCTATAGATCCTTATTCCCAGAATATAGGTTGCCTCTCCTAAATCTTTCATAGAAAAATTTTTGGACAACCATACCTTTACACTTTGAAGCATAGGTGTGTCATTTCCTATCAACAATATGTCATCCACATAAAGTATCAAGAAAATAATGGTGCTCCCACTCACCTTCTTGTATACACATGGTTCATCCTCATTTTTGATAAAATCAAACACTTTGAGGATTTTATTATCTCATCAAAACGGATGTTCCAACTCCTAGAAGCTTGCTTTAGTCCATAAATACACCTTTGTAACTTGCATACTTTGTTAGGATCTGTGGATGTAAACCCTTCAGGTTGTATCATATACACCTCTTCCTGCAAATTTCCATTAAGGAAAGCAGTTTTTACATCCATTTGTCAAATCTCATAATCATAATATGCAGCTATCGCAAGTAAAATTCGAATAGATTTCAGCATTGCAACTGGTGAAAAAGTTTCATCAAAGTCAACTCCTTGTCTTTGTGTATAACCTTTTGCCACCAATCGTGCCTCATAGGTAATCACATTACCATCCATGTCGGTCTTTCTCTTAAAGACCCACTTGCACCCTATGGGTTTAATCCCTTCAGGTGGATCGACTAAGGTCCATACCTTATTGTCATACATGGAATCCATTTCAGATTTCATGGCTTCTAGCCGCTTCTGAGAGTCCTTATCAGATAATGCTTCATCATAAGATATAGATTCATCACTTTTATGATTCGTAATGATTAATACATCATTGTACCCACTTACAAGAAACTCAAATTTCTTTGGAGCACGACGTATCCTAGTAGTCCTACGAAGAGTTTGTGTATCAATAGCTTCATCCTCAATCACATCATCATGTGATTGAAGCTCTTGTTCCATTTGTTGATCAATACCATATTGTGTTTCTTGAACTTCTTCAAGATCTATTTTGCTCCCACTTGCCCTTTCAAGAATAAACTCTTTTTCTAGAAAGACGGCATGTTTTGAGACAAACACCTATAGAAATAATATCCAAACGTCTCCTTTGGATACCCCACAAATAGGCATTTATCTGACTTAGGTTCAATTTTATCAGATTCTACCCTCTTCACATAAGTAGGGCAACCCCAAACCTTCAAGTATGAAAGTTTAGGTTTCTTTCCAAACCATATCTCATACGGAGTGGAATCAACAACTTTTGATGGAACATGATTTAGTAAATGGGAGGCAGTATTAAGAGCATAACCCCAAAATGTGATTTTGGGAGGTCTGCAAAACTCATCATTGATCGAACCATATCTAATAGAGTTCGATTGTGTCTCTCAGATACACCATTTAGCTGTGGTGTATAAGGAGGAGTCCATTGAGATAGAATCCCATTCTCTTTAAGACAATCTTGAAACTCTTGGTTGAAATATTCCCACCTCGATCAGATCGAAGTATTTTAATACTTTTACCAATTTGTTTTTCAACTTCATCCCTGAATTCTTTGAACTTTTCAAAGGCTTCAGACTTATACTTCATTAAGTATACATAACCATATCTAGAGTGATCATCCGTAAAGGAATGAAGTATGAAAACCTCCTCTAGCATGAATTGACATAGGACCACAAACATTAGTATGTATTAGCTCCAGCAATTCACTAGATCTATCACCTTTTCCAGTAAAAGATGATTTGGTCATTTTACCAAGTAAACAAGATTCACACATGTCATATGATTCATAATCAAATGATTCCAAATAACCATTGTTATGTAATTCAATCTGGAAATGCGTTTCTCATTTATATGACGAAATCTACGATGCCAAAGGAAAGATTGTTTCAAATTATCAATATAAGCCTTACAGATCCTTTTCCAGTGTCTTCGTTTCCACAATAGTAACAATTACCCTTGGCTTTATCCTTCTTGATCACATGTGTTGGTTTTATCCCAGACTTGGCTTTCACAAAACCAATCTTGGATTTCTTTTTCTTCTTATTAGAAGAATCAACAACCATCACTTGTTTCCTTTCATTTTTAATAGTTGCCTCAACAGTTTTTTAGCATATTCAACAGTTCAGTGAGAGTTGTGTATAATTTATTCATATTGTAATTCATCACGAACTGTGAAAAGCTATCATGCAGAGATTACAAAATTAAGTCAACATTTAACTCATGATTTTGCTTAAATCCCAGTCGTTCTAATTTTTCAATTAGTCCGATCATCTTCAATACATGAATTGCTACTGAAGAACCCTCTGCCATCTTACAACGGAATAGCTCTTTGAACTCATAGCGGCCAACATGATACAAGAGGCAGTATCATTGTCCTCTATGTGCTTACGATAAGCATTCTGAACTGCTTTATCAGCATCATCCGCTGGGACATCAGGAATATGTTGATCAAGAACATAGCCAATTTTCTCGTGCTTGAGAACAATTCTCAAGTTACGATGCCAGTCCAGAAAATTTGGCCCAGTGAGTTTGTTATCATATAAAATGGGACGTAAATTGACGTTATTACTCATATTCTACAACACATAAATAAAGATAGTATAAGTATTTGTTATTTATGCATAGACAAAACCAAAATATAATATGAATTTTCTTTTAATTTGGTTTTGCTCCCACTATTTTAATTCAAATCAATAACCCTCACATATTGATTCGGAAGCTATCACATAACCCTCAATACCTAGTAGGCTAGGATCCCATCTAATTATTTTGATCTTGGGTGTACCCAACAAACCAATAATAATCTTGAAAGGTAGGTAACTCTTACGAATTACAACTCTTTGTAATTCCTAGATTCTTAGGTATCAACTCTTTGATAGCACATCATATGTGACTCCTAACCTTTACCTCAAAGACATATAACCTTTAGTGTACCCAACAAATTATATGCCTCCGTTAAGTCATACCCATTATTCAGAGATCTCATCTCATAGCTCAAACATGTCCAACGTAGAGTAACCTTGGATTAGTCCAACAAGTTAAATCTAAGAAGAACTCTCGTTTGTTGCTATAATAATGGAAGGCAACTAATATACTGACTTAATATTAATTTGAGGGATTTTCTTTTCTTTATTTTATTGGGTCTCATCAAATTGCAGGCAATATTATCATATCATCATATAATAAATAAAACATGCATAAAACCATGGATGATTATGAACTTTTACTAAACTAGTTTCCTTGAGTCACGAAGGAAACTAGGTGGTCAAATTCTAAGGGTAATCTTCAACTCTTGAAAATTTCCTTCTAGGTTGCATTTTTCCGCCGTCTCCATCATCTTGTACATTACAAATGTAATTCTATCTAAACATTTTAGATATTCAATCCTATCCCTAACCTACATCTATGTACATTACATGATTGGTTAAGAAATCTCGAGTTACATTCAAGGGGATTGAGATGAGAAAAGAATTACATTCAAAATAATAAAGAAAGGCAGGACACGCAGGCCCTATTTTAAAATTTTACAACCATCGAATTTGAACCATATAAATCAAACACAATCAAATTGGTCTTAAGTCCATAATCATCCATCATGCAAATAAATAATTCAATAATTAAATAAAAGCATAAATCCGTATTTAGTATCTAATCATGAATCACTATATTTCATAATTTCAATCTAATTGAAATTATCAATTTTGAATTATTTATAAAAATATTTTATGGAGAAAAATTATTATTTTTTTTCTAATCGCATTAGAAAATAATCCTTTAAATATTAGAATTTCAAAAATTATATTAGAAACAATTTCTAAACAATTTTTGAACATTTATTAAATTCCAATCTCATTGAAAAATAATAAATTTCTAAAATTTAAACAAATTACCTAATTCTAATCTCATTAGAATTAAAAAAAAAAATATTTTCAAAAGTTTTATACTTTCTAAATTTTAATCAAATTAAAACAAAGAAAGTTTTTAAATCTTGTCAATTAATTTTGAACAACAATTGTCAAAAATTAATTGGTGATTTCAAAAATCAAAATTTAGAAAATCTTTTGTATGAAAATATTAAATAACTATCGCTAAAAGTAATTTAACTAATTAAATACTTTTAGCCCATGAAAAGGGATAAATGTCACTTATAGTGACATAGATAAATCATGATGATGTCATCATAATGACATCACCAAGAATTGCATGCTTGACCCGTGAATCAAATTCATGGGTCTAGCCTTTTTTTTTTTTTCTCCAGAATATTTTATAAATAAAATTCAAAAATTCATATAGTTTGAACAATTCAATATTTATGACAACTAAATACAACTACATCATAAATTAAATCAAGGGTGGCTCTGATACCACTGTAAGAAAGTAAATCAGATATAACGCAGTGGAATTTAAAATTTTTACTTTCCTATCACGGATCACCTTGATTAATTTATGCGTAGTTCAAAAAAAGTATAGAGATCATACCTTAAAATTACAGTAAAATCTCCAATATGTTTGGGACGTCGATCCACAAGCCGCACGGTGTCCGGCCTCTAATGGTATCCACACAGATAATTAAATGAAGAATCTTCACAAGATTGATTGACCCAAATCACGGAGTGCTAGCTCCTAAATTATTTCCCTTTTTATTTTTTATTTTTAAACCGTGACTATCACGATTTAAAAAGGGAATTTGATGGCTTTTCTTCCTTGCGGCTTTTGATGCAAAGCCATTAATGTCCTTGTACTACTAATAGAACTACTTCTTTATATATATATATATATATATATATATATATATATATTATAATATATCATATATATAATAATATAGAATTCCAATCAGATTGAATTTAGAGAATTATAAATTCTAATCAGTTATGGGTCATGGGTATCTCTAATAATCTATAAGACATATTAGGACTCTTAATGGTCTTACACATTAACTCCTAATATTTATAACTTATTATAATTAAACCCAAAAGTTAATTTATCTCATAAATTAACCCATAAGTATCTAGATACTTATCAAATCATTTTAATCCTGAATTAATTATCCTTAAGTGTGTGACCCTTTAGGTTCCCAATCACGTTGGTAATAAGTATAAATTATAATCCTAAATGAATTAGGATTAGATAAATTAAACACCTTTAATTTATCATTAATTCTCCAATTAATTTATTTACACTTATAGATCAAGATTGGCTTCTAGCAAAGCATCATGACCACCCAAGTGTTGAGATATGTCAAGTGGTTCGACGTCACCCATCCATGACTAGTTCTCCTGTAATTAATATCCTTTCACCAACCTATATCCCGATTAATTCAAGAATACAAATATAATGCCAACTCTTATCGAATTAATCAAATTTTACTTCTTTCCAAAATACAACTCACTTGAAATAGAATTTAAGAAACTCTTAAATCTATTTTCACTTTGAGCAAAGATTTCCGAATCGTATTTCAAGAAGTGGCCATACTGGGATATACTTTCCTATTATAAGGAGTGGTGAATCCTCTATTGGTCATATCTTATCTTCTCATGATTCATATTATACCCGAACTCTAGAGTATGTGCGACTCACTAAGAGTAACGACTAATAGAGCCAAAGAATAATAATCCACAGTCAAGATAAACTCATGACCTCAAGTCAAAGGACCATTACACTACTATCACAAAGAGATTAATCCACTGGCATTTAAATAATAATCCGTGTGGAATACTCTTAGCGGGTCAATCCGATGCACTTATTCTTAATAAGCATCCACATACTCTTATCTGTGCTAATCTACTAGTGTCATACACTACGATTAGGAATATACACAAATAAAATATAATTACATCATAACTCCTTATGACTTTACATATAAATATTTTATTCGTTAAATGCCATATTACAAAATATACATAAATATAAAAGTGTAATTTATCCCTAAAATTAATTGGCTTTAGGGCATACACTAACAGTTTGGAGACCCCCCTTACCTTTATCCTCGTTTTCCTCCTCATCTTCGTGAAATGGGGTATTGTTCTCCAATTGGTTCAAACAGACTTACTTCATCATCTTCTTGAACTACATCATTTGGATCAACAAAGCTTCTTCCAATGGAGACTTTGCCAAATTGTACCTACAAAAGTCATTGACTAAATCATCAACCACATTTATGCTCATAATGTCTTCATAAATAGAAGGAAGTTTTAATGAATCAAAAACATTGAAAGTGACTATTTTATCATTAATTTGGAATTCCAACTTCTCTTCTTGAATATCAATTAGTGCATGGTTCAACACATGTTGGGTTGCAAGGAATGTCCTTCTAAGGATAATGGGCATCTCCTTATCCTTCTTCATGTCCAAATTATGAAATTCACTGGGAGGTAGAGCTTTCCAATTATTATGATCACATCTTCAAAATTTCCCCTTGAAAATTTTATACTTTGATCTGTGAGTTACTGCGATACACTTGTGGGTTTCAAATCTCCTCCACTATGGTTCTTGTAGATCGAATAAGACATGAGATTTACTGAAACTCCCAAGTCACACAAGGCTTTTTCAAATTGAATGCCACCAATTTTGCATGGGATGGAGAAAGAACCGGGATCCTTATATTTGGGAGGTAATCTTTTTCGTGAGAAATGCACTACAATTCTCTATCAAGCATAGGATTTCATTTCCATGAAGTTTCCTCTTTGATATAAGCACTTGTTTCATGAATTTTGCATAGGTAGCATGTTTTCAAGTGCTTCCACAAATGGTAAGTTGATTTCAATCTTTTAAACACATCAAGGAACTTCACTTTTTGAATTTCTTTGTAGTCTCCTCTTCTTTCAATTGTTGTGGAAATGGCACTTTAACTTGCTGTGACAATTGGAATGTAGGATCCTTGCTATTATATTGCTCATGGAGTTTAGTAAGTTCTTTAATAATTTCACCATGACTCTTTGAACACTCCCTTTTTTCTTCATCATTATCCTCAACCTTCTTCTTTCCTTGGCTCTTTAAGGATGAACTTTCTCCAACTCTCCCCTCCAATGCTTTGCCACTTCTAAGCGTGATAGTTGTCACTTGCTCCCTTCCACTTAATCTCTAGGATTAGGAATTGTGTCACTTGGCAAGGCTCCTATAGGCCTTTCATTTTGTTACGTAGCCAATTGTCCCAAGTGAACTTCTAAATTCCTTGTCATGGCTCTCAAATGTTCATACTCCCTCCTTTAGTTCTCCAATTCTCTGCTTTGACTTTAGAATTTTCTCTTCTTTGATTCTCTATTTCCCTTCCTTGATTTTCAATCTCCCTCCTTTGATTCTCAACATTTTCTTTTCTCAAATTCTCAAATTGTGCTTGGAGATCATCACCCTCTCTATGAAAATTTTGATTGTAATTCATGGGTTGTGGAGGGTTGTATTATTGAAATTGAGGTCTTGGTTGGTCATCGGGGTAAGGAGGATTCGATTGAGATGGATAGGAATTGGGTTGGAAATTTCTTCGGTGCAGGGATTGATAGGGTCTAGAAGATTAAGAAGTTGAAGTTTAGTTTGAAAATTGAGCTGGAGGATTGTGTTGATATGGCGGATTTTGTTGATTGTTAGGGTTGCTCCAAGAGAAATTTGGGTGGTTTTTCCATGAGGGGTTGTAAGTATTTCCATAAGCACTAGGAGGACTCCTAGAAGATGATGGTTGATTAGATACATAGTTAAGTTGCTCATTTGAACTAAAAGGAACTCCACATTGCCTATCTGAGTGCCACCCACCACAAAAATCACAAACAAGAGTTGATTGAGATGAAGTGCCAAGGACATTCACGGCATTTCTATCTCCTCAAATTCTTCAAAGCCTTTGTGACATTATTCATTACATTCATCAACATGCCATGTTGAGTAAGGAGGGCATCATTTAAATTCAAATTCGACACACCACCTTGATGGACATTGGCTTGATGACTTCTTGTTGAGCCATTGATTGAGTGGTAGGGTCATGATAGTAATAGTTTGAGGCCATGATAGTAATAGTTTGAGGCCATTATATTAAGCAACTCTCGATCTTCTTTCGGTGTTTTGAAAGAAATAGAGCCATCGACAGATGCATCAATAATAGACTTGGTTTCTTGTGCCAATCCATTATAAAATGTTTGGATTTGTAGCCAAAGAGGGATGACATGATTGGGGCATTTTTTCAACAACTCCTTGAAACGTTTCCAAGTCTCACACAAACTTTCACTAATATCTTGCTTAAATGAGGTGGTCTCTTTGCAGAGTTTGGCAGTTCTTGAGGGAGGAAAATGTTTAGCTAAGAATTCTTGGGCCAATTGATTCTCAAATTGTAAATGTTCCTTGAGCATATGATTGTAACTAAACCTTTGCTCTATCCCTCAATGCAAAAGGGAAGACTCTCATATGTACGCAATTCGAAAGTGCTGCATTAAATTTGAACGTGTCCAAAAAAATTTCAAAGTTCATCAATCAAGTTCATGTATGGATCTTCATTAGGACTACCTTTGAATATGACATGTGTTTACAATATTTGTATTAAAGCATGTTTGATTTCAAAATTATTCGCTTGAATGGGCATCCTTGCAATACTAGAATTATCTCCATCAAAACTCGGCATTCCATAATCCCTTAGAGGTCTACCATACCCATGAATTCCATTACCATTATTTCCAAATCCTCTATTAAAGTTAGCTATTCAATGATTTTCAATCCCCTCAACTTGTTTATCATTACCATTATTGCCTAAATACTTAGTCAATATTCTATGATTTTATTGAGAATTCTCTATTTCAAGTCTCAACAATTCTAGTTGCACTCTTTTTGTTTTCAAGTTTCGAATTTCCCTTAATTCCTTCACTCTTTCGTCGTCTAAGCAAATTAAAATCCCCTTGTCTTTTCATATCATGCACTACAAAGAACAAATTCAATCAATTAGTCATAACTGCCAATTCAATTCACAAGCCAAGATTACTAACATAAATAATTAAGAATAACTAAATAAGAAAATAAGATTAACTATTAAAAACAAATAAAAAATGTCTAATATACACGATCCTTAAAGCGCCTAATATTGCCAATATACCAAGGATAATCCCTGACAACAATACCAAAAACTTGTTCTTTTGGGTAGAGTTGAACCAAATAAACACTCAAACAAGTAATAAAACCTCACTTTATACTAAATTCTGCACACACTCCTGCAAATATACGGGAAAGGTAGTAAATAGCAGTAAGTGGGTGTTGTTCGCACGAGGATCGTTTGGTTAACAATTACTAGTATTTAATGGCCATTATACAGTTAGGCAAACTAAAAAGAGAGCAAGTACTAGATCTAATGTATGCTAGTAGAATAAATTGAACAAGCATATAATTCACAATTAAAACTAGTTTATTTATTAAGGCAAGTAAAGGAAGAAAGTAAATGAACTACTAGTTTAAAGATTAACAAATCTAATTTAATGGAAGCAAGTAAATGAAAGCGAGTAAAACTATTTCTAAATTAACCAAAATAACTAAACTAGACTAGAATTGAAAGGTAAGTAATCCTAAATGAACCAAAGAAAACAATAAGAAAGCATGAAAACAAAGTTAATTCTATTTTTTTCTACTAATTGAACTTCTAAATTTGCAAAGGAAATAAGACTAAAGGTAGATATTTTTAGATTTTTGGATTAACAAAATAAATCCCAATAAAAATTACAAGGAATTAAGACAAGGAAATAAAGATTGTTAACTGTAAATCATTAAATTACCAAAAACCCTAAGAAAGTTTGAAATAGCAGTAACTAAATTTTAAAGAAATTTAACTAGAGTCAAGTAAAAATTGTATCTACTTAAAACAAATGATTAATTTCTAGCCCATTAAGATTGTCTAATCAAATCAAAACTAGCAAGGAATTAAAGAAAAGTTATAAAGGAAATCAAAAGAAAACTTTGTATTAAACTAGAAACTTGGAGTTTAAACTAACACTAATCTACTCTACTATTCTAATTAACTAACTACACCCCTACTATGTATACTTGCTTGTCCTACAAAATAGTATTTGAAAAGCTGTCAATCAAAATACAAAATTGCCCCATACATTGTGCAAAAACACTTTGATGTTGCGGACACTAAATGGTTGATGTTGCGACATCGAGCTAAAACTTGATTTGCAAATTCCGCCTCGATGTCCCAACACCAATTATTTGGTGTCACAACATCGATCTCTTTTCAACTCACGTTTTCAATCTTCATTAAATTTCAATTTGCTCCTCGGCTATTTGTAATTTTTACTTTCATCCCCTAAATTCTTTTCTTTCAAAATAATTAGCAAAATATGTTATTCTAATTAAGTCCAAAATTAACAAAAGTTCATCACTAATAACTAAATATTTAAAAGTAAAGCTAATGCAAAAATAAAATAAACATAGTTTGATCAAAACACTCAATTAAACACTAAAAATACGGGTCAAACTACTCAAAAACTATAGTTTAAAGATAAAATTACTCTAGTTTATTAGAGTTATGACATGTAGATCCAATCATACATTAGATTAATAAATGTTGGAATTTTCGTTTATCTTGAAAAAGCAGGTTTTGGTTGAAATGTATGTGGATCAGGTGTGTAATTACTTATAGATCCAGATTTGACTAATCCGATTCAGATTAGTCAATCAAGATATAGGCCTAAACAGCTAAACCAATGACTGGTGTTTTAAATGTAAAATTTCGGGTAAGAGTTCGCTAATTATGAGCTTGGATGGCTTTACTGGGTGCGACTTTGGTTTAAATAAAAAAGGAAAATTGTTCCTCGGTTCAAAATATCCTCTAATGAAATACATATAATCCATCCGCCTAATTACACTGCCAAAACTTGCACCTTCACATTCAAAAAAGATTAACCTTTCTAATTTGCTTTTCTTATTAGTGTCTAAATAAACATAATGTTTAGTTTTTTTTTCCCTATAGTGCAGTCGAACACAAAGTAGCGACTGATTGCTAAGGGAACAATATGTATTTCTCGGCCTCTGTATACAATTAAATCATGTCCCTTGCAAACCTGAGTAGCATGCATACAAGTATGAAATGTTCATTCAACCCTCTTGCTATGGCAGATTACATTTACACGGAAAAATCTCAAGGAACACCCATTAGATTATTTGCAATAGGTCAACTAAAACGGCTCAAAATATTTGCAGTACAACTGTACAAACTATTTATCTGCCATTTCCTAAAATGGCCAGACACCCAAATAGTTACAAGAATGTTCAATGGCATTAGTTAACTCCCAAAGATTAATACATTTGTCAGGTGTCCCACCAGACACTACACTCTCATCCAGTTTTTGAACCACCATAGGATCTTGAGACGGATTCAAAGAGTTTCTAACAATCTCTGGTGCACATCTTGTGAAAGTACGGCTCCTGAAGTTGCACCTTGGTTCTGTTTATCAGAGAAAATGTTGGAACAATTGCAGTGTGTAAAAAAACAATATGTTAAAACATAAGCAGAAAGGTCACCTTAATAAGCTCAATGAAAGTAATTAGCAAACCCCAAGGATGTGGCCTATTGATAATTAGGTGCTCCAATACTCTAGTGATTTGCTCCTGGATCATATCCTGCAGCCATGACAAATACTTCCAAAACAGAGATCCCACTTGATTCCACTCAAATTATCTTGAAAGATTTGAGCAAGTATAGAATATATGTGGAAAAGGGCATTCAACTTTGTAACTAAATCCCGGGAAATCAAAGTAGAAATTGGTTAAACACTGATATAAAAGATGCTTTTCTACAATAAGCCAAAAATAATGTTGAATGAAGAGCATAAATAAACCAAATAAAATGACACGCATTTCAAACCGAATGTAAGGCCGTTTTCCGAGGACCTTTAGCGTACTGTACTCTACCCCTGAATCAGCAGCCTTCGCGCCAAGTCCGTCTTTAGCCTATCTCGCTCCTAGCCTTTAAAGTGGCCAGCAACATGTAAATACTGATGCTAATCATGCACAAAAAACTCTAGTCCTGCCTTCTGTCCATCAAGAACTGCTGAAGCATGACAAAACAGTCCAAGCTCTAGATGACCGAAGCTTTGTCACATCTATTTGAACTAAAGGACACTAAATTATCTCAAGACAAAACAGTCAAAGCTCTAGATAAGCAAAGCTTTGTCACATCTATTCAAACTTAAATCATCTCAATAAGGTCCGTACTGGTCCCAAGGGAGATAAGAGGACCCGAGAACATCAATCTCATATATTTGGTGGGACCAAGTTTTATTCAGCATAGGTAACTAAAACTACCATAACAAGTAAACAGAGAACACCTTACCTGGTTTGATTCTGCAAAAAGGTAGAGCTATATAAAGGAAAAGTAATGGGCTTGGTTGTTTGGATAACGAAACTGTAGGTTAGCGACCGCGTTCAATAAGAGGTAACGCCCCTCAGTATGCAGATCCAATATTGAAGTATGGAAGATATCTAGAGCAGCAACAGCCAGAAAAACAGCTAGTGGAACACTACTGGCCATTGATTGTGCATGAGGTGGGGTTCTTGCCTGCAGCTGCTGCATAGCTTGCAGTAGTGTTAGCAAATATTTTCATTTGCAAACCACATTATACTGTAAAGAAAGGGACAGGTCTAAAATTTGTCCCTCATAACAAATGAAGCAGCAGAAACCAAACCTGAAAAGGAGGAAAGGGCCAGGAGTGGGGTGAGGGAGTGCATTTGAGCTTACCTGCATCCCAATGTACAGCACAAGAGAATTGATGAGGGGTGCATTGTAACGAGTCCCTGCTCTAGCAACATCATTTGGAGAAAGCAGAAGTTTCTGCTTCGACTACAAAGTTTCTGCTTCGACTCCAAGAGAAATGCAGACCCTTGTTGCCTTGTCTGCAGCATGTATCAACAGAAGAAAAACTAACAAAATGTTAGAGAACTAAAAAAGGAAAATCCAGTTAAATCACACTTGACTGGAGTCTCAATCAAGTATTTGGCTATATCTATTACTTGAATTTATGGGTTAAATGCTAGTAGGAAAGGAAATTGGTTTTGCATGTATGAGATTAAGGTATAACCCAAGAATAAATGGTTTGCATGTGCTATTGGAGTTCAATAAATATTTAGGGGTGTAACATTATGCCATCGGTTATTAGTATTTTGAAAGAAGTATGTTGTGATTTTGATATGAAATACATGGAATTGAATTGGTCTATATTGAAGTTTTGTTGGGATTTATTGTTGATAGTAGGCTTCTTTGTGAATATAATTGAAGTGTGAATTATAACTATATTGATGAATTATTGGCTCAAATGGTGAATTAACATTTGGAGTATATTGATAATGGTACATGGGTTGGGAAGAATTTGCATAATGGAAAGGAGGTCTTTGTTGTTGGTTTTGAAAAGAAGAATTGGGGAAATTTTGATATGAGTACAATTGGTTGGACATTTCTTTGGTATGGTGGTTGATAAGGTCTAGATGAGGAATTCGGGGCTCGAGTGTGTTGGGCATTTTGAGGTGGAGGATTTGGTTGGTAAGGAGGGTTGGATTGGTTGTTGGTATTACTCCATGAGAAATTTGGATGATTCCTCCAAGACGGATTATAAGAGTTCCCATAAGCTCCAGATTGGTTCCTTGAAAATGAAGATTGATTAGTCACATAATTGACTTACTCATTAGCCCCATATGGCATTTCACAATTCCCATTGGCATAGCCGCCTCCACAAAAATCACATGTCATGCTTGGTTGGGTTGGAGAAGAAGTCATAGCATTCACACTACTAGGTTTCCCTAGATTCTCCAACATTTTTGCCATGTTATTCATCACATTCACGAACATGCTTTGTTGAGCTAAAAGGGCGTCTTGCATGTTTAGATTCAACGCTCCACTACTTGCATTTGCTTGATTAGCTTGATGTTAAACCACCGGTAGAGTTAACATTCGGTCCATGATGGTAGTGGTTGTATGCCATCCTATTTAACAACTCTTGATCTTCTTCCGGAGTCTTGTATGAGATAGAACCGTCGGCGGAGGCATCTACGACGGATTTCGTCTCTTGAAGTAGACCATTGTAGAAAGTTTGAACTTGAAGCCACAAAGGAATTGCGTGATGTGGGCATTTTCTTAGCAACTCTTTGAATCTTTCCCAAACTTCCCTAAGGCTTTCACCAACATCTTGTTTGAACGATGTAATCTCATTCCTTAATTTAGCAGTTCTTGAGGGAGGAAAATCCTTCGCCAAGAACTCTTGAGCGAGTTGGTTCCAAGTGGTGAATGTTCCTTGAACATGGGATTGCAACCATGACTTCGCCCTATCACGAAGAGAAAAAAGAAATACCCTCATCCGAACACAATCCTGATGTACTCCATTAAATTTAAATGTGTCCAAGATTTCTTCAAAATTCATAAGGTGAGTGTAGGGGTCCTCATTTGGTCCACCTCCGATTACAGACATAGCATGGGTTTGGAGCATTCGGATTAGGCTGGGCTTGATTTTGAAATTGTTGGCTTGCAAGGGCATCCGTGCAATGCTTGAGTTCGCCCCATCAAAATTAGGTAGAGCATACTCCCTCAATGGCCTTCCATTCCCATTCATGTCATTTCCATTCCTATAGCCACCTATTCCATTATTTCCACCTACCTCTTCTTCTTCGTTATCCATATTCACATTCCCTTGATGAGCATTAGCATGTGCCATTTCTATCATTTCTTGTTCTTGTTGCACCCTTCTCAACCTTCGAATTTGTCTTAGCTCTTTCTCCCTTTCCTTGTCTAGGCAAATGAATGGCTCTTGAGTACTTCTTACCATGCACTACACAACTAAGGCAAATAGTCAATTGGAATTCCAAGTCAATTCCACAAGACAACCAAATCTAACATAAAAATCAACAAAATTAAAAACTAAATTAAACTAATCTAAAGTGCTTAATCTACACGACCCATAAAGCGCTTGTATATTGCCAAAAACCAAAGACAATCCCTGGCAACGGCGCTGTCTCTTGATACACATTTAGATGTTTATAGTTTTAAATCAATGAAAACACCTAAAGGGTATCACTAACTAGGTGGCATCCCGCAAGTATACGGTTGTCAACTAGTAGCAAGGGAAGTAGGGATCGTTCCCACGAGGATTGTCGATTCCAATTACCAAGGTTTTAAAGGTAAATGTGTAGTTAAGCTAAATCAATTAGTGGATGGAAGAACTATTCCAATGATAGCTATAACTTCAGTTCTAACTTAATTTAATCTAATTAAGACTAAGATTTAGAACAAGTGCAAAAATCAACTAAAAAGACCATAAAGCAATAAAAATTGATTACTAAAGCATTCATTTCTAAAGTAGAAATTAGGAAAAGATTAACTAGGAAATTAAATATTTTTGGATTTTGCAATTGGAATTAAGGAAAGCAACTAAGAATTAACTAGAAACTAAAGCTAGAAATTGAAAATTCTTAAATAGGATCTAGAAATCAAGAAATTGATGAGAACCCCAATTTTAAGAAATTTTTAATAAAATGGATAAGAAAGCAATTAAAAATTATATCTACTTGAAGCTTACGAAAAACCCACTATGATTATCTAATAAAAATGTAAACTTGACAAGAAATTTAAAAAAGATCCGAGATGAAAGTTAAGAGAAAATTCTATTAGAAAAAGTAACTTGGAGTCTAAGCTATCCTAAGCTATCTAGAATTATCTAAAACTCTCTATTCTTAGCTAACTACTCTCTCTCTACTTTCTACTACTTAGCTTAAATAGTGCAGCATTATACAAGACAAAAATCAGGATTTTTGGGCTGGAAATTACAAAATTGCCCTTACAACTTAACATTTAGCGAGTCGAGATTGCGGTCTGGAAGTTTTGAGACCGCGATCTCGACCCTAAAATTTTAGCACTAATTCCCGAGTCGAGATCGCGGTCTGGAATAGTTGAGACCGCGATCTCGACTCTCCTTCCAGCAATCCTCAGTTTCCTCCATTTTGCAATTTAGTCCCTTGAGCTTTGTTCCTTCCAACTTCTAACCTTTAATTTTTAACCTGTATAATATTAACACCATTAAGCACTTAATTAAACTAAAAATTTAACACAAAAATTATCACAATTAATTCAAAAACGAAAATACAAATACATATGAAAGAAATTAGCTAAAATCTTCAATTACTTATCTAATTTCAGAATTTAAACTATCAAAATGCTATACTTTAGAGGAAAATAACTCTAATTTACTAGAGTTATCATCAACCTAACACAACCCTCCTCCTTTACTCAGGTTTGCAACCGACTATGTTAAGAAAACTTGACACAGGCGGAGTTCAGCATGATATCAACAGCAATACCATAATTAATTAACTCTACTTGGACATAAATATGACCTACCACAAAAGCGACTAATTTGCTATGAACAATATTCTTTTCATTGTTTTCATTAATTTAATCATATATCAATATCTTTTGTTTTACCATGTCGGACCAACGCAATGAAAAGGAACCAATGCTCTTCTTCCTACATCGGAACACATATCTAATACAACAAAACACCTTTAAAATTAATTCCAACTGCCATATATTCAACTTAAAGAAATGACACTTTAACCAATTTGAAGTTAAGGCATATGACCCATTTTTTTACCTTCTCACAATCCTTGGCCGAATCCATATGCTTAGCATTAGAAAAATACGTATTTAACAAACTTTCCGTCGTCACCTTAGTTCCTAAAATCATTTGCTGCAAATTGTTACCAAGGGAAGCAACTAATAACATCAGACCACCATTTACTCATGTCATGCGTTTAATAACATATTTTCACTAAAAGGTGTATTATAATTATATCTAATGAACCTAATATATCACAGGTGAAAACCACATTTTAAAAGGCATATATGGTGAAAGCTTCCTAGCCTTTACCATTTTCATGGCGAACTAGCAACTTAGTACCTAATCATATGAATATCACTTATTTATCATGGCAATGGAGACATAAATAAATACTACAACCAATATATGCTTGAAACCTAAACACTATTTTCATATGCTTACATGGAAATATAGGTTAGCATTGCACTATAGTGTGCAGTCTCGCCGCGAAATGATAGAAGCTTTGCACTTCAAAAGAACTTAAGACATAAACATCATGACTTTTACTACTATTACCATGTTGCATACCAAATCTCCCATAACGGTTATGGGAAAAACCATAAGACTTACCCCAGAGGGAGCTACTTACTCGACAAAAAGTGTAGAACAAAAATATTATAGTCCCCAGGCTTTCTGTTAATAATTGTTTTTTTTTTGGCACCTTGAAACATAACATCATTTAATCATACATTCTAAGCAACCATGCATTCCATTTACATTACTAACATTCAAGTATATTATTTGCAGCTATTTAAAGGTAGATTACATACCTTCACACACTGTTTTGGTGGCTTCATTGTTGCCTCGACTTGCTTTTGGCATGGTTGAGAAATGGGTTGCTCAACCCCAAGATGACAGACACTATGTCCCTTTAGTGTGTGGTACAACTACCTCGTCATTATCTGCTTCTCCACATCTGTTCTAGAATATGTCAATTTTAAATTGGATAGCCTTAATGATTTCCATCCTATCTAGGGAGCACCAGATTGGTTTTTGCCCTTCCACCACTGATACTTTGCCTCCTTCTGTGGAGCCATTAACGCCAAACTTTATCTGAATCCCTAGTTCTGACCATCTAACCTACTAGTTTTTCCTTTCATATTAGAGGAAACTGTATTACTCTACCCCATATAAATTCTCTCTGAATCTGAAATGATTTTCATTACATGATCATCACCATCATTAAGTTTTTTATCTTCAAACCCTCAAATAAATTCTTTCATTCCACGATGATTACTGTAATCCTGGTTCCCTTTAATTTCACCCGCGAACTCTATGGCTTCACAATCTCTTTCTCCACCAAGCCCAACAGCCTTGACCCTTTTCCTTTGGAGTAAATGGTCATCAGTACCATCTTCCTCACTAATTATAATAGTTTAGCTTTCTCTATTTTAACTATCGCTTCTTGGTTAGACTCAACTTTTGCCTCTAGCCAAGACACCCTTGCTTGCAAAACTGTGTATTGATTTTTCATTTCAACACGTTGTTTTAGCTCTTTTACCTCCTTTACCAATTCTACAGATTGAACTAACTAGCCTTGCTTCTTGTTTATTATCCCCTTATCATTTTCTCCATTTGCTAGTCCTGATTTAACATTGAACAAGCAAAAACATAGCACATAAATAATACAACATATTTATTTTACAGGCAGAACATTTATATTAATTTTACCTTTGGCGCTTTCACATCTTCTACCAGTCTCAAGTGTTGGCTTATTGTACACCTTACCTATTATCATCTTTAGAGGAACAATGGAACCTTTGCTCATGTATGAAATCTAATTTCTATTAAGTTAAAACATATTCAATACACAAAATGAACCCAAAAAAATTTATGACAAATTTTCCATGGACAAGTATTTATATTGACAAACCAGAGTGTATTACATCACTTACCGAACGATTCCTCGGTTTATTGAAACTATCATATTGAGATGGTCTGAAGTTGCTCAGGGACCTGTTACTATTCATAGAATATTCATGACATGAATGATACAGTAAAGCTTTCGGCGCATCGTAGGTTAAAACTACACTTCTCCTACTAGTTGACTCTATTTCATCGCCAACAGAATCTTCCATAAGTCTACCTTTAACCAAACAAGTTACAATCTCTTCATACAACACAACACAATACACTACTCATACCCCTAATCAATTTACGCCGATTTTGACACTACGCAACTATCGCATTCCAACCTTGAAAGGACACAACTGCTTCGTATACATCTTATGCCCTAACTATTTGCATCTTTCCCAGCTGGGCTAAACTTCCTCTACTGCTGCCCAATGGAAGTTCCCACTTAAAGTTCAAAACAAGACCGAGTCTCTATATATGTTTCCCTATTTCAGACCTCAACAGCAAATTTGGGCCTCATAGGCCTAGGAGAGCTCAATTTCATTCTACATTCCCACCGCCCAATCCATACACCACAAAAAGTTGACCATTTATTTCACCCTAAAAGTCTTCTTCTAGTAGCCTAACCCACATTAAAAGGCCCGTTATTTACCTACACTTCAACTGGTTACTGGTAACTTGTTGTTTTCACATGTCAAATAATCGTGTCAGTTGATTTCTTGTCTAACACAAAAACGTAAGCCACAATTTTACAACACAAATTTGCGTTGTACTCTAGGTAGTTCCTTGGAAAGAAATTACGTATGAAGCATTGGTTTACATGTCTAATTGTAGATCATATATACATGACATATTCAGTAATAGTGCATCTATAGAAAATGAAAAAGTGACAAAATTGACGTGTTACTAGATTCGTAAAAAAAGAACGAAATCTAATCAATTATCTAAAATTAAGATTTGATGATTGAATATAATTTTATTACGTGGACTGATTTTGGTTAGTATTGAATTTCTGTCTTTGTAAATCATTTCTAATTAAATAAACATTAGCATTATTTTTTTATGTATTATTGTATGGGCAGCTTCTGCAATCCCATTATGAATAATTTGATTGCGTTTTAAAACTTGTACGGTATAAGTTTTTTGAGTTAATTTCACTTTACCCCCTTAACGTTTAAGGTTATTATCACTTTAGTTCTTAATGTTATCTTTTAGGCATTTAAGTCCCTCGACTAACGGTCAAACCTAACGGTAATAGAAATTTTTACCTAAAACTGACATTTCTACCTTCTTTTCCATGACACCTAAAATATTTTATTTTCTTTCAATAAATAGAGTTTGATGAACTTTAACATGGTGATGAATGATAAAAAATTATTGAATTATATCAACAAAATAGGAGAGATGAAAAAAAATCAAGTAAAAATGAAAAAAATAAAGAAGAGAGAATATGGGTATTCTTCTCAAAATGAAAATGAATTTTTAGTTGAATTTAACGGAATGACTTAAGTATCTAAAAAATAACGTTAGGGACTCAATGATAGTGACCCTAAATATTAAGGAGGCAAACTGAAACCCTAAATTTTAAAATATAAGATATTTTGTTGTAAAAGTTTCTAAAGTACAATGAAATGATTCTTTAAAAAGACCATACAATTTTCCTATTGTATGTCAATTATTGATACTTTTCTTACATTATGATAAATCACCATATCTATATGATTATTGAATATACTACGTTGTGTACAATAAACCCATAAATCACCATATCTATATAATTATTGATACTTTTCTTACATTGTGTTAAATCACCATGTCTATATGATTATTGAATACACTACGTTGTGTACAATAAGCCCACAAATCAAGTTCACCCATGTATTTTATGTAGGATGAATGATAGTCACCATAAAACTAAGCTAACATAATCGAAAAACTCTTTACTTGGTTTCATCAAGAATTACATATTAGTGATAAACAAAAATTTGATGGCCACAACAAAATGCTAATTTAACAAAAAAATAAAAAAAGGCTCCGTTTGGATGAGATATGTATTATTGATTTTATTATTTTTAAATAATATTTTACAATTATTACATATTTTTCAACTATATTCTTGTCTTTCATAAATCACATCTTGAAAAGTAAAATGTTATTTCAAATAATATTTGGAAAATATCCTAAATAATAGTTGTCTAAATAGGGACAATATTTCTTTTCATAAGAAGTAAATAAGAAAAAAAAGAGTAATAAGAAGTGAATGAATATGGAAGAGTTGAAGTGGTAGAGAAAGATTATAGAACGGAGAGTGGCAAGAAGCGTACTACTACTACAGCACAAGGACTTGACATTAGGGAAATTCGGAAAAGAAAGGAAAAGATGAAAAAGAGGAGGTTTCATACATTATAATGAGGAGTCAGGGGAGTATCGAAATAATTCTGAAGAGGATATGATCCCACACTATATTAAAGGTAGAGGAATCGGTATATAATTAGAAACACACTTTTCGCTGATTTGTAGGAACCAACCCTTCATGGATGGCGTAGCCCTATTCTTTTTTATTTTATTTTTATTCTTATTTTTCCTTTTTTCTTTGTTTTAAAAATTGAACAAAATCTTCAATCAAATTACAAATTTTTAATCTCAATTTTTAATTAAATTAGTGTTACCAACCTCAAAAATCTGATGGGCTCAACAAATGCTAACCCTAAAAAAAAAAAAAGAAGAAGTTTATTTTGTTAAAATAAATAAAGAAAAAGAGTAATAAAAAGTGAATGAAATCTGTCTCTTAACACATCTAGATGTGTATAAGAGACTTTTTTTTTTTTTTAATAAAAAACAAAATCTTCGATCAAATTAATTTTTTTTTTATTTCATGGCTTGAGTTTCAAAATATATATATATATATATATAGCAGTAGAGGAATATATATATATCAAAACATTTCTACCACAAGCTTTTGGAGAAAATATATATACATGAATGGTACTATTAGAAGATTACAAGGATGTGAAATTTAATTGGTTTGCACTCTTTCCTTTTTTCTTGTGTATGTGATAGGTCAATGAATTTGGCTCTCTTTAATCAATCAAATCTTTAGATAATCCACATTTATTATGTTTAACTTATTTGCCAAAAATATCCAAAGATTAAATTATAAACTAATAATGCCCTTTAACATTTTATAGCTACATTTAACATTTTAGATTTTTTTTTTTGGCTTCTTAAGTGATGTTGTCTTCTTTTTTTTTTTTCAATTATTTTCTAATTCTTAGTTACTAAATGCTTATATCTTCTTCTATTATGCATCGATAAATCAAAACTTATCAAAATTAGAAAAATTTTCTTGTCTCGATATGTCTCTTTTTTATTTTTCTTTTTAATGATAAATTATTCCAAAACCCTTTAACTTTTTTTCCCTTAAATTCAATGCCAATAATGAGCTAATTTTTTTTTTGTGTGTGTCAAATATGTTGTAAATGCAATGGAAAAGGAGAAAAAAAATTCGTACTTTACTATGAACTTGAGTTATTTGGAACACAATTCCAATGTTAAAACAGGAGCTTGCTTCATATATTACTTTATTAAGTAATTTTTGGTTACTTTAAATTTTCAGCATTTTTAATTTAAATATTATGAACCCAATTGTATCTTGCTCTTTATTTTAAAGATTTTTTTCTACTTTTAGTTATATAAAGTTGAGCTTGTATCTTGCTAGAGATGAAACTTGACGTGCTTTTCTAAATTATAGCATAATAATCTAGTTTGGTTTTCATTAAAGTAATCAGTTTCTTTATTCAATATATTTTTAGGATAATTATGGTTTTGGAATTGTTAATTATTCTAACTCAAGGGCATTTTTGTCAAGTTAGTTTAAGAGAGTAAGTGTGGGGTGTCTAAATTTTTATTGGAATGCCAAAATGATTGGCATTAGTGAATTTATATAGTACAATTTGTAGGTGCATCAGGAGAAGGATTAAGCTTTGTGCTCGGGCGTTGTGTTACCAAAAAAGACTGCTGGCGAGACTCCTAAACCCAAAAATCATGGGTGAAAGTGGATAGGTGAGTTAATATTTTCTAGTGGGATTTTCAATTGATTAAGTCCGAAATTTGATTGGTTAATTTTCTTGGTTTATCTGGACTGAAATTTTGGTCAATTGAAACAAAACCTTAAAGGAATTAAATAGATCTTTTTTGGCTGAAAATGGCAATAGAAACAGATAATGTAAACAAGTTACATTGTTATAAAGGGCCAGTTTACAGTAATTTTAGCCTGAACTCCCAGGGAAAAATATGTGAAAGTATACACAAGTCAAATTAATCATATTTTATGTCACGTATTTACTTTTTGTTGCCTAGCCGGTTCAAAATATATGAAATCAAGTTGAATAACCATTTTTTTTTTTAAGGTAAGTTTAATAACCAATTTTGAAGAAAGCCTCGACATTGATACACATACCTGGAATGAGCCCAAAATAATAGGACGCTACTACTGTCGGAATTTCTAAATAAACCTGAACTAAGGCAATATACCTAATCTTTCGGTTCAGATATATAGATACAGCAACTATATGATGGATCTGTTTAAATCTAGACCAGTAGGTCGAGCAAGTCCATCCAAGAATGGCTGATACCATCTTCTCAAATCTCAATGTATTCAAGATACAGGCAGTCAACTCAGTCAAGAAACACTTGAAAGGAAGAAATTGCCTAAAGGGAATAAGCTTTTGTTCAATAGCATATTACATCATTTTTAATCATTCAATTCAAATTACACACACGCAATTCAACTGTATTAGAAAACAGTTAATTGCTCTGTCTAGAGAGGTGACACTCCCACATCTCCAGTTTCATTGCAACAAACAATTCTCCCATTATTCCATCTGAACACTTATTTTTGAGACAAATCCTCCTGCAAAATAGCTAGACTTTTGTGTCAGCTAGGTTTTCATTATTGTTCAGCAAATTTCTTCCTTCAAATCTGATATACTTGTACCATTTGGCGCAAACCATATAGACTACAAAATCTGCTGTGGTCAATGCTGCCAAAAGGAAGTAAAATCTGTCCAAATGACCCTTGTTGAGATTTCCAGGTATCCATCCTTAGGCATTCTATCACTAGTAGAAATTTTCATCACCATAGTCACTAATAAACTGCTAACATAGTTTCCCAATGATATAGATGTCATACAAAGGGCACTTCCAAGGCTCTTTAAACCGTCTGGCGCTTGCCCGTTGAAGAATTCCAATTGTCCAACATACATGAAAACTTCTGATGCTCCAATCAGAACATATTGTGGGACTTGCCAGAAAATGCTTAAAGAACTCGAGTTTTCGCAATCTGAATTGCATTCTGTCCTGGAGTTTTTCAGCCTGAAATGCTCCACAATTCCAGCAGTAACCATTGCCATTATGGCTATGATAAGTCCAATTCCCATTCTCTGAAGTTCGGTGAGGCCTCCGGGGTTGGATTTTTTCCTTAGCCCGGTAACCAGGGGATCGAGAACTCGCCTGTATATGAAAATGAATGCTGCTACGCTGAGAATATCGAAGCTAGACATGCTTGCTGGAGGGATATGGAAGCCTGAAATGGTAGTCCTCATGGCTCGCACCTTGTTCGACGAAAAGGGAGGCCATTTGAGTGAAGACAACTGAGTATAGAATTGTGCATAGCCATATTGGTAGAAGTCTTAAGATGCATTTAACCTCCTCTACTTTAGTTACGGTGCAGAGGCGCCATGGATTATAAAGATCCTTTTCCTCGTATTCCTTTGATGTAATTACTGCCGCTCTATCCAAAAACCTGTCCACGAAAAATCATGTTTACTTTGCCAATTACGAGCATAATTTTGTGAATGGTTAGTTACTTATAAAACTGGGATTGGTTTTTAATTGTTCGGATCTTGAATCTCATCTCCTATTCTAATCTCTGTCAACTCCTCGGCATGTGTACTTTGACTTATAGGCACGTACGGGTGTTCATTGAGTCGGACAGAAGATTGACACAGAAAATCAAATAGAAGATTCCTATGGCATTTTGAATGCATTTTTTTACCTGAATCCTTCAGTATGGAGTAGCTTTCTATCGGCACTGTCCCCTTCTTTCATCCTCTCCATGAACTTCGTATAATTCGTCCGAATTATCTGGGATTTCGACCTTCCATTTCTTGGCTCCAGCCACCACCACTTGACAAAATCTTGAAAGTGGATTGCCCTGTGGTATGAAATGCCTATATCTAGGTGTTCCTAGAAGAAACAATAACAATCCAGCCGAAGCCGAGCCAGCAGATGCCCAAAAACCTATAGCCCATTTTCCCTCATCCTCAAAATACCCAAGAACGGTGTTTGAAAATAGAGATCCCAAATTTAAGGCCAAATAAAAGTAACTAAAGAAAGCCACTTTTGAGTGACTTTCTTTAGGATGGTCTTCATCAAATTGGTCAGCTCCAAAGGTTGCAATATTTGGTTGATATCCCCCGTATCCGAGGGCTATCAAGTATATTGACACGTAAAAAAGTGCAACTTGGAGAGTTGTGTGGGAACCGCAAGCAATCTCTTCATTCCCACAGCCACTGGGCTTTACTAGGAAAATATTTGATGATAATGATAGTGACACTGATGCCCTGAAACAAAACAAATCCATTTTGAATTAAATTTAGGAGGAAATGTGAATAATTAACTGTATACTAAAGGTGGGACGAACAAAGTTTAAGGTTGCGAATTGTGTGAAAATTTGAAAAATGTACAAAAATGTTGTTTCAAATTTTGAAAAAATTTCCTATGTATAAAGAAGATTCCTAGAAAAGTGCAAATTTAATTGAAAATATACGAATATTCACTTGGATCATCTTGGTCATGATCATTAAATTTATGACTAATGCCAAGCCTCCGATTTATATCCCATTTCCAGTTGGCATTACCGATTTTCAATTTTAATATTTTACACTCGTTACTCTCAAATTTGTCCAATTTTCAATATAATCACTAAAAATAATAAAATATTCTTGCGTGCATAACAAGTTCAACGGGATGTATAATAATGTGACCACAAGATTTTGGATGCATGCACAAAGATTTCGTTAAATTTGGTGACGGTATTCAAAATCAAATTAAATTTGAATTTACAAATTGACGCATTTGACAATTGGGGATGTAAAGTGTCCAAAATTAACTTTGCGGGTGCAAAGTAAAAATTGAAATAAGTTTAGAGGTGCAAAGTGAAATTAGTTATTAAATTAGTTAAACTGAAGTTTTTTTAATCCCATGAAAATTTTCTACTAAATGCTTAGAAAATTACATGGTCCTAATTAAAATTGAAATTAAATCGCTAATTGGTCTTGGTTTTTTAAATCAAAGATCAAGAATGTGACACTTACAACAACAAATGTGGCTTGAAAGACTGCACAAGTCTTGTATCGACCCCAGTAGGAGTCACTAAGGAAAGCTCCAAGAAGGGAGAAGACATACACAGTTCCCGTCCATTTGCTCACATTATTAGCTGCATCAGCATTATTTTGGCCCATTACTCGAGTCAGAAACAACACCATGTTTACTCCAACGCCGAAGAACGCCAGTGTTACTAGTCCTTGGTTCACTGCAACAAATTTTTTAAAAAGCTTTTAGTCTCGTTAATTATATAATTAAGCATCCGTGAATTTCAAATCATCAAGATTTGAGGCACAATTTTCGGTTGTATTGCAATAATAACGATGATAATTAAAAGATTCTGAAATATAAGCAAGGGCAACATAATTACGCACAAATCATTTGTTACGTTGAATTATGATACAGTTTTGAATATTATTTATTTGCAATAAGTGTCGTAACAATTTTGCAATGTAATTTATGTGAGATAAAAATAAATTGAGAAGATAATTAAAAATGGTTATAAAACATTATTTTGAAAATAATACTCGTCTGAACAGAACTATTTATTTCAATCTTCGTGTGCAAAGTAATGTTTAAAAACTCGAAACTCGGACTCGACTCGAAAAATTAATGAGTCTGAGTATATTCGAAAATTTGGTTGAATTTTATCGAGTTAAAAATAAAAACATCAGAACTATAAGCCATTTGTTTTTATTATTTTATCTATAAGAATAAAAATGTGCTAAGAATTAGGTTAAGTATTTAAAATTTTAGGTTTCATATGTGATTCTTTTACATATTATTCATTATCAATTCAGAAAATTTAAGTTTTTGAAAAATTTTACACAAAATTTATCTATTTTTTGAAGGTTAAAAAAATTCGACTCGGATAAATACTCATGATTACTGGGTGAGTTTATCGAGTTTAATCTAAAACTCAATAAAACTCATTGTTTATCGAGTTTTACATCGAATCAACTATAATTTTATCAAGTCGAGTCAATTCGGTATAATTCGACCGAATTTTTTTGAGTTTTTAAACTATGGTGCAAAGTGTCCAGGCCTACGCATCACCACTTTTTAAGCCGGCAATTCTTGAATAAAATCAAATTTTTTGGCATTATTTGAAAAGCAACAAAGACGCCTTTCATAACATTTTCTTGGCACTATTTTTTAATGGAAAATTTCAATTGATATTGAACCATAATGGGAGGCTTCCTCCTATTGTTAATTAAAATCTAAACGTTTAGGAAAAAGGGAGAGAATTTTGACGTACCAAGAGCACCTTCTAATAGATTACCAGCAAACCATTTTCCAGTGCCCTCACGAACTGCAGGGCGACCATGTTGATCAACACTTCCATCAAGGGTGCATTCTTTCCTCTGATCGACTTTTCTATTCTTTTCCATTTGGTGCTGAAAATTACAAATTCATTTACAATATAGTCAGTTCCAGCATTCTTTTATCAGTCATTCATTGAATGATAAATACCTACAAGTGAAGGAGATAGGCCATTAAGTTGCAAAACGAAATTATCAATAAAAGGTTGAGCTCAAATTGCATAGCAAATATGTTAGATTTAAAATTGAAATAATGTTTTTATATCAATATATAGCAAAAGATCTGATTCTTAAGAAACGAGAATATATAGTTGGACTTAAGATTTTACTCGAATTTTCTTTTTCAGGTTGCACAATACGTAATTAAGTCAATCTGACTTAAACTTAGGGGCACTATAAAATGATGGGAAGTTTTACTGTTTTACTGTTGAGAGAATTATTTTGTTAATGATATATTTAAAAATTTGTATAATATAAATTTTTAAAATATACGATATTATGTTTTACAAGTTTTTAAAGTACAATAGAAATGTTACTAGTACATCAATAGTTTTAACAATTTAAGACCCTTTTTTTCTTAATTTCTTTTTAATTCACTCAGTGTCCAAGCAGCTCAGGGACTTGATAAAATTGTATGTAGAAGTTTTTTGATAATTTCAATCAAAATAAAGCATGGATATATATAATGATCACTAAGACCATCAAGAAGTTTTCTCAAATTTTGGTCAAGACTTTAAAGCAACTCAAGCGTTACAAACTCTAGCCCCAAACCAAAAAAGAAAACAAAATGAAAAAGAAGGGATTGAGGTTTGAGGGTGCTTTTATTTGATCTTGTTCAAAATTGATGTTTGTCGGAAAAATTCATGATTAGCTACGGTTTCCATATTAAGTAGAAGAAAAATGAACCTGTTAGCTCTTTAAAAGATAATTGTCATAAGCAAACAAAATCAAATTTGAAAAAGATGAAGAAGAAGAAGAAGAAGAAATGTATAACTAACCAGACATACAAATTACGACTAGATATCTCTTCAAATACTCGTTCAAGTATTGAGTTTTTTCTGCCAACTTAATTAGTGCATGTACGCAAGAATTTAATGACCCGATACATTTGCCTTTAATTAGTTTCTCAGCCCTCTTGTATGAACCAAATCACCCAAAGAAATCCACATAACACACGACAAACCAAGACGAAATTTCAGAAAATTCTTAATTTTTCGCCTTTCTCATGGGTACTTTAAAAAAAAAAAAAAAAAAAAATCTTATAGTATACTACTTCAAATATGAAGTTGAACCAACTTATACGCTGACCGACTTCAAAGTGAACCCCACTCAGTTAGACTAATCAAGATACACATAATTAAACCGAAATTCTGGTGGATAATCATACTCCTGTAATGCATGCACAAACAACCCTCAATTACTTATCATGGTAATTAAGTAGCCGTATTATCAATAATGCACTCCTCACAACTAATTTCCAAAATAATCATTGTGAGAGGACACAAGAACACACTGATGTATAATGGTACCATAAGCAGCTATAGTTAGGTTATTCATGCAATCCCATATGTAACATAAAAATGATGGACCTAATATCAGAAAAATGAGGCTACCATGCATAACAATTTATTTTTCCCTTTTCTGAAATCTACCGGATTAATTGACAATCAAATTTGGATAACTAACATAGTAATATCTATGAATCGGTTACTGGTACAAATAACATAAACAAAAAATGGTAGAAAATTTAGTATGAAATCTACCGGATTTATTGACAATCAATTAGGATAATTAACATAGTAACATTTATGAACCGGTTACCGGTATAAATAATATAAAAAATGTAAACAACGTTTATTGGAATCAAGATTTCTTTCAGGTATCCTATGACAAACATAATATCATTAGTTATTAGCTATGTATGAGAGAAGTTTGGCAATTTAGCTAGTGTTAAAGGAATTAATACAAGAGAAACAATCAATTTCACTAACCACTTTAGCAATGTTTAAGCTAGACATTTTTGCTTTTCTTCTAGGACAATATCAACATGCAATGCTAATATTATTTGCTTAAAAAGGCTGAAAATATCAGAGAAGATAAAATTCTTGGAGGAATAATATTGTTGAGAGAGGAAGGGAAGTGCTATAAAGGCAACGCACATATGAGAATGTGAATTGAAGTACTACAACTTATATATATATAGAGTGTTGTGGTGATCAATTGCCTAGAGTAGAGATTTAGATTACGTAAGTAATTATGAGGTTGGGCATGAAAATATGTGGAATGGAAATCCACTTCAGAAAAAACAGAAAATGGTGACGAAACAATGGGTTTGTGTTTGGAAGAAAATACTATATTTGAAAGAAGAAAAAAGGAAGCTAGCGTGACATGGTTGGACACAGAACACAGTTGATAATCACATTATGTCTGCTTGACATAAAAAGATGAGTTGGGTATTAATGTTGTAAGATTATTATTAAGGCTATGCTGTATTGATGTTGACACATTTGAAAATGAACTTTAGAGATGATCTTGTCTATGACTTTTCAATGTGTAACAGCTACAATGTAGAATTTTTTTTCAGATCAACAACTCAAGTATAAATATTAGAGGCCTAGTCTTATCATAGGAATAGGTCATGAGCATGAATCATTAAAAGTAAGTAAAAATTTACTATAATTTTTTTTTTATTTTACCAAAAAAAGCATAAATATTATATCCAAGTTGATTAATCACCACCTCTCTACTTATATTTCTATAAATGTACTTAAAAGTTTTGATGAATAGACGTCTTTCGATTACTTATGGCACTAAATAGTAGTTATATGTGTAGACTTTTGCAGATTAGACGAAATATTGAAATGTTTATATTCCTCAAATGGATATAGATTTGGGTTGAAGGTATGATTTTGTCCATGTTCAGAAGAGTAGTAACCATTTAGTTCTATAAATAATCTAGTTTAAGTTGCTCCTCAAAATTCTATGGTTATTTTGAATTGGAAAAAAATTATGGACAGGAAAACCAAATTAATCAGTACTTCCATACATTAGATGATGTAAAGTAAAAAACTTGAGTTTTGAATGGAAAATTGAGAAAACAAAAATTTATAAGAGAAATGATATGTATCACTAAAAATATGTCACTAATTTATCACCCCTAGTTAGATGGGTTTAGCTGTCTGCCATGAAAATAGAAAATTTTCTATTTATTTTTTTTTTTCTTTTCTTCTGGACTGCCACTCCCCATCTGAAATTCCGAATAAATCTTCACCCTCCCTCTAACGCTATCACTCCTTAAACAAAAGATCCCTTCCTTCTTCTCCTTGTCATGTCATGCTTGCCATCCAAAGCCTATAGGCATTAAAAAGTGGGGAAGAACAGAAATTTTTGATGCAAATATAATCCAATTTCTATTAAGTTGTGTTCGCATCGATGAATTTAAAGAAAAATTTGAAATTTATTTATTTGTTAGAAGAATTTAAAATGAATTAATTTCAACTTCACGAAACTAAAAAGTATAAAATGAATAATTTCAAATAACTTTTAAATTTGGGTGAATTTAAAATATATCCATTTTAACTTTACAAATCCCTTCAAAAAATAAATAAATTTCAAATCATTTCTCAAATTCATCGATTCAAACACAATCCTAATTTCTTTATTTTAGCCTAATAAATAGCATTCTTTTTCTGTTCACTGATTTAATTTAAGGTTAAAATGGTAAGAAAAAATAGAGTTAAATGGCTACTGATTACATGGCAGTAATGCAGACACATCCAGCTAGGCGGTGATCAATTGGTGACATAATTTTAGTGATACATGTCATTTCTTATCAAAGTAAGTTTTTCCCATTTTAAATAGATCAACAAAGGATCTCACTTCGTTAATTTCTTACTGCTTGATGATTTGCCATGAACAATAAGACTAATTTCACTTTGCACCCCTCTACTTATATCTATTCCCACTTTGCATTCTTGAATTTAGTTTTGGATGCCTTGCACCTTGCACATTCAAATTCACCCCATTTCAATCTAATTTTAAAAACTATCACCAAATTTAATAAAATCTTTATGCATGTACAACAAATTTAGTAGGAAGTATAACAATCTGTTTCAATATTTTGGATGTACATAAAAAATTTCATTAATTTTCTTGACGGTGCTAAAAATTAGACTAATGTGAAATAGATTTGAAGAGGGGTGCAAAGTTTTCACAACTAAAATACGGTGTATAAAGTGAGAATAAGGTATATGCTAGGAAGTGCAAAGTGGAATTTGTCCTTATATTATTATATACTTTTATTTTCATATTTACATTGGTAATCCATGTATTGTATATCCGTGGCACTTTTCTTTAAAAAAAAAAAAAACAACTAGCTATGACACTCTTAATCTGGAAAGTTTATTTTCTGAGAATTTGTAGGATTTTATATTCGTGATTAGGGCCTTTAATTATCAATGGGGATGTAAAAAGCCGGTGATAAGTGAATCCTCCAATGAATAATTTTACACACTTAGTTATGGTCAATGATTTTGATGTTTCAAATAAAAATTTTAGACACTCCACAATCACTCTTTCTTAACCAACATACAAAAACACCTTAAGCTTAAATAGTTAACGATTTCAATACCCTTATTTGTCCCAAATATATATGAAATAAAACATCTATTTACTTTAATGAAAACTCTAACTAGATTATGCTATAATCTCTAGCATGATGCAAGTTCAATTATATATGTAATCACATATTAAAAAACAATTCATAACAATAAAGTACAAGATACAATTATGCTCATTCCATTTGAATTAAAAATTCGTTAAAATCTTAAAGTAAACAAATTAATTAATCAAGTAATCTACGAAGGATGCTCATTTTCTAATACTTATATTTTGTTCCAAATAACTGAAGTTGATAGTAAAGTATGCATTTTCATGACATCTATACCATATTTGAAATAAAAAATTAATGAATTATTTGTATAGAAGTTTAGCCAAAAAAATAGAGAGTTTTAGAGAGATAATTCAACATTAAATAAAAAATAAAAGTGACTTGTAGAGACAAGAAAATACTCTATATTTGCCGAGTTTTGATTTATATAATGTATAATAGAAGAAGATGTTAGCATTTAGTAACTAAGAATCAGAAAAAAAATAAAACACAAAATCAAGTACGAAACAAAATTTTTTTCTAAAATATTAAATATAGCAATAAAAGATTACATAGCATTATCAGTTCTAAAATTTAGTCCATTGGTACCTTTATCAAGCAATAAAAAAAAATGTTGAATGTCTAAAACTTTTAATGAAATACCAAAATCATTGATCTAATTTATATATGAAGATTTCCAATATTTTTTTAAAAAAATTTGGTGCTATTGACTGTGGATCCCACAACTTTCCAGGCCATAAATTCTATTTCTTTAAGTAACCGAGCCATAAATTATGGTTAATGGAGTACCCACTAAGCAATTTAAAAAATATTCTACTATCGGAAGCAAATTGCTAAAAGCCACTAAAGATTACATGTTTTTAGGTGACAAATATTAGTGGTAGATTACAGATCATGGCGTACTACTTTTAATTTCTCAATTGCCTTTTTTATACTCAAAAAAATTTTTTTTTTCCGAAGTTGTGGAATGAGTGTAATCAACAAAAAATAGGACAAAATAGGGGTCATCAACAATCCCTTTTTGGGCATTATTAATTTCCAGCAATACTTCTGATCTTTGAGGCCACTAAAACAGTCATATCAGTGAAAGGACCAGACCCCTAATGAAGAACAAAGAATCTTAACCGGGGGCGGCGTTTCCTTGTAACTTGGGGAGGCATTTGCTGGTGATTATGGAAAATCAGAAGAACTTGGCGTAGTATAGATGTCCACCAAACTCTAGTTGAACTAATGATTCAAAACAAACGGACTTATGATTTTGACATCATTAATCACTTTATAGATTAGACAAGAACCTAATTTGCAACAAACATGGCACTTTTTTTATATATGTAATTAATATAATTTTTTGTGGACATCAAAAGTAAATTGCCACATGGCTAAAATAATTAATCCAAGGTTAATTTCGAACCTCCACTCCAGCAAAGTTGTGAAGTTGTAGTAGTAGCTTATATCCTTGGGAGAGTTAAGGGCTAAGAAGGTAAACTAATCTGAAGTGCGGATTAATATATACATATACATATGTATATGTAAATGTATGTATGTATCTTGTAAATTTAAATTAGAATGTGTGGGAAAACAATCCTAATAGTCTCTTATATTTTATATTTATACTTTTTTAATCTCTTATATTTAAAATATTATATTTTAATGCCTCACAAATTCAAAATGTACCATTTTGTGGTCTCTCGACAAACTTATAGGCATATTTTGTTTTAAAATATTCACATGCGTATCGCATGTTAATTGACAACATACAGATTTTAAATATTAAACTACACCAACGCTACCCTAAAATTTTCATATACTATCACCATCCCCTATTCCCCTCCCTTGACGCTTCTCCTCTACCGCCCCTACTCCAACTGCCCAACCTTGTTTTTTGGGGTAATTTAGCATTTAACTTATGTATTGCTAATTTTAAGCTTAAAAAATATTGTATGTAATACACGTGATACTATTTCAGACCAAAATATGTCTGTAATTGTGTCAATGGACTAAAATAGTACATTTTGAATTTGTAAAAGATTAAAATGTGTCATTTTGAATGTAAAGGATTAAATAAATATACACATAAAATGTAAAGAATTATTAAAGTCATTTTCTCTAATTTCTAGTGTTGGATCATTATGGCCACAAGGATATTTTTGAAAAAAAAAAAAAACATTCTTTCCATATATTTTATTGGGCATGATCCACAGTGTAAAAAACTTACACTTGACTAACTGACCAAGACTCCTTATTACTAATATGTTTTCTACGTACGTAATCGTTCTTAAGGTTAATTAATGTTGGTTTTTTAGTCATTACAATTACTTTGAAAATTGCAAGAAGGTTAAGATATGTAAGTAATTATTTATTTCATTGAGTTTTGAAACATGATGACAAAAAAATGGAAATTGATACTAAAATTTTTTTTTGAGCTGCCCGGATAAAAAATAGCAACCATGAAAAAACCATGTTAAAGTTGTGAGATTCAACTACTTTTACTGATGGTGCAAAATTGGGTGATTAGTTGTACAAAGTAACCATGTCAAGAACATGATCAAATTAGTCACACGCAAGCCCTACAATAATTATACATGGAAATCTTTTACTTAACTGTTCATACAAGTGGTGATTTTTTAATTCACCTTGATAGTATAAGTTTGTATCCAAAAGTTAAGCCAATTTTATATCTCTACATGCTAACCATATATATCAATTGGTTACTCATAAATGTTACCTTAACCCAAAAAAATGAAAAATTATATTTGCTAATGATGTTATGCTGTATGACATTAGATCAATCCAATTTCAGGATGTGAAATTAATTAGGAGATACGATGAATCCTTTTGATGATTAAAATAACCTCTTTCTCGACCAAACCAAAAAAGGGGGAAAAAAATACTTATTACACATGGGGTGAAAAGATGAAAGGGAACAGACCAGTTGTGCAATAGATGATCAAAGACAAGTAGATATTTGTAATGCCACGGGTTTCATGAGGTGAGTTATGCTAAATTGCTAATGCTTTTGCCATAGACAAATATTGGACAAATTTGTTTTGGAATCATTTTATTGTTCAAATTTATTTTGCAATTTGCATGCATATAGAGAACTTTCAGTACACATGACAAGTGAGACCGCTTCAGGTTCAAATTTATTGTTCAAATTTATATTGCAATTTATTTTGAGATTATAAAACACATTGACTTGCTTGAAAATAGTAAAGAAATGATTAGAGCTAACGCTACTGTCACCGAATAATGGTACTCGTGAATAATTAGCGTATTGCTTTGCTACCTTGAATAAAATTCGAATGAGTGGCAACAAGCGCCCAAAATTTGAGATTTGACTCGTATTAGATAATCTATTAGCAGTGATAGGAGTTATCAGATAAATGGTTCACGTATTAGGATTGACATTTTTTTTTTGGTCAATTATGACTTTTTTAGGTGGTTCTGGCTTGCACCAATTAATATATTATCTCAAAAACTTGCCCTCAAAATAATTAATCTCCATAAGTACGTCTGGCAAATTGATGGCATGCACAGGTAAAAATCATATGTTTCAAGTCATATGCAATGAGCAATGGATAACCTTGTCAACTTAATTAATTATCCTCGGCTCATAATCAGTATATTCGTGTTTGGAACTTATATGATAAACATATATGTACATATACGCGTGACAATATTGTGAATGTGAAGTCGTCAAATTTATTTAGGCAAAGCAAGAATTATAAGTGTACCATTTGTAGTTAGATAATTAGCCGTGTGAACTTTTTAGTTATCACTTTCAGTAGACTATTCTAGTTTGATATTATAGACATCAACTTGAACAAGGCAAGGGAAACTAGAAAAATTTCCAGTTTCAATAAGGCTGGAAATGTATGGCTTAAGAAAGCTGAACTATGATGTTAGGTGAGGAAAAATATTTCCACGTGTGGCTAAAAAATTTAGCCCAAAATATCCAACAGAGCAATTGCTTCCCCAGTGTAATCATTTTAAATGTTCTATAAAATTATAATACTTTTGCCGTTGGGAAAAAAATAGCAATATTTACCTGGGATATCTTTCTTTCGTCAAAAATATTATTTGTCAAACTTAAAATATTACGTCATTTTATTTCATAAATGCCTGAAAAAAGAAGAAATTAATCAAACTCGAAATGATAATTGTTGTACTTCAATTTCTTGTACTATTTCTAGTTGGATAATTTAGCCATATGAATTTCTTGTCTCGTGAATTTAACTGAACAAATTATTAGACATGAAGGGCTATACATGGAAAACAATTATTGAAAAATTGATGCAAATTGTGAGCAACATACAAATGTGAATCTAATGAAAACACTTAAGGACAGAAAAATTTATTGCTGCCCAATCCGTAATGTAGAGTGAATATTATAGATCGTTAGATGATTGAAAATCATGTAATGAAATCTTTTACTTTTCAAACATTTCAATAACTGTCATATACATTCCGTATTAAAGAGTAATTAGCCAATACTTGCCACAAAAAAATTGTGTGATAGGCTAAAGATGCATAAGCCTTGCACGTCAGGCAATTTTTTTGTTATTCTGTTCACAAATACAAGTATACAACTGGAGAAACTTATCCTTCCTTGTCATCGTGCACACGGCAACCGATTTCTATATTACTTATGGTAAAGTGCCGTGGCTAAATCTCACCATTTTTTTGATGATTAGTTAGCCAAAGTCGTGCTTATTTGCATAATTTCAGAAGACAGGAAACATATATTATACATAACAAATTATGAAGCCAGAAAAAGGAAGAAAATTGCCTAACTTTTCCCATATTTCTGCAATTATAATAGCTTTCTATGTGAGTATGTGACTGTTGGCGCTTGAAATCTAATAAGCCAGTAAACATTAGGAACGGAAAGAATTGAAATGGATGAAGGTACCTAAATAAGAAACTTTAACTTGGATAGTTGAAAATTTTCACGGAGTTAAATTTGGGTAGTTGGGCCTTCTTCTCGATTGCTTATACAAAAGTTATAAATTATTTTTTAAAGTTGCAATTTTTTTTAAAAAAAAAAAAGAAAAGTCAGTCTAAAATTGTTTTTGAAAACATTTTTTTACCTTTTCCACATAAAAGATAAAAACAGTTTTTCAATTTTTTTCAAAAAAATTCTAGTAAAAAAATTATTTTTTATTTTATTTTTAAAAAAAGCTATAAACAACTTTGCGAACAAACATTGGTGCCTGAAAAGCCTTTTTGGATAGCTCTTGGTTTTAGGAATAAATTCTCTCTTTGCGCTCTCATATGTATTTCACCCTTTTTTTACACACTCTTTGTGTGCACGTTACGGTTACAAAAAAGCAAAAGATAGACAAGAAAGAAAATGTCAAAATTCACATTTGCAAGCTCCAAAATTGTAGATTTTCACGAGAGGACTCTAAGAAATTATACAAAAAGAAATCTATGACTAGTTAAAACAGATATCAAATTGGTTGAATAAGAAACTAAAAGTAGCATGTGATTTAGACTAATTGAGAAGTAAATGAAAAAAAAAAAAAACTAAGGTTCTTTTTCTTCAATTAGCTATTTGTCTATTTCCATGTAAAAAGGTTGGACTAGTCATTCCTCTCCCTTCCTGTTCCCATATTGACCCAGGCAAAAATGCTCTCACGAAGGTCTACTCGTCTTCATCCTCCAAAAGAGCTGCACTGGAATCCTTGAAGAATTCTGGCGGCACTAGACCTTCTCAATCCAAAATCGATTTGGATTTTCTTTTTCCATGATATATATTTTTGGATAAAGTTTATTTTCCAGGTCATAAGGGAAGAAATTCCACAAAAGAGCCTTCTATGCCGTTCCTTTTATTCGGTTGTACAAAAGGAATCTTACTTATCCATTAAAACAGAAATTCTACAATTAGCAAATTTAAATTGGGTGGTATGTTCAATCTAGGGTACTATATAGTTGGATTTATATAAAATTTTACTTTAGCATACAAAATTATAAGGTACAAGTCTATAAATCAACGATAGAGGATGGAGTATACACTTTATAATAGGAAGATTCTACCAAGTGTCATGTCAAATGGTATCCCTAAACCAATAAAATTCTAGTATTTTTAAAATAGTGCTCCACCAATTCATTTTATTTTTAGACCGACACCTTTAAATAGTGCAATCTCATTAGTTTAGGGATATCACTTAGCATAACACTTGGTAGAACGTTCCCATAATAAAGTTTCTCAGAATGGAGATAGTGACAGACTATGGTGTAAGAGATATCTATACTATTTATAGAGGAAGAGACGAAAATTTGGTATCTGTCATTTTTTAATTTTTTTAAATATACCATTACCTTCATACCTATTTTTCAATAGCATCACTATTTGAATAACTATCCATAACTTTCTTCCACCCATTATTCTTTTAATTTTTTTTTTTTTTGTGTAATTCTTTTTATAAGCAACATTCTGCTACTTTTTTTAAAAATAAAAAAAAAAATTGTGTATTTTTTTAGATGCACATTCATAGGATGCACTTTTTGCACTAGTAAAGTATAAAGATAGAAAAAGGATTTATATGGTGACAAAATTACACAAGATATGATGTGGAAAATTTTCTTTTATATCAAATCAACTCCCAATTTTAAATATTTGCAATTTTGTTTATTTTTTATAGATACAGTCATATATTAGTTGTACTGTTCATCTTATCACTTAAATAAAAGTAATGAAATGAAAAATGAGGAAATAGAAGCATGACGGATTGAAATAAGACAGTAGGAAAATAGAAACATGACGTACTGTAACAGTCCATTTTCCACCACAAATTCCATAAGCAATACACAACCCAATGATTTCTGTTCCTTTAGCAGCAAAATTTACACCATCCCGAAAGCAAAATAGACGTTTGTATTACAGACGTTTGTGGTGCTATTGGAATCCAAAATAATAATATAGCAGGGAACAAAACTAAGAAAGCTCATGCCTCATGGCTAGCACTTCTATCCATGGATGACAGAAACGGAAACAAAAGACGACATACTGAGCTGTCATTGTTGAAGGAAAAGAAACTCAAATCAAAGTTGGGTAGATCGGACTTGGAGTCCAGCAGTTACAAATTTTTCAAGGTGAAAAGAAACTTGAAAAGCAATTTCTGGTCTTCAATTCATGCACGGCTCAGCTATTTTTAGTGCTTATCACACAGATAAAGGTAGAAATAAACGATATTCATGTGATAAAATATAAGCAGGTCCAAATATCTTAATGTAGTAAAAGTAAAACTTTTGAGTGCTTATCAACTGGCAGCCAGCCAGCAACCATATCTTTCAGCACCTTGTGAAGATTTTTCCACTTGTTTGCTGGGAATTATGGATATTTTCAAACACGTCTCTGTCTTTTCTTTTGGCTTTGTATGGTGGACAAACAATTGACTACTTAGAAATAGTATCTTATAATTATCAGCATCAACATTAGACTTGTGAGGTTTGAGTTCATAAGAAATCAATTAAATTATATGCATATGTAATGCTGAATGTGTTTGGTGATTATCCTACAATGAGATACATACAACGGATGATCATGGAAAAAGTTCATTTTTATTAATGGAAGACATTTGAAGAATGAAAGTAGTTTAAATTAAGTAGTCATTTTTGCAAAGGTACTTGATCATGATTAAATAGATTAACAATGCATTACTTTTTATACTTAGATGTCTGAAAATTAAGTACAGTTTTGGTGGTAAAACGTTTCTCCTATCACCTATTGATCAAGTTACTAGAGGGTAGGAAATGAGGTAAAAAATTTTCAGAAAAAAAAGATGTATATACAAGCCAATTAACATAAGAAAAGAAAAAAAGAGTGTAAATGACTGCTAACGATTTCGTGTCTCATTTTATATTGTACTATCTAAATATTTGACATGTATGCTCTAATTTATAAATACTATTAGAATATATATGACAAATTAAAAATTGTAAGACAGAAAATTAGTACAGAAAACAAAACCTAAAATCTCTAGAGTACCATAAACGAGCTTTTCTTGAAATTATTTAATGCAAAATAGTGTTTTAACTTTTAGGGATAATTACACATTCCTCCATTGAAGTTCATCATAATTGCAAAAACCTTCCATCAAGTTTAAATAATTACACTTATGTCCCCTATTTTATAGTTTTAGGTAACAAAAGAAACCCATTTCCTAACATAAGCCAAAATTTCAAATAAAAAAGCTCAAATGTTTCCCTTATGAAATTCTTCTAAAAAAATTAAAAAAAATTATTGAAAAACAAAGCCATTAATCGATTCAAAATAAAAAATAAATGTAATCTTTTCATCAATTTTCAATGTCCAAACCACCTTACTACATATTTGTCAACACTTTCTCATAAAGTCCAATGTACAACCTCTCAACCACCATTGCTTCCTTTCCCCATATAATAAATATTTTAGCGCTTTATAAACAATTTTTATGCTAATAATATTTACATAGTGTGTATTAACAAGTAGCAACATATGTATTTAAGTTTAAATAATATAAATGGATGTAAAGAACATGTAAAGAATATACAAACTTTTTTGTTTAAGCAATCTACTAAAGGGCTACAATTTCTTACATTTTTGAGTTGATACAGGGCTTATACTTGTAGTGATCATCAAAGTGATAAATTATGTCTTTTTTTTTTATTTCTTGTATTAGGAGTTGGTATCAGATTACTTATACATATTGGGTTTTTTATCAAGGTAAAAACAAAATTTTCCTAAAATCCAATATCTAAAATGAACATTTTCTTTGATGAATTAGTTGGGGGCACAATTACAAAGAAAAATAAATATTGTGCCTCTACTAGCCAAAGAAAAATATTAAATTTTTCCTAGAAGTAAATACTATTAGTATTAGATTTAACATTTTACTCTGGCTAGTGGAGCCACGTTCCCCCACTGGCTAAAGACTGGCTCTCCCATGGCCTTGGGTTGTGATGAATCCAATGTTTTGAAAATTAGACCAGATTAGCCGGTTCGACTGGTTAGACTGACTGGTGGCTGAACTGGAAGAGTCACCGGTCCAGTCTATCTATATATCCGGTCTGTATAAAAAATCGGACAAAATCGGTAAAAAATCGGTTCAACTGGTTTTGGTAATTTTTTAAATTTTTGAATAAAAAAGATTTAAATAAAGAGAAAAATTAAAAAAAAAATCATGAAATAAACTCGAAAATGGCAAAACATTGAACACACCAAAACTTAAACTATTAAGTTATTATTTTTTTGATCTTTTTTATACTTATTTTTGTACAAATTTCATGTTTTATTAAAAAATTGATTAGTATTTTTGGCTATTAGGACTATAATTCTCCAAAAATAGTGTTTCTCTTCTATTTTAGATTTTATATAATATATTTTAGGTCATTTTAAATTATATCACACTTTAGTAAAAAAAAACCTAAATTAGTGAAGTGACCGGTTCAACCAGCCGAACGATTGAACTGCGAACTAGACTAGCCACCTGTTCAATGTCCAGTCCGATTTTCAAAACATTGGATGAATCTTGACTTAAATGATGCAGAAATTCATACGACGTCATTGCCTTGTGTGGTCTTCACCGTTAAAGGACAAACTATTTTACATCGATTATCCAAATATGAACTATATTAATTAATCAATATAATGAATCACCTCATTTATTAAAAATTAATTTTGAAATGAAATTCGTCTTCTTTTAACATTGATCCCCTTCCATTCCCCTTTCTATATTACTCAATTGAACTTCCCTTATCGTATGTAGTGGGTTAAGGGTAGGATGCATATTCACAATTGGGAAAAAAGAAAAAAAAAAAGAGAAGAAATTATGCCTATATCTGTGTATCATTAAGCTCCACCCAGCATCAAATTGAGATACGCGTTGGATGGTGTCATTACTTTTTACTCTCTACCTAACGTTTTGCCTCACCTTTTGAACCCTAATGCTCTTTACTGACCTTTTGTGAATAACAGTTGGGTTAATAACACTTTGCCCCCTAAACTAGATAGGTAAATTATATTGTGCCCCTTTAAATTATAGAAATATCAAAAATACATAAGAATAATGATACACTATTCATCTATGAATCAATATTAAAATTATTAACATAGTTTAGTTAAGTGACTAAAACATCCTTGGTACTATATTTTGATTTTTTATGTATTATAATTTTGATAGTGATGTAATAATTCTTTAAAAATAAGAAAAAATAAACTATATAATATTTTAATAGAATTTATATCAATATATTTCTTTGTTAAATTTTTAAAATTTTTGGATTTCGTATATTTATATTATTTTGAATTTGAATGTTTAACTATAGTGGTAGAACAATTCTCAAATGAGTTTATTTTCTGTTGAAAATTTTTCGTTAAAGGTATTGTATGAAAATATATTTTCTATAAATTTTTGTCATTTTTTGACGTCTCTTAATATTTTACACTTTTAATATTTTGCTTAACCTATGTAAATTGCAATATCATATATAATATAATTCAACAGTTTTTCATATTTTCACTTGCTAAAGTCAAAAAATATTCATGTGTTATTATATTTTAGGTTTTTTTTCCTAAATCTTTCATAACTATTGAAAATCAATTAAATATATGAAAAATTAAAACATAATACTAAGGGTATTTTACTTATTTAACTAAATTTTTTGATATTTTAAAATTTTTAAAGAATAAATAATATCAATGGGAGACAAAGTGTATATTTCTATAGTTCAAAGTAACAAAGTATAATTACTTAACTAATTCAGGGGACAAAGTGTTATTAACCCTAACAGTTTCATAGAACTTCTTTGTCCTTAACCTTAGTGCCCTGGCTACTAGTAAAAAAGCCTGCACACAAAGATGTGATTGGTGGCTCCAGGACGTTACTACCACAGCTACTATCGACCCAAGCCTAATGAAGGAAAAGAAGGACTAAAGCGAAGGAACCCTCGGAAGGGCTGCCGTCCGAAGGGACGCCCTAAAGCGCTCATGCTATTATACAAATACCAAATTTCTTATTGATTCGGGTATCTGAACCCAGTTGGTATTCTTGTTCAGATGTTTGAATTACGAACACATGTGAATTTATCCATCCTGGGGGTGTGGGGTGAGAACTACTTTGTCCTCTAAAGAAATTAACTAAAAAATATGTAATAACTACAAGACAGCTCGTAAAAGTCTTGGACACAATATTGTTAAAAGCAACTCAACTATATTTCTCACATCTCTTCCCAGAAGCAATAGTTTTTTACTCATCTAGCGTTGTTGTTTATGTTCAATCAATTCGCAACAGAGACTCAAAATAGCTCCAAAATAAAAATGTTTTAAGAGGAAGCAGATTGTCTTCACTTGTCCTGTTTTCAAACAATAATCAAACATAAGCAATAAACGTTTAGACCTACATACTTAACATAAACCTTTCCTGCTTGATTTTAGTTAGCTACTTAACATAAAACAGCTTTCTTCTTCGCCACCGAAAGTCCTTTTTGTATAATTTTGCCTGGATTTCTAACATGTCATTATTAGCCAAACAGGCCATAGTATGAACTACCACATCATAGTTAACTCTTCCAGTGAGTGAGTGTAAACTGGCAAGAGAGCTTAATGCAAATAATAGGTGTCAGTAACTAGTTAAATGTATAAGCTTTTTCGACTCGGAGTGTATTATACATTTATATGGATCTTTTTCATCACAATAGATAGGTCAATTTATTTTTTAAAGATATCCTCATAGAGCTGCCAATTAGAATTTTAAGGTGGGTTTTGACAAGCTCATATTTAACCCGTTTAAAATTTAGATATTTGGAGTCAAACTCAACTCACCAAAATTCATAAATATTGGGGCCAAATAAAGTTCACTTAATTAAACCGGCCTAAGTCGAGTCCGAGCCAGCTGACCAACTTGTTTATGTTTTGTACATTTTATGCTTCATTTTTTTTTTAAAATTTTTTTTGTAAAAGCTTTTACCATAATTGAGCAGTTCAGTTGACTAATAAAAATAGAATATACATTACATATATCATTTTAATAAATTATCGTATATCTATAAGTACAAAGTAAGTGATTTTAAATTTTAAATTGCATAGACAAACACATAATATTTTTGCAAAAGGATATATAAACACCCCCAATATATATATATTATATAAAAAAGTACAAAATATATATATATATATATATATAGGGTTAAAAGCAAAATGCCCCCTCCAACTATTACCTTAGTTGCAAAATACCCCCTAAACAATTTTAATAGGCATTTTGCACCCTTGACATGTGATCAACTATTTAAAATATCATTTTTTCTGAAAATTGACCATTATACCCCCAATACATTAGTTAAGTGAATGTCATTTTCTTTTTTCCTTTATTTATTTTCTCTCTCTTATTTTTCATTTTATTTTTTCTAATCCTTTTTTTCATTGTTAAAAAATTATATTACTTCTAATATTTTATTTATTATAACATCTAATTTTACATGTATCTTATGATTTAATTTTTAAATGAAAATATATTATAATAAAATAAAGTATATTTTATTATAATACAGAATTTGCAATGAATTATTAATACTAAAATTAACGAATAAAAATGTACCAAAAAGATAGCCTAAAAAATTTAAAGAATTTATTCTAAGAATACAAATAAAAATTGTGCGTGAAGAGTCATTCGACATATTTTGGCCAAATTTATTGTACTTTATATTAACAAGTTATAATATTTTATTATGCTTTATTATTGTTATGCCAAAAGTAAAGGATTTTACATGAATTCTCATTTCTATAATATATGTTTATGTTGAGAGTAATTTTTTTTAAAAAGTTTTTTTTCTCAATACTTATTTTTTTTGTAGTTGGTTTGTTTGTAATAGTATATCATTAATAAATACACAAACTGTACATTGAAATAAAAAAATATTACTTGTAATATAAAGTATATTTATTTTATAAATTAAATTATCTAAACACATAAAAATTAGAACTGATGCATGACCAAAATTAAAGTTGTAAAATTATTTAGTAGTATGGAGATTGTATAGACCATTCTTAGTCATTTAGTAGTAAAATTATTTTGTAGTTGGTTTATTATAATATATTTCAGTTTAAAAATTAAATCAGAAGATGCATGTAAAATTAGATGTTATAATTAATAAATATAACAAGTTATTTTTTCCTCTAACAATGAGGTAATTAAAGGATTAGAAAAGTAAAATGAAAAACAAGAGAGAGAAAATAAATAAAGGAAAAAAGAAAATGACATTTCACTTGACTAATGTATTGGGGGTACAATGGTCAATTTTCAGCAAAAATGATATTTTAGATAGTTGACCACATGTCAAGGGTGCAAAATGCCTATTAAAATTGTTTAGGGGGTATTTTGTAACTAAAGTAATAGTTGGAGAGGGTATTTTGCTTTTAACCCATATATATATATATATATATATATATATATATATATATACACACATATATATACTAGAAAATCTTATACTTTGCACGTGTAACACTTCTTTATATTTATTGATATATTCATTTTCTAAAAACTAAATGAATACTCGGTGAATGATAACCAACTATAAAATTTTGCCTATTGAGTTTTTTTATACAAGATTTAGTATATTTTTAAATATATATTTTCAATATCTTTTCTCTTTCATTGTAATTATTTTCACCTATCTTTTTTTTTTTTAATTTTTCAATATTTTTATTTGTTATAACATTATATATAAATTTTATTTTCTTAAAAAATTAAATCAATTTTCTCTTTTATGTGAACAACATATGATAATTGTATTTTCTTATTTCTCTTCTAGGTGCCTTGTTCATAATTTCATATAGCATCACTACCAAATTCTAAACTATTTATTCACCTTTATTAGCATAAAATGTAGTTAACTCCGATCTAAAATAGTTTTAATTTTTCTTTTAGCTTCCTAGGTTATAATTTTTGACAACGACACCACTAATAACTTAATCAATTATAAATGAAGACTCTTTCCATAATATTGAACTTTTTTGAGATATATCTATATATTCTTCATCATTAATAAATGATAAAATCACTGTCAAGTAGTATCAAATACCATTTAATAGATGAATCGTGTCAAAATTCTTTTATTAATGTGTTTGAAAATATTTACAGGAGATTAAATAATATAGTGATAATTACAAAATTGATTAATTAAAATTTCAAAAAAATAAAAAAAAATAAACCTAAGTATAAAGAACAAATATATCAAATAAAAATTATGTTTCCTGTATAAGAAAACCAACAAATTAAACTAATATGTTCTATATAATATAGATTGGTATCACACAGTATATTAAGATAAAAAACAAAAGGTAAAAATAAAAATTTATTCTTTTATTGTACTCTGAAATGTACAAAAAAATAATGAAACAAAATTCTCTATATTGCTCTAAAATACACGCAAATCGAATGACAAATATTTAGTTCTAAAGACATATGAAATGACATGTAATTTCTATAGTTTCTATTCTAATATTTTTAACACATGGTGTAAATTAATTATGTATCCAGATAGAGAATATATAGGTATTTTTCATGTTTCTTAACCTTATGATAATATTGATGTTTTGAACTCTTCCATTCATCCTGAACAGTATTGAATATAGCTATTTTTAACTCCAAAATTATATTTTGATATAGTATTTTAGTATGAAATTAAATTTGCATTTATTAAATATATAAAAAAAATAAGGCTAATAATAATGTATGCATTTATTCTTTCATTTTTTGTACTTTTTTATTAATTCATTTTATTATTTACCAAAACATTTAATTTACATCTTAATTGTTTTGCTAAATCGTAAAGAATTGTATTTTAATTTTGAAAATCGATATGTAAAATCAATCAATATCTGCAATTATTTTAGAGTATTTAATAGTATGATTATATTTGAATAATTTATGTTGTCTTTTACAGTACTTACATGTTTATTTTTTTCTATATTATAATTCCTACAATAATATGCAGTATTCTTGTTAATCTTGTAATAATTATTTTAAACTATTTTGGCATGAATTATACAATTTGTTGAACTATTTTAACCTTATCAATAGTTACTCTACACCAATATTTCTTTATTATTTTATCATATACTATAACAACTGGTATTGTAATTTTAACTTATACACGTATTTGACATTTAAATACAAATGTTATGTTAGAATATTTTGAGCATATGCAATGTATCATGGAGTGATCTTATTTTCTAACTCATTAATAGTTTCTCTAAACTAGACTAATATTTTATAAAATGATGTTATTAAAGATAAAGATTCAGTAATCAAAATAATATAAAAGAGATATGAATAAAAAATACTTTAAGATTGTGAGTTTTCTATTTTGCTCCTAAATTTTACTTTCATTGTTCAGTTAATTTTCTATTCATCATATAAGATAGAGAAAAATAAATTTAAATTAATTGTAATACAGACTTAAAAGAAATAAGAAAATAGTGTTATATATTCTACTATTTTTTTACTTTATAAAATTTTAATTTTTTTATTTGTATGATTATTAATTTTATAAAATTTTAAGTTAGAACATACTCAAAATTCTATACTAATGGGTGTATCTATCCTGCGAACCAAAATTTCATATTAAAAAAGTCATTCTAATTAAGAGTCGTAAGAGAGCACTATTACAGTTGACCCTCAGTTAAGGAAAGTTTTAATTAAAAAAATGATGTCGGTCAGATTTGTCATTTTCTTCAGTTAGTTTAGATTCATTTTTATTTGTTGAAATTTTAATTATAATAAATATTTTTATACAAATTAAAACTTCCATCTTATTATGTATTTATGCCAAAATAGGTGTTTGTATGCTGAAAAATAGGTAAAATAGTTTATGAGTAATTTAATTATATTTTTCTATTGGGAATTGAAAATTATGATAAATATTTTTATAATTAATGTGATTTTAATTATAATTTTTGTAATAAATATGATTCATTTTTTCTATTTTTTTCTATTTTAATTATAATAAATATTTTTATACGAATAATAATCTTCCATTTTATTATGTATTTATGCCAAAATGGGTAGTTGTATCCTAAAAAATATGTAGAATAGATTATAAGTAATTTAATTATGTTTTCCTATTGAATATTAGAAATTATATTTCATTAAGGCCTGGTATTTAATTTAAGCATTAAAAAAAATTAGAGAAACACTTAAATATGTTTTCCTATTGGAAATTGAAAATTATATTTCATTAAGGATTTATTGTTTGGTTAATTTTCTATTCTTTATATAGGATAGAGAAAAACCAAATTAAATTAATTATAATATAGACTTAAAAGAAACAAGAAAATAGTGTTATATATTCTACTATTTTTTTACTTACAAAATTTTAACTTTTTTTATTTGTATGATTATTAATTTTGTAAAATTTTAAGTTAGAACATATTCAAAAAAATCTATACTCATGGGTGTATCTATCATGTGAATCAAAATTTATAATTCTAGATGTCATTCTAATCAAGAATCTTAAAGCTATTATAGTTGACGCCAGTTAAGGAAAGTTTTAATTAAAAAAATGATGTCAGTCAGATTTTTCATTTTGTTCAGTTAATCTAGATTCATTTTTATTTGTTGAAATTTTAATTATAATAAATATTTTTATACAAATTAAAACTTCCGTCTTATTATGTATTTATGCCAAAATAGGTGTTTGTATCCTAAAAAATATGTAAAATAGATGATGAGTAATTTAATTATATTTTTCTACTGGGAATTGAAAATTATGATAAATATTGTTATAATCAATATGATTTTAATTATAATTTTTATAATAAATATGATTCATTTGTTCTATTTTTTGAAATTTTAATTATAATAAATATTTTTATACGAGTAATAATCTTCCATTTTATTATGTATTTATGCCAAAATGGGTAGTTGTATCCTAAAAAATATGTAGAATAGAAGATAAGTAATTTAATTATGTTTTCCTATTGAAATTGGAAATTATATTTCATTAAGGAGGGTATTTTAAGCTTTAAAAAAAGTAGAGAAATATTTAAATATGTTTTCGTATTGGGAATTGGAAATTATATTTCATTACGGGGGGTATTTTAGACATTACAAAGAAGGGAAGAAACACCTATATATGTTTTATATTGGGAATTTTCATTAAGGGTGGGTATTTTAGTCAATGCGAATATCACAAAAAGGGAGAAACACTTTGAGAGGAGCAACAAAAGTTGGGAGAAACAAAAAATTGGAGAAAGAACTCGCATGTATATAGTAATATGTATATAAACACACACATATAAAATATAATACATACCAATATGTATTTCATTCAAGACGAACTTAAATTAGGCATATATTACAAAGTCAAGCTTGTCTCACTTTAAAATCAAGTCTAAAATTCAGGTACAAACTCAACCTAACCCATTCTCAAAATACGCAACTTTAATTTCAGTTGGTCGAACTCGGGCCGGCATGATCGAGCCTAATGACAGTCCTACCCATCTAATTGGGAAACCAAGGTGGCTTTAATCTCGATGTCTTTATGATTTACTCGTGAAATTAAACAATTTGTTTAAGTGGTTTTGCGCAATTTGACAGTAGATTGCAAAACCATGTCATGATAAATATGTATATCAAGATAAATTAAATGACCCCAATTTTGTTTTTCAAAACATTCTTTAATAAAAGTCAAACATGTATTTAATTCATCAAATAAACCTCTAACTACTACCTTTTGATGAATAATAGATTTACTAAGAAGAGCAGTATACTTATCAAAAGCTTTGGTAGCAAAGAATTTGCGGTAAAGTGTTGGGGTCGATTTGATGAGTGGCCCCTTGAGATGATGATCCAGCTTTTGATGTTCATCCTTTGGTTGGTTGTTTCCCTTTGGATTGTTTAGGTATAACCCTAGCAGTGGATCCTCCACGAGAACGAGCCATTTGAGTTCAGATTAAATAGCTTGGAGAAAAGTGTAAGAGTAAGCACCTACGATTAATCGAGGTGAGAGAGTGTTTAGGAGATGAAAAATATGTTTAGAAGGCTTGAGAATATGGAAAAACTTGATTTAGAGATGTTTGATTTGGACTGGATTAGAAGGAATTGAAGCTGGAATGAGAAGAGTATTGACTTCCCAGTTTTCACTAGAGCTGAGTTTGGAGGGTGAGAAATGTCTGAAATGAAAAAGAAGGGGCTATTAAAGCTGATAAGTATCATTCGAATGACTGAATGATGAGAGTGCGTTTGAATGAGCGTTTGATAAGGATGAACGGTCATTCGGAAGGATTTGCTAAGTGTCCAAACCTGTTGGACAAGAATACGCATCCGAATAAGATCTAGAAGCATACTTCAAACAAAAACAACCTTTCAGATGTTGACGAGCATCCAAATGATGTCAAAGAGTACAAGTAGAAAAGTTCACTTTTTGGACGAATAGAAGTGTCCGATTATACTAAAATTAACAAATTGTAGTTTTAAATTAAAGATTCCTAAATTTGTTCTAAGAAATTCAGAAATACCCAAAGGCAAAACTTTAGTGAAAATATCAGCTAATTGATTTTTAGTACACATATAAGCAACACAAACTTTCTCTTTACAAACAAGATCTCTTATAAAATGGTACTTAATGTCAATGTGTTTTGTTCTAGAATGTTGAATTAGATTTTTTGTGAGATTAATGGCACTAGTGTTATCATACTTAATAGGTGCAACACTTTCGAACTCCAAATCAAAATCATTCAAAGTATGTTTCGTCCAAAGAAATTGAGTACAAAAACTACTGGCGGCTATAAACTCTGCTTCCACCACTGACAAAGAACTTGAATTTTGATTTTTACTAAACCAAGAAACCAAGAAATTTCCAAGAAAAAAACACATACCACTAGTACTTTTTCTATCTATTCTGAAACCGACAAAATTGACATCCGAGTATCGTACCAATTCAAAGCTAGTGGATTTGGGATACCATAAGTCATATTCAATAGTGCTTTTTAAATATCTAAAAATCTTTTAACTGCAGTTAAATGTGATTCTTTAGGGTAAGATTGAAAACGAGCACATAAACATATGGCAAGCATAATATCCGGTCTACTAGCAATCAAACAAAGTAAACAACGAATCATACCTCTATAGTGCTTTTCATCAACCTTGTTACCTTCATCATCTTTGTCAAATTTGGTTGAGGTTGACATTGGAGTTCCAACTTGCTTTGAGATTAATCCTCCATGCAAAACCGTTTTAGTAGCTCTTTTGTATATTTTGCTTGTGCAATGCAAGTTCCACTTTTTGTTTGATGGATTTGAAGCACAATAAAGAATTGGCACTTTTCTATCATGTTTATTTCAAACTCTTTTTGCATCATACAAGAAAATTCCTTACATAATTTTTCATCAGTAGCTCCAAAAATGATATCATCAACATAAATTTGTACAATTAGCAAATTTTTAGAGCTAACTTTGGTAAAAGAGTGGTGTCAACAATTCCTCTTTTAAAATCATTTTCAATTAAAAAGCCACTCAATGTTTCATACCAAACTGTAGTAGTGGAACTAATGAGATAAGATCTAAACTTGTCAAATGCAAAAAACTGTATCAAGCAGTTCCTTTTCTGTAGTGGAATAATTAATTTATTTATGCCTCATTCAAGATCCTACTTTCATCATAAATGACATGCAACATTTTATCCACTTTTGTCACAAGATGGCACCTACTGCATAGTCACTGTCGTATAACACATAAGATCAAATGGAAGAGACCAATGAGGTGATCAATGATTGGTGCATTTACAAGGGTATGTTTCAACTCAATAAATGCATGCAACCAAGAATCAACAAAGTTGAAAACACAAATCTTTTTGCAGTAAAGAGCATAAAGGTCTAGCTATATGTGAAAAGTTTCTAGAAACCTCCTATAAAAACCCACATGGCCAAGAAAACTTCTCACACCTCTAACATTAACAGCTGGAGGCAACTTTTCAATCAACTTTACCTTTGGCCTATCAACTGCTATGCCCTTAGATGAAACTCTATGTCCCAAAACAATCCTTTCTTACACCATATAATGACATTTTTTCCAATTAAGAGCCAAATTGGTTTCTACACATCTTTTAGTGCATGAGACAAGTTAAATAAACAATCATCAAAAGATTCACCAAACACACTCATCAAAAGATCCATGAAGATCTCTATACATTTTTCCACCATTCATTAACAATGGAGAACATGTACAATGTTGAAATGTTCTAGGAGCATTACAAATCCCAAAGGGCACTCTCCTATATGAAAAAGTTCCATATGGGCATGTAAAAGTTATTTTTTCTTGATCCTCTAGGCAAATAATAATTTGAAGATAATTAGAATATCCATCCAAGAAATAATAATATGCAAAGGCAGTCAACCTTTCAAGCATTTGATCAATAAAGAGAAAGGGAAAATGGCCTTTATGGGTTGCTTCATTTAATTTATGAAAATCAATGCACTTCTGTTATCCCGTGACCAATCTAGATGAGAAGAGGTCATTGGTTTCACTAAGTATAATAGTTATACGACCCTTTTTAGGAACAACTTGAGCGAGACTAGCCTACTCGCTATCACTAATAGGGTAGATTATACCGGTGTCCAATAGTTTCATTACCTCCTTCCTCACTATCTCTTTTAAAATAAAATTCAATTTCTTTTGAGGTTGCCTTACTAGTTTATTCTCGTTATTCAAAAAAATTTTATGCATAGAAGGGCTAATTTCCTTAATTTCATCAATAGACCAAACAATAGCATTTCTATACAATTTAAGCATCACAATTTATTTATCAAGTTGTTCATTAGTCAAGGACGCATTCATAATCACTAGATAGGTCTCATTTTCACCAAGATATATATACATCAAGTAAGTAGGGAGAGGTATAAGTTCCACCTTGGAGGGTTCGTTGTTCAAATACCCCTCTTTACCTTTATCCTCGTTTGCCAATATACCAAGGAAAATCCTTGGCAATCGCACGTAGGATTGTTCCTACAAAGATTGCCAAATTAGCAAGTACTAAGATTTAGGGGCCTTTGCATAGTTAGGCAATTCAATAATAAAGGGAAAGCTAACTCTAATCAAATTCACCATTTTAAACATGTAATTAAATAAAACTATAAAGCAAACTATCTATTAAAATAAGTAAATTGAACAAGCTAACAACTAGATAGAAGATCAACTACTTTAATCTACTAAAGACAAGTAAAGAAATGCACTTAAAATTACTTCAATTTTACTAAATTGAAACTAGAATAAGAAAGCAATTAATCTATACTAACTAAAGAAAGCAATAAGAAAACATGTAAAGGAAGAAATTGCCATTTCTAAACTAGAATTTGCAAAGAAAAATACTTGAAAATAAATATTTTTGGATTTTGAATGAGAATAAAGAAAGGCCACTAAAATTTATTAGAATTTAAAGCAAGGAAATTAAGATTTGTTTTTTAACTCACTAAATTTCCAAGAACCTTAAAAAGTTTTAGAAAGGTTGAAATAGAAGTAAATAATTTTGCATGAAAATGTAAATCAAAGCAAGTAAATTTTTTTTCTACTTGTAGCTAAAGATTAACCTACTAAGACTAACTATTCAAAATTAAAACTTGTAAGGAATTGAAAATAAGATCTAAAGAAAATTGAAATAGAACTTTATATTAACTAGAAACTGGAGTTTAACCTAACACTAATCTATCGATTACTCTAATTAACTAACTCTACTAACTATTCCTAACTATGTGTACTATCACTAATTATTTCCTATTATATATATTGGAGTGTTTTACAAGGCAAGAGTAAAAATCTTTTGGCCAAAAATTACAAAAATGCCATAATTACTTAAGCTGCCTGTGTCTTAATGTTGCGACATGGAATTTCGATGTCGCGACATGAAACTGAAAATTACATAACCATTTTGTGCCTCGATGTTATGACACCGAAATCCCATGTCGCGACATTGAGCCTGTTTCAGCTCAAACCTTCAATTCTTCATTCATTTTACTTTGGCCCTCGAACTTTTGTAATCTTGAATTCCATCTTTCAACTCCTAACCTGCAAACACACTTAACTAAATAAGTAACCAAATTAACTAAAATTGATTAAAAATTGATTAAAAATTAATGATATTTACAAGAAATGCAAATATAACTACGAAATGCAGCTAATTAAATTAAAACACTTAATTCAACACCAAAAATCTAGATTACACTAACAAAATACTATAATTTAGAAGCATTTTTGGATCTAATAAATAACTCTAGTTTACTAGAGTTATCACTTGCATCTGATAGCATCATTGTAGCCATGTTGTTATAGCCATCATGTGAAAAATATGGTCTGAGGGGTTAGAATCTCCTTTCTATTTGTCCAATTTCGGCTGTTTGATTTGAAGAGGTAGAGGTCCCATTATGATAGGTATTGTAAACGGATCCTTGTCTATCTCAGAGACAGAAGAGGCATGACTAACCAAATTATTTTTCTTTAATATTTCTTGAATTTTCCATTCCAGGCTCTACTACTCGAGGTGTTTTGAAATAGTTGGGGGAGGCATGTTCTTTCCAATGATTTTGACCTCATCTGAAGGCCTAGTCGGTCATGATCTGTGGAGCTTTTGGATTGCTAGTGAAAGTTTGTGATTGTTATGGCTGTCCAAAGATCGAGATTGTATAATTTTGTCCCTCACGTTAATGTGGCTCAAGGCAACTTTGGGCTGCTTGCCAGGATGACGACTGGGCGCTGCTGCTCATTATGTGGTTACTACCTAGTGCTTTGAGCAAAAGGGGTACAATTTTTGCATTGTTCTATAAAGGCTTGAAATGAATCAAAATGATCTAAAATGTATTGAAGTACATTTTCTTGTTTCTATTGCATCATCATAGAGGCTATAGCCTTGTCCGAACCTTCTGTTTTCAATCAAGAGGTGCCGATTATCTCCTTCAGCCTCTTTGCTCTTAGCATGATGAGCAACAACATGATTCTTCATCTTTTTCAAAAATTTATGCGATAAAAGTTACAAAAAATGCTAGAGATGATGAAATTTATAAAGAACAAAGAAGAATTTTAGAGGAAACACGTATTCTTCATCACGGATTCTCACAGATGGTGCCAAATAATGAGATTGGAATGCTGGATAGAGAAAAACAAATTGCCTTGAATTGAGTGTGAATTATTAATGAATAAGATACAAATTTAGCCTGAGGATCCCCCATTTATAGATAATGATAAGGGGCCATCTCAACTGTAAGCTAGTTAGGCATGGTGATTAAGATTACATAAATTCCCTTAACGAGCATACCACATAGGCATCTTTACATAAATATCTAGTGTCAAATCAACAACTATCTTTGATATCATCAACAAGTATGAGATTATCCATGGTATTATGTTTACCAATCTTGTAGTCCATATGGACCCTATTTTTTACGTATAGTTGACCGTATTACTTTTAAGAATGATTTGATTAATTAATTCAAGCTCCATAACATAATAGCGGATCAGATGTGTTTTTGAAAATTTATATTACTGTACTAAAAAAAAATAAGATGTGTGCTCTCGAAGTCCCCAAGGCTAGGCATTTCTTCCTTTCCTCCTGCCCTCCGATTAGCTAAAAAACATAATTTGATAAAAAAACAGTACACTCACTCTTATCATTTTGAGACACAGTGAAGTGCCCAATAATATTAAAATTTGTTGTAACATATAAGAATCTACATAACAAAGTGAGAAGAAACCCTATGGTTTGTAGTGTGGTGGATTCCACAAAAAAAAAACTTGGAATTGCTAGTCAATGGCACCCTTGAAAGCTAATATCACCAAATTTCTTCGTGCTCATCAAGTCTTGAAATTGTTGAGTCCGTTTTTGGAATGAAAGCTTTACAAAGATATAAACAACGTAGAATTCAAGCAAATGCTCTAAAAATGACACAGTTTTATTAGTTTCTTTATTCTCCTTCTTATTTTTTTTTCTTTTGTCCAAAAACGATGGCGTCTCTTAGTGCTTCTCAAGCCGACAATTATGGCAAAAAACCATCAACCATGGCCACGGCCGGAAAATGTTTCGATTGAAATATTTTGGCAAATAAAACTCTCATTCAAACTAGCATTTTTTTTTTTTTTTTTTCACGAAGTACACGATTTCAGGTGTTAAAATTGATCAAGAACAACATGAGAGGTGCCAAAAAGGCCAAGTTTGTGATGGCTTGTCTTTGAGTATTTCACGCAAAAGATAAGCCAAGAACCATAAAAACAGTTCTTGGATTAGGCATGGCAGCGGCCGGGTTGGGCTGATAAATCCCATCAATTCCAGCCTTTCCACGTTCTTTGTTGGGATAGCCTAAGGGCTAGGCTGGGCCGGGCCGGGCCAGGCCAAGTTGAAAAAAAGAAATAATTGACCTAGGCCCAGCCCCTAAGCTAAATCTAGGACGGGCTAACACACGAGCTGACGCACAGATTAGCCTATAAAATGGCTCATGGATTGGCCAACGATAAATTAAAATTAAATCTTATTTTATTTCAAAATTAAATCATATTCTATGTAAATGTTAGTTTATTAATTAATGTGATTAATAATTAGTATTCAAAATATTCTACTTAGTAGTCAAAATTAATACTTAATAGTTGAAGTCATTATTTATAGTTCATTTTGCATATCTTAAGAGAAATGAGTTACTAATTACTAGAATAAATTCTTATTTGTTTTTAGTTGATCTATCCTTTTTCTCTCTACCTTCTCTCTACACTTTCTATATCTTGAACTCCCCGTGCTTGGTGCTGCTATTGCAACATCAACTGGCCCTTCAACCGTTGGCTAGAGGGCCTCTTAAAGGAGGTTCTCCAACAAGCTGCTCATGAACCAGATGATCTGCCACTTAAACCTTAGCAATATTACAAGGGTGAGCCAGCTATCATTTTCTCTCAAGAAGTGGATAAACTGTCCAGGCCATTCAAGTTTGCTTTGATTGGAAAATTTGCTCGTGGAATGCCAAACATGCAGACACTCAGGAAGAATTTTCATACAATTGATTTTCAAGGAGAATTCTACCTAGGATTCTTGGAGTACAAGCATATTCTCATAAGATTCACTTTGGAAGCTGATTATTTGAGATGCTGGTTGAAGAATACATGGTTTGTCAATGGTTATCAGATAAGAGTTCTAAACTGTAACCGTCTTTTTCATCCTGACCGAGAACCATCCATTGTTCCTGCATGGATTACTCTAGAAGGTTTGCCAAATGTTTTCTTTCATAAATATTCAGTTTTTTTTCTCTTTCACAGGCTGTTGGTAAGCCTTTAAAGAAAATTAGATTTAGCTACTACCACTTTATCTAGACCTAATGTGGCAAAAGTTTGTGTAGAGGTTGATCTTTTGAAACCTTTACTTCATCATTTATGGTTGGGTATTGGTACTGATGGTCAGAAAATCACCTATGAAGAATTACTATCCTATTGTATAAACTACCATAAAGTAGGTCATCTACAATCTGAATTCTTAATTGGAGATGAAGGTGAGCCTATTGATAGACGTAAAGTTCAACACAAAGGAAAATAGCCTCAAGTTCAGCAGTCTAAAACAGCTAGCAAGAAAGGTTTTTCTAGTAATCCTTCCAAGTTCAAATGGGTTCCAGTCACAACTCAAAAGCCCCAAATTCCAGACCAGAAACCAGAAGTGCACCACCAAAAATGAGATTCCAGCCTTAACACAGAATGATCAATCAATAGAGGATAAGCATGTCAATGGAAATGATCAAGATCAACAAGTGGTTCCTCAACAATTAATTAATTTACCCTGTGATCAAGAAACTCCAGAAACACAAAATATTGTTCCAGTTCAAGTTCAACAAGATGACAATAATGGACACGAGGAGGAGGAGGTTTCATGTGATGATGAAGATGTCATTTCGGTGGTGGTTCAGCCTGAGTCCGGTGAAGCATTGCCTCAGATTGCCACAATTACGGCTTGAAATCTTTGGAGACTAAAGATTTGATTTTGAATTCAAATTTGAAAAATAAATTTGTTGAGATTTTGGATTCAGAAGATCATGAACTATTGGAAAATATCTCAGCTGATGCAAGTCATAATTTTACCTTTTCAAAAGTAGATCACAATGCTTCCAAATCTCTACAAGTTTATAGCTTATATGTCTGATACTGAGAGACATAACTTGCAGGAGCCGAATCCACTTCTAGATTGGAGTAATGTGAGCCTGATTTTGGACAAGAAAATCCAAAACATGAAGATTATCCAATCTAGAAGAGTAAGAAGGAAGCCAAGGACGAAATAGTTGTATGCCCAAAGATCTGCCTCATTGGACGGCTACTAAAAGCAAAACCATCCTCAACCAGTCCCATTCCTCGTATCTCCAATGATAAGTACTCTCATCTGGAATATAAGGGAATTGCCAATAAACCTACCCTTTGTGGAATAAAGTTATTGGTCGTGCAAAATGAAACACAAATTATTTTCTTACTGGAGCCTATGGTAGATGTTTGTAAGCTAGATTCTTTTTGCTTTAAATAGGGTTTAATCATTGCATGGCAAACCCTATGGTAAGATTTGACTTTTTTGGAGGACAAATTTCTCTATTTCTGTATCTTTGTCTTTTGATCGACTTCTGCACGTCAAGTTGTATTCATGGCTTCATTTACTTATGTGATATCAACAAAACTGGAAGGGAGAGAACTATAGAGCTCTTTGCATGGTTTCCATGGTTTGTTGGAAGAGATTTTAATGTTATATTTGCACTTTGAGAATATTTGGGTGTATATTTCAGCTTTCCATGGTTTGTCATGCAGAGATTTTAATGTACTTCTAGGCTCTTATATTTGCACTTTGAGAATATTTGGGGCCTGCATTCCTGATGCTTTTGTGCAGGATTAAAAAAAAAAAATCCCAAAATAAAACTTAGTCGACAAAACCCGAAGCAAGGCAAAACAAAAACGAAGCAGGGTTGTAAAATAAAAAATGAAAGAAATGGTGCAAAACGGAAGGCAACAAAGCAATACTTTATTTCACCAATTCTTATGGTAACAATGGTGCTGTTTTTTAATTCTTGAAAATTGCAACAAATTGACGGCAACATACATATTTATATATATATAGATAAAATAGCCAAATAGATTCCAGTTAGGAATTGGCTAAGTTGATTAGGAAATAAATCCTATTCCAACTAACTAACCAATTCAATACCAACTCCACCTTGGTTTAATAAGCTCACATTGTCTCCCTTAAACCAAGGTTTTCAAATTTGAATATAACCAATATTTTTTTCAACTTGACAAATGACTCCAATTTCAATGGTTTTATAAAAATATCAGCCACTTGATCCGGGGACCTTGGTCTTGCAATAATCGATGACAATTTCCTTGTCTTGAATCAATTCATGATTGAAGTGGAACTTGATGTCAATGTGTTTTTTGCGTCCATGAAAGACGAGATTCTTTGTCAATTCAATTGCTGACTTACCATCACAAAATATTTTTATAGGACCCTCTTGCTTGTGTTGTAGAAACCCAATCATTTTTCTCAACCATAGCGCTTGAGTAGCACTACTTGCTGCTGCCATGTACTCCACTTCAACTGTAGAGAAAGCCACCACTTGCTCCTTCTTTGAATACCAGGAAAACATACCATTACCCAAATAAAAAGCATAACCCAAAATACTTTTTTTTGAATCATATCACCAATCCAATCACTATCTGTATAACTAACAAGGCTAGAATCATTAGTATGAGAATAAAAAGTACCTCAGATGTATCTCAAAATTCTTTTAACTACCTGCAAATGAGATTGGCGTAGGGACTCCATGGATATGCTAATCAAGCCAACTCCAAAAGTATTATGTCAGGTCTTGTTGAAGTTAAGTACTTGAGACTCCCAACCAATATCATAAAATAAGTAGCATCAATAAAATCACCAGTACTATCTTTTGTCTATATTAATTTTTCTTCAACTGGAGTCATCATTGGTTTGGCAGTATCCATTTTAAACCTTTTCAAATTATCCCCAGCATACTTTTTCTGTGAAATAAAAATACCACTATCTATTTGTCAAACGTCAATACCAAGAAAATAAGACATTAACTCCAAATCTATCATTTCAAAATAGCTAATCATAGCCTTCCTAAATTCAGAAATTAATTTGGGATTATTGCCAGTGAAAATCAAATCATCAACATACAGGCACACAATGACAACATCTCTACCTGGATTGAATTTGATGTACAAAGTATGCTTATATGGGCATCTTTGAAATCCACAATTAACAAAATATGAGTCTATATGAGCGTACCAAACTCTGGTAGTTTGTTTCAACCCATATAGTGCCTTCGTTAACCTGTACATTTTATTTATTTGACCATTTTTTACATAACCTTCAGGCTGCTTAACACAAACTTCTTCTTCAAAACACTATTCAAAAATGCAGATTTCACAACCATTTGATAAATTTTCTAACAATTATTCGCAGCAAATGATATAATCATTCTAACAGTGTCAATTCTAGCAACAGGTGCAAAAACCTCAAAATAATCAATACCTGCTTTTTGCTTGTAACCTTCAACAACCAACCTCTCTTTGTAGTGATCCACCTCTCCATTTGGTTTAATTTTGGTCTTATACACCCACTTGACTCCAATTGGTTTCTTTGCCAGTAGAAGAGTGGTCAACTCGCAAGTGCTATTTTTCTCAATAGCATGAATCTCCTCATCCATAGCTTGAATCCAATGATCTTGTTTGACAACTTCTTCAAATGTAACTAAATCACAATCTGCAAATAATGTAAAATTAATAATATCTTCATCAGACACATCATTATCATTAGAAATCACAAAATCCTACAAACGAGCAGGCAAATGACGTATTGTGTCTCTGCTGGCGACTGGATGACTCTATTGGAATAGGCTGCACAACTGGCTGAACCGGCTGTGCACTAGAACTTCCTTCCTGCACTATTGAAATTATTGGTGGAGGTCTTGATGATAGCTCAGGATCTTTTTTGAACCAATCCCAAGCACTCTACTCATCAAAAGTAACATCCCAGGGTTAAACAACTTGTATCCTTTTGTCTCATGACTATACCCAAGAAAAATACATTTTTCTGCTTTAACATTCAATTTTTTTCTCAAAGCATTAGGTACATAGGCATAGGCAAGAGAACCACATACTTTTAAGTTAGAAATATGTGGTTTCTTACCAGTCCAAGCCTCATATGGAGTTCGTCCATAATTACATCTTATAGGACAACTATTTAACACATAAATGGCACAAGAGACAGCTTCTGCCCAAAAACTTTTTGGCATATTTTTAGAATCCACCATGGACCTTACCATATCCATCACAATTCTATTTTTTCTCCGACAACTTCATTTTGCTGAGGAGTGTATTTAGCTGTCAATTGATGTTTAATGCCATGTTCATTTTGCTGAGGAGTGTACTTAGCTATCATCACACACAAGAAATTCAGTACCCTTATTAGTTCTCAAAATTTCAATGAAGTAACCACTTTGTTTCTCCACATAATACTTGAACTTCTTGAACACATTACATGCATCAGATTTATTTTTCAAAAAATACACCCATGTCTTTATGCTAAAATCATCGATAAAGGTGATAAAATACTTACTACCACCATTGGAGGGAACCTCCACTGAGCACAAATCTGAATGAATCAACTGCAATGGTTTTTTACCCTCCAAGCCTTACCTTTTAGAAAAGGGTCTCTGTGCTTTTTTCCCAAGATACAACACTCACACTGCTTGTTAGGATAATTAATAAAAGGCAAACCGGCAACCAAATTTTTCCTTGCAAGAAATTTCAAATTCCCAAAATTCAGTGCCCAAAACGTAAATGCCAAAGCCAAGTATCATCAAAAGTCACAAAACTAAATTTAGCAAGGTAAATCACCGCATTTTAGAGAAAGAGGCCACAAACGACTACGGTTCATATTTACCATAGAAATTAGTCCTAATTTATCATTAGTGATAGTACCAATACCATGCTTAAAATGCAATTATATCCCTTTTTAGACAATTGCCCCAAACTCAACAAATTATGACATAAACTTGGCACGTAAAACACATGAGATATAAAATTGGAAGATCCATCTTTTAGACTAATACCAATTTTACCCTTTCCTAAAACAAGCATTTTTTCATTATTTCTAAATTTCACATAAGATCTAAAGGTTCATCCAGATCAGAAAATAATTTATTTTTTTCACACATGTGATTGCTACAGCCAGAATAAAAAATCATTCATTCTTTTTATTTTCTTCGGTCCCAGAACTAAAAAATAAAACAGTTTCTTGTTTATCACCATTACTTTCAGCCACATTGGCATGCATTTCTCCATCACGATTTTTATTATGCCAACATTCATTTTGATAATGTTTAGTTTTACCATCACAATGATAATATTTAATTTTTGATCTATCAACTCTTTGAAAATTATTATTTGGTTGATTATTCTGTCGGTCCCTACTAAAATTACCATTATTATTTCTTCGCTGGTAATTAAAATTATCTCTATCGTGACATTGAAAATTGCCTTTGGCACCACGTCTTCTACCTCTGCATTTTGATCTCTTTGATTTGCTTCAACCAAATTCACCGTCTCTTCCTTTTGTTTGGGTTGATCTACCTTGGCTTGGAACGCCTCTTCAACTGTATCAGCTGTCTGTTGACTCAGGGACATCTCATAGGTCACTAATTCACCCTCCAGTACATTGAGTTTCAGAGTAGACAGATCTTTGGTCACCTCAAGAACCATTTTTTTTGTGTGAAACTTTGTACTCAATAACGGTAGGATTTTTTCTACAACTTTAACTTTTTCAAGAACCTCATCGTTGGTTCTCATATCATGGGCAAGATTACTAATCCTACCAATAAAATTTTTAATTGGCTCGTTTGATTTCATCTAGGCCAACTTGTACTGTCTCCGGAGTTCTTGTAATTTTATTTTTCTTACGTCAGTTGTACCACGATTTGAATGCACCAAAATTGTCTAGGCCTCTTTTGCCATTTTTGCATTCATAAATTTATTGAATACATGTAACTGGACCTTGGTATTGAGGTAGTGACTTGCCTTGCAATTGTCTATTTTTCTCCAATTCCTTAGTTTCTTTGGCTGTCAATTGTGCACCTTCTTGGGGTTCATCGAATCCTTGATCAACAATACGCCATAATCCAATACAAGTGAAAAAATCCATTATCTGTTTTTGCCAAGTATATTTACCATTAAAGACAAAAACTGGACAATCTTGTAAGATATATAAACTATCCATGGATTTTTATTTTTTTTTTCATCTCCAAAATCTCACAAGGCTCTGATACTAATTTGTAGGATTAAAAGAAAATAACAAAATAAAAATTAATTGACAAAGCCAGAAGCAAGGCAAAACAAAAACGAAGCAGAAATAAGTTGTAAAATCAAAAACGAAAGAAACAGTGCAAAATGGAAGGCTGCAAAGCAATACTTTATTTGACCAATTCCTTTTGGTAACAATTGTGTTGTCTTTTAATTCTTGAAAATTGCAACAAATTGACGGCAGCAAACATATTTATATATATAGATAAAATAGCCAAACAGATTCCAGTGAGGAATTGGCTAAGTAGATTAGGAAATAAATCCTATTCCAACTAACTAACCAATTCAATACCCAGTACATCTTGGTTTAATAAGCTCACATTCTGGCATTTAAGTGTTTAACAATTGCATTGAAAATTGTTGTTCGAGTAACATTCCTTTTGTTGGTAACACTTATACTTGGCTTAATTGGGCATAGGATTGGTTTAGCTTTTTGGAGAAGACTGGATTGTTTGCTGTGTAAACACACCAATTCTTGGATGATTTTCAAAAGGTTTCCCTCCAGCATTTGTCAAAAACATGTTCTGATCATTCTCCTTTGGTGTTCTCATTTGAGATGTTAAGGTTTTTTTTTTGGCCCAAAACAATTTAGATTTATTAAAGTCTGGATTAAACATCATTCTTTCATGAATCTGGTAAGGCAAAATTGAAATCAAAATTGTTCAGGTTCCTTTCTTTTCAAGCTTGCTGCAAAGTTGAAAAGATTAAAATTAGAACTAAAGGCTTGGAATCACTCTACATTTGGGAATATTTTGCACAAACTAGCTTAAGCTGAAGAAACGGTCGAGATCCAAGAAGAAAGGTTGCAGTACCAGTTTTCAATTGATAGCCGGATTGATCTTGCACATGCAAAGGATAAATTGTTGAAATGCATATCTGAAGAAAAAGAATTTTGGAGACAGAAGACTAGAATGTAATAGCTAAAAGAGAGGGACAGCAACTCCAAATACTTCCACTCAAAGATGGTTGCTAAGAGGCATAAACTAGCAATCTCAAAGCTTCAAGTGGAAGGAAACTAGGCTGATGATACTACTCTCATTGATTCTATTGGAGTGGATTTCAATTTCTACATTTTTCCCAAAACTACTTTCCAGTGATGGTTTGGCTTCTCAGCTTGAAGGTATTCAAGAAGTTATTTCCGTATTGATGCAAGATTCAGACAATGATATGTTAACTGCTGATTTGACCATGGAGGAATTGAAGGAGGCTGTTTTCACTATCAATGCTGATAGTGCTGCAGGAGTAGATGGCTTTGGTGGTGCTTTCTTTCATGATTTTTGGGATATTATTCAACAATATCTTTGGGAAGGGATGCAAGGTTTTTTGATAAGGTGATTTTCTCCCTAGCACTTTAATAACTCTCTTTCCCAAAAAGGATAATCCTTCTTCCTTTGCTGATTTTAGACCTATTAGTCTTTGCACCTTGTTTAATAAAATTTGTACAAAGGTTTTAGCTAATAGATTGTCTAGAATCCATCCTAAGATTGTTTCTGAGGAGCAAGCTGCTTTGTGAAGGGTAGAAACATTTCAGAGAATGTTTGAATTGTCCAAGAATTGATGGACTTCATTGATAATGATGCTTGTCTAGAATCCTTCCTAAGATTATTTCTGAGGAGCAAGCTGCTTTGTGAAGGGTAGAAACATTTCAGAGAACATTCTAATTGTCCAACAATTGATGGACTTCATTGATAACAAAACTACAGGAAGTAATCTTATTCTTCAGCTGGACTTATCCAAGGCTTTTGATAGAGTTTCATGGCCTTTCCTTCTCAAGGTATTAGAATCTTTTTGCTTTTCTTCAAGGTGGATTTCTCTGGTGCACAATGCAATTGCAAGCTCTTGATTCTCTATATTGATTAATGGAGTGCCTAAAGGTTTCTTCCAATCTTCAAGGGGAATCAGACAAGGGATCCCTTATCCCCTCTTCTTTTATTATTGTTAATGGAGTTTTTTATTAGAGGACTAAAGAAATAGTTTGATTGTGGAAGGATTCCTCCTTATACAGCATCTATATCTTGTATCGCCATTACAGACCTTACCTTTGCTAATGATGTAGTAATATTCACCAAAGCAGAATCACAGACAAAGGTCCCTCAAGAATCTGATGGCTTTTCTATCTCAATTTGAAGCTTTGTCTGGTCAAACTGTTAGTGCTGAGAAGAGTTACATTCTATCTTTCCTCCAAACGTCCAGTTTGTAGACCTAGATTGATACATCATATTACTGGATTCACTCGAAAATAGTTGCCAATGCTTTATCTTGGTTGTCTATTCAAAAAGCTAAGAAAAAGAAAAGCTTGTATCAACCTATGATTGAAAAAATTCATGCTGGAATTCAAAATTTCTTTCACCAGGTGGCATTTTAATTCTTATTAAACATGTCCTTAGCGATATTCCTATATACTTGCTAACTGTGATGCAGCCTCCTAAAGCAGTTTTAAAAGACATTGAAAGATCTTTTGCAAATTTTTTGTATGGTTCATCAAACTATGGGGAAAAGAAGCATTGGTCCTCCTGGAATGCCATTTGTCAACCTAGTTAGAGTAATGGCCTGGGAATTCACTCATTGGAGGATATAGCTCATGGTTTCAATTGATCTGCTATCAAGCTGTGGTTCAAGTTTAGAGAAAGGAAATCTCTCTGGTCTAAATTGCTGAAGTTTAGATACATGTAGCATGATAATCATCCACTGTCATCATGTTAGGGCTTCTTCTTCAGTCTGGAAGAGGATGTTGGCTATTCATGAAGAAGCTGAGGAGTCAATTTTTATCAAACTCAGAAATGGAGCAGCTTCCTTTTGGTTTGATAATTGGACAGGAGCTGGTCGGTCCATTAGGCAAACTTGTTCAGCAAGTTATAGAGCCTAAGATTCAAGTTAGGCAACTGTGATATGATAATCATTGGAACCTTCAAGCCTTGCCTAGCCTTCCAGCTGCTGATTACAGTGTTTTAACTTCTTTTTGGAAGTTATGCAAATAGCTTTGGTGGAATTAGAAGATGAGATTGCTTGGACCTTGGCTTCGAAAGGGAACTTTTCTCTTAAATCAATCAGGGATTGTAAAGATGGAGTAGTTCTTTTTCCTAGAACCATTATTTGGGTAATTATTCTAGGATTCAAATGAAGGCTTCAATCTTCAAGTGGAAATTGCTGAATCATGGTCTGCTGGCCAGAATAGGATTTCATATGGTTTCAAGATGTTCATGTGGGATAGCTTCTGAAGAGATCAACCATTACTACTTCGTTTCATGTCCTATAGCTAAGGAGGTTTGGGGTTTTTTTGAGGCTTTATTTGACATGCAGTACTTAGATCGCCACTATCTTCATGCATACTTAAATTCTTGGTGGATTAATTACACACCTAGTTCCATGATTGGAATTTTCCAGAAAGTAATTCCTACTTTGGTTTACTGGAACCTTTGGAAGGCAAGGAATTCTTTCCTTTATGAAGAGGTGATTGTTAGCCCAAAACATACAATCACAGGGGTTATTTACCATCTGAGGAAACACTGAATCTGCTTACCCTTTAGCAAACGGATTGTCTACTGTGGATAGTACTCATCTAGAAAATCTCCTTCAGGTTTAGAGGGAACCTAAATGACCAAAATGTTATATTGGTCAACTGGGTAGCTCCTTAGCATGGTTGGTTTAAACTTAATATAGATGGAGCTTCAAAGGATAATCCTGGATCATCATCAGGTGGAGAGATCGTCAAGGATAGTTCTGGCTCTTTGGTGGCTAGTTTCTCAAATTTTTATGGATATACTAAAAATCTAGTTGCTGAAGCAAGGGCTTTATTGGATGGTATCACTCTGTGTATCAAGTTGCAGCTCAATAGTATGGAAATTGAATTGGATTCTCAAGTATTGGTTAAAATTCTCTCCGAGTCAACAGGTACTCCATGGCAGATTGATAAATTCATTCAACTGATCTTCAACAAAACTCAAGCCTGGAACTTAAAAATCGAACATATTTTTAGAGAGGCAAATCAAGTGGCTGATTTTCTTGCGAAGGAAGGTTCCTCAAACAGTACTTATACCTTGTACAATCAATTATCACTTCCTAGAGTAGCTAGTAGTTTTGTACTATTAGAGAACCAAGGTTATCCTCATATATTAGGTGTAAGTCCTAGTAATGTTTTTTGTGCTATGGTTTCAAGGGTTTCGTGTCTTTGAAATATTCTTATTTCCTGGAGGTCAGGGTTATTATGTCCCCCTCCATGTATCATTCATCATTTTACTAATAAAAATTGGGCGTAGTGTCCCCACCAAGGATCCGGTGGATAGATAATTAAAAAAAAAGAATAAATTCTTACTTGATATTCAAATTTATGACTTTTTAGTCTTGATAAATTGAAATTAAATTTTATTCTATTTGAAATTAAAACATTATTCATTTAAAATAAATAATTAATAATCTTAGTTGTTAATAATTATTTGAATATTCTACTTACTGCCACTTAGTAGTCGATATTAAAACTTATTATTTGAAGTTACTACTTAGTTTATTTTTCATTCAAATATTCTACTTACTAGTTACTACTTAAATCTTGTTAGTACTTATTAGACTAAGTTATTACTTGTTAGTTGTTAGTATAAGTTAATATGTACAATATATAAATTATTATTTATTAATTATAAAAGTAAAAGGACATAATTAGAATACCACCTTTAGATGGTAGGGGTTTAGCATAGACCCCTAATATGTATATTAATATTGGCAAAAAAACTACAAGGAGGGGAACACAGAACCTTATCTCGAAACAATTACAAGTTATGCAACTAATGTACGAAAGTTAAAAAAACATAAGTAAATAAATGAACTATTTACTACATACACAAGGAGGAGAACATAGAACTTTATCTCCAAAAAATTTGTAAACATAAAAATCCTATCTATACATCAATTTGGTGAACTGCTACCATCATCATCATCAAAATCTTTCTTCATTAATCTTTATTTTCTTTCTTTGGCATCTAGCCAATCCTTTAAACACACAACCATCTCCAAAGTCTTAGGTGTCATTCGAGCCCTTTATTCATTTAAAACACTTCTTACTAAAAGCTAGATGTGATATAATCACTAAAACTAGAGTGTTTAGCAAATTACGAGCATACTTGTGATAAAATAGGATAATCATGTCTATGATTTCTCTACCAGGCAAGAATATCAAAATCTTGTAGGTATTATTCATGTTTATCTTGTAGCAGATTCTTCAAATACCAAGCAGCTTCATCTAATCGGCCTTGATTATCATGTGTTATTGGTCTTTTTGCAGGCAATAGTTAATTCAATGAGGCTATCTTTGTCTATTTGACAATCGTTACTATGATTACCAAAAGAATCTATGAAGTCTTTAAACTTTCTAAGTTTATTATGTGGCTCTATAATACAAACCAAACAATATAAAAATGGCATGTTTTAAAAACACTTGTCAAATTTTTTTCCATGGAGACAATCGTATCATCAAAGTAAAGATCACTTCTATGATTGAAAAAACAACTTTAATAACAGAAAGTTGAGGTAAAACAACATGAGATGAAGGTTTATAAGTACTGAATAAATTTTTGGTAGCATGCACAAATGTTTTTAGAATTTCAATCATTGATTTAGCTCTTAGTTGAAATTATCATCGACTAAAAGAATTTCAATATTTGAACCAATTTGGTCATTATAAAATGCACAAAGCATTTTTTTCATGACCAAACGATTGACAAGTAGAATTTCATCTAGTAGATACGTCTAATCTAATTTTTTTAAATTTCATGTGACTTTCCAAACAAAACCGTTTAAACTCTTGTTAACGTGAATAAGATGAATGTACAAACTAAATGGCATTTTAAATTAGAGTAGTATTATCTTCAACTATTTTTAAACAAATTTGAACACAAAGACTATGTATATGGTACACACATCTATTATTGATTTCAATCAATCTAAACAACTTTTACCTGTATATTAATTATTTTTTTAAATCAACATAAATTGTTGTGTTTACAAGAACAATTTATCTCTTTCTCACTCTCAATATTCATCAAATCAATCCAAACAACTTTTACCTGAAATGAGAAAAAGGACTACATGAAGACAAAAGAGTTGTGGACTGCTTACTGTAAACAAGGGATGAATATCAGAAGAAAGATAAATAAAAAGAAAGGAAAAAAACAAAAGAGGAAACTACATAGTTTTGATTCCTTTTAGTTCTAAACTTTGCTGTTTCGCATAATACTTCAAACTACTTCATTTTCCCTTCTTTTTAATTCCAAAATTACCCCGGCTATATCTCATTCGCTAGGCACATGAAAAGTTCTGGCTATTCCAGCCACCAGAATTAAGGAAAAGAACTTATTAGACAGAATTTTAAAACATAGGCTGCCAAAATAACAAATTAAAAGATTGAACGCCAATGTGTTACTTGACGAAAGTTTGTGTACTATTGGTCATTACTCTAAAAATGAATGGAATATTTGTTCTTGTTACCATATTTTATTAGGTAAATTACCATAAACCCTCAAGTGTTAAACCCTTTGTAACCCATAGCTCTATGTGTTTAAAAACATATCTTAAATAGTTGTGGTTTGCTTCGAAAAGTAAGGTGGAACAAAATCATTTACATTCATAGATTTCAATAAAATTACTACTTCTTTACTCATAACCAATAACCCATTCTCAACAAATTTCTTGAAACCCTAAATTACTTAAAACCTTGGTATGAAGAGGGCTATTAGGATGATGGGGAAGGGAAGACAAGGTGCCACTATTAGGAAGAGCGGGATGGGCTTTGAGAGAAGGAATTGGTATTGGGAATAAAAAAGAAGGGCTGACGGTGGTGGTTGGAATTGTAGATGGTAGTGGTGGTAGCAGTGGAGATAACATTACATGCAGAGAAAAAAGGATAGGAATGGGCTACCAGAAGTGAAATGGGAAGGGTTTGGCTCCATATGAAGAGAAAGAGGGCTGAGAAGGGAGTAGGAAGAGAAAAGAGTATTTGGTGGTGGTGGTAGTAGTAAAGAAGAGAGAGGGTAAAGAGAAATGGTTATGGAAGAGAAAGGGTAAGAGGAAAAGACTATAGGAAGTGGAGAGATTTTTGTTTCGCGGGAAGAGCAAGAATGCTAGAGGAAGGTTTGGGGGGAGAACAGAGTCAAGTATGGTCGTAGTGGTGCTGGGAAAATGGTTATGGGTATAAGAGATTGAATGGGAATGAGATGGGGCCATAGGAAGAAATGAAGAGGGAAAGGGAAGAAGAAGGGGCAAGAGAAGAAAAGAGGGGTGGGTAGTGGTGGAGGATGGAAGTGGTTGAAGGTTGTGGTGGTGGCATTTATTTTAAAAGGCAAAAAGGCAACGGGGTTATTTTGATCATAGAAGAAATGATTATGGAAGGAAAGTGGTATTTTTTGCTAAGATCTCGCATAAGTCGCAAGTGTATGTCAAACTACTTTAAATTGAATTGTTTGCGTCCACTTCGGTACTTTACCATTCAAGGTAAATCATATGGGATTAAGGTATATTTTTGAAACATTTGGGTTTACCAGTTATGGGTTATAGAGGTATATCACATGCGGTTTTAGTAAATTTCCCATATTTTTCATTGCTGTTAAAAAAAAAAACGAAGTAAGGTAGAAATAAACATTGAATGAAAAAAATAAAAAATCTTAGTTCTAAATTATTAAGGATACTAAGTTAGAGAGAATAAATTTTTTTTTTTATCATAAATGTATATTTTGTTAAAGTTATGTAGAAAATGTGTGAACTTTGTCAAAAAAAAAGTAATGAGAAAAATACAAACTTTAATTATTATTTTCAATTTTTAATTTTTTCCTTTTTAGTTGCTTCATTATGTTATAGGTATATATATTATGCATTGTTATTCTTTTATCGTTTAATTTATCTTTTAAATTTAAGTAACTTATTTAACCAATATTAGAAGGACAGTATTGTCAATCATAAATTAGAACATACACTTCCTTATGTTATGGCTATAATTTTGTCATATTCTATTTGACATATTTAAACCAAAAATATTAGAGGGAAGAGTTTTAAATACTTGTGATTCGAATTGACATTAACCAAACCTTGAGGGAAAATTCTCTTAGTTAAATTTATCTTGAAACGACAATTTAATAAAAAATTAGTAAACTTAAAGATTTTATTAAGAATTTTTAAAAGTAGATACTATGAAGAATCTTAAAAGTTTTGGAACCATTAGTATCCTCTATCCTTATTTGAATATTGATACAAAAATAAGTGAACTAAAGTATTTGTTACTCTTTAGTTTCGGCCATGAATATATATTAACTAATTAGCTTGGGCAGGCCCTTATTGACCTAGGTTATAAATTGTGTTCTATCATTTAACTTAACAGCTAAGCAATTTAAAAATTATAACCTATTGGCACAAGTTAAATTCTGCAAGGTTTGACTACTAGAGGGCGCCATTGTATTTCCGGTGGTTTTATGTGGATCAACTCTCTTGCCTACCCAAAAGAAAGTGGAAAACATTTTATGTTGTGATTAGAACTAAAGTGTTCACATAGATTCTCAGAAAAGTGTTTGATATAGGGTAAGGAAGGCAGATAGGGCTATTAGAGGTAGAGGGTGAGACATTTAATCGGTTTTTGACACTAGATCAAGGGCTTTAGGTTGGTAGGATGAGCAAGCTTGGTAAAGGATGGTTGGATAATATTGTATAACATGGCAAGAGAGATAGAGTAGTGGCATCAAAAGTGCTCACTCTAATTTGCCTTAGTATAGATTGAGGATTGTTCTATGAGATATTCAACAAGAAGTTCTGAGGATTGTTAAATTTGTGGTATATTGAGCGATGGAGGGTAAGCCTAGATATAAAGGATTTCAGTAACATAAAGAATTCTAGTAGAAAATCTAGAAAATGGGTTAATATAATTAGCTATTACGGAGAATGCAATCATAAAGGATAACTTCTCAAAAAATCATGAATAAAGAAGAGTTTTTCTTCAGCATCTCAATCTTTGACTTATGAGATGGCATCGACATGTGATTTGATTTTGCTACAGCTATTGAAATGCAAGTGTGGCTCATCAAAGAACATTTCATAAAAAAGTAGTGAGCTAAAATTGCCCATTTTCCTTACTCACCAACATTAGCTATCAGGATTCATATGAGGGTCAAGGAATCCTTAACCGACAATTGCTTTCAAAATTCTTGTATAATATGCGACAAAGTAGCATCACAATATTCAAAAGGTGCATGCACATATTGATAAAAGATATATAGCTCTTGTTTTGCTTCTATATTTCCCTTCAACTCAACATCTTTGGTTTGTTGTGTTCTGCCATATTTTTATTGCCTATCCTCATAAGCAAATAGCTACAAAGGTAAAAATATTCTTTATGATAGGTCTAAAATATGACAACTACCATTCTTTCTGTTCAAAACAAATAACGGTAGAAATTACAATAATTTATCAAAAAACAATGTTCAAGTTCTACAATAGAAAAGGAAAAAGTTTTAACAATTCTTTCAAATCACCTAAAGTTATAAACAATAAAGATGAACATTACACAGTTTTATATTTCACTTAATAGGTAACACAAACATGTCATACTCATTTCTTTCCCCTCACCAAATCCATATTGTTTGAGAAATGATCATTTCTTTTCTACTAGTGAAAGCAAACCAACAACTTGAAAAAAAATTTAAGGTACAAAAAACTTTCTAATTAAAATAAAGACACTAACAATAATTCCATGACAGACACAGAAGGAAAAACCGTCCCATTTACATAATAGAATATAGATACATGCCAATTTTTTAAAGAAGGGTAGATAAAAATATAGAACAGGTGAATTAATTTTCTTACCATGACTTAAGAGTCCTACCACAAACCATATATTGCTTTGCAATTCACACTTGACAACAAGGGCAATACTTCTACTACGGTAGAAGCAAAGCAAACAACTTGATGGGCATAAGGGATGAAAAGAATGAAAACTTCTCTTTGGAAACATATAGTGCAATGCCTATGATCAAGAAGTTTTGCAACAAAATTTATAGAGCTTTCAACCTTTGACACACCAGAAGCCAAAAATTGCGGTAAACAGTGAGATAAATTGAGATTTGACAATTCTTGCATGAGTCTCTCCTTATGATCCATCACAGGTTGATATTTCATCACTACTTGTTGCAATGACGACAACCTTCTTCTTGTATTTTCTCGAGCAATTCTAGTTAGTATTGTTCTTTTCTTTTAAAACAAGAATGTAGGCTTGCTCCTATTCCTCCAATTTTTTCTTGTATTTCAACTATGCATTGAAAATTAAAGGTATATATAAGGAAATAATTAATGTTCTTTCAGTACGATACCAGGTATGGCTAAATTTAAATTGAACTTGAGGCATCAAAAGTACTATTAAGGTGTTTTATGTGAGTGAGTTGGTTTGCATTTGTGTATGCATGTATATGTATATTGTATGAGAATTGACCAAAATGATTCTATCAACCATGAGACTTAGAAGTCATGAAGCGAGTAGACAAATTGTTTAATTCCATAAGGGTGGTATTTCCAATTCAATAGGCATTCTAGTACTTGAAATTTGTTTACAAAACATCTTATTTAAAAACTTATCAACACAATATTTGTCAACCACCAAACTAGAAGTCATAAAGTGATTAACAAATTATTTAATACCATTGGGGTGACTATTACAAATAGTCAATCCAATCTAACAAAAGCCTTTAGTAAAGCTTGAAATTTTTGTTACCATTGTCTTATAAATACTTTATATATCGATAATAGAAAACTTGTCCATACTAATCTCATTAGAAAATAGTAATGACATGGTTACAAAACTTTAGAATAATAATAATAACAATAGCTTTGTAACCATAAAGTGCTTTAGCTGATAATTCTGGTTTTAGTCGTTCATGTGTTTATCATCTCTTATCATTACTTCATAAGATTATAGTGGTAAATGAAAAGAATACCCATGATATCCTACTAATTTTAACGTCTTAAAAATAGAAGTTAGGGTATCAGAAACTTTACACTTTGAGCTTTCAAATAACAACTAATTGAACCTTTGAAATTATTTTTGATTTTAATGATGCTATTTGAGTAAAGAGCACTAGATAAGGTATCTTAATGTAAGGATTATAATGCTCAAAGATTAAAATATTTGAAGCTTATTTTAGGTGAATTTTACTGTTTGCTTTTAATGTACCATAAAGCTAAATAATAAATTTCAGCTTAGACTAAATTATGAATCTGCATTACCAATCAAGAAAAATTTAAGAATTTTAAGACAAGTACAAGATTACCCCAAAAAGATTTTTTTTACAACTTAGGTGATCGTGGCGAAGGCTTTACACATAACAAAGAAAAGTTGTTTATGTTAACTATGTAAGTGAGAAATCACAATTGCACTAATAGGGAGGGAATGGACAAAAGAAATGAATATGAAAGAAGATGAAAAAGGTTTTGGAGAAGATATATATATATATATACTCTAACAGGTTAATTTAATCAACTCTTTGAAGTTCATGACATTAATATTGATATAATATTTACATTACTTTCTGTTTTGAGCATTTGATTAGCTGATTGAATAGTATAAATAAATTTTTAGCTTAGATGGCTTCCTATATTTTTTTCTTATATAGAATGGTAATTTTCAAGGATTCCAAAATTTTCGTAAGCTTATTAATACGTATTTGAGAATGATGCCCTAGAAAGTAATAATATGTGTTTGAATTAGGGAACACTCCTAAATCGTTCATTTAGAGAATTAATTCATCTACAAATATTATACTAATGAGGGTTATACTACCGTTTTATTAATAGCATATATGCGACTATAGAGCTACTAATGATTTTTTTAAAAAATACCTACTACGATCTGTTCTAAAAAGGTGGTAGACAATATGTTCTCAGAAACAAAAGAGTATCACATATTTAACACTACATGAGGACACAAGATTTCTTATAAAATTAATTGATTAAAAATTTTGAATTGCTAACCTACGAAATTCATGAGAAACTTTTAAGAAAAGGTTGAAACCTAATCCTTATTTTCTAACAAGATTCATCATTGCCATTACTTTTTAATAAAGATTAAAAATATTTAACAAACTTTTTATCAACTCTCCAATATTGTAATGGTACAAATTCTTTTTTTTTGTTTGGCAATAACTAGTGTAGCGATCACTCAAGTTGTATAAGATAGATGTTGACGATTTCAAGAATGTAGTTTTTACTCTAGATTGTTATAAATCTATTTAATGCAAATTCCATACTTAATTTTCTACGAAACAAATGTATGTAAACTTTTAGTAGAAATTGAAAAATTAAACTAGCCTTGAAAACAAGATTTTATTATCATTTTAAATATAAAATATGGTATTGGATTCTATTAAACTCATTGGTTTGTCTACTTGACTATTTTCATGAAATGTATAATTAAGATAGAAAATTCTATAAAAAGCTTTTCCATTTTAGAGCTTTATATGTTGCCTGCATACAAATTAGAGACAAAAAATAGTATTCAAATTATATGGGAATTCGGAGTTCATCGAGATTTTAGAAAAAAATAATGTGTTTTTGTATACTAAATAGGTAATATTTTTTTGTGAACTTCATTAGCAAATTTTTCTCTATTAGCATGGTTTTCAATGAAAATTGTTAATGAAAATCACTCAGTGGAAAGATTAAGAATTTTCCCAATATCAGAGGAAATAGAGACTTGAAGGAAAATTCCTCATTATATTTAGCCAAAGATGTAATAGTACATGAACATGCAAATAATAATCATAGAGAAAATTTGAACTAAAGAGGCATTGGATTACAATTATTACGCGACATAAATCACAAAAAAACTCATAGATAATTAATAATGAACCGTAACTTAGCCTTTTTCTTTTTTGGGCTTCTTCAATATTTTTCAACGCCTGTTGTAGCTGAAGACTCTTTTCTTCTTCATCATTAAGCCAACCTCATGTCTTTTCTAATTTAGTATTTTTAATTATTTACCATTTTAAGATCTTTCTTTTTATTTTTCAAAGCCGATTTCAAATTCTTCTTTGATTTTGATTCATTCATTTCAATCGCAGTGATGTTAGTTTGAATCTCTACATTTTCAGGCTCAATCTTTTTAACTTGCTAGATTATGTTGTTAAACTAGAGATTCTTTTCGTTTTTGTATATTTCTTTCTTTAAAATCTTCGCAGTCCAAGACGTTGAACCAGTTATGATATTCATGTTTTGATGATGACCAAATCGCACTAATGGTTTGAAATAAAGTGTGCAGAAAAATAGGTTGGTTCGGACGCAATTGACTGTCCGAAAGACAGAGCTTCGGATGATGGTAACCGTCCGACACAAAGAATTTGAAGCATGTCTCGGACGAAGAACAGAGTCCAATCATATTTCCAGAAGACTTTGCTTAGAACGGACGCATGTTCGGACGCATCCTCGGACGTCCGAATGAATATCCTCAGAGAACGGACGCAGCGTCGGACGCAGGGATTAGCAGCAGCCATTCGAAAGGTCCAACGGCTAGTTCGTTCGGATGCACACTTGCTGCATCGGCCGTTCGAAAGGTCCAATGGCTAGTTTTCCAATAAACAGAAAATAGCCGTTGAAAAGTTGTTGGAAGCCGATTTTGGGCAACTATAAATACCCCTAAGCCTGAATTAAATAGGCAGAGACTTCTATATTGATTACAAGTAATACTTGAACTATTTGGGATAACAATAGTGGATACAAGTGTTGTAATAGTGTAGGTAGTTGAATTGTGAAAAGAGTTTAGAAGTGTAAGAGTTCTTCAAGTGTTAGAGTGGAGAGATAACAATTGTAACAAAGGGAGGTTGTGAGTATAAAACTCTTGGCTCAACTAAAGGAAATTAGTGTGAGCAAGATTAATCCTCATTTGTGTACAAGAGGTTATTGTCTCACCTACTGTGAAGAAACTTTTAGGGGCTAAACTTCAAGTTGTGAACTTGGTAGTTGCCTTGTAAGAAGCTCTTTATAGTTGTAAGCTCCAAGCTTGAGAAGCTTGGGAGTTTGGTTTGATTCTCTTAATCTCAATATTCTTATTTGTTCTTTAACCTTAAATTGTTGAATATCTTTTATATTCATTTGTGCTTAAGTTTTTATTTGGTGCATAAAGTTTGCATTTTTATTAAGCACATAAAAAGGTTTATTTTAGATACAACTTAATTCACCCCCTCTTAGGTTGCTTTTCGGGCCAACACAAGAAGTTTCAAGTTCTTCATTTTCCTTGGTTGTCTGTACTAATATTTACTCTTCTTTCTCCAATCTTAACTTGTTTAACTCCTGAGTATCAGTATGCAATCTTGCAAATTCAAAATCACTAGACAATAACCAGTGCAGTTGCACATGATATTTATTATTTTCCTAAATTATTTGAAAAAGATAATTAAAAGAATGACATATAATTGATTTTTAACGTTAGTACAATTGACTATGGAATACATTTTATTTAAAAGAATACAATAACATATTAAATTTTTAAATATTCGCAAGAAAATATGATAAGGTTAAAATTGGTGCATAAAGCCAGAAAAATTCAAGTTTCTTGATCCAAATTTTTCCTCAATTGTATATGCCACCTTGGAAAAAGAAAATTTTGATTGAATTTATTTTCTAACTTAAATTAAACATCATACAACAATTCCAATATTTGTCGACTAAGTTACTTTATACGGTAAAAATTTTTTAAATTAAAATTATAACTTTTTTTTTTTTGTAAGGTTCAATATACACCTAAAATAAATATTCCCTATTAGAACCTGTCTCTTTTGAGTAAAAAATAAATATAAGTTTCGTGCAATAATGCACGGGTTCAAATTGTTATTTGTAAAATAACAATGTAAAATTTCAAAATCCGCGTAAAAATGGGTGTGGTTATTAATCGATGTATTAACCTAGTAAAATTCAAATTATTGTACTTAATTTTTTCCTCAGTTGTCAATGCCACCTAGGAAAAGGGAAAAATTTAACTTAATTTATTGTCTAACATTAATTAAATATTAATATACCAATTCTAATTTTTACTAATAAACTTACTTTATATGGTAAAAATAGCTAATTCAAATCTAGCATGTGTGTGTGTACATAGCTCTTATTCTAATTAAGAGCTTTCTCACTCCTATGTGGCAAACTTAATTGAAGAGAATTTATGGGTCATGGGTTTACCTATTTTCTCTTCAAGAATTTACCCAATAATTTCTTATCACATCAAAAAGTTACTATCTCTCTTCTAAAAACTTTTATCTCTTCATTTGAATTATTTATGATTTTCATTACCATATAAAGTAACTTTGTTAGTAAATATTACAATTGATAGTATTGATAATTGATTAAGGTTAGATAATAAATTCAATTTTATCTTTTTCCTAGGTGGCATAGACAATTGAGGAAACGCTAGACGATAACACGTGCAGTTGCATGAAATTTTTAGTATTGTTTTAAATTGTTTGAAAAAGATAATAAAAATAATAACATATAATTGAGTTTTAATAGTTAGTAAAAATATAATTGGTTTTCTTTTCATTTTATCTAAACAATTCCAATATCATAGTAAATTCTTAAAAATTTGCAAGAAAATATGGGTATGGTTATAAATGGATGCATAAACCAGTTCAATTTTTATTTCTTGACCCAAGTTTTTCCTCAATTGTTTATGCTACCTAGAAAAATGAAAAAAATTGATTGAATTTATTGTCTAACCTTAATTAAATATCATACACAATATTTACTAACCAAGTAATTTTATATGGTAAAAATTATTTGTAAACTAATATAATGTATCACTCAATTTTTTCTTTGTAAGGATCAATATACAACTACATAAATGTCCTCTATTTTTAGAAAAAAAAAGTAAAATAAATGTCCTGTGCAATAATGCATGGGTTCAAATTTTTATTTCTAAAATAACACATCAAATTTTTAAAAGTCGGCCAAAAAATATGAGAATGGTTATAAACCTGTGCATAAATTAGTAAAATTCAAATTGCTTTGTCCAATTCTTTCCTCAATTGTCTATGCCACCTAGGAAAAATAAAAATTTTGATTCAATTTAATGTCCAACCATAATTAAATATCAATATTACCTATTATAATATTTCCTAAAAAATTACATTATACGGTAAAAATAAATAATTCAAATGAAGAGATAAAAGTTGTTAGCAGATAGAGAAATGGTAACTTTTTTATTTGATCAGAGATTATTGGGTAAATAATTGAAGAGAAAATGGGTAAACCCATAATTCTCTTCAATTAAGTGTGCTACATAGAAGCGAGAAAACACTTAGAGATTGAAATAAGAGCTTTCATTGGTAAAGCAATTTGAATTTTACTATGTTTATGCACCGGTTTATAACTAACCCGTATGTTCTAGCCCACTTTTAAAAATTTACTATGTTAATTAGAAATAGCAATTTGAACTGTGCATTATTGCAAAGAAATTTATTTTAGTTGTATATTGATCCGAACAAAGAAAAAATGAGTGATAATATTAGTTTACAAATAATTTTTACCGTGTAAAATAACTTGGCTAGTAAATATTAGAATTGGTGTATGATATTTAATTAAAGTTGGACAATAAATTCAATCAAATTTTTTTCTTTTTCCTTGGTGGCATAGAAATTTGGGGAAAAACTAGGGTCAAGAAATTTAGATTTTATTTGACCGTTATAACAATACCCACATTTTATTCCAAAATTTTAAAAATTTCCTTTTTTATTTAATTTTTTTATATAAAATGTATTTTAAACTCAATTATATATTATTCTTTTGATTATCTTTTTTCAAACAATTTAGGACAATAATAAAAATCTTGTGCAACTGCATGGGTTATCATCTAGTGAAAAAATGAAAGTTGTCAGAAGAGAGAAAAATGGAAAATTTTTTATTTGAAAAGAGATTAGTGGGTGAATACTTGAACAAAAAATTGGTAAACTCATGAACCACTAATCAGCTTCATATAGCTATGCAACATAGGATTGAGAAAGGTCTTAACTGAAAAAAAGATCATTCAACCTTTTGCTCTCCGGGACAACATCTTGGGCATTCCTTAAGATTTGTTACATTAAAGAATTCAGCCAAACATTTCAGAGAAGAAAAACTATTATGAAACTCAAAAGTTTTCGAACAATGGTGAATGTTTTGCTTGTAGCTCTCGTGATGTTCTCGTGAGTTGGCTAATGAAGTATCCTTCATTTTTAGTTGACTTGCAAACTTTGGGGTATAGGTAAGATTTGATTCTTTTAATGAATTAATATTTTCATGCAGTAATATATCAAAATGAAATTCATCGTCTAAAGACAATCACTAGAAGAAGGAACTTTAGTTTTATGATATATGAAATGACTTGCTTGACAAAATACGTAGCACAGCAGAAGATTTAGGCAAACCAGAAAACTTTGTTTCTACTCAATTAACAAAAGTTTCCATCTAAAACTCAATCAAATTAGATATATTCTCAAAAATAGTTATTTGTCAAATATAACTTTACCATCAGTTTGACAAGAACTATTAATTAGTGATAGTGAGCTTCTCATAATATTGCTTAGAGTATCTCTTTCACCATCTATAAGCCCAGCATTCAAAACAACCTTTTTAGTCATTACAATGTTGTATCCCAAGTCCAATAGACTATAGCAGGCTTCTTTATATGCCGCTTAACTATCAACTATAGTTGTCTTGCTACCTCATTGTCTTTGAATGTACTTTGTATCATATCTGTCACCTTTCTCACGTTCCAATTCAGAATTGAAATGTGAAATTTCAAGTTGGTTGTTGTTTACACTAGATTTGTGAGGTTCAGATTTGTTCTTGCTTTTTCTTCTTGTTCTTTCCTTTCCTAGAACTAGCCATATATGGAGATTAAACTACAAGATGAAAAAGTAACGGGTAACAACATTCATTAGTTCCAAGAATATAATAGAGAAGATTATGAAAAAAGGATAAGTATAAAAAATAAAAATTATACAAATACAATCAACATGACAACTATGTGCAGAACAACCTTGGAAATTTTTTGAAGGTAAAACATCCTAGGAATTGGTTTTAGCATTAGTCTAAATGCACAAGATATATTGAAACAACAGTTTCCTCTTTTCTAATTCACCATCTCTTAATTTTTATGTATTCGACTCACCTAGTTATTCTAAATATAAAACATGAATAATATATCTCGTTAAAGAAAAATAAATTAAAGTGCAATACTAATTTAGGGTTTGTCAATTTGGGCAGCTAACTTTGAATGACTTCAAAAGATTTTGCACTTATTGTTTAATTTTTAGAAAACTATAATAAAAGACAAAGTATTGCCCCATAATATGTTTAAGTAGATCTGTCCACTATTGTGTCTGAAAAGACACAAATTCTAGTTAAGAAATAAAATACCTAAATTAACTAACCTTAACTAGATGACAAACTGCAAGTATTTGGTGTCAAATAGTTTCCAGGAGAAATAGGTATCATTCCAACGAGGAAAAAATATGCAATTATCGATTATTTGTTTGGAATACTATTTGAAGGGTTCAATTTACATAAAAGAGTTTAACTAAACTAGGTTTCACACTAAAAGATGATAAAAAGGGGTGAGAGTTTATGCTAGCCAAATAGCTGGGTTTTGATTAATTTGGTCGATTAATTGATCTTATGAGCCAAATTAGGAGGCTGATTCCCATTTACAACCTAATCGAGGTCCCTCATGATTAAGAGTATTAATTAAATTAACCTAAGTGTGGATTTGTCCTACTCTTTATGCTAACAAAATTTGATTACTAACCACATGAAATTCTAACAACTAACTAGGCGAATTAGTCTGCCAAGACAGGGTTCTAATTCTAACCCTTATCCAACATTAACCTAGAGGTTCAAATACCAAATACACTCAATCAACCCAAACTAAGCAAGTAGATAATTTCCCTAATTAACTCTTAAGCCCCTAAGGAAAAGAGGATGAAAGCAAAGTTCAAAAGAAGAAAGAATGTAAGGATAGGCATAATAAAGAATCATGGTATCCATACTTTTTGATTAAAGTGCCTTTTCCTCAAAGACTAATAGATCCAAGAAAGAAGGAGAAAAAGAAAATTTTCAACCAATTCCTTAATATGTTTAAGAAGCTTAATGTTAACATTCCTTTGGTTGATGTTCATACCGAGATGCCTAATTATGATCATTTTATGAAAGATCTTTTGGCTAGAAAGTGGAAATGGGATGATGATGGGAAAGTATGCTTTGATACTAAATGTAGTGCCATTGTTCAAATGAGATTACCCCCTATACTCAAAGATCTCGGTATTTTCTCCATACCAGTGAACATAGGTGGTCAAATGTTGAGTTAATTGTTCACTTTGTGATTTGGGGATGAGAATTAATGTTATGCCATGGGCCATTTATGATAAATTGGGAATCACTACAGCAAAGCCAACCAAAATCACTCTCCAATTGGTAGACTTATTTGAGAGAAAATCATATGGCTTGTTAGACAATGTGCTTGTTCAAGTGGATAAATTGGTTTTCCTAGTTGATTTTTTGCTGTTAGATACTGGAGAAGAAAGTGAAATTTCGTTGATATTAGGGAGTCCTTTCTTGTTAACCACGCATGCATTGATTGATGTGAACAAAGACAAGTTGGTTCTACAAGTTAAAAATGACTTAGTAGAATTTGATGTTTTTAATTACAATGATAATGTCCCAATTTTTTAGCAAAATTATGCCAATCATTCTCTTGATTCTCTTGTTTGTAAGTCAATTGAAGAATCTCTAAAGGTTGATGATGGGAAATCACTAAAAGAGGTGGTTAAAGAAAAGGAAGATTCAAAAGTTGAATTGAAGGAAAAATCACACACCCGATGACGGGTGTAGCGTGAAGAAGGATCAAGAGACTTGTGCAAGGGATCAAAAAAATTTTGATGCCAAAAAGTTTAAAAGTCACAAAAGAAGAGAAAATTATACAAAAAGCAATTGGATGTGATAATTGGTGCATTAGCCTTGTTTAAAAGATAATGTTAGAGACTAAGTGTTATTGACGCTTAGATTTAAGGAGGTAAAGTGTAATTAACTCTTTAGAAAATTCACTATAAATCTCATATATTCCCACAAGAAAATAGTCCTTATTAACCAAGGTATAGGTTAAGACGCTGCTATACAAAAAGTGCCAAAAGAAAGACTAATATGAAAACAAATTAGAGTGAGTTTTCTACCATTGTTCAACTATGCATTATTTTCAATATATCAAATTACCATTTTAGCATCATGGTTTTCACATAAAAATTAAACCTTGGCTCTTACACACTTAGATCATGTGATTTGATCTAGTCTATCTTTTATATGAGTTTTCAATTCTAGTCTTCTATCTATTTGCATTTTTGAGATTTTAGTTCAAGTCTAAGAGCAATAACCACTACAAAAATAAAGTTTTCTTAGTAGGGAAAATGACTTGCATCTTATATGTTAAGGGGAATATGAATAACATAATTTCCCGTTTCATAAGATAATTATGACCTGTGAAAATATAGAGTAAAATACTTTTAAAGAGTTAATTTCAAAAGGATAATTTTGGGATAAATTACTTCACACCCTTAAATGATTATAACAAATAAGATAAGTATCTTTCCTTATATTTACTAATTTTATCGAAAAGGCTATAGATGACGTTGAAATTTGCCAACATAGCTAACTCTTTCTCAATTTCTTACCTACTGAACACCCCATGTTCATCCAATACATTTTTTTTAAATCTTGCATTTACAGAATGATTCACAAAGAAGAATGAAATATCATTCAATGATATATGAGTAACTAATCCTCAATGGCCTCTAATCTAACATAACTACTAGTTGAGATATTTAAGAACTATAAAACTTAATAGTTAATGACGTGGTAGGTCCTTACCGACCAAGGGTATGAATATTGTTGTATCATTTAACATAACAATTAAATCCTTGTAGATAAAGGAGCATCACGATACTCAATAGGTGCATGTACAAACTGACAAAGGAAACACAGTTTTTGTTTTGCTTCTATATTTACCTTCATCTCAACATTTTGTTTGTTGTGTTTCTAACATATTTATTATATGCATAGCTTCATATGCAAATAGCTACAAAGTTGAAAACATTCTTTAGGATAGTCTGAAAGATAGCAACTACCATCATTTCTATTCAAATTAAATAATGATAGAAATGGCAATAATTTATTGAAAAAACTATTCAATTTCTAGAACAAAAAAGAACAAAAGTTTCAACAACTCTTACACATAGTCAAAAGTAATGAACAACTGAGATGAACATTGCACAGTTTCAAAAATTTCACTTACTAGTTAACACATATATGTCATACACACTTTTTCCCTCCAAAATATGAGTCCATAGCATGAGAGAATACGATCTACGCTTCTTTTTCACTAGCGAAGCAGATCAACAACCTAAAAAAACTTTAATATACAAAAAATTTAGGGAATAAATTTCATAAATATATATCCAGCATTCTTACCATCTTATTACACTAACAATAATTCTAACACAAACAAACAAGGAAAAAAAATTCAAACACCCCCTTACACAACAAAATATGAATACACGCTAATTTTTTTAAAGAATTGTATGTAAAAATATAGAATAAGGAGATTTAACTTTCTTTCCAAACTTAAGAGCTCCCTCCGTAAACCACATATTGCTTTGCAATTTGCACATGACAACAAGGGCAATAATCTTCTATAGTGCTACTACAATCGAAGCAAACAACTTGATGGGCACAAGGGATGAAAAGAATAGAAACTTCTCTTCGGAAGCATACAATGCAATGCCTGTGATTAGGTATTTCTTCAACAAAGTTTTCTAAGCTTTTACTCTTTGAAACACCAGAAGCCAATGGTTGGCTTTGCTGTAGTGATATACAAGTATGGCGATCAGTGAGATAACTTGAGATTTGACAATTGTTGCATGAGTCGCTCCTTATGATCCACAACAAGTTGATGTTCCATGTCACAATTCTTGCTGCAATGATGAGAATCTTCTTCCTGTATTTTCTCTAACAATTCTAGTTAGTTTCTTTTCTTCTAAAACGGGGATGCGGGCCTACTCTTTTTCCTCCTATTCTTGCTTGTACTTCAACTATGCATTGAAAATCAAAGATAAATAAGTAATGGAAAAAATAATTTTCTTTCAGTACCGTATTAGGAATGGCTAAATTTAAATTTAAGTTGTGGCATCAAATGTACTAATAAGGAGTTTTATATGAGTGGGTTTTGTGTATGTATACTATATGAAAACTAACCAAAATGATTCTGTCAACCATGAAAGCTAGAACTCGTTAAGTGAGTAGGAAAAATTGTTTAATTCCATAAAAGTGACTGTTAAAAATAAAATTTCCGTTTCAACAAACATTGTAGTGCTTGAAACATGATTACCTAATGTCCTTTTTAAGAACTATACCAAAACAATATCTACAACCATGAAAACTAAAAATCATAAAGTGATTACCAAATTATGTATTACCAATGGGGTGACTATTACCAATAGTCATTCCAATCTGGTAAACATCTCTAGTGCTGGAAATTTTATTAACAATGTCTTATAAATACTTCAAATAACGATAACAAAAAACTTGTCTACACTAATCTAATTAGGAAAGAGTCATAATATGGTTATAAAAAAATATTGTCATTTGCTATTGTATTACAAAACTTTAGAATAATATAGTAACAATAACTTTGTTACTATAAAGAGCTTTATAATCAGAATTTACATTAAAATATAAGCTTATCATTCCAGTTTTAGTGTTTAATGTGTTTTCATCTCTTCTCATTACTTCCAAAGAATGCAATGATAAAGATAAAGAATACCCATGATATCCTACTAGTTTTAACTCCTAAAAATGAATGTTAGTATAATAGAACTTTCCACTATTTATCTTTCAAATAAGAACTAATTAAAGTTTTGAAATTACATGATTTTATGCTATGTGATGATGAAGAGTACTAGCTAAGCTATCTTAGTGTGAGGATTATAATGCTTGAAGATAAAAACATTTGAAGTTAAGTTCAGGTGAAAATTAACATTAGATTTTAATGTACCATAAGTTAAATAATAAATTATATTTGACTAAATTTTTAATACAGTTTAATACCATATCAAGACAAGTTTAAGCATTTCTGGACAAGCAAAAGATTACCCAAGAGAGAAAATTTTACAACTTAGATCATATTGTCAAAAGGGTTACACATAACAGGAGCATATTGGTTTAACTATATAAGCGAGAGATCCCAATTGTACTAATAGGTGGAATGGGGAGAAGAAAGGAATATGATAGAAAATAAAAAGGTTACGGAGAAGATAAATATATATACTCTGATAGGTTACTTTATCAAATCTTGGAGTTCATGGCATTAATATTGTTCGATATATGATTGTTAATTTTTTACATTAATTTTTGTTTTGAACATTTGATTAGTTGATTTAATAGTATAAATAAAAATTGTTAGATTGGATGGCTTCCTATATTTTTGCTTATATAGCTTTGTAGCTTTCAGAAATTCTAGAATTTCATGAGTTCATTAATATGTATTTTAGAATTAACCAACAAAAAAACAATAATACATGTTAGAAGGAAAACACCCAAATCATTCATTTAGAGAAAAATTTAGCTACAAATATTATACTAATAAGACAACACTATTATTTTATTAATAGCATCTATGTAGCTATAAAGGTACTAAAGATTTTATGAAACACCTAAATAGCATCTGTTAAAGACAAGTGCTACACAATCTATTCTAACAAACAAAATTATAACATATTTTTTAATTGCACATGAGGACATAGGATTTGTGATGAAATCAATTGACGAAAAACTTTAAATTACTAACCTATGAAATTCATGATAAAGTTTTAAAAAAAAAAATGTGAACCTAATCCTTTATGTTTATAATAAGATTGATCAATGTCATAACTTTTTCATAAAGATTAAAAATACTTAACAAAATTTGTATTAACTCTTCAATATTGTAACAATACAAGTTCTAATCTGTTTTTTTTTTTTTTTTCTTTTGTGACACAGCTAATGTTGCAATCACCCAAGCTTTAAAAGATAGATGTTGATAGTTTTAAGAATATAGTTTTTACTTTAGACTGTAAAACTATTTAATGAAAATTCCATAATTTTCTGCGAAATAAATATATGCAAGGTTTTACAAAAAAATGGAAAAAAATTAAAGTAGCCTTGAAAACAATAAGATCTTATTGTCATTCTATATAAAATGTAGTATAGGATTCGATTAAATTCACTAGTTTTTCTACTTGAATTAATCTTGAAATGTATATTTAAGATAACAAAAAAAACTCAAGTAAAGCTTTTCCATTTTGTAGATTTATATATTGCCTACATACAATTAGAGACAAAACACAGTATCTAAATTATGTAAGAATTTGGAGTTCACTGAGAGGAAAGAAAATAATATATGTTTTTCTTATACTAAACAGGTAATATTTCCTTATTTTCGTATACTAAACAGGTAATATTTCCTTGTGAACTTTATTAGAATTAAAATTATTAGAATAATTTTCTCTATTAGCATAGTTTTTAATGAAATTGTTAATGAAAATCATTCAAAGGAATAATAAAGAATTTTTCCTATATAATTTTTATATGGACTTGAAGGAAAATTCCTCATTATCATTAGCTATAACAGTATATGCACATGCAAATAATATTCATAGATAAAATTTGAACTAAAGACGTGTTGGATTGCAATTATTACGCAACATAAATCACAACAAAATTCATAAATAATCAATCAATCATACCTTTTTTGGCTTCTTTAATATTTTTCAATACTTCTTGTAGCTGAAGACTATTTTCTTCTTCTTCATTGAGTCGACCTCTTTTCTTTTGAATATGCTTTTCTGAATTATCTACCTTTCTAAGGTCTTCCTGTTTTTTTTTCAGAGCCTGTTTCAAATTCCTCTTTGATTCTGATTCATTCAAATCAATCGCAATGATATTGGTTCGAATCTCTGTATTCTCAACCTCAATCTTTTTCACCTGTTCATTTAAATTGTGAAGCTGGAGATATCCTTTCCTTCTATGTATTTCTTTCTTTAAAATCTTCGTAGTCCAAGAAGTTGCAAGTTCCTCTTTTTCCTTGGTCATTCGTAATTTCTCTTCTTTCTCTAATCTTAAAACATTTAACTCCTGATTATCAGTATGCAACCTTGCAATTACTTCTCTTGCTTTCTTCTTGGCCCATTCTTTTTTATCATACAATTGTTACTCAAGGCTTGCTCTTAGATCTTGCAAATTCAAAATTATTTAATCTTTTTGGTCTCCAGGACAACATCTTGGCCACTCCTCAAGGCTTGTTTCATTAAAGCATTCAACAAAATACTTGAAAGAAGAAAGACTTTTAAGAAACTCTTTCTTTCGAACCATGATTAGTGTTTTCCTTATGTGCATATAGCTGTCGTGATGTTCTTGCGAGTTTAGTAAAGAAATATCATTCATTTCTAGTTGACTTGCCATTTTTTGAGTATAGGTCCGATGCAATTCTTTTAATGGATCAGCATTTTCACGCAATAATATATCAAAATCAAATTCATCGCCTAAATAATCACTAGAAGAAGAAACTTTAGTTTTATGATGTGCAAAATCTTGATGAATTCTCTCAATATAAAATGAATTGCTTGACAAAATATGTAGCATAGCAGAAGATTTTGGCAAACCAGAGCTCTTTATTTCTAATAAATTAACCAAAGTTTGAAGCCAAAACTCAATTAAATCAGGTATATTCTCAAAACTCAGTTCTCTATCAAATATAACTTTACCATTGATTTGATGAGAACTATTAATCAGAGTTAGTGAGCTTTTCATAATGCTACTTAGAATATTTCTCTCACCAATTATAAGCCCAGCACTCAAAACAGCCCTTTTAGTCGCTCAATGTTGTATCCCAAACTACTACAACATACTAAAGCAAGCTTCTTTATATTCTGCTTCAATTATCAAGTATAGTAGTCTTTCTACCTCATCATCTCGAGTGCACTATGTATCAGATCTATCACCTTCAAGTTGGTTGTTTTTTGCATTGGATTTGTGATGTTTAGATTTTCCCTTTTTCTTCATATTGTTTCCTTTCCTAGAACCAGCCATATATGGAGATTAATCTGCAAGACAAAAAACTAAATGGTAAGAACATTCATTAGTTCCAAGAATATAACGGAATAGATTATGAAAAGTGGAGAAATATAAAAAATAAGAATTACACAAAGACAATCAACACGACAACTGTGTGCAGAACAACTTAGGAACACGTTTTTACATTAGTCTAAAATGCACAAGATATATTGAAGCAACATTTTCCTTTGTTTTAATTCCCCGTCCCTTAATTTTTATGTATTTTGCCCACCTAGTTATTCCAAATATAGAGCATGAATAATTTATCTAAATAAGGAAAAAATAAATTCAAAGCATACAATGCTAATTTAGGGCTAGTCAATTGGGGTAACTAAATTTGAATAACTTAAGAAAAAAATCTATACTTATTATTAATTCATAAAACTATTTAAATGTACAAAAAATTGCCCAAATATATGTTTCAATAGATCTGGCCACCCAACTCATAATTCAACCTTTGTCATTACAAATTAATCTAAAAATTGGCATTCTCTTTAAGCTTAAGAACCAATTAAAAAAACAAAATATCAAACTAAAATTTAAGCTGGTTACATTAATAAACTAATAAATTAGTATGTGGGTTTATTTATCTTTATAACTAATCTTTTAGGAAAAAATTATGGACATTGAAAACAAAAAATCATTTGTTATTATCTTTAATTTCTACTTTGGTTTGAACATTTTTCATCATACCAAAAAAAAATATTTATAAATGAAGAAATATGTAATGGTACGTAAATCTTAATAAAATATACAAACAAGGTAACATAAATTTGTTTAGAAATTAGATAAAATCACCTAAATTTGATTGATTCTGAATTGTGCAACACAGATTGAGTGAGTTTTTGTATGTCGCAGAATAGATATATATATATATATATATAGAGAGAGAGAGAGAGAGAAGAGAGACTAAATAGTATGAGTTAAATAAACAACAACGTTTTCTTTTTGGTGATTCAAAAGAGGGATAAAGAGAAAGTGAGTAGGTAGGAGTAGGGGGAAGATGGGGTGAAGTGAGGAAATGAGAAAATGAGAAAATGAGCAAGAGTCAAGAATTTAAGAAGATGAATCTTAATTTGGAAATAAAAGAAAGAGATGTAGAGAGAGAATGATTAATACGTGGCAAGAAAAGACAGTGTAAGTTAACACGAGTAAAAAATCTACGCTAGACTAAAGCTAGACTGCATATACCCCAAAATAATCCACTGAGGTATGAAAGTTAAATAGCTTTAGAAAAAGGTTAATTGCACTTTACCCCCTTAAACTTCAGCATTACTAACTCTTTAGTCTCTAACGTTATCATTTCAGCACTAAAGAGCGTCCTTCTATTGTTGAAGCCAAATTTGTTGAGTTAATTTTTATTCTTAAAAATTATTGAGGCCAATCAAAATAAAGAAAAAATTTTAAAAAAGAGAAAAAGGAAACGCATTATTTCTTTGGTGGTAGTGATGGTGGTAGTATTACTGAAGGGATGGAGAGCAAATCCGTAAACCCACTTAAGATTTAGACGGTTTAGTAGTAAACCTCCTGACAATTTTTTCTCAATTTGCACCTTCTTTTAGTACACATCAATAATATTTTTCAAAAGTTAGAAAAGACATTTTTACCCCTAGAGACTATAAGAAAACATAAAATTAAACTCTTAGAGTTGAATATATTTGTCATTTTAGTCCCTAACTCTAGTTTTGTGTCAATTAACCCACATTAATTATTAATCAATATAAAAATATTGTCAAAAAAACTAAAAATAAAGATACTCACTAGTAACAAAACTTAAACTTAATGAATGTTGAGGTGGAATTGGATTCTCTCATTCTAGTTCAATGCTTTGAATAGGCAAATACAAATTCCATGGAGAATTGATGAGATAATGCAACTTACTTTTGGAGCTATGAATGGAATGAATGTTTCTTTTTCTCTCATTTATCGTGAATGTAATCGTGTTATGGATAGTCTAGCTTATGAGGGTTTTTCTTCTCCTACTTTCGTCGTTTATTCCAATCTCTCCCTTCCCAAAACTACTAGGGGTTAATGAGATTGGATTGGATAGGATAGGATACCTGTACTTTCATGCATGTAATGGTGGATGTTTAATACATAGCTAGGGGTCAGCCAGACCCCCCATCTCTCATTGAGGTGGTATTGTACCCAAAAAAAAAATAGATACTCGCTAAAACCAATGGATTTTTCAATACTTGTGTTCTGGGGCGGAAAAATGCTAAACACAAAGATTTTCTCACACTATTGTTATTTTTCAGTCCTTTGATCATAATTTATTGCATTTAACAGCAAATATAATTTCGAAGGGGAAGACAATAACTCCAGAATATATGTAGTAGATTTTAATTTAAATAAACGAGACACATAATCATCTACTAAATATCCATCCTTCTCTTTTCTTTTTGCACTTCTTTACGTATATTTAACATGATTTTCTTCCTTAATTTTTCATTGTTACTACAATTTAACTATCACCTATATATATATATAAAGTAACTTCATACATATAGCTAAATAACTTAGCTAAAATAGTTATACTAATTCATCAACAATTTTAAAACTAATTATTTCACCGTGTTCTTTGAGTTTTAAATATTGAATAAGGCAAGACTTGACAATTAGAATTTAATTAATTCGGAGTATACTTATTTTTTAACAATATTGATAGAACTACTGCTTTTTATATTTAATCTAAAGTATTAAACGGTCAAAAATTATATGAAAGACTAAAGTGAAATCACACTTAAACATTTAGTAGGTTTACCGCAATTAACCATTAGGAGGAAATTTGTTGTTTGAAAAGATTAGTAGAGGAATTACATTTGACGTTTAGTCAAAGAAAGTAAAGTGAGAAAAATATAAGCTTAAGCACTAAAGTGCAAAACACACTAAACTTTAAGGGGTTTAATGTAGTTAACCCTAAAAAATATAATAAAAATATAATAAAAATGGAATAGTATTCTTAGGGTTAAATGCTTAAAACAAACATAAGAAAGTGAAGTGTTAGGGACAATAAAGTTTTAAAGGATAAAGTGTAATTAATCAAGGGGTATATTTGTCTATTTGGTCAAAATTTGAGATGTTGCCTGCCTAGGGACTTTAATGCTCAAAAGATAACGTTAGAGACTAATGTACGAATAACTAATCCTCAATGTCCTTTATTCTGCCCTATCTACTAGTTGAGAGATTTAAGAAAAACTTAATATTTAATTATGGTGTAGGTCATTATCAACCTAGGTTATGAATTTTGTTCTATCATTTAACATAATGGTTAAGAAAATTAAAAATGGTAATTTATTAGTAGAAGTTAATTGCTTCAAGGTTTGATTGCTAGATACATTAACTGTATCTATTGTGGTTATATGTGGATCAACTCTTTTGCCTACCTAGAAGCAAGTGGAAAACATTTTATGTTGTCATTAGAACTAACATGCTCACTTTAAATTCTCAGAGAAGATTTTGATACAAAGTGAGGAAAGTGTTTGAGGTAGAGGGCGAGACATTTAATCGATTTCTAATGCATGTGATCAAGGGCTTTAGCCTGATAGGACAGCAAGATTGGGAAAGGATGGTTGGATTGTCGTATAATATGGCAAGAGAGATAGACTAGTGGCATCATAAGTGCTCTCTCTGGTTTGTCTTAGTATAGATTGAGGATTGTTGTATAAGGTATTCAACAAGAAGTTCTAAGTATCGTTAAATCTATTATATATTGAGAAATGGCTGGTCAGCCTAGATATAATGGATTTGGGTAACCTAAAGAATGCTAGTAGAAATATTATGAAATGGTTTAATAGAATTAGCTAGTATGAAGAATGCAATCATTAAGGATAGTTTCTCGGAAAAGCTTAATACCTCATGGATAGAGAGGAGATTTTTCTTCAAATTCATTTGACTTATGAGATGGCACCAACAAGTGATTTGATTTTGTCACAACTATTGAAGTGCAAGTGAGCAGCTCAATAGAGAACATTTCATCCAAATATAGTGAGCAAAGCTTGCGCATTATCCTTTCTCAACAACAATAGCTATCAAAATTCATATAAGGGTCGAGGAATACTTAATTGATATTTTCTTTCTATGTCTTTGTAGACAAAGAATCTTCATGATATGTAACAAGTACATGTACATATTGACAAAAGAAACACAATTATTATTGTGCTTCTATAGTCCCTTCAACTCAACATCTATAGTTTTCACTTTTTTCTGTCATATTAATTGTATGCCCGGTTTCATATACAAACAGCTACAAAGTTGAAAACATGATTTAGGATAGGTCTAAAAGATAGAAACTATCATCCTTTTTGTTCAAAATAAATAATCATAGAAATTGTAATAATTTTCAAGAAATACTATTCACAAATTCAAGAACAAAAAAAAAAGAACAAAAGTTTCAACAACGCTTACACATTGTCTAAAATTATGAACAATTGAGATGAACATTACATAGTTTCATAAATTTCACTTAATAGTTAACACAAACACATCATACACACTTTTTTCCTCCCAACATGTCCATATCATGAGATAATATAATCTACGGTTCTTTTCCACAAGGAAAGCAAACCGACAACCTGAAAAAAAAAATTTAAGGTACAAAAAACTTGAGTGAATAAATGTCAGTAATACATAACTGGCATTCATACCATCTTAAAACACCAAAGACAATTCCAATGCAGACAAACAAGGTAAAAAACTCAAAAACCCTCACTTATTTAACAGAATGTGGATACACACTAATTTCTTTTTAAAGAAGGGTAGCTCCCACCGTAAACCACATACTCCTTTACAATTTGCACTTGACAACAAAGGCAATAATCTCCCATAGTGATACTACAAATGAAGGAAAAACTTGATAGGCCAAAGGGACAGTTAAAAGGAGAGAAACTTCTTTTTGGAAGCATACAATGCAAGGCTTGTGATCAAGTATTTCTACAACAAAATTTTTTGAGCTTTTACCCTTTGAAACACCAAAAGCCAACAAGTGCAGTAAGTAGTAAGATAACTTGAGATCTAACAATTCTTGCACGAGTCTCTCCTTATGATCCATCACAAGTTTAGTTTTCATCTTGAATTCTTTTTCCTATGATGACAACCTTCTTCCTGTACTTTTCTAGGAATTCTAGTTAGTTTCTTTTCTTCTAAAATGAGAATGTAGGCCTGCTCCTTTTCCTCCAATCCTTTCTTGTACTTCAACTATGGATTGAAAAATGAAAGATATATAATTTATGGAAATAAATAATGTTCTTTCTATACCATATCATGTATGGCTAAATTTAAATTTAACTTGAGGCATCAAAAGCACTAGTAGGGTGTCTTATGTGAGTGGGTGACTTTGCATTTGTATATGTTTGTGTATGTATATTGTAAGAGAACTTAACCAAAATGATTCTATTAACCATGAAAGCTAGAAGTCAGGAAGTGAGTAGACAAATTGTTTAATTCCATTAGGGTGACTACCAAAAATAGTATTTCCAATTCAACAAACATTCTAATGCTAAACTTGATTACCTAATGTATTTTTTAAGAAATTATCAAAACAATATCTATCAAACATGAAAACTAGAAGTCATAAACTGATCAACAAATTATATAATACCATTACGGTAACGATTACCATTAGTCATTATAATCCAACAAACAACTCTGATGCTTGAAATTTTCTTTACTAGTATCTTATTAATACTTCAAATATTGATATAGATACTTGTTCACACTAACCTAATAAGAAAAGAGCCATAATATGGTTATAAAAAATTATTATTTTTGGCTATTGTATTACAAAACTTTAGAATAATATAATAACAATAGTTTTATTACCATAAAGTGCTTTATACTCAGAATTTTATTGAAATATAAGATTATAATACTAGGTTTAGTACTATTTTTTTTGTGATGATATTTCATCTCCTTTCATTACTTCAAAAGTTTACAATAGTAAAGAAAACGAATTCCTATAATATTCTACTTGTTTTAACCTCTTTAAAATTTTAGTTAGGGTATTAGAAACTTTACACTTATATCTTTTAAATAACAACTAATTGAACCTTTGAATTTTCCTGATTTTAATGATGCTTTGTGATGATAAAGAGCATTAACCAAAATATATTAATGTAAGTATTTTAATGCTTATAGATAAAAAGATTTTAAATTAATTTAAGTGAATTTTAATATTAGCTTTTAATTACCATACGCTAAATAATAAATTACATTTGACTACATTTGAATATAGTTTAATACCAAATTAAGACAAATTTAAAAATGCTTAATAAAAGAACAGGATTACCTATAAGAGAACATTTTACAACTTAGGTAATGTTGCCGAAAGGGTTTATACACAATATGATCAAATTGGTTTAAAGTAACTATGTAAGCAAGAAATCCCAATTTCAGTATTAGGTGGAATGGGGAGAAGAAAGGATATGTATACTCTAGCGGACTACTTTATCTACTCTTTGGAGTTCGTGAAATTATGATTGTTGGATATATGATTTTTTTTTACATTACTTTTTGTTTTGAGCATTTGATTAGCTTGGATGGCTTCCTATATTTTTGGTTTATAAAGCTTGGTAACTTTCAAGGATTCCAGAAAGTGGCGCATCATGATCATGAAATAGATAAGGAAGATGATGCATTGTTTGCTAAGTGTCTGCTTATCGAGAATGAGATACATGGAACTTATGAGGATGTTATTGAAAATGTTCCACATCAATTTTCATAATAATATAGTCAACTCCATCAATAGAAATTGTGGACCACATGTCCTAGATTTGTTAATTTTGTTGATCAAGTTAGACTTTAGACTTAAGTGGGAAGAATTAGACAATTCAGGGTGCACAGTATCCAAGAAAAAAATATAAGGAGCAAAGTGAGAATCCAATACAAGTTGGGGGTGCCAAAGTGGAGTTAGGCCTTGTTTCAATGTTGCATCCCAAAACCAACATATTATAGCAGGCTTCTTTATATGCCGCTTCAATTATCAAGTGTAGTAGTCTTTCTACCTCATCATCTTGAATGCACTTCGCATTATATTAGTCACCTTCTAGTTTGCTGCTATTTGCATTAGATTTGTGAGGTTAGATTTTTACTTTTTCTTCTTGTTCCTTTTTCCCTAGAACCAGCCATATATGGAGATTAAACTGCAAGAAAAAAAAAACAAAGGGTGAGAACATTCATTTGGTCCAAGAATATAATGGAGAATATAATCAAAAAATTATATATATATATAAGAATTATGCAAAAACAATCGACCTAGTTACTCTGAATACAAAACATGAATAATTTATCTCAACTAAAGATTTGTGAGCCTATTAAACCAAGGTGGACTGGGTATTGAATTGTATTGGTTAATTAAATGGTTAAAAGTTTTGGTTCATGGGCTGGTTACATGTGATTATAGTTCCAAATCCATATGTTTTAAAAAAATTAGTCACGGTCAGTTTGTGTACGTTTGGTGGGCCTAGTCCATTATCTTCTTTAGGTCTTGTTTTTATATAAAGGTTGTATGCTGTGCCATTGCGTGAATAATTTTTTTAAAAAAATGTTAATTGCTGTCCCAATATTTTTTCCTCATCCTTCGTGCTGTTATTGCTGCCGTCTTTGGTCTGGCTTCTTGTTTTTTATTCTTAAACTTTGTGGGTTACTTTTATTTTAGGATTTTAAATCCTACAAATTGGTATTAGAGCTTTGTGAAATTTTGGAGATAAACAAAACAAATTTCATGGATAGTTCATATATCTTACAAGATTGTCCAATTTTTGTCTTTGATGGAAAAAATTATTTTGAGGCCTGACAAAAATAGATGATGGATTTTTTCACTTGTATTAGATTATGGCATATTGTTGATCAAGGATTCGATGAACCGCAAGAAGGTGCACAATTGATAGCCAAAAAAAACTAAAAAGTTGGAGAACTACAAATAGACAATTGGATTGCAAGACACGCCACTACCTGAATACCAAGGTCCAGTTACATGTATTCAATATATTTATGAATGCAAAAATGGCAAAAGAGGCCTGAACAATTTTGTTGAATTCAAATCGTGGTACCGTTGATATACGAAAAATCAAATTACAAGAACTCAGGAGACAGTACTAGTTGGCCCAAATGAAATCAAACGAGTCAGTTAAAGATTTTATTGGTAGGATTAGTAATCTTGCCAATGATATGGGAACCAACGGTAAGGTTCTTGAAGAAGTTAAAGTTGTCGAAAAAATCTTACGGTCATTGAGTACAAAATTTCACACAAAAAAGACAATTCTTGAGGTGACCAAGGACCTGGATACTTTAAAACTTGATGTACTGGAGGGTGAATTGGTAACCTATGAGATGTCCCTGAGTCAACAGACAACTGATCTCTTTGAGAAAGCGTTACAAGCCAAAGTAGATAAACCAAAACAAAAGGAGGAGACGGTGAATCGTTTTGGCTGAAACAAATCAAAGAGGTCAAAATTTCAGAGGCAAAGGACATGGCGGCAAAGGCAATTTTCAAGGTTGTGATCGCGGTAATTTTAATTACTAGCAAAGAAAAGAAATAATAATGGTAATTTTAGGAGGGGCCGACAGAATAATCAGCCAAATAATAATTTTCAAAGAATTGATAGATCTAAAATTAAATATTATTATTGTGGTAAAACCGGACATTATCAAAATGAATGTTTGCATAATAAAAATCGTGATGGTGAAGTACATGCAAATGTGGCTGAAAATAATTGTGACAAACAAGAAACTATTTTATTCTCTAGTTCCAGGACTGAAAAAATAAAAAGAATGAATGGTTTATTGAGTCTGGCTATAACAGTCACATGTGTGGAAAGAAAGAATTATTTCTGATCTGGATGAGTCCTTTAGATCTTATGTGAAATTTGGAAATAATGAAAAAGTGTTTGTTTTAGTAAAGAGTAAAATTGGCATTACTCTAAAATATGGGTCTTCCAATTTTATATCTAATGTATTTTATGTGCTAAATTTATATCATATCCCAATGAGTTTGGGGCAATTGTCTGAAAAGGTATATGATTTGCATTTTAAGCATGGTGTACACATCTATCACTAATGATAAATTCGGACTAATTGCTAAGATAAATGTGAATCGAAGTCATTTGTGGCCTCTTTCTCGAAATTGTGATGATTTACCTTGCTTTCGTTCTATGCCTTTTGATGATACTTGGTTTTGGCATTTACGTTTTGGGCACTTGAATTTTGGGAATTTGAAATTTATTATAAGGAAAAATTTGTATTGTTGGTTTGCCTTTTATTAATTACCTTAACAAGCAGTGTGAGTCTTGTATGTTGGGAGAGAAGCACAGAGACCCTTTTCCAAAAGGCAAGGCTTGGAGGGCAAAGAAACCATTGTAGTTGATTCATTCAGATTTGTGCTCAGTGGAGGTTCCTTCCAATGGTGGTAGTAAGTATTTTTTTCACCTTTATTGACACTGATAGTATATAATTTTAGCAGAAGACATGGGTGAATTTTTTGAAAAATAAATCTGATGCATGTGATGTGTTCAAGAATTTCAAGTATTATATGGAGAAACAAAGTGGTTACTTCATTAAAATTTTGTGAACTGATAGGGGAACTGAATTTCTTGTGTGTGATGATATTTTGAAAAAATATGCCATTAAACATCAGTTGACAGCTAGGTACATTCCTCAGTAAAATGGTGTGACTGAGAGAAAAAATAGAACTGTGATAGATATGGTGAGATCCATGATGCATTCTAAAAATATGCCTAAAGGTTTTTGGGCAGAAGCTGTCTCTTGTACCATTTCTATGTTAAACAGGTGTCCTACAAGGAGTAATTATGGGCGAACTCCATATGAGGCTTGGACTGGTAAGAAATCAAATATTTCTCACTTAAAGGTGTTTGGTTGCCTTGCCTATGCCCAAGTTCCTGATGCTTTGAGGAAAAAATTGGATGATAAGGTAAAAAAGTGTATTTTTCCTGGGTACAGTCAAATGAGACAAAAAGGTACATGTTATTTAACCCTGATACAGGAAAAGTGATTATAAGTAGAGATGTTACTTTTGATGAGTAGGGTACTTGGAATTGGTCAAAAAAGGATCCTGAGCCATCATCAAGATCTCCACCAATGATTCCAATAGTAGAGGAAGGGAGTTCTAGTGCACAGCCGGATCAGCCAGTTGTGCAGCCTATCCTAGCAGAGTTATCCAGTCGCCCGCAGAGACAGCGCCATTTGCTTGCTCGTTTGCAAGATTATGTTATTTCTAATGATAATGTTGTGTCTGATGAAGATATTGTTAATATTGCATTATTTGCAAATTGTGATCTAGTTACATTTGAGGAAGCTATCAAAAAATATCACTGGATTCAAGCTATGAATGAGGATTCATGATATTGAGAAAAATAGCACTTGGGAATTGACCACTCTTTCATCAACAAAGAAGCCAATCGGAGTCAAATAGGTATACAAGACCAAAATCTAACCAATTGGAGAGGTAGATGCGCTACAAAGCGAGGTTGGTTGTTAAAGGTTACAAACAAAAAACAGGTATTCATTATTTTGAGGTCTTTGTACCTGTTGCTAGACTTGACACTGTTAGAATGATTATCTCACTTGCTGTGAATAATTGTTGGAAAATTTATTAAATGGATGTAAATTTTGCTTTTTTGAATGGTGTTTTTGAAGAAGAAGTTTACGTTGAGCAGTCTGAAAATTATTTTAAAAAGGGTCGAGAAGATAAAGTATACAGGTTAGATAAGGCATTATATGCTTTGAAACAAGCTCCCAGAGCTTGGTACACTCCTATAGACTCATATTTTGTTAATCGTGGATTTCAAAAATTCCCATATGAACATACTTTGTACGTCAAATTCAATCCAGGTGGAGATGTTCTCATTGTGTGCTTGTGTGTGGATGATTTGATTTTCACTGGCAATAATCTCAAATTAATTTATGATTTTAGGGAGGCTATGATTAGCCAATTTGAAATGCCAGATTTGAGGTTAATTTCTTATACATTTTCTTGGTATTGAAGTTTGTCAAATGGATGGTGCTATTTTTATTTCACAAAAAAAGTATACTAGTGATATTTTGAAAAGATTTAAAATAGATACCGCCAAACCAATGATGACCCCAGTTGAAGAAAAATTGAAATTGACAAAAGATGGTATTGATGACTTTGTTGATGCTACTTATTTAACAGATTGGCTGGGAGTCTCAGGTACTTAACTTCAACAAGACCTGACATTACTTTTGGAGTTGGCTTGATTAGCAGATTCATGGAGTCTCCATGCCAATCCCATTTGCAGGCAGGGAAGAGGATTTTGAGATACATCCAAGGTACGCAGTCTGAAGGTATTTTTATTCTCATATTGATGATTTTAGCCTTGTTGGATATGGCGACAGTGACTGGGCTGGTGACATGATTCAAAGAAGGAGTACTTCGGGTTATGCATTTTATTTGGGTAATGGTATATTTTCTTGGTCGTCAAAGAAGCAACAAGTGGTGGCTTTGTCCATAGCTGAAGACCAGAGTACATGGCAGCAATAAGTAGTGCTACTCAAGTGCTATGGTTGAGAAGAATGCTTGGATTTCTATAACACAAGTAAGAGGGTCCTACAAAAATATTTTGTGATAGCAAGTCTGCTATTGAATTGACAAAGAATCCCATTTTTCATGGACATAGCAAACACATTGATATCAAGTTCCACTTCATTCGTAAGTTGATTCAAGACAAGGAAATTGTTATCAATTATTGCAAGATCGAAGATCAAGTGGCTAATATTTTTACAAATCGTTCAAGTTGGAGTCATTTGTCAAATTGAAGAAAATATTGGGCATGTTCAAATTTGAAAACCTTGGTTTAAGGGAGGCAATGTGTGTTTATTAAACCAAGGTGGACTGGGTATTCAATTGTATTGGTTAGTTAAATGGTTAAAAGTTTTGGTTCATGGGCTGGTTACATGCGATTATAGATCATAAGTTTTAAAAAAAATTAGTCACGGTAAGTTTGTGTACATTTGGTGGGCCTAGAGTTCATTATCTTCTTTAGGTCTTGTTTCTATATAAAGGTTGTATGTTGCGCCGTTGCGTGAATAATTTTTTGAAAAAAAGGTTAATTGCTGTCCCAATTTTTTTTCTTCATCCTTCGTGCCGCTATTGCTGCCGTCTTTGGTCTGGCTTCTTGTTTTTTATTCTTAAGCTTTGTTACTTTTATTTTCGGATTTTAAATCCTACAAGGTTCATAAATGTAAAGGTAGAATTATGATAATTTGCAAAACAAACTCTCAAATCTCGTGAAGCGTGAATTTTGATGGTATCAATTTTGCATTTAAGTTGTTTGATTCGTTTGAGTTTGATGCAAAAGTGAAATTCTTAATAAAGTTTTGATTCTTGGAAGCTGTTGGAGTTTTTAAGATATGATTTCTCTTTACTTTTGAAATATTTGACTCAATTTTTGATAAAGACTCTCTATTGCATGATTTTGACCATCTGTTGTATTAGTGTAGTCTAGGCAATAAACTTCAGTTCTGATCCCAGCTATATGGTTTTTTACACTTTGAGTTTTACCGATTAGGTGTTTTGCCTGCCTTCTCTAATCTCGCTTCTCATCTATGATCTTTGCTTTACTACAAAATAAGTTCCAAATTGATTACTCAGGGATATTTTGAATTTTCTAAGACAAGGAGTGTGAAGCTGATTGATTCTTTAATTTCATTAAATTGAATTTGATTTCAGTTTGTCTGTGCTTTCAATTGTTGAGAATTTCATTTAACCATCTTATCGAAGCTGTGAAGATAAAACATAACAATAGTGTAGGCAATTTGCTGCCTTTGCACTCTGAGCAAAACAGCCCGACTGACATTGGAAACAGTTGTATTTATGTTGCTCTTCAAAGAACCTGATATTGATTGTGTTGCCACTTGCCAAGCTTTCTGCAATGTTTGAGACCGTGAGCATATTTAAAGTCACCTATATAAGTTTTTTCTCTTTTACTAGAATAAACTCTCTTTCTTGCCTACATCATGAATGTGAGGATGAATATAATGGGAGAATTTCGGAGTTCCTTGGGTGATTGTTTTTCTCTATATATTGTGGTTGTTTAGGAAAAAATAAAGTGCAGGAGGTGTATTCTTTCAACAAAGATTGCTAACTTGTTTTTCACAGACATCCGGTAAGACTTTTGAATCATAGTAGTTCTGATGTTCTTTATAGTCAAACTGAAACTCCAAATAACACTTCAATTATTGTACAATAATTATGGACCGTTTTATTTCTACTTACCAAATATGTTGGCTTTGTTTGGATAGCTTATTTAATTATTTTCTAAATAATATTTTGTAATCATTACTCAAATATATTTTCAAACCACCATCTTCCAAATATCATGAGTAAATTTATTTTGTTCATTGAGCAACTCTTATTAGTTGCTCAAAAACCAATGTAAGACTCCCATTTAGATAAAACATGGCCCCCTGTATATAGTAAAGTAGGCCACTCAATATAAAATGCATTCATCTTTTTGGTCATTGCAACTACTAAAATGTCAGTAATGGTATAATTATTCAGTAACTACCATAAATCTTCTCCATATATCACATATTAAAAAGTAATTACAATATTATTCCACCATTACTCATTTTGTTATTCTCTTGTTCATTAAAATTATTCCTTCTAACTAACATATGGGCCAGTCAAAACAAAACGAGTCGGATCATGTTATGAATCATTTACTGGATATCCACCCATATTTTTCATGATCTACTTCATGATCTATACATCAATACTTATAACTCCCATTATCTCTATGATTTACCCCATGATCTTCTACATTACTCCATGTAACTCCTACTACCCTATGTAGCTCATGTAACCTACATATACATATGTAATGTCTAAATAATATTATGAGAATTGGTGAATCTTAAACCTATAAATAGAGGTATAGGTGAATGGAATAGAAGAAGAAAAAAAGTGAGAATTTCTTTATCTCTACTTTATATTATATTGCTTTCTACCACTACTTTCTAATTTAGTCATTAGTGATATAACATAATACTCCTGGTACTTAATAGTAGTTTTATAATACGTTATCAACACGAATCTCTAAGCCAATTTTTCAACACTTCTATTGAGAATTCTTAACACTTCCATTAGGTAAGTTGAGTAAGTTATTTCTTTTTTTATTTTCAATTATCATTATGTCTAACCTTGCAAAACTTGAGTTTGTGGCTCTTGATATCACTGGAAAGAATTGCTTATCATGGGTGCTAGCTACTGAAATTCATTTAGATGCAAATAATCTTGGAGAAACAATCAAAAAAGGAAGTAAAGTCACAAATCAAGAAAAGGCCGAAGCAATGATATTTCTCCGTCACCACATTGATGAAGGGCTAAAAAATGAGTATCTAACGGTAAAAGATCCTTTCATCTTATGGACTAGTTTGAAGAAGAGGTATGAATACTAAAGACAATTAATCATCCAAAAGCTCGTTATGATTGGATGCATTTACGTTTGCAAGATTTTAAAACTATAAGTGAGTATAATTCAACAATTTTTCGAATTAGATCAGATCTCAATTGAAATTGTGTGGAGGAAAAGTAACAGATAAGGATTTATTGTAGAAAACATTCTCTACTTTTCACCATCTAAAGTGCTTGTGCAGCAATAATATTGTGAAAAGGATTTCAAGAAATATTATGAATTGTTTTTTTGTCTCCTTGTTGCTGAACAAAATAATGAGCATTTGTTGAAAAATCATGAAACTCGTCCAACTAGTGTTGCTCCATTTCCTGTAGCAAATGCAACAGCCATGCAATCTAATAATAGACAAAATCGAGCTCGTGGTTGTGGACGTGGACATGGTTGAAACCATTTTAATAATCACGGTAGTCATGCCAAATACATAACTCACCTCCAGAAATGGAAGAATAGTGATGAGAAAGATGGAGAACAAAATAAAAAGAAAGTAGATAATGAATGCTACTGATGTGGCATGAAAGGCCATTGGTCTCGTACCTGTCGTACACCAAAATATCTTGTTGATCTCTATCAAGAATCATTAAAATATAAAGAAGAAAAAAGATAGAGACTAATTTTATTACTGATTTTACTTCTTTGGATGTTGCTGATTTCTCTGTCACTCACCCTGAAGGTGATACTAGTCACTTGCTTAGTGACAGAAATGTCTAAGAATAGGTCATTTTAGTTAACTACTCTAATATAATAAATTTTCATTTGATATTTTTTTAAATAAAATATTTATTGTTGATTTCATTTTTTTCACAATGTTTCTTATATTTTATAAATATTGTACTTAAGAAGAAAAAACATCTCATTTGGATTCTTTTCAATTTTGATGAATAATATGGACATTTCAATGATCAATGACAAAGAATTATATCTAGTAGACAGTGCAACAACACACTCTATACTTAAAGATAAGAAATATTTTTCTTATTTAGTGATGAAAGAAATCTGTGTCAGTACTATATCTGGTAGTACCAAATTGATTGAAGTTTTCGGAAGAATAACTATAACTTTTCTTGGAGGAATAAAATTTTACACTGATGATGCACCATTATTATTTTCTTCAAAGTTTGAAAAGAACTTATTGAGTTTTAAAGATATTCGCAGAAATGGATATCATATTGAGACTACATGTGAAGGCAACATTGAATACTTGTATATTACAAGTATTGTTTTTAGAAATAAAATTGTGTTGCAAAAATTACCTTCTTATTCCTCCGGATTATACTACACACATATTAGTGTAGTTGAATCGTATGTAACTGTAAACCAAAAGTTTACAAATCATGATGAATTTGTTATTTGGCATAACTGGTTGGGCCATCCTAATCTACAATGATGCGAAATATTCTTGAGAATTCATGTGGTCATTCTTTAAGAGGTCAAAAAAAATTATGATCTAATAAATTCTCATGTGTTGCTTGTTCTCAAGGAAAATTGATCATTAGGCCGTCGCCATTAAAAGTTAAAATTAAATCTCCTGTATTTTTGGAATGTATACATGGGGATATTTGTGTGCCTATACACCCACCTTGTGGACCATTTCGATATTTTATAGGTGTTTTGATTGATACATCAATGAGATAGTCACATGTATGCTTATTATCAACTCACAACATGGCTTTTGCGAGATTGTTAGGAAAGTTAATTTGGTTGTGCGCTCATTTTCCAAATTATCCCATTATGACAATTCGTCTTGATAATGCTAGACTTCACAAACTTTTAATGATTATTGTATGTCTTTTGAGATAAGTGTTGAACATCTTGTAGCTTATGTTCATACACAAAATAGTTTGACAGAGTCGTTTATAAAGCGGTTGCAATTAATTGCTAAGCCATTACTTATGAGAACAAAATATCCTGTAGCTTATGCTCTGACACAAAATGATCTGGTAGAATCGTTTATAAAGCTCTTGCAATCAATTGCTTGGCAATTACATATGAGAACAAAACTCCCAGTTTCTACTTAAGGACATGCTATTTTGCATGCAGTAGCGTTAATTCACATAAGGCCAACAAATTATCATGAAGTCTCTCCATTACAAGTGGTTCATGGTCAAGTGATTACAACAAATATTTCTCATCTAAGAGTTTTTGGAAGTGCAGTGTATGTTCCTATTGCTCCACCACAACGCACAAAGATAGGCCCACAAAGGAAGTTGGGTATATATGTTGGGTATGAATCTCCATTTATAATTAAATATCTTGAACCAATGACTGGAGATTTATTTACGACTCGATTTGCTGATTATCATTTTGATGAATTAGTTGTCCCAACATTAGGGGGAGAGAACACAAAGCCGGAAAAGAAAATTAATTGGAATGATTTATCATTGTCTCATTTTGATTCTCGTACAAAAGAATGTGAACTGGAAGTTTAAAAGATAATTCATTTGCAAAATTTTGCAAATCAATTGCCAAACAGTTTTATTGACTGAAAGAGAGTTACTAAATCTCATGTACTGACTGTAAATGCTCCTATTAGAATTGATGTCCTTGAAGGACAGGCGACCATTGCTAATGAGTCTAAAGCACTTCTGAAACGTGATAGATTAATTGGTTCCAAGGATATTGAAAATTTCTCATAAAAGAAAAGAAGCAAATAATCAAGATGGTCAAAATGAAGAACTAAAGACGTCTGAAGAGCCCCTAAACATGACTGATGATATATTTCTAGAAGAAAGTCAAGTACCTAAATATAGTGATAATAATGAGATCTCAATAAATTATGTCATGAATGGAAAGAGGTGGAATCGAAATAAAAAAAATATCGATGATATTTTTCCATATGCAGTGGCAAATACTATTATGGATAATAATGAGGATCTTGAGCCTAGATCTATAAATGAATGAACACAGAGATGATTAGCCAAAATGGAAAGAGGCAATTCAAGTTGAATTAAATTCACTGTCTAAAAGGAAAGTTTTTGGACCAGTGATACGTACCCCTGAAGATGTGCAACCCATGGGATATAAATAGATTTTTGTACTCAAGAGAAATGAGATAAATGAAATTGTACAATATAAGGCATGTCTAGTTGCACAAGGTTTTACCCAAAAACTTGGTATTGATTAGATGTCATTTGTAGACATATTCTTCTATGGTGAATGCAACAATTTTTCGATATTAATTACTTAGTCTGACATTATGTGAAAAACTTGGAATGCGTCTCATGGATATTGTTACGACCTATTTATATGGCTCACTCGATAATGACATTTATATGACACTCCCTAAAGGATTTAAATTGCCAGAATGGCATGATCATAGCTCTCGAGATCTTTACTCAATTAAGTTATGTAGATCTTTTTATGGTTTAAAGTAAGCTGGACGTATGTGGTATAATTTTCTTAGTAAATATTTGTTAGAAGAAGACTATCAAAATGATCTTGTATGTCCATGCATTTTTATTAAGAGATCTGCTTCAAGATTTGTCATTATCGTTGTTTATGTTAATGATTTAAATCTTATTGGAATTCTTGAAGATATCCAAAAAGCTACTGATTATTTGAAGCAAAAATTTGAAATGAAAGATCTCGGAAAGACAATTTTTTTCTTGGTTTACAAATTGAGCATTTTGATAATGGCATGATCTTTTTGAACCAGTCGGCTTATAATGCTAAAGTGTTTAAACGATTTTATATAGATAAAGTACACCTATTGATCACACTTATGATTGTAAGATCACTTGATGTGCGTAAAGAGCATTTTCGACCTCGTGAAAATGATGAAAAACTACTTGGTCCAGAAGTACCATATCTTAGTGCTATTGGAACATTAATGTATATTGCTAGTCATACACGCTCTGACATATCATTTGCCCTAAATTTATTAGCAAGATATAGTTTTTCACCTACGCGAAGGCATTGGAATGGTGTTAAACATGTATTTTGTTACCTTCGAAGTATGATAAATATAGGTCTTTATTATAAATCATTCAAGTTTGAACTTATAGTTTATGCAAATGCTAGATATTTATCTAATCCACATAATGCCCGATCACAAACGGGTTATGTGTTCACATGTGGTGGTACTGCTATTTCTTGGCGTTTAATGAAACAAACCATAACTGCCACGTCTTCTAATCATACTGAGAGTACTAGCAATTGATGAAGTAAGTTGGGAGTATTTTTAGTTAACATCTATAATATATCATGTTTGAGGAACATGTGGTTTGCATTTGGACAAGGGAGTCCCCACCACTTTGTTCGAAGATAATGTTGCACGCATTGCTCAATTAAAGGAAGGATACATCAAAAACGATAGAATGAAACACATTTCACCAAAATTCTTTTTCACTCATGATCTTCAAAAGAATGGAGAGATTAGTGTTCAACAAATTCGCTCAAGTGACAACCTAGCGGATTTATTCACAAAGTCACTACCTACTTCAACATTTGAAAAGCTTGTTCATAAGATTAGAATGCGCCAACTAAAAGATATCAAATGATGTGCTCAAGAAGAGGAGTAATTATACACTATACTCTTTTTCCTTAACCAAGGTTTTTTTCCATTGGATTTTCTAGGTAAGGTTTTTAACGAGGCAGTGTTACATTTGAGAAAATGTATTCTTTTTCCTTCACTAGGTTTTTCCTAATTTCTTTCAAAGTTTTAACAAGGCATTTTCTTAAAGATGGGCATCCAATGGGAAGTGTTATGAGTCATTTAGTGGATGTCCACCCATATTCTCCGTGATCTACACATTAATATTTATACCTCTCATTATCCCCATGATTCACCCCATGATCTTCTACATTACTCCATGTAACTCCCACTACCCTATGTAACTCATATAATCTACATATACAAATGTAATGTCTGTTGGTCCCAAAGCAACCTAAGAGGGGGGATGAATTAGGTTTCTTAAAAAATATACTTTCAGAGATATTGAGATTTTCAAATTAAATGCTGATATAATAAAATCAATAGAACAGTAAGGTAAAGAGAAAAATTAAACAACCAATACTTCCAAGCTAGCAAGCTTGAAGTATTCTATCACTAGAATGCTTCACACACTTGGTGAGCCAATAATCTTTACAAAGTTGGGAAGTTCTTGCTCACACTAAAAATCTTTTAGTTGAGCCAAGAATATTACTTACAACCACACTTTCATACAAGATTATCAATCCACTCAAAGTTGAATTGCACTCACAACTGCACACTAATACAACTAAGCACTATAGTCAATTTGCACTCAAATTGCTCTTTTCTAAGGCTTGTATTCAATGTATTAGATCATTTTTTCTTTGTTTTAAAGCAGTTATTTATAAGAGGAATAAATAGTGGTTGCAACTACTTCCTAACGGCTAAATAATAAATGCAAAAAAAATACCCGTTGGGGTTTCGGACGTCCGAAACAGCGTCCGATCTTCTTACAGTTTGTTGAAGAGCTTCGTTCGAACGTCCGTGCATGCGCCCATTCCTTCGTCTGACAGAGGCTTCGGACAGTCATGTTCGTCCGAAAGAGAAGCAGTAGGATCCCATTTCTTTCTGGCAGTTCGTTCGGACGGTGCAATGCGTCTGAGAAGTTTTGACCTAGTTCGGACGGTTCAGTGCGTCCGAAAGCTCTGTTCCTGCAAAAACTTATTTTACAGAGTTAAGTGTTTATGTCATCATCAATTAATAAGGTTTGAAAAACATCAATCTCTCCCTTTTTGATGATGACGAACCTTTATGTAAAAATAATTGGATATGACTAATCAATTTGCAATATAGCACAATTGAAAGACTGCTCCCCCTTTTGACATCAATCAAAAAAAAAAGAGCTCCCCCTGAGAATATGCAAGTATTTTGACAGAAATTTAACAAGCTTCATACATTCAACTGAAAAGTTTAATAGTGCTAAAGTCAAGGAAATAGACAACCAAGCTACAGGAAGTTCTAACAACCAAAGAAATGCTGAAAACAAAATACAAATGTGAAAAGAACTAATGTGAGTCATTTCGCTTCTTGGAGCGCTTTTCAGTCTTTTGTCGTTTGGATGGAACATCTTCATCGGTGGCTTCACTTTCATCCTCCTCTCCTGTGCGACGTTGCATGATGAAGTCAAACGTGTAGTCAACATCCTCATCGTCGTCCTCATCGTCATCGGCAGCTCCTTGAGTAGCTTCTGCATTGTCTTCACGGGTATGCATTCCATCTTCAGGTTCATCACCTGTCTCTTATTCACATCTAGATATGTATGACTGACAGTTCATTTCAACCAAGTTCAAGCCAAGCAGACATGCCAAGGCTGAGTGCCTCTTGGAGAATCATTTGACGAGTTTCAAGTTGCTTTAACTTTCGATTTGTGTGATGTTGAAATGAACTGAATTGAGTGCTCAGAGAGGTGAGAAGTCCACAAATATGTGAAAGAGATGGTTCAGATGTAAATGGTTTAGATGTAAGTGGAGGTGGTTGAGGAGTAGGAAAATGGGGAATAGCAAAATCAGAGGTGGAAGCATGGGATTGTGACTATGCAATATCAAATGCTGCTTTAGTTAACCATTGGTCGTTGAAAAATCGGAGGCCTTTGCGTTCAATTATGATTTGTTAAAATAAGGAGGAAATTGTTTGTTTCCGCTGAAAGGTATGTTAAGGAAATCAAAGATTTTGGTGAGAAATTTGCCAAAAGGAATGTTTCTTCGGGTATCACTAAGAAAGAGTTCCCATAGGGAACAAAAGAGCCCAAAATCAAGAGGAATGCCCTTGAAAACACAAAAAAATAAGTAAAGTTGCATTTTACTGGGCTCAGTACGATGCCCATCAGTTGGCAATAACAGATTGGTGACAAGAGTGTACAGAATATTGAGTTCAGGAGAAAGCAATGTAGTTTTGGCTTCCGATGTCTGTTTAAAATGGATGTTAAAAATAGCCCTAACTTCGTCGATATCAAAACGAGTATCAATAGCGGGCCATTTGTCTAAGGAAAAGAAATAGGAGAAATCAGTGGGGTTTGAGACTTCACATTCAAAAATGGTGTTAATGATGTTGGATGAAATCTCAAGATTGGTGCTGTTAACACGAGAAATTAGAGTGCGAGCAGTAGGGCCTTTCCGAAGATTGATTGTGAACTGAAGCACCATGTCATGATATACAGGTAAATCAAGATGCACAAGATGACCCCAATTTTGTTTTTCAAAACAAGATTTGATAATGGGAAGATTATACGGAGTTTCATCAAATAGACTATGAGAAGCAGGACGTTGAACGATTATAGATTTACTTAAAAGGGAAGTATACCGTTCGGATGCCTTGGCATCGATAAATTTTGATAAGATTGGATTGGTGGAGACTTGAGGATTAGCTGATGATTCTTCTCGTACTGGAGCCTTCCCTTTAGTTTTTCTACCCCGATTTGCTGTAGAGGAACCTCCGCGAGATTTAACCATTGTGATGGAAGAAAAAGAAAAGAAGAGAAAATTAAAATTTTTGAGGATTGGTCAGAATTTGAGGAAATGAGATGGTGGATGGGGGAAATTAGATGTGATTTAGGTGAGAAGAGCTTTGGGTAGGACAATTTTCCAATCAATTTTGGAAGAGAGTGTGGGAATTTGGAAGGGGTGGTGGAGAGACAATTTTTCGCCAGAGGGTTTTCGAGGGAGGTGGTGAGTTTGAAATGGGGAAGATGGACGGTTTTAATCAAACAGGGGCACCTTTTGGACGGCCGAACGTTTGGTTTGTGCTTCCGACGAAGCGTCCGAATGCTGAAGAACGGACGGCCGAAGGAGGAGCCAGTGCGTCCGAAATTCTTTCGGACGATGGTGCGCGTCCGAAAGATTTCCAGAGAGTTTGGTAAAAAAAGGAATATTGTTTGGACGATAATGAGCGTCCGAGAAGTAACAGAAGCTTTCGGACGATCTAGAGCGTCCGAAAGAAAAGTTGTTCTGACGAAGAAGTGCGTCCGAACTATGAACCTATGCCTGATTTATCTGTAAAATCTCCAAACATTTTCTGAGCGATTCAAAACGATTAAAAATATCAGCCAATTGATCTAAAGTAGGCAAAAAATCAACACGAATTTCCTTTTTACAAATGAGGTCTCTAATGAAATGATACTTAACATCAATGTGTTTGGTTCTAGAGTGCATAACAAGGTTTTTTGTGAGATTAATTGCACCAGTGTTGTCACACAATATAGGAACACAATCAAAAAATACACCAAAATCTTTCAGAGTATGTTTCATCCAAAAAGTTGAGCACAACTTTAGGTACAATTTCCAGCAGCAATGTATTCGGCTTCAACCGTAGAAAGAGAAGTAGAATTTTGTTTTTTGCTAAACCAAGACACAAGACAATTTCCCAGAAAATAACACATACCACTGGTACTTTTTCTATTAATTTGACATTGGAGATAACAATAAAATGTGTAATCAAGTCAAATGTAGAGGACTTTGGATACCACAGACCAAAATTCATTGAACCCTTTAGGTATCTAAAAATCCTTTTAACAGCTATCAAATGCGATTCTTTAGGGCAAGATTGAAATCTAGCACATAAACAAACAGCAAACATGATATCTGGTCTACTGGCAGTTAAGTAAAGTAGACTTCCGATCATACCTCTATAGTATTTTTCATCAACACTATTACCTTCTTCGTCTTTTGTAAGTTTGGTTGAAGTGCACATTGGCGTGCCAACTTGTTTGCAATCTTCCATTCCAAATCGTTTGAGTAGCTCCTTTGTGTACTTGATTTGTGTAATAAATGTTCCTTCCTGTTAGTTTGATGAACTTGTAATCCGAGGAAAAATTGCAACTTGCCCATCATACTCATCTCAAACTCTTCTTGCATTAAATGTGAAAAATCCTTACACAAACTTTCATTAGTTGCTCCAAAAATAATATCATCAACATAAATTTGAACGATTAACCAACCATTTGAATCCGTTTTTGTAAAAAGAGTGGTGTCAACTACACCTCTTTTGAATCCATTTTCTATCAAGAACCCACTTAATCTTTCATACCAGGCTCTTGGAACTTGTGTCAAACCATATAAAGCTTTGGAGAGTTTGAAAACATAATTTGAAAGATTTTTATTTTCAAAGTCAGGAGGTTGTTCGACGAAAACTTCTTGATCGAGAAAGCCATTTAAAAAAGCACTTTTGACATCCATTTGAAATAATTTGAAATTATTGAAACATGCAAATGCAAGAAACATGCGTATGGATTCTAATCTAGCCACGGGTGCAAAGGTTTCAAAATCAATACCTTTTTCTTGAACTGAATCATAACCTTTAGCAACAAGTCTGGCTTTGTTCCTTATGATTTCACCTTTGTCATTCAATTTGTTTTTAAAAATCCATTTTGTACCAATAACGGGATGAGACGAAGGTCTTTCAACCAAGGTCCATACATTATTTTTCTCAAATTGCCTAAGTTTATCTTGCATAGCATTAACCCAAGATTCATCACTCAAAGCAACATCTATATGTTTAGGTTCAATGTGAGAGAGTAATGCACAGTTACTATTCAAAGGTTTATGAGAGCGAGTAGTTATCCCATCGGATAGATGACCTATGATTAAATCTTGAGAGTGATTAGAGACAAATCTCCAAGCTTTCGGAAGATCGTTTGGAGTATCCTTATTCTTTTCATCATCGATTTGATGGTTGTTGACATCAACGCTTGATGTGATCTCTTGATGATCTTCATGAATAACGAGTTTTTTGAGCTCCTTTAAAATACCTACATCTTCATCTTCACATAAATTCTTTGAGATAACATCATTGGGAGTTTCATCAAATGTAACATGCACAAATTCTTCAATCAAAAGCGTTCTTCTATTGTAAACTCAGTATGCTTTCTTGTCACTAGAATATCCTAGAAAAATTACTTCATCCAATTTTTTGTCAAATTTTCCAAGGTTTTCTTTGATTTTTAAAATAAAACATTTCCAACCAAAAATTTTGAAATAGCTCACAACGAATTTTCTACAAAAAAGGAGTTCATAAGGAGTTTTATTTAAAGAGGATCTTAATAAAACTCGATTCATGACATAACAAGCCGTGTTGACCGCTTCGGCCCAAAAGTATTGTGGTAAGTCACATTCACTAATCATAGTTCTAGCCGTTTCTTGAAGAGTCCTATTTTTCCTTTCAACAACACCATTTTGTTAGGGACTCTAACAACTGTCTATTCATGAAAAATACCGTTGTGATCACAAATGTGTATAAAAGACAAATTTAAATACAGCACCATTGTCACTCCTTAAACGAATAATTTTTTTATCCAATAGAAAATTTTGAATTTTCTAAAACAATTTTACAAATTTTTCAAATGCTTCATTTTTATGAACAAGAAATATTTCCCAAGTAAACCTAGAATACTGTGTCATCTTACAATAACAAATGCATATATTTGCAACCACCTAGACTAGTATATTGAGTAGGTCCGAATAAGTCTAAATGCAACAATTCCAAAGGTTTATGAGTAGACGCAAAATTCTTTGGTTTAAAAGAAACGTTGACTTGTTTACCAAATTGGCATGCATCACAAATTTTATTTTTTAAAAATTTTAGTTTTGGCAAACCTCTTACCAAGTCTTTCTTGACAAGTTTTCCAATTAAATCCATATTAAAATGACAAAGTCTTTGATGCCAAAGCCAAGGATCATCTATGGAAGCGTTAAGACATTTTACATTGCTATTGCTAATTTTATCAAGATGAATCACATAAACATCATTGTGCCTAGTGCCTTTAAATAAAACAACATGATTTTTATCAAGGATAAGACATTCATGCTTGAAGTCTAAGTAAAGAATACATATAATTTTTGTCACAAAGTTGACTAACACTTAATAAATTATAGTTCAAATTATCAACAAGAAGCACATTCTTAATCAAGGTTTCACCATTTTTACCTACATCACCAATGCCGATTGATTTTGCTTTGTTGTTATCTCCAAAAGTGACTTTTCCACTTTTTTTGGATGTAAGATTTGTGAAGAGAGAGGCATCACCCGTCATGTGCCTTGAACATCCACTATCTATGAACCACTTAGCATTGTTGGTGATATTAAGTACCTACACAATAAATCAATTGATAACTTTTGGTACCCATATTTTCTTGGGTCCATTTGAGTTAATGAAATTGCTTTCGATCCATGCAACTTTCATTCCAAGTTTTTCATTCTTCTTGACATAACACAAATTCTTAACATGTCCATGTTGTTGGCAATATCTACAAATAATGCTTTTAGTTCCATATAAAGAAGATTTTGGTTTTACAATACATAAGTCATCCCTTCTAAACACTGACAAAATTTTTGTTGATTGCTACATTTCTATTTCTTTTCATATCAACAATCTTGTCTTTCTTTCTATTTAGGAGAGCATTCAAATCATCCATTCTTTTCTTCAAGGAGGCTTGTTCTTCCTTGACCTTAGATCTCACATGCATTCTTTTCTTCAAATCACGATTTTCTTGTGATAGCATATTGTTTTCATTCACAAGTTTAGAGTTAGCATTCAATAAAGCATTTGACTTTTTAGCTAACTCCTTATTTTCTAGCATATGATTCCTTTAAGCTATCATGCAATTTCAAAATGAAAGCTTCAAGATCATCCTCACCATTTTCATCATTAGAGTCATACTTAGAATTTACCTCATCATCTCCAATGGCCATGAAGGCTATTTGTGCCGACTCCATTTCTTCTTCAACTTCTCCTTCTGAGTTGCAATCATCCCATGTGATTTGAAAGTTGTTAAATCTTGGTTTTCTTCCTTCCTTCTTTTTCTTGGAAGGACACTCATTGGCAAGATGCAAAATGTCCGAGTTGACCGCATTCAAAGCATTTATCGTTTTGCTTCTTCATTTCAAGCCTTGACTTCCCTTTGAAATTATTTGTGTTTGTAGCTCTGCCTCTTCTCATTCTTCGTTTGTTGATGTAATGTTTAAGAAATCCTTTGGTGATAAGTGCAAGATCTCCTTCATCAAGATCTTTATCTTCTAGATTGATGGAGCTGTTTTCATCTTCCTCTTGAGAGGTCTTTAAAGCAATGCTCCTTCTTGGCCTTGCTTCTTCATCATCCACTATCTTGGCCTTTAACTTGAGTTCATAAGATGTAAGAGAATTGATTAGCAATTCAATAGGCATCAAATTTAAATTCTTGGCTTCCTCTATAGCAATTGTTTTGGCATCCCATTCTTTGGATAGAGCATTTAGGATTTTTCTGTTTTTTTCACCCAACGAGTACTCCTTACTCAAGGCTTCAAGATCCTTTATAATGTCATTGAACCTGCAGTACATTTTGTCAATGTTGTCTTCATGTGGTTCCATCTTAAAGGACTCATACTTGGCAACAAGTAAGGATTTCTTTTGCTCACGAACATCATCACTCCCTTCATGGATTTCCTTCAACTTTTCCCATATTTCTTTAGCGGAAATGCAGCCCTTCACGCTAGTTGATTCATTTGCATCCAAGGCATTATATAACACATTCAAGACTTTTGCATTCAACGTCAAGTTTGCCTTGTCTTGTGGAGTGAGCTCATTCCTTGTCTTTTCTCTTCTTCTATTTGTGTGATCATCAATGATAGAAGCTTCAAATGGACCTTGTTGACAACATACCACAAATCAATGTCAATAGATTGCAGAAATATTTTCATTATATCTCTCCAACTAATAAAATTTGCCCCATTAAACATAGGGGGCCTAGTAACGGATTGGCCCTCAAAAAACAGAGCATTGTTGGTTGCCATAAGATTTCTTTTCTCAAAAGCAGTTTAAGCAATAGGGACAGACCAAGCTCTGATACCAATTGTTGGTCCCAAAGCAACCTAAGAGGGGGGATGAATTAGGTTTCTTAAAAAATATACTTTCAGAGATATTGAGATTTTCAAATTAAATGCTGATATAATAAAATCAATAGAACAGTAAGGTAAAGAGAAAAATTAAACAACCAATACTTCCAATCTAGCAAGCTTGAAGTATTCTATCACTAGAATGCTTCACACACTTGGTGAGCCAATAATCTTTACAAAGTTGGGAAGTTCTTGCTCACACTAAAAATCTTTTAGTTGAGCCAAGAATATTACTTACAACCACACTTTCATACAAGATTATCACTCCACTCAAAGTTGAATTGCACTCACAACTGCACACTAATACAACTAAGCACTATAGTTAATTTGCACTCAAATTGCTCTTTTCTAAGGCTTGTATTCAATGTAATAGATCATTTTTTTTCTTTGTTTTAAAGCAGCTATTTATAAGAGAAATAAATAGTGGTTGCAACTACTTCCTAACGGCTAAATAATAAATGCACAAAAATCTGTCTATACCCGTTGGGGTTTCGGACTTCCGAGATATATTGGATGCATCCGAAACAGCGTCCGATCTTCTTACAGTTTGTTGAAGAGCTTCGTTCGGACGTCCGTGCATGCGTCCGTTCCTTCGTCCGACAGAGGCTTCGGACGGTCATGTTCGTCCGAAAGAGAAGCAGTAGGATCCCATTTCTTTCTGGCAGTTCGTTCGGACGGTGCAATGCGTCTGAGAAGTTTTGACCTAGTTCGGACGGTTCAGTGCGTCCGAAAGCTCTGTTCCTGCAAAAACTTATTTTACAGAGTTAAGTGTTTATGTCATCATCAAAATAAGGTTTGGAAAACATCAATGTCCAAATAATGTTATAAGAATAGGTGAATGCTTTCTACCACTACTTTCTAATTTAGTCCTTAGTGATATAACATAATACTACTAGTGCTTAATAGTACTTTTATAACAAATCATTAATAGTCTGTGTTGTGTGTGTGAGTTTTTCATTTTTAGGATATCATGGATTTACAATTATTCAAATTAGAGAAAATTCGTAAACCAAAATAGTGGAAAATGCGTATTTTAACGACACACACAAAAATTTTCATAACCAATATTTAACATTCAATTCTTATTTTAGGAATATCTTTAAGTTGATGTTATAATTATATTTATACCTTATATTTTATTTGTTTACAAATATTTGTAAATTTTATATTTTGTATTACGGCCAATAATTAAACAGATTTGGGTTTATAAACCACAAGACAAAGTCGCGGAATGGGACACATATGTGAGATCAATTTATTTGTACCATCTAATTTACAAGACAAAATTAATTTAAGTTTTTGCCTTTGACGTTGTATTAGATAATACTACTTATCATAGGAAAAATTTTAGGGTCTAGTTGTGGTACCAAACATTTATACTTTGAGGGTCTGTTTGGTTTACCGATAAATCATACTTGGATAATTCATCTTCGGATGATTGTCTTAGGATAAGTCATTCTTGAATTATAATTTTGTATTTGGTTTCACAAATTTAGGATATTGACAGGATATTTTAATAATAATATAATTTTGTATTTTTATTGAAAATGATAGATAGAGGAGAATTGTAGATATTGAAATTTTCTCTTACTATTCATTATTCTTAATTATGTTAAAATTTTCACACATAAAATAGTTTTTAAATCATATAATGTCATGTTTAAAAGTAAATAAACTAATAAAAATTATAAAATATATACATAAATTAGCAAGGAGTGATAAAATTTGTAATAGTAGTAATATTTTGAATTAATTTTGAAAAAAAAAACTACCAATTACATTCATGAACTAGAAAGAATATAGCTTCTTAATACAATTAGATCTTTACCTTTAATTAATAGTACTTTACTGTACTTGAAAATATATTTTTTATAAAAAATAAACATTTAAATAAAAATAATGCATTATACTTTGTAAAATAAAATAAAAGAACAAGTGTAAATCATGTACTAAAATACGAATTTTTTCACCTAAAATTAAAAAATGATATAATGATCTCATTTTTTTTTTTTGAAGTAAAAAAATAATTATTACAAGAAAATATTAATTTAATAGAGAGTTTGGGCATTTTACTTTTATCTAGCATGGTGGGATTATTAATACCAAAGTCTCTTATGGGATGTGTAATACCTCATATAGTCCACGGAAAAGAGGATTATATTAGTTAAGTGGGATGATAATCCCATATTTCAAATCCAACTAAACATGGAATGATACGATATTACTTAGCCAATCCCAAGTCATCCCATGAATCAAATGGATCCAATGCTTATATAGTATAATATAAGACAAATAGACAACAAGGGCATTCTAGTCATTAAATGTAGGATTTTTAAAGAAAAAAGGGTAGTTTTTTGTTAAAACTCATATATGCTGTGTTTGTATGTCATAGTCTGCCAAATTAGATGGTTTCTGTCCACTTTACCATTTAAGAAAAATTATAAGGAGACTTAAGGTTATTTATAGGGAAAATCGCTGAAATAGTCCTTAAACTTTTTTATTTTAGTCATCAAAATAGTCCCTCAACTTTTTTTATAGTCAAAATGGTCCTTCAACTTTTATTTTTTAGCCAAGATAGTCCTTTCATGTGAAATTTATAAAAAAAAAAAAAAAATTTACGGTGACTACACCATAAAGGACTTTTTTGGCTAAAAAATAAAAGTTAAAGGACTATTCTAGTGCTAAAAAAAAAGTTGAAGGACTATTCTGGCTAAAAAGAAAGTTGAGGGACTATTCTGGCTAAAGTGCAAAAGTTGAGGGACTATTTTGGCGATTTTCCCTTATTTATAAAACACATTCAACTGTAAATCAGAGGGTCATATCATATGAATGTTTACAGTTATGTACCAAAAACGTAATGGGAAAGGAAAGAGCCATTTTTGCTAAATTTCACACCTTTCACATGACGCTTTTTTCAACAAATTAAATAAGTCTTCAGCACATAAAAGAAGGAAAAAAAATACAATTTTCACCCTCAAAGTTTGGATCATGATCCATCTTAACTCTCAAAGTTTCAGACAAAACATATTTCTTTAAGTTATAAAATTTTTCAATTTCTACCAATTTAGGACAAATTTGAAAATTCTGTCAATTACAAACGAAAAAGTAATGTGCAAAGCACATGATCGTTAAATCTCAAGTTCTAAACGTGAAAAAAAAAAAACAATTTTAGCCCTCAAATTTTGAGTCATGGTTTATTTTGGTTTCTAAAGTTCCAAAATTTACATTTAATCCTAAAACTTTCTAATTTTTACAAATTTAGTAAAAATTTGAAAATTTGATAAATTACAAAAGTTAAAAAAGTCAAGTGTAATGCACGTGACTATTAAATCTAATTTGAATTATAATACCTCCTAACTAATTTCAACCCATTTAATCTGATGTTTGAAAAGTTATACCCAAACAATAGATAATAATAATACAATAACAATTTACTAATAAATAAAAATAGTAATTTAATTCAAGAATTTGATAAGTCTATTTATGGTTGAGACACATTAATTAGTGCTCTTCTTAAGAGTGATGCGTCCCATAATGCATTGCAGTTAATATGGAGTTCCTTCTCTAAGATACAATGATCTTGTAAGGTTGATGTAGCAAAACACTAACCACGATCTGATATTTTCCTTAGACTCAATTATTTGATATATAGTTTAGTAGAGTGTAGTTTAGTATAATGGTTGTAATAATACTAAATTTAATTAGGGAGAGAAGTAAGGTATCATATGTGTTTATTTATGTTGGAAAAGATTCCTATTTATAGTAGTTTTTAGATAATAGAAAATAATTGTTGGATGTGAGAAATTTTAACGTTAGTTTTTACCATTACATTCTTTTATATTTTAATATAGGTACGTAGTTATGTAGTTATTATCTTCTGATTTTGTGAGGTTATTATATTTAGAAGCGCTTCTTGAGCAGTTAGTCGGAAAACTTCTTCCAACTAATGCAAGTGGATAGGCTCCACAAGAGTCCCACTTGCAAATAAATTTTTAATTATAATTAACTCTTTTTCATAAAACTAGGGTTTTGTAACTAGATTAAAATCTCTTAGAAAATCCATATAATAGCAGTAGTGATTTTGAAGATAGGAGTGCTAATTCTAAAGATGATAGTGATGATTCTGAAAATGGAAGTGTTGGTTCTGAATATAGCAATAGGTGCCTAATAATGGGTGGTAGTGGGATGGTGATGCTACAAATAGTAGTGATAATAATGATTCAAATGGTTTTGTAGAATGGTCATCCCTAACTAACCTAATTATGAAATGAATGATGATAAGGATGATGAAGTATTTCTGAATAATGTAGACAAAAATGCTGAATGGTTAGATCTTGATAATCAGGGAAAAAAGTAAAAATATAGTTAAATAGGTTAAAGATGATTGGAAAGTGTTATAAACCTAAATAGATTTAACAGTCACATGCAATGTACATGATGTTTTTTAGCTGTAATTGACAAAATTTTCACATTTGTCCTAAACTAGTAGAAATTGAAAAGTTCGAAAATTAAATGTATTTTTTTTAAAACTTTAGAAACTAAAATAAACTATGACTAACCCAAATTTTGAAGGATAAAATTACATTTTTTGCGCATTTAGAAATTGAGATTTAACAATCACGAGCTTATTCCATTTATAATTGATGAAATTTTAAAATTTATCTTAAATTAGTAGAAATTGAAAAGATTGAGGACTAAATGTGTTTTACTTGAAATTTTGAGGACCAATATGGACCACGACCCAAATTTTAAACGTTAAAATTTTTTTTTTTTTTTGCAATAAAAGAAATAAGGATGGTGTCAGCCAAATCCCACTTCCAGGGTCATATTCCCATTTATATTAAGAGCATATGAGACGAAACAAACACTTCATGATCCAACTAAGTCATTGATCACTAAAGCATATTTTGGCCATAATATAGATAAAAAAAAACTGTACTATAATGTATCATAATCTTTAGACATGTCCAATTTCAAAACTTTCTGACTAATCTTACATTTTCCATTGTTTTTATTTTATTTTAAATGGAAGTACTCATGAGCAATGATAATATCATCCATACAATATCTGTCAATAGGAACATAAGCTGATTGATTTTCAATAATGTAGAAGTCAAGAACATATTTGAGTCTATTAGCTATCAGCTTGGTAATGGTTTTATAAAGGACATTGCAAAGGCTAACGGGTTGATAATACAAACGATTGGATGGACAGTCAACTTTAGGAACAAGAGAGAGATAATAGTCTCATTAACAGATTTCAAAAGAAAAGCAGAATGAAAAAAAAAAAACTCTATATACCATCTACGACATCTTGTGAATTATATGTCAAGACTTTTGAAAAAAAATAGAGATGTCATACCACGATGATTAGGAGCTTTACAAGGATGCATTGAGAACACTAAATCTTGATCTCCTCTTTAATGAAGGTTCAGGTGAGGTCACTATTCATCCGTGCTATGCAGGTCTGTGGAATCCCAGAAAGGACTTTCTTAAAGTTTATAGGTTGTGATGAGGTAAAGTGTTCCCCAATCTCATCGTCATTGTATTTCCATTCTCCACTATCAATGTATAGGATTCTACTAATCTGGTTTCTTTTCCTCTTGTAGACTATAATTGTGTGAAAAAGGTTGGTGTTTTTGTCACCTTCCATGCACCAAGTCACCCTATACTTTTACTTCAGTAGACCTCATCACTTTTGTATGTAGCACTAAAATCCAATTTTAGTTTGGCCAGCTTATTTGCCTTCTCGAGCACATCATATTCTTTCAGCCTTCTAATTTCTTTTTTTGGCTCTTAATTCTCACTCCTGTGTTGCAACAGATTGATTTGTTCATCTTTAGCAAAGCCACCCTAAAAAACTTGATTTTTCAAACCAATTTGAATATCTTAGATCCTTGGTGATTGGTATGCCATACTTTCGCAATGACTTGCTCAATCTCGATGTGTTGGAGCCATCTTTTACCAAAACTAAAACTTTTGCTCCTCTAGTTCCCTTTATCATTGTGTCTAGTATGAGCATGCTATAGTTTGAGGCTTCATTCTCTACATGAATGCACTTTGCTTTATCAAAAAATGATATTGAAACTAGTTTGCAGTGCATAAACTGCTATCTAATCTTTCCCTGGCTTCAATCCCACATCCCACCGATTGTACCAGGTCCATGGTTTGCTCTCAAATCCAATATCAACAAGATCATTATCTTGGATGAATCTATTGAAATCTTTGAAAGTTCACTCTTCTCTCCATTTGGCCTTCAAATTTTTCTCATTGTTCTTAATATCATTAAAATCACCGACTATGACCCCTTATCTCGCAGTAACTCTTTCCTCCTCTTCATTACATGCCACTGTTATCTCCTAATATGATCATCAATAGTAGCATACAATTAGCCACTAATTCTAGTTTTCCTTAGAGCATTGAGCGTGTACTTCCATAGTAAAAGTAGTTGTCAAAACTTCAAAAACTTTGATTTCATTCCTTCATAGTAGGGTCATTCCCCCAGCTTTGCCAATGGGATCCAAAACACAAAATTCATCAAACTATAAACTCTTTTTTACTTTTTTCTAAATATTTACTTTATTTGGGGTATTTTTAGTTTCAAAAATAAAGATAATGCTTAGTGAGTGGAGTTGTTACCCCCTTCAGTTGGATAATTGTCAAGGAATTCCACACACCTAGACAATTTCACACTAAAGCTCTCATTTAAACTTTGAGAGCCAGTTAAGATTGGCCTCACTCGTTTCAATGCCTCTGATTCAAGATCTTGGAGAGTCCTTTGTTTCTTTATTGTAATTTCATTATTGTCCAACTTCATTGTGTCTTTATCATCAATTTGGAACTTTCTCTTGGTAGACCCCTCTTTATTATAATTGGTATTAGTATTTTCTTCTAAGGGTCTACTGGCAATCTCCTAAATTTCTTTTCCCCTTTCATGTTACTTCTTGTCCTTAATTAATTTTAACTCCCCTTGTTGAAATTCATTAAAGGTCAAGTCTTTTGTTCTCTCTTCCTTTAGTTTCATCTATGAACCCCTCTTAAAGAATCAGATTTTCATCTAGCCTTGTGATACTAGTTACTCTTTGGTCCAGTTTAGAGTAATGGGATTACTTTTACTTCCAGACTTTTGATCTTGTCCATTACTTGCCTCTGGTGTGTCAACATGCTTAGTTCTTTGGTGAGTTTTCTCTATCATTTTGATGATCTTGTCCCAATTTAAGGGTTGAAGAATAGGTTAGAATATTCTTGCCTGTATATTTTTCCTCTTTCCTCCAGCTTCTCACATTTTTCAGTATTCTGAGAGCTTTTTTTCTTCATGTTACTAAGCATTCTTAACACTAGTTTGTCCCTTGTTACCACTAGTACTGCCAGCCTTTGAACATGTCCCAAATTGATTGTTTCCTCCTTCCCCATATGTTCCTTCCTTTGTCACAATTCTTTTCACTACGGCCTAATTAGCCCATATTTGTAACAAAACTTAAGGCATTTCTCATACTTGAAACTAACCTACTTCATTATGTCAGCCAGTTTAACCAGAGCTCCTCTAAGAAGAGGCTCAAAAATATCAACCTCCAATCAAATATTGATATGCTTCCCTTCTTTTGCTACTAATATTGGGAACCAAGACTCTAAGAATAGGCCCAACCACTTTGCTAATTTTTAAGCGCACGTTTTTTGAGATCACAATTAAGAGGTAAGTTCCACTTGGATCTGTAAAGGTGATTTAAGGAAATCCCTGGGGCTATTCTCTAAACCTTATGCCTATGGTTGCAGAGATAACAATTGATTGTCCATTAGCCAAGGTTTGATATTTCAAGCTTGATTTTTTTCTACAGTAGAGTCACAGAGAAATTGAAATAAATTCCCTCCCATTAGCCAAGGTTTGATATTTCAAGCTTGATTTAAAAATTTGTTTACCCAACAAAATTAACAGTTCTATGCCCAATTATTTTCCCAATCAGATTTTTTATCACAGTAAAAAAAATACGCTTATGAGCAACCTTAAATTCTAGGTTAGCTTTACCTTGTGATGCCCTACATTATGGCTTAAATTTAAGTAGAATTTCATATGATATTTGAAAATTTTGGGCACAAATTACAAGGTTTCAACCCGCTGTTCTCTTATTTTTTAGAAATATATCTATTATAGTAACCTAGAAATTTAATAACTAGTTATGATGAAAATTATATTATTAACAACCTTCAAGGATACAAGAAAAACAAATTATAAGAAGGAATATCAATAACTATAAGAATTGATTTGCTCAAAATAAATACTAAAAGGATAAAATAAATTAAGTACTAAATATTAATAACAAAACTCTTCACTTTTGTAACTGAAATAGAAATAAATATAAGATAACAACAAGGTTACAATCTTTCTTAATCTTCTTATTTAATGGCAAGCATAAAATGGATTAAGATAGATATTAACAATGAAAATTTAAGAAAAGGAAGGCAAAAAGAATGCAAGAGAAGTTTAATAAGAAATGGTTAGGAGACTTGTTATACCATAACAAAAAAGAACGAAAATATGCATGAATTATTCGGAAGAGATAGGCATTGAAATTAATGAAAATGGTTACAAAAGCATTTTGCTTTCTCCATTAATGCGAGTAGAAACGTAGTAACTGTCATTTAAAGATGGGGAACTTTAAGCAAGTTAGATATACATAAGTGCGAGAAGAATCGATCGAGAGAGATCGAGAGAGAGAGAGAGAGCAATGTGAACTTGAGTTTTTGATTATCATGAATCATTACATCAACAAAGGCGAGTATTTCTTTTGAAAATATACTTGTAAATACATGTATTATAAAATAAATTTTGTAAGAAATATTCTTGAAAATGGTATTTGAAAACAAGAAACAAGAGTTTTGAAAATTTTGATTCTTGTTAGATATCATAGAAAAACCGTTTACTTTTATTTTATGCTATCTAGTCCATGAACTTGTATAATTCTCGTGTTGTAATTTAAAATTTTTTACTTCTAAATTCTTTATTGACACTACTAGAAAAACAGTTTTCCAAAAATTGGTTGTTGAATGATTTAACAATGGATTTTCCAATGGCAAATATCTTGTTGGTAAACTATTGCAATGGATTTACCAACAGAATTTCAACAAAGGATTTTTTTCGTCGAAAAATCAGTTGCTATATACGGGTTTCTGAGACATTGTGGAACCTTTATTAGCAACACTTTTTTTGGTTGCTAAATTTAGCGACCAAAAAATCCTTTGCTAAGGATAACAGTAGCAACGGAAATATCAGTCGGTAATTAAATTTTAAAAACTTAAATATACATTAAAGATGAAAAAATTGTTCACTAATTTAAAAAATATAAAAAAATAAAAAATCTATTAAATTCCAAACCTGCCAACGAAAAAATTAGTTTGCCATCAAATTTCAAATCTACCAACAATAAAATATGCATTCAATATGTCTACAACAACTACAAATCATCAATGATAATAAGAAATTTTCTATGAAATTAAATCCCAATAATAAAAGTAAAAGTAACAAAATACAAGTAAATAAATACCAAGTTTATCAACTAGCTAGTATCCAATGATAATGTATAAAACTCATTCATCATCACTCTCTTTCTCCCCATCATTATCGTTACCACAACTACCATATTCACCTCTTCAACTTCATGTATAGGACGATGTAGTGACTTTGGTCCTTTTTTCACACCATTTCTACTAGCATAAGAATCACAAGGCATTGTAGAAAACTGAGCAAACTGTTATTAGTAAATATTCTTGTAAAAATTGTATCCGAGTTACCTAAAAAATGAATAACTGACAATTAGAAAGAAAGTTTGTTGATAACCCGAGTGCCATTTAAGAAAAACTTTTTTCTACTCATAAGTTATGATGAATTTTCACAATAAAAAGCAAAGCAATGCAAACAAATTCTGTTTGTCAAAGCTTGTAGGACAGAAGTGCTATTTTGATTTTTCTAAACAACCTTATCACTAATAGCTTTTGATTTAGGAAAAATCACATAGCAGTTTAAAGATAAAGAAAATGGAAGTCAACATAGAAAAAGAAAGAAATACAGTAAAAGGAAAAGAAGCCTAGAAAACTCACTAGATAATTCCCATTTCATATACTTCACTAATCAGGAGTCTGAACCAACCTGTGTAAGAGACAGCTTCTGTTTTATAGGATAAAACCCTATCCACCCAAACCCGATAACTTTTTCCCTATTGGTCCCCATAATAGGACCTAAATGCATTTACATAGTCACAAAGATATTTCTGTATCCACGATGGATGCACAAGCACTTCAGATGGACACTGCAGAAGTAAAGCATAAAGGAAAAGATAGAGAATAAGAAAAACTCAGCCCATAAAAGACCTCCTCCTAAAAAAGAAAATAAAGAATCTCAATTTCAAAAAAAAAGGCCACCAAGCTAAAATTTAGGGCGTGTAGGATTAGATCTTCTACTATATTATGGTCTTTACCCTTCGTATAATTCCACAGAGATAAGAACCACAGTAATCACATATGCAAAGAAAATATTTTGTTGTTTAATTGAATCACTTAAGTTAACTAAAAAATGAATCACAAAAGTTGCACACAAAATAAGAAAACTAAATCCTTCCAAAATATTATTGGCATTAAAACAACAAAAAATTGCTAGTAAATTACCTAGGATTTCCAATTGGCTCTAAAAAATCTTTCTTTTGCTTACAATTGAAGAATCTTGCAGATCTACACCTTTAGAAATAAAAATAAAATAATAATAGTTGCAAATCTTAAAAAAATGAAAATAGCTAGCAAATAAAAAGTGAAAAATAAAAAAATAAAAATCTTAAATAAATTATAAGATTTTAAGAAATAACAAACAATTTAACTAATAAAAACACCTTCATTTATTATAAGCTACACTTTTGAAAAAATTAAAATAAAAATATAAAAATCAATCGAAATAACTAGCTAGCAAAATATAGATAACAAATGGTTGCAAATCTTTAAAAAACTGGGATAATAAAAAAAATAAACTGATGTAAAATTTGGAACTATATTTTATTTTGATTATTAGAAATTACCTTACATTTGATATCTACTTGAGAAGGTGGTTCTCACTGGTGCTGGCTTGAAGGAAGAAAGGAAATAGTGGTAGAGGCTTCAGAGGAGAATGAAACGGGGAAGAATTGAGAACCAGCAAGTAGGGAAGATCCTTAAGAAATAGGAAGGCTAGGGTTGGGATGTAGGTTTGAGGATGGAGAAACGAAATGGGAAAGAAAGGGGATGTGGGATAGGGAAGTAGAGACCTTAGGCTTCTAGATGTGTATAAGATACAAATCAAAGATGGTATAAATTTCCTCTCATTCTTTCCAGGATTTTTATTGACTCAATAGGAGATGGGTAATATTTTGTGTGTATTCCTTTACTTTGCAACCAAAATATCCATTTCAATGTTCTCAATTTTAATTTTTTTTTTTTTTTTGTTTTGAAAAACATAGCAACGGAATTATCAATGGCTACAAGACTTCACCAATCTGCTAATTTTTTATGACGGATAATTCCGTTGGAAATTTTTTAATATTTTTTAATCTTTCCAACTTAAATATTTGTTGCAATGATTTTGAAATTTTTGTTTTTTGTTTTTTTTAAAAAAAGGGTTGATTCCATTGCAATTTACAACAACAAAAATCCGTTGCTAAATTTAGCTTTTCTAGTAGTGCAAAATATTAGTTGAAAATAATCACTCTATTATTTAGCTAAGTTTTACTTCCTCATTTTCATTCATGTGTTAATAACTCTATTATGATATTTTGTTGAGAGGAAAAGCCTCTTCTAGACAAACAACCCTTTTATGAAAATTCTATTTTTCAGCAAGAGATTTTAATTTCTATTTGTTTGCTTTATTGCAAACTTTGTATCTGTTTTGATGAATCTGGAAATAAATTTCTGGGAAAGCTATGAACCCATATTTGTTGGGGTGCCCTATCATGTACTAACTTATAAAAATTGGGAAAGTATTAGACTAACGATGAACAATATATTTGGCATCGTACTGATAAGATTATGAGGATTGGTCTTGTACGGTTCAGATGAAATCTTGTGGGGATATTTTGGATATCCCAATCTGTTGGAGGCTGCCATCTAGGCAAAATTTAGTGTGTTGAATTTATTTAAAGTCGTGCGCACAGTCAGTGAGAAGTATAAGGTTGACATATGAGTTAGCTAAGTTACCCAAGTACATCTAATAAAATTCTTATGAAGTTTTGAATTTACTAGTATATCTATTTGATATCAATCATGGTTTTCACTTTTATTGATGATGTTTCCAATGTGAAGAGATTCTTACTGAAATGCTTTATATATCTTGTTTTGAATTCTTATTGATATTAATTGTTGAAATTATTCAAAAATGATTTTAAAGGTTTTAATTTGGCATGTTCTATTAGAAGTTAAGTTATTATTCTTATCTTTCACAAACGTGGTATTTTTAACTAATTTATTAATCTTTTCATTGACAATATTTTGCAACCTCAATCACATTTTGAAAAAAGATATTGTTAACTTTTATTTAAACTTAATATACGCACACCATAAGTCTCACTACGTTTTCGCTCATCATAGTTTAAAAATTATTTCCAGAATGAGAGAGTTGAATTAAATGAGTTACCAAGATGTTATCCAAGTACAAACGATATCAGATAGTTTAGGGTTTCATTCAAGAGAATTTGATTAATTGAATAGAAAGGTTAGAAATAATGTACAGCCAGCTTATGAGCATTTTATATTAAACTTTGTTTTATGTAAGTCATATAGGATTAGAGTTTTCTTATGATGTTGTGATTGAATTATGTTGGAAAATTGTATTCTTTTTTGTTGAAACTTTTGAACCTACCAAGAAATTTAAATTTTCTATTATATAAATATTTGTGGCTTTATTTTTTCAAGCCCCGGTGAAAACCAAGCAAGTAACTTATTTGGCTCTTTTTGGGATGGTTAGGTTGGGTCATTACACATGGTATCATAGTGAATCTCCTATGGTCTCTACACAGGGTTAGACTGGGTCAGTGATATTAGGTCATGACTACGCAATGGAATGTTGGAACTAAATCCTATGTAGGGCTAAGTGCTACATCGACATACAGGCAAGAGCCACTTCTAAAACTGGTACAAGCCCCTTTATAGTCTAGCACAACCAAGGGTGGTTTTGTGTGAGCTTTGCTAGAATACAAGGCTTTAAGGCGGAGTGAAAGTAGACTGGATCCCACATAGGCTGAGTTGAAAAGAAAATGTTAGTATATAATATCCAGGGTCATGAGTTATTAATAATTTGGCTGAAATATTTTGCCTAATGGTTTAGGATCAAAAGTTATTGAGTCAGTTTAGCTCCCGAGGTGTTACAAATGGTATCAAAAGTTTTGGGATATGGTCCTTAGGATGTGGTTTGGATAACCAGTTAATTATGCATACTGCGAGATAAATGTTTGATGCCTTGCGAGATTATATTTAGAGAAGACTAAGTGATGACGATATTGACTTAATTATTTTAGGATGGCAACACAATATGTTTGACTTAATGATTTTAGGATGACTTAATTGTGTGATCCTTTGTTCAGGATAGCAATGCAATATGATAAATAAATATGATTTTATGATTTGGAGCAATCAGTTAGTCATGATTTTTAAACCTCCAGAATTGAGATAATCGAACTATATAGATTTTAATCTCAGGAAGAATAAACCTGTACACAATTTATACCTATTAATTGTGTTTGTGGTATTGAACAAAACATATTTGACTTATCTTTTCAAGTTGGTTATCATGGTTAAGAGAAGCAAATGAGAGCCTTTGTAATGATTCCTAGACAATGCAAACGTATAGATTACAATTTTAAATTTCAACACTTAGTAGTGATGCAAAACCCCTTATCCCTGAAAGAGAAAGAAAATATAATTGCATGAATTTATGAGACTAGCATTCTATAAGTTGAAATATTGGTTTTCATGTGATAAAACTATGACTTATATATTTAGGTGACAAAAAATAGACGAACACACTTGATTACTTGCTAAGATATTTGACTAGACGTGACTGTAAAATAGATCTTCGTGATGATCGTTAAATAAGTTATTTGGGAGACTTAAAATTTAATCTGGAAGTCTATCATTTGTAAGTTTGCCATCGTCTGGAAATGAAGCTGACAAATCAAAAAACTCGATATTGAGGAATAATACTAAATACTAGTCATGATAAAGGAAATTGTAGTACTTTCATAGTATGCTGATGTCATTGGAATTGGAAAAACTAAGGATTGAACTTGTGGGAAACAAGAAACCAAACTTTATGATACATGGGTTTCAAAATTACATACTGAAGTATTAAAGTTAGATCATTTGATCGATAGAGAATTACAAGAAAGGTATAGCAAATATTATTGCTTTGAAATATTGAGACTAGGTTTGAGCATTAAAATTCGGTTATCTGGGGGATTAATGCTAGTGTAGTTATGAAAATTGAGAATTCTCATGCTAAACTTTACCAAATGAGATTGCAAGGATGCAATTCGTTAAAGGAGAGAAGTTTGTGACGTCCCACATTATAGCTCAAATTTAAGGAAAAATTTTTATATGATATTTGTCAAATTTGAGCACAAATTATAAGATTCTTTTAGAAATATATCTATCATAGTAACTTACAAATTTAATAGCTAGTTATGATGAAAACTATATTATTAAGAACCTTCAAGGATACAAGAAAAACAAATGATAAGACGGAATATCAATAACTACAAAAATTGAATAGCGCAAAATAAACTAAAAGGATAAAAATAAATTAAGTACTAATGATTATTAATAACAAAACTCTTCATTTTTATAACTAAAAAAAAAAAAGTATAAGATAAATAATGTGGCTACAACTTTTCTTAATCTTCTCATTTAGTGGCGTGGATAAAATGGGTATTAACTGTAAAAAAATGTAAGGAAAGGAAGGCAAAAAGAATGTGAAGGAAGTTGGATACGAAATAGTTAGGAGACTTGTTATACCATAATAGATAAGAATGAAATTATGTAGGAATTATTAGAAAGAGACAAGTATTAAAACTAATGAAAATATTTACAAAATATTTTTGCTTTATCAATTAATAGAAGTCAGAAAATGTGACTGCTATATAAAGATGAAGAGCTTTAGGAAGTTAGATATACAGAAGTGAGGGAAGAATCGAGAGAGAGAGAAAGCAATGCAAACTTGAGTTTCTATTTGTCATCCATCTTTATATCAACAACAATGAGTACTTTCGACAATATACTTGTAATATTATAAATTAAATTTCGTAAGCAATATTCTTGAAAATCGTATTTGAAACTTAAAACATGAGTTTTTAAAATTTTGATTCTTTTTATATTGTGATAGAGAAACCATTTTCTTTTATTTTATACTATATAGTACATGAACTTGTGTAATTCTTGTTTTACTTGAAATTGAAAATTTTTGACTTCTAGAGTCTTCATCGAAGTCTTGAGAGAAATCACTCAACCATTTAGCTGTGCTTTACCTCTTTATTTGCATTCATATGTTAATAACACTATTAATATATTTTGTTGAGAGGAAAACACACTTCTAGACAAACTGCTCTTTTATGAAAATCTATTTTTTCTCTAGACTTTGTAATTTCTATTTGATTGCTTTATTATAAAATTTGTATCTGATCTGATAAATTCGGAAATAAATTTTAAGGAAAGCTGTGAACGATGGGCCTTGTCATGTGCTAATTTATTAAAATTGGGGAAGACATTAGACTGACAAATAGTAATATGCTTGCAATGACCATCGTGCCGATAATATTGGGAGTATTGGTCTTGTACGGTTTAGACAAAATTTTGTGGGGATATTCCAAATATCCCAATTTATTGTTGACTGTCGTATAGGCAAAATTAGGTATATTAAGGTTGCTTAAAGTCTCGTGCACAGTCAGTGAGAGGTATAAGGTGATATATGAGTTAGCTAAGTTAACTATGTATCTGATAAAATGCTTTTGAAGTTTTGAGTTTATCATGGTTTTCAGTTTTATTAATGATGTTTGCAATGTGATGAGATTCTAGCTGAAATACTTTAAATATCTTATTTTGACTTCTTATGGATTAAATATGAAATTGATTGTTAAAATTTTTCTGAAACAATTTCCAAGGTTTTTGTTTTGCATGTTCTATTTGAAATTAAGTTATTATTCTTTTTTTTTTATAAACATGGGCATTTTTAGCTAATTTATTAATCTTTTCAAGCCTTTTACAATGCGAGTCTTTATCAAATTTTGAAAAAATGATATTGTTAAGTTTTATTTAAGCATAATTTGTACACACCATGAATCTCGTTAGGTTTTCGCTTATCATAACTTGAAAATTGTTTCCATAATGAGAGAATTGACTTAAAGATGTTACCGAGATGATATCCAAATGAAAACAGTATCATAAAGCTTAGAGTTTCACTTAAGAGAAATTGATCGATTGAATAGGAATTATAATAATGTGTAGGCGGTTTATGAGTATTTTATATTAAAGTTTATTTTATGGAAATTATGGGATTAGAATTTCATATTATCGTTGTTATTGTATTATTTTGTAATAGATATTTATTTTTGTTTGTTGAAATATTTGAACCTACCGAAAAATTTAAGATTTCTATTATAGAAATTTTGTGATTTTAGTTAACCAGGCAAACATCAATTGTGCCCTTATCGGGAGGGTAAACTTGGATCGTTACATTCCTAATTCCTTGCTAAGCAAAATTTTCCATTTCCTTGGTCAAGTTCTCCTCTAAGTCAGACTCCGCCATCCTCATCAGCTTGGAAATTGTGAGAGCTACACACCTTTCCTAACCAAAACCTGCGAGAAGAGAACAATCAGCAATTATCTCCGAAAGAAAATAGCCAGACAAAAGCAGGGAGAAAAAGACGAACTGGAGATAACACAATGCAGAAAAGAACACAGGAAAAAAAATAAGATTTTATGAATAGCGTTGGTGAGATAGTTTTTCCTGTATCAGACAAATTTAGATCAACTCTCACCAACAAACTCAACACTATTACTAAAAGCCCTTTCTAGATTTTCTCTGAATCTTTTAAGGAACACATTTATATCAATTGCTAAAAGACTGAGGAATTTTAGATTCGGAATTTGGGAAAGTAGGTGTAGTTCAAATTTTAAAAACTCCCACTAAGAGGAGAAATGCTTTCAAAAGAATGAACTCTTTTAGAATTCACGAGGAAAAACAACCAAAATGGTTTCTGAACTTTTTTATTTAAAACATACGTCCTTCCTTAATTTTTTTTTTTTTTTTTTTAACATCTATTTTTTTCTTGAACATTTTATTGTGTGCGAATATGGTCTTTGGATGGTGGTGCAATCCAAATCTTACATTGTGGTCAGTGTTGAATGACCAAGGGTAGAACTGGGAATTTAGTAAGATTGAGGGCTCTTCATCTCAATGCTCCACCAAATTGCCCTTTGGCAGCTACAAAGCTTACATTTGGAGAAGTAGATCTGATGACTCATTGGCAGACGTTGAAGGAGATTCAAATACTATATCAGCATACTTCCTGGGTAATGGAGCATTATTACCAACACATTGCAAGTCCACTAACGACTGCTTTGCTCGAAACATATAAAAATATTTATATAAATTCAGTTTTAAATTTACTTGTAGATCTTGTGATTAAAATTGAATCTTTTAAAATTTTACTTACATAAATTTATATTATTTATTTTATAAGATTTAATTTACATTAATATATCTACAAGTGAGATAACACATAAAAATTAAATATATCTAAATATTTCCTGCAACATATAATAAATAATGCCCTTTCATTTGATAGTATATAATTCCACCACATGCTAGTACTAGGAATTAATAATTACTAGTAGTATTATTGTTTCTTCACAATCATCCGAAACCAACTTGCTGACCAATCTGATTGAATTTTTTCAACGCTATTTATTTCTCCATCTCCCAAGTCTGTTTTTACCAAGATGAATAATCAATTTCCCAATATTGGAACGGACTCAACCTTGTGTCTGAATTCAACTACTTACCAAATGGATATATGTTGATCAAGTTTTGGGCGACATCACTGCCTAGGGATCAAATTGGCACAAAATAAAATGTTTGAGGACCAAATAAGTTAAAAAAAAAAAGTTCAAATAAAAAAAAATTAGGGGACATTTTGGTCGTTTTCCCAATTCATGACAAGGACATTTGCACATTTCCCACTTCAAATATACGCACGTGCACCTCACGTAAGTACCGCCATCCAGGCATATTGATCCTATTTAAAAAAGGATTCCCAACGTAAAGGCCATCAAATTCCGCCGCGTTGACAACTCAAAGTAGGTATCAACTTCTTCATCTCCTCTAATATTTTCCTTTTCTTCATATAATTATCGAATTAAATCTGTAATTATTTTTAATTTTTGCATTTTGGCAATTGGGTTTTTGTTAATATTAAGATTTTGATTGTCCTGGGTAGATTGGCTTAGAATTTGTTAAAGATAAAAGTCTTTATTGGTTAAGTTTTTTAAATTTTCAAGAATTAATTTGTAATCGTTTCATAATTTTGGATTGTTTAAGAACCTTTGAGTTAGTTTGTGTCTTTTTGGAATTTAGTTGATATCTTTATTTTGTTGAATTTTGTGTTGTTATTTTCATTTTCTTTTTATTCTTTTATTTGGGTTTTGGTTTTATGATAATTGAATCGAGCAGTGGTCATAGGGTATGTTTGGTCAATGTAGAATTTATTGCGCTATGGGGCTAGGGATTTTCAATCGGGAAATCGGACCCATTTGTGTCACCTGAGAATATTGTCTAGATCTGATAAATTGATCGTTGAGAATGAAGTATTGGGATTTCTTTTACTGTCTTAAGAATAGATTTATTTAACTTAATCCTGTTGGTAAACGAGCATCTTACGTTTGACCGGTGTTGTTTTGGGTAATTAGTGAACTTTTGTGCATGTGGAGCCGGAGATACTTCTTACAACTATCTACTATAGCTGAGCACTCTTCTAGTAGTATCACCTATTCGTACTTGAGGGATGTTTCATGTGTGAAAAGCCTTTCCATGATCTGCTTATAGATGTCTTTCTGTTTTATATCTAGTCTGGGGGGGAAGAGATGAACTACTTCCGTAGTTAGCTGAATGAGAAACAAGGAGAATACCCTTGATGTTGGAACCTCGTGCAATCAAACCATTTCTTAGACTGTAGGAGGTAGGAATACCTGTGTTTGGGCCTCTACTCTAAGCTCTTTATTTGACTAGAATATTATAAGTGAGACTCACGAAAACTGTTTTCAAAGAATATGCTACCATCCGAGTTATAGGATAGTTGGGCTTTCCTGACATGCTGATTAGCAAACTTGAGAGGAAACAGACAAATTGTGAGATTTGGTTTTGATGAACCTTTCATTAAGGCAGGAGCTAGTGGGAAAATTCATTTAATGAGATAATACAGGCTAGCCTTGATAGTAGCTTTGGTGGGTTCCCTTTTCCGTGGATGTGGCTTTATGATTAGGTAATGGTGATACATGGTAAGGGCAGACAGTGGCCTTCAAAGTTGGAACTTCATGGAAACTAGAAAGTGTAGTTTCGAATTTCAGTTGGTGTTAGCTAAATTGAAGCTCCCTTCTGTGCTTTGTTGAGTGCAGTGGTCATGCTTGCTGAACTTCTATTTGATTTGATACTTCCGTTGATTTTCATGATTCACTCTGGCAAGCTTCATCTCCTGTTGGTGAATGTAGAGCGATTGCCCCTGTGATCTTTCTTAGACAATCTTGAATTATTGTACTGACATGCCCTTCCAATTTCACCTCCTGTCTGCCAAGCCCAAGAAGAGCCCTTTTTTCTTCCTTTTTTGAGGTCAAGGCCTTTTGATTAGAAGGGAGTGGACTAGAGCTAAAATATGGATTTCCTTGATCAATGACTAGTGTTGCTATGTAGAGTATGTGATTTAGCTGGATTGCAGCTGTATTGGAAGAATATTTTTCATATTGAAAGGACGCAATGAAGTTATAAGTGTAACCCTCCAATCTTACCTTCTGCTGAACTTACTGTTAAAAAAGAATATAGTTGCCAGAAAATGGGGTTATTGGGAGGGATTGGGATAGCCGTATACTAAGTTATATCCTGGTGAAACTTGTGTATCTTTGTGAATCCTTCGACATTGGTTGAGTATCTTCGATTTGGAAGAATAATGCTTAATGGAATCTTTTTGCAACACTATTTATTAAATGGAAATAAAAGCGGAGCTGCTTCGCATGACAATAGCTTAACTACTGCAATAAGATTTAGACATTATTATATCTTTGCTCCTGTGGGTTTGTATTCTATATCTCTTTGCCATCATTTGACTGCAGTTGACATCTCTCACATCTTTGTCGTGAAAATCAAAGTCATCCTTTTTCCTAGACCAACTGAATGCCGCCAATGTTTTGTGGCTATTATTGCATAGATTTTGTGGATTATTTAGCGTTTTACTTCTTGGTTTTATTGCAAATATCTCTACTGGTCAAAATATTGACAGCAATTAAATGTCATCTGATTGCCAGACAAGTAGAAATCAATTATCAAAGTTTATGCTCTCTGTTTGACCTGATTGTTTTTTGATATTTTCAGGAGACTATTGTAATTATATGGATAACATTGAACCTGGAAAGGAGGTTTCTGAGGACTCGACTCGAGAATCACTTATTGCCCTCTCTTACACAGCACCAGAGAAGGTATCTGCTGCTAGAAACTCAAACGAAAAGCTAACTGGGGAGAATGTGGTTGAGGCTATGAAAGTTGATCGGAGATGATAAATATAGGTCTCAGCTGATCTCAATATCTTATTCCCAGTCACCAGACCCTAAAACCCCACCAGTCCTTCCTGGTGAAAATACGGGTTAGCTTGGATTGCAGGTTTCGTACCATGCTACTTGGTAACACTTTTTTAATGCAATGTTGTAGTCAACATAAAAAACTGGACTTCAGATGCAAATTCTGTGTATTTGTCTGCTAAATGTTGATTACTTTACTTGTAACCAACATTACAAAAATAATTGCGAACCCAAGTATAGACATTTCAATGATCATGCATGACGACCATTTTCTTAATTTTTGGAAAATTGCATATTGGTGTATTTTACTCTGTTTCTTTCTCCTGCAATTGGTTGCGTATTACATGTTTCTTTTGGCTTTGACGAAATATTGATCTTTCATTTGGATTCTTAGATCGTTTCCAAGCTGGCTTAGGCAGGAAGGTTTTTGGGTCATGTATTCCCCCTGAATAACATTTGATCCTGTTGCCAGGCAATTCTCTAGTTTTCTTTGGCTTCAATAAGCTTTAGGGATATTAAAGACTAAGTATTGAAAGTTTGAGATTGGTTAAGTACAATAACAACATACCCTTGGGTTAGTTGTTCCATTTATTCTAGTGGAGTACATATAATTTTGAATTTCAGAGAACTAAGGATGAAGTTGAAGCAATGATATCTGGATCACTTTCAGTTAGGATTTGGGATGTTTAGCTTCAGACTTATGCGGGTGGTCTTTTCGGGGCAGGTGCTGAAAAAGAAAGGTGGAGGTATTCTTTTGGACTTGCATGAAAAGAACACAAAATGGGAAATAGATGTGTATGATCAACAAATAAACTTAAATATCATATAGTAGGTTGTATTAATTTCTTCAAATGGTGGCTTTCTTATTTTCTTCTGTTCTATTATATTTTGTATCATAGGCAGAGAATAAAAGAGTAAAAGAGCTCATGATGAATTAAACATGCTCCAATTTTTATTGGACGACAAAATTAGTTTTCGAAAGCAAGTCTCAGTCCCTATATCCCGTGCAGAAATAATTTTGATGCTGGGATGCATGGATTGTTAATATCCTTTTGCTGGATTTTGTGTATGACCTATGAAAGCTTTCTCTTAAGAAGGTAATTGGACAACTTTTGTCAAGTGCTTTCGCAATGAGCAATAGAGGGCCTTAATATTGCCTATGCGTGCCTTTGCATTACCAATCAAATTAATTAGTTTTGACTAAATTTTCCTTTTTCTGAACTTAAAACAAATTTGGATTTTCCACCCCTTGCCTGAGATTTTGTGAATCTACGATCATACAAGGGAGCTATCGTCGGAGGCCTAAGGCTTAGTGTGGGACTGATGGATTTGCAAAGAAAGAAAAAGAAAAGAAAGGAAAGTTAGTTTTTTGAGTTGTTTGGGGGACGTCAAAGGAAAGAAAAGAAGGGAAAGTGCAGTAGTCAAAAGGATTGTTGACAAAAGGTTTTCGTCCAATTTGGGCAGAAAACGACGGAAAGCTGATTTTAAGTTTAAATTTTTTTTCAAAATTCCTATCTTATACCAAAAATTTATTTAACAAAAATTTTTACTTATATATCTAAAATCAATTCATTTCTTTCTAAAACTGTCAAACAAAATTAATATCCCTTCTTTTTGCATTTCTTTCCTTCTTTTCCCTCATAACTTTAGTTTTTCTCTTCTTTCCTAACTCCCAAACCTACCGTAAATGTTCCATTTTCTACTTATCTAAATCTATCGAGATATTTGGCCTCAACCGCCAGGTTTTTGCCACAACCACAATCCTCGTTTGGCCACCACTTTCTTCGATACCTTTAAATGACTGAGAGTCTCCTACTATATGACCGTATTCCTCGTCGGTTCTAAATTCATTTATTCTAGTCTGTATTTTTTATTTTATAAAAGGTTAAGATAATTATTGTACGTAACATTATTTTATTTATATTAAAAAAGTTGTTTTTGCTTTGACAGCTACTTAACACCTATTGAAATGCAGTTATTCTCCATAATCTCTGAGTTTTGGCTTCGCCGATTAGATATAGAGCCAAAAAAAAAAAAAAAGAATTGGAGAGAGAATTTCAACACAAACAAATGATTATTTTACATACATAAAAATATTTAGAAAAGAATACAGCTTTTAACATTCCTCCATTCTCAATTGAATAAAATAATAAATTCAGCACTACTACTTATAGCCAACACTAGTTGGCTTATTTCTTTGTTTGTGAAGGGAAAAAATGTTTCTCAAATGGTGTGTTCGTTTGAACTAAAAATATTTTCTTAGAGAAAATATTTTTTAAAAAAAAAATATTTTACATTCATAAATAAAAAATTTTAACCGTTTCATCTTTAATTTTATGATACAAGTTAAAAAAAAATTATAACAATTGTAATAAATACCTTACAAGTAATTGTGGTTCATAAAAAATTGATTTTGTTCAAATTAAATGATAGTACAATATAGTAGTAAAATATACATAATGATAGTTATATTAGTGTGGAACCCATGATTAAAGAGAAAAATGAATTGAAAAGAATTGAAAATAAAAATAAGTTTAGCAAATAAAATTATAAAAGTAACTATTTGAGATTTAATGTCAATCTTGAATTATTTGAAAAATAATTTGCGCTAAAAAATTTCTTAAGTTATTTTCAACCAGAAGAAGGAAAATTAGAAAATATTTTATACCGGAAAATTTTTTCTAGTGTTAGGCACAAAAAAAATATTTCAAAAAAAAAAAAAAAAAAACTTTACACTTTGGCTGTATTCGTTTGGATTAAAAATATTTTCAATTCAAACGAATACACCCAAAGTGTGAAGTTTTTTTTTTTTTTTTTTGTTTTTGGTATTCTAAAAGAAGGAAGGTTACATTTGGAGAAAGCAACTCAGGCTCGCTTTCAGTCAAATCAACAAAGGGGTCACTTTCACTTTAGGTAGCTTTTTCTAAAAGCACAATAAGTTTATTTTCTCCAAATATAACATATTGTTGACATTTTAAAAATAAAAAAAAAACACACACACACACACATTATTTTGAAATAGTCAAGGTGATTTTATTTTGTTTGTTTAAGTTGTTTTTGGGTTTTTTGTAGGTAGGAATTTAGAGTTTAAGGTTATAGAAGAAAATGAAAATAAATTAAAATATTACAAACTAAAGCAATTAGAGAAAACATTGGAAAATTTTTAAATTTAGAAAGTACATAAAATATTTAGAAGTTGATAAAATGCTTGAAAGCACATAAAATTTTTGTCTAGCAAAAACACATTGAGTTTGAACAATTTCTAGTATTGTAACCGGTCATATAGCATTGGCTGCGTATTCAGGAAAGCATCAGCATACCATGTATCCATTTCATTGTGAATCTTGGCATTTCGTATTTTGCAGGGTTCCTTTGGCGCCATCCTATTGGGAAAGATGTTAAGGTGAAATTTGCATCTTTTCAATAGTTTTGATGTTGGAGCGGCGTGAAATGACCACAGTACTTCACCAACCAATATTAGAAAGATTTAATATGGGTTTAAAAAATTGCTCTTAAAATAGGTAGATAATTATATTTTACCACTCCAAAGTAAAATATAAGCATTTTGTCCCCCAAGTTAACGACACCAATAATTTGTAACGGTTTTTAAAAATGTGAACGACAAAGTATCAATTTTGCCCATTATGGTAAATATCGCTTTACCCCCTAAATTTAGGGCAGTAATACTCTACCCTTAAAGTAAAAATGGTATACAATTTGACACTAAAAATTAGTTATATTATAATTAAATTAATGTAAAATAAGTGTCTAATATTTTCTTCACTGAAAATTATAAATTATAAATTTATTTTTCTTTCTTAAAAGATTGAACGCATTGGTAACTAACAAAACGTAACATATGATAGAATTTGCAAACTTCTAAAAATGATTTTACTATTAGATTTTTTTAGTAAAAAGTTCAAATAAATTTCCTTCATATGCCATTAATTTCTTCTTTCCACAAATATATATGTTACTTTTTTAATTCTTTTGGTAATATTTATTATTTTGGTAATTTAAATTAGACTTATGATGTTACAAAAATTTTATGTGTTTCAAGCATTTTGTCTACTTTTAAATATTTTATATACTTTCTAAATTTTGAATTTTTTTCATGTTTTTCCTACTTGCTTTAGTTTAAAATATTTTTATTTATTTTTATTTTCTTCTATAATCCTAAACTCTAAATTCCAAACCACAAAAAACCCTAAATAAAGTAAACAAACAAAACAAAATCACCCTAACTACCACAATAATATTCTTTTTTTTTTTCTAAAAAAAAAAATGTCAACAATAGATTGTATTTGGAGAAATCAACTTTGTTGTGATTTTAGAGAAAGCTACCTAAAGGTTGCTTTCAGTCTAAGTCGCTTTTACTGGAAGTGACCTAAGTTGCTTTCCCCAACTACAACATTTTCACTTTCAAAATGCCAAAAAAAAAAAAAAAAAACTTTACACTGTAACAAACTCTCTCTTTTTTCTTTATAAACAAAGAAATAAGCCACATTAGTTGCTAGTCTATACCTATATAAAACATAACAATACTTCAGCTGCCTTGCGAATATCCAATTTTGCCCTTTTTGCCTTGCATTTCCAACTTTGCCCTTTTTGCCTTGCATTTCCAACTTTGCCCTTTTTGCCTTGCATTTCCAACTTTGCCCTTAGCTTACTTTTGCCAATGCTTTTAATTCCATTTCTATTCAGTTGTCCTTTCTTGTTCTGATGCTGCTTCTGACGTAAGATGGCCCACTTGGAATTTTTTACTACCATATGATATTGAGCGTGTACATGTTTTTGTCGAGTAAAATAGTTAGACTCGATTTTTTACTTTATTTATATATAGTGTGGATTAAAATTTATGATTAAAATTTTGACTTCATAAGTTATTTTATATGTTTCATAAATTTTAATTCTCATTAAAAGATTTATAAGTGATACTTAGGACAGGATCTACCTATGGTATTGTCCGATAGCCAAAATCTTCCCTCTCCCTCATTTCTTTGTTTATCCTTTTGTGTCAAGTTTTCTTTTTCTTAATTTTTTATATCCCAGGATAAATTTTACACACATTTTTGATAAAACAGTTTTGGCCATCCAGACAAAAAAAAAAAATAAATAAATAAATAAAATGTTATTGTTATAGAAAGCTTTAATATCATTTAGTGACCAAATTCCTTTTGTTGCACATGCATTACATGTTACTTATCTATATAAACATAACTATAACTCTTAATTTTAAAATTCTAAAACTAAAATAAACTAAATGAAAAAATTTCGAAAACTCTCTTCAGTACATTAAATGTATTTAATGGTATGATGGATTTCTTCAATTATATTGAAAATTAGAAAAGAATAGATACTTTGCACGTGTAACACTCTTGATTAATTTATTAAAAATTAATAAAACAAAATTATGTCTTATATATAAAAATAAATAAATTAAACTAATATATTTTTCATGTTATGGATGGAGATCAAACAGTATATTAAGATTATTATAAAAAGATAAAAATAAGAAATTATTCTTTTATCTTACTCTGAAATGTACAAAATGTTAGTGAAAAAAACCCCTTTGTTTATCTTATTCTAAAATGCACTCAACTCTCATGAAAAACATATAGTTCTAACGAATCTAAAATGACATGTAGTTTTTAATAATCTCTATCAAAATTATATTTTTTAATATATCATGTAAAATATGTGTACATGTGACGAATATGTATGTTTTTAAGAGTATTTTTTTTCCAGATTTTTTAAACTTATGATAACATTCACTTCACAACTCTATTGACATTTTGATTTTTTTTATTTTGACTTTCTGAGCTCTTTTATTCATCTTAAATGCCATCGAATTTGGTTAGTTCCAAAATTTTATTTTGATACAGTATCCTACTGTGAAATTAAATTTTTATTTATTAAATACAGAAACAAAATGTGAAGCCAGTAAAAATGTATGAATTTTAATTTTTTCTTTTGTGTACTCTTGCAATCAATTCCTTGTATTGGTTACCCAAACATTTATTATAAATCTTTATTATTTTATTTTATAGTGTAACAATTACATTGTAATTTCTAAAGTTGACATGGATAATTCAATTTGTATTTACAATTATTTTAGAGTATTAAATGGAATGGTTTTATTTGTATAAATTATGTTATTTGTTTAAATTACTTGCCTACTTATTTGTGCTACATTGTCATCCCTACTATTTATATATATAGTATTCTTATAGGTCTTGCTATGATTGTTCTACAATATTTTGAGTATACAACGTACCATGAGTTGATTTTTTTTTTCTCATCAATGGTTACTCTAAGCCAATTTTTTTTCTTCTTTTATAAAATGCTCCAATATTATTAGAGTATTTAATAATGTGCTTAATTTGCTTAATATGTGTTATTTTATACTAATTATTTAGCTAAGTACTTTTTTTTGTTGTCACTTCACAATTTATGCGGACAATTCTGGTGTATTAAATGATTTATTAAGAATATTTTAGGCACTCATCATTTCATGGGTTGAACCTTTTTATACCTTATTAATAACTACTCTAAATCAATATTCTACAAAATGGTTTTGTAAATGTAAGGATTTAGTCACCAATATTTTACGAAGTGAAGTTTCGATGGTACGACACTATCTTTATGCCTTGTTGCTCATGAGGTTCGAGTAATTAACGGGTAGGGAAGTGGCTTATTATAAAAAATAATAATATTAAAGAGATATAAAATAACAAATATTTTTATCTCAATTAAAAATTAGGAATTTTTTATATAAATTATAAAGTTTGTATTGGTATGATTATTAGTTTTGTGATTTTTAAATTGAAACAAAATTTTGATATTAAAAAGAAGATTTATTGAATTTAAACCAAATAAAGTCAAATATAATACATAAATTTGAAATAAAATTTCGATATTAAATAGAAGTTTTATTGAATTTAAACCAAATAAAATCAAACATAATGCATAAAATTTATTAGGGGCATTTCCTATTCTTCTTTTTTTTTTTTTTGTTAAATGTTAATGAAGTTGAATATTTTTGGCAAGGGTGAACTTAATTCCATTAGGAAAAGGAGCTATTACCACTAATAAATTTAGTAAAGTCCAACAACTTAACTTATCTGTTACAATGAACAACTAATTATTATTATACACTGATCATAAAACACAACAACCTAATTTTGTATTAAAAACAAATACATAAATAATCAATAGCAATAGAATCAAAAGTTTTATCTTTTATTCAATATATTTATTATATGTTATTAACTTATGAAAATATATAAAGCAGCTAAAAGTAAGTATAATTAACTAAAATACAAGAGTATGGTTGAATGAACAATTAGAGGAAAAAAAATAATTATGGTGAAACTACAGACATCTAATAGTTATAAAAAAATAGAAACAATTTTAATGTATATAAATGTTATAAATAATATTTTTTAATATTTTCTGAAGTATAAATGATTTTTTTACTCTTAAAACTTTCTACCTTCTTATTATGTATCTATGTCAAAATTATGTAAAAAATAAAGGAAGAAACAATTTGAACATAAATTATAGTTATAAAGACTACTTTATTTTATTTTGCTCAAATATAATTTCTTTAATTCTTACAAATAAAAATTTTTACCATCTTATTATGTATTTATTCAAAAATTTTGCATAAATCTAAGGAATTTTGTTATATTAATTAATTTGAAATGTATACAATAAATATACAGTAGTAATATAAATTTAAAAAAAATATATACAATTTTATCAAATGAAATAGAGAATATTTAAGATAGGTCAACTATATTTTATTAAGGACGACTTATAAAAAACAAATCGTTAAGCACTTGTTAGACATGAAAGAATTTAATTAAAGGTATATTAGGAATGACAAAAAATGTTGGTAATATTCTTAAAAATAGGTAATTACATAGATGAGGAATAATTTAATAATATTTTCCTATAGAGATTTGTATTTCATTAAGGGGATATTTCAGGCATCACAAAAAGAGAGAAACAAAAATTGGTTATACTTTTCTATCGGGATTGAGAATTATATTTCATTAAGAACGAGTATTTAGACATCACAAAAAAAGAAAGAAACGGAAAAAACAACTCTCATATATCCATAATAGTATAGATTAACACTAATATCACATTGCTTTCTCAGGCTAATATATAAATTATATATGAAGATACTAAATTAAGGTTAACTATGTGGATGTACTTTCGAATCTAACATCTTGGAGTGGTGCCATTGGCTTATTTTGCTGAATTATCAAAAATATATTTATGCAATATAGGTTATTAGCATATTGACAATATTTAACAATCTATTTCTCCACACATTTTTTCTTAAAAAAAAGAACTAATCCTTTAATTGTTATTTAATAATTTAACTTATGCAATTAATAAATATGAAGTATGTACTTTACTGATAAAAAATAAACATTTCCAAATTATTAACTTTATTTGCATTGAAACTTCTGTCCACGGTAGCTCGGGGAAGAAGACGAGTTAAGAAAAATACCAAAAACTTGACTGCCTAAAAACCATAGTTATTAAACAGATCTTGAGTGGTTCGATTAGTGAACTAACTACCAAGTCAAACTGAAAAAACCAGAAATCTGGTCTGTCTGCGTTTTTAAACAATAAGTCACTTTCGAATCTGACCGAGTTTTTAAACAATGGGTCACTAGAAAGTACAAGAAAGTTGAATTATGTCTCTACTTCCTCCCACATGATTCGAATTGGAACCTTCAAAATTTTTAGAATCTAACAAGGAAAGCTCCACCACTAGACCACATGTTCTTGTGATGCTCATTTGCAACTTTTTATTAGTACTTTTGCTTACCTCAAAGTTCTAAAAGCTTACCAAACCTATTCCTTTTCACTTCATTTTTTTTCTTTTTATGGAACATTTTGTGAAACTTATTATTCTTCATACTCTCTTCTAGAAATTAAGTAGGAGTGAGTATTGGTTAATTGATCGGTTAATCAATTAATAAATTCGGTCAAAATTCGAAGAAGGGTTCTAAAACTTTTAAGCAATTTCGATTTCAAATTCAATTCGGTAAAAAATTCAGTTAATCAAATTCGAATTCGGTGCTTAGTTTCGAATTTGATTTACCAAATTCAACTTGAGTTAGTTGGACACTCAACATTGGGCTAAAATTTTCAAGTAAAATTTTACTAATTGTATTTTGTTTTTGCAACATAAGTTGATACAACTATGCGATTTTTATTGATAAGTGATTTGAAAAATAAATAAAATTGTATCATGTAACTTAATTGAATAATAATTAATACAATTACATACAATATTATAATATCATGTAACTAGCAAGTATGAATAAAAATACGAATTGCAAGACAAAAATACGAATTGCAAGACTATTTAATGTGATTTATGGATACTAATTTAGTAATATAAGTATGATTAATGTATAAGAATATAACAAATGTATGAATTAAGTTAAAAAATAAAGCTAATTATGATAATTTATCAATAAATATATTTTTAATTGAATAACTTCATTCATACTTTTAGTGATGTGCTATTTATATATCAAAATATTTTAATAAAACTTTGTTGTTAATTATTGAAATTGGTAGTTTATTAACCAAATTCAAAAAATCCCTCCATTAATAATTTCGACTTTATTAACTATATTCATGAATTTGGCTAATCAATTTTGGACCAAAATCAAAATTAACCAAATTGAATTCCAAATCAGTTACAAATTCGATTAATCGAATACTTGCACACCCTTAAAATCAAGAAGTTAGGTATAAAAATGATATATAACTTCGATTCATTTTTGTACAAAACTTATTGATATTTTATACTCTAAAGTTTTGTAATAAGACAAAAAAATTATTGTGCCAACATATTTAAGAAGTTTTCAAACTCCATTCATAACATCATTTTATTTATTTAAATATATTATCAGAAAACAAATAACAGATTAAGAGATAATGAAAAGATTTTATGTGCTTTCTTTGCTTGGCTCCTATTACCTCCTTATACCATAGTCAGGTTTGAGAGAAGCTATATGGCAAGGGCTTTTAGTTCATACCATGTGTCTTCTCAATCACAACCTTCTCCTCTCCTTTGTAGAGTTTATAAGGTTTTAATACAAACTTAACTTAAAAGATCCAAGGAACTCTATAACACTCACATCTGGCTACTCACTCTATTGGCTTAAGTGTCCATTTTGACACATTCTTTAGTTGAAGCAACTATTTAGCCCGCCTTTCCTTTAGCCCTTCCTTATCTTTAGAATAACATATAATATGCATTACCTTGCCATGAGAGTGAAAGTTGCTCAGAAAAGTCTCTTTAATAAGAGGGTATGCCTTTAACGTTCTTCATTGCCTTTGGTGCAGGTAGCCCCAAATAGCTAATGGTCTATACCAATCCTACCTCCAAAGAGAAGGAATTAGGGGGGTAATGATCCAATCATTGTAGCTCTCAGTTATGTGGCTTAGGAGCTCCTGTTATGTGTACTTTCTCTTATGAGTTATTCTGTTTAGGCTCTTTCTAGTAGCTATTGTAGCTCTCTTACCTTATGGTCTTTGTTTCCTGAGCTTGATCTTAAAAGAGAAATGAGGCAACTTCTTCGGACTCCTTTTCTCGTCTTTAGTATGAATGAGGCAATTGTGAATCTTTAGCCAGTTGGTGAGGGCCAAAACTATGCTTTAGTTCACCTTTTGGGCTTGTTCAGAAGAATTCTTCACTAAAAACTCAATTTTAGTGGCAGGACTAACTCCTAGGTCTAGAGTTCATGTTATCTTATATAATCTTTATAAATTGCCTCTAAAGAAACTGCCGTACCAACTCTACTAGAGCTCCTATCTCTAGTAGTTATCTCAAAGCGTCGAGAGCTGTCCTCCAAAGTGCTGAGGGCTAATTGCCACCTTGTAACTCCTATATTGATATTATCATAAATAATCATAGAAACTATCTTCGAAGAATCCTCAAGAGCAGTGTTAGTTGGGCTGTCCTGTCTTGTTTAGGTATGAGTAAAACTTAGAGAAGGCAAACAAGAAGGCTACGATTTGAGATTACTCATCGGTGTAAACTAAAGGCCCTTGCCGCAGGAGAGTCTAACTGAAATCAACTATGAGAATGTAAGAAGCACACCATGGGATGAAGAACTCAGCTCCATACTAGGACNAGAAATGATAGCTTTTTATGGATAATATTTCAAATAAGTGGTCTAAAAGAGCTAAAAGAGCCCTTCCAAAGCATCTTCACGAGTCAAGGGTAAGCACTTAAAGTAACATTAACTAAAAACTCCTAAAACAAGTGTCTGTTTCTAAAAAAGAACCCATTCCTAAGTGTTTCGTCCCAGTATGGAGCCATATTCTTCACCCTAGCATTCTTACTCTTTTCTAGAGTGGGAGAGACCTGAATGACTTGATCTTTTAGTTCATATCACTGAGTTATCTTAATTATATCCGTCTCATTTCTAAGCTTAGAAGTTTTCTTATGGCCATATACACAAGGAAAGCTCGAGTAACCTCTTTCTCGTACAATTTCTTATTCTTTGGATATAGTATTCGTGATTATTTTTAATAATACAAGGATGTGACTTTGCTTTTTATTATTAAATATACTCAATCCTGAGTGTTGAGACTCTCAAGGAGAGGCCCAAACATATCTATTCTCTTGTCTGAAAGTTCCATCTGACAAGACTTGCTTGATTATATAGATCCCTCCTGTACGCAACAAAATATTTAGAGTTTGTAAAAATTAAAAAGACAAGAAAATAACGAATATAATTTATTTATATAAAAAAATAAAATACAATCTCTAGGATCTCCTCCGATTCTTCTCTTCAATTTTTGACTCGACGACCTCACAGGTTGGTCCCGAACTTAGACTTGATCAAGGGCTTGACAGCTTGATCTCGAACTTGGAGTTGATCGAGTGCTTGACAACTTGATCTCGAACTTGGACATGATTGAGGACTACACGGCTTGATCTTGAATTTAGAGTTGAACGAGGGCCTCATGGCTTGATCCCGAATTTAAAATTGACCGAGTCTTTGACAGTTTGATCTCGAGCCTTGATCGAGGGCTTCACAGCTTGGTCTCGAATCGAATTTTGACCTCTTCAACTCTTGATATGGAAAACTTGAAGAACACTTTACGAAGATCTTCAAATCTTGATATATGGAAGATTTGAAGAGAGAACCTTAAAGATTTGATGAAAAATTTAGGGAGCTCTTGTAACTTGTAGAGAGCTTCCAAGAATATGTATTGTGTCTCTTCATGCCTATGGGTGACCCCCTATTAAAACATGTAGGATGAGAAGGGTTGGAGTGGTTTAGCATGATCCTACTCCTAACTTTTCTCCTATGAAGCATGAAGTGTAAAACAATTACACTACATATATATCATCTTTATTCCTTGAAAAGATAAAATTACAAGAGAACTAGTTTCTCTAAAATATTATCTCCTAAAGTAGTATAAATACACAAGGAATTTAATTACCTGCAATACTATTCCTTTATTTATTTATTTGTTTATTATTTTAAATAAAGAGATAAATCCTAATGTATACATCTTTATGACATAGTGCAATTTAATTAAGATATATAGTGCAATTTAATTAGGATACTACTCCAAGATTACAATGTAGGAATTTTAATTAAACTAAAATTTTGACACCTACAATTGCCCCTCTCGAGACTTGGTTCACGAATGCAAAATTTGAGCATGAAAGTGAATGGGTCTCAAAACAACTTATCCATCCATCTGCAAATGCATTTGTCTAAAAGAATTAGACGAGAGAATTTTCTTTTTTTTGATATGATATGACTGAACTTGGAGTTAGCTTCCAAGATGCCTACATACCCTTTTGGGGATTAAGTCAAACGTAGTTCAGTTAAACATATGAAACAATTTTTTACTCGTGCCAAGGAGGCTTGGATTTGAAATATGTAAACAGTTTATTCTCGTGTCGAGAAGTCTTGGATTTGATATATGTACACAGTTTATTCTCGTGTCGAGGAGCATATGAGATGTATGTATAGACAATTTATTCTCGTGTCGAGGAGTCTTGAATTTGATATATGTAGACAATTTATTCTCATGTCGAGGGGCATATGACATGTATATGCAGACAATTTATTCTCATGTAGAGGAGCATATGCAGATAGTTTAGAGTCATATCAAGGAGTTTATCATAACAATATTTGACGATATTTGTAGACAATTTTAACTCGTATCAAGGAGTCATCTTGATAGTGTATGCTCGTATCAAGGAGCATACTCCTTCATTCATATGTGAGTGTCTCCTTCTTGGGTGGATGAATAAATTTGGTACTTTAGAGAATCTGCACAATTCAAATGGCTACTTGATTAACACTTGCTTTCTCTTCTTCATGTAGAACTTTTCATTCTCGAGCTAACTCATTACTCTATCCTTGAAGACAAAGCCCCTTTTAGTAGGATGCCCAATTAAACGATGATACTTGCAGTAATTTGGATTGTCAATACGCCCCGCTTCTTCAGGTCGCTTCACCTCAGGCAAGTTGATAAGATTTGCTTCTAGAATATCATTGAATATGTACAGCACATTGAAGTTGAGAAATAGATATGCCTTATCTTTCATCTCCTTAACAGTTGCTCGCTTTCTCACCTTGTCTTGAGGGTGGTTTGATTTTCATTTGCCTTCCTTAAATTTTTGATGGGTTCGATGCTACCAAAGTTGTGATTGGCTCGTCATTCTCAAAATTTGAGATGCCTATCATGTTGACTTTATGTGGTTGTTCAATGGGTGGACCTTGGTTTCCATTAGCAGCAATACTCAACTCTATGCCCTGGGAATGAGTGGACAATTCATCGAAGGATTTTGGAAGTATCTCTTGTAGAATATAACTTAGGTCCCAATGCATGCCTTGAGTACACATCTCAATGGCAGAACTTTCAGAAGTCAATTTTTCCAATTTAGGCTAAGATTTCTTCACATATCGATGGAGTCAATGACGGGTTCATTCTTCCATTGACGAGTTGATGTCAATTCCACCATGCTAACCATGCAGCATGTGCGATAAAAGGGATCAAGAAATTCTTCTTTAAGTTGATTCCAACTGTCAATGGAGTTAGGCTTAAGGTCGGTATACTAGTCGAAATCCCTTTAATGATCGAACGAACTGCTTGACGAGAAGGTCACCATTAGTTCTAGCATTGTTGCAAGTTTTGACCAAGTGTGACTCGTGGCGCCATGTGTTGCTTGGGATTTCTTTGCCATCAAATTGTAAGATCTTTGGTGGTTGATAGCCGACAGGCATCCTCATGTTGTCGATTCTTTGAGTATAGGACTTTACATAAGTGAACAAAAATTTCTTGCCCCTTTCATACTTCTCTTTGATTGTGCCTTCAACGAACTCTTTTAATTGATGACCATTAATCATCCCATCCTGAGAAATTTGAATCTTCATCACTGTTTGTGGATTTGAAGACTCTTCACTTCCATCATGGCCCATTGGTTGTTTGGAATCCACTCAACTTGCTTCTTTGTTATCACTAGTCTGGTTGATAAGTTGAGCAATTTTGACATCTTGATCTTGAATGTGTTTTGCAAGTCCTTCAACGGCTTTGGTCAATGCTGCAACTTGTTCTTCAAGAGATGTTGATTGAATCACCATAACTTCTACAATGTCGTAATTGCTTGATTTGTGAAAAGTTATGAAGACGTTGTCACCACTTGAGTTATCATGACACCAAAGATTTTTAGACTCCTTGGACATGATTGGGTGCACGAACACTTGTTCAACCATGGATATGTTGCCTTTCTTTGTCTCCAAAAGTGGATTAAATTTCTTTGCCCCCATTGAAGAAGAAGATGTGCTTTCTTGTACAGGATAACCAATGATTTTTGCAAATCATGTCTTTACATCTCGCTGAGCAAGATTTGAGCAGTTAACTTCTCGATTTGGGAAAATTTTAAAGACATCATATTTGTGATCGTCAACATCCAAGTGAACGGCTTTTGAAATTTCCCCTTAGGAGCCATCAATGAAATTTCAGTATATACTTAATGAAGAGAAAAGATGGGTGGCAGAGATGGCCCCACCAGGCGTGCCAAAAATTATACGCAACAAAATATTTCGAGTCTGTAAAAATTAACAAGACAAGGAAATAACGAATATAATTTATTTATATAAAAAAAATGAGATACAGAGTCTAGGATCTCCTCTGATTCTTCTCTTCAATTGTTGACTCGAGGGCCTCACGGAGCTTGATCCTGAACTTAGAATTGATAGAGGGACTGACAGCTTGATCTCGAGTTTGGAATTGATCGAGTGCTTAACACTATGATTTCAAACTTGGACTTGATCGAGGGCCACACGGCTTGATCCCGAATTTAGAGTTGATCGAGTACTTGACAGTTTGATCTCGAACTTTGACTTCTTCAACTCTTGATATGGAAAACTTGAAGAACACTTGACAAAGATCTTCAAATCTTGATAGATGGAAGATTTGAAGAGAGAACTTGAAGACTTGATGGAGAATTTAGGGAGCTCTTGTAACTTGTAGAGAGATTCCAAGAATATGTATTGTTTGTCTTCATGCCTAGGGATGAACCCCATTTATATATGTAGGATGAGAGAGGTTGGAGTGGTTTAGCATAATCCTCCTCCTAACTTTTCTCCTAAAAAACATGAACTGTAAAATAATTACACTACTTATATATCATCTTTATTCTTTGAAGAGATAAAATTACAAGAGAAATAGTCTCTCTATAAAAATATTATCTCCTGAAATAGTATAAATACATAAGGAATTTAATTACTTGTAATACTATCCCTTTATTTATTTATTATTTTTAAATAACGAGATAAATTCTAATGAATACATCTTTATGACATAGTGCAATTTAATTAGGATACCACTCCAAAATTACAATGTAGAAATTTTAATTAAACTAAAATTTCAACACCTCCACCTTCCTAGACGTCTATTTCAAGAAGTGAAATAGTAGAAGGTTTGGTACCGCTGCTACTATTTCCCTTGAGAGGGATTAAAAGATGTGATGTTCCGATCCTCCAGGAGTTCATGGTTTTAGTATTCTAATACCCATCTTTAAGTGGAGTTTAATACACCCTATTCCAGCTCTAGTTTGTCATCGACATATTTTTATATACTTCCTCCCTCCTAGTATAATTGTCACATTAGCTATTGGCACAAAGTTTAAGGACAACTAGTTTTTTCTACTTATTGTTCAAAAATACTCCTCCTTAGTTGCTTTGAATTGACCTAGATATGTTGAATTGACTTAAGGATCCACTAGAAAACAAATGGTTTCATTGAGAAAGCAAAAGCATTTCATCCATCAGGTCTCCCAGTCAAACAATTTTATCCACCAAACAACTTCCAATAAGAAACAAAAGGTGCCAAAGCATCATGGAGGGAATGTAAAAAAGTACTTATTTCTACCAAAATCTTTACATCCATAGTTTCTCCTTACACTACTATAAATAACAGCCCATCCTTTATAGCATTTTAGATTTAGCATTATAACAATCCAATCCTGAAAACATTCAACTTCCTAAACTAAGGTAAATGACAAGTTTGTACAAAAACAAAAATGAGCTCTATCAAAGCACTTGACTGATCAACAAAAACACACAATTATTGATACGATCTTGAAACAAAGTAAAGATGGAATTCCCAAAAGAGGGTCTATCAAGGAAGTGGCTCCTTCCTTCTCAATCTCAACATGGACATTAATTCAAATTTTGCAGCATGAAAGGTTTAGTATTGCAAATAATTTGGCCATTGATGTATCCTTCAAAGCTCCAGGGAAAAGAGGACTAGAGCCAATACTCCTTGATCCTGAAAAAGTTAGAAACATTCCTCTTTTTCGCTGTACAAATATTCGACCCATGTCCATAGCTTGGGCATGGCAAAATCAACACTACATCGAAGAGTCAAAGAAGGTGCAATTAGATCACATTCAAATGCTATAAAGACAGAATTAACAGTTGAAAATGTGAAATCACGGCTGCGTTTTTGCTTATCAATGATCGATCCAGGTAGAATTAGTACAAATGCCATGTTGATGGATATGTACAACCATATCCACATTGATGAGAAATAGTTTTTCATGACAAAAACATTTGAGAAATTTTTTCTTCTCCCGGAGGAAAATGATCGTTTATGCACTTGGAAGAGTAAAAAGTTTATAACAAAAGTAATGTTCATGGCTGCCGTTGCTTGTCCAAGGCATGATGGATCAAGTAATGAATAGTTTTCTAAAGAGAGAAAAATAGGAATTTTTCCTTTCATTTATGAGGAGACAGCCAAGACGTGGAGTAAGAATCTTGAAGTTGGAACACTTGAAACAAAGTCGATAACATCGATAACAAAAGAGGTCATTAGAGCATGCTTAATTAGCAATGTACTGCCAACAATTCGAGCAAAATGACCAAAGTCGGATACAAGAAAACAGATTTTTATCCAACAAGACAATGCAAAACCACATATTCATGCTACTGATGTTGAATTCTTGGAAGCAGTTTCTGAAGATGGTTTTGACATTCAACTTTCATGCAAACCACCAAATAGTCCAAATTTAAATGTTCTAGATCTTGGTTTTTTTAGAGCTATTCAATCTTTACAACATCAAGAAGCTCCTAAAAACATTGATGAATTAGTGATAGTGGTAGAAAAGTCATTTGATGAGTTTCTAGTGGAGAAGTTAAATCATGTTTTTATGACTTTGCAAATGTGCTTGATCGAGATTATGAAGGTAAATGGGAGCAATATAAGTATAAAGTGCCACACATGAATAAGAGCCAATTAGAAAGAAATGGTTATCTTCCAAAATGACTCATTTGTGACAGCAATCTATTGGAAAGAGCATCTAAAATCCTTTATGAAAATTCTCTCATGAGTGTTTAAGGTTTTTTTTTTTTTTTGGTTGAAAATTGTGGTACTATTACTATTGTGAATTGAATTAAGGGGTATGTAATTAGTTGAATGCTACCAGAAGTTATTTTTGTTCTTGTAAACTCACATTACTTCGTTTCAGTTCGTAATTTCATTTTTCATTTTTTGAAAGCTTGAGTAAATTGATGTAAAGAATCTCTCTAGTGCACAAGTTTTCTTTGATTATTAACACAAAGACAAAGTTTTCCAAAAAAAGAATCAAAATGATATTTTCATCAATAGAAACTTTAAAAAGTTCGTTGGGACATTTCATCAAATAGATGATGGGTATAAACATAAATAAAACTCCTTTAGCAATTTGCATGCACCCAATCCCCAATTTCATATTAGTTGATATGAAGAAAGAAAATCTTAGAAATACAAAATGAAAATTTAGCCTCTTGACTAACAAAAAAATCCCTAGAACTTGTAGAATAAAAACTTCACATAAAAATAGGAAATTTAAACTGCCCAAAAAGAGAGTGCAGGACCTTGTTTAGCGGTCATGGCTTCAATCACTTCCTTCGAGTATATGGCTTCAATCATGTGTGGTCTGTATTGTGTTGCAGTGAAGATGAGGTCTGTGAGAAATAAAGATGAGTGTTCTGTAGATTAGAGAAGAGATAGAAAAAAGGTTGTGTTATTTGTGTGGAATAGAGAGGAGAAAGGAAAGTATTTGTGCTTTGTTTTAGTGTGAGTGCATGGCCGAGAAAGTAAAGTTGTAAGGAAAGGTGGTTAATTAATGTCGTGGGGCCCAATGGTTGTGGGGTTGGGAAATGGGAATATTGTGAAGGTATGTAGTTGGTATTTTCAATGTTTAAGAGGGTAAATTTGACATTTGACCTATTGTCTTATGAAAGTAACCATTTTTTGAAATGTGACATTTTTATTGAGACATCCCAAAATGGGAAGTGTGACAATATAAATGGGATAGAGGGAGCACAAATTTTTATGCCATTTTCTTCTACAAAGGTCTTAGCCTCCAAATGAGAATTTGGAGTCTCCTTACTCAGCATTTCTTATATCATTAGTCGGGTGAGGGCTAAACGTATTCTTGGATTCACCTCTTGAGCTCGCTCTGAATAAACACTTTCCACCAGAAAACTGTTACTATAGAGGCAAGAAGGACAGTTTTGGGAAACTCTTCCAACTAACTCTTTCTCGTGAGCTAGTAGTTAATACTATTGTTAATAAACAACTACTAAATTCCTTCTAATTAATAGTCTGCAGAGAGGTAGACCTAGGAGTCTACTAAATGGGCTCTTTAGTCTTTCTCTATCTAGAGAGCCCAAACTACTTTCGTTAACCCTGAAAAGTACTAAGGAGGCAGGAATTGCTGGAGCAACAACAACACACACATCACACACAGACAGAGAGAGATAGATTGAATATAGCTTCAAGGGAAGGATGCTTTGGGAAAGCATCTGACTAAGCTAAGAGGGAGGGAAAGTTTATACATCTACACTATATAAAAGAGGAAGTTACACACATTTGATGTGTTTTGCCCCGTATGCCTTTTAGGCAATTTGTGGATTGTTAGGGTCAATTTTGTAACTTCATTTATATTGTGGATCGTGCTGGTTTTCTATCACATTCAGCAAAAGCTACTTTTTGGTGCATGTTTGTTGAATTTCCTATTATTGACAACATTGCCCCTAAACTCATCGCAAGATTCTTGCTGGCATATGTGGCATTTTTGACTTTTTGTGAGATTTTAACAACATCAGTAATAAAGTGTGTGGCTTTCAACTTAATTTGCTGGCCTCTTTGTTTCATCTCTTTTCTCTTTCTCCTCTTCTCTATTATCTCACAGATCTCAACTTAATTGTGAGATGTGAACAACATCCTGCCTTTTCCTCTCTTTTTTAGCAAAACCAATTTTTTTTTTTCTCTTGGAAAACAAATTCACATTTAATTCCTTTTCATTCATCCATTTGTTTACTTATCAGACAAGATTTGGTTGGATTGGAATTTTCCAGGTAATTCAATCTTACATTTACTCTTATAAATCAATTTGTATCAATATAAAATATTTGTGTAAATGCTGATGATCCAAAAACTTGGTTTTGATGATGGCAAATGTGTTTTAACCACTTAACTTGAGCTGTGCAGGGTTGCTAGTAGATTTGCTCTAAGCAGAGTTTTTGAATTAAGTACACCATCCGAACAGCACTATATTTCTAGGACGCACAAGTTCGTCCGAAGTAGATAACCACGGATGTAATGCACAGTTCAAACGATCAGGCAGAAAGCAAAATTATGAAGCATATACAATAGACACAAAAGCTTATCTGAACGAATTCTTCTTGGATGCAATTCACTGTCTGAAAGGTCAAGGTAGAGAAAAATTTTTGATGCACCTACAGCGGACGCACTGCTTATTCTAACTGTCCGAAGAAGATTACATCGGACGAGGCTAACTGTTTGAAAGATAAGCATCTCCAGTTAAGCACCAAACTTTTCGGACACACTACACCATCCGATGTCTGAACTCTTCAACATACCTGGTTCAGACGAAAGAACGAATGCAAGCTCGGCCATTCAAGCAGCATCTTCAACTTCCTGATATCTCAGATCGGATGATTAATCGGACACTCAAAAATTACCTTGGACGTCTGAAACCTATAACCGCCAATTTTTTCAGTATTTATTATCTAGCTGTTAGGAGGTGGTTGGGAGCTAATTTATTACACCTATAAATACCAACCCTTTTGTATTTTGTAAATTTAACTTACACTTTGAATACAAGCAAATAGAAAGGCAATTTGAGTGCAAATTTGCTCTTTATTGTATTAATGTGTAATTAAGAATGCTATTCAAAAATATTGAGTGGAGTGATAATCTTGTATAAAATCCTTGGCTCAACTAAAGAGAAGTAGTGTGAGTAGGATCAAGGGTGATCCTACTTCGTGTACACTTAAGATTATTGGCTCACCAAATTTGAAGGAGCATCTTAACGGTTTACTACTCCAAACTAGCTAGCTAGCTTGGATGTGCTGTTTGTCTAATCTCTCTCTTAACTTATTCCATTCATTTCATGCTTAATTGTTTCTATCATTTTATTTGTAAAATTTGAATTGAGCAATCTTTTGGAAATTAATTTTTAAGAAACCTAATTCACCTCCCCCTTAGGTTGCTTTGAGACCAACAATTGGTATCAAAGCATTGGTCTCTTTATCTTGCTTAAATTGTATATGAGTAAAGATCCCTTATAGAAACCAATAATGTGTTATTTTTTAAGAGTCAATCTATCACTAGACCTCTTATATTTAATGGGATAAACTTTATTAGTTGGAAAGATAGAATGAAAATCCTTTTGCAATCTATTTATATTGACTTATGGTATGTTGTAAATGAAGGTTCTTTTGAAGCCACCACCACTGATGATCATACAACGGTTAAATAGAAGAAGAGAAAAAACAAGGGATGAGCTCACCCTACAAGACAAGGAAAATTTGACCTTAAATGCCAAGGCTATGAAGTACTATACAATGCCTTGGATGCTAACGAATCAACTCGTGTGAAGGGATGCGTTTCCGCCAAAGAAATCTGGGACAAATTGAGAAAAATTCATGAATGAAGTGATGATGTTAGAGAACAAAAGAAATCCCTATTTATTGCCAAATATGAATCATTCAAGATGGAGCCACATGAAAACATTGATAAAATGTATTTTAGATTCAATGATATCATCAAGGATCTTGAAGCCATGGGAAAGGAATACTCTTTCGGTGAAAAGAATAGAAAAATCTTGAATGCTCTATCCAAAGAATGGGAGTTAAAAACTATTGCTATAGAGGAAGCAAAGAACTTAAACTATATACCCATTGAGTCACTAATAAATTCTCTCACTTCATATGAATTGAAGCTTAAAGCCAAAATGGTGGATGATGAAGAAGCAAGCTGGCCAAAAAGAAGTATACCCTTGAAGACCTCTTAAGAAGAAGATGAAAGTTGCTCTATCAATTTAGAAGAAAAAGATCTTGATGAAGGTGATCTTGCACTCATCACCAAAGGATTCCTCAAACACTTTGTCAACAAACAGAAAATGAGAAAAGGAGGAGCAAGAAACTCAAACAACTTCAAAGGGAAGGGCAAGCTGGAAATAAAGAAGCAAAATGAAAAATATTTTGAATGTGGTCAACCCGGACACTTTGCAAATAAGTCTCTCTCCAAGAAGAAGAAGAAGGAAGGAATGAAATCTCACTTTAACAACTTTTAAATCACTTGGGATGATTGCAACTTTGAAGGAGAAGTTGAGCAAGAGATGGAATTGACACAAATAGCATTCATGACCATTGGTGATGATGAGGCAACCTCTACTTATGTTTCTAATGATGATAATGATCTTGAAGCCTTCATTATAAAATTGCATGATAGCTTAAAGGAATCATATGCTAGAAATAAGAGAGTTAGTAAAAAAATCAAATGTTAACTCTAAACTTGTGAATGAAAATAATAGGCTATCACAATAAAATGTTGAGTTGAAGAAAAGAATGCATCTGAAAACAAGGATCGAGGAAGAACAAGTCTCCTTGAAGAAAAGATTGAATGATTTGAATGTTCTTTTGCATAGAAAAAAGGAGAATACTGCTGATATGAAAAGAAATAGAAATGAATGGATCAACAAGAACTTTTCACCTTTAAAAGGGATAATTTTTGTTTTGTAAAATACAAATCTTCTTTATATGGAAATAAAAATATTATTTGTAATTATTGCCAACAATGTGGACATGTGAAAAATAATTGCTATGTCAAGAGAAATGAAAAACTTGGAATGAATAATGTATGGATTTGTAGTAATTTCACTAACTCTCATGGAGTCAAGAAAATATGAGTACCAAAAGTTATCACTTAATTTCTTGTATAAGTCATGAATATCACCAAGAATGCCAAATGGTTCATAGATAGTTCTTGGGTGCTCAAGACACATGACGGGTGATGCATCTCTCTTCGCAAAACTCATATCCAAAAATTGTGGAAAAGTAACTTTGGGGCATAACATGAAGGCAAAGTCAATCGGCATTGGTGATGTAGGTAAAAATGGCGAGACTTTAATTAAAAATGTGCTCCTATTTGACAATTTAAATTACAATCTCTTAAGTGTGAGCCAACTTTGTGATAAAAATCTATATATATATTTTTTACCAATCATGAATGCTTAATTCTTGATAAGAGTTTTTCAGTTTTATTTAAAGGTTTTAGACACAATGACATTTATCTGATTTATCTTGACAACATTGGTGATAGTAATGTAAAATGCCTAACCACCTCCATAGATGATCCTTGGCTTTGGCGTAGAAGGTTTTGTCATTTCAACATGAATTTAATTAAAAATCTTGCTCAAAAGGAGTTGGTAAGAGGATTGCCAAAACTAAAGTTTGTTAAAAACAAAATTTGTGATGCATGTCAATTTGGTAAATAGGTCAAAGTTTCTTTTAAATTGAAAAATTGTGTGTCTACTTCTAGACCATTAGAATTATTGCATTTGGATTTATTTGGTCCAACTTAGCATGCTAGTCTTGGTGGTAGTAAATATGCTTTTGTTATTGTTGATGATTATTCTAGGTATACTTGGGTACTATTTCTTACTCACAACAATGAAGCCTTCGAAAATTTTGTAAAATTGTTTTTCAAAATACAAAATTTGTTGAATTTGAAAATTATTCGTTTGAGAAGTGATAATGGAGCCGAATTTAAATTAGGAAGTTTTCCCGAATTTTGTGATCACAATAGTATTTCACATGAATTTTCAATTGTTAGAATTCCTCAACAAAATGGTGTTGTCGAAAGAAAAAATAGAACACTTCAAGAAATCACTAGAACCATGCTTAGTGAATGTGATTTACCAAAATATTTTTGGGCGGAAGCCATCAATACGGCTTGTTATATTATGAATTGAGTTCTTTTGAGACCTATCGTTCTTTTAAACAAAACTTCTTCTAAACTCTTATTTTGCAAAAAGCCCGTTGTAAGTTACTTCAAAGTCTTTGGTTGTAAATGCTTCAATTTAAAAGTCAAAGAAAATCTTGGAAAATTTGACAAGAAATTGGATGAAGGAATTTTTTTAGGGTATTCTAGTGACAAGAAAGCATACCGAGTATACAATAGAAGAAGTTTTTTAATTAAAGAAGTTGTACATGTTACATTTGATGAGGCTAATGATATTATTTCAAAGAACGTTTGTGAGAATGAAGATGTAGGTATACAAAAGGAACTTGAGAAGCTCACCATACATGAAGAATATCAAGAGATAAAGACGAACAATGAGAATGACACTCATCACTTGAATCAAGAAGGAGAAAAGAACGAAGATTCTCCAAATGATCTTCCGAAAGCGTGGAGATTAGTCTCAACTCATCCTCAAGAATTGATCATAGGTGATTCGTCTGACAGGGTAAAAACTCGTTCGCATAAATCTTTGAATATGTAATTATGCCTTACTTTCTCACATTGAACCTAAACATGTGGATGATGCATTGAATGACAAATCTTGGGTCTTTGCTATCCAAGAGGAACTTAGCCAATTTGAGAAAAATAATGTGTGGACCTTAGTTGAAAGACCATCAACTCATAGGAACAAAATTGGTCTTTAGAAATAAATTAAATGATAAATGTGAGATTATTAAAAATAAAGCTAGATTTGTTGCAAAGGGATATACTCAAGAAGAACGTATTGACTTTGATGAGACCTTTGCACCTGTTACTCGTTTAGAATCTATTCGCATATTCCTTGCATATGCATGCTTTAAGAATTTCAAATTATTTCAAATCAACGTCAAAAGTGCATTTTTAAATGGCTATATTGATCAAGAAATTTTTGTTGAACAACCCCCCCAGTTTTGAAAATAAATTTTTTTCAAATCATGTTTTCAAACTCTCAAAAGCTTTATATGGATTGAAACAAACTCCCAGAGCTTGGTATAAATGGCAGATAAGTGGTTTTTTGATTGCAAATGGTTTCAAAAGAGGTGTTATTGATGCCATTCTTTTCACCAAAACTAATCTTAATGGTTTGTTAATTGTTCAAATTTATGTTGATGATATTATTTTTGGAGCAACTAACGAAAGTTTGCTCAAGGAATTCTTGTGCTTAATGCAAAAAGAATTTGATATAAGTATGATGGGAGAATTAAAATTCTTCTTTGGACTTCAAGTTCACCGAACAAAAGAAGAAACATTCATTATACAAATCAAGTACACAAAGGAGTTACTCAATCATTTTGGAATGGAAGAGTGCAAACAAGTCGGAACACCGATGCGCACTTCAACCAAACTTGACAAAGATGAAGAAGATGATAGTGTTGATGAAAAACACTATAGAGTTATGATCGGAAGCCTACTCTACTTGACAGCTAGTAGATCGGATATTATGTTTGCTGTTTGTCTATGTGCTAGATTTCAATCTTGTCCTAAAGAATCACATTTAATTGCAGTTTACAAAAGATTTTTTAGATATTTAAAAAGAACAATAAATTTTGGCCTTTCGTATCCTAAGTCCACTAATTTTGATTTGATTAGTTATTCTGATGCTGATTTTGCTAGTTGTAAAATTAATAGAAAAAATACTAGTGATATGTTTCACTTTTTGGATAATTTCTTGGTGTCTTGATTTAGAAAAAAACAAAATTCTATTTCCCGGAAGAAGCTGCATATATTGCTGTTGGAAATTGTTGTGCTCAACTTCTTTGGATGAAACATACCTTAAAAGATTTTGGTGCTATTTTTTATTGTGTACCCATAAGGTGTGATAATACCAGTGTAATTAATATCACAAAAAATCCTTTCTTGCATTCTAAAACCAAACATATTGATGTCAAGAACCACTTTATTAGAGATCTTGTATGCAAAAAGGAATTTTGTGTTGAATACATGTACGCAAAAGATCAACTAGCTGATATTTTTACTAAACCACTGACTTTAGATCGTTTTGAATCTCTCAGAACTCGTGTTGGGTATCATTGATTTCAAAATTGTCTGAATTATGCTTTCGGACGCATATGACTGTCCGAACTACTTACTCTATTGGACATACATGAACGTCCGAACTTTTCTCTTTTGTTTCGGACACTTACAATCATCTGAACTTTCTCTCTTATTTTTCGAACTCTCTGGAATTTCTTACGGACGATTATCACCGTCTGACACTCCTTCGGACGCACAGCATAGCCTTTCGGCCGTCCGTTCATTTGCGATCGGATGCATGATTGGACGAATACGAATCATTCGAACGTCCGAACGATTGCTCTACTCGTTTAAATCCCTTCTTTTTTCCCATTTCGGACACTTCCCCCCTACCGAACCCTATCTCTGGCGCTCAAGTAACCCCTCAAAATTCTCTCAATCTCTCATTTCTCGTCTAAAATTGCTTAAGGAATCTCTCCTCCCAACCCCTCGCCCATCTCAATTGAATCTCATTATCATAACATCTCATTCCCTAAAATTTTCCACAAATTCATTCAGAACTCACTTTTTCCTCTCTATCTTCCTCTTTAAATTTGCAATAGTACGATCACATGGAGGATCTTCAGTGGCTACCAGAGGGAAAAATCTGAAAGTCAAAGCTCCGATGCAAGTTCAAACATCTTCAAATCCCCAATCCACTCCCAATCCTTCTCTACCAAAGTTCATTGATGCCAAGGCATTCGATAGGTACACCTCTCTTCTTAGCAAATTTATCATTGTTCAACAACCTGTTTCCAATAGTATTTTTGTTGAATTGAATTTACCTCTTATTAAAGCATGCTTTGAAAACCAAACCTGGGGTAAATTTATTCACTTGGATTTGCCTGTATATCATGATATGGTGCTACAGTTTATTGCTAATCTTAGGAAGGGTTCAACTATTCGAACACTAGTCTCACGTGTCGACAATGTGAATCTTGAACTTTCCTCAAATTTTATTAATTCTATTTTTGAATGTGACGTTGTTTCTCCCGAAAATTTTCCTATTTTTTTTTGTTGGATAGAAATTGCCTGCTTTAGATACTCATTTTGATATAGAAGAGGTCAAATAGATTTTCAATGTCAACTTTCAATAGGCTTTGGAAGCCAAAACAACATTTCTTAGTCCTAAGCTCAACATTTTATACTCGTTAGTCACTAATTTGCTTTTGCCAACTGACGGGCATCGCACTGAGCCAGGCAAAATGCAGTTATACTTTTTTCACTATGTTTTCAAGGGCATCAAACTTGATTTTGGTTATCTCTTTGGCTCTCTATGGGAGCTCTTTTTGACCGATACCCATAGGAACATTCCCTTCTGTAAATTTCTAACTAAAGTTTTTTATCACTTTGATATCCCTTCTCTGGTAAAAAACAATATTCTCCTTATTTTAATAAAGCCTATATTGAACGTAAAGGTTTGAGGTTTTTTAATGATCAATGGTTCACAAAAGCTACCTAAGAACTTGAAAAGTCTAAATTTCATGGCTCTACCTCCGGCCTTGCACTTCCTCACTCCCCTCCTCCTCAATCCTCGAACTCTTCCACACCTCCACTATCGCATGACCCCTATATTTCATCTTCAGAATCCTTCCTCTCTCATCTATGCACCCCTTGTTACTTCTTTGAGCAATCAAATGAGCTCATTCCAGCGTTGCACCATTCGGAAGCTTAAGTGGCTTGAGACCAGACAAACCATTCTTCAAGAAGTACTCAGTCTCAAAATATTTGCCTCAGCTCAGGTTCAGTTTGCCAATATTCAGTCTTAATATATTCTCAAGTCTTCCTCAGACAGCGATGACAATGACAATGAGGATGGTGATCATTCCAATCCTGAGCCTGAAGATCATGAGGATCCTGTTGGTTCCACCAATCCTAACAAAATTACTGCTTCTGGTGCTGATAATGATGATGAGGAAGACGTTGATGACACGTTCAACTACATCATGCAACGCCGTGATCCTTAAGAGTTAAGTGGACAAGATAGTGAGGCTACGGAGGATGATGATGCACCAGCAAAGAAGCGCAAACGTGAGGAATGCTCGTTTACACATCTACCAAGAAAAACAATGACTCCACTTCCATACCATAGCTTTTCTTTATATTCCTTATGTACTTAACCTTTTATTAACGTTGACTGATATGGTTAATTTTATTGATTCTGCACTTGGATGATGTAAGAGGGAGCATCATCTTATTGGATGGTTGTTTTTATGGTTGTTTTTATTAATTTTGCACTTGGTTGTTTTTATTGATTGTTATGGTTCTATTTCTGTCCCTGTTTGTTTTTCTTGGTGTTTATGTAAGGGGTAACATCCTCTTAGGGGGAGCTTATCGCACTTTAATGATGCCAAAAAGGGAAGTAAGATAGGTATTTGAACTGTTTATATTGTAATCATGGTAATCATGGCTGTTTGAACTGATTATATTGTGTAATCATGATTGTTGCAAGATATTTTGCCTCATGATTTGTCATCATCAAAAAGGGGGAGATTGATGATCCACAAGCTTGGTTTTGATGATGGCAAACATGTTTTAACCACTTAACTTGAGCCGTGCAGGGTATGCAGTGCTAGTATATGGCTCTTAGCTGAGTTTTCGGACAAAGTACACCGTCCAATCAACATTATATTTCTCAGATGCACAAGTTCGTCCGAACTAGATAACCACAGACACAATGCACCATCCGAACGATCAGGTAGAAAGCAAAATTATGAAGCATATACAATGGACGCACAAAATCGTCCGAACGAATTCTTCTCGGACGCAATTCACTGTCCGAAAGGTCAAGGCAGAGGCAAAGTTTTGTGGCACCTACAGCGGACGTATCTAACTGTTCGAAGAAGATTACATCAAACGAGGCTGAGTGTCCGAAAAATAATCATCTCCAGTTAAACACCAAAACTTTCGGACACACTACATTGTTCGATGTCTGAACTCTTCAACATACTTGGTTCGGACGAAGGAACAGACTCAAGTTCTGCTGTCCAAATGGCATCTTCAACTCCTTGATATTTCAGATCCGACGATTGATCGGACACTCAAAAATTACCTTAGACGTCCGAAACCTATAACGGCTAGCTTTTTCAACATTTATTATCTAACCGTTAGGAGATAGTCGGGCATTGATTTATTGCACCTATAAATACCAACCCTTCTGTATTTTGTAAATTTAACTTACACATTGAATACAAGAAAATAGAAAGGCAATTTGAGTGCAAATTAGCTCTTTAGTGATATTGTATTATTGTGTACTTAAGAGTGCTATTCAAAAATATTAAGTGGAGTGATAATCTTGTACAAAAGTAAGGTTTGGTATAAAATCCTTGGCTCAACTAAAGAGAAGTAGTGTGAGCAAGGGTGATCCTACTTTGTGTACACTTTATTGGCTTACCAAATTTGAAGGAGCATCTTAGTGGTTTACTACTCCAAGGTAGCTAGCTTGGATGTGCTGTTTGTTTAATCTCTCTCTTAACTTATTCCATTCATTTCATGCTTAATTGGTTCTATCATTTTACTTGTCAAATTTGAATTCAGCAATCTTTTGGAAATTAATTTTTATGAAACCTAATTTATCGCTACCTCCCCTCTTAGGTTGTTTTGAGACCAACAAATGCATATATGATTTTTCATAAAAGATGATTCCTGATATGAATATAATATTTACTTATTATTTAAATTAAAATAATAAAGAATTAGTTATATATGTAAAAATTTATTTATATGTGCGAGGGTTTGTAATTATCTCTGCTGGTCTTCGCCATTTCTCTACCTTGATCGGCATATGTGTGTGTATAGTTTGGATGCAATGCTCTAAAAATTACTGTTTGCATTGAGGGATGTTATTGATTATTGAATATATAGTTTGGTTGTATGTATTAACGGAGTTGGTTTCTTTTAATTTAATTTTGTTAGACGTTATTAGGCTCTTAGTTGGGTTTTGGCTTATCTTTTTAATGATTTTTGCTTCGGATTGGAACTTTTTAAAAGAATTTGTCTCGAAGTTTAGATGCATATCAAAATTCGTCATAATTTTGGCCTATGAACTGTAATTGACTATTATATTACAAATTTCCTCCCCTCCAATCCACATGGATTTCAAACAAATTTGAGTTGGAATCTATGTGTTAGTTTGAATAAGTTATTTATGTTATTGGATACTTTGGCTTCCTTCCTCTATTTGAGACATTCGATTGTATTTGAATATGACTTTTCTAATTAGTATTAATATTAGATATTGACTCCATCGACATTTGTATCTCAGGTGAGGTTAATTTAGTAGATTTGTTTGTTCTTGTTACTAACTTATGTCATATGCATTTGAAAGTAGTCAACTGTGATGACAAAATACATTTGAGACTATGAACCTTATCGACCTGTGTGTACTTTCATTACTCTGTTAAACATTGAGTTTCATGTTTTCCCTTTGTTAGCTTCCCCTTTTCGTGACATTATTGGTGCCTCTTAAGGAAAAATTTCTTGGGCAATAATTAGCCGAATAAGTATAATTTTTGCGTTTGGGTATGTATTGAAGATATAACACATCAACATGTGGTTTACAGCAACTGACGTTTTATTCATTATGCTACGCATACCAAGGGCATAGGACATTGCTTAATTTTTAATCTTTTTAGATAAATAATTTTTGAAATTCTATCCAGCTATTTCTAAAGAGTGAACTAGCTTAGTGCATGTAGATCGTAGGGAAACTCCATTTCTAAATTTCTAAATTAAGTAGACAAAAGCTTGTGTTAAGAGCTCCTGTGGTACTACGTTTTATTTTGTGCGTGCAGATCTCATGTAGTCACTTAGTTTGAGTTAAGAATGTTGTAGCTTAATTCTGATAACAGAATTAGGTTTATCAAAATGATAATGGATTGCTGGCAACCATCATGTAGTCATATAGATAGAGTTAAATGTTTTTGTAGCTTAATTTTGGTAATATAGTATGGATTTATCAAAAACTAAATGCAGGCAAACCTACATGAAAGAAACATGCACAGATGAAGAATGAAGGCTTTGGTATTGTAAAAAGATCCAAGTTATTGTTTGGCATCACATGCATATGATATGTTGGTTGATAGATGATAGGTTTTGTTTACGTTATGATGCAGTACCATCAATTTCGAATCAATTGATCTTAAAAAATATTAGTTGAAGTCATGTAACCTGATTAATCATTCTTTAACTAGATTCAAGTTTGTTTTAAAGAAGAATTATAGATCTTGTGATGATGATCATGTAATGTTAATTTTTTTTCTTAAAAGAACTATGAAACTGCATAGTGTACTTTGGGTATTATTTCCTAAAAATCATCAACTCATTAGTGAAGTTTGTGGTTCCCTCCCACCCATCCCCTTCTTCCATGAGTTGAATGAAGTTGAAATTTATGTTGTCAAACTTCAAACTTTATCTTACTTCTCTTCCTTTTGACTAATCTTTTATTCTTCAACTTATCTAGCAAATAGCTAGACAGTGGGCCTGTCACGCCCCTGACCCGCACATATCAAGCACGTGCCATTCGCCGTATCCATGAGACTGTACTCCCACGAATACAAGGCATCATTCATATATAGTAACTTCAAATATAAATTATGCAGCAAAAATATCTACTGATCACAAATGATATCCGATTTAATGCGATACTTATTCAAATAATAAATTCTAAAATAAATAAAAACATAATGTCACGAGCACACATGCTCTACTTATTCCAATAGATGGACTATGCAAAATCAAATAACTGTAGTAGAATTCTATTACTAAATATCAATCTTCTTTGTCCGAGTGCGTCTATGCTTTGTCTTCTATGATAACATACTCGTACTCATCGTTTGTATAAAAATATAAGAAATGGGGTGAGCGACAAGTACCCTGTAGATAGCACTTGCAGTTACATATACATAAACTTTTCACAAAAATAAGTCATTCTATCACACGCATATGCTTTTATCAAAAATCATCTTTCTAAATCGTATATCATTTTCATTACATGTAGTCATGTAATTCAACTTACATTTCGAAATTCATGTATCATTTATCTTATATCAAATCATATATCATATACTTTTCAAACAATCTATGACATATCACAAATTCATTTTCAAATCATGTACACTTTTGACCTTTTTTAAAAGGCTCAAACCATGCATGCTTTCATCGGCTCTAAGTACTCAACCTAGTGATAGACCTCACCAGAAAAGGTTGTCAAGAAGTTTCCATGGAACCACTTGACCTATCGTATATCGTTTATCGTTTATCAGTAAACTAGTATATCAGTATAAATTAGGATTATAATCCCTACCGACTATTTCATATCCGTTTAGAGCCTTTGTCCGTTAATTTTTACCCATTCGTCACATGCCTTTCATACATATCAAAAATCATGCATATATCACGTTTTTATAACTTGAAAATCAAGCAAGTCAAATAGCCATACATGATCCAGATTTTCATAATCAAATAATCATTTCACAAAACGCATTTCACAAAACAATTTAGAAGAACATGCAAATTTATAAAATTATTTAAGAAGATATATGGGTTAGTAAAACAATTTACAAATCAGAGGGTAAGCACCACCAACCTCGGTATGCCAAAAAATCACGTTACTCTTGTACTTGCGCCTTTATTTAGTATTTCCTATAAAAAATTCACGTTTCTATCACTTAGTACATGCTTGGTATTTACTTAAATATCCTATAACAATTCCCTAATTACTCAAACTTTCCAAACATCTATAATTGTCCTAATTTTTGTAAAAAAATAATATTTACTATCATATCATATAGTTTTCTTGTAGTAAAAAGATATTTTGAAGTCATTATTATAACCTTATAAGACTTACTATAATTAAGAAAACTCATCTATAATATTTGAAAAACTTTTTGGATTCTATTTGAGCTAAACAAAACATTATAGAATAGTTTACAAACTTAGAAATCCATTCGGCGTCTTTTCGTAACTTTGAAAAATTAATTAACTGTTTTATGAAACTTTTAAAATACTTGAGGGTATTTTGGTCATTGCACCAAGTCATTAGGGGTCTCTATATATTATATAGAACCATGGGGTTAAATATTAACTTCATTTAAACTTTTAGGGGTCAATCTATCATTTATAGAAACTTTCAGGGACCAAATTATAAGTGAAATGTTGGCAAACTGTAAGGTCCTTTTGGTAATTTCAGAAGACCACTATGGACTGATGGAATCCTTTGAAAAAACATCGGGGCTTATCTATAATTTCATAACCTCAAAAGGACTCAATCTGAGTCTATAAAAGTTTTATGGGCCTTTGTAAAAGTTGTATAAAACTTTGGGGGATTAAGACGCAATTTCAGAAAATTTTATCCAATCTCATCTTCTTCGTCCCGCAACTCCATGCCTGCAACTAAAATTTTGTTTTCTTCTCTCACTAATCTTTCTTCTTCTTCCTTCCATTCTACTCTCTGATCTCTTTTCTCTATATCAAATCACTCTTCTTTTTCTTAAAAAAAATATCCAACTATAATAAAATACTATTATAATTCAATATATATATATATATATATATATAATTTTCATATGCATAAATCCGATTTTAATCTTAAGAAAATAATCATATAAATTAACTAGTAATAGTAACTTTTGCATTAATTGAACTAGAAAAACTTACTAAAAAATTAATCTAATAAAGTGAATAACTAATATTCAAAATTATTAAGCATCTAATTTTTTAAAATTAAAAACGAAAATAATTAATTAAAACTCAAAAAGAAGAAGGCTAACCTTTAATATTGTTGAAATTCTCTCCAAGGTTTGTATTTCGTAAAAAAAAGAATCAGATACTCTACCATATAGTTATTTGTAGATATGTACTACCAAAATAATTATACTAAAAGTAGGATAGTACTATTCTAGTTATTTCATCCCTGAGAACTCTTACGGATTTTTATCCTCAACTTGTCTTAGGTTTCTTAAAAAAAATCAAAATACTAAAACAAAAAAAATGGTATTACAGGGCCTGTATCCCTTGGGTGGCTGACAAGCTAACGAAATTTGATGGTGTCAAGGGTAGTTCTATTCCACTTAGCAAGGAGATTTTTTCTATGTTAAAATTAGGTTGGTTCTATGACTTTTAACTTTTTCTCCAATGTTAGAACTAAGCTAGAACTTATTCGACAAATATGAAATTTGATCCAATACCAAAAGAAAACATATTTCTTTTGAATATATACCTTTATACCATGAATTATTATTTCTCCAATGAAAACTTTTAATCTTTAATTATTTGTGTCTATGTGCTTGGAGCTCTATATTACTTTATACTTAAAAAGAACCATGTGGATTTTTTCCATATTTAATGTTTAATTGAACTACAAAACCTCTGGTAAGTAAACCTCAGCAATCAAATTGACGTGCCATTAATAAGCACATTTTAGGGAACTAGATTTAGATGTAAGGTATAGATAGTAATATAAATCTTTCAACTTAATCAAACTAACTACTTGACTTCTATTTAGCAATAATTTACAAAAATCCTGAGCACCCTAAAATTATCAAATAAAGCGTCCTTTATATACAGTATTTGTTCCAAACCATAATATAGCAATAGCTTAATGCAACTTTCTTCATCTTCTTATCTTACATTCAAGTAATTTATTTCATAATCTCCTAAAAGATAAATATACTACAATTTACTATTAAAATTTTACGCAGAATATAACTTATTTTGCTAAAACTTGGGCACGCTCACACATAGCGTGAGGCCAAAAAACTAGTTATATACTAGTTATTATTGTATAGTATGCATGTAAACTCAACTTTAAATTATATACACAACATTTCAAGTGTCAATTTTGTTTGAAGAATTTGTAAACGAATTTTTAATTAGATGGTGGAAGTTAGAGTTTAATTATCAACTTTTTATAAAAAGATTACCTGATAATAGATTTATATGTTTGAAATCCCATATATTATCTAATTTGTTGTTTGCTGAAATTTTGTTTAAAAAGAAGCATTAATAAATATAGAAAAGAATGAAAGTAAGGCACATGGCATCTTTCATAAATTCTCATAAATGAGGTTTTGCTATACTATGTAGTATACATTTTATCTTGTAGTATATTAACGACTTTGAAATTATATATATACAAGAAATTAAAGTTAACTATTTCAATATACTTCGTATGTTATTGCTTTTAGAGAAATAATGTTCTTTTTATTTGTAATTAAATAAAAATTTGATACAACATTGGTGGCTATTGGTTGAATTAGTAACCCCTTGATCAACCTCTCTCATTGAGTTCTTTCTCGAACGAGATTTAATAACTATGCTAGAAACTGCTTAAAAAATAGCATAAGAACCTCAATTATTAGTCTTGATATAATATGCTAACACATAAACCCACAAGAATAATAAACCAAGGCATTCTAGTCCAAGTTATGGGCAGAGAAGGTGAGTTAGCTCAAGTTCCGGACTACTAAGTTAATTTGTAGAGCATAAGTTCAAATATACTTTGAGAGTAGAAAAGTTTTTTTTTCTTTTTCTTTTTTGTTTTCACATATATTCATGTTATTCTTGTATAGAGAATATCCTTCTTTTTTTTTGCATTTATCCGTAAGAAATTTTTGGTATAAATGCGAAAAGATAACAAACTATAAGGCATATAATGGTTGACATTTAAATTCCTATCGAATTGTTATCTATGTACTCTGTATCATATAATTAACTTATTAAGTAGTATCTACATTAATTCAATAGTTACTTTATTAGTTAATGTATATATTTATTATATAATTTATTTTCATTGTATTTGTAAATCTATAAATTTGTCATGCACAAAGACGTAGGAAATAAACTATACTGTTACATTTATAATCACAGCTACATTTCTACTCACAAACACCTACTCATATAAGACTTGCATATCAAATTGCTAAAATTTAGGCAGACGTGATGTGCGCTGGCTCGTCGACCTGCTATTTAATTGGACCAGCCCGACTCGACTACTGTAGTGGATTAGGCTAAGCTCGTAACCTTGTATAGGACAGTTCAGCGCCTTTTTGAACAACCTGTGGTCCGGTCCCACCCCGCGGGCTAGCCTGGCAGGCACAACATTACTAGCCTAAGATTTTTATTTTTATTTTTTATTTTTACTTTCACGCCATTTAATTTACTCTTTTTTACACCCTCAACAGATGCTAAAAACAGCTAGTTTTGAGGGCAATGTGGGCATAAAACCCTATAAAATTTCATTACAAATCACACAAGAAACTCTCTACTTTCTTCTCTCATGTTTAGGCAGGATTTTTATGTTTACTAGCCTAATTGTTTAGAGGTCTCTTATTCTATATCCCCTACTTTTTTATTTATTTTTATTTTTAATTTCATAGATTAGTCTTATAACTTGTAATTTTTGGAAGTAAGGTTCCATGTCCTCTTACTTGTACTTTTTTTTTTTGTGTGTAAATATTAATATACATGGTAGGGATATATGACAAATCCCACACCATCTCAAGGTGTTTTTTTTCTTAATTATATATTTTTCCTCTATGATTTATGAATAATAAGTTATTACTGTAAGTATTGATTGATACTAAAAAGCAATAAGTTGACTTAATAAGTTCTAATTTGGAATAATAAAATACTAATAATTATTAACTTGAATTACTAAGTTCAAGAGACCCATTTAAAAATGGGTTGAGGAATAGTATATAAGCAATTTTAGTAAATAATTTCTATCCACTCTACCCTTAGGTATAAATAAAGGAAAATTTTACAATCATTTTTAGGGAACTATTTCCTTATGTTTTAAGGATTTGTACAACATAATATAATGTGTTTTAAAATTTTATACTGTTCAAGTCTTTAAAACGTTCCTTCAACGGAACTGTAAAATTTCCCTAAAATAAATTAGGATTTAAGACACATTTTTAAAACATATAAAAGTGATGGTTTATGAGGGCATACCATACAGAAGTTTATGGTAATTTACCTTAGAATAATAATTATTAACTTAGACTATTAATTATCTTAATATATATATACTTATACTATTAATTATTTAATTGAAATAAAATAAGATTTAATTTTAATCAATCTAAAGTTTGAGCATGACTCAACGGATTTTTGGCCCGACCTCACCCAGCCACTGTCATGCCTAAATTTAGGCTCTATTTTGACAACACTTGTCCAAAAGCAATTTTTGGAACGATTTTATGTAATATTTTTTTTTTTCAAAAATACTACGTCCGACCCAATCTTAGCTATCCCATTTCCTTTTATATACAAAAATTCAAGTCCCTAAATATATTTCTATATTCACCCCACCTCCACAGCCAACAATCTTATTAGCTCGGATTCGGGCATCGCACGTTAATTGAAAAGCCTCAATTCACATACACTTTGAGAGTAGAAAATATATATTTTTTGTAGGTATGTTCATGGTTTATTTATTTATTTTTAGGTGTGTACATGTTATTTATGTATAGAGAATATCATTTTTTTTTTTTTTTTTTTGCATTTATCGGCAAGTAATTTCAGGTGTAAATTAAAAAAGATAACAAAAATAGGGCATATAACTTTTAATGTCTAGATTCATATGATTTTATCCACTTACACTATATCATATAATTAATTTAGTATTTACATTAATTATATATTTACCTTTCTATTTAGATTGTACTAGGTGCAATGTCTCCCGCAAGGCGTGAGGGTGCCTCTGGTTTGGATGTGGGTAGGTTTGGCAAATGATTCAAGTTGTAGTAGTTTTCGTATTGGGTTGTTGATATTTGAAGATGTATATGTTTGTTAGTGACTGAACAAAGTGGGTTTGCATGGAAGAGTTGCATGTGGCTGTAGAATTTAAATTACAAGAGTGCATGGAGAACATGAATTATAATGCACGCATAAATCTTAGAGACTTAAGATTATGCTAAGCTATTTCTACTTGGAATAAACTTGGTCATGGTAAGCAGAATTAAAAAATTAGTGATTCGGATGTGGGATGAGGGAAAAAACTATGTCTAATATTCATGGATAATACATTGTTACCTGTCATTGTTAATGAGTCAGCATACATATGCCCATCCCTATGCGTAGTCATTTTGTTTTTTTCTAAGGACATGCCTCCTGTACGTAATCCAAAAATATTTACATTTCAAAACTATGTAATCAACCTGCTTTGTTTGGTAACTGGGTGTTGTTGGAAGAGACAATTGAACCAGTACATAAAAGATAAAAAGGTTTGTAGCATAGGGCATTGGATTGAGCTGACTGGGATACAAAAAGCAAAAGTATATATCACAAGAGCTATTGCAGCTTATTGCTTAGAGCGCTTTCCATGGCTTTTAGATTCTGAGTTAGTGGTCGCTTTGCTGAAGACACATTGCTGCATTCTGTGTTTGCATCTTGAATCGCAGAGGCAAAAGTACAGCTTTCGAAGCCGTGCGAAGTGGCAGCAGTTGCAACTTTTGACATTTCAGCTGAAAATGAAGATGATTCAATTGTTTGCATTGGTTCTGTAGCATGAGGTTCAGGCAAGCAAGCTATGACATTGTATTGCTTCGTGTTGCCTTTCCGAGTAGGGAATGAGAGAAGCTTGAGTTGGATATAAAAAGTGCATTGTCCAAGTCTCTGGTTGATTATGTGGAAGTCTAGGTTTTCATTCTGGAAAATACAAAATGAAGCATCTAATGAATAAACTTTAGAAAAGTATGTCAAGTAGCTGCAGTAGATCTTATAAGAGATATCTACAAATTATTGTTTTAGTGAGGAATGGATTAAGGAGTGAGGATAATTGTGCGGTGTACATGTGTTGAGTTGTTAGCCAAATATATGCTAATTAAAGTACTGTAAATGGCATAAAGTGTGAGCAGTAAGCATGTGAAGAATAATTTTTTTTGTTGGAAAAGTGTGGGTGGTAGAATTTTTATTTTATTTTTGTTGAAGCAAACATTCAAAATGCAATATCTTGGTGTATGCATGGGAGTAAATGTACATGTATTGAAAGCATAGTAGCGAAAATACCTTCTTTTCCATTTGGATGAGAGCCTCAACTGGAATACCAAGTAGCGTTTTTGCATATTTGTCCTCAACTATTGCGTTTAAGGAGCTGTTTCCTTCTTTTATTTGAATTTCAAACCTGAGGTTGGTATGATAAATATGTTGAGGATAAAAGAGAGAGGCATGTGAGTTATGCTAATTATTTTGAAGGTTAATTACAAATTTTCTTTTTTTTGGTGAACCTCGTCGTCACTCGGGTTGTAACTCAGTGACAAGGGCATTGCAATGCAAGCAAGTAAATTCTTCTGTGACTTCAACACCACTAGGTTTCTTGCAATTTGGATTTCAAATAAATTCTTTAGTGACTTCAACACCACCAGGTTCTTGCAATTTGGATTTGGGCAACTTAAGTAGTATAGTTGTTGTGTGGTGTTAGCAATGCGTATCTTTCCTTTTGTCCAAAATGGTTTCGGCTATGTAGATAAAAGAAGTGAATAGCTTGTGAAAGGTTGTAAAGATATTGCTAAAGTGAATATGTTGCAGTGCTAAAAGAAATTGAGTATACCAACTAGGTGAAGCCACTGATTTGAGTGATTCGTTGAAGTTGATGTTTGGAGGGAAAACGAATTGGTTGGTGTTCACGTGCATAAAGCCTTTCAATGATCACGCGCTCAATGTAGTCTGCTGGATGCAACCCTGAAAATATATAAAGAAACAGTAATGCAAATGATGGTTTTAAAACTGCAGAAGGACTTAGCAGTAAGGAATCAATATTTTTGCTTACCAGGCATTCAAAGCAGTAGCTTGCAGTGTTTTTGGCTCGAACACAAATATAGTGATGCCTTGAGTTTGGAGTGACATTCCTAGTTGTAAGTACTGGATAAAGTCTTATGTCAAAAGTTGTAGTAGGATGAATGGGTGTTATTTTTCAATTTTTGTAACCATGAAGTCATTAAAATATTTATACCTTTGAATGAAGTGGATTTAGTCCTTGTGGCTATGATGATTGTTACATCGTTCAGATTGTTCAGCAAGGATTTGCCTTCTATGGGCAAAAATTCTTCCCAGTGTGTGAGTGTGAGAGGGCGTGATCTGTGGAGAATTTTAGACGTGTAAGCTTAAAAATTGGTTGTGTATGTGCATATGGGGTGTTGAAAATGTGTACTCTTCATTCACGATAATGAACTCTTGGACAGGAGAATCTCTATCCATCCGAGACACAATTCGCGGAGGTAATGCGTGTATCACAGCATTAGATAGAATATCTGGGGGAAATGTATATAAAGTAATGCATTTCTGAAGAACTAAAAATACTATAAATAAGAATGAGGGAGTGATAGGGTAAGTGTATACTGTTTATGGAAATCAGAAAATGGTGTTAATTTGTAGCAATCGGCAATAGGAAAAGCATATTGTTCAGGGACTGGTTGGATAAATGAGCTTTTGGTAAGAGTTAACTGAAAAATTGATCCAGCCATTTGGTATTTTCTTTGGGAAATTGCAGCAACCTTCGAATTGCCCATGTAGTATGTTTGGTGGAGTTGGAGCACTTGTTGTAAAGCATCAATGTCTTTTTTTTACGCAACAGCTTGGATAGTGTTGTACTGTGAAAGGAGGTAATTAGGTATTTAGTTTTAAAATGTTTGGTGTTTCTATTAAATGCGTATACAAATAATTAACGAGATTTAAAAGATGTCATAGTTTTGTGGGAACATAACATGTAAAACATTTTATACTTACCTCTAAATCTGCAAAGACAGAGATATAGTATTTTTTCTGGATCCATCTCACATCAATAACCCGACCCCTACCACCTATAGGTAGTTTTAGACAAGTTTCTTTTGAAGTAGATACCTGAATGCCAAGTATGGCTCGTAACAATCTATCTTCCGGGGCATACGACGATTCTTTCACCATCTGGGGCGTTAATTTACCTACTAAAATATCACCCGTCTCTACCCAAGATCCCAGCATCACAATTCCATTTTTGTCCAAATTGTGGAGTAAATGGGCTTCTAAATAAGGTATTTCATTAGTTACCCTTTCAGGGCCGTGGCTTTCACATGAGTCTGAATTTCATATTTCTGTATAAATATCTTCATATACTAAATGCTCGCTAATGAGTACTGCATCTTCAGAATTATAACCTACTCATGGAGAGTACTTCGCTGAAAACCACATTTTTGGTTAAATTTGTAGCATCAACCTAGTGGAATTATTGGACATATCAATACTTTAACATGAGATGTTGTTTTGTCTCTTGATAATGCCACATATAATTGGCCGTGTGAAAAAAATTGGTTCTTTAAGATATAAGCCAACAAAATCTAGAGTTTGCCCTTGTGCTTTATTTATTGTCATAGCAAACGAAAGCCGTAAGGGGAATTGAGTTCGCTTGAAAGGTATGCTAGTGAATTGTGTATCAGAGCACTGCAAGGGAATTCTAGGAATGAATATAGGCATACGGGCGAATGAACCAAAAGCAATTTCAGCTTGTATAACATTATGAGAGAAATCTTTTCAAATCAATCGTATTCTGTTTGAGAGTCCTTCTATAGGGTAAATATTTCTTATTAACATTACCGGACAGTTCTTCTTCAAGGTTAGCTCATGTCTGGGTAGCCCTTGAGGTGTTAAAGAATTTAAGAAGTCTTGGTACTGAATCTAGTTTGACATGTCCAAGGGTTCATCGTAACTCAAATAATTTCAGTTCAACTATCGCCTGGAAACTTTGTAATCAAAGTTTCATTAATTTAATGGACAAAGTGATTTCGGGTTAACAAGATGGCTCTGTTCATTACAGATCCAATATTTGTTCCGAAATTTCTAAAATTCGAAAAAACCATATCGATCAAAGCATTCTCATATGTGTGCTCATCAATGAATGGCATGTTTATAGAGTCCGGTATTTTGATTTCGTTGTTAGTGTTGCATAACTCAAGGCCGTCAACTACTCTAAGTAAGAATGAAGAGAATTTGGAACCAACCGCAAACGCATGTTCTGCGTGAGCTATATTTTTTCAAAGTAGTTCCACAAATTGAATGTCACAAGGCTAGCATTGATGACATCTTCTTTAGTACCGTTATTGATCACAGGAAGAGTTTGCCGAAAGTCACCTCCAAATACAACAACACCCAAATGGATAATCCATATTTGTTGGGTCCCTTAACAACTTATCGAAGCTTTCAATTGCCGTTTTCTTAGCCATAGAGATGTTGCTTCATCCCATATTATAACTTTAGAATCTCTTATTAGTTGTCCAAGGCTGCATTGTTTGCTAATATTACAAGTGGCTCCATGTTCGTCATCCTCAGGATTTTGAACCTTGAATGAGCTGTGCGTCCTCCAGGTAATATTGAAGTAGCTACTTCAGATGTAGCTGTTGCCAAGGCTATGTGGCCTCTTGCTCTAATTGTTGCAAGTAGAACCCTGTACAAAAAGGTTTTTCCAGTGCCACCAGGGCCATCGACAAAAAGGCTTTTGGAGTGCTGCTATCTATTGAGCTTAAAATTTTGTCATAAGCATGCTTCTATTCTAAATTCGGCTGTTCAATGATTTGCAATTCTTGCGGACCAACCTGGATATTTATCCTGCTTCGATTTCCTTCCTAAGTAGCTCATCTTCTATCTCTACATTGCTCGTGTAATTTATTCCGAAGTGACGTAAGCTTTTCCCTATTGAATGCAAATGGTTATCAATAATTGATAAGACTTCTCATATGTTGCACCAACGTGTGAGCAATGCTCTTGTCTTGCTTGATGTCCTCAGACATATAGTCTTCAAATTTTAGCCAGAGTAGCTTAGGATCTTTTGGTGAACAACGAATTAGAAGTGCAGCAAATAGATGACGCAAAGAATGCGGCATATGGTACAACACAGCTTCTTTCAAACATTCATCAGCATTGTTGCTGCCTTTTAGAAATCCTAACAACTCCACAGCTTGTTGAAAGGTAGAGCACACTTGACCATTAATAGTTTTAAGATCTTCATAACATGTAGGTTTCCTTACATGCATCAACAATATGCGTAAGTAGTAGTGTTCTCCTTCAGAGGAATGTGCATTAAAACTCTGCTGATGACTTCTTTCCTCTGACGGGGTTCCCATAAGTGACCTTTTTTGTTCCATACGAAAATTGGGGGAATTCACTATAAAGACAATTTAGGCCTTTTGCATAGTTGTCGTGTTTGTTCATCGAGAAAAACTCTGTTAGCATTGTTCGTCAATCTGCAATTGCCTTCATTGTTTATGACACTTTGCAACTGCTTTCCCTCGGGGAACAAAATTGATTGATAGTTCTCTAAGTGAAGCTACAATGTTATAACCGATGGATACATCTCATTTAACTCGAAGCTGTAAATTCGCCATGTAGTTTCTGGAGGTGATATCTATCTTGCTGTTTGGAAATTTTGAATTTCATTAATGATAGTATTTGCTTCAATAGGAGTTAGCTGATATGCAATCTTGTCATGTCCTTTACATATATATATTTAATAGCATGAATGGCGGAACATATCTCTACGTTCAAATGGCAGTTGAATATAGCCAAGAGATAGGGATTATATGGAACAACCCAACGGTTATCAAGCTGATGATGTCGAACTGTGACTATTCTGTTATCATGCCGCCTGCGATAGATAAGGTAAGAGTTATTGGCATGTTTTGTGGTTTTAGAAAATTTCTTCGAGTAGCCATCTTTGCAGCCAATGTTTTTCTTCATACAGACAATGGGTGCATTGGATTAAGATTGCCTCAGGGGCCATGCATCATATGCTTCACAACTAAGTCATGAAGATAATCATGAGAACTCTGATCAGGTAACTCAGCACTCACTATTTTGTCATATGATTCGGGTGCATACATCTTTGCACTTGGCTTTAATATGATGAGGAAATGGACATGAGGCAATCCTGTTTTTTGGAACTCAATAACATATTTGTATGCTGCAACCTTTCCAAAAATATGTTTCTTCTGTAGTTCATCTTTCAACATTTCTACTTTAGCACGAAATACACGTGTTATAAGATCTGGTTTGTTATGTGCTAATTCCATAGGAAGGAGCTGATTCTTTATCTTTGGCTAATTAGGATTGCAGGTCATTGTCAAGAAAATATCAGGCTTTCCATATTGTTGAACCAGGGTCATTGCGTCTAAGTATCGACGCCGCATATCTCGTGGACCACCGATGAATGAGGAGGTTACAATAATCCGCTTTCCAACATTTGTTGAAGAGTTTTCACTCCACGGCTTAAGCTATCAACTAAACCTTGATAAGCTTCTGTGAGCAATCGATTTTGGTATTCTTGGTTCCTGAAGAAATCTAATCTCGATGTCTCTATTTTTATGTACATATCACAACATATTGCTGGAGGAGTCGCCCAATCCGAAGGAGTAAGGATTTGTCCTGTGGGCGAATTTGTAGCTTGTTGCAGTAATATTCTTGGCAAGACACAGTTGTGCCCTTCCTTTTGCTTTTGCATGCTGGTTTAAATCAGCAGCATTAGCAAGTGAAGTATTACTACGAATGATGAATTCTGTGTATACGTATATTGGGAACAACATATATAAGTTGTTGTAAGAGCTAAAAATGTCTAATTTTTGTAATTTGTACCTTTATCCTCGGCTTCAACAACTTGGGCAGCATTTGCACACATATTAGGATTGTTTATCGTCTTACCAGGGCATGTTTGAGTAGACGATCTTTTAGAAGAGTTGCGTGATAGTCTTTGTCTACTAGGACCAGGTGCCAACCTGGTTTGCCATTAGCAAGTTAAAGTGGGTATTGCAAGGAGTCGTAGCAACTATAATAGTGCTTTACAATTTGGCTTTCGCCATTCTTTGTATACACTTGAATATGCCTTGTAGGTTGTAACCTGGGCCTTCAATTTCAGTCCGCATAGCTCCGACCTGGGAGGCTGTTTGCTTATTGTATTCACGTTGATCTAAGCGGGGATTACATTCAAGGGTAACTTTGTAATCCTTAAGGTTTGGTAGATTTTGTAGGTTACGAAAAAATCGAGAGTATGGATTACAATTTAAAAGGGATGACAGGCTGGTAATTAAGTCTTCTCTAAATTTGCTTGATATTGAGAGGCGGTACTAAATTTCATGATCAGTATCGAAGAAGTATAGCTGCAAGTTTGTAGATTTGTCGCCTTCCTTTGGTAACAATGGATTAATGAAATGATACATCTGGCATTGAACTCGGAAAGTGTAGATTCCATGATTTCGTTGTTCCAAGGTTACCATTATCTGTGTGTACTCCTAATGAGGTGAATGCGAACATATTATTATAACTATGCACGCATCTTTGAAATTCCGCGGCCTCTTTGGAATCACCAATATAAAGGAGCAAGAGTTCACGAGGCATTTCAGTTTCAATCAGCCTAATCTCTCCATTAGAAAAGCAAAATCCTGGAGACTCTTGATGGAACCTTTTTGCGCCACAGTGTATGCAATCTGGTGCATCTGGCAACAACACAGGTTCGGTTGCAATTTGTTTTAATAATTCATTGGCATTATTTTTCCTATGTCATTGCGCACCTTAAGAAATAAGAGGTGTAAAAGCTGTAAAATATAACTATTTGGTATAGGAATGAAGTTATACTTGCTCTTGTAGCATAATCATACTGTTTAATAAGGAAAAAAGTAATGCATATGTCCATGTATAAAGTAATGCATATGTCCATGTATAATATAATTGAGTAAGACAAATACCTGCAACATTCACATCTTGATAAGAAATCAATTGTCTCTATTGTATCAGCGACATCTGTAGGTATATTGACGTTGGGGACACATGATTTCTTAAAGATTTATTGATTTGGTCATTCAGTACAGGCGTGTATTTTGCACTTGCATTATTAGTAGAAGGAGACCCTTCATCTCTTGGTAGGGTTGATGCAATTGCGTTAATAGATTCTTGACATAGAGGGACAGTCGATACAGCTAATGTGGACAAACCTCTACATGATTGTTTAGACCGTTGAGCCATTGAAGCGGCATATCTCTCTCTGCGTTATCGGTTTCTAATGAGGTGTATTTCCTTTTTTGGGGCGTTCTATTTAAAGGCCTTAATCTTATTTTGACTGTAACGGTGATCGTAACCCTATATCTCAAGACTTGGGGAAAATCTTAAGAATGAGAACTTTTAGGGAGAAGCTATTTTTTTTCCCTACTAGGTGTGTGAAGTCTAATCTAGGAATAGAATGCACACACACAAATATATCATGAACACAATAAATGCATGTAGACTAAAATGTTTTTGCCTTAAATAGGATTAAATGTATAACAATTATGTCAAAAACCTATGTACGAGTAAGGCACAATTCCGCACAGGAAACACATAGCGATAGCACAAACACTAAATGTAGGAGACATAACAACATATGAAGATATTCGAAAGGAATAGTTAGAAATTTGACATACCAGGTGTTTAAAGGCACAAAGAAATCAAGCTTGTCGCGCGGTAATAATGTACCTTGGAACTTGTAGAAGAGGTGACCATAAAATAAGAAAGTAGATAAAAAGAGCAATGAATGCAGAAAAAGGATATAGGGAAAATGGTATTATTTTGAACCATGGGTAAAGTTTCCTACTTTCCTATTCTGTATAACTTGATCTTGTGATCACAATTGCCTTGATTCTTCTTAGTTTATGTATAACAGTAAAGATCCGTGTTATTAATGAATGTTTTTTTTTTCATTCATTTGGCTTGGGAAAAACATTTTCGGTTTAATCCTTTGTCTAAATTATTAGAAGATTATTGTTGGATATCAAGCTTTTAAAAAGTATTTTCACAGACGAAGAACAGAAGCATATAAAATTTGGCATTTCAATATTATATATAGAATTTTCTATACATATATGCATGGAATTATTTGTGTTGATAACACTATGTGAAAATTTTTTATGCGCAATATTGTGCGCGATTTAAATGCGTTATATCTTTTTTTTGGAAAATAGTTTGAAAATTTCACCTTTGCATTTTGTTAGTTTTTCTGACATGGGATTGGTATCCAACTAACCGAATTACTCACTTGTAAAAAGGACAAAATAATATCGTAGAGAAGGTGATATTAGTTACTCTGAGATGACTCCTACATGGGATAACAAAAAGTCTAACTAATTTACCCCTAATAAACTTATAACTCTACATCATATATATTTGCAAATGAATGTAGGAGTAAAAATGCTTTATTATTAGATCATAATATGTAAAATTACATAATTGACCCTATGTATATAATGGGTCAGGTTATATTGTATCCCACAACTATTGACGTACTAATCACAAAACCCAATTTAGTAATATTAGCAGATATAATTTAAAATTGACCAAGTTAACAGGTTTTTCAATCCAGTCTGTGAATCCAACGGACCATCATGGTAATATTTTTGAACTCTAGCAATGTTTAGAGGTACCAACAAATCAAGCTTGTCGCGTGGTAATAATGTACCCTTAACCAATAGAAGAAAGTGGCCATAAAATGGGAAAGTAGACAAAAAGAACAATGAATGCGGAAAGAGGATATGGGGAGCATAGTAGTATTATGAACCATGGGTAGAATTTCCTACTTTCCTATTCTGTAACATGATCCTACGGACAACATTTCCCTAATTCTACTTAATTTATGTGTAATAGTGAAGATCCCTGTTGTTAATCAATGTTTTTTTTTCCATTCATTTGTCCTGGGAAAAATATTTTTGATTTAATCCTTAGTTTAAATTATTAGAATTGTTGAATATCAAGCCTTATAAAGTATATACTATAGCATGTAATATATGCATGGATTATTTGTGTTGGTAACACTTTATGTGAATTTTTTTTTATGCTCAACATTGTGCACGATTTAAATGTTGTATATCTTAATTTGGGAAAATAGTTCAAAAATTTAACCTTTGCATTTGTGATAATTTGTCAAGCATTTATAAAGTATATACTATGGCAAATATATGCATGGAATTATTTGTGTCGGTAACATTTTATGTGAAATTTTTTTTTATGCTCAACATTCTGCACGATTTAAATACAGTATATCTTATTTGTGATAATTTGTCAAGTAGTGCAAACTATGAACTATGTACAATGCATAATATGCTAATCATGGTATTCATTTTAGGTTTTAACTTGATATTAATTCAAGGTTCATTTGATGGTATCAACATCCTATGTTTGGTAAGTTTTTTTGACATGGAATTGTTATCCCAACTAACTGCATTACTCCCTTGTAAAAGGGATAAAATAATACCATAGAGAAGGTGAAATTAGTTATCTAGGGATTAGGACTCCTACATGGGATAACAAAAATTCTAACTAATTTACCCCTAATAAACTTTCTGACTTTACATCATATATATTTGCAAATGAATATAGGAAGAGTAAAAGGGTTTTATTGTTAGGTCATAATATGTAAAATCACATAATTGACCCTATGTACACAGCGAGTCAGGTTATACTGTGTCCCAAACTATTAACTCAGTGATTCTAAACCCCGATTTAGTAATATTAGCCAATTCACATTCCCAATTTTCATAGTTCAAAACGGACATTAACAGGTTTTTCGAACATAATTCACCCTATGTATATAGGGGATCAGATTATACTGTGTCCCAGACTATTAACTCACTAATACTAAAACTCGATTTAGTAATATTAATTTTCATAGTTCAAAACGGACATTAATAGGTTTTTCTAACATAATTCACCCTATGTATATAGGGGATCAGAGTACACTGTGTCCCAGACTATTAACTCACTAATACTAAAACTCGATTTAGTAATATTAGCCGACCTATTCATATTTCCAATTTTCATAGTTCAAAAGGGACCAAATTAATAGGTTATTCGATGAAGTCCGTGAACCAAACGGACCCTTATGGCAATATGTAAGAATCCAGAGTTCCAACTTGAATGTGAAACTGTTGAATTCCATCATGTGACTTGTAAAAGTAGAAATAAAGGTTTAGATCAAACATTTTTAGTGAATATTTTAAGAGTTATTTAAATTTTCTGCATGTTTGATGAAGCAACGGCTAATAAATTTGGGTTGTTTTAATTGTATTATTCAAATCAAGCTATTAATTATTAATAGAAATCTTTACAATCAATGATTCATAGAAATTTCTGGCGACTATTTGATTCAATTGAATCAAAGAGGCTGATGCCAAATCTTATTAACTACTATTTTATCTCAATTTTGTATACATACTCAAATATAGATTTTGGGTTAGTACCACCATTAGATTATAGTGGTCAGAGGAATTCAACTGCAGTAAGGATACCGAGAAACTACGCAGTACCCATATGAATTCTATGGAACATGCATGTATGTTTATAGACTGGAATAAGATTAGTTATGCAGAAAAGGAAGAACAGCAGAGGATCTGCAAATCGTTTAGCATTTGGGGCAAACAATTGTGAACAAAATAGAAGTAATTGACAGCAGGAGATAAATTGCAGTTAATAGTTACCTGGAAAATGCAAAATCTTGATGCAATTTAGGAGAAAGAGGAGAGAACGGTTAGATAGGAGTAAGAAAATACCTTTGTATTCCGTCACCGGAGTTCGACAGAAGAAAGGAAGACACAGCAACCGAATGCGTTGCGGTTGTATTTAAGTTGTCAGGAGGGGAAAAGAGACGTCAATGATTTGGCTCTGGGTGAGTATGACATGTAATATATATAGTATAAGCTTTGCCGCCGCTGGAATTGGATAGAAGGAAGGAAAACAGCCACCGAATGCGTTGCGATTGTAGTTACGTTGTCGGGGAGGAAGAAAAGAGATGTCAATGATTTGGCTTTGGGTGAATATGACACGTAATACATGCAGTGTCAGCTTCCTCAAATACCCATATCACTGCCCAGCTTCCTCAAATACCCTTATCAATTCCCATTATTCCCAAAAAGGGTGTACGAAACGGTACTGTAGCAAGGAGTTAGTGTCTTTTATACATGGAAGATAGTCATTGTCTAGTCTATGTTCATATATTTGTAAGTCTATAATTTTGCATACAATAAGACATAATAAATAAACCACTATCATTACATTTCTAATCACAAATACCAGCTCGTCTGAAACTTGTATAGCAAAGTGAAAAAATTTAGTCTCTATTTTGACAACCCTTGTCCCAAAAAAATATTGGAAGATCTTTTGTAAATATTTTTCCAAAAATATTATGTGCTTCATCCTCTATCTGAGTAGGCTATCCTCCAAATAAATCTTCCTTATCTCATTTCCCTATATATATATATACACACACACATACATATACATACAAATTCATGTCCCCATCCTTACCTTGACATATAATTACTAGTAATTATATTTCTATATTCAGCTCACACCCTACCATCTTTCGTAATTTGCTTCTTTTCTTCTTTCACATTTGCATCCGTTACACTTAGATACACTTAGATAATCTAAAGAAAAATTCTTTGTTACTCACTACGCAATGCAGTCTGAATATATAACAGGTCATTGAATGATTAAAATGTTACTAAATTTCACTACTTTTTAGTCATTTCAAGTTCTAACCTAATATTTTATATAAGAAAGAGACTAATGAGATGGATGTGTCTATATGAGTAGTACAAGTGTCTTTAAAAAATGCATTTATCGGCAAGCAATTTCTAGTGTAAATGTGAAAGGATGACAAAAAGTAAGACGTATAACTTTTAATGTCTAGATTCATATAATTTTTGTCCACTTACACTATATCATATAACTAATTTAGTATTTATATTAATTGTATATTTAACTTATTATTTTATATATTTACCTTATTAGTTAAATTATATATTTGTCATATAGTTATCTATATTTATTATATTTGTAAATTTATAATTTTGTCATATATAAAGATGTAATAAATAAACCGCACTGTTGTAGTTATAATCATCATTACATTTCTAATCACAAATACTTGCTCGTATAAACTTGTACAGCAAAGTGAAAAAATTTAGTCTCTATTTTGACAATATTTGTCCAAAAAAATATTAGAAGATTTTTTGTAAATATTTTTCCAAAAATACTATGTGCTTGACCCCCTACCTGAGTAGGTGATCCTCCAAGAAATCTTCCCTATCCCATTTCCCTTATACATATATACAAATTCATTTCCCTACCCTTACCTTTTCTAATAATTACATTTCTATATTCGCCTTACACCCTACCATCTTTTGTGATTTTTATCTTTTCCTCTTTCACATCTGCATCCATTGCACTTAGATAATCTACAGAAATTTTTTTTTGTTACTAATTTCGCGATACGGAATGAGTATATATCAAACCGTTGAATAACTAAAAAGTTACAAAATTTCACTAGGGAACGATTAGATTTTCAATCATTTCAATTACTAACTTAAAACTCTATATAAGAAAGAGACTAATGAGAGGGATATGTCTATATGAGTAGTACTAGTGTCTTTTTTACTTCTCTCTCTGAAATCCTAAGTTTGCTTTTCTCTTTAGAATGGACTACTTGGGCTTCATTAGTGTGCTTTTAGTGGCTATTTTTGGTGTCTTTTTGGTATTGAAGTTCTTGCTAAGGAGTGTGAATTGGTTGTTGTTTGAAGCCAAATTGGGTGATAAGAGATTCTCTCTGCCTCCAGGTGATCTTGGATGGCCTGTAATTGGCAACATGTGGTCTTTCCTCAGAGCTTTCAAGTCCAGCAATCCAGATTCTTTCATCTCTACCTTTGTCACCAGGTTCTCTCAGTGTGTCTGTCTGAAACATTTTCTTCCATTAATCAAATCTTGCATAATTTTTTTTTCCAATTTAAGATCTTTAACACTGGGATACATCCCATAGTTACCAGATTCACTGAGTATCCTCCATACTGTGTATCAACTTGCATGTACTAGTATACTGTATTGCGTAGCGAATGCAGATATACATATATTTTTTTCAAAAAAAGTAATGTATTTATCCATACCATGTATTCGGCAACTATATTACATCTGACTGTCAGTTTTGTTTATAATCAAATATAATTTCTAGAACACACAAATTTTTCATCTAGCATTTCAGTCGAATTTAAGAAAATCTCATGATTTTGGCCAACCATCTTACAGTCAGTCCCTAATAAAATTTTGACCAACAATGTTCTTTAGGATTCAAAGGCTGAAAAATTCTTCATGAGTTTTGAGTTTTCATGTCTTACCAACCATGTTCTTTAGCAATTTTGGAGGTTTTAGTTTATGTCCCCTTCATATACTTTATTTTTATTCATCAACAAAACGGGTGTCTGATCCAACCAAAACCAGTGGCTTGTTTTAAAAGAAAATTGTCTTCCGCTTTGGTGTATTCTATTTATTTCATTCTAAGAGAAGAATTGCATGTCATTAGAAGAAATTTAACTCTGGGAGACCCCTCGCAATTCTTGGAAGGTCACCATTTTGGATTAATGTACTCCAACCAGTAATCTGAAAAACACATACAAAATTGCAAGCTGCAACATACATGTTGATTTAGCATAAGGCCATTCTTGTCATTTCGGGTTTTTTAAACTATCCTATTTTTTTTTTTTACTTTTTTTTTTTTTTGTGGTGGTAGTAATCACATTGTCATATATGTCAACTAATATCCTTAATGCTTAAATCATAGAAAATAATAAGACATGTTTAATGTTGTGTAATACTTCTTAGTTCTTCTAAGGTATTGGAAAATTATTTTATAGACCGGATCTATTGTATAGTATCTTGGATTCTTTGATCTATGTGCCTCCACATCACTCCACTAGAGTGAAGTGAGGTAATGCAAAATGATATGAAGGCTTATAGACCAAGATATCCATGACTCTATACCATAAATCGGTTTATGTAAAAATTTCCTCAAGGTATTAAAGATCTTGTTCTTTCAGGATTCCCAGATAAACATTTCGCTCGTGTCACATCACGTACACACCTAGAGTCTTCCTTAGTAGTTATGTACGTGATGTGGTGTGAGCTACAAATTTATGTTTAATGTTGTGTAATACTTCCTAGTTCTTCTAAGGTATTGATGGAGCCTCGGTTACTTTCTCCAAAGAAATAATATTCTCATTCATGCCAATCGAAAGTATATTTGTGATAAAGTATTTTATGTGGTGATCAGAATGTTTAAGAAATTTAGGGATGCTAATTTCAACTAGTGAATGATGCAGATTTGGTCCTGTGGGAATATACAAGACAGTGATGTTTATAACCCCAGTATCATTGTTACAACACCAGAAGGATGCAGGAGAGTTTTAACAGATGATGAAGCATTCATGCCTGGTTGGCCGATTTCAACAGTGGAACTTATAGGGAGAAAGTCATTTATTGGCATATCCTATGAAGAGCACAAAAGATTGCGCAAATTAACAGCAGCACCGGTGACGTAATGGACACGAGGCGTTGTCCATTTACGTGAAATATATTGAAGATAATGTAATATTAGCTTTGGATAAATGGGCAAACATGGGACAAATTGAGTTTCTAACACAGCTTAGAAAACTTACATTCAGGATAATTATGCATATTTTTCTAAGTTCAGAGAGTGAGCAAGCAAGGGAAGCTTTAGAAAGGGAGTATACAACACTCAATCACGGTGTTAGGGCTATGGCAATCAACATTCCTGGATTTGCTTACCATAGTGCTCTCAAGGTCAGCTCTTTTATAACCATTCTTATATTTAGTTCACAGCCATAATTGAAAGTCGCGGTATCGATCACGATCATTTTACATCAATTATCGGTCACGATATAATTGGTATCAGATAATAAAATTCTCCAAAATCAAAAAAAAGAAGATAGAAATCACAAATAGTTGCTTGTAAATTAATTTTAAAGAATTAACTAATAAAAAAAAAGAGTAATACTACAATTTTCTTTCAAAATATCTATGAGGCCAATATGGTGTATCCGTTTTGGATACGACTCGATTAAGTATTTGAACCACGTTCACAACTTATTCTAGTAGAAATGAAATGGTAACGTACTTTGAAATGAAATGTCCCATCAGTCAGCTTTTGCATGGATTGTAGCTCAAATAAGGAATTGGAGGTATTGAGTGAGTCTTCAAGATAAAAATCAAATTGAGGAATAAATATAGTACCTTCTACCTTGATTGCCATGATCATGTTTGCTAGGATCGATTATGAATTCTAACTGAAATAAGTGATCTGAATTTCAGGCTCGCAAAAAGCTTGTGGCTATATTTCAATCTGTTGTGACAGCACGAAGGGCACGGAGAATGGAAAATGCAACTGTTCAAAAAAAGGATATGATGGACGCGCTGATGGATGTAGTAGACGATAAAGGTAGTAGGTTGGATGATGAGGATATTATTGATATTCTAATAATGTATCTAAATGCTGGCCATGAATCATCTGGCCATGTTTCCATGCTAACAGATGGGCTACTCTATTTCTGCAGAACCACCCTGAAGTCTTTCAAAAAGCAAAGGTAACAAAATCATGCTCATTATCCTTATTTTGTAGTATTTCTTAACAATGTGATCTACCTTCCATTATGGATTTCATATCACTTACTCAAGCTAAAAATGAGCTTAATTAGTCTACTACTTGTGCTAATGTTTGGGACTGAAACATAACAAAAAAAAAGAGTTTAGAGCGTGAAGTAATGTTGGACAATCTTGCAGGCTGAGCAAGAGGCAATTGTAAAGAATAGGCCACCAGGCCAAGTTGGTTTGACACTGAAAGAAATTCGACAAATGGACTATCTTTCCAAGGTACGTAGCTGATTTACTTATTAGTATCTCATTAAAATTCAGTATTCCTCAAGCACAAAGTTCTTGAGTTTAATGATGAAACATTTTTCCTTCAAAATCTTGAAAGGTGATTGATGAAACACTTCGCATAGTTACCTTCTCATTTGTGGTCTTCAGAGAAGCAATGTGTCATCAAAGACATTAATATTAGTGGTAAGTTCTCTGTAATGCATCATTTTCCTTTTTCTAGATGACATGGAAATGTATAGATATAAACACAAATTCTTGTTTCTTTTAGGTTACACCATTCCAAAAGGGTGGAAAGTGTTGACCTGGTTTAGAGACATTCACTTGGATCCTGAATTATATCCTCAGCCGAAGAAATTTGATCCTGATAGATGGGATGTGAGTTTTAACTGTTCTAGCTATAGCCATCTGGTGTGATGGAAGTTATATTTCATTATAGATATTAGTAAAAGAAAATCAAGAAAAATAATAAATTCCACGTGTTTTTCCAGGGCCTTATAGCGAAAGCCGGGACTTTTCTTCCATTTGGAGCAGGAAGCAGATTGTGTCCTGGAAATGATCTTGCAAAGCTCGAAATCTCTATTTTCCTTCACTATTTTCTGCTTAATTATGAGTGAGTAACAATCCCTTTTTTCAATTAAAAAAAAAAAAAAAACCATCATTCACCTTACATATATACTTTAGTAATTTGAACCCATAAAATCATGATCAATACATCATAGAAAAGATGTAATTCCATCCCCTCTTATCTTGAATCTCTTAGCTGAAAAGATGCATGATTGAAGGAGCATGTGCACATACACCTATGTATCAACCATTCACGAATTAAAACCATGTTTATATGTTAGGTTCTTTTTTCATGGAGAAAATGTCAACGTACATTTTCAAGAAAAAAAAATTACAAAAGACCAATTATTAGTGATTGTTTTTTGTTTTGGTTTTGCAGGTTTGAAAGGCAGAATCCCTCAGGCCCAATAATATATTTACCTCATCAGAGGCCTAAGGATAACTGCTTGGGAAGAATTAAAAGGATCTCACCTTCAAAATTTGTTCAAGAAGAGAAGCACTGAACTTTCTGTCTTTCATTAAAACAAAGTGATATTTAAGATAGTAAGATATGGCTGGATAGATTAATGGCCTTGGTACCATATCCTAGTTATACATTCAAAAACAAATATTAATAATTATTAAAGAAAAATATAATATTATCGTCCAAATTTTTGCCATTGCCTTAGAAATTCTATTTTAGTTTTAGCTAAAGGCTCTTGTATAATCTCACGCTCTTTCTTCTTTTTTTGGTGCAAGAAAAGGATGACAATGATAGGAGGTTGATATTAATTTAAACAAAAGCATGAAATTCAGTTCTCAATTGGATGCCCAACACTCAGTTTTTTGCTGAGAATTAATATTTAAGTGATGAAAAATAATACGACGTTGATATTTCAAAGCACGATAATATTCATTAACCAAAAAGAAAAGAAAAAGAAAGAGAAAAAGCAAGAGTATGACAATAAGAGGTACAAAAATAATGAAAATTTACTTGATTTTGGTCTTGGACTAAGTAATTGTTCCGAGGTCTTGAAGGTTTAATCTTTTAAATATACTAATTAACACATACTTAATTCTTAATTTCTTTTTTTAATGTTTGACTCTGAAAATTTATTATACTGTTAAAATGAGGGATAATATCAGTGATAAATTAGTTAAAGAGACTATATTGAAAAAGTAATATTACGACGCTCGGTTCATTCAATTATTGAAAATTCGAGTATGGAATCTTAGTTAAGGGGATTAAATTGGAAAAGTTAATATGGCGGACGCATTTCAAATATTAGAAATTAGACAATGAGAATCTATAACTAAGAAAATATTTTTGGTACTCTAAGGGTCCTTTCGGTTAGATGTAAAATATTTTCTTTCCCGGGAAATTATTTTACATGAAACAAAGGTATTTTCTATAATATTCTGGTATTTGGATGATATATATGCTAAATTTTAAAATATAATTGTTTTTGATGTTTTTCATATTTGATATTATTAATATGAATTAAAAAGACTTATAATAATTATAATAAATACATGACAAGCAATTTTAGTTAACAAAAAAATGATTTTGTCTATAATCACAATTATGAGATAATATAATGGTAATATATATTTATGGAAAAAATATAATTTTAGCCATCAAACTTTGGAGTTGTGGTCCATCCTGGTTCTCAAAATTTTCGGTAAAACATATTTAGTCCTCAAAATTTCCATTTTCAACCAATTTAGAACAAATTTAAAAATTCCATCAATTACAAATGGTTGTTAAGTCTCAAGTTCCAAACTCCCCTCAAAATTTGAATCATGATCTATTTTGGTTCCTAAAGTTTCAAACAAAACATATTTAATCCTCAATCTTTTTAATTTCTACCAATTTAGAAAAATTTTGAAAATTCTATGAATTACAGACTAAAAAAATCAAGTGCATTGCACATACTATTAAATCTATCTTGGGATATAATGCTTCTCATCCGATTTTAATTTATTTAACGATATTTTCACCTTTCCCTTTGACTATCAACCATAATCATTCACCATTGTTGTCTATATTACAACACTTTCCATGCACGTGACTGTTAAATCTAACCTGGGTTATAACATTTCCTAAGTAATTTGAACCTATTTAATCTAGTGTTGAAAAAGTTATGCCCAAAATTGAAAGGGTAATAATAACAAAATAATAATTGATGAATAAATAAAAATAATAATTTAATTCAAAACTAATTTTTAAGGTATAATAAAACAATACTATTTCACTTTTTATAGTATAATGAAACTTAGTTATTCAGATTAATCTTTATAATGTTTGTTGAAATTGGTGTAGACATGAAAGCTTAATATTTAGTTGCAAATATTGAATAAGATTAAATGATTTATATATTAGTTCAAAATTATATCAAGCAACATCTTTTATAATATTTTTTCAATTAGCGACGGATTTTTCCATCGGTAATATTTTTTAAATATTTTAAAATATTAATTACTAATGAATTTCTGTCACAATTGTTATTTTTAGTAATGAAATTTTCAATCACTAAATTTGGCTAAAAAAATCCGTCGCTAATTTAAGATTTTTACAATGTTTCAAAACCAAATTTAGTAACCAATTTACCGACAGAAAAATCAGTCGCTAAAACTCCATTGGTAAAAGCATTACTATATATTTTACCGAAGAGGCATTTTTCGAGGATGGATTTCTTTGACAAATTCATCATTAAATCGTTTAGTGACTATTTTTTGGAAAAAAATCATTGCTAAATCCATCACTAAATAGGTTGAAATCTCAGTTGGACAATGTTATAATATAGACAATAATAGTGAATAGTTAGGACCTGATAGTTTTAGGAAAAGTGAAAATATGTTTAAATGGCTTGAAATCAATTGGGAAGTGTTATATCCCAAGATAGATTTAACAGTCATGTGCAATGCACGCGACTTTTTCCATCTGTAATTGACAAAATTTTCAAATTTGTCCTAAATTGAAAGAAAATAAAAAGTTTGAAGATTAAATATGTTTTGTTTGGAATTTTGGGGACTAAAATAGACCATGACTTAAACTTTGAAGGTTAAAATTGTATTTTTTTCACGTTTGGAACTTGAAATTTAACAGTCACATGCTTTGCACGTGACTTTTCCGTTTGTAATTGACAGAATTTTTAAATTTATCCTAGATGTATAATTGATAGAAATTGAAATGTTTGAGTACTAAATATGTTTTGCGTGAAATTTTAGAGATCAATCTTATACCACGATCTAAATTTTAAGGGATAAAAGTATATTTGTCCCATATATCTATTGTGAGTTTTATTATTGTGTCAAATGATAGTTAGAAGTCAAAAGGACTTGTTGACACGTTGGTAGTTTGGAAAATGTAGCATAAAATTATAAATTTAGAATATCTCTACAAAATTAAAAATTAAAAATTATTTAACAAAATTATTGACATATTATTAAATTTATAGAAGAAAAAATAAAATTTGAATAAATATTTAAAATTAAAAATTTAATAATTTAATAAAATTTTATCACATAAATTAATCTTACCAAGTGATCTTGTGAGTTATTCTTATAAATCAGCCTTCCAAATGATTTCATGGAGCTCCTTGGGCCTATCTTGACCAGTCTCCTCCACGTGAACGATTAATCGAAGGGTTAATGACACCCTACCCTCTTGAACTACGTGAAGTAATTTATCAAAAACATAAAATATGAGATAGGCTTGACTTTGGCCCCTCCATAAACCAACTAGCTGTTACTTGTTATAAGTTCCACAAGTAAAGAGTTTATGCACAAAAGTACTCCTTAAGGTTAATAATATTTTGCTCCCTTAAATTAGGTATAAGTATACTTTGTCCGCTTCAATTAAATGAATATTACATTTTATCCCCCTTCAAAGCAGCTAGATATTGCATGTGTCAATTCAATTAAAAAAAATTGTGTTTTAACAACTAAATTGCCCATCCTAAAGCAATGGAGGGGAAAGATGCATATTTTAAAGAATTTAGTTTTTTTTAGTAGTGTGACAATTGTTAAAAATAAAGAAATGCAAAATTAGAAAAATAAATTGGGGGAATTCTACAGTCCCGTTGAGGGAACCATTCCCCTAACTTTAAGGACTTGTATAGTACAAGTTTTTAAAACACATAGTGTTGTACTGTACAAGCTCTTAAAGCACACGGGAATGATTCCCTATCACAAAGAAATTATAGAATTTTCCAATAAATTGATAACTTATGTGTCTTTACAAAAAAAATTTATTGTGACACAAGAAATTTATAGGAAAATCAACACTGGAAAATTTCACCAAGAAGGCCTCTTTTGGAACGTGCCACTAGTGTGAGAAAATGTTATAATTCGAAAATATATCAAATGAAATCAAAATATAAGAGATTTGCACCAAATATATTGATATGAAGAAAATTGATTTAAATTTTTTTCACTAAAAACCCTTAATAGGAAAGCCACTTTGGCAAACGTGCGAATGATAAAAAGTTGTCAAAATTCAAATATATGTTAAATGGGAAAAGAGTATCAAAATTTAAAATATCTAAAAAATATTATAAACAAATTAACACTTTTAGGCACTTAGAAAAAATTTAAATTTTGGAGTAAGGCCATGATTTTAGGAATCTAAACAAAAATTTCCAACTTTTTACCTTTTTCTGTTATTTATAAGGCCTATTAATCCAAGCTTGAGTCCTTTTGAAACAAAGAAAAATAAATTTTGGAATATAGCTCTCAAATGAGAAAATGTGAGATATTCTTTCGTATTCGACAATAACAAGTTTATAAATTCAAGTATACTACAACTAATTTTTTGAAGTTAAAATGTAAACCATTATTTGATTTATGGGATAATTGTTCCTGCCCTTAAATTTCGGGGTAAAGCGTTATTAATTCTAAGATCAAAATCGACATTTTAGTATTCATATTTTTCAACCTTGTTAAAAATCATAGATGTCGCTAACGCAGGAAAAATATTTATTTTTTAGTTTAGAGATAAAATATAATTACCTCTTAGTTTAGGGGCAAAATATTGTTAATTCTTAATCAAATGGATCAGTACTAGAAATATAGCTAAAGGGAAAGGCAAAGACTTAAGTAAACCCAGTTTTTGGTCCAACTTGTAAATTCTGTGGTGTGTATTAAATTTTAGAAAATATATGACATTAGCTGATGTAAGTAAGATTCTTTAAAATTTAAGTTTATAAATCCTGACTACAGGGTATACAGGTAGGGCCAAAGATCGGGTCTATCTAAGTATTTTTCAAAGGAAAATATTTAAGTAGATTTGATTTTTGATCTCATTTGCAAAATTTGTGGTGCAAATTAAAATATATAAAATAAATAATATCAGTTACTGATATAAGTCAGGTTATATATGATTTAATTTTGACTGCAAGATTTATAAATGTTGTCTAAGGAATTGGCTTAGAGTTCAGTTATTTTCTTGGTTCAAAAGTTAGGTAATTCAATTAAAGGAAGTGGCAAGGACGAACGGTAAACTGGTGGACTGGTGGTCAACCTCCCCACATTTTTTTTTTTGGGTTAAATGTAAAAAAACCCCCCTTGAACTTATACTCCAGTTATTGTTTGTCCTCTCAACTTATTTAATAAGTACTTCACCACTGCCTCTTTTATGTGTTGCGACAAAATTACCTTTATAATTTTAATTATTTTTTCTTCTTCTTCTTTTTCTTTTTTATTTATTTTCTCTATCTTATAGTAATTTTCTTTTTCTTTTTTTTTTCACTATTCTCTCTTGCTACTACTAAACAGTTACATTACCTTTAATAATTAATTAGTTAAAGTTTTAACTTTTCACGTGTCTAAATAATTTAATTTATAGATTAATCATGTTTTAATACAATAAATATACCTTGTTGTAATATAAAATTTGTGATTAAATATTAATAATAAGATTAACAAATAAAATATAAAAATTTTGAGCTAGAGGAAATTAAAAAACTATTTTAGTATACAAATAAAATTATAGAATGAAAAATGTGTACAAACTTTTATTTATGGTGTAATATTAGCAAAATATAATAATAAAATATTGCAGTTGCCTAATATTAAGATTTTTAGAGTTACAATAAATTCAACTAAAATATGACATGCGAAATTATATGGCAAAATTTCTTTTTTGTTTGCATACTTAGAATATATGTTTTAATTTTTTTGAAAACTATTTTATCTTTTTATAGTTTATTTATTTGTTAATGCATTAATAATGAACTCATAAAATCTATATTATACTATTAAAATATATGTTGCTTTTATTAAAAATCTTATTTATTTCATAAATTATTTATACATATAAAAAAATTAGAGTTCTTGGCTAACTAATTACTAATAGTATAATAGTTTAGCAGTAGAAAGAAAGAATGGGTAAGAAGATAAAAGAAAGAATATGAGAGAAAAATTAAATAAATTTTTAAGAAGAGAAAAAAATGAAAAGTAAAATTATTAAACTAGTAAAGGTAATTTTATCCAAAATATGAAGAAGCAACCGGTAAGGAGATAAAGTGATTATTAAATATATTGAATAGAAAAACTACAAATAGGATATAAGTTGAGGAGGATTCTACATTTAACCCTTTTTTGGGTAGGAAAAAGATTCAACGTCCCCACATGGCTGCTGATTCCCACGCTATTTCTTAACGAATTCCTTTGGGCGATTTCAAGCTAGGGTAGCACCCAAAAAAAAAAAAAAAAGGTTCTCATGTTGCTCGTTTCTGTAAAATACAAACAAACAATTTGAAATGTTTGACTGATTGGTCTTTTTTCTTGTTCCTTTTTTGTCTTTGTCTGTAACCTGCTTTTTATATATGCTATAAATTTCTGATTTGAAGTATTGAGCTGTGCATTTTTTAGTGGGCATGTGCAGAAAATACTGATATTGATTTTCGTACAAAAAAAATGCTTATATTCTTCTGCTTGCTTTGCCTATTTCTTATTTGCTTCTTTGGTTATGGAAATTTTCATTTTCTTGATTCGATTCCTGGATTCTGCTGTCGTCAGAATGCATTAAAGTTGGTGAGTTCTTGTCTTTTCGCTTCACAATCTTGAAGACCTTACAAAATGATAAAATACGAATGTTATTAAATGTAATTATCTTTTATTATATGTATATCTTATTTTATATGATTATTTTAAATTTAGATTTGTAGTTACATTTATATGCACAATTATTATATTTGAAAATATACACTTCAATATACAAAATTCATTCATTCGGTACTCCAACAAACTGTATCATGTTATCAGCTCCCTATCTTGTGGTCTGCAAAAAAAAAAAACATTTCCGCCATCATAACAAATGTGATCTATTCAAATATCATCCCCGTATTTAGATCTAAACACAAAACCAACCACAGAATCAGAAAGTATACAACCGGACGATCGCAATGCCGAAAAGATCCGCCTGATCGGAGCTGCAATGCACACGCAGACGCCACCTGTATTTGCAATCCGATCAAACGCACCTCGTGTGTATGCCACGCGCTTACCTTTGCCAGAATTTTCTGTTTCATCCACATGCTTGTCGTGCGCGTCTTCAACCGGATCGACCCAAATCCGCGCAGGTACGTCGGAACCAAACTCGTACTGATACGCGCCACATCAGCATTGAACTTCGTTGCCACGTTGATGCCACGTCAGATTGCTTTAGCCATCCAGTTTTGTTTATCAGGAAACCGGTTCAATTGTCAGTCTCCTATTTTGACCAGTTTGACCAGAATTGATCAGTTCTTTGACATTGATTTAACTGGTTCCTAAACTTTCTCAGCATGCTGAATCTTATTTTGGCCTCGGTTGCAAATTGTGCTTCCAAATTACTCTGTGTGGTATTGTATATTTTACTACAGTTTTTTTTTTTTTTTTTTTTTTAATGCCTTCTAATCGTGGTCCAAATGTTTCTTCCATGTCAACAATAGAATTAGAGGCCCTAATTAATCAGGTTATATCTCATAGGGAATCTATTTCTTCCTCTATTTTTTTTGCCACACCAGGTAGTTCTCAATAGCTCATAAATTCTAGTTGTTTTAATCATATGTCCCCAAATTCCATATTTTTATAACACTAAAGCACTAGTTTCTCATTCTTCTTCTGTACGCACTACTAATAGCTCATCCTTGCACAATCATATTAGCACTGCTGTTACTTCTGATTTTAATATTCCAAATACTTATTATATCCCTAACTTGTCATTCAATTTGCTATATGTTGGACAACTTTGTAATCTTGATATTGATTTACTCCAACATTCGTTTCATTCGACGTATCATACTTTCCTTTTTTTGCTTGTCTCAAAATTTTTATTACATATTATATTTGGTAAAAAGTTTTGGCAAATTTCTTGCTATTACCCTTCTCTTTTCCCAACTTATTACTCACAAACATGGGCCCTATATTTGGATGAACTACCCAAGATGCAGCATACATGCATGAGTTACACGACCTTCGTTTGTTCAATAAATAATTTGAAGTTTTTTCACGCAACCTCATGCATCAGTTTTTAGGTTTTGAAAAGTAAACAGAAATAGGCCTACATATCATGATGTTTCTCATACACAATCTACTATCACCATAAAGGAGAACTTGGAAATTGAGTTTGATTGGGGTCAAATTGAAATACATTGCAAATGTGCATACTATACATAAAAAGCACAAATATCGAAATACGACGAAAAAATGAGATGGAGAGAGTACATTTTTCTAATAATAGTTGTATTACATAGGATCTACAAACTGGCAAATAGATTGGAATGTGAGACAGACTGTAAAATTAGTTGTTTATTTGAGTTGACTTGCTTACGTCTTCCACTTTGCACTAGTGCTGTTGCTCACAATAAACACTCCACTTCATTCAAAATATAACATTCTTGCATGGTCATGCTTTATTGTCTCAAATTTGTCAGCTAATGTCTAGTGGTCTTTTAGGTCCTGTTTACGATAAATCATCTAATTATATTTCCTGTCAACTAGGACAACAACATGCCTTACTGTTTAATTTAAGTGATTTTGTTTCATTTAACCCTTTTGATTATCCTTTTGATATTATTCATTCTGATATTTCGGGTCCAGCTCCTATCCCTACTATGGAAGATTTCGATATTTTGTTATTTTTATTGATGATTATTGTTATTTTACCTGGATTTATTTGATAGAACGTAGGTTCGAATTTTTGTAAATTTATTGTGAATTTGTTAATATGATTAGAACTCAATTTTTTAACAATATTAAAATCTTTTGTTCTGATAATGCTGCAGAATATACAAATTCTGCTTCTTTAGTTTCCATTGTTCATGAGTATGGCACCATTCCTCAAAGATCCTGTCCAAGTACATTTCAACAAAATGGTCGGGTTGAAGGAAAATATCGTCATAGTCAAGACACTACTTGAACTCTATTATCTCCTCAAATACTACTGAATTCTTTTGGGGAGAAGCCACTCTTATAGCAGTTTTCACCATCAATCGAATTCCATATTCCACTATCGATAAAAAATCTCCTTAGAAGCGTCTTTACGATACACATCCAGATTATCAACTTCTTACAATTTTTTTATGTGCTTGCTTTTTCTTACTTCCTCCTCACGAGTGAACTAACTTGGAGCCTTGCTCTAAACTTTGTTATTTTCTAGGCTATGACATACAACACAAAAGTTATCGCTATTATGATCCCATAGCTAAATGTCTGCAAATACCTCGTCATGTACTATTTTGGGAGCATAAATCATTTTCTAGTATGTCTGCATTTGGTTATGGTTACAGCACAAAAGTTTTATTTGGTTATGGCATGCAGTACAAAAGTTAACACTATTATGATCCCATAGCTAAATGTCTGTGAGTACCTCATCATGTACTCTTTTGGGACCATAATTTCTTCTCTAGTATGTCAACGTTTGATGTCTCCTTCTTTAGTTCTCTCCGGTTCTTCACTAATGAACTCATTAATCTTTTGTTAGATGAAACTTCTTCCGATGCAGGTGCTATCAACCTTCATGGTGACCTTCCGCTAACCTCACCAAATCTTATTGGCCAAATTGTGGATCATTCAGAACCTTTTCATCCTCCTTCTTCTCGCCGTTCAAATAGTGTAAGGATTCCTCCCACTCACCTAAATAACTATCGTTGATATTTATCTCTTGCTACCTTATATGATCCTTAAACATTCTGAAAGGCTTTTTTTAATTTTCTTTGCTAGAAAGCAATATAGTAAAGGAATTGGAGGTTCTTACAAAAAACTCATACATGGGATCTGGTTGATTTGCCATTAGGCAAATCTCCAATAATTGGTTGCAAATGGATATACAAAATCAAAACACAATCTGATGGTTTCAGCGTTACAAAGCTTGTTTGGTTACCAAGGGATTCACTCAAAAATAAGAACTGACTACGAAGAAGCTATTTTGCTCATGTTGCTCGTATTATATCTGTGTGATCCTTACTAGCAATTGCTTTTGTTCGCTGCTGGATCTCTTTCAGATGGATGTCAAAATGCTTTTCTCAACGGCGATCTGGTCGAGGAAGTTTATACGCAACCTCCTCATGGGTTTGATCATCCACCCAAAAAAGTTTGTCATAATGACTTTATAGGCTCAAACAAGCTCCTCGAGTTTGGTATTCAAAATTAAGTACCACCTTGGATATGTTAGGTCCTCTATTGGTGCATATGATTCATTTTGTTCATTAAGTAATCTTCGTCAAATATTATTCTTCTTTTTCTTTATGTATATGACATAATCATCACAAGCAAGGATATGTCAGGCATTCAACAAATTGAAAGAAGTCCTCATCACTCCGCAGTTCGAAATGAAGGATTTGGGATCACTTTGCCACTTTCTTGGGTTGGAAGTCTCTAAATCTTCTATAGGCTATCATTTGTCTCAAGCAGAATATGCCTCAAATCTTTTATGTCGTGTGGGTATCATGGATGCTCGAACTGTCTATACTTCACTTAAAACAAATGTCAAGTTACGTCCTAATGATGGGAAACTTCTCACAAATCCAACACGATATTGTCAGTTAGTTAGTAGCCTTGTCATCTAACTGTTACTCGATCAGATATAGCTTATGTTGTACATCTAGTGAGTCAGTTCATGTCTGCTCCACGCTTTACACATTTTGATGGTATCCTATGGAATTTGAGATATGTAAAAGGTGCAATCTTTCATGGATTATACTTTCTATTTTTATCCTCATTAGAGTTACGGGCATATTCTATTATTGATTGGGTTGGAGATCCTACTATTCATCATTCTACCACTGGGTACTATTTTTTCCTTGGTAATTCCCTTATTTCCTAGCTCTGAAGTAAGAAACAATGTGTTGTTTCTTATTCTAGTTCAGAATTAGAGTATCGTGCTCTTACTGATATATATTACATTTGAACTATTTTGGTACAATGGCTTCTTCATGACATGAATGTTTCTCTCCCAAATAACACACCTATTTATTGTGATAGCCAAAGTGCTTTACAAATAATTTACAATGATGTCTTTCATAAATGTACAAAGTACATTGAGTCTGTTGTTTCTTATTCTAAATTAGAATTCGAGTATCGTGCTCTTGCTGATATATATTACATTTGAACTATTTTGGCTACGATGGCTTCTTCATGACATGAATGTTTCTTTCCCAAATCACAAACCTATTTATTGTGATAGTTAAAGTGCTTTCCAAATCATTCATAATGATGTCTTTCACGAACGTACAAAGTACATTGAGATTGATTCTCACTGTATACGACATTATTTTCAGCAATAGACCCTTTCTCTTGTCTCCATTTCGTCTAAGCATCAGGTTGTTGATACATCTTGTCTTTAAAATACATCCACTTAAACGTTTACATACACTTGTGACCAAATTCAAGTTGTTATCAACTTTCCACCTTGAGTTTGAAGGAGGTGTTAAATGTAGTTATCTTGTACTGCATGTAATACATGTTTATCTTACTTGTAGTTATCTAAGTTTAGACTTGTAATTATCTCTAGCCTATATATAGGCTTAACTATTATGCTTGAAAATGTACAATTCAATATCTAGAATTCATTCATTCTGCACCCACTTCATCAAATGTGAATATTTATGCTAATCATGATATTTTGCTATGAGTGTTCACCATTTTGTTACAAAATGATATATTTAAATCACCCTTAAGGCCATATCTCATGTTCCATCCAAAATATTGTTTGCAATTTTGTATCTACAGAATACACCACATAAAATGAAAATCTCGTTCAAGGGAAGTGTCTCTAATCTGACCTAACTACTAGTTGAGAGTTTTGGCAAGAACTCCTGTCAATTTATCAAGCACACACACAAAACAAAACAAACTCATTTGTACATTTAAAAAATACTAGCTATCTAAATGTTGGACTACCTCTGTTTTGTTACGTCAATGTACTCCAAAATATAATGGGTAATTAAATAAGATAATTAAACACAACTAGATTGCTAACAGAAAGCCATGTAATTTTAGAATTACTACTGAATTTATTGGGCATGATATGATAAAAAATTAATTATCGATTTGTCTACCCAATAATTGGAACTAAATTGTATATTCCAATTTATATTGTATCTATCCAAATAATGTTTTTGGCACATATGATTTTAAAAACATTTGGTTTTTTTAGTTTTGAACATAAAAAAATTAATGTAATTATTAGATAACTAAATGTACCTCAGTGTTTGTACATTAAGCATGAGGTAGATCGAAATTCTAATGGGAAAGCAGCGTGTAATTGGTTCAACTCTAAGTGACCTTGTGTCACGTACTAAATTAAGATTGAAATTACTATTCCAAGTTAAGAAGACACAAAATTTGGACTCATGTAATTCTCATATTTGATTAAGTAACTATCCTATCTTCGGTTCTTACTATCTAATTGATGATCCAAAACTAAAGAAGCCCAAACATTGCGACTTACTGCATAAGTTCACCATTTTCCTGTATATCAATAGCAATTCTCTAAGTGTACCACTTTTTCATTAGAAAAACCAATGTATGTACATTTAGAGATATCATAAACGACTTTCATTAGATATATGTTTTCTAATGTCAAAATTAACATTTTAAACTGTATAAATAACTAAAAAATAACAATTACATAAACTAGGTTAACTATCCTCAATCACCTTGTGCTACTTGAACAAGCCACAATGGGATATTAATTTTGATGTCAAGTAACTATTAACCTATCAAATTTGTTAAATAACTAGTAGAATAGTTTTACAAAATATACTTATTATTGATGATAAGACAAAGTTCTACATTTACCATGTTATTTTATTCATGTAAATGAAAAATTTTAAAGTATTATACATCATTTTTTTAAAAAAAACTCTTAGTAATTATCTCAAATTTGTTGCAATAATCAGAGTGTAATCTTGTACATGTATGATTGTATGAAAAAAACTCACTTGGATTCTTCCAATAATATTTGGGTATTCTTCCCATCATATGTGGGTATACGTTTATTGTATTAACTCCTATCATTTGTAGGTAATAGGTAATGATATCAAAAAAAAAAAAAACACACACACACACACATGCACACATATTTGTTAATGAAAATAGTTGTGATGGGCCGAATATCTGCCATTTCGTAATTTGAGGGGAATGTGATTAACGAGAAAAAAATTTATTTATTTTATGCAACCGTATAAAACAAGTTGGAGAAAACACCTAATATTTCTATTTTTATTACCTTCACCTTGAGCTAATCACCACTATCCCTCCCTCCTCTTCCCTCTCCTCTCTCCCCCCTCTTTCTCTCACTCACACGCATATGAAAGCAAGGGAGACAAGGAAGGCATGGCATATGTATAGTTATTAGATTCGGCCTTTCTTTCTACCATTTAAATATCAAAATTCTTTTCTCCCAATTCAATATATCTTGTCAAATGAGTAATTTTCTTTTTAAATTGGTTATCATTTGTTTAAGAAAGCCTACAAAGTCAGTAAAAAACAAAGACTCATTTAGACAATTATTATTTGTGATATTATTTGGAATAATTATCAAAGTAACATTTGAGATGTGATATATGTAACATAAAAATATGGTCTGAAATATTTTTAAGCAATAACTAAAAATACTATTTGAAATATAATAAATAATTTTTCGTTCGAAATATAGAGCCAAAACATTTTCATGGTGTCTTTGGTTGCTTGTAAAATATTTCATAGTCTGCTAGGTTGCTTTTTTAATATTTTGAAGGGGAAAATATTTCCACTAAAAATATTTGATTTTTCCAATATTTTTTGATGTTTGGTTGGTTTTTTGAAAATATTGTCAGCACAATGAATTATCTTGTACTACAACTTTTCTTTAAATTTAGTAATATCTGCTAATACCACTTCGCCATTCCTACAACAGAATTACTCAGACAACACCATCAATCTATGGAAAAAAAACGCAACTGTTGGTACAAATCAGATACTATAATTGAGAACCAATATAATTGCCGATATCGATGAATTCATGCTAACACCATTTGTGTCTATACTAGTTGTGCTGATATTATTGATTGAGTATTATTGTCAAATCGACAAGTTAATAAATCAATGTGAGTTTGTTGATACCAACAATGTCAATTCGGTGTGCTAATTCAAAAGTTGGTAGAAGTAGTGGTAAGAAACACAGGTCAACTATCATGACAAAGTGGCATAACTAAAAATCTGCATGGAAGCAAATCATCCCACAAATAGAAATATGGCTAGTTATGGCCAGTAGAAAGAAAAGTCAGAAAAAGTTTGAATTTGAATGTGTCAGTTACTGATAACAGTTTCTAAAGGTGAAGCATGCCTGCAAAAGGCACAGAATGTTCAAGAAAGAAACAATAATATACCAAACTCCAACAAAATCAGACAAAAATAAATGGCATAACCTCTCAAAAGCTTTAGTTTTAGGAAAAATCTCTAGTTTTGGGAAGTTTGGGAGGAAGAACTCTGGAAGAGGAAGAGTCATAAGGGAATGGAGGGTTATGCTTTGGAAAAGAGTAGTGTTATAGAGGAAAACAAATTGAGTAAAAATTTTCATGTTTTCCCGATTCTATAAAACTTTTTGCAAGGAAAAAGCTACCAGTCTTTTATGTAGCTAAAAATCAGCAAAATTGGAAATAATTTTACAAAAAAACTTTAATATCTAAACAAATAGACCCTCCATTTCAAAAAATTTCTTATGGTGACTTGGATTTGGAAAAAGAGGCTTCCGCAACACCCATACATATATGCTGTTGTCAAACACACACATTTGCATTCGGTCTCATACATGGAGAATTTATTTTTTCTATTCTAGTTAATAATAGCAATAGTATTACTATTACACAAATCTATATGTACTGGGACAATTAATAAGTTGGATGACATAGTACGAGAGTTGGAAACAAAGCCTAAATCCAATAATGCCCTCTTTGGAGGGCCAAATGCATCCTTTTCCCCTATGACTATCATCTAAAGTATGCATGGTTTATTTGAACAAACCACCTAGACGATCAATGAAACAACCTATATCTTGTACATTCCGGAGATTTGGGATGTTCAAGAGAAACGAGATGTTTCTGTACTAAAGAAGCATCCTTCATGCCTGGGCATATATATCGATACTTTTGAACTGGATGAGAAACCAAAGAGTAGAGTTTTATAGGCATTTATTGAAGCCTATATTGAAAAGAAGAACACTCGTGGGATATCTTAAGGACATAGGAAATCGATTCTTAGTACTATGGATATGTGTTGAGATTGCAATTAGATTTAACAAAGAGATGAGAATGTGGGATCAATGAAGTAAAGTAGTTGGGGACAAATAAAGGCATTTAGTGATACTAGAGTTGAAGTAAGGCTCATTAACCTAGATAATTTAGATGGTAAACCCCTCTATTACACTTGGTACAACAACCGCGATGGTGTAGCAGTTGTCTATGAGAGACTTAACCTAGCTTTGGCTAATTTGGAATGTTCCAATGATTTTTCAAAAATATAAGTCAAGCATTTCGTTGGTAGACATTGAAATTATATACCAATTAAAGTAGGAGTTAATAGTTATAGATAACCAAGAAAGCTGAAATGATGAAAGAAGTTGTTCCATTTTGAAACATTAAATTGAAGGTAGGGATGGCAATGGGCCAGGTTGGCCTATTGGACCACCCGGCCCACCCCGCAAAAAACCCGGCATGCCTTAACACGTTTAGGCACTATATCGGGCTGGTCCTAACCCGTCTAAGTACCTAAGGTCAGTCCTAAGCTTAGTTTTTCTCAACCAGTATATGGCATGGCTCATCCCGTTTCCTAACTTTTAAATGGCTTGACCCGTCTCGTCCCAGTTAACCTGTTGACCATCCCGTTGACCAGTCATTTTTGGACTTTTCTTTTAATATTCAACATGATTTAAATGTCTTTTTTTCAATAACATTTATGTATTTTCCTTTTTGGACTAATGTATAATAAATTTTAGAAATAAGTAATGAAAAATGAATTAATAATATTTTCAATTAATAAGTAATAATTTGAATTAGTTAGTAGTAATTTAGAATAAAGAACTAATAATTTAGACTACTCAATACTAACTTCAAATGAGTAATAACTTGCAGTAATAACTAATAATTTTGAAATAATAAGTAATAATTTGAAATATTATGTAATAACTTGATTTAATAACTAATACAACTTGTTTCTTTTTTTCTTAGTTATATATAACTTTTATTAATAAGTAATCAAAAATGATGTACTAATTAATTAAAACTTAAAACAATAGATAATAACTTGGACTACTAACTACTATATTTGAGTAATAAGTAATAATTTACAGTATTAAATACTAATTTGAAATAAAATAACTAATAACTTAGTCTAATTTCAATTATTCGAAAGTGGGCACCAATCTTAGGGTGGTATTAGCCAGTGGTTAGCCTGAGCTCGGCACACCCCGCCCCGTCGTGGGCAAGTATAGGGGTTGGGCTTGAGCCAATTATTTTAAATTTCTAACTTAACATGACATGTCCCATCTAAAAAGGCAATCCAGTACGGCCCGCTTCATCAGGAGGTCTAACTTGTCGGGCCATGGTCCACTGCCATCCCTAATTGAAGGATGAACTGGTGAGATTGTTTGAGAAAGTTGGCAAAATAACTTTGAAGATCCTATAACCAGGCTGCAAAAGAGTAAACATAATATCAATTGTACTCTAAGTGAATAAAGAAGGGAGAAGCAACGTCCCACCTTATACTTGGGTATACTACACATTTCTCGATGTAGTTAACCACAAGAATACATGGCATCAAACTATCAATGAAAACTAAATATTCCAATTCATAATGCATAATACATGACAATTAGCAAAGTCTTTCATCCAAAATAAGTTTAAACCATTAATATAACCACAAATTTAACATGAAAGAGCTAATACATTATTAAACATCTACTTAATTCATAACCCATTAGTAAAATATCCAATTATTCAACATGAGACATAAGAATATAATGAACTTCAACATAAGCTACATGTATAAAAATACAAAAGAAAGAAAACTTCACCTATATAGTCAAAAACTTTCTACAAAAGCAAGATATCCTATCTCTCTAGCTTTAATACCCCAAAAGAGATCATAGTCATCTTCATAGAAAGCATCCTCATTCTCGACAATGCGAAATACTTATATAGACTCGATATTTGATCTCACTTGTAAATCTTGTGGTATAAATTAAATCTTGTACGATAAACAACATCAACTTATATAAGTAAGATGATACATCCCAAGGACTTGATGGTGATCAATTGTCCACAAAGGCTCGATATAGGCTCACGGAATCTGCACTTCGAGTTCCACAAGGTCCAATTACAAGATCAAGAGCTAAGAACCTCAATAAAGCTATGTTGGGCTTAGTTGAAGTTGTTGAAGATCAAGATCTCTAAGAGCTCACAAATCTTTTGGAGATGAAGTCCACTAAAGAGTCTAAGATGTTCTTAGTAATGGACGTCCAAGTCATTGAAGATCAAGCCTAAGGTGAGAACCTAAAGGGCCAAAATTTAGCCTCATTATTTTGGCCATGGAATATTCTTTTATTTAGTTGTTCTAGTCTTTTATTTTGAGCCCAATTGTTTTTAAGTGTTAGTGTGTTTAATTGGGCTGGTTTCAAGACGTAATTATTTGTTTTTGGGCCATGTATTTCGGCCATTAGTTAAGTGTACAAGAATTGGGTTTAAAGGCCTAATGGGCTGTAGGATCTTAGCCCAACTATTAATACACTATCTAGATTGTATAATTTAGTCCTAGAATCCTCCACCCTCAACTATAAATAGAGGGGTCTTGTACACAATTGAAGGAATGAATTTTGGCAATAAGATTTCAGTTTTTCTTTTTCCTCTCATACGAGTGAATTAGAATTTTAGATTTCTCTTTAGTCTTGTCTATCTAGACTAGGAATCTAGTTGGGGCTTCAAGATTGAGCATTTGAGGTTATAACCAACGATGATATTGATTGATGCCAATTAGGCTTTGGATCAATTCCTTGCTCATAGTTAAAAGATTACCTTGTGGCTAATCAAGGAGGTCTATTAACAACTACCTTTCGCTTGTGCATATAAACCCTAGGCCGTCCTTTTTTTTCGATCATAATGTTGGGATCTTTAGCATTTTGTGATCAAGTTCTACATACCCTGGGCATCAACCCGTATCATCGTGGTATCAGAGCTTTGGCTAGAATTTTGGTCAAACTCAAATTGTAAGTTCATCACACTGTTCATCATACTGGTCACCGGACTGTTCATCGTACTTCACCGCATCGTTCATCGCCATCGCTCACAGTCTTGGTCATTGAAAAAACAAAAAAAAAAAAAAAATCAGATCTAGTGTTGCTTCTTTGTTATTTTCATTATTCTCTTTGTTGTTGCTGCCAAAAAAAAAAAAAAAAACTTTCTTTTCTTATCAGTCTTTTGAAATTATCTTCTCTAATTTAGTAAACTCTCTTTCTAAATTTTGTGATCTTATTGTTCTTTTTGTGCTTTTCTTTGTGTCCTTTTGCTTTCGGATTTTTGCCTTGACTCATATCCGAAAGGTTAAGCCTAAATTTTCAAACTATATTGATCCGAGATCCTTTTGGACATTATTTCCAATCAATACGATTGGTTGCTTTGAGGATCAACTTTTGGAACCCTTTGGCTATTTTCATAGTTTTACAAGGCTTCATAAGAGAATCTTTGAGTGAAGTGAGATTTTCAAAGAGTAAGGTGAGATCATTAAGAGTGATAAAACCCAAAGTGAGGACTTGAGTGCATTACTCCCCAAAGAGTGAAACCCTCTCTTATTGATTATCACTAACCTTTTTTACCCCTTCTCTTTAGTCTTTGTTTTGTGACTATGGCACAGGAAAAGGACTTGCAACAAAGGAACAAGGAGATGCAAGAAACTGCTATGCAAAGTGTAATGGCAAGTGATCTTAAATAAGATGGAGGACTTTGATGAGAAGTTTGCCACTATGAGTCTTGAAATTCAACAACTTCGAGGCAAACCACAAGCATCTACTTCAACTACTCCAAATCGAGAGACCACACGCCAAACCAATACTCAAGAAGACAAAGGAGAGTCTGATTATGATTTAGATTATGATGAATTAACCAATTTATTTTTTGATAGGTGGCGTGGTCCACGACAAATCCAAAGAAGAGAGCAAGTTCCAAGGCATAACCCTCGACGAGAACCAAGGGAGGGGATTCACCACCCAGGGGGAGGGGACACGCAAATTGGCTCTCTCAAACCAAACATGCCCACGTTCCAAGGTAAAGCCGATCCTGAAGAATACTTGAATTGGGAACAAAAGGTAGACTTTTTGTTTGATTGCTATGACTATTCAAACGAAAAGAAATATAAGTTGGCTGTATCCTGCTTTTCTGACTATGCTATGACTTGGTGGGTATCTGAAATAAAAGAACGACGTAGAATACTGGTGATTACCCTATAACTCGTTGGACTAACCTCAAACCCCTTCTTCGAAAGAGGTTTATACTTGCTCATTATCACAGGGAACAGCTAAGGAAGCTCCAATCTCTCTGACAAAGGAATTTGACTGTGGAGGAGTATGCTCGAGAGATGGAGATGGCAATGAGCAAAGCTCACTTGTATGAAGATGAAGAGACCACCATGGAGAGATTCATCAACGACCTCAACAAAGAGATTGCTGACGTGGTTGATCTTCACAAGTACTTGGACTATAAAGAGCTGTTACAAAGGGCAAACAAGGTAGAAAAGGCTCTCCGAGGTAAATCCAAGTCTAGCTCTACTTCCAGTTCAAATTGGAGATTTCCTCGAACTAACCCTGAACAGAGCAAGAGAATGGAGAAACTCAAAGAGAACCCCATTCCTGCAAAGCCAAAGGCCCAAACCTGCCAAGGTACCATACCTCGGCCCCTAACCGATCAAGGGACATTCAGTGTTTCAGATGTGGTGGAAGTCCTTCTAATGAAGGCATCTGAATTCCATGAGACTGGCATGGATGGACAAGTACTGGTCGTACTAAGAAACTTGCAGGCTCAAGCCACTGACGACCCTACTAAGGTACAACGTGAGAACATATTCTACACCAAATGCCATGTCCAAGGTAAGACTTGTGGTTTAATTGTTGATAATGGGAGTTGCGTGAACATAGCTTCACAATACATGGTAGATAAGCTAAATTTGCCAACGTTTAAACACCCTAGACCTTATAGACTGCAATGGTTAAATGACAATGGTGAACTAAAAGTAACTAAGCAAGTGCATGTCTCAATTAACCTAGGCAAATATAATGACAAAGTGTTGTGTGATGCCGTCCCTATGAATGCAAGTCATTTACTTTTTGGACGCCCTTAAGGCAATTTGATAGGAAAACACTACATGATGGTCATACTAATTGTCTTAGATTTGAAGAGGATGGTAAAACCATTGTGTTGCATCCTCTACCTCCCTAACAAGTCCTTCAAGAGCAAAATCAAATTAAAAAGAATGTTGATGAGCATAACAAGGCTTTGGCCGAACTTAGGTCAAAGAAGACTAATGAAAGGGAGTTTGCAAAGTCTAAAGTGAAAGAAGAGGGAAAATTAACCCTGCAACTTGAAGAAGTACAGAAGTGTAATTTGTCTATGGTCTTGCTTGTGTATAAGGATGTTTATTTCTCTACCACTGACCTAGATGATTCTCTGCCAAGTATGTTTAAAGCTCTCTTGCAGGAGTTTAGTGATGTCTTTCCCGAAGACATACCCTCTGGTTTGCCTCCTCTTCGAGGCATAGAGCATCAAATCGACTTAGTGCCTGGAGCCGTGATCCCCAATCATCCTACTTATAGAACTAGTCCTGAGGAGACTAAGGAGATTCATAAATAGCAAGTCAAAGAACTAGTTAGTCAAGGCCGTGTAAGAGAAAGTATAAGCCCGTGTGCTGTGCCTACAATACTAGTACCTAAACCTGATGGTTCATGGAGGATGTGCATGGATAGCCGCGCCGTCAATAAAATCACGGTAAAGTATCGCCATCCTATTCCCCGTCTTGATGACATGCTTGATGAGTTACATGGATCCAGCTCTTTACATCTAAGATAGATGAGAAAAAGCCTTAGTGGATGAATAGGATGAGAGAAGGTGATGAATGGAAAACTGCTTTCAAAACCAAATATGGTTTGTATGAGTGGTTAGTCATGCCGTTTGGTCTCACTAATGCACCGAGCACATTCATGAGGCTTATGAATCATGTTCTTAGAGCTTTCATTGGTAAATTTATCGTTGTCTATTTTGATGATATTTTGATTTACAGTAAAAGCTTTAATGAGCATATTGAACATGTTCGTGCTGTTTTGCTTGTTTTAAGACAAGAAAAGTTGTATGCTAACTGGATATTTTAAGAAATGCCACTTTTGTTTGGAAAGTGTTGTGTTTCTTGGGTTTGTTGTTTCCTCTAGGGGTATCCAAGTGGATGAGTCCAAGGTTGCTGCTATCAAGGACTGGCCGATCCCCAAGAGTGTTTCTGAAGTGCGTAGCTTCCATAGGCTTGCGAGTTTCTACCGGAGGTTCGTGAAGGACTTTAGCACCATAGCAGCCCCGCTAACTGAGGTTATCAAGAAGAACGTCGGCTTTAGATGGGGAGAAGCTCAACAAAAGGCGTTCGTCACGCTCAAAGTTAAGTTAACCTCTGCCCCTCTTTTACTTTTGCCAGATTTTGATACTCCTTTTGAGATTGAATGTGACGCATCTGGCATAGGTATAGGAGCTGTATTGTTACAAAAGAAGCAACCTATTGCATATTTTTCTGAGAAATTTAGTGGTGCTTCTTTAAATTATTCCACCTATGACAAAGAACTTTATGCCTTAGTACGTGCTTTGAAAAATTGGAGTCATTATTTACGTACTACTCTTGAGAATTCATTATTCACTCTGATCATGAGTCCCTAAAGCACTTAAAGGGCCAAAACAAATTGAGTCGTAGACATGCTAGGTGGAGTGAGTTCATTGAGTCATTTCCTTATGTGGTTCAATACAAGAGTGGGAAGGATAACATTGTAGCAGATGCTTTGTCTCGTAGGTACACCTTGATCACTACATTGCATGCTAATTTCTTTGGATTTGAGCATATTAAATCTTTGTATGTTTCTGATCATGATTTTTCTGATACTTATACTGCATGTCTAAATGGGAAATTTGGAAAGTTTTATCGTCACGAAGGATACCTTTTTTTATGAGACTAAGTTGTGTATTCGTGCCTGTTCTTTACGTGAAGTTCTTGTTAGGGAATCACATGGGGGAGGGTTGATGGGACATTTTAGCATCGAAAAGACACTGCACACACTTCAAGAGCATTTTCATTGGCCCCACATGAAGTCTGATATTGTGAATCTGTAATAAATGCATTGTCTGCCCACCAACGTGCCAAGTCCAAATTGAAGCCGCATGGTCTTTATAGAAAAAGGGCCTGTACCGGGTCATCCTTGGACTGATATTTCCATGGATTTTGTGTTAGGTCTCCCAAGATCTAAGTCTGGCAAGGATAGCATTTTTGTGGTTGAAGATAGGTTTAGCAAGATGGCACATTTTATCCCCTGCACAAAATTTGATGATGCATCTCATATAGCATCTGTGTTCTTTAGGGAGATTGTGCATTTTCATGGCATCCCACATACCATTGTTTCTGATAGGGATGTTAAATTTTTGTCACATTTTTGGCGTGTATTGTGGAATAAATTGGGTACTAAATTGTTGTTTTCTACTGCTTACCATCTGAAACACTGAATGTCCCTTGATCGGTTAGGGGAAACAAGGTATGTACCCTGTTGAAGCTGCACTCTTATACACATCTAGATGTGTATAAGAGAAGACCCATTGCCAATTGTTGAATTTGCTTATAACCGTGCTATGCATTCATCCACTAAGTTTTCACCATTTGAATTAGTGTATGGTTTTAATCCCACTACTCCTTTGGATTTACTGCCACTACCAGTTTCTTCTGCTGTCAATGTAGATGGACAAATGAAGGCTGAAATGGTCAAGAAGTTGCATGAGAAGGCCCGCAAGCGCATTGAGGAAGCAAATGCTAAGATAGCTGAGGTACGAAACAAGGGTCGCAAGAATGTCGTCTTTGAACCTGGAGATTGGGTATGGGTTCATTGGCGCAAGGAGAGATTTCCCAACAAGAGAAAATCTAAGCTAGATTCACGTGGTGATGGACCGTTCCAAGTCATGGCTCACATTAACGACAACGCATACAAGCTGGACTTACCTGGTGGCTATCAAGTTTCTGCAACTTTTAACGTCACTGATCTTTCTCCCTTTGTTTTTGATATAGGTGACGATTCGTGGACGAATCCTGCTAAGAGGGAGGGAAATGATACATCCCAAGGACTTGATGGTGATCAATTGTCCACAAAGGCTCGATATAGGCTCACGATTACATCTGCAATCCGCACTTCAAGTTCCACAAGGTCCAATTACGAGATCAAGAGCTAAGAACCTCAATAAAGCTATGTTGGGCTTAGTTGAAGTTGTTGAAGATCAAGAAGAGCTCACAAACCTTTTGGAGATGAAGTCCACTAAAGAGTCTAAGATGTTCTTAGTAATGGACGTCCAAATCATTGAAGATCAAGCCTAGGATGAGAAGCTAAAGGGCCGAAAGTTAGCCTCATTATTTTGGCCATGGAATATTCTTTTATTTAGTTGTTCTAGTCTTTTATTTTGAGCCCAATTGTTTTAAGTGTTAGAGTGTTTAATTGGGCTGGTTTCAAGACGTAATTATTTGTTTTTGGGCCATGTATTTCGGCCATTAGTTAAGTGTACAAGAATTGGGTTTAAAGGCTAATGGGCTGTAGGATTCAGCCCAACTATAAAACTAGCTATCCCACATTGAATAATTTAGTCCTAGAATCCTCCACCCTCAACTATAAATAGAGGGGTCTTGTACACTTAATTGAAGGAATGAATTTTGGCAATAAGATTTCAGTTTTTCTTTTTCCTCTCATACGAGTGAATTAGAATTTTAGATTTCTCTTTAGTCTTGTCTAGACTAGGAATCTAGTTGGGGCTTCAAGATTGAGCATTTGAGGTTATAACCAACTAGATATAGTATAAATCTGCCAATTAGGCTTTGGATCAATTCCTTGCTCATAGTTAAAAGATTACCTTGTGGCTAATCAAGGAGGTCTATTAACAACTACCTTTCGCTTGTGCATATAAACCCTAGGCCGTCCTTTTTTTTCGATCATAAAGTTGGGATCTTTAGCATTTTGTGATCAAATTCTACATACCCTGGGCATCAACCCGTATCATAAGATTTCATAAAATTTATTTATAACCACAAAATCTATATATAAGAACCAAAACTTGTCTACCTAATTGTTTTCCCTCTACAAAATGTTACATTAGCGGGATGAGGACACTTCACCCTATAAATAGTTAAAACGCATCTATACTCTGGCAAAAGCATGTTAGCATATCATAATACATTCTAAAAGCACAAATCAAAGAATTTGTTAAAGGGTATAATCCACTTTGCACCTCTTAACTTATCACTATTTTCATAATTGCACCTTAACTTTTTATTTGATCATCTTGCATCCTAATATTTTCTTTTCTTACCACTTCAGTCCAATACTTCCATTAATGGTTAGACTAAAGCGATAAGAAAAGAAAACATTAGAGTGCAAAATAGTCTAAAAATAGCATAAAGTGCAATATGGGAATTTATGGCAAGTCAAGTATAATTTTTGAAAATTTTTTACTTTTTTTATTTTTTTTTTCATTCTTACAATCATTCTATATCTAATAATAATAAAATATTACGAGAATAAATTAAACAATTTACATGCAAGCTACACAATACAAGATTGAATCTCACTTTCAGAAATATCACTCGCATATAACTACCTTATTAAATTCTCATTTTTTTCATATATCCAACCATCAAATTTAACTACAGTAAGTCGTAAGTGTTTTGCATATTCAAACTAGATGACCAGTTGAATCGGAAATCAGGAACCAACGATGGATCTGGTTTGAGTATAGGTAATAGCCAGAAATTAGAAAAACCTGATCAAACTTGGTCAAACATGGTGAATTGGGAAAAACTTGGTCAACTTGGGAAAGACCGGGTTTTGACTCTACTTTCACAAATCAAGCATTATTTATCATATTATGTAAAAATCAAAGAAGGAGTAGTGGTGGCAGAGGAAAAGGGGAGCGGTGGTTGCAAAGAGAGAGAAGGGCAGGGGTGGGCCCAGGAGTTAGACTTTGGGAGGAAAAATTATATAGACTTATCTTTGGGGAGAGTTTTATGATTTTTTTGCTAAATTTTATAGGGTAAAGTCTAATTTTTGTAAAGGTGTAATATATTTTTGAAAGTCTTATGCGATACATATATAAATATATACATACAGAACAATTTTATATATTTTGTAAAATATTAAGGGGGACAAAGTTTAATTTTTTATAACAGAACTGTAACATAACTTTAAAAATTTTAATGGGAAAAAAATATAATTTTGAGATCTTGGAGGGGGCTACCCCTACCTGCCCCTTAATTATCTGCCCAAGGGAAAGGAGATGGAAAGGGTGTGAGAGAATAAAGAAGAGGAGAAGGAAAGGGAAAGGGAAAGGGAAAGGAAAGAGGAAAGGAAAGGGGACGAGATTAGGGGAGGTAGTGTTGTGGTGATAGTGGAAGGAGAGGGGAAGGGTGGCAATAGAGGGGAAGGGAAAAGAAGAATAGGATTTGAAGGGTAAAGGAAGAGGGAAAGGTTAATGGCTGCTAGGGTTGAGTGGAGATTTTTTTTTTGGGGTAAGAATTTTTTTTTTTAGTAAGGATAATATCCAGTTGGTAAGCCTTTTTAATTTTCAACTAAATGAAAAATAGGAAAAAAATGAGTCATCGAAGTGTCAAGCTCATGACTTTTAACAAACAAGGTATAAGTTTGCCCATGACCACTTTGATTGAAACTTGATAAATTTTTTTTTTTTGTACTTTTTAACCTTTAAAATAGTTCAAAATAAAAAATGAAAAAACTATGTGACCCAATAGGTTTGATTGACTGAACCAGTTAATGCATGAATCGTTCACTAGATTGGGTCTTATTTCGTTCCAAATTTAAAAATAATAGGAATAAGTGTCATTTTCTTGATGGATCTTCAATGAAGTATACTTAACCTTCTCCTGGTCCAATCCACTTATTTCTCTAAATTAGTCTTCTATTTCTTTTTTCTTCTTTCGGTTAGTTCTTCTTTGCACCCCAAAGTTATTGTCATTTGCCACAGTGCATCCAAGCCTTTTTTACCAGTTTGCGCCATGTTTTATTTTTTTTGGTCAATTTAATCCAATCATTGATAGAAGCTAATAAATTTATGCAATCTTTTAACAGTTGGACTAAAGTAGTAGTAAAAAAAATATTAGGGTGAAAAGTCATTAAAATAAAGATCTGAGTGTAATGTGAAAAATGATGACAAATTAAGGGATGCATAGTGAATTATACCACCTTTGTTAAATTATTTATTCAGAATCATAATAAAATAATAGTTCAAAGAACATACAGAAATTGTTTGTGTTTATCAGTTCAAATAAACCGTCCTTGATCATTTAATAATTCATACATTCAAATATTTTGACATTTAGTTATCTTTTTTGGTACAGGAGATGATTAACATCAATACAAAAATAAAATTAAAAAGTTTGGTTACAAACGAATTTGGGGAAACTAACCCCTAAAACATCCTCAGCTAGAATACAATTTAAAGATTGAGGACAATTACAAAATAATACAAAAGATAAGTCTTGTAAAGCTTCTAATTTAGCGAGATGGTCTGCAGCTCTATTAGCCCATCTATAATAATGATTAAGCTTCACATCCTAAAAGGTCTTCATCAATTCCCTGCAGTCATTAATTAAAGGAAAGGAAATGATTAGAAACAAGTGCCTTATTGATCAAGGAGATAATGATATGATAATCATATTCAATAATCAAGTGAGTAATATTTCTGTTACGCAGCCAATTTGAGTCCATCTCTAATAGCCCATGCTTTGACAAGAACATTAGAAGCCAAACCAATGTTGCTAGCAAAACTAGTTATCCAAACTCTCTTAATCCTTAGCAAGCCACTTGCTTCCACCTTACCAGGGTTTCCAAAAGAAGCCCCATTTGTGTTGAGTTTAACATTGTGAGGTTGGGCCATTCAATGAGCATCTTGTATTTCATAAAAAATTGCGGCAACATAATCCTTGCGATTCATTGGTAAAAAGAACCTCCTGAATTAGATTATGGTCCCATATTCTCACCTCTTACAGCTGCATAGCCCAGTATTCGTGAGTCATCCCTGCCTAGGTAAAGGGGATTTCCATAATAAAATGACTATTCTTAGTCTTTACTCCTTAATATTAGGCCATAGAAGATAAGGGATAATAAAGTGAAACTTAGTTGCACCAGAGACACAAAACTGTGCCAAAATTTTGGGTCTGCTAGATGGATCAAATAGATCCTTATTCTGATCCATTAATTATATAAACCCCAACAAATAAAAAAGAACAAAATAGAAAAAGAACCCGTTGCAGGCCGAGGAGATCTTTGTAACTTGTATACTCTTGCCTAGCAGGCAAAGATTTACCTCCATGGAATGATTCATTCAGCGTAATATAATCTATTTAGGATCTGGGTAAGATGGGAACATGAAGCAAATCTAGCTTTTCGAGGAGCTACATGAGTAGAGGCTATCAATATCTAAGTGTAGTGCCTGGTGTATTGATCTTTTTTGTAAGGCCGAGACTTCGGATCCTGCTTGGACGAAACAGAAAATACAAAGGAGTACGAATTTCGGAAAGAACCAAAGTTCCAGTATAAACGTCAATAGCTCTGAATTGATATGTATAAAAAAACATATTTCATTTAGCTTCTTCATGCTTACTCTAACTAGTTATTATGTTCTACTGGCAGCTTTAATATATTCAAGATAATTACATATTTACAAAATACCAAACCGACTGATGCTGAAGAATCAATGGATGAGTTGTGCATCAAGGTTAAGAGTGAAATGCCACTCAAACCCAGAGCTAGCTAGTTTTCCCCGAAATGCATTGAGGTGCAACATAAACCAAATTTGATACCTGAATATTCAAGAAGGGCGTAGTAATTGACGAAATGCTTCGAGGAGTTGAAAATAAGTATAGATCCAGATATTCCTGAGAAATTTTCCTTGGGAGGTATTGGGAAGGAATTGGAATGGAATAATATCGATTCAATTCATACAGAAGAAAAGGTTCTCACATACAATCCGATTCCTTTTTTAACCAAGAGGTCAGGAAAGTCAAAATATGAAAGGTAATATTTCCATTTATTCATCAAAAAGGGCAACCCTTTTGAAGAGACTTTCATTTTCAGTCTCCAATTTATTTTATTAAATTTAAGAAAAAATAGAATTTTTTCTCCTTTTGAGTTTTAGATTTATCTGAAAAAGATCATTTTCAAATTCCATATTTTAAATTAGTCAGAAGAAATGGTTCGATTCTCTTATTTTGAATTCTTGAACCGAGATGGATCCATGAATCGGGATGCTGATGCATATCGCATGGCCATACATAACATAGAAATCACATTTGGATTCTGATCCATTAATAAACCCCCACAAACAAAAAACAACAAAATGGACCAAGGCATTTGCTGTCCATTAAATCAGTAACATGAAAGTGATAATCCAGCATAGTCCAAATATCTTTAGTGTTGCTACAAAAGGAACAATGAGTATCAGTGATAATATGTCTCTTAGAAAGCATACCTCTAGCGAGTAACCCGTCTTGAATACACAATTATAAGAAAAGTTTAATTCTAGAAGTCACATTAATATTCCAAACCCAGTGTATGTTATTATGGGGCGAAATCTCAGACGAGGAAAGATTAGTAGCAAGGTGATAAGCAAATTTGTTACAAAAATTACCATCAGGAACAGCATCCTAGGACATAAATCATTATTCATAGAAACAGAAAGATGAGGAAGTAGAAGCAATAGCCTAGAAAATTAGCTCAGGCAAGAAAAATGAGATTTTATCTAGGAACCAGGCATTGTTAAGACCAAACCAGTCCTTCACTAAAAGAGAATCTTGAGCTAAGTTAAAAGGACCCTCAATAAGACAATGAAGAGACCCAAATCAGCCCATTTATCAAGATAAACTCTAAAAGTATATCTATCATTAATCACCCACTGGACTCTAGAATTAAAAATTTTGAAGCCCTTACTAAGGCCTGATTTATTAATCGATCCAGGACCTTTCTTGAGGATGAGTTTTATGTGAAGGGAAAAATTAACTTGATCCATGTGGCCTTAAGGGCCATAGTCCACTGAATGCTATTATCCTTAGACAAATTCCAGTTAAGTTTGGCCGAAGCAACATCATTAATACATCTTGATTTCTTCAGCCCAAGACCACCAACTCCTTCAGAAGAGTAACAGTATCCTACCGCACTAAGCTAACCATCCTATGGCTATGATTCCCAAAGGAATATCCTATTCAACTTATGAATCTCCTCGTAAATAGAAATAGGTACGAGAGCACACTAAGCATAATAAGATGGGATAGCAGTAGTAACATGTTGGATTATGGCCTTCCTCCCGGCTAGCACGAGGAGTTTGGCTTTCAAATCTTGGAGTTTGTTCTTGACTTTATCCACAAGGAATTGGAAATGATAGATAGAAAGCGAGAAAAAAGGAAAACCCAGGTACTTTCCTAAGGAGTTAGTTTATTGAATGCCAAGTTTGTTACAAACAAAGCTTTTGGTAGAGCAAGGGGTGGTCTTAGAAAAATAAATTCTTAACTTCTCCAGTTTGATCCCAAGACAAGAAAAAAGAGAAAACTCTTGAAGGATATAGTTGATAGAATCAATGAACTCAGAGTTCACCTTGGCAAAAAGGATAATATCATCCACAAATAGGCTATGAGAAAACGAAGCATCATTCCTGCAAATAGAAATTTGATCTCAAAGTTTTTCATTGCACTTCTGTTGGATCCTAACTGGTAGAAATACCGTTGTAAGCACCCAAAATTAAACAACTCTCACAATAATTATAATGTAGTAGTGGTGAGTCAAGTTCGTCCACAGAGAATGGAGTTTATTCCTGTGCTAAACTAAAAAAGGGGTTTTGAATGCTTTTAAACTAAACACTAAAACAATAAAATAAATTGGAGAGAATTCAATTAAAAAGAACCTTGGTTTTGGTCATATCTATCATGAAAGTTTTACTCATCGATCATCGACACCAAAGATAATTCAACTTCCATATCAACCTCTAATTGAAGAATTAATCCGAATTTCAATTGAAAGTTGATTCTTATTTCTTTCTAAAATTGGTTAATTTTCAACACGCGATCCAGTTAACCCTAATTAAATTTAATCCAGACACGCGCCAAAGATCAATTAATAGAAACATTAAAATCAACAAGAACAATTAGGCTAATTAAACATAAACATACGCAGTTATATGCCAATTAGTTTATTAAATTTCCTAAATTTAATAATACTAATCGAGTAATTATCAAACTTAGTTGCTTCACCAATTGAGAATTAAGCACATGCTGTTAAAACAATTTAGCAGTAGATTAATTCCCATAACTTAATTGTTCTGCAGCAATAATAAGTCATAAAGAACAATCATAAAATTAATTACAAAAAAATAATCAATACTTGCTATAAAATTGAATAAATTCAATCACAAAAAGTCTCACAGCAAAGTAGAATTGACTGTGGCTTCAAATCCCTCGACCAAGAAAATGGGTTTAGGCACAAAGTGCTATGAAAGAATAAAGAAGAATTTTTCTGCTGAAAACCCTAGCTAAACATGAAAATAAAAGTGTTCTCCCTTCTAATCACCCTACTTGGGGTATTTACATTGAGTATTAAGGTTACGATCATGGTCTACGGATAAGAATGTAAAATCGCCAAAAAAAGAGTCCAACAGAGGGAAGAGATTTGCCAAAAATTCAAAAATACGCAACACTACTGTTTCAAGCGCACATACGCTGCCTGTTTTGGGGGCATGTGCGCCCTAGGCAGAGCTGGAAATTCCTCCTTGTTTGGTCACAGCGCACATCCGCTGCACCACCCTAACGCATGTGCTCTGGGCCATCACTTTAGCCTTTGATTTTGACCCCAATGCAGACCGAATTTGGCAAAAATCAAACTTAAAAGTTGTATCTCTATGTCTTAGCTTTCCAAAAAATCTAAAATCACCTCAATTGGAGTTCAGATAAGAAAGTTATGCTCAATCTACCAAATTGTGTTAGAATCGCTCCTCGCCTGTGCACATTTTCCAACTTTGCAATTTTGAACAAGATACCTATAGAATCCTGGAAAACTCAAAACATAAAAGTTCTAGAACTCTGCAATAGCTTTTCAAATTGTCCAAAATCATCTGAATCAGAGCTTGTTCTAGCAAGTTATGCTTGAAATACAAAACAGCATTCAAAATGGCTTTATACTCATGCATGTTCCGCCCTTAGCATTTTTTCTCCATCTTTTCCATCTTTTTCTGCTATTTTTCATTTTAACCCTAAAAAAACTAAGAATAACGAAATTAAGCTCAAGATAATAATAACTCAAATATTTCTTACAACACATAAAAACGTGGTAATTGACACATACAATATAGCACAATTATGAACTTATAACTAATAGTGAGAAATTAGATACATAGGATGAAGATGCAAGGGGATAATGAATCGTGAGTTCCCGGATTTTTAAAATTTGACTTTTCTTTACTAAAATTATATTTCAAATAAATTTTGAAAGAGATTTGAATGATTTTAAAAATTTACCAATTGGATTTGATTAAAATTATGAAAAGTTTGTGGGATCAAATGTGATTTCAAAATTTGATGTGGTCAAGTGGAATTAGATAAGATTTTGAGGCTTAGGATGCAATTATTAGTTTTGCAAAAAAAAAATAAAATGTTGCATGGCTGGCCTTTGATAAGTGGTTGGTGTCTTATGCCATTTGGCTAAATCCTACAAAACTAACCTTTCTATAAAAAAAACTTGCCTCCCACTACCATTCTCTTCCTTTCTTTTTGCCTTCAAATTTTTTGTCTCTTCGATTGCTTTGTGAGTAAGGGATAAAAAAAGAGATCAATTGCAGATCTTTTTCTCTAGATGGTTCTACATTATTCCAAAGAGGGGGACAAGAGAAAGAGGAACTTGAAGGAGTGAAGAGGATTGAGCTTGTCTTGTAATAGAAGGCTGAGAACTTGAACAAATAGGTGAGTATTTTCCAACTATTTTCATAAATTTACTAGTATATTTATGTTTACAAATGTCTAAATATGAGTTTTTTTATGAAAATAACATTATTTGGAAGTGATTGGAGTGATTGAAATTCGTTTTTGAAAGTTGGGAGTTGAATCTTGTAAGTTCAGATTTTTCTAACAGATTGGAGTAGTGATCTTTCATGACCTATAACTTGATAAAAAAAACATACTACATATTAAAGCTGTTTAATAGGGCTAACTATCAGTATAAATTTCTTGACATAAGTCGTTTTGTGTTATTCGAAATTAGCCTCCAAAATTAGATGAAAATCATCTTGTGTTAACGGACATATTTAGTTTGTTTATGTACTAATTTCGAAGCTACTTTTGAATAGGTCTCTCAAGAGTTTTAGTACTTTGATTCTAGTTTCTAAATCTATAAAGATCATTGTTATACGAATTATAAATGTCAAATTATGATAATTTTGATAAACACTGTCAAATCTAGAATTTTACATTGACAGTTGCAATGTTCTGTGTTTGAGTCTAATTTTGAGACATTTAGTGGTGTTATATGAAAATACGGTCTTCATAAAATTTTTAGTTCGTTAACTCTAGTTTTTATATCTATAAAGATTGTAGTGATGTGAATTATAGATCTCAAATTACGATAATGTTAGTAAACACTGTCAAATCCTAAATTTTACATTGACAGTTGCGATGTCCTGTCTTTGAGGCTAATTTTGGGACATTTAGATGTGTTTATATGAAAATATGATCTTCATAAGCTTTATAGTTCGTTGATTCTAGTTTTTATATCTATAATGATCACAGTGATGTGAATTGTACATCCCAAGTTATGACTGTGTATTTTTTGTTAACAGTGTAAAATCTGGATGTATTGAAACTTTGATACTTTTCTAACTTTGAAAATGAGCTTGAACCGCATTTGATTTCTATCACGGATTGAGGTATTCATAACTGTTTTATTATTATAAACCTTTTTTCTATATCTTTAAGAGTTAGATTTATATGAGTTATATTTAGTAAAGTGAGTTGGTTCCAGTGAAACAACGAAAGATAAAAATTTACAGAGATGATCGTAATGATACTCTAAATTTGTGATTGTTTTTGAAGACTTTATACTGTTAGTCAGGGAAATCTTCCTTCATAATATCAAGTTGATTTTCTAACAGTACCAAGAGCATGATTTTTAGAGTTTTAAAACTCAACATATGAATATTTTAGTAAACCTTGTCAAATTTGGAATATTTTAGACTCATGTTTTTTATGTATGATAAGGCCGTTTTTGAGGACTTTTGGTCAAGAACCGGAAGAAATATTTCACATGAAAATTATATTATTGTGAATTTAAATGTAGTTTTTAATGATATAAAGTGTCAAATTTTTCAACTTGTATATCCCAAGATATAAATGTTTTACAAAGCACTATCATTCTAAATTTTCCTAAAGTGATTTGCTCTTCTGTGCCTTTTGAAAAAATCTTGAAAAGAATATATGAGATAATTATACATACATGCTTTTCATAGTCAAAACCTTGTAAAAAGCATAAGCATTATGGCATGCATTTGTTTCTTATAATGTTATGATCTTAGGATAAAGCACTTAAAAATTTTGATTGAGTTGGTCGTGGAAGATAGGATATCTTATGATATTGAGGATGAGTTTTGATATGCATTACTTACACAGTAACCAAAGCTTCTAGGATATTATGGAGTTGAAAATTTTTAATGCCTACATTGCGTTTATCCAATCCTTGTGAACTACTATTAGAGATAATTCTGAGTTAAGGAAATTTAACCTCTATGAGTAAATTATGGCAATAGAAAAGATTGGGAAGTTAATATAGCAATTGATGCGAAGAGCAAGTATTTAGAAATAACTTTCAACAAGTGAAAGTGGTAAGAATTGCCATATTGAAACGGTTCATGTCTTGAATTTCTATCAAACCATTTTTAAATAAAAGTTGAAAAATTTATTGTTAATTATTTTCACATCAAGCATGTTTTGAAATTTCTCATTGTGTTATTGTTAATTTACCATAAAAATGTGTGAAAATCCCTTGGAACGACTTGAGGACTTAATGATATTGACTTGGAAATGTTATCATCAATCTATTTGAAAATTTTGGTTATGAAGCATCTATTTGTTTAATTGTGCTATTGTATTGAGAAATGCTATTTATATGCATGCATGTATTTGTTTAATTGTGCATGTGTATCTCATTGAAAGTTATAAGAATTAAGTACTATGATAATTTGTATCATGAGTCACCTTTAAAGCTTGTATAAATTTTCAATTGAGTGAATTATAGTAGGAGCCAGTCGGTTGTGGCCAAGGATTATTAGGAAGGCTTTGGACTGACTATCTGATTGACTCGGAATCCACTCCGACACATTTTGCTTCCGTTGAGGTTAGGAGGTTTAACCTTATTTGGTGTGAAACAAGTGAAGTGCTCTAAATATTCCTGATATCTAATTGATTTTGGCCAAATATTGTTATAGTGTGATGAGGTAGGTTCAAGTCGTGCATGGAACAAGGGAACATAAGGTTGGTAAAGTGAGATGGTAAGCTTCTGAGTTTTAAAGTATAGCATAATGCCAATTGATTGCCATAAATCTGATTGTGCCAAGTGTTAATTGTTTTTGTTAAGCCTTGTGAAATTATATTTTTTCATTGTTTTTAATGAAAATAGTGATAATTGTAAAGGACCATTTTCTTGAAATATTGTATGGATTTTTACCCACTACAATTGGAAAAAATGTTTTCCTTTAAAAATAGAATTTCTTTATATAAGTATATAAAACCATTGAGCTTATTAGCTCATAGGTATTTCCTATAAAAAATTTATTTTCAGGTGTCAACCTTGAGTTCGCAAGATACGTGATGAGGGTAGCACAGTGGAAGCATGGTTGAAATTATCATTTGGGATTTATATTACTTAAATGATCATTTAATTTTATTTAAGTTGTGATTCATGTATATAAATTTGTGATATATTTATTGATTTATTTGAGATATAAGTTTGAATCTTATTTATTAGTATACTTGAGCCCCAATGAGAGTTAGGCAGGCATTCGACCGAATTGTTTTTGGAGTGGTGTTCGGTTAGGGCATCATAGAATACTTCTAGAGAGATAAATCCAACCAGTGCGGGTACCATTATGAATAACAACTGGTCTAGAGATACAAACACAAGCCCTAATGATTTTATGATCTTAAGGGGAAACTTAAAAAAGGAGCGAGTATCCCTAATAAAGCTGTACCCTATTTTGACATTCATGCATAAGCTCATGAATCTGTTCTTCCTTTTGGTAAATCTAATGTCGTGTCTTAGCCATCTCTCCCTAAAGTAGGCTAGACATTTAGATAGGTTCCATAGCCATCTCTTCTATGAGGTCATTAGCTAGAAGTTCAAATAAGAGTGCGACACAGGCATACAGTTGATACATGATAGAACATATAACACAAATACTCATGCCAAGTTTCATAAACAAAAAATTAACTTTTCGTCTCTAGCATAATTAAATGAGGAAGTACCCACGTACTCAACACTTGATTTTCTTTGTTCTTTCCTTCCATTAACCATATTCATAAAACATCAACCCAACAATCACTCAAATCATAAACCATATTCTAACATCCAAAAAGCACAAAGAAAGTAAAGCAACTAAATCATAAGTTTAAATCTCTCTTTTTTATAAAAAAATAAAAATAAAAGAAAAGAAAGAAACCACCCTCCCCCCACCCTCTAGGACCAGAATATTACCTTTTTCATAACAAGGTAACAAAAGAAGATCATAAAACTCAATTGAAAGATTAATGGATGATGTGAGGAGAATATATGAGAAAAATAAAGAAATTGAGGTGATCATTACTAATTATTTTTTGTGAGCATTTTCTTTATAGATTGATCGCTACCAAACATGGTAGGAACTTTTGTTGAATATGGATTCCATCACAAGTGAATAGGAGCTGATACAAAATTTGAGCCCGCTTGAGTTCACATGCTCTAGCCCAAATGCATCCATGTAGGCACTTGGACAAGATGGCCTGGATGCAATGTTAAGTACCTTCTACTGTTGACAATAGATAGGACAAATGGAATGACACCTTCCTCCAAAATGTTGTCAAAGAAATTTTAGCTTATTTTGGAAAACGATGTCATTCGATTGGTCCTATCTTTTCTCAATGCGGAAAAGGAGATAGGTAGCTAAAGTTCTAGCAGACCGCATGAAGCCAGTGTCACAAGATACTGTGGATGGTGAAAAAGTTATTTTATTCGAGGTTGACCGTTTACTAGTAATGTAATTGTTGGTTTTGAAATGTTCTATTGGTTTAAAAACAAAGTGGCTTAGATGATTACATGAGTCTCAAACTTGACATGTTTATTATTAGTAGAACGCAAAATAGGGATAGATGAAATTTTTTGGATAATTTGATGCATCACTTGGGGTTTTCAAGAGCATGGATAGAGTTGGTAATGAAGTAAATTAAAGCAATGTCATGCTCTATTGTAATCAATAACTAACCTACAAAGAACTTCATATGAAATTAAATTAAATTAGAGAAATAAACCCTTCACAGAGATTACATTAAGTTGAACTAATGTTGATTCTATATTTGTGCATGCCAACCTGGATACATGGGGCTTCTGTACCGATGCCACAACATAGTTGCCTATCTTTACATCAATGTACAGCTAGATACTCATGTAGAAAAGCCTTCATAGATCCAAGGTGATTGAGATGCTAAGAGGCAAGGGTATTTTGTGGACTATAGGGTGTCACAATGCCAAGAGACGTATAGTAGGGATGTTCATTTTTTCGCAAAGTGTCGTACATGTCACTGAACTTTTGCAAGTTACTAACTTTCTCTTCAAACTTTTTTATGGCCAAATTATAAGTCATTCAACACTCGACTGAGGCTCATTTTGTCCATTTGGAGTTTTAATTCAAATTTCAACTCCAAAATGTGAAGGGCACGTGAATTCTTTAATGGTAAAAAGTCGAAAAATGGATGAATGGGTTACTATTCCTCTTCTTCTTCTTCACGTTTTTTCTATTTTTGAGATTTTTTTCCTTTTCTCAATCATCGCAAAATTTGACCATAAAAGAATAGATCAGGTTTATTCTTCTTTTCAAATAATGTTCAAATGATCTCTTCTTAATCACTTTCTTTCATGGTAAAAGATCTGCACACTACCATCATCATCAGCATAAAAAAAAAAAAAAAGATTCAGTCTTCAAAAAAATAGAAGTTTTGATTTTACATTCCAACCATTTAGTTTAGGTCCTGATTTCGACATACACTTATAATCTTAGTAATCATCACATCTAAACTCAAACTCATTTGCATATTTCACCACTAATATTAAGACCAAAACATTAGCACAAAAAAGCCCTTCCCAGTTATCGAGCTTGTGAAGATTGGAATACGCTGCTATTGTTCATCTTTCTCTCCCCATTTTTTATGCTAGATCTACAATCTATGAGTTTGTGGGAATATTTTGAAATTAATTTTCTGTAATTTGTGATTGATTTGATGTTGTTTTGGGTTTTAATTCATGATAGGTGGTGGTAGATCGTGATAGGTGTTATGGGTGGTGATGTTTGGGTGCTATAATACTTTTTTTTTTAGAATTTTTGTAGAAGGATGATAAAGGAGCCTAGAAATTTTCTATCAGATAGAGATTTGAAAAAGACTATTGGTTACCCCTTAAAATGTCTATTAACTAAAATGTCTGGTAGGCTTTTGGGAGGGGAAAGAAGGAAGAACAAGAAAGAAAAAGAGAAAAATGAAATAAAAGGTCTGACATGTTTTGGAGATTATTACCCCTTAAAGTCACCATGCGTGTGCGACATGTTTGATCAAACAGAGGGTTTAACAAAGAAAAAAGACAGAATGGGCAAAAGCGATATGGGGTTTGGTTTTACAAGTTTAGTAACTTGATTGGCCAGAAAACAAGTCTAGTAACCAAAACTCGAAAAGTATAGTAGTTGAATAACCTATTAGCTTACTTTACTTTTTTTTTTCTTTTGTACACCAGCCTAACCAACAAAAACCAAACCAATAAAATGCTTTTCACAAGCAAGTGAACCAAACATATAAAGTAATTCGAGATGGCTATTGTTAGTTTGGATTATGGTTGATTTGGTAGGTTACACAAACCAAACGGTTTTTTCATAGTTACTATATTATTAGTTAATTTATCATTGAAGTCTAAGTAACTCATTTAACGAACAGAAGAAGAATAGTATTGACAAAATATTTTTCAAACTTTGTGATGCAAATTAATAGTAAAACAAACCTTAGGGGACAAAGTGAAAATACTTTTAGTTGAATTTTGTTTGTAAGGACCATTTGGAAACAAAAATGATAAATTTAAAGATTTTATAGGAATTCTTAAAATTTGAGAAACTAAATACAAAGATGCAAGATGTTAAAAGTTTTGGACTATTGACATCATTTACCCTTATTTTAATGTTGCAACAGAGAAAATGAGGTAATTCATTTAACCCAATAATTTTGGCACTCTCCTAAAAGATTTCAAACTCTACATTTACTCTTTTTAACTAACTTGACAAAATACACATGGGCTAAATACTAGAACCAATAAAACACTTTATCCTTTTATTACTATATTTAACATTAGAGAAAAAATAATTTCTTTTACGTCATGTTGTCTCTTTTTCCTTTTATTTCTAGTTTTTTAGTTGTAAATAATTGCATCCTCTTCTATAATTACTCTACAAATAGAAACTCATCAAATTCATAAGGTTCATCTTTTCTCTACAAGTTGATTTTTTTTTTCTTTTTAATATTAAATTAGTATAAAGCCCTTCACCTTTTCTTGACTAAATTTTATCCAAATAATAAAATATTTTCTTCTATCAATGGTCTCTAGATGTCATGGAAATAGAAAAAAATCATAATTTACTATACGTGAACAGTAATTATTTATAACAAAATTTTAACATTATATGCACATGGAGATTTCTCATTGTCTTTTAGTAATTTTATGTTAAATTTTAACATATTTTTAATATTTTTTGTATCTTGTATACGATTGTTCATAAAAAAATTTATCTTATGAGATAATATGGCCAATTTTTTTTGTTTAATTATGTGTAACTGACTTTGCGTCTATTAGAGATTAAAGTTAATATAAGTATCAAAGTTATATCATAGTTAGAGTTTTCATTGCAAAAAAGCAATTGGTTGCTTAATTTTTATACATTTTGTGTAAATATGATATTGAAATTCTTAACTTAATCTAGCTAAAGTGTGCTTTTGTCAAATTGGTTAAGAAAGAGTTATTGTGGAGTGATTAAAATTTTTAATGGAGTGCCAAAATCATTAGCATTTATGTATTATTAACCTTTTATATTATTATAAAATCCTCATTGTCAAGGTTCATATGTAGTGATATGAATTTTTATAGTATTTTCTGAGAAAATGGTTTTACCCAAAAATAGCATTATATATGTGAATCTAAGATCTAGAATTTTTTATTATTAGCTAAAACAACCTTGGTGTATAATAAATTTGGCAACCATTGATCTACCCTATATTGTTTTTCTTCAGCTTTTCCAGAATAAATATGTACCAGCTAATTAACTTTGTTTAGGCCATGCTTGGACCAGGTTTTGAATTTTTTCTATCTTTTAATTTATAGTTAAATAAAAAAAAAAAAAAAAGTTCATACATGATTGTCAAAAGTTAATTGCTGCTAGGATGGACTTCCACACCTATTTGTATATGTAGTGCTGTTATGTGGATCAACTGTCTTGTCTACCTAGAAGCATGTGGAAAGCATTTTATGTCGTAAGGACTAGCATGTTCACTTAGAATTCCTAGAAAAGTGTGGATACTTGAGATAGGGGAAAGATGGGTGGTGCTATAAGAGGTAGAGTCGAGATATTTAAGTAGTTATTGATAAAAAATATCAATGGCTTTAGGCAGCAAGGCACAAATAGGAAGTGGGAAGAGGTTGTGGGGGTATTGTATAGCATGACATGAGAGAAAACTAGTGGTTCACAGGTGATCTCTCCATTTGCCTTACAAAAGATTGAGGATTGATTTGCATGAGATATTCAACACTATTAGAAAAACAGATTTTAGCGACCGATTTAGCGATCGATTTTTGCCAAAAATTCGTCGCTAAATGGACTAGTGACGGATTTTGCAATGAAAAAAATCAGTCGGAATATTGCTCATTGGTAAAATTTAGCGACCGATTTACCAACGAAAATTTAGTGATCCATCACTAAATTTCGTACATGAATACCAACTTGAATCAGTATAGCGACCGAAAAATCCGTCGCTAATTCCTAGTATAGCGATGGATTTTTCATCCATCTCTAATTTGGCACTTAGCGATAGAAAAATCTTGTTGAAATGTCTTACATTTAAAAAAAAAATCTTAGCAGTAGATAATTTTAAATTATTGTAAAATCAAAATATTAATTCCATTACCTAGATGTATTGTTCTAAACCTCCAAACAACAACCAAATATAAGTCAGATAGCATCTAAACATTCCAACAACCAAATAAGCATTCAAATATGTCTACAATCACCGTAAATCAACTACATATACATATATATACATATATATACATATACATATATATACATATATATATATTATAATAAGAAATGTGCCACAAAATAAAATCTCTCCAACCAAAGTAAAAGTAGCAAAATACAAGTAAATAAGTACAGATTTTATGAACTAGTATCTAATATTAATGTGTAGAGGTCACTCATCGTCACTCTCTTCCTCCTCATTATCCCCACCATCTTCATCTTCATCCTCATTTTCATCTTCATGTATGGGACATAGTGGCTTTTTTATCTTTTTCACACCACTTCCACCGTCATAAGGTACTTGAGGCATCGTAGTAAATTGAGCAAAACCTGTTTGCGAATAATGTGGCGAGAAATTGGTGGAATTTTGACTTGGTTGCTGAAAGGTCATAGAACTCACCGCAAAAGACATCATTCTTTCAAATGATTCTATTTTAAACTTCAAGCTGCCTACTGTATCCTTGAGTTCATTATTGCTTGTTTCCAAGGATACAATTGTGCTTTGGAGGCTATGGATATGCTTGTTCTGTTCCTGAATCTTATTCTCCCAGCAGTCGAGCATCCTAGATATGCTCAAAGAGGATCCACTATAATCTGATCTATTGGCACATGGCAACCCAAGCACTCGTCCTTGCTTTGTCCCACCAACAATTTCTGTCCATACGTCAATTTCACTAGGTAAGGAGGATTGTTAAGATAGGCAACCATCACAATTAGAACTCTGACTCGACTGCACTTCAAACCACTTAGCAAACAAATTTTCTTATTCATGCATCAATCATTACATAAGTGACTTGTTAATGAAAGTAATTATAAAAATTTATAAACGCTAGAAATAGGTAATGCTAGAAATGCCGAGAGATTCCCACACATTGAGTTTAAGCAAATCCAAAGTATAGGTAATTTTAAAGTTGTCTTCCTTTTTTGGTACTTGTATATAATGAAAGGGATGCAGGATTTATTATGGTTTAAGAAAGGAAGGGTCTGGAGTTCTAAGTTGGTTAATCCTGGGAAACTGCAGGATATTTAGCTGAAAGGACGAGACAAGAGTGGGATAAGGTTGCATCCAAGTTGAAAGAAAGATGTAGAGAAGCTAACATGAGTCATGCATCATTTTTGATTAGGTACGTGTGGAAAACTAAAAGCAAGGTGAAATCTTTGTTTGAGTATATAAGGGAAATGAAGAATAACAAGGAAGAGTTAATTTCGATACAAAAAAAAAAATTTTGAGCTCTGCTGAATAGTAGCTCTCATTGTTTTTCCTAATAAGTACGGTCAAATTCCGTCCAATACTTCTCCTTTCTTTTCCCCATAGATGGTACCTTGAGGCTTGGAAAGCAGTTATGTGTCTTTTGTTTCTTCCAGAGGCACATCTGCATTCTTCTTACCTAACAAGGTAAGAATTCACAAAAAGGAGCAAATAAGACAACAAAATTACCTATTTCTAGTGTGGGAATCTCATCAGGCGAGAAGTCCACATGTTATCCCATTACATACACCCGTTGATCGCTGTAATGAGCCGAATTAGAGTAAAATTCTCTTACCACAGGTAATACAGCATCAATAGGGGTGACAACGAAGTGGTTCCATCCATGTTGCCTTATGACTTGGTGAAACTCAGGTGCCCCACGCGGTGGTATATATATGCCTTTTTCTTTAATTGATGCCCACTTTGATATGTCATTCTTGTATGTCCTATTGGTGGAAATATTTAGAAATGGAGGCAGAACTACTGGTTGCTGGGGTTGTTCTTCTTCTTGCTGTGAGTCCGAAGATGAAGATGCGGGAGCCTTGCCCTTTGCTAGGTCGTGTACGCTCCATACCTACAAGAGTTACTTGTTAGAATAACCATAATCCCACACTTATGCAATTCTACAATTACAATTAATAACCCATTCTATGCACTCAGAATTGAATCACAAGATGGAATATAGTGGTCATTCTAAGTAACACAAAATTAATAGTGTTATCTCAAGGCCGGATGATGAAAATATGAACAATATCACTCTATAATTATGAAAGATGCCCTTGGATGAAAATTCATGCAATTATGCCAAACATTTTAACATATTCGCTCATTGTGGCATTTTAACAAACACTTGGCGTGTATAATCCTTAATCCATAATTTGAAAAAACATATTGATCCAATTACTTAGTACCAACCACCATACACCACTATATAGATATTCAAAATGCATTTCATAATCATAACTATGCCACAAAACCATGTATTATATGTTTGAATTTAAACTCAAGCACATAAACTGTTACAATTAAAATCACAAGGTAAAGTATATGAAAAACATCACAAACTATCCTTATGACCATATTATCACATAATTGAAGTAATCGGAATGATAGGAATAAAAATTCTCACATAAAATCAATCCAAACATTCTATCGAACACTTGGTATGCATAAAAATAATTCATCGCATACTTATTGAACAAAAATTCACATAAAAAATTAACCAGCACAACAAAAAGACTCAAATTCATGTATAATGTATAAAAATTAGACAACATAGAATCATTTAAACATGAAAAATTGGAACTTTAATGATATGCAAGAAAAACCTATAAAAGGAACGTAATTAAGAAAATTCATGCCTTTGATGATGTAAAAGTTGTGCGGATGATGAAATTAATTGGGAAGTGTGGAATTTGGGGTAGAAGAAGTTTTTAGGAAGAGGTTTGGGATGAGAATTGGAAAATAGAAGAAAAATAATTACTCCTAAAAGTGCTACCCGAAGGGTTAAATAACCCTTTTGGTCTTCGGCCCGAAGTCTAGTAAGGCTATTTAACGACACTAAAGCAAGAAAAAGGAAACAAAAACATAAGAACAAAAAACCAAAAAGCAAAATTGGTTGCCTCCCATGTAGCGCCTTTGTTTATAGTCTTAGACTCGACTTTGGCTCATTTCATCAATGGTTGGCAAGGATGAATGATGATGGACGGTTTCCCGCCCTTCGTGAATAATCCCGCTGTAGTATCGCTTCACCTGCTGGCAATTCACCTTGAACCTGCCTTGACTTTCTTTGGGTTCCATTGCACCATACGGGAATATTTGCGCTACTTCAAAAGGAGCACTCCATCTTGACTTCCATTTTCCGAAAAACAACTTCAGCCTCAAGTTGTATAATAAAACCATGTCCCAGGCCTTCAAATTATTCTCTAGAATATGTTTGTCATGCCACAACTTAGTCCTTTCCTTGTACAGTCTTGTATATTCATAGGCTTCTCTTCGGAGCTCATCTAATTCATTTAAATCGAGAAGCCTTTTCTCACGGCCTTCTTCAAGTCATAATTGAGAGTTTTGATTGCCCAATTTGCCTTGTGCTCAACTTCAACCGAAAGATGAAAAGTTTTACCACAAACCAATCGGTAAGGAGACATCCCAATTGGGGTCTTGACGGCAGTACTATATGTCCAAAGTGCATCATCTAGTTTCTTGTGGACCAATCCTTCCTTGACGAGTTTACGGTCATCCCAAGTATGTGCTTCAACTCCCGATTTGAAACCTCTACTTGCCCAGAAGTTTGCGAGTGGTACAATAGGGAAATTTTGTCAATCCATATTTAGATAAGACGGATTCGAACAAGAAATTTCTAAAATGTGATCCTCCGTCAGTTATATGTGAGAAAATATTTTCCTCACAAAGTTTGTCACCACCCTTGCATCATTCGTCAGTAGTGCCGGAGCTTCAACCCACTTGGACATAAAATCCATCGCCACAAGGATATATTTATTATTGTATGATGATGGAAAAGGGCCCATAAAATCAATAATCCACATGTCAAAATCTCACAAACTAGAATGTTTTGCAATGTCATTTCATATTTTCTGGACAAATTTAGTGCACGTCGACATTAATAACATTGGGTAACAAAATTTCTTGCATCATGAAATAATGTTGGCCAGAACAATCTGCTTTGCAACACTTCAGCCATTCTTTGTGAAAGATGTGATGTTCCCCTGCTTGTGAAAAGTGACAATGAAATAAGACACTTTGTACCTCACTCTTCGGAATGCACCGTCGGATTACTTGACTCTTGCACTGATGATAGAGGTAAGGGTCATCCCAAATATAGTACTTTATTTTTGAAAGAAATTTCTTTCTTTGGTATAGATCCATGGTGGACGGAATGATCTTGACAGCTAAGAAATTGACAATATCCACATACTAAGGTGCCCCGTCTTCTATTCTCATCAAATGTTCTTCCAGAAATGTCTCATTTATGGGCACTTCATCACCTTTTCTTGCCATGGGTTCTTCATGTCGTGAAAGGTTATCCGCCATAGTATTTTCGGCTCCTTTCTTATCCACCACCTTGCACTCAAATTCCTGCAATAGTAAAATCTACAGAATAATATAAGTTTAGCATTATTTTTGGTTAATAGGTATTTAAAGGCTGAATGATCAGTACGAACTGTTACCATATTATCTATCAAATATGAACTGTTACCAGTATATTATTTATCAAATATGACCTAAACTTATCAAATGCAAAACTACTACCAAAAATTCCTTTACGGTGGTAGAGTAATTCATTTGTATTTCATTAAGTATTCGATTGGCATAATACACAACATGCAAGGCCTTTTCTTTCTTTTGATACAATGACGCACCCACGGCATAATTGCTTGCGTCACACATTAATTTGAAAGGTAAATTCCAATTTGGTGCCACTATCATGGGTACGGTAATTAAAGCTTTTTTTAACTTATTAAATGCAGAAAAACATTTATCATAAAAAACAAAAGGCAAATTTGTTTGCAATAAAGCACATAAAAGGCAATAAATCAAAGAAAAATTTTTAATAAAACGCCGGTAAAAATCGGGATGACCAAGAAAACTCTTCAGTCCCTTCACATTCGTGCAGGGTGGTAAATTTTTAATGATCTCTACTTTGCTTTTATCTACTTCTATGCCCTTAGATGAAATACGGTGGCCTAAAACAATTCTTTCTTGAACCAGTCATAAAATGACATTTTTCCTAGTTAAGAGCCAAGTTTGAAGACTTACATATTTCCAACACACATGTAAGATTATTTAAACATGAATCAAAAGAGTCACCAAACACACTAAAATCATCCATAAAGACTTCAGTAAGCTTCTCAATCATATCATGAAAGATAGAAAACATACATCTTTGAAAAGTACTAGGAGCATTACATAAGCCAAAAGGCATGCGCCTATACGCAAATGTGACATATGGACAGGTAAAAGTGGTTTTCTCTTGATCTTCAGGGGCTATTGCAATTTGAAAACACCCTGAATAACCATTGATAAAGAAATAAAATCCATGTCTAGATAATCTTTCAAGCATTTGATCAATGAAGGGTAAAGGAAAATGGTCTTTCCTAGTGGCTTCATTAAGTTTTCTATAGTCGATACACATCCGCCACCCCATCACTAATCTATAGGGAATTAGTTCATTCTTTTCATTTACAATTACTGTCATCCCCTATTTATTTGGCAACTACTTACATTGGGCTAACCCACTCACTATCACTGATGGTATATATAATCTCGGCATCTAGAAATTTTAAAAAATCCTTCTTAACTACCTCTTATAAAGTTGGATTTAACCGCCTTTAAGGTTGTCTGATAGGTTTATAGGTATCATTAAGGAATATTTTATGCATGCAAATAATGGGACTTATGCCTTTTTTATGCTCTATGCTCCATGCAATGGCTCCACGATGTTTCTTTAATACAAAGACTAATTTACCCAATTCAATTTTAGAAAGAGAAGCATTATCAATGACTGGATATATATCATTCTCTCCTAGAAAAATATATTTAAGATAAGAAGGAAGTGGTTGGGGGTTCGTTGGTTGGATGCCCCCATTTACCTTTATTTCTCAGCTTGCTCTCCTCAATTGCCCTTTCCATCTCGTTATCTAGTATGCTCTCTTTGTTGCTAGCTTCCATCTCCTCTTCATGGATGTTGTTCATGTCTTCAATCTCCTCTTTCATGGATTCCCTACAAAAACCATTAACCAAATCATCAATAATATCTATACTCATAACATCATCATATTCAGTTGAAAATTTAAAAGAATCAAAAACATTAAAAGAAACAATATCATCATTGACTTTAAATTTCAAGTTTCCAACTTGGACATCAATGATGGCTCACCCGGTGGTCGAAAAAGGTCTTCCTAATATGAGTAGGGTTACCACCTCTTCTTCCATTTCAAGCACGATGAAATCCGCTGGTAGAAATACTTTCCCAACTTTAACAATAAGATCTTTCATTACTCCTGCCGGCTGTCTCACACTTCTATTGGCTAGTTGGAGAGTGACGTTTGCCAGTTTCAATCCTCCTCCATTCAACCTCTTAAAGGTGGAGTAAGGAATGAGGTTAATAGAAGCTCCCAAATCACATAGAGCTCGGTAGAATATCACTCTCCAATTTCACATAGAATCGAGAACTAGCCAGGGTCTTTGAGCTTAAAAGGAAGATTCTTCTGAATGATGACACTACATCCCTCACTTAATCACAAAATTTCATCCCCCATCTACCTCCTATTGATAGATAATATCTGTTTCATGAACTTAGCATAACTGGGCATATTGTCTATTTCTTCAATAAAAAGAAGGTTAAGCTCAATTTTCTTAAAAATTTCCAAAAACTTCCTAAACTTTTTCATCTTTTGATCCTCTTTTAGACTTTGGAGAAAAGGAATACTTACTTGCTTACTTACCTTATTCGTCAAGAGCTTTTGATGGTTCCTCATTATCGTCCTTGCTCTTTGATATATTTACCTTTCCTTTACACCATTCTCCATCTTGCTTGACTCATTACCCTCCACATTACTTGGCTCTAGTGTTTTTCCACTTTCCAATGTGACTGCTTGAACATGTTCTCTCCCTTCGTTATTATCGAGTTAGGAATTGTATCACTCAGTAATGTTCCCATTGGTTGCTTATTTTTTAGGTGAGCTATCTGCCCTAATTGCATCCCAAGGTTTCTTGTGGTTGCTTTTGGCAGATTCTCATACTCCCTTTACAACCTCTCAAAACCCCTTCTCAAATTATCATCATTGGATGCATCATGATTCACATGCATGAGATAATTTGGATTTTGAAATGATGGTCTTGGTTATGAAGAACGGTATGAGTTGTTTTGATAAGGTAAAAAATTTTGGGGATTCCTTTGATGTGGTGGTAAGTATGGTCTGGATGATGATGGTTGATTGGACAAATTTTTTTGAGATGCATTTGACTAAGATGATGGATTTTGGATATTTGTTTGGTGTGACTAGGAAAATTTTGGACGGTTCTGCCAAGACGGGTTATATGAATTTCTATAATTAGTAAGATAATTTCTTGAGGTGGGATTGTGATTAGAAATAAATTGAATCTACTCATCTTGCATTGTTGATGTTTCAAAAAACCATTTTGGTGATTTCTTCCGTAGAAATCATAATTCAAGATCTCTTGGTTTGTCGAACCAATGGAGTTCACTGAGTTTTTTTCCCATATTCTTCTTCATTACAGCTTGGTCAAATTTGTAATGGCACTCATCATCATGTTCTATTGAGATATGATAGTATCATAACTAGGTAAACCTCCTTATTGGACATTGGCTTGATGCACTTGTGGTTTTTGTTGTTCAACTATTGGGGTGATTGCTCCATCATAATAATGAATAGATGTCATTCTCTCTAGCAACTCTTGCACTTTCTTTGGAATCTTATAGGGGAAAGAACCTCTCGCACTTGCATCAACTATCAATCTTATCTCTGGAAATAGTACATTATAATAGGTTTGGACTTGTAGCCATAGAGGTATAACATGGTATGGGCACTTCCTCAATAGCTCCTTGAAGCAGTCCAATGCTTCACCTAAACTCTCCCTAGTGATTTGCCTGAATGACGTGATCTCGTTTCGGAATTTAGGTGTCCTAGCCGATGGAAAGTGTTTGGCTAGGAACTCTTAAGAAAGTTGGTCCCATGTTGTGAAGGTACCTTGTCTATATGACTACAACCAAGGCCTTTTTGTTGTTCTATCACATAAAGAAAATAGGAATGCTCTTATCCGGAAACAATCGGGGTGGATTCCATTGTATCGGAATGTATCAATAACCTAATCAAATTTGATTAAATGCTCATAGGGATCTCATTGGGTCATTCTCCAAACATAACATGTGTTTAGAGCATTTGTATAAGGGCAGGCTTGATTTTGAAGTTATTCGCTTGTACGGGCAGCCTAGTAAGGCTAGAAGTCACCCCCTCAAAATTAGGTATGGCAAAATCTCTAAGATGTCGGGGGTTAGAATTAGCATTAACCAGGTTGCCATTATTACCTGCAACCTCCTCTTGTTCATTAACAGCGCGGTTTGGATTCTTCACTAGATTGTCACCTTGGTTTGAATCTTGTCGTCTACAATTTCTACTTATTGTCCGATCAAACTTTAAGTCAATCGGATGAACGTGTATCTACCATAAACTACAATAAAAGAAAACTAAAGATCAAATATCGAATATAAAATACAAACTAACTCGAGAGAACAAGAAATAATTGTAAATAAATTACAAAATAAATAAAAAGTTTAGTCTAGTAAGACTCGCTATGCCTAATACTGTTACCAAAAAAAAATAGTCCCTGGCAATGGCGCCAAAAACTTGTTCAGTGAATTGTTGATCAAGGTTTTGAAAACAATGAACAAATAAGAATAATAATAATAAAAAGAAACCTTAAATATCCTAATCACTCCCACACTCGCAAGTATACAAGGTGAGTTTGTATATAGGATGAGTAAGGATCGTTCCCACGAGAATTATTTGAACAATTACTAGGTTCACAAGCCTATTTACTAGTCAAAATAAAAAATCAGGATTTTTTTACTAAAGTTAAACTAAATTTAAGCACAAAAAATTAAAATAAAGACAAGAATATAAAATTCTAACCCTACAGAAAGCCATTGAATATAATTAACTAAAACCCTAATTTAATTTACCCTACTTGCAAGAATTTAATCAAGAAAAAAAATTTAAATTAATCTACTCTATAACGTAAACCAATAACCAATTAAAAACACTCAAATAAAGCCATAACTACTAAATTACAGAAGCAATTAAGAACATTTAAAGGTAATAAAACAAGAATGATAATTTAAGAACAAGAACACAATAAGAACAAAAATTAAATTGCATAAAATAAATCAAACACAGTAATTGCAACAAAAACAAATGTTGATGATCGCCGAGTCTCGAATTCTTGAAAAAATAATGAAATTCTAACTCAAACAATTGAGAAAATCTACCCTACGGCTAAATTATCATTCTAACTATGAAAAACTAAAAAACTAAGAATGACTGATGATGATCGATTGTTTTCTCCTTTCTTGTGGTGTATTTATGGATGTTATTAGTGTTTGGGGCTCCGAGATGATAAGTATACACTTTTCCACGTAACCGGCCCACGGGAGGACTTTTCTTGAAAAATAAGCAATCTTGTGTGATTTATCCGTCGATCGACGCCTGGATGCGAGTTTCAAAAGCCTCTTGTTCACTTCATGTTCAATTGTAGACATACCCATAATGTAGGCCGAATTGGGAAAAACTCAAAACATGAAAGTTGTAGCTCTATGTTTTAGCTTTCCCAAAAATCTTGAATCACCCTAATTGGATCTTGGAAAAGAATGGTCTGCTCAATCTACCAAACTGTATCAAAATTTGCCGGTGCACAAAATTCCAATTTTGCAATTTTCCTCCAATTTTGCGATCAATTTGGACTCTACCTTCACTCAAACCTTACAAAACTCAAAATAAACCATTTTAGCTTATAATTACTCAATCCTTGCTTATTCATCACCAAAAACGTGGTAAACAATACATAAAATATACGGTATTTACGTGCCTATCACTTATGCAAAATGAGAAAGTGATTGCATATGCGTCTTGCCAACTGAAACCATATAAGCATAAATATCCCATTCAAGATTTAGAATTGGTGGCTATATTGTTCACTTTAAAGATTTGGAGACATTATTTTTTTGGGGAGCAATACGAAGTTTTTACAGATCACATGAGTTTGCTAAATATCTATTTACTTAGAAAGAGTTGAATATGAGGTAATGTAGATTGTTGGAATTGCTTAAAGATTATGATCTAACCTTCAGTTACCATTTGGGCAAAGCAAATATGGTAGTAGATGCGTTGAGCAGAAAGTATATCTCCAGCATGGCATCTATGTTGAATAGGCAAAAGGATCTGGAGATAGAAGTTGTTGCACCAGTGACTAGGCAAGTGATGGCTGCTCTAATTGCTCAACCCTCATTCGTTGATCAAATTAAAACCTCTTAGACAAATGATGATGCCTTGATGAAAATTGTCGCATATTTTAGACCCCCACAACCCGCGGTCTGACCGGCACCTTTGGGACCGGCACCGTCGCCATGTGGTGCTCGTGAAATAGGTGATTAAATGCAAAAATCCTATTCACTATTTACAAACATAAATTACCTACTTACTATTACAAATTTAAATGAATCACCTATTTACTATTACATAACGGGGCTTTAAATGTGACTATGAATTGTACAAAAGAATAATCTAAGCTAGGGAACATAGGATTGGAGTCGCCACCCAGTGTGTTGGTGCGCCAGGACACAAAAATACATCAAAATTTAAAGAGAAAATAAACTCTAGTCTAGATTGACTCCTGATCCACGTAATTCAAAAAATACATGTCTCTTCGGGAATCCTGTTGTAAAATGGGAAGGTTTGGGATAGATTTGAATTTCCCTCGGCACCCACTTTACCTGGCGTTGGACCGGTTGCATGATTTTATCGCGTTTCCCTTTTTAATTAGTATTCATTCTGTCGAATTTATACACACGTAGATGAGTATAGAACATTTCTAATAAAATATGTACATATTAATGAGGAAATGAAAATATCTGTCTCTTATAAATAATAACATTGACAGGTAAATTTAGCCCAGGGTCCAATTTAAAGTCGCACACATTTAGCTTGTAGTGCCCTTTAACTCCCAAGGGGCAAAACAGTCGTTTGTCATGCACGCCAGAGTTTACTTCTAGCCCAATTTTATATTATTGATACTGGTATACTTATTAAGTCATGTACTAAATTGAGTTTGATTCAAATATTTAATGTCTAGTCGTGCAACTAAACAAAATTTGAGGACGGAAGAGTAGATTCACATCATTTAACAAGTAAGAAAAAGCATAAATATTATATCGAGACCCTCAAACATAAAAAATAAAGCACAAATCATCACAAAAGAAACTAATCGAAAAATATGTGCAAAATCAGAGTCTATTTACAATTTAATACTCATAAGGGCAAAACGGTAATTTCACAATCAAAGGGTAATTAAACATATTAAAATGTCAAACGAAAATCAAATTAAAGTTTGGTGGTTATTGTCATTAAAAATGTAATTTAGAAGAAATTTGAAAAGAAAAAACAGTAATATTAAAAAAAATTTCTTAAGGGCCTAAATGTAATTTAAAAAATTATTTGAGGACTAAAATGCAAAAATCTGAAATTTGGAGGGTTAAAACGCAAATAAAATTTTTTCTGAACTTTTTAAAAATTTTTGTGTGTGTCACGTAAACATCGATGACGTGGCGCAATTTGGTGGTGCCACGTAATCGATGACGTGGCATCAAGTGGGCCCTGTCAAAAGGCTTTTCTTTTTTGGATTGCCACATCATCGCTGACGTGGGATGACATGGCGCCATGTCATCGATGACGCGGCAGTCCTATGGACCCAAGGGGACAAAACTCAAAAAAATCCTAGGGAAAATGGGGGCAAGAAGATTCGAACTCAAACCACCAAGAAGGAACACCAGCTGCTGAACCACTAGCCCAAAGCCATTTTTTGGGTGGAGATTTAGTTTCTTTTGATTTATCCAGTTGAAAGTTTCTCTACATTCCCCCAACTTCTTCCCCAACGGTAAACAACCATTCAAAATTCTCCCAACTCCATAACCATCCCAAAAAGTGAAACCTTCAAACATTAACCCAAAAATTATAAGAAAATAGCCATAAAATTCTAATTTTTACATAGAACATGAAGATATAACTATTAATTAACATTAACAACTACATAAACATAAATCAAATGGGTGAAAGTGGGCATATGAACCAAACACAAACTTGCATAAAACATCCACAAAATTTTCGTGTAAACCTTGAGAGACATTCCAAAATATATTCTAAAGACAATAAAAACATTAAATTTAAACATTATGAACTATAAAATTAAATTCAAAAATTAAGTCATAAATAATGTAAAAATAGTAAGATAAGCATTTTGTCACCAAAACAATCGATTCAAAAGCCCATTTAACTCACCTCAACCTCAGGAATGTGGTGGAATTGGTTATGCTTGGCTTGGAGTGCGTTTGAGCCGAATTTGCTTTCGGCACCTCCAAGCTTCCGGTTGATGAACTGGCCTTCTTCCACCACATTTTTCACCCAACAGATTAACGATTTTGCTTGAGCTTTACAAAGAAAAGTTGTAGTTCCAAGTACCCTCTACAACTTTTCTTCTTTGAGTTTAGTCTAATTCCTCTTAGATCGCTTGGAATCTTGGCTAAAAGTTGGCTATCTAGAAATTTTTCAAAGACTTTCTTGGCCACCAGCCTTCTTCTACCACAATTTTGACCCTCTAAATGAATGATTTTGCTTGAGCTTTACAAAGATAAGTTGTAGTCCCAGGTACCCTATATAACTTTTCTTCTTTGAGTTTAGTCTATTTCCTTTTCAATCGTTTGAAATTTTGGCTCAAAGTTGGCTATTTGGAAGATTTTTAAACTTAGAACAATTTTTCTTTCTTTTCTTCCTGCAGAAATTTTCGTCCCCCCTTTAGGCTGAGTTTTTTTGCTCTTTAAAGAGGTGGATTGAGTGTAAAAATGGTCAAAGACCATTCCTTGTCATGTTGGAAGTATGGAGCATCTGATATTTGGCGAGAATGGGTGAAAAAATGCAGAGAAAAATGTGGCCAAAACAGCTCTGTCGAGTTGACTGTTCGGCACGTGAACATTACGCGCGGAATTTTTTTTAATAAATTTATTTTTTTTTAAATTTTTAATTGTGTTTTTTTTTTTGAAAAATCTAAAAACTTAATAATATTAAGGATTAACTCATTCTTAGTATTTCAAATGCATAAAACACATAATAATTAAACACCATACGACAAATTAAGAGGGAATTAAAGGATAAATTAAGAGGAAATCAAAGAGCAGGTTAAAAAGAAATTAAAAGAGAAATTAAAAAGAAAATTGAGAATCAAATTAAGAGGAAAATAGGGGAGAACTTAAGGGACAAAAATAGGTGTCTACAAAAATAAAACAAAAGGCTAAAGAGGGATCACAAGATTTCCAAATTCATGATGATGATAGTCTATGGATGCAAGGTCAATTATGTGTACCTAAGAATTCAAATTTAAAGAAATGTGTACTCGAAGAGATGCATAATTCTAAATTTTCTATACATCTAGGTAGTACAAAAATGTATAGAGACCTGAAACAATATTTCTGGTAGATTGTTATGAAACGAGAAGTGACTGAATTTGTGGCCAATGTCTAGTATGCTAGTAGGTAAAAGCCGAGCATCAATGGCCAACAAGATTACTAAAACCACTAGAGTATACCAATGTGGAAATAGGAGCATATTTCTATAGATTTCGTGATTGGGTTGCCTAAGACTAGGAAAGGCAATGATATAATATGTGTGATTGTTGATAGACTAACTAAGACTGCTTAATTTGTACCTATGCAGGCTACTACGCTAATGGCGAAACGAGTCACGATGTACATAGAGCATATAGTGAAACTTCATGGTGTACCCGTCAGTATTGTGTCTGATTGAGATCCTCGATTTGTATCTGGATTTAGGTAAAGTTTCTAGCGGGCTATGGAAACCAATTGAAGATTAGCATGGCTTTTCACCCTCAAACAGAGAGAACAATTCAAATTCTAGAAGACATGTTGAGAGCTTGTGCCATTGATTTTAGAGGTAATTGGGATGAATATATTACTCTCATAGAGTTTTCTTAGAACAATAGCTATCAAGCAAGTGATAAGCTCAAAAATATATTATATTTTATGTGTCATTTACCTCTGTTTTAATGTAATTTAAGCAAGAATTGAGTAGGAATTATGAGCTAAAATAGTTTATCTTTTAGTTTTGTAGGGTTTGAGTAAAGAATGAGTTAAAATGGATCACAATATTGGAGGAACACGTTCATTGGCATGGTGCAAATTGGATATAGTTCGGAAGAACAAGCATAACACTCTCGTTTGAGCTCCGGTTGCTATGATTTTGGATGATTTGGAAAGCTAGTTTTCCAATAGGCATCTCGTTCAAAATTGCAAAGTTGTAAAATATGCATCGGCGATGGCAATTCTGATCGTGTCTGAGCTCCAATTGAGGTGATTCAAGATTTTTGGAAAGCTAAGCCATATTTTCATGTTTTGAGTTTTGCCAAATTCTGCTTGAATCAAGGAGAAAAATGAAGATGAAGTGTAGCCACCTTACTGGACCCAGCGCCCAGGCGCTGAGTCCAAAAAGGGTACTTATGTTCACTGGAAACAGAGCCCAGGCACTGTAAAAGTGTAGCGCCCGGCGCCGATCGAAGGACAGGGCGTGGAAGGTAAGGTGACTTATTTTACAAGAAAAGTCCTTCCTTGGGCCCATTTGCATGGAAAATTGTGTACTTATCATCTCGGAGCCCCAAAATCCTAAAAATACCTATAAATACCCCATTATGAGGGGAGTTGAGGAGATATCAGCTGTTAGTTAGATTAGCCATTAGAATAGAAATTCATTAGATTAGACTGGGGTTTTCTTTATTTTTAAGAAGGATTGAAGAGGAGGTTCAAGATTGACAACCTTGGACCAAGAACTTGCGATTCTTCATTAAAGAAGCATTCTTAAACATTTTCTTATGTTATTTAGTTCTTGTTTTATGGTTCTTTTATCGTTTAATGCTTTCTAGGGTTACATAGTTTTCTTTTCCTTATTTAATTGCTTTCGTAGATTAATGGTTACAATAGTTTATTTGCTTTCGTAGATTACTTATAATTTTAGTTCTTAGATTAATTTAGTCAAATCTCTTTCATAATGATTTCTTCAAATAGCGTTTGAGTCAAATAACCCGGTAATTGCTAAACCAATTCTTACGGGTTCGACCCCTATTTCCGTTATGTACTATTGATGTCATACACTTGCAGTGCGTTATCTAGTTAATAGTTGTATTAGGATCTTATAAATTTTATAACTAGGTATTTCACATATCAAGTTTGTGGCGCCGTTGCCGAGGATTGGGTCTTTGGCAGTATTGGTATAATTTGGCAAGAATACTACATTTGAAGTGTAAATTAGATTTATTTGTTTTAGTTTTATTGTGTGTTTTCAATATTTTCGAAAAAAAAAACTAAAAAGATTTATCCTTCTTGTGTTTTGCGTCACTTTTATTAAAAAAATCCAAAAAAAATTTCCCTTTTAGTGGATAGTTTTGGCTAGCTACTAGTCTAAATTCTCCCATTTTCTTGTTTGTGTGCTTTTGTGTTAGTACTTATTTTTGTATTTTGTTTTTGTGTCGGCCTTATAAGAACATGCAAGCAATGAATTGGAATAACTCATGCTAAGGATATTATCATCCTACTTATGACTATGGATGCATGACCAGTGAGCATGTTTCTTATGATTATCCTCCCTACTCTTATGATTATCAAATGAGATGGTCAAACTGTCCAAATTCTTTCTCAAGTTACCAAGATTATCCCTATTCTTTGCCTATACCCACAAAGCCTTTATATGAATCAATGGAGCCCCAATTCTTTCACCCATTAGTCCAAGAGTATGATGAGACGGATCAATGCATTGTGGATTGGAATTTAAGAACTTCGAGAAGAGTGTGCTAAACTTCGAGAAGAACAAGCTTAACTTCAAGAAAAGATATATCGTGAAGAGCAAGCCGCATCCAATAATCGGTTACAAGACCAACTTTTCAAGATTCCAGGAATGGTAAATAGTGAAGAACATTAGACTCCAACCTCCTTGCCAATGGGTGAAGAACCAGTTCAAGAAGAACAAATTGAAAAAGTCTTGCAAGAAGCTGGTTCCCAAGAGCGTCAAGAAGTTGAAGTTACAACAACTGAGATATCTACTCAATGCTTATGTCGAGGAATCACCAACTTTTCTGGTACATGAGTGTGAGTTTGTCCCGAGTACACCAAAGGAGGTTCTATTTGGGGTGTTCTTAGAAAAAGAGCCGGTTTTAGAAGGAGTGAAAGAAGAAGGATACATTCTAGAAGAGGTCGGGGAGATACAATCTACTTATGTGAAAGTTCAATTCCTTAGGGACTTCGGATTCGCTAAGCAGTGGAGCACATTTACTAAGGATTACAACATCCTTGGTGAGCCTTCTTGATTTTACTAGGGGAGTATTTCTTTTAATTATATTTTGTTTATTTACGCTTTAATTTATTATGTGCTTTAGCTGAAGAACCCGGTAGGGTAATAAGGGTTTTAAGCCTCGTAATTAGTTAAGTGTATGTGTTTTAGATTGTGAATTGCTTTTAGTTATACTTGTGTAACTGATAATATTGATGGTAGATTAATCAAGTATAGTTATAAGCAGTTCACAAGTTTCAACTCACCTCGTAGGTATATTTATGTTGGGATATACAAGGCCAACTATTCTTCATTGCTAGAGAAGTTTTTCCTTTCCCTCTTTATACTTTTATTTTCTATAACATTGCAGACAATGATTATTCATAAGTATGGAGTAGTGGGGAGTTATCTAGATTTATATTTATTTGGTGTAGTTGCTCAATTTTTGCTTCAATATTTTAGCTTTTCTTTTGATTTGAGAGTTTTTTAAAATTTTTGAATTTTTTTGAGCTAATTATTGGAGATCTTTGAAATTTTCAAAAATTGTATAATCGTTTAGCATGCCTCTTCGATTTCTGCATGATAATTTCTTAGTTAAATCGTCATTAGTGGGTAGTCGATGTTAATAATTTCTTTGCGTGAACTCTAAGAATTCTTGAGCACGTAGCCATAAATTATTTTATTTTTGACACTTAGAGATAATTATGTAAACATTTATATTGCATTCCAGACCTTTCTTTATTACATTTTTGAGGCAAAATATTAGATAATTTGATTTGATTCCTGAAGATGAGGGTAGGCATTTCTTTGGACGTTTGAGCCATTCAAGCCAGCCATTACCGTAAAATTTATCTCTAGAACCCTATTTAAGCCTTAATTTGTTGTGAATGGACAGAAGTACCATTCATTTTTTTTCCTAACTCATTTTTTATCTACTTTTGTGAGCTATTATAAATGTCTCTTAAGAGTTTTAATGCCACAATAATTATTAAAGGGATATAAGGATGGAAGGTAGTTCTATGACAATTTTTGAATGAATAGTGTACAATTAAGGTGTAGGGGTGTTAGAAATTTTTTTTATTGACTATAGAAAGTGGTGCCCACCACTGGCACTTGCGTTGGAATATTGCAGGTGGTGCCCATCACTAGCACCTGCATTGGAGTGTTTGCAGGTAGTGCCGATCACTGGTACCTACGTAGCTATTTTTTGTCAGTAGTGCCTATCACTGGTACCGTTTTGGAGAAAAGAAAAAAGAAGAAAATTTTTTTACATGATGTTAGTGTGTAAGGTTGAAACATTATTGAAAAAGAATGATTTTATTCTGCTTGTTGCCCAAAATTTTTAAGGTAATTTGGAAAATTAAGTGTGGGTTACTTCTTTGAAGGATGTGTGTTCTAATATTCAAAAAGAAGTTTTATGTTGATGTGTGACCAGTATTAATTTAAAACTCTTTTTTTTTTATTTGTTTATCCTTTTCCCCTTCTTTGTTATCCAAGGTCCTAACCTTACCTTACAAGCTAAAAGTCCTACCTAATTTTAGTCAAGTCAATCGTCTACATTAGTGAAGAAATGGAAGAAGAGTAAGATATGGAGTGTTTAGAGGAATTAAAAGAGTCTGAATGATTTGAGCTAAGTGTTTTAAAAGTTATTTTTGTATGGCTATGCACACACCTACACCAGAATTAAAAGAGTTTGATGGTTTGGTTCTTGGTTATGCATGTGGATGATTGATGGGATATGTTAAGTATGTTTGTGATTCATTTCTATGTTTTGCCCGAGGACGATCAAAAATTAAGTGTGGGGTATTTGATAAGCTCAAAAATATACTATATTTTATGTGTCGTTTACCTCTGTTTTAACGTAATTTCGGCAAGAATTGGGTAATTATGAGCTAAAATACTTTATTTTTGAGTTTTGTAAGTTTTGAGAAAAGAATGAGTTAAAATGGATCATAATATTGAAGGAAAACGTTCTCTAGCATGGTGAAAATCAGATATAGTTTGGAAGATCAAGTATAACTCTCTTGTTCAAGCTCCGATTGCTGTGATTTTGGATGATTTGGAAATCTAAGGAAGATTTCTAAAACTTTCATGTTTTGAGTTTTACAGGATTCTATAGGCATCTCATTTAAAATTGCAAAGTTGGAAAATATACACTGGCGAGAAGCGATTCCAACACAGTTTGGTAGATTGAGCATAACTTTTGTGTCCAAGATTCAATTGAGGTGATTCAAGATGTTTTGAAAAGGTAAGACATAGAGTTACAACTTTCATGTTTTGAGTGTTGTCAAATTCTGTTGCGTCATTGCTTGACATGGAGTACAGTGAAGATGAATTGGCGCCAACTTACTGGACCCAGCGCCCAGGCATTGGAAAAGTGCAGCACCCAGGCACCAGTCGACAGACAGGTCATGTAAGGTGACATATTTTACAAGAAAATTCTTCCCGTGGGCCCATTTGCATGGAAAATAATATATTTATCATCTCGGAGCCCCCAAATCCTAAAAACACCTATAAATACCCCATTATGAGGGGAGTTGAGGAGATATTAGCTGTTAGTTAGATTAGCCATTAGAATAGAAATTCATTTGATTAGACTGGGATTTCCTTTATTTTTAAGAAGGATTAAAGAGGAGGTTCAATATTGACAACCTTGGACCAAGACCTTGCGATTTTTCATTAGAGAAGCATTCTTAAACATTTTCTTATGTTATTTAGTCCTTGTTTTATAGTTCTTTTATCGTTTAATGCTTTCTAGGGTTACATAGTTTTCTTTGCTTTCAAATTTAATGCTTTTTTTAATTGTTTTCACAGATTAATAAAAGTTAGAGTTGCTATTTGCTTTTGTAGATTAATTATAATTTTAGTTCTTAGATTAATTTAGTCAAATCTCTTTCATAATGATTTCTTCAAATAGCGTTTGAGTCAAATAACCAGTAATTGCTAAATCAATCCTTGTGGATTCGACCCCTACTTCTGCTAAATACTATTGATGCCATACACTTGTGGCGCATTATCGAGTAAATAGTTGGATTAAGATCTTATAAATTTTATAACTAGATATTTCACATATCAACAAGCATTGGTATGGCTCCCCATGAAGCTCTTTAAGGGAGAAAGTGTTGATCTCCCTTATATTAGGATGAGGTCGCTGAGAAACAAATTATTGGACCAGAATTAATCCAATTAACTCTTGAGAAGATTCCATTAATAAGGGAGATAATCAAAATAGCTCAAGATAGACAAATGAGTTGGACAAACTTGAAGCGAAGGAACCTTCAGTTTCAACAAGTTGACTCTGTTTACCTCAAGGTGTCTCCCATGAAAAGAATGGTTACATTTGGGAAGAAAGGAAAATTGAGTCCATGGTTTGTTGGTCCATTTGAAATTCTCGATCAAGTTAAATATTTGTCGTACAGACTTGCTCTACCTCCTGAATTATCAAGGGTGTATAATATATTTCATGTATAATTGTTAAGGAAATATATACCTGATCCTAATCATGTACCGGAATATGAACTGTTGCATATACAAGAGAACTTGACATATGAAGAAGTTCCTATTCGAATTGTAGATCACAAAGATGAAGTTCATCATTGGCGTACGATACCGTATGTTAAAGTTCAATGGTCCAACCATACCCTACAGGAAACAACGTAGGAGGTAGAAAATGATATAGGGAAGAAATATCCTCATTTGTATCAAAAATTAGGTATGCGAAGTTCTGAGGATAAAATGTTTTATAATGGGAGTAGAATGTAATACCCAAAGTACCTCAACCCCACTTTGTTTAGGTTAGTAGTTGAACTTAGAAAGTATTTGGGGTCAGTTTGCAATTAGGGAAAAAGTTAGGTGTCAAACATAAATAGAAAAACTAAACCCTGCTATTAAACAATTGTTTTCTTCTAATCTTCTCAATTCTTCTATCTAGAACAAAAAGGGTTAACTTCAGGAGCTTGAGGAAGGAGGAGAAACAGCAAATTCAGCTAGAGATTTTTAGAATTGAAGTAAGAAATCCTTTTCCTTCTTAAGTTTAATTTGTTATTTTGATAGATTAAGAGGTAAGGTTTAGAAATATCTTAAGAACATAGTGGGTTTCAAAATCTTAGGTTCTGGTGATAATTTAATGATTAGAAATTGGTCTAATTAAAATTATTTACTTGTTTTTTGTTACTAAAGCTAAAACACGGATATATATGATGAGTTTAAGGGATTGGGTATTTTTATAACCAAGAAAAATCAAGAAATTAGCTAAACTCATAGCTGAAAAATTCGTAGGCAGCACTGTTCAATATTATAAAATTGGTCATATCTCAATGTAATATCAAAATAGTTGCACAGCCTTTACTGCATTGGTAACTAGACTCGCAGTTCTTCGAAACAGTATAAATAGGCTGTTCCTTTTCCTTGTACACTATCACTAGTTCATGTACAAAATGGGTTGAAAATATGATTCTGTAGCATATTGTTTTCTAATTGCTAGCTGTTTTTGAATAATTTAAGTTTTGAATTGGGGAATGTTGTCTTCTTTCAACCTATTGTATATTGATTCTAGTTTCTGGAGGTTCTAACCTCGTGATTTTGGACAAATAACTTGAGTTATGGTCATTTCTATTCAACACTATTGGTGCTAAAATTATCACGACTAACCTTTCTATGCTATAGATCATAAGATATTGGAGACATAATGAGGCCACTATTGTTTTAGATTATTTTCTAAACTATGGGAAAGTTGTTTGTAACCTAATTTTACTGTTTACGAGGGATTAACGAGAGTTTAAGTAACTTGAGTTTCGAACTGGGAACTATTTTGGTTACTTGGTAAGTGCTTTTTCATATTTCTATTCTTTTTAAAATATTATTCTTTAAGTACTTTTATACTAAATGATTATTAATGCTTTAAAAATATATTTCATGTATTAAATTCGATTGAGCATATCTGTAATTTGTTGGTGATTGTATGCCTATGTATGGTTGCTTATTATGCTCTCTTTGGTATCGTTGGACTTATTAAATTCGTAAAGGAATGGAAAAGGCAACTGAATGGCTACGTTAGAATGTTGGTATAGCTCTTCCATAGGACAAATAGCCTAGTCACGGGTTATAGTAATGACCGTAGTATAATAACTAGAAGACCAACATATGACTTTACCACAGGTAAGAATAAGGAGTGATGGCCCTGTCACGGGTTATAATAGTGACCATAACTTATTCTTTAGCTGAAAGCAAATGAAAAAGAAAAGGACTCTTGGGCCTAATGAGAACAAAATTTGAAAAATTGCATCCATACATGATTATATGTCCTACACTTGTATAGTGCTTTGATGGTGATTAAATGGTTAGAGTTATGAAATGATATTCCTGAAATGTAATATATACTCTTAATGTACTTAATCCAGTAGAGATATGACTGACTTACTTACAGAGCAAGTGGATGCTCACCCCTACTTAATTTATTCCTTTGATGGTCAGGTTTAGACAGCTTCAAATTGGAGTATTGCTGTTGAATAGAGTTAGTTTTGTGATGTTTTACCTTATATAGAAGGTTTTATATAGTTGAATATATATAAGCCTATGGTGATCCTAATGTAAGGCTGTAGCAATATTTTCTTTCTAGGTATAAAGCTTGTGGTTTCTGTTTTGAACTTATCAAAACATTTACGTTGCATTATATAGGTTGTGTATGTATATTTTGGCGATTATACTTATAAATGTGACAGACGGTTTTATATCCTCTTGAGAGGTATTATGGTGCCACACTCTAAATTTACAGGTTCATTTATTATACAAAGTTTGGGGTGTGACAACTATATTGTTCTTTTATCCTTGAATATTATATTTAATAGTATTACACAAAAGTTACCTTCTAGTAGGATTTTATCCCCTTTGCCTGTCATTTTAGTAATAACCTTGTTAACTAAAGCTCCTGTACCCTCACCTTCTTTACTGGTCTGTTCCTCACTCTCTCTATTTCCTTTTATGTTTGCAATAACCTTGTTGAGTTCCCACTTTTCCCTCATTGTTCCCTTTCTCAGAAACCTCACATGTTAACATGCTCTGCTTCTCCTTGTTATGCACTATTGTTATTCACTATCACCTTCTTTCTAGACTGTAAACCTTATTCTCTAATCTATTCCTTCTATTTCATTAGGTTTGTTCAGGTGGTATTAGCCATCATCCAAGCCTCATAATATACTGCAACTACATTTTTCTCCTTTTTTTTCCCTTACAACAACTTCTATCATTATGCCCCACAATACCACAGTAGTAGTAGAAATCGGAACGCTTCATATCAGAATTCCACCCACTAAAGCATCCCTTTCAATCTAACTTGTGTTCCTTCTAACTAAAGGTTTAGATAAAGATTTAGCTCTGCCAATACTCTCAACTGCCTTCCTTCTTTCTTTACTTTTTGAGGTATTATTACATCCATCACTATGTTAAACACTAAACCAATTTTCTACCCTGCTTCCTTGTTCATCCAATGTACCAAATGATACCACATCTGAATCCACATTTGGTCAAATTTGAAGCTGTCCTTGTTGAGTTCAACTCTTTCTTCCCATCTTTTGAGCATTAACAGTTGATTGTGCAATGTATATGAGGGGCTTTCCTAGGATCTGCCTCATCTCTGAATGTAAATCGATGCAACTAGAACCCAGTTCCCTGATCACTAATTTCTTTAGATATCCCTACACGTTGTTGACAAAAATTTTCAATCCTTTGAAATTTATTGCTCTTTCCCCAATAATTTTCCTTATGAGACTGATCTTATAGCTGTGCGCAATGAAATATTTCAAGTCTGCAAAAATTAACAAGACAAGAAATATAGCGATAAAAATATGAATATACGAATATATGAAACATAAAGGTTACAATCTCTAGGATATTCTCAATATGTGGAGAAAATTCCTTCGATTCTTTACTTCAAACATAATCCGAGGGCTTCATAGCTTATTCCCAAACCAAGTATTGATTTCTTCAAATCTTGATATGGAAGACTTGAAAAACACTTGATCAAAATCTTCAAATCTTGATATATGGAAGACTTCAAAAAGAGAATTTGAAGACTTAGAGATTTCACACCCTTCAAACTTCAGAAATATGTATGTATGTGTATATGTGTGTCTTGAACATTTGAGGGATGACCCCTATTTATACATGTATGGGAAGGGAGCAAGTTAGAATACTTGTAGTATATGTGTAACTTCTTACTTACATACCAAGAAACAAATTCTTATCTCTTTACATATAAGAGATATCAATATATAGGGATTGCACTACTTTGATGTTATCTCCTTATTTTAATTTATTAATAAAGAGATAAATGTTAGAGTACATATAACCTGGTTGGCCAAGTCTTGCAAACATGGTGACATGACACAATTTAATTGGAAGAGCGACACAAATACATTTGATTGGTCGAACTACCTCATTTTAACATGTGGTACAATATAATTGATTTTAAATTAACCAATGTTCCAAAATATATATGACATATATGGCATTATTTAATTGGACCATAAATATACCAATTAAATAAATTTATAGACAAATAATAATTTTAATTAAAATAAAATTTCATTATCTACAATAGCCTTCCATTCCTTTAGCAATATCCCCTAGATCTAGTTCCAATTCCCCCGTTTCTGTATCTGAGAGAGAAAATTTCCTCATTACCTCGGTCAACTCATCAATATTCTTTTCCTCCAGCACCGAAGAAACCCCAAAATTCAGACTATCTTCCATCTAACCAGATCTGTACGAGAGATAGAAGAACAGAATTCTCTTTTCCATTGAGATTGTTAGCCAGGCAGAAAAAAGAATTAAGAGGATAAGAGAAGAGAAAAGAGAACTGACAACGAAACCACTGGACTTACAAAACAAAGACTTAGAGGGAGAATTGGTAAAGACAGACTGCAAATGTTAAGCATGGTAAAAGCAAAAACAAAAGGAAAGCCAATAACTGTAAGTAAATGGACACATGACAATCAAGATCTCTGATGGCAAATGCCTCTAATAGTAATCAAAATAGAGAGGAACAACTGTGAAAAAAATACTTACAGACACCCATGTGAACCTCACTACTACCAAAGCTATTTTCTACCATTGTTTTCCACTCTAGAACCTCAATAATTGGAAGAGATTTAGAATTCCATGGGGCTTTTGTACAACAAGACTAGAATCCTTGTTAAATGTGGATTTTGAAGTTTTGAAATTTTAGATTTGGCTCTACTATCTAGAGAAGACAATATCTTTCAAGGCGAATTGACATACTTTGGAACTCACCTGAAATTTCTAAAAAATTTTGTCGGTGAAATATACGAATTTCCTCTCTTTTGCTTTTCGTTTTTGTTATTAGAGGATACTTTTGGAGCTAACAAAACACAGTATTAGTTAAACTCCTGTAGAGGCCAAAATATAAATTTCTAGTATTTAATTTGCCTGCTACTAAATTTTTCTTTTGTTCACTTTTGGATGGTGTCTTGTAAATATGAACTCAAGTGATGGGTGAAAGTAGAAGGGAAGTCATTTGATTGCCAACTTTAAGAAACTTTGAATAGAATTCTAACGTATATGTTAGTTTGAGTTTAGAAGAAATCCACATATGCATATTCTGATTGAGATGAGTTCGTATGGGAAGAAACCTATGACCATGAACAATTAATGAAATTAAAGAGAAAGGGTGAATGTATAGTGAAGGTAAAAAAAATGGGAAAGCAAAGAAAATTTGAGGAAAACAAGGAATTCATGTTTAAGGGTTATCAACTTGTTAACATGGCACCATCATCATCAACATTATGGTAGCTGGAGACAGATCCAAGTTCGACTTTTATTGCTCATAATTCTTGTTTAGTGCGCGATCTGCAAGTATTATTATAAATCGCTGAAATAAATGTGTTGGTAGCTTATTTCTAAACTTTTGGTCATCAAATTATCCGAGAAAAAAAATCAGCGTTAGGGTACCACCAATTGGATAGGAATAATCGTTTGGGTTCACACTAAATCTCTTAACGTTATTTTTTTCTCACTTTACCCTTTCTATTAGGACACATCAACAATTTGACTATTAAAAAGTCAAAAAAGATATTTTTATCCCTAGACACTACAAGAAAACATGAAATTAACTCCTTAAAATTTATTATATTTGTCATCTTAGTTACTAATTCTAGTTTTGTATCAATTAACCTACTTTAGTCATTAGTTAATGTAAAAATATTGTCAAAATAACTAAAAATATAATAATGCCCACCAACATCAGTGATTTTTCAAAATACTTGATGAAAAAATTTAAATACAAATGTTCTCTAACATATCGATATTTTTCGATCTTTTTATTATATTTTATTTTCATATAAAAGCAAATTTTTAAATATACAAAATCCATAATCATCTATTAAATGTTACATTAGTCTATTTTCTTTTTACTTTTCTTTATGTTTATTTAAAATACTTTTCTTCTTATTTTGTTTCATTGACAAAATATAATTCAGCTATCACCCAAATTATATGAAAGTAGTAAAACCTTTATACATATAAACCAAAACTCAAATTAAAATAATTTAGATAAAACAACATTAATAATTCGTCAAAAAATTTAAAATGAATTATTTCATTGTGTTTTTCAGTTTTAAATATTGGAAAAAGTATAATTCGAGAATTAAAATATTAATTAATTTAGAGCATACTTGTATTTTCAATAATATTGACAGCATTATTGCCTTTTATTTATCCCAAAGCATTTAATGATTCAAAACTTACATGAGAGACTAAAGTAAAATTTTGTTTAAATTTTAAGGGGGTTTACTACAACTAACCTTTAGGGGTAAATTTGTCTTTTTGAAATAATTAACGGCAAAATTACATTTGACCGTTAGTCAAAGGGGTAAAATGAAAAAAAAAAACGTTGTGGAGTTTATCATCTAGTACAAAATAGTTTAAAATTTAAGGGGGTTTACTGTATTTAACCCATTTTATTTATTTATTTATTTATTTGGTAAAGAGAACGTTGGTAGTGTATTGCTACATTTTAGGTCAAAAGTACGTCCAAAGCAAAGAATTGCTCTATGAATTAATTGAAAGTCGTATGCTGACGGTAGAGAAAAATGTAATCCGGGCAGGTAGAGTAGGCAAGACCTGATCATCTAACATCGGAAAGTAATTACAGCATTTTATTCATTTCATTTGCATGAAACTAGCAATGGTAGCAGAAGTAAGAGTTTTGCTTAATGGAATTGCTTTTCTTTGAAACTAGTCGATGCTATTGCAAGTGGAAATTGATTTGACGGACCTCCTTTTTACATAGATTTCGTACCCATAAGAATTAGAGGACTGAATCATAGAGCTAAGAAAGTTGAATTATATATGCCCCCTCTTTGGAAATGTACGCCACTTTTACGCCATCGTCAATTCGTCAATACCACATATAAAATAATTAAAAGTTAACTATATTTTACTCCTAAATTCTACGCCTGAATTGCACCTTATCCCGTGAACTTAAATAATATATATTTTACCTCTTTTGAAATACTGTATACTATAAAAGAAAATAGAATTAAATATAGTAAACCTCCTTAAGGTTTGGTTGTTTTGTGCTAAATTCTCTAACTTTATTTTTTTAATTACTTTGCTCCTTCCGTTTGTACACATCATAATTTAACTACTAAAAAGTCAAGAAAAAAATTTTACCCCTAAACACTACAAGAAGACATAAAATTAACCCTTTAAAGTTTATGACATTTGTCATTTTAGTCCCTAATTCTAGTTTTGTATCAATTAACCTACTTTATTTATTAATCAGATAAAAATATTGTTAAAACAACTAAAATATAATGATATCCGCCAACAACAGTGGTTTTTTTAAAATACTTGTGTTTTAGAAAAATTTAAATACAAAAATTTCCTAACACTATTGATATTGTTTTGATCTTTTATCATATTTTAATTACATGTAAAAGAGAATTTTTAAATGTACAAGACCCATAATTATCTATTAAAGTTCTGTCATTCTCTTTTCTTTTTTCTTTTTTTTATGTTTATTTAAAATAATTTCTTCTTATTTTCTTTTACCTTGTTAATATAATTTAACTATAACATAAATTATATGAAGTAACTTTATATATATAATTAAAACTCAAATTAAAATAATTCAGATGAAATAGTTTTAAAATAATTCATCAAAAATTTTAAAATTAGATGTATTATAAGTATTTTTAAGTTTTAAATATTGAAGAAAGAATAATTTTCTTAAATTAAGAATGTTTAATTAATTTTGGAGCATACTTATATTTTTAACATTATTGACAACATTATTGCTTTTTATTTTTTTCCCAAAGCATTAAATGATACAAAACTTATATGAGAGATTAAAGTGAAATCTCGCTTACACCTTAAGGGTGTTTACAATAGTTAGCTTTTAGGGGTAAATTTGTCTTTTTGAGAAAAATACTAACTCTAATTATATTTGATTGTTAATCAAATAGGTAAAATGAGAAAAAAAAAATAACGCTAGGAGGTTTAGTGTAAAATAGTCCAAATCTTAAGGAGGTTTATTGTATTTAACCCAAAAATTTATAAAAGTTTTCTTTAGACATTTTTTAGAAAAAAATGCCCTCCAAAATATTGTGGGCAAAGTTTTTTTTTTTTTTTTTCATTTCTAATTATTCCCTGTTTTCTTTTTTTTTTTTTCTTGACCATAAAAGAACTTTATACATTATCACATTTTACTTGATAAATTTATACATTGTTTTTTTCATTTAGAAAACAAAGTGCAAAATTGAGAATTTTTACAACTATTTTGTATTTATTTTCATTTGACATAAACTAAACATATTAAAGATAAATTTAGTCAGTAAAATATATTTTATTAAATACATTTTACTAAAGAATATCTTTGTCATCGTATAATTAATTGAGAAATTACAAAATTGTTGAAATAAAAGATATTTACTTACTAAAAAATAATTGTAAAATTCTCCTTTTTGTACTTACATTTCTAAATAAAAAAATAATAATATATAAGTTGATTGAAAAAATAAAAAATTTATGAAGTTCCTTCATACTCAAGAAATAGAAGTTAAAAAGAATATATGAAATCATTAAAAAATGAAATAAATGGAGAGTAACTAATTTGTCCACAAATTTTGGGAGGGTATTTTTGTCAACTCAAATTCCCACATCAATTTTTCTATCTACTTCTATTACGGAATAGGTCATAGGGAGTAAAATGTATGTTGTTTGAATTTAAAGGGCAAAGTACAACTAAGTTGTAATTTCAAGGAGATAAAGCACAATAATTAATTCTATTTTCTACCCTTACCTTATTTCTCATTTTTGCACCTATAATTTTAATTTTAAACATTTTACATATCAACTTAGATGGAGATATATAGGAAAAGCAGAACAACATGATACTAGCATTCGGGATATGATAAACCGTACAAGTGTTAATACAATATCCGATGACAACAAAATGAAAAGGAAACCATCATATCTAATTTAACTTCAAAGTAAATCAATAAAAAATTAATGTGCAACTTAATTACATAGAATTTATTGTGATTTGGTAAATATTCAGATTATCACCTTATATTTCATAAAATTACACTTTGCCCTATTGTGATTTAGGGTGTTTTTTATTTTTTTATTTTTTGGCAAAATGGATGAAAAATTAAAAACCTAACGAATTGCAAAAAGTCAAAAAAATACCCCTTAAACCTATTAATCCTCCATCGCTTGGGGACACCTCTACTAGATGGGTCGATTGTGTTTTATAATAAAATACATATACAATCTTGATTTGAGATTTTAAATGACTAAAATAACTATTTAAATAAAAAATTTCAGCATCCTAATGGTCAATTAATGAAAAATTTAATGGTTTTCTTCAACCCAAATTACAAGGAGGCCGATTGTTGGTTTGCAAATTATGGGGAGGTAAGTTGAATATTACGCAAACCACAAGGGATCCTAAACCTTGTAATTAACCCGTGGGTGGATGATCGTGGGGTAGGCAGGGGCAGCCACCCATCTAAAATTTTCAAAATTATATTTTTCTCCCCTTAAAATTCTTTAAAATTTTATTACATTATCATAAAAATTAGATTTTGCCCCCTTCACCTCCTAAATTTTAAAAAATATATGAAATCGTTTCCAATGTATGTATTTATATAGTGTTATCCTCTAAAAATTTCAAAAATACTTTACACCATAATAAAAATTGGACTTCACCCCTTAAAATTTCTCAAAAATCATAAAATAGTCTCCCTAAAAATATGTCAATATCCCAAAGTTTAACTCCCCTTGAATTTACCCATAAGAAATTGGCGGAAGTTCCAATTATGACCTTGTCTATCTTATCACCAACCGGATGCGAAGGCTTTACATCTTTACTGTGTAAACATAATTACAATGTATGTATGTATATCATCCATTCACTCGCTCTAAACTTTTATAATTCTTCCTATTTTTTTTTTTTTTTTTTTTTAGATGTCTAGTAATCTATTCCATGTTGGAGATGGTCTCCATTTTATCTGCAACTAGCATAGGTAAGAAACAATAACACACTTCTTCGCCAAAGTTTCTACATGCAAGCGAACTAATCTCATCAATTCCCACCAACCAGTTTCCTTGAAAAACACTTTAATTCGCTGAACCGATGTTTACATTCTTTAGAAATGGAACTACTCTTCATTCTACATTACTTTCTGCACTTCAACTTCCATTAGTGCAGTTTGTTCTGTTCCCAAGTGAGATTAACTTCAGTTAATTACTTTCCGAAATTTGTAGCATTTGTTGAAACTCTTATAGCTGTGGCAGGCAAAAATGTCGAAAGAAGAAAAGAAAGAAATTGAAGTGATTGTAGCTGTTTACAAAGTAAATCTGCACTGTCCCAAGTGTGCTCATGATATACGGAGGCCCATCTCGAGAATCCCAGGTATGAAGATCATATTCGTTAGTAAATTCGTATATAGGAACACTGAAAATGTTACAAGTTCTCATTCCCCAAAAAAATTATTGAAAAGTGTAAATTACTTAAATAGTATTTCAACTTTTTCATTAAAATAGAAATAATCTCTTAACTTAAATTTTAGTCAGTTTCTCAACTAAATATTTATATCAATTAGGTTCTTATTTAATTATACCACCCAAAACTCACATTTTTCTCGAATGCATCACCTTCAATCACACTGGTGACCACCCTTGGTCACCATTTGATTGAAAATATTGCTTTATTTATCAAAGTATAAATCATCTCAATAATTCTTCAACATTTTTATTAAAGTCGAAATGATCCCACAAATTCAATTTTAGCCAATTTAGTTCAGTAACCAAATATTTGTCGGTAATTTAATCCTTTTGCTGCATTGCCCAAAACATACATTTTTTGTAATTTTCCAGATTGTGACCATGGTCACTGGTGTGACTGTGGGCTTCACACAATCGAGAAAAAATTGTATTTTGGGTGTTATAATTAAATAAAGACTAAATTAACATAGAATAATTAGTTAAGAGATTAAATCATTTAAAATTTAATTTGATGGACCATTTCGATTTTAATAAACAAGCGGATGAGTATTTAGTTGATTTGCCCATTTATCAAATTTCACTCTTTTCATTCTTTTCCATTATCTTCCTCAGTGACTATGGGGATCAACATGTGTTTAATATCGCCACCTAATGTTGGTTCTTGCCCCAGGAGTTCACAGTGTAGACGTTAAACTTGAGAAAAATGAGGTAACAGTAAAAGGAGCCATTGAGGCAAAGAAGGTACGTGAAAGGTTACAAAAATGGAGCAAGAAGAAAGTAGAGCTAATATCTGAAACCAAGTTCAAGGAAGCAGAAAAAGGAGCCAAAGAAACCAAAAAGGTAATGTCCCTTATTCAAGTATTTATTCAGGAAGCTTTACAATTCTGCTTGTGAAATTATTTATTTGACTTTAAAAGACTTGTATAGTATAGATTTGAGTAAATGAAACCAATGGTATACAAATTTTTAGCTTGAATTGCACTTTTGTATCTCCATCTTTTAATTTTGTCATTTTCGTAGCTCATTTTTATAAATAGTGTCTAATTAGAGCAATTGGCCAATTTCAGTGGCCGGAAGGTGCCCAAATATTGTCATATGCATTGCACAAGAGTAACACAAATTTTAAAAAAATAAATAAAACAGTAAGAGTTTGCATTTAATCTATGAAAATTTTGGGGATTTTCATTAACTAAATGCAAACTTTCATTTTCTTTTTAATTGTTTAAAGTTATAATAATGAAACTGTATCTATTTATTCAATTTGTATTCTAAAATTTTCCTTATAAATCTCTTGTGCTATGTACGTGACAATTTCTGGTGTCTTCCGGCCATAAAAAATGGACAATTGCACTAATTAGATAGTGTTTAAAGAGATGGGTACCAAAATGACACAATTGAAACATGGGGCACCAAAGTGAAATTCAGTCAAAAGTTTAGGTATTTATGGTATTATTTACTCTATAAGCTTTTAAAATGACCTATTATATGAGTTTGAGTATATCAAATAAAATGGAATAAAGGGATTAATTATTTTCTAAAGGTAGTGTAGAAATTTCTATTTACATATTCATATCCAACGCCACCTTGGTGACGTGACAAAATTGGGGGAAAAAGCGCAACATGTTCACTAATTACGCTTTCATCTTTTGAAGGAAATTATAAAGACTATATTAATAAAGGCTTACATGCATTGTGCCGAATGCGAGCGCGAAATACGAAAGAGATTACTAAAGCACAAAGGTATTAACACTGTAATCTTGTGATTTGCAGCTTATTTTTTAATAACTATTATTTTGGGATGTATTCTTTTGATATAGGAATTCACAATGTGAAAACGGACGTCAAAGCTCAAACTATAACTATTGAAGGAGTCATCGAGGCGGAGAAGCTTCTCACATATATGCGAAAAAGAGTTCACAAACATGCAGAGATAATTCCTCCAAAAGAAAAAAAGGATGAAAAGAAAGAAAAGGAACAAGTTATGTGGAAGTAAAAGTAACTGAAAAAATTGTTGAGTTGAAGGAAGTAGAGAAAGTAGGAGCAAAAACAAAGGAAGGGGACATTCCATATTTTGTTCATTATGTGTATGCCCCTCAATTGTTTAGTGATGAAAATCCTCACGCCTGTTGTGTAATGTAGCAGACTAAAATACACTGGTTGGTGAGGGATGGGCATCGTCATGACACTGTCGAGACCCAGGCATATTGCAATCCGTATCCCTTTCCTGGTAGCCATGCCATAGTTTTTATAATTAATCTATGAATTTCTTCAATTTGATCCTTTTGTTAAACCGAAGGATCTTACCCAATCATTTTAGTAGGATTTCTCACTAAATCTTGATCATATAATTTTCAAAAAGTCCAAAACCTGTATCTATAGTTTTTTCTTTAAGATAATGTATTTTTGTATCAATTACTTGTTTAGTTGTTGTCTAATTGATTTCTTGAATAGTTTCCTCTATTAGGTTTATTTAGCAAGATTTGATTTTCCTTAATAATTACTTGTAAGTAGGAATATATTAGTGGACTTCTTTTGTAACATTGGATATAAAATATACTCAAATTCTCTTGTAATGTTATCTCTAACATGGTCATAGATTCGCTAGTGGGTGGCTCGTCAACCCTCTGGTTTTTTTCTTTTTTAACTTACTTTTGTCGCCTTCTGTTGAGTTTTTCTCAAGTGATAGGTCCAAACAAATCGAACAATAATATCACACTAAATATATCACCACAAATAATCAACTATTATGCCAAACATTACAAATATGGGACACAAGAAGACACCAATTTACAAGTTAGAGTATCAAACTCTAACATAAGACTTGAAGGTAGAAGTCTTACCCTACCTTCTTTACAATCCCCTAAACCTATTTATAGGATGACTTAGTAGCTTGTAGTAGTATCTAAAATTTTCCTCAACTAGATGCTAAGTTATAGAAAAGTCTAGAAGGAATGCAAGGAATTTTGGTCCATAGAATTATCTAGAGAATAAAATCTAGTAGTTATTGAATTTAATACTCCCCCCCCCCTCAACAACTACTTTAATCGAAACGCTAGAACTTTTTCTTCCTTGATTTGTTCCCTTTCTTTCTCTTTGATGTTCATACTTTCATTCATCTCCTCAAGTTTGCTCGATCGGTGCCCGTTTGTAGTCTTGAAGTTCTTACCTCTTTTTAGAAGATTCTTATATTTTCCCCAGACCTCCCAAAACGGTTGCTCAAATGTACCAATGACATCACTAAACTTCTTTTTGAACTTTTGTTGTTCCTTTACTTATCTTTTAGGATCTGGAAGCAGCTCAACTTGAGAAAACAAACCTAATGCTGTGTTGTCGAAAATCACGTCCTTTGTTTTATCCACATAAGATACTTGGATAGAAGCATACATTGCCTCTTGTTGTCATGTCGTGATTAATTCATCTATGACTTCCAAGTTGCGAGATACACTCATGTCATCTGAGTCGAACGACATGTCAATCTCCGACCTTACCATCACCATCACAATGGCAACTCCTCTTCAGGTTCCATCACAAAGGATTCTTCCTCTGCTTCTTCAATTGTACAAAATGCTTCAAAATGCCACTCATCGTCACTTTGGTCATCATAATATAAAGCTGCTGATTCTTCATCTATTGTGTACCAATCTTCCTCTACCTCTTCAATTGTAGTGAATGCTTCGATATTCCTTTCTTCTTCAAATAAAGGAGGAACATGGAAATTTTGGTTTTCCTCAAGTGCAAGTAAAACTTGAAAATCCCACTCTTCGTCAGTTTCTTCCTCGTACTTCCTATGTGTTGCCACATTGCTTTCTTCTTGTTCATACTGACAATCACATGCATAGTGTCCTTTCCTTCCAAAATTGAAGCATCGATCACTTTGTCTTCGATCCTTTGTACGGTAGTCTTCATCATCATCTTCTTCATATGTATCTTGGTCTTTGTTTGCTCACCCTGGTTGGGAACTCTTCCACTGTCTCCTTCTCCACCTTGGTTGCTTATTTCTTTTGCTCACCTTTGTCTGTAAATCTCGCACCTCTTTGATTATGTACTCTCCTTTTAGCAAAGAGAGCTTGACCTTCCTCTTTAATTGTAACTTTGGACATTTTATCATCCAAATTTCTTCATTCACCAATACATGTTCCAACTCCTCTAGAGTTGGTTGTACAGCCCATCCACGGGTTGTAGTGATGAGACCCTTGAACTCTGTTTTCAGGCCGTGAATGAGAATTCTTCTCATTCTTTCCTCGCTAACCATATTATCTGGGTCTAATTTTGAAATTTCTTTACATAAGGATTTCACTTTAAAAAAGTACTAACTTACAGTGAAATTTCGCTGTGTGGTGGAGAAAAGCTCATTCTCCAGCCATTGGAGTTCTGCTTCATTCCTTTTGGCAAACGCTAATGCCAAGATGTCCCACGCTTCCTTTGGTGTCTTCACTGACTTGAACTGTTGTAGTTGCTCGTCTTCCACAGCAACAGTTTACATATACATTGCATTTCCGTATTTCTGATTCCACTCGGGCCTCAAGTGCTTTAGGATCACTTGGTGGCATAGTTTTATCACCACTAACAAGGTCCCACAAACTTTGTCCAATTAAAAAATACCTGATACAGGTACTCCAATTCCCATTGTTGTTGTTGTTGAGCTTCTTAACAACATTCACTGATGTGGCAAAATCTGCCATCTCTTCTTGGTGTGCCCTGCACTAACCAAGCAACTATGGTCCCAGACCAATAAATTTCACAGTCCTAGACTGTGCCTCAACGAAAATTTTCACATATCTCGTTTGATGGTCCCTGACCGTTTCCTTCGGTAGACTAACAACGTATTCGGTCCATGACCGAACCACGTGCACAAAGATCACCTCAAATGAACAACGACGATCCCGAATCGTACCGCTCTGATACCACTTGTTAAGTTTTTCTCAAGTGGTGGGTCCAAACAAATCGAACAATAATATCATACTAAATATATCACCACAAATGACTCAACTATTATGCCAAACATTACAAACATGGGACACAAGATCTGTAACTACAAACAAGAAGACACCAATTTACAAGTTAGAGTATCAAACTCTAACACAAGACTTGAAGGTAGAAGTCTTACCTTACCTTCGTTGCAATCTCCTAAGCCTATTTATAGGATGACCTAGTAGCTTGTAGTAGTATATAGAGTTTTCCTACACTAGTAAGCTAAGTTATAGAAAATTCTAGAAGGAATGCAAGGACTTTTGTTCCATAGAATTATTTAGAGAAATCTAGTAGTTGTTGAATTCAATACATTCTTTTCCTCACCTTTTTGCTTGGTAGGTGGCTCATCAGGCCTCTGATTTTTTTTTTTTTGTAACTTACTTTTGTTGCCTTTTTGCTCCATGGCTGCCTTTTATCCCCAATTTTTTGGCAATTCAACTCACAAATAAAAACCAAAATACCATTCTATTATCATCTCAGTTCGACGCATCATATGGCTGCAAGCATCAAATCTGATACTGGGTCAGTCTGATCCGGTTCGTTTGACAAGTTTTCAAACTTGTTCAACTACAGTCAAATGCATCCTTGTTCACGTCATCATACACATCAACACCACATATTAGCCATGTCATCGCCTATTAGGGGCGGATCTAAAAGTTGAATTTTGGGAGGGGGCAAAAACTATAGATACATATTCTTAGAAAGGCAGTTTTATAATTTTTACAAAATTTTATGGTGTAAAGTCTAATTTTTTTGAAGAGAGTTATTGAAATTTTTTAAAAATATCAAGAAAAATAAAATATTTTTGAAACTCTTGGGAAATAAGATTGTATAATTATATACATAGGAAACACTTCTTTTTTTATTTTCTAAAATTTTTAGGGGGGGCAAGTCCAATTTTTATAATAGTATAATAATAATTTAAAAAAATTTATTGGAAGAAAAACATAATTTTGAAAATCTTGGGATGACCGCCCCTCCCATCTCCTATGATCCGTCCCTGTCGCCCATGCACCAGATTTTGCCATGTCAACTGTTAGGTCAATTGCTACGTCGTCTACATGTGACTATCTAATTGTGCCACAGTTGATTAGTCAGAAATTTTTTGACACAACATCTTGCATGCAACATCAACTACTTGGATTTGATTCGATTAGTTTCCGTTAAGATCAGTCCAGTCCATTCATATCCTTTTTTCCAATATGGTTCAACCTTTTTTCCGGTTACTTAATGATTTACTGCAGTTCTGATAATTTTCAGATTTTGAATCCATCTATAGCCTTAATTTTTTATTTTTGTTGGGGATTAGGTCAAGAAAATAAGAAGAATTTTTAAAGTTCAGTAATATTTTTCATTCATATGTTTCTTCACAATTTCACTATTACAAAGGAGCTAAATTTATAGGTGAAAATTAGATAGAACAGTGGGTTAGATTTCTAGAAAATATTTCCAAAACAGACAAAACATCTAAAAGATATCTCACTCATAAAATACTAAGAGTCATCATACTACACATTACTCAACAATTTTCTACATTTCTCTTCGAAAATTGCATAGTTTCTGGTTATTTTCATTCATATTTTGCTTCATATGGCTCAATGCAGGTTGTAATTTTGATTCCTTGGTGTGCAAGTACAGGTAAAAATTTACCATCTTCTCTAGGATTGTCCAACCAGGGTTGCAAGTTTTTTCAAAAGCAAGGCGTGCACCATTATCTTTGCAACTATCGTCAACCTCAAGACAAATTTGGTCCCAAGGGTCTTCTCTACCCATTACTCTTGACAACCTTGCATCACTTGTTAAACAGGTTGTCTAAATTTCTTTCATCAGCTCAAAATATCACGTCCACTACTCATATTTCAAGATCTGTAACAATTCTAGATACTTATCGCATTTCTGATCTTCATCTTAACCTTCTTTTTGTTGCTCAATTAGAGTAAACTACTTCATTGGCCTCTCAACTATTAGGCAGGATTCAATTTGGTACTCAAGCTTAGAAAAACACCTATTATCTACCATTTGTTTTTAAATGACCCCTTTACGAATTCCCATTTAAATTGACCAAACGGATGTTTAATACTGATAAGAATATGATTCTGTTGGGGAGCAGTTAGTGGAAAGAAGAAATATACATTATTGCACATAGTTGGTCAATCTTCACAAGACAACTAGTTCCAATGACACAGAAAAGGAAAAATAAGGAATTAGAGGAAAAGATTCCTACCAAATCAAGCCATCTATTTTCTATTAATAGAGTTTCAACTCACAGCACGATCAATTCATACACAATGGATTCTTCGGACCAGAAAGAATTGACGAGTACTATGAATTTCATTAATTACATCAGCACGCCATCAACACAAAACATAATGCAAATGAGCAAGCTAATTGTAGCGGATTCAGTAGAAAAATTATTCCCTTGTTTAGGGTCTTTTGATGTGAACGCTACTAATAAATTGACGAGACCCAGAATTAATGTACAATTCAAGAACACCTAAATAAATTTGATTTGATAGATTTAAACCTTTTGATTAAGAAATCAAGAATTCGAAATATCTATTCTCGACTACACAAGATATTAACCTGTTTTCTATAACAAGAAAAAAACCGACCAATAGTGTTCAAATTAGGTAATTACAAGAATCAATCTTGCAAAATATCCCAAGTTTTTGGAAGACAAGTTGAAGAATAAACTCACCTAATAATATTGTATGAAAGAACGAATGTTTCGGCTGTATTGGGAGTATAAATAATGTGAAAATCAACCCCAAAAACCCTGCATGAGAGTTCTACCAACACTAGAAATTCTAACTTGCCAAATCCAAAAAGGTTTAGGATTGACACATAAGATTAAAATTTAGCTATAAGATTAAAATTTAGCTATAAGATAAATGTGGACAAACACTTGTCCAAGTTAAAAAAACACATGAAATAATAACTCCTAAGAACAAGTTTTGAATTTAAATCCTAGCTCAAATAGGATTAAAGTAGCCAATTTTAGAGTATTGCTGAAACTAGGGTTTCCTCGATCCCTTCACAGTAGATCAAATTTGTCTTCAGACACCACTAACCCGAACCCCTGACATATTTGGATTTCAAACTTGATTTTATTGACAGTTTCTTGAGCTCCACCATTCTCAAGTATGATGTCTTAAAGAACTTGAATATCTTTTCTCGTATCATTCCCTCTCTCAAAGGATTCATCCTACAATCTTAACCTAGATGAAAAGGACAAACATTAAGCAAAGTACACAAAAAATTAAACCAATGATCTCGCCAAATCCTAAAAACTGCAATATATGCGACTCAAAAGAAAAAGTGCCAAAAACCAATGTTGAAAACGAATGTTGGGAAAATGACTTGTGAAATAAAGACATCACGGAGTGCACAAACCCTAAAATCATGGAGAACATTATTTCGACCAGCAAATAAAATACAAACCAAAAAATATTTTTGAAAGATTGAACTAATCATGCTCAAAAAGATTATCATGCCACTTTAAAAATTGATGCATATCAAAAGAACAAAAGAACTTATGCATATTTTTGTGTAGAAGTACATAATTTTTATCCAAATATTATTGAACATAACATAAAAATAATGGTAATCCTGAGCCTTACATTAAATTAGTCCAAGAAAAATAAATGTACAAGAAGAATTAGAAACATTAATAAGTGAGGAAAATGACACACTACGAGTACTTAAAAATGTAAAACTATAAGTGTGAAACCCAGTATTTTAATAGCCTTGTTCTTTGATTTTAATTGGTTTAAAATGTTTTTCATATTATTTTTAGTCATAAAGTACTTCAACTTATTCGTTTTTCAATTCGGCAAATTTTTCGGTTTACGCGATCTCGGTTATAAGTAAACGGGTCATAAAGTACCACTAAGTCCAAATTAATGCTAGATGTGGTGTAAGAGTGTTGACATATGGCTTAATTTAAAACTCTAATTTAGTAGCAAAAATTAGTTTTTGGGTTAAATAGTCAACTTGGAGACTATTTGGTCAATGGGGAACTATTTGAGTCAACTTTGGAATTCTTTTTAAGTCTTCTTCTTGTTATTTCTTCTTCATTTTCTTCTAGCTGCTGGCCGAACTCTCTTCTCCATTTTTCCCCCAAAAATTTTCTACTTGGATTTCAAGTAGGAATCACTTGGAAGGTAAGATTTTATGTATTTTAGCATTTATAGCTTATGGGCTTTATGATCCAAGCTTTAATTTCAAGTTTTGTAGGATTCTTTATAGCTGAGAAAACCCTCTTTGCAGCCTTATATGTGTTGATTTATGTATGTTATGGGTTGTTTTTAGTGTTTTGGAGGTTGGGAAGTGATTGGGGTTGATTTTTAACAACTTTCCATGGTTAGATTGCAAATTTTAAGATTATGAGTTAGGGTTTTGTCTTCCATATGTGGCCTAGAGTGTTATGCTATGAATGCTTATGTCTATGCACATAATGATGTTTTAGGAGTGTTTTAAGGTTAGTTTGGATAGGAATTGAGACTTGAAACCAAGTGGAATTGATTTCCCTTCATTTTGTAAGTAAGCGGAAGTTTGGCGCAACTAGGATAATTTGGATAATTGGTTATGTTTAAAGGGTCTTTAATGATCTTTTGATGGTTTTAGGTGTTTTATCCATTGTTGTGGACAGCTATACACCTGTCCACAATATTGCTAGATGTGTGCTTCCGACAGATGGATTTTGTTGGTTGAATACGTTGTTTTGAGTTGGGTTGTAACCAAGGTCCCTTGAATACCTTGGAAATGGATTTTGTTGGTTGGTTGAATATGTTGTTTTGAGTTGGGTTGTAACCAAGGTCCCTTGAATACCTTGGAATTGGATTTTATTGGCAGGGAGGATAGCCTAATTATAGCCTAGGGAGAGGCGAAGTTTTTCGGTTTTTCTGGAAAACTGAGCTTATTATCTCCTAATCTAGCTGTAATACAAATTTGAGGGGTTAACTAAGTGTTTTGACTGGGGTTTTAGCTTGTCGAAGTTGGTCAGAAATTGTGAAAAGGTCATTTTTGACCAAAGAGCTATTGGTGTCGTTTTCTATCGTTTCGCGTCGTTTTCGCTTCCCTAGTCATTCTTTAACTTCTACATCTCTTCTAAGAGTCCTCTTATATCTATTTTAGGTACCACGCCACCTACCGCCGGCGATCGCGTTCGATGATCATTGTGCAGTTTTGCTTTGATAGGTGCGTATCGCCGGCGGTAGGTGGCGTGGTACCTAAAATAACGACTAGAAAATATGTTTGGATGGATTTTAAAATGTGTATGATGTTTGGAACTGCACTTTTACCAAGTTTTGGAATTATTACATATGAAATCGGGACCAAGCTATTTTATGTTAATCAAATGATATGTTTGCAAACTCTTTTGATATGAAAGCATTTTATGACTGTTTTGGCTCATAGGTGACCTAGGTATATAATTTTGGATGTGTTTGGAAATGTTTGATTTGTGCGAATCGGTTCTATAGTCATCCATGGGACGCCATGGTGACTGTGGATCATATGAACTATTTGACTACGGGGTCTTGTCTTTGGGATAACTTGACCTCCAGTCGACTAGTAGGTGTCTAGATTATAAGATGACAGCTAGTACTGTAGGTCATACCTTTGAGCCTAAAAGATACGTATCATGCTATTTTATTATATTTCGGATTAAACTGTACTTGGATTTGTTCGCTATGCTTTAGCATACTATGTTTTGAAATGATTGGATCTTTTTGACTATGTTTTGGACATGCCTGACGTTTAAATGGCATGAAACATTTTAGAAACTACTTATGATTATGGTTTATTGACTTTTAAATGGCATGAGACATTTTAGAAACTATTTCATGGCTATGGTTTTCACAAATGCTATTATCTTTATGTTTCCTTTTTATCGCAAATGCTTGGCCCCATTTGAAGAGCTTTTATGATATCCACTGAGCTAGTTATGCTCACCCCACGTAGTTCTAGCCCTTATAATTTTTCAGATTAGGTGCACGTTTTTGACTCTCCACCGCGTTAGCAGCTTTTAGATTTTCTCCATTCCACATTACTTGGTAGGACTCTGGATAATCTTCCAAGCTTCTCTTTTGTTTGGAGAGGGGTAGTGTATTAGATAGGTTTTGTATTGATGAACTTTGTTTTTGTTGTAGCATAAACTTTTGTACTAAGAAGGAATTTTGTAATTCGTATTTTTTGTGTAAAATGAAATATTCGGTTTTATAGTTAAGAAATGGTTTGATGGTTCTATTACATTGCGGTTAAGTTTGTTGCTCTGTTCGTTTGTGCCTTGCGCTTTGGACCGGTGTGCCATTAGCGCAGCATGTTACGGTCCCGTTTTTAGGGCGTGACAATAAGAATTTGACAAATCAAAATTTCTAAGTATTCCTTTCACCAAACAATTCGCACTTAAGTTTGAATGATGTATCGAAGTTACTAGAGTTTTGCACGTGGAAGGTGCAAATTCAAACTTTTCAGTGTCTCCACTTGCTTCTTTGAATCGCTATACAACAAAACTTGAAAGAAATTCATAGGCAACAAAATACAAAGACTCTTAAAAAGTTTTTCCTTAACGAACAAGTTCTTTCCCTTTGGAATTACTGTTAAAGCTAATTTTCCTTTGGATTAGAGACGGTTTTCTCCTTACCTTTCTTTCGATTTTTTCAGACAATGATTTAGCATATTCTTCATATGATCTTTTAATGCAAAGTTGTTCTTGTACTTGATCTAGAAGTAATGGCTTAAGATTAATCTTTTTACCATCTTTCTCAAAACTATACTTATTTGTAAATCCTTCATGTGTAGTTTTCAGACCATATTGCCATGGCCTACCTAACAAAATATGCTAGCATGCATAGGCATTATGTCAAATAAAATCTCATCCTTATATTTTCCAAGGGTCAAAGAAATTAAGGATTGATTAGTAACTTTTAATTCACCTCCTTTCTTTAACCATTGTAACCTATATGGATGTGGATGTTTAGTGGTTGGCAAATTCAATTTATCTACCATGAGTTGGCTAGCTACACTTACACAACTACCATGATCAACAATCAAACCACATGTACAATTTTGAACCACATATTTAGTGAAGAAAATATTAGAACGTTGCACCTCATTTTGGTCATCACCAAGGCAAGTTTCTCAAGAAAATATACCTCCACATGAGTACTTATCATTCTGAGCATGTCGGCACTGCCTTGACCTTACACCTTGATGAACTTGTGGGACCCTATGAGCATGAGGTTCAACTTAACTAGCTTGCTGACTAGGTTCATTCTGTACGAAAGTTAATATCTCGAGAGAGCGTTGAATACTTTCAAGAGACCATGCCATTTTGGCAACACGAGGTTCTAAGCCATTAAACCTTGAACTCTCTCCTTCTTGAGATATTTTAAACCTACAAAAGAACAAAAACAAGAAGAAACAAAAGATTTTTGATAGTTAGGGTTAGTAAAATAAAGAAGGACCGCACAACACTCTTGAGTGTTTACGCTCACATTTGAAGATGTCACACAATTTCACTCGTGTTTCACTCAAATTCAAAGCTTTTTTCCTCTAATGAACTCACCACTCTTGTATTTTTCCTATCATTTAAATTCTCCATGAAGTCTTTTGCAGACTTGAATGTATAGAGTAAGAATGACACAAGCAATCACTAACACGTAGAACTAAACCTCAAAAAATTCACAATTATTAGTTATAGAATAAGGAAGTAAAGAAAAACAAAGTAATGTTGGTTCAATTAATCAAAGAACTCACACAAAGGACTTTAGAAAGTTAAGCATTAAGAGGGTCAAAATGAAATAAGGTTTCGGGTTAGAACAACGAAATTCGGAGGAACAAGGGCATTTTTGGTATTTTACAAATTCTATTTATGTAACCCAAGAGCAAAATATAGACAAAATTATAAAAATATAAACAAATTTTAGTCACAAATTATGCCTTAGGAAAGTAAGAAAAATTGTAGCACCTGCTTCAAATTCCAAGAGGAAAAGGACTAGAACTACTCCTATTTGGAAATAGGAAATAGTGTAAACCAAGTGGAATAAGAATTCAAGATAAAGTTGTATTCCATCTAAGAAAAGGATTTCAATTGTGCATGCATATGGAAACAAGGAATATCAACAAGTTTTGAAACACTAAATAACTATGCAAACCAAAACTTACTCGACTAGGGTTTATGAGCTAAAACTTTTTTTTTCCCCTCGGCTGTTTTCTTTTAACATCCTATAGCACTAATTTCCAGAAACAAAATACCTTCAAAACATAGCACAAAATAGCCAGAAAAATTCGAAGCACAAGAAAATCACACAGGACCACAATTTTGGAAGTAACACCCTAATTGACTAGGGTTTACTTTTATTCAGCTTTTTTTTTTTTTCAACAGCAGATGATGGAAAATCACAGGATCAATCAAAAAAAGAATCCCCAGAAAAATTGCATAAAAATATCAAATTTGCAGCTCTACAAACATCGCAAACAAGAAAACCCGAGAAACGGTTAGGGTTGAACGATTTTTTTTTCTTTTTTCTATTGTCAAAAGAACACAACAAGAACGAATAATATAGAAGCAAGCTTCTTTTTTTTTTTTTTTTTTGCAGATGAACAATAACATTTTTTTGAATAAACTGAACAAAACAGCAAGAAAACAATGTAGACCAATGTAGAAACACATGGAACAAGAAACAAACGTGTTTAAGAGCCGAAAGCTCCGATACCACTTTGATGCGTGCCCGCAGTTAAACTGATGAAACTCGAAATTGATGTGGAATCCAAGAATGCCTAAACAAACTTGACTTGATGAATTCAATCCCTTTGATTAAGAAATCAAGAATTCAAAGTTTTCTATTCTCGACTGTAAGAGATATCGATCTGTTGTCTATAACAAGACAAGAACCAATAGTGTTCAGGTTAGATAATTACAAGAATCAATCTTGCAAAATACCCCAAGTCTTTGGAAGACATTATAGAGAATAAACTCACATATCAATATTGTATGAAAGAATTAATGTTTTGGCTGTATGGGGTATAAGTAATGTGAAAATTAGCCCCAAAAACCCTGCATGGGAGTCCCACAAATACTAGGAATTCTAATTTGCTAAATCCAAACAAGTTTAGGATTGGCACGCAAGACTAAAAGTTGGCTATAAGACTAATATGGACTAACACTTGTCTAAGTTAAAAAAAATGAAATAATAACTCCTAATAACACAAGTCTTGAATCAAAATCCTAGGTCAAATAGGATAAAAAGTGGCCGATTTTGGATCAAATTTGTTTTCAAGTCTTAGGCCTTTGGACACCACTAACTCGAACCTTTGACTTGTTTGGACTTCAAATTTTGATTTTATTGACTTGTTGAGCTAATCCTAGCCCAAAAAAAAATTGTTGAGCTCCATCTTTCACAAGCTTGATGTCTTGAAGGATTTGAACATCTCTTCTCGTATCATCTTTGTTCCATGATTTTTTCTTTCTTGCTTTGTCTACTTTGTTTAATAGAGCATTAACAGTCACCATTGGAAAATCTTAATAATAGATGGAGTGGAAACAATCACAATTATGTAAAATATTATGTAAAACTATATTTACATGTTATATCAATGGAAAGACATTAGTCAGCTTGTTCTGAACACAAAACACTTATAGTATGACAAAAGTACAAAACCCTGCATCACTATTAATTGTACTTGCGCATTATTATGAGTTCAGGACTGCAAATGACAAATTTTATTTGTTATTTTAGAAGCTGAATATATTATGCAATCAAGAAAATACAACTAATAGCTTTCGAGAAAGGTCCAAAGTTGACATTGTAATGGACTAAAAAGATGAGTTCTAAAGAGAATTGATTGAAAACTAAACAGCAGTTACTGGAATTTAAATCAACAACAAAATCTTTTTTCCATTTTTATTCCATAGAAGAGTACTAGCTGGAACAATTTCACTAAATGTCATTGTTGGTGAGATTCTAGTAGTTATGTGTCCAAGCGAAGGTTCAGCAAACATAATCCTTTAACTTGAAACTCTACATCATCTTAATTAATCACTTACAACGTCAGTCTTTGATGCTTTGTTGAGCTATTCTTCTAGTACAGTCCCTCTTTGAAGAGGTACTTGGAGATCTGTCTTTGGTTCTTCTATGGAATAATCATAGCCGCTGATGATTAATTTGATATATGAAAAGGTAGTTTCTTCTGAGAATGTGACTAATTTTACACAACTTTAGGATATCAGCATTAAATTTTTTTTTATTTAACAGTATATAATAAATCTGACTGGATCTTTAAGTTTTGTACTTCTTTACCAGCAAATGCCTCTACCTCAGTTACATTCTTCTCCGACATTTACCGTCTGTTTGTTTAATTTGGATTGAAAATTGGTGTAGGGACCATTCAAAAACAAAAGCGAGAGTTTGGGGATATAATAGGTGCTTTCAAGAGTTTGGGGACCAAGTAGGATCGGACATAATTGTTGAGGGACCAATGAAGTCATTTACCAGATCAATTGTGTTAATTATTTTTTTGTTATTTGGGATAAGTTAGTTTAATATTGTGCTAAATTTATTTGAAAAAAAATCATACTAAAAAGAAACAAATTAAGAGTGTAATATACCAAATCTTGTAATGTTTTGTCAAAAGTTATTGCTTATACATTAATTAGCAAAACATAATATGGAAGAATAACTTATCTCTAGGAGATAATGGATAGGGCAACTAGTTTGTTTCAATCCCTAAATTCTTTTTTATATAAATGAATAATGATTCCTAATCTTTTCATGGCATGTATAGTCTCTAAACTTATTTTTTGTGTGCCAATTTAGTCCCCAATGTTCTGGAGTATTTTATTCTTTTTCTTTTCTTTTCCTTTCTTTTCTTTTTTTGCAAGTAACATTCTGGAGTCTTGAGTCTTGAGTCTTCTAAATAAATTCAATAATGTTGTATTTGGATCGGTGGATTTGAATTTTAAATCCTCAACTAAAATCTATGCCACAATTTAGATGGCATATTAATGAGCCATAATTCAAGTCCACAAAAAATTGAGTTTACACATCAACTGCATAAAATAGTGGATTTTAAATCCAATTTCTAAACTATTTATTTCAAATTTTTTCTCATCACAAATTTCCCAACTCTTTTGTTGTCTCTCTATTTCATCAATTGATAGTCCCTTTTTCTCCCTTCCAGTTCCTCTCCTCCGCTTCTCTCCACTGCCACTCTCTTTCCCAGCCTAATGTAATTTTGTCCTAGAGAGAAGATGGTGATGTATTGCTTCTATCTTCTCTTAGATTTGCAATTCAATGTACTAATGATGTCATTTAGTTCTTTTGTCACAGTTTATATTAAGTCCAATTTGTAATAGTATTCAGATACTGGTGAAGTTTTCCATTTTTTCCCCATTTTTTCTGGGTTTTTTCTTCTTGATAATACGTATGCTATTACCTTCTTGATTTATTGCATGAAATTCAGGTTGTTTAAGTCCAATAGCTCCATGCTTTGTAATGTGAGCCCAACAGATAAACTAACGAGATTTGGAATCAAAGCAAAACCCAAGAATGCCTAAACAAATCTGACTTGATAGATTTAAACCTGTTGATTAGAATGATATAAGTATGCATAGGCTAAAGATGTACCAAGTTCGAGAGATAAAAACTGGAGCAAGCTTAAACTCAATCTCGCCAGGATTGGAGCATATTCGTGGTGTTATGATAAAATTGGATTGGACTATCCTCAATTCATTAACACATAAAGTCCAAGTCAAAAATCAAGAGGTTTCAAGTCCAAGAATTGAAGAGCTCCAAGAAGGGTTCGAAAAACCTTAATTTGCCCATAGTCCTAAATTATCCATTCCAATCCTAATTGTTCTAGGATTTAGTGTTAATGTTTATTTTAACAAGTTGTTAGTTGGCTGATTTTCTTAATGATATTTGAAAATCCAACCCGGGGTTAATTTAGTCCTAGCCAAATTTTAGTCTTGTGAGCCAATCTTAAACCTTTTGGGATTTGGCGAGGTTATTTTATAGTAGTATTAGGCCTATTTTGTAGGATTTGGCCAACCCCTTGTTACCTTAAAACCATCCCCTCATAGCTGATTATACATTCATCAATATTCAGAAAAACTTCGTGAGAAAATTCTTCAACTTTTCTTTCAAAGACTTGGGCATTTTGCAAAATTGATTCTTGCGACTACCTATCGTGAACACTATCGATTCTTTTCTCGTTATAGACAATGGGTCAATATCTCATATAGTTGAGAAAAGATACTTCAAGATTCTTGATTTTTTAATCTACGAGTTTAAATCTGTCGAGTCAGATTTGCTTAGGCATTCTTGGTTCCGCATTGATTTTGGGTCTCGTCTAATTTTTTTGTGAGGTTCGTATCAGAGTAGTATCAGGAGTTTTGGTTCCTAAACACGTTCATTTCTAATTGCATACGTTTCTACATTGCTTTCTTGCTGTTTTGTTCAGTTTATTCAAAAAATTGTTATTGTTCTTCATTACTGTTCATTCAGAAAAAAAAATTCAGTTTGTTCATATATTGTTTGTTCTTGTTTTGTTCTTTTGAAAAAACTAAAAGGAAGAAGAAGTCGTTCTTGATTCTTGATTCTTGAATTCTTGATTCTTGATTCTTGATTCTTGATTCCAGATTCTTGTTCTTATTCTCGAAGTTGTAGTCTCAATTCTTGCTTTCTTGAGCCTTTTATTACTGTGATTCTTGTCAATATAAAAAAAAAAATTGATTCAAGAACAAAAACCCTAATACCGTTATCTAGAGTTCTTGTTGTGGCGATTGGAATCCTTATTCTCCATTTGATCTTTTTGTGCAAATTTGTTGGCTTTGGCTGTTAAAGTCATACTTATCCTTCTGTGAAAAATCCAGGAAAATAAATTGTTTCTAAACACTAGCAATTCAGGGTTTTGCTTTTGTTTTGTTTTAGAGCTGCACGTTCAATCCTCTTGTGCAACTTTTCTGCCCAATTTTTTTTTTCTAAGATTGGGTATTGGTTCATACATAATTGTGCTGTTAAGAAAACTGCTGAATTTGAAAGAAAAAAAAAGGGGAAAAATTGTACCTCAAAAACCCTATCCAATTGAGTTTTCTTGTGTTGGACTTGTTATTTAAGTTGCTAGATGATCTTGGGCAAATTTTGCCTTGAGTATTTGCTGGAAACTCGTGGAAAATCTTTCTATGTCAAATAAAAAATTGTGAAATATTGAAAATATCCTTGTCACCTCGAGTTAATTCTTTCTGGGCTGAAACTCTAGTTTTTTTTTTTACTTTCTAAAGTTAAGTGTAGTGTGCGTTCTTTTTTAAATCGATCCACCATTACTTTGATATTTCTTTGAAGGGAGTACCGTGAGATCCTTCTTTATTTTTTTTTAACAAATTTTAAATATCAAGAATCAACTATTTCTTTTTGATTTTGTTCTTTTGGAAGTTTAAAATGTCCCCAAGAAGGAGAAAGTTTTATGCATAGTGCCTTAGAATCTCTTTTTTTTAAAATGGCAAGGTCTATTGAAAGTATTCAATGCTCACTTGAGACATTAACTACGGTACGGAATGAGCCTAGACAGGAATCTAGCTGAATTGAGCCTTATGCTCAGACAATGAGACAAACTTGCTGAGGTATATGTCTGAATTACGATTCTAATGGCTATGAATCTAATGACAAATTGTATGATGTAGTTGCAAGGTCAAGGAATCGCCAACATGCTCAAAATGATGTGCAGGAGGTAGATTTTCCTGAGAAACCCGCCTTGGTGATTTTGTGGGCACTTCACATTGAACCGAAGGATGACATCACTCCAAATGAGGTACAATTTTTTAATATTTTCTTCACTAAGTGTGTGGTTCAAAATTGTGCATGTGATTTGATCATTGATTGTGGTAGTAGCATGAATATAGCTAACCAACTCATAGTAGATAAATTGAATTTGCCAACTACTAAACATCCATATCCATATAAGTTACAATAGTTAAATGAAGGTGGTGAATTAAAAGTCACTAAGCAAGTCTTCATTTATTTAACCATTGGAAAATATAAGGATGAAATTTTATGTGACGTAATGCCTATGCATGCTAGTCATGTTTTGTTAGGTAGGCCATGAACATATGATTTGAAAGCTATATACGATGGATTTGCAAATAAGTATAGTTTTGAGAAAGATGGTAAAAATATTACTCTCAAGCCATTACTTTCGGATTAAACCCATAAAAAGCAACTTTAAATTTAAAGATCATATAAAGAACATGCTAAATTGTTGGTTGAAAATCGAAAGAAAGCTAATGAGAAAACTCTCTCTAATCATCCTAAGGAAAAATCAGCTTTAAAGGTAATTCCAAAGGAAGAGAACTTGTTTGTCAAGGAAGAAGTTTTTAAGAGTCTTTATCTTTTGTTGCCTAACGATTTTCTTCCAAGTTTTGTTGTGCAGCCATTCAAAGAAGCAAGTGGAGACAATAAAAAGTTCGAATTTGCACCTCCCATGTGCAAAGCTCTAGTAACTTCTATACGTCATATGAACTTAAGGGCCAATGATTTGGTGAAGGGAGTACTTAGAAATTTTGAGTTGTCAAATTTTTGTAATTTTAGTTTCTAAAGTACTTATAGTGTCCCCTTCCTCACTTATTAATGTTTCTAATTCTTCTTGTACATTTGTTTTTCTTATTCTAATTTATAAGCCCCATAATTGCCATTTTTTGTGTTAAGTTCAATAACGTTCTGAATAACAATTGTGTGCTTCTACATATAAATATGCATAAGTTCTTTTATTTTTTTGATATGCATCAATTTTTAAAGTGGCGTGATTCACTTTTTGAGTATGATTTGTTCAATCTTTCAAAAAGATCTTCTGGATTTTATTTATTCACTGTCCGAAACAATATGCTCCATGATTTAGGGTTTCCTTGGTGTCTTTATTTCACAAGCATTTTCCAAACATCCATTTTCAACATTGGTGTTTGATCGCACATATTGCATCTTTTCTTTCTTTGGCAAGATCATTTATTTAAATTTTTGTCTACTTTGTTTAATGTTTATCCTTTCCATCCAGGTTCGGATTCGAGGGTGAATCTTTTCAAGGAGGGAGGGAGTGATATGAGTATGGATAGGCTTAGGATGTACCAAGTTTGAGAGATGAGAACTGGAGCAAGCTTGGACTCAAGCTCGCCAGTAATGGAATATATTCGTGGTGTTATGATCAAATTGGATTGGCATCTCCGCAATTCATTAATACATAAAGTTTAATTTTTCAAAGTAAAGCACAAGTGGCCAAATGAAGTCTAAGTCCAAGAAGTTTTGAACCCAATAATTGAAGAAAGCAACATGAAGGGTTTGAAATACCCTAATTCGACCACAGTCTTAAATTGGCCATTCCAATCCCAATTGTTCTAGGATTTAGTGTTAACATTTATTTTAACAAGTCGTTAATTGGCTGATTTTCTTAATGATATTCAAAAATCCAATCTAGGGTTAATTTAGTCCTAGCAAAATCTTGTGAGCCAATCCTAAACCTGCTCAGATTTGGCAAGGTTGTTTCCTAGTAGTATTAGACCTATTTTGTAAGGTTTAATCAGCCTTTTGTTACAATAAAAATACCCCCATTGATGATTATTCATTCATCAATATTCAGAAAAACTTCGTGAGAAAATTTTCCAACTTGCCTTCCTAAGACATGGGTATTTCGTAAGATTGATTCTTGTGACTACGTATCCTAAACACTATCGGCTCTTATCTCGTTATAGACAATAGGTCGATATCTCATACAATCGAGAATAGATACTTCAAATTCTTGATTTCTTAATCAGCAGGTCTAAATATGTCAAGTCAAATTTGTTTAGGCATTCTTGGGCTCAGCATCAATTTCGAGTCTCGTTAGATTTTTCTACTGGGGTTCACATCATCTTTTTGCTTTTTGATTCACTTTGCTTTTTCTAAACTTGATCCTGGACATTTTAGAACCTGGATGGGTCTAGGGCGGCTCTTTTTTTTTTTAAGTCTCAGCCCTCCTAGCTCTCTTTTCCTTTTTGATTCTCTTCGCTTTTCTAAACTTTATCCTGCTTTAGCACCTTGGCGGGTCTATATAGATTGTTTTATTTTTAGGGGGGACCGTTAGGTCTCTGCCCTCCTACCTTTCTTTGATTTTTCTAAACCTGATCCTGGCCACTTTAGTACATCGGCTGGTCCAGGTAGTTTTTTCAGTGTGAGGAAGGACCACTAGGTATAACCCGTCCAACATTCTTTGCTTTTTGATTTTATAGCTTTTTTCTGAACCTGATCCTGGCCCCTTTAATACTTCGACAGTCCAAGGTGGCACTTTTATTGTGAGGGGAGACCACTGGCTTAGGTCTCAACCCTCCAGGCATTCTTTGCTTTTTGCTTTTATAGCTTTTTCCAAGCCAAATCCGGGCTACTTTAACACCTCGGCGGCCCAGGGCAACTCATTTAATTTTTTTTTTTATATATATATACTAAGAAGCAGAAAACACTGAGGAATCAACAATTAGCAAAATGCTATTTTTATTGCTTGTAAGCTCAAACTTTACAGTCCTTAGTACTGGTTTTTCAGATTTACAATGTTCCACAACAGAGGTTCATATGAACAAGCTTGTAATGACTTGTTAGCCTCTACTACTCTGTATGGGCCTTCCCAGATTGGATCAACTTTTTCGTGCCTTCAGCTCTGTTGGCTTCATTTTTTCTAAGGATTAAGTCATCAAGCTTCAAATAACAGTGCTTTATGTTGGAGTTGTAATGCTTAGGCATTACTTGTTTATATTTTGTTTCTCAAATGGTAGCTCCAAGCCTTCTTTTCTCGAGTAGATCAAGATTAATCATGAGAGCTTCATCTCTGTCATTCTACTCAGGGTCATGCAAGGCCGCTCGGGCCGAGGGCAAGCCTATCTCTACAAGAATGGTAGCCTTGGGCGATTCACCAAGCTAAAGGGCATGTTGCCATTAGCTATTCGAGGCACTGTTCCATAGGCCCAAAGAGCATTGTAATTCATCAACCCAAGCACCTTTGGCCCTCTCTAGTCGATTATTTAGACCTGTGAGAAGGATTTTGTTATATACTTCAGTTTATCCATTCATTTGAAGATGAGCCGCCAAAGTGAAATGGTATTTTATTCCAAGCCCGATATAGAAGTTGGAAAAAGGTTCTTCAAATTACTTTCCGTTATTCGAGATGAGAACTGAGAGGATTCCAAACCGATATATAATATTTTTTTCAAAAGAACTTGTCAATTGATTTACCAGAAATACACAATGGTGCCTCGGTTTCAATCCACTTTGTGAAATAATCAATTGCCATGATCAAGAATTCCGTCTTTCAAGTATTCTTAGGCAAAGGGCCAAGGGGATAGATCAATTCCCCATTAATCGAATAGCCATGGGCTCTGAATTAGAACCATGTCAAAACCAAGTCATCTGTATCAGAATGTAAAGTTGGCCAGTAATATCCTTCTAATAACACATTTCAAGCTAGACTTTTTGAATGCACATGAATACCACAAATCCCTTCATGAATCTCCTTCAATATGTATTTAGCCTCAGATGGTTGAACATATCTGAGCAGAGGACATAAGTACGACTTGTTATAAAGAACACGTTGAACCAGCACATATTTTGTTGCTCAGTAATTTACCCTTCGTGCCTCGACTGGGTTGTGTGGTTCTATTATTTTCAAGGTATTGTATTATGGGGCCCATCCACCCGAGGTCTATATCAAAGTCCATAACTTTCTCAACTGGATCAATTGATCTTGTTTTCTGCACTTCCACAATGATTTCCTTGGTTAGGTGAGAATAAATTGCTGAAACCAATTTGGATAGTGCATCTGCATGTGTATTTTTTGTTTTGGGCATGCCTTTTATGTGCTCCACTTTTTTTACCTATGATTCCTATTTTTTCAGTTCTTCCAGATATTTATTGAGTATTACTCTCGATGCCTTATAATTACCAAGGCTCCGGTTGACGACTAGTTGTGAATCGCTGTGGATTTTTAATGTATAAGCTCCTATCTTATGAACCAGTTTCATCCCACATATAAGTGCTTCACACTCGGCCTCATTATTAATAGCTTGAAATTCAAATATGAGTGCATAGGCGAAATAATATCCTTTTGAAGTTCGAATGATAATTCTAGCACCAGACCCAGATTCACATAAAGCTCCGTCCACATGCAGTTTCTAGATCAGATCTTTCCTCGGTTCGGCCTCTTTGGCAGGCTCAAAAGACATTATTAGCTCTAATTTTTCCAACTCATAGTTCTTAGCTATTAAATCCAAAAGGAGTTGAGCTCTAATTGTTCTGGGGTCTGAACTCAATGTCAACTGTTCCATAGACTATTTTAGCATCTTTCTAGAGACATCCGGGAGCTTGGTTAAAATATTTTGCATGAGAAAATTTGTTAGCATAATTATCTTGTGCCCCTAAAAGGATGACCTTAGTTGCCGAACTGAAGTGATTAATGCAAACGCTATCTTTTCAAATAAAGAATAGTTCTTTTCCAGCCCATGAACCACTTTGCTTGTGAAATAAATGGGAAGTTGATTTCCATTCTTGGTTTCTCTAAAGAGAACCGAACTAATAGCAAGATCCGAAGTGGAAAGATATAACTACAATGGTTTATCCTTCTAAGGTGAAATAAAATTTGTTATGTTACCCAAGTATTCTTTGAGCTCGTCAAAAGCTTTCTGAGCATCTTTTGTCTACTGGAAGTTATCCACCTTCTTAATAATTTAATAAAATAGAAGCACATTTTCAACAAATTCAGACAGGAACCGGTTTAGGGTGGCCATTCTTCTTGTCAACCTTTGAACTTCTTTTACTAAGGTTGGAGGCTTCATCTCATTTATTGTTTTAACTTTTTATGGATTCCTAGATGCTTAATATCTCGGTGTGACACCATGAAGCCCAAAAACTTTCCTAACGGGACCCCGAATATGCATTTCTTGGGGTTTAGCTTCATTTGAATTTATCTTAAAGTGTCAAAGGTCTCTTTTAGGTTTTCAATTTTTTCTTCACAGGTCTTGCTCTTGACGACCATGTCATCAACATAAACTTTCATGTTCTGACCCATCTAAGACTTAAAGGTTTTGTCAACTAGCCTTTGATATGTTGCTCTAACATTTTTTCAGTCCAAAGGGCATGGTGAGATAGTAATAAATACCTCGGACAGTAATGAAGGATGTCTTGTCTTCATCTTTCTTTTCCATGTAGATTTCATAATACCCTTTGAAAGCATCTAAGAAGTGTAAAATGACAAACCCTACAAAAGCATCAACTACTGTATTGATCTGAAGCAAAAGATAACCGTCTTCAAGATAGGCTTTATTCAAATCAGTAAATCTTGGCATATTCGTCAAGAAGAATCAGGTTTTGTTACGAGAAAGCATAGGATTAGATAGCCACATTGGATACAAAACCTATCTAATAATCTTGGCTGCAAAAAACTTTTCTATCTCTGCTTCTATAACTAAATTGCATTCTAGCTCGAAGAGGCATTTTTTCTGCTTAACTTATTTATGAGTTGGGTCAATGCCCAACTTGTGCTTCATAATTTCCCGAGGAATGCATGACATTTCTTCCACACTCCAAGCAAAAATATCTTTGTATTCACACAAAATCCTGATCAGTAGTCCTTTCAACTAGGTAGAATGGCACAAATTGTTACTTTTTGATCTAGGAGGCTCGGATGAAGGTCTATCTCTTCAATTGGTACTTTGTCCTTTGGCTCAAGCTTTGCCTTTCCTTTTCCCTTTAGATCTGGCAATGTGGGAAGTTTGGACCCTGCCGAAGTGGAAGGCTCAGCATCAAATGTTTCCAAATATGCCGTCTCTGTTATAGATATTTTTTTATTGTGATCTAAGAGACATCATGTGGCAAGCTCGAGCCTCGCTGCTTGCTACAATGATAGTTCCTTCTAACCCATCTCTCAACATGAATTTCATTCTAATATGAAATACAGAGGGCAAGATCTTGTAAGTGTACTGAGATGGGCACACCAGGATCATATTGTACGAACTGTTCTTTCGCACAATGACAAAGTTGATTAATTCCACTCTATGCTTAGAAGGAGTCAAAGGGTCATAGGTAGTGTAATTTCCTTCCCCGGCATAACCAAGTTGTTTGTAAATCAGACTAAGGGGATTTTAAAGGGCTTAATTAGATTTGAGTAAGGCATCCCCAAAAATGATGTCAGCCGAGCTGCCCTTATCCACAATGACCCAATGCATCTCATAGCCAGCCACTGGATGATTATGTGGCATTCTTTTAGGAATAGGGTCCACAGAAGTGTAGCCGAGGCTGATAAATGGCCTTAGCATCTTATCTCTGTCTTCACCTCGAGGACATATCAAGCATATTTTTTCCATGCATTATTTGAGTCCTCTGTCGTCGAGACCTCCAACCATTGTATTTATCACTTTGGCAATATTGTTTTGAGGCTCCTCTTGAGGGAAATTATTTTTCCTATGCTGATTCTATTGAAAATTAGGGTATTACCGAGATAGGCCTCTTTTATCTCACTGATTATCATTTCTTCTGAACTCCACAGCAGCCTTTTAGATGAACTATTAGAGATGGCCATCTTGGATGGCCCTTTTGATCCCTATCTTGAGGTGATTGCACACCTCGGTGTTATGACCATGCTGACCATGAAAAGCAAAATATTTGGACTTGTCCTGTTGATCCAAAGCAGTTTTCACCAAAGGAGCGGGGCTCTAAAATTCCTTTATGTTGCACTTGATAGAATATTTCCCTCGTTGAAGTGTTCAAAGAGGTACAGTCCGTATCTGGTAAGATTTTTTTTTGAGGTGGCCTATCTCGACATTAATATTGGGATACACTACACGATCAACTAATGAGCGGCTATTAGGGTAACTTAATCGATATGTAATTTTTACTTTTTTGGACAGGGAAGGGTTCAACACTAACTTATTCTTTTCTTTCTTTGGCTTATAGAGCTCTCTTTTTGTTCTGTTGGACTCTTCTCCTAGTATATGATCAAATGCTCTTTCAACAGTTATAGGAATGTGGAATTCTAGGCCAGTTTAGCATGAAAAGTTCCAAGTCGAATTCCATCGTAAAAAGTAGCAATCATGATTTTTCTCATCTACAGTTTTAATTTGAACTAACTCATCATTAAACCAATCCACATATTAGCTTGGTATTTTATCAAATTTATGCCTGATATTCATTAAATGAGAGGTTTCCTTCTGCAGAACTGATTGGCTTAAGAAGTGGCTTAGGAAAGACTTTGCCAAATCATGAAAACTGGCCACTGAATTCCTTGGTAGTTCATGAAACCATTTTTGGGCCAAATCTCAGAGAGTAGTGGCAAAAAGTTTGCACCTGATAGTGTCACTATATCCATATAGGCTTGTCACCACCATTACATGAGAAATGTGATCTAAAATGAGTCATAATCGCCCTAATATTTGTCTAGGTTGAGTTGTTTGAATTGTGTAGGCAAAGGCTCTATTTTGATTAGACATAGTGAACAGGTCTTTGTCCACCTCAAAAAGAAGAGAGGCGTGGGTCACCACATTGTTTTTCTTTAAAATTTCTTATATTTTTCTCACCAGGCTTTTCTCCTTAAGCTATTTAGAAATGGCTAGGGAATGGCCTATTTGTTCCAAAGACTTAGACCTCTGAAGTTTTATTCTTTCATTAATTGGAGTTGTTCGTAGTTTGCTGGTAGATATTTATGATTCCTCTAGTATATTCAAATATTTGGATCGTATAATTCTACGCCTTAGGTCAGTACTGCTTATGGCAACTTCAGGTTGCCTGCTAGGAAAGTGACCGGGGACATTGATGGTCAGCTTTAGGTTGCTCTAATAGTTTCCTTTGACCAGAAGATATTCAGTTTTCACGCTATTCAATGAATGCTCTAAACTACTCAAATCGGTTAGACATATATCTGTTTTAGGACATTTTTTGTTGCTGAACATCCAGAGAAACTTCAGCTTCCTTCCCGTTGGCATTGTCAATGAGGAGGTGCTAATTATCACCCTCGGCTTCTTTTCTATTTCACATCAAGCTCTACCATGATTATTCATGGTTTCTCAAATTTTGATAGGGGAAAGTTGTTGATTTTTGAATTTTAATCGGTAGAATTTCCAAAAATTGTGAGTTGTACAAAAGTTTACTAGAAATTTGAGAATTAAGCAAAAAAATAGAGAGAAAATCATGGCTTTTAGTTGCAATTTCCCATCGACAGCGCCAAATGATGTGTGCATAAAGTTTTGAGAGAGATATTGGACGAAAGCTTTGGAGTGAGTGAAAATTGAGTTGTATTAGAAAGGTTCAAAATACAATTAAGGCTCGAGGACACCCTATGCATAAATAATAATGAGGGGTGTTCGGGCCATGATAATGCCTGCTAAGTACAATGACAAATTATACAAATGCCCTTAATGAGCTCGCCATGCTCAAGCAGTATACATAAATGTCTAGTACCACGTAGGCGGCTAATTATTACATTATCAATCATAATCTTTAGCCACATATGCATAACAACTTTAGCCACATATATTGCCCAAATTATTGATGTCCTATTACAGCCATTTGGTCCTACTCAAAATGATATGATGTACCAAGTTCGAGAGATGAAAACTGGAGCAAACTTGGACTTAATACACATAGGATTGGAGCATATTCATGGTATTATGATCAAATTGGATTGGTCTATCCTCAATTCGTTAATACATAAAGTTCATTTCTTCAAAGTAAAGCACAAGTAGCCAGATAAAGTCCAAGTCCAAGATGTTTCGAACCTAAGAATTGAAAAGCTCTAAGAAGGGTTTGAAAAACCCTAATTTGCCCATAGTCCTAAATCAGCCATTCTAATTCTAATTGTTCTAAGATTTAGTGTCAAAGTTTACTTTAAAAAGTTGTTAGCTAGCTAATTTTCTTAATGTTGTTCGAAAATTCAGGCGCAGGATTAATTTAGTCCTAGCCAAATTTTAGTCTTGTGAGCCAATCCTAAACCTGCTGGGATTTAGTAAGGTTGTTTTCTAGAAGTATTAGACCTATTTGTAGGGTTTGGCCAGCCTCTTGTTATGGTAAAAACTCCCACCCACAACTGATTATTCATTCATCAATATTCAAAAAAATGTTCTAAGAAAATTCTCTAACTTGTCTTCCAAAGACTTGGCTATTTTGCAAAATTGATTCTTACGGCTATATATCTTGAACACTATTGGTTCATATCTCATTAGAGACAACATATCAATATCTCATATAGTTGAGAATAGATACTTTAAATTCTTGATTTCTTAATCAACGAGTTTAAATCCGTCAACTTGGATTTGTTTAGGCGTCCTTACATTTCGTGTCGATTCCAACTCTCGTCATATTTTTCTACGTGGTTGGCATCAGAGAGCTAGGAGGCCTGAAACCCAACGATCCCCCCCTTAAAATAAAATGAGCCTCTCTGGACTTACGTCGAGGTGCTAAAGTGCCAAGATTAAGTTCAGAAAAATCAAAATAAGATATCGAAAAGATGAGGACTGAAAGCTCCTCTATAAGGATAAAAATTGCATAGACATTTGTAAGTTCTGCTTCATAATATAATCTTAAAAATGGTGATGTGAGAGCCCTTTGAATAAATTGTGGGCCAAGTACAAGAAGTTAAAGGGTATTTGCATTTACACTTAGAATTTCTTAGCATATTTAAGAAAGGTACAAAGGTTTGACACTAGAATTTTTTAACATACTTAACTTGAGGATTACAGATTTTACACCTACAATTTTTTCAGTTATGCTTAGCATTTTTGTAACTAACAAAGTTTATTGTGACAAAGCAAGAAGAGACAAATTGGAACAAAAAAAATTGAAGAAAAAAGGCAAGTCAGATATAGCAAAGCATGAGGAATTTCATTTTTATTCAGATGAAATTTTTTGCAAAAGGCAGAAGTGCATTCCCATAACTATTACAAGCCAGGATTGTCAAGCTAAGTGGAGCAACAGGACCTAGGTTTTTGGCAACTTTAATTTGAGTGGGCTCTAAGAAGGAACTAGGCTATTGATGAGCTTCATTTGAGGTGCCGGCCTCAACTGACTTGGGTAATGGCAAAAGTGATTTAAATTTCTTCTCCATTAAATTTAACATTTCTGCATTATTCTCGGGGTTGTAAAGAGTGTTGGAATACAAATTGGGATTTCAAACTAGACGTTCGTAGGTTGAAGCAAGTCCCATTACGTAAGCATTTTGGGTAAACTCTTGTACGCCCTTGTCTACTTCATCAAAGGCCAAGAACTCATTTATGTCGTAGATCTTCAACACAGTTTCTCGAGCAACAAAACAAGCCTCGAAAACTTGAAGTAGTTCTTGGGCCTTGAGAAGTTTTTCATATCTTTTAGCCACACCTTTCTAAATGGTAGTCTTCTCAAGCAACATCTGGTAAAGTCTTGTCTTTAGCTCATCCATTTCTTTGCCCCACCCTTCATACCAAAAATTTTTCAACTACTGCTTCTTGGCATTTGATATCGTGTGCTTGAACGCCTGTTTGCACAACATCCCTAGTCTGCTTTGCAGTCTCAGCCTTGAGGTGCCTTATTTCTTACCTTCGTCCATTGACTTTGACAGTAGGGCCCTCTTCTCTAGTTACCATGGCTAGAAGCATGAAAATGACCTATCAAAAGAAAAGACCAAGTAAATAAAAATAAATATGTTGCTTAAAGCAAAAGGTTGGAATGATTTATAATTCATGGTCTGAAAAGGGAAAATTAGAATAAGAAAGGGTTATACTTATATTCGTCATGGAAACATGCATATCGTTTATGCACTACTAGGAGGTGAGGCATTTCACATATTCTTTGTCCCTTGGAAGGACGATGACCTTTGCTTGTTCTTGGGCCACCTGAGCATACTAGGCCCTATCATTGATGTCCAAGTTGAGGTACGGTCTAAACCTAGTACTTCTAATGATAGAAGTACTGGACACTAGCCCCACAACTTAGGGAAGCCCAAGAAAGGTCCTACGAACCAGCTGCTCTTCGCTCTTCCTCGGGCATGGGTTTTTTCTTGCCTACACGTGGTTGTCATTCAAGCACGTTGACGTTGTATGGAATACATAAGGCTGTGAGATGGGTCCAAGGTTAAGGACACTCACCCCGAGAGGTTATAAGAGGCAGGTTCTTTGAGTTTTGTCCTTCAGGCCTAGCAACAATTCTTGAAATGATTGTTGAGCAGCTAGGGCCCCCGACTGTTGCAATGGTACCAACGACAAATTTCCTTTTTACTTCAACATCCGTGCTTCCCTCTAGTTTGGCAATTATTAAGGCTTGGGTAGCAGCAAATGCAGTTGGACGGCCGTATGCAATGAGGTAAACTATAGTGGCGTACACATCGATCAGCATGGACACGATTCAGTATTTATTGATGGGGATAGCGAGGTACTGACCATAGTAGCTCTAACTACAGCATCAATAGTGGTGGTAACCTTCGTGCCAAACTACGAGGACAACTGATGCCAAGGTGCTTGCTTCTACAGTAGATACAGAGGCCACTAATCCAACAAGAAAATCACCAAGTTCGTAAAATAACAAGTAAACAAGTTTAGATTCAAGAAGAACATGATATAAATAAAGCTAAAACTACAGCAATAGTTAAAAGCAAATAAAAACCTTTCATAATGTCAAAGTTCTCTAGGACACTTTGACTGGGAAATAGACAAACCCAGGACAAAATGTCATTACTTAAAATGATTGGTTGACCTCAAAAATTTACTCGGATAATGGCTCTCAATAGTTTTTCGCGTCATCCGAGTCTTTTGAGGCTGTATTCTGAGCCATGATAGATTCTTTAACAATGTTCCAAGGGTCATGGGGCATCATTGGGTCCCAGTTGCATAGAAGAACCCCTTCTTCTATTCATGAATAGCAGAAAATATGCCCATGGTTAATTGCCGACCTGCGGCTCGAGGGCACATGAAGAACCCATGATTTGGGGTTAATTTCAACACCATCCTAAAGGTTTACCCAGGGAAAAATGAATGTCATGTAATTTACAAAATACAAAACCTAACTATGATCCTAATCCTATTTGGTGTCAGTTAGGAAATACTAATATTCTAGTGATAATAGAGCTAGCATAAGAGAGGGGGAATGGAAAGGCGAAGACCCGCTTGGAGCTGCTCTTCATAAATAGCTATGTGCCAACATCAAGTCCCTACCCTATTGGTTGTATCTCCTGCAGACATCTTTGGTTAATTTTGGATTGGGTTAAATGCAAAAAAACCCCTTTGAACTTACACCCCAGTTACATTTTAGCGCCCTCAACTTATTTAATAAGCACTTTACTCTCCTCTTACTTGCTTCTTCATGTTTAGAGACAAAATTACCCTTACTATTTTAATAATTTTGTTTCCCTTTTGTCCCTATTCTTACCAATTTATTTATTTTCTCTCTCCTATTTTTTCTTTTATCTTATTACCCATTCTTTCATGCTACCAGTATATTATTATACTACTAGTAATTGGTTAGTTAAAAGACAAGTCTATTTTTTTTTTAACCATGTATATAAATAATTTATAGAATAAATAGGTTTTTTAATACAAGCAACATATAGTTTAATAGTATAATATAGATTTTGTGAGTTTTAATAATGCTATAATTAACAAATAAACAAACTATAAAAAGATAAAATAATTTTTCAAAAAGAATTAAAATATATATTCTAAGTATGCAAATAAACAATTTTTTTGTGCCATATCATTTGCGTGTCATATTTTGTCTGAGTTTATTGTTACTCTAAAATTCTGTATATTAGACAGTCATAATATTTTCTTACTATATTTTTCTGATATTACACCATAAATAAATGGTTGTACAGGTTTTTTCATTCTGTAATTTTACTTATATACTATAAATTTTTTAATGTCCTCTAGTTCAAAATTTTATTTTTTATTTGTTAATCAGATTGTTAATTGTTAATCAAAAACTTTATATTACAACAAAGTATATTTATTATGTTAAAGCATGATTAATATATAAATTAAATGTAAATGTTTAGACACATGTGAAAGGTTAGAACTTTAATTAATTGATTATTAAAAGCAGTGTAATTGTTTAGTTGTAGCAACAGAGAATAGTGAAAAAAGAAAAAGAAAAACAAGATAGAGAAAATAAATAAAAGAGAAAAAGAAGAAGACCTGTCTCTTATACACAATAATAATTAAAATAATAGGGATAATTTTATCTCAAAACATAAAAAGGAGGTAAATTGCTCATTACATAAGTTAAGGGGGGTAAGTGTAATTGGTGTGTAAGTTCAGTGGATTTTTCTGCATTTAATCTTTTTGGATTTGGTTACATGATATATGTGAAAAATCAAATTCAATAGTATAATTTGGTGCCACTATTGTCAATAGGAGAATACTCTCGCGATGTCGTGATCACCATGCCATCAGTTACCGTTAGCCATATATGCCATAGCTTCTTGCCTAAGAATGACCAAATGATTGCAAATTGAGTTGGGCAAAGTTGGCACAGAAAATCAAGTTGAGAGACTAGAAAGGTAAAGAAAAAAAAAAAAATTTAGGGGCTAAAGTCATGTTCTTAACTACTTACGAAAAATTATAAACTGTTTTTTTTTTTTAAATTGAAAAAAAAAAAACACAATGTTGAAAAATCAGTTTGGAGTTGTTTTGGAAACAAATTTAACCTTTTGCTAAGCATGAAATGCAAAAAAAAAATTCTTTTTTTGATAATTTTTTTTTTCAAAAAAAATAATTTTCAATTTTAGAAAAACTATAAACAGCTTTCAATAAACTGTTGAGAATAACCCTAGGATGACGATTTTCCCTAATGAGTTAAGTAATAGACACTATATCCATTTCGAAAAAGATTTACTCTATGGTAATTTCAGTGGGGCAATAATTTAACATCTCACAAACCACAATTACCTTTATATACTCTACTCATATAATTTTTTGTTAATAAATAAGAGCAAAATACACAAGGCCAAATAATGTAAATGTCTAAACAACTCAAAGGCATCGCAAACAGACTTCATAAACGCTTTAAAAAAAATATTTGAGCCTGTGAACCTATGTTGTGTTTGGATCGATGGATTTGGGGAATGATTTGAATTCATCCACTTATACACAAGACAAAAAAATTGATAAGAAACAAGAAAACCTAGAAACTTAATAAGAAAAAAACACGTACAAAATATCTAAAACACAAATCTCCTAATGATGGATTAAGCTGAGGATGCATATACAATCCTTGTCCCATGCAATTGTTTAGTTTTCATGCGTAGGAATTTATCAATTAAGGTCCCTTTACTAGTTGAAGCAATATCAAGCAATGTTTTAATTTTTAAGCAATTTTTTCATGAGAATCTCAATTCTTTTGGGGATTCTTTTCGTACAATTGTTGAGCACATTATTCATGTCATTAAGATCTATCTAGCTAAAACTTTCAAGGCTTTGACCTGCCAAAATATGATACAATGTAATAAGGATTTATAGCTCGCTTTTGTTCCCTATTAGCATCATGAATTGCTAATATATAAAAACCCGTGTTGGTGGCTATGAGTTTTACTATTCTTGTTCCATCTCCAAAAGAAAAAGATTAATCAAAAATATCCTTGCAAGTTTGGTCATTTGAGTAGATATCTTTGAAAATATTCATAGATATATATGGTGAAAAAAGAGTATCATTTCTCTATAGGATTTTAGGTAACAATAAAAAGTAAATTAGTTTTCGCTATTAATTTTAATCTAAATTATTTTTTTTTCGAAATAAAACCACCATATAATAGGTGGGATACTAAACAATTTATTCCAACTAGATTCTTTCTTTAGGAAGGATGGATTTATTGTTTGTTTGTTTGCTTGCTGAAAAGAATTTAATGTATGACACTTTTAGTAACTTTTAAATCTTTCGTATAATAAATTATTATTCATGAGTAGGCAAGTTTTTATGTAACCTTTGGAAGTAAGAGAAAATGACACTAAGAATACTATTTCAATTACAACTAATGTTGATCCCGTGCACACGCATGATGTCTTTTAGTTTACGAGAAATAAGAAAGAATATTTAAAAATTAAGTATTTTCTCAACAAAAAAAATGTAATTGAAGTATTTAACTATTTAGTAAGCTTAAAACTAAAAATAATTTCAACATGAATAAAGGAAAATATAAAAAAATCAAAGTATTAACACAATTTATTTGTCTACTCCCATATTTTATTTTATATATAAAAAAAAAGAGATAGATATCATCTAATTAAAAATTGATTTTGTAATACATTTTCCATCCAAATCAATCCTTGAATGATGAATTGCCCAAAATTCAACAACACATGTCTCCATCCACTATATATATAGGATACAGGGATAATAAAGAATTTTTTTCAACGAAAATAGAAATACTAAAATAAAGCATCCTAACAAAAAATTGCAAACATAAATTTTGTTGAATCACCTTATGCATGTTAATGATTCTTAACATACATGAAATAATCTATGTGAGACTGAAACTTATGAAATAAAAATACAAATTGAAATGCTGAGGTAACATTAAAAAAAAAAAAAAAAACATCCAACTATATAAAGAGTAGCCATAGCAAAAAAAAAAACAAAAAATTAAGCATAAATTTTGTTGAATCACTATATGTATGTGAATGGCAGAACATAGCAAGAACGTAAAGTCCTTCCCATATCCATATAAAGAGCCAAAAACATGTATAATTAAACTAATTGAGATCTTAACATTTAAAATGTAATTACCTCCTGATTGAATTTTCTAAAAAAATAGGTAAAGATAAGGATTTACCAAATTAAATTAAATAATTTACATGCTCGTGATTAGGTAGTTTGATGTAACAAGGGTATTTTGAAAATTTTAGGTAATTCAAAATAAAGGAAGTGTAGATAGATTGAACATGTACAAGAAAGTTTAGGAAAAGACTTGGATACATATGGCATGAAAATAATATTTCGAAATCAACAAAATTTGTATAATTGGTGTAAATGGAAGACATCCAACTAAGCAAGTACTAAAGGATACACAAACACACATATGTTAGAATAAGTTAAATTAGTGTGAAAAAATGGCAATTTAAGTTTCTTAGCAACTATATAAATTATACAAGTCCAAAATGTTTCAAATATCAATTTCTGTTGCATACTACTTGCACACGTTTAATTAACTTATTTCCACAAGTATAATGGATATAATGAAGTATACGAAGTTACTAACAAACCTAGAAAAATTAAGCTTAATACAATCGAGGTTCAATGTGCTTATTTGTCTTTCTGACATTTGAGATTAGAATCTAATCTTTCAGTATTACTACTCTATAGCTTAAGTAATTGTATCTAAATTCCATGACCAAATTAAGATGAACATGAATTTTTTAGTTCATACAAGTGATATGCAAGTAACTAAACTTTTATCACAACAAGTTAGAATAACATAAAATACCCAACCTCATAAATTATTGCCTCAAATATAAAATTTAATAAATAGATTGTAAGTTTAGTTTTGTTGTTTAATCTAGAACTAGGTGCCTAATATATGTCTTACACTTTGTAGCTAAGACAACCAACAAGTAAGTAGATGGTAAGAAAATATTTTTCTTTTGGCTCTATGCAATATATTTTAGGAGCAAGTTATAGTGAAATTCAGGTATTCATTAGCTAAAAGCACTACTTGCTAAGAATCAAATACAAAGGAACTTGTTAAAGTGCCTATATATCAGAAGAAATACAGGAATTGATCATACAAAATGAAAATTCAAAATGTTACTTGTTAAACTCAAGCAACCAGAAAAATGGAGAAATAATAAGCCTGAGAAGAATGCAAAACATTAAGAACTAAAGCAGCTACATACTTTAATCATTTATTGATACAAAATTTGTATGCATCAAATGGTCTAAAATGAGTTTCTTGAAGAAAAATCACCGGCTTTACGAGTTGGATCGACAGTTTTAGTGTCAGGGTAGGAGGCAAGATAACTAGTTACTGATCAGTGGACTGGCCATCATTGCAAGTTCTCTCTATATATTTGTTGATCAGTGGAGTGGCCATCATTGCATAAGCTTGAACCATAAGAATCTTTTATTGAAGACACAATCAGTTAGGAGTTGCTCAGCATTACTATGTTCTGCATACTTGGCCTCTTGGTGTACCACTTTTTCTACGGCTTTATTCACATGTAGATCCATTGCAGCTTCAGCCTCCCTTGCCAATCTAACGTCTTTTGCAATTTGAACTCTAGTTTTAGATAACTCTTTCTCTTCCTGAAATAAATAATTTGATGAATAATTTTAAATCTATATATAACATGCAAATAATATAGACAAATACACTAGTTCATGCTAGCCAAATATATGTTAGTTTCAAATCCTATAATATGTGCTTGTTTATGTGTGACATCAATATAAATTAGTTATTTATATTCCAACAATAGAGACATTTAATTTTCTTTATCATTTTACCTTTTCCTCCTCTTTTTCTTCAGCCTTAGCCTTGTGCATATGTCTCGTGTCATTAAATTTTTCTTTGATAGCCTACATGTTTCTAGTCTTTTTACTTCCTTCAGCAAGTCACTTCTGGAGTGAAGGTTTTTGTCTTTGTTATTATTGCAAAAAATAGAGTCATGTTTAGCATATATACTATATGCTACCATGTTGCTTAACTCCTCAAACTAGATAAAGGATCCAATCAAAGAGATCTAATGAGTAGCATCAAGGATAAAATACATGACATGTGTAAACTATGGAGCGTATTTCGGAATATACTTTCATTTGAATGATTCTTCCAAACATCAATGGATACATGGTATATAAGTAATTAGCCCAAACATGAGTTAAACAATACTACATATTTATCCACAATTGATAGGGAATAAAAAAAATTAATTAATTCAAGTGGCAGTAATCTTTGGATTGACTAGTGGCTTTTTTCTTGAAAATGTAATACTAGATAAAACTATGTTGTTAGACCCCTTTTTCAAGAAGATGCATGGCTAATGAAAAGATGAGATAATTGTACTATTTATTTCCCTTTTTATCAAGGATTGCATTTTAACTGAAAGACGAAGTAAATTGATAACTTTTTATTGCCTTTTCTCTATATTGCAGTATTATATGTTTCATTTGATGGTTTTATGTGAATTTATTGGCAATGTAATCGAACTTATTAAGGTTAGTTTGCCTTTCCCCTTTTGCAACATTAAGTAGGTAGACTGTTTAACACACACACAAACATACACACACACACACACATATATATACACACACATACACAACTTAATATTCAATAGCATAAACACATATAGCTTAATTTCTTGAAGTACAGCTACACATTACTAAACAGCTAGTCATTCTAATGCAATTTCTAAAGGAAATATTGGAGTAACTAATTGAGGCCTAGCTATACCTGGAATGCAAACTGAAGGTGATAAAGAAATACGAGAAATTCAAGAGAGATAGGAAGCACTTTAGAAATGAAATGTTATAATTATGATTCAGCGACTAATAAATCTTTAACATTTGTTTTTGGCATTTACTTTGGTTTACAATAGGATTTCTATTATCATGTGTGTGTTTACTTCTGTACATTATAACATAACAAACTTAACATGCCAAAATTATTTTTTGTAAAATTGTACAATATTATAAAGGTACAATTCCATTAGTTTTGAAACCATGTAAAATATAAGATTTCAAAGTACATTATAGTGTATTGAACAAACTCTCAAGCACTAATGAAATGATTCCCCAAAGGATCGACTATAGAAAATTTTAATTTCTTAGGCAAAACAATTACCGGGTGGTATAGTTTTATTTAGTGATTTTGAACATGCCTTTATGTCTTCCTTATTGGTATAAAGGAACTTACAAACATCTATATCTATTATTTTTTTATAGCAAAACAAATTTTATTAAGAAACCATAGTAGCCTATATAGCAGATAACAAAGAGAATTGCAATAACTAAACCCAATCCTTTACGAAAATTTTCTAGTTAATTGAGCTAGAGAATGGGCAACAACATTACCCTTCGGTTAAATTGAAGAATTTGATCTATATCTAGCCTATAAATCCAAAACTTTGTAGATTAAACAAAGGACTATTCTTGGAGAAATGCCCCATCATCATTGGTTCCTTAACTATTAGGTTGAATTCTAAATGGTCCCCAAACTTTTAAAAGTGCATATTTAGTCTCCAATTTAAATGATCTTTGGACCAATTCTATCCAAATTATACAACTAGACATTAAACATTAGAGAAGTACATGATTGAGTTAGGGGAATCCAATTGAAAAATACAATTTCTCATAACGGACTGCCAATTTCTGGTTTTAGGGCAAATTACAAGGAACCCTGTATGGTTTGCTAATGTTCAACTTAACCTCTATGGTTTGCAAACCAACAATCCGCAACCTTATGGTTTGGGTTATAATGAAACCATTAAATACTCATTTAAGTGACCATTAGGGCCCAGAAATTTTGATTTAAAGGTTTATTTTTGTTATTTAAAGCCTCAAATCAAGGCAAGCTATGTATTTTAACACAAACACAACCCATTCCTTCTAGAAGAGATGGCTTCCAAACAAAAGAGGCCCAAGTGAGTAAGAGAATTAGATAGAAATTGACAAGAATTAGAAGAATAAAGAAAAGATAGCTAGAACATGTTGTTGAAACATCTCGACACAGATAAAGAATCATTGGGCCGACGCAAATCCTTCAAGAAGATTTCTTGGTTGTGAAAGGTATGGTCAAGTGAATGGATGAAGTTTCTTCAACTAGTACAATCTTGAGATTTGTGAGAGAGATAGGCAAGTTATTCCCTAACTGCTGCATTCTTTATGGCAAGTTGAAGATGATTTGGGAAGGTGCAAGAATGTGAAGGTATTGGTTTGCTTAATTTTGTTGTCATGAGTACTGATTGTGAAAATATATATAAAGGGGTTGAAAATAGGTCGGGCAATGAGGGAAGATTTAGTGTCATAAAGGATGTGTGATGGTCAGTAGTATTAGTAGTATCAACAATATTAGTTTTAGCATGTTTGTAAGATGGCTAGTTGTGTATGGCCTTCAAAATGCAATTGCCTCGATAGATGTTTTGGCTAGCTTATGAATGAAATGTATTTGGGTAACGATTAATAAGAAATTCTATATATTGCTTTATGAAATCTAGTATTACTCCTATTTGAAACAGTTATTGCCACTAACAATATGAAAATGTTGAAATTGCCTAATTAATAATAATCTAATACAATAATCCTATTCAAATTATTATGCATTTACCACTGAAAAACATGTTTAAAGCCTTAGTGGTATTAAAGTCACCCTAATATCATAACATCCAACCATTACTCCATGCAATCATTATTACATGCACTATTAAGAAAAACAATACACTATCCAACCAAAACTATTACACCAAGAAACATGCTTCTATCTATAGATGCAAAAAAATCAACCATAATATTACAATGTCCAACCAACACCACACAAAAGAAACCGTTGTGGACAACAAAGTTAGCCAACAAAAAATACAGTGCCTAGTTAACCAGTCAATCACTATCACTGTTTTCTTGATAGATAAGTGGATATTTTGGTATTAATGTGCCAAGAGTTATATATAATTATTATGCCAATAAGACTTCATGCACTTTATGATTTAATGGGTTCCTTGTGTTGTGTACCTAATATTTACTCTTGAAGTAGTGGAGGGCAGCATGTTGTTTAGCTTTGCAGTAGTAGATTGTGATGTTTTGAGACCTGTAGTAGGGGTAGAAGACCTAAGTGGCACAGAACTGGTAGCTTGAGGTGGTGTGAACTTCAACATGGGCTGCTCGAAATATTTTTTCCTTTCATACCTTGATTGTTTAACTTGCTATACTTTAGTAAGTTTCAAGCACATGCTTTTCTTTTCTTGATTTAAGTAGATTTTGAGGCTACACTTTCACACATGATATTCACTAAGCATAGTAAATGATACAAAGCATAAAATGCATTAGAACTCTCTTCTATGGATGAGTAAGAGAAAAGGTTTATCATATATGAAAATTAGTTCATTCATTGTTGTTGGTTGTGTAATGGACTAAGGGACTAATGCGAGAGTGAAATATTGATTATGAAGAAACCTATTGACTCACATTACCTCTACTTAAAGCTTACCTTTAGTTGAAGTCGTGTGATCTAGAACCATTGCAGATGGATGTGAAAAGTACTTTTCTTATATTACTCTCTAAGAAATAGTTATGCAACCACCACTTCAATATTCGTCAACCCTAGTAATATTGGTAAACTTCGCAAGGCTATTTTTGGTCTCAAACAAGTCTAAAGGTCATGATTTTACATATTGAGTCACATAGTTAAACAATTTGATTTCAAATCTAGTTTGTATGAAAATAGTATTTTAGTTAACAGACCTGGCAATGTACCTTGTCTTACACTTTTATGGTGATAATACAATCGTCTCTAGAGATGATCTCACTAGGATCGGTGAATTCAAGCAATATTTGAATATGTTCAATATTAAGATGCAAAATTTTGTTTTGCTTAATTACTTAGTTCATGAGTTAATTTCCATATCTAAGAGGTACTATATGTTGCACTAGCAAAGTATACATCTAATCTTGTCACGTGTGTTGTCTCTGGGTTGATTGATATTATGGTTGCACCTACTCCAATTGAGGTCAACACTCATCCCGCTCATGAGGATGATTAATTTTTCATGACCCAACTCTTTATCAACAACTAGTTGATAATTTAGTATTTCATATATTTAATTTTCCTAATATACTTTTGTTTCTTATATTGTTAGTCATTATATCAGTTCAAGGAGTGCTCACTTTTATGTTGTTCTATGTATTCTTGCTATATCACAGACACTTTATATCATGATTTCCCTTTTTATCTTAGTCTTATCTACTATTGATTTCCTCCTATAGTATTGATTGAGTAGGAGATGATCCTACTAATATGTCTTCCACTACAGGACTACATTTCTTTTAGGGAATTTACTTGGTCTCCTAGAAAAGTAAGAATCAGATTGTTGCATTTAGATCTAGTATATATCCAAAGTAATTGCTATTCCACTACACCCAAGGACATATATGGTTTTGTTGGTTACTGTTTAATACAGATATTTCTCATCACAAATTCAGGTACTATACTTTGCTATGTCAATCAAAGTGGTATCTCAATTGACGTAATGTTTTTGTGAGTGTATTAAGCACACTATAATTGATTGTCATTTTCTTCACCATTACATTATTCAAGAAAATTTTAGGCTTCTTTCTACCATGTCTGCTAATTAGATAGTTAATGTTTTTGCCAAGAAACACCATCGTAGATGCTTCTTTAATTTTTTTTTCAGACTTATGTTTATATCTGCTCAACTACCTTAATATATGTATATAGAGAGAGTTTAAATTTTTCTAGTCGATGGATACTTTTAAGTAACAAGATATACCATATATAGTTGCTATCAACATTTAACATCTCCCATTGTATCATTGAATTGTACCTTAATAATATAGATGAAGAAACGACCATAAGTAAATTCTTTAAACTTTTTCAAATCACTCACTTGTGTCATTATAAACTTTTTCTTTGGCAAAAATGGTTTCTATACTGTAGAAATTGTTTATCAATATCCAGATCTTTTATCCATTTGAGGCTTTAGATGAGCCATTAAGTGCAAAATTTTGAATTAAGCATGGGTTTTTAAGGAGTAAAAATGTCCAGAAGTTAAAGATTTCGTTTAGAATGGGAAAAACAAATAATTTATCAAAACTTTAGCGGGTCATAGTGGTATTTCCAGAGTTATTTCATTCTTTTGAAGAGTTCATTATAGTAACAAAATGGATGAAACACCCAACCAAACCATCCTCCTAGCCCTCCCTCACAAATCCCACTGTTGCCATGACCTTTCTGCTGTAAAAGGTAGATATAAAACCGATGTTGATGTCATTGGAATTTGTCCTTAATTTCTTTTCAGGCTTTATCTCTTAACTCAAGCACTTGGTCTTCTTCGCCTCATCCAATTTCTTACCCAAAAAAAAGAAAAATAAAATAAATAACAATCTCACTAGTTCTTTAATAAAGATATAACACACTCAAAATGTGATAAAATTTTGGTATTTTTTTTCATTTGAGTCATCTCTTTGGTAAACTTTCTATGCAAACTTCAAATGAATCAAAAAACAAATTAAACAAGAGACCTTTCTTTTTTAATGACATTGGAGTATTTATAGAGATTTGGGATTTTTGGTAGAGATTTAAAAACTGGAGAATGTGACAATGAATGAACATTTGAATTTTGATACTAAAGAAAGGCTAGAAAGTTCCTTTTATATGGATTTCATTACAATGGAGACGTAAGATTTTAGAAAGTTATTTAACAAATATGAAACATTTATAGATGAGTTGATTGAGATATTTATTTTTTACGCCTTTTATTATATTTAACCATAATCACAAAATTGTATTGAAGAATAGATCTAATGCTTCAAGGTACAACAATTAAATGAATATTCCGTTTGCAATAGATACCCAAACTTTTCTGTGATTATGAAATGTTAAAATATCAATTATTCTGACGTAAAGAAGATTAAAATAACTACATCATAATGAAAATAAATGTAAATGACCGAACAACATAACCCAGATCAGGTCCAATTCTATCATAAGCCACGATATTCAAATAGATCTATATCAAGTTAATAACACACCACAAAAACATGCAAGAGATATTCGCCGAAGGGAAGAAATGTGATAAATAGAATCAGAAAAACTCTAGGAGAACATCAACTGACATGAATACAAACTTCTTAATGAGCACTTTCGCTAGGTCCAACATCATTAATTGTTATTGTCTAAAGCTTCTAGGAAAATCTTAAATAAATCAAATTCATGGTAAGTACCTTGGACCTTTTGGTTAGAAATCACTCACATCACTCCAAACTAATAAACTAAATAAACCTTTAAAAATGATATGGGTAATTTCTGATCAAGGACTACGTGACACTTATCCTAAACCCGATCTATCTAAGAATTTTACCAAAGCTTCCTAAGGAACACTATTGCTAGGTCCAGCACCGTTGTTGTCAATGGTGGATGAAAAGAAAGGGCAATCCCACGTAAAATCACTAAGCCATGGTTGCTGATCAATGATCTAGCTTGACATATCCATGTCCCATGTGAAACTTTGCAACTCATTCATAGGCATTTCAGGAGCCATCATGAAAGCATTGTTAGCGCCGCACGTGAGACTTTGCAACTCATTCTTAGGAATTTCAGGAGCCAACAAGGAAGCATTATTGTCAGGCAATGTAACATTATGCATCTCATTCATAAGCATTTGAGAAGCCACCATGGAAGCGTTATTGGTGAACCAAGTTGGATTTTGCATCTGATGCATATCAGAAGCCACCAAGGAAGCATTGTTGGTGGACCATGTGAGATTTCCCATCTCATTCATAAGCATTTTTGGAGCCACCATAGAAGCATTATTGGTGAACCAAGTCGGATTCTGCATCTCATTCATAGGCATATTAGGAACCACCATGGAACCATCATTGGTAGACCATGTGACATTATTGGTAGGGAGCCATGCAAGATTTTGCATCTCATTTTTAGGCATTTTAGGAAGCAATATTGAACTACTCGCAGCAGAACATCAACGTCAAAATTTTCATCTCATTCATTGCCATTTCAAGAGCAGCCATAGATTCATTGTTACCTCCATTACCAATTGTTTTGAGCGGCATCTCGAGCGGAGGCAATTGAGAAACATTTTTCTTAAGAAATGCTATTTTTCTAGCAACTTCTTTCAATTTCAGGGTAATCAACCAGTCCATGTCATAGAAATCGACAACCCCGCGAAAGTTTTGTAACTCCTCACCAGCCAAACACCGGTATATGACACGAGAGATCTCGATCTCTTGGTTGTCCTTTTGTTTTTTCTTGATTTGCTCCTGCATCTTGTCTACCCTGTGCTTGGTGAAGCTTTCTTGGTTCATGATCCTCTTAAATTTATCTGGAAGCGTTTTGAACCTTGAAAGCAGATCTTCCACAGCATAAGGTGATGGAGGCCAAATCACAGGTTCATCTTCGTAAGGGCCATAAAGAATGGCAAATGCATTAATTCCACAAAGGATGCTTAGCTCTTCTACTTTTTTCATCGGTAACCCCTTCTTTCTCTTGTTGTAGGAGGCTTTTCTTTCAATGTCATTCTGCATGAAGGCTAATGTCATTTTCTTCCTCGTCATGGTAATTGCCAAGGTGTGAAAGATCTGGATATTAAAACGGAGAGAAAATTTTATGAAGCTTAGTTATATGTTTGGATTGCTTAACTAGTTGCTTTAACGTGTGTATATATAGAGAATCTGAGTTATGTAAAACTGTGGAGTACACAATAAAGCTCCTGTATATTGTTATTCCTCTTTAATTGCATGTGAGGAGTAAATGTAGAAAAATTTCTAAAATCGTGTTTCTTTTTAAAATTGTTCTTTTTTTATGCTTATTCCAAATTGCAATTCCGGGCCAGTCCAGAATTGTTTTAAATATATATTTCGGAAGACCTCGCATTCACCGAATGCGAGTTCCACTGGCCCGGAATTACAATTTGGAATAGGTATAAAAAAAGAACAATTTTGAAAAGAAACACGATTTTAGAAATTTTTCAGTAAATGTAAGGAACATATTCGAAATCGTTGAATGATTTAAAAGTAAAAGAATTTATTGTTTTTCAATTATCTCATGACTTTGTGATTATTTTTACAATATTGCAGAATGAGTAGTATAGATTTACTCTTTTAATTAATAATGGGTCTTTGTTTTTTTCCCTAACATAACATTTAATGCCAAAGATTACATCTTTGACTAGCATCTCTTGTATCAAAGGCATTGACTTACAATTTCATAACTGAACACATGTATATCTCTATTTGTTTTGTTAATTAAATGCAATGTTCCAATTTGTAAGAGAAAGGACAAAACAATTGAGAAAATAAATTTTGTTGCTTTTACCTTATTTTATTCCTAATTAACTTTATGTTTCTAAAATAAACTATCTTACCAAAGGAAAATAAAATATTTAAAAAGAATTAGCAAAACAATGGACAATATTACAATAATCCATGGTTATAAGTTGAAAAGTAACAAAAAATTTTCGTATAGGTTGGAGGGGAACCAAAATAGTCCAATTCTTTTTTACTAAAACTTTAATGGGGCTTAAACTTGAATTTTGCAAATTTTGTCTTTCAACAATTTATTTGGGGTCAATTTAGTCCCAAAGAGATTGAACCACTCAAAAGTTAAAATTCTTCCACCTTTAACCGGTAATACTAGTGGCATATTTGGAATAATAAAAGAAAACAAAAATCACTCTAATTCTACCACCCACCATCTCAAATTACCCTAATTCCACCACCCACCACCTCAGCTAATCTCTTTATCCTGCTAAGTCGGACTAGGTGAATCTTTGGTCAAAGTTTGAAGTTAAAAATTGTTCAAGTTTCGAATTTCCATTATGCTTTCTTCTCAACTTGTAGAGTTTTTAATTCAAATTATGCATATGTAGTATTCTTCTAAAAGACTGGAACTGCTCCAATCTTCTTGTCCAATTAGTCTCGTGCATTTTTAGAAATATAATTTGTCATCTTGTCAATTCGATTTGTTTTCTTCTTCATATTTTTTTGGCTAAAAAAACCTGGTAGATCTTTTTGTGGTGGGGAAGGGAGATTAAAATGGGATTTCAATTGTAGTTAAATTTTGTTGGAATCTCTTTCTTTCTTTGATTCGGTGGCAAAAATAACGTAAAACAGAACACTAGTGCTGCAAATCTCTAACCATTTCCACCTGTGCAATATATGAACTCTTGGGCTCTACAAGCAGCATGCTTTACCTTTGTGTTCACATTCACTGAATTAGTTTACCATACAAAGAAAAAATTTCATAAGGAATTCACTGCTTGAGAGAATTTCTAGCAAAAATCAGTTTAAGAAATTGGTTTTTGCAGCACTATTCCTTCATAAGTTGGGTAAATAGCTCTATTTTAAAAAGGTTAAAAAAATAAAAATAAAGGTAGAATGCATCTTTAACCCCCATATTGAAGGTGGTGTTGTCAGAGTTGAGCCAATGGCAGTAGAATTAGGATGGTTTGTGTTTTTCTTGTGTTTCTAATTATACCCTAATATTATCGGTCAAAGGTGGAGACAATCCTAATTTTTGGGTGACTCAACTATTGAGGGACCAAATTAGTTGCAAATAAGTAGTTGAAAGATTAAATTAACAAAAATTAAACTTCAAGAATCATTAGAATTTTAGTAAAAAAGTAAAAGAATTATTTCGGTGCTTTTCCCTATTGAAAGGTTTCCGATAGAGTGTTCTACCTTATATTTTTGCTTTTCTTGGACAGTATTGAACCTATTTTCAAGAAAATGATTACTGGCTAGGTTTCATGGGACATTCCCATATAAATTTGGAGGAAAACTTGGAGATTAATCTTTTTGGTTAATTAATCTTTACCTTTTCTGGTGGGAAAGATAGCCATACGTCTTGTCTTGTGACTAAATTTCCTTCAATTATGTATCTGTAGAATCACATCGTGATAAAGTTTGGAACAAGTAAATTGAATTTCTGACAAATCAACAAAAGTGTCAAAGTAGCAAGTTATTTTAATAATCAGATACCTAAATATGGTATGATTGGTGATTAACGTAAAGTGACATGAATCTAGACTTTACATAATATTCAGACAAAAATGCAAAAATAGCAGCTAGTGGTGTCAAGGCTATTCTTATTATCAGAGCAATTTATATCTTACTAGTGTAATTTTGCTCAGTATGATAAACATACCCCTAATAGTCAAAAGTGTCATAACTTGCGGGCTTTTATTTTTATCTCTCCTGCTCTACTCAAATTCTGCTTCCTTTACCTTTGTTTTCACTTTCCATTGCAAATTCCATCCCATCCTTTTGATCTCCAAATCTCTCATAGTCATTCCAACATAGTTTTTATTTTTCCTCCGATTCTAATCACCATCTTGTTCGTTATTCCATCTTATCCTCTTTATCTCAAAATCTCTTTCAAAGCTTAGAATATTTTTCCCCTTCATTCATCCTCTGTATCTTATCCTCTTGTTCCTTATTTCCAATAACCAAGAGTATAAAAATTAATCTATAATTAGAAGAACAAACTAAAAGAAACCAAAAAATAGAAGATGGAAATGAAAAGAAGATTTTTTAAAACTCCCAACTAAAGAATTTGCCACAAGCATTTCAGCAAAAAGCCTACTTTAGTGCTAATAAAAGACATATTTATTAATATACCCTTGAACAGAGAAACCAAAAATTAGAAAGTTCCCAAAAAAAATTGCATTTTTCATTCTAAAAAAATTAAGAAGAGGTTGGAATTAGATTAAAATGTTTGAGACGAAAAAAAGGGGGAAAAAAAAAAGGTCCTTCCCAAATGGAAGATGCAGGCAAAATTTAATAGTGAAATAAGATAGGGCAAACGGACGCCTGCTTATCTCAAGAGAAGTAAAGGGAAGAGGGGTTTTCTACCCCGACGGAGAAAGAGGTTTGTTGCCAAAGGAATAGAGAAGACGTTTTGTTGTCTTCTATTCGAGCAGAAAAGAATTGCTATTGGAGTTATGGAACTTTGACTATTGGGAATATTTCTGTCTAGCTCACCAAACTATGTTTTTACACAAAAATAGTTACTAAATTTAAAAAGCATAAATTATTTTCGGGCTACTCCTGTTTGTGACGTTATAAGCTAACAAAAATTGATATTTTGAGGGTTAAAACTATCTAAATATATTTAAAAAAATATTATTTTTCCTAAAGAAATAAAATATTACTTAATAATGTCAAAATAAAAAACACTAAATATCTCGTGGTCAAAATTAAATTATTGTAAAATTTTGTAACCACCCATCCTTTGGCCCTTAATCTTTCCCCGCCACCTCTTCCAACCCCTCTACTTCCTGCCACTACCTCAGCATCACACCCTTTTTCTCCCAACCCCACCACCTACTCCTTCCCTCCATCCCTACCCTTCCATATTACTACCTCAACATCGCAACCCTCCTTTTCAACCAAGCACCCTACCTCTTCCCTCTTCCAGCCATCTTCTTGTCGTAGTTCCACCTTCCCGCCCCAACCCTTTCCTGTTATCTCTCTCTTTCCCTAGATCACCAACCCTTTCCTGTTATCTCTCTCTTTCCCTAGATCACCAACCCCAATCCCATCTTGAGAATCCCCAATCTTTCTTTTACTTGAACCCCTAGATCCACCATCCCTGCCACTTTCCCCACTCGTTCCCCTTTCCCCACGATCGTTCTCAATTCCCAAATTCCCTATATCCACCCCTCACCCGTAGATCAACCATCCTAGCCACCTCTCCCACACATTTCCCTTTCTCGCAACCTCCCCGCCCATAGAGCCACACCCCTACACGGGATCCACCATCCCTTCCCCTAAATCCACCACCACCAGCCTCGTGCAGCCTTCACCAATCCCCCATCCTACACAAATTTCTTTCAGTTGTTGGAGAAGAAGACACAAGGTTTAAAATTGTAACTAAAGCTCCGAACTTTTTTTTTTCATTTTTTCTTTTAACCTCTTAACTACTTTTAAGGCCTTTCGATAAATTTGCCCCTCAAAAAATCACTGTTAATTTGCCGTAACGGCCCAGATAGACAGATAACCTTGAATCCACATATTTAATAATTCAATGACCATTTCAGCAAAAATAATAGTTGGATGACCTTAATTCCAACAAGTAAATGTTTGATGACTATATTTGCAATTTACACTAATATTTGTTGGAAAAAAAAAAAAACTCAACCTTTAATAACATTGTGCAATTACCACTAGTTTAAATGATATATGTCGCCTACAAATTTTGGTGAATTATCATCCTAGTAGCTGATTCTTTTGTTAATATCAGGTCTAGGAAAACAAGTGTCCATAAATAGTTTATGTAAGAGACGATTTTTTAATTAAAATCACCAAAAAAAATATGGGAGTTATGGGTATCCCGCATCACTTTATTTCAAAGAAAATTTTCCACTTTAATAAAAGAAAATCTTTTAATACTTTAAAAAATTCTGGAAAGAAATTTTTTGGAGCGATATTTTGGGTGAATTTTTCAAATCAAATTTTTTAGAGTGGTATTCCGTTAGATTTTAAATTGAAATTTTTTTTTGTAAAATTTAATGAATGATAGAATTTCTTTCATGAAAATTTGATGATTTTATGATGCTTACAAATTTAGTTTTTATTTTCTTTTACTTTTTTGTTAAATTTGTGGGACTAAAAATTGGACAAAGATTCTAAAAATAAGGGATCAAAATAGTAATTTTATTTTTATATTTAATAACAATTTATTACTTATCCTAAATTGGCCCACTTTTTGTTAAAGATGAGTAAGCCAAATTAGACGAGACGTTAAAGGTGATGGATCAAAATGATAACTTTTCCAAGAAAAAATTATACCAATGCAAATACTCAGAAAATACATATTTGTTTTCTAGATTTTACTACGGACTAGTTTTACAGCTTTCAGACGATCAAATTACAAACATAAGTTACGAATTTGTTTCTCGTGGATCAAACTTCTGTATATGTCTGACGAGAAATTAACAGAAATGAGAGAAATTAGCTGCGAAAAAGAGGGAAGGGAGAAGGAAAGAAATAAAAAAAGGGTCCTGAATATCAGTATACGTGTCGAATCAGATTCTTTTATTTGGTAAGTAAATATGTCAGTTTAATAGAAGAACAGTAAAAGAGAATAAGACAATTAAAATTTTGTATGCTTAGGCCAATGTTAAATATCTCGAGTAGATTTCTTACATTTGTCACGTGCCTGTGGTGCTAATTAAACAAATCGAGCTGGCATTTGAATCCGTACCGTTTTATATGGTAAGTAACTTAATTATGTGAGCAGGACGAGATTAGCTTTATGAATTCAGGGAGTGATTACGCAAGTAAGATGTGAAAATTATAAGCCATCCGTTACGTTTTATTTATGACTTTAGACAATTTGTCATATGTTAAATTGTCTATTAACTTTAAACAATGAAAGAAATATTATAATATTTTTTATTTTTATCCTGAGTATTATATTAATGGAGAGAGAATTATATTATTAGGGATATTTATGTAAAGTAGCAATTTAATCATTTAAAATTATCTTTTCTATAAAATTGATACAAATTATAATATCTTTTTTAACATTTGTTTATCCGTATCGAATACCTATGGCCTTCTCAATCAGCAGGCAAATTAGCCCATCTTTTATTTTGTATTTTTTGTGGTTGTCACATATACTACTGAACCCAGTGGTGGAATGACTCTCAAGTCATATTACCAACTCGAAAAAAAAGTTCTGATACCAAGATTGGGCATAGTATGTTTACTTTCAGATCGATAACCATATTTTATTGCATGTAAGCCCATTCTATATCCACATATACGTATGACTTTGACTTATTAGTTTTTGGAAATTTTTCTACAGGAATACAAAAATTTTCAACTAACAAAACAATTCAATTCTTTTGATTTCTGAAGAAAGCAAACATATTGCGTGGAATTTCTTTTTGAAAAGAAAATGACTTAGGTTAGTGGTAGGTATCAATTGATAGTTCGCGATTAGATATTAAACTTCTAATAACCATTGAACTTTGAATAGTAAAAAAAATGCTTTATTTTAAAAAAATCACTACCCTGGTTAACAAAAGTGAAAAAGAAATAAATATTAAATAATTCTCATTAGATAAAATTGGAGCTAATATACTTTATCAATTTTCAATACATAAACTAAAAATTAAGAAAAAAATAAAGAAATAGAAAATCCTTATCTCAAGATGGAATTGTTGATGAATGATAGCAAATGTGGAGTTGGAAATAAATGTTTTTAATAAAATTGGGGATATCAAAACGTATAGAATTTGAGGCGTGTATTACACTTTCCATAAGGTTTTGATTGTCCCCACTATATTCAATAGTTTGCTCTTGGGTTAATAACAATCTATCTCTAAGATACAACAAATTCTTGAAGATTTATAATAGCAAAAATCAGAAATCTTCTCAAGAACAATGTATATTGAGAGATAGATTTATTAATAATAATTGTTGTTTTGAATTATTAGGTATGACTTCCTTTTATAAAGATGGAAGTGGAAGAAAATCTTTTGAAATACAACTTTTCAATTTAAGGAACATAACTCTTGAACCAAAAGTTACAAGTCCTTCCATTTTACCCGTTTTTTAATTTTCAACAGTCAAATCTCAGAGGTAGCACGCGCACATGCGCTGCACTGTAGCAGCGCATATGCGTTGAACTCTTTTTGTTCCTGCCTTCAGCGTGCAGTGCATGTGAGCTGAATTTTTTTTAAAAAAAAAAAAAAGTACAGCATACACCCATTAATTCTTCAAAATTACTTTATATTACAAATTAAATATTTACATTTTTCCACTTAGTTTGTAATATAAAAACAACTCACTATCTCTTTTTACCATGATACATAGAGAAAAGTGACTATCGTCTTAAACTTTTCTTTAGTGTAAATAACTCACTAGATCTAATTAAATATAGGCGGCATTGTTGCTTAAACCATGATTTAAGATTATATTAGAATTATCACACACACAAACTTGTTAAACTTATACATATGTTCAGCAAAATAGTTTAGCAGTATTATCGGCCATGTGTTCTATCCTAATTCATGATCATATACAAAAGAGAACATTAAATTTTTGTTAGAAATAGCACCACTTCTAATGATTATATAGGTGAAATCTTTTCAAGTCCTTTTAAGATTAAAAGCACAATAAGATGATTTCATAAAGAGTATAAATATTTATATACTCAACCTTCTCACTTAAAAGTTACCACTTGGTAACAACATGGAATAGTTTACACATAATTTTAGTACTCACAACTACTTATTAGTAACTTATTTTTACCCTTTAAACCTTTAAACCTTTTAATCTAGTGGTACTGCTAGAATAAAGATTGGGTTACCATTACTAGTAGTTTTAGATAAAGGGTTTTAATCCCATTCCTAATAACGTCAATTTCACCAAATCTCTCGCAAGAGGTTTAGTCAACAGATCCGCTAAATTACTGTATGTTCTTACATGCGCAACAGTTACGACGCCATCATTTAACAGCTATCTAATATACGTATGCCTTAAACTTATATGTCTAGATTTACCATTGTATATTTTATTCAATGCTCTAGACATTGTGACTTTACAATCACAATTCAAAATAATGGCTGGCATTGGTTGAGGCCACAACTTGATGTCTATCCTCATACCAAGTCTCTCAACCATTCCGCTTCTTTACAAGTTGAGGCCAAGGCTATGAATTCAACTTTCATAGTAGAATGAACAATTACAATTTGTTTATTTAAATCCCATGAAATTGTTCCTCCAACTAATATAAATATCTACCCGCTTGTAGAGTTTTTATCACTAATACTAGTAAAACAACTAGCATCATAATGCCCTTCAAGCACAGCTGGAAAACTATTGTAGAAAAGTGCTAAATCTTTAGTTCTTTTAAGATAACCAAGAACTCTCCCAATTACTTTCCAATGATCACTACCAGTACTTTTAGTATATTTAGGTAATCTACACATGGTAAAAGAAATATCTGGCCTTGTGCAATTCATTGCATACATTAAACTCCCTATTACACTTGCATATTCAGGTTGAGCAATAGGTTTGCCAGTATTCTCACTCATCTTAAAGCTAGGGTCAAAATGAGTATGTGCTCCTTTTACATTTAAAATGTTGATACTTATTCAAGATTTTCTAGAATCAACATAATGTGTTTGACATAAAGCATAACCCGCATTATGCCTTTTAACTTTAATCCCTAAGATTGTATCTACTTAACCAAAATCCTTCATTTTGAATTGTGAAGATAGATACTTCTTAGTATCAAGTACACCCTTATAAGAAGTACTAACAAGTAGCATATCATCTCCAGACAAATAATCACACCATACTCTTCAATAAATTTAAAATAAATGCACTTATCAGCATTATAATATCTAAATTCATTAGAGAGTAAAGCTAATTCAAACTTTTCATGCCATTTTCTGGATGCTTGTTTTAAACCGTATAAAGATTTAATAAAGTTTACAGTTTCTTGTAAGTGAGAATAATGATGTATTAATCATTACAAATGATGAATCTATATTTTACAAAAAAACACTATCTTATAAAGACTCCAAGAAATCTACGATGGATTCCATGTATGACAACAAAGTTTGGACCGTAGTCGATCCACCTGAAGGAATTAAATCCATAGGATGCAGTGTAGAGTGGGTATTTAAGAGAAAGTTGGCATGGATAGCAATGTAATTACCTATAAGGCACGATTGGTGATAAAGGATTACACTCAAAGACAAGAAGTTGACTTTGATGAAACTTTCTCACGAGTTGCAATGCTGAAATATTTTTGGATTTTACTTGTTATAGCTATATATTATGACTATGAGATTTGTCAAATGGATGTAAAAACTGCATTCCTTAATGAAAATTTGCAGGAAGAGATGTATATGATACCATTTGAAGGATTTATATTCACAGATCCTAATAAAGTAGGCAAATTACAAAAGTTTATTTATGGACAAAAGTAAGCTTTTTGGAGTTGGAACATCCATTTTGATAAGACAATCAAAGAATTTGATTTTATCAAAAATGAGGATGAACCTTGTATATACAAGAAGGTTCGTAAGAGTGCCATTATTTTCATAATACTTTATATGGATGACATATTGTTGATAGGAAACAACATGCCTATACTTCAAAGTGTCAAGCAATTATGGTTGTCCAGGAATTTTTTCATGAAAATTTAGTAGAGGTAACCTACATTCTAGGAATAAGGATCTACAGAGATAGATCTAAAAGGTTGCTTGGTGTTATTCAATCAATGTACATAGACAAGATACTAAAGAAATTTAGCATAAATTAATCAAAAAAGGGTTGCATATCAATGTCTCATGGTGTGTACCTTTCTAAAGACATGTGTCCTAAGATAGATGTTGAAAGAGACAGCACGAAAAAAGATCCCATATGCTTCGACTATAAGCTCTATAATATATGCTATATTATGTACTAGACTCGATGTCTCCTATACTCTAAGTGTTACGAGCAGGTTTCAATCTAACCCAGGGAGTGGCCACTAGATAGTAGTCAAGAATACTTGAGGACTACAAATTTATTCTTGATTTATGGTGGGCAAGAGTTGACAGTTCACGGATGCATAAATGCTAGCTTTTATTCTGACAAGGATGATGGCAAATCGCAATTTGTATATGTATTTACTCACCAACTCAGTGGTGGTGCAGTTAGTTGGAAGAGTTCCAAGTAAGATACCACAGTTGATTCTACAACAGAACCCAAATACATTGCAGCTTCAAAACCCGCAAAAGAAGTATTTTGGTTCAAGAAGTTTGTGGCTAAATTTGGAATGATTCCCTCCATTAGTGATTTTATACTCTTATATTGTGATAACAATGGAGTTATCGTTCAAGCAAAGAAATCTACGTCTCATCAACGATCCTTGTGTTACAGGCCTATCATTTGATCAAAAAAATCGTTGACAGAAATGAAGTAAAGATAGAGAAAATCTCCATTGATGATAACATTTCTAATCCGTTCACTAAAGTCTTATCCCAAAAGAAACATGAAAGTCATGTTAACTCATTTGGTTTTAAGTACATGAATGATTGGTTTTAGTGCAAGTGGGAATTTATTAGTGTATGCTCTAAGCCAATATGTTTAATAGACAAATTACACTTTTATATTTACGTATATTTTGTAATATGACATTCTTTAGTAAATGTCTATTTAATATGATAAAGTTTCAAATAAAATATATGAGAAAAATCATAAATAGTTATAATGGTGAGATTCTCTATATAATTATATTTTATTCTTAAGTGTCCCAAATTGTTGTGTTTTGCACGAAAAGATTAGCAAATAGTTGTATGTGGATGTTAATTGAGAATAAGAGTATCAGATTGACCCATTAAGATTATTATTCAAATGTCAGTAGATTAATCTCTTTGTGATAGTAGCATAATGATCATTGGATTTGCGATCATGAGTTTATCTTGATTGTAGGTTACTATACTTTGGCTCTTTTAGCTACCACTCTTCAAGAGTTGCATCTACTATAGAGATCAGGTGTCGTGTGAATCATGGAAAAAATAGGATATGACTAATGTAGGATGCATCATTACTCATAATAGAAGAGTATATCCCAATATAGTCACTTCTTGAAATATGACTCAAAAATGAAAATAGAATTAAGAGTGTCTTAAGTTCTATTTCAAATGAGTTGTATTTTTCAGAAAGAAGTAAATTGATTAGTTAAATAAGAGTTGGCATTATATCTATATTCTTGAACTAATCGAGATATAGGATGGTGAAAGGGTAATAATTACACAGAAACTAAATCACTGATGAGTGAAGTCGAACCATTTGACATATCTCAACACTTGGGTGATCATGATGCTTTGCTAGACGGCAATCTTGATCTATAAGTATAATTTAATTAATCAATGAATTAGTGATAAATTAAAATTATTTAATTTATCTAATCCTAATTAATTTAGGATTGTAATTTATCTAAGTCTAATTAATTTGGGATTGTAATTTATTTAATCTTAATTAATTTGGGATTATAATTTACACTTGTTACTAATGTGACTAAGAACCTAAAAGGTCACATAATTTAAGATGATTAATTTAGGATTAAATTGATTTTTTATAAGTATAAAATACTTATGAGTTAATTTATGAGATAAATTAACTTTTGGACCTCAATTATAATGTTATAAATCCTAGAGGCTTATGTGTAATATCAATAAAGTCCTGGTGTTTTGTGCATATATATATATATATATGCCTCAACCAAAGCCAAAACCATGAATCCCAATCATTAAAAAAAACGTGAAAAAACTTTTAAAAGAAAACGGAAAAATTCAAGAGAAAAAAAATAAAGAAAAAAAAAAACAAAGGTACTAACACTCTGTGACTCGAGTCAATCAATTATGAGAGGATTCCAAATTAATTATCTATATGGATACCATTAGAGATCTGACATCTTTGTGACTTGTAGATCGACATCTCTGACAGATTGGCGATTCTATCGTAATTTTGAGGTATAATCTCTGTACTCCTCTTTTATTATGTATGAATTAATCAAGGTGACATGTGGAAGGTAGTAAAAATTTTAAATTTCACTGCATTTTGCATGATTTATCTTCTTAATTACAATGCATGAGGAATATCCTGCCTTTTATTGGGAGGCTATACAAAAGGATCCAAAGGAGAGCCAATTTGCATGATCTGAGTGATAGTGAAGAAATGGAAACTTTTGAACAAACCTTGTTTTTTTGTCCACTATCACAGGAAGTTTGGAGGAGTGCTCTTGTTCAATGGGTAAGATTAGATTCAAAAAGGAGTAACTTTAGGCTTGGATGGAGAAGCTAAAAGAAGCTAACAACAGTGCAGAAGCAAGGGATAGATTGGAATTGACATTGTATATAATTTGGTATATCTGGAAATCTGGAAACACCAAAATATTTTAAAATACTGAGAAAGATGAGAAAGTGACAGTCCAGAAGGCACAACAAGAGTGGTTAGAAGACTTGCATTGTAGGGATAATTACTAGGAAGGGTACATCTGCAAAACAAAGGAAGAAGGAAGAGAAACCAACTGGGCACCACCCATGATGGCTATAATCAAGCTAAACACAATTTTGGAAGCTCACACATATAGAGGGATAGTAGTATTACTGGTTGAGATCATGAAGGATCAATTCTCGTGGCCTGGGGAATAATGATCAGAAATATCAACCTAGTCAAAATATGCTTGACGCTGAAGCTATCAGGTCAGCTGTTTTAAAGCACGAGAAAAAGATTGGAGAAGAGTAAATATTCAAGCAGGTTGCTACCACATTTTGAACAAGATTACCAAGTCATGGCAAGATAGTGAGCTTGAGGCTATCCTGGATGAAATCTTACACCATAGTCCCTGGTTTTATGATTGTTATTTTCCTTTTTGTCTAAAAATGAAAATTTATTTAGCCATCATGTTGCTAAATTTGTGATTGACAGTGATAAGAATAGATTGAGGAAGAGAATCTTCCCCTTGTGGCTAAGAGATTTAGCCCAAATTGAAATTGCACACTTGTCTTTCTAAGTTGACTTTGGACAGCTGTTCAACTAATCTGTGAAGTTTTTTGCCCAATGAATATATGATGTTTTCATTTTGGGAAAAAAAGCATAATGTTCTTTGTGACCATTATTCGACATTCCTAAAATCAGACATTCCTCTACCTTTCGCCACCATCCTCCACCATCATGTGATTTGAATAACACCACCAATCCTAGTCTATTACTTTCCTCTCTCCCATCACCTTTCTCCCCCTCTCTACTCGCCATCACCATCCCTATAGACCTTGCACCACCCCCTTCCCCTTGCGGCCACCACCAAGCAGCTCAACTGCAATAAGGTAAACCACCCTTTGTTGTCTTGGGATTAAGGGACAGGGTTCTTAGAGTAATATTTATCTTCTCTTGCCATGACCATGTGAAGTTGTGCGTCTTCTTCTTTCGATTTCATTAGTATTATCCCTCATATTGATCATGCTCTTTTACTACTACAGTTATAGTGCTATTTATTGGAGGGTCTGGAGCTTCAACTTGATAAACTATTTAGTACTTAATCCTTTTGTCACTCTTCTGTCTACTGTTTCCAGTATAAATCCAGGTTACAACACATGAAAATGGAAACTTGGTCCTGCAACTTTCAATATAAAACCTGTGCAATAGAACATGCCACATGAATTATTCAATATTTTAGGATTTTCTTGCAATTAGTTGGATATTTCACTTTTGGAGATCCTAGCCTGCAAATTTATAATTTCATGCCAAGTAGTCAGTGTCAAACTTAGCCTCATACTATCGTTTAGGTGGTCAAAATATAGTACACATTTTTGGACAACAATCAAATCAGCAACACAGAAGGACATTGAAAAGCAAGTTTATCAGCATTCTTTTTTGAACATATTTAACATGTGATAAAGTTGTTTACATTGATTGATAATGTGGAATTAGTTGGGATAAAGTTCTAAAATTCGCATAAAGTTTATAATATTTTAAATAGTTGTGTATTTTTTTGGATCGACCCTTGCAAAGTCTGTTGGAATTTTTGTAATTATCCCATGTGATTTTATTTTTGAAATTCCAAATATTTGATCCAATATTTAATTCTGATATTTATCAATTTGACTTAATAAATATCTTGTGATAATTATCACATTGTGATAATGATTACACTTGTGATAACTACTTATTCTTACGGCTTACGTTTTCTGATGGGGAAAAACAGAGTCACAGAGTGTTAGTACCTGTCTCTTATACACATCTAGATGTGTATAAGATGACTCGTTTTTATTCCACATTTGATATTCTGTGATATTATTTATGCACAGATTAAATTCGTTTTTATAGATTAAGAAATCTATCATTTGGTATCAAAGCATTTATGCCTCTGCCTTGATTTGCATATATGTATATGTTGATTTGGGTTTACTGTTGACATGTTATTGAAAAATCTAGAATTATAATTTATTTGAATTTGATTCTATGATTTTTTCCTTGGTTAAAAACATCTATTGGTGTTATTTATTGCTGAGTTATGGTCATATATTTTTATATACAAATTATGGATCATGGACATGGGTTTATGATTTTGATGTTTTTTATTGAAAACTAAAGTCAGAAATCATACTAGGAAATTAGATTTCCATATTTTTTGTGATTAAAACGCAATTTTTTGATGCCCAAATGGATGGGAATATGTGCGGGTTGCATTCGGGTCGCACATACCCGTTTGGATGTCCAAACGGGTGAAGAAGAAGAAGTAAAAAAAAAATGCAAATTTTCCGTGGGAAGATTCGAACTGGTGACCATTTGGTCACCAGGCCCATGTTCTGACCAATGGGCCACCTTTGAGTTTGTGTGTTTTGTTAGTAGTATTTTTAATATAGTACTTCTATTTAAAAAAAAAAAAAAAAGATTTTGTCAAGATTCGAACTTGTTCACCGCAGGAGACAAGCACACCTTTGGACCACTGGACCACTTTGTGGTTTATGGAAATTATGAAAAGACAATACTATAAAGTAGTTCTCATTATTAAAATAAAAAGGGTGGTTGCCGGGGTTCGAACTCGTGACCATATGGATGTAAGTCACGCGTTCTGACCATCAAGCCATCAGCTGCTGTTGTGTTATTTTGCAACACAACTAATGTTATAAACTACTTAGAGTTTTATTCTGTTTTAAAAAAAAAAAAAAAATTCGGAGATGCTGCTGGAAGGTTTTGAACCTGAGACCTTCAGGTTAGAGGTTAGGTAGTCTGACCAATTGAACTATTCAAATTGTTTAGTTGTAAAATGTATTATTTATATATATGATACTTCCAGTTTGTTATTTGAACATATATATATATATATATATATATATGTTTGTGACTTTTCTGTAATTATTAATGTCTGTGATCTGTATATATATATTTTAATTATAGAGTAGCTCAGCATCTTTAATTAAAATATATATATGTGTGTGTTCAGTAATTCTGTAATTTTGAGATCACCTATAATATAAGACATTAATTGTTAATTATAACACTTCTAATATAATAAATTTTATCCCACAGAAATTTTTATTATATTATATTGTGTGATTAAAGGGGTGAAATATTAAATTATATTCCTTAATTTACCCACAGGAATTAAGGAAAGGAACATGATTTATAATATTTCATCATTTTGATTATATAAATTTATATGAATTTATTTGAATTAGGAATTTAGCCTACAGGTAATTTCTATGTCATGTAATTCATATTATTACTATGTTTTGCATTGGTAAAACATAAAAAATGTTAATTTGCCTCAAATTTTGATATAAGCGTGTATGTAATTATTTGTGCAGTTTTTCAACCTATGAATTTTCATGATATGAAATGTGACATTCCCGAGCTCAAGGGTGACAACTATAAGTTGTGGAAAGAGAGAATTCTCCTTCATTTGGGGTGGATGGACATTGATTATGCTATTAGGAAAGACGAACCACCTCCGTAAAAATGTTTCAGGATCATTTTCGGCTCCAATATTATACTCAAAGCGATCTAATCGTCTCGGCGTGATGTTCATAAAACCAACATCTCAACTGCATTCGGGGTTACGCGATCGATAATAATCTAGATGTGTATAAGAGACAGCTCTAGTTTCCATAAGTAGCCTTCCTTCCTTACTTGCACACACATGGTCATCAATGAAGCTCTGGACCATGTGTCCTTATACACATCTAAGAGAGTATAAGAGACACATACAAATGCAGATGGTAGACCTTTCTTCTCAACTAATGAAATCTTGAGGTTACAATGTCTGATTCTTTTCTTGTGCACTATATTCTGAACTCTCTACCATAGCAGTATGGGCCTTTCAAAATCTCTTACAACACACATAAGGACAAATGGTCCATCAATGAATTGATGACCATGTGTGTGCAAGAGGAAGGAAGGCTACTTATGGAAACTAGAGAGAGTGTGCATCTGGCAACTCAAGGAAAGAACAAGTACAATCAAGCCAAGAAGAAAAGAAAGGAAAAGATATCTCCTCAAGGAGATATTAAGAAGGAATCCAAGTGCTTCTTCTGTAAGAAAAAGGGGCACATGAAGAAGGATTGCCCCAAATTTCATAACTGGCTTGAGAAGAAAGGTAACCTAATCTCATTTGTATGTTATGAATCTAATATGACAGATAGTTAATCATAACACATGGTGGATTGATTCTGGTTCTACAATCCATATTACGAATTCCTTGCAGGGATTGCAAAACCTAAGGAAGCCAATGGAAAGTGAGGAGTACATCTATTCAGGAAATAAGATGCGGTCTCACGTGAAAGCAATTGAGACATGCAGTTTAGTTCTCATTAGTGGCTTTGTTTTAGATTTGGAAAGGATATTTTATGTTCCAAATTTCTCTAGAAATTTAATTTCATTGTCAAAACTTGTACCTTTGGGATATTCCTGGTATTGTTCAAATGTTGGATTTAGTTTGTTTTATAAATCTGACCTTATCGGGAATGGTATTATGTTTGATGGTCTTTTTCAAATTAATTTGCAAAACAATGCAACATTAAGTAATTTGCATGTTCAAAATAATGTTGGTATTAAAAAATGTGTTATGAATGAGGATTCCTCTATATTGTGGCACCGGAGATTGGGACACATCTCCATTCAGAGAATCAAGAGATTAGTGGATGATGTGAGTACTTAATACTCTAGACTTTACTGATTTGAGACTTGTGTGGCCTGCATAAAAGGTAAGCAGACCAACATGTCGAAAAAGGGAGCCAAGAGGAGTTCGGAATTATTAGAAATCATACATACTGACATATGTTGTCCAAATATGGACACATATTGTCAAAAGTATTTCATCACCTTCATAGATGATTTCTCACGATACATGTATCTCTACTTGCTTGATAACAAAAATGAAACATTAGACGCCTTTAAGGTGTTTAAAGCAGAAGTAGAGAAACAATGTGAAAAACAAATTACAATTGTGAGATCTGATAGAGGTGGTGAGTACTATGGCAGATACACCGAAGATGGACAAGCACCTGGTCCTTTTGCAAGGTTTCTTGCTGAGAATTGGATTGTTGCCCAATACACTACACCTGGTTCTCCGAGCCAAAATGGTGTAGCAGAAAGAAGAAACCGAACATTATTGGATATGGTGCGGAGCATGCAAGCATGCTCAAAACTTCCATTCTTGAATCTTTGTGGAGTGAAGCTCTCAAGACGGCTGTGTACATATTAAACCGAGTTCCAACCAACGCTGTCCCAAGGACACCATTTGATCTAGATATTTAAAGGTTGGAAACCGAGTTTGCGACATGTACGCATATGGGGATGCCCATCTGAAGTGAGAGTTTATAACCCACAAGAAAAGAAGTTGGACCCAAGGACCATGAGTGGATATTTTATTGGATATGCTGAAAGGTCTAAGGGATATAGATTTTACTGTCCATTTAATAGTACAAGAGTTGTGGAGTCAAGAAATGCAAAGTTTCTTGAGAATGACCTAATTAGTGGGAGTGATAGATCATTGGGTATTAGATCTGAGACAGAATATTCTGTTCCACAATCTTCCACTTCTAGTTATGGACGGACTATTGTTATTCATGACACTCCCCGAGATCAAGTACGTGTTGAACAACCAGTCCTTGAAACTCCACAAACTGCTGATAATGATCCAGTAGATCCTGTTCAACCAATACATCTGAAATTGTTGAACAACATATTTCTCAGGATAATGTTGGAACAACATTGAGAAGATCTACTAGAGTAAGAAAAACAGCAATTCCTGATGACTATATGGTATATCTGCAAGAGTTTGAGTACAATATTGGAGCCGAAAATGATCCTGAAACGTTTTTACAAGCCATAAAATGTAATAAATCTAACTTGTGGTACAATGCCATGAAAGAGGAGATAGAATCGATGGCATCGAATGGAGTCCGGAATCTTGTCGAGTTGCCTATTGGTGCAAAAACTATAGGATGTCAATGGGTTTTCAAAACCAAGAAAGACTCATTAGGCAACATCAAAAGATATAAAGCGAGACTTGTTGCCAAAGGATTCACTCAAAAAGAAGGAATCGATTATATAGAAACCTTTTCTCCTGTATCTAAGAAAGATTCTCTTCGAATTATTATGGCATTGGTTGCCCATTTTGATTTGGATTTGTATCAAATGGATGTAAAAACGGCGTTCCTTAATGGAGATTCTCTAGAGGAAGATATTTATATGAAACAACCTAAATGATTTTCCTCTAGTAATGGTGAGCATTTAGTTTGCAAGCTTAAAAAGTCTATATATGGATTGAAGCAAGCCTCCCGTCAATGGTATTTAAAATTTCATGGTGTGATCTCTTCATTTGATTTTGAAGAGAATATCATGGATTAATGTATATACCAGAAGGTCAGTGGGAGTAAGATTTGTTTTCTTATTCTGTATGTAGACGACATCTTACTTGCAAGTAACGATAAAGGACTGCTACATGAGGTGAAACAATTTCTCTCTAGAAACTTTGATATGAAAGACATGGGTGAGGCATCTTATGTCATTGGCATAAAGATCCATAGAGATAGAACTCGATGCATTTTGGGTTTGTCTCAAGAAACCTATATTAACAAAGTTTTAGAGAGGTTTCGGATGAAAGATTGTTCACCAAGTGTGGCACCTATTGTGAAGGGTGACAGGTTCAATTTGGACCAATGTCCGAAAAATGAGATAACTTCTAGCAGTGTCCTACTGGGAACAAATGAAAAACATTCCATATGCTTCTGCCGTAGGAAGCCTAATGTATGCTCAGGTCTGCACAAGGCCTGACATTGCATTTGTTGTAGGAATGTTGGGAAGATATCAGAGTAATCCAGGTATGGACCACTGGAGAGCTGCAAAGAAGGTAATGAGGTACCTTCAAGGAACAAAAGATTACATGCTTATGTACAGACGGACTGATAAACTAGAGGTGTTTGGCTACTCGGATTCAGACTATCTCGGCTGCATTGATTCTCAAAAATCGACATCTGGTTATGTCTTTATGCTAGCCGGTGGAGCTGTGTCTTGGAGAAGTGCTAAACAAACTTTGATTGCAACCTCTACTATGGAAGCTGAGTTCGTTTCTTGTTTTGAGGCAACTTCACATGGTGTATGGTTAAAGAGTTTCATGTCTAGGCTTAGAATTGTGGATTCTATTTCTAGGCCATTGAGGTTATTTTGTGACAATTCAACTGCTGTTTTTATGGCTAATTATGAATAATAAGAGTGGTAGTCGGAGTAAACACATCGACATCAAGTATTTAGCCATTAGAGAATGTGTTAAGAAAATAAAGTGGTCATTGTACACGTTAACACTGAATTGATGATTGCCGATCCCTTGACTAAAGGCATGCCACCAAAGATTTTTAGGGATCATATAGTCAGAATGGGACTTGGTTCCATGATATGACCTCATTTTACATGTACGTACATTTGATATTTCCATTGAAACTCTTATTCAATTGTGTTTTTCATATTCAGTTGCGCATACTTATTTAGTTATTTGAGAAAACACACTTAAGTTGGACCTATAATAAGCATAAGGCTTATTTATTAAGGTATGTTATCACATAAAAGTTTAGTGTTGAAGAGACATAATGCATAGTAATACATGGAAGACAATACTTGTTTCTTAGAGGACTTGTCGCCATGATTCATGTATTTTGGATCTTACTTGTGAGATTTGATAGTTTGTATATCGAATGAAATATGTGGATTATCAAGTGGGAGAAATGTTGGAATTTTTGTAATTATCCTATGTGATTTTATTTTTGAAATTCCAAATATTTGATCCAATATTTAATTCTGATATTTATCAATTTGACTTAATAAATATCTTGTGATAATTATCACATTGTGATAATGATTACACTTGTGATAACTACTTATTCTTACGGCTTACGTTTTCTGATGGGGAAAAACGTTATAAGCATATAGAGTATTTTGGGTCCCTAGGCCTGACATTCTATCATCAAAAAAAATACACCATCGTATCAGATTGTCTAGGTTTAGAAGTACCCAGATAATTATTTTTTCTATTTCCTTTTATTTGACAGTGACCCAACAACATCAATGGCTGGAGGTACGTTCCTCGATTTTATTCCGCATTTGATATTCTGTGATATTATTTATGCACAGATTAAATTCGTTTTTATAGATTAAGAAATCTATCAAAGTCATGATTGATTAAATTGATTGCTTTGTAATAAGAGGAATGTAAACAAACAGAGAAAATCCATCAATTTTGATTAAATTTCTTCCCAAAAATATTTAATAAAAATGAATAATATAAAATATCAATTTCTATAAAGTAGTTGTATTGATTAATATACTTTTTTGTGCATAAATGAGTAATAGTACCTTTTGTGCATAAATAAGTTATGCATAATATAGTAGTTATAACAAGTTGTATTCATTAGTAATAGTAAAGATCACTTGAAATGAAATTTTTGAATCTTAAATTATTGGGTCAACCCTTGTTGAGCCATGATTAATTATTGTGATTGGTTTATAAGGTAAATTGCTTAAAATTAGCAATAAAATTGCGGCAAATTCTTTTCTTTTTTTTTTTAAAAAAAAAACCCAGAGTCTTTTAATTCAAATTAGGAGAACTATTTAAAACAAGGGTAAAATGAAAATAATTCCTATGTGATATATGTAATAGGCACTTTACCTCTTGTAGTCATCAAATATGCATTTTACCCTTTAGGGCTTCTAAATTTTTTTTTTTTTTTTGGGCAAAATTGAATAAATGAAAACCGATAAAACCAACTCTGACTTGTGAAATGTCATATATGTCCCTAAAAAATTCAAATGTTTGACAAAGTTTTGAGTTGAAATTGAAAATAAGAAAGAAATCACATTTTTTTTGGGTACAATTGAAATAAAGAGGGGTCAATTCGAAAATGAACAAAAAAGAAGAGTCAAATTGAAAATGCAGAAAACCCCTAAACACTTCCCTTCCTGTAAGCAACTGCCATTCCCTCCTCCAAGTTAGACAACCTGTCATCTCCTTCACCGAACAACTACTAGATCCACCATCCTCCTCCTCTCCCCTGATGGAGTCCCCCACCCTCATCTTCCTTCACTCACATCTTATCTCCATCTCATTGTCCTCTCTCTCCCTTCCCGCTTATTTCCAAAACTACAAACTCTATCCCTTTTCTTCAACACCACAATTGGGTTTTCGCCGTCATTTCCTCAAGTTTAAACTGCCACCAACCTACCTTATTGTCCCTCCCTCAAAAAAAAAAAAAAAGAGGCTACAATCTATCTCTAAATTTCTCCCCCTCACAGCCCCACCCCTTATCTGAACAAGAAAACCGCCCTATGTTTTCGACCACATCGCCGCCTCACGTACTCGGGAAAATTTTCTAATGAATGCAACTTGGATTAAACAAAACCTCTTGAAGCCGGAGCTAAAAATCATTTTCACTCATAAACTTTAGCTGTTGCTTCTTTTTTGTAGCTTGTTAGATGTTCTGTTATTGCTATTAAAATTAATAACTACATTTTTAATAGCACAACCTTCATAACTATGCTTATTACCGCTCTGTTTTTTCCTCTTTGTTGCTTCTTTAATAATAGTTTTTAATTAGCTAAGGAGTTTGGACCCTGGGAGTGGGATGGGGATAATGAGAATGAGAGTTCAGTGTTTATGATTTCAGAAACGAAGAAAATGGAGATGGTGGGAAAGGATATTTGTGGAGTCGGGTTTATTTCCTAGGATTCATCGGGGATAAGTGATGACATCAACGTCATAGTCATCTGTTTATAAGATAATGGTGGCCCTTGGGGGTAGGGGTCTAGGTGGCAATTGGGGAAGGAAGGGGAGGCAGTGCCTGAGGTTGGGTGGTGGAAGGGAGGGAGTGGCAAAGCAGGTGGGGGAAAGAGAGGGATGGTGTATATGGGGATGGGACTGGAGCTGAGTTAACTGATTTGGAGATCATTAGTGAAGTGTGGTGGTAGTGGTGGGCTGAGGTGGACAGAGGCAATGTTTTGAAAATTGGACTGGACCGATCGATTTGATTGATCGGAGTCATCGGTCTTGTCTATATGTATATTCGGTTTGTATAAAAAATACAGACTGGAAAAAATTGTAAACCGGAAGAAAATTAGTTCAACTGGTCTTTAGCGATTTTTAAAATTTTTAGATTAAAAATAATTTAAATAAAGAAAAAAATTGTAAAATAAATTCCAAAATAGCAAAATAGTGAACAATCCAAAGTTTAAATTCTTAAGTTATTATTTTTTATATTTTTTTATACTCATTTTTGTACAAGATTGATTTACCCAAATGATTTTATTAGAAATTTGATTAGTATTTTTAGATAGGAAAAACAATATTAATAGTCACTCACATTTCACATTGATACTTCTTTAATCTCTCACATTCAAAATGATGCATTTTAATCCCTTAAAAATTCAAACGCACCATTTTGGTCTCTCGACACAATTACAGGTATATTTTAGTCCGAAATACTCACATACGTATGGAATGTTACATTTTTTATGGGCAAAATTGGCAACCCACAAATTTTAAATGTTAAACGACACTACTTAAAACCTCTTCCACCACCACTCCAAAATTCCCACCTACCATCATCGCCTCTATTTCCTTCCCTCGCCGCTTTTCCTCCGCCACTGCTACTCCAACAATCCTAATCCTCTTCTTTTTTTTAGGATAATTTAGCATTTAAAATTATGTATTGTCAATTTTGTATTTAAATATGTTACATTCGATACGCATATGAGTATTTCAGGCCAAAATATGTCTGTATTTGTGTCGAGGGACTAAAATGGTATGCATGTCTTGCATTTGTGAGGGACTAAAATGCATAATTTTAAATGCGAGAGACTAAAAAAATATAAATGTGAAATATGAGGTACTATAAAGGTCATTTTTCCTTTTAGCTATTAGGACGAGAATTCTCAAAAAATAGTATTTTTCTTCTATTTTGGATTTCATAGAAATATATTTTAGGTCATACCACACTAAAAAAAAAAAATACTAAATTAGTGAACTGGCTAGTTTAATCGATCGGACCGATTGAACCACAATCGGACAGGCCACCAGTTCAATGTCCAGTCTGATTTTCAAAAAATTGGACAAAGAAGGAAGTATTGTGTGGGGAAGAAAAGAGACGGGTTCGGGAATTTTGGAATAAAATGTTTAATTCAAGTGATATTTTAATGTTAACATTTTAAAACAAGTTTAGACGCATTATAAATCCTTTATAGTTCAAAATTTGTTAGATTTGACCGTTTCCATTAATTTTGCAAAAAAACTTGAAGCACACGAGAGGTAAGGTACATATTTGACAAATAACTACAAGGGTAAAATCTATATATATAGTATAGTAAAGGAGGTATTTACTGAAAAGTTACTACATGATGATAAGTACCAAGTATATTAGAAAATTTGCATACTAATTAATAAAAGTAAAAGATGAAATACTTAAATTACCATCTAAATTAAAATTAGTTACTTATATCATATCCTTATAACTATTATGCATATTACATAGTAAAAGGTAAAAATGAAATACTTAGTTAAACATTTGAATTTATATTAATACTTAGATCTTATGCTTAGTTACTATTATTTATTCAAGATACTCACATTATGATTATACTAATGATTTTTGTACACCCATATGTGTGCCTTATAATAAATGATTTCATCATATTTTTGTATTTTTATCTTAAAATAATTATATTATAAAGAGAATTTGAAGGAAAAACATGTAGGAAAAACAGGATGGAAAGTTTTAAGCTACCTATAAAAATAAAAAAAAGAGATAGAATTTTAAGAAAAAGTAATGCTGAAAGAAAAATTAATATTTAGATGTTATCCTTAATTACTATATACTATTTATTCAAGATCCTCACATTATAAAAATAAGATATTATCCTTAACTACTATATACTATTTATTCAGGGCCCTCACACTAATGGTTAAATACAATAAACCCCATAAAATTTGGGTTATTTTGCACTAAACCCCTAATATTATTTTTTTCTCACTTTGCCCCTTTCGTCAATAATTTAACTATTAAAAGGTCAAAAAAGATATTTTTACCCCAAGACACTACAAGAATATATAAACTTAAGCCCTTAAAGTTTATTATATTTGTATTTTAGTTCCTAATTCAAGTTTTGTATCAATTAACCTACTTTAGTTATTAATTAATATAAAAATATTGTTAAAACAACTAAAAATATAATGATGTCCACCAACATCAGTGGTTCTTTAAAAATACTTGTGAAAAAAAATTTACAATAAAAATTTGCTAGGACTTTCAGTATTTTTTGGTCTCTTTAGTATATTTTATTTTCATGTAAAAATAAATTTTTAAATATACAATACTTATAACCATCTATTAAAGTTATATCAGTTTATTTTTCTTTTCTTTATGTTTATTTAAAATGATTTTCTTCTTACTTTTTTCCTTTGTTAATATAATTTATCTAATACCTAAATTATTCAAAGGAACTTTATCATATAAATAAAAACTTAAATTAAAATAATTGAGATGAAATACCTTTAATAATTCATCAAAAATTTAAAATTAATTATTGCATTGTATTTTTAAATTTTAAATATTAAAGAAAGTATAATTTAAGAATTAGAATATTAGTAATTAATTTGGAGCATATTTATATTTTTAACGATATTGATCACATTATTGAATTTTATTTGTATCCCAATGTAATTGAATTTTATTTTTATCCCAATGTATTAAATGTTACAAAACTTACCTAAGGGGGCAAAGTGAAATTTCACTTAAATCTTAAGGTGATTTATTGCAATTTTGGAGATAAATTTGTCCTCCTTAAAAAAACTATTTGCGGAGTTACATTTGACCTTAGTCAAAGGGGTAAAGACTATAAAAAAATAACGTTATGGAGTTTAGTACAAAACAGTCCAAAATTTAAGGGGGTTTACCGTATTTAACCCTTATATAATCTATCTCTTAAATTGATTTATTTCCAAAAAAAAATTACAACATTAAATATTATAGATCGTATCACTTATTTACAATATAGATCAAATATAAAGTTATATTGTTTTATAATACGTTAAAAATATATATATTTATTTGAAAATACTTTACGTATAGGGTTATTCCTAATAGATTTGAAAATGATGTAACATAATTACATGTACGAATAATTTCATTCTTGCAACCCAATTGTAATACTTCTATAAAAAAAAATTGAGAAGGAAAAATTACAAATTTAATGCCTAAACTATTTTTAAAATCTCATAGAGATATTTCAAATTATATTTTTAATTTTTTAAAATCTCATAGAGATATTTCAAATTATATTTTTAATTTTTTAAGAGTCATCTGTAACATATTTTTTTTATCACAAGAAGTACCCTAAACTTTTTTGTAAACTTTTTCAATTTTTTGTTCCTCAAGTACTTTTGTAACCAACATACGTACCCTACATTTTTTGTTTTTTTTGTTTAACTCTTTTATCCATCAAAGTTTTGGTTTTTTCTTAAATCATGGCTAGATAATTACTTTGATAGAAAGAAAAAAAACAAAAAACAAAAAACAAAAAACAAAAAACCTTGAGGAACCTACGTGAGATTAGAAAATAGTTGATGATGAAAAGGTTTAAATAATACATGGTGAGACCTTCTTGAGATTAGTAGAAAATTTAGGGACTTCCGTCATATGAAATCAACGCGGAGCCATGGACTGTGGCCTTGGGAGGGGATGAACGACTTTGGTAGGTGTTTAGTAATCGTAAAAGTAAAAGTAATTTTTTAATATAATGTATAATTTTACATGCTCTTTTAGCAATCTTATGTAGTTGTCCTAATCTTTTACGAAATAAAAGCAAAGCATAATAGAATGGATGATTTAAATTTAAAGAAACCACATAATACTTAATTTTTATACAACAAATACATGAAAATTAAATTTAAAATTATAAATTTTTGTCCATTTTATATACTGAAATTTAAAAGTTTTTATGTTTCAAGTGACATTCTCAATTGAATATACCATCATTTTAATTGTATGATTTAAGAAATTTAAATTTTTAGAAAGAAGAGAGAATGTAAAGAAATAGAAACATTTGAGAAATTTTACGGATGCAATATAAGATAAAATTAAACTTTTGAAAACATTTCCTTGCAATCTCACTTCACTGTGGCTCCGACCGTGTATGAAATTCTAGTTTCGAGACAAAAACTTAAAAATTAAAGGGCCTTTGTGAGAGTTAAAAATAGTTGAGGAACTATATTTATAATTTTTATCAATTCATAATGTACTCTATCACAAAAAGAAAACGAATTTTTTAATGTGATACTTTGTTTTCTTTGCATTTTCTCACCACATTATGACTATTCCTTTATACATATATATATATGGCTAACCACCCTCACAACATTATGTTCATTAATTATTAACTGTTGATAGATGTTATTATCGAATGAGGATGTAAACATATTTATTAAAAAATAATTTTAATATTATGTCTTCTGTACACTTTGGTAATTTTCTCATATCAAATAAACATATGAAATTAAAATTTGCGATGAAGTAATATAATCATGTGCATAATAATTAATATTCAATAATCAATTTTTGTAGGACAACAACATAACAGTTACAAATTCAGTCCTTAATGGTTTTCTTTATTTTTGATAATTGCTTCACTAATATTATTTTATTAAACAAGGATCCTTTCTATTTAAGGATATATGAAAGAGCCTCCGAATATCCTTAAAAATAAAATTTAAAAACATTTTACAAATCAAAACCGTTTATAATTTAAATCATGTTTTATACAAATGCCTTGTAAAAATTAGAAAAAAATAATAAAATTTTAGTGTTTTGTTAAGAAAGTTACTTTTAGTTTTCATCAAGATTTAAAATTTTCTTATACTGTCCAAATTTGATACATAATTCAATGTAATTTTTTTTTCCTGTAATGAATTGAATTTTTTATATGATTATCTACTTAGTGAAATATGACTAATTGTATTTTTAGATTATTTTCTTAAATTTTAATTTGTTAGATATAGGTAAATGAAGGATAATTGTTGAACCCCAGTTATGTTAATCATGTTTTGATGATGACCAAATCATACTAATGGTTTAATAACAAGTGTGCAGAAAAATAGGTATGTTCGGACGCAAATGATCGTCCGAACAAAACAACCACAAGACTTCACGGACGTTAGGGGCCTGTCCGATTGATGCATAAAAAGAAGATTTAGATTTAACACACACAAAGAATTTGAATAAAGCCAGACGAAGTTCAGCGTCCGATCATATTCCAGTAGTCTTTGCTTCGATCGGACGCATGTTCGGACGCATCCTCGAACGTCCGAACGAATACCCTCAGAGAACGGACGAACAATAGGAGTTGTTGGCCGTTCAGATATTTGGCAACTATAAATACCCCTAGGTCTGAATTAATTGAAAAGTGACTTCTACATTGATTACAAACAATTCTTGAGCTATTTGGGAGAAATAGTGGGTACAAGTGTTGTAATAGTGTAGGTAGTGTGAAAAGAGTTTAGAAGTGTAAAAGTTCTTCAAGTGTAAGAGTGGAGAGATAACAATTGTAACAAAGGGAGGTTGTGAGTGTAAAACTCTTGGCTCAACTAAAGGAAATTAGTGTGAGCAAGAGTGATCCTCATTTGTGTACAAGTGGTTATTGTCTCACCTACTTTGAAGAGACTTTTAGTGGTTGAACTTCAAGTTGTGAACTTGGTAGTTGCCTTGTAAGAATTCTCTTTATAGTTGAAAGCTCCAAGCTTGAGAAGCTTGGAAGTTTGGTTTGATTATCTTAATCTCAATATTCTTATTTGTTCTTTAAGCTTAAATTGTTGAATATCTATTGTATTCATTTGTGTTTAAGTTTTCATTTGGTGCATAAAGTTTGAATTTCTATTAAGCACATAAAAAGGATTGTTTTTAGATACAACCTAATTCACCCCCCCTCTTAGGTTGCTTTTGGGGCCAACAATAATAAATAGAGAGGATCTAAATCGTATTTTATTATAAAAATTACACATGAATTCATCTCCCCAGATAGTTATTTGATATACCATAGGGGTTATTTGCAATTTACCCTTAAAACAAAAAGAAATATTTAAGTAGACCTGATCTATGCCTTACTTGTAAATTTTATAGTCAAAATTAAATGTTATGAAATAATTTTAGTCATAAGTTTGAGTTACTAGAAAGTAGAGAAGAGAAGGAACCTTTTTTTTTTTAATATATACATATATATAAGTATATATACGTATGGGTTTAATACGTATACTTAAGTATTTCCCTAAAAGAAATAGTTTGTATATGTTTAAAGAAACTTTGTGAATATATTTCATTATACAATGCTTTGACACTGGTCCTATATTGTCATTAAGTGTAAATTCTTACATGAATTCGAATATAGATAGAATTTATGACATAATATCAAAGAAAAATTCTACAATTTCTTTTAGAGAATCATTCTCTTAATTTTAAAAACTTGTGCAGTACAAACTTTTAAAGCACATGGTGTTGTACTGTACAACCATTTAAAGTACAAAGGTATGATCCTCTAAAAGGAACCGTAAAATTTTCTAATATTAAAAACACATGATCTAGGTTAAACCGCATCACTTAACATGAACTAACAAATTCATAATAATATGCCATGATATTGTGTCTTGGGCTATCCATGTATTTCTTGCCATTGAGCTGCACATATAAAGATACTTAACTCTAGTTTTGGATTTGGGTAAAAAATATTTTTTAATCCTTAAAGTTTAGTTCATTGACATTTTTGGTCTCTAAAGTTTAACAAAAAATAAATCACGTCCCTTATATTCCAAATTTTAACTGAGTTAGTACAATTGATAGAAAAATAACATTTTTCTTTGTTAAAAATGATAAAAAAGAGTTACTTTTGTTAATTTAGGTGAGAGAAAGTAAAAGATAAAAGGTAACTTTTTATTCAGGCAGAGGTATAGAAATCAAAATTATGTTATTTTTATATCAATTGTCATAATTGAATAAAAACTTAGAAGATGAGAGATATGATTTGATTTTTGTGAAATTTGAAGACTAAAAATGCAAATAGACCAAACTTTAAGGACTAAAAGTGTTTTTACCTTTGAATTTTTATTTTTATCACGTATAAACCCAACAAAAACACAAATATTTATCAAAAGAGGCATAAATAGCAAAGCCCCCAGAAGCACTAGAGTAAAGTAAACCGAGAGAGAAGGCGCCGAAGAAGCTGAGGACGCCTTGTTACTTAGGGCAGACGCAAGAATTGTCCTTTGAGGAAACAAGATTTAATAGCGATATAATTATTAAAACTAATTTATATTTTTCTTAAAAATTTAGGAGGACGAAATATAAATTTTATAAGAATATAAATTAAGTTTTCAAAATTTTAAATAATAAAATTTATAATTTATAAAATTTTGGGCCGGGCTTGCTACCGCAATACCACTATAAAGTTCGCACCTTACTCCCAACTTTAATACTGTCGTTTATCATGATTCTTCTCCTTTTCTTTGTTATTAAATTAAATCATTTGTACTTTTCTACTCATTTCACCTTTGTTTGTATTGATTTCAAAATTTTGGGCGTGACCTAAACAAATTGGCAAATAAAAGTGTGCTTTTCTTTTTTAATTTTTATGCCCATCACTTGTTTGTAAAAACGATCAACTGAAATGTTGGCGGTGGCCCCCCACGAATCCGCCCCTGCTTGCTACCGCAATACCACTATAAAGTTCGTACCTTACTCTCAGCTTTAATACTATCGTTTATCAGTATTCTTCTCCTTTTCTTTGTTATTAAATTAAATCATTTGTACTTTTATTGTCATTTCACCTTTGTTTGTATTGATTTCAAAATTTTGGGCGTGACCTAAACAAATTGGCAAATAAAGGTGTGCTTTTATTTTTTTATTTTTTTATTTTTTTATTTTTATGCCCATCACTTGTTTGTAAAAACGATTGACTGAAATGTTGCGATATAGAAGAGAAATTTTGGGAGTTTTGATTCCTTGTACTCATGTGGTTGCTCTTATTATACTGATGTTTGATACAATTTCTGTTGTTCTCTCTAAAATTTCTGATTATTGTTACATTAAAGCCTCAATCTTTGAGGCCCCTAAATCCTATTGTGGCTATCTACTTTGCCACCTTGTTAGTTTCACGGTCACCATCTTGATGTGTCTTCATGTATCTTTGATGGTATGTATTTTGAGGTTACGGATAACACCTTGTTAGTTTCACGGCCACCTTGTTAGTCTTCACGGTTATTTAACAATCTTACTTAACCAGAAACCATCTTAATAATAATGGCATGGGCTGTAGAGGGACCATCATGGTCTGTCTGAGCCACATCTTTAATCGAGTGATATTGAAAATCAGCACCAGTTTTTGTGGGTAGAGGAATGGTAAATAGCCTGCTTCAAAGAAGCTGTTGAGCTATGTCATCAGGCAAAAGTAAACAAACATCCTTAAGAGCAGCTATTCTTTATGATTCTCTGATAGCATTATAGTTTTTCTCTGATAGCATTATAGTTTTTAGGAGTTTGGGGATTAACAAAGAACAAATCTTTGGACCTGAAAGCTACATTTACATTAAGCTTTTAGAATTGCATGTCCATTTTCTTTGAATCTTTATATCTGAAGTTGATTTGTCACTGGGCCTGGGTTGGCCCAACAACTTTTGAGCGAAACAATGAGATCAAAATGTTTAAATTAAGTTAAAAGTAACCCATAACTTAAGGTATTATAAATAATATAATATATCATTCCTTCCTGCCCAATTCCAATGTGGGACGGGACGTCACAATCACTCCTCCTTTAGATTTTGCATCTTTGCAAAGCCTAAGTTAGAGCCCAATAACATGTTATATACACTGCGTAGCATAGCTCAATATCACTGATTCTGTCTCACCCCGTGCAACGATATCTCTGATACCAACTGTAACACCCGGGCCTGGGTTGGCCCAATAACTTTTGAGCGGAAACAATGGGTTCAAAATGTTTAAACCAAGTTGTAAGTAACTTATAACCCAAAGTATTATAAACAATATAATATCCTCTTCCATTTCTAATGTGGGACGGGGCGTCACAACATTGTACTGTGGCCTACAATTTTTTTGAACTCGAGTAACCTCCCTTCGATGCCATTTGAAGGCAACAAATGATGATAGATATGACCAAGGCTACAAAACATATAACACAATGCCAGGTCTTTTTCATTGCTTAATGCCAATTATTTTCTTTATTGCTGGGTAATAATCTTCATCACTTATCATCTATAGGCACAAAAACAAAATTCACAAGAAGATTAGATTTCCTGAACGAGTCAATAGCACCCAATTTGAGTGATTTTTAACAAAAAAAAAAAAAAAAAATGAGAAAGCAATAGGCGCCATACCACAAGCCAGGTTCCTAGGTGATTATGTGTGGAGTTCGCTGGATATTGTTCCAAACTTGTAGAAAGCATCATACTTTGTCACGAGATGGTCCCAGTGAAAGTTCAAAGAATAGGGTTGTTGAATTGGAGAAGAAGGGAAAGAGAAAAGACCCCAGAAGGAATTAGCTTTTCACTGAAGTCCCTGATTCGATGTCATTTCTTCACACTGCCATAATGCCAATGATCCTTACTGTTGCCAGGACAGCTCTCTTTGCAAAGCTCCTCATGATGGTATTTCTGAGTTATACAATTATGCTTTCACATTATTGTTTTAGTCATCAGAATTTATAATTTTTTTGGGTTCACTTCTGCATTTCCAGCATCTCTAGGTTCTTTCTTTGGTTTTATCAATTAAAATGTTAATGCAATGTTGGTTTTTGCATTTTTGGCATTTGTTGATTTTTCTTTGACAGGATCTAGGCATAATTTAAAGATCAGATTTTCATTGGGAAGAGTTAAATATGTACTATTTTTTAGCATGATTTCAAAAGCATCCAGTGGTTTGAATGTTTATTTGTGTAACGTAGTTTTTGTGGACAACACTTTCTGGAGTAATTGAATTCTTGAAGTTCCTCTTGCTATAATTGTTGGGTTACTGGTTAAAACTAGAGGTAGCATGTAACTCCAAAATGATTTTTGGTTGGGGAATCCATGATGCATCTTTTGTTCTTCTGAATGTATGTTTTGCCTTGGCTTACAATGGTAGTGAACTACAGAAATTAAATTCAAGTCATCATCTGTACTTGGCAGCTTGATGAGTCCAAGTCTCAAGAGATGATTGAGCAAAAAATAAAGAATGCACCTCCAGGTCAGGGGATGGTTAGGATGGTAAGTCGCGAGGAATGGGATAAGAAGTTCGAGAAGTGCAACCAAGAACGCCATTTGAATCAAAGCTTGCCTGCCCAAATGTACAAACAAGGACTGGGGAACCATTGCAATGGGTAATTCTCAATTCCCTTACTTTCCCATTGGATTAATTTCATGAAACATAAATTAGCTTTGGTCAAAAGCATCTGTGGCCTCTAACCAAGTCTTTGGAATTCACCTAATCTGCTAGAGCATCAGTTAATTAAGTTCTGGTAGTCAAGTTGTTAGAATCTTTCCAGATCTCTCATTTCCTGTGATCTCTCCAGGTAGCTTCTATTTCTTTGTAGGTCCTTGAAATGCTTAGATCATTCAAGTCATCACTTAATCAATTCTGTCCTCTTCTTCTTGAGGCATCATAGGTGTTTGCAAATGAAATGTGTATCTCATTTAGTATTTTGATTGTTTATCCAGATGTGAATTTTGGTCCTGCATATCTGAGTGATGTATGAAACACTTTTAATGCCATATGTTAAAACTTAAAAGTACCTAGTATATATCTGGTTAGATAAAATCCAAAACTGTAGGTAAATATCTTTAAGTCTCATGTGCATTTTATTGGCAATATGGGACAAGTGTCAAAGCACTCTACAATGAACAATATTATGTGAGTTGGTTTTTTGCATCAAGGAAATGTGGCCTCTCTGTTATCATAGCTTGATAAATAAGAAGTACATTTGAGCTTCAGAACTGTTTTAGAGAAAGTAGCATCAATTAGACCAGAAACAAACAATATGAGGGGATAATTAGGGTGCTTAAAGTCAGAACTGCTAAAAGATGACTTGATTGGTTTATTTAAAATGGATGTATTTAGGATTCCTCAAGCACAAATAAAATTAAAAAAAAAAAAAAAATTAAGAAGAGGCATGGTGTCATTGTCCTTGAGCTTCATTCTTCGGATTGAAATCATATCCTGGAATTGTGGTAGGATTTAGTATTCTGCACTCATACATTTTTCAAATAAACAGACAAGCACCCTTTAATATTGCAAGCAAAGATGAAATGCCAGATTTAGATGTTTTAGCATTCTGGTATAATGGTTGAACTATATCTGAATTTCAGATCCAGAATTTAGTGGCAGAAGCTATGACAATGTCTAAATCAATATGCAGAAAAAAAAAAATCATTTTCTTCTCAATTAGATGATTTTTATATGCTTCCAGATTCTTCATCTCGCTTAAAGCTTAGGGTGCCAAATTTTATGCTTTACATGGTCTAGAGCTTTATTTTTCCATACAAAACAGGATCAAAATTAATAATTTGGGAGGGGGGGAAGAGAGAGAGAGAGAGTTCTGTTTTCACTTTCTGATTGAACTATATACACATGATGTTTGGTGTACCCTTAAAACTGCGTGAGACCTTTAACTTATCCCTATTACATTTCCCACTCATTTCAGCATTATATTTTTGGCCCCCAGCCCTTACAGGGCAAGGGGTTCCTGCAAAGATATAAAGAACAGCAAGTTGAAAAGATGCAGGCTCTTTTTCAGGCCTTATATGCATAGGCCCGGGGTTACAGTTGGTCTTAGACACATCCTCTTGCTTCACCCAAGGGGAACTGAGGAAAAGGAAGATTGAAAAGAAAAAAAAAAAAATAGACAATCTTTGTGGCTTCTTGTTGTATTTCAAAAGACGCAAAAAGAAAGAATGAAATGTTGGTTGACAAAATGGGATTAGGCATTTTGGTGTCATATGCTTCATGGTTTTGCTCCTTATGTGCTGTATTTTTAAAATTTATTTTTCTGAATTGTATACATTATTAGTTATTTTTCCTGTTCTCTATGTTTTTATTTTGAGCTCTGGAGGAGTGAACCTGAGGACATAGGTTTCAAAAGGTAGCCTCCAGCTACCGTGCTGTGTTCTAGAGGACCTTGGAATTTATTTTTCGTTATGAGTGTCCTTTTTCCTATTTTTCTTGTTTCTCAATTTCCTGCATCTGTGCTTTATTACCAGCTTCTTTCCCTGAGATTTTTTTTATTATTCTTATTTATTTATTATTATTATTATTATTATTTTGCAATTTTCATCTGAGTGATGCTTATTTTGGTTTCTTTATGCTGGCTATCTGTATGAAGATGTCAAGGATTGGACGATTGATGTGCTTACAGATGGTTTCACTCGTGTTGAAGATTGTGTTAGTCGCCGATCTAATTAGCTTGACATACGAGGGAAAAACAGTAAATGAAAAATGAAAAGAAAAACCTTTCCATTGGTTGCAAATGACTTGTATTTCCAGGTAAATGAGCTTGCTTGCAATTACTTTTTTTTATATGCCATAGTCTTCCTCCTAGCTGTCTGCTTTGTAAGGAGGAACTTGTTGCTAAAAGATTTAGTAGCTCCTTTTTCTACAATTTCAGTGGTGGAATGGAAATGTCCTCCAACTGGTTTTTGGAAGTTGAACACTGATGTATCTGGGGGGAATCCTAGACAAGTTGCTGGAGGAGGTGTTTTTAGGGATTTTAATGGTAATGTAGTGTCCTCTTTTTCGCTAATTTTTGCATTCTATTTTATGTATGGTACCTGTATCATGGCAGAATCATTGACACTGCTGCAAGGGTCGAAAATGTGTTCAGAACAAGGCTTCACCAATGGATGGGCAGTAGATCAAATTATTCAACAATGTTTTACTATCCTCAGAAGCAAGAATGCTTATTTTCAGCATGTGTGTAGAGAGGGGAACAAATTAGCAGATCACTTGGCCAATCTAGGCTGTGATTCTCATTGTAATAGAGTCTTCTATTCTTGTACTATTCCTAGTTTTTGTAAGGCTTTTAGCTTAGCTTGATAGATCAGGTCGCAAAAATCTGAGAGTGCATCAAACAATAGCTAGGGTTAGGGCTTGATGTACATTTCTGAATTGGGAGATTTTGATATAATATTATTACATATATTATTATTATTATTGTTATTATTATTATAATTATTATTATACGGGTTAATTACACTTCACTCTCTTCAACTTTAGCATTACTAAACATTATCTTTTGAGTACTAAAGATCAAGTTTTCTGGACTAACGTTCAACTCTAATACTGTCTAAAATTTTTACCAAATAGACAATTATACCCTTTGGTTGGTTACACTTGATCCTCTTAAACTTTAATCTCGCTAATACTTTAAACCCTAAAGCTATGTTTTAAACATGTAACCTTCTCTGTCAGGTTAACTCAGTGTTTTGACCATTCTATTCTATTTTTTGAACATCATTTACTCTCCATCCTTCCAATAACTACTACTACTACTAACAATAACAACAAAAAATAATTCTTTTGTTTTTTTTCTTTTTTTTTTAAAAAAAGTTTCTTTTCTTTTGATTGGCCTAAATAATTTTAAAATAAAAATTAATTCAAAATTTCTAAATTTATTAGTTTATTTCTATTTAGCCAAATTTCAAATTAAAAGAAGTTATTTTAATAAAAAATCGTGAAACTGATATAAGAGATTGTTAACTACATCTTATGCGTTTAAAAAATTATGTTGGTAAGATTTTATCATCTTCTTTAATTTATATCTGCCAAAAAATCGTAAAAAAAATACTAAAGACTAATTTTAACTTCTATTCATATCAATTTCTACATGAATTAAGTTTAATCCTTATAAAAATTTGATTAATTAAACCAAAAAAAAACAAAAAATAAATATAATAGGGGTAAAATGGTCAAAAAATTAGTTGGCATAACGAAAGGATTAAAGTACTCAAAAGATAACGTTCAGAACTAAATGTTAGTGACGCTAAAGTTTAAATAGTAAAGTGAAATTAAACTTTCTTATATTATTATATTTGTATTATATTATATTATTATACGCAATACAAAAGTACCAACTAGCTTAATATTTTTGACTTTTTTCATTCATAAAATGCCCTTAGTTTAGCACTTCAAGAATCACAAAGAAAGGTATTTTTGGAACTTTAATAAGCTAGCAATTAAATGAAGAATGAATACAAATTAAATAATTTTCTAATTTTTCCTTAAGCAATTTAGTGATAATGAATACCAATAAATCTCCACATTATGTCGTAAGTCATGAATGTTTAGATAAATCCCCATTATGCATCCTAGTTGCCATAACATTTATCATCTTCATCGAAAAATTAATTCTACATTTAAACTGTAAATAATTTCATTTATTTTTCATAATTGGTTTTCCATAAATCAATTAAACATGCTATTTATGCTTGATTTCATCATTTTTTTGAAAAATCGTAATTTTTTTATTAATTGAATAATTCAGTGGATCAACTAATAATTAACTTTTTAAAGGGAACATGGAACAAGGATATAATTGAATGGAACAAATTATATTTTAATTAAATAATATTAAATCTCTTCTAAATCAAAATTAATTCAAGTTAGCGATACATATTTATTTGTAAAAATTATTGAGGCCTTTGCTAAACAAACTAAAATGTTTTTAGATACTCATTTTGTACTTCAATCTAGGATACATAAAAAATTAAAGTTTTAGACACATAATTTCTAATTAATATTGTATGTTGACAAATTTAAGATGCAAAGATAGGTTAAACTGAACTCAATCATATTAAATATTAAACAGTAAAGTCAAGCACAAGGAATAAAGAGTAAAGTCATGATGAGTAAATTAAGAAAAAGGAGAAATTTAGAGTTGACATGAAATGATACTATAAATTTATTAAAATAAAATTGAACTATGTAGAAAGTACAACATGTACATAAAAAAATAAATTATCTCATTCTACAAATTACTTAAGATTTCTCCAAAAAAAAAAAGCAGAAGAAATTAAGATGGTATGATTGGGTATTTTTTTCATTAAAAACCCACCTATTAGCTAATGTAGGTTGTGAATATGTGAACATAAGAAAAGTTATTTATACTTCCATTTCCATATTTCCCACTTTTTGTACATATTAATCGTCATGATGCAAGATATGGTATGAGATAGAATGTATCGTTTTTAAAATCTTGAAAAGTCATGCATGTTAAATGTATTGTTTTGTAAGTTATTAGAAGCAATTTTTGTAGTTTACCTAAAGCTACACAGTAAAAAAAAAACAAGAAAAAAAGGAAAGAGTTTAAAGGAGAGGAAATGGAAAACACGAATATTGGGTGTACTTTTAGGAAGACAGCTTTTGGTTTAGATAAAATGAATCATGAGTAAATGTCATAAAAAATTCAAAGTTATTCATTGACGAGAATTATTATGTTATTGAATGTTTATGTAAATAAATTATTATGTTATATTTGAATTATTATGTGCATGTATAACAAGGTTGTGGGGAGAAATAATAGATGGAGTATGTAAATATTCATTGTATCTCTAATTTTTTATTGTTTCAAACTACAAGCCTTCAAAAAAAATTAAGTGAAAAATTAAAATTGAATGAATTGACAAATTGTTTATGTTAAATGCTTACATATTCAAGACATTGATATTCAAATTATATCTCCTAACTTTTTATCTATCACCACTTTATCTCTTTTACGTTAGTGTTATATATTAAATCCAATTTTATCAAGTCTGAATCCTAGACGCAAAAGATTTAAGCTAAAGGCATTAGGGATAATGAGAAATTAAAAAAAGTTAATCATTTTATAGTTTTTGAAAGAGTTTTAAGAAATATATGCATGTGTAATAATCTTTCAATAGAATGTAGTTTTACTAGGGGAAGTATAAAAGGATTTAAAGTCTCAAAATGTTTTGTTAAAAAATAGTTAAAATTAAATTTTAATCCTTATGAATCTCATGATTGTAATGTTAATTAGTTGAATTAATTAAGTCATATATAATAAATATAATCAAAGTCAACCAAGGCTACAAATAAAAATATAGAGATGAAGAACTAAATTGTGAATAAAAGAAAAATGATTTTATGTGACATACATAAACCTGAATAATGATAAAATAATGAAGCTTCTTCTTTTTATTTAGAAAGTTCACACATTTTTAAAGAAATTAACACTTACATTCATATTTCTCACTTGATCAATGTTTTCACAGAGTTAGCATATGTGTATAACTTTTTAAAGAAATATAGTGAGAATATAAATTGAGAAAAATGTAATATATTTATCTCTCAAAATTAGAGTCGTGTTCCATGTTGGTCTCTAAAGTCTCATGCAAAACACATTTAGTTCTCAAACTTTCCAATTTCTTCTAATTTAGGACAAATTTAAAAATTTCGTCAACTACAAACGACGTGATTATTAAATCTCAAGTTCTAAATGTGAAAAAAATGTAATTTTAGCCCTAAAAATTTGGATAATCTATTTTGGTCCCCAAAGTTCCAAACAAAATGCATTCATTTCTCAAACTTTTTAATTTCTACCAATTTAGAACAAATTTAAAATTTTTTCCAATTATAGACGGAAAAAGTCAAGTGCGTTGCACGTGATTGTTAAATCTATCCTAAAATATGACACTTCTCAACCGATTTCAGCCCATTTAACCATATTTTAACTTTTTCCTTTGACTATCAACACCTAACCATTCACCATTTTTGTTTATATTATATACACTTTTCAACCGATTTTTTACGGAGTTAGCAATGGATTTTCCCATCGCTAAATGATTTTGAAATGAAGGATTTTTAGATGGAATCCATTGGAAATGTCTCGTCGATAAAATATAGCAACAGTTCTACTAGCAGAGTTTCAGTGATGGAATTTTCTATCGGTGAATTGATTACCAAATTTGGTATTGAGATATTGTGGTAACCTTATATTAGTGATAGGTTTTTTTTTTTTTTTTTTTTTAAATTTTAAATTTTGCTAAATTTAACAACCAAAAATTCCATTGCCAAAAATAACAGTTGCGACAAAAAAATCTGTCGATAATTAATATTTAAAAAATATTAGTGATAGAAAAATCCACCGCTAAGTTAAAAATTTAATAAAATAGGTTGCTTATGAGCACCTGAAGTACAGTTTTGAATTAATATATTAATTATTTAATATTGTTCAGGATTTGCAACTAAATATTGAATTTTCATTTACTACACCAAATTCAGAAAATATTTCAAAAATTAACCTCAATAAATGAGTTTCATTAAACAATAAAAAGTGAACTATTATTGTTTTATTATTGATACAGACTCTAGTAAACTAGAGTTATTTTCCTCTAAATTATAGCATTTTGATAGTTTAAATTTTGAAATTAGATAAGTAATTGAAGGTTTTAGTTAATTTCTTTCATATATATTTGTATTCTCGTTTTTGAATTAATTATGATAATTTTGTGTTAAATTTTTAGTTTAATTAAGTGCTTAATGGTGCTAATATTATGTAGGTTAAAAATTAAAGGTAGAAGGTTGAAGGAACAAAGCTCAAGGGACCAAATTGCAAATTGGATGAAATGAAGATTGCTGGAAGGAGAGTCGAGATCGCGGTCTCGACTATTCCAGACCGCGATCTCGACTCGGGAATTAGTTCTACTATTTTAGAGTTGAGATCATGGTCTCAAATGTTCTAGACCGCGATCTCAACTCACTGAATGCTAAATTGTAAGGGCAATTTGTAAACTTCCAGCTAGAAAATCCCTAATTTTGCCTTGTGTAATGCTGTACTATTTAAGCTAAGTAGAATTAGTTTTATGAGTAGTAGAGTAATAGTAGATAGTTTAGAGTAGGGAGTTTTAGTTAGTTCTAGATAGATTAGGATAGCTTAAACTACAAGTTACTTTTTCTAATAGAAATTTCTCTTTACTTTCATCTTAGATCTTCTTTAAATTTCTTGTCAAGTTTAAATTTTTATTACATAATCTAGTGGGTTCTTCGTAAGCTTCGCATAGATACAATTTTTCATTGTTTTCTTATCAATTTTAGTGAAAATTTCTTTACTTTCAAATTAGGGTTTTTAGGAAAATTAGGGTTCTTATCAATTTCTTGCTTTTTATTTAAGAATTTTCAATTTCTAGCTTTAATTTCTAGTTAATTCTTAGTGGGCTATCTTAATTCCAGTTGAAAAATAAAAATATTTAAATTTCTAGTTTAAATCTTTCTAATTTATAATTTAGAAATGAATGCTTTTAATTTTCAAAGTTTCTCTTTTGTAGTCTTTTTAGTTGAGTGATTCACTTGTTTTAAAATTTTAGATTTCTCCACACTAGATTTTTAATTTGATTAAATTAGGTTAGAATTTAAATTATAGTTTTCATTTTAATAGTTCTATCATCTACCAATTGATTTAGCTTAACTACACAAGTATCCTTAAACCTTGGTAATTACAATCGACAATCCTTATGGGAACGATTCCTACTTCCCTTTGCTACTAGTTGACAACCGTATACTTGCGGGATGCCATCTAATTAGTAGTAGGATTTAGGTGTTTAATTGAATTATAACTAGATGTGTTAAAGAGGCATCAAGTTTTTGGCGCCGTTGCTGGGGATTGTCTTCGGTTTTTGGCAATATCAAGCGCTTTATGGGTCGTGTAGATTAAGCACTTTAGATTAGTTTAATTTAGTTTTTAATTTTGTTGATTTTTATGTTTGATTTGGTTGTCTTGTGGAATTGACTTGGAATTTCAATTGACTATTTGCCTTGGTTGTGTAGTGCATGGTAAGAAGTGTTCAAGAACCATTCATTTGCTTAGACAAGGAAAGGGAGAAAGAGCTAAGACAAATTCGAAGGTTGAGAAGGGTACAACAAGAGCAAGAGAGGATAGAAATTGCACATGCTAATGCTCATCAAGGGAATGTGAATATGGAGAACGAAAAAGAAGAGGTAGGTGGAAATAATGGAATGGGTGGCTATAGGAATGGAAATGACATGAATGGGAATGGAAGGCCATTGAGGGAGTATGCTTTACCTAATTTTGATGGGGCAACTAAAGCATTGCACGGAAGCCCGTGCAAGCCAACAATTTTGAAATCAAGCCCACCCTATCCAAATGCTCCAAGCCCATGCCATGTTCGGAGGTGGACCAAATGAGGCTTACACACACCTCATGAATTTTGAAGAAGTTTTGGACACATTTAAGTTTAATGGAGTACACCCGGATTGTGTTCGGATAAGGGTGTTTCCTTTTTCTCTTTGTGATAAGGCAAAGTCATGGTTGCAATCCCATGCCCAAGGAACATTCGCAACTTGGAACCAACTTGCTCAAGAGTTAATTCTTGGAGAAGTACTTTCCTCCCGCAAGAATCGCTAAATTAAGGAATGAGATTACATCGTTCAACCAAGATGTTGGTGAAAGCCTAGGAGAAGCTTGGGAAAGATTCAAAGAGTTGCTAAGAAAATGCCCTCATCACGCTATTCCTTTGTGGCTTCAAGTTCATACTTTTTATAATGGTTTACTTCAAGAGACGAAATCTATCGTAGATGTCTCTGCCGACGGTCCTATCAAATAAAAGACTCCGGAAGAAGCTCAAGAGTTGTTAAAGAGGATGGCATACAACCACTACCATCATGGACCGATAACTCCACCGGTGGTTCAACATCAAGCTAATCAAGCCAATGCAAGTAGTGGAGCGTTGAATCTAAACATGCAAGACACCTTTTTAGCTCAACAAAGCATGTGCATGAATGTGATGAATAACCTGGCAAAAGCGTTGGAGAATCTAGGAAAACCTAGTAGTGTAAATGTTATGACTTATTCTCCAACTCAATCAAGCATGTTATAACATGTGATTTGTGTGGAGGTGGTCATGCCAATGGGAATTGTGAGATGCCATATGGAGCTAATGAGCAAATCAATTATGTGGCTAATCAATCTTCATTTCCAAGGAACCAATTCGGAGCTTATGGGAACACTTACAATCCGTCTTGGAGGAATCACCTAAATTTCTCTTGGAGTAACACCAACAACCAATCCAATCCTTCTTAATAACCAAATCCAACGCCTCAAAATGCCCAACACACTCAATAAGAAATCTGTCTCTTCTTCATCTAGACCTTATCAACCGCCACATCAAAGAAGTGTCCAACCCAACTCATATCAAAATTTCCCCAATCCTTCTTTTCAAAACCAACAACAACGACCTCCTTTCCATTAGGCAAATTCTTCCCAACCTATGTACCATGATCAATATGCTCCTAGAGATAGTTTGGGTGAAGAAGGTTGGAGAAGAGAAGCCGAGTATTTGAGAAGGGAATTGGATAGGAAAGTGGAAGAGCATAAAAGAGATTACTCCTGAGAATTTGAAGGCTTCAATAAGAAATTTGGAGATTCAAGTGGGACAATTGGCAAGGTTGAACAATGAGAGACCGTTAGGAGTGCTTCCGAGTGACACCATTACAAACCCTAAGGAGCAATGCAAGGCTATTACCCTTAGGAGTGGTAAAGAGTTGGAAGAAAGAGTTGGGAGAAATTCATTAAAGAATGGAGAACAAGAAAGGGCTGAGGATGAAGACAAAAAAAAATGGGAGTCTTCAATTGGGCAAGACAAAACGATGAAGGAGTCTATCTGCCCAACTCACAAAGCAATGAAGGCAAGGATCCTAAGCATCATGAGCCAAGTCATGTTAATGTGCCATTCCCTCAAAATGCTAAGGGATGAAGAAAAGGCAAAGAAATTCAAGAAAATTTTAGAGATTTTCAAAAAGCTAGAGATCAACATCCCTTTCATGGAGGCACTTGAGAACATGCCTACCTATGCCAAATTTGTGAAACAAGTCCTTACTTCAAAGAGAAAATTGGACTGCATGGCGATGAAATTTTGTGCTTAACGGAGCATTGTAGTGCATTACTTACAAAGAAGTTGCCACCAAAACTCAAAGATCCCGGTTCATTTTCTATACCTTGTGAGATTGAAGATTTGCAATTTGGAAGAGCATTATGTGACTTGGGAGCTTCAATAAATTTCATGCCTTTTGGAGTATTTAAGAAGTAAAATGGAGGTCAATTGAAGCCAACAAGTGTCTCATTGCAACTTGCGGCTTGAAGCATAAAGTTTCCAAAAGGGATCATTGAAGATGTAATTGTGAAAACTGACAAACTTTATCTCCCGGCCAATTTCATTGTGCTTGAAATGGAAGAGGACGAAGAAATGCCAATCATTCTTGGGAGACCTTTCCTTGCTACCGGCCATGCACTTATTGATGTTCAAGAACGGAAGCTGGAATTTCGAATAAATGATGAAATTGTTACATTCAATATTTTTAATTCATTAAAACTTCCTTCAATTTTTTAAGATATCATGAATATGTCTAATGTGGTAGATAGGTTAATTGATGATTTTTGTAGGAATGCAATGGAGAATTTCTTAATGGAGGAAGAGGTCTTGGAGTCAAATGTGCCAAATCAAGATGATGAAGAAGGAATGAAGGATGTGAGTCACTTGGAGGATGAGAACTTATTCCGAAAGGAAGATGAAGAGAATCAAGAAAGAGGTAAAGGAGGGTCTCCGAACAATGAACCCCCCAATTTGGAGCTAAAACCTCCTTCCTACTCACTTAATGTATGCATAACATGAAAATGAGACATACCCTGTGATTGTGAATGCATCTTTGACAAATGAGTAACTTGAAAGATTGATTGTGGTGCTTAAAAGGAATAAAAGTGCTCTTGCTTGGTCTATTGATGATGTAAAGGGAATAAGCCCTTCTAGATGCATGTATAAAATTTTGATGAGTGAAGGGAATAAACCGGTAAGGCAACCACAAAGTAGATTGAATCCTACTTTAAAAGAGGTTGTAAGAAAGGAGGTTATGCTTAAGCTTTTGAAAGTCGGTATTATTTACCTTATTAGCGATAGTGAGTGGGAGTAGCAATAGTGAGTGGGTTAGTCCCACTCAAGTCGTTCCTAAAAAGGGTGGTATTACCGTAATCATAAGTGAAACCAATGAGCTTCTCCCTTCTAGATTGGTTACGGGTTGGCGAATGTGCATTGATTTTTGAAAGTTGAATGAAGCCACCCAAAAGGATCATTTTCCCTTGCCTTTTATTGATCAAATGCTTGAGAGGTTGGCCGATTTTGCATATTACTGTTACCTTGATGGTTATTCCGGATACCTTCAAATTGTTAATTCTCCGAAAGACCAGGATAAAACAACTTTCACATGCCCATTTGGTACCTTCGCATGTAGTAGAATGCCCTTTGGACTTTGCAATGCTCCAAGTACATTTCAATGTTGTATGTTTGCTATTTTTCATGACATGGTTGAAAAGAGTATAGAGATTTTCATGGATGACTTTAGTGTTTTTGGTAGCTCATTATGATAATTGTCTTGAAAATTTGTCCAAGGTATTAAAGAGGTGTGTGGAAACTAATTTAGTTCTCAATTGGGAAAAATATCATTTCATGGTGAGAGAAGGAATCGTTTTGGGTCACAAGGTCTCATCAAAGGGAATAGAGGTTGATAGTGCAAAGGTGGGGTTAATTGAAAGTTACCTCATCCGATCAATGTTAACGTGGTAAGAAGTTTCTTAGGTCATGTGGATTTTTATAGAAGATTCATTAGGAACTTCTCTCATATTGCTAGACCATTGTGCTTTTTACTTCAAAAAGATTGTCCATTTCATTTTGATGATTCATGTTTGAAAGCATTCAATGAATTAAAACACGCTCTAGTGATTGCACTAGTTATTGTAGCACCAAATTGGTCTCTTCCCTTTGAGCTCATGTGTGATGCTAGTGATTATGCAATAGGTACCGTGCTATGTCAAAAAGTGAACAAGATGTTGCATGTCATTTACTATGCTAGTAGGACCTTAAAAATTTTGATGCACAAATTAATTATTCAACAACAGAAAAGGAACTACTTGCTATAGTTTTTGCATTTGATAAGTTTAGACCATATTTGATTGGATCAAAGGTAATTGTTCATACCGATCACTCAGCATTAAAGTATTTATTTTCTAAGCAAGATGCTAAACCGCGTTTATTGAGATGGATACTTTTGTTGCAGGAATTTGATTGGGAGGTGGTCGACAAAAAAGGTGTGAAAAACATGGTAGCCGACCATTTGTCAAGAATTGAGGCATCTAGACTTGTCAATCGTGAAGAAGGGATAATCAATGAAGAGTCTCCAATTGAGAAGTTGTTTGAGGTAAAAGAAGTTAGTCCATGGTATGGGGATATTGTGAATTATCTTGTGGCAAGAATAGTACCTAAGATGCTCAACATCAATGAGAGGAGGAAATTCTTTGCTGAACTTAAGCATTATTTTTGGGAAGAACCATATTTGTTCCGAAAGTGCAATGATCAAGTCCTAAGGAGAAGTAGTGTTCCGGAATGTGAAATATCCGATATATTAAGACATTGTCATTCATCTCCGGTTGGGAGGGAATCATGGAACTCAACGGACGGCTTTCAAGGTCTTACAAAGTGGTTTATATTGGCCACTATGTTCAAGGATTCCAGGGATTTTGTGCTCAAATGTTATGAATGTCAAAGGGTGGGTAATTTTTCAAGGAAACATGAAATGCCCCTTCATGGCATTATTGAGTTGGAGGTATTTGATGCATGGGAGATCGATCGATTAACACAAGAATGAGGGTCATGCCATAGTCAAGCTAGTGACTATAAAAGAACGCTTCTTGGGAGGCAACTCAAGTCTTTAATTTAGTTCTTATTACTTTCTTTTAGTGTGATTTTTAATTGTCTTGATTTTGAGTAAATTGATTTGAATTAAAAAAAAAAAGAGAGAGAGAGTTGAGTTTTTAAGTTGATTAAATGGTGCTAAAGAATGAGTGAAAATTGTCATCCTAACTTGTGAATTTTTTGTTTGTAGGTTATCCTTGTAAATTGAGAAAAGTGGTCAAGAGGGAACCAATTTCGGCTAAGTGTAAAAATTCACTTTGCAGAAATTGAGCTTGAGACCGCTATCTCAAATTTGAGACCGCGGTCTCAACCTCAAACTTCTAGAGGGTAAAATGGACATTTGGTTCGAGACCGCGATCTCAAAATTGATACTACGGTCTTGACCCCAAACTTCTGTAAAGGCATTTTTCATGCCGAGTCGAGACTGCGATCTCAAATTTGAGACCACAGTCTCAACTCTAAACTTTTGCAAAGGCTTATTTTGCACCGAGTTGAGATCGTGGTCTCAAAACTCAGACCGCGATCTCAAAACTAAGACCCCGATCTCAACATCAGGCCAGATCGCGGTCTCAAAACTAAGACCGCGGTCTCGACTGACAGAAAGTTTTTAAAAAGATCAAATTCTTCTTTTCTTCTCACAAACTCTCCCTATTCCTCTTCCCTCTTTCAAAAACCCTAACCCCAAATTCTCCAATTATTCTTTTCTCATCTTCACCAAAAATCACCAAAAACTCCATACCCACCACTAATTTCACTTTGTTTTTCTATAGGAACATCAAAGCAACCATCTTTTTGAGGATTTGTGGAAGAAATTTGACTTCAAGGAGGATTGACACAAAGGCAATTTTTGGAAAAATTTCAATTCCAAAAAGAACGGGTAATATCTTTCTTTGAATTATTAGTTGTAATTAGCAATTTTTGAAGACAATTGTGGAATTTGCTAGATTAAATTGTGAAAAATTTGTGGTATTGAATTATTGAATTGTGGACAAGTAATTGGTACTAATTTGTGCTAGAAGAATTTTGAATTGTCCAATTGTTGAAATTCTTGGATTGAATTGTGATTGAGTTGAATTGAAATATTCGAACAATTGTTGGGAATTTGATTGTGATTTTGTGGTGTTGAATTTTGCTTGAAAAGTTGGATTTTTGAATTAGTGATTGAATTCCTTTTAGAATATGACGAGAGGGGTTTATGGCAGGTGCTGAGAGAAGGGTGAGAATGAGAAGGAGAGGGACTGGTTCTAGAAAAAGGAAATTTGGAGAGGGGACAAGCAGAGAAGGGGGATCGAAACAACCATTTGAGGGTGGTGATCAAATTGAACCTCAATTCTCAAGTGATAGAGCTCACCAATTATTCAAGAGTAACGAGAAGCATGGGTAATTAGATAGAGGAACTTTGACCTAACCATGCATTGGGGAGTAGATGAAGATTCTAGGAGAGCAATAGATGAACAAATTAGGTCAAGGCATTGGGAGGGTTTTAACGCTCAGGTTGACCCTAGGGCTACCCAGTTAGTCAAAGAATTTCATTGTAATTTATGTGATTTAGAAGATGGCAATGTGCGACGGGAGGTTTTGGTAGATTTTGGTGCTGATGTGATTAATGCGTATTTCAACATACCCCCATACCTTCTAGTCAATATTTGGCATTTTTGAACAATAAAAATAAGGAAATGGATGCAATCAAAGATTCCATTTGTGATGGAAACCAGGAGGGTAGAGTGGATTAAGAGTACTTCATCTGTCATGGAATTAAAATTTCCTTGTCAAGGACTCTCATTAGTGGCTAAGTTATGGTTTTATTTCATTAGTAGCCGCATTTGGGGGTTCAATGCAGTGAGCTTTATCCAGAGGGACAAGGTACTCTTAGTCTATGCCATCATGACTGGGATCTCGGTGAATATTGGTCATCTAATTACACAGGGGTTTTTAGAGAGTAGTAGGTCGGGACGACTCATATTTTATGCCCCTAGTCTAATTCACCATCTTTGCACCATAGCGGGTTGCCCAATTGGTCCTTTAGAATCATTGACACATCCTAGAGGAAGGATCAATCGGGAATATGTCTATAGGATGGTGAGAGAATATGAGAAGCACCACCAAGAGGAGCACCCTGCCCAGCCACAACCTCAACCTCCATCACCTAAGAGAACTTCAATGATTCCGATACTCCCAGGTGTAGTATTCATTTCTCTGGTAAGTGAAGAAGAAAGGTAAACGATCTACAGGGGTACTGGTCGTACAGTCAAATGGTGATGCACAACAACTTGACCGTTATTGGAGAAGCCTTAAGGGTTACTTCATTAGGCACTTGGGTCTAGCCACCGTCATCTCCGGCATGGCACTTTAGTCCACCTCATGGACAGTACTACACACCACCGGCGGCTACTACACATCATGAGGGATCTAGCCATGCGAGTGTGACTAGAGGGGACATGGATGATGATCATGAGGAGGCCCAACCTAGTGACGTTGAAGAAAGTCAAGACGAGATGGAATGAAGAGAAGAAGTCACCATTTGTTTGAGCATGAAAGAAGACCAACCTTGATCATTGAATTAATTTGATGGATGATGATAATTTTCCCTGTTTTCATTGGACACCATAGCTTTTAATTACTTTAGATTATGTTTGTTTTATTTTTAGTTTTTAGAATTGAAGTATTTCAATTTTTCTTTCTTTTAAGTAGTTTGGCTAATGGCCTTAAGCTGATGCCAAGTGATACATTTTGATGCTTTATGGATGAAATTTCTTTTGGATTATTAAACTGACACTTTGTGAAGTTTGGTTATTGCCTAAAAAGAGTAATATGGCTAAGGGCCCTAAGCTGATGCCATCTTCGTATTAGTTAATGAGTTGAATGGAATATTGATTTTGTTTGAAGCTTACTTGGTGAGATACATGGTATGGTTGCTCTTGACATTTTTACTCAATTTTAATTCTAGTCTTAAAAGTAGGACATAGTTTAAGTAGTTTTCGTTATTTTTGGGTTTTGTCTTGATGTTTAATTTTGGGTGAGTGGAAGAATGATTTATTCATCAACTTGAATAAAAGAGACAAGTGTGGGGGTGTTTATCTTTTTGTGTTAGAAATGGTCATTTTAGACATTTGTTGCCACTTGATGATTAATGGATGGAAAGTTGATCAATTAGGTACTCAATGACGATAAATTTTAATGTTCAATGCTTTGTGATTGAAGTATATGATTGATTCATTTTAAGAATTTTTGTGTGAGTGAGTAGTTCATTTGCAATATAAAGAACTCATAAACTTGGCATTGCTATTTTTGAAAAAGAAGTGCTGAAATTTTAGGAAAATTTATTTGCAATGTTGTTTCTTATCAAATCACTTATATTATGTGGTTGATGAACTATCTTTTGGAAAGAAATGAGTTAAATGAAGTAGAAGGAATTTTGGGACATTTCGTGTGTTTGCATAGGGAATGTTCTTCTAACTTGTGAATAATTGATATTCGAGATTAATTTGTGGTACATTTCACTCCTTTTCCTTGGTTTAGGGCCTAGAAAAAAAAAATTTAGGAATAAGGCGAGTACGGGATTCCGACATGTACCCATGTTGTTTCTCCGAAATAAGCCATTAAAATAGTAATAAGCCGAGTACGGGACTCCGACATGTACCCATGTTGTTTCTCCGAATTAAGCCATTAGGAATTGCATTTTTCGTATACCAATGAGTTAAGTAGTAGATGTTTGTAATACTTATCATGTGCTTAATCTCATATTACTTATTCCTTGTTAGAGGTTTATTCCCGAAATGTGTGACAATTGCATTTAAGTTGATTCCTAATTGAACTTCTATTTTCATGATGCTTAGTCGAGAGAGTTGATTAACTTTATAATATTTGTGATTTGAGTTGTAATGATGTTTCGAATGAAAAGAACTAAAACTTTTGGTAACTCTTTTCGAGAATGATAATGCTTGGTGATGTGAAATATTGTGTAGTGAATGAATGTGTGCTTCTTTGTAAAACGAAATTTCAATTTTGGATTGATTTACTCATATTCTTCGCATGTCACGTAGTGTTGAACATTTCTTGAGAGATCGCTTAATTGTTCTAAGTACATCCATGATTCATCAAGTGTCACGTCAACTTTGGAGGTGTTTAAATTTTTGAATGTTGGTAGGTTTCGTTTATTGTTAATTTTTGTTTTGGTCGGGACTAGCAAAACGCTAAGTTTGGGGGTGTGATAACTCTAGTAAACTAGAGTTATTATTTCTTCTAAATTATAGCATTTTGATAGTTTAAATTCTGAAATTAAATAAGTAATTGAAGATTTTAGTTAATTTTTTTCATATATATTTTTATTCTCATTTTTGAATTAATTATGATAATTTTGTGTTAAATTTTTAGTTTAATTAAGTGCTTAATGGTGTTAATATTATGCAGGTTAAAAATTAAATGTAGAAGTTGGAAGGAACAAAGCTCAAGGGACCAAATTTCAAATTGGATGAAATGAAGATTGCTGGAAGGAGAGTCGAGATCGCTGTCTCGACTATTCCAGACAGCGATCTCGACTCGGGAATTAGTTCTACTATTTTAGAGTTGAGATCGCGGTCTCAAATGTTCCAGACCGCGATCTCAACTCCCTGAATGCTAAATTGTAAGGGCAATTTTGTAAACTTCCAGCCAGAAAATCCCTAATTTTGTCTTGTGTAATGCTGCACTATTTAAGTTAAGTAGAATTAGTTTTAGAGTAGTAGAGTAAGAGTAGATGAGTTTAGAGTAGAGAGTTTTAGTTAGTTCTAGATAGATTAGGATAGCTTAAACTACAAGCTACTTTTTCTAATAGAAATTTCTCTTTACTTTCATCTTAGATCTTCTTTAAATTTCTTGTTAAGTTTAAATTTTTATTACATAATCGTAGTGGGTTCCTCGTAAGTTTCGCATAGATATAATTTTTAATTTCTTTCTTATCCATTTTAGTGAAAATTTCTTTGCTTTCAAATTAGGGTTTTTAGGAAAATTAGGGTTCTTATCAATTTCTTGCTTTCTATTTAAGATTTTTCAATTTCTAGCTTTAATTTTTAGTTAATTCTTAGTGGGCTTTCTTAATTCCAATTGAAAAATCCAAAAATGTTTAAATTTCTAGTTTAAATCTTTCTAATTTATAATTTAGAAATGAATGATTTTAATTTTCAAAGTTTCTCTTTTGTAGTCTTTTTAGTTGAGTGATTCACTTGTTTTAAAATTTTAGTCTTAATTTGATTAAATTATGCCTTAGAATTTAAATTATAGTTTTCATTTGAATAGTTCTATCATCTACCAATTGATTTAGCTTAACTACACAAGTATCCTTAAACCTTGGTAATTGCAATCGACAATCCTTGTGGGAACGATCCCTACTTCCCTTTGCTACTAGTTGACAACCGTATACTTGCGGGATGCCATCTAGTTAGTAGTAGGATTTAGGTGTTTAATTGAATTATAACTGGATGTGTTAAAGAGGCATCAATTATACCTCAAAGATTAATTTTAAATTTAATTATTATGTTAATTTATTAGTGAATTATTATTATTATTATTATCCTTTCTTTAGATAACTTTTCCAATACTGGATTAAATGGGTTGAAATCGGTTCGGAGGTGTTATAATACCGGTTTGATTTAACAATTTATGTACATAGGAAGTGTTAATATAGACAAGAAGAGTGAATGGTTAGGTGTTGATAATCAGAGGGAAAAGTAAAAATATTGTTAAATGGGTAGAAATCAGTTGAGATCTTCTAAGATATTATATCATATGATAGATTTAACACTTGCGTGATTTTTTCATGCAATGCACGTGACTTTTTCCATCTGTAATTGACATAATTTTTAACTTTGTCATAAATTGGTTGAAATTAAAAAGTTTGAGAATTAAATGCATTTTGTTTGGAATATTAGAGACTAAAAAAAACTATGACCCAAACCTTGAGGGTTAAAATTACATTTTTTTCATGCTGGAAACTTGAGATTTCACAGTCACGTGCTTTGCACATGACATTTTCTATTTGTAATTGACGAAATTTTCAAATTTATCCTAAATTGGTCGAAATTGGAAAGTTTGAGAACTAAATACATTGCTTAAAATTTTGAGGACCATGATGAACTAGGACCTAAACTTTCGAAGCAAAAATTGTATTTTTCTTCTTCTATAAATTGCATCAAACAAAATATGTAATCAAAGCCTATTAATTCAATTTTCACTCCTCACATATTTCGTGAGTAGAATTCTATTAGTTCTTTTATACCGATTGCATGAAAGTGTGATAATTTTAAAAATACTATTATGTAGGTTAATTCATGATCCTCTATGTATATCTTATGAAATCGTGAGAGATATATGATATTAGTTTTGTTGCATTATATAAATATATGTGACTATTTTAAATTGGTAAACTATTCTAAACTGTTAACAACTTATAAAGTCTTTGAACACATTAATTATTGAACGACAATAATTAATTAAGGGCACGAACTCAACATAAATTTAATTAAACAAAATAAATATTTTATTAAGTACCAAGCTTTTTGATTGTAACATGTTTAAAGTACGTATGCAATACCTAGTATCAATAAAAAGGCAATCGACCTCCACCAATAAATGGGTGGTTTCCTTAAAAAAAAAAAAAAAACTTGTTGCTAGAAGAGCAAGCCCTCTGATCATCTGTCAAATGATTAGCTGAAGCTGTTTTTTGAGAATTCATCATAGGATAATACGTCTAAAGTCAAGACCTTGGCTTAGCAGCATCAAAGGTAAGATGCTTGAAGCCATGAACAACTTTCTTTGCCAGTGAAGTCTAGAAATTAAGAATTTGCAATAGGGACATCGGCCACTTATATCTGTACAAATGGTCTGGTGTCATTTTAGTTCCTTATGTTCTTATGCTTATTGGTTACCTTTCATTTAAATAGTCATTATTTCGAATTATTATTTGAAATAGCTATGACGGGTAAGTAGTTTATTCCGTCCAAAAAAAATTCTAAATGGGCATCTAACGATAGTTAGATTTGATCGATTCTTGAAATTTAAGTCATTGACATACATATGGAAAGTGGACATTCTAATGAAGTCATATGGTGGATGTGTGTTTTATTCGATTTAATCCTCAATAAACATACTTAATACTTTTTTATTTAGAGAACATGAATCATTTTGGTCACACTCCTTTGAGTCTTTGTGTGGAAATAATATCATTACACGAATAATACGAGTACATTTTGTTGGTGGAAATGTGATGCATGATTTTGTAAGGGAACTTTTGTAGTGTGAAATGTGATGCAAATGGGATATGTCCATGCTGCTTCGATTATATTAATTTGTTTATATTAAAGTTCAGTTGTGAGGTAGAAACTTTTTCTTTTCCTCTTTGCTAATGGTACCTTAAATGAATTTTTATGGAAATATTTTCAGTACCAAATATATGTAATTGTTAAATTTGTATTGTTATAGAAACCCTTCATCGGCCTGAATGTAATTCTGCTGTTATTGTTTTCGGGAAAGATGTCAAAGGATTTTTATATGTTACTTTTACCTATTAGTGCAGCTTTTACCATTCATGAAGAACTCATTGAAAGCGTTTCCAAAAATTCTTTGTCACAAGAATATGCCATATCTATAAAAAAATCTAAGATCGTTATGTCTTAATTGGATGTGAGACTCAAATATTTCTGCAGATAGTATAGAAAGATTAATTTCATCTCGCCTAATAGATTGTCCATTTGATGTATTGGGCAAGAAAATAAGTGTGAGTTATGGAAGTTAGGAGATCAGAAAATTACAACACAATCATGAATCATCCAAATAAAAAGTCGGGGCATCTTTCTTGTCAGCGTTTTTTCAAAAGAAGAGGTGCAACATATAAAAGAAATGTTGATGGTTGGTATTACCCAACAACGAACAGTTATATCACTTTGAAAAAGTAATGCAAATCTTCAAGTAATAACTAGAACCGTATATAATGCAAAGTCCAAAATTCAAATAGAAAGCTTGATGTGCGCATAATAATTTAAGCATTGTTTGATGAATTTGGTAGAGTCTGCTTTTATTTTCGATATTGTTCGTGACACAAAAGGTTATTTGATCCATTAATTCTTTGTGCTTCCCTAATCCATTATGCTAACAAAAAGCTACTTGACTATCTTTGTGATGGATTTCACTTATAAAACAAACAAATATAAGACGCCCCTTCAATAAATAATTGGTGTTAACAGCTTTAATACCTCTTTTTAATCATGTTTTGTGGCATTGGCCAAAGGAAGGGAAAGAAACGACTATATTTGGGTCTTAGAACGGTTTAGGAAACTTAGATGTTGAAAGTAAGAATTCAATTATTGTTTCTGGTAGAGAATTGGCTTCGATGATTGCGATTGAAGTTGTCTTCCCAAGTACTAGAAATATTTTATGTATATTGCATATAGAGAAAAATATTTTGTTAAAATGTAAGAAATATTTTAATGAAAAAAGGAATGGGATACGATTTAATTAGACTAGACAAATTTAGATTAATGCACTTATTGAATTCAGTTTTGGAGAAATTTGGCAAATTCCTAAATCTGAAAAAAAAAGAGAAGCTATTAGCAATTGATTATTTGGAAAATGCTTGTCTGGCATTCAAAGAGAATTTATCTATGCATGTTCTGAAAAGCATTTACATTTTGGAAATGGTTCTAGTTCAAGAGCAAAGGGTGCTTATTCAATGCACAAAAAGTATATTAAAGTTTCATAAAAAGAGGTTAATACAAGGTTGCTAGTGAGAAAATCTTGATGTCTCGTCTAAGTTCTGTAATCCAAAATTTTTTCCAAAAGATTAAAGGCTATGTTTCTATGTATAGTCTTAAACAATTCTTCTAGGAATCTGATTTTGTAGTAGTTGATGGACCACATGTGGAATGCAGAGGTAATTCTAAAAGAACAATGGACTTATCTTGTGCACGTATTATTAGAGTAAAAAGAATGGTATTTAGGAATTTGATGAGACACATCCTCAACAATAGATCATTTGATATTATAGTGAAAATTTGGAGAGAAACAAGAATTCATACTGATATTGGCAAGCTTCATGACAAATATCAAATTTATGCCCCTTAGAGTTAAACGGAAGCTACTTTATAGAAAATCTCACAACTCGCAAATGTTTCACTTCCTTCAACTCTCCAATGATTTCTTCTGGCGACCTACAAGTTCAAATGAAAGGAAGAAATATAATTCAATCAAACGTGATCATTCTTCATTTGAGATTGTAGAAAAAGTTAAAAGATGTGTTGGATGTTATGATGTGTACAATTATTATTGGACATAATATTGTTCCCAATTGTACTAATAAAGGTAAAAAACCCTAGTCCGGTACTTTTTCCTTCTACTCTCTACACTAATTATGAAACTTCTCCTTATTCTTCTTCTTCTTTTTCAAATGCTCTACTACTTTTTGTATTGATCTTGCACGTCTTGAAAATAGTAGAGAAGTTTTGAGTGCAATTAAAATTCTCTTTTAAAATTATTTCCTAACATTTTGAAACTCCATTATGGAGAATAGTTCTTTTGGGATTTTTTTTGGCCTTTAGTTGATGACATCTAATTTTTTAAGACAATATGAGCATTATTTTTTTATATATTTTTAGAGTAAAAAGTTTGAATTGGTTGCATTCATTTATATACTATGCAATAGCATACAGGACACTACTTGATTGTACTTGTTAATTTCAATATTGCAATTTTGTTCTATTTAAGGGGTTCAAACCTCCTTTAAAGTAAGGGCAGTGACTTGTCTTGACTTTGTGATATACAAACCAATTACAAATATACTCAGTTTATTATTTCATATGCCTGAATCAGATATATTTTCCCATCCTTTGATAGTTAGACTACATATTTATATATATAATGGTTTTTTTCGAAGAATATTGAATAACTTTGCATATCAAAGAAAAATATGAGAGATGAAATTATTTTAGTAGTTAAACCTTGAAACAAGAGTATATATATATATATATATATATATATATATATATATAAATGGAGTGTTACGAATGAAGGGTTTTTAAGCTGTTTGCTTGTGGTGTGTAAGAGACTATTAGGGGTGTGCGTATATAATTTGCCTTAAAGTTTTATTTTTTATTTTTTAAAGAAAACCCACCTCTATCCCTACCCTCTAGGGACTTGAACAATCACTTTTATGGTATTTAGTACATTTTTCAACCACAATTTTGTCTTATATATATCATAGAAAAAATTACTAGTAATATTCCAAATAATAGCCTAAAGATTTATATGTAACCTATTTATATTGATCTGCATCTTATTAAAAAATAAAAATAAATTTATAAAAGGGGTCCGTGGTAGTGGAGTCTAAAAAATCGAACAATTTGTATGTAGTTCTTATCAATTAAGGACTAAGTGGCCATAATATTTTAAGGTAAATAATATTTGCATACCCCTAAAAATCTTTTACACACTCATTTTCTCTTTTATCAACTAAAAAGGCTCAAAAACCTAAATTTAGATAACTATAGTTTTCTATGCCTAGTTACCCTTATTTCATGGCTAACCCATTACATCTCTTTCTTCAAGAATTGAAATTTATTTTATTTTCTTATTAATCCCTCTGTCCCATATTTTTTGTCGCATTTTGGAATTGTAACTTCTTAATAATAGTAGCTTGATTATGATGTTAATGCTTTTCTTTTCAATTTTGCCCCCCAAATTTCAAATTTTGAATTAGAATATGGCATTAACAAAAAGTAAAGGGACGACAATATGAGAAAAAGAAATGAAAAATTCCTTTGATTTTGTTAATATGAGTAGTCAAGTATTTTGGGACATTCCAAAATAAAAAGTATGACACTTTTAATGGGACAGAAGAAGTTATTTTATATGGATTTTGCAGGTATTGAAAAAGCGCAAAAAAGTTGTGAATATAAATTTTATATATTTTTTAAGTTTTTTAAAATTTAGTTTAATGAACAAGTCATATAAGACTTATAATTTGTCTTGTGCTGATACTATCTAATTTTTTTTATTACAATTGTGAATAATATTTTTTATTTTTTTTTTACGAATAAATGTTCTCATAATTAGGCTACAGCTTTTATAATGACTATTTCGTTTCTAATTGCAATAGTATTACAAAATTATTGACTAAACTTTTTTTAATGTACCTATTGGTTTTTGTACAACTCATTTATAATATTTTCTTTCTAATAAGGGTAAAATGCAAATAACTCCCTTGTGCTTAGGAAAATATGCACTTTACTCCCCTATGGTTATTAAATGTGCACCTTATCCCTTTGTGTTTCATTTTTTTTTTTTTTGGAAAATTAGACAAAATCTGTCAAAATGAACTGAATTTGTCATGCAGCCTAAAATGCATGTGAAATTGTTTTCTTTGAAAATTAATATTAAAATAATATTTGAATTGACCTTTTTGACCCCAAAACCCTAATCTTTCTCAGCCTTTTCATACATAATGCCTTCTTCTCTCTCCCACCTAGTTGCCGCTGTTGTCGTTGCTGCTGCTACCATCACTGTGGCAATTATTCCACCCCTACCCTCTTCTCCTTCGCCTACACCACCTTTGTTGGCCTTCTCAGCCTAGTTTCCCTCGCCTTCTTTCACCTCTATGCCAAAGTCACCAACAACTTCGTCCCATTACCAATATCAACCACACCAGCAAGCAGCAACAGATTAGGCGAGATTGGAGGTGGAAGATTGAGGAGGATCGGGGCAAATCATATGGAAAGGAGAACGATTGGAGGAAAAGGAGTTCAGGGGTAAGAGAGAAATCTAAGAGGAAGGAGAACGAGAGACTTGCAGCTTGGATTGGGGAGGAAATTGGGGTTGGGTACAGGGAAAGTGGTGGCTACTGGTAGAGAAGAAGAAAAGGGAATGGGGATGGGGGGTTGGTAGATAGGAAGAGTAAATGGGAGAAGGTGGCAGCTGGTAGTGTAGGAGGGAGATGGAGAGGGAAAGGGAGAGGGAGATGGATGGGATTGGTGGCCGGGATGGATAGAGTGAGAAAAGGTATCGGTTGGTGGTAGAGGAAGGGGTGGTTGTTGGTGAAGGAAGAGGGAGAGGGAAAGGGGGTGGGGGTGGTGGAGGAGGAGGAAAAAGAGTGGTGGTGCCTGGGTTGGTGAAGTGGGATAAGTAGCCGCTGTGGATAGGAGTGAGGGATGGTAGTTGTGTTGGGAAGATGGGGAAGGGTTAGGTTTTTCAAATATTTTTATTTTAATTTGACCCAATTCTTTTTTATTTTTAATTCAATCCCAAAAATTTGTGAAACACTTAAATTTGTTAGGAGCATTTATGACATTTCGTAATTTGGTGTTAATTTTGATTGTTTCTATATTATATCTATCTGGCAAATATATTGAAGCATATAAAGAGCATATTTCCCTAACCAGTTTTTTACATTTTACTCTTCTAATAAAAATAATATTGTTTGAACTCATGATATTCAAATAATTATAAGAAGAACTTAAGAAAAATATTTCACTATACTAGTGTAGTAGTTATGTACGTGAATTATTTGGTTGTACATCTTTTATATGACATCATAAATATGTCATACATTTTTGTAATTGAAATTTTTATAATTGGAATAATTTATTTTTAAATATATAATGACTGTTATTTTTTTTAGTTTTAATAGTATTTAGTAAAAATGAATATGAGAAAAGGATATGAGAAATGGATTATTGTATAGTTAGTGCTCTTTGGCAAAAAGGGTAATTTGCATATAGGAAAATATGGTAGTGTAAGATTTAGGTATTTTGTCTTTTTAATTGATAAAAAGGAGATAAGAGCACGTAAGAGATTTTTAAGGGTGTGTAAATACTTAAACTCCAATATAATAAGAGCAAGTTATACTAATAGACTGATAGTCATTCACATATTTACTTTTTTACATTTTTAGTCCCTTATATTTGGAATAAAGTAATATTGTATCTCACATTTTTAAAATGTATTGCTCCAGCCCCAAACTCCATACGTACTCTATTCTTCAACTACAAAAGGAACGAACATCCTTGACAAATTGTTAGGGGAAAAAGGAAAAAGAAACATATAAATGGGGATATAATACTGAACATAGCACGGTTCTTCATTTTCAGCAGAAAATTACTGTATTTCTTTTTTGCCCTTGAAAATTTAGTCCTATGATGTGTCCATACAGTTTTGGAGTGAAAAGTATATCGAAAATAGAGTTTGAACAAAATATGGTTCTGTGTTTGTAAAATATAGGACCAAAGTGTATCAACCACAGAACCATAGTATGTGTATATATATATATATATATATATATATATATATATATATATATATATATATATATATATATCGTGGAAATAGAATATCGATCTGAGCACTATGCTTTTACTTTTGAAAAGAAACTATATTGTATTTCCTTTTTTGCCATTTTCATCAACTTTTGCAATGACAAGTATATCAATAAATAGAGCTTGAAAGTAAAATGTAATGTAAGACTGTCAATTAGATTAGGTAAACTTGATTGACCCACTAAAATTAGGGAAATCCTATTGTGAAATAGGTTGCAATGAACTTTGGCCTATATTTTAGACTTGATTTCAAGATGAGTTGAGTTTGGATTTTGTTAAACTCGATACATATACATACATATATGTGTGTGTATATTTATGTGTTATTTTCATTTTTCAACTCATCATTCAATTATAATATAATTTTTTTTTAACTCATTATTTGAATGATATGTGGTTATAGATAGAAAATAGTATAAAATATAATATTATATCATTATAATTTACAAATTATCAGAATTCATTTGCTTAGTAAATAAATTATATGAATTGAAGTATAAATGTAAAAAACATTAGTAAGTTTGGTTGGCCCGAACTCTCAATCAGAAATTCATTTTTATTAAGCGAGCTAAGTTTGACTTAATGTTTGTGAGTTTTGGTAACCCGAAATTGAGCTAACTTTGTAAATCTTAAATGGGCTAAGCTTGTGCATATCAAAACCTTCATCTCTTAATTGATCTAGATGTGTAATATTTGTATAATACGAGGAAACAAAATGGTTCAACTACAAAACTAGGAGAAAAATACTTATAGTCACTTCGAGTTATAGTTGAAAGGCTCGATCGAATTTTAGTTGACTTGTCCAAATTGTTTCTAGTAATGGTACTTCTCGATTCGATATCGGTACGTCCTATCGACTTATAAACATCTTAGAATATGAACTAAAATTATAATAAAAAACTTATTTTTGGCTACTTAATTCATTAAAACTAATATACAATCAACTATTTGTGATTTTCACATTGTTTTTTATGATTTGAGATAAATTTATTGTCCGATACAGATTTGATACAGTTGCGACCGATGTAGAATGGTCATACTATATTATGACCGCGACTACGACCAATACCGCAATTTTTAACCATGTTTTGAGTTTTCGACATAGCCTTGAAATAATGAAACAACAGACCCCGAAGGCAACATTAAATCGACGTAGAATACGCCTCTTACCATAAAGTTTTATCACGATACAATATTTTCCAACAAAATTATTTCTTCTAAAAGATTGATCGCGTGGTACAATTTCAACACTATACTCTAGAAAATGTTGATTTCCAAACCAGCACAGCTAAAGAAGCACTAAAGATGGCTTAAATTAGCATGAATAGAAAATTACACAAGTAATACCCAAATAACTGGGGAATCCAGCCGTGGGCATATCATGAATGTTCAGGACTTACAACTAAAGATTAATGGTTTAAGGTTTTGTAGATTCTTAGGTTTTGGAAACTAAATTTTGTAGATTTAAGTTCTCTTGTTTGGTTTTCAAAGGCTAGGGCTCTATATATAGAGCATGCCATGATTTTTCCCCCAAGTGTTCTTGATGCAAAAACAAGTTGTAGCAGGTCAGATCACTCACCCTATTGCATAAATTGAATATTACTTTGAGGATTTAATACAAGGCTAATTTATGTTGGCACTCAGAATTGTCACATCACTTATCATGCATATATCCCACGTTCCTTAAAGGATTGTAAAACAGGCATATATTTATTAGTATTTAGTCTAAAATAGTTTTAGATTGATAGACTTTAAACCATTTCTTTTTAAAATTCTTGTGGTTGTGTGCGCATTGTTTTCTTGACCTTGCAGTTAGGTTATTTGCTAATCCAATTGAACAGGTATGTTGATCATCCGTTAGGGTGTTTCTTTTGTTTAATTATTGTGCTAATCTAATTGAACAGGTATGTTGATCATCCCTTGTGCTTTTATCAAACTCAAAGCTAGTGATCAAGTTGTGTTGACATTGTATATCACTCTAATAAGTTTTTTCTTTGATTTCGAATATTTATATTCTAAGACTCTAACTAGAACCTTGATTGATACGCTAGTTATTTTAAAATTAGGAAAGCCGCGTCATGTATCTCCCTTCAGGAAGAGCATTCAATCCAGTCGGTAAATGAATTATCAACTTATATAACTCGACTTATTTGGTATTCGATTTGCAAATTTTTGAGTCAAACTCAAGGAAATAAGCATTGGCTCAAATAAAGTTGACCAATTTAAATTCGATTTATTCAATGGGTAAATTAATTAAGTTAAATAATATGTTTTACCACAAGGTTGTATATCTAATTCTTGATTTCAATACCTTAGGCAAAGATTTGGAAATAAGTACACCTTCTTTATATATTTATGTATTAATTCATTGAAAAATGTATAAGTTATTATGTGTTTGTATTTTGAACATGCGTATATATATATAATATTAATATATTTATATGAATTAGTAGTAAAATAAAAGTGCATGTAATAAACTTATAGACACAGAAAGTGTTAAACAGATTATAATGTGGTACATAAATTATGTATAAACTAGCACATATTTATGTTACATCCACACAAGTTATACAAATCTTAAGATATAAATATGTTTTTATAAATATACATATATACCATATAGGTCTACACTTTCAACTCTATGTGTGCTATGTACCTAGAGTACATTAGTAATAGATAAAACAACTTACATCACAACATTATAACGGTACATAATAATTGTAATGTTATTAAAAACATGTCCACAAAAAGCCAATGAACATCAAATTATCTCAAACACAATATTATCAAATGCATTACAATATAATTAATACTAAAATAGAATAGGCTATAATTAATACTCACTCAAGATAAATAATGACTAAGATAGACAACTGTCAGTTCATAGAAATAAAAATTATTGGATACATATCTGAGTTGGTGGTTCCCTTTTACCTTTTTGATCTATGTTGTAAATTAGATTTCTTGACATTTACGGACAATTTTTATCCTTTACCTTCTATGTTAACTCTTGAATGACACAATTGCGGCAAGTGTAGTTCATTCAAAATGAGAAAAATTGTCCTCGAAAAAAGACCTTTTACTTTGAGGAAAAGAGAGAGAAAATTAACCATATAATGATAAATAAATAGTGAGTTTGAAGGTCATAATTCTGAGAAGTGCTCAAAATTATCTCTAAAAGGGGCTAAACTTTGATAGATATAAATCTAAGTTAATAATCTTTATTACGAATATGAAGCCACAGTGTTACTCAAGTGCCTTCATTGTATGAACATGCCATTTATGTCTCCTTATCATGAAAGCTTTAACATAAAATAAATGCGCAGTCGTTGACAGCTTTATTAGTTAGGGAAAATAAATTATTTGTACATATAGTCCTTTAAAATACCATTAAAGGTTCACATGTGAAATCTAAACTACTTTGGTCAAACAAAAAGAAAATTGCATAGAATTTTGTGTTATAAATATGATATGGTCAATATTGTCCATGCCATTCAGAAGTTGGGTTTGAGTTAGTTTGCCTAAACTAGCTTTATACTTAAAGATTTTTATCTTTAGTGAATAACATCAATTTAGTAAATAATCAGATGTTAAAAGTTTGAAGCAATCACATATTTTTTAGACGATCTACCAGATAGATTTTGTGAAGGCAATTCAACAAAAAAAAAAAAAAAATCTTGAAATTTTATCATCTAAGACATACTCCAACTTGAAACATAAATATTGAGAATTGAAAGAAAAACATATACGGTATGAAACATTAAAAATAATATTAAATAAAGTATCTAATAGAGTTGGTTTAAGAAATTTTTCACACACAAATATATATAACAAAAATAAAGCATATGGTCCGTAAATATTGATTTCTTTTATGCACGTTACTTTTGCTAAATTGATTCTTTTAGCTATAAGAATTAGGAAAATTTGTATAACTTGTAATTGTGTTTGAGTGAATATTAAATTAATCCAATCATGAAAATTAGAAGTTGTTGATTTTTTAATTATTACAAAAAAAAAACGTTCAAAAAAAATTAAAATCAATAGATATCAAAGAATGATTAAGAATTATTTGAGAAGATCCTAAAAATAACTAGATAGCTCCATTAACAAATTGTTAATACTGGGAGGCACAACAATACACTTAGACATACTAGAATTGTTGTGTACACTAATTTTTTTTTTTTTTTGTGACAAGGGAAAAAAAAAAAAAAAACGAAGAAATTGAAGTTGACAAAGAGTAAATATCACTTGGAATCGAAAGAATAACTTCGATATTTTCTTAAATTCAATAAGACTATAACTTGAGGAATCAACATTAGATTCCCAATTAAAATTCCATGTACATATCAAAAGGACAAATTATTATACATATTATTCATGGAAGTATTTCTATTGTAATATTGTTATTGCATATTCTTATTTTTAATTTTCTCTATACTAGTAGTTTTGGTTAAACTAAAAGAATATGATAATTAAAAATGTATATGCTAAAATTCAAAGCAATTAGAACATTGTCCTTTATCAAAATGAAAAAGAATTATATATAGATAACTTATCAAACAAAATACGTATTACATCTAACATAGAACCTAAGTACATTTCACCAAATTAGCCATCATCAAATTGTTGGAACTAAACATAGATTTAATAATTCTATAGGACATTTAACATTTTCTAACTTAGAAGCGATACAAAGGATTTTGTCATAAATGGATTAAATTGCAAAGTAATTATTTTATCAAAATAATCTAGTATCACATATTTTACACAAAAATGGAAATTTAATTGAATTAGTAAGCAATATAGTCCAGGTACCAAAACCCTCAAATATCATTGTTCATGCATATATAATTAAAGAGGACAAAAATTTTGTGTGTCATTGTCATAGGTTTATATTCTTAAGAGAAGTATTAATTGTTTTCAACTATTTATTTTTCTATACCAAATTTTTGAATGTTATTTCCAAGCCAAAATCTTTGAACAAAAAGTCTAGAAAGAATGCTTACATATATAGTTGATTAATTTTTGGTTGTAATAATATATCCATGTTGATTTAGTTCAATTCACTTGTCAATTGAATGATTATTCTAACTTTTGAAAGTAGTTTTATTCCCAATTTATATGGAATTTTTTCTTATAAATTGCAGAAATCACTAATACTTTTGTAAATGAGTGTAAAATTATGTAAAAATGTTCTTTAAAGAACACTAAACAGTACATACAAAAATAGAACAATAGATTAAGAAGCTAGTTTAATGGCTCAAAAGAAGGAATGTAAAACTAGTAGGAGATTAACTTCTTCTTGTTCCACACATTTATCAGTGACAACTTGACTTAACTTGCTTGTCTACAACTATTTCTTCATCATCCTATAGAAATTGGATTACATATGATCCATGCTCTATTCTGCCTTGTTTGAACTCTGGATTGCAGTAAGAAATTCAACAATAGCTAAGAGTCTTATTTCCTCTGCAATAAATAGTAGATTGTAAGAAACTTATGTTTATTAAAATTAGATAATAAATTAAAAAACATAAAAAGAATAAAGACAAACCTTGCGAACATTTTCCTCTACTTTGTAGCGGCCAGTATCAACAGGTACATCCACAATTCTAACCACAAACCAGGTGTCAATTGCTGAAAAAACAAACATTGAAATCAAGTAAACGTAAAAGATATCGAAATATTAGTTGTGTATACTATAAATATGTAAAGATACTAAAATTGATTTGTGGAAAAAGGAGATTATCTACTACATCAATTTTGGTTAGAGAATTCTTTCCCCTCTTCTTTGGCATTTTAGTTGGCTTGCTTCCGGTCATAGCAAATATATCATCTTCAATTTCTTGGGAAGTAAGTTGTACAGAGAACTCAGGTGGTTTAATTTCTATCTCTTGCTCTTGTTTCTGTTCTTTCTCATTACTTTTCTTCTTCTTCGTCTTCTTCTTCTTTTTCTCCTGCATCTTGTTCTTCTTCTTCTTATTGTATCCTTGCTTACTTTCTCCAATTGCCTTGATCTGCTTATCTATGTTCTCTTGTACAGGTTTCCCTTGATCTATAGATGTTCCCACATTCTTCTCAGAACCAAAAATAACTTGCTTATGCCCCCCAGTAGTATTCTTATCAATACATCCCGACTCCTTGTCATTGAAATTCATAGCAGGTGATAGATATAATCCTTGCATGAAAGAGCTAGATTCTAGAGAATGTTGAGAAGGGAAAGAAAATGAAGATCGTGTAGTAGAACCAAATTCTGATGCATTCCAGGAAGATGATGATGAGCGACGTCTCGAAGTGGTGTTTCTAGTACTTCGGCTCTTGGTAGACCACATCAGGTCAGACGCTAGATTAAAATTATGCAGTGGCCTTTGAGTCCTTGGTGATGGTTGAGGTGGGGATGACGACATGCTGAAATTCTTGAACATAATTTAATAAAAGTTGGAAATGAGAAAATACAATGAAAATTGGTAATCTTGGAAATATGAGAGCATAACTAAGAGATCTATAACTTATGACAAGACTTGTGACCGTTCAAATATACAAGATAATAATCTTCAAATTGCAAAGTAATCTAATCAAACAATAATAACCTATCTAAAGAAAAAAATACTTGACAATATCTAATGCATATTTTGAATTAATGTATTGTCTTGAATCTCAGGGACATTTATTACATATTACATGTCTGTATTATGTTTCCAAATAGAGAGAAACTAAAGAAGATAGAGATAGTAAATTTCATTAGCCAATTTTTGAATTCTCTTATCTCTTATTTTTAGAAAGGTTTTAAAGATCAATTAAAAACCCTCTAAAGAAATGAAACAAAAAATCTCAAAATAAAAAACTAATTAATCAAATAGATATGCATGGAATTTTCATCTTCTTAATTTTCTACTTGAAAATTCTAGTCTAAAAAACAAATAACTCATGCATAAACCACAAACAACAAATTGAAGAGTAAATATCAAAGAAAAAAAATAAGAAGAAAATTTAAATAAAAATAGATGACAAAGAAAACATGAAAGCTTAGTCTATTTGAGATTACTAGAATTATGCATGTTTGGTAGAGAGAGTGTGTGTGTTTTGTGTGTGAATTGTGTTTGAACTTGAAACAATCTGAACAACAAAAAGAAAAGAAAAAAAAAATTATGAGGAGGATAAAAAAAAAAACTATCTTATGCATGTGTATATCTTCTTGTTTACTTAAATATTTAATGTCAGTTTAGAGAATCTTGAAGAGGAAAGAGCAACTGGAGAAGAAGAGCTAAAGAATAATCAAATGGCAATCCTAAAAGTACATTGAGGGGGGATTATAAAGAGAAGTGAGTAAAGGAAAAAGACAACATGGGTGGTAGGATTTACATCACCTTCATACAAATATATATATTTTTCTTTTTCCATCTTGGAATTGCTGAAATTCAATTTGGATTTTGAAAATTTTTGAAACACTTGTTACAAAAGTGACTGTGATTTGACACGCAAGGGTAAGAGTAAACACGTGTTAAAAAGTTTGGCCAGTAATGCTGTGTTTTATACCAAATGGATCCAACCTCAGAGGTTAAACAAACCTGTGTACTTTGTTAAACCATCTTGTATTTTTTGTATACTGCCTTAGTTTATGTTACTAATGTTTTCAAAAAATCCATCCTAAATGGATTTTTGCACTAGAAACCAATTTTTTTTTTCTAACCTTGCTAAAGAAGACCAAAAAGGAATATTTTTTATGACTACATATACCCGTATGTATTGTGTGAGGCAATATAGATTAGGAAAATTTTTTAGTCTGTTTAAGAAAGCGTGTTATTGTACTTTTAAAGTTTTGTATAATACAATAATATGTACTTTAAAAACTTGTAGGGCACTCTCAAGTAAAATATAACTCCCCAAATTCTCATGTAAAATATTAGTTGTACAACAAATACTTCATAAATAATGATTATACCCTAAGTATTAACATAAATAATTGCTCTAAGAACGATGAGATAAAATTAAAAGATGCAATTAGTGAGATAATATAAAAAGATGCAATTAGAAAACTTAATGGACATATTATATGTATGATTACATTCTCTACTGCAAACATAATTTTCCATTGATAATTTTGTGACCAACTACTGTCCAAAGTTTCAATAATGATTCATCTTATGACCTGTTGCTTAGAAAAGGGTGTAAATAATAGAACTATATATATCCATTGGCTCTAAATCTAATAAACTTGGATAGAAATTTATGAAATTTTACATTTCCCTCTTTAGGTATGGCATAGTTGAAGCTACTTATATACTAGTTTCAAAAATTACACATACATCTTTCTTTTAAAGTTTTGAGCAACAAATTCAGCCCATGTCAAAAATTTGAACATAAAAATTGATTTCCCATTTAAGTGGTATACTCTTTCTCATATTGTCCTTGTGATTTATCATTAATACTAAAATTAACAAATAAAAACTAAAACAAAATTAAAGGAGTCAAAGAAAATTTTAAAATTATTTTGAGTATGTAAATAAAAATTGTGCATCTTGAGGCCTTTCATATCAAATTTTTGCAAGTTAACCATTCCTCAACCCCTATTTTAGGAAGTCGTAACACTTTGTTACATTTATCACTGTTATGTGATAAATAAAAGTTTTGCATGAGTTCTCTCTTTGTAGTTTTTTTTCCATTTTTTGAATACTAAAAATAACTTTTTAATATACTTTGACTGATCTAATACTTTTATTTGTTAATTTTATTATCAATAATTTGTCATTATCATATATTATCATAAATATAGGTTTCCCATGTATTCTTTTATTTATTTAATTTTTTGTATTTTGAATTTTTCTTTGAGCATTAGTTGCCTGAAAAATTGAATACACTTTGGCCCCAATTTATGGACCATTAAAACTTCCACCCATTGTATACATTTACTTAATTTTTTTAGACTTGCTACTAACTATCACAAGGGCAATATGGGGAACAAAATATCACTTTACACTGGAAATCAAGTTTATGTCCAGATTTCTCACATAGTTTGAATTTGTTTCTAAAAACATTAAAATAGGGGAATAATTTTTTGAATTGGAGGAGAGGTAACTGCAATTGTGCCAAACCTTAAGAGAGGAATGTGATATTATTCAAAACATACATGCTGATATATTGGCTGCAACCAATGAACTAAATTGACCATTTCTAATAGAGTCTGCAAACTGAATTGAATTCTTTGAACTGCGGAAGACTACATTAAATTTTGTTAAAAAATTGATGGATTTTTAAGTAAAATAACTATGCACTAAGGGGTAGAAAGAGAGGTGAGTTTTTTTTTAAAAATAAAAATTGTGGACTATATATGTTGAGACTTATTTAATTATTCTTATGTTCATTAGTTTGTTTTGTTAAATGAAAGATTTTTGGCTACAAGATCACTTTCTCTATATTTAAAAACATCTTGGTTATAGTTTATTATTATTATTTTCTTTACTCAAACTACTTCTACTTTTACCCATTACAAACACTCATGGAATATTGATAATTATGTGCATTTGCGAGATGCCAAACTAACATGTAATAGTTAAAGGTTTTAATGGGAAATAAGTGGCTATATCCTAAATCTATTTTCGAACTTCTCTCAGGATGAAAATAGAAATGTTGCTTTTACACAAATTTCTTGACTTTTCTTACTTAGTCATATTTTTCAATTATTTTTTTCATCATTTGACTCGTAAATTTTCATAAACTATCTTTTGAACCCCTTGTAAGGACAGTAATTATAAGAGCACTTATATATGTTAAGTTATGAAAATAAACCCATGTAATGATTATTATACAATAAAGTTAAAAGTACTTGGCCTTAAAAAGATAAAAGTTAAAAACCTAACAAAGCATCCATGAATCAAAATGACAATTCATAATGATTATTGTTGCTAATTATTAAGAATTTGTCTAAATTGAAGGACATATTGATTTGCAATTCTTTTCCAGCCAATCCTTTCTACATGATACAATAAGTTCATAAATTGTTTGTGTGTCAGGCAGAATTAAAATAAATTAAGAATTCAAGCAAGTAATAAACTTTACTTTTTCACTAATTTTTACCTACACTCCCACGAATATGCGTGGAAGGTAGCAGATAGTAGTAAGCGGGATCGTTCCTACGGGATTTGTTGGTTAGTAATTAACAAGATTTAGGGGTCATTGAAAATTGTTGGTCCCAAAGTAACCTAAGAGGGGGGGGGGATGAATTAGGTTTCTAATAAAAATTTTAGAAATATTAAGCTTATTGAGATTTTTCAACTAATAATTAATATAATAGAATCAATGAAACTGTGAAGTAAGAAAGAGAGGAAATTAAACAACCAATACTTCCAATCTAACAAGCTTGAAGTATTAATTCACTAGAATGCTTCACATACTTGGTGAGCCAATAATCTTTACAGAGTAGGGAAATTCTTGCTCACACTAAAACTCTTCTAGTTGAGCCAAGATTTTACTCACAACATCACTTTCGTACAAGATTATCACTTTACTCAAAATTGAATTGCACTCTAAACTGCACACTAATACAATATAGCACTATAGCCAATTTGTAATAAAATTGCTCTTTCCTAAAGCTTGTATTCAATGTATTAGATGATCTTTACAGAATATTAGAGCAGTTATTTATAGGAGCAATAAATGGTGGTTGCAACTACTTCCTAACGGCTAAAATAATAAATGCACAAAAAGTAGCCGTTGAGGTTTCGGACGTCCGAGATAAGTAGGATGCGTCCGACACAGCGTCCGATCTCCATGCAGTTAGTGAAGAACATCGTTCGGACTGCCGTGCATACGTCCGTTCCATTGTCTGAACGGAGCTTCGGACGGTCATGTTCATTCGAAAGAGACTTTGTTCGGACAGTTGTGTGTGTCCGTAGAGAAGCAGTAAGATCCTTGCTTTTTGCCTGTTGGTTCGGACGGTGGAATGCGTCCGAGAAGCTTGACATAGTTCGGACTGTGTACTGCGTCTAGGGGTGTAAAAGAGCCGAATCGAGCATGAATAGTGCCCTACTCGAACTCGAACTCGAAATTTTTTCTGAGACTCGAACTTGAGCTCGAGCTCGAACGAGCTTCAAAATTTGAGCTCGAGCTCGAGTTCGAAAAATTTGACATAGTTCGAGCTCGCTCGAAAATAAGTAAAACGAGCTTGAATTCAAGCTCGAACTCGAGTAGTTTGACTTTTTCGTAGATAAAATATGTAATTTTTTTAAAAAGTATGGATATTTTAGTAATTTTACATATAATAAAAAAATTTAAAAAAAATTATAATGCTCGAAAAGCTCGACGAGCACTCTAGCATATTATACATATGCTCGAGATCGGCTCGTCAAGAGTTTCGAACTCGAACAGGCTCGACTCGAGCTCGGTCAACTAGAGCTCGAGTGGAGTTTTTGACCGAGCTGCTCGTGAGCAACTCTGTTCGTTTACAGCCCTAACTGCGTCCGAACACCCTGTCTCTAGCAGAACAACTAACAGACCTGTAAAACTTGTTTACAGAGTTTAGTGCTTATGTCATCATCAAAATAAGGTTTGGAAAACATCAATGTTCCCCTTTTTGATAATGGCAAACAGTCATGGAATAATTATGTAAAATCAACAGATATGAGTGATAACCAATCATTTTGCAATATAAATTACTATTCCCCATTTTGACATCATCAAACAAAGCTCCCCCTGAGAAAGTGCAAATATTGGTTTCAACAAGAATAATGCAAAAATTCATAAAAGGATAAAACCCAAATATTCAACAGGAAAAAACCCAAATATTCAATAGGAATAGCTCAAAGAGATAAAGTAATACATAAAAGGGTAAAACCGAGAGCGAATCTAACTAGTCAAAGGAAAAAAAAATTCAGAGAAATGCCAAAACTAAAATACAAATTATTAAAGGATCTAAGTCGAGTCATTTTTCTTATTGGAGTGCTTTTCAATCTTGTGGCGTTTGGAAGGAGCATAATCATCAGTAGCCTCACTGTCTTCATCTTCTTCATGACGGCGTTGCATGATGAAATTGAATGTGTTGTCAACATCCTCATCGCCGCCTTCGTCTTCATTGGCAGCACCTTGATTATTTGTGTCCTCTTCGTCGTCCTCACGAACATCCCCTTCTTCAGTATTGTCATCACTTTCGGTAGAGGAGTCAAGTGGATATTGTGATTGAATATTGGCAAATTGAACCTGAGCTGAAGTAGACATGCCCAAGCAATTAATTGCCTCTTGGAGAATCAACTGACTAGTTTCAAGTGGCTTTAACTTACGATTAGTGCGACGTTGAAAGGAACTTAAATGAGTGCTCAAAGAAGTGAGAAGGCCACAGATTTGAGAAAGTGAAGGTTCAGAGGAAGATGGATGACGATCATGCATTGGTGGAGGTGTTTGAGGAGGAGGAGAATCGGGAATTGCCAAACCAGAGGTAGAGGCCTGGGATTTTGAACGTTCAATATCAAAAGATGCCTTAGTTAACCATTGATCATTAAAAAAATGGAGGCCTTTTCGTTCAATATAAGATTTGTTGAAATAAGGGGGAAATTGTTTGTTGCCGCTGAAAGGTACATCAAGGAAATCAAATACTTTGGTGAGAAATTTTTCAAAAGGAATGTTTCTTCGGGTATCAGTAAGAAAGAGTTCCCACAGGGAGTAGAAGAGATACCCAAAGTCAAGAGGCATTCCCTTGAAAACACAAAAAAATAAGTAAAGCTGCATTTTTTCGGGCAGCCTTCAGTGCGATGCCCATCGGTTGGTAACAGCAAATTCGTGACAAGAGTGTACAGAATGTTTAGTTCAGGAGTGAGCAATGTGGTTTTGGCTTCCGAGGCCTGTTTGAAATTGATGTTAAAAATATCTCTGCCTCATCAATGTCAAATCGAGTGTCAATAGCGGGCCATTTATCTAAAGAAAAGAAATAAGAGAAATCATTCAGATTTGAGACTTCACATTCAAAAATAGTGTTGATGATGTTGGAGGAAATCTCAAGATTTGTACTATTTACACGAGAAACTAATGTGCGAACAGTTGGGCCTTTCCAAAGATTGGCTATGAATTGAAGCACCATGTCATGATAAATGAGTAAATCAATATGAATTAAGTGACCCCAATTTTGTTTTTCAAAGCACGATTTGACAATGGGAAGATTAAATTCATCGAAAAGACTCTGAGAAGTAGGACGTTGAACGATTATAGATTTGCTAAGAAGAAATGTATACCGTTCGGATGGCTTGGCATCGATTGAATTTTGGTAAGGTTGGATTTGAGGAGACTTGAGGATTAGCAGAAGATTCCCCACGCATCGAAGCTTTCCCTTTTGATTTTCGTCCACGAGTTGCTGTAGAAGAACCTCCATGGGATTTAACCATTGTGAATAAACGCAAAGAAAGGGAACAAAAAATTTTAATTTTTTTGAAAGGTTGGTGAGAATTTGATGAAATGAGATGGTAGATGGGTGGAATTAGGTTCAATGATGGTGATGAATACTTTGGGAATGACAATTTTCCAAATAATTTGTGGAGAGAAGGAAGAAGTTGGAGAAATTTTTTTGGAGAAAAATTTTGCCAGAGAGGGTTCCGGGGGTGAGAGTGAGTCCGAAATAGGGGAAAGTGGATGGTTTTATTCGAATAGGGAGACCGTTCGGACGGCCGAACGATTGGTGTGCGTCTGATTAAGTGTCCGAAAGCTGATGAACGGACAGCCGATCGAAGAGCTAGTGCGTCCGATATTCTTTTAGACTATGGTAATCGTTCTTAATCTCCGGTAGAATTCCAGAGAGTTAGTGAAGAAATTGAGTAGCGTTCGGACGATCATAAGCGTCCGAGGCAGAGAGGAGGTTTTCGGACGAGTGAGAGCGTCTGAGAAATAGTGTTTTTCGGATGATCGAGTGCTTCCAAATGAAGAGATTATGTCAAATTGAACTGTAAAATCCCTAAACATTTTCTAAGAGATTCAAAACGATCCAGAGCCAAGGGTTTTGTAAAAATATCAGCCAGTTGATCTAAAGTAGGTATGAAATCAACACGTATTTCCTTTTTACAAACAAGATCTCTAATAAAATGGTGCTTAACATCAATGTGTTTGATCCTAGAGTGCATAACTAGTGTTGTCACACCTTATAGGCACACAATTAAAAACAACACCAAAATCTTTTAGAGTATGTTTCATCCACAGAAGTTGAGCACAACAATTTCCAGCAGCAATGTATTCGGCTTCAGCTGTAGAAATAGACATAGAATTTTGTTTTTTACTAAACCAAGATACATAGACAATTTCCCAGAAATGACACATACCACTGGTACTTTTTCTGTCAATTTTACACCCAACAAAGTCAGCGTCAGAATAACTAATTAAATCGAATGTAGAGGACTTTGGATACCACAAACCAAAATTCATTTTACCCTTCAAATATCTAAAAATTCTTTTTCTAGCTATCAAGTGCGATTCTTTGGGGCAAGATTGAAATCTAGCACATAAACAAACAGCAATCATAATATCTGGTCTACTAGCTATTAAGTAAAGTAGGCTTCCGATCATACCTCTATAGTGTTTTTCATCAACACCATTACCTCCTTCGTCTTTATCAAGTTTGGTTGAAGTGCACATGGGCGTATCAACTTGTTTGCAATCTTCTATTCCAAATTGTTTGAGTAGCTCCTTTGTATACTTGATTTGTGTAATAAACGTTCCTTCCTTTGTTTGGTGAACTTGTAGTCCAAGGAAAAATTGTAACTTGCCCATCATACTCATCTCAAACTCTTTTTGCATTCGAAATGTGAAAAATCCTTGCACAAGCTTTCATTAGTTGCTCCAAAAATAATATCATCAACATAAATTTGAACAATTAACAAACCATTTAAATCTATTTTTGTAAAAAGAGTGGTGTCAACTACACCTCTTTTAAATCCATTTTCAATCAAGAAACCACTTAATCTTTCATACCAAAATCTTGGAGCTTGTTTCAAACCATATAAAGCTTTAGAGAGTTTGAAAACATGATTTGGAAGATATTTTCAAAGCCCGGAGGTTGTTCAACGAAAACTTCTTGATCAATAAAACCATTTAAAAATGAACTTTTGACATCCATTTGAAATAATTTGAAATCATTGAAACATGCAAATTCGAGAAACATGCGAATGGATTCTAATCTAGCCACGGGTGCAAAGGTTTTATCAAAGTCAATTCCTTCTTCTTGAGCATAACCTTTTGCAACAAGTCTAGCTTTGTTTCTTATGATTTCACCTTTATCATTTAATTGGTTTCTAAAAACCCATCTTTTGTTCCAATTATGGGATGAGAAGATGGTCTTTCAACCAAGGTCCATACGTTATTTTTCTCAAATTGACTAAGTTCATCTTGCATGGAAATGACCCAAGATTCATCATTCAAAGCAAAATCTACATGTTTAGGTTCAATGAGAGAAAGTAATGCACAAGTATTATTCAAAGGTTTATGAGAACGAGTAGTTACCCCATCAGATAGATCACCTATGATTAAATCTTGAGGTGACTAGAGACGAATCTCCAAGCTTTTGGAAGATTTTTTGGAGTATCCTCGTTATTTTCTTCTTTATAATCTACTTGATGGTCGTTGACATCATTGCTTGATGTGATATCTTGATGATCTTCATGAATAGTGAGCTTCTCGAGCTCCTTTTGAATACCTACATCCTCATCTTCGCACAAATTTTTTGAGATAACATCATTAGCTTCATCAAAGGTAACATGTACAACTTCTTCAATCAAGAGCGTTCTTCTATTGTATACTCGATATGCTTTGCAAGCTTGTCACTAGAATATCCTAGAAGAATTCTTTCATTATACACATGTCAAATTTACCAAGGTTTTCTTATCGATTTTTAAAACAAAACATTTGCAACCAAAAACTTTAAAATAGCTCACAACGGGTTTTTTTACAAAAAAGGAGTTCATAAGGAGTTTTGTTTAAAAAGGATCTTAATAAAACTCGATTCATGACATAACAAGCCGTGTTAACGGCTTCGGCCCAAAAATATTGTTGTAAGTTGCATTCACTAATCATAGTTCTAACGGTTTTCTTGAAGAGTCCTATTTTTCCTTTCAACAACACCATTTTGTAGAGAGACTCTAACAACCGAAAATTCATGAAAAATACCGTTGTGATCACAAAATTCGGGAAAACCTCCAAATTTAAATTCGGCACCATTGTCACTTTTTAAACGAATGATCTTTAAATTCAATAAATTTTGAATTTTGGAAAACAATTTTACAAATTTTTCAAAAGCTTCATTTTTGTGAATAAGAAATAATACCCCTAAGTGTACCTAGAATAGTCATCTACAATAACGAAGGCATATTTGCAACCACCAAGACTAGCATGTTGAGTAGTCCAAACAAGTCTAAATGCAACAATTCTAAAGGTTTATGAGTGGACACAAAATTCTTTTGTTTAAAAGAAACTTTGACTTGTTTACCAAATTGGCATGCATCACAAATTTTATTTTTCAAAAACTTTAGTTTTGGCAAACCTCTTACCAAATCATTCTCAGCAAGTTTTTCAATTAAATCCATATTAAAATGACAAAGTCTTCTATGCCAAAGCCAAGGAATCATCTATGGAAGCGGTAAGACATTTTACATTGCTATTGCTAATTTTATCAAGATGAATCACATGTAACATCATTGTGCCTAGTGCCCTTAAATAAAACAACATGATTTTTATCAAGGATAAGACATTCATGCTTGGTAAAAAACACATATAAATTTTTTTCACAAAGTTGACTTACACTTAATAAATTGTAGTTCAAATTATCAACAACTGTGGAAGAACATTCTTTATCAAGGCTTCACCATTTTTACCTATATCACCAATGCCGATTGATTTTGCTTTATTGTTATCTCCAAATGTTACTTTTCCACTGCTTTTGGATATGAGAATTGTGAAGAGAGAAGCATCACCCGTCATGAGCCTTGAACAACCACTATCTATGAACCACTTAGCATTGTTGGTGATGTTAAGTACTTACACAATAGATCAATTGATAGCTTCTGGTACCCACATTTTCTTGGGTCCATTTGAGTTAGTGAAATTGCTATCAATACATGCGGCTTTCATTCCAAGTTTCTCATTTTTCTTGACATAACACATATTGTTGACATGTCCATGTTGTTGGCAATATCTACAAATAGTATTTTTATTTCCATATAAAGAGAATTTTGATTTTACAAAACATAAGTCTTTCCTTCAAAACATGATAAAATTTTTGTTGATTAATACATTTATGTTTCTTTTCAAATCAACAATATTTTCTTTCTTTCTAGTCAACAGATGAAGGAGAGAGCATTCAAATCATCCAATCTTTTCTTCAAGGAGGCTTGTTCTTCCTTGACCTTTGATCTCACATGCATTCTTTTCTTCAAGTCACAATTTTCTTGTGATAGCCTATTATTTTCATTCACAAGTTTAGAGTTAGCATTCAATAGAGCATTTGATTTCTTCACTAACTCCTTATTTCTAGCATATGATTCCTTTAAGCTGTCATGCAATTTCAAAATGAAAGCTTCAAGATCATTTTCGTCATTTTCATCATTGGAGTCATAGTTAGAATTTACCTCATCATCTCCAATGGCCATAAAGGCCATTTGTGCCGACTCCATTTCTTTTTCGACTTCTCATTCGGAGTTGCAATCACCCCATGTGATTTGAAAGTTATTGAATCTAGGCTTTCTTCCTTCCTTCTTTTTCTTGGAAGGACACTCATTTGCAAAGTTTCTGAGTTGACCGCATTCAAAACACTTTTCGTTTTGCTTCTTCATTTCTAGCCTTGTCTTTCCTTTGAAATTATTTGAATTTGTAGCTCCACCTCTTCTCATTCTTCGTTTGTTGATGTAATGTTTAAGAAATCCTTTGGTGATGAGTGCAAGATCTCCTTCATCAAGATCTTCATCTTCTAGATTGATGGAGCCATTTTCATCCTCTTCTTGAGAGGTCTTTAGAGCAATGCTCCTTCTTGGCCTTGCTTCTTCATCATCCACCACTTTGGCCTTCAACTTCAATTCATGAGATGTAAGAGAGTTGATTAGCGATTCAATAGGCATTGAATTTAAATTCTTGGCTTCCTCTATAGCAATTGTTTTGGCATCCCGTTCTTTGGATAGAGCATTTAGGATTTTTCTATTCTTTTCACCCAAAGAATACTCCTTACCCAAGGCTTCAAGTTCCTTAATGATGTCATTGAACATACAATACATTTTGTCAATATTTTCATGTGGTTCTATCTTGAAGGACTCATACTTGGCAACAAGTAAGGACTTCTTTTGCTCATGAACATCGTCATTTAACTTGAAAATGACTCCCTTCATGGATTTCCTTCAATTTATCCCAAATTTCTTTAGCGGAAATGCATCCCTTTACGCGAGTTGATTCATTTGCATCCAAGGCATTATATAGCACATTCATGGCTTTTGCATTTAACGTCAAGTTTGCCTTGTCTTGTGGAGTGAGCTCATCCCTTGTCTTTTCTCTTCTTCTATTTGTGTGATCATCAATGATAGTAGCTTCAAAGGGACCTTCATTAACAACATACCACAAGTCAATATCAATAGATTGCAAAAATATTTTCATTCTATCTCTCCAACAAATAAAATTTGCCCCATTGAACATAGGGGCCTAGTAACGGATTGACCCTCAAAAAATAGAGTATTGTTGGTTGCCATAATAGTTCTTTTCTCAAAAGCAATTTAAGCAATAAAATGAGACCAAGCTCTGATACCAATTGTTGGTCCCAAAGCAACCTAAGAGGGGGGGTGAATTAGGTTTCTAATAAAACTTTTAGAAGTATTAAGCTTATTGAGATAAATTTCTTCTATTTTCAACTAATAATTAATATAATAGAATCAATGAAACTGTGAAGTAAGAAAGAGAGGAAATTAAACAACCAATACTTCCAAGCTAACAAGCTTGAAGTATTAATTCACTAGAATGCTTCACACACTTGGTGAGCCAATAATCTTTACAAAGTAGGGAAATTCTTGCTCACACTAAAACTCTTCTAGTTGAGCCAAGAATTTTACTCACAACCTCACTTTCGTACAAGATTATCACTCCACCCAAAATTGAATTGCACTCTAAACTGCACACTAATACAATATAGCACTATAGCCAATTTGTACTAAAATTGCTCTTTTCTAAGGCTTGTATTCAATGTATTAGATGATCTTTACAGAATATTAGAGCAATTATTTATATGAGCAATAAATGGTGGTTGCAACTATTTCCTAACGGCTAAATAATAAATGCACAAAAAGTAGCCGTTGAGGTTTCGGACGTTCGAGATAAGTAGGATGCGTCCGACACAACGTCCGATCTGTCCACGCAGTTAGTGAAGAACATCGTTCGGACGGCCGTGCATGCGTCCGTCCCATCGTCCGAACAGAGCTTCGGACGGTCATGTTAGTCCAAATGAGACTTTGTTCGGACAGTTGTGTGTGTCCGTAGAGAAGCAGTAAGATCCTTGCTTTCTGCCTGTTGGTTCGGACGGTGGAATGCGTCCGAGAAGCTTGACATAGTTCGGAAGGTGTACTGCGTCCGAACACCCTGTCTCCAGCATAACAAGTAACAGACTTGCGAAGCTTGTTTACAGAGTTAGTGCTTTTGTCATCATCAAAATATGGTTTGGAAAACATCAATTGTATAGTTAGGCAATTCATAAAGACAACAAATACTAATTCTACTCAAAGCCATGAATTGAACAAACAAGTAAATTAAAACTAAAGACTAATTTATCTACTGAAGCGATTAAAGGAAACAATTAGGCATCATATTTAAAGATTTACCAGCCTAATTTAAAGAAAAAAAGTAAATAAAAGCAAGTAAAGCTTCTCGGAGCTGAAAGCAAGTAAAATTACTCCTAAATTAAGTAGAATAACTAAAAATAAACTAGAAAAGCAAATAAATCTAACTTGACTAAAGAAAGCAAATAGAAACTACGAAAAACAAGTAAACTCTATTTTCTACTACTTTTTACCTAATGAAATTAGTAAGTAAAACCTAGTTTAGACTAAATATTTTTGGATTTTTAGATTAATAAAAGAAAGCCCAATGAAATCACTAGAAATTAAAGCAAGTAATTGAAAATTTTTAGCTAAAGATCACCAAAATTGGAAAAAACCTAAAACTTACTAAGAAAGCTTGAAATGGAAGTAAAGAGATTTTCAACAATTTCAACAAGAAAGCAAGTAAAAATTATATATACTTGTAGCTGAAAATTAACCCACTAAAACTATCTAATCAAAATTAAAAGTTGAAATAATTTAAAGACAAGATCTAGAGGGAAATTAAATACAACTTTTATTAAACTAAAAGGCTTGAAGCCTAAGCTACACTAATTGACACTTAACTGTATGAAATCCTACTAACTACTCTACTCTAGTGTGCGCACTAATACCTACTAAAAGTCTATGTATAGTTGGAGTATTACACAAGTCAATAATTAAAATCTAGTAGCTAAATTTTACAAAAATGTTGTAATTGCATTTGCTGGATGTGCCTCGATGTTGCAACATCAAATTTGATGTCACAACATTGAACTGAAGTTACATAAGCCAAATTCTACCTCGATGTCGTGACATCGATGTTGTTTCAAGAAAGGTCTTCAATTCTTCTCTGATAACTTTTTGGTCCTCAAAATTTGCTCATTTTGACTTCCAACTTCTAACTATTAACCTACATAATATTAAACTAAATAAGTAATTAAGTTGACTAAAATTAAATAAAAACTCATAATATTCACTAAGAATAAAAATGAAAATACATAATGTAAAAATAAACTAAAATACTCAAATAAATACCAAAATTGAAAATTTAAACCAACAAAATACTACGATTTAGAACATAAAAAACTCTAGTTTACTAGAGTTATCACACCCCCAAACTTAGTGTTTTGCTACTCCCGAGCAAAACAAAGAAATAAGAAGAACCTTACTGAACAACTAACAAGTACACCATCAATATAACAAAACAATCGATGAACAATGGATGTACTTATGATCAATAAGGAATTCTCTCAAGAGATCTCAAATATTATGTGAAACTTAAACTGTTTCAGTTAGTCAATCCAAGTTTTCTAATTTTCTCAAAAATCAAAAGTTCATTTACTACACAAGACTTCAAATTACTAAGCATTAACCGTTCTAAAAAAGATTCCAAAAATTTGAGTTCTATTCATTCAAAACATCATTTTTTTTTCAATCACAAATATTACAACTTTATTCAACTATTCCGGCAAGGTTGCTTGGAAATAGAAGTTCATTAGGAATTTATCTATATGCACATATCACACAATTTAGGAACATTAACCTATTAAAGAATGAGTAGTATAGTATCAGTGATAAGTATTACTAAACATTCCCCCCTCGACTTGTCAGTGTTCCCAATCAAAATTCCTAGTGGCTTAATTGAGCGAAACAATATGGGTATGTGCCGAAAATCCCGTATCTCCTTATTACTATTCTAATGGCTTATTTGGAAGAAACAATATGGGTATATGCTGGAATCCCATACTCACCTTATTCCTACATGCAATTTTTTTTACACAGTCCTAAACCAAGGAAGAGGAGTAAAACATACCTAAAATTAATATCTAATACCCATGATTTGCAAATTAGATCAACATTCCCTATGCAATCATACAAAATGTCCAAAATTCCTTCTATTCCATGTAACCTAATTTTTCCAAAAGATAAAATGACTAACAAAGTAATATTAATGATTTGAAATATTTCAAGTAAATTTCTCCCAAAATATTAGTGGCTCTTCTTGAAAGAATGGCAATACCATGTTTTTGAATTTCTTATGTTGCAAACGAACAGCTCACACACACTTAAATTCATGAAATAGCCAATTTCTTACTGAAATAGTTCAATCATATAATATTGCAAGTCAAATATCATCATCCAAAATTCATCAAACATACATATAAACATCAAATAACCATTCCCGACACAAGAAGTAAACACCACCAAACTTGACTCTTTTATTCCAATCGATGAATAAACCCATCCTACCACTCACCCAAAATTTTGACATAATGATATAAAAGAATCTAAAACGAAAACCAAATAAACTAGATAAAATCTTAGCCTAACTAATACCACCGAGTGACAATGCAAAAAGCACAAAAACTAAGTCATGCAATCAATCCATTAAACTAACAATTATCCATTCCAACATTTAAACTTCAATAGTATTCTACATGGTATTAGTTTAAGGCTCTTAGCCATTATCAACACTCTAAGACATAAATCAACAAAACACAATAAGCATCAAACCAAGTATTCAACTATGAAGTTCAAAGGGATAAAACTCAAATTCAATATCAACATGAATAGCTTGGTATCAGCCTAAGGCCCTTATTGCCAATCTAATCAAAAGAAAATTATCCAAATTAAATATCTAAAAATATAAAATATAATAAACTACTAAAGTACTAAGAAATAATAATAGAAATGTCTAATTTTTTTTTTCGAAATTCTATCAAATAAAATCTTTTTCTTCATGATGTCTCATCAGCTATCAATACATGCCCTCCAGATCATTCTCATCACTGCCTTGTCGACTTTCCCTAAAGTCCTTATCGTGGGCTCCAATAGGTTCACCAGTCTGTTGTGCTTCACCTTCATGTAGAGAAACCATTGGTGGTGCTGCCCACAAGGTGGTCTATAATGCCACAATAGTGTTTCTAGTGGTTGAATCATGTGCTGAGTGGGTGGTCTGGAGCGCATTTCCTATTACTGCCAGATTGTTATGCATCACGAACTGGCTATAAGTCCAGTATCCTTGTAATTCATTTTACTCCTCTTGTATGACTGGTGCATTGCATACGTATCTTGGCGGCAAAAGAATGAATGAAGTTCTTGGGAGCTGGTGATGGAGGCATTTGACCTTCTACAGGATGATGTTTCTCATATTCCCTAACCATCTTGTACATATACTCCTTCTTAATTCTGTCTTTTTGATGCGTTGTTGGTCCATCAACAGAATAAGGACACCCTGAAGTGATACATAGATGAGTGATTAGACTAGGGGTATAAAAAATAGGTCTCCCGGACCTCTCCTTATTAAGAAATCCGTATCTATCGACATCCATTGGCATCCCTGTCATAATGGCAGAAATCAATACCACTTTATCCCTTTGAATGTAGCTCGAAGAATTAGATCCCTACATTCTACAACTTATGAAATAAAACCATAATTTTGCTACAAAGGATAAACCATGACGAGAGTGTTGAACCCCAGTTATGTTAATCATGTTTTGATGATGAACAAATCATACTAATGGTTTGATAACATGTGTGCAGAAAAATAGGTAGGTTCAGACGCAAATAACTGTCCGAGTGATAGACCTTCGGACGATGGTAATCGTCCGACACAAGTATATGAGAATTTGAAGCAAGCCTCGGACGAAGAACAGCGTCCGATCATATTCCAGTAGACTTTGCTTCGATCGGATGCATGTTCGGACGCATCCTCGGACGTCCGAACGAATACCCTCAGAGAACGGACGCAGTGTCGGACGCAAGGTTTAGCAGCGGCCGTCCGAACGGTCCAACGGCTAGTTTGTTCGGACGCACTCTTACTGCATCGGCCGTCCGAAAGGTCCAACGGCTAGTTTTCCAGTAAACAGAAAATAGCCATTGGGAAGTTGTTGAAAGCAGTTTTTTGGCAACTATAAATACCCCTAGATCTGAATTAATTAAAAATAGACTTCTACATTGATTACAAATCATTCTTGAGCTATTTGGGAGAAATAGTGGGTACAAGTGTTGTAATAGTGTAGGTAGTGAGAAAAGAGCTTAGAAGTGTAAGAGTTCTTCAAGTGTAAGAGTGGAGAGATAACAATTGTAACAAAGGGAGGTTGTGAGTGTAAAACTCTTGGCTCAATCCATCTAAAGGAAATTAGTGTGAGTAAGAGTGATCCTCATTTGTGTACAAGAGGTTATTGTCTCACCTACTTTGAAGAGACTTTTAGGGGCTGAACTTCAAGTTGTGAACTTGGTAGTTGCCTTGTAAGAAGCTCTTTGTAGTTCCAAGCTCCAAGCTTGAGAAGCTAGGAAGTTTGGTTTGATTCTCTTAATCTCAATATTCTTATTTGTTCTTTAAGCTTAAATTGTTGAATATCTATTGTATTCATTTGTGCTTAAGTTTCATTTGGTGCATAAAGTTTGAATTTCTATTAAGCACATAAAAAGGATTGTTTTTAGAGACAACCTAATTCATCCCCCCTCTTAGGTTGCTTTTGGGGCCAACAGAGAGAATTTTGATTAACTGTTCATGTCATATTCATTACCCAAGCAACATTAAAATCACACAGCATTCTTTAAATTTCATTCATGTCCTTGTTCTTGTTATGCACAAGCTCATGGTATTCATTAGATGGAACAGAAGACACAAATTAAAATAAGCATTTACAGCATCAGCACTAAAATTAACCAGAACTCTCCGAACTCTCACCTTGCCATCCTATGAATCATATAAGTTGCAATGGAACTCTTTGACTAACTGGGTATACCCGGCTCAACTGAGCTATCAAAACTCTCCCAATGTGTTGCCCTTATTTGGGTTTCTATCTCTTTTTTTTGCCTCTTCATAAGCCCTCCAAAGCACAGACAAATCAAAGCCTTGCTTCCTTATGATCTCATATTTCTCATTATTTTAAAATAACACCTTAGCTCACTCACTAGTGAATTGGGGTTCTACAACCCTTTCACTAGCCCCACTTAGGTCACCGATCAATCCTTCACTACTCGTTCCCTTACGCACCTTTATTTTTCTTGAATCTGTCTCTCTTTCCCTGCCTCTCATTCTTGCTCTCCTCTTAGCACTTCCATAAATTCCCCTCGTCATTTTTATCAATCCAAGAATAGTCAACAATTACTAAAAAGTAAACAATTATGCAACCAATTAATTAAGAGTCCCAACACAATAACACTTCAAACAGTTATGACAAAATTTTTCAATACAAATTATCTCCAAATGAATCACAATTAGATTAACAGTAATTACTCTCAAAATTCGAACAAAATTGTACACCAATTGCTCAAAATTGGCCAACAATTCAAAACATCAATTATCCAAAATAATCACAATAATTTGACCAAATTATCCACAATTAAAGTCCTCAGAGACCTAAGCACATAAAACTGGAAGTTATCACCCGTGTTTGAAGAAAAATGCTTCAATTGTTGATGAAGAACCTCTAGTTGAACCTTGTAGAATTCTTTGAAAAGTCCACTAATTGTGAGCATTTGATGAAGAAGATGTATTGAGGAGATAAATTGATGGTGTTGGAGGGTAAATTGATGGAGGAATTTGAGAAATTTTGGAATTGGGAGAAAAGGGTATTGCTAGGGTTTATAATTGGGAAAGAATGGAAGAAGAAGAAGAAGTTGAATTATTGCACTTTATTCTATTTGAAGTTGATGTCTTGACATCAAATTAAATTTGAATTTTGAATTAGTTCTTCGATACCGCAACATCAAATTTGATGTTGAGACACAGAATGTGTCATGTGCCGTACTTGTGCCTTGGTTTCGTGACATCAAAATTTTCGCAACATGAAAACCGGATTCACTTTTTTTGCCTTTTTATAAGTTGAGGTTGATGTCGCAACATGGAGCCAAACTTCTGTATAGTTCAAATTCAACACTCGGCCATTTTTTTCCAACTTCTTTCGTACTTCAAACCACATCTTCTCATCACCTGAAAACATTAAAAACATGGAAACTAGAGACAATTTGCATTCATTTTTTAAGCCCTAATTATTGAAATTAAAAAAAATAATTCTAAGGCCTATTTTAACCTAAATTAAGCTCAATCACACTTAGTTGAAATTTAACAAAAATTAATGCCAAAATTAAGTAAAAACATGAAGTTAAAGCTTGGGTTACCTCCTAAGAAGCGTTTTTTCGCCTTATTCACCAGCTTGAGTATGGCAATGATTGATCATGTGTGAATCCTTGGAGGTGGTTGGCAACCTTTTGCCTTTGGTTTCCAAGAAAAAACTTCAACATCATTCTTCTCAGACTTTTAAAGATTGGTTCTCATTATTCAGTTGAATTTGTCCTCCCTTCAATGCCTTTCCAAAAACTAGTGCTCCAATGCTGATGTCCAATTGTTCTTCAAACCATTTCCTCTTCTTCTTACGACTCTTCTGGTTTTTTCCACCAACAATTTTATGGCCTCTTGCACAATTCTCTTGACCATTCATCATACTCTACCTGTTGTAGAGTGGTTTTTCTTTCGCTTCACTTTTTGTATCTTCCTTTGTTTGATTCATCACTTTGAGTACTTTCCCTTTATCCACATTGATATGCTCTTCAATTGACCTACCACAAAGAAAATTAATAGGACAACTAGCATTATTTTCATAAAAAAAATGTGATATTATCATTACAATAAAAAACATCAATGTCAGCCAAATCATGTTTATGTTCAACTTGTAAATAAACTTCCCTTCATTGACATCAATTAATTCATGGACGGTTGACAAAAACAGCCTTCCTAAGATCAATGGTGCTTCACTTCCTTCACCGGAATCTTATACCAAGAAATCCACTGCGAACACCAACTTATTCACTTGTACAAGCACAGCCTTCAACAAGCCATACGTTTTCCTCTCGGACAAATCTGACAATTGAGGGTGATTCTAGTTGGTTTAGTATTAGTAATTCTCAATTTGTCATAAATAGCTTTAGGCATAATATTAATGCTAGCTCCCAAATCACAAAGTGACTGATGTAACGTTTCTGGTATAGAAAAACTACCGGGATCTTTAAGTTTAGGGGTAGTCTTCTTTGGAAAATGGCACTACATTTAGTATCAAGACATACTTTCTCATCATCATCCCATTTCCGTTTTCTAGCCAAAAGATCTTTCATGTAACGAGCATAGTTGGGCATTAACTAAATGAATGTTGACATTAAACTTTTTAGTAACATATCAAGGAATTGGTCAAATTGCTTCTCTCTCTTCTCTTTTCTTGGATTAGTGAGGCTTTGAGGGATGGCACTTTTACCGATGAGTCCAACTTTGATTGTTCTTCCAATTGCTTCTTCTTGGACAACTTGATTTCATCCTTTTTTTCCTTTTTGTCTTCATCACCAACAACATCCATCTCATTCCCAATTATCTTAGATTTTTTTTCCTCACCTTCTCTATCCACATTTTTCTTATGATTAGGCTCCGCCAACTCTTTTCCACTCCTTAGAGTTATAGTATGGCATTGCTCCTTTGGATTTGGGTTAGCATAACTAGGAACAGCCCCCATTGTCCCATCATGGTTCAATCTTGCCAATTATCCCAATTGAATTTTCAGGTTCCTTGTTGATACTTTCTAATATTCGTAGTCTCTCATTTGCTCTTCTTTTTCCCTATTTTCTCTTTCCAATTCTCTTCTAGAGTATTTCGCCTCTCTTTTCCAACCATCTTCATATGTATATGACTATTGGCTTTTCTCCTGTAGCAAATTGGTCATTATACATAGGTTGGGAAAAAATTAAAAGGTTGGAATGGAGATCTTGCTTTTTGTTATTAAATTGGAGGGATAGATGGAGATTAAAATGAATTGGATTGGAAGTTTCTTTGGTGTGGGGTTTGATAAGGTCTAGAAGAGGAACTTGGGGCTTTGTATTGAAAATTTTGAGGTGGAGGATTAAGTTGATATGGAGGGTTTTGTTGATTGTTTGGGTTGCTTTAAGAGAAGTTGGGATGATTTCTCCGTGAAGGATTGTAGGTATTTCCAAAATCTCCTTGTGAGTTCTTTGAAGATGAAGGTTGATTTGATACATTGTGAACTTGCTCATTTCTACCCATAGGAACCTCACATTGTCAATTGGAGTGCCCAAATCAGATTTGATTGAAATGAGAAGTCAATAGTATTTACGGTGCTTGGCTTTCTAACGTTTTCCAACACTATTGTAAAGTTGGTCATAACATTCATAAGCATGCTTTTTGATAATATTTAGCAAGGAAAGCATCATTAAGATTCAAATTCATCATGCCACCTTGTTGAGAACTGGTTTGGTTGACTTCTTGTTGTACCACTGGATAAGTCATGGCCCATGATAGTAATAGTTTGAAGTCATTCGGTTAAGCAACTCTTGGTCCTCTTCTAGTATTTTGAATGAAATAGAACTGTTGGTGAACACATCAACTGTACACTTTGTTTCTTGTGCCAACCTATTATTGAATGTGAATTTACAACTCTTTAAAGTATTCCCAAGCTTCACTTAGGCTTTCACCAATATCATGTTTGAAGAAGTGAACTTATTACGTTACTTAGCGGTCCTTCATAGTGGGTAATGATTTACCACTAACTCTTGTGCTAGTTGATCCCAATTAGTGAAAGTGTCTTGAGCATGAGATTGAAGCCAGGCCTTTGTTCTATCCCTCAATGAGAAGGGGAAAACTCACATCTTCACTGAATCTGGATGTACACCATTGAATTTGAATGTATCCAATACCTAATTCATTAAAGTTCATCAAATGAGTGTAAGAATCTTCATGTGGACCTTCTCCAAACATAGAGTGTGATTGCAACATTTGAATCAATACGGGCTTTATCTTGAAATTATTTGTTTGCACGGGTATCCTTGTGATATTTGAATTGGCCCCATCAAAATTAGGCATGGCGTACTCTCCCAATGGACGACTATTCATGTTCACCCAATTCCATTTCCAAAGCTACCTATTCCATGATTACCCATAACTTCTTTTTGCTCATCATTCTCATTATTCAAATTCCTTGGATTTTGGTTGAGGCTAGCCATTTCCATTAGGGGTGTAAACGAATCGAGCAGCTCCCGAGTAGTTCGCGGGTAACTCAGTCAAAACTTTGATTTGAGTTCGAGTTGATTGAACTTGAGATGAGCTAGCTCAAACTTGAATCACTTAATGAGCCAATCTCGAGCATATATATATTTTGTTCGAGTGCTCGTCGAGCTTTTCGAGCACATGTATAATTTTTTTAAAGCGAATTTTTTTTTATTATATATAAAAATACTAAAATGTCTATACTCCATATAAAATTACATATTTACCTCTAAAAAAGTCAAACTATTTGAGTTCGAGCTCGAATTTGAGCTTGTTTTACTTATTTTTTAGCGAGGTTGAATCGAGCTCGAGCTCCATCAAATTTTTCGAGATCGAACTCAAGCTTTATTTTTAAAGCTCGTTCGAGCTCGAACCTCACAAAAAATTTCAAACTCCAACTCGAGTAGGGCACTATTCGTACTGACTCAACTCATTTACACCCAGAATTTCCACTCTTTCCAACTCTTGTTGAACTCTTCTTCGCTTCTGGATTTCTCTATGTTCCTTTTTTCTTTTGTATTCCAAACAAATCAAAGGTTCTTCATCCTTTCTTACCATGCACTACAAAGAGTAAATTCAAGTAATTAGTCACAAGTGCCAAATCAATTCACAAGACAAGATCACGAACATTAAAGACTACTATAAAGGACCAAAATTAATAACTAATTAAATAATTCTAAGTGCCTAATCTATGCAACTTGTAAAGCACTCAATATTGCCAATACACCAAGGACAATCACCGACAAGAGTGCCAAAAACTTGTTCATGTGCTAGGTAGAATTAAAATCAATTAATTACTAAAACAAGTAATAAACCTCACTTTTTCACTAATTTGTACCAACACTCCCACAAGTATACGGGTAATGTAGCAGATAGTGGTAAGCGGGATTATTCCTGCGAGGATTGTTAGTTGGTAATTACCAAGATTTAGGGGTCATTGTATAGTTAGGCAATTCACAAAGAGAGCAAATACTAATTCTACCCAAAGCTATGAATTGAACCGACAAGTAAATTAAGACTAAAGACTAATTTATCTACTAAAGCAATTAAAGGAAATAAATAGACACAAAAGGTTAACCAACCTAATTTAAAGAAAGAAAGTAATGGAAAGCAAGAAAAATTATTCATAAATTAACTAGAATAACTAAAAATAAACTAGAATTGAAAGGCAAATAAATCCTAACCTAACTAAAGACAGAAAATAGAAAGCATGCAAAACAAGTAAATTCTATTTTCTACTACTTTTGACCTAATGAAATTAGTTAATAAAACCTAGTTTAAATTAAATATTTTTGGATTTTAGATTAATAAAAGAAAGCTCAATGAAAATCACTAGAAATTAAAGCAAGTAATTGAAAATTTTTAGCTAAGGATCACTAAAATTGGAAGAAATCTTAAACTTACTAAGAGAGTTTGAAATGAAAACAAAGACATTTTCAAGAATTTAAATTGGAAAGTAAGTAAAAATTATATCTACCTGTAGCTAAAAATTAACCCACTAAAACTATCTAATCGAAATTAAAACTTGCTAGAAATTATTGACCAGATCTAAAGGGAAATTAAATGGAACTTTTATTAAACTAAATGGCTTGAAGTCTAAGCTACACTAAATACATTACTGTGTGAAAATCTACTAACTATATCTACTCTATTGTGTGTACTAACACCTACTAAAAGTCTTATAATACTCCATATATAGTTGGAGTATTACACAATTAATAATTAAAATCTGGTGGTCAAAATTTACAAAAATGCCATAAGTACATTTGCTGGTTGCGCCTCGATGTCACGACATCAAATTGAATTTACATAAGCTGAATTCTACCTCGATGTCGTAACATCGACACTATTTCAGCAAAGGTCATCAATTCTTCTCTAATCTCTTTTTGGCCCTCAAACTTTGCTCATTTTAGCTTCCAACTTCCTCATATTAACCAACATAATATTAAACTAAATAAGTAACTAAATTGACTAAAATTCAATGATCACTTATAATATTCACTAAGAACAAAAATGCAAACACATAATGTAAAACTCAACTAAAATACTTAAATAAGCACCAAAATTTGAAATTTAAACCAACAAAATACTACGGTTTAGATGTAAATAACTCTATTTTACGAGGGTTATCATATATACATGGTAAGGTCATAATATAAATAGTTAATATGAGCACTGTAAACTAAATTCAAGATTGTTTCCAATATTTTTATGATAAAAGAGTAAAGAAAACAGTGTAAATTTTTACGAGAAGTGCATGAATAAGCATGACAATATAAGCTCCTATGTAAATCATTCAAAAAATTTGTTAAGAGTGATGCATTAAATAGAAAGTTATTTACACTACAAAAACTATATCATCATTATATGGGATCCATCTAATTTGCTGCATGGCTCTATCGCTTTAGTGATAGTTTTCCAAGATTGCACAAAACTCTAAAACCTAACTTATATCCATAGTACATCAATTATAAAATATTTTCTTTTAGTCAAAATATATTGTGTTCATGTAATTGGCACCTCGTAGTACTTCCCACTTCTCAATTCTGATATACATAGATTATTATTTATTCTATTGAGATTTTCAAGTCTTAGAGGCATTCAGATTAGTAATTTGATCAATGTACATTTCATCTTCTGTAAGGGATGAATAAGAAATAGAAACAAATTCAGTATTATTAGGTAGAATTAAAGTAGAAATCACCACCAAAATAAAAAAATGTCTTCTTTCTACAAAATGTGCAAGGACAATAGACAAAATACCATTATTTTGGAAAATATTTTAATATATTTTTTCAAAATAGAACTTAACTGACTCATTCATCGCAGACATTATAGTGTTAAGTACATGCTCTAAGACTTGTAAAAGATCAATAGAAAGCTAATGAACATTACATTGTCTTAATCACAACGTAATCTAGGCAATATAATGTAACCAACATTACTAATAGAATAAATAAATCATAAGTAAGATAAACATTATGTCAATATGCTTCAAAATAAAATAATTGGATCCAAAATTTGAGTCCTTGGCATGTTTTTGACTGTATATGCTTCAATTTAGATATTTTATCTAGGCCTTGAAGAATAATAATAAAATTAATGAACTATCTTTGGCCTTACCGAAAAATTTAAATAATTTCATTAAATTTGAATAGGTTGTGGGAAAATATTACTTATAGAAAAAATAGATAATGGAAGAGTAAACTAGATATTGTGTTAGTTCACAGCTGAAAATAAAAGTAATCGGATCCCAAATCTGAGTGAGTGATCGATTATTCCTTAATGATCTATTTTGGAGATTAGATTTTTTTGGCATTCTGAGGCTTTTATACCCTCTAACTTCTGCAAAACTATTACATGACATACTTAGAACAAGCATAATTTAGATAAAAGAGAAAATTTAAAAAACAACTTTCATTTTGAGAAACATAGAGAAAGAATTCGCCATATGTCTAAAATAGATAGCAAGCTTGAAGTTCATAATGCTAAAAAGTTCAAAATATTGTTAATAAAACAAGCAAATATTGAAAAATATAAATCAGCGATAATAATCGTCATCATGGCTAAGAAGTCACAATGTTGCTCAAACACGTTTACTATATGAAGATGTCACATATGGTGCGCTATTATTAAACCTTTAACATAAAATATTACCTTAATCTAGTCTACAATTTTTTTTGTGTGCAAATCAATAGTATGTCTTTATGCATCATTAATTAGGAAAACATATTATTTCCTCTTATTTGGTCTTTGAAAATATTATTGAAATTTTTTGTATGAAGTTTAAACCTTTTTGTCAAACAGAAATAATATTGTAACTAATTTAGAATTATAAACATGACACTGTCATTAGTAGCTGTATCATTGGGAAGCTGAGATAAAGACAATTTAGTTATACCAAGTTTTCAATACTTGCATGGGCATCAATCTATTTGGTATCTTAATTATCAAGTTGTCATGCAGTATCAAGGATCATAGTCCAAATTAGAATGGATATGAAACTTTCTAACTCTTTAAATAGAATCCATTGCTTTCATCAGTAATTAAGATGCTCTAAGAACTATTTTGTTATTGTTTCAAGATTGTTAAATAAGTAATTAAGTTCTTTGGGTTTATTAAATTACAAATTTAAACTTCTATGACTTTGTATAATTTTATATGCAATGTTGGCTTTGTGATTTTATAAACACTAGAATACTCAAGCTTATCTTTTTTATTTTTAGTTTTACTAACATTTATAGGATAAGATAGGACCATTTTATTTAGAATTTTATATTTATAATTATCATGTTGTTATGCAGTATCAAGGATCATAATACAAATTAGTATGGACATGAAACTTTCTCACTCTTTAAATAAAAATTGTATGTAAAAATAGAATTTTTCTACTTTTTGTATTCGGCCCAATTTTCATCACAATTATTTTAGAATTGACACCTATTCTTTTTTACAATACTTAGAAAATAAAAGATAAATTAATCATTATTTAATTAATTTATTAAATAAATAGATGAAATAAATTCTAAAAAATATAAAAAAACCGAAAATTTAATGGACCAAATTGGCCAAAACCCAAAGTTAAGCGATCAAACTAACCAAAACCCTTAAGTCAACCATTAGGCTCAAGAAATTTTCCATAAGAGGTCCCAGATTAACCAAAATTTCATAAATTAAGGGACAGGATTATTCATCCTTATAAGTTAAGAGATCAGCATTGGCTATGAGACCTAAATTATGGTACCAACTTGGTAATTAACCCTCAACTAATGACTTTTTTGGTCAGAGAACATACTTAAATCATTTTGTTCAAACTCCTTTGACTTCTTGTGTGGAAATATTGTCATTACGCGAATAATATGAGTACATTTTGCTGGTGGAAATGTGATATGTGATTTATGAGAAACTTTTTAGTATTATACGTTATGCAAATGTGATATGTCCATGCATCTTTGATAATTTTTTTTTTTTTGTATTAAAGTTCAACTGTGGATATACTAGGATGGACATGATACACGTGCATATTCGTGATAAAATTAGAGTAGCATCTATTGACAAGAAGATGAAAGAAATACACTCATGGTGGTTAGGTCATGTGCTAAGACAGTCAATAGATGTGCTTGTCAGGTGTGTAAAATTTAGAGAGAATAGTCAACGTAAAAAGGGTAGGGGAAGACTGAAAAAGACTTAGTAGGTAATTTAAAAAATATAACCCATCTAGGATGGAATTAAGATGATATGATTCATGACAGAGCGCAATGGCATAATAGGATTCATGTAGCCAGCCCTACTTAGTAGAAATAAGATTTGATTTGTTTGTTTGTTTGTTCAACTATGAGCTAGAAACTTTTCTTTTTCACTTTGCTAATGGTACATTAAGTGATTTTTATAGAAATATTTTCTCTACCAATAAATGTGTAATTGTTAAAATTTACATTATTATGGAAACTTTTTATCAGACTGAATATAATTCTGTTGTTATTGTTTTCAAGAAAGATGTCAATGGAATCTTACATGTTACTTTCATCTATTAGTGAAACCCTTACAATTCGTGAAGAACCCATTGAGAATGTTTGAAAAAAAATTCTTTGTCACAAGGATATGTCATATCTTTAAAAAGATTTAAAATTTTTATGTCTTAATTGAATGCAACCAAGTGGGAAAATATTCAAGCTCAAATATTTCTACAGATAATATGAAATGATTAAGTTGATCTTGCCTAATAGATGAGATTCCCATTTGAAGTATGAGTTATGGAATTTATTGATTAGAAAATTAGAACATAATCATGAATTATTGAAATGATTTGTCAGGGCATCGTTGTTGTTGGCATTTTTTTTGAAGAAAAGATGCAACAAATAAAAAAGTGCTGATGGTTGGTAATACTCAAAGAAAGATACTTATATCACTTCAAAAAAATAAAGCAAATCTTCGAGCAATAACTAGAATCATGTACAACGCAAAGTCCAAAATTCAAATAGAAAGCTCGATGTGGACATAGTAATTTAAGCATTGTTTGGTGAATTTTGTAGAGTTTCGTTTTATTTTCAATATTATGCATGACATAGAAGGTTATTCAATCCATTAATTCTTCATACTTCCTTAATCCATTATGCTAACAAAAAGTTACTCATTTATCTTTGTGATGGATTTCAATTATAAGACAGACAAATATAATATGCCACTTCTAGAAATTGTTGGTGTTACATACTTTAATACCTCTTTTTATTCATCTAACAATTTGTGGCAAAGAACGAAGGAAGAGAAAAATGACCATATTTGGGCATCGGAACGGTTTAGGAAACTCTTACTTGTTGGAAGTGTTCATTCAATTATTGTTTCTGATAGAGAGTTGGCTTTGATAATTGCTATTGAAGTTGTCTTCCCAAGTACTAGAAATATTTTGTGTATATGGTATATAGAGAAAAATATTTTGTCAAAATGTAAGAAATATTTTGATGAAAAAAGTAATCGGATGCATTTCCATTAGACTAGGCAAACTTGATTAACTCACTTGATGAATTCACTTTTGGAGAGATTTGGCAAATTCTTGAATCTAACTACAAAGAGAAGCTATTAGCAATTGATTATTTGAAAAGTACGTGGCTAGCATTTAAGGAGAAATTTGTCTATGCATGGTCCGAGAAGCATTTACATTATAGAAATCGTACTAGTTCAAGAGTAGAGGGTTCTCATTCAATGCTCAAAGTGTATATGAAAGTTTCATGTGGCGATTTACGCGAGGTAGTAAAAGAAAAGGCATGCCTAGCCATAAAAAATCAATATAACGAGGTTAAAGCAAGGTTGCTAGTGAGAAAACCAACATGCCTCCTAAGTTTTGTAATCCTTTTTCTTTTTCTAAAGATTAAAGGTTTAGTTTTCTGTGTATGATGTTAAACAATTCTTCGAGGAATATGAATTTTCAGTAGTTGATGGACCATGTATGAAATGCAGAGGTAATTATAAAAGAACAACATGCTTAGTTTGTGCACATTTTATTAGAGTAAAAAAATGGTATTTAGGAATTGGATGAGTTACATCCTCGACAATAGATCATTTGATATTAGTAGTGAAAATTTGGAAAGAAAGAAAAACAGAATCAATACAAATATTGGGAAGCTTCATGAGGAACATCAATTTATGCCCCATAGAGCTAAATAGAAGCTACTTTATATAAAATCTCGCAAATTGCAAATATTTCACTTCCTTTAACTCTAGAACTAAAGCTTTCTTCTGGCAGCCTACAAGAGTATAAAATGAAAGGAAGAAATATAATTTAATGAAGTGTAACCATTCTTCATTTTTTACCGTAGAAAAGTTAAAATATACACATGGATGTTGTAGTATTGTACATAATATTATTCCCAGTTATATGGATAAAAGTGAAAAATACTATGTCAAGTACTTTTTGCTTCTATTCTCTAAATTATTACTCAATTCTTTTTTTCAAATGCTTTACTTACTACTTTGTTAATTGACCTTGCATGTTCTAAAAAGAGTAGAAAAGTTCTGAGTGCAATTCAAATTCTCTTTTAAATTTTTTTTTCCAACCTTTTGAACTCCATTACAGTGAACAGTTTATTTCAGATTTTTTTTCTTGTGTTGATGATATCCATTTTTTATGACAATTATCAACATTATATTGAATATTTTTAGAATGAAAGGTTTGAATTGACTACATTCATTTATATACTATGCAATAGTGTACAGGAACTATTTGATTGTATTTGGTAATTTCAATATTGTGATTTCATTCTATTGACAAATTAAGGGGTTCAAATCTCTTTTAAAATGTGGTCAGGGACTTGTCTTAACTGTATGAGATACAAGCCAGTTAAATACACTTAGTTCATTCCTTCATATGCTTGAATCACAAATATTTTCTTGTACCTTGATAGTTGGACTACACTTATATATATATATATATATATATATATATATATATATATATAATGGTTTCTTTTTGAGTACTGGATAACCATGCATATAAAAGAAAAATAGGAGAGATGAAAGTATTGTAATAGTTTCTTTATGTATATAATAATACAGTGGTATGAATAAACGGTTTTGTAGGCTATTTGCTTTTTATATATATATATATATATATATATATATATATATAATGGTTTCTTTTTGAGTACTGGATAACCATGCATATAAAAGAAAAATAGGAGAGATGAAAGTATTGTAATAGTTACTTTATGTATATAATAATACAGTGGTATGAATAAACGGTTTTGTAGGCTATTTGCTTTTGGTGTGTAAGAGGCTATTAAGGGTATACGAATATAATTTGCCTCAAAGTATTTTTGTTTTTGTTTTCGATTATTTGGACCATGTTTATTTGATTTTGTGGTGTAAGAAAATTTGGCGGTTTAACAACAATATAGAGTAAACTAGATCAACTAGCCTAGCTAATTAGGGAAGGTTGTCAAGATTGAGAGGCATCTTTGTTACTAAGGTTGGGATTCAAGATAAATATGAGTTTAATTTAACTTTATCTTATTAATGTTATTGAATTAATTGTAATCCAACTTGGTTTCAACAATCACTTCTATAGTATCTATTACATTTTTTCAACCACAATTTTGTCTTATATATATATATATTATATTTTTTAAAATTACTAGTAACATTCTAAATAATATCCTAAAGATGACATATGACATTATTTAATTGGACCATAAATATCCAATTAAATTTATTTATAGACAAATGATAATTTTAATTAAAATAAAATTTCATTGTCTACAATTTCAACTATGAGTTCATATTATATTGGAAACTTTTTCTCTTCCTATTTGCTAATGGTACCTTAAGTGATTTTTATGGAAATATTTTCTCTACGAAATATGTGTAATTGTTAATATTTGCATTGTTATAAAAACCTTTAATCGGCTTGAATGTAGTTCTAATATTATTATTTTAAAAGAAAGGTGTCAAAGGATTATTACATGTTACTTTCACCTATTAGTGAAACCTTTACCGCTTGTGAAGAACTTATTGAAAGTGTTTGAATAAATTATTTGTCACAAGGATATGCCATATCTGTAAAATGATCTAAGATTGTTATGTCTTAGTTGGATGCAACCGAGCGGGAAAATATTGAAGCTCAAATATTTCTACAGAGAATATGAAAAGATTAAATTCATCTTGCCTAACAGATTGTCCATTTGAAGTGTTAGGCAGGAAAAATAAGTATGATTTATGGAAGTTAGAGATTAGAAAATTACAACATAACCATGAATTATCAAAATGGTTATTAGGGTATCTTTCTCATCCTTTTTTTTTTTAAAAAAAAGAGGTGCAACAAATTAAAAAAATACCGATGGTTGGTGATGAGTATCGAAAGTTAGAGAAAGAAAGTATATAGAATGCCTTGGATTGAGTGTAATTTAAGAATAAATTAGATACAAATTTGTTTTGAGGACATACTTTTTATAGACATAGATATGGGGTGCTCGGGCTATTGTGTTGCCAGCTAAATATAGTGACTAATTACATAAATGCTCTTAATGAATTTGCCATGTAGACAGTTTATATAAATATCTTTGTGCCATATTGGCAACTAATCGTAGCACTGTCAATAGTCCCCTCAATTTGGTGTTGAAATTAGCCTCAAGGCTAGGCTAATATTTACTTCTGAAGTCCCTAGCCAGAGCTATGCATTTAAAGTCCCCAATTCGAGGCCCCTTATTCATGAAAGTCCCTTTATTGAGGTTCTTTTGCATTTGAATCCTATTCTAAGACTGGAGACCCACATTTGGAGTTCCCATTCCAAGGCTCTAGTTTTTGGTTCCCCTTAGCCTCATATTCCAAGGAGTGAGTCCCTAATTAGCTTGTTCTTTTGGAAACTTTTGTACTTAACCTTCGAGCTGAAGTTGGAGGCACTCCAAACTTCTACTTTCAAAACTTCGAAGCCCTTTTACTTTCCTGCCAAGTATCTTTAATCGCACACACGTCAGCCACTTGATATGCTCAGCAGTTGGATAATTGTCTCTTCGAATACTCCTCATGATTGCTTTTATTGGTAACTGTAAAGACTTTATCGATTATCGCGTCACATTTAACGCCCTATTAATCTAATAACTCTTCTATTGATTTCAAACTCGTAACAAACAACTAACCTAGCCCGTTAAACTCCAATTCCCTTTGATTTTTACTTTATACTTTGGGCCCATTAGCCCACATTCACCTGATATAAATTCCCTAACTTAGAAATTTCTTTCACTTTTTTGTCTTTCCTTCTTTATTCACCTTTTGCCCAGTGCCCTGTCTATAATTTTTTAACTTTCTAAACAAACCATCAAGTGTTCAAGTGTCACAAATCATTACTTCTTACCAAATTTCTGCAATCCTCTAATTTTCTCCTTCAATCCATTACGCTATTCATTTCTCTTAACTGATTTTGCTTGATTTTCTGCCCTCTATTTCAAATCTCTCTATTTTTCAAATCATACTACCCTTACTCATAACTCGAGTAAAATTGCTACGCATTCTTCAACTTTTCCTTGCAAAAACTTCTCTGTTTCACCACCATTCTCAATTCTCAAGGACAAATGGTTGGATCTGGTGCATTTAATCCTTTCTCCTTCATTAGCAAACCATAACCCAAAAGCCTTAGAGACACTGTAGCTTTGCTATTAAATCCCAATGAAGCCTCTTTGCTTGCCGCCATTCTTTTGGTTTTCCTAGGGGAATCACTTTCTGTGTGTCAATCCCTAACCAATAATTATAAGAACCTTGACACTTGCAACTTTCAAAATTCCTTTTCAATTGAAAAGATCCACCACCTCAAGTAAGATGCTTATCAATTCCCTGAGAATGCCCATCTCAAACTTTCCCGTGTCGAGGATCGAGGTCACTACCCTCCTCCTGGGTACATGACTATTTACAAAGACCAACATCAGGCAGCCCTTCATCTTCCAATTCCACCAATATTTTGCCATATTTCAGACAAGTAGAACATAAGTATTTCCCAATAGACCCCAAACGATGTCCGAACTGTGATAGAATTTTGTATACTATGTAAACTGTAACTACCAATTTCTTTAGATATCTTTAGGATGCTCCTGAAGTTAACCACTAACGACGGCTTCTTTTATGTGTCACCCCAAATTGCAAATCAGCAGCTCATCATAGGTAACTCATCTGCCATCCATGAGTGGAAGAAGGGATTCTTTTTTGCTAGATATCTGAACCCAAGCATGCCTTAAGAGCAATGGAACTTAAGCATAATCTCTATAACTGCTCGAAATGTCACCCCTCCGGACTCGAATGATACCAAAAACCTAAGAAGGTCCATCACTCATCCAAATAAACTTTTGAGGCCAAAATGTCATGTTAAATAATGATATATTAGCCTAGCCTGGCCTATTCCCAGGTTACAATGCATCTGAGGATCTTGACTATATGAAAAGTCATCTTGTTGTCGTGGCTGTTATTACTTTTTGCTCTATTTTTATTATTATTGGTCTGAATTTCAACTACTTTGCAAATTATTATGCTGCCTTTTGTTGCGATTCTAGGACTTGGCAATTTCCTGGATAGCATAACTGCCTCCATTTCTACTCCATAGGCTAGCACCTCCGCTTCTTAGATACCTCACTCCATTGCCATGGAAGCTACTGTTGCCTCGACTGCTCCGATCCTTGAGGTCCCTGTTGGTGTGCTTGAGGCTAACACATCCTCAACCCTAGTGGTGCAGTTGAGCCGTGCACACATTGATGGACGTGGATACTGCCATTGTCCATCCTACCACTAGAAGTAGCTCGGTTGCTCCTACTCCTACTCCGGTTCAGACAACTTGCAAGAATGAAGAACCATGCTATTGTTGCTGCCAAGCTTGGAGGAGCCCAAAAACTAAAGAGGGCCGAGAAATTATTACTACGGTTGTGGCAACAACTTGAAGGTTGGCCCCAGTAGTTCAAGAGCTATCCCAAGTAGCTCAACTCGGCTAGAGGGTTATCAATCAAGAAATCTTTCCCTCTAGTACAACACTTCTTGATGTGAGCATACCTATCCTTGGGTTTAGTTGAAAGCATTTTGTATTCCTCACAACCCCAATATGATAGAGTGGCTCCTTCATGCAAGTGAGAAGAAGCCAACTCCAAGGAGGAGTAAGCCTCGGCCAGCTTGCAAGACTTGCCTTGGGCTTCCAAAATGGTGGACTTTTGCCAAGCACCACTACAATCCAAAATACTAAGTTCAAGCTATATCCGAGCTTGGACGTTAATTATAGAGCCTAGTTTTCCCGAGTTGCTCGTGAGATGAAGAGTGCAATGATCTTGTCTCAAGACAGAATATTTCAAGAGCCTACGACTCTTTTTCAGTATCTTGACAAACTACATGTTTCTGCTATGAATGTAAGTTTCACACTCCCATTTGCTGAATTGTTGCTCTATGTTTCCTCTGAACAATAATCGGCTAACATTCTTTAATTCTTTTCCTAGATAATTTTTATCCCACTTTTCATTATGGCAAGGGATAAAGAACAGACTTTGAGATAGCCAGATTGAGGTAGGAAATTAAGCATATCAAGCATGAGAATGACCTCTAAACCTCCCAATGCCAAGAAGCAGCAGCAGTAAAGTATGATGAGTGGTCTATGCCATGAAAGAGTGAAGGACAAGCTTCTCTAGAATCATATAGAAAAGGCCACTTCGGAAAAGGACCTTGAGAAAGCTGGGTAGAAGCTTGCCTAGGCCATTTAGGATGCCAAGGCCATGGTTGCTAAGGTGGAGGCTCAACTTGATGTTTGAGATATTGAGCTGAAGATTCGAGGCCGGATTGAGTTTCTTGCCTCAGCTAAGGTTGACAAGGGGATTTGAAGAAGTTTGGCCAAAATGCTTACATCATAGGGTTCATAGAAGCCTATGATCATCTAATCCAAAACCCTTGCTTGTACGAAGGCACTACCTATGATCCCAGCATCAATATGGACAAGTTGAATGCTATTGAAACTCAGTTCAGAGTTCCTCTGCCTGTTTCCCAACCAGTTGAAGCGCGGGCCATCAACTAAGTCACCTTGATAGCCTGAAGCCAAGTCAACTCATCAGGTTGAAGTTAGTTCTGAAGCCATTCCAGTGAATCCTTAAATCCTCTCATATGCTGCTGTAGTTACTTTTTGGCCTTTTCAATTTTTGTAGTAGTTGTGTGGTAGCCTTTGTGCTTGTAAAAATTTTGTTGAATGAGAATCAATTTTTGGACATCTTGGTCTTCTTACCTTTATTATTTTGCTTCCACCAAATTGTACTCTTTTACTTAGTGTGACCCAACATCTTTAATCTTATCATTATCATTTTAAGTGTGTAAAAATTCTTAAGTGTAAAACACATTTCTATACTTATTCACGAAAATTCTAAGAGTATTGATAACATAAAGACATTATCTTTAAAGTTATATTGTGAAGTGAGACTTGAAAAAGTCATTTTAATCTAAAAAATGGGAACCTCTAGGTCTCATCCCTTATTGCATTTTCCTGAACCTGGTCCTTAGCCAATTTAGCACATCTGCAGGCCTTTGGGCGATTCATAATCTTTGCTTTTTCTTTTGTTTCACTTGCTTTTTCTAAGCTTTATCCTATCCTTGTTAACACCTTGGCGGGTCTGGGACAACTCTTATTATTATAAGGTTAACCACTAGGTTTTAGGCCTTCTAATTCTCTTTGCTATAATATTTTCATTTGCTTTTCTAAGTTTGATCCTAGCCTTTTTAGCACTTTGGTAGGTCCAGTACTGATCTTATTAATTAAAGGGGGACCACTAGGTTTTAGTCCATTTAGTACCCATGTATTGTTATTTTCTTTTGCTTTTCCTGAGTTTCATCCTGGCCTTTTTAGCACCTTGACGGGTCCAGTGCAGTTCTTTTTCAATTTAAGGGGAGACCACTAGGTTTCAACCCTTCTAGGACTTTTTATTTTCAATAAGTACTGAGGATCATCAATCAATATCAGCAAATCTTTTTTCTTTTATTGATGCACATAGTCAAAGCTTTACAACCCTAAGTAATATTTTTTAAGATTTATAATATTTCACATTCGAGGAATAGGGACTCCATTCTTATGAACAAGCTCGTAATAGCCTGATCTGTGAGCCTCTACTACTTTGTAAGGACCCTCCTAATTTGGATTAGGCTTTTTTGTTCCTTTAACGCTGCTGGCCTCATTTTTTCTAAGGACCAGGTCCCTAGCTTCAAATAACAATGTCTAAAATTGGAATTATAGTCTTAGAAATCAATTTCTTATATTCTGCCTCCTGAATGGAAGGATCAAGTCTTTGTTCTTCTAGCAAATCAAGATTTATCATTAGTGTTTCATCATTTTGCTCAGGGCAGGCCAATTTCAGCTGGGATAACTGCATTGAGGCTCGAAGCCATACACTAAACTGTAGGGCTTGTTTCTATTAGCTGTTCGATGTGTGGTTCTATGAGCCTAAAGAACACTTGGCAGCTTATCCACCCAAGCATCTTAAGCTCGCTCTAGTTGGGTTTTCAATCCGGTTAAGTGCATTCTATTGCATACTTTAGTTTGTCCATTTGCTTGAGAATAGGCCACTAAATTGAAGTGCAATTTTTTTCCCTGCCTAGCACAAAAGTTGGCAAAAGGTTCTCATTCAAATTATTTTCCATTATCTGATATGAGAACTTAGGGAATTGTGAACTAGCATATGATGTTTTTCTAGAAGAATTTCTCAATTGACTTTCTTATGAGGATGCCAGCGGCTCAACCTTTTTCCACTTGGTGAAATCATCTATGCAAAAATTCCACCTTTCTCGAATCCTTAGGTATGGGACCAAGCAAGTTAATTCCCCATTGAGCGAATGGCCATGGACTTTAGATTGGAACTTGGCCAAATTGGGACGCCAAGGTAAGAGAACAGGCGCATGAATTTGACATTTATGACAACCTCAGACAAGGTCATCTGAATTAAAATGTAGAGTTGACCAGTAATACGTTTCTTGCCAAGCTTCCAGGATCCAGGTGACTTCCACATATGCCTTCATGTATTTCTCTTAGCACGTATTTCATCTCGGATGGCCGAAGACACCTCAATAGAGGGTATAAATACAACTTTTATATAAAGAACACCCTGAACCAAAACGTACTTTGCTACTCTATATCTAACCTTTCTTGCCTCGGCTTGGTTGTTTGGAAGTGTGTTATCTACAAGGTATTGCAATATTGGGCCCATCCATCTGAGGTTTGTATCAACATCGATAACTTTTTCTATCGGGTCAATTGATCTAACTGTTTTTACCTCTACAAGAATTTCTTTTATGAGGTGAGAATAGATTGTCGGGCTAATTTGGATGGTTTATCGGGATTGAGTATTTTTTACTCTTGGAACCTTTATAAGCTCTACCTTTTTGAACTGCGTGAGTCTCATTTTTTCACATGTTCCAAATATTTTTTGAGTATAACTCCTCTTGCCTCATAATTACCTAAACTTTTGTTGACCACTAACTGTGAATCACTATGAATTTTAAGGTTCGAGCCCTCATCTTATGAACCAAACGCATCTTAGATATGAGTGCTTCATATTTAGCTTTTTTATTGGTTGCTTGAAACTCAAACCTGAGCACATAAGTAAAATAGTCTCCTTCTAGGGTTCAGATGGTGAACCGAGCCTCGAAGCTAAACTCACATAAAATTCTATTAATATATAGTTCCCAGATCAGATCCTTTTTTGGCTCAACTTCTTTAGAAAGCTCCAGAGACATTATTAATTCCTATTTGTCAAACCTAAAATTTTCAGCCAAGAAGTCTAAAACTACTTGTGCTTTAATACACGTCTGCAGTCTGAGCTCAATGTCAAACTCAAATAGCTCCACAAACCACTTCAACATTCTACTAGAAACATCAGGCTTTGTCAAAATATTCTTCAAGTTAGGAAAATTGGTTAGCACAATTATCTTATGCTCTTGAAAGTAAGGCCTTAATATCCAAGCCAACGTAATGAGAGAAAATGCCGCCTTTTCAATTAATGGGTAGCTCATTTCTAGTCCCTAAAGCACCTTAATTGTAAAGTAGATGGGAAGTTGATTTCCATTTTTAGCTTGCAAACTGACCGCGAAGTTTGAAGTGGATAGATAAAAATAGAGCAATACACTTTTAATTTTGAAGTGAGGCTAGCTTTGGAATATTTCCAAAGTACTCATTGAGCTTATCAAAAGCCTATTGAGCCTTCTCAATCCATTGAAAGTTGTCTACCCTTTTGATGATTTGATAAAATGTAAGCCCCTTTTCAACTGATTTGGAAAGGAATTGGGTCAGAGCAGCTATTCTCCTTGTTAGCCTTTGAACCTCTTTCATTGAGGTCAAAGGCTTCATATCGATTATGGTTTTGATTTTTTCAGAATTTGCCTCAATGCCTCGATGTGACATAATGACACCCTAGAAATTTTTTTAGGGGACCCTGAATATTCATTTCTTTGGGTTCAAACTCATTTGGATTGATCTTGAAGTGTCAAAAGTTTCCTTCAAATCTTCAATTATCTCTTCGTAGGTTTTGTATTTGACAACCCTATCATCAACATAAACTTCCATGTTTCAACCTATTTGAGACTTGAAGATGTTGTTTACTTGTCTCCGATAAGTCGCCCCAATACTTTTTAGTTTGAAAGGCATGGTAAGATAGTAATAAGAACTTTGATATGTGATGAAGAAGGTCTTTTCTTCATCTTCTTTTGCCATGTATATATTATATCCCTTGAAAGCATCTAAGAAATAGGAAATGATAAAATTTACACAGGAATCTACTAAAGTATCGATCCAAGGCAAAGAGTAACTATTTTTAGGATAGGCTTTATTAAAATTAGTAAAATCTTGGCACATTTGCCAAGAATAGTCTAGTTTGGTTACAATTACCGGATTTCAAAGCTATATAGGATAAATACTGACTTCTCTAATGATCATGGCTAAAAGAAGCTTATCTACCCCAGCCTCAATAACTAAAATGCATTCTGGTATGAAGAGGCACTTTTTTTGCTTGACCGATTTATAATTTAGATCGATGACCAGCCTGTGTTCAATGATATCCTGATGAATGCAAGGCATATACTCTATAGTCCAAGCAAAAATATCCCTGTACTCATAAAGTAACCGAATTAGAAGTCTTTGATGTAAGATGGCAAAATAGAACAAATTTTGATTTTTCGATTTAGGAGGCTCGAATCAATAGCTATCTTTTCTACTGGGACATCATCCTTTGGCCCTGGCTTTGTCTTGCCTTTTCTTTTAGGATCTGGGAGTATAGGAAGTTCAGGCGCTTCCAAGATTAAGGCTCAACATCAAATGTGTCAAGATATGCCTTGTTTTCTAAAGACAATATTTGTGTTTGTGATCTCAGAGACATCATTTAGCAGGCTTGGGCCTCCTGCTAATTTCCAATTACTTGCCTTCTGGTAGAATCCTTCTCATAAATTTGATTTCGATATGAAATATTAAGGACATGATCCTAAGAGTGTATTGAGTTGGGTGCCCTAGGGTCATGTTATATGAACTGTTCTCCCACACAATAACAAAATTAATCATTTCTACTCAGTGTTTAAGGAGAGTTTTGAAGGTTAGAGGTAGTGCAATCTACCTCTCTAGCATGATTGAATCTCTAGTGAATTTGACCAGAGGGGTCTTGAATGGCTTGATGAGTGACTGATCTATCTACATTTTTTCCTAGGCATCCTAGAAGATTATGTCTGCTGAACTAGCAGTGTCCACATAGACCCAGTGTGCTTCATAGCTAGCAACTTGAACAAGGTTACCATCGTCTCATTTTGTGGCATGTGACTGGGAGTTGGATCCTCTAAAGTGTATCCGATGTTCATGAATGGCTTCAGCATTTTCTCTCAATCCTCTCTCTCTAGGACATTGATAACTCTAGTAAACTAGAGTTATTTTCCTCTAAATTATAGTATTTCCAATGATAGTTTAAATTCCCAAGTTGGATAAGTAATTGAGGATTTTAGTTAATTTCTTTCATATGTATATGTATTTTCGATCTTGAATTAATTATGATAAGTTTTTGTTAAATTTTTAGTTTAATTAAGTGCTTAATAGTGTTGATATTATGCAGGTTAAAAATTAAAGGTTGGAAGCTGGAAGGAACAAAGCTCAAGGGACCAGATTGCAAAAATGGATGAAATGAAGAATGTTGGGAAGAGAGTCGAGATCGCGATCTCGACTATTCCAGACTGCGATCTCGACTTGGGAAATTGTCTTACTGTATTAGAGTCGAGATCGCGATCTCAAATGTTCTAGACCGCGATCTCAACTAGCTGAGAGTTAAGTTGTAAGGGCAATTTTGTAAACTTTCAGCCTGTAACACTTGATTTTTTGCCTAGTGTAATATTAGACTATTCAAACTACTTAAAAAATTAGTAAGAGTAAGTAGTAGATAGTTTTAGTTAGATTTTAGGATAGTTTGAGGATAGCTTGAACTCCAAGTTTACTTCTTTAATAGAAATTTCTCCTTAATTTTCTCTTAGATCTTCTTTTAATTTCTTGTCAAGTCCGAATAGATAATCGTAGTGGGTTAATTGCAAGTTTTGCGTAGATATAATTTTTATTTGCTTTCTTGTCTATTTTGGTAAGAATTTCTTTACTTGCAATTTAGGGTTTCTTAGGTAAATTAGGGTTCTTGATAATTTCTTGCACTTCTAGTTAGAATTTTCAATTCCTTGCATTAATTCCTAGTTAATTTTTAGTGGGCTTTCTTTTATTCTATCAAAAATCCAAAAATATTTAGATTTCTAGTTCAACTCTTTCCAATTTCTAGTTTAGAAATGGTTGCTTTTAGTATTCAAGGTTTCTCATTTGTAGTCCTTTTAATTGGGTAATTTGCTTGCTTTTAATTTTAGTCTTAATTTGGTTAATTTAGGTTAGAATTAAGTGCTTTCCTTTACTTGCTTTTACTAGGATAGATTATCTCCTACTAGTTTCTTAATTTCGTAATTAGTTATTTTCACTTACTTACTTTTTAGTTAATCTACCTTTAATTTAAGTTTTTATCGCTTTCATTTAATTATGTTTTTCTTATTAGAGTAGTTCTATCATCCATTGCTTGATTTCGCTTAACTACACTAGTATCCATAAACCTTGGTAATTGCTTTTCAACAATCCTTGTGGGAACGATCCCTACTTTCCTTTACTACTGGTTGAAAACTGTATACTTGCGGGATGCCACCTAGTTCGTAGTAGGATTTAGGTGTTTTATTAATTTATGACTAGGTGTTTAAGGCATCAAGTTTTTGGCGCCGTTGCTGGGGATTGTCTTAGATTTTTGGCAATATCAAGCTGTTTACGGGTCGTGTAGATTAAGCACTTTAGTTTAGTTTAGTTTAATTCAGTTGTTAATTTTGTTAATTTTTATGTTTTATTGGTTGTCTTGTGGAATTGACTTGGCACTTCAATTGACTATTTTGGTTCTGTGTATGTGCATGGTAAGAGGAGCTCAAGAGCCATTCATTTGCTTAGACAAGGAATGGGAGAAAGAGCTAAGAGATATTAGAAGATTGAGGAGGGTAAAACAAGAGAAAGAAAGGATAGAAATGGCAAATGCTAATGCTCATCAAGGGAACGTGAACATGAAAAACGAAGAAGAAGAGGTAGTTGGAAATAATGGAATTGGTGGCTATAGGAATGGAAATGGCATGAATGGGAATGGAAGGCCATTGAGGGAGTATGCTTTACCTAATTTTCATGCGGCAAACTCAAGCATTGCACGAATGCCCACGCAAGCCAACAATTTCAAAATCAAGCCCGCCCTAATCCAAATGCTCCAAGCAAATGCCATGTTGGGAGGTGGACCAAATGAGGACCCCTACACACACCTCATGAATTTTGAAGAAGTTTTGTACACATTTAAGTTTAATGGAGTACACCCGGATTGTGTGAGGATGAGGGTGTTTCCTTTTTCTCTTCGTGATAGGGCAAAGTCACCCTGTGATTGCAATCCCACGCCCAAGGAACATTCACCACTTGGAACCAACTTGCTCAAGCTTTCTTGGCGAAGTACTTCCCACCCGCAAGAACTGCTAAATTAAGGAATGAGATTACATCGTTCAAACAAGTTGTTGGTGAAAGCCTAGGGGATGCTTGGGAAAGATTCAAAGAGTTGCTAAGAAAATGCCCTCATCACGCCATTCTTTTGTGGCTTCAAGTCCAAACCTTTTATAATGGTTTACTTCAAGAGACGAAATCCATCGTAGTTGCCTCTGCCAACGGCTCTATCCCATATAAGACTCTGGAAGAAGCTCAAGAGTTGTTGAATAGGATGGCATACAACCACTACCATCGTGGATCGATAAATCCACCGGTGGGTCAACACCAAGCTAATCAAGCCAATGTAAATAGTGAAGCGTTGAATCTAAACATGTAAGACGCCCTTTTGGCTCAACAAAGCATGTTCATGAATGTGACGAACAATATGGCAAAGGCATTGCAGAATCTTTTAGGGAAACCTAGTAGTGTAAATTCTATGACTTCTTCTCCAACTCAATCAAGCATGACATGTGATTTTTGTGGAGGCGGCCATGCCAATGGGAATTGTGAGATGCCATATGGAGCTAATGAGCAAATCAACTATGTGGCTAATCAATCTGCATTTCCAAGGAACCAATTTGGAGCTTATGGGAACACTTACAATCTTTCTTGGAGGAATCACCCAAATTTCTCATGGAGTAACACCAATAACCAATCTAATCCTCCTTACCAACCAAATCCTCCACCTCAAAATGCCCAACATACTCAAGCCCCGAATTACTCATCTAGACCTTATCAACCACCACATTAAAGAAATTTCCAACCTAACTCATATCAACCTTTCCCCAACCCTTCATTTCAAATCCAACAACAAAGACCTCCTCTCTATTTTGCAAATTCTTCCCAACCCATGTATCATGGTCAATATGCTCTTAAAGAGAATTTGGGTGAAGAAGGTTGGGAAAGAGAATGTCGAGTATTTGAGAAGCGAATTGAACAGGAAAGCGGAAGAGCACAAAAGAGATTATGAGAATTTGAAGGCTTCGATAAGAAATTTGGAAATTCAATTGGGACAATGGGCAAGGTTGAATACTGACAAACCTATTGGGGTATTTTTGAGTGATACTATTCCAAACCCCAAGGAGCAATGCAATGCCATAACCCTAAGGAGTGGAAAAGAATTTGTTGAATCTAAGGAGAAGAAAATGTGGAGGAAGGAAGCAAGGAACAAAAGTCCAAGGTAGTTGAGAATGAAAGGGAAGTGGTTGATGATGAAGCCAAGAAGGAACAAAAGAATGAGATCAAGGTATCCAAGAAGAAGCATGTGGAGGAAACTTTGAAGATAGATCCATCAATAAAAGTGCCATTCCCTCAACGACTCTTTGATCCAAGAAAGGAGGAAAAAGAGAAGCAATTCACCCATTTCTTGGATATGTTGAAAAAGATTAATGTCAACATTCTTTTGATTGATGTCCCTCACCAAGATGTCCAACTATGGTCGTTTCATGAAGGATCTTTTGGCAAGGAAGTGAAAGTGGGATGATGATGAGAATGTATGCCTTGATGCCCAATGTAGTGCCATTGTTCAAAGGCGATTGCCCCCTAAATTCAAGGATCCCGGTAGTTTCATGATACCAGTGAATGTTGGAGGACAAACACGACATCGATCACTTTGTGATTTGGGGACAAGCATTAATATCATGCCAAAAGCCATATATGGGGATCAACAATGTCAAGCCAACTAATATCACACTCCAATTGGCGGATTTATCCAAGAGGAAACCATATGGCTTGTTGGAATATGTGCTTGTACAAGTAGAAAAGTTGGTATTTCTCGTTGATTTCCTAGTGCTAGATATAGGTGAAGAGAGTGAGATTCCATCGATTCTAGGGAGGCCTTTCTTATCAACCATTCATGCATTAATTGATGTGAACAAAGGAAGTTGATCTTACGAGTTAAAAATTAATCAACTGAATTTCAGATTGGTGTGTTAGAATATAATGACAATATTCCCATTGTTGAAGAGAAATGTGCTAATCAATCTCTTAATTCTATCCTTTCTAGGTCAAATGAAGAACAAAATGAAGTGAGCCAAGGCAATTCGCTCAAGCAAGTGTTGGAAATAAAGGAAAATCTGAGAAATTAATTGAAAGAAAAATCACCCGATAAGGGATGTGTGTTGATGAAGGATGAAGAGAGTTTTGCATAGAATAAGAAAAACGGTGATGTCAAGAAATTGAGAAGGAACAAGAAGAAAAGAAAATGGTTTGAGAAACAATTGGAGATATTAATTAGGACACTAACGATGGCTAAGGCTAGAAAGAAATGACTTGTGCATGGAAAACCCAAAAATCAAGCTTTAATAATGAAGAACGAGGGGATCAAACCTTTTCTGTGGAAACCAAAAGGAAAAAGAGGATCAATCATCCTCAATTACTTGGAATGAAGTCCATGCCATAGTCGAGCTAGTGATTATAAAAGAGCGCTTCTTGGGAGGCAACCCAAGTCTTTAATTTAGTTGTTATTGCTTTCTTTTGGTGTGATTTTTAATTGGTTTGATTTTGAGTAAATTGGTTTGAATTAGGTTAAAAATTTTGTTAAAAAAAATAAAAAAGAAGTTGAGTTTTTGAGTTGAATAAATAGTGCTAAAGAATGATTAAAATTGTCATCTTAACTTGTGAATGATTTGTTTGTAGGTTACCTTTGCAAATGGAGAAAAGTGGTCAAGAGTGGAGCAATTTCGGCTAAGTGTGAAAATTCACTTTGCAGAAATTGAGTTCGAGATCGCGATCTCAAACTCAAACTTCAGGAGAGTAGAATTGTCTTTTGGGTTGAGATCGCGGGCTCAACTCCAAACTTCCGCAAAGGCTATTTTTGCACTGAGTCGAGATCGCGATCTCAAATCTTTCGAGATAGCGATATCTTGAGACCGCGATCTCGACATCAGGTCAAATCTCGATCTCAAAATTGAGACCGTGATCTCGACTTTTAACTGAAATTTTTTTAAAAGCTTCGATCTTTCCTGTTCTTACATAAATTTTTCCTATTCTTCTTCTCTCATCCGAAACCCCTAACCCCAACTCCTCAAATTCTTCCCTCATCTTCACCAAAAATCACTTAAAACTCCACACCCATCACTAATATCATTTTGTTTTTCTCTAGGAACATCACATCAAGCATCTTTTTGAGGATTTTTGAAGAAATTTGGCTCCAAGGGGGATTGACACACAAGCAATTATTGGAAAAATTTCAATCCGAAAAAGAATGGGTAATATCCTTCCTTGGAATATTAGTTTTAATTGGCAATTTTGAAGACATTTTTGGAGTTTTGTGGATTAAATTGTGGCAAATTTATGGTATTTGATTATTGAATTGTGGACAAGTAATTGGTGCTAATTTGTTTTAGAAGAATTGTGATTTTGAATTTTCGATTGTTGGAATTATTGGTTTGGTTTGTGAATTGAGTCGAATTGAAATATTTGGAAAATTTTTGCTGGGAATTTGTGATTGTGATTTTGTGGTTTTGGTTCTTGATTGAAGGTTGGATTTTTAAATTGGTGATTGAATTCCATTTGCATAAAGAAAATGAAGAGATGGTATATGGCAGTGCTGAAAGAAGAGTTAGAATGAGAGGGAGAGGAACTAGTTCTAGAAAAAGGAAATCCGGAGAGGGTGCGAGTGGAGAAGGGGGTTCGGAACAACCATTTGAGGGTGGTGAGCATATTGAACCTCAGTTCTCGAGTGATAAGGCTCAGCAATTATTCAAGAATAACGAGAAGCATGAGGTCATTAGAGAAATGGAATTTTGACCTATCCATGCATTGGGGCATATATGAAGATGCTAAGCGAGCGATAGAAGAATAAATTAGGTCAAGGCATTGGAAGGGTTTTAACACTCAGGTTGACCCCGGGGCTACCCAGTTAGTCAAAGAGTTTCATTGTAATTTATGTGAGTTAGAAGATGGCAAGGTGCGCATACAAGGGGGTTTTGGTAGATTTTATTGTGCTGATGTGATTAATGCGTATTTCAACATACCCCCCGTACCTTCTAGTCAATAGTTGGCATTTTTGAACAATAAAAATAAGGATATGAATGCAATCAAAGATGCCATTTGTGATAGAAGGGTAGAATGGATTAAGAGTACTTCATCTTCCATTGAGTTAAATTTGCTCATCAAGGACTCTCATTAGTGGCTAAGTTATGGTTTTATTTTATCAGTAGCCGCATTTGGGAGTCCAATGCTATGAGCTTTATCCAAAGGGACAAAGTATTTTTAATTTATGCCGTCATGACTAGGGTCCCGGTCAATGTTGGTCACCTTATTAGAGTGGGATTTTTAGAGAGTAGTAGGTCTGGACGAACCATATTTCATGCCCCTAGTCTAATTCACCATCTTTGCACTATAGCGGGTTGCCCGATTGGTCATTTGGAACCATTGACACATCCTAGAGGAATGATCAATCAGGAATATGTCTATAGGATGGTGAGAGAATATGAAAAGTACCATCCAGGAGGAGCACCCTACCCAGCCACAGCCACAGCCACAGCCACCACCACGTTAGAGAACTTCAATGATTCCGATACCCCCAGGTTTGGTATTTAATGCTCCGGTAAATGAAGAAGAAATGAATAATCTACAAGGGTACTGGTCGTATAGTCAAATGGTGATGCACAACAACTTGACCGTCATTGGAAAAGCTTTAAAGATTACTTTATTAGACACTTGGGTCCAGCCACCATCACCTCTGGCATGGCACTTTGGTCAACCTCGTAGACAGTACTACACACCACTGGCGGCTATCACACATCATGAGGGATCTAGCTACGTGGGTGCGACTGGAAGGGACATGGATTATGATCATGAAGAGGCCAAACCTAGTGACGCTGAGGAGGGTCAAGAAGAGATGGAATGAAGAGATGAAGCCACCATTTGCTTGAGCATGGATGAAGACCATAACTTTTGATTACTTTGGATTACTTTTGTTTTACTTTCAGTCTTTGGAATTCAAGTATTTTCAGTTTTTCTTTTTAAGTAGTTTTATCTAATGGCCTTAAGCTGATGCCAGGTTGATACATTTTGATCTTGATGGATGGAATTTCTTTTGGATTCTCATGTTTGACACTTGGTGAAGTTTGGTTATTTCTTAATAAAAGTAGAGTGGCTAAGGGCCCTAAGCTGATGCCATCTTTGTATTAGTTGATGAGTTGAATTGAATGCTGATTTTGTTTGAAGCTTGAATGGTGAGATGCATGGCACAATTTATCACTCTTAGAATTTCTACCCAATTTTAGTTCTTAGTTTATAATTATATCATGATTTGAGTAGTTTTTGTTATTTTTGGGTTTGTCTTTTTGTTTAATTTTGGGTGAGTGGAAGGATGATTTATTCATCAATCAGAATAAAAGAGACAAGTTGGGGGTATCTATTTCTTTATACATATCATTGCCACTTGATGTTTAATGAATGGAAAATTGATCAATTAGGTACTCAATGATGATAAATTTTCATGGTCAATGCTTTGTTTGATTGAAGTATATGATTGATTCATTTCAAGAATTTTTGTGTGAGTAAGTAGTTCATTTGCAACATAAAGAATTCATAAACTTAGCATTACTATTTTACAAAAAGAAGAGCTGAAATTTTAGGAAAATTTATTTGAAATGTTGTTTCTTATCAAATCACTTATATTATGTGGTTGATGAACTATCTTGTGGAAAGAAATGAGTTAAATGAAGTAGAAGGAATTTTGGGACATTTTGTGTGTTTGCATAGGGAATGTTCTTCTCACTTGTGAATAATTGATATTCGAGATTAATTTTTTGTACATTTCACTCCTTTTCCTTGGTTTAGGGCCAAAAAAAAAGAAGGAATAAGGCAAGTACGGGATTCCGACATGTACCCATGTTGTTTCTCTGAAATAAGCCATTAGAGTAGTAATAAGGCGAGTACGGGATTTCGACATGTACCTATGTTGTTTCTCCGAATTAAGCAATTAAGAATTGTGTTTTAATATACCAATAAGTTAAGTAGAGTAAATGTTTGTAATACTTATCATTAATCTCATATTACTTATTCCTTGTTAGAGGTTTATTCTCGAAATGTGTGACAATTGCATTTAAGTTGATTCCTAATTGAACTTCTATTTTCATGATGCCTAGTCGAGAGAGTTGATTAACTTCATAATATTTGTGATTTGAGAAATAATGATGTTTCAAATGAAAAGAACTAAAACTTTTGGTAACTCTTTTTGAGAATGGTAATGCTCGGTGATGTGAAATCTTGTGCAGTGAATGAATGTGTGCTTCTATGTAAAACAAAATTTCAATTTTGGATTGATTTACTCATATACTTCACATATCATGTAGTGTTGAACATTTCTTGAGAGATTGCTTAATTGTTCTAAGTACATCCATGATATACCAAGTGTCACGTCAACTTTGGAGGTGTTTATATGTTTGAATGTTAGTAGTTTTCGTTTAATGTTAATCTTTGTTTTCCTCGGGACTAGCAAAATGCTAAGTTTGGGGTGTGTGATAACTCTAGTAAACTAGAGTTATTTCCCTCTAAATTATAGCATTTTGATTGTTTAAATTTCGAAGTTGGATAAGTAATTGAGGATTTTAGGTAATTTCTTTCATATGTATTTGTATTTCCATTCTTGAATTAATTATGATAAGTTTTTGTTAAATTTTAATTTTAATTAAGTGCTTAATGGTGTTAATATTATGCAGGTCAAAAATTAAAGGTTGAAAGCTGGAAGGAACAAAGCTCAAGGGACCAGATTGCAAAAATGGATGAAATGAAGAATGCTGGGAGGAGAGTTCAGATAGCGATCTCGACTCGCTGAGAATTAAGTTGTAAGGGCAATTTTGTAAACTTTCAGCAAGTAACTCCTGATTTTTTGCCTAGTGTAATATTAGACTATTTAAGCTACTTAAAAAATTAGTAAGAGTAAGTAGTAGATAGTTTTAGTTATATTTTAGGATAGTTTAGGATAGCTTGAACTCCAAGTTTACTTCTTTAATAGAAATTTCCGTGACTTTAATTTTCTCTTAGATCTTCTTTTAATTTCTTGTCAAGTTCGAATTTTGATTAGATAATCATTGTGGGTTAATCGCAAGTTTCGCATAGATATAATTTTTATTTTCTTTCTTGTCTAATTTAGTAAGAATTCATTTACTTCCAATTTAGGGTTTCTTCGGTAAATTAGGGTTCTTGATAATTTCTTGCATTTCTACTTAGAATTTTCAATTCCTTGCATTAATTCCTAGTTAATTTTTAGTGGGCTTTCTTTATTTCTATCAAAAATATAAAAATATTTAGATTTATTGTTTAACTCTTTCCAATTTCTAGTTTAGAAATGGTTGCTTTTAGTATTCAAGGTTTCTCATTTGTAGTCCTTTTAATTGGGTAATTTTCTTGCTTTTAATTTTAGTCTTAATTTGGTTAATTTAGGTTAGAATTAAGTGCTTTCCTTTACTTGCTTTTACTAGAATAGATTAACTAGTTTCTTAATTTCGTAATTAGTTATTTTCACTTACTTACTTTTTAGTTAATCTGCCTTTAATTTGAATTTTTATCGCTTTCATTTAATTATGTTTTCTTATTAGAGTAGTTCTATCATCCATTGCCTACTTTCACTTAAGTACACAAGTATCCATAAATCTTGGTAATTACCTTCCAACAATCCTTGTGGGAACGATCCCTACTTCCCTTTGCTGCTAGTTGACAACTGTATACTTGCGGGATGCCACCTAGTTAGTAGTAGGATTTAGGTGTTTTATTAATTTATAACTAAGTATGTAAGGCATCAGACATAACGATCATATTTTTCTGTGCATTGCCTGAGTCCCCTATTGTTGGAACTCCTGTAATGGCATTGATCACCCCGATAATGTTAGTCTGAGGCTTTTCCTAAGGACAATTGTTGTTTCAAGGTTAATTATGTTGGCGGGAGGGATACTATCAGGGAGGACCTCTATTGTTCCGCTATTGATCATTTCTTTGAAATTTAGCGGCGACCCTTTGAATGAATTGTTGAAGAGTGGCCATACTAGATGGCTCTTTCAATTTTGATTTTGAGGTGATTACACGCCTCAATATTATGGCCATGCTGACCATGAAAAGTACAATACTTGGACTTATGCCTTTGATCCATGCCAGTCTACATCGGTGGAAAGGGTTAAAAATCCCAGTGCGTTGAACCTGATACAAAATTTTTCTCTTCGAAGTGTTCAGAGGGTTGAAGTCTGTGTCCAACAAAATTTTTGTTCGAGGTGACATGTTCCTAAAATTATTGTTTGGGTATGTGACTCGATTAGTAAAAGTCCTTTGGAAAGGATATCCCAACTGACTAGAAATTTTTGCTTTCTTGGAATGAGAAGGGTCAGAACTACTTCTATCTTTCTCTTTTTGGGCTCACAGAGCTCTTTTTTGGTCTTGTTAGACTCTTCACCCCTAATGTGATCAAATGCTCTTTCCAACAGTTCTAAGAACGTGGAGGGCACTTTCTTGGCTAGCTCAACGTTGAAAGCTCAAGGCAGAACTCCACCTACAAAAGGTTCTAATCCTGATTTTTCATCAACATTTTTTATTTGCACCTTTATCATTGAAGCGGTCCACATATTAGCTCAAAGTCTCATCAGACTTTTGTCTGATATTCATCAAGTGTGAAGCGTCATTTTGCAGGACAAATTTGCTACAAAAATGGCTCAAAAAAGACTTTGCGATGTCATGAAATGTAGCTACTTAGTTAACTAGCAGCTCATAGAACCATTTCTGTGCTGAGTCTCGGAGAGTAATGGCAAAAAGCTTGCATCTGATAGCATCACTGTATCTGTGCAGGTTCTTTACTACCACCATATGGGAAATATGATTAGAAGGGTCAGAATCCCCTTTGTACATGTCCAGATCAGGTTGTTTTAACTAAGGAGATAGGGGCTCCATTTTTATGGACATTGTGAACAGGTCCTGGTCTACCTTAGAGAGTAAGGAAGCATGATTCACTAAGTTATTTTTCTTTAAAATCTCTTGAATTTTTCTTACTTAGCTTCGATCCTCGAGCTAAACCTGTTTAGAAATAGTTGTGGAGGGGCCCATTTCATCTGATGACTTTGACCTTGGCTGTGGGCCAATTCGCTCATGAATAGGTAGCCTTCGTGGCTTACTAGTCACATTCTGCAACTGCTTTGGCTTGTTCAGCGATCGAGATCTAATGATCTTGTGCTTCAAGTTTGTATTGCCCATGGCTATTTCAAGTTGTTTGCCAGGAAAATGACTAGGGCATTTGTGCTCATTACGAGGTTGTTCTGATTAATTTCTCTGAGCAGAAGAAGAATGAGTTTCTTGTTGCTCAACGAAAATTCTTAATGATTCAAAATGCTCTAAAATGTACTGTAGCATAGTATCTTGCTTCTTTTGCAATATTAAAGAAGTTTTGTTCTCATTCTGACCGTTAATTTCAGCCAAAATCTATTGATTATCTCCTTCAAGCTCTTTATTGTTTGCACGACGAGCAACAGCATGATTTTCATTTTAAAGTAATTTTTATCGAACAAAAATGGAAAAAAGGCTTAGAAACTAAGCTGAAGAACAAAGCTAAAAAAAAAGTAGCAAAAGTTTGAGAAATCAAGGTGAATCACGAACTTTTCGTCGTTGATTCTCAAAGATGGCGCCAAATGATAAGTATAGAAAGTTGACAAGATGCCTTGAATTGAGTGTAATTTTAGAATGAATTAGCTATAGATTTATCTCAAGAACCCCCTATTTATAGACATTGATGTGGGATAATCCAAGCTGTTGTGTTGCAATCTAAGCATAATGGCTAATTACATAAATGCTTTAATGACCTTGCCACAAAGGCAATGTGTATAAATATCTTTGTGCCATGTGGACAAATAATCTTAGCATCATCAGTTGGTACTACCCAACGACAAATACTTACATCACTTCAAAATTGTAATGCAAATTTTCAAGCAATAACAAAAACCATATACAATGCGAAGTCGAAAATTCAAAGAGAAAGCTTGATGCACACATAATAATTTAAGCATTATTTGGTGAATTTTGTAGTATTTCACTTTATTTTTGATAATGTACATGACGACGAAGGTTATTTAACCCATTAATTCTTTGTGCTTCCTTAATCCATTATGCTAACAAAAAGTTACTATTCTATCTTTGTGTTGATTTCTATTATAAGACAAACAAATATAAGATGCTTCTTCTAGAAATAGTTGGTGTTACAAATCTTTAATACCTCTTTTTATTCATGTTTTGTGGCAATGGACAAAGGAAGATAAAATTGACTATATTTGGGCATCGGAACTGTTTAGAAAACTCTTAGGTGTTGGAAGTGAGCATTCAATTATTGTTTCTGATAGAGAGTTGGCTTTGATGATTGCTATTGAAGTTGTCTTCCCAGGAACTAGAATTCTTTTGTGCACATGGTATATAGAGAAAAATATTTTATCAAAATGTAAGAAATATTTTGATGAAGAAAGGAATCAGATGCATTTCCATTAGACTGGATGAACTTGATTAACTCACTTGATGAATTCACTTTTTGTAGAGATTCGGCAAATTGTTGAATCTATTTGTAATACAAAGAGAAGCTATTAGCAATTGATTATTTGAAAAGTACTTGGCTGGCATTCAAGGAGAAATTTGTGTATGCATGGTCTAAGAAGTATTTACATTATAGAAATCATGCTATTTCAAGAGTAAAGGGTGCCTCATTCAATGCTCCAAAAGTATATTAAAGTTTCGTGTGATGATTTTTGCGGAGTAAAAGAACATGCATGCCTAGTCATAGAAAATCACTATAAAAAGGTTAAAGCAAGGTTGCAAGTGTGAAAATCTAGATGCCACCTAAGTTCTTAATCCTTTTTTTCTCAAAAGATTAAATGTTATGTATCTGTGATTGGCCTGAAACAATTCTTCGAGGAATATGAATTTGCAGTAGTTAATGGACCACATATGAAATGCAGAGGTAATTATAAAAGAACAATAGGCTTACCTTGTGCATATATTATTAGAGTAAAAAGAATGGTATCTAGGGAATTGGATTAGATACATCCTCAACAATAGGTCATTTGACATTAAATAATTTCTGTGGTGAAAATTTGGAGAGAAACAAAAACAGAATCCATACTAATATTGGGAAGCTTCACGACAAACATCAATTTCTGTTCCTTAGAGCTAAACAGAAGCTACTTTATAGAAAATCTCGTAACTTGCAAATATTTTACTTCCTTAAAACTCTAGAACCAAAGATTCATTCTAGCAGCCTACAAGTTCAAATGAAAGGAAGAAATATAATTTAATGATGCGTGACCATTCTTCAATTGAGATTGTAGAAAAGTTAAAATATGTAGCAAATGTTATGGTAGTGGATATAATATAATTGCCAATTGTATGGACAAAGGTAAAAAAATTTATATCAGGTACTTTTTGCCTCTTTTCTCTACACTTATTACTCCACTTTTTTTTTTCAAATGCTTTACTTTCAACTTTTTCTATTAATACTTAAAAATGGAATGGTATGAATGAAGGGTTTTGTACGATGTTTGCTGGTGCTGTGTAAGAGGCTATTAAGAGAGTACAAATATAATTTTCATAGCCTAAGTATTTTTTTGTTTTTGATTATCTAGACCAGTTTTATATTATTTAGTAGTGGAAGAAAAATCTAGCGGTTTAACAACAATCAAGAGTAAACCAGATCGACTAGCCTAGCTAATTAGGAAAGGTTGTGAAATTCGGGAGGTGTCTCTATTACTAAGGTCGAGATTCAAGATAAATATGAGTTTAATTTGAATTTATCTTAGCAACGTTATTGAATTAATTGTAATCCGACTATGTTTCAACAATCACTTCTGCGGTTTTATTACTTTTTTTAACCACAATTTTGTCTTATGTATATATTGCTAAAAAATTACTAGTAACATTTTAAATAATATCCTAAAGAATTATTTGTAACCGTGTTGATCTCTTATTCAAAAAATAAAAACAAATTTATAAAAGGGGTTAGTAGTAGTGTGGCCTAAATTGGGCAATTTGCAGGTAGTTGATTTCAATTAAAGATAGGGATCGCAATGTAAGTAGGTAGTAGTGAGGTTGGGTTGATTATATTATTCAGGAGAGAATTTGCTAAGTGAGCCACAATAATTTAGGGTAAATGATATTTACGCACTCCTAAAAGTCTCTTAGACCTCCTATTCTGATTAACTAAAAAACCTGAAAACCTGAAGTTAGATTGCTGTAATTTTCAATGCCCAGTTACCCTTATTTGATGGCCAACCCATTACATATTTTTCTTCAAGAATTGAAAATTATTTGTTTTTCTTATTAATTTTTATATGCATTTTACTGGTATTCAAAAAGCACGAAAAAAAGTTCAGAATACAATTTGTGTTTTTTATATTTTTTGAAAGTCAATTTAGTGAATAGATCATATAAGATTTATCATTTGTCTTGTGCTGATACCATCCATTTGATATTACAATCGTGAATAATATTTTTAATTTTTTTTTTGCAAATAAAAGATTTCGTAATTTAACTGCATTTTTAATAATGATTGTTTTCTTTCTAGTTGCAGCAATAGTATTACAAAAAAAAAATTAGTGTACCTATGGGCTTTTGTATAAACCTAATTTTATAATATTTTCTTTCTAGTAAAGATAATTTTGCTTGAAGTCATGATATTCAATTAAATACAAGAAGAACCTGTGACAAATGTTTCATTATACCAGTGCGGTAGTAATGTGCATGGATTATTTGATTGTGCATCTTTTGTATGGCATCATAAATATATTTATACTTTTTTTAAATGAAACTTTTATAATTGGAATAATTTTTTTAATATTTAATGATTTTTATTTTTTAGTTGCAATTTTATTAAGTAAAAAAAATAGTATTAAGTAAAAATGAATATGAGAAAGGTATATAAATAATGAAATATTGTAATTAGTGAGCTATGGGAAAATAGTAATTTGGTTATAGGAAAATATGGTAGTGCAAGATTTAGACATTTTAGTCCTTTTAATTGATGAAAAAGATAAGAGTGTGTAAGAGACTTTTATGAGTGTGCAAATATCATTTGCCTAATTTAAACTCCAATATAAAGAGAAAATTACACTAATAGACCAATAGTCGTTCACATAATTACTTTTCACATTTTTAGTCCCCTATATTTGGAATAAAGAAATTTTGTACTCACATTTTAAAAATGTATTGCTCTAGTCCCAAACTCCATACCTAGTCTATTCTTCAGCTTCAAAAGGACACAAACACATCACTAGACAAATTGTTAAGGGCGAAAGGAAATAGAAACATATAAATGGGGGATAGAATATTGAACATAGTATGGTTCTTCATTTTCAAAAGGAAATTACTGTATTTTTTATTTTTTTCCCTTGAAAATTAAGTCATATAATGTGTCCATACAGTTTTCGAGTGAAAATTATATCCAAAGTAGAGTTTGAACACAAAATATAAGGTAAATTACCCTCATAGCCTCCATGTATTTTAAAAATATACCCTAAACCCCCATGTGATCTGGACTATGACAGGAAGCATCCACATTGACGATTTTGGTTGAAATTACCTTCTTACCTTCATATTTAAATTAGGGTAAATTAGTGTAAAGCACCATATGGTCAAAGTATGGCCCTTAGAACCATAGCCTCATATGTTTTAGGAATATGCTCTAGACCTCCCTGTGGTCTGGACTAAATGGTAAAATAGACAGATATCATCCAAACTCACGCTTTTGGTAAAAATTGCATTTTTACCCGATATATAATTTAACATCAAAGCTTTCAGATAATTCATTTTCCCTATATTCAAAAAGTTTGCCTTTGAATTTATATGACGAAAAAAATAAAGAAAATAACATTAGTTTATTATTACAATTAAATATATGTAAATTAATTAACAAAAAAAGAAAAAAACAACTACGGAAAAATACCTCATGCAGCTTCGCAGTTGTGCTTTTTCCTTGTAGATGATGGATATTAGCAAATTTGAGCATAAGGTTTATATAAGTAACAATAAATGTGGTAAATTTGAAGGGAAAGAAAATTTTCAGGCAACAACTCGCAAAACAGGCGTATGTCTAGTAAATGTTGTTAGTTAGGATTATTTTCATCTATTTACCATTCATTCTAGTCTCTTAGACCATATGGATGTTTAAGGTATATTTCCGAAACATATGTGAGTTATAGATTAGAGCGTTGTACCACATAGAGGTTTACGATAGTTTACCCCAAAATTTTTAAGATGCGTGCTTTTCAAACATCATTAATTTGGATGACTTTTATCCACTTTACCTTTTGAGACAAACCATATAGACTTTTAAGATATATTTCCAAAACATATGGGGCTATGGGTCAAACAGCTATACCATGTACGAGTGTATGGTAATTTACACAAAAGTACAATGTTTTTAAAATATCAGGGACCAAAATGCTTCAACCACAAAACCACGGGAAGAAAAATGAAATACATCCATGGAAATAGAATATTAATCTTAGCACAGGCTTTTTTTTTGAAAAGAAACTATATTGTAGTTCTTTTTGGCCATTTTCATAAGTAAATCGAGGATAGAGGTTGAAACTAAAATGTAACGTAGGACTATCAATTGGATTGGGTAGACCCGATCAGTCACAAAAATTAGGGCAAACCAACTATGAAATAGGTTGGGATGAGTTTGGGCCTATATTTTAGACTTGATTTTTTAGTTGAGTTTAGACTTTGTTAAACTTGGTCCGTATATATACATATACATACACACACACAAATACCCCCAAGTGATCCTGTAGAATCTAATGTGTATATATATATATATATATATATATATATATATGTTATTTTCATCATTCAACTTATCATTTAATTACAATATAATTTTTTTAACTAGTTATTTGAATGATGTATATAATATAGATTGTATATTTGAAATAGTGTAAAGTATAATATTGTATTATTATGGTATAAAAAAGTATGAGATTCGCTTGCTTAGTAAATAAATTATATGAATTAAAGTACAATATGTGAAAAACATGAGTTAGTTTGGGTCGGCCCGAACTCAGCTCAACATCCATTTAATTAAGTGTGTTAAGCTAAGGCACAATATTTATGACCTTTTCTAGGCCGAGGTTAGGTCTAACTTTCTAAATTTAAACGGGCAAAGCTTGTGCATGTCAAAGTGATAACCCTATGAAATTAGGGTTATCCTTACTCTTTTACGTACGACTTTTGTACTAGTTACCGTATTTCAAGAGTTTGTGTTTGTTTCATGCATTTATATTTCTATATATTAATGTATGTTTAGTGAAGTGTTTTAGTATTTATTTAATATTATTCAACTTATATTTATGTGCGTATGTGTTTAGGATTATGGTTAGGTTTTTTACCTAGTTCCTTCCAAAATTAGAGTTTTTCATGTGTACTTGTTTTTCTTTTGTTTATAGTTTTAGTTAGTGCTTGACTGTTATTTTTTAATTAAATTATATATATTAATGTGTGTTATTGTTCTATGGTCGTGTAGGAACAAACGAAGTGTCAATCGGACATCAGACGAGGATTTTACAATTGACAAGGCAAAACTGTTGGAAGCTGTGAAAGGCCACTCGCAGATTGTGAGTGACCCAAGGCAAATCAGCTATAGATCAGTAGGAAATACCATTCTCATGCTAGCACAATATGAGGCTGGGTGGACATCGGATTAGCAGGTATATAATTGTCGGGATGCCCCAAAACATTAGGAGTTTTAGTCTACAAGCTGGATAGAAGCATACCCGCAGTCCGCGGGTGATTGAAGACAAATTAACCATAGATTGCGGTTGGGTCGGTTAGGATGCATTGTTATGCAATTGTGACGATTTTTAGAGTTCTGGATGTGTGTTTCGGGCCCGTAAAAGTGCATTTTGATGCAGATTCAAAGACCTACAATGTAGCACTTAGAAACTATAAATAAGGGTCTTTAGGATCTCAAAATGATGTTCTAATTCAATCTCTCTCTTGGAGGCTACAAATTAAACTAGGGTTCTATTACTTTTCTAAGAAAAGAGAAGGTTCAAGATTGACAACCTTAGACCGAGAACTTGCGATTCTTCAATAGAAAGGCTTTCTTTAACCTTTTTACATCTTTATTATACTATTTAATTCAATATTTTCTTCTATATTTATGATTTCATTTGTATGTTTCGAATAATATGGTTTAAGGCTGGATGATGTCAATTCCATTGGGTAGCAATTAATTTGATCATCAACTGGAATAATCATAAGAAGTGGCTAGTATTTAACACAAAGAGACAACTCTTAAGAGTAGCTAACTTTAGTCTTGGTTAGATTGGCCAAGAGGATAAAGTTTTTGAACCTCCTTCATAAACCGGTATTAATTTATTAGAATAATGGTAGGATTGACTAGTTGATTCCCGAGTATTCCTAGTGGGAAACTCAAATTCCACATAGATAAGAATTGAATTATTTAATCAGGCAAGAGAAGCTCTCAAACACTAGTTAATTAATTTGATAGGATTCAATCACCCAAGGTCGGGGTTGGGTTGGCTTCTAAGAATAAAATCTTCATGAATTATAATTAGACAAATTAATTGAATGAATTAATCAGAATAAAAAATTGGCTATTCTTAACCCTAAACACTGTTTTCATTATTTAAAGTAATTATTTCTATTTTATTTAGCTTTCTCTCCTATTGTCAATTCTTCAAATAGCGTTTGAACCAAATAACTAGTACTTGCTAAACTAATCCTAGTGAGTTAGACCCCCGTTTTTGCTACTATTTGACCTTACACTTGCAGTGCATTATCTAGTTAATAGTAGAGTTAGGTGTTTATAAATTTTATAACTAGATATTTAACGTATCAAGTTTTTGGCACTATTGCCGGGGATTGGGTCCTTTGCCAATATTGGTATAATTGGGCAAGAATACTACTTTGAAGTGTAATTTGTTTTTTATTTGTGCTAGTGTCATTTTGTGTACTCAATATTTTCAAAAAAACCACAAGATTTTCCTTTTCCAAGATTTGCGTTCTTTTATTGAAAAATCTAGAAAGATTTTTCCTTTTTAGTGGATAGTTTAGGCTAGCTACTAGTCTAAATTGTCTAATTTTTCCTTTTGTGTGCTTTCTGTGTTAAGCACTTGTTTTTGTTTTTGTGTTTTATTTTGTGTTGGTCTTATAAGAACATGCGAAAAACATGAATTGGAATCAATCATGCCGAGGATATTGTCATTCTTGTGATTATGGAGGCATGACCAATAAGCATGATTTTTGTTATGTTTCGGATGCGATCAGGATTGAAAAAATAGAAAAGTTGTGATTGGTTATCATAAGATGTCAATCGAATTAGCAGCGTTACAAGCGCAATTCAATCTTTTTAGTGCAAATTCTATTCCTAATAATGGTTTATATTGTGATTCTTTTGCAGGTAACCATGCAAATCAAGAGTGTGCTTACAAATCAATCTCTACCCTTGCGATTATCAAATGAGATGGTCCGACCATCCAAATCCTTTTTTGATTTTCCAAGATTATCTTATTCTTTTTCTATACCTCAAGAGCCTATGTATAAACAAATGGAGCCCCAGAGTGAATACCCATCGTCGACAATGATGCATGCTAGGAAACATCTATGACCAACCAAACACCATGGAAGGGTATGGTGACAAATCTTATATGAACTATTACTATTCGCCACAATCACTTATAGGACAATGCCAGTTTGGGGAATATTGTATTCATGGAGACACTAATGATTTCAATGGTTACGACTACACTCAACTACCATCAACTCAAGAAGAATATGCTATTGCAAGATTAGAAAGGAAAATGATTGCCTATATGGAGGAGTCAACAAGAACTCTCGAGCGCTAGGAAGAATCTTTAAAGCTCCAAGATGAATCCATAAGGGGAATATCAGACCAACTTGCCGAACTTACAAGTAAGTCGGTGGGTGAAGTTCAAGGGACACCTATGCCATTCACAAATGAAAGGGATGATGGATACTTTGAGAGTAAATTAGAGATGATTGGGTCATGGAGCATGAGCAATGAAGATGAACTAAAGGATTGAACCAAAGTATTTCTTGAACGTCCCTATCACACAGTGCCATCCATTGTACTAATAAAGTTGGCTCGAGCAATGGATAATGCAGGGTATCTACTAGAAGGAATTTAGGATATGATGACTAAATATGCCGAAGTTTGGCACTTGTCCTTGGGAACTTCGGATGTGTTACGCAATGCAAACAGCTGACCAAGGGTTATAACATTCTTGACAAGCCTCCTTGGCTTTACTAGGGGAGTGTTTCTTTTAATTTTTCTTTTATTTATATGCTTTAGTTTAAGAATATGGTTGGGTAATAAAGGCTTGGAGCCTTGTGACTAGTTAAGGTTATGTGTTTTATGTTGTGAACTATTTTTGATTATGCTTGGATAGTGTATTTTTATATGATGACAAATTAGACTAATTTAGCTAAAGATGATGGATTATATGCTTACTCAATGAGTTTGTGGTTGTCATGAAATTCTCAATTAAATTTGAACTTGTTTTACTATTTGGTTATGGAATTTCTTGTTTATTATACATTATCTGTGCTAGTTGAGTACTTTGACAAGAATATTATATGAATGCTTGTTATAGATTTGGATTAGTCTTGGTTGTTGAGTACTTTTTCAGGCTAATTAATACTGCTAAGCTAAGTTGGGGATATGAATTGGGTATCTGTCATCTTTGTTTTTGTGATAAAACTTGTTACCCATAGTTAATAATTTTTAGTTGTATTTGAAATGTTGAACCCCGTGAAGTTCCAATCATCCCTACTTAGTGTGGCCACGAAAGTTGTAAAAAGGAAAAACAAATTCTCGGACTTATGTTTTTCATTAACCTTGGCATTTGTGTGATTCATTTAAACTTACTCATTTTCTAAGTAATGTTGAGGAGTGCATTGTTGAGTAATTTCCATGACTGAAAGTGAAGCCCTAGTTTTAAGTTGAATTTTGATTATTTGATTGCTTTCACATTCATATTTTATGCATATTATTTCTCATCTTATAGAGTTTTGATTGTCGAAGTATGTTAGAAGTGGTTCACTAGTGTTATGTTTATCTATGTTTATGTGTTTGTGTTTTGTAAAAAATAGAAAAAATTATAGAAATTAAAAAAAAAAAAAATTTTTTAGTGTCTTAGTTGTAGTAGAGAGTTTCAGTCTTTAGCGAATTTGACTATTTAAAAGACTCCCTAGCTAATAGTTAGTAGTCTTCAGTATTTCTATATCCTCTTTGCTTGAAGTATTATAAAGGGTTACCCCAAAAAATTTTCTGTTTTTAGTATTTTTTGTGTTCATTAACTTTTGTGACATGTTTCAATAATTTAAAAATGTTTCAAGGAAACTATTTGCTAGAGTTTGTGGATTGAAAGTGTATATAAGTTTTCTTTGCTTTTAGAGCCCTTTGAGCTGTGAAAGTGCCATAATTGTATGCATATATATTCTCTTGAGTAAGGTGTGAAAGTGAGATAATTTTCAATGAATGTTAATAATAATTACATTGTGATATTTGTTTTGCTTGTGACAGTCATTGGACTTGTGTGTAAATTTTAGCCTTGTGAAGTATGAGTGAATTTTAGACCAAGAAAATGATTTAGGTGAATTCTTCGCACCGTTCAAGCCAACAATCCTACCTAAATGTCATTTTGTCCTTAGTGTCCCTTTTAGAGCCTTATAAGCTACATTTCTTTGTTTAACCTTGTTATTTAGCCACAAGTATTCTTTTTATTTTTATCCCTTTTCTACCCAATGCCTTCGTAGTTAGTGTTGGTAGTGTACAACATCAAAAATATGTGTATAATGTTATGGATGTTGGGAAGAATATGAGTTTTGTTTGTCTGGGAAAAAATTCTATTCTATGACTTTAACATTTGTAATAATCTCCTATGTTATATAGTGTTTTGTTTGAAAAAAAAACAAAAAAAAGTTGAAAAAGAAAAAAAAATGAAAAGGAAAAAAATATAAAGACAAGAATGACAATTCTATCTAAGTTCTATTGAGTATTATGAATAAAAGACGAATTCCTTTTAAGTTGTAATAAAGAAGATACATTTTTACCATCTAAAGTGGCAGTAGGTTAAATTCTATGGTTGTTAAGGGGAAGTTCAAAAGGATTATGGTTCGAAGAAATTCACTAACGTATCTAAGATGATATAAGCTATTTTTATTTGAGCTTTCTTCTAAGTCGATGTAATAAAAAGGTACATTTATACCTACTAAAGTGGTAATAGGTTAAATTCTATAATTGTTAAGGGGATGTTCAAAAGGATTATGGTTCGAAGTAATTCAGTAACGTATCTAAAGTGATATGAGCTACTTTTATTCAAATATATATATCCCACCTTTATCCCTTAGCCTACCTTACAAGCATTAAAGACCTATTTGATCCTTAGTTTGAGTTCATTTGTATTAGTGAGCACTGTGTGTGCTAATTTCTTCGATCATGTTTGTCACTTGCTAAAGTTTTGTTCAATGAGTTTTTCAGGGATTAGTGAGCCAGTGATATCTACTTTTATGAGTGGAGAGATTATTACTTCCATGGTGAATTGGAGCTGATTGTGAAAGTTCTCTTATAAACATATTTGGTTCATTTCTCTACCAGTATAGTTTTCCTTGTTACGATTGTTGATAAATTGAAAAAGGTTAATGTGTTTTGTAACTTTGTTTGTTTTGTTTTTGTTCGGGACTATCAAAACATAAGTAAGTTGGGGGTGTTGATAACCTTAAAAAATTAGGATTATTCCTACTCCTTTCTGTATGACTTTTCCACTAGTTTCGGTATTTTTAGAGTTTAGGTATTCGTTTTTGTGCATTTCCATTATTATATTTTGTTGATGCGTAAAAATGCTAGCACCAACGTCTAAAAACTAAAGTCTAAAGTTTCCTAATATATCCAAGTAGTAAAAAATCTCCAATGACAAGGGTACCGATGCGCGCCTTACTCACGAAATGAATACCTGAGATAGAAAACAAGAGTGGCGAGGCTTTGATTCACAGAGTAGGCTCAGACACACAAGTCAAAAATTGTCGATGAGGGGAAATTAGATAACAAATGAAATCTAGCAAAGGCAAGAATTTTAGTAATGGAAGTTGAGTTAGTGGGTGTCCGCGAGTCATTGGGTGGTATATATTTGTATCATCATTTGTCCTCTACTCTCAAGTCGAGTTTAATAGGGTTGAGAGTAGTGCAGTGGTTTTCGACCTATGTCAACTATTGGTCATAATCGATAAGGTTTTAACTAGAGTAAAATTTTGAATTTTGAATTGAGGGAAAATTTTTTGATCGTAGTCTTCAATACATATCGCCATTTGCTTGGAAAGTTTGGATGAGTAAGCTAGTTAAGAAGCTCTTTCAAGAGTTTTGGTGTGAGGCTAAGAACATAAAGAGTTGTTCCCACCCATAATTTTTCTCCAGGACCATCTCTTGCTCTAGTACAAGCTTACTCCAATACAACACCTATATCCCAGTAACTTGCCCTTACTACTACTCCTTACCCCACTACAATACTTTACTCCACTACAACACCCAACCGCACTACAACACTTTTACTAGAACTCCTTACCCCACTACAACATATTACTCCACTACAACACTTTACTCCACTACATCACCTAACCCCACCACAATACCTTACTCCACTACAATACTTTACTCCACAATAACACCCAACCCCACTACAACACCTTACTCCCTTATGGTATTCTTGGTTGTTCCCGCTGGCTACGAATAATAAAAATCCAAGGAGAAAATTCTTGGTTGACAACAATGCTCTGGCTGCATCTTTGCCAAAGAGAGAACCCACTTTGAATTGGTACTACTGATAGGGGTAAATCAATTTGCATACCTAACTTTGGATCTCAACAACCAAACTCATATATTATTTCTTCTCAAGATAAGATTTCTTTGCCCTTGGAAAATGATATAATGTTGTACCCGGTTGTGTTCGAGGGTGAGGCATTGAAGACTTGGGTAAGGCCTTGAATGTTGAGGTTGACCCTTCATACTTGGTGGGTGTGAGTGACTTAGACAAGGGGTCTAAATCAAGTATATTTCAACAAAATGTGTTCATTGGTAGGCCCTTGCTTAGGGGTTGTACATTTTCTAAAGTAAGGGTGAATTTGCACCATACCAATACCTCATTTGCAAGGATGCCACATGAACATTCATATTTGTATAACGTTAAAGAACACCACTCCATGATAGCAGCTGGGTAAATGCTTGGTTCCAAAGCTTCCAAGTTGAGTATGCGAGTGATCTCAAGCAAAAAATCTCTAGTGAAAAAGACACCAATAAAAGTGAGCAAGAGGGTCTCAGTAAAGACTCCATGGGTAAGCATGAGCAAGAAAACACTAGTGAAGGAATTACCTCTCAACCGGACCAAGAGGAAACTAATGATGACTCCTTAATCGAAAACGAACAAGAGGATGCAAGTGAGGGCTCCTTTGAAGAAGACGGGCAAGAAGATGCAATTGATAAGATTTTCATTATTACCTCACAAAGAAATGGGAAGAACCTTTAGTTCTACCTCAAAAAATAAAAGAGACAATCCAAGGGTTCTAATAAGGATTTTGGTCATATCTACTCCCAATTACCTTTTTGGGTTGTTGACAAGGATTTAATTAAAAAATGGGTGGAGTTTTTCCACATTCCCGTTTGTTTCAATGGAAAGGTTATGCCCCCTACTATCGACCTTGTATGAACTTCTCTAGATACATTTCCATATATTTGGTACAATTAGTCCCCGGTAGGGTTGAGATTCCCTCTACCCATTTTCTTCCAAGAAGTGTTAGAACACTATCAAATTTGTCTCGGACAACTACATGCTAAATCCATGTGAAATGTTAATTCATACCTGGCAACTCTAGTAAATTATAGCTATTTTACTCTAAATTATGGCATTTTGTTAGTTTAAATTCCGATTTTGGTTATTTAATTGAATATATTAGTTAATTTTCATATTGTGTGTCTATATTCTAGTTATTGTTAAATATGATAAGCTTGGATTAGAATTTTAGTTAAATTGATTACTTAATTGGTTTAATATTATGTAGGTCTAAATTAGAAGTTGGAAGTTGGGATAAACAAAGAACTAGGGCCAAGATACAATTTGAGAAGAATTGAAGATATGCTAAAAATGATGTCAATGTCGCGACATCAACTTTCCCAAACCACGACATGGACACGGAAATAGGCTAATGTAATTTTAGGGTCATGTTGCAACATCACTTATTCCATGTCGCGACATGGATTACACTTTCAGCATATTAGTAACGACAGTTTTGTAATATCCAGTAGCCAATTCCTAATCTTGGCTTGTGTAATCTCTACTATTTAAGGTACTTTTGGTGTGTGCTAGTACACATAGTTTAGGGTGTAGTTAGTAGTTTCGGTTAGATTAGAATAGAATAGAAAGACTTGACTCTCAAGTTTCACTTTTTTAATAACATTAGATTTATAATTCTTCTTTAGATCTAACTTTTAATTTCTTGCAAGTTTAGATATTGATTACCTATTAGTAGTGGGTTAATCTTTAGTTTTAAGTAAATATAATTTTTACTTGCTTTCTAGTTTAAATTCTTAGAAATCTCTTTACTTCTATTTCAAGTTTTCTTATAGTAATTCGTGTTCTAGTTAATTTTGTACCTTCTAATTCAAGTTTTCAATTCCTTGCTTAATTTCTAATTAATTTTTAGTGAGCTTTCTTCATTATTCTAAAAAATCCAAAAATATTTAGATTTCAAGCATATTTCTTTACAAATTATACCTGTTGACTACAAATGATATCTCCTTGCTTTACAACCTTTCTTAGTGTTCTATTTAGATAAGTTAATCAATTGCTCTTTACTTTTAATCGTAATATAGTTCAATTAGAGTAGAATTGAGTGCTCTTATTTACTTTCTTTAATTAGAATAGATTAATTAGTTTCTTAATTTTGTGGTTACCTATTAGTTACTTTTTTTTATTTTATTGTAGATACAGTTTAATTTAGGTTTTCACTTGTTTAATTGTATTATGGCTTTCATTAGATTTGGATCTTTCTTCTCAATTTAATTAGCCTAACTATACAAAAGTCTGTAAATCTCGGTAATATTCTTGCCAACAATCTCCGTGGGAATGATACCCACTCATAATATACTACTTTCAACTCCATACACTTGTGAAAGTGAGGTAGAGTGTAGTGATTTTGTGAGATTTTATGTTACTTTTTTGCTTGATTTGACTCTACCTAAAGGCTTGACAAGTTTTTGGCGTCGTTGCCGAGGATTGTCCTTGGTCTCAAAACTTGACGATATTGAGCTGTTTACAAGTCGTATAGATTAGGCACTTTTGTTTAATTTAGTTGTTAATTTTTGTTTAATTGTTTATGTTGGTATTTCTTCTTGTTGAATTGTCTTGGCACTTGAATTAATTACTTGCTCTAGCTTTTGTAGTGCATGGTAAGAAGAGACAAGGTACCTTTGATTTGCTTGGACGAAGAAAGAGAAAAAGAGTCGACAGAAATCTAAAAGCATAAAAGAGTGCAACAAGAGCTAGACAGAATTGAAATGGCGAATGTTAATCAATATCAAAGAAATTTGAACACTAGGAATGATGAAGAAGAAGTTTCCAGAAATTATGGAATGGGTGGTTATGGAAATGGGAAAACGTTGATAGAATATGCCATACCAAACTTTGATGGGGAAAATTCTAGCATTGCACGGATGCCTGTGCAAGCAAACAATTTTGAGATTAAGCCTGATTTTGATACAAATTCTACAAGTTCACACAATGTTTGAGGGTGGTCCTAATAAAGATGTCCATACACACATCTAATGAACAATGAGAAGGTTTTAAAGATTCTTAAATTCAATGATGTGCACCCTAATTGTGTGAGAATGAGAGTATTCCCTTTTTCTCTAAAGGATAGGGTGAAATCTTGGCTTCAATCTCATGTCCAAGGAACATTAACCACATGGAACCAACTTGCACAAGAATTTTTTGCAAAACATTTCTCACCTTCAAGGGCCGCCAAATTGCGGACTGAGATTACCTCTTTTAAGCAAGATGTTGGTGAAAGTTTAGGAGAGGATTGGAAGCGATTTAAGGATTTGCTAAAGAAGTGCCCTCATCATGCGATTCCATTATAGCTTCAAATTCAAACCTTCTATAATGGATTGACACAAGAGACGAAATCAATAGTAGATGCCTCCGCCGATGGTTCCATATCCTACTAGACTCCAGAGGAAGGTCAAGAATTGCTTAATAGGATAGCCTACAACCATTATGATCGTGGACCAATGACTCCACCGGTAGCTCAATACTAAGCACCAATCAAACAAATGCGCAAAATGGAGCATTGAATTTGAATATGCAAGATGCTTTATTGGCTCAACAAAGTATGTTTATGAATGTAATGAACAATATTGTAGAAGTGTTGGAGAACTTAGGGAAAATGAGTTGTGTGAATGCAATGTCTTATTTTCCAGCCTAATCACCCATGATGTGTGATTTTTGTAGGGGTGGTCATGCAAACGGGCAATGTGAAATGCCTTATGGTTCTAATGAGCAACTCAACTATGTGTCCAATCAATCATCTTTTCCAAGGAACCTACCGAAGTTTATAGGAACACAAGTAATCCCTCTTGGAGGAATCATCCCAGCTTTTCGTGGAGCAATAAAAACAATCAATCCAACCCTCTCTATCAACTAAATCCCCTACCTCAAAACATCCACAACCAAGCTTCAAGTTCATCATCTAGACCTATCAATCCCCACACAAAAGAAATTTCGATGCCAACTCTTATCACTCTTCCTCTAACCTTCTATTTCAATAAAATCAACAGCCAAGGCCTCTACTCCAACATGCAAATTCTTCCCAACGTATGTATAATGACCAATTTGCTCCAAGAGAAAATGTATGTGAAGATGGTTGGACAAGAGAAGTGGAGTACTTGAGAAAGGAGTTGGCAAGAGAAAGAAGGAATAAGAAAGATCAAAGGAAGGACTTTGAGAATTTGATAGCATCAACAAGAAATTTAGAAATTCAATTGGATCAATTGGCAAGGTTGAATAATGAAAGACCTATAGGGGCACTACTGAGTGATACTATTCTAAATCCCAAGGAGCAATTTAAGGCCATCGTCCTTAGAAGCAGTAAGGAGATGGAAGAAAGGGTTGGGAGACACTCATTAAAGGGTAAAGAAAAAGAAAAGGTTGAAGATGAAGAGAAGAAAAATGGGAAGTCTTTAATGGCATAAGGCAACAAGATGAATGAGCCTACCATGCCCAATATGCAATGCAATGAAGGCAAGGATCTTACATATCAAGAGCTGCAAACAAATGAACATATCATTTCCTCAAAGTTTGAAAAATGAATAAAAGGGGAACAAGTTCAAAAAGTTTCTTGAAATATTGAACAAGATTGAAATTAACATTCCTTTCATGGATGAACTTGAGAACATGCCCGCTTATGCTAAATTGATAAAACAAGTCCTCACCCTAAAAAGAAAATTGCATGGGGACGAAATCTTATGTCTAACGGAGAATTGTAGTGCACTCCTCAGAAAGAGGTTACACCCAAGCTCAAGGACCCCTGGTCCTTCACCATCCCTTGTGAAGCTGGAGGGTTATAATTTGGGAAAGCTTTGTGTGATTTGGGAGCTTCAATAAACCTCATGTCGTATGTGGTGTTCAAAAAATTAAATGGAGGACAATTGAAGCCCACAAGTATTGCATTGCAACTTGCGGATCGTAGCATAAAGTTTCCAAAAGGAATCATTGAGGATGTGATCGTTAAAATTGACAAACTTTACCTTCCGACTAATTTTATTGTGCTAGAGAATAAACATGGAAGAGGATGAAGAGATGCCGATCATACTTGGGAGGCCTTTCCTTGCCACCAGTCGTGCACTCATTGATGTTCAAGAAAGGAAGTTGGAATTTGGGATAAATGATGAGATTGTTATATTTAATATTTTTAGTTCATTAAAGCTTCCATCAATTGATGAGAATGCCATGAATATAAATGTAGTGGACGATCTAATTGATGATTGTTGTAGGAATGAATTAGAGAATTCTTCTTTGGAGGACGATATGCTAGATTCAAACGCCCTAATCCAAGAGGATGAAGATAGAATAAAGAATGTGAATCACTTGAAGAATGATGTCTTATGGCAAAAAAAAAAAAAAAAAAAAAGAGAGAAGAATAAAGAAAGAGCCCAAAATGGAGCTTAAACCTCTTCCTGCTCATTTAATGTGTGCATAATTTGGTGACAATGAGACATAACCGGTAATTGTGAATGCATCTTTAACGGGTGAGCAAATTGAAAGATTAATTTTGGTGCTTAAAATGCATATAAAGATGCAATTTCTTGGTCTATTGATGATATTAAGGAAATTAGCCCTTCTATTCATATGCATAAAATGTTGTTGAATGAAAGGAACAAACTGGTAAGGCAACCTCAAAGGAGATTGAATCCTACCTTAAAAGAGGTTGTAAGGAAAGAGGTTATCAAACTTTTGAAAGCCGGTATTTTTACCCTATTAGCGATAGCAAGTGGGTTAGTTCCACTCAAGTTGTTCCAAAGAAGGGTGGTAATAATAAGTGAAACCAATGAACTCCTTCCCTCTAGGTTAGTCAAGAGTTGGCGTATGTGCATTGATTTTCTTAAATTGAACAAGGCCACCTGTAAGGATCATTTCACTTTGGCTTTTATTGATCAAAAGTTTGAGAGGTTAGCTGGTTTTGCATATTATTGTTTCCTTGATGGTTATTGCGGTTATCTTCAATTTATCATTTGTTCGAAAGATCACGATAAAACAACTTTTACATGCCCATTTGGTACTTTTGATATAGGATCTAGAGAAAGCTCTTTAGGCTTTGCAATGCTCCTAGCACATTTCAACTTTGTATGTTTGCTATTTTTGATGATGGTTGAAAAGTGCATAGAGATCTTCATGGATGATTTTAGTGTATTTGGTGTCTCATTTGATGATTATTTTGTAAATTTGTCCAATGTGTTGAAAAGGTGTGTTGAAACTAATTTGGTGCTCAATTGAAAAAAAATGTCACTTCATGGTTCACAAAGGAATTGTTTTAGGTCACAAGTTGTCATCAAGAGGAATAGAAATTGATAGGGAAAAAGTTGAAGTGATTGAAAAGTTACCTCCTCCTATTAATATTAAGGGGGCGAGAAGTTTCTTTGGTCATGCAAGTTTTTATTGAAGATTCATTAGGAATTTCTCACATATAGCTAGACCTTTGTGCTCCTTACTTCAATAAGATTTTTCTTTCTACTTTGATGATTCTTGTTTGAAAGCATTTAATGTGCTGAAATATGCACTTGTAATTGCACCTATTATTGTGGCTGTGACCCAATTGATCTTTTCAATTTAAGCTTATGTGTGATGCTAGTAACTATGCAATAGGTGCCATTTTGTGTCAAAAGGTGAATAAAATGTTACACGTCATTTAGTATGCAAATAGGACCTTGAATGGAGCACAACTTAATTATTCTACTACAGAAAATGAACTACTTGCTATAATATTTGCATTTGACAAGTTTATATCATATTTGATTGGGTCTAAGGTAATTGTGCACACTGATCACACCGCATTAAAGTATTTATTTTCTAAACAAGATGCCAAACCACTTTTATTGAGATGGATATTTTTATTTTAGGAGTTTGATTGGGAAGTAATGGACAAGAAGGGAATTCATTAAGTGGTAGTGAACAACTTATCAAGGATTGAAGCATCCTGACTTCTCAATCATGAAAAAAGAGCCATCAATGAGGAATCATCCATTGAGAAATTTCTTCATGTGAAGGAAGCAAGCCCGTACTATGCGGACATTGTGAACTATCTAGTTTCAAGGATAGTTCCAAAGATGTTCAATATCAATAAGAAAAGGAACTTCTTTGTGAAACTCAAGTTTTACTTTTGGAAATAACCATATCTATTCTGAAGATGCAATGATCAAATTCTAAGGAGATGTGTTCTAGAAAGTGAAGTGACCGACATTTCAAGACATTGTCATTCATCTCCCATTGGAGGTCACCATGGAGCTGAACGAACGGCTTTTAAAGTCCTTCAATGTGCCTTATATTGGCCAATTACTTTCAAGTATTTTAGGGAATTTGTGCTCAAATGTCATGAATGCCAAAGGGTAGATGATATTTCAAGAAGACAAGAAATGCCCCCTCCATGGCATTGTGGAGTTAGAAGTATTTGATGCTTGGGACATTAATTTTATAGGACCCTTTCCAACCTCATATTCTAACAAATTTATTTTGGTTGCGGTGGATTATGTGTCAAAATTGGTGGAAGAAATAGCCACCCCAACCAATAATGCTAGAGTGGTCACTAAATTTCTCCAGAAAGAATATTTTCTCTCGGTTTGGGTTGCCTAGAAATATTATTAGTGATAGGGGTACATACTATAAGAATTCACATTTTGAGGCCTTAATGACCAAGTATGGGGTGAAGCACACAATTGTCTTGGCTTATCATGCTCAAACTTCGGGTCAAGTTGAGGTTTCGAATCGGGAATTGAAAAGAATTTTGGAGAAAATGGTGAATAGTGCAAGCAAGGATTGGGCAATTAAGTTGGATGATGCATTATGGGCCTACCGAACGGTATTCAAGATCCCGTAGGCATGTCTCTGTACTGTATTGTATATGGCAAAGCATGTCACTTACATGTTGAACTTGCTCATAGAGTATATTGGGCAATCAAGTGCTCCCAACAGCTTGAATTTTGATTTGAAAGAGGCATGTGTAAGTAGACTTTTTGATTTGAATGAGTTAGATAAATTTCAGAGGGAAGCATTTGAAAATTTCTTGATCTATAAGGAGAGGACTAAGGCATGGCATGACAAATTCTCATCTTAAGGAAGGAATTCAAAACCGGTGATTAGTATTTCTCTACAATTCAAAGCTTAAACTACTTTCGATATAATTCAAATCGCGGTGGAGTGGACCCTTTGAAGTGCTTCAAACTTTTTCTCATGGAGCAGTAGAGATCAAAGGGAAAGAAGGGACGCTCAAGGCCAATTTTCACCGGTTCATACCACAGTTATTAAACCTGGCCCGGTTCAGCGGTTCAACGGATCAACCCGGTGAACCGGCCATCTAACCAGGTCGGGTTGCAAGTTCAACCGGACAAGGAAGGTGACCATTGAAAAGTCAACGACCCACCAGTTGAACTCCTATGACCGGGAATCAGGGCAGTTCTACCCGATTTATCCAAGTTGTTTGCATGTTGGCTGTATCCGAGGAAAAACAAATTTTTCTGCTGTAGAGCTTCGAACCCAGGAAAAGGAACCAACTCTACTGCTGCTTGCCACTGCACCCCCAATGTTGGTGGTTGTAAGTTCCATTTTTTTTAAACTTACATACAAACTTTCATATTCTATTGCTTAATTGCCTTCTTTCCCCACCCATTCAAATAAATTACTAGTATACATATATAATATTTTTTTCACATTACAAAGTATCTCCCATAACAAACTTAGTGGATTGTATATAATATATTATGATTGCAAAGTTCCATCTAAGAAATAATAAGAACATAATTTCATATCATTTGTTTGTATATTGTTATATTTTATGGGAATTATTTATAAAAATTTAAAGTTAACTATTTTAATGTATTTTGTTAGTTCTTAGTAAATTAATTATTCTAAAGTTCACCAGCCAAAAAATAATTATTCAAAATTTCATCTACACAATAATATGAAATTATTAACTACTAGACATATATAATTTCAAGTCTTAAATATATATATATATATATATATATATAACTGATTGAACCAGTAACCCACTGGTTGGACCAGTAACCCGTTGATCCACCTCTCTTGCCGGGTTCCTTCCCGGGTTCCTTCCCGGGCTGAGTTTAATATTAACAACTAATATGGCTCATACCTTACTTGGGAGGAGTTATTAAAGAAGGGTGAGAAATTGTCAAATTTGTGCAAGAATGAGCACCCATGCTATAGTCAAGCTACTGACTATAAACGAGCACTTCTTGGGAGGCAAACCAAGTTTTTAATTTAGTTGGTTTTTATTTCTTTCGATGAGATTTTTAATTAGTCTGTATTTTGAGTGATTTGGTTTGAATTAGGTTACAAATTTTAGTTAAAAATATGTGTTTTTGAATTGAATTAATAGTGCTAAAGAATGAGTGAAAATTGTCATTTAAACTTGTTATTTTGATGTTTGTAGGTTGTGCATGGACTTGAAGAAAAGTGGTGAAGAAAGAAGAAATTTTGGCTAAGTGCCAAAAATACACTTCGTGGAATCTCAAGCCCATGTTGCGGCATCGATCTCAAACTTCTAGATGGTATTTACATGGAAATCCAAATCGCAATTTCAATTTCAAAATTTTGCAAGGTTCTGAAAAAAATTTCCCACTAAGTCGAGAATCCATGTCGCGACATCAACACACATGTAGTCAGGACATGGAGTCGCACACTGGCAATTGAGATCAGGCCATATCACGACATGAAAAACTCTATGTCGCGACATCGACACGATCGGAACCGAATTTTAAAAGGATTGTTTTTCTTCTTCTCTGAAATTCTTCATCTTTTCCAAGCAATATCCATACAACTCCTCTTTGAAACTTCCACTTTTCTCAACTTCTTCCATTTTCTTCATTGAAAATCCCTTCTAAACACTCTAATTCACCACCACAATCTTTCTACATCACATTTGGAGCATTAAAGAGGGAACAATTTGGAGTTTGCTTGGCGAAATTGAACACCAAGGAAGGACTTACACTCAATTTCATGGGAAATTTTTGGCATCAATCGGGTAATATTCTTCCTGACTTTGTGATTAAATTGGTAATTTGTAGAAGATAATTTGTGGGTTCATGTTAACCAATTTCATCGGGTGTTTAGGAAAATAATTTTGGTTAAGATAATTTTGGAAAGAATTTTTGTGTGTCTTTTTTTTTTGGGCAAGATTGGATATTGAATTGATTAATTCTCTAAATTATTTGGACTGTAGTTGGATTATTTCAATTATCATTGAGAAATTGTGAAACTTTGTTGACAAAATTGGTGGAATTTTTTTTCTTGGTTGTGAATTCAAAAATTTTCAGTGCTTATGTGTTAAATTGGTTGCTAATTGCTTTGAAAAATGACAAGAGGTGTATATGGGAGTGTTGAGAGGAGGGCAAGAATGAGGGGTAGAGAGGCGAGTTCAAGAAAAAGGACAGCCGGTGAGGGGACGGGTAGAGAAGGAGAAGTAGGCCAGCCAAGTGGGGTGGTGAGCAAGTAGAATCTCAATTCTCTAGTGGCAGAGCTAATCAACTATATAAAAATAATGAGAAACATTAGGTGATTAAGGAGTGGAATTTTGGTCTATCCATGCATTGGGGACAATATGAAGAGGCTAGGAAGGAGATAGAAACTCAAATCAGACTGCTAGGCATCAGGAAAGATTCAATACTCCAATTGATCTTGGATGTACACAACTTGTGAAATAATTTCATTGCAACCTTTGTGAGCTTGAGGATGGGAAAGTAAGAGTTCGGAGGGTATTGGTTGATTTCAGTTTTGAATTGATTAATTCTTTCTTTAACATACTTCCTATGCATTCTAACGAGTATCCAACATTTTTGAGTAATGACAAGAAGGATATGGATGCTATTGAAAGTGCTATTTGTTATGTGAATGTGGATATTGTTCAGATTACTACAAGTAGCATCGAATTAATATTTCCATGTCATGAACTCTCACTTATTGTGATTTTAATTCATTAGTTGTCGAATTTGGGGCTCCAATTCCCTGAGATTTATTAAGAGGGATAAAATGGTGTTGGTTTATGCAATTGTAACAAGAATATCGGTGGATGTTGGCAAACTGATTAGATAGGGGTTTCTCGAAAGTGGTAGGTCTAGGAGACCCATTTTTTATGCACCTAGTCCGTATAATCCACTATTTACGTATAGTTGTCGGATACAATGACTCAGCAGAGCCAATGACACATTTCAAGGGTAGGATCAATCGGAAATATGTTTATAGGATGGTATGCAAGTATGAGAAGCATCACCCTGGAGAAGGCCATATCCCACCACCATTACCTCAGGGAGCATCATATATCTCTCTGCCACTCGGATATGTATTTAATGCTCCACTCAATGAAGAAGAGTGGAATAAGTTGCAGGGTTATTGGACCCATAGTCAGCTGCTAATGCACAACAATCTGGCAGTGATAGGGAAAGCCCTCAATACCACTACACTTGATACACGGGTCAGACCGCCGCGACCTCTACTTTGGCATTATAGGCAACCTTGTGCGCAATATGACACACCACCGGTAGTTGATGCACATCAAGCAAAAGCCCAACAAGCTGGAGAGGTCAGAGGAGCCCAAGATGATGACCATGAGGAAGCTCAGCGTAGTAAGGCGAAAGATGGTCGAGAGAATATGGAGCAGGAAGCAATGTTGTTGAACAACTAGCTGCAATGGATAGTAATGACTTGGGACCCAAACATTTGAAGGATTTTCATGAAGACTGACAATTTCTATTATTCTTGATTTAACATTTTTATCTTTAGTTATCTTTATTTTTAGTTATTTTACTTTTAGATACTTTAGTTTGAACTAGATTGGCTAATGGCCTTAAGTTGACGCCAAGTAGACTTTTTTTTTTTATGACTTGATAAAGTAGATCGTTTTGAGGACTAATTTGCTAAATACATAGTTTGGTTTTTGGTCATTTTTATTGCTTCATGATAGTATATTGGCTAAGGGCCTTAAACTGATGTCATATTTGATTTTATTGATGCTTTGACTTGGATATTTATTTTTCTAGAGCTTAATTGATTAAATACATAGATTAGTTAAGTACCTTAATATTTTCATTTGATAGTGGTTTGAGATAAAAAAATTTCATACTTTACATGGATCTTGTGTAATTGTTTTTATGTTTATTATGTCAAAATTTTGGGATGTGAATGTTACGATGAATTATTCATCAATTAGAATAAAAGAGACAAGTTTTGGGGTGTTTGTTTATTGCTTTGGGAATGGTTATTTTATGTGTATTGGTGTGACTTGATGAGGAGTGAAGGAAAATTGGTCCATTAAGTACTCAATGATGATATTTGACTTATAATATTATATAATTGAAGTATTTGATTGGGTCATTTCATAGATTTAAGTGTTAGTGAGTAGTTCTTTTGCAACATAAAGATGACTCAGTTTTACGATTTTTCAAAAGGAGGTACTAAAATTGTGGGGAAAATTTATTTGAAATATTATTTTTGATCAACTCAACAATATTATTTTGTTAGTCGATTTATCTTATGGAAAGAGAAAGTTAAATGAAATAGAAGGAAATTGGTACATTTTGTGTGTTTGCATAGGGAATGTTATTCTAATTTGTGAATAATTGATATTTGAGAGCAATTTTTCGTAAGTTTCACTTCTTTTCCTTGGTTTAGGGCCGTCTTAGTAAAATATATATATATACTTCTTTTCCTAGGTTTAGGGCCATCTTTAATATATATATATATATATATATATATATATATATATATATATATTATTGCTAGTAATAATGCGAGTTCGAGATTTCAGCATATACCCATGTTATTTCTCCAAAATAAGCCATTAGAGTAGTAATAACGAGTACGAGATTCCAGCATGTACCCATATTATTTTTTCCTAATTAAGCCATTAGAAGTTACTTTTTAGTATACCAATATGTTAAGGAGGAAATATTTGTTGTACTTATCATTAATTCATATTACTTTTTCCTTATTAGAGGTATATTCCCAAAATTGTGTGACATTTTCATTTAAGTAGATTCCTAATGAACTTTTATTTTCATGCGACCTTATTAAAATAATTGACTAACTTTATAATATTTGTGATTTGACAAGAAATAATATTTTGAATGGATAAAACTAAAAAGTTTAGTAAATATTTTGAGAATAGTAATGTTTGGTGACTTGTGAATCTTGTATAGTAAATGAACGTGTGTTTTTTTTTTAGAAAATTCAGAAACTTGGATTGACTCATTTAACTACTTCACTTATCATATAGTATTGAAAGTTCCTTGTTAGATTTCTTATTTGTTCTAAGTACATCTGTAGCTCATCAAGTGTTTTGTTAATTTTGGTGGTGTTATTTTGTTTAGTTGATAGTAGGATTCTTTTTACTTTTTATTTTGCTTGGGACTAGTAAAATGCTAAGTTTGGGGGTGTGATATCACTAGTAAACTAGAGTTATTCACTCTAAATCCTGAAATTTTGTTAATTTAAATTCCAAATTTTGGTTAATTAATTGAAAATATTAGTTAATTTTCATATTATGTGTTTATATTCTAGTTATTGTTAAATATGATAAGCTTTGATTAGAAATTTATTTAAATTGATTACATAATTCGTTTAATATTATGCAGGTCTAAATTAGAAGTTGGAAGCTAGAGTAAAAAAAAGTACGAGAGCCAAGTGGCAATTGGTGATCTGAGAAGAATTAAAGAATTGCTGAAAATGATGTTCATGTCGCGACATCAGCTTTGCCAAACTGCGACATGGACATGGAAATAGGCTAATGATATTTTAGGGCCATGTCGCGACATTGCTTATTTCATGTCGCCACGTGGACTCCCTTTCAGCATATTGGTAGTGGTAGTTTTGTAATATTCCAGCAGCCAATTCCTAATCTTGGCTTGTGTAATATTCTACTATTTAAGGTCCTTTAGGTGTGTGCAAGTACACATACTTTAGGGTGTAGTTAGTGGTTTAGGTTAGATTATAATAGAATAGAAAGACTTGACTCTCAAGTTTCATTTTTTTAATACATATTCTATTGAATTCTCCTTTAGATCTATTTTTTAATTTCGTACAAGTTTAGATTTTGATTACTTATTCATACTTCCATTTCAAGTTATTCTTAGAGTAATTAGTGTTCTTGTTAATTTAGTACTTTCTAATTTAAGTTTTCAATTCCTTGCTTTAATTTCTAGTGTATGGTAATTTTTAGTGGGCTTTCTTCATTATTCTAAAAAAATAAAAAATAGTTAGATTTCAAGCATATTTCTTTCCAAATTTTAGACTAGAAATGACATCTTCTTGCTTTGCAAGCTTTCTTAGTGTTCTCTTTAGTTAGGTTAATCAATTGCTCTTTACTTTTAGTCATATTCTACTTCAATTAGAGTAGCATAGAGTGCTCTTATTTACTTGCTTTCATTAGTTTCTTAATTTTGTAGTTCCATAATTTTAATTACTTACTTTAGTGTAGATATAGTTTAATTTTGGTTTATCTTGTTTAATTGCTTTATGGCTTTGATTAGATTAGGATCTTTCTTCTCAATTTGATTATCGTAACTATACACAAGTCCATAAATCTCGGTAATTGCTTGCCAACAATCTCCATGGGAACAATACCCACTCATCCTATACTACTACCAATTCCGTATACTTGCAGAAGTGAGGTAAAGTGTAGTGATTTTCTAAGGTTTTATTATTATTTGTTTTCTATGGCTTGATTTGACCTCTACCTAAATGCTTGACAATACCTTATTGCTTGAGCAAGTCTTCTTGTGAAACCTTCAATTGCCACTTTCAAGAAAATCCTCCATATTGTAAATAAAGGTGATAGTGTTACTATTAGTTGGAGGACTAATTTGAGACAAGTTGAAGATGTACACCCCAAGATTGGTAACTGGAGGAGTAAATATTTCTTGATCCAAAGGCGACCCGATTGGAATTTTCCCACATGGAACTATGACTTGAAATCTTCCAAAGCTAACAAACTTGTCCCTCTTAAAGTGCATGAGAGTAATCATCTTTCTAAACTTATGAAAGTTGAAAAACTCCCATGGCAAGTAGTGGTTAGTAAGTAAGTTTTAGTGTCGTGGGATTGAGTCTGACTGTACTTGATCCTACATTTCCTTTAGGTTGACTTGCCCACATTTTTACTTATCATTTTTGCATGTGTCTATTCTTCTTTATAGACAATTTGAGTATTTCTTTTTCCTTAGTAGAAACTTAATTTAACTTGTTCTTTTGATTTTGTAGTGGATGCCATAGATGATGCTATTTGTGAGCATGCTTTGAAGTAGAGACAAGCCAAGCATCGAGGTTCATCTCATCCATCCAAGGCTGCCACTGCTGGGGCTGAAAGATCTAAAAGGCCCTCTCAAGGAGTTCTTCCATAAACTCAACCTAAGAAGAAAGCCTCGCTTCCCATTGAGAGTACTCCATTACCTTTGCCTCAAGTTGAAGCTCCAATTCAAAAGGTTCCCATCCCATCCAAGTAGCTCCTACTCCATGTGCACATCAAATTCAAACTTTTGTTATTGGGATCTCCTCATTCTCTCACGTGACCTATGCCCCTCCTTGGGAGGTGTATAAGGATTCTACTTTGAAAGATGTAAGTCATCCTTTGGTGGAGGCATTAGCATTGCCTAAAGAGCGAAAGGAGAGAATTGGAAAATTCTTCAGCTCTAGAACTTGGGTCTCTTATATGTACAAGCTCTCACCTTTGGATAGTATTAAGATATTACTTCCTTTCCTTAGTGTTTTCTCAGCTGCACTTGTTACTTGGCTTTGAGTTGGGGCCTTTCCTTGTACTAACTGTACCTACATTATGCTTTCTATCTATGTATGATATTACACTTTGCTGGGGCCTTTCCTTATACTAACTCCACCTATGTTATACTTTCTATCCATATATGATATTACACTTTCTTTTGCTATTTTATGTTTTTGTTTGGTTTTAAGCGTTCTTATATACACCTTCACCCCCTTAGACACTTGAAGATTTTTCAAGTGGCTAAGTTGTTTCGTCGAGTCGTTCTCCACAAGTTGAAGTATACCAAGATTTTTCAAGCTTTGGTTTTAATACCAAGCTTAACCTAGGTAGAAATTTATCTCCTTCGAAGAGGTTTAACTTAAATATAAATTTTTCGCCCCTGAAGGGATAAGCCTTGGTTGTGGTACCAAGTTTTAGCCCAAGCACAACTCTCTTAGGTATATCTTAGCCTTGGAACTGTGGTTACCAAGAGGCCAAAGTTTTCACCCCCGGAAGCGTAAACCAAGGTCTTGAGACCATGGCTAGCCTAGGCACAATTCTCCATGGTATATCTTAGTATGGGACTAAGGTTACTATAGGCACTTATCTCCTAGGTTTTGTTTTCACCCCCAAAAGCATTATGATTTCTCTTTTGAGCATACTTTACCAATGAAATTCTTCTCCAAGGAAAACTTATTTTCACCCCTAGAGGGGTAAACCTAGGTTCAAATCTCCAAGGCCTTAGTCTTGAGACCAAGTTTACTCTATGTACAACTCTCCAAGGTAGAAAGACTTTGTTATTTACCCTCGGGAGGGTTATGCCGACTCTTGAGAATGGCATTTGATCGATTTTGTTCCCCGGAGGGAGTACGTGACCCTAGAGGATCATTTTATCGCAGAGGATGTTTTGCACATAAGGGTTGGGCATGTGGGAAAGCTATTCTACGTAAATTACATGTGCAAAACACTTAGAAATTTTCATTGATAGCAAAATCCCCGGGACAGGGAATATTACAAGCCGCACTTGCTTGTTTCACCTCGAAAAGTATTGCTTGGCTTAGATAATTTCAAAACACTTAGATAAAACAAAGAAAGCGTAAAAATAGAAATTCTTATATTCTAAACATTCCAAGTACGAGGCAAGATCTTCCCATCTTTGGCTTTTAGTTTGTAGGCTCCATTAGAGTATGCTTCAACTACTTCATAAAGACCTTTCCAATTTGATGAGAGCTTTCCCCAAGCTTGGGGCTCGCTCACTTCCATCTTCCTTGTAACCCAATCTGCTACTCGGAACCTCCTACCTTGGACTTGTTGATTGTAGTAAGCAACCTTTTGCTTATCCGCTTGTATTTTGAAGTATGCCTTATCCCTTTCCTCCTCATGTATGTCAAGGTTATACCTCAACCCTTCCTTATTTTTCTCTAAGATGAAGCTGTAGACATGGAAACCTGGCATGAAAATTTTCATGGGTATAAGTACTTTGGTACCATAAGTGAGATTGAAAGATGGGTATCACCGGTAGCATTCTTGTAAGGAGTGCGGTATGACCACAAAACACTTGGAAGCTCTACAACCCATTTTCCCTTAGAAACATCAAGTCTCTTCTTGATTCCTTCAAGAATGGTGTGATGGGTCACTTCCGCCAAACCATTGCTTCGAGGATGACTCACCAAGGAGAAATATTGTTCTATGCCCAAGTCTCGTCAAAAATTTTTGAGCGGTGCTCCTTGAAATTGCTAGCCATTATTCGAACTAAGTGCCTTAGGTATTCCGAAGTGACATATAATGTTCTTCCAAAAGAATTGTATGATTTGCTGATGAGTAATTCTTGACAAGGCCTTGGCCTCAACCCACTTGTTAAAATAGTCAATGGTTACTACCACAAACTTCTTCTTCGCTGGTGATATTGGAAAAGGACCCAAAATGTCTATTCCCTACTAAGAAAAGGGCCAAGGAGTAAGAATTGGAGTAAGTTGTTTCGTCGGATGGTGAGGTTTATTAGAGTGGAGTTGTACTGACATTTATCGCACATTTGCACATAATCCATGGAATCCTCCAACATTCTTGGCTAATAGTAACCTTGCCTTTGTATCTTTTGAGCAAGAGCTCTTCCTCCAACATGATGTCCACAAATCTCCTCGTGCACCTCAACTAAAGCATATTGAGCTCACTTGGACTTAGACATCGGAGATAAGGCATTGAGTAAGACCTTCAATACAAAGTTCCTCCAATGATCAAGTATTTTGTCTACATTCTTTCTACCTTTTGAGCTCAATCTTATCGTCGGGCATTATTGCTTCTCTCAAGTATTGAATGATCGGGGTCATCTAATTTGGAGTAGAGTCTATATCCATGACCTCCACGTGATCTATGCTTCTTTCCCTTACAACCTCTAAGAACACTTCTTTCAACACATTGGAGTGAAATGAGCAAGCAATTTTTGAGAGAGCATCTGTCTCCTTGTATTTCTCTTGAGTCACATGGACTGTCAAAATTTTCAAGGTATGAGATCAAGTCCTTGATAATCACCTTGCTTCATAATCTCCCTTGACTTGTTGAACTACAAAATTTAAGTCAATGTTTACTAACAAGTTTTTAACCTTCAACTCTTTGGCTAACCTCAGTCCGAAAGGGGTTGACACCTCTTGAATTTTCTCCTTACTTGACTCTTCTGAACTCCCTTCTTCCACCACTTATAGGAAAAAATTGGCCAAAGTTTGCGCTTTAATTTCCACTCGAGGTTGAAATCAATTATCATACTCGCTTAACTCAATTTCCCATTTACTAACCTTCTTGAGACCTTGGGTTTCAACAGGACGGACTTGAGTTGATAGTTTGTAAGAACAGCAATGGGATGACTTAGGAAGTAAGGCCTAAAATTTCTCACCTCCATCACCAAAGTTAAGGCCAATCTTTCAATGGTAGGATACCTAGTCTCCAAATCACTTAATACTTTAATATAGTACACCATTTTTTGGATCTTGTCCACTTCTTTGATGAGATCAGCCATACCACTGCGGATAAACAAGGGCCCAACATAGGTAAAGAGCCTCTCGGGATTCAGGCTTAGTTAGGAGTAGGGAAGAAGCCAAGTATTCCTTCAATTTCTCAAAAGTTTTCCTGTACTCTTCCGTCTATTGAAAATTCTTGGAACTTCTTAAAGCTTTGAAGAAAGACAAATTCCTTTCACCAGATTTGGATAAGAAACAACTTAAAGCAGCAAGATGCCTAGTTAGCTTCTGCACATCCTTCAACCCTTTGGGAGGTTCTATTCTTGAATGGCTTTGATTTTTTTGAGGTTAGCTTCAATCCCTCTTGAATTATCATGAAACCAAACTTTCCCCTAGAAACTCTAAAAGCACATTTCTCTAGGTTAAGCCTTATCTTGAACTTCCTCATGGTAGTGAAGTTTTCCCGGTGGTTCTCTACATGGTTTTCTTTCAACTTCCTTTGGAGAAGCATATCATCTATGTAAGCCTCCATATTCCACCACAATTAATCTACAAACATTTTATCCACCATCTTTTGATAATCTGTGGCTCGGGCATTATTTAATCCAAATGGTATTACCCAGAAAGAATAAGTGTTGGAGTCAATGATGAAAGGGGTCTTAGTTTGATCTTTGTAATTAAAAAGGATTTGGTAATATCCTTTGTATGCATCCAAAAAATGCATGATTTCACACCTGCAGGTCGAATCTACAACGGTGTCTAAGCGAGGTATAGGATAGCAATCCTTGTAGCAAGCTTTGTTTAAACTTTGAAGTCTACACACATCTTCCATTTAGCCCCTGGCTTTGGTACCATGACTACATTGCTAAGCCATTTGGGGTATTGGGTTTCTTCTATTATCTTAACTTCCAAGAGCTTGTCTACTTCCACTTCCATCACTTGGCTTCTTTCCATTCTGAAATTTCTTTTCTTTTGGATTACTAGTTTGAACCTTGGGTCTATATCAAGGTAATGCATAGCTATGTTAGGATCAAGCCCTGGTACATCCGAGGGACACTAACCAAAGAGATCTTTGCACTCCCTAAGTAAATGAGATGAGGTTTCCTTGATGTCTCCTGGGAGGGGATTTTTCCACTTTCACCAATTTGCTAAGGTTATTTTCATCTAAGAGCATTTCTTCAAGCTCCTCAGCAGGTTCACCATTTGGGTTGAGTTGCATTTTTTCTTCTAAAAGTTGAACATTGCAACTTGGAACAACTTTCTTTATTCCCAATTTGAATGAAGCTATGTAGCATTGTCTTGTTGCTACTTGATCTCTATTTATTTCTCCCACGCCATTCTCCGTTAGGAATTTCATTTTCATGTGATGAGAGGAATTTCATTTTCATGTGATCACATCAAGCAATGATGTCAACAACCATCAAATAGATGATGAAAAGAATGAGGATACTCCAAATGATCTTCCGAGAGCTTGGAGATTCGTCTCTAGTCACCCACAAGATTTAATCATAGGTGATCTATCCGATGGGGTAACTACTCGCTCTCATAAACCTTTGAATAGTAATTGTGCATTACTTTCTCACATTGAACCTAAACGACATACATGTAGATGTTGCTTTGAGTGATGAATTTTGGGTTAATGCCATGCAAGATGAACTTAGTCAATTTGAGAAAAATAATGTATGGACCTTGGTTGAAAGACCATCTTCTCATCCCGTTATTGGAACTAAATGGGTCTTTACAAACAAATAAAATGACCAAGGTGAAATCATAAGGAACAAAGCTAGACTTGTTGCAAAAGGTTATGCTCAAGAAGAAGGTATTGACTTTGATGAAACCTTTGCTCCGTAACTAGATTAGAATCCATTCGCATGTTTCTCGCATTTGCATGTTTCAATAATTTCAAATTATTTCAAATGGATGTCAAAAGTGCATTTTTAAATGGTTTTATTGATCAAGAAGTTTTCGTTGAACAACCTCCGGGCTTTGAAAATAAAAATCTTCCAAATTATGCTTTCAAACTCTCCAAAGCTTTATATGGTTTGAAACAAGCTCCAAGAGCTTCGTATGAAAGATTAAGTGGTTTCTTGATAGAAAATGGATTCAAAAGAGGTGTAGTTGACACCACTCTTTTAACAAAAATAGATTTAAATGGTTTGTTAATTGTTCAAATCTATGTTGATGATATTATTTTTGGAGCAACTAATGAAAATTTGTGCAAGGACTTTTCACATTTAATGCAAAAAGAGTTTGAGATTAGTATGATGGGTAAGCTGCAATTTTTCCACGGACTACAAGTTCATCAAACTAAGGAAGGAACGTTTATTACGAAAATCAAGTACACAAAGGAGCTACTCAAATGATTTGGAATGGAAGATTGCAAACAAGTTGGTACGCCAATGTGCACTTCAACCAAACTTTTAAAGACGAAAAGGTAATAGTGTTGATGAAAAACACTGTAGAGGTATGATCGGAAGTCTAATTTACTTAACAGCCAGTAGACCAGATATCATGTTTGCTGTTTGTTTATGTGCTAGATTTCTATCTTGCCCTAAAGAATCACATTTGATAGCTGTTAAAAGGATTTTTAGATATCTAAAGGGTACAGAATGAACTTTGGTCTGTGGTATCCAAAGTCCTCTACCTTTAATTTAATTAGTTATTCTGATGCTGACTTTGGTGGGTGTAAAATTGATAGAAAAAGTACCAGTGGTATGTGTCATTTTCTGGGAAATTGTCTTGTGTCTTGGTTTAGCAAAAAACAAAATTCTATTTCTCTTTCTACGGCTGAAGCCGAATACATTGCTGCTGGAAATTGTTGTGCTCAACTTCTTCGGATGAAACATACTCTGAAAGATTTTGGTGTCTTTTTTGATTGTGTTCCTATAAAGTGTGACAACACTAGTGCAATTAAGCTCTCAAAAAATCCTGTTATGCACTCTAGAACCAAACACATTGATGTTAAGTATCATTTCATTAGAGATCTTGTTTGTAAAAAGGAAATTCGTGTTGATTTTGTGCTTATTTCAGATCAATTGGCTGATATTTTTACAAAACCCTTAGCTCTAGATTGCTTTGAATCTCTCAGAAAATGCTTGGGAAATTTACAGATCAACCACTTGGCATAGGTTCTTAGTTCGGACGCACTCTGCCTTTCGGACGCTATGTTTCATCCAAACACTACCTATCTTCCTCGGACGCTCATAATCGTCCGAACGATATTCATTTTCTTCACTAAAATCTCTGGAATTCTTCCGAACGCGTAGCATCGTCCGAAAGAACATCGGACGCACTGGATCTTCCATCAACCGTCCGTTCATCAGCGTTCGGACACTTCATCGGACGCACACCAAACGTTCGACCGTCCGAACGGTCTCCCTGTTCTATTAAAATCGTCCATCTTCCCGATTTCGTACTCGCCCAAACCCCTGAAACTCTCTCTGGCGAAAATTGTTCCTTCAACATTCCCTTCAAATTCCTACCCTCTTTCCCAAAATTGGTTGGAAGATTATCCTCTCCATAGTATTTCTCACCTGAATCATATCAATTTTCCCACATCTACCATCTCATTTCATCAAACTCTTACCAATCTTTCAAAAATTAAAATTTTCTTCCTCTTCCTTCCTCCTCTTCCTTCCCATCCTTCACAATGGTTAAATCTCACGGAGGTTCTTCTACAGCAAATCGTGGACGAAAAACTAAAGGGAAAGCTCCAGTATGAGGAGAATCATCTGCTAATCCCCAAGTCTCCACAAATCCAATCCTGCCAAAATTCATCGATGCCAAGGCATCTGAACGGTATACATCCCTTTTAAGTAAATCTATAATCGTTCAACGTCCTGCATTTCAAAGTCTGTTTGATGAGTATAATCTTCCTATTGTCAAATCATGTTTTGAAAACCAAAATTGGGGTCACCTAGTGCATATTGATTTACCTGTATATCATGACATGGTGTTTCAATTCACCGCCAATCTTCGAAAAGGCTCCACTGTTCGCACTTTAATTTCTCGTGTTAACAGCACCAATCTTGAGATTTCATCCAACACCATTAACACTATTTTTGAATGCGAAGTCTCAAACCCAAATGATTTCTCCTATTTCTTTTCGTTAGATAAATGGCCCACTGTTGATACTCAGATTTGACATTGATGAGGTTAGGGCCATTTTTAACATCAATTTTAAACAGGCCTCGGAACCAAAACCACGTTGCTCACTCCTGAACTAAATATTCTATACATTCTTGTCACAATTTTGTTATTGCCAACTGACGGGCATCGTACTGAGCCCGGTAAAATGCAGCTTTACTTGTTTTTTTGTGTTTTCAAGGGCATTCCTCTTGATTTTGGGTATCTCTTTTGTTCCCTATGGGAACTCTTTCTTACTGATACCCGAAGAAACATTCCCTTTGGAAAATTCCTCACCAAAATTTTTGATTTTCTCGAAGTTCCTTTCAGCGGAAATAAATAATTTCCTCCTTATTTTAACAAATCTTATATTGAACGAAAAAGCCTCCGATTTTTCAATGATCAATGGTTAACTAAGGCAGCCTTTGATATTGCATATTCACAATCCCATGCCTCTACCTCTGATTTCGCTATTCCTCATTCTCCTCCTCCTCAACCACCTCCACCACTCCATGATCCCTCATCCATCTACCTCTGAACCATCACTTTCTCATATTTGTAACCTGCTCACATCCTTGGCCACTCAAGTCAGTTCCTTTAAACGTCGCACTAATCGAAAGTTAAAGTGACTTGAAACTCGTCAGGTGATTATCCAAGAGGCCCTTAGCCTTGGCATGTCTGCTTCGGCTCAGGTTCAATTTGCCAATCTTCAGTCACAATATCCACTCAACTCATCTTCCGACAGTGATGAAAATAAAGATGGAAATGTTCGTGAAGACGACGAAGAAGCTACCAATACTCAAGGAGCTGCAAATGATGATGAAGACGACGATGAGGATGTTGACGACATGTTTGATTTCATCATGCAATGCCGCACCAGAGAAGAGGAAGACAGTGAAGCCACTGGTGAAGATGTTCCATCAAAACGTCAAAAGATTGAAAAGCGCTCCAAGAAGAAAAATGACTCGCATTAGTTCTTTTGACATCTGTGTTTAGTTTTTAGCATTTCTCTTTTTTAGGACTTCCCGTAGATTTACCCTTCCATGTATTTCCTTGAATTAAGTACTATTAAATTTTTAAGTTGGGTTTATGAAGTTTTTTTATGAATTTCTGCTCAATACTTGCATGTTCTCAGGGGGAGCTTTATTTGATAATGTCAAAAGGGGGAGTAGTCTTCTATATTGCAAAATGATTAGTCATATCCATTTGTTTTCTCCATGAAGGTTTATCAACATCAAAAAAGGGGAGATTGATGTTTTCCAAACCTTATTTTGATGATGACATAAACACTTAACTCTGTAAAACAAGTTTTTGCAGGTCTATTATTTGTTCTTGCTAGAGACAGGACTTTCGGACGCACTGAACCGTCCGTACTGGGTCAAAACTTCTCGGATGCATTGCATCATCCGAACGAACAGGGAGAAAGAAATAGGATCCTACTGCTTCTCTTTACGGACGAACATGACCGTCCGAAACATCTATCGGACGAAGGAACAGACGCATGCACGGACGTTCGAATGAAGCTCTTCAACAACTGCATGAAGATCGGACGCTGTGTCAGACGCATCCAATATGTCTCGGACGTCCGAAACCCCAACGGCTACTTTTTGTGCATTTATTATTTAGCCGTTAGGAAGTAGTTGCAACCATGATTTATTGCTCTTATAAATAACTGCTTTGACATTAGGTAGGCCAATAATCTACAACATTGAATACAAGCCTTAGAGAAAAGCAATTTGAGTTTTAATTGGCTATAGTACTTTGTTGTATTAGTGTGCAGTTGTGAGTGCAATTCAACTTTGAGTGGAGTGATAATCTTGTATGAAAGTGTGGTTGTACGTAAGAATCTTGGCTCAACTAAAAGAGTTTTAGTGTGAGCAAGAAGTTTCCAACTTTGTAAAGATTATTGGCACACCAAGTGTGTGAAGCATTCTAGTGATTTAATACTTCAAGCTTGCTAGCTTGGAAGTATTGGTTGTTTAATTTTCTCTCTTTATTTCACTGTTCCATTGATTTTATTATATCAGTTTATATTTGGAAAATCTCAATATTTCTCTGAAAGTATATTTTTTAAGAAACCTAATTCACCCCCCCTCTTAGGTTGTTTTGGGACCAACATGGAGTTCTTCCAACTTTCACTTAGTTCTTCTCGCTCAAGTATCCTTTCCAAGGTATGCTCCCTATCACAAGGTTTTCCCTTCTTTCTTGCTACTGAGGCCGCCTTGCTTGGACTCTTTTGTCTAATTTCACTTGGCCTTGAGTAGGCTTCTCTTCTTGATTCATGTCGGGTAGATCGGCCTTCACACTCTTGTCGGTCAAACCCTACTGGAGTTACTTTCCTAACCCTTTGATCATCCTTATTGATTGCATCAGAAAGTCCCTTATCCATAGGGCCTTGATGTACAGAGTAGACAACCCGAGAGTTGCCACCAGAGTTATGTGGAGGTTCTCCTCCTCCTTCCCCAACTTGTTGCTTGAGCTAGTGTTTTGTAAGTAACTCTTTCAACATAGCATTTTGTTGCCTTAGGAATTGAATCTCGACATCTCTATTATTAGCTTGGACAGATTGGGATCCCTAGCTTGGCCCTTCAGTAGATCAAATACTATAATTGATCAGTTCTACTAATGTTGGGAGGTGATATCCTTTCCTCTGTCCTGGTTGTTGCGGTGAGTATTACGCGTGCTAGGAGCCATAGTTGAAGATGACATATGATGGCTTCTTATTTTGTTTCCCACAGACGATGCTAAATGTTGATACGTAAAAATGTTAGCACTAAGGTATAAAAAGAGTAAAGTATAAAGTTAAATTTTGTACACATCCAAGTAGTAAAAATTCTCCAACACAAAGGTATCGACGCATGCCTTACTCATGAAATGAACACATGAGATAGAAAACAAGAGCATTGGGGCTTTGAGCCCCAGAGTTGGCCCCGACACTCAAGTCAGAAATGGTTGACGATGGAAAATTAGATAACAAACGAAAGCAAAGAAATGCAAGAATTTTTTTAATGAAAGTTGAGTTATGTGTGTAAATGTATACTAATCTTGTGAATTCGCTATTTATAATAGTGATGAGGCTTTGATGGGCTTGAATGATTTATGGGTTTAAAACCAATTACATAGCCCCTGAAATCCTTGGATATCTTGAATTGAATAAGGGCTTGAATTTAGGTTGAAATGACTAAAATACCTTCATGAATAATTGACCAACTAGACCAACTTTCCATATGTCTACGAGTCATTGGATGGTATATTTTTGTATCATCATATGTTAATATATGTTTAGTGTTAGTGTTTTACTATTCATTTAATGTTATTAAACTTATATTTATGTGTGTATGTGTTTATTATTTAGGGTTGTATTTAGGTTGTTTACCTAATTCTTCACAGAATTAGAGATTTTCCTGTGTTCTTGTTTGTCTTTTATTTATAGTTTTAGTCAGTGTTTAAGTGTTATTTTTTAGTTAAATTATAGATATTAATGTGTGTTATTGTTCTACATTTGTGTAGGAAGAAGCAATAAATCAATCAGACGCCGAACGAGGATTTTAGAGGCAAAACGGCGAAACCACACAAAACTGTACTGGAAGGCCACTCGCAGACTGTGAGTGACCCAAAGTCTTCAGGTTGGATAGAAGCATACCCACACTCTACGGGTGACCCAAAGTCTTCGGGCTGGATAGAAGCATACCCACAGTCTACGGGTGAATAAAGGAAAATCAATCTCAAACTACGATTGGGTCAACTGGGATGAGTTGTTACTCAATTTTCACGATTTTTAGAGTTCCGGGTATCCGTTTTGGGCCCGTAAGAGTGTGTTTTAAGGGCTATTCAGAACCCTACACTTTATAAAACTTATAAACTATAAATCAGGTTCTTTATGACCTCAAAATCACATTCTAGTTAAGTCTCCCCCTTGGGGGCCGCAAATTAGACTAGGGTTTGATTACTTTTCTAAGAAAGGCTGAAGAGGAGGTTCAGGATTGACAATCTTGGACGGAGAACTTGCAATTTTTTAATAGAGAATCTTTTTCTTAACCTTTTTACATCTTTATTATGCCATTTAATTCAATATTTTTCTTTTGTGTTTATGCAATCTAATCTTATTTATGTTTTAAGTAGTATGAGTTAAGGTTGAATAATGTCAATTCCATTGGGTGACGATTAATGTGATCACCAATTAGAGTAATCATAAGAAATGACCAATATTTAACACAAAGAAACAACTCTAAAGAGTAGCTAACTTTAATTTTGGTTAGGTTGGCTGTGGGGAAAAGGTTCTTGAGCCTCCATCATAGACTGATGTTAATTTATTAGACTAATTGATCTGAGAAAAAGGTCACAAGATTAACTAGTTGATTCGCTGAGTATTCCCAACCAAAAACTCAAATTCCATATTTATAAAAGTCAAATTATTTAATCAAGCAAGAGAATGTCTCAAACACTAGTTAATTAATTTAATAGGATTCAATCACCGAAGGTCAGGGTTGGGTTGACTTATGGGAATAGAATCTCCATGAAGTATAATTGGACAAATTAAATGAATGAATTAATCAAAACTTGAAATTGGATAGTCTTAACCCTAATCCATTGTTTTCATTATTATTAAAGTCCTTAATTCTATTTTATTCAATTCTTCCTCTATTATCGACTCTTCAAATAGCGTTTGAACCAAATAACTGGTACTTGCTAAACCAATCTATGCGGGTTCAATCCCTACTTCCACTATCTACTATCTGACCCCGTACACTTGCATTATTTTGTCTAGTTAATAGTAAAGTTAGGTGTTAATAAATTTTATAACAACATATTTAACATATCACAAAACCTTCACAAAGTTCAAGTTATAGCCTAATGTAACATTTGTATAATATGAGGAAACAAAATGGTTCAACTACAAAATAAAGGGGAAAATACTAAAAGTCATATCGAGTCATTGCTCAATGACTCGGCCAAGTCTATCTACTGAGAAAAATCATATCTAGAGCAGTACTTCCCAATCTGATATCGATATGCTATATTGGCCTATAAACATTCTAGAATACGAAAAAAATTGTAGTAAAAAATTACTTTTTTCTAGTTAATTCCTTGAAACTAATCTACAACCAACACGAGATTTATTTGTGATTTCTACATTTTTTTTAGATTTTGGGCAAATTTATGGCCCAATACCGATGCGATACTATTGTGACTAATGTGGAACAGTCTTCACCACAACTGCACTCGGTAATGCGATTTTGAACCATGCTTCGACTCTTCGACATAGCCTACAAATAACAAAACAACAGACACTAGAAGGAAACGTTAAATCGATGCAAAATACACCTCTTACAATAAAGTTTTATCAAGATACAATACTTTCAAACAAAATTAATCCTCAAAAAGATTGATTGAGTAGTATAATTTTTACACTATATGCTAGAAATTGTTGATTTGCAAACCAGCACAACTAAAGAAGCACCAAAGATTGGTCAAATTAGCATGAATAAAAAATTACACAAGTAACACACCAATAATTATGGAATCCAGCCGTGGGCATATCATGAATGTTCAAGACTTACAACTAAAGATTAGTGGTATAAGGTTTTGTCGATTCTTAGTTTTTGGAAACTAATTTTGAATTGATTTGTGTTTTGTTGTTTGATTTTCAAAGTCTAGGGCTCTATAGATTGGGCATGCCATGATTTTGTTCCATAAGTGTTCTTGAATAAGTTGTTGTAGCAGGTTATATCACTCATCCTGCTGCGTAAATTGAATATTGTTTCAAGGATTTAATATACGGTCAATTTATGTTAGTACTCGACATGTTATATCACACATTTTCTGTCAACGTGATATTCCCAAGAATATTCATTAGTGTCTATTCTTCGGTTTCATGACCAATCTACTCTTCCTTGTTTCAGTGTAACACTTGAACCTTTTCCAATCTTTTTTTACCTAGACTTTTCCAATTATTCCACAATAACTTTTTCCAACCATTCTACATTCATTTATGTTCATCTTTATCTTTATATATGATTCCTAGATATTTCTTTATAACGTCTAACGACCATTTGGCCCTTCCTAGGTTTCATTTTAGTTTTCGGGTACTAAGTGACATAGCTGTAAATTTGATGGACCAAGCAAGTGTAATCTTGTGAAGCTTATCTTCTCATGTTTATCTCCAATCTTTCGTCCAAATTTATCTTCTCATAGTTATCCTTAGCTTTTGAAAATCATGAAGCTTTTCTTCAAGTTTTGGAAGGTGTGAAGTTTTTTTAAAATCTTGAAATACGTGAAATTTATCATGAAACCTTAAAAAACGTGAACCTTACCTTTAAGTTTTGAAATATGTGAAACTTATCTTTAATTTTTTAAAAGTGTGAAGTTTATCCTCTAGCGCTTGTTACCAAGCAAGCTGAAACTTATCTTCAAGCATTGAAAGCAGTGAACTCTATCCTTAAGTCTTGAAACATGTGAACCTTATCCGTATTCCTTGAAATACGTGATTCTTATCTTTAATATTTAAAAATTGTGAAGCTTATCCTCTCATGCTTTGTTGCCAAACTTATCATGTTTCGTTAGTTGTCAAACTTTCAAAAATGTGAAGTTTACCTTTAAGCATTGAAATGTGTGAAACATTAACTTTCAATGTCCTGAAAAATGTGTTTTTTATCCTCAAACTTTAAGCAAGCACCTCTCTACCAATTTATATCCTACAAACCATTTTCAAACTTGTTTTCTGCAAAAATTTTCCTACAACTTCATTTACTTCAATTTTCAACTCTAGGCAAGAATTGAAGATTTCAAAGCTAAATTGGTATCAAAGAAGTATTTCAGGACTGATTTTCCAGCTTGGAAGGTATGTTTTACATAAATCAATGCATGTTTTTGTTAGTAAAGCTTTCATGTTATTCCAAGAAACAAACTTGTTAAAATCTAGTTGTTTGTAAGCTTTTCTCGTTACCTAATGTGATTTTGAGCTACCAAGCTTTGATGTATGGATTGAAAGAATTCTAAAACATTTGAAATGATGAGTTTGAATGAGGTTTTGCGACTGGTCATAAACATTTAGTTCCATTCAAAAGATTTAGTTAATGATTTTTATGATTTAAGCGAGTTTTGGCTTGTCTAGTTCAACCCCTATGTGTTGTGTGTTTGTTTCCATCCTAATTGTTGAGTGTTTGGTGACCTTCTTAATCATCCTAAGTGGCTGGTTTGTCATACCTTGAGTGACTAGCCTACTTATTCAAAGTTTTCTAGAGAATAACTAGTACTGTGGCGCTCCAATAACCCTATTTTACCATCTCGCGGCATTTTATACCTTTTTCTACATTTTTGTTTTCATTTTGATTGTCACCTGGTTCAATAACGTATCCCTAAACTTGCTTTAATGTGTGGTACTACCCTCTTAGGGTGTTAGTTGAAGGAGGTAAGGTTTTCAACCATCAGAAGTTAAGGTTCCTAGATGTAAATCAAAGGGAAGTACTTCTTATACCTTTTTATTGATTATATTGTATATACTATATAATTGATTGTGCAGCCACAATATATGAACTAAGGTAAGTGAAACTTGAACCTTGTGATTGATTATATGTTTTATAGTTTGATGTGTAGCTGTGAAAGGTGCTAAAATAATGTAAGTATGATCAATTTTAATAAAAGTGTATGTGATACTTATGCAAAGTGATTTAACTGCCTTATATGACATGCAATGCTTTGTGATGTTGAGTGCTCACTTAAAGCTCAGTGGATCACTTTAGTTGACTTGTTCTTACTTTATGTCATATACTTGGGTACTCACACTGCTTATTGATATACTGGTAGCACTCAACACTACATATACCTAGTTTATTCGTCTATTCGGACAAATAATAGATAGACCTCGATCCAGAAATTGAAAGACTACTTTGAACCATAAGCTTACAAAATTTGTCATGCATGTTTTGATTATTGCTTATATTGTTACATTAAACACTTCATTGACTATATACTTACATTCAGTAACTAGGTTTAAATAGATAGACCTAGATCCAGCAATAGATAGACCTAGATCCAGCAACCGGAAGACTACTGTGAACCATAAGCTTACTGAATTTGTCTTGGAAATTTTGATTATTGCTTATATTGTTTACATGGAAAATTGCATTGACTATGCTACTTACATTTAGTAACTAGGTTTACATGCCATTTACTGAGCATTGTTTTGTGCATCCCATTTGCTTGTATTATTTTGTAGTTTGTGTATCCATGATGGTTTTGCTATTCTTCTTTTAGACCTGAGCTAGGAGGGGACTTTGCTGCAAACTCTAGCTAGCTATTGTAGCTAGAGTCCAATGGTGATATAGTGAGAGGTTCTCCCGTATGTTTGGCCTACATGCCAATGTATCTTATTAGAATTTGTTTTGTTATTGAATATTTTGTTCGTGGCTTTAAGCCTACCTTTTCCTTAGTTAATCTTAAGAATACTAATGTTTGTATAAAGAATGTTTCATCTTGGTTTGGTTGTATATTATGGTTGGTTTGATGGTTTTGGAAATTCTTATTGGGATTATGGTTATTAAATGTTCCTGATATTGATCCTTGCACGCTTGGGGTAAGCCCAAGATAAGGCGTGCCATGGTCCTATTTTTAGGACGTCATAGTTTTATTCCTTATTTATTATTAACAATCAAAAAATTGTTGGCCACTAGAATTATTTCTTATAAATTGCAAAAATCAATAATACTTTTTTAAATGATTGTAGAATTTTGTAAAAATATTCTTTATGAACAATGGACTATACCTATAGAAATAGAACAATAGATTAAAAAGCTAGTTTAATGGTTCAAAAAAAGGAAGGTAAAACTAGAAAAGTTAAACTAGTAATAGATTAACTTCTTCTTGTTCAATTGTCTTCAACTATTTCTTTGTATTCCTATAAAAATCAGAATTCATAGGACCCACGCTCTATTCTACGTTGTTTGAACTCTTGATTGTAGTAAGAAATTCAACAATAGCTAAGAATCTAATTTCCTCTGCAATAAATATTAAATTATAAGAAACTTATGCTTTATTAAAATTAGATAATATATTGAAAAACATAAAAAGAACCTTTCAAACATTTTCCTTGACTTTGTTGTGGCCAGCATCAACAGATTCAAACCACAAACCAGGTGTCTACCAAAAAGTAAAACAAACACCAAAATCTAGTAAACGGTATAGAAATATTATTTGTGTATACTATAAGTAAAGATACTGTCTCTTATTCGTACATCTAGATGTTGATCGTCTACAAGATCAACTTTTCTTTGAGCATTCTTTCCTCTCTTCTTTGACTTTCTAGTTGGCTTGCTTCTGGTCATAGCAAAGATACCAACTTCAATTTTTCTAAAGTAAGTTGTACAGAGAATTCAAGTAGTTTAATTACTGTCTCTTGCTCTTGTTTTTGTTATTTCTCATTACTTCTCTTCTTTTTCGCCTTTTCTTCTCTTTCTCATGCTTCTTGTTCTTCTTATTGCATCCTTGCTTACTTTTCCCAATTGCCTTGAGCTGCTTATCTATGTTCTCTTGTATAGGTTCCCTTGATATGTAAATATTCCCACATTCTTCTCCAAATTTAGACTTTGAGGCTATTGATTGGACTTTTTTGCATGAAAAGTCCAAAGCTTGGTATTCATATCATCACATTCATTTTAAATCAAATAAAACAATTGATTTGTATTCCTCCATTGGTTTTCTGCTCCTTGCTTTTGTATTATGTCATCTTTTAATCTCTGAATTTTTTGCTTATTACTGTGTACATATGTCTTTAGTGACTTTCTTTCAATTTTTTTTTACTCACTATCTTGCTTTGCTTTATCGTCTTCGTCTATGTCCAAAATTAATAAGTATTTCTTCAAAATTTTGAACATTGCTTCAAAACCAAATTTGACTTGCTTATGTCCCTTAGTAGTATCCTTATTAAAACATCTTGATTCCTTGTCAATGAAATTCACAGCAGGTGATAGAGATGTTCCTTGTATGAATGTGTTAGATTCTAGAGAATGATGAGAAGGGAAAGAAGATGGTGATCAAGTAGTAGAACCAAATTCTGGTGCATTCCAGGATGAGGATGATGATTCTGACAATCGATGTCTCAAAATGGTGTTTTTGGTACTTTGGCTCTTGGTTGATCACATGAGATCAGAAGGCAGGTTAAAATTATATAGTGGCCTTTCAGACCTTAGCAGTGGTTGAGGTAGGGATGACGACATGCTGAAATTCTTGAACAGAATTTAATAAAACTTAGAAATAAGAAAATAATAACAATGAAAATTAATGTTCTCAGGAATATGAAAGCATATAGAAGAGATTTATAACTTATGACAAGATTTGTAACCATTCAAATTTACTAGACAATAATCTTCAAATAACAAAATAATCTAATAAAACAATAACAAAATATATAAAGAAATAGATCGTGATAATAAATGCATATTTTAAATTAATGTATTGTCTTGAAATTTAGGAATATTTATTACATATCACATGTCTAGGTCTGTATTATGTTTCCAAACATAGAGATAGCTAAAGGAGATGGAGATGGTAAAATTTTATTTGCCAATTGTTCATTTATGAAATAGTGAATTCTCTTATCTGTCATTCTAGAAAGGTTTTAAACATCAATAAAAAACCCATGAAGAATCACAACATAAAAAGCTCATTAAGTAAACAAAAAACTAATTAATCAAATAGGTATGCATGGAATTTTCATCACGCAATTTTTTGCTTAAAAATTATTCTAGTCTAAAAAACAATAACTTATAAACCACAAACAATAAAATTGAAGTGTAAAGATCGAAGAAAAAAGTAAGAAGGAAATTTAAATAAAAATAGATCTCCAAGAAGACATGACAGCATGGTTTATTTGAGATTAACAGAATTATGCATGTTTGGAAAAGAGAGTGTGTATTTTGTGTGTGTGTATCTATGTGCGAATTGTGTCTAAACTTGAAACAAACTAAACAATGGAAGCAAAGATAAAACAACAAAAAGAAGAGAAAAAATTTAAGAGGAGGATAAAAAGAAAATGATCTTATGCAGGTGCATATCTTCTTATTTATCTAAATATTTAATATCACATCAACGAACTCTTAAGGAGGAAAGAGCAGTAGGAGAAGAAGAGATAAAGAATAATCGAAGTGAAAATGGCAATACTGAAAGTGCAATGAGGAGAAGGTTACAAAGAAAATTCAATGAAGGACGAAGACAACATGGGTGGTTGGATTTACGTGACCTTCATGCAGTTTTTTCTTCTTTGTCCATCTTGGAATTGCTGAAATTCAGTTTGGATTTTGAAAAATTTGGAAACAATTGTTACAAACTTGATTGTGATATGACACACAAGGGAAAGATTAAACATGTGTTAAAATGTATGATCCGTACCAAATAGATCCTACCTCAAAGGGTAACATGTTTACTTTTTTAAATCGTCTTGAGTTTTTTGTATACTGCCTTAGTTTATGTTACTATTGTTTCCATCTATCCTAAATGGTTTTTTTTTTTTTTTTTTGTATTTCTAACCTTGTTAAAGAAGATAAAAAAAAGAAACTTGTTTTTTTCTAACCTCAGTCCCTATTTTAGAAAGTCATAACATTTATTACAATTACCTCCGATAGGCAACAAATAAAAGGTTTTGCACGAGTACCCATTTTGTAGTTTTTGTTTCAATACAAAAAATAACTAGAATAGTCCTTCAACTTTTTTTTTAGCCAGAATAGTCCTTTAACTTTTATTTTTTAGCCAGAATAGTCCTTTAACTTTTATTTTTTAGCCAAAAAAGTCCTTGAGTTATGGTGTAGTCACCATAATTTTTTTTTTTTTTTTTTTTTATAAATTTCACATGAAAGGACTATCTTGGCTAAAAAAAAGTTGGAGGACCATTCTGGCTACAAAAAAAGTTGAGGGACTATTTTGGCTAAAGTAAAAAAGTTGAGGGACTATTTTGGCGAATTTCCCTAATAGGAATAAATGGCTATATCCTAAATCTATCTTCGAACTTTTATCAGTATATGAAACCAAAAATGTTGCTTTTACACAAATTTCTTGGCTTTTCATATTTAGCTAGATTCTCAATTAATTCTTTCATCATATGACTAATATAAGTTTTCATAAACTAAATTTTGACCCTTTTAAGGACTAGGACTGTAATTATAAGAGTGCCTATATATGTTAGGTCATTAATGAAAGCCCATGTAATGATTATACAATAACGTTAAAAGTACTTGGCCTTAAAAATATAAAGTTATAAACAAAACAAAGCATCTATGAATCAAAATAACTATGTATAATGATTATTAATACTCATTTGTTAAGAATTCACCTAAATTGATGGACATATTTGTTTTGCAATCCTTTTCTAGCCTATCCTTACAGCATGATATTTAATAAGTTCATATATGATCGCAAGTTCCTTAACCATGATATACATAGCAAGGTCGTAAGATGAGTAGTATTATTAGCACTGTAAACCAATTTTGGTTACAACATATTTATGATAAAGGAAAAAGAAAACTATTTAAATATTTATGAGAAGTGCATAAATAAACATGAAAATATAAGCACCTAGTAAAGCTTTCAAAATTTTGTTAAGAATGATGCATTAAATAGAAAGTTTATTACACTACAAAAACTATATCATCATTAAACAGGATCCATCCAATTTTCTCTACCGCTACATTGCTTCAGTAATTATTTTCCTAGATTACACAAAATTCTAAAACCTAACTTATGTGGTATATCCATAATACATCAACTATACAATATTGTCTTTTAGTCAAAATATATTGTGCACCTGTAATTGGCACCTAATGTTAGAGTACTTCTCACTTCTCAATTCTGCTATACATAGATTACTTTTAATTATGTTGAGAGTTTCAAGTCTTAGAGGCATTCACAATAGAAATTTGATCAATATACCTTTCATCTTCTATTAAAGATGAATAGGAATAGAAACAAATTCAGAATCGTAAGGTAAAATTAAAATAGAAATTTCCACCAAAATACAAAAATCTATTCTCTGCAAAATGTGCAAGTCCAATAGACAAATACTATTATTTTGGAAGATATTTTAACATATTCTTTCAACATAGAACTTAGTCGACTCATTCATCACTGGCATTATAGTGTTAAGTACATGCTCTAAGACTAATAAAAAGGCCAATACAAATCTAATGAACATTACATTATGTCAATCAAAACATAATCTAGACATTATAATGTAACCAGTATTACAAATAAAATAAATAAATAATGAGTAAGACAAATATTGTGTCAGTATGCCTGGAAATAAAATTAAAAAAAAAAATCGGATCCAGCAAATTTGAGTCCTTGGCATGTTTTTGACTATACATGCTTTAGTTTAGATATGTTATCTAGGTTTTGAATAATAATAATATTAATGAACTATCTTTGGCCTACTAAAAAATTTAGATAATTTCTTTAAATTTGATTACATTGTGGAAACTGTATTACTAATAGAATAAATAAATAATGAATAAGCTGGACATTGTGTCAGTTCATGCATGGAAATAAAAGCAATTAATTCCCAAAGTTGAGTAGGTAGTCGGTAATTCCATAATGATCTATTTCTGAGATTAGATTTTTTCACATTGTGAGGTTTTTATACCTTCCAACTTTTGTGTTAACTATTAGAATGAATTACTTGGAACAAGTATAGTTAAGTTCTCTTTTGGGTTCACTAAATTTCAACTTTACACTTACGTGACCTTGTCTAATTAAGTTTCTAGTTTTGCTAACATTTTTAGGATAAGATAGGGCCATTACATTTATAATTTTATATTTATAATTATCAAGCTGTTATTAATGCAGTATCAAGGATCATAGTCCAAATTAGTATGGATATGAAACTTTCTAACTCTTTAAATAGAACCCATTGCTTTTGTCAATAATTAATGTGCTCCTACAACTATTTTGTTACAGTTTCAAAAATAATTAATTAAGTTCTCCATTGGGTTTATTAAAATTTCAACTTCTTTGACTTTGTCTAATTTCATTTGCAATGTTGGCTTTATGATTTCATAAACATTAGATCCTCTAGTTCTTTTTGTTTTTACTTTTATTAACATTTCCAGAATAAAATACGGCCATCATATTTATAATTTTATGTTTGTATCATTTGGTATTTTTGGTTATCTAAGTACAGATAAAAAGCTTGGGGCGATTTATAGTGTACATTTTCATACTTGGGAAAAAGAATGTAATCAACTTAGCAAAAGTTCTCTTCATTAACACTTGAATTTTCTGATAATCTCTTGTTTTATGTTTCTATTTCATGGATTTTCCTAGACCAAATGGCACTAATTTACTTCCCTTTCTTTTCCTCAATGTATCTTGTTATTGTAGGATTTATAAACTACAAACGGGAGTAAATTTACGATCAATTAGCAGGAAAGAAATTCTGTTATGTTTACTGATGCTTTGAGGTTGTATTGTTGTAAAAATGGCATTGGATAGAGAACTTTGCGAAATGAAAATTAGAATGATCAAACTAGTCATTTAGTAATGTTTAGTGTAGTTTTCCTTTCTATCTTCAATGATCATAAAAATGCTTTGAAGTAATTTTACTAGCATTTGACGCATTATGAATTTTGTATTCAGTAATAGTCTCTTATGTCACAATAGATTGTATAAGGACATGCATTTAACACCAAAACTTTACTTCACAAATACTAAATTCTTGATTTCATTTTAATAAGAAAATAAAAGAGGAAAACATTTCCCTTACTAACTAGTGTAATTTCTTTGTATTGTCTATATGAAAAGTTGTTTCTAAATGTGTGAATTTGAATTGTATTCTTAATTATGAGGCAACATTCAAAATATTGTATAACTTTTGATAAGTTAATGATTGCTATCAAGTCTTTGAGGATTAATTATATGTCTTATAGAAGGGTACAAATGTCAATTTCTAGATTTTCATGACAAACTCTTCCAGTAACAAAGTTCTAAAACAATTAATATGCTTTAAGATATCATGACTAGCAATTCTTCTATCATAAAGATCAACTCTTTTGAGTTTTTATGATGAGCAACTAAACATATCACAAAGAAAAGGAATACAGTTTTTTATAACCCTCACTTGGCAGTCATATTAAGGTAGGTGGCCACAATTGACATTTGATATTGACTCTTTCTAGGGTTACTACTAAATACAAGTGTTAATGGTGTCACAAATAGATTTTATGACTAGTTTTGAGTTGTATAACCATTGATTTTGCTAATTTTATCCATCCATGGTATTTTATGCTGTAAAAGGAAAGAAGGTATAAACATTTGTTAACTGTAGGCTAACCAACATGCTCACTTTCCTTATGTTTGACTTTACCTTTTAGTGTCTTTTAGTGTTGCACAAATTATGCAAAATTAAGAAAAGAAACATGAAAATTGAACATAATAGAAGGACAATATCTCTGTTATTCTGTTTTCATTTTCTTGAGTTATATATCTTGTTTTAATGGATAAACAATAATACTTATATAACATTTTGATTATATAATTTTGCGAAACATGAATATAAAAGAAAATCAAATTTTGTTAACTCACATATAAGTACTTAATTATGTAAAAAGTTGTGACATTTCCATATTGATTAAATGAATTATTTTTATATGCATCTCAACAACAACAACAAAATGCTCTTAGTCAAGGCATTGATTGATTGTTCATATTAACCAACCTTAGCTGCAAAATTGTCTACAATAATTATAGTTATTTAAAGTATAATTCAAGCTTAGGTGTCAAATTAGCTGAACGATCCGTTTAACAACTTATTTCCAGCATGTCCATGGGATATAAACTGGTAAAGAATTACAATTCCCACAAAATATATATAGAAAAGCAGGAAAGCGAGATATTATTGAGAGAAATATTAATGATCAAATAACATAACCTCAATCAAACTAATTAAATCTATATTTGTTACCATGAGGTCCAACAATTTACAACAAAATTAAATATATTTCCCTTAGAAACATAAAAGAAAAAACTTAAGAAATGTAACAAATAGAAATGCAAAACAAGAAAATTAAGATGCCTAGGTAGCAACCATTCTCAATAATACTACTACTAACTCAGCACCACCATTGTTGGTAATGGATAGCATGATAGAGTCATTGTGTTTCCACTCAAATCCACAATATCAAGGATTGCTTAATTGGATCTTAGCACATCCATGCCCCCTAGAATATTTTACGCTTGGAGAATTTTAGGAGTCATAACTAAAACCCTTTCATCTCCAATGCTTATTTCAAGAGGCATCTTGAGTGCAAGTTGTTCAGGGATATGCTTCTTATGTTGTTCAATTCTTTGACAAACTTTACTCAAGCTTTGGTTAGATCACCAAGTTTATCTCACTAAGATCATGAAAGCAAAAATGTGTAGCCTCTCACCAGTTAGGCATTGGTATATCAATTCTGTGACCCTCTTGGCTCGATTTTATTTTATTTAACTCTTGATTTGTTCTCGTAACTTCTTGATCCTCTTCTCATTCAATCCTTCACGGTTCATCATCCCTTTAGTTTTCTTAGAATTGAAATCCCTTTAAACCTTGAAAGTGGACATTGTACTGTGTTTGATGCGGCCAAAACTCAGGCTTCTTAGATAGAGGTCCATAAACAATGGCACACGTAGCAATATGAAAAAGAGTCCTTACATCATCTACTATTTTCTCCTAGCCCTTGTTTATCTTCTTAAATCATGCTTTCATGTTTGTAGTATTCATAACAAATTCCAGTTCAACCTCCTGCCTAGTCATGGTTACTAAGATGACAAAATTTAGAAACAAAAATGGTTATAGAGACAACTTTACGATTGAATAGAGGATTTATAATTGCGCTATAAGAATGAAGAATACAAGAAAAATATGAGATGTTGGAGCAATAGATTTTTTCATGTGTATATCTAGGAAAATTTGGTTGCCTATATGAAACTTGTTACATTCTAGACGTCGAGTACTTTTTATGATTGATGCTTATTCCAAAAAATAGTTTGATTGTAATTTTTTGTTAACCAAGTAGTAATAGATTATGTCTTAATTTGGAAATAATTTTCAATACTTATTCAATGCAATTTCAGTTATCATATAAATTATTGCGTCCTTGTTTCCTTGAATTTTTTGGGTAAGTAATACAAAAGAAACATAAAATTTTTCTAGAAAAAAATTTCAATCTATTTGAACTATGCAATAAGCCAATCAATTAGGTTAAGGAAAAGAATATGTAATAGTTGGTTATAGAAATATCATAGTTATGGCACAAAAGATAATGAACTTTCCTCGTCAGAGTGATTAGAGGACCTTTTTGGTTGAACATACCAGTAGACTAAAGTTCATCCAAATGACTCTTACAGCTTAATAATAAAAAAATATATATTATATAAATTATTAATAAATATAATTTCTACTTAAGAGTTGTTTTCATAAATATAGGGTTTCAAAAGTCATTAATTTTTTTGGCCTATATGTACATTGGATAGTATATCCCAAAATGTGCCTAATTCATGTTAATTTATCATAAATGGTTCAAAAGTTTCTCATTATGGGAATCTGCTTTAGCAATAAAAATTAAGAGGAGCTATTCTAGAGTAGTATCTTTATTCTACCAAAAGCAATTACAAAATGCATTAAGAGAGTGTTGTCTATTTTCCTTTGCACTGGAGCTGGTGATCACAATAAAGCTAAAGTGAAGGGAATAGAAGTTTGTAACCATAGAATGATGGGGGTTTAGGTTTGACTCATATAGGAATTGGGAACAAAACTCTTATGCTAAGGTATATTTGTGATATTAGTGTGAGGAATGTATCTCTTTGGATTGCATGGATCAACCAAGTGAAATTCAAGACTCAAATACATACATTTGGAAAATCAAAATCCTAATGATTGTTCTTGGTTTTGGACAAAGTAACTAAAACTTAGAGGTGTGGTAAAAGAACATATACATGTGATGATTGGGAATGGCAAGACAAGTTATTCATTGTCTAATAAATAGCATCTAAAAAGTCCCTTAATGTAGACTTATGGACTGTCTATCATAAAAAAATTCAACTGTAGTCAAGAGCATAGTTTCTAGAGATGCAATACGTTAGAAATAGTTGTACGGTATGGGAACGTGATAGGTCACTTTTTAAAGTATCTATACATGAGTAGATTCGTCTGTACATTGCAGTATACTCCATGTGGAGTCATGGCATATACATAAATTTAAGGATATATTCACATGGATACATTGACTTAAACATTTTACAAATATTTTTTCAATATATTGATAGCAAAATTCTCAAACAACAAAAATGTTTAGAAGCATTTGATTTTCATAGAAATCATGCATATTAGGAAGAGATTATTTAGAAAAATGGGCGAAAATTATAGGGATAAAGTGGTAGTAGGTAGTTAATTAGTATTAAATTTCTAGTAAATGTTGAATTTTCAGTAACTAAAGAAACAGAAAAGCTAAACTTTTCCTCCTTAACAATAATGAAAAACAGATCCAAAAATAAATATTAATTAGGTAAATTTGGAGAAAATTTTCACATTTTTTAATAAATAAATGAGAAAAAATTAAAGAAACAATAAGGGAAAAAGAGAAGAAACAAAGTGATTAGCTCATAAAAGTTATATATTTCATGTGTCATTTACCTCCGCTTTCATGTAATGTGAGAAATAATTGAGTTAATTAAAATGCTTTTTTTTTTAGTTTGTGTAGGTTTAGGATGAAAAAAGAGCCAAAAAGATCGGAAAAAGTCAAAAGAATGCAAAACGTACGCTGGCAAAGAGCAAATTTGAACACTGTTCAGTATCTTAGTCATAACTTTCTTGTCTAAGCCCAATTGAGGTGATTCAAGATGTTTTGGAAACCTAAAAGAAAGAGTAAACTACAACTTTCATGTTTAACATTTTTCCAAATTCTACCGGCATCAAGGTCAAAATCGAGGTTTGAAATTGAAGCAGAGTGCACAGTGCGCACAAGCGTGAGGAAAAGCTTATGTATGTGCGCAAGCCAAGAAAAAAGGACATTTAGCTATTGGAATTTGCACACTGTGCATGTGCGCACGAACGCCGTGCAGTTGGTATGTGAATTGCTTGTTCTAGAAGTTTTCTCCACCCAGTTGGACTCCTTATCGGATTTTAATGTATTTTTGTCATCTTGTGGTCCTAAACCCTAATGTAACCCCTATAAATACCCCATTAGAGGGGAGCTGAGGATAACATAGCAGCTACTATTTAGATTAGGATTGTAATAGAAAATAATAAAAAAAAAAAATCATGGCCAGGGTTTTATTTTTCTAGTTCAAAACTACAAGTTCCATCAACTTTTCCTTCCAGCTACATTACTGAGTATGATTTCTTCATTTAAATTCAATTTAATTTCAGTTCTTATGCCTTCAATTCCATATTTCTAATTTAATTTTCCTGCGATTTACTTTCCTAACTCATTAGTTTAAGTTTGCTCACGGTAGATTTTGTTGCTTTTGTTAGTTTTAATTAGTTGAATATTGTTCTTGATTCCTAGTGGTTAAAATTAATCTAGTAGGTAAAACAAAACCCTTAAATTAATTTGTCTAACTAGTTCACAGGTTTGTTAACCCTAGTAATTGACCAATAGTCCTTGTGGGAACGATCCTTACTCACCTGATCTACAAACCTCCTCGTACCCTTGCGAGCGTGTGTAAGTATTAATTAGGGTTATTAAGGCGTATTTATTAACTTGTTTGTGAATTGAATTTCCTAGTCAATATTATGCCGAACAAGGTTTTGGTGCCATTATCGGGGACTATTTTTTTGGTGCAATATTAGATTTTGCGAACCTTACTAGATTAGACTTTTTATTTTCTTTTAATTATTTGCAATTATTTTTTGTTCTTTTTAATTTTTCTTTTGGATTTTTTTTCTTTAATATTCTAACTTTGGTTTATCTCTTGTAATTTATGATAAATACAAGTTCATCCAACCAACCACTAATTCCAGGTGATTTGGAGACAGAACAAACTAGAAACCAAAGAAAACTACAGGAATCTAGCGAAGAGGAAAATTTAATGAAGAATCCAAATCGAAATGTTGGAGATTAAGAAGAAGTAGCAGGTAACAATGGCAATGGAGGCAATGCCAATCACCGACTCCTTAGAGATTATGTCGTACCAAATTTTGAAGGGGTGACTTCTAGCATTGTCTGAATACCCATACAAGCTAATAACTTTGAGATCAAGCCAGCTCTGATTCAAATGCTCCAAATCCACGCTATGTTTGGAAGTGGGCCAAACGTGGATCCCTATGCTCATCCGATGAATTTTGAAAAAGCCATTGATACATTTAAGTACATTGGGGTACATCCCAATTGTATTCGAATAAGAGCTTTTCCATTTTCTTTGTGGGATAGGATGAAGGCTTGGTTGCAAATCATTCATTCCAACAAGGTGGTACTTTCATGACATGGAATCACCTAACTCAGGAATTTTTGGCCAAGTACTTTCCATCATCAAGAACTGCAAAGTTTCGCAATGACATTACATTCCGACAGATCACTGGGGAAAGTCTAAGTGAAGCAGGGGAGCGTTTCAAAGAACTACTTAGAAAGTGTCCGTACCATGCCATTACACTATGGCTACAAGTACAGACATTTTATATTGGATTTTTTCTAGAGACGAGATTAATCGTCGATGCAAGCACGGGAGGCGCTTTCCCTCTTAAAACTCCTCAAAAAAGTACAAGAGTTTTTGGAGAGAATGAAATCAACTCATTACTATTATGGGACAATCACTTCCTTACTTGGATAACAACAGCAAATTCAACAAATCAATGTACAACAAGGAGGTACGATTAATCTTAATGATGCCTTCTTAGCCAAACAAGGGATGATGTTGAATATGATGATCAATCTAACAAAGGCCCTATAGAATTTGGGGAAAATTGGTCTCATGCACTCCATAGATTCACCACCTTAAGGAATCTTAACTTGTCATTCATCAAAATGGCCTTAGCGAAACACCCATGCCACAAGGTGACCAAGTCCAATTCATTGCCAATCAAAATTCAAGATTGAGGAATCTGCCTAGCTCATATGGTAACACATATAATCCATCTTGGTGAAAACGTCGAAATCTCACATGGAGTAACAAAAAATAATGTTCAAAATCCATCTTTTCAATCGAACCATCCACAAAAAAAATTTTCCAATCAAACTTAATCTTCTAGACCATATCAACCACCACATCAGAGGAATTTCCAAAACTTTCCACCTCAGCAAAATAATTTATACAAACTTCCACCACCCAAACCCCATCTCAAAATCCCAGTTATCCTCCATATGTAAACCATGATCAATCCACTGAGGATAATTTGAGGAGGGACTTTGAAGCTTTAAGGAGGGAGTATGAGAATTTGCAAGCTTCTACAAGGAATATGGAACTTCAATTGGTAATTACCGACAGTTAGCTCGCCAAAATAATGAACGACCTATGGGAGCACTGCCAAGAGATACAATTCCAAATCCAAAGGAGCAATGCAATGATATTTAACTGAGGAGTGGAAAGGAATTGGATGTACAAAATGACAAGACAAATGTTCACAGTGAGCTACGAAACAAAATCAAAGACAATGGAAGAAAAACTTGAAATTGAAGTTGACGATCAGAAGATGACCAAGGAGAATGCAATGAAGGAGTCGAGGAAGGAAAAAGAGAATAATTCTTTTAAATTGTATCCTACAGTAAAAGTGTCATTTTCTCACCTACTCATTGATCCAAGAAAGGAGGAAAAAGAGGAACAACTCTACAAGTTCCTCAGTACGCTCAAAAAGTTGAATGTAAACATCCCTTTGGTAGATGTTCTCAACAAGATGTCTAATTATGCTCGGTTCATAAAGGATATCTTGGCTTGAAAGCGGTAGTGGAATGACGAAGAGATAGTTTTCCTCAACGCCAAGTGCACACTGTGCCATTGTTAAACGGAGATTACCCCCTAAGCTCAAGGATCGTGATAGTTTTCCTATACTGGTAAACATTGGACGACACACCTTGCATTGTTCACTTTGTGATTTGGGGGTGAGTATCAATATTATGCCGAAGGCCATCTATGATAACCTAGGGATCACCAATGCAAAACCAACCAATATTACACTCCAATTGGCAAATTTGTTCGAGATAAAACCATATGGCTTGTTGGAGTTTGTACTTGTTCAAGTAGACAAGTTGGTGTTTCTTTTTGATTTCTTGGTATTGGACATCAGCTAGGACAATGAAATTCCGTTGATTCTAGGTAGGCCATTTTTATCAACCGCACATGCTTTAATTGACGTTAATAAAGGAAGTTGATTTTGCAAATTGATATTGAATCTATTGAAATTGATATTTTTGATTATGATGATAATGTCCCAATATTTGTAGAAAAATATGCTAATTATTCCCTTGGTTCATTCCTTGATAAGTTTGAAGATGAGGTACCCAAGATGGGTCAAGGCAATGCACTCAAAAAGGTTGTTGAAATAAATGAAGACTCCAAAATTGACTTGGAGAACAAACTACCTGATGATGAAGGTGATATTAGCAAGACTCATGGGATGATTTCACAAGAGTTGAAAGATGAGTATTTGAGCAAAGTGGCCATGAGCAAGAAGAAGGAAAAGCAATACAAAAAGCAACTTGAGGAGATAATTTGTTAACTATCTTTGACCAATGCGTGGAACAAAGGGCAAGTTCAAGTTCGAGTCGAGAATCAAGCTGCAAGAGTGCTGAAAAATGGTGTTAAAATTTTCCCATAGAAGCCAAAAAGAAAAGGATGACCATCCTTAAGTGCTTGAACTAATTTCAATTGCCAAAGTCAAGCCTAAGACTATAAACGAGGGCGCTTCTTGGGAGGTAACCCAAGCTTTTACTACTTTCTTATTGCTCTTTACATTTGGTTACCTAAATATGTAGGGTTGTGTTTATTTCCTTTTAAGTCTTAATTTCTTAATGGGTTTAACATTTTTTTGTTTTTGTTTTTGTTTTTAGTGCTATGACGTATTTCTACTCGCTTCATGGATATTTGTGACGGGATATACTACAGCAACCGTTCTACATTGCTAGAGAAGCTTTCCCTTTTCCTCTTTATGTATTTATTTTCTTTGACATTGGGGACTTTAATTCTAAGTGTGAGGTGGGCAGTTACCTAGATTTACTTCTGCTTGGTGTAGTTTATCAAATTTTTCTGCAATATTCCAATCTTTCTTTTTTCCTGAGAGATTTTCAAAATTTTTTGAAAATTTTTGTGCGAATTTGTTGAAAATCTTTAAAATTTTCAGAAATTTTACATTTGCTTAGCATATTTCTTTTATTTTCTGCATGATAGTTGAGTTAAACCGTCATTAGTGGGTAGTCAATGTTAATATTTTCCATGCATGTTTTTTGAGAATTGTTAAGCATTAATAGCCATAAATTATTTTGTTTTTGACACTTAGAGATAATGTTATGTAAACTCATTTATATTGCATCCCAGAACTTGTTTTCTTACATTTTTGAAGCGAAATGATAGACAATTTTATTTACTTTAAAGATGAGGGTAGAGCATTTCTTTGGACGTTTGGGCCTTTCAAGTCAACTTTATTCAATTTTATCCCTAGTACCCTATTCGAGTTTTAATTGTAATGAATGGAGAGAAACACCATTCACTTTCTTACATAAAAACTCATGTTACCTACCTTGATGTGCTAAATAATTTCTTTGATTTTTCTAACCTAAATGTCACTTAAGAGCTTTGTTGCACACATTTGTTTGGGGATATAAGGGTGAAAGGTAGTTGAATGAGGGTAAGAGAATTATAAGAGTGAGTGGTGTTTATTTATGGGGAAAAGAGAGGGTGCTAAAAAAAAAAATTGAATTGAGAAGAAAATTTTTGACAAGTGCAGGTAGTGCCTATCATTGGTACAAGCCTTGTTGTGATACAGCTAGTGCCTATCACTGGTTCCTGTATTGCTGCTGGTGGTGCCCATCACTGGTACCTGCATTGGTGTGATTGCAGGTAGTGCCTATCACTGGTACCCGTATTGGAAGTGGATGAAAAAAAAATTGATAAATAAATGTCCGGAAAAAGGTTGACGTGTTGGGTTGAAACTGAAAAATGAAGACTTTTCGTTTGTGGTATGAAAACTTCATGGGTGTTTGTTAGTTAAGTGTGGGGTAATTCATCTGTAAGAATATGTGGTTTAATGTGTTGGAGAAGAAGTTTTACTTTGATGTGTGGCTAGCAATAATTTAAAGCCCTTTCCTTGTCTTGTGATATCATTCTCCCTTCCTTGATTAGCCAATACCTTAGCCTTCATTACAAACTAAAATGTCCTACCTGATTTAAATTAAGTTAGTTGTCTATACTAGTGGAGATATGTAAGAAAAGTGAACTATGAGGTGTTAAAAAAAATTAAGAGTTTGCACAAATTGATCCAAGTGTCTTAAAAATCGTGTTTTTATTAAATGGCTATATTCGGGATACACACACACACACACACTCCAGATTTCATGTTTAGGGTTTTTATTAGCATTTGAACTCTTGAGTTCTTAGATTACTTCCAATGATGGCATGGTGGAAAATTATTGAGATGTGTAGGTGCGGTTGTTATGAGCTTATATATTTTCATTCTATTTTTGCTCGAAGACGATCAAAAGTTAAGTGTCGAATATTTGACAAGTGCATAAATGTTGTATATTTCATGTGTCGTTTACCTCCGTTTTCATGTAATGTGAGCAATAATTGAGTTAATTATGAGCTTAAATGTTTTATTTATTGTTTGTGTAGGTCTTGGATGAAAAAAAAAAGAGACAAAAATATCAAAAAGTTAGAGAAAAGTCAAAAGAATGCAAAACGTACGCCAGTAGGGAGTGAATTTGGATACTGTTTGTTTTTTCTTTTGTCATAACTTTCTTGTCCGAGCTCTAAATGAGGTGATTCAGGATGTTTTGGAAAACAAAGAGAAAGAGCTACAACTTTCATGTTTTATGTTTTCCCAAATTCTGCTAACATCAAGGTCAAAATCAAAGTTAAAGTTGAAGCAAAGTGTAAAGTGCAGAGTGCGCACGTGTTCAAGGAAAAAGTTGTGCATGTGTGCAAGCCGAGAAAAAAAGACATTTAGCTACTGGAATTTGCGCAAATGCACAAGAAAAGGCTATGCATGTGCGCATGCCAACCAGCTAGTGAAGTAAATTTCTTGTTTTGGAAGTTTTTTTCATCCGGTTGGACTCCTTATCCGATTTTAATGTATTTTTATCATCTTGAGGTCCTAAACCCTTATGTAACCCCTGTAAATACCCCATTAAGAGGAGAGTTGAGGATAACATAGCAACTACTAGTTAGATTAGGATTAGAATAGAAAAAAAAAAATCATAGCTAGGGTTTATTTTTCTTGTTCAAGACTACGAGTTCCATTAACTTTTCGTTCCGGCTATGCTATTGAGTTTTATTTCTTTATTTAAATTCAATTTAATTTCAGTTCTCATTTCAATCTTCCATAATTCTAATTTAATTTTCCTGCGATTTACTTCCCTATCTCATTAGTTTAAGTTTACTCACGGTAGATTTTGTTGCTTTCGTTAGTTTTAATTAGTTGATAATTGTTCTTGATTCCTAGTGGTTAAAATTAATCTAGTAGGTAGAACAAAACCCTTAAATTAATTTATCTAACTAGTCCGTAGGTTTGTGAACCATAGTAATTAACCAATAGTCCTGGTGGGAATGTTGCTTACTCACCCGATCTACAAACTCACCTCATATCTTTGCGAGTGTGTAAGTATTGATTAGAGTTATTAAGGCTTATTTATTAACTTGTTTGTGAATTGAATTACCTAGTCAATATTACACCGAACACAAAGCATCGTAAACCTAATAACATTCACTATATTTGACGTTCAGAAACATAAATCACCGCATTTTCAAAAAGCAAATGGATCGTGCTTCAGTATGCAGGAATTGGGATGCAATTTGTAGGGGTAAGAGGGTTCCATTAACTAACAAATGATTATGAAGCCAAAGTTGCAAAAATAATTAGTGATGGACAATGGATGTGGCCAGAAAGAAGAAAAAAGAGCAGAGAAGTGCAGGAAATGATACAAGCTATGACAAGGAGTTTGCAACCATTAATGAAGCAAGAAAATCAAGTTATTTGGGACTGAGATAATTCAATTGTGCACACACTAAGATATGCAAAGCTGTTTTCCATGGAACAAACTCCAAAACATTCTCCAAAAGTAGAGCGGTATGACATTGTGTGGTTTAATAAGCATATCCCTAAACATGCTTTTATGTTGTGGCTGGTGTTGGTCCCAAAGCAATCTAAGAATGGGTAAATTAGGTTTCTAAAAATTAACTTGCAAATAATGCACAATTCAAATCTCTTGTACTTGACAAGTAAAATGATAAAAATATAAGCAATTAAGTACAAAATGAATAGAATGAATTAAGAGAGAGAGAGATTAAACAAACAACACTTCCAAGCTAAAGTAGTAATCCACTAGGATGCTCCTTCAAATTTGATGAGCCAATAATCTCAAATGTACACAAAGTAGGATCACCCTTGCTCACACTACTTCTCTTTAGTTGAGCCAAGGATTTTACACTAAACATTATTTTTGTACAAGATTATCACTCCACTCAATATTTTTGAATAGCACTCTTAAGTACACACTAATACAATATCACTAAAGTGCTAATTTGCACTCAAATTGCCTTTCTATTTGCTTGTATTCAATGTGTAAGATTGAGATAGATAATACAGATGGGTTAGCATTTATAGCTATAACAAATCAACTCCTAACCACCTCCTAATGGCTAGATAATAAATGCCGAAAAACTATCTATTATGGGTTTTGAACGTCCAAGCCTATTATTGAGCTTCCGAACAAGCGTCCGATCTGTAATATCAAGGAGTTGAGAATGCGACTCGAACGGCCGAGATTGCATCCGTTCCTTCATCTGAACCAAGTATGTTGATGAGTTCAATCATCGGATGGTGTACTGTGTAGTTGCCAAAAGGTTTAGTGCTTATCCATGGTTACTTTTCCTCCAGAAAGTAAGCCAACCCTGATAAGATTTTCTTCGGACAGTTAGACATGTCCGTTGCAAGTGCTTCAAAATCTTATCCTTTGCCTGACCTTTCGGGTGGTCTATTGCTTCTGAGGTAAATTCGTACGGACGACCTTGTGCATCCATTTAGGTGCTCCAAAATCTTGCATTCTTCCTGACCTTTCGGACGGTGTATTACATCCGTGGTAAATTCGTTCGGACGAGCTTGGGTGTTAGTGAAACATAGTGTTGTTCGAAGGATGTACTTTGCCCGAAAATTCTGTTAAGAACAAATACACTAGAATTCCTGCACAACTTAAGATTGTTAGATTACATTTGTCATCATCAAAACCAAGATTGTAGGTCATCAATATCCTCTTTTTTTATGATGACAAATCACAGGGCAAATCAACTCAAATCAAGTTCAAAAAAATCAACTCAAACACGTAAAATCCAACAACCATGATCTCAACTAAACACAATTAGTTATAAACACTAATTAGTTATATTTCTCCCCCTTTTGGCATCATTAAAGTAAAATATGCTCCTCTAAGAAGATGCTCCCCCTTACGCAAGCCATAAGATAAATAAAGGTAAAAATAGTCATAAAACAAAAAACAAGAACAATGAACAGTCAAATTCAACTACAACCAAGTGTAAAAAATATCTAAGTATAGCAATCACAAGGAAGAAAGGAGAAACTTGGGGGTGGAATCTAAATCATTCTTCTTCTTGGAGCAAAACTTTTTGGATGGTACATCATCATCCGTAGCTTCACTATCTTGTTCACTCAAGTTTTGAGGATCACAACGTTGCATGATGTAGTTGAACGTGTCATCAACGTCTTCATCATCATCAGCATCAACGCTAGGAGCGGTGGATTTTTCAAGATTGGTTGCACCAACTGGATCCTCACGGTCTTCGGGATCAGGATTGGAATGATCACCATCTTCAATGTCATTATCGTCGCTGTCAGAGAAGGACTTTGAGAATGTATTGGGACTGGATATTGGCAAATTGAACCTGAGCTGAGGCAGACATTCCCAGACTTAATGCTTCTTGAAGGATAGTTTGTTTAGTCCCTAGTCTCTTTAAATTCTAAAGGGTGTGGCATTGAAATGAGCTCATTTGATTGCTTAAAGAGGTAACAAGTGTGCATAGATGGGAAAGTGAGGGTTTCGAAGAGTGAATGTATGGGGAATGGGGTAGTAGAGGTGTTGAAGAAGAGGGTTGAGGAGGAAGAGAGTGAGGTAGTGAAAGACCTGAAGTGGAACCATCTGTTTTAGACTTTTTGAACTCATATTCAGCCTTTGTAAACCATTGGTCATTAAAAAAGCGCAATCCCTTTTATTCAATATAAGCTTTGTTGAAATAAGGAGGGTATTGTTTTTTTCTAAAATATGGAACATCAAAGTGATCGAATACTTTGGCTAGGAATTTTACAAAAGGAATGCTCCTATGAGTGTCAGTGAAAAAAAGATGCCATAAGGAGCATGAATAGATAACCAAAATCAAGTTTGATTCCTTTATAAACACTGTAAAATAAGTCCAGTTGCATTTTTCCTTGCTCAGTGCGATGCCCATCAGTAGGCAATAGCAAATTAGTAACCAAAGAGTATAAAATATTGAGTTTAAGACTAAGCAGAGTAGTTTTGGCTTCCGAAACCTGTTTAAAGTTGACATGAAAAATTTGTTTGACCTCTTCTATGTCAAAACGAGTATCTATAGCAGCCCATTTGTCTAAAGAGAAAAAATAAGAAATTTCATCAGGAGAAAGAACTTCACACATAAAAATTGTATTAATGACATTGGAAGACATTTCAATGTTGATGTTATTTACACGTGAAACTAAAGTTCGAACGGTCAGACCTTTCCGAAGATTAGCAGTGAATTACAACACCATATCATGGTAGACGGGTAAATCCAGGTGAATTAAATTTCCCTAGTTTTGTTTTTCCAAGAATTCCTTGATAAGAGGTAAGTTCAATTCATCAAATAGATTAGGTTTGAGAAATAGGACGCTGTACAATAATGGATTTGCTAAGCAAGGAAGTGTAACTATCTGATGCCTTAGTACCAATGAATTTTGGCAAAGAAGGATTGGAGGTGGGTTGAGGATTTGATGATGTTTGACCATGCACCGGAGCTTTTCCCTATGATTTCTTCCCTCTGGTGGCTTTTGAAGGTCTTCCACGTGAACGAACTATCTTGATTTGAAGAGGAAGTTGGAGAAGGAAAATAGTGAGAATAATTGATTTTTATGAAATTCTAAAGAAGATGATGTTGAAATGGTGAAAAGATATTTAATTGAGATGGGTGAGGAGTTGGGTAAAGAAGTTTCTTGAGAAATTTCAAAAGAAAGAGGACGAATTGAAGGAATTGGAAGAGGAACTCTTAAGTCGCCAGAGCTAGGGTTCGGTGGGATTGGGGTGTCCAATAAGGGGAAAATGAAAGGTTCTAAACGAGTAGAACAGTCGTTCGGAAGTCCGAATGATTGATATACGTCCGATGAACACGTGTGTCCGACCACAGATGAACGAACGGCTGATACGCTATGTTGTGCGTCTGAAAGAATGTCGAACTGTGATAATCTTCCGTAAGAATTTCCACAGAGTTTGAAGAGTGAGAAGAGACATTCGGATGATTGGAAGCATTCGAGGCAAAATAGAGGAGTTCGGACGTTCATTTTCGTCCGAGAGAACAGTAACTTAGGATGCATATTTGCATCCTAAAGCATAATTCATACATATTTGAAATCAATAATTCCCAAGCGAGTTCTGAGAAATTCAAAACAATCTAGAGGCAAAGGTTTAGTAAAAATATCAGCCAGTTGATCCTTTGTACACACAAATTCAACACAAAGTTCTTTTTTGCATATAAGATCTCCTATAAAGTGATGCTCGACATCAGTGTATTTGGTTCTAGAATGCAAGACAGGATTTTTAGTGAGATTAATTGCACTAGTATTATCGCATCTTATTGGCACACAATCAAAAATAGCCCCAAAATCTTTTAAGGTATTTGCTTCATCCAAAGAAGTTGAGCACAACAATTTCCAGCAGCAATATGTTCGGCTTCCACCGTAGATAGAGAAATGAAATTTTGCTTCTTGCTAAACCAGGACATCAAGAAATTACCCAAAAAGTGACACAGACCACTAGTACTTTTCTAATCAATTCTACAACCAACAAAGTCAGCATCGAAATAACTAATTAAATCAAAACTGGTTGATTTAGGATATGAAAGGCCAAAATTCATCGTCCCTTTCAATTATCTAAAAATTCTTTTTATAACAATTAAATGTAATTCCTTAGGACAAGATTGAAATCTAGCACACAGACAAACAGCAAACATAATATTCGGTCTACTAGCTGTCAAATAAAGTAGGCTTCTGATCATACCTCTATAGTGTTTTTCATCAACACTATTACCTTCTTCATCTTTGTCAAGTTTGGTTGAGGTACATATTGGCGTTCCAACTTGTTTTCAATCTTCCATCCCAAAGCGCTTGAGTAGCTCCTTTGTACTTGATACTTGATTTGTGTAATGAATGATCCTTCTTTTGTTTGGTGAACTTGTGTCCAAGGAAGAATTGTAATTCTCCCATCATACTCATTCAAATTCCTTTTACATTAAGCACGAGAATTCCTTGCACAAATTTTTATTAGTTGCTGCAAAAATGATATCATCAACATATATTTGAACAATCAACAAATCATTAAAACTAGTTTTGGTGAGAAAAGTGGTATCAACAACACCTCTTTTAAAACCATTTTCAATCAAAAAGCCACTTAGCCTTTCATACCAAGCTCTAAGAGCTTGTTTCAATCCATATAAAGCTTTTGAAAGTTTGAAAACATGATTTGGTAAATCTTTCTTTTCAAAACCAGGAGGTTGTTCAACAAAAACTTCTTGATCAATGAAGCCATTAAAAAATGCACTTTTGACGTCCATTTGAAATAATTTGAAATTGTTAAAGCATGCATATGCAAGAAACATACGAATATATTCTAAACAACCAACGGGTGCTAGCAGGTTTCATCAAAGTCAATTCCTTCTTCTTGAGCATATCCCTTTGTAACAAGTCTAGTTTTATTTCTAATAATCTCGCCTTTATCATTTAATTTGTTTCTAAAATCCCATTTTGTTCCTATCATGGGATGAATTGAGGGTCTTTCAACTAAAGTCCACACATTATTTTTCTTGAATTGACTAAGTTCCTCTTACATAGCAAAAACCCAAGATTCGTCATTCAAGACATCATCCACACGTTTAGGTTCAATGTGAGAAAATAAGGCACAATTATTATTCAAAGGTTTATGAGAATGAGTTTTTACCCCATCAAACGGATCACCTATGATTAATTCTTAAGGGTGACTTAGACAAATCTCCATGCTTTTGGAAGATCTTTTGGAGAATCTCTGTTCTTTTCTCCTTCTTCATCCAAGTGATGAGTGTCATCCTGGTTGCTTGTCTTGGTCTCTTGATGTTCTTCATGTATAGTGAGCTTCTCAAGTTCCTTTTGTAAACCTATCCTATACATCTTCATCTTCACAAACAATCTTTGAAATAATATCATTAGCTTCATCAAACGTAACATGCACAACTTCTTCAATTGAAAGAGTTCTTCTATTGTATACTCGGCATGCTTTCTTATCACTATAATATCCGAAGAAAGTTCCTTAATCCAATTTCTTGTCAAATTTTTCAAAATTTTCTTTGATTTTTAAAATAAAACATTTACAACCAAAACTTTGAAATTACTTACAACGGGTTTTTTGCAAAACAAGAGTTCATAAGATGTTTTGTTTAAAATAGGTCTCAAAAGAACTCGATTCATAACATAACAAGCCGTGTTAATGACTTCGGCCCAAAAATATTTTGGTAAATCACACTCACTAATCCTGGTTCTAGTGGCCTCTTGAAGTGTTCTATTTTTCTTTCAACAACACCATTTTGTTGAGGTATTCGAACAACTGAAAATTCATGCGAAATACCGTTGTGGTCACAAAATTCAGGCAAACCTCTAAAATTAAATTCAGGACCTCCATTATCACTTCTCAAACGAACAATTTTCAAATTCATAAAATTTTGTATTTTGGAAAACAATTTTACAAAATTTTCAAAGGCTTCATTTTTGTGAACAAGAAATAGTACCCAAGTATACCTAGAATAGTCATCAACAATTACAAAAACATATTTACTTCCACCATGACTAGCATGTTGAGTTAGACCAAACGTGTCCATATGCAAAAATTCTAAAGGTTTAGAAGTAGACACAAATTTTTGGTTTCAACGAAACTTTGACTTGTTTACCAAATTGCCATGCATCACAAATTTTGTTTTTAACAAACTTTAGTTTTTGCAAACCTCTTACCAACTCCTTTTTAGCAAGATTTGCAATTAAATCCATGTTGAAATGACAAAGCCTTCTATGCCAAAGCCAAGGATCATCTGTGGAGGCGGTTAGACATTTTACATTGCTACTACCAAAGTTATCAAGATAAATCACATAAACATCATTGTGCCTAAAGCCTTCAAATAAAACAAAAAAAATTCTTATCAAGAATTAAACATTCATGTTTGGTGAAGAATACATATAGATTTTTATCACATATTGGCTCACACTTAAGAGATTGTAATTCAAATTGTCAACAGGAGCATATTTTTAATTAAAGTCTCACCATTTTTACCAATATCACCAATGCCAATTGATTTTGCTTTCATGTTATCCCCAAAGGTCATATTTTCACTATTTTTGGATATGATTTTGGTAAAGAGAGATGCATCACCGGTCATATGCCTTGAGCACCCACTATCCATAAACCATAGGGCATTTTTGGTAATGTTCATTACCTACACAAGAAATTGAGTGATAACTTTTGGTACCCACATTATCTTGGGTCCATAAGAGCTAGTAATATGACTACAAATCCATACGATATTCATTCCAACTTTTTCATTTCTCTTGACATAGCAATTATTTTTCACATGTCCAAGTTATTGGCAATAGTTACAAATAATATTCTTATTTCAATATAAAGAATGATATTCCAATTTTACAAAACATAAATCATCCTTTCTAAAAGTGACAAAGTTCTTGTTGATCAATACATTTCTATTCTTTTTCATATCAACAATAATTTCCCTTTTTCAATGAAAGAGAACATTCAAATCATCCAATCTTTTCTTCAAGGAGGCTTGTTCTTCCTTGATTCTTGTTTTCATATGCCTTCTTTTCTTCAACTCAGCATTTTCTTGTGATAGCCTATTGTTTTCATTCACAAGTTTCCATAAAACATTTCATTTTTTGATTAACTCCTTATTTCTAGCATATGATGCCTTTAAGCTATCATGCAATTATAAAATGAAGGCTTCAAGATCATTATCATCATTTTCATCATTAGAATCATAAGCAGAAGTTACCTCATCATCACCAATAGCCATAAAGGCAATTTGTGCCGATTCCATCTCTTCTTCAACTTCTCCTTCGGAGTTGCAATCATCCCAAGTGATTTGAAAGTTATTGAAGTGAGGCTCCCTTCTTTCCTTCTAGTCTTCTTGGAGGGACACTCATTTGCAAAGTGTTCGGGTTGACCACATTCAAACCATTTTTCATTTTGCTTTTTAATTTCAGCCTGGTCTTTCTTTTGAAATTATTTGAGTTGCTTGCTCCTCTTTTTCTCATTCTCCGTTTATTGATGTAGTGTTTGAGGAATCCTTTAGTGATGAGTGCAAGATCACCTTCATCAAGATCTTCATCTTCTAAATTGATGGAGCAACTTTCATCTTCTTCTTGAGAGGTCTTCAAGGCCATGCTTCTCTTTGGTCTTGCTTCCTCATCGTCCACCACTTAGACTTTGAGCTTCAATTCATATGAAGTGAGAGAATTTATCAATGACTCAATGGGTATGGAATTTAAGTTCTTTGCTTCCTTTATAGCAATAGTTTTTGTCTCGCATTATTTGGTGAGAGCATTCAAGATTTTCTATTCTTCTCACCCAAAGAATATTCCTTCCCTAAGGCTTCAAGATCCTTAATGATATCATTGAATCTAGAACAATACATTTTATCAATGTTTTCATGTGGTTCCCATCTTGAAGGATTCATACTTAGCGATAAGTAGATATTTCTTTTGGTCTTTAACATCATCGCTTTCTTCATGAATTTCTTTCAATTTGTCCCAGATTTCTTTGGGCGAAACGCATCCTTTGACACGAGTTGATTCGTTAGCATCCAAGGCATTCTATATTACATTCATGGCTTTAGCATTTAAGGTCTAATTTTCCTTGTCTTGTGGAGTGAGCTCATCCCTTGTTTTTTTTCTTCTTCTATTTGTATGATCATTAACAATGGTGGCTTCAAAAGGACCTTCATTTACCGCATACCACAAGTCAATATCAATAGATGGCAAAAAGATTTTCATTCTATTTTTCCAACTAATGAAGTTCATCCCATTAAACATAGGGGGTCTAGTGATAGATTAACCTTCAAAGAATAAAGCATAATTGGTTTCCATAAAGGATCTGTACTCAAATACAATTTAAGCAAAATAAAGAGAAGTTCAATGTTCTGATACCAATTGTTGATCCCAAAGCAACCTAGAGGGGAGTGAATTAGGTTTTTAAAAATTAACTTGCAAATAATGCACAATTCAAATCTCTTGCACTTGGCAAGTAAGATGATAAAAATATAAGCAATGAAGTACAAAATGAATAGAATGACTTAGAAGAGAGAGATTAAACAAACAACGCTTCCAAGCTAGCAAGCTTGGAGCAGTAATCCACTAGGATGCTCCTTCAAATTTGGTGAGCCAATAATCTCAAATGTACACAAAGTAGGATCACCCTTTCTCACACTACTTCTCTTTCGTTGAGCCAAGGATTTTACACTAAACCTTACTTTTGTACAAGATTATCACTCCACTCAATATTTTTGAATAGCACTCTTAAGTATACACTAATACAATATCACTAAAGAGCTAATTTGCACTCAAATTACCTTTCTATTTACTTGTATTCAATGTGTAAGATTGAGACACATAATACAGATGGGTTAGCATTATAGCATGCAATAAATCTGCTCCCAACCACCTCAGCTAGATGATAAATGATGAAAAACTAGCCATTATGGGTTTCGAACGTCCGAGACTATGATTGAGCGTCCGAACAAGCTCTGATCTGTAATATCAAGGAGTTGAGAATGCCGTTAGAATGCCAGAGATTGCGTCCGTTCCTTCGTCCGAACTAGGTATGTTGATGAGTTCAGTCATCGGACGGTGTGGTGTGTCCGAAATGTTTAGTGCTTATCCAGGGTTACTTTTTCTCCGGACAGTTAGCCACGTCTGATAAGATTGTCATCGGACAGTTAGACACATTCGTTGCAGGTGCCTCAAAATCTTGCCCTCTGCCTGACCTTTCGGACGATCCATTGTGTCCGAGGTAAATTCGTTCGGACAAGCCTGTGGGTCCGTAATCCTAACCTTTCAGATAGTATATTGCGTCAGAGATAAATTCGTTCGGACGACCTTGTGTGTCCGAGAAACATAGTGCTATTCGGACGATGTACTTTATCCACAAAACTCTATTTAGAACAAATACACTAGAATTCCTGCACAGCTTAAGTTAAGATTGTTAGATTACATTTGTCATCATCAAAACCAAGGTTGTAGGTCATCAGCTAGCATGTAAGAATAGATTGTCTACAAAAGATTGACTTAGAAGTTGGCATATGCATATAGATCAATAGTGTCCACTTTGCATTGGAGAATTAGAAATTGCTTTCAAGCCAACCTAAAGAAATTTGACTCTTTTGGAAATGATGGAATTCAAGGAAACAACTCTTTCCTTTCTACTGGTTCTTGAAAGCTAGAGCTGTTTGTCACTCCTTTTCCTTTAGGTTGAGTTGTATACTACTATCGCGCCACCTTGTTCGGTTCATAATTTGATACTTTTTGATTTCTTGTGATTTTGAAGGATTTCTTTTCCATTTTTCTTGAAGGTTTGAAGACAAAACCATAGTTGCTAGGTCCATTAGACGTAGTAAGTCTAGTATGGTTAGGGACCAAGAATGCTACTTTCGCCTAGGGCTTGCCTTGCCTCAACATCAAAATAAATGAAGATAAATAAATGACAAAAGCCCAAAAGAAATCCTACTTCACCAAGTGAGTTGAAGAAACACCAATGGCCTAAACCACAAGATCGAATTGTACTCATGCCCTTCCCGCGTCAAGTTGACCAATTATTGAGAGAAGTGGTGATCTTGTCTTGCTTCCTGGTAGAGAGTAAGCTTCAATACCACTTTTTTGGCTAGATAGTGAGTGATCACTCAGCAATAAGCACTTATTGAATGCATACTCTAATAAGAAGTTGAGACTGCCTACGTACACAGATTTCATTTTCTTTTGGTCTTCGACTTACAGTCAGTATAACGGAGCTTGATGACATATTTCATCAAGAGAAAGAAAGTAGATTTGTAAGAAGGCTAACCACATAGGGGGAGCAAACCGAAAAACACAGTTTTTGGGAGTAGACCATTGCCTAACAGCGAAGTGGTGATTAAGAGAGGACGGAGAATAATTTTTCCTTCTCTTAATCTTCCTTTCTCAACAATCAAAGAGAATAAGAGATTAAGTGGGGTCTCAACCCTTAACATCACTTTATCGCAGGGCCCTATCCATTTATTTATTCAACCCAAATTTATTTTCTTTTGTTCCAAGAATTTGAACTAGGTTTATATTACTATTTGTCCTTTTTTTAGCAAACCACCTTTACATTGGTAGGGGATATGTTACCCTTTTATTAATGACTATAAAAATGAATATAGGAAGGGGGACATACGCCAAAACCATCTAGAAATCAGAGTTACAAACCCTAACTCAACTAGATCAGAAATGCACTCTTTAGTTTGTTCATCCAATCCTATCTAGATATGCTTGTGCCTTAATTAACCTAAGAAAATTATTATGATCAAAGATCACATTACATTGACTATCACACCATAAATTAGCTAGTAGGTCTGCCAACCTATTTCCTTTTCTATAGACATGAGTAACATTCACATTACTTTGCCTGATGAGTTGAACACAAGACTGAATAATGTATTTTAGCATTATCTTCCATGGAAGTCTTGCTGCCCCTCTAGAAACATTAACAAGTGTAAAAGAATCCAGTTCTGCTATAACATTACTAATACATTTCTAATGACAAAATTGAAGTCCTCGTAAAAGTGCCTTTGTTTCTACTAACATACTAGCTTCATTGATTGAGAAGAAAGATGCAAAGCCAACTAAAACATAACCATAAGAACTCCTTATAACTCTTTCCCCAGTAGCTATCCCTAGATTACCTCTACATCCTCCATCAATATTTAATTTGCAAAAGTTTCGAGGAGAGTGTTTCCATTCAACTGCTAAGAATTTTGGGTTTTCAGGTTGTGTAGTACTTTAAACACAATCAACTTGAAACACTGCCAAGTTCTTCGAAAGATGAATAGGAAAGGAAATGTCATAAATAAAGAATTCATCAAAGATATTACTACTCGAATAATATCATATGAGCCACCCTTATAAGCTTAAAAGAAACTTCTATATCTAAGCTTCCAAATTTCCCAAAAAAATAATACTTGGGAGTACCTGACGAAGAATTCCACTCACTATTTTTGAGCTTAAATCCAACCACCAATTGTTTAGGAACTACTAGAATGATGTTCCAGCATATACTTCTTGAAGTACAATTTCAATGTTCTTCCATATTTTATTTTCAGGGTGACAATAAATATATAAATGCTCCATATTATCTTCTTTAGTACAAAAAATGATATTTAGAGGGAAATTAAAATCCTCTTTTCTTCAAAGCTTCATCCACTGGCAGTGTATGGTTAAAAGCTTCGACATGAAGATTGAAATCATATGAGGAAGTCTTACATTCCATATTATTTTCCTTGAAAACAATGACGAACACCTACCCCTTTATCAAGTTAATTGTAGAATGTACAGAAAAAAATCATAAGACAGTCTGTTGTCATGTGTATTCACCAGCATTCTGTGAAAGGCATATAAGGCCTTCAATTGAAGCGAATCTACGTTAAAAGTTAAAAATCTATCCTTAGTGAGTTTACATAGATTCCAATCCTTTCCATTCCGTACATGCTTCAATTTAAAATCAATATTTGGGAAGACATCAGCGGGAATAAGACCATTACCTTCCCAATTATCAAATCAGAAGGAAATGTTTCCTTCCTTAGGCAAAGCACAAATCTGTATTTCTACCAAATCCTTTACTTGTAATATTCTTCCCTAAGTTGGTTAAGATCTTATTTTAAGCTCTACCAAAGAAGGATGCAATACATTGTTAAGGTACCTATGATCCAGAAATTCTCTCGAAAGAGAAACCTTGTTCTATAGGACCACTATAATTTCATAGACATTCCTTGAACAATGCCAAGGCCATTTTCTGAATTTAGCTAAGCAATTATCCACTAAGAACTCCAATGAGCTCTTTTTCCCCATTCTGATTCTTCTCAGAAGAAATCAGCCAACTTTCTATTAATCTCCTTTACAACTTTAGAGGTTCAAACATAGACAGATAAGAATATTTGAAAACTTTTCTCTACCTTCTCTCTAGAGTACTATTTTCTCTCTCTAAAAATCTTTCATGGCCGAACATTGCTATGGAAATACAAAGTGCCCTTCAACCTAGGCTGAAGGGCAAAAACATCCTACTTTTGCACAAATTCTACAAGAAAAAAAGCAACACAACATAGGTGTTGTCGACAAGAAGGAGTATGAATTGGCTTTGAAGCCTATCCAATCTGTTAAAGGGGAGCCATCTATGACTTTCACTGATGAAGAAATTGAAGATCCGTCTAAACCTTTTCAACTTGAACTAATAGGCAAATTCCCGACAGGTAAAGCAAGCATGGATAGTCTACGAAAAAATTTTCCAACAATTGGATTCCAAGGAGAATTAACCCTCGTCCTAATGGATTATAAGCATGTACTCATAAGATTTTCACTTGAAGATGATTTCTTAAGGTGCTGGATAAAGGGTTCGTGGTTCCTGGATGGTTATTACATGAAAGTCCTCAAATGGCATCCATTATTCAGGTCTGATGTAGAACCCTCAATAGTGCCTATTTTGAATATTTCATTTAAAGATTTACCATTGATTTTATTTAAGAAATCTATGCAATTTTCATTGGCTCAAGCTATGGTAACCCGCTAAAAGTAGATATAGCTATTGCCAATATAAATAGACCTAGCATTGCTAGGATTTGTTTACAAACGAATACAACCAAAGATTTTCCATCAAGATTTCACTTAGAGATTAAGGGTGAATCATTCTATCAACATGAAAATCTTCCAGCATATGCCAAACATGCAAAAAAATAAGGCCATAACTCTGACCAATGCATGAAGTTGATAAGAAAGATAAAGGCAATGGTGAGGTGATCCACCATGATAGATTGAGAAGCATTGCTCAAATAGAAACCTAAAAAGAATGAGTAATAGAAGGAGAAAAATCTGGAAAATTCAACAAGTTTGGAGGAAAGTTCCCTATAAGGAAGGTCATAATATGGTGCCAATGGATAAGCCAAAATCATCCAATAGGAAAACTAATCAATCCATTCATCAGGGCCTTCAATCTATTCTATTGCTCTTGAACACTGACCAATTTCCCATCACTATGATTGCTTAATCAAACCATATAGCCTCACAATCAAGGAATACTTAATCAAACACGAATCATGCTCCTACTGCCTTCATCATGCTCAGGATAATCAACCGACTACTTTACAGCCAAATATTGAGGATAATCAACCTATAATTTTATAGCCCACTATAGAAACTAACAAGGACAGTAGACTATGCAATACGAATCAAAAAGATATTGCCCCTCTTCCCATACCCTTGGAACTTGGATTTGTCAGTTCACTGTAAGGAAACTTGTCACACATCTTAATAGATGATCATGCTAATGCCTTGAAGTATATGAATGATGATCAAGACGATAACACGCAATATTCTCCTAAAGTAGATATCTCTTTTGAAGAGCACATGATACAGGAGGAATACACGATAGCCTATAAAAGAGTTGCTGCTCAATTATCCAACAAAACTATTCCCTTAGATCAAGATTTCACACTTGTTGTTCGAAGGAAAGTTCTTCTTAGAAAGAAGAAGAAGAAACAATACAAGAAGGAACTAATATTAGCATGAGAAGTGTAGCCAATGCACTTAAAGTGCTTCCTACCACAAAGTCTTTACAATGAATACATTCATCTGGAACATCAAAGGTATAGGTAACAAACCATCTCTTCAAAGACTTAAAAAGCTTATTCATATGCATGATTTACATTTTGTGGCAATTCTAGAACCTATGCTTACTTCGGATAAACTCCAAGAGGTTCAAAAAAATTAGGGTTTCATTATTCTATCTCAAATATCAGAAGCTCCATTTGGATTTTTTGGTCTCATATTCTTCAAGTCAGTATTATTTCTATTCAGGATCAGGTCATTCATTTATCCTTGGATTGCAACTCTTTAAATGCTCCTATATATGATTCCATTACATAGACTAATACAACTGCTCAAGGTAGGATAAGTCTTTGGGATTCTATTTACACATTCTCCACTAATTGTAAGAATTCTTGGTATGTTGGAGGAGACTTCAATGCTATATCATGAAAGCTTCAAATTATTTGGTAAGGTCTCCACCTGTTAGAAGATTTTCTAAGATGATTGATGCTCTTGATCTTAGTGGCCTTAATAAAATCCATTTCCCCGGGGATTCTTTCACATTGTGTGGCAGACGGCATGGTAGATTTGTTTGGGAAAGATTAGATAGGATTGTGTGTAATCAGAAGCTCATAGAAACTGTTCAATATGTTCTTGTCCTTCACTTGAATAGAACTTGCTCTGACCATTCTCCCATTTTATTTACATTGAAAAAATAATCAATATAATGGCCCTAGATTATTCAGGTTCCTTAATGTTTGGGTGACTCATCCAACTTTCCATCATTTGGTTGAACAAAGCTGGAATCAATTTTGTCCTGGTACTCCTTTGCAGAAGTTCAGTGCCAAGTTGAAAAGACTGAAATTTGATTTGAAGATCTGGAACAAGCATTTGGCAATATTTTCCAAAGAATGAAAGATGCTAAGGAGTTAATCAAAACTCATGAAATAAAATTTAAATTTTCAAAACAATCCATCTATGGAGAACCAAATCAATCTTTCTAGAGAGCAAGCTACTCTCCTCAAATACTCTGAAGAGGAAAGCTACTGGAAGCAAAAAGTTGGAATTAAGTGGCTTATCTGTCTCTTATACCATAACTTTTCCTTTTCTCATGCTCAAATGAAAATCAAACAAAATAAACTTTGTATTAGAAGACTAAAAGATTCCAATGATCAGTGGATGATCACAACACTTTGAAGCAAGAACAGTTTCTTATTTTCAAAATCTCCTTACTGTTGAGAATACTGATGTACAAAATAACATTCTGGACTTTATTACGTCTTGTATTACTACTAAGGATAACAACTATCTCCTAATGCACCTACTATGGAGGAATTAAATGAGGTGCTATTCTCTCTTGATACTGATAGTAATACAAGTGTTGATGGATACAATAGAACTTTTTACAAATTCTGTTGGAATATTATTGCTCAAGATCTACTTCAAGCTGCTATTGATTTCTTCAAAGGCATGCAACTTCCTAAAGCTATTACCAGTACTATTATTTGTCTTATTCCCAAGATCACTAATCCTTCTTCCTGTAGTAATTTCAAACCTATTAGTCTTTGGACTTTTGCTAATAAGGTCTTCATTAAAATGCTAGCCAACCATATGCAATCTATTCTTCCTAAGCTTATTTCTGAGGAAAAAGTGCATGTATTAAAGGTAGAAACATCTCTAATAATATCCTCTTGGCACAAGAAATGGTAGAATTTATTGATAAGAAGACCAGAGGTGGAAACATTATTGTTAAACTTGACATGGCAAAGCCTTTGATAGATTATCTTGGGATTTCTTAACTGTTGTGCTTCAAAAATTTGGATTCACTCAACATTTCATTTGTATTATTCAAAACTGTATTGGGAATAATTGGTTTTCAATCATGTTCAATGGAAGTCCAACGGGTTTTTTCAAATCTACTAGAGGTGTTAGGCAAGGTGACCCTATTTCTCCTTTACTTTTCATTATTAAGCTGCTGAAGTGTTTTCTAGAGGTCTTAAGAAGTAGTTTGAGGAAGGTAAGATGGAATATTATCACACCAGCAGAAATGCTTTGCCTATTACCTATTTGACCTATGCTGATGACATTATCATTTTCAATAATGGGGGCAAAGTCTATGACTCACTTTATGATTTATATTCATAGCTATGAGCTTGCTTCTGGTCGGAAAGTAAATAGCTCCAAAAGCAGTTTCTATCTACCTAAAGAAAGGTGTTCCAAAGTGAGAATGATTACTTGGATTACATGCTTTTCTCACAAAGATTTTTCTTATACCTACTTGGGTTGCCCTTCAAAAAAAGGGAGGAAGAATAAAACCAGATTCCAACCTTTGGTGGACAAAATCACCAACATTACAGCTGGATGGAGGACTAAGACTCTTTCTATTGGAGGGAGACTTGTTCTCATTAAACGCATGCTTAGTTTTATCCCTTTATATCTAATTTCAATTATCTTACCTCCAAAAGCAGTTGTGAGAGAGTTTCATTAGTAGAGCCATGGCCAACTTTTTTTTGCGATTACACTGAAGGTGGATACAAGCTTCACTGGAAATCTTAGAATTGCATAACTCAACCTACAAATATTAATGGCCTTGGTATTCTAGTTTAGACCATTTGATAGCAGGAATGTTAATGAAACTATGGTGGAATTTTAGAACAAGGATGACCCTTTGGAACAAGTTCATAACTCAGCAATATGGTCATAATGCTATCCATTTAACCATGATCCAACACAATGCTAAACAGTCTCCAACTTGTAAAAGAATGATAAAGGTTAAAGACTTAGCCGAAGATCACATCATTGTTTTACCCCAAGGAGGTAACACTTCATTTTGGTATGAAAATTGGGATGGAGATGGGAAGCTACAACTCAATGATCAACCTTTATATGACACAACTATCAGTCAAGCATGGAATGGAGATTCATGGAATATGCACAACATCAAGGCCAGCAACCCTAATTTCCAAACAGATTACCTTCTCAACAGACAAAACCATCTGCCTTTCATTAGGAGAAGATGTATTTGTTTGGCAAAGGTCAACCACTGGAAAGTTTTCAGTCACCTCTGCTATTAAGATCATCAAAGAAGGTAATGCTACTATTTTCTCTAGAACCATGATATGGGATAACAGCCTTCCCAACAAAATCTCCATTTTCATGTGGAGACTATTAAATAACTCGTTGCCACTAGAAACCTCCCTTAAGCATAAAGGCATCATCCTAGCTTCTAGATGTCATTTTGGATGCTATTCAGAAGAGACTCTTGATCACATTTTTGTTAACTGCAAAACAGCTACTGCTTCCTGGAATTATTTCAAAACCAATCTTCCAAAGGGTCAGAAGACTGGTAATATCCATCAATTGCTCAATAGCCAATGGATAAATTATGGAAAGAAGTCTTGGATTGGTCTCATGTACAAATTACTTCCCAATGTCATCTACTGGGAAATCTGGAAGGCTAGAAACAAAGCTTTATTTGAAGAACTCTTAATCACAACTCATCAGGTAATTCATTTAATCAAATCATCCATTCATTTAATACTAACTGCTTTTCCTATTGATGCTTGTCTTCCAATAGACAAAAAATTACTAGATTAGTTATGGATACCAATTAGCACAACAAAAACACCTTCAGTCATGGCTATAAACTGGAATGCACCTACCTACGCCTACTCAAGCTTAATTGTGATGAAGTTTGTAGAGGAAATCCAGGCCAAGTAGCAGGGGAAGGAGCATTATGTGATAAGAAAGGTAACATTCATTTAGCTTTTGAAATCTTTTTCACCCATACAGGTACAAATATGCAGGAAAAGGCTTTGTCACTTCTCCAAGATCTTCAATTAATTAATGAAAATGGATTCAAAAATATAGAAGTTGAACCAGATTCTACAAGTTCTAGTCAATGCTACATCTAAATCAATCAAAACTCCATGGAAGATTTATTCGTACATTCAAAAAATCAAGCAACAAAGCTCTAAGATCAATGCAACTTTCTATCATGTTTGTTTTTGTTTAGAGAAGCAAATGCATTGGCTGACTTCTTGGCAAATTGGGCTTGTGATCATCAGTGTACCATGATTTTCAATCATACAAATATGCCGAATTATGCCAAATCTCTTGCTTGTTTAGATAGGGATGGAAGTAAATACGTTAGAATTAAAAAATAGTCTAGGATAGATTTTTTGTTCAGGAAAAATCTGTACTCTATGAGGTTTTGGTTTATGTCCCCCTCCTTGTAATAATTATATTCATTAATAAAATTTTGGAAGTAGTGCCCCCCACCAACAAATGGGTGGTTTAATGATTTAAAAAAATAAATAAAGTCTCCAACAAAGACATTAAGTATATAGATATGGAACTCAAAAGATGTTTAATAAGAAGAAGTCTTCCTCTAGTTGAAAGAATCTTTGCATTCCATCCTAAAGCCTTATGACTTATCTTATCAATCATAGGCTGAAACACAGCTTTAATTTTCTTCCCTTTCTTTACTTGATAACCAAGGTAAATAAAAAGAAAGCTCAAATTTCTTATAAAAACAGGTGATTCTTGTGAAAATTCTTGATCTAACTAGGGACAACTTTGAAGATATATAATACGTGCTTTTTTGCTTGTTCACCAATTGTCCAAAAGCCATCTCGTATATATTTATGAAAGACATCATGCCACTCAAAGATTTCTTAAAGCCATTCATAAAAATAATGACATCATCAGCATAAGAAAGATGGTAATAGGAAGACATTTTTTGTGGTAGAGCAGTAACCAATTTTATCATCTTCAAAGTGCTACTTCAAACCCCAAGAAAAAGCCTCAGTTGCCAAAATGAATAGAGTTGGAGAACGAGGATTTCCTTGCCTCACTTCTTTATAGGATTAAAAAAAAACCTAGGCCTCCCATTAAAGAGAATAGAAAACCAATTCCCTTCAATACAATTGGACAGAAAAGCAGTATATTGATTAGAAAACCCAAACTTTTTCATAACTTTATAGAGAAATCTCCAAGACAATCTGTCAAAAACCTTTGCCATGTCCTTAAGAGTTTTAAGATTAAATTACCTCTTTTGACTTTCTTATCTATACATCAACCATCTTCTGAGCTAATAGAATATTGTGTGAAATATTCCAATTACACAGAAAAGCACTTTGCTCCTCAAAAATGAACTTAGGAAGCAAAGGCTGTAATTTGTTTACCATCAACTCAGTAAAGATTTTAATTGTAAAAGACACAAGTTAATATACCTGAATGAAATAAAAAATGAAGGAATATCCATTTTAAGAATTAAACGTATCAATGTACTAGTAATTTCTTACTATTTGTTCTTTAATAGTGATTATGCAACTTATGTATGAGCAAAGACTTCAAGAAATAGGGAAACTATTTAGAGGCACTTGTGATTGGGTGGAGAAGTTAAGATGGTGGGTACAAAACAAACAACAAAAATGTTTCATTGGACAAATTAAGAAGTTGTCACTAGGTGCTTCAATTTACTTCCTTTGGAAATAGTGTCTCAGTGGACAAATTAGTAAGTTATCACTAGGTGTTAAAGCAATTTGCTTCTTTTGGAGAGAGAGAAAATCCAAAAATATTTTACTAGAAAAGCAAACCTACTGAAGTAATACCAAAGGACTGTATTCTAAACTATGTTGATGGCTGGAGGAAAGTGAAAAATACTAAGGAGAATTAGGAAGTCTCCCCCTTTATGACGATGATAAATCAAGGAAAAATGATAACCAAGTGATAACTCTAGTAAACTAGAGTTATTTTCCTCTAAATTATAGCATTTTGATAGTTCAAATTCCGAAATTGGATAACTAATTAAGGATTTTAGTTAATTTCTTTCACATGTATTGTATTTTCATTTTTGAATAAATTATGATAAGTTTTGTTAAATTTTTAGTTTAATTAAGGGCTTAATAGTGTTAATATTATGCAGGTTAAAAATTAAAGGTTAGAACCTAGAAGAAACAGAGCTCAAGGGACCAAATTGCAAAATGGAGGAAATGAAAGATGCTGGAAGGAGAGTCGAGATCGCGGTCTCGACTATTCCAGCACACCGCGATCTCAACTCGGGAATTAGTTTTATTGTTTTAGAGTTGAGATCACGGTCTCAAATATTCCAGACCGCGATCTCAGCTCGTTGAATGTTAAGTTGTAAGGGCAATTTTGTAAACTTCTAGCCAGAAAACCCCTAATTTTGCCTTGTGTAATACTGCACTATTTAAGCTAAGTAGAATTAGTTTTAGAGGTAGAGAGAGAGTAGATAGTTTTAGAGTAAAATAGTTTTAGTTAGTTCTAGATAGATTAGGATAGCTTGAACTACAAGTTACTTTTTCTAATAGAAATTTCTCTTAACTTTCATCTTAGATCTTCTTTAAATTTCTTGTCAAGTTTAAATTTTTATTAGATAATCGTAGTGGGTTAATCGCAAGCTTCAAGTAGATATAATTTTTATTTTTTTTCTTGTCCAATTTAGTAAGAATTTCTTTACTTTCAAATTAGGCTTTTTAGGAAAATTAGGGTTCTTGTCAATTTCTTGCTTTCTATTTAAGAATTTTCAATTTCTAGTTAATTCTTAGTGGGCTTTCTTAATTTCAATAAAAAAAATCCAAAAATATTTAAATTTCTAGTTTAACTCTTTCTAATTTATTATTTAGAAATGAATGCTTTTAATATTCAAAGTTTCTCTTTTGTAGTCTTTTTTAGTTAAGTGATTCACTTGTTTTAAATTTTAGTCTAAATTAGATTAAATTAGGTTAGAATTAAAATGATAGTTTTCATTAGAATAGTTCTATCATCTACCGATTGATTTTGCTTAACTACACAAGCACCCTTAAAACTTGGTAGTTACAATCGACAATCCTTGTGGGAACGATCCCTATTTCCCTTTGCTACTAGTTGACAACTGTATACTTGCGGGATGCCATCTAGTTAGTAGTAGGATTTAGGTGTTTCATTGAATTATAACTAGATGTGTTAAAAAGGCATCACCAAAGAAGTCACACTTTCATTTACACAACCAGTTGTACATTATTTCCCCTCTTTTGGCATCATCAAAACAGTTGTCATAAATGAAAGCTCTCCTTGAAGTTATGCTCCCCCTCAACCAAACACAACAATTTTAAAGCTCAACTAAACACAACAAGGAAGTACACCATGACAGCTATCCAAGAACAATAGTCAACCAAGCTATTTCAGCCAAACAATTGCAGAACTAGGCAACAAAATAAGTACAAGGCAACATAAAATTCATAACCAGTGAAAGTGACTACAAATGATCTCAAAAACATCAAAAAGAGTTAGTAACTAAATCTTAAGTTTGGCATAGAGGTAGATTATTCGGATTGTTGATGAACTGGGCCTTGAGACGATGTGCCAGCTTTGGATGTTACCCCCCCCCCCCAGTTGTGTTTTGCCTTTTATACCAGAAACGGATCCATCACAAAATCAAGCCAGGTAAGAAGGGAGTAAAGAGTTTTTTTGGAGAGAAAGAAAATAGTTACCCTCGCTCAATCAGTGAAATGAGAATTTGGGTTGGTTGGAAACTATTTAATTTACTTTCAAAGGGATTCACTCTTGATTTAAGAAAAAGAAAATTGATGTTTAAATGGAAGAGTTTTTTTTTAAAAAAAAATGAAGGGGGTTAAGAGTTCTTTGTTTTCACCAGAGAGGAGATCGGAAGAGAATAAGTATCCAAAATGAAGATAGAAAGGCATTTATCAGCAGAGGAGGGTCGTTCAGACAGCTTAACAAGGAGTGAGCATCCAATCGAGCATCTAATTTAGATGAATGGATGGCCTAAAGGGTTAGGTGATCGTCCGAACCTGTCGGATGAAGCTAAACATCTAATTGCTCACGAAGGTTAATGCAAAAAACTAGCCAGTTCTTTGAACCAAAATAAGCGTTCGAAATTTCAATTTTTGACATTAAAATCCCTAATTTGTTCTAGGAAATTCAAAACGATCCAAAGGCATGGATTTTGTAAAAATATGAGCTAATTGATTTTTAGTGCACACATAGTCAATGCAAATTTCCTTTTTCAAAACAAGATCTCTTATAAAATAATACTTAATATCTATGTGCTTGGTTCTAGAGGGATAAATGTTGAATTGGATTTTTGTGAGATTGATGGCACTAGTGTTATCACAATTAATAGGCACACATTCAAAATTAATACAAAAATCTTTCAAAGTATGTTTCATCCAAAGAAGTTGGGCACAATAATTACTAGCGGCTATGCTTTATGCTTCTGCTGTTGACAAAGAAATATAACCTTGTTTCTTACTAAACCATGACACTAAGCAATTTCCTAAGAAATGGCACATTCCACTAGTACTATTTCTACCCACTCTACAACTGGAAAAGTCGGCATCCAGGTACCCAATCAATTCAAAATGAGTGGTTTTAGAATACCATAAACCATAATCTATAATCCCTTTCAAATATCTAAATTTTCTTTAAACCTCAATTAATGAGATTCCTTAGGACAAGATTGAAATCTAGCACATAAGCATATAGCAAACATGATATTCAATCTACTAGCAGTTAAATAAAGTAAACTACCAATCATATCTCTATAGTTCTTTTCATCAACCTTGTTACCTTCTTACATCATTTTTGTCAAACTTGGTTTAGGTGCACATTGGTGTTCCACCTTGCTTGGAATCCTCGCTGCCAAATCTCCTGAGTAACTCTCTTGTGTACTTTGCTTGAGTGATGAGTGTCCCTTTCTTTGTTTGGTGAACTTGAAGCCTAAAAAAGAAATGAAGTTCTCCTATCATGCTCATCCCAAACTCTTTTTGCATTAAACAAGAAAACTCTTTGCACAACTTTTCATTACTAGCTCCAAAAATAATATCATCAACATAAATTTGCACAACTAACATATTTTCATTGCTAACTTTTGTAAAAAGAGTAGTAACAACAATTCCTCTTTTAAAACCATTTTCAATTGGAAAATCACTCAATCTTTCATACCATACTCCAAGAGCTTGCTTTAAACCATATAAATCCTTTGATAGTTTGAAAACATGGTTAGGAAACTTTTCTTGTCCAAAACCCGGAGGTTGTTCTATACAAACCTCTTGATCAATATATTCATTTAAAAAAGTGCTTCTGTCTTTTCACATCCATTTGAAAAAGTTTGAGATTATTAAAATATGCAAAAGCAAGAAACATTCTAATGAATTCTAATCTAGCTACGGGAGCAAAAGTTTTATCAAAATCAATTCGTTCTTCTTGAACATACACTTTTACTGCCAATCTAGCCTTATTTCTCACTATTTCACCCTTATCTTTTAACTTAGTCCTAAATGTCCATTTTGTGCCAATTACGGGGTGATTCAACGATCTTTCAACTAATGTTCAAACTTTATTTATATCAAATTGACTTAATTCTTCTTGCATGGTCAAAATCCAAAATTCATCTTTCAAGGCATCATCCAACATGTTTAGCCTCAAATTCATAATGTAATGCACAATTAATATTTAAAGGTTTAGAGCAACGAGATTTTGCCCCCTCAGAATGATCACCTATAATTATGTCTTGAGGGTGACTTGAAGCAAATCTCCAACCTCTTGGAAGATTCTTTTGTGGCTGTTCCTCCTTTTCACCTTCTTCATGTGCCTAAAAGTTGTGCATCTCCATCTTGTTCTCACTTAGTCCTTGTTGATCCTCTTTGATTGTTAGCTTTTCAAGCTCCTACATGTTTATCTCCACAAGAGTCTTGAAACGAACGTCATTAGATTCATCAAATATAACATGTATATCCTCTTCTATCACAAAAGTTCCTCTATTATAAACTCGAAAAGCCTTTTTATCACTAGAGTATCTTTAAAAAATTCCTTCATCCATTTTCTTATCAAATTTTACAAGATGTTCCTATATTTTCAAATAAAGCATTTACAACCGAAAACTTTAAAATTACCCACAATGGGTTTTTTGCAAAACAAAAGTTCGTAAGACGTTTTATTCAAAATATGTCTCATAAGAACTCTAGTCATTACATAACAAGTCAATTAATGGTTTCGGCTAAAAAATATTTAGGCAAACCACATTCATTAATCATTGTTCTAGCAGCTTCTTGAAGTGTTCTATTCTTTCTTCCTACTACACCATTTCGTTGACGGACGTATTGTCTCTTGCAACCAAAAATTCATGAAAAATACCATTATATTGAAAAAATTTGAGACAACCTACATATTTAAATTCGGCATCATTATCACTTCTAAGTTTAACAATTTTCAAATTCAACAAAATTTGCACCTTAGAAAACAATTTCACACAATTTTCAAAAGTTTCATTTTTATGAGCAAGAAATAACAACCAAGTTTATCTAGAATAATCATCAACAATCACAAAAGTATATTTACTGCCACCTAGACTAGTGTGTTGAGTGGGACTAAATAAATCCATATGCAAAAGCTCTATGGTCTAGAAGTAGGGACACAATTTTTAGGTTTAAAAGAAACTTTAACTTGTTTACCAAATTGACATGAATCACAAATTTTGTCTTTCACAAATCTCAATTTTAGCAAGCCTCTAAATAACTCTTTCTCAGCAAGATTATCCAACAAATCCATACTAAAGTGACACAATCTCCTATGCCAAAGACAAGGATCATTGTTAGTTATGGTTAAGTGGCTAATCTATCTAAATATTTAATTTTACCATATGTCAATATTGTCAAGGTAAACCACATAAATATCATTATGTCTTTTTTTCTCTAAACAAAACATCAAAATTCTTATCAAGAATCAAACATTCATCTTATTAAAGAAGACATAGATCTCTATCACATAATTGACTCACACTTAGAAGATTATAATTCAAATTTTCAACTAATAGTACATTTCTAACAAAAGTCTCACGATTTTTACCTATATCACCAATCCCTATTGATTTTGCCTTCATGTTATCTCCAAATATTACTTTTCCACTATTCTTTCATTTGTGATTAGTGAAGAGAGATGGATCACCGGTCATGTGCCTTGAACATCCACTATCAATAAACCTCTTTGCGTCCTTAGTAGTGTTCTCCAAGCATACCTACATACAAAGAATTTAAGAAATGATTTTTCTTATATTTTCTTGGGTCCATATGAATTAGTAAATTGACTTAAAATTCACATAGATTTCATACCCAAATTTTCAGAATTTCTTTTAACATAACAATCATTCCCCACATGTCCATGTTGATGACAATGATTAGACATAATGTTTTTATTTGCATATAAAGAAGATTTAGACTTCACATAGCATAGACCATCCTTCCTAAAGGTGGTAAAATTTTTGGTGATTAATACATTCCTTTTTCTTTTAATTTCAACAACATTTTCTTTTCTTTTGCAAGAGTACACTAAGATCATCCATTCTTTTCTTCAATGAAGTTTGTTCTTCTTCAATTTTGGTATTCACATCTAATCTTTTCTTCAAAGTATCATTCCCTTGTGTCAACCTACTATTTTTATTTACAAGTTTAGAGTTAGCATTCAACAAAGTATTAGTTTTTCTTTTTAATTCCTTATTTCTAGCATAAGATTCTTCTAAACTATCATGCAATTTTATCACATTAGCCTCAAGAGTATAATTTTCATCAAGTTTATCACATAAATCATCAAAAGAATTAACTTGTAGATACCTCATCATCTCCAAATGTGCCTTAAAGGCCAATTGAGCAGATTCAATCTCCTCTTCCACTTTTCCTTCGGACTTACAATCATCCCATATGATTTGAAAGTTGTTGAACCGGGCCTTCCTTCCTTCCTTCTTTCTTCTTCCTGGATGGACACTCATTTGCAAAGTATCCAAGTTGACCATATTCAAAACATTTGTCATTTTGCTTCTTGTTTTCAAATTTAGTCTTCCCTTTGAAATTGTTATAATTGATTGCTCCTCCCTTCTTCAATCTTCTTTTGTTTATGTAGTGCTTCAAGAATCCTATAGTGATGAGTGCAAGGTCACCTTCATCAAATTCTTCATCCTCTAAGTTGAGAGAGGCATTTTTATCTTTTTCTTGAGAAGTCTTCTTGACCCTTGCATCTTCCTCATCTTAAACCTTGGATTAAAACTTCAACTCATAAGAAGTAAAAGAATTAATCAATGATTCAATAGGTATAGAATTCAAATTTTTAACTTCTTCTATAGCAATAGATTTAGCCTATATTCCCATTTTTTAGATAATGCATTCAAATTCTTTTTATTCTTTTCACCCAATGAATTCTTTTTACTTAATGCCTCCAAATCCTTTATAATGTCCCTAAATCTACAATACATCTTATCAATGCTCTCATGAGGTTCCATTTTCAAAGATTCATATTTAGCTACAAGTAAGAACTTCTTTTGTTCTCTCACATCATCACTACCCTTATGAATTTCTTTCAACTTATCCCATATTTCCTTGGCTGATTTACAACCTTTCACTTTAATAGACTCATTGGCATCTAAGGCATTATACAACACAATTATAGATTTAGCATTCAAGGTCAAGTTTGCCTTATCTTAAGAAGTTAACTTATTCCTAGTCTTTAGTCTAAGTCGATGAGTCTCTTCATCTATGATGGTGGCTTCAAAATGACCCTCATTAACTCTATATCACAACTCAATGTCTATGGATTGCAAGAATATTTCCATTCTCTCTTTCTATCTAATAAAATTCACTCCATTGCCAAACATAGGTGGTCTAGTGATGGATTGACCTCTGAAAACAAGGTATTGTTGGTTACTATAATGATCTTTACTCTTAAACTAATTAAGCTACACATCAGAGACCATTGATCTTTTACTAATTATTGGCCCAAAGCAGCTTAAAATGGGGTGAATTAGGTTGTATAAAAATAATTTGAAACTTTGCACAATAAAAACTTAGACAAAGCACAAGTAATAAATGAAGCAATTTAAAGATCAAAGTAATAAATGCACAAGGATAATTAAATAGAAGTTAAGATTAGGATTGAGAAAATCAAACCAAACTCCCAAACTTCACAAGTTTGGAATGTATATCCACTAAATTGTGCCTCTTCAATGTAGGTGAGACAATAACCTTTTTGTACACCAAGTAGGATCATTCTTGCACACACTAAGTACCTCTAGTTGAGCTAAGAGTTTTACACACAACCTCACTTTTATACAATTGTTATCTCTTCACTCTTACACTTAAAGATTACTCACTTAAATTTTGATTACTTTTGTTTCCACTAATATAATATAATAGAGAGCCTATTTGCACTAAAATAGCTTGAGCAAATACTTGTATTAATTGTGGAAGTTATCTTCATTTATTTCAGACTAAGAGGTATTTATAGGTGCTCAAAATTGGCCTCCAACTACCATGCAACAACTATGCATTAAATGCTAAAAAGTTAACTGTTAGACTATTCGGCCGGCCTATGTATAGCCTCGGAGTCCGATAGTCTGTCCAATCCTTTGAAGATGTCTTGCTTTGTCTTTGTTTGAATGTTCGAGCTTTTGTCCGATCCTGTATCCGATAAAAGGTTAGTGACTTCTAGATTTTGCCACATGACTAATCGAACGTTATTCTTCATCCAAAGAAAAATGACATTAAAAGTACTTGTGCTCCTTCGAACGTTATCTTGCATTCATTCTCTGATACTAGCACCTCTTTTTGGATTTTGAATACTCTTACATGGACGATCATCTGTGTTTGAAGCTATAATTTTTCGGACAGTCAATTACATCCGAAGGAGGTGTGTCAATTCCAGTGCCTCCCGATCTTGTTCCAGACATGCCCCAATGTCCGAATATTTAACTTTCGGATGATCAACAGCATAGGTTGATCCTGATATACTGAATACTTCCAGCACACTAGATTTTAACTGTTAGACTGAGTTGGCCATTATCAAACCAAGATTACGACATAGAATGGAGTTTGGATCAAAAGATTTTTAGTTAGATGCACTGGTGTTTGAGAGTTAGTTGAATAGGAGTTATAGCATATGTTGGTTGGAGCAATGTTGGTTTTCTATCGAGATTGATGTGTTTCTTTTGTAACCTTTAACTGTTGATCATTATTAGCATACTCTATATGAAGTAAAAAGTTAAGATTTCAGTGTAATGTCAAAATTTAAATATTTCCTCTATTGCCCCACATGTTTACAACCTATATATTCTTTTAGGGTCAACATTGTAACATTAACACATTTTTTCCAACAAAACCGGTATACATACCTAAAATATCTAATATTCTTAAATTCTCGTAATTACCTATATTCCATTTAGTTTCAAATTATTTTAAATTTTTATCAAATCTTCTAAATATGCACACAAATAGAGTGTGTCATTTGCACTATATTATTAAAAGTTCATGATTTGCTTAAAAATAATATATATACATATATATATATGTAAGCCTTGCAATACAAGACTTACCTTATTTGTGACCCACACGATAATTGGTAATGTTATCTAATTAGTTGATAATCCCATATTTGGTATGATTGATGATATCTTCAATCAATCAGTCAAAATAATTACATATTAGGAAATATATTATTTCGTAATATTCTCGGTTATGTAATTAAGGTAATTTCCTCGATGGAAGGAAACCCCAGGGATTTTTTGTTCTCCAAGTAAAGGCCCCTAGCCTAGCATACAAATACGATGTGGTATGCCATCTATTCTACGGAATTTTGATTAGGCAGAGGCCATAAGACTTTTACATTAAATATTTTATATGAATTATTCAATTATAAGTCAGGAACATACTAAGTGACGCAAGCATACATGAATAACAACTTATACGATCATTGTTGGAGGTAATTCCTATTTATGTTTCTGCTATCTGACATATGATATATGTGTTTATTAAAATTAACATGTGGTATCAGAGCCAACCTTTGGCCATGTCGTATAGTATATTACGTCATGATTTATTTGCAACCCCGCATCCTGATAAAATATTAAATTGAAACAGCTACTGACTTGTGTCTTAAGGCTATTTCTTTTTCCGTTTTGTGGTATTTGATGTTTCAGTAATTCTCTACTGCACTACACATCAACTTCACTTGGTCAGTAGAAAACTAATTATTTGTTGTGCTTTATTGTTGATGCCTATAAAGCCATACTCTTATACGTTGTTATCTGTGTATTGCTCTTGACAACAAACATTACAGACTCATATGCATTACTGAGACTTCTTATTATAAGGTTTGTATCATGAGTTGCAATCGTGGTCTTATCATTGGTTTTCTTAGGTACATGCATATATCTATCATCATTTATATCTGCATCCTCCATTTTAAAAATTAAAAAAAATACATGCAAGTATTACGCAATTACTTGCTTATCACGAATCTAAAAGTTTTTCTTTTGGATCATCGTACTTTGCGTCTTAGCATCTTGTATGTGAACAAAAGAATATTGTCATATTATCTCTACATTGATAGACTAAGAATGCTTGAATTGTTGGATAATTCATGCGTTCAAATTAGGACCGTCAAATCTGACTTTGGAATTTTTTTTTATTCACAAGAATAAATATCAGAGTTATGTTTCAGTTTCAATCTTTGTGTTGTTTGTGTATATGATGTCTCTATGTTACTTAACCAAGCATGGAAATATACACATTAATTTAGTCAACATTATGACTTGTTAAAGAAAATCAATTGGATGTTGATACTAGAATCTTTATGTCATATGTTTAAGAGTGGCCACAGCATCTTAAGCAGTTGGTGTTTAGATTTTAATCACATATTTGTAGTAGTGATTAAATAAAATAAGACAACATTGAAATTAAGAAAATCAATTAATTTATTAAGATTATCACTCGGGCCCTACAGGGAAGTGGTTATTTTAATAAAATTAATTGTAATAAGATGGAAAATTAAACATTTTAGTAAGAGATTTTTCTAGGCCCACAGGTATGAAGAATTTCCTTATCTTTATAGTTTTAATTTACCAATCTTATTATAACGAAAGTAAATTCTATGTATGTTTGGCAACCTCTACCCATAGGAAGGTTTTGAATTTACTGTTTGAATTAATACTGGTTAATTCGATATTTATGTTTGAGTTTCATAGCATTTATGTTTGTTTATCCTTGGTTTTTGCAGTTTTTCCTACCACTACTATTTTTAATGATTCATCTCATATTCCAATGTTGTCTGGTGAAAATTACACTAAATGGAAGAACAAAATCCTTTTGACTTTGGGGTGCATGGATCTAGATTTGGCACTTCGTGAGGATGAACCACCCCTCCCCCACGACAGGATTCAAGTGAGCCAAATGTAAAAGGGGCCTATGAGCGGTGAGAGCGATCCAATCGCTTAAGTTTGATGGTCATCAAGTCCCATATTAGTCAAAGCATTAGGGGTTCTATCCCTAATTGTGACAGGGTCAAAGCTTACATGAAAGCCATTGAAGAACAATTTGTAAGCTCTAACAAAGCTTTGGCTAGCACCTTTGTGAAGAAATTTTCAAGCATGACACTTGACAAAAGTAGGTGTGTGCGTGAGCACATAATGGAAATGAGGGACATTGCTACTAAATTAAAGTCCCTTAAGGTTGAGATTTCTAAGTCGTTCCTTGTGCATTTCATTCTTAACTCTCTCCCTTCGGAGTATATTCCATTTAAGATTTCCTACAACACACATAAGGAAGAATGGTCAATTAATGAACTCTTGACCATGTGTGTTCAAGAGGAAGAGAGGTTGAAACATGAGACACCTGAAAGTGTTCATCTTGTGACTCATGATAAAGGAAAAGCAAAGAATTTGGGCAAGAGTGTTCCCATGAAGCGAGAAGACAATAAAGACAAATGTCGCTTCTATAAGAAAAAAGGGCACTGGAAGAAAGATTGCCTCAAATTCAAAAAATGGCTTGAAAAGAAAGTTAATCTTATTTTTGTGCGTTATGAATCTAATTTTACTAAAGTTTCTGATAATACTTGGTGGATTGATTGTGGTTCTACAATTCACATTGCCAAAACCATGCAGGGCTTTCTGAGCATAAGGAAGCCGTTGGGAAGTGAACAGAGAATCTTTTTTGGGAACCGGATGCATTCATCTATTAAAGGAGTAGGGACTTATAGGCTCATTTTAAAAATAGATTTTAAATTGGATCTTGAAAATACTTTTTATGTTCCATCATTCTCTAGAAATTTAATTTCTCTTTCAAGACTATCTATTATTGGATATGATTCCAATACTCATCTTTCAAGTATGAACCTTTTGAAAAATAATAAAGTTGTTGGTTCTGCCTATTTGAATGGATTATTAGTTACGAACTTGAGCTAGACCCAACATTTGAGTATAATCTTTTGACTGTACATGGTAATCAAGTTGGCACTAAACGTAGTATTATTAAAGAGAATTCTTCAAAACTTTGGCATAGGAGATTGGGACATATATCCATAGAAAGAATTAAAAGATTAGTAAATGATAGAGTCCACCTTTAGATTTTACTGATCTTGGTACTTGTGTAGACTGCAGAAAGGGAAAGCAGACTAACAAGACCAAAAAGGGTGCCAAAAGAAGTTCAAAAACTGCTTGAGATCATACACACTGATATCTATGGACCTTTTCCTATCCCTTGCATGAATGGTCAGAGATATTTCATCTCATTTATAGATGACTATTCAAGATTTATGTATCTTTATCTCTTGTTTGATAAATCTGAAGCACCTGATGCTTTTAGGTTTTCAAACTAAAAATAGAGAAACAAAATGAAAAGAAAATCAAAATTGTAAGATCCGATAGGGGTGGAGAATACTATGGAAGGTACACAGAAAAGTAGACCCTGTATGGACATGCACTTGGTCCATTTGGTAATTTCCTTGAAAAGGAAGGGATTGTTGCCCAATATACAATGCCTCACACCACAACAAAATGGTGTAGCTGAAAGAAGGAACCGAACCCTTATAGATGTGGTTAGAAGCATGATTAGCAACTCTAATTTGTCTTTATCCTTATGGAGTGAAGCCATAAAAACCGTGTATATCTTAAATAGGGTACCATCCAAGGCTGTCCCCAAGACACCTTTCGAACTATGGAATGGATGGAAACCAAGTTTAAGACATTTACGCATATGGGGTTATCCAGCTAAAGTGAGGGTATATAACCCACACCTTAAGAAGTTGGATGAACGAACAGTTAGCGGTTTTTTCATAGGCTATGCAGCTAACTCTAAAGGATTTAGATTTTTTTGTCCCTCACACACTCCAAAAGTTGTTAAGGTTAGAAATGCTAAATTTCTTGAGGATCATGAAATAAGTTGCAGTAATTTAGCTCAAAAGATGGAATTTGGTAAGAAGTAAGGGATACATCGATATTGCCCTTACATAATCTGATTGCTACTTAAAGTGTTATTCCAAACCATATTAAGGAGCAATTAATTGAACAACTTCCACTAGAGGAATCACATCAAGAATAGTCCACAACTATTGAACCCACGAATCAAATTCTCCCTACAACAATGGGAGTTAGGAGATCCTCAAGAATAAGAAAGCCTACAATTTCTAGTGATTATGAAGTATATCTCCAAGAGTCTGACTATGATGTTGGACTCAAAGATGATCCAAATTCATTTTCACAAGCCATGAGCAGGGAAAATTCCACACTTTGGTATGATACCATGAAAGAGGAAATGGAATCTATGGTTAAAAATAAAGTTTGGGATCTCGTTGAATTACCTAAAGGGGTCTCTATTGTGGGATGCAAGTGGGTCTTTAAGACCAAAAGAGACTCCGTGGGTAATATTGAACGATATAAAACTAGACTTGTTGCCAAACCTTCTCTCCTGTTTCAAAGTTCTTAAACAAGGATTCATTAAAATAATCATGGCAATAGTGGCTCATTTTGATTTAGAGATACATCAAATGGATGTGCAAACGGCTTTCTTAAATGGGATCTAGAAGAAGAGGTATATATGTGTCAGCCTGAAGGTTTTGTCAATCAAGATGGTTGCGAATTTGTTTGCAAGTTAAAGAAGTTTATGTATGGACTAAAACAAGCCTCCCGCCAATGGTATATTAAATTCCATAATGTTGTCTCTTCATTTGGTTTTGTAGAGAACATTGTCGATCAATACATATACCTTAAGATAAGTGGGAGTAAAATACATATTTTTAGTGTTGTATGTAGATGATATCCTCCTTGCAAGCAATGACACGAGCTTGTTGCATGAGACTAAACAGTTTCTTACACAGAACTTTGAAATGAAGGATATCGGTGAAGCCTCTTATGTCATTGGCATAGAGATTCATAGAGATAGAGCTAAAAGGTCCCTTGGACTATCTCCAAAGGCCTACATTGAAAATATTTTTTAGGAAAGATTCGGAATGAAAAACTGCTCTTCCATTGCAGCTCCAATTGTCAGGGAAGAAATTCAGTCTCAATCAATGCCTTAAAAATGCATTGGAACAAGCAGAGATGAATAACATTCCGTATGTTTCGCTTGTTGAAAGCCTAATGTATGCACTGGTCTGTACAATAACCGATATTGTATTTGCGGTTGGAATACTTGGTAGATATCAAAGTAATCCTAGCATGGATCACTGGAAAGCTGCCACAAGGGTTTTAAGATATCTACAAGGAACCAAGGATCAAAAGCTTATATACAAACAGTCTGACTATTTGGAGGTAGTTGGATATTCTGATTCAGATTTTGCTGGATGCGTGGATTCAAGTAAGTCTACTTCATGATATATTTTCCTTCTTGCTAGAGGAGTTGTATCTTGGAGAAGCATAAAACAAACAATTGTTGCAACATCCACGATGGAAGTAGAATTTATTGCATGCTATGAAGCTACATCACAGGCGTTATGGTTGAAGAAGTTCTTCATATCTTGCTTGAGGGTTGTCGAATCCATAAGTAGGCCATTGAAGATCTTCTATGATAATTCCGCTGATGTGTTCTTTTCTAAGAATAACAAGAGTGGGAGTCGAAGCAAACATATCGACATAAAGTTCTTAATGGTTAGAGATCATGTTAAAAGGCAAGAGGTAATCATTGAGCATATCAATACTGAATTGATGGTTGCTGATCTTATCACCAAAGGTTTGCTGGCTAAATTGTTTCAGAATCACACTACTCGTATGGGATTCAGTAGCTCATTTTAGATTATTTCCATTTTCTCTTGACTATTTACTATTGTCTAGACAGTTATGATAATTTATAATTGTGCACACAAAATTCATACGTTGTATGAAAAAGTGATCTATTTTGATCCATGAAGTTGGACCCTGAATGTCTTATAATAAGACATTTACGAAGGATTTATGCTTGACTAGAAAAATACAGTATATTGTAATATATGGAAGGAAATGTTCATTTTAAGAGCCCATATATGTGCATAACTGCCATGATTCTTGTACTGATATTTTCTACTTAAGTAATGTTAATATAACCATTGAATTAGTAAAGTGATAATAAAGACTTATGGCCATTCCTTGTCACTCAGGATATTGTCTGACTAATCATGTGGGTCAAGTGGGAGAATGTAAGACTTGCAATGCAAGACTTGCCTTATTTGTGACCCACATGATAATTGGTAATGTTACCTGATTAGTTGATAATCCTACATTTGGTATGATTGATAATATTTTCAATCAATCAGTCAGAATAATTAAATATTATGAAATATATTATTTCTTAATATTCTTTGTTATGTAATTAAGGTAATTTCCTCGATGGAAGGAAATCCTAGGGATTTCTTGTTCTCCAATAAGGGTCCCTAACCTAGCCTATAAATACGCCTGTGGTACTCCATCTATTCTACGCATAAGCTAGAAGACTTTTACATTAAATATTTTATATTATACAATTGCAAGTCAGGAACATACTAGGTGACGCGAGCAGCCTTACATTAATAACAACTTATACGATTATGGTTGGAGGTTATTCCTATTTATGTTAATTCCTATTTATGTTTCCATTATCTGACATATGATATATGTGTATATTAAAATTAACATATATATATATATATATATATATATATATATATATAAATTAAGAGGAGAAAATGCAAACAATATAATCTATTCTGCATGTTGTCAAATAATAGTGATATTCATCTAAGTGATGGTGCATGCTTACTTACTTTCAATTAACTGTTAACATTTTGTTTTTTTGATAACAAATAACATGATCTCAATTTCGATTACTTCGTAACAAATAAATGGATTTCTTTCTATTTTCCTCATCTTCTATTTTTTATTAGAATGAAGAAGTTTCTTGATAGTAATTAACGGGAAGGAATTGATGCACATCTAGTATTTTTGGTATTGAAAACTAATTCCTCAAACTATTGCCGGACTGGAAATTCTATTGAGAAATGTAACTAAATGTTTTTGTATTAATAGATTCTTATTTAAGAAATCAATTTATTTAAGTAGTATCAAAAAGGGAAAAAGGGACAATTTTTTGTCTTACCAAAACAATTACAACACAACAAAATTCAAAGGACAAGAAACAAAATCTTCAGTATCATCGGCATACATCATTCCAGTAGTTCTAAGTTTCTTAAATTCAATCTTAAACTTAGGAATGTTAAGCTTCTCTTTTCGTTAATTTAAAGAGGTAACATGTAAGCATAGTTATTAAATCCGGTTTGGGAAGGAACTCTATAAAAGAAGTGGATCCACATATTCAATTGGTGGGTTACTAAAACAATATAATAATGTATTCTAAATTTTTTAAGAAAATTAATTTTATTTATTGTTCCAAAACACTTATTTTTATTTTTGAAAAATAAAGATGTCCTAGATTCAGAAATAGATTTTGAAGTAGGATGTGAGGAGATATGAGGTGTTGAGGTTGGAAGCTTCAATGTTGAAGACTAGGTCCCCTGTTCGAAGCTCCATGCAATCAATTCAAAAAATTGTCCACCAACCTCAATGCGAAGAACCCGGATAAACCATAGCTGAACTATAATGTTTTCAATTTCGACGATTTAATTGCTGGATCCTTAAAAAGTCAATAGTCTCCTTCCTTATACGGTTAAACTAACAACCTATCTCGAATTTTTTTTTTTTTGCAACAAGTCTTGATTAAGTGGCCAGTTTGCTAACTATGTGTACAAGTCTTTGCCAAACCTCCACACTAGTTGGTAGTACTGTATTATTCCCAAAGTAACTAAGACATAAATTATATATAAGTAATGTGGAAAGTTGTCTGTTTTAATCCCTCAAATATGGATATTTATCGATCAATTTCTTTGATAAATATCAATACTATAATATTCATTAAAGCTGAACTTATTGTTTATTCCACTATTATTTAGACTATCATATAAAGAGTTTTTATTATCAAAATAACTATGTAATCAGTACCAAGTTCAAAAAGAAGTAAGAGCCCTGGAGTATAGGTAATTGATTATACACAGAGAGCTGTTTTACAGTTTCAATATATGTTCTTGGAATAATTTCAAAATTCTTTCTTAATATTTACATTAATATCACTTAGTATTTTTAAACTTTTCAAAATCTCACAAACCAGCCCTAAATTTATATTTTTTTGTAACAATTCCAGCCCATTAATTAAGATGTCCTTTAGAGATAGAGAGAAGCAATTTTATTCCATCATTACCACTAGTTACTAATTTTAATTTGTTATTTTCCTCAATTCTTTTTTCCCAAGCTTTGTTCAAAATTCGTGTCTATCAGCTAAGGTCTATACCTTAGCTGATAGACACGAATTTTGACTTGGGAAAAAGAGATTGAGGAAAATACGGAGACCTTAGCTGATAGACACAAAGTTTGAGTGTCAAAGCTTGGGAAGAAGGGATTGAGGAAAATACCAAAGCCTTCTTGTAGTATCCTATATAGATTCAAAGTTTAGAATCTACCTATTTACTGGGTAACTAAGGGAATTGGATTTAAACGTGTAAGTAGGAAGATTGGCTTCAGAGGTGTTGAGAGTTTTGACCCCAACTAATAGTAGAAAGGAGAGTAAGCATGTGAAAGTGTTAATAGTACCTTTACCTAGAGGAACAATGGTCAAATAGGGAAAGAGGTCATCAGATGGGTTAATTTCATATATGGGAAATGTCCTAACTTCTATTATAGATATGGTTTCATTGGTCACAGTTAGAGGAATTGCACCAATGAAGTTATGGAGAAGATTTTGAGTAAAGGGATTCAATTTAGGGCTTGGATGCGAGTTTCAACTGGATCAAGTGAGAACAGACAATCTTCTCGGAAAAGTACAAATTAAAATGAAGGAAAGAATAATGTTGGTTTCTCTAATTCCCCTACCAATGCTTAGGCCAGGAGTACACAAGATGGGAACATCCTTGTAAATAGGCAAATTACCCCTGCCTTGAATATAATCAAGGAGTGTATAGTCACTTAGCTAAGTAACTACATCTAACAGAATGATCCTAGTTCCTCTATAATTCTTCTAGAAAACACATTGAACTATTGTCCTACTCTCAGAGTTCAGACCACAAAATGAACCCAACTCAAGTTTGTAAAGGCAGAATAGAGGTATGAATGAGGATAGGAAAAATAAGAGGACAAAGAGGGGACATACCTTAAGAACAAGGAACTGGGAAAAAGATTAATAGGAGCTGAGATGAAAGAAACCTCAAGGGAAATTGTTAAAGAACCAGTTTAAGGGGTATGGTGACTACGGATAATTATATTGCTATAGCCTAAATCCTTCTCTTATAGGGAATAGGGTAGTGGAAAAAGTGAAAACTAAAGAAAGTTTAAAAGACTGCCTTCCTCCATGAGGAAACCTCTCGCAGAAATTCTTAACAACATTCACCTCATTGGTTGAGTAAGCAAGAGGAAGGCTTTGTCTGATAATAAAGACGTTAGTTTGATGAATTAGGAGACAAGGGGCAAAGAAAATGAAGACACAAAGTAAGATCGGTCTTGATCATACAAGGAAGGTGGGAGCTTATACCCTTAAGGCTCCCTTCACCCAAATGAAGGCTTTGCTGCTTTGGTGTGGAATTGTCGAGATACGAAACCCTTCACAATTCTCCGATTGAAGGATATTACTAAACTCCACTTTTCTAAAGTTATTTTTCTATCAGAAACCAAGAACAAAAAAAATATTTGGAAAAAGTAAAAAAGATTGTTGGGTTTGATGAGGTATATGCAGTGGATGTAGTAAGGAAAGCAAGAGTTATGGCTCTTCTATGGAAAAATGATATGAAATTGTTGAGTGTACTCATTCTGCTTTTACCGTAGAAGTTCTGACAGATAATAGTGAGACTAATCAGAAGTGGTGGCTAGTGAGCATCAATGCAAGCACTAATGATAAAGGTTAGAAATTTACAATATCAAGTCATCAAAGAGAGAAGTAAGTTGTGGGGGGATAAATGGATAATCACGGGGACTTCAATGATATTAGACCTAATGAAGGAAAGTAGGGAGGCAGGAGAAGGAAAGAGAGTGGTCATTCAAGGATTTTAACTCTTTTATCAATGAGAAATAGATGTGGATTTTGAAGGGGATCCATGGACCTTGTGTAATATTTGGGACAAAGAAGGAGAGAACAAACAGACGTTAGATAGCCTTTGTAGTAGCTACAGATGGTTCTAGGAGTTTAATAGAGTGAAATGATTGCATGTCAACAGTGATGCTTCTGACCATAGTATGCTTGTGTTGAAGACTCTACCTACAAGAATTAAGAGGAAAAAATGTCTTTTTCTCCTTTTACAAAAGGTGGATACAATCCAAGGATGCAGAGAAAGTTATGGAAACAGCTTGGAAAACTGAAGTTCATGGCTCCAGAATGTTTAAGGTGGTCTCTAAAATTAAAACATGTAGAATAGCTTTACTTAAATGGAATCAGTCTGTACAAAGAAACTCGAAAAGCAATTTAAAGAACTGAAATATAAGATCAAAGTGCTAAAGGACACCCCTGAGAGGGGGGTAAGATAGCTAAACATATCAAGATGGACTTGGGGGATGCTTACAGAATGGAGGAATTATATTCGAGCCAGAAGTCCAGAAATAATTGACTAAGGAAGGGAGATAGAAATACTAAATATTTTCAGGCCAGTGTGATGTGCAAAAGAATGAAAAAATCAGATGAACAGGCTTATAGGAAAAGATGGTGAGATTAAAAACTGTATATATGAAATAGGAGAAGAGGTAGCTAACTACTATAATAAAGTCTACACTGTTTCAATCCCTAGTGATTTTGACGAAGTGTTAAGGGGAATCCCTAATTCCATCACTGAACAAATGAATAGATATCTTATTAAAATCTTTTTGGATAAGGAAATTAAATGTGTAGTATTTTCAATGTATCCTTTTAAGGATCCGAGACATGATGGTATGACCTCTCTCTGCTTTCAGAAATATTGGCATATCTTTCACAATAATATGATAGCAGCCATCTACAGCTTTTTCCATTTTGGTTTCCTTCTAAATCTGTTATTGAAACTATACTATTCTTGGATTCCGAAAGTTGAATGTCCTTCTACCTCATATCAATTTAAGCCTATTATCTTGTGTAATGTTCTCTATAAAATTATTATCAAATTGCTGGCAAATAGATTAAAATTGATCCTGGATTTCAGTATTAGCAACAGTTAATTTGCCTTTATCTGGGAAGACAAATCTTAGATAATGTTGTCATTGCACATGAGTACATGCACTTTATTAAGCATAAAATGAGTGGGTAAACAAATTAGATGATATTGAAACTTGATGTGTCAAAAGCACAGGATAGGGTGGAATGAAATTTTTTCAAAGCTATCACTGCTAAGATGGACTTTTATGAGTAATTGATTTACTGGTTTATTATGTGTCTGCCTGTAATTTCTTATGCTTTCAACACTAAAGGTGTCAAGACAGGTCATGTGCATCCAGGGAGAGGGCTAAGACAAAGGGACACCGTGTCCCTTTTATTTGTTGCTACTTTGTGCTAAAGGGTTCTCCATTATGCGCAAACAAGGAACTAGTAGAAGTAAGGTAATTAGGGTCACAGTCAGCAACCGTGGTCCCACCATCTCCCAATTATTCTTTGTTGATGACACTGTGATCTTTTCAATGCATCCAAGAAGGAAGCAATTGAAATCTTGAGTATTCTTAACAAGTAGGAGGCAGCCTCGCGTCAGTGTATCAATCTGGATAAATCAGCTGGTTTCTTCAGTGAAAAGCACCGACAGTTCCTTAGCCTGTACTGTATGTCAAATCCTGCGAGGAATAAAGCTTGTTTCACATGGTAAGTATCCCGGAATTTCAATGGTTATTAGCAGATCCAAGAATCAAGCCTTTGGTTTTTTTACAGAAAGGGTGCAGAGAAAAATCTAGAACAGGAAAGGGAAATTGCTCAGTTTAGCTGGCAAGGAGCTACACCTCAAATCAATGGCAATGGCTATGCACCCACGTATGCAATGTCTTGCATCAAGTTGTTAAGAAGATTATGGAAGGATATCTACTTTTTGACTGGCTAACTTCTGGTGGAAGGAGAATGACTCCAAACAGAAAATTCACTGGATCAAGTGGGAGAATCTGTCAAAAAAGAAGACTACAAGGGGATTGGGATTCAAGGATATTAAAGCATTCAATGTTGCTCTGCTGTCTAACATGTTTGGAGGCTAAGTGCCAATCCAAATCTGCTTGTTAGTAAGGTACTGAAAGCTTAGTATTTCCATAATAAGTCTATATTTGAGGTTTCCCTTTAACAAAACTCTGGTTCTGGAAAAGTATTATTATGGGGGCCAAAAAAGTAATGGAAATGGGATCCTTTAAGAGCGTAGGAGATGGCAAATCCATCAGTATTTGGCAAGACAGATGGTTATTAGAAGATGGGGAAGGAACAGTGAGATCTGCCAAACCAGAAGATTGTGTGATTGAGAAAGTGGAGGATATTTTGAAAGAGGGCCAGTTGAATAGGGAACTAATACACCAAACATTCAGCAAAGAAGGAGCTGACTGCATAACCAATACCTTTTCACTCAGTAGCTGACAAACTAAAGATAAATTAGTCTGGAAATACATTAAGTCTGGCGAATATACTGTTCACTCTGGTTATGAATTGCTTACTCAAAGGACCTTGAGTGAGGTTGGAGGAAGAATATGGATAATGGAGGGACGGAGATCTAGTCAAAGATGGAGAATTTAGAAATTTGTTTGGAGACCAAATGTAAAATGCAAGATCATAATATTTTTTTTTTTTTTTTTTTTGGGTGAAAATGCCTTAGTAACATTTTGCTTGTAAATGAAGTGCTTTAACCGGTATCATCAAGCTGAATGTCTCAACCTGTCAACCATGTTAGAAGCTCACAGAAGCAGAGGGAGTATTGGTAAAGTGGTTAGGGAATATGAAGGTTCTATCCTAGCAGCTTGGGAAAGATGTACAGAAGCATTAGATCAAAGAATATTTCGGAAGTTGAAGGAATTAAGTTAGCTTTACAAATGGCTAAAGATGAAGGTTGGAGTAGAATTGAAATTCTAAGCTAGCTGCAAGAATATTTTGGAGAACCTATCCAACGGCTACAGCAAAGACAGTGAGCTCGAGTTTTTGTTGGAATCTAACCTTTCTTTTAATTCCTGAGTGTTCCTTTTCTTTTGTGGTCAAATCTTGCAGTATAGTTAACCATCATATTGTTACATTTGTAACTGAGATTGACAGTGATGATGCTTAAATATTACACTCCATATGATTGTACTATTTGTCAAATTTATTAAGGGTATAAATATAATTATATAAATGAATAGTTTAGGCTATACTGAACAAGACTTAAGTAAAATTTATAAATAAGATATCACTCCTAACAATTAATAAGTTATGTTATATAATAATATTCAAATCAATTCCCTTAACCTCTCTAATTTCTCTACTCTCTACAATTTTCACTCTCATCATTTGACGCAATCGGTAAGAATTCCATACAAAAAGCCATGTATTTCTACGAGAAACAACATAATTCCTTGAGATTCGAGAATTACTGGTGAAGTGACCTAGAATCAACAAAACAGAACCGCTTCCAAGGCCGAGCAATAAACTATAAATTAATTCCATGATGCCAAACAGGCTAACTGGAGCATGGAATTTGATGCATATGCAGACCACCTTCATGGCAGCTTTGATTGGGATCAATGGGTAAAAAATCAACTCCAGCCACATCTCAACAAGCAAGTTTCAGATTTTAATTCTTTTCCTTCTTAAAAATTCACCGCAAAACTTATTTTCGGTGCAACGAAGTTCCTTTTGCACTTAAGAGCCGATGATAGCGTGGAATTTTTGTTTCAAAATTATGAAGTCCCATTGAGAAACAAAGATTATAGAGTTGATTCTAAAATTTGTATGGTGAGCCGAAGGTCAAGATCAATTTCAGAACTTCTCGAAAGCCAAAACAAATGAAGATTAATCAAAGCCAGAAAATGGAGTTGACAAAGCTAGAATTAGATTCTAGGAGGAGAGAGAAAGTGGAAGAACTAAGTAGAAAGTGTATGTCTGACCCCTTATCTGAGTTCTGATCCCTTTTTTTAGCACCCAAACCCCTTATTTATAGATGTACATGAGAAGGCATGAGGCTATCACTATACTAGTTCAACTGATGCTAAATTATGTAATTGTCCTTAATGAGGCAGCCACGTAGGTACTTCTAGAACAATCTAGGGAAAATGCTATGTGTCACTAATCAACATCATCAATAGTCCCCTCGGCTTGGTGCCGAGCTTCGCGGCAGGGGCCGAGCCAAAAAATGACTGTTCACAGCTCCCAGACGATGGCAATCAATCCTTTTATACCGAGCCGAGGTACAAAATCTTGGAGCACTCTCGTACTTGTCTTGCCGATCCGAGGCTGTAGCAACCCGTGGGATCCTCGGCAAGGAGTAACTACAACATTAACTCGTGGGCGACGTTTTTGCTGAGTCCCCATGCACTGAATTTTCATTTATTGCACTGCATTATTTGCACTGATGTTGCTGCAAATTGCCTCATTTTTCACACCATAACGCCTCGCTTTTCCCACGCCATAATGCTTTTCTCGCCTAGACGCCTTTTTTCATTTCAAAACTGTCAGTTTTCCCCCCAAATCCATTGAATATTCTGGAAGATTGCCCTCCTATTTATATCCCCATTCTCTCCCAGATCTTTTTTCTTTCCCCTACTCATTTTACCTCATTCCTCCAACTTATTACTACTTTCTTACTTCAACTCTTCCTTCACTCCTCACTACCTTTCGCTCCTTTACTCCCCCAGAATCTCACATACTCTCCTTCCCTTACCATCACCCTCCTGCTCCCCTTTCCTCTGGTTACATCCGTTGCCGACTGTCGACCGCGGCTCAACGTCACCGCCGGATACCACCAGAAGTCCCCCAAAAATCTCACTCACCTTCCATATAGAAGACCATGGCGTGTACGTTCACTCCCACCTCTCTCATTAGCACGCCGGTCCCCCTTCCCCGGTAAACGGCATCGATAGACTGCTTAACCCTTCTGACGAAGCTCTTCTGGCAGCACTGCCACTAAACTTTTCCCCCGAGCTAGTCCTTCCTTTGCCAAACCTCCTCAGAACGACCACCCCAACCTCCAAACACAAGACATATCTAACACTCTCGACCCCGAGGACATCAAAATACTTAGGGATAGATGTCGTTTTCCTAAGAACGTGCACATCAAACTCCCGGCCCAGGAGGACCGAGGCCACCTGCCTCCTCATGGTTACCTAACAGTTTACCAGGAGCAGCTCGAGGTGGGGCTGAGGCTCCCAATAGCACAGCTCCTCATCCACCTATCCAACCACTGGGATATTAGCATATCCCAGCTGACCCCAAACGTACTTCGGCTTATTGCTGGCTTCTCCTTTCTGTGTAGATTACACAACATCCCCCTTTCTTTAGACACCTTTAGGATGATGTTAAAATTATCCCCTACAAAGGGATTCTTTTACATTTCTCCCCTAACCGAGGGCAAACAACTCATTTCGGATAACCCTTCATCCATTCACAACTGGAAAAAGTCATTCTTCATTATTCGATACCTCGACCCTCCAATGCCCTACTCGGGACCCATAGAACCTCGCCAAAGAAAATCTCAAAACCAAAAACGCCTCTCTCCCGGACTTCATACACGCCAGGAGGCTCGTAGAATCCAACCTCAGAATAAACTTTAACAACCAACCTGCCATCTTATCCAACAATATCCTTGCCTGGGCGGGACTGTTCCCCACCCATGACATCTTCACGAGCTACGACCTTCAAAAAGGTCATCACCTTCTCGTTTTTTTTTTTACTGACCTTTTGTCTTTTGCAGAGCTTGGAGCATTTCTCAAGGGGCTAGTTTCTGCCACACCCGCTACTGGTGCAGGCACTTCCAACCAGCTCTCTTCATCACCAAGCGGATCCACATTCACCACCACCAACACGCCTTCGGGGAGCACTGAGGCACACCCACAACTTTTGCACTCCCGCATAAGACCGAGGCCGGCAGCACCCCAGAGAGACCAGCCGGAGAGGTAACTCTAGCTCTTTGGCTCACAGAACCTAAGCCGACCCGGGTTACTAGAAGAGGACAATGGAGGATACTACTGGCCTCAGGGAGGGTCCCTCCTCGGCAATGACCCTCTCCTCCACATCATCGCCCTCGAGACCCTCCGGTCCAGTGGCGAGGATGAGGACCCCAGGGACAGCATCTGGAAATGTCCTTCTGTAGAAGCAACTCATCACCTCTTACTGTAATGACTGTCGAGCCTCTTTCTCTCCCACTTTTTATTCTTTCTTCCATGTTGAGAGCTGACACTCTTCTCTTTTCAGGTGATAAAAAATACACTCCCGAGGAGGAGAGAAAGTCTGCAGGGTCACAGGATGTGCCCTGGGATCAACTGTCCGTCGACCCTCTTCCAGTTCCTCTCACCTAGGGAAGCACTGATCTCTTACCCACCCCACCAATCAACATAAACGACCAGGCGTAATTCCCGAGGATGGCTCGTGAGCTGGCAAAGATGGTTGCTTTGCCTCGGGATGTAGCCTATGTTAAGAGGCTTACCCCCCAACAGAGACTGGATGAGTTTCACGTCGGCCTGATGAACGTAAGTCTGAGGCCAAAGCTAACCCGTCTTGAAATTTCAATTTTTTGCACCTCATGCTTCAACTCACACCTTTGCTCTTTTGCAGCTATTAAAATCTTGTCGGCCATCGCCGATCGCAAGTCTTTCTTCAACTCTGCCATTAACTCCATGAAGCAGTAGTTGGCTCACGCCAAGTCCGGCGTGGATCAGGCAGTGAATGAGGCTGTTAAAGCCAATGAGCTGAAATGCAATATCGAGGCGGGCAAAAAATTCGATGAGTGGAAAGTAGAGCTGACCGAAGTGAGGGACAAGCTTCACCAAGCCGAGCTGGAAAAGAAGACCCTTGAAGTGGATGTCAGCGATTATGACAAAAGGATCGCAGATATTGAGCAAAGGGTTCTTCAAGTTCAAGAAGAATCTCAGTTGGCCGAGACGAAGTTCGCTTCTCGGGAGGTGGAGCTGTAGATTGAAGGAAGAAACCAGTTCGTGGCTTCGGTCGAAGTAGATGAGATGCTGAAGGAGTTTACTAAGAAGCTCTTCTTCATGGGGTTCACACTGGCTTGTGACCACTGGGTGAAGAATCCTGATTTGTACGAGGGGCTGCCATATGATGCTTTTGTTACCGAGGACGTCATCAATGGCCTACAAGCTCAATTTAAAGCCCCCGTACAGAACCCCGAAACTTCTGAAGCAACTCTCCTGATTCAGGGTGGGGATCCCGAAGCCAAGCCAGAACCTGCGAATCAAGCTTCCACCTCATTTGCCGAGCCTTCCACTTCTGCTGCACAGGCTGACGTAATTATGTTGTAATAGTTAGAATTTTTCAATACAATTTTCAAGTTTTGATAACTTTGTCTTCTCGATAAGAGCCTCGACTTTTCTTTACTTCTGGCTTTCACCTGCTTTTTAGTTTCTTTATTTCCTACATTCAAAGCAAAAGTTTTATGATATAAGCAGATAACAAACTTATAATACTTAAGAATATCAACATAGAAAATTGTCTAAGTCTCCCTTTCATTTTAAACTTAGGCCTTGTTGAGGCCCTTCTGAGCTGAGGCAAAAGGACTAAGGAAGGTTAGTTCCTTATGTTTGCCTTAGCCATTTAATTTGAATCAGACCTTCCAGGGTCAAGGGAGTAATGTTTTGCTTGAGCAGGGCTATCAAGCGTCTTTGAGGATCGGATCCTCCCAAATTCATTTTGCTTGGGGGGCTGCCCAGTCTCTGCCCTTGAGGGGGGACTGCTAAGCCTCAGCCCTCAATCATTTGCATTTGTATTGAACTGGATCCAAACCTGTGAGGGTTGGAGTAGCTCAAATTTGTTTTCTGTGCTTGAACCGACCTCTGAGGGTTGGTGCACCTTGATTTTGCTTGGGGGGCTACTAAGCTTCTGCCTTGAGGGGGGACTGCTAAGGCTCAGCGCTCAATCATTTGCTTTTGTGTTGAACTGGATTCGAACCTCTGAGGGTTGAAGCAGCTCGAATTTGTTTTCTGTGCTTTAACCGAACCTCTGAGGGTTGGTGCACCTTGATTTTGCTTGGGGACTACTAAGCCTCTGCCCTTGAGAGGGGACTGCTTGTATTGAACTGGATCCAAGAACAGAACCTCTGAGGGTTGGAGCAGCTAAAATTTGTTTTCTATGCTTTAACCGAACCTCTGAGGGTTGGTGCACCTTGATTTTGCTTGAGGGGCTACTAAGCCTCTACTCTTGAAGGGGGACTGCTAAGCCTCAGCCCTCAATCATTTGCTTTTGTGTTCAACTGGATTCGAACCTCTGAGGGTTGGAGCAGCTCGAATATCTGTCTTTTGAGAAAGGACTTTCATTACATTCCTTGATAATATTTCTTCAAATTTACAATGTTCCACATTTTGGGAACAGGATCCCCTCTCATATCGACCAACTTGTAATAGCCCGAAATGTGACCTTCTATTACACGATAGGGGCCCTCCCAGTTTGGGTCTAACTTTTTAGTCCACTACACGGCTTGTTTCATTTTTTTGAAGAACCAAGTCTCCGAGCCGCAGATACCGATGTTTGACCCTGGCGTTGTAGTGTTTAGCCATGACTTGCTTGTACTTGGCCTCCCGGATGGATGCATCCAACTTCTCTTCCTCAAGTAGATCCAGGTTAGCACGTAGGGCCTCATCGTTGAATTCCAAGGCACACAAGGACACTCGAGCCGAGGGTAGCTCAATCTCCGCAGGCATAACAGCCTCGAACCCATAAGTCAAGATGAACGGAGTGTTTTCGTTAGCCGTTCGAGGTGTGGTCCTGTATGCCCATAAGACACTAGACAATTCCTCAATCCAAGCGCCCTTAGCTCATTCTAGTCGAGTCTTGAGCCCCGTCAATAGGGTTCGGTTGCATACTTCAGTCTGTCCACTTGCTTGTGGATGAGCGACCGAGGTAAAATGCTGTTTGATGCTAAGGTTAGCGCAGAAGCTCTTGAAAGGCTCCCCTTCAAATTCTTTCCCATTATCAGAAATGAGCACAGCAGGAATACCGAACAGGCAAACAATGCTTTTCCAAAAGAATTTTTCTATTACTTTTTCTGAGATTGTGGTCAAGGGCTCGGCCTCGATCCACTTGGTGAAGTAGTCAACCGCCACTACTTAGAACGTGTCTGGAAGAGTCAAGTTTGCCTATCCCTCTGGGAAGTGGGCCCAAAATGTCAATTCCCCACTGAACAAATGGCCACGGGTTCTAAATAGGGACCATGTCCTAGCCGGGTCTTCGGGGTATTGGCGCATATATTTGACATTGATGGCACTTGAGTGCAAGGTCAGCCAATAATACCCGGCCAGCAAGACCTTGCGAGCCAAGCTTCGGGGATCGATGTGATTTCTGCATATGCCCTTGTGCACCTCTCGTAGAATATAGCTAGCTTCGGAAGGTGTGAGGCACCTCAACAGGGGGCATAAGTATGATTTTTTATACAAGATTCCATCGATAAGTGTATACTTGGCGGCTCTGTACTTGATCTTTCTAGCTTTGGCCGGGTCCTCGGGAAGCTTCTCGTTATTCAGATAACTTATTATGGGTTCCATCCAACCAAGGTCTGGTTGGATGTCACAACTTTTGCCGGATCAATTGCCATTATGAGGTCAACCTTCTCGATGTCACAACTTTCTGCAATGAAATCACTGTGAAAGCCTGCACTTTGATTGCTGTTCGAGACCTGAATTCTATATCAAACTTGAACAGCTCCACAGACCACTTTAGCATTCTGCATGAAGCGTCTGGCTTGCTCAAGATATTTTTCAAAGGAATGTTGGTCAAAATAACTATCTTGTGGCCATGAAAATAAGGTCTTAACTTCCGAGCCGACACCACCAATGAGAAAGCTACCTTCTCGATAGGGGTGTAGTTTCTTTCTGGACCTTGAAACACTTTGCTTACAAAATAGACAGGGCATTGGTTGCCTTGTTCATCCTGCCTCAGTAGAATTGAGCTGACCGCCAATTCAATGATTGAGATGTACAGGTATAGCGGCTCTCCTTTTTGTGGATATGCGAGCTTCGGCAAATTATCCAAGTATTCTTTAAGTTCTTCAAAGACTTTACGAGCTTCTTCAGTCCATTGAAAGCCCTCAGTCTTCTTTATGAGCCGGAAGAACGGCAAGCATCTTTCTGTTGATTTGGACAGGAATCGATTCGTGAGGGCTGCCATTCTACCGGTGAGTTTCTGAACCTCCTTTATCGAGGTGGGAGTTTTCATATCGATTATGGCTTACACCTTTTCAGGGTTTGCCTCAATTTCTCGATGAGAGACAATGAATCCCAAGAATTTTCCCGAGGGGACCCCAAATGTACATTTTTTAGGGTTCAGTCTCATTCGGATGGATCTTAATGTCTCAAATATTTCCCTAAGATCTTCCAGGGTTTTCTCATAGGTTTGGCTCTTGACCACCATGTCATCAATGTATACCACCATGTTTCGTCCTATTTGAGATTTGAAGGTTTTATTGACGAAGCGTTGATATGTAGCTCCGGCATTTTTGACTCCGAAGAGCATCGTAGTGTAGCAATACGTGCCTCAGTCGGTGATGAAAGAGATTTTCTCTTCATCTTCTCTGGCTATGTATATCTGATGGTAACCCTTGAATGCATCTAAAAAGTGTAAAATGTAAAATTCCACAAATGAATCTACTACCGTATTAATCCGAGGGTATCTGAGATAGATCTTATACACCGGGTAACTGTCCTTTGGACAGGCTTTATTAATATCAGTACAATCTTGGCACATTTACCAAGAAGAATCTTGCTTAGTTACAAGGACTGGATTACAAAATCAAGTGGGATACAATACTTCTCTAATCAATCTTGCCACTAAGAGTTTATCCACCTCGGCTTCAATTACTAAACTACACTATGGACCGAAGAGGCACTTTTTCTGCTTCACTGGTCTGTATGCCGGGTCCACTCTGAGTTTGTTCTGATTATTTCCCGAGAGACGCACGACATGTCTTCGACGGTCCAAGCGAACACATCCTTATACTCAACTAGAAGCCTGAAGAGAATGGCTTTGAACTCTGCTAGGAGGGTAGCACAGATCTTAATTTTTGATCAGGGAGGCTCGGATCTAGTGGTACCTCCTCAATGGGGATCTCATCTTGAGGCTCAATCTTTGCTTTGCCCTTTTCCTTTGGTTTGGGAGGCTCGGGAATCTGTGTAGCGCTTCTCTGAGGCTTTCCATTTTGATTCATTGTTGGCCTGCACTCTTCCCCCTCCCTTTGACTTGTCAAAGGCTCTTCGAGGCCATCCCAGGTGGATGAGGCATCAAAAGTTTGCAAGTAGGCCTTGTCAACGATGGACATGGTTTGTGACTGAGACCGCAAGGACATCATGTAACAGGCTCGGGCCTCCTGCTGGCTTCCAATGACTGTTCCCTCAGATTTGTCCATCAACATGAATTTTATTCCAATATGGAATAGGAGGGAAGGATTCTATAGGTGTACTGTGTGGGTCGGCCTAGGATCATATTGTAGGAACTGTCTCTTCTGACGATGACGAAATTGGTCATCTCAATTCTGTGCTTCGGGGGAGCTCCAAGGCGCAAGGGGAGCATTATCTGTCCCTCAGGCACGATCGAGTCTCTAGTGAAGCCAACCAATGGGGTTTTAAAAGGCTTTATCAAGGAAGCATCCATGTGTATTTTGACCCAAGCGTCCCAAAAAATTATGTCCGCCGAGCTTCCGGTGTCGACGAACACACGGTGCATTTCATAGCCAGCCACTTATTGAATTTACATGAATTACCACGGGGTCGTTGTGTGGCATTCAGCTAGGAACGGGGTCCTCGAAAGTGTATCTGAGGCTCATAAATGGCTTTAGTCTCTTCTCGCGATCCTCGCCCGAAGGAATATTTTGGCCATATTTTTTTCTGGCATTGTTAGAGTCCCAGGTCGCCGGTCCTCCGGCTATTGTGTTTATCACCCCAGCTACACGGATCTCTTCATCTTGGTTTACTGGGAGATTGTTTCTATTTTGACCGCCTCAGTTTTGTTGGCGAGGAGGGCGAGGGTGTGCCGGATTTTCTAGATTGGCAGCGTTTCTTTGGAACTCTGCAGCAGTTCGGCTGATGAACTATTGCAAGTGTCCTTCTTGAATGGCCTTCTCGATTTCAACCTTTAGGTGATTGCAGGCCTCGGTATCATGCCCGTGTTGACCATGAAAGGCGCAGTACTTTGCCCTGTCTCTTTTATCCGGGGCTGACACCATTCGATGGGGTGACTCTATGAGGCCCAAATGCAGTACTTGGTAACACAAAATTTCCCTCCTCGATGTATTGAGTAGTGTGAAGTCAGTATCTGGATGGCTCATTTTCCGCGGGGGTCGGTTCCCGATATTGTTGTCCGGGTAGACCACCCGGCTCGCCAACGATCCGACTCTGGGATAACTCAACCTATCTGTGACCCTCAATTTTCTAGAGGGTGAGAGGTTCGGAGTCTTCAAGACCTTTTCTTTTTGTGTATCGTAAAATTCTCTTTTTGTCCTGTTTGACTCTTCGCCCCGTATAAACTCCGATGCTTTCTCCAGGAGTTCGGAGTAGGAGCCCGGCATCCTTTTGGCTAGCTCGGCGTTGAAGGTACCAGGTCAAATGCCGCTGCAGAAAGTAGCCACCAAAATTCTTTCATCAACATTTTTTATTTGGACCACCTCATCATTGAAGCGGTCCACAAATTTATTAAGCGATTCATCGGACCTCTGCCGAATGTTCATGAGGTGCGACCTGTCCTTTTGCAATATTGATTTGCTCCGGAAGTGGCAAAGGAAGGATCACTTTTCCAGGTCATTGAAGTGGCGATTGAGTTCATCGGCAGCTCCTGGAACCACTTTTGTGCCTGACCTCGAAGAGTGGTGGCAAATAACTTGCAACGGGTCACGTCACTATAGCCATAAAGGCTAGTGATCGCTACCACGTGTTGAAGATGATCGGAAGGATCAGATTCTTCCTTGTAGTGATCGAGGTCCGGTAGCTTGAATTGCATTGGAAGAGATTCAATCTTGATAGAAATTGTGAATGGATCTCTATCAATCTCTGCCGTAGCAGGAGTATTCAGAAGTAAATTGTTTTTCCTTAAAATCTCTTGAATTTTATTTTCGAGGCTCTGCTCCTCGAGCTGTTTTAAAACAGTCGAGGAGGGTCCTCTTGAATCAGACTTTTTTGAGGAATGTGCACCGAGTCTCACGTGCATTGGTAATTTCTTTGATCCGCTCATCGATGAGTGTGACTCATCAGATTGTTCGTCCGAGCACGACTTTGTCAATTTGTGGCTCAGGTCGGTTGGACTCATGGCGTCAACCGACTGTTTCCCAGGCCTTCGGCCGGGGACGCGTTACTGTTCGGCTTGTGGAGTAGCTGCTCGGTTTGAGCGCTCGGATGGAGTTTGGTTCTCGCGCTGCTCTACAAACTCTCGGAAGGACTCGAAATGATCAGCAATGTACTTCAGGACATCATTCTGCTTTTGTTGAGCCTCGACTGGTGTACCGACATTTTCTAGGTCATTGGAATGCACCACGAGGTGTTGATTGCTCGTCTCCGCATCCTTGCTAGCAGTTCGGCGTGTTCCACGATTCTTCATCCTCCTCAAAGCAAAAACAAACAACTCAGATGATTGAAAATTGATTGAAAGATATGGAAATCTGTCGATTTTCACAGACGATGCCAAATGACAAAGCTAGAATTAGATTCTAGGAAGAGAGAGAAAGTGGAAGAACTGAGTAGAAAGTGTATGTTTGATTATCTGAGTTCCCTTTTTCTTAGCACCCAAGCCCCTTATTTGTAGATGTACATGAGGATGGCATGAGGCTATCACTATACTAGCTCAATTGAGGCTAAATTACATAATTGCCCTTAATGAGGTTGCCACGTAGGCACTTCTAGAACAATTTAGGGAAAATGTTGTGTGTCACTAATCAACATAATCCAGAGTCAAAGCAACAAATTGATCATCCAAGATTCTACCAAACTGTATTTGAGTATTATAAGCTCACCCGAGCCCCAGTAATGAAAGGGACAAAACAAATGAAGATGAATCAAAGCCTGAAAGGAGCTCTTCTGAATTAAAAAGAATAAGAGCCGAGGCCTTAAAAATTCATAATGCTGAGGCCAATATAGTTTGGTCAATCTGACGCCTATTGGTCAAAACTAATTCAATGGGTTGACGAGCTCAAACGATAGATGTATTATAACACTACGAGAGAAGTCGAACTTGGGTCTCAATTACAAATACAAGATGAGGTTTGAAAATACTAATAAACTCTAAATTGCCTAACACAATACCATCAATTTCGAGCTCGATCTTGTACAATATTGAAGTTGGGCTTCATTGTGCACGGGTGTGAATCATGGCACCTTATCTTGGTGAAAATATGAAAGGATGAAAAATCGAAGTATGAGAGCTTCGGATTTGAGACATGAACATAAGCTGAAAAAAGAAACTCATTCATAAGCGAATTTACAATGAAAATTAAAATCATGATTGATACAAAGTCAAGTCATTGAAGGTTCGGATGGTATTTTTCCTCAACAATAAAGAAAAAGATGAGGCTTCCAAAGCCCTCCTAAAAACAAGAAAGGGCTGAGACCTACAGGTCTCCCCTAAAGCTGCCCTGAGACCCGCCGATGTACGTAAGTGGTTAAGGGATCAAGCTAAAAGAAATTAAAACAAAGCTACCCTAAGCCCACTGGAAAAAAAAAGGTGCTAAAACCTAGTGGTCCCCCCTCAAAAAGCATATGCCGCTTCGACCCGCCAATGTACTAAAGAGGCTCAGATCAGGCTCAAAATAAAAAAAGAAAAGGGAAAGAGAAAAGAAAAAAAAAAAACTCTTAAGCATGAGTGTTAGCAGGGTGAGACCTAGTGACCCCTCTCATAATGATGAACCGGCCCAACCCGTTGAAATGCTAAAGAAGTCAGGATTAGGTTCAAAATAAAAAGGAAAAAGCAAATGAAATGAGGAAAGCGTAAGTGCTAGGAGGGTCGAGACTTAATGGTCCCCCCTCAAAATAATGAGCTGCCCCGAGGCTCGCCGAAGCGCTCAAGTGGCTAAGGGATCAAACAAAAATAAAATGAAGAGCTGTCCTAAACCCGCCGAAGTGCTCAAGCATTGAGTGCAAGGTACGGCCGAGCGTCTTTGAGACATTATCCAACAGCCGGGTTGTTAAATGGAAAAAGGAAAAATGGATTTTTCCAAGAGCTTTGTTGAGGTCGGCAACAAATCTTTTTTGCTGAAACTCAAGACAAGTACAATCAGTTAAAGGATTAAACCACTTCAAATTGTTAGTAGTTTGAGCTCACAAATGAAGTAAATATAAGTCATAGGATCAGTAAGCAATCTGCTTATTCTACAGTGAAATGGATTTAACCTCGGACAAGTTTTGAGGTTCAGGTACATTTTCAACTCCGAGTTGATGAGGAGCCGAGAATAGCTGGTTCGGATTAAGCATCTTTTAAGCCAAAGTCCAGTTTGGAATCAAATTCAGCTCAAGCCGGCTTCAAAATGGATTGACTTTGAAGTCCCACGAAGGCTAACTAGGCAGTTTTCATCTGAGGCTGGCCAATAAATATGAATATAACCAAGGCTATTACTTCACTAGTTCACCGAAACTGAAGCAACATCGATTAATGTATTGAGGCCTCAGTGCAAGATGGTAAAATGAGTTTTCCTCAACTTCGGAGTTCGGATGGGGTCAAGAGCAATTCCTTTTTTTACTGAAACTCCTGAAGACAAATGTTATGTTGAGGAGCTCATAAAAGTTGGTGGAACACACAAGCCCAATCAAGCAATAATTAGTTCTTGAAATATATACAACCTGGTGGTTCAAGTTCGGAGTTCGGACCAGAGTGATCTTCATTTTTGGAGTTCATTCTTCGGACATATATTTCCGACAAAATAGTGGTTCAGATTTTCGACTTCGAACAACATTGGAGATCGGACATGTGCAAAAACTACTTCGGACGAGGTGATGCATCAAAGCTAAAGCTTACCAAGGAGCTAATCCAAAGATACGACTTGCATTGAGTCGACTGAGCTATAATTGGGTTGAAGATCTGACCCAACATATAATTCTTTCTTAAGGTTAACCTGGGTTGCAAGTTCTCCATGGAGGACAAAAAAAAAAATTGCCTGCTAGCGGAGGAAGAAGGCATATTGCAGTGGTTTCCCTTACTTCCAAAGGGTCTTGAAAGACGGGGTATTAATAAAGCCAGCATGGATCATGAGTAATTTTTTTTAAAAAATGAAATGAAATGATGATGATGAAGTTCAGCTTCGGCGCTCAGGTGTATCTCCAACTTCATATTCAGAACTTGCTTTGAACAAGATGATTTACCAAATTGAGGGACAATGAAGAAAAGTTTCGATCTAGTCTAAACTGAAAGCATGGTGAAGAGTAAGGGAGCTGAATCGTGGATATTAATTCGAGGATCCTAGCTGAAGTCAGTCTAATGAGAAGCATTCAAGCATGCAAAAGTAAAAATAAAGAGAGGAGCATTACTTCCTTGCTTGGACAAAAGTACTGGTCAAAGCCAAAGTGAGCTGAGCTACTACATGCCTTTGGAACTCTTTTAAGCACCTCTTGGAACTCTTCTGAGTAGAGTGGATCGAGTTCGGTCGTGTGTTCAGCATTAGATGTAAAAATCACCTCGGTCCAGTTTTGGAATTCAGATATATTTTGGATCTGATCCAAGGTTGCAGATTGTGTTAAGGCCGATCTGGGATGAAATTTGGTTGATAACTAATTGGATTAAGTCAAGGGCATCAGAGTTGTGTAATTTCTATTTAAGATTACAAGTGATAAGGGAAGCTGAAGCTCTATGTGTTGTTCTTCTCCTTCGTCGTCCCTTAGATTACTTATTCTCTATTTTATCCTTCATGGAAAAGTTCACTTTTAACAAGTAAAGAAACCATTGACTTCAGATCGTAAGGTTTGAGAAAGAGTTCTTGGAAAAAGATGAACCCAACTTCTTGTTTGAACTACAAGCAGAGCTCGATTAAGTAACAGAGCCGAAAAGGTAAAGTCAGCCAACGCCAAGTGGGTTAAAAAAAAATCAAGCCAAGTGATCCAGTGGCACATATGAAGCAATCCAGCAAAAATCGATCCGAATCAAATCTAAACCAGTAGATGCTGAAGCAAAAATGACTTAGGTTGACCCAATGTGGTTGTATCTGGGACGGCTTCAAGTCTAAAAGATAAGTAGCATGACCTCGTTTGCTTTCTGTTTGTCATATTCCATTTGATTTTTTTTATGGTGCTTGAATTGTCTATAACATATTATAATTTTATATTATATCATGTACTAACCTTTAGAACATAAATCAACTAAAAAGCCTAAGGGGTATTTATTAATGTTGAATACTGAATTCTGAATTTCATGAAATCTAAATTATAAGTTCTTAAAGTATTAATTATTAAATTTATAAATTTATTTCTATTTGATAATCAATTGAATTTAATCTCTGAATTAAATATGTCACTTCATACATGTATTAATTTATTATAAATAATTGTCATATATGCGTAGAAAAGAAAATGAATAATTAAGTATAGTATAAATGTGTATGAAAGAGAATATGTGTGTGTGATAGTGTGTGAGAGAGAATTTGTCTGTGCGATGGAGTGTGTATGTGAGTGAGAAAGAATATGTGTGTGTGTGAGTGTGTGTGAATATGAGTATGAAAAATTACAAGAGAGAATGTGTGTGAGAGAATGTGTACGCAAGCGAGAGAAAGTGTGTGCATGAATGTGTGAGAGAGAGTATGTGTGTGTTAGACTATGTATTTGTACATTTATTTAAAATTCAGCATATTAAGTGAAAATGTTTTCACTTAAAATTTTGAATACAAATTAAGTAGTGGTTAATGTATTAAGTGATAAGAGAATTCTGTTATCAAACATGTTGAATTCAAAAATCTCTTAGGCTCTATTTAATAACTCGACTTAATGCTGAAATTAATTGGTTAAGAAATTTTTGAATTCAGCATATTTGATAACAGAATTCTCTTATCATTTAACACATTAAGCACTATTTAATTTGTATTCAAAATTTTGAGTGAAAATATTTTCACTTAAACTGGTGAATTTTAAAAACACATAGTCTAACACACATACTCTCTTTCACACATATTCACACACACACTTTCTCTCACTTGCGCGCGCACACGGTCTCACACAAACACATACTCTCTCACACACAAAAACACACACTCCCTCACATATATAAATTATCTCTCTCACACACATACACACTTAGTCTCTCACACATTCTCTCTTGTACTTTTTCATACTCATATTCAAACACACTCACACACGTGCATATCATCTCTCACTCACATACACACACTCTATCACACATACAGATTCTCTCTCACACACATACATACTCTCTGTCACACACACATTCTCTCTCATACACATTTATACCATCTTTAATTATTCATTTTTTTTTTCTACGCATATATAACAATTATTTATAATAAATTAATACATGTATGAAGTGACATATTTAATTCAGAGAATGAATTCAATTGATTAACAAATAGAAATACATTTATTAATTTAGCAATTAATACTTTCAGAACTTATAATTCATACTTTAGAATTCAGCATTCAGCATTAACAAACACCCCCTTAACCAATTAATTTTCAACATTAAATTAAGTTATCAAACAGACTTTAAGACGCACATTCCGATATTCCTTTCTTTGGTAGTGTGTGGGGCTGATCAGGAAATAAGGCTCAGCCACATAGGATCTGCTTGATTTTAGCTTCAGAAATGAAGCTCAGTCATATGAGGTCGGTTGGCCCAGATCGGCCACATGAGCTGGAAATGAAGCTCAACTTAACCATAAAATGAAGTCCGAGAAAAGCTTAATGTGGGTCAAAGTTCCATTTTAGCCATATGGTTCGTTGCAAATAAAACCTATGGAAAGTTGAACTCCGGTTCAGGCTAAGAGGATTGAAAAAGTACTCTAATCTCAATCTTAGGAGGCCGATTAACAATTTACAATCGTATCAAATAAAAGTGAACTTCGGTTACCACTGATAAATGAACATTATTAATTGCACGGGCCAAACTAGTGAAGGTTCAAGGCGGAGTTCCTCTCAATTTGCAGATCAAGGATGGGTTCCCAAGTTTTACCTGAAATGTACACTTGCCAAGAAAAGTGTGAAAAGCAAAGTCATTTGTCAAGGACTTGCTTTGCACTGGAGCTCTCGTGTACATTACTCTTAATGACCCCCAACGTGTGGTGATAAAATTCAACTTCAATAAGGTGCTTTGTCAGATTAGTCATTAATGTTCTAATTGGGTCGTGCATGTTTGATCAACTTAACTCATGAAGTGATTAGTGAGTCCACGTGCAGGGATTTGCATTATAGCTTTTATATGGAAACTGTCTCAAATATATAAAATTCAACAACATGGCCTTGGATGATGACTCATCATTACAGAAACAAATAGTGTGGGCCTCGGAATGGGGACTTTAACTCAATTTCAATCCGGTCACAAGCCAAATTCAGCACTAAGTTGAGGGATTATTGATAATGCTTAAATATTACATTTTATGTGATTGTATTATTTGTCAAATTTATTAAGGATACAAATATAATTACACATAAATAAGTTAGACTATGCAGATTAAGATTTATATAAAATCTATAAATAATAGATCACCTTTAATAATTAATAAATTATGTCGCATAATAATACTTAAATTAATTTCTCTAGTCTTTTTAATTTCTCTGGTCTCTCTATATTTTTCACTCTCATCAGATAGAAATAGTGTCGGAGGTTGTCTTTTCCTCGTGGCTTATTGAGTTAGCACAAGTTGAACTTAGATAGTTATCCAACTAAATTGTACAACAAATAAATTGTATATTGAATCAGCTAGCTTATAGTACTTAAGACCATAATTGTGTTATTTGATCAAGTTGCACCATTTTTCTGATTAAGTTGACTCGGGCTTTATTTCAAGTTTTTATTTTTATTTTTATTTTTCAAGTGTTGTTTAAAGACAATTATCACGTTGATCTCGTTAAATTCTTGAATCTTTTGTTTTTTTTCTATGAAAATCTATTAGTCGTGCCGCAAGCGAATCATCAAAGGTGCTGAAAATTTCACTTGCTAGAATAGTAGCATTAAGAATTGGACATGCAAGAAAATGGCTGCTGAATTAATTTTTGATGCAGTAAGCATTTCACAAAAGTATAGCTAAATGATGTATTCTTCGGTATGGAAAAAAGAAAATGCCGAAAGGTCCCAAGCAACAATGTTGGGGAGAAAGACATGTTCAAGTAGTGTTTCAGAAGACAACCAAAGTGTAACAAATGCAAATTACACCAAAATCTGAAACATAGACTAAAATAGATATTTCGATCTTCATGAAGGTCATGTGCTAAATTCTGCCCAAAAAAATGGTGAAAGAAAAAGAGGAGACCATCCAAATAGAGAAATAATGAATGGCCATGATTATGACATGGGAAAAATGAAGAACTTGTAGCAACCTTAAAGAGTGAACTTGATCAAAATAAAATGGGAAACTTTTTAATATTTTTTTCCAAATAATGCCTTCCTAGTTCAACGAATTTATGAACTATCAGCGATTATAGGTTCCTTTAATCCTTCCCACATGGATGCATACAACAAAAAGTTGGGTAGGTGATACATTTTCTCTTTGGACCCAAAAGAAAAAGGGAAAATATTTTGCACCGAAAAAAGAAGGGAAAATGTTGAAGCACATTTGAATTAACGACAGAGAGGTGCACAATATAAATCTATACTACTTGTAGTTATCATATTCATGATGCTCTTTAATATGCGGTATAAATATAGATACGTCGTTACTTAGCAAAAAATGTGATACGCATGAGTACGTTTAGTTGGTACACTCTTATGATATATCATATGCTTTGTTTAGTTTAATTGATATACTCTAATAAATTTTTAAGAAAGTTAAAATCATATAAAATTTTAAAAGAGAAAACGCAATCATGATAAATTTTATGCTACCAAAATTACACAAATGTAAGAAGTTGAAATTAATTGAAGAACCATTACAAGCACAACATATATCTTTTCAAAAAACAAAACACATAATAGCAAAACACAAAGCATTACCATTTAAAAGAAATTTTATACCTCAAATTTTCTTTTCCTTTTGCTTCTTATTGGTCAAATCTTTCTCGGATCAAGTTTTAAGTTGGTTCACCAAATTGCGAGATTCGGTCCGTATATCATATCATTCCAAAGTACAAAATTACCACAAATCAAAACGTGTAAACTGATATGCGATATGTGGTGTTACTCAATAAATCCGAGAACTATGATATTATTACCTCTAACCACATGTAAAAGCTCACTGAAATAGAAGTGAGGAATGAAAATTGATAGGACTTAAAATCTAAATATGGAATTGAACTGTAATTTTATCCCTCAAAGTTTGAATCGTAGTCTATTTTGGTTCCTAAAATTTCAGACAATATATATTTAGTCCTCAACCTTCGCAATTTTTATCAGTTTAGGACAAATTTAAAAATTTTGTCAATTATGTGCAAAACAGAAAAAATTATGTGCATTGCACATGATTGTTAAATATGACTTGGGTTGTAACACATCCTGGCTGATTTCTACTCATTTAACCATATTTTCACTTTTTTCTCTGACTATTAATGCCTAACCATTCAATATTCATGTCTAAATTATCAAGAAATACTTCATCATTCTCATCATCCTCATATGATACTCAGAGTCAACAAGGGTAGACCATTTTACAGAACCATCGGATTCATTGTAACCATTACTATTCGTGGCATCAACATTCCACTACCACCCCTATTATCAAACCACCAATCCCATGTTGAAAACCAACCCTCCCATTTTCAGAACCACTACTATCATCTTTATTAGAACTAGCACTCCCATCTTCAAATCACCGTTCTTATTACCTGAATTTCTTAAACGATTATAACCTAGATCCTGAACCTTAATTTCATGAAAAGATTCCTTCCTAGTATTAATTATAATTAAAATTTTATTTGTGAATGGAATTCTTATGGAACCCACCCACTTGCAGTAGTTGGAAAAAATCTTCTAATTAATTACTTAAAAAACACTCTAAAATATAACAAACTCACAACATTAGGAAATAATAACTATATAATTACGCTAACGTATATTAGGATATCAAGGGAATGTAATTGAAAAAAGTAAAGTTAAAATTTCGATCAACTCCAACAATTATTTTCTATTGTCTAAAACTACTATAAATAGAAGTCTTCTCTACCACAATAAACACATTTGATACAATATATACTATTTTGAGTCTCTCCCTAATTACACTTTATACTATTACAACCACTATATTAAACTACACTCTACTAACTATATATCCAAACAATAAAGTATAAAGGCAATATCGATTGGCGGATACTGTTTTTTTACATCAAATTTACTTAGAGGTTATTATATCTAAAGAAGAAATGCCACATCAACCCAACACAATAAAGAACGTATCACTTCAAATGAGACCACTAATTTATATGTCTCAATCATAAACAGGATTTTCTAATCCTTGAATAAAATAATTATTTTAATTATTAATGAATTATTATTTTATTATTATTGTCCTTTCTTTTGATTTAACGTTTTCAACACTACACTAAATGGGTTGAAATCAGTTGGGAGGTGTTATAACTCAGGTTAAATTTCACATTTTTCCATTTATAATTTACAAAATTTACAAATTTGTCCTAAATTGGTAGAAATTAAAAATTTTGAGAATTAAATATGTTCCGTCTGGAACTTTAGGAACTAAAATAGATCATGATACAAAATTTAGGGGCTAAAAATTACATTTTTCTTATAAATTGATCGTGAGATTTAATAGCCACATGCATTGCTGGTGACTTTTTTGTTTGTAATTGACAGAATTTTTAAATTATCCTAAATTGGTAAAAATTAAAAAGTTTGAGGACTAAATTTGTTGTCTGTAACTTTAAGAACCAACATAAATCACGACCCAAACTTTGGGGATAAAATTGTATTTTTTTTTCCATTCCAAATATGCTCAGGCATCATATCAAGAGAACATTAACTTCGTTCCTATCTTAGCTAAATGATTTTAGAAGCTATTTGGTTCACAGAATCGAAGTCAAAATCGTAATAAAAATCATAAACCTCACTATTGATATGAGTTGTATCATTCATCCTTACTCGTTTAGTTTGAAATTGAAATAGATTTGATTACGTTAATGAGTTGATTTATTTAAAACACGACTCACATGTAGTGAATAAAACAAGATATTTTCTAACATTTTCATTTCCATTGATTGATTTCTATAATACTCAAACAAATAATAAGTATGAAGAACGTTAACTTTGATTCACTTTCCTATCATTTGTACCCATAAATCGAAACACCACTTAGTAAAACTAATAGTAATAGTATAGACACAAAAAATGTAATTTGTGTATCATTTGCATAGATATGTAACATGCCAAAATGAATAATTGATTCTAAATCAGATATAACTCATCTATGTGGGGGAAAAAAAATAAATCTCATTTATTTGTGCCTTTTAGGGCATTGCCTATAACAGCTTAAGGAAATATTGCGACACTTGTTTACTAAGTGAATTCCATGTGCATCTGTTTTGAGTATAACTGGGGGCATATCTGGATTCAAAACATTCTGGAGCCACCAGAAGAACAGTATAATTAATTGACGACCAGAAATGAAGGGTAAGTTTTCTCTATAAACCATTAATTAGTCAATCAATTTGCAGCAACAATAAATAAAGTGAAGAGAAAAGGTTTTTATCTCTACTCATAGCTATGATATAGGAATCAAAGGGAAGCTGCATTAATTTCTTTTTCTTTTGAGAAAGATTGGAAGAATATACTAACAGTAGTACTTATACAGAAAATTTCCTACTGGAGACTTTTTCCATGAGGATGGCTGAAAAATTTGACGTAATTAAGCTAGGTTTGGAAGTTGAGCAATTAATGGGAATCTTCAGTTAGTTGGCATTTGGAACTAAAGAGTCAACCTGAATAAAAAAATTGGTAAACATTTGTTTTAAGCAAGAAAACAAGAAAACATTTGATAGGATTATTGGTGTAAGGAATCTTTTTTCTGCTATTGAAAATTTCTTTGAATTGAACTTACATGATCATATTGTTGGGTCTTCAACTAATTAAATTATCTAATATTGACGGATATGATAATCAAAAGGTTCTAAAGAAGAGAAAGCTTCTGGCAATTAATACTAATAGACATATGATAAATTTGTCTGTTGTTTCCATTAATTAATGCATAAGTTTTTTGTTTAATTGTTATTGCAGAAGTTTATTCAATTGAGCAAATCAGCTGAGACTACTTAAACATGTGTACCTTCTCAAGCACAGGCACAACATAGCTGAAGGAGGAAGGCCAAGAGGGTAACCAATTGTCATGAAATGCATCCATGCGTCTTCACCATAATAGAACTAGGTAAGTTAATTGGCATTGGAAAATAGTAAACTTACCGACTGTAAGCTTATGGACACTTACAAAAGTTTATTCAATAACTTCTATCTATACATTCCTCTCAAATCTCTCGTCATGGCCCTCTCTCTTATCCCTAAATTTAAGGATCACCACCCCTATCTTTTAAACACTCTTATGTTGAAGTGAAAACTCTTTAATGGGATTATAATTGAAGTTTTGATCGGAGTCTGTAATCTTAAAAATCCAACAAAAGAAGAAAAGGAAAAAAAAAAAAACAAAATGATAGCAATATATGATTCTCTTCCCAGTTTCTGCATCATATTCTATAGCAGCACTAGATCATAGCATTTTTATTTTAGAGAAAGGACATTTAATAATTACTAAAACATGCCATCGTTTAAAATACACTATACAGCAAATCGAGTAGAGAACAATTGCTACATGAAAACCTTTCTAAATTCTAGGATATAGAAAGGGTATGAGATAGATTAATTAAGCTAAAGACTAGTATCCAACTTTAGATTATGTACACACCAAATTTTTTATTATTATGATTGAACAAGTTGAAGTAAACCAATGGTGGTAGAGTTAATTAGTCTCCAAAGCTAGACTAAACATTCTTATCTAACACAACCACTCAAACGTTCAATTCCACCCCAGAGATCAACAAACACAACTAAAAGATGGAATTTTCACAGATCAAAATGCAAGGTACTTTTAACTAAAACCACCAAATTAAAGAAAAATAAAAACTAAATGTACATGGAAATGATTATTATATGACGATCCCTTGTTTAATTAATCTTCCCTAACCTTTTATTATGGCCTAATACTGCGGACGCCCCGTTGAGTATCCTCCTCCCTCCATTGGAAGCTGACCATTAGGCATATTTGGCGGCAGATTGAAAAACGGAAGCCCTAAAGACGGATCAGGAAATTGATTATTCGCACCACCGCCGCCGCCTCCCGCAGGCTGTGACGCCGAGGGTGGCAGCATCTGAAGTGACTGATCATCTTCTTCCAAAGGCAGTCTTTCATAAGCCACGTTAGTAAAAGAAGCAGCAATAACAATAACAGGTCCAGAAGCAATCAAAGCACCCACAACATTTCCTCCAACAACTTGACCTTGCCCACCAGCCAAATATATAGTCAAGCTAGTTGCACCTGGTGGAGCTGGTGGTGGAAGGAACGAACCCGACAAGGATAGTATCTCGAATCTCCCGTGCAACGTCACGACTGAGCCGGCAGCCGCCGGTTGCCTCAAGCTGACATTGTTGACAGTGCCAGTTCCACTCAATATACAAATACCTCTTTGCCTTTTTCTAGCATATGTTGCAATGGATTCAAACACATCACATCCACTTCCCACCTCTAATATATGTGCCCGGAGCGTGTTCGCGCTCTCTCGGGTGATGATTACGGGCGGTTTTTGCTTGTTTTTCGAGCCCGGTGGCCGGCCCCTTGGCCTATGAACATCCCACCACATCGCCTGAGCTAGTGTTGGATGTGACAAGTTCTAAACTAGTTTGACGAGATTCATGATTGTCGTTTTCGCCCAAAAACTGATATCTATGGCTTCCATCTTCGGTATCGGGTAGTGATCTTTGAAGCTGGAGATCAGGCCTCTGGTGAAGCTGAGTAACAAAGCGAGAAGCTGATCCTAAGTCTAAACCAGCCATACACAAGAACAAAATAGATGAGAAAAACAAAGTACTAATTATAATTGTTATAAAAATTAATATATAATTAAGGCGATTTTTTTATGGGTTTTAAGAAAACAAATGAACGAGTATTCAAACCCTAGAGCGAATAGAAAACAAAGGGAATCGAGTGCAGAGAAAGGAAGGAATGAAGGAAGAGGTGAGGGAGAGAGAAAGTGGCAGATGCAGCCATTGACACAACCAAAAGTATACAATATTTGAGTGTATAAAATATGATTATATGTATATATTTTAATTAAAGAGCATATTATTTCTTAATGCTGCTTTTGTAAAAGGAGAATATAGTAGAATATAATATGAAGAAACTTACGAGGAGAGGGTAAGTACAAATAAGGTCGTATGCGGGTACGGTTTATATGTATTTCATATGTGCAGTGAATTGGGAGATTTTTGGTTGGATCTAATACATTTTAGAATTTTTCTAATTAAAAACTTGCATTTTAGTTTCATCAATATTTTCCCTTCCCATTATTGGCTTTGCAATAAATAAGAGCAAAAACCCTAATAATACCTTTAAAACTAGAATTTGATTATTTTCCTTAAAACAAAAATACAAATTTTGGGTCCTGATTTCAAGAAATCGTGGATTATAGTCCCTGCAATTATTTGACATTTATTCTTGATTTAGTCATTTAGATTTCATACTGAAGTGACTAATGTGGCTTTTGTGTAAGAGCATCAATAGAACAACATTTTAGCTAATTAAAAGTTTCAGTGTCCACCCGGCTGATTAAAAAGTGTATGCAGTACTACGCTATGCAATTAAAAGACAATATTTAATTTTTCACGGTGGCTAAAGGCATGTTATTTTAAGATGATAATAAGTGATTTAATCCAGTAATTCTTATTCTGCCCTTTGCTTTTTGTAGTTAAAATTTTCATTATCTTAGTGAAGAATTATAAAATTAAAGCTGAGTTGTCTATAAGTTTCTGTTTGAGCACGAGCTTAAATGTAATATTTTTCTCTTTTATTTGATATTTTTCCCTTTTTCTCAATTTTTGCGAATAAACAAGTGACCTTAGTGAAAATGAAGTAGTGACAATGAAGTGCAGTTCAGGTGGTAAGACACTTTTATTGTGACTTATTAGTCATAAACTCAAGTTACTAAGGAAACACACAGAGATTTAGATCTTTTTATTTAAAAACAAAAAAAAGGACCACGGTAATCCAAAATATATGGCAGTGGACCTTCTTAGTTCACACCTGAGTTTTACTGAAAAAATTTCTTGGTAAACTAATTCCCACATGCTTCGACTGTCTTCGGAGCTAACCTTCTCCAGTTGGTTACTCTTCTTTTCCTGCCCTCAATATTCTTGCTGGGGTTGTTCAAGGATCACTAGGAATATATTTGCAATCTTAGCATTGGTCTGGAGACCATCATGACATTGAGTTAAGAGTATAAAAGATTAGGGAATGTTTATGAATGGGTGAAAAGTACATCTCTTAAATGTTACAGTATGTCAAAAGAAGGTTATCTTTCTCAATTAGTTGCCTTTATGTAAGGAACAATTGTACCTTATTTTTAAGTAAAGAGTAAACATCACTGCAAATAGGGCAAATAAACATATACAGTCACCAAACTATTTTCATATTTTACTTTGATCATTTAACTAATGTTTATTTTGATTTACTTACTAAATTATTTTCAATCATTTTTCGTTTCAAATTATCCACTAAACTTTTTCAAAAGTTTACTACTGACCATTAGAATTACTAAGAGAAAGTGCAATATTTATATAATGGCTAATAGTAAACTCTTTACAAAAGTTAAGTAGGTTGTATGAAACAAAAAAAAGAATGACCATAAGTGGACCATGAAAATAGTTTAGTGAACAATCTATAACCAAAAATAGTTAAATAATTATAACTGTGGACTATACAAATAGTTTGATGGTCATATACATTTTTTGTCTTTGCAAATAACAAAAGATATAAATATAAATAAATATATATATATATATATTGACGACCCCTCCCCCCTCAAAAAAATAAAAAATTTCACCTAGCAAAAAGAATAAGGTGAAAATAGCCCGTGGAACATAAGACACATAACGATACAGACTAGATATTGTTTACATTGTCTATATATAAAATGATAAAATGACAATATCACTTACGTATTGTTAGATTCTGAAAAGAAGAAATAAAATTTGGCCAAATAATTTAAAATTAAGGGATTAATGATTTAATATAATTTTATTACGTGAATTAATCTTAAAAAGTATTTCTAAATTTGTGATTTTATAAATTATTTTTCTATTGTTTACGCATGTTCATAGGTACCTAGTAATAGAGAGATAATTTTTACAAGAATGTCAACTCGATCTAACATTTATTGAGATTTTCCCAACTTAATTGTACTTAAACGGAAAATTCTTCATACTATACATACGTTCTTTGTCTCTAATTAATTTTAAACCAAAGACTTCATTTTCTAAACTTTGCAATTTTTTGAATGTGGTTAATGTACAAAGGGTACTAGACGGGTGGTTTTCAAGGACCATTAGTCGCTTAATTGTGGTTGAGTGAGATATAATAAGTTCAACTAAATGTAACGTTATAAGGGATCACACATGGTATATATTTTTTACTCTGCCCAAATAATTAAATTTCTGATTTACATGATACAGACAACTCAAGTGATATAAAATTATACATGGTTATTAATGAATTAATCATACTTTTATCAAGCAAGGACCATTTGAGATCATAGTAGGAAGTAAAGAAGAATATATGTAATTATTCCAAATAAAAGACAAGATTCTCCATGCATATTATAGTCTTTTCATATGATATTAGATTGAACAATTTGGATTGGATTAGATAATTCAATTTTGTTCACTAATAGAGAATTAAGTAATGCAAAACTTTAGGAATTGTTCCCGACTCCTAGCCTTGTTCATTCTAACGTCAACTCTGAAACTAATTCAAAATACTTTGTCCACTATTTTTATATGGTATAGTTTTGTCGAGGTACCTAAAGCATCTTTATTTATCAATATCAGTAAAAGTGGCGCCAGCAAAGAAGACGACATTTTTATCCACTCAATAATTTATAAATGCTTGAGTTGCAAAAAGGATAGATAATATTATTCTACAACTATTTTTAAATGTAATTATTCTTTCATTCCATATGCTATAGGTTTAATTACACAACTTTGAAGTGTTTGGCTGGCAGGACATACAATTAATAAATCTCCAAACTGATAGAGTAGTTTATCGTACCTAATATTTCTAAAATTAATTATACAGACCGGACGGCATTGCAGCCAAAAAATCCATTTTGTAAAAGATGGGGAGACATTAATATACTAAATTCGTATGAGACTTGACTATTTTAAATAGTTAGAATAAGGGTTGAACCATCTAGGAAAGTTGTTTATAAATTACTAATTTTTGGGTTAAACATAATGAACCCCCTAAATTTTGGGTTGTTTTGTACTAAATTCCTTACCGTTAATTTTTTTCTCACTTTACCCCTTTGACTAACAGTCAAATTTAACTCCGCCGTTAGTTTTCAAAGAGATATATTTACCCCTAAAGATCAATTGCGGTAAAATCCCTTTAAAGTTTAAGTGAAATTTCACTTTACCCCCTCAGGTAAGTTTTGTAACATTTAATACATTGGGATAAAAATAAAATTCAATAATATTATCAATATTGTTAAAAATATAAATATGCTCCAAATTAATTACTAATATTCTAATTCTCAAATTATACTTTCTTCAATATTTAAAATTTTAAAATACGATAAAATAATTAATTTTAAAATTTTTATATTTAATTGTTTGTTTATATGATAAAGTTCCTTCGTATAATTTAGGTATTAGTTAAATTATATTAACAAAGGAAAAAAGTAAGAAGAAAATCATTTTAAATAAATATAAAGAAAAGCAAAAGGAAAATAGACTGATATAACTTTAATAGATGGTTATAAGTCTCATATATTTAAAAATTTATTTTTACATGAAAATAAAATATAATAAAAAGACCAAAAAATATTGAAAGTTCTAGGTAATTTTTATATTTAAATTTTTTTTCACAAGTATTTTTAAAGAATCACTGGTATTGGTAGACATCATTATATTTTTAGTTGTTTTAATAATATTTTTATATTGATTAATGACTAAATTAGGTTAATTAATACAAAAATTTAATTAAGGACTAAAATGACAAATATAATAAACTTTAAGGGGTTAATTTTATATATTCTTGTAGTACCTGGGGGTAAAAATGTCTTTTTGATTTTTTTCATAGTCAAATTGCTGATGGAAGGGGCAAAGTGAGGAAAAAATAACGTTAGGGAGTTTGGTGCAAAACAGCCCAAATCTTAAAGGGGTTTACTGTATTTAACTCTTTTTTTTATTTTTTTTTATTTTATAAATTACTAATTAGGCTCACCTGTGGCAGAATGTATATTATTCAGACCTCCTAATGTATTATGAATTGGTCCTTGACAAATGAAATACATTTTAGGATCATATTAATTGAAATTTAAAGGCAAAAAATGCTAATTTTTTTTTTTTAAAAAAAGGAAACTAATTTAAAGTAGGTTCTTATGTTTCATAAACAAAATGTAATTGGAATTTGATGCAATACAACAATATCCCAAATAAACACAAGATTTACTTTTGGAATTATAGAAGATGGAAGGTTTATAAATGGATGTACAGCTTTGGATAAGTCATAGGCCGGCCAATAAGCTTGTGTCCTTCGGAAAAAACTTACATAAACCCGATTTTTGATCTCACCTGTAAACCCTGCGGTCAAGATTAAATCTTATAAAATCTTGCTTACGTTAATAATTATCAGCTTATGTCATAGATTCCATAACATTTAATTCACACCACAAGATCTACAAGTGGGGCCAAAAACCAAGTCTACCTAAATCTTTCCCCTCGACAAATTGTCCGTTCCCTTAATTAAATCCATCAGAAACATAGAAAAAACAATGAATTTTAAATTCACCATAGCAAGCATCAGATAAAATTCATTGGTACTTTCTAAAGTTATATTAGGATGAAATCCAAATCATATTTCAAATCCTTTCTTCCCTGGCAATGTTATTAAAAAAGGTATAATATAAGAAATCTTCCCCGATATTTTTGCTAATATCATCTAGCACCCTTAAATTTTTAAAACTACACAAATCTCCCTTAACTTTATATTTCTTGTAACATGTCAGCCTATTTTAAAAAGAAATTATTAAACAATTTATTGTAGTATAGAGAAGCTAATTTTATTCCGCTTTTACCGTTTTATTAACCCACTAGTTAATTTAGTACCAAATTTTAACTAATTATAATGGTTGGAAATAAAATCATGTACTATGCTAATTAAATTTATTAAAAAATAGAAATTAATAGTTTTTTATCAAATTCTCTATATTTTGCTGTATTTACAATGCACTGCAGATTCAAATGTATACATTAATTCAATTACAATAGATTGAAATTAAAGTTCTCTCATATTCCCTATAATTTTAATCAATTATCCATTAACTTAGATTAAAAAATTACATAATTGTATAAAAACAATTGGAATGATATATTTGTGTATAAATCCTCCCAAAATTGAATATGCAAAGCATTGTAAATATAACAAAACATTGAATTAAAATGTCATACAAAATTAATTGATTACTAATCTTTAATAAATTAAATTATCATAGCATACCTTTTTTCCAACCATTTTAATTAATTAACTTTTGATACTAAATTAACTAGTTGGCCAACAAAAAGGTAAAGTTAAAACAAAATTAGCTTCTTTATTCTAAAATGAACTATTTAATAATTTACTTCATAATGGGCTAATATGCTATGCTATTAGGAAATAGAAAATTAAGGAAGATTTTTAAGATTTTTAAAATTTCAGAAATATTAAATGATATTAGCATAAATTTCAGAAAAAATTTCTGAAATTATAGATTTTTTTAAAAGTCACAGTTAGGCTCCAAATCTGAAGGGTATAACACACATATATATACACATATATATGGTAATATAAGAGACAGGGGTTGCATATATATTTATTAACATAGTCAAATTCTAGTCCTTCCAATTTAACCACAACCTTAAATCAAGAAGTCCAAGCAAAAGTTTATCATGTATTACGAAAAGATTGGTCTGGATGTTGGCAACAGTTAAAGTTTCGATTCTTAATTATATTAAGGTCTTACTCCACTTTGCACCTCTTAACTTGTACTAAATTTTTACTTTGTACTCTAAACTTATTTTTTGGACATATTACTCCCTGAGCTCTCAGATTTAATTCTATTTCAATCTAATTTTTAACATTGTTAAAAGTTAACGGATGTTAAGCAAGTGAATGCAAATTTGCACGTGCTTGTTTAGGAGTGTATTACACCAATGGAATTAGTCATGACTAGTTCCACTTTGCACTCCCTAACTTACAATCAATTCTTACTTTCCACCCCCAATTCTAAAATTTGAACACATTGTACCCCTAACTCTTAGATTTATCCCACTTTGATCCAATTTTTAATAATGTTAAAAACTTTGATGAATGTAACACTTTTGGTGCATGGTGTACACAGTTGGAATATCCGTTAACTTTGGTAACAATATTATAAATTAGAATGAAATGGATAAATTTGAGAATTTAAGGTGTAATATGCCAAAAAAAATAAGTATAAGATATAAAGTGAGAATTAGGTACAATTTAGAAGGCGCAAAGTAAAATAAGCCCTTATATTAAATCTGATGCAATTCATTTTCTACGGTTTACTTTATCTCTTTCTGGTATTGAACATTAATTTCTGTTATTCTATGCAAAAGCAAATATTAATTTGAATCACAAACTTCACTACAAAATAACGTAGCCAAATAGTTTTATCTTATCTGAAAAGTAATCTACGTTAGTATATAGACGAGTTTTCTTATTACTAAGGTTTCTTATCTTGAAGACAAGAATTTTTGAAAGTTTCTTCACGTACTAGTGCAACATCAGATAAGTGTCACATTTCATTTATCAATTTTCTATCTATAGTGAAAGATCCAAATTGAGATGTCTAAATAAGTTTGAGGATATTTCATTAGACTTTTTCGAAGTTCAAGGATTATCCACAACCTTTTACACTAGTTTAGGGATTTCCACAGCAATTTATCCTTTCAATTTTGTACAAATATATTACCCTATTTCGAAACGAAAAAAAAGGAAAAATTTTTTTTAAAAAAAAAAAAAGAAACGAAGAAAAGCATTAGATCTCATCATTTTATACTACATATATCAACGATCCAATGCATTTGACATCATAAGTGGTGTTATTAAACTGGAACGGGTAACGACTTTTCTCTTTTCATGAATACATGCAATCTTAGCCAAGTCAGAAGACAAAGTTACAAATTGATCCAATTGGTCCCCAGATAGAAGTCTTGTATGGATGAAATTGAGGAAACAAAAAGTTTTTACCCCAAAACCTAGAATGTAGGCGGAAGCTGCGGAACGGAAATCGTCTTCACTTCAATAGTTTTTGGAAAATTCTAAAGTTTTATTGGAACTATCTCATTATATTTTAGACTGTTATATGATATTTATTAGTGCGGAAGACACGCAATATATGTGTGATATATATTTTTTTTTTTTTCTGAAAGAATGTGTGTGAGATTTAAAACCAAGTAAAAAAAAAAGAGGGATAAGTTATATAGGGTAATTATTAATACTAATTTAACACGATATTATTAATAGTAATAAAGGATAAAATGAGAATTTCACACTAAAATGGAATCTCTCTCATTATATATAGTATAGAAAATATTATACCTCATGTTTAATCATAAGGAATATTCTACCTCATGTTTAATCAAAATGGGATGGTTCTCAACGGGAGAGTAGATTAGTAGCTTTTGGCAAACATTACTTTAGCTTTATTTTGGGTAATTATTTCAAGTCAATGTCGGTTGGTAAAGTTTCTTTTACTTCCTCTCTTGTCTCTTATTTCCCACTTGCAAACGTTCAACTCCTTCAAACTTCTTGCCAACCTAGACTTTTTCAATGAAAGATAAAACTGGATGAATAACCCCAAATAGATGCGAAAGATGGTTAAGGTATGAAGATGGCTATCTATTAAGCTTGAATCTTTGCTTGCCCTTGTTGTTCATACTAATTATTTTTCCGATGTTAAGATTAATTTAATCGTGTTATGGACGTTATGGTATGATTGTCAAGATTATGATGTTTCTTGTGGATAGCTAACATGCTTTTAATTCTTCAAGCATGATTATACGGATTTTTAAAGCATATGATTTCTAATTTAATAATAAAATAAAAAGATATTTTAGTGTGTCATGGCCAAATAATAAAAGAGCAAGAGAAATATGAGAAAATGAAAAGAGAAATGACTAGTAAAACTAGAATTAATGGTGACGATGACAAAATAATTCATCCATTAATCCAATTTCAGGTCTATTAGAGTTATTTTAGTAAATTTCTTTCCACAATCTAAATAGGTTTAAATAAGTCAATTAATAAATGTTGAACTAATTGATTGATCTAATCTATCAAATACAGATATAAATATCAAAATTGTAAATCAGATTCTTTAATTATTTTTCTAATTTCTTATGTTTTAAATTTTGTATAAATTTTACTCCCAAATCCAAGTATTACCTTGAGCGTTAAAACTTATCTCAGGAGATAAAAGTACCACCCTTTCTTTTCTAGTAAGCCAAACGTGTGTGCAACCCACATTACCTAACCTCAATGTTGAACGTATTTGGACTTACCCCAATTGAAAATTTTTGTATCGATAAATGGAAAGTAGTGAATTCGTCCAGTACTAGATTATCTCCACCTCTCATTTGAATTCGCGATTCTCATATCTAGGAAAGTTTACAACAAAAGTAGGTGAACTTCTAAGAATGTTTAAAAGACGGGGACAGCTAGTACAATAACATTTTATCTATTCTCAACAATATAATCAAGAATACAAGCAATGGCTCTGCTTGGACGGAACTATATATTTTATTATTCTTATTTAAATAATATTTATAATCATTTTATAATACTATTTCTATTTATTTTTTTATTTCACATAAATTATATTAAAAATTTGCTATAATATTTTTCAATAATATTCTAAATAATATCATAAATGATAGTTATCCAAACGGAGATTTTGATGCTAAATTTTTCCAAATATAAATTTTAGATACAAAGTAGTCTGGTGCATAGGCAAGGATCCCACACATAGTACGTAGCCCAAAACACCTGAAAAACAAAGGCAGGGATTTGTCTTCCAGGGTAGGCTCTCTCAAGTTAGTTAGTTTAGACAAGAGAAAAATTCAAAGAGAATGTAGAGCCTGTAAAAATGAGAATGAATGTATTGAATTGGACCTGCCATTTTGATATTGTATACTTGTGGCTGATGGGTCGAGTCGATCCACAAGTTTGTAAATATTTATTTGACACATTTAAACTTACTTCAACTATGTTGGTAAAATTACTAAAACATCCCTAGCGAACATGGGCCCGAAGCTATGTGCATGTTTTTTAGTGGGCGTATAATTTTGACATCATTACCTATCCTCCACTCTGAAGTCAAATATTCTTGGATAAAAGTAATAATTTTTTAACATTATTACCGCATTCATAACGTAAAATTGACTGGAACTAATTTCAAAATTTAGAAAATTATTTCAATGGTGCAAAATAATCTGGGTCGAAAATAGTATTATGATACTTTAAGGAGTGATGACTTGGCTGGAGCTGTCATTTTTTATTTTTTATTTTTTTGTAGAAAAGGGTACCAGCTCAATATGGGCACAACCATTTGAGTGGATGGTACCACTTGGATGAGAAGTAGTACTTGAGTGGAAGGTACCACCTAAGTAGGAGGTATCATTTGAGTAAATGAGCTAAGGTGCTAAATCCCAGGTGGAGTAAGTGAGATAGGGTCAATGAGGCGGAGTAGGTGAGATGGAGTAACCGAGTTAGAAAAAGGTAAGGTGGGGAAAGGTAAGGATTTAGCCAAAAAAAATGGATGGCATGAGTCTTGATATTTTTGTAATGCTCCTTGGTACTCTTGGATGAGTTGATTGGACGTCGGAGACGGAGTATATAATTTGGGAACACGTGGAGTAAACTTTTCACCTAGAGGCGAAGTACATTGTTTACCCGAGGGCGGAATATATTTTTTACCCGGAGGTAGAGTGGAGTAAATTTTTCACCCAAAGGCAAAGTACATTTTTTTACCCAAAGGCAGAGTACATATTTTATCCAGAGGTCGAGTATATTTTTCATCTGAAGTATATTTTACCCGGAGGTGGAGCAGAGTAAATTTTTTACCCAAACGCAGAGTATATTTTTTGCTCGGAGGCAGAGTATATTTTTACCCAAAGGTGGAGTAGTGTATTTGCCCAAAGGCGAAGTTCATATTTCTACCCTATAAAGAATAAAGAGGCGAACTACATTTTTCCACCTGAAGGCAGAGTACTTTATTTGCCCGGAAGTGAAATACAATTTCCACCCAAAGTCAGAGTATATTTTTCCATCTACAGGCGAAGTACTTTTTTTCACCCAGAGGCGAAGTACTTAAGTTAGATGAAGTACATTTTTACTCTAAGGCAGAGTATATTTTTCTACCCAGACCAAAGTCAATTCTAAAATTTAGAAATTTTTTTTCATGAAGATGAAAAAATTTGGGTTGAAAGGGGGTTACCAATTGGGTAGGTGGTAACACTTGGCTGACCATAAGTAATGGTTGACTCCGGAGAATGTCACTAAGGCTTAACCCCAGGGTGTGAGCAAGTGTTATACCCTAGAGGGCGTGAGTAGAGAGCGACCTTGAAAGACGTGAGTAAGGTGTAACCCCAAAAGATGGCAGTAAGATTCAACCTTGAAAGGCGTAAGAAAGTGTTCTATCCCGGAGGGTATGAGTAGTGATCGACCTCAAAAAGCATGAGTAAGGCATAACTTCCGGAGGAAGTCAGAAAGGCTCAACTTTGAAGGATGTGAGTCAGGAGAAATCCTAGAAGGCACGAGAAAGGCATAATCCCGGAGGGTGCCAACAAGGCTCAAGCTTGAAGAGCGTGAGCCAGTGTCTTACTTGGAAAGGTATGAGTAAAGAGAGACCTCAAAAGGTACGAGCAAGACATAACCCCGGAGAATGTCAGCAGGCTCAACTCCAGAGGACGTGAGCAAGTGTTCTATCCCAAAGAGCGTGAGTAAGGAGCAACTCTGGAAGTCACGAGCAAGGCATAACCCCTAAGACTGTCAACAGCACGCAAGTGCACAAGAGTGGAGCGTAGTTGAGGTAAGCAGGTACATAGTACGAGGCGCATAAGTGTAGGTGCACTGATGAGGAGCATTGGTTAACTTATGTTACACTGAGACAATTTTCACTTATTATTGTTAATATTCATAACATAGTTTTAAATGTGCTTGGAGCAAGAGTTGACGCCTTAGATGGATTGTCCTAGGTAATTAAGCAGGGTCTCTTGAAAGATATATATAGTAAGCTTTGCCTCATAAATTTTGAATGTGTCAAATTTTGAGCACTCCCTAGGAGATTCTGTTGTGCCTCGAATAGGTAGGACGGACTTTGAAGGGTGTGAGTAAGGCATGACCTTGAAAGGAGTTAGCAGAACTCAACTCCGAGGAATGTGATTAAAGAGTGAACCCGAAAGGCCCAAGTATGGTTTGACCCCGGCGAGTGTCAGTTGGGTTCAACCCTAATGGGCACGAGCATGTTTTCCACCTTGGAGGATGTAAAGTGAGAGCGATCCCATATACTCAGGTAAGGTGTTACCTAGGATGGTTGAGCAAGACTCAATTCCAAAAGGTATGAGCAAGTTTTCAACTTTAGAAGATGTTAGGAAGCAAACTAAGAGGCAAGGAAAAAGTGTGACCTTGGAGGATTTTAGCCAGGCTCAACCCCGGGGGATATGAGCAAGGAGGAACCTCAGGAGGCGTAAGCAAAGCATGACCTCGGAGGGTAGGAAGATACACTAAGTAGATACTCCTTTGAATTTGTCGGTATTACTTCGGAGAGTGTTACTCGTGTTGGGTGCCATGCTTTAGTATGACCTTTAATACTGATTCCTATAGACAATGCCAAATGTTGATGCTATATTTTTTCAAGTATCAATTTCAAGTACAGAGTAGTCCAATACTTAGGTCAGGATCCCGTGCGTAGTACCCATGTTTGGAATACCTGAAAAAACAGAGGCGAGACTTTGTTCCCTGAGATAACTTCCGATACTCAAGTCAATTACTTTATACAAGAGAAAAATTCAAAAAGAATGTAGAGCTTGAAAATTTGAGAATGAATGTATTGAATTAGACCTGACATTTTAATATTTATATCTATGACTAATGGGTCGAGTCGATCCATGAATTTGTAAATATTTATTTGACTCATTTAAACTTGCTTCGATTGTGATGATAGAATCACTGAAATGTCCATACCGAACACGGGTCTAAAACCACGTGTATGTTTTTTAATAGGCAGTATAATTTTGACATTATCACAGAACATTTTGTTCCATCCGTTTTCTCTCACTTTTATAGAAACATTCTGCATGTGCATTTTTTAATTACTACTAAATGGTAAGTCTGCATTATTAATAATAGGTACTATATTGTTAGAATTTATAAACTTGTATTTTGTAGTACAAACTTACAAAAATCAATGGCATAGTATTACTAATGGGATCGCAAAAATTAATCAATTTAAAATGTGAAAATATTTTTTATTCAATTTAAAATGTGCAAAATAGTTGTTTCTTTTATGATTAAATATTAATGTATTCTATGTGAGAACAATTAATTTATCAGTCTATTAAATAAGATAAAAGAGCCAACAATTTTTTTAAAAAAAAAAGTTTTTAACTTGGCAAATATTATTGTCACAGCTTGATTTGTTAATGCTACAGTAAATAACATTGAAATGACCAAAGTACCTTTCTTTGTTATGAGGGAGAGTAGAAAACAATGATACTAAAGTCATTTCACAGTTAATCTTTGACCGTGATAATAACAATTCCAACTACGGCAATAACATTTGCCCACGAATATGAAGCATGTGGATAGCGGAGAAGTCCAAGTCCAATATGGGCAAGCAATCTATTGGCTGTTGGCCACGAGACAGCAAGAACTTTCATTTAGAGTTGGTCAAACTGAAATAGATGCCCGCAAAGACCGGCCTCGTGGATCATCTTTATATCAAAATCAATTCCAACATAAGGATTTGACTTAGTATAATAATATATATATATATATATATATATAGATATATATAAATATATATATATATATTACTCCCACTATCTTATTGAAAGTGTCATATCTTCTATTTAAAATATTTCAAATTTTTTCTCACCTTCACAAAAATCAAAGTTATATTTGTTTTGCTTTTTATTAGTGCCCTTCTTTTAATTATTAATCATTTCATATCTCTTTGTTTTACTTTTCATTAGTGCCCTTCTTTTAATTATTAATTATTTCATATCTCAAATTCGTTGGGTTACTAAAATTTAAATTTTGGGGGTAAGAATGAAAAAATGAGCACTAACATCACAATTAGTGGTATTTTAATAGTTGTTCAATAATTAATAGGAGGAATCCATTTTTACTAGGCAAATCACTTTCCTACAAATGGAAAGGCCTTTTTTGTCCAAATGTGAGCCTTTCAATAGTTTTTAAACAACTATTAAAATATCAAATAATTGTTTAATGACCATAATAAATTTTATCTCATTTTTTAAAAAGTTAAATTCACGAAAAGCAATGAAAAGTTTGAGACGAATGGAGTATTTAGGTACTGCTTTTCTCAGCATAGGTTTGTTTTGGTTTGTAATTATGTTTGGAGTACAAAATTGAAATGGAAAATAGATTACATCACACTTACTAACAAGAAACTACCACGAATATTTCCTTCATAACTTCAGTTGAACTAAATATAGTTGTGTAAAAACCGTTAAGATAATCTATTATAAAAATTTCAGGAACACCTATGTGATATAGCGAGGAAGCGTCTTTAGAAATTAACGTACAAGACGAAAATATGAAGACTCCGAGTTTTGTTGTTAGTGGTAATTGATTATATATATATCATTTTACTTTTTTTTTTTTTTTGGTATCATAAAGTTAGATAGAGAGTAAGTTATCACTCTTCTTTCAAGTCAGGGCAAGTCAATAGACACATATTTCATTGATTTATAATAGTACTTACAAATTATTCATCAAATTAGAGGATAACGACTGAATATAGCAAAAGTCTTAATATTAATTTTTGATAATTTGGTCACTCTCCTATAATGTTTGATAATTTGGTCACTCTCCTTAACGTATGAGCCAATCTCGTTGGCATCCTTAAATTATTGTAATTGGCTGTACCTCCAAGATTTTGAATTATTTTTACATTGAAAGCAATTTATTTTCAAATAAATCCTTAACGAAAATAGATTTTGTACCATTAAAATTTGTCTCAAAAATAAAATTAGCCTCCCATTATTATACTTGTCGAAGTTTTGACACGCAATGCTTGATTTCTGAATCTGCCTGCCGTGCACATTATTGGCATCATTACATATTTGTTTATTGACGTGAAAAGTTGTTAACCGAAAGGGATAAACTTCCCTCAAACTGCAGGTCAGATCATTTGATGAGTCCCATTCATAGTTGTTAGAATCTCATCTTTGATTTAAATTTATAAATTTGATTTTTATTTTAGTGATAAGATCGCTATTATAAATAAATATTAATTTGGTCATTAAAATCTTATAATTTATGTTTATATTTATTAAGTTAAGATTGTATTTTGATAATTTTTATTTGAATGTTATTTTTTTATAACTTTAGACTATTTATTTTTTTATTTATAATCAAAGAACAGTATTGTATTCACAATAACGTAGAACTTTTTATATTACAACTATATAATGTCAAATATTATAAATTTAAATCAAAGAAACTTGTTTTGTAATGAATATTAAAATTTTATACTTATTTGTGTAAGTTTTTATTAAATATTAACTTTAAAAAAATAAATAAAAATTGTATTTCTGTGTTTTCGATAAAATTTTACTATATTACGATCCTATTTACGATCCAATCCTACAACTTTCAAAACAGTCCTATTTAGAATTCTGCAAACCTTGATTCCATTTGATCAGAATTCGATCTACATTTTATCACGAACTTTGTCTTGATAAAAGAGATCCGCCAAGAGCATGTTGAAAGTGCACTTAAAGGGTAAGACCGTTTTGGAAGTACACTTAAATGAATATGTGATTATAGTCTTACAAAATAATTTTCGTTACTCTTTTAAAATCCAAATAATACCTTTGATAGAGAAAAGTTTCTGGTTGCATTTGATCATGTGGGAAGATTATAAAGGTAAAGACCTAAAAAATATCTTATAGGATTCCAATTGAAAAAAAAAAAAAAAAAAGGTTTGATGCACAAAAAAAATATACAAGGTACTGAATTGAGACAATTCATTCTACTTAATATAAAGACACAAAAAAATGGTTTGAAGTAAAGTTATACCATCATATCGTCTATAGGTTGAGATCCTCTCTATTACACTTCTCTTCAATTTCCTCTAATGATCTATTATACTTAAACAACTAAAATTTATAAAAATATATTTTAAAACCAAATCAATTTGTAAATGTTTTACCATTTAATTTGCTCTAAACATTTGAACAGTATAAAATGGGTCAAAATCAAGATAAAAGTTTAAATTTTTAATCAAACAAAAAAAATTAATCTATTTATTTTCAAATTTTATGTATAGCAAATATATGTAATAAATTACATTATGAACAGATATAATTTTTAAAAAATATATTTTTAATTATATTTATAGGGTGTATTGGATAGAAATTCTCTCCATTTACTAGAGGAGCTAGAGAAGATTTATGGTGGTCATTGAGTAATTAGTGGCATCCTAGTAGTTACTCAGTAACTAATGAGAGTAAGCTATTTGTACTTAACAGTCCAGTTTACTACAAGCAAGGAGAACATATTTTATCCAAATAATTTTCTCTCATTATTAATAATTTTTAAACAACTACTAAGAAGTCATATAGTTATTCAATGATTATAATAAATTTTGTCGAGGAGCTAGTCCTATCATTTAAACATCCATACAATTCCTCGCCTAAAAGGCTTCTTTAAAACTGTGGAGAGACTTCATATCTTAAAAAAAAAAAAAAAAATTACATTGAAAATTGTACAATCACGTTTGTGAACTGTCTTAGTGTAATTAAAAGTTTGCTCCTTAATTAACTTATTGCTGTCCTCTCCTATTTTTTCCCCTTTTACGGGGCTAAGTTCCAATTAATTTTCTTGTTAAACTGAGTACCAACTTATTGATGTCACTAAGGGTTATGCATGGTTGGTATCGAATAGAACTCCAGGTTGAGTACCACCAACTTATTGATGAACTTGATAATTTTTCAGACTGGAAAATGGCAGGAGTTGGTGGAGATTTGCCTGAATTGGAGGAAGCTATATGTGAAGATACAGCTACGGCTGTCTCAGTTCTCAAGAGCCAATAAATTAAACTAATTAAACTCCATCGACCACCCTTTTATCCCAACAGGGCCTACAAGTTTATGACTATGTACCACACGGGTGAAGTATTAGTTGTTGAGAAATATTTAAGCAAATCCGATTTTAGTTATAAAATTTATAATTTTAATTAAATTTTATAAAATAAATAATATTAATTAATATTTATAAAATTTAATCTAAACATAAAATTTATAAACCAAAAAATAAATTTGTCTAAATATTTTTCTTAATGTGACAACTGACAAGAAGCCAGATTACTCTTCATTGACTTCAAAGTTCAAACACGAAGGAAACAAAATTTTAGCGTAGCGACAATAGTGCATTTGGAATTGCGTTCATTGACTTCAAAGTTCAAACACGAAGGAAACAAAATTTTAGCGTAGCGACAATAGTGCATTTGGAATTGCGTTCATTGACTTCAAAGTTCAAACACGAAGGAAACAAAATTTTAGCGTAGCGACAATAGTGCATTTGGAATTGCGTTGAGAATCTAATCCAATCGGCTGAGAGTTAGTAGTAATTAAAAGAAGATCTACCAGTTCTTTCTTCGTATCATGCATGTCCATGTCATAATTCACCATCATCAGCTTAATTTACTCACTGTCTCACCATCTTCTTAATTTCTTTTTTGGTTGAGTTTGGATTGCAAATGTTGAGTTATTATTTGGTAAATATTATGTGGTCAAACATTATGTAATATTTGGCAAATAATGATAACTTTATTATGAAACCAAGTTAAAAATTATTAAAATTGACTAAAGTAGAAATATAATAAATATTGGAAAGTAGAGATATATTAGAAAATTCACAAGTACTTTAACTCTTATTAGTTCATCTAAAATGAGGTACCAAAGGTCCCTATTTATAAGGTTATAAATAAGGGGATTTATAAGCATGATACATGAATCACGGGAATCGACAAGCTTTCACGGGAATCAGTAAACCTTCACAAAATTCAAGGGGATGAATATCACATTAACCGATGTGTTTAGGTGAGATGAATGGATATCCATATTCCTAGAATTCATAAGAATTCATAATACTCCCCTTTGGATGTCCATTACACAGAAAATAGGTCTCGTTAAAAAACCTTACTAAGAAAAACCCAATGGGAAAAAAGACCAGTGAAGGAAAAAAAATACACTATTCAAAGTGTTTAACAATGTACTTACTCCCCCTGTTGAGAACTTTTATTGAGATCTTTAAACCGATACATTCCAATCCTTTTCACCAACTTTTCAAATGTAGCAGTTGGTAGTGCCTTGGTAAATAAATCTGTGCCTTGGTAAATAAATCTGCCAAATTCTCACTTGAGCGGATTTGTTGCACATCAATTTCACCATTCTTTTGAAGATCATGTGTGAAGAAAAATTTTGGTGAAATATGCCTAGTTCTATCTCCCTTTATATATCCTCCTTTTAATTGAGTAATGCAGGCAACATTGTCTTCAAATAACACTATAGGAATTTCTTCTTTGGAGGATAATCCACAATTCTTCTAGATACGTATTTTGTAATTGACCTTAACCAAACACATTCTTGGCTTGCTTCATGAATTGCTATAATCTCATCATGATTTGAAGAAGTAACAGTTATAGATTGCTTTGTAGAATGCCATGATATAGTAGTACTACCACATGTGAATAAGTATCCAACTTGAGATCGTGCTTTATGCGGATCGGATTAATATCCAGTATCTACATATCCAATTAGTTCTAGAGTATATTTATTAGAATAGAACAAATCAAGATTAAGTATTCCTTGGAGATATTGAAAAATATGTTTAACTCCATTCCAATGTCGTCATGTGGGAGAAAAACTAAATCTTTCTTATACATTCACAACGAATGATATATCAGGTCTTGTATTATTAGCAGGATACATATTGTACTAAGATATGATATCCAAGAAGTTCTTTATTTTTTTCTCATGGTCGGAAAGGATTTTTGTCAATATCAAGTGATCGGACGACCATTGGAGTACTCAATTAATGTGCTTTGTCCATATAGAGGCGAAAGCTGCTTTAAAACTTTAGCAATATAATTTGATTAATGAACAAATATCCCATCTTCTAGATGTTCAATTTGTAAACCAAGGGCAAAATTTCGTTTTTCCAAAATCCTTGATCTCAAATTCTCTATTTAGATATTCAAGTGATTTTGAAATCTCTTTAGGAGTTCCAATAAGATTCAAGTCATCGATATAAAAAGCAATGATCACTAAATTTAGTCCATTTTTCTTAATAAAATACATGGACATATTGGATCATTTGTATAGCCTTCTTTAATCAAACTTTCACTGAGACGATTGTACCACATTCATCCAGATTACTTTAAACCATACAAAGATCTTTGCAATTTGATGGAGTAAATTCCTCAAAAATTTGAATCACATGCTTCAGGAAATTTAAATCATTCAAGGATTTTCAAGTAAATATCATTGTCTAATGTTCCATATAGATAAGCAGTGACTACATCCATCAATCGCATATCAAGATTTTATATACTACTAGGCTCACAATAGATATCGTAATGTGATTGCATACACTATAGGTGAATATGTATCATCATAATCAAGACCTGGCCTTTGAGAAAATCCTTGCGCTACAAGTCGTGCTTTGTATCTCACAATCTCATTTTTCTCATTTTGTTTTCGTACAAAAACCCATTTATATCCAACGGGTTTTACACATTCGGGTGTTCGAACTACAGGTCCAAAAATTTCACATTTAGCAAGTGAATCCAATTCAAATTGAATCGCATTTTTCTATTTTGGCCAATCATTTCTAAGCCGACATTCTTGAACGATTTTCGTTCAAGATTCTTAATTTCTTCCATAATTTCAAGTGCTACATTATATGCAAAAGTACTATCAACAATCGTTTCAACTTCATCCCAATATTTTCTTGTAGTGACAAAATTTATTGAAATTTCACTTACATGCTCTTCAGGAGTATGAAACTTTTCTCTTCGGGAGCTAGAATTTGCTCTTTAGGAGGTTGAATTTTGCCACTAATGATCTCTTAGATTATGAATTCTATATTAATGTTCGACTCCTTTAGTAGAACATTTTTATTAATTGATCCTCTTTTCTTTCGAGGATTTGTATCTTTGGAATCAAGAGGTCGACCACGCTTCAAGCGTGCTTTAAGCTCATTTGCTATAGCACTTGTAGATTGTCCTACTGGGACATCTAGTTTAATTGGTGCATTTTTTTGCAGGAATATACGATTTCATAACTCTTTTAGAGTCAGCAAATACATCAAGTAACTGATTTGCAATATTTTGCAAATGTATTATCCTTTGAACTTCAAGTTCACAAGCTATCGTACGAGGATCAAAAAAATCTAATGATGATGTATTCTACATGATTTTCTTTTTCGGTTGTTCATTTTCTTCCCCTAGTGTTGGGAAATGAGTTTCATCAAAATGACAATCTGTAAATTTTGCAATAAATACATCACCCGTCAAAAGGTTCAAAGTATCTAATGATAGATGGTTAATCATACCCAATATATATTCTCAACCTTCTTTGGAGTAATGTCCCATCTTAGTGCGTTGTAGTGTCGCTACAGGGATATATACCGCATATCCAAAAAATTTCAAATGAGAAATATTTGGCTCATAACCAAAAGCCAATTGAAAAGTGGAGTATTTATTGTAACTTGTTAGCCTTAAACGCATAAGTGTTGCTGTGTGCAAAATAGCATGTCCCCAAGCAGATATAGGGAGTTTTGTTCTCATTAACAATGGTCTAACAATTAATTGCAATCACTTGATAAATGATTCGGCTAAACCATTTTGTGTATGAACATATATTACAGGATGGTCAACACTAATGCTAATGGACATTCAATAGTCATCAAAAGAATGAGACGAATATTCACCAGCATTGTCTAATCAAATTTTTTTATTAGATAATTTGGAAACTTTGCTCTCAACTTGATAATTTGAGCAAGTAGTCTCGCAAACGTCAGGTTGCGAGTTGATAATAAACAAACATGTGACCATCTTGTAAATGCATGAATTAGCACCATAAAATTCTCAGGCTTAAATGGTCCACATGGTGGATGAATTGATTCACATATATCACCATGGATTCTTTCTAAAAATGCAGGGGATTCATTCCCCACTTTAACTAATGAAGGTCTCGTAATAAATTTCCTTGAAAACAAACAATACATGTAAATTCATTTGAATTTAACACCTTTTGATTCTTCAATGAATGGCCATGCGAATTTTCAATTATTTTTCTCATCATTAACAACCTAGGATGCCCTAGTCAATCATGCCAAATGACAAAATCTTTGGGATCAGTAAACTTCTGGTTTACTAAATGGTACTTTTCAATTGCACTGATTTTAGTGTAATATAGAACAGAAGAAAGAAAAGAGAATTTTTCTACTACACATTTCTTTCCAGAAATAACAATGGTAATATGCAAATATTCAACATTTGAATCCTCTATCATTTGAGTCCTCCATGGTCTCAATATGATATCAATTTCAGCGGATATCTTTAAAACTTAACAAATTTCGCGAGACTTAGTAGAGAGAATAGTGCATTATTTATAACTAATCTTGTTCCTTCAGGGAGACATATATTTGCTCTATCGGAGCTTTCAATTAATTTTGCACTATCACTTATGGTATTAACATTTTTTTATCCCAACTTCAGGTGGAAAAAATAATTCTTATTTTTAAGTATTGTATGTATTGTAACACTATCAATAAAACATACATCTTCTTCGCCTTTTATTGATCCAAAAGGTTTGTCAATATCCATACGTTCTTCAGGAAAAAAAATATAAAAGATAACTAATTTAATAGAACAAAATTACATTTCGTAACAAACGCACTAATTAACTGGGAAATGTAGAACAAACTTTAAACTAATCTCTTTGGCATTTTAACATGGGTTCACTTTCTTTGGACATTTCCATCACCAATCAAATAATCAATTCTTCCTTTTGGATGTTCAAAGAAATCAACCACATCAAGATACATTATATCAATATTAGCATCATCATCATTGCCAAAATCATCAATTGGCTTGGAAAAATGAAATTCACCTCAGCACTTTTGTTTTTCTTTTTCAATGATGTTTGATACAGTTCAATTAAATGTTTTGAAACTCTACATGTTCGAGACCAATGCCCCTTATCACCGCACCGATAGCATAAATTATCAGAACCTTTCTCTTTTCCTTTTCCATTATTATTATCCCACTTTTGGTGAGAGTGTTTTCCCTTATGACTTGATGAGCCATGATTACGAGTATCATGATTATGATAGTCATATCGACCACAACCACGACCACGACCACGATCACGGCTATTGTCATGGCCACGACCACGGCCATGATCTCTTCCACGTTCATAATTGGAAGACTTTGTCACATTCGTTTCAGGGAATGGACTGGAACTAGTTGGTCGGGTCTCATGATTTTTCATTAATAATCCATTATTTTGTTCAGTTACAAGAAGACAAGAGATCAGTTCAAAATACTTTTTGAATCCCTTCTCTCGATATTGCTACTGCAGGAGCAAATTTGACGCATGAAACGTGGACTAAGAAAGTTTTTTCTAACATATCCTCGTCAGTAATAATTTCTCCACATAATTTTAACTGGGATGTGATTTTAAACATTGTAGAATTATATTCACTTATTGATTTGAAATCTTTTAGTCTCAAATGTATCCAATTATATCGGGTTTTAGGAAGAACAACCAATTTCAAGAGGTTGTAGCTTTCTTTTAAATTATTCCATGATCAAGAGGATCTTTAACAGTAAAATATTCATTTTCAAACTTTCATCAATATGATGACGAAGAAAAATCATTGCTTTGGCATGGTTTTGGGCAGAAGCCTCATTTGCTTCGATAATGGTGTCTCCAAGACCCATTGCATCAAGATGCATTTTAGCATTAAGAACCTATGATAAATAATTCTTTCTAGAAATACCAAGAGGTACAAATTCAAATTTAGGGTATGTTTGATAACTGAACTTAATGCTGAAAATTAATTGGTTAAGAGATTTTTAAATTCATCATGTTTGATAACAGAATTTTCTTATCACTTAATTCATTAAGCACTACTTAGTTTGTATACAAAATTTTAAGTGAAAACATGTTCACTTAATTTGCTGAATTTTAAATATATGTACAAACACATAGTCTAATACACATATACTCTCTCTCACACATATTCACACACACTTTCTCTGGCTTGCACACACACACTCTCTCACATAAACACATACTCTCTCACACACACACAAAAACACACTCCCTCACACATATACATTGTCTGTCTCACACACATACACACTTAGTCTCACACACACATTCTCTCTCGTACTTTTCATACTCACACACACTTATTCTCTCTCACTCACATACACACACTCTATCACACACAAACATACTCTATCACACACACATTCTCTCTCATACACATTTGTACCATCCTTAATTATTCATTTTCTTTTTTACGCATATATGACAATTATTTATAATAAATTAATACATGTATGAGGTGACATATTTAATTCAGAGATTGAATTCAATTGATTATCAAATGTGCTCAGAAATAAATTTATTAATTCAATAATTAATATTTTCAGAACTTACAATTCAGACTTCAGAATTCAGTATTCAGCATTAACAAACACCCCCTTAGTAAGGCTAGCCATAAGAAAAGAAATTGATAAATAAACTTACCTAGATATCACTTGAACAATAAGATCTTCTAGTTCACTATATTTCGTAAAGGTAGAGTCGTGCTGATAACGTATTATGAAACTAAGTTAAAAATTATTAAACTTGACTAAAGTAGAAATATAGTAAGTGTAAGAAAGTAGAGAAATATTAGAAAATTCACAAATGATTTAACTCTTAATTAGTAGCTTATCCAAAATGAGGTACCAAAAGTCCCTAATTATAGGATTACAAGATAGAAGATTTACAAACATGATACATGAATTACGAGAATCGATAAGTCTTCACGGGAATCAATAAACTTTTACAAAATTCAAGGAGTTGAATATCACATTAACCAATGTGTTTAGGGGATGAATGGACATGCATATTCTATAATTCTAGAATTCATAAGAATTCATAACAAACTTTTAATTGTTTGGATTACAAATATATTTCGAAATATTCATTTAGATAGTAATAATAAATAGTTACTATTTGGAAAAAAAAAATTTGCATGCGCAATAACATTCTATAATGAATATAATCACAATAAACAATCAAATTTTATTTTTTAAATTTAAGAAGAATTTATTAATTTTTTCTACAATTTTAATGGATTGCATTTGGTGAGTTTACACGAGGGGTGAACTATTTTTCAAAATTTGAGTAGACTAACTGTTTTTAATTTTGGTGGAGATTGCAAGGCACTACAAGTTCGGGTAATTAATACAGCAACGGTGTTTCATTGCATCTCTGCCACTTGATTTTTACAACTGACAGTTCGGACTATGCTGTTTGTTTGGCCCGAACTAGTTCATATAGCACTTTTATAGCTTGCTGTCCAAATTGTAACTTAATTTGATGTTCTTAATATTGTAGGTTTTTGGATGTTAAATTTATTGTATCAATATAATACTGACGAATTATGATTCACATAAACTTCATTTATAATGACCAATTACTGGAAAAGGAGAATAAGGATGAATTTTAAATAAATAAAATAAATAGTGAAAAATTAGGGAATATGAATAATCAATAGGACAAATATTATATAGTGTGAATAATAAATAAGACGAAACATAAATAGTGTAAATAATATTTTGTGAATACAACACATCTGACCAAGCTCAATTTTGGTCTTACCAAATATATTTGACAATACACCCCATTATTATTTGTAATCCAAACACAACCTTTATTCTTTGTGCTTTTCCCCGTGACAAAAATTGTAATTAGCTCAATTTGAATAGTTATTATTTAAAATCTATTATTTTAAATATTATTTGAAATGATACTGTAGTTATTTTTTTGAAATGTGACATATTGAGATAAAAATATAGTTAAAAAATGTGTATTATAAAATATTATTTAGAAAATAATAAAAAACTTAAGCATCCAAACAAAGCTATAACATATATTTCAGTTTAGTTACATCTAAGCTTTTTCAGTTTGAAAGCAATGGTCATCACATTGTATAATTGTAGGATTCTTATTAGAAGAACTCATTTCATACATCAAAAGAATGGAAAATTTTGATTTTAATGTTGCATTAATATCTAGGTGTGTGACAAATTCGAGAAATTGAAAGTCACAGATTTCACGGAATCTACACAAGTTGAGAAAATATATAGCAATTTGTTTTTTGGGTTGAAAATTTTGGAGGTCTGATTTCTCTTTAGGTTTCAATTTTTAATCATCTCCAATCGAATTTTATATGTACCTTCTTTCTAGATAATTTAAAATTTAATATGTAGAATTAATTATGATTTAGATATTCTTTTAATAAAAGAGATACTCACTTTAAAACCTAAAACATTTTAAGCACCTCTTATTATTATGATCAAAATTTTGGACTATAGAGATTTTTGATTTTTTAGATAGTGTCCGCTTGTTGATATAAAAATTTTTTACACAAGCAACAACATTTAAACATGTCAGATTTGCCCAAAAAAAAAAAAAATAGAAAAAATAGTAGTATTTTCAATTTAGGGAAATATTTATGTAGAGTTAGTTTATAACGCTCCACTTGTAGATTTCGTAGTAATTAGAGAAGTCGCATGGATAATACTAATGTTGTGGGACATAGTCATGTCATTTGATATCACATTATCCATGTGCCTTCTCCGATATGCGATAGTTACAAGATTTACGAATCGGATCGTAAATCAAATCTATCTAAATATTTTCTTCAAATATAATATGATTTTATAGTACACATCTAAGTCTCATATATATGTAAAAAAAAAAAAGTACTATACCATTATATATGAAAGATTAATCCTTAGTTTTAAGCCATATATAATTTGTACATGGCACTATCCATTGCATTACCATTTTATCATTTGGCTAAATTAGAGATCATAGTGTATGCCAGAGGGGTAATAAATTCAACTTCTACATTAATAAGTATATGTGAATGGTATTATACTAGTAGGAAATTACTGACCTTTTATATTTACTAAAACAAGGCCCAAATTTTGTTCACCATAATAAAATGTGAAAATTGTTTGAACCCTATATTTCATGCTGAATCTTTCCACCGTGTTAAAGCAATATATATAGCAACATACATATACATACTATATGTAGAAATATTGACAAGTTGGTAGACTTTTTTATTCTTGTAACCATAAGATAAGACTGTAGATAACTTCATGAATCAATTAAAAATGTGCGCTTGTTTAGTTCAATCTATTTTTAACCAAACAAATCTAACAAAGTCATTCATGATAGAAGTGCTATGTTACTAAAACATGGGTTGACTACAGTTATCACCCGTAACGTATATTATATTTTTTACTTTATCTTCTACCGTTTATATTGTTTCATTTGTTGGACAAAAATATCCATCCATTTTAATTTAAGATTTTTTATTTTCTTTTAAGTCTGTTTTTCTAATTATTTCTTCTTTGCTTTTTTTCAGCACTTATTTGCAAAACTGAGAATGCAACTCTTGTTGCCTTTTGAGGATCACTTTGGTATAAAATTCTGTGTACTTTTGACACGGTTAGAGAAATGAAGAAAAATCATAAAAAAAAGAGGAAAAAGTATGGAGAAGAAGGAAGAGGGAAGGAAAAAAATAAGAAATCAAACACAATATTTAAAACAACAAGGGTACAATTGTCTAAAAAGTAAATTAGTAAAACAGTTAGGGATAAAGTTTAAAATATGATATACATCAGGGTAGTTACCATAAGTAACTCATGAAATATCTATTCACCCAATATAAACGAGTATAAATTATTCTAACTCGTTTGATTATTGTATTGAACTTGTAATATTGTTCAAGTTTTGGTCATTTATTTTTTGAATAGAAATTAAATAAAGATTTATCTAGTCAAATTCGAATTGAGTTTAAGTAATTTAATTTTTTTATGTATAAATTTTAGATTTTTTACTCATCAAATTAAGTTAGAACTAATTAAAAAAATTTAACGAACTTGCTAAATATTATTTAAACTTGATTTAATTACTAAAAAATTAAATTCAAATAAACTCTTGCTATATTAGAGTATCAGTTAACTTTGCTTTTCGACCCTAATGCACTCTCTAATTCTCGTAGTTGATAGACTTGGTTGGCGTGACCAATATGAGATAAAACCAATCAGATCAATTCCCGTATCTTTCATCCTCCCATTTGCAAATTGCAGCTCCCCGATGAAAAGCTAATGGACTCGAGGGTGCTTTGTCGCCTTTCGGCATTAAATTAACTAACAACTTTTCTTGGTTATCCCAACAACAGAGTCACTATCAACCAATAAAAATGTGCCTACGGACACAGGAAAGCAATTAAGTTCCCCTAATCTATGCTTAAATCCGAGGTCCCCACCATAATTGCCACCTAAACATTGTTTTTATATGTAATAGTCTTTATTAATTGTAAGATTGGCATTAGATATATTGGTTCCACCAAACCCTTAGGCTGAATTCAAGCAAGTCCAAGTACATCAAGGTTTTGTCTACGTGAAAGAAATGATAACAACCAGCTGGCTGTGGACCTTGATTAATTTTCATATTATAAAGCAATAGTGGTTCTATGAATATAATACCTAATGTAGATAATTAATAGAAGAATAATCAGATTTAACATAATTAATGTTGTCAAAAAAGTAAAATAGCTCGAAAAGTTAGCACGAATAATTTAACAGATATGTGGATTTTCTTTTCTTGAAATAAGAGGTGGAGAATGCAGTAAAATTAGCACTATTGGCGTGTGTTTGCCTCTTTTATTATTAAATACCAATTAAAGATCTGATATATAATAAAACATAGAGATTCCTTGCATTTTTATAATGAATACTACAATTTAATATAATTATCGATCCTTTTATCATTTGCTTGAGAAGCATTGATATGATTGTACAGCATCGAACATGGTATGATTCTTCCCACAATCATTTGTTGATGAGCACTAGTTAAAGTGTTTACCTTAACTATGTTTTTTTCATCATTATAACTATGTTATGGTTTTGAATTGTTAAATTAGATCTTCCAACATGAATTAGAGTAATTTTTGATATCTTAGTTGCTAGGAACAAGAATTACATACTTAAAATAGAATATATCTCACCAAAGGCGAAGTATTAAAATATCACTGCATAACAAACAATTCCTCAAACTTTTCGCATATTAGTACCATGTAGAAATTTTAAACAAGAAAATTATTAAATTAAGTAGCAATCTTAGGTCAAATATAAAAAATAGCATAGCTTCCAAAAAGATGTTAATTAACCAAAAGAAATATGATCTGAAGGTTAATTAAGATATATTAATACTGCCCTTATCAAGCACGAGGATTACTGTTTTTCTCATTGTCTCATTTCTGTTTCGAAATGACATATCCTTTTTCTTTTATCATTACACATTGCAAGGAGGTTAACATCGTGATTTGGACATAAATAAACTAGTAGTGTCTTCTTAATAGTAACTTTTAGGAAATAGATTGTCAATGTCTCCTAGTTTATGTTGATGAACATAAGTTATGCATGTGTTGATTAATTAAGCTGTGACTTCACAATAAAGTACTTAATTTAGTTATTCAATTAAGTACAGTAGTAATCATGCCTACAACTGTAATATGTTGAAGTATATATATATACATATATATAAATATATTTATACAATATATATATATAATCCCTATATCTGACTTGGACAATACTTGAACAACAAATAGAAATTGTATTGTGTATAGTCCCGAAGCCATAAGCAACATATAGTAGTTATTAAGGCTTCATTTTCTTTTAAAGTATTTTCTGTTTGGGGTTGTGATTGTGTTTCCAGGAAAAGAAATTGGTGAGGTTCTCTAACTAATTTATTGAAGAATAGTCTAACAGACTTAGCTGCCTGTATTTTTTTTTTTTAATAAGAAAAGCTTCTACTAGTATTTTCTGGAAGGCCCCTTTGACAATTAAACTAGATTATTTTTTTGGCTAAATTGAACTCTATCTTGGGCTAATCTGGCTTAAAGTCCACTAAATTGGACTCTAATCTGTTGGGCTAATATGGCTCAAAACATCTTAATTAGGAATCCACTTAGCAAATACACTTTTTAGCTTGTTCTTTTTTGTTGGAAAACAAAGGGACCAAAATGTTTTCTTAATAATCCTGATACCAACAAATCTTCATTCTTCCCATATATTTTGCAAACTGTGGTTGTAACAGTCATCCCAATACCTAAAAAGAAAAAAGAAAAACAGTCATCCCAAATATTTCAATACATATAAAATGTGGCATAGGAAGACAACCCTAATTTGGGAGGATAAGATGGGTGACAGGTTTGAAGGGAGGCGAATAGAATCACCTCAATCACAGAATTGTTCATTTCAGAATGTAGAGTGTGGACCAACAAATTCATCAAGAAACCTGGAATACTAATTAAGATCTTAAGGCAGTCGTTTAGCACAGAAGAAATATCTTATATCCTAAAGAAGCCAATGAGTTTGCTTGGAAGTAAAGATAAGTTAATACTGGTGGCCTTACTCCCCATCTAGTATGTACACCCTCAAATCAGGATATTGCTTAGCAAAAGAGGAAAAGAAACAAGCAGTAAAATACTATAGAATTGAGATGAGTACAAGTAGAAATGAAAAAGGATTCTTGTGTTTGGAAAGTGATTTGCGGCTGAACTTGAAATTCAAGCTTAAGCACTTCATCTGGTAGCGCCTACACAATATTATCCCTATAAGTGCAGAAATCAATCAAAGAATAGGGAAAGGGGATCCCATTTACAGATGTTGTGGAGATGATGTTGAGACACTAGAACACTTCTTTCTTTTCTTGTATCCCTATGCTCAAAGAGTTTGGAAATACTCACCAATCCAGTGGGAAGAGTTGAATGATTACAGAAAAAACGAATTGGTGGATTGCATTGATGGAAGTTTTTATAGCCCTAGGAAACTAGAGTTTTCAACAGAAAAATTTGAATGGTTTTACCTTGGTTTCGAGCATTTTGAGTGTTTAAGTGTGTGATTTAATTTCATTTGTACATTTCTAATTCTATGTATTAATATATATGTTTAATTTAGCATTCAATTTGGTGTTTATTTTACATTATTTAACTTATATTTATGTGTCCTTATGGTTAGAGTTTGTGTTTGGGGTTATACCTAGTTCCGATGAGAAATAAAGTTTTTATGCATTTTTATTTGCCTTTGGTTTCTATTTTTTTAAGTGTTTTGTTTACGTGTTTCGGTGTTATTTTACATACAAAAATTTGATTTTTTGTTCTTGGATTGGGAAAAAAATGACGTATTAATCGAACATCAGATGAGATTTTAGATGCAAAACGATCGAGGCTACCGAAGTTATTTGGGCAACTCACCGCCGACAAGCTTCCAAAGCTAAAAGCATGCCAGTATCGAGCTCCTAGTCCACCGGCGGCAAGGGGCTTCTGGGAGGTGAAATTTTGGCCTTTTTTCAAGGGTATTTGTGTCCTTAACCCCCAACTGCTATCCCTACTATAAATAAACATTTTAAGGGCTGAACAGGGGAAGATTTTTACTTTGTTCTTTTATTTTCTTCTAGACTAGTTTCTCATTTTGTGTAACTATGTTCTACAACCTTGTTAAGTATTTAATTATGTGTAATATACTTTGTCTGCTTTCATCTTAGTGCTCATTTAGGTTTCCAAACCTTCATTTAGTGCTCTCATTTTACTAATTTTCAATGTCTTTCCTTTCTTGCACTAGTAGAATTCATGTTTAGTTTATTTAATTATTTTCCCATATTTTTACTTGATTTCTTGTTGTTCAGTATGCATTAGTTAATCATAGGTTAGGGTTTAGTGAAGCCAATTTTATATGGTAAAGGTTATTAAGTTGATTAGATCGTAAACTGGACTAATTAGGCAATATTATTGGGTTTAGGAGTTAATTAGGGGAATTGATCACTCCATGAGCTAAATTTGGTTAATTAAGGGGATATTGGACTTGAACCTCAATTATAAATCTAGATTAGTATTCATTAGGGTTAGAATTAGATCTTTGCAAACTAATTGACCTAGCTAGTTGTTAGAATTTTATGGGTAGATAATCAAATTTGGTTAGTTTTAAGAAGTATATGTGATACGCATTTAACTTAACTAGATTGATAAGCCTAATCACCAAAGGATTTGGTTTAGGCTATATTTGGGAGTCAACCTCTAATTGGGTTTATGGATTCATTTGGTTGACCTAATTAACTAAAACCCCGAAATTGGCTAACCAACCTTAACCCACTTTAAAACTGGTTTCTTAGACTTTTAGATTTAGTTTTAGTAAAATCTTTTCTTTAATCAATCCTTCAAGTAGCATTCCAACCAGATAAACATCATTCCTCCTGGGAACTATCCCTACTACTGACTACTATTTGACATCGTATACTTACGGATTGTCGTCTAGTTATGTTAGTATTTTTAGGTGTATTTTTATAATGAATTTTTGAGGTGAACAAGTTTCAACTAGAACTAAAAGGGAAGAACACATTACTTTGACTGCAAACATCTAGTGGCATCTATGGAAGGAAAATGAATGAATAGAACTTTAATGGGAAAAGAAAGGAAGAAGTTAAATGCATAAGTTATGGGATAATTGATGGAGTTCAATGCCTTATTAGGGAAGGGAAACGGGATTGATCAGAGTGATGAGAAAAAGACAACAACCAAAATTAGTTGGAATCTACTACAACAATATTGCATAATGATTAACTCTGATGTTATTGTGGATCAGGAAACACAGAATAAATGAAAAGAAATTATTGCAAGATAGTAGCAGGGTAACATTATTACTTCATGGGCTATGATTGAGAGATTTAGTGATCAAATTATTATTGACGAAAAAGGTCTAACTATGAGAGAAGTTATGATCCGAGCTAAGGAAGAGCCTGGAAAGTTATTGAAGTTTAGTTTGACTACAAGAAGGTCATTGACAAGATCAATAGCAACATCGTAGAAGATTTGCACCTGTCCTTAATTTTAGAGGATATTGTTAAGTTGAACTCTTGTTTTTGTAAAGTTTCCTTCTTTTTTTTTATTAAGAGGAATGGAAAGTATGTTAGTCATTATCTAAAAAAATTTGCTATTAATTTTTGTAAGGATGTAGAATGGAAAGACAATCATAACAAAATCGAATGTAATAGTTAATAGTACTAACGATTGTTCTCCTAAAGGCCCAAATCAACTTCGGAAAGCATTCTCTCTTTCCCTTGTGGGACAAGTTCAACTTCCACCTTGGCTACTGTTCCCACATATGCACTCCAAACCACACCTCTTCCTACTTATGTCACGAAACAATTGGATAGTTCAATCTGCAATTTTATTAGGGGGTCACCTTGACACCAAAAAAAATTGGCATCCTATCGCTTGGAAAACTCTTATTTTGCCTAAATGTTTTGGCAATTTGGGCATCTATGCTACAAATTTAGTTAATGAAGCCCACTTTATGAACCTTGCTTAACTTTGGACCCATCCCCATCTGATTCGGGCCCAAACCCTTAAATAGAAATATTTTTCTCATCTAGATATTTGGAATGCTACGGTTATAACTTCTCTTATAGCCCCTATGAGATAGCTATTCTCGAGGCCCAAGATGAGCTCTCACGCCTTTAATGGCACACTAGATCCGGCACAAGTGTATCAGTTTGGTACCATAATTGGCTTGGCCTAGGTCCATTTTAATTTTTGGTTTACGAACCCTATGCTTACCACTGGAAACCCCTCAAAATGTCTAATCTCATCACTCCCCATGGCTCCAGGAATCTAATGGAGCTTCAACTCCTTCTTCCAACTAATATTATCCAACTAATCATAGTAGTACCGTGAACGACAACTTGTATCACTTTTGACCAACTTTTTTAGCCTAGTTCTACTGGTCAAAACTCTTCTGGATCTGCTTACCTTGCCTTCTTACCAACTTCACCTTTCGAAGAATCTAGAATTGGCTATGGAAACTCCATTGTCCACAAAAAATTAAGCATTTTTTGTGTCGTTTATATCATGATCATTGGCCCACAACAACCAATCTTCATGGTCTCTTCTCAACAAGTTATCCCATTTGTCACACGTTAGTGGAATCCTCACTTTATACAGTCTGTGACTGCTACTGGGTTTAAAATATTTTGGTGTTCACTTTTAACTCTTTCTACCATATCAATATTTTTCTCACAACCTATATCAACTTGGTTAGCTAGTAACCTTTCCAAACAAACACTAGTCAAGGACTACTCGTGGTATTTCTGGTTTGCTTCATCCTATATTTTAGTTGGAATGCTCGTAATGCAGTCATTTTTAGTCAAATTGCCTAAAACAAAACCCAACTTATTGATCTCATTGATACCAATCTTTGGGAATTTCTTTTCTTAGCTGCATCTTCAACCCCACACCACATATAAGACACTTTCTTTGATTTGGATAACTCTTAAGCCACATTTTGTGTCGTTGCACTGTGATGGAAGTCTCTTGTCCTCCTACCCTTGTGCAGAAGCTAGTGGATCTTTCGTGAGTCCTCTAGCGTTGGATAGTGGGTTTCAGTCGCCGAATGTGTCATACAACAGGATTGAAGAAGCTAAGTTATAGGTAGTTCGTGATGATCTTCAAATAGCATACGACTATAGGTTTTGAAACATTGACCATGTGTAGGATGCGTTGCATGGCATTTCTCTATTATGTGACCCTAAACCTCCTTCCCCATCCCCCATCTTTTATCTTTTACTAGATTGCAGCTGCCCCTTACGCGATTAGTGGTGCATGAAGATTAGGCACACTTTCAGGGAGCTAAATGAGTTGTAGATCAATTAGCTAAACAGGCAGTACAACAAACAGATATTTTTGTTATTTTCCCATCTGCCCCTATTTTTGTATCTCAGTTTCTTATGGATGATGTAAACAAGTTGCCCATCCCAAGGCATGTGGGATCATCATGGGTTGTATCTGTTGTGGGAACAGTTACTCCTACTCCATCTGTACATTATAGTCGATCTTAATGCAAATATGTTTGGTTTGTTATAAAAAAAAAAGAAAAAAAGAAAAAAAAAAGAAGTCCCTATAGTAAGCACTCATGTGTATATTCCATTTCTGTGGTTGCTTTTTGTACCTACTAAATTTGAATAACTAACCCTTGGTTTATGATTAGAGTGAAGGGTCCATGTTAGCATAAAAAAAAAATCTATTAAGATAACGGCCACATATATTTATTATTTAGCACATTATAATATAAGAAAATTTTATAATTTTGTTAACGTATCACGCTAGTGCACCAAAGAAATAATAAGAAGAACCATTAGCATGACAACGAAAGGTAACTAAGGTGGTAAGACATTTATAGTATGACTTATTAGTCATGAGTTCCAGTCACTAAGGGGTTACATATGTTATTGAAGTCTGACATACAATTTCTTTTAAAATGTTTAATTCTAAAAAATACAAATCATCAATATCAGAATGATTATTTTATTCTAAAGAACCTTTAACGTTAATGCAGTTCTATTTCAATCTCTTATTGTCTAACAATCTTAATTTTTAATAAGAAATAGAAAATCAAAAATATTTTCATACATCTTAAATTGTTCAAATTTAATATTTTTAAAGTGAAGAAATGGTTTCATCTACTATGCATAATTAAGAAATAATCTCTTCAAAACATATTTATGAATTACAAACAACAAAAATATAACATAAATAAGACTTATAATTCACAAATTAAAATATAAAGTAAAGAATAATCAAACTTTTAAATCTATTTCACATAATATATTATTGATTTGTACGTAGATATTTCATTCTCTATCTAATACTTCATTAAAATGTTTATTGATATATATTCACTCTGATTTACTACTAAATATTCAGAACAAATTTGATTGTGTTTTATGTAAAGATTACCAAATTTTACTAAATTTAAATTGTTATAAAAAAAATTGAAGTGTTTTGTATAATTAAATACTTATTCTAAAATTTATTATAGAGCTCCATGTTTCATCTAGCCTTTAAATATATTTCACATGATATATTAATTATTTATACATGCACATATATGCATATACATACATACATACATAAATATATATATATGTGTGTGTGTGTAGCATGCATACATATGTATGTATGTGCATGTATGTATACACACACACGTTTCTACATACATACATATGTATGTATGTATATACACACAAGTTTCATTCAAAATTAAAAAGTCTTATATCTAAAACTTTTTAGCTAAAAAGTTTGAAGGTCTAAAGCAACGACTTTACTTGCCTTGTCTTTGAGCCATCCCTGATATTCACAATTTAATGCAATTCTATCTTCTAAGTGTAAATGTATAAAAAAATTTAATGGTACACATACTCCGTCCAGAAAGAAAGGGCATTTTCTTTATTCATAGAAAATATTGGTTCGATTGAATCAATCCATCTAGAAAGAAAACTAGCAAAGGGCATTTTCTTTATTTATAGAAAAATTTTGTTAGTTGGGTATCACACTATAGTTTGCTAATTAATAGGGTTGTACCCGTTAAAATTTTATTTTTATTTGTTAGGAAGATAACAATAATAATAACACATACTAATTAACACAATTGTGTAATTATCCCCTAATCTATATAGTTTTCACTTTAAACCCTTCTATTTCTATTCTCGAAAACAAAAGTTGGTGTTATTGCCAATGCAAATTGTATTCTGCCAGAGTAAATTTGCTCAACTATAAAAAATCCCCCCAGTAGTAAAAAACTTCCAAATAAACTACCGTGGTCTACTTGCTTTATTCACCTCCTTCCACCTACCAAATCAGACACTTGATAGTTAACACGGGCTTTAATTCCATCACCATAGCACACAAATCATAGATCATATCCTCATAATTTCCCTCATCACTCCTAAATCACATATTAGATCAACCCCATTTCCTTGAGGACGAGCATTTAGACCACTTAAATTAGACTCATAACCTTAACTTTAGCGACACAATCAGACGTCCGGTCACGTTAGTGTTTAGGTCTCTAAAATTAGACTCATGACCTTAACTTCAATGACACAATCATGATGTCTACTCTTGTCAGCGGTGATTCCTCTTATTGAAACGACATCGTCTTCAAAATAAACCCTAGAGGTTTTGGAAGAGGAGGATCTAGTGTGAACACTCCATTGTTAACAATGAAACTAAACTGATGACTTCTTCTTATTCGTCTCCTTTATTCTAATAAGGCCTGGATGATAAATATATTACTGAAAATGCTGCTAAAATAATATGCAAGGATATTCAAGTTACGATTTTCTAACCACGTTGCCATTAGGGCCATTGCTAATAACAATAAAATTTTGACTTTGTTGCAGAATCACCATTATCTCAACAATCTCTATTATCTAGGATACCAAAGAATCCTAATAACTATGACTAGTTTACTCCCACGAAGGTTAGAGTTTTGTTTAATAAGAATTTAGGTGACCTAGGTCACTGGTCTAATGTTAGCGACAATATTGAGAGAAATGGCGAACTAGATGAGGTGTTGGTTTGCATTGGAAACACTTCTTTTAGGTGAAAATTTAGTAGTCTTTTGATTACAAAGACGAAGTAAAGCTCATATAATTACAAAGATGAAGTGCTTGATTTAGTGGTGGAAGGGGGTGAATTTAGAGAAAGTGCACCATGGCAAGTTTATTTGGATGTTTGGAAAAAATGCAATTTTAGCCTAAAGTTTGGATCGGGGTTCATCTTGGTCCTCAAAATTCTAGGCAAAACACAAATAGTCCTCAATTTCTAATTTATATTAATTTAGCAAAAATTTGAGAATTTTGTCAATTATAAACGAAAAGGTGCATGTGACTGTTAAATCTCACAATCCAAATATGGGAAAATGCAATTTTAGTCCCCAAAATTTGGATCATGATCCCCAAAGTTCCAACTAAATACATTTAATTCTCAAACTTTCCAATTTCAACCAATTTAGAACAAATTTAAAAATTTTGTAAATTATAGACTGACAAAATCACCTGCAATGCACATGATTGTTAAATCTAACCTGGGTTACCTCCCAATCATTTCAACCCATTTAACCTGGTATTTGAAAAGTTATATACAAAGAAAGGATAACAATAACACAATAATAATTCATTACTAAATGAAAATAAAAATTTAATTGCAAGGATTAGAAAAGCCTGTTTATGGTTGAGGCACAATAAATAGAGCTCTCCTTAGGAGTAATACATCCCCTACTGTATTGAGTTGATGTGGCGTTCCTTTCCTAAGATACAGTGACTCCCAAAGAAATTTGATGTAAGATACTCAATTATTTGGATATATATTGTATTAGAGTGTAGTTTAATATACTAGTTGTATAATATGGAGTGCAATTAAGGAGAGAAATAACGTAATATATATGGTATTATATGTGTTTACTTGTGATGCAGAAGACTCCTATTTATAGTAGTTTTTAGTCAATAGCAATTAGTTGTTGGAGGTGAGAGAAATTTTAACGTTATTTTTTTTCCCATTACATACCCTGATATTCTAATATACGTTAGCGTAATTATGTTATTATTATCTCCTAATTTTATGAGGTTGTTATATTCTAGAGTGCTTCTTAAGTAATTAGTTGAAAGACTTCTTGCAACTTGTACAAGTGTGTGGGCTTCACAAAAGTCCTACTCACAAATCTTTCTTTTAATTATAATTAGCACTACAGAGGAGTCTATTAATGAAATTAAGGTTCAGGAGCTAATAATCAGTTAGAAAATTTAGATAATAAGAGTGGTGGTTTTGACGATAGGAATACTAGTTCTAAATATGGGAGTGGTGGATCTGATCATAGGGGTGGTAGTGCCACAAATAGCAGTGGTAACAATGAATCAAATGGTTTTGTAGAATAGTCTTTCCTAACTGGCTCTGATTATTGTATGAGCAATGATGATGATGATGAAGTTTATATTGATAATGTAGACAAGAATGTTGAATGTTTAGATGTAAGTAGTTGTTCGGCAAAGATTGGTAGGTAAAAAAACACTCAAACACGTAATAAAAATAACCCTAAACTCCACCTAACCAACACCTGCATTCTCCAAAGTATACAAGATAGGTTTGTAGGTTATGGTAAGTGGGTGTCATTCCAACAAGGATTGATTGGTTATTACTAGGCTATTTGGTCGTTATAGACTAGTTAGACAATTAAAAAAGGGTGATTTCCTACTCCACTAAAGCAATAAAGGCTTAACAAAGAGGAAAGCACTAAAATTAATCTAGGAAGCAATTCAAATTTATACTAAATTAAGCTAAAAAACTATGCAAAGAAAGAAATACATATGAGATTATACTTAACTAAAACATCACATAAAGAGGCAAGAGTAATTAAGAGGTAACTTTAAACTAAGACGAGAACTATTTCAATGAAAACAAGAAGATTAAGGTATGATACTAGACTAAATTGCCACACCAAAAGAGCTAACAAGATGTGAACAATAAAGGCTTAAAATTCTAAGCTAGAAAGCAAATAAAATCTAAACAAGTGAACAATTATATTAACACTAGTATTAAACTACTCTACCACTAGGAAAGCAATTAAAGGCTAGGTTAGGAAAGCAAGAATTTAAATGACAATAAAGCACAAATATTAAATACTACTCTAAGGAAGCATTGAAATCATGACTAACTAATGATGTAGTTGCATAATGATTGAACCATAAAGAGGAAATTGCCAAAAATAAAAATTTTCACACTACATGCTGTGAAGTTCTTCGTTCTTTGCTATTTTAGGAAAGAAGTGCTATGCAAAACTTTTAGATTTAGGATAATGATTAAACTAAGAAAACTAGATTTAATGAAAATGTAGAACTAAATGAAGGTTAGAACCTAGGAAAAATTTAAAATAAGATTAGCAACTAAGATAAAGATTTAAGCTAAGTGTAGAAACTAGTTGAAATTTGACTTCAATGAAAATACAAGAGAGAAAAATGAAGGCAAGTAAAATGGACATCAAATTGAAGAGTATTAGAAAGCCAATAATTTAAAACTAAAAGGTATAACTTTTATAACTAAAAAGGTGAAGATAAGAGTAGGAAATAGTACTATGATAAAACTACACTATGGAGACTAGACTAAACTAAACTAAGCTACACCTACAACTATGTATTTGTAAGTGTGTTTATAGGGCAATTTAAAAATTATCTTCTAGTGAATGTACCAACTTTTCGTTCATAAACGTGGTCACTATTCTAACTATACAAATTCGGTGACCGTGGTTCTTAATCAAATCTTGCTTCTAGCTTGGAAACTGTGGTTGTCGAATTTGCTCTTGGGTTCTCATGACTGTGATTATTGCACTTTGAATTTGAAGTGGAGGAAACTGCAGTTGTGACTTTCGTGGCTTGTATTCCATGACTGCGGTTTTAAAGCTGTTAACTGGACTTTAACTTTTTCAACTAATTACATTCCAGCCCCTTGCTTCTTCCACTTCTTCAACTAATAGTAAATTTTCAAAATTACCTACAAAACACACCACAATACATAAATTAAAATGTACCTAATATCATGGATGTCAATTAAGCCCAAATTAGTGCGTAATTTCTACCAAATTCTAATATACGTATAAATTCCTAAAAATCATGGATAGATATAAAATATGTACAAAACACCTAGAACTAGTCCGAATGGGACTAATATGGTCAATAATTGCATAAAAAATAAGGGTAAAATAACTCTATATAATAGATTTATTACACCCTCAAACCAGCATTTTGCTAGTCTCGAGTAAAACAAGAAAGAAAAGAACTAAGGACTAACAAGGAGAACTAGAAAGCATTCAAGCATGTGCAAATGACGATTTAACTCGAAAAACTAAATATGTTTAATCACTTGCTAAATTTAAAAAATAAGACTAGTTCTGAATGCACGTTTCACATTGACACATGAAGTATTAAGACAATGCCAATTCAATTCCAAGGTGATCAAGAATAAACATGTCGACTTTCTTAAAAATCGTCTTCAAGTGTAGAAAGATCACTAAGATGCAAGTAAGCATGTAAGGATGTTTATGGACACCATAAGACTTAGCTAATAATACTAATCACGGTAATGTTCCACCGCATTAATCTCGAAGATCTAATAGCCTACATTAAGGATCCTATAGGACTTTCCAAACTTGTAATATAGTCTAAGGGTGAAAGTTGGATTGCTATAAAATTTGGATAAAAGTTACTCAATTTTACCTTAATCATTCATGACAAACTTTAGGATCTTTCCCACAAACAAATATCCTTACAAATGCCACACATGAACCAATTTCCACTTGAAGTACCGGAACACTATATCTTTGCCTAAGGAGATATTTTTGAATCTCCTTTATTACAAAATTAAAATACAAAATTGCAGAAAATAAAAGAACAAGAATAGTTTTTTTTTTTTTTTTGAAGATCAAGTAACAAGATTACAAGATACATCAGATTTTATTATAACTCATTGCCAAAAAGGAAATTGAGAAAGAATTAAACAACAAGACTTCAATTTCCCAACCAATGTGCAAAACTTAACTCCATTCCGCAATGTCACTTCAATTTTACAATTTAGGTCCTAATTTGACCAAGGTGATGGGACGAAGGAATGGTAAATCAAGAAAAGGGAATGGTTGAATTGTGTGATTATCCAAAGAATCAAGGTTTATCAGCTTGAAAGGGGACACTGAGGGATAAAATAGATTTTCGAGTAGGATTTTAGGATCAAACAGTCCAAAGAAAAGCCTAGTTCATTTCCAAAATCTAGCTATGTTGTAAATAGGAAATTCACACTACCTTAACTAATGCTCTAAATTAAACCTTACTAGCCCGCAAAACATCCTAAAATGCAAGCCATGCAAAATGACCAGAGATTCTTTAAATCATATCTTTCTACACTATCTACCAATTTCCAAAAAGTTCAACATATTTAATCCTAATCAACTAAGAAATGAGTGTCGCATTCAAATAATACTTGGAGTCAAAATAGAGCTTAACATATAAACTAGTCAAGAAAAATATTTTGCATACAAGAGGTCAAACATTTAGTAAAGTTTAAAGAGGTAAAGGTCATTTTGCACAAGTAATACAATCAAGTTCACAAAGTCAATTCCTTCACTCCAAACACACTAACCATAAAAACATGCATAAAATATACCACACACTTTCCATCTAATTGAAGTGATGAGTTACCGCCCATTCAACCGCTCACCATTGAGCACAAAAAATTAAAATAAGAATGAAACCTAAGCATAATAATAATAATAATAACCAACTTGGATTATGCCGACAAGGCTTCCAAGAATCAAATATCCAACTAAAACATACACCATAAACCTAAGGTTGACTGTACCAAAATGGCCCAATTGTCACCGTTCAAACCAAGTACTAACTATGTTAAGGCGCCGAAACCAATAATCATCCAAACTGGACCCCTTAACCAAAAACATTATTTTAAACCATAACATTTAAAACTACGAGCAAGTGCTAAAGAAAATAGACATGAAAAGGAATGTCATGAAAATGTATCTCTCTGTCTCAACCAAGCATGCATTATAAAATAAAATAAAGAGAGAGGTGATGGGGGTAAAGCAACAAATAGATAAAGAGGCAGGTCTTTTCAAGCTCATAAAGAGGTGTGGTAGTCTAAAAATTCTTCTTCTTCCTCATCTTCACCTTCTCCATAAGCTTTACTTGAAGAAATTTTCTGTTTCTTATCCATTCCGTCACTTGAATCCTCAGAGTTGGCTTCCACATCTCCTTCTTCTTCATCTCTGTAAACTTGCAGTTGTGACTTACCACGTGGGTGGAAGGATATTTCACCTCGTAAAGGTCCAAATGCCACAGTGGAGGGGGCGAGGGTAGATCCAAGTCTCAAGAGTTATGGTCATGAGGGCTTTACCGAGGAACATCAGATTGTTGTGGAAGGCCATATGGCTATACGTCCAGTAAGCATGCAACTCTTCCCATTCAAAATCCATCTGAAGGGGATTGTATGTATACCCCGTTGGCCAAATAATACTTTGTGCTTGAGGAGGTTCACCAGGTGCCATGTCCACTGGGTTGTGCCTTCGATACTCGTTCAACATGTTGCGAACATAGGCACTGTTGATTTTACCTTTAGGTAACACCTCTTCAACTCCATCCATCCTGGGACAACCTGTACCAATACATAACTACATGACAAGCCCAGGCAAATAGAATGAAGGTTTTCCTGATTTAGCATTCATTCGGGAACTCATAGTAAATTCTCTTGCCCAAATCTATACTCAGGCCCTCTATAATCCCAAAAACTAAACACATCTTCCCCCGCTACACAACACTAAATGTGGTAGTCTCAAAAATCTGACAACTAATAGAGTACAACCAAATTTTGGACAAAAGTTGCACATATTTTTCTTGAACCCCAAAATTTTGGATTTTGCATACTTATAGTCCTAGTTCGGTTCTCCTTCACAGAGTCGTGCCCAAATCTTGGCAAAATTAGGTCCCCCAAAATCTAGATTCATCAAATCTCCATAACCACTACCCTTCAAATTCAGGGTCCGGCATTGATTTTCTTTGCACTAATGTCTACCCACACTCCCCTTACATAAACATAATCACTTTCCATCCCATAGAGATTGCAATGAAATTCTGTCTAAATTTACATTTCCCACAGGTGTTGTTTCATTAAAATTCATCCAAGTTTTCTCTCCCTTAATTGGTGGTCAATCTCTATTCAAAAATTCTCGTTAAACTCTCCCCCCAACTTTCTGCTACCTCAATACTTCTTTCTTGAATTATACTATGTTTGCTATGATTTCTATATATCTTGGCATATTTGGCATTAATAATATGGTGATCATCAAAATTAGCACCACCACTACCACTACCACTACCGGCACTAGTTTTCTATTTCTTACCGGCCGGAGACGTTGACACAACCTTACCCTTTCCCTTGTCTCTAGTCATTTTAATCAAAATACTAACAATAACCAAGAATTTACCAACATATACAACCAAACAAACCTAACAATTCAATTCAATCGAAAACAATTCAAACTCCATTAAACCAATATTGTGCAATGTTCCAAATCTTCATGATTCTGAAAATATAATAAAATTTAACACTTAGAGCACTTACAACCCGAATTTAAAGATTAGAAAGAATTTACCTCGGTAGAAGTGCGGTTGAGAAGACCGTTGACGAAGTTAGTGCTCGAGTAATCCTTACAATCCCGCATCAATCATGGTTTTGCTTGAGAGTGATTTAGAAGAGAATTGGAGGCAGTTTGATGAAAATAGGGTAAAAATCATGCCAGAGAGGAAAAAAGGGACAGAAAATCGGCTAAGATTTGGAGAAGAAAAGGGTTTCTCTAAAAAACATTATCAAAAATTATTTATACTATGGGTCTAGATACCGCTGTTGTCAAATTTTGAATTGCAAATTGATAACTTTAGTATCCAGGCATAGCTAGGTTTTTCTGAAAAAATAGCTTGGTAACTGCGGTCATTGAAAATGAAGCTTTAATTTGGTGACCGCGGTTCTCAACACTTAGAAAAAAATTTTGAAAACCTAATTGATGACCATGGTTCTCAGAACCCTTGACAACCGCGGTATAGAAAATGAAGAAATTGCGGTTCTAAAGAGTTCGAAAATTTTCTGTCAAAACATCATCAAGAATCGCAGTTGTCAAGCCGCAGTTAAAGTTTCAAAAACTATGGAGTTGATGACCACGATTTGGAAATGTTGAAAATCGTAATTTTGAACACTTAGAAAAATTTTCAATCATTTTTGCAATGATAACAACTGTTTAAATCCAACAATCTTTTCTCAGCGGCTCCCTTCCAATCAAAATTCAAATTTTTTATGGCGTAAAATGTCCAATGCTCTAACTCCCCAGGAGGTGACAAGCTTTCCTAAATAATTCGATATGATGACATCCTAACTGGGGTTTGGAAGGTTATTCTACATGTCCAAAGTGCATCACCTAATTTTTGTGCCCAATCCTTCCTAGAGTTATTGATTGTCTTCTCCGACATCCTCTTGAGTTCCCGATTGGAGACTTCTACTTGCCCTGAAATTTAGGGGTAGTATGCGAATGCAACTTTGTGCTTCACCCCATACTTGGCCATCAAAGCTTCAAATTGAGTGTTCTTGAAGTAGGTTTCTCCATCACTTATAATGGCATGGGGAACCCCAAAATGAGAGAAAATATGCTTCCTCAAGAACTTGGTGACCACCTTGGCATCATTTGTTGGTGTAGCAATTGCTTCAACCCATTTTGAAACGTAGTCAACGACCACCAAAATGTATTTGTTAGAGTAGGAAGTGGGGAAAGGTCCCATGAAGTCTATACCCCGACAATCAACACCTCAAGCTCCATGATACCATGAAGAGGCATCTCAGGTTTCCTTGAAATATTGCCAATCTATTGGCACTCATCACACCTAAGAATGAACTCCCATGAATCCCGAATGATACTCGGCCAATAGAATCCACTTTGTAGAACCTTGAAAGTTGTCCTTCGGGCTCCATGATGTCCCCCAACTGGAGATGAATGACAATGCATTAGGATACCGAAAGAGGTGTGGGTCATTTCAATAGTAGTGCTTGGCTTCGGTAAAAAACTTTCTCTGCTTATTTATATCCGAGAACTTCGGTGTCACTCTTGCCACAAGATAGTTAGTTATGTCTACAAACCATTGATGATTATCATTAAGGACCAACAATTTTTCAATTGGGAGCTCTTCTTGGGCCGGGATCTCCTCTTGAACTAAAAGGTCTTGGCTTCTCTATCCTTGAGAGATGGTCCACGACCAAATTTTTGCTTCCTTTCTTGTCCATAACTTTCCAATCGAATTCCTACAAGAGAATTATCCATCTAAGCAGTCTTGGTTTAGCATCTTGCTTAGAGAAAAGATACTTCAAAGCAAGATGGTCAGTGTGCACAATGGTTTTAGCGCCAATCAAATATGATCAAAACTTGTCAAATGCAAAGACTACAGCTAGTAACTCCTTTTTTGTGGTAGAATAATTTACTTGTGCATTATTCAAGATCCTACTAGCTTAATGGATGACATGCAATATTTTATCAATTTTTTGGCACAAAACAGTACCAATTGCATAATCACTTGCATCACACATGAGTTCTAAAGGAAGAGACCAATTAGGGGCCCAATAATGGTTGCATTAACAAGCGTATGTTTTAACTCATTAAAAGCATTCAAACAAGACTCATCGAAGTTGAACACACAATCCTTTTGAAGTAAAGTACATAGAGGCTACTAGCATTATGTGAAAAGTTTCTCATGAACCTCCTATATTACCCTGCATGCCCAAGAAAACTCCTCACACATCTCACATTAGTAGGAGGAGGTAATTTTTCAATCACGTCTACCTTGGCCTTATCAACTTTAATGCCCTTAGACAACACTTTGTGTCCTAGCACTATCCACTCTTGCACCATAAAGTGACATTTTTCCCAGTTAAGGGCCAAGTTTGTTCTACACATCTCTTCAACATATCAGACAAGTTGTTCAAACAATCATCAAAAGAAATGCCAAAAACTCTAAAATTATCCGTAAAATTTTTGATGCATTTTTCAACCATGTTATTAAAAATTGCAAACATGCAACGTTAGAAGGTACTACGAGCATTGCAAAGCCCAAAGGGCATTCTCCTATAGGCAAAAGTGTCGTACGGGCATGTAAAAGTGGTCTTCTCTTGGTCCTCTGGGCATACAGTGATTTGCAAATACTTAGAGTATCCATCGAGGAAGCAATAATCAAGCAAATCTGACAAGCCTTTCTAACATTTGGTCGATAAAAGGCAAAGGGTAGTGGTCCTTGCAGATGGCCTCATTTAGTTTTTGAAAGTCAATACACATGCCAACATACCACCTCTCGAGATGGCAGGAGCTCATTGATTTCGCTAATAACCACAGTGATGCCGTCCTTCTTAGGAACAACTTAAATGGGGCTAACCTACTGACTATCAGTAATTGGATTGATAATTTCGGCATCTAGGAATTTCATTACTTCCTTCCTCACCACCTCTTTTAAAGTGAGATTTAACCTCCTTTAAGGTTGTCATAGCGACTTATTCCCTTCACTCAACAAAATTTTATGCATGAAAATGGAAGGGATAATCCCTTTTATATCATCCATTGACCATGCAATCACGGCTTTAAACTATTTAAGCACATCTAACAATCGAGCAAGTTGTTCACTAGACAAATTTGCATTCACAATAACTGGAAATGTCTCCTTATTACCTAAGTAAGCATATTTTAAAATTAGATGTAAATGAGGAAAGAGTGGTTTGAGTTCAACCTTAGGGGGTTCATTGGTTGGAGACCCCTTTTTACCTATACTCCTTTAAATTTGCTCTTCTACTTTCATGTCTAACTCCTCTTTCCCGTTGTCCATGATTTCATGCTCGTCCTCATCAAGCTCCAATTCTTTGCCATCTTGCATGGAAGCCATCTCCTTGGAATGTTCCTCGAAGGTGTCCATACAAAATTCATCAACGAAGCTATCAATCAAATCAACTCTCATAACATCATCATGAATGGAATGAAATTTTAAAGGGTCAAAAACATTAAATGAGACTATATCCTCATTGACTCTAAACTGGAGTTTCCCCTCTTGGATGTTAATTAGTGCTCTTCCGGTTGCTAGGAATGGTCCTCCAAGGATCAACAGTGTCACAACATCTTCCTCTACATCTAGCATGATGTAGTCGGCCGACAAGAACATTTTTTTGACTTTGACAATTATATCCTCCACAATACCCACCGGTTGTCTCGGAATACTTCGATCGGCCAATTAGACTGTAACATTGGTAGTTTTCAATCCCCCCCTATTCAACTTCTTGTATGTGGCACGTGGCATCAAATTAATGGAGGCCCCAAGATCATATAAAGTTCTATTGAAAGTTATTCCCCCGATCTCACATGGAACAGAAAACGACCCTGGGTCCTTAAACTTTGGAGGAAGTTTTTTCTGGATTATAGAACTACATTCCTCATTCAAACACAAAATCTCATCCCCATGAGCTTGCTCTTGTTAGTGATGATTTGCTTCATGAATTTGGCATAGCTTGGCATGTTTTCCAAGGTCTCAATGAATGGGATATTTATTTCAATCTTTCTGAATATCTCTAAAAATCTCTTAATCTTCTTGGACTTATCATCCTCTTTCATTCTTTGAGAAAATGGGACATTCACTTGTTTTGTTAATGATGCTGATGGATTCTTGCCTTCGTTTCATCGGGTAATCTATTAGGTTTTTCCTTTCTTCAACCTTGCCTTTTGAAGACTCCCCTCTTTCCATGCCTATTTAATAAACATCCTTTATTCTTATTTTTCTTTGAATTTGATGTCAAACTAACTTTTTCTTTCTTAATTTCTTGTTCCAAAGGGTGACGGCTTGAATTTGCTTTCTTTCATGGTTATCCCTCAGATTGGGAATGGTATCATTAGGCAATGCTCCCAATGGCCCTTCACTATTTTGATTAGAAATTTGACCTATTTGAATCTCAAAATTTCTTGTAGTGGCCCTCAAGTTCTCATATTTCCTCCTTTGATATTCTACCTATCTCCTTTAGCTCTCCAAATCTCTCATTTGGTTCTTATTTTCTCTTCTTAAAGTCTCCAATTCCTTCCTCATGTTATCCTCATGTGCATAATCCCTTTGAGAGTAATGGTCATTGTATGTGGGATGGAAATAATTTGGAAGTTGAATTGAAGGTCTTGGTTGTTGGATTTGATATAGAGGGTTCAGTTGAGATTGATATGATTGAAAATTTCTTGTTGATGAAGGGGTTAATAGGGCCTAGAAGTTGAGGCTTTATTTTGGAAGCTTTGAGGTTGATGATTGGGTTGGAATGATGGATTTTTTTTATTTGCTCGGTTGTTACAAGAGAAATTGGGGTATTTTCTCCATGAGAGATTATAGATGTTGCCAAATACTCTGGGAGGATTTCAAGAGTTAAGTTGATTGGAGACAAATTGGACTTGCTCACTTGACACCATTGGCATTTCCCATTTTGATGATTGCCTCCAAAAAAATCACAAGAAAGCTACATTTGAGGGGCTAAAGATTCTGCATTGACCATACTCCCCCTCTCAAGATTCTCAATTGCTCTAGTCAAGTTCGTCATCACGTTCATCATGAGACCTTGTTGGGCAAGTAGGGTGTCATGTGTGTTCAAATTCAACATTCTTTCATGTTGGATATTAGCTTATGGGGATTGTTGTTGTTGTAGTCCGCCATTTGGATTGATTGGCCCATGGTAGTAGTAATTGGATGCCAATCTGTATTAAGTAGAGTTTGTGCCTCTTCTGGAATCTTGAAAGATATAGAACCATTCGCACTGGCTTCAACTATTGACCTCGTCTACAGCAACAACCCATTGTAAAATGTTTGGATTTGAAGCCATAATGGGATGGTGTGATATGGGCATTTTCTTAATAGATTCTTGAATCGCTCCCATGCTTCACTAAAATTTTTCCCGTGCCCTGTTTAAAAGATGTGATGTCATTACAGAGCGTAGCAGTCGTTGAGGGCAGAAAATGTTTAGCTAGGAACTATTGGGCCAATTGATTCTAAGATGTAAACGTCCCTTGCTCGAAAGAGTGTTGCCATGCCTTCGCTCTATCTCTCAAGGAAAACAAAAAAGCTCTCATCTTAACACAATCCAGGTGCACACCATTATACTTGAATGTATCAATAACCCCCTCAAAATTCACCAAATATGTGTACAGATCCTCGTTGGGTCCACCTTGAAACATGGCATAAGTTTGGAGCATTTGAATAAAGGCACTTCCTGTAGTTAACCTCGAAATTGTTGGCTTGCATATAAGCATTTGGATAGTGCTTGAGTTCGCCCCTTCAAAATTTGGTGTCGCATAGTCCCTAAGAGGTAGACCATTAATATTACCCCATTTCCGTGGTTACCAAATTCACCATGCAACCCATTGCCATTACCGTGTCCATTGTTTCCCGCTACTTCTTCTTGATTGTCTTGTCTCACATTCTCTTCAAATCCCCTATTATTAAGTGGTAGGTTTTCCATTTGACTATCGTTGTGGTCTTGTTGTTGTGTTTTTTCCTTTCAGAATCTAGTTAAGGTACGTTCAATCTTGTGATCTAAAGGTTTCAATGAATGTCTCCCTGTGATATAAACTACACAACAAACAATAGCAAGAAGTCAAGTCCCAATGAAAAATACCAAAAGCAAGAAGTAAATGATAACTAAGGTAATTACAACTAATCCAAACTGTAAGCAATAAATAAGAAAAGAAAGAGTCCAATCTAGTATGACCCGATAGTTTCTATAATATCACCATTGGAATTCGATCCCTAGTAACGTAACCAAAAACATATTTCATAAAGATTGGTTGGTGAAAAATACTCAAATAAGTAATAAAATAACCCCAACCTTCACCCAACCAACACCCGTATTCTCGCAAGTATACGAGATAAGTTTGTAAATTAGTGGTGACTGGGTATTGTTCTCATGAGGATTGATTGGTAATTACTAGGCTATTTGATCATTACACTAGTTAGACAATTACAAAGGGGGTAATTTCCTACTCTACTAAAGCAATAAAAGCATAACAAAGAGGAAAGAACTAAAATTAATCTAGGAAGCAATTAGAGTTTATACTAAATTAAGTCAAACAACTATGCAAAGAAAGAAGAACCTATGAGAGTACACTAGACTAAAAGTAACATAAAGAGACAAGTAATTAAGAGTTGACTTTAAGCTAAGACTAGAGTTATTTCAACGAAAACAAGAAGATTAAGTTAGGACACTAGACTAAATTACCACACCTTAAAAGAGCTAACAAGATGTAAACAATAAAATAGGAAATTAAAATTCTAAGGTAGAAAGCAAATAAAATCTAAACAAGTGAACAATTATACTAACACTTAGTATTTACTACTCTACCAGTAGGAATGCAATTAAAGACTAGTCTAGAAAAGTAAGAATTTAAATGACAATTGATGTTTTCCAAACCTTATTTTGATGATGACATAAACACTTAACTCTGTAAAACAAGCTTTTGCAGGAACAAATCTTTCGGACGCACAGAACCGTCCGAACTAGGTCAAAAGCTCCTCGGACGCATTGCATCGTCCGAACAAACTGGCAGAAAGAATGGAATCCGACTGCCTTTTCTTCGGACGCTCAGGACCGTCCGAAACCTCTGTCGGACGAAGGACCGGACGCATGCACGGACGTCCGAACGAAGCATCTCAACAAACTGAAAGAAGATCGGACGCTTCCTCGGACGCATTCAATCCTCCTCGGACGTCCGAAACCCCAACGGCTATTTTTTTGTGCATTTATTACTTAGCCGTTAGGAAGTAGTTGAAAGCTCTATTTATTGCTCTTATAAATAGGTGCTTTAAGAACCTGAAAAAATCATCTAATACATTGAATACAAGCCTAAGAAAAGAGTAATTTGAGTGCAAATTGACTATAGTGGTTTGTTGTATTAGTGTGAAGTTGTGAGTGCAATTCAACTTTGAGTGGAGTGATAATCTTGTATGAAAGTATGGTTGTAAGTAAGAATCTTGGCTCAACTAAGAGAGTTTTAGTGTGAGCAAGAACTTCCCAACTTTGTAAAGATTATTGGCTCACCAAGTGTGTGAAGCATTCAAGAAAATTGATACTTCAAGCTTGCTAGCTTGGAAGTATTGTTTGTTCAATTTTTCTCTCTTTATTTTACTGCTCTAGTAAATTTATTATATCTGCATTTGAATTTAAAAAGCTTACTATTTTCTGAAAGCATAATTTTTAGAAACCTAATTCACCCCCCCCCTCTTAGGTTGCTTTGGGACCTTAACAACAATAAGGCACTAATATTAAATACTACTCTAAGGAAGCATTAAAATCATGGCTAACTAATGATTGCATACCATAAAAAAATTGCTAAAAATAAAAACTACATGCTACAAAGTTCTTCAATCTTTGATATTTTGGGAAAGAAAGTGCAATGCGAGATTTTTAGATTTGGGCTAATTTTTAAATTAAGAAAATTATATTTAATTAAAACTCACAACTAAATGATACTTAGAACTTAGGAAAACACAAGATTTAAAACAAGACTAGAAACTAAGATAAAGATTTAAGCTAAGTCAAGAAACTAGTTGAAATTTGACTTTAATGAAAATGCAATAGAGAGAAAATGAAATCAAATTGAAGAGAATTAAAAGCCTAATAATTTAAAACTTAAAGGTAGAATTTTTACAACTAAAATTAAATCGATGGTAAGAGTAGGAAATAGTACCATGATAAGACTACACTATGGAGGCTAGACTAAACTAAATTAAGCTACACCTACTCATGTCAAATTATGTATTTGTAAGAGTGTTTTTAGGGTAAACAAATTTGATGACTGTGGTTCTTAAAGAAATCTCGTTTCTGATTTGGAAACTGCAGTTGTCAAATTTGCTCTTGGGATCTCATGACCAGGGTTATTGCCCTTTGAATTTCAAGTGGAGGAAACCTTAATTGTGACTTTCATGGCTTGTATTCCTTGGTCGCGGTTTTAAAGTTGTTGACTAGATTTTGACTTTTTCAAATAATTGCATTCGAGCCTCTTGCTTCTTCCACTTGTTCAACTAACAGAAAATTTCTAAAATTACCTACAAAACACACCACAATACATAAATAAAATGCATCTAATATCATAAATGTCAATTAAGCCCAAATTAGTGCATATTTCTACCAAAAATCTTAATATACATCTAAATTCCTAAAAATCATGGATAGATATGCAATATGTATAAAAACACCCAAAACTAGTTTGAATGAGACTAACATGGTCAAAATTGCGCAGGAAATAAGGGTATCTCAAATTACTCTATGTAATACGGTTATTAGTAATCAGAGAAAAAAGTAAAAATATAGTAAATGGATTGAAATCGACTGGAATGTGTTATAACCTATGTTAGATTTAAAAGTCATGTGCATTTCGTCTATAATTGACAGAATTTTTAAATTTATCCTTAATTGGTAGAAATTGGAAAGTTTGATGACTAAATGCATTTTGTTTGAAATTTTTAGGATCAAGAAAGATCATGACTCAAATTTTGAGGGATAAAATTGCATTTTTTCCATGTTTGAAAATTGAGATTTAACAGTCACATGTATTGCACATGATTTTTTTCGCTTATAATTGACGGAATTTTTAAATTTTTCCTTAATTGATAGAAAGGAAAAAATATAATTTTAACCCTCAAAGTTTGAGTCGTGGTCTATTTTGGTCCCCAAAATTTCTAGCAAAATACATTTAGTCCTCAAACTTTTCAATTTCAACCAATTTGGGACAAATTTGAAAAATTCCATCAATTATAAATGTCGATAAAAAGTCACATGTTTTCCATGTGAATATTAAATCTAAAGTTCCAAACATGAAAAATATAATTTTAGCCCTCAAAGTTTGGATCATGATTTATTTTAGTCCCCAAAATTCCAAACAAAGTGCATTTAATCCTCATACTTTTTAATTTCTACCAATTTAGGACAAAATTTAAAAGTTCTGTCAATTATAGACAGAAAAAGTCACATGCATTGCCGATAACAATTAAATCTATCTTGGAATATAATATTTCCTAACCAATTTTAACCCAGTTAATTATATTTTCACTTTTTCTTCTGACTATTAGCGCCTAACCATCCATGAGTCTTGTCTATATTATAACACTTTCCGTGCATGTGATTGTTAAATCTAACTTGGGTTATAATACCTCTCAACTGATTTCAACCCATTTAATCTGGTATTGAAAAAGTTATATATAAAGAAAAGATAATAATAACATAATAATAATTCACTAATAAATTAAACAATAATTTAATTCAAAACTAATGATAATCTTTGTGGTATAATAAAACAATATAACTCATTTTTTACAGTACAATGAAACTCATTTATTGAGATTAATCTTTGAAATATTTGTTGAATTTGGTATGGTAAACGAAAGATCAATATTTAGTTGCAAATGTTAAATGATTAATATATTAGTTCAAAATTATACTTCATGTGCTCATAAACAAGCTCTTTTATAATATTTTTAAATTAGCGACATATTTTTTCATCATTAATATTTTAAAATATTTTAAAATATTAATTACTGATGGATTTCTTTGTCTCAACTATTATTTTTAGCAAAGGAATTTTCGGCCGTTATATTAAGCCCAAAATAAAAATTCTATCACTACTTTAAGGTTTTCACAATATCTCAAAATCAAATTTAGCAACCGATTTATTGACAGAAAAATCCATCGCTAAAATTCCGTCAATAAAACTGTCGCTATATTTTACCGAAGAAGCATTTTCCAACAGATGGATTCTGTCATCAAATCTGTCGTTAAATCGTTCAGCATTCTCTTGATGGATTTACGCTAAATTTAGCCCAAAAAAATTTTATCGCTACTTTAAGGTTTCTTATAATGTCTCAAAACTAAATTTAGTAACCGATTTACCGACGGAAATATCGGTCACTACAATTTCGTCAGTAAAACCATTGTTATGTTTTACTAAAAGGCATTTTCTAACAGATAGATTCCGTTGGCAAATTTGTTATTAAATCATTTAGCGACGGATTTTTGGCAGAAATTCATTGCTAAATTCGTCGTAAATGGGTTGAAATTGGTTAAGAAGTGTTATAATGTAGACAAGAATGGTGAATGACAAGGCGTTGATAGTCAAAGGAAAAACTGGAAATAAGGTTAAATAGGTTGAAATCGGTCTGAAAACGTGAAAAGATGTAATTTTAGCCCTAAAAATTTCGATTATGGTCTATTTTAGTCTCCAAAATTCCAAACAAAATGCATTAATCCTCAAACTTTTAAATTTCTACCAATTTAGGACAAATTTGAAAATTTTGTCAATTAGTAGACGGAAAAAGTTACGTGCAATGCACATAACTGTTTCCGTCTCTAATTGATAAATTTTTTAAATTTATCCTAAATTGGTAGAAATTAAAAAATTTGAGGATTAATGCATTTTGTTTGGAATTTTGGAGACTAAAATAGACCATAATCCAAATTTTTAGGGTTAAAATTACATCTTTTCAAGTTTGCAACTTGATATTTAACAATTTCGTCCTTCGCATGTGACTTTTTTCCATTTGTAATTAACAAAATTTTTAAATTTGTCATAAATTAGTAGAATTTAGAAAATTTGAGGACTGTATGTTTTGAATGAAACTTTTGGGACTAAAATAGACCATGATCCAAATTTTGATGGTTAAAATTGCATTTTATGTGTTTCATCTAGAACTTTGAGAAACAAGATAGATCATGACATAAATTTTGAGGGTTAAAATTATATTTTATTTTCATATTTGGAACTTGATATTGCACGTAACTTTTTTCTATTTATAATTGATAGAATTTTGAAAATTTTCTTAAATTGGTAAAAATTAAAAAATTTGAGAATTAAATGTATTTTACCTAGAGCCTTGGGGATCAAAGTGGACCACGACCCAAACTTTGGGAGATAAAACTGCATTTTTTCCATCTTTTCTTGATCCGTACAGAGAGAAATGCGGAAACAAATTACAAGCATATATTCATCAGAAATTAGATTAGCCAAACTTAAATTACATAAACTGAAACTACATTACCATCAGAGAAAAAATAGGACTGAGAAAGTGTGGCGTTCCATAAGAAGCAAACTGTAATTTACGAGGGCCACAAAAAGAAAAAAAAAAAGCAACAACAACATACACTTGGGTTTTATATACAGTGACAAATCTAATTTTATTCCAGAAATCTAGTAATTGATCGGAAAAAAATTTCTGATCAAATTAAATTGAACATCCCTTCATCCAATATATATAAAATACTAAGTAGTACAAATATATGAAACACTAGAAAACCAAAAACTACACTCATTCTGCTGTTTGAAAAAGACGGGCTACAATTACAGTAATATCATCCATCTTGCCACCAATCCGCCTTATATTCCCATTCTTGACACTCTCAACCGCAAAAGGCGTAACAGCCCATTTATTCATAGCCTGCTTAAGAGCAAAATCCGCAATTTTACAAGCCAAAATCTCCGAACTCTGGGAATTTTCTTCACCTTCTCTCACCAACAGCTCAAGTTCCTCATTATGAACATTGTCAAATAAACCATCCGTCCCCGCAACAATTATATCTCCTGAAGAAACATCCCTTTCAATTTCCTCCGCTAAATCTATATCTCTATTCTCTTTTTCTAACTGGTACGGACAGTTGAATTCGTACTGCTGAATCGGGGATCTATAAATAATCTTTCCGTGCCTAAAGTGAACAAATCCGCTGTCTCCAACGTTCACTGCGTGTAAACGATTTTTGTGTAAGGCTATAATGCAAGCCGTGGAGGATCCTTTCACTTCGGTTTTTGCGAAAGCTTCGTGTAAGTTATCAGCCGTTTTGGGATCAACAGAACCCTTTTCGTTCATCTGTCGTTTGATGGAATCAGTAGTGTTGTGCATTAGTTGTCTTGAATATTCACCTGAATCAATCCCTTTTTTGGACCATCCACCGACCCCATCAGCCACCCCGAAAGCCTGGAATTCTGGCAATATGAAGTGATCATCTTCGCCTTGGGGCTTCGATGGATTGTCTTTGGGGATATAGATTGATCCAGCAACAAATTTTAGGGTGCCGGGAGAAATATAAGTATTATCTTTTTGGAAGGCAATCTCGTCCAATGTTGTACCTTGCGCGGTAGTCATCTTGATGTTATGAGTAGAAATAGGAGTTGGACGAAGAAAAAAAAAAAGGAAGAATCGAATAGACTAAATAAATACTCCTATATAAAGAAGATAATCTACCAAGTAAATATCCTGTATTTATAACTACTCCTAATTATATTGGAATTCTGGCCTACTCCCAATTGTAGAAGGAAACACTTTTTACCAAAATTCCTATACGCTATCCAAAAGAAAAAATAAAAAGGAAATAATGTACAATGGTCTTGCGCTCAATTTAATTAAACACTAGCAATTTATACACATCTAGGCTAATTAAGTTATACATGGCTTAGCCCCAGGGTGCTAAAATCTTTAGGACTAATTCCATTGCACTCCTCAAGTTATACCTAATTTCTACTTTACTGAGCCAATTTTAATTTTAGATATTTTACATTTCTAATTTTCCAATTCTTCCTAATTCAGTCCAATTTTTACATCGTCACCTAAACTAACGGAATTTTTTCATATATACAACAGATTCATTAGGATGTATAAATATGTTGATTTAATATTTTGTGTGCACAAGCAAATATTGCATTAAATTTGGTCGTAGTGTTTAAAATTTGACTAGAGTGGGTGTATTTGAGAGTTGCTAGTGCAAAGTATCTAAAACTAACATTGGAGTGAAAAATAAAAATTTGGTATAAGTTAAGGGATGCAAAATGGAATTAGTCCACATTTTTAATAGATGTGTATATAGTTTAATTCATTTATAGGAAAATTCTATAATTTCATTAAGGTAACATAATATTGTATTTTAACGCTTGTACTGCACAAATATTCAAAAAACATGATATTACACTATACAATCATTCGATAGTATAATACCATAGCAAGAACATAAAATTTTCCTCATTTATTTTAGGCTATTAGCTAATTCTAGCCAGACTTCATAGTATGTGTTTTGCATGGCAGCTTCCCACGATGTAAATTAAAATATTGCTTTCTATAATTCTAACGAAAGATCTTTTCAATTTATTCTTTTTATTTTATATTTAATATAGGAAGTTTAAGTTAGAAAGGTCATTCCACAAAAAAAAACTTATTCTTATTATATCCTGGAGAGCCATTTCTCAAAACAAATTGAGGAAACTCCTTTCCAACTTCAATTTAAAATGAAAAATTTATAAGATGTCAAATTTATCTAATTTTTTTTCAAATTTATTTAGTTTTTTAGTTACATAGTTGTAGTCTTATTGACAACTTTATAAATAAATAAGATATTATATAATTAGTTAGATTATATCATTTAATTATTTGAATGTAAAATAAATTCAATATGCATTTTTTAATTTTTTATCATTAGAATAAATTTTTAAATTGGATAATATAATTATTTGAATGCATAATATAGTTATTTATAATTTTTTATCATGAGACAAAGTAGTCAGATTACGCAATATATTGCAAAAAAGTTACAAAATTACATTAAATTTTTATTTGCATTCAAGTAATTAAATTTTCTACATTCAAATAATTAAGTTGTACAATTTCTTTATTCTAATGTAAAATATTCTAATATAATTTTGTAATTTTTTAGTTTTAACACAAAATACTTAAAGATTTTCATAATTGTAGAAATAGTTCAAGAATAAAAACAAATATGAGAAAGGTTTTTTATTTAAAATCTATTATTTTCTTACATCTAAAAAATTACACTAAATATGAAATAAAACACACATTCCATTATGATGTAAACTACCAAACATGTGGAGAAAGAATAAGCATTTTTGTCTATTCCGGATAGAAACTGACTGTATCTGGAATGAACTTTGTATTCTAACTCATTTCTGTATACCAAACACAGGGTAAGTGAATTACGAATTCGATCATGTGAGATAAAAAAGATAATTGAATAATGTGTTTGAATGGTTTACTAAAATATTATTTTAAAAAATAATTTAAAAAAGGCCTTTCAATTAGAGCCAACCGTTTTCTATAAGGTAGTAGATTGTGTTTTTCCGCAAGGCAAGTTGTGAGGCTTCAATTCTTAGAAAATTAATCAAACCATGAAGCTAAGCTAATATTCTATTTCCCAGACATTAGATTGTTCAGCTAGTTCACATAACTGGACTCGTTCTCGGATTCAGGTTTGGTTAAAATCTCGACTTACCCAGAATAGAGAATTAGTTTCTTGTTTAAGTATTACCCTCCCAAATACGATTTTCATCTGGTTTGTAATGTGACATGTGATTGGATAAATAATCTCATATTAAATTATGTCTGTTTAGATTTTATGCAGCATAGCATTAATCAATTTTCTTAATCGCATTAATCCCCTGATCAAGGGTAAAATAATCTCATAGAGAAGCGATACTAGTATCATGGAATGACTGCTAGATGAGATGGTAATATTTTGGTCTATTTTATGTCCTTAATAAAATATATAACCTAGTGCACTCTCATCATAATGAAGTCATCTTGTGACCTTTCCAAATAATCAAATACAAATAAAATATTACAAAAGAATAAAAGAATATACAAACAACATGTTTTTATGGTAGTATAGGAATTGTGATTTATTATTAACAAGTAAATTATTGCACTAGTTGAAATCCAAAAAAAAAAATATTATACAAATAAAATCGTAAAATAAGAATTCGTGTAGAACCATTTTTTCCAAGCATATTCATCTAAACAAAACAAAATATTACAGTTGCCTAACGTAGGCACTACCGTACAATAAAGTCAACAAAAATATGACACCTGAAGGACTTACTATTCATGCACCATTTTTTTATATGATTGAAATAAATTTTTTTTTTATTTTTCTTACAGTCCTTTTTTTTTTTTTTGTGGTTCATCACTTGTTAGTTTCAATATTAAAGGCAATTGAGAAAGCAAGTACAACTTTACATTGAAAATCATTTTTTTTAGACATTCAGATTTTGGACATAGGCTAAATTTATTAATAAAAAAAATTAAAATAACGGAGGTAAATGAATTTTTTGAAACTAAAGGAGAAATAATTGCAATTATGCCAAACTATAGGGATGTATGTGAAATTATCCCATAATTTAATCATCTATAAGAACTTTCCTTTCTAATTGTCGAGTAAAATTGGCATTTTATGGGTTGCACAAGAGAACTACAAAACTGTCATAGAAAATAAAATGGGCAGTGATGTTGGCCCAGCTAAATCCTTAATGCCACAGCTATTTTAACTTGATTGTCAAAATTACCCTTTGTAAAAGTTAACACACAAAATCCTCCCAGCGAAGAGGTCAGCCGATTAAGAGTGGTGGCCTCAGCGCCGCCGGAGAACAACGTCTGGTCAATCTAGGTAGATCAGTAGAGTATAAAGCATTGAATCACCTAATAAAATTCAATCCAAGAATCCAATAAAAATCAGAACTTTCGAGAACCCCTTAAAAAAATAAAAAAATAAAAAAATAACAAGAACCCATTTCTCAAAATAATTAAAAATCAAGAATTTCCATTAAATAAATCCATTAACCCCCACCCCATCCGCCCCCACCCACCAAAAATATATATATATATATATATATACACACACTCATACACACACTCTCTAACCTCTTATCTCTGCCCTGGGACGTAAGTTAACCACCACTGGGCGATGAGAAGTGAGAACGAGAATATTTTGATGAAGAGAATTTTAATGATTTTGTAAGGGTATTAATGTCATTAAATGATTTTAGCAGTGGCATTAAGAATTCAGCATTGGCAATATCATTGCCAAGGAAAAAGGATTTAAATAAGGGTGTGTTCGTTTGGCCTAAAGACTGAAAATATTTTCTTGAGGAAAATGTTTTCCTTGGAAAATATTTTACATGAAAAAATCTATTTTTCATACAATTTTCCGATGTTCGGTTGACAAAATGAAAATATTTTGAAATAAAAAATTTTAACGGTTTTATCTTTAATTTTCTGGATACAAGTTAAAAAAACTTATAACAATAGTAATAAATACCTTACAAGTAATTGTGATTAATAAAAAATTGATTTTGTTCAAAATTAAATAATAGTACAATATAGTAGTAAAATATGCATAATGATAGTTATATTAGTGTGGGACCCATAATTGAGAGAAAAACGAATGAAAAAGAATTAAAAACGAAAATAAGTTTAGCAAACGAAATTATAAAAGTAAGTATTTGAGGTTTAATGTCACTTTTAAATTATCTAGAAAATAACTTACACTCAAAAATTCCGTAAGCTATTTTCAGCCAGAGGAAGGAAATTGGAAAATATTTTACATCGGAAAATATTTTCCGGTATTTGGCACAAATAAAAAATTTCTGAAAAATATTTTCTTGAAAATATTTTCAATCCAAACGAACGCACCCTAAGTTTTATGCGAGTCCAAAGACGCAGCCTAAATGAGAGAAAATTGTAGTGTTGTTTCGTTTCAGCTTTGAAGGCATGTACAATAAGCTTTAAAGTATTCGGAAATCAAATCGGAACAGAAATAAAAATTTCACTATCAGTATAAATTTGTATTATTCTCTTATTTATTTTATTTGAAATCAAAATGAGTTTAATTATATTAATATTTTATTAATTTGAAATTCAAATTATATTAGAAAACAAAAGGGAACATTCCCATAAAAGAAAACATGTATGAGTATTTTTATTCCTTCTTCTCATATCTATAACCTAAACACACCCTTAATTTACGTGCCTTCAATATGATTCCCACTGAGATCCTAGAATTTCTCCAAATTAGAAAGGCACCCGACTATAATTCTTTTATCTGATGATTTTGCAAACCTCCCTTAAACTTTATATTAATATCAAAATTGACATCTTTAAACTTTTAAAAATATCACAAACCACTTCTAATATTTCTCTTTGTTGTAACATGGCAGTCTAATTGGAAAAAAAATAATAGCAAAAAATTTAATTTTGGGTAGAGCAGCTAATTTAGTTCTAATTTTACCTTTTGTTGACCCACTAGTTTATTCAGTATCGAAATTTACTTAATTACATAGTTGAAAAAAAGAATTCTCTATTAATCTAATTTATTAACAAATAGCAATCTATTAATATAGTATTAAACTTTAATTCTACATTTTTTTTGTATTTATAATTTTTGCAGATTAAATTTTAATTTCTGTGGATTTGAAGACAAATTTAACATTCCAAATTAGATAAAATTGTAATGAATTTTTTGTATACAAATTTGGAAGGATTATATTTTTGGACTACTGTTATTTAATTAATAAAAAAATTAATAAAAAATATACATAATTTGGCTTTGGATGGGAGACCAAATCTTATTATACAATTAAGCAATTTCTTTAGTAAAAGAGTAAATGGACTAACACTCTTTAAAATAATTTATAACATTGCATTTAAAATTTCACTGTTTATTTTATCCATAAACCAATAATTCCACAAGAAAAGAAAAAAATCAAACTTCAAAGAATTAATAAAAGGTAAATGAACAAATACATATGAAATAATATATTTTTGTTACGTCTAAAGTAACAAGGGTAAAGTTTTCAAAATAACTTTTTTAATAATTTATTTTGTGATTTGGGTTAACATGTTTTAACAAAAAGAAAGTTAGGGGAGATTTGTAAAATTTTTTAAAGTTTAAGAATGGCAAATAATATTAGCATAAACCTCAAAATGAAGTTTTTGAAATTATCACTTCTTTAATTGATCCATCAGAAGTTAAATTTCTAACATTGCTTTTCTTGGTATTGATAAATAGATGGACAATTTTAATTTGTGCACCATATCAAACATGAATTCGACTATTGCCTAGAATTACTAGTGGCCTATAAACCAAATAATATCAACAAATAACTGATGAATACTGAAAGAAAAATCAGTTCAAATTTATATACATTTAAAATTTGCATAGAAGAAGCACGGCAGTTCATGTTACATGCATAGAGTAGACAATATAGTAGTAGTTCCTTTTTTTTTTTTCTTTTCCCCGGGCAAGGAGAAAGAATAAAGAATGGATAAATATGCATGAAGTTTCTAAATTTGCCCCCATCGATCAGCATCCTGTTCAATCTTCCAACATGATGGAATAGAATACCATTTATTTAGATTTCAAAGAGAGCAGAAATTTCTTTTAAATTACGTTTTATCAATCTTCACAAGACAGGATCCTTAATAGCTGTTTAGTTAGCTCTAATTGCAGATGGAACTCAGTTGAAAGACAAACCAATTGCTCAAGGAAACAATTTAGTGTTGAAAATAAAAACTTAAAAAGGTTATGACATCTACCAAAGTTCTTCATACCGTTCTTTGCATTCTTCAAAGTACATGAAATACTAATAAATATGCCCTATTTAAGAATGACCCTATTAGAAAGATACAATCCAAAGGTGCCATAACGACTACAGAAGATTTTATACCTTTTTGTCATTCGAGAAGGGGAAAGGCAGGAAGCGAGTGAATAAATAGACACTGAAACTTTATAAAGATGTTACTATTAATCTGCAGCATCAGATCTATTTGTTAATTGTTCATAATGAGGCCAACAGGAACTCTCTAGAAGACATAATGGATAGCGTTTTTACAAGTGAGGACATGGAAGTCAAGGCCACATTCAGCACTTCTTCAGAACAACCCGGTTTCACAAATTTTTCCACCTGTGAGAAGATAAATAATTGCAAAAGGATTCAGCAAATACAAGGATATAGACAGAAAGACAATTTGCTTCAAGCGCTTAGAATTTAACATGGATATACATATGTTCTAGCTCTGTATTAAGATCTCCTTACCCTGCTTTCTTGTTCATTCTATAATCACAAATGACCAACAGTCTGGCTATTAAATGCAATTTAGTTGGTAAAACGCTTATCCTTCGATAGTAATTGTAAGTCACGGGTTCAAGTCACCAAAACGGTAGGTGGAGTTTCATTGTAGTTCCTTTTTTTTTTTCCAAAAAATAATAATAATAAAAATAAATGATCAACAGTCTGTTGTGACAGGAACTTGAGGACATGTAAAGTTGAATACCTAATGCACATGTGACTACTTTTTCGTGAACATGGCATTTATTTATGAAGAGCTAATCACCCAACAATTAAATGATTTGCAAAGTATTCAACTGAACAGAAAAATTAAAAGACAAACTGGACCAACTCATACCGTGTCTATATAAAACTGCAATTCATTTATCTTCCCAATGTATTTCTGCTCATGAAATATCAAATTAGATTCATCTGACTGAAATCCATCTTTCACGTAAATATCATTTTTCAAAACCTTCTCATCAATTGCATTCTGCATACTGTTTCAAACACCAAAACATAATATATGCAATCAGTACTTTTTTTTTTTTTTTTTTTTTGACAAGTGCCATCAGTAAATAGTGTCTTCCGAAAATAAACGATTCAACTTGGACAGCAGATACCTAAGGCACCAAAGTTTTGGCTTTTGCAGATGGCCCAATATATATATCTATATATATATATACACACACACACACACACACACATATATATATATATATTATTTTGAAAAAAAAAAAAAAAAAGTAAAGGAAGATTGTGAAACTCTTTTTTCTACATGTACAACTACAAACATGCATACATAAAAGAACTGAGCCTTGGGCAATAGTGAAGGAGGGAGGTAACGGAAAATAATGAGATAAACAGCATCAACTTCAAAATACATTTTGATAAGTTATCAGGATACCAGAGATCAATGCCACTATCCAAAATCATGAAGATAGTGTGTGTATGTGTACAACTGATGACTCTGCAAATTCTCGTCTTTCGTTGACCTTTATTAATTGCTCATAACAATAGCTCTGAGACCAGTTCAAGTACAGGCTACAGAGTTCATGCCACAAACACTTTAAACTTCTTTTTTCTTTTTCTCTGCATTAGCAGTAATTACAATCACTTCACCACATATTATGCATTAAAAGATATGCTTAAAAGTTTTCTCTAACAGGTTGTAACTGTAATTTTCCAATTGAACTTTTTGAAGTTTAAAAACAAGCTCCAACTTTGCTTCAGTAGACAACATAACAAACTATAGAATTAAAATTGGAATATGCATAAAATTTCTCTGTTCAAATCAAAGCTTTTCTCTAAGCCTCGTATTCAAAATACTTGTTTTCCTTCTTTATCTACTAGAGAAGACATATCTAATATTCTCTGTGATTTCTATGGCACAAATTGCTTGAGCTAAACTGTTGCACCATGCTAAAGTCATTATCAGTGTGAGAAAATGTTATAACAACAAATAACATCATTGTGATATACCAAGCAGAAATTCTGTAATAAATCAGGACCAAAACAACATGCATCTATTTTCCTAGAAATAAAGCATAACAGGCTGTAAGTTGCTGCACTCAAGTCTAAGGACGCACAAACAAGTATAAACATGTGTTACTAGTGCACCAGGAAAGTAAGAAGGTATGAACTTATGGAACTAAAGAATAATTAGGAGTGCAGATAATTTAAAACCACGAATTAAGGAGTCCTATATATACTATTTTTTTTAAAAAAACACCCCTCCCCCTACTCCTTAGTGATTCAATGACCAATAGGACATAGATGAAACGTCTTCCACCTAAGCTGCACTTCCACCTAAGCTGCACTTCGTTGTCATACTATTTACAAATACATATGGCACAAAAGATATCTAGCTCATCACCAAACATAAAAAATATATACTTATTTTTCTAAGCACATAAAGTGCTCAAGCAGAAATTTATGCTTCTTCTTGTTATGACTACAGGATATGAAAGCCATAATGCAGCTAGATAGGGATTTGAACCTGATTGCTAAATGTTACTTCCTTTTACAAAACATCTAATCCATGCTTTGATACCGACTGATTATGTAGGACTTTGAAATGTAATTGAACCGATATTGATAAATCTTATATAACGAAGAACTCTCACACGTAATTTCAAGCACACCAAACTGGCTGTGAAGCTGGTTTTTCTGGAGCTATAATTCCCTAATCAAGATCAAATATACCCGAGATTGAAGAATCCCTGAAAAATAATAACTAATAATCCAGGAGGATACAAACATTTTCTCCGTGAACCTCAACATAATTTCAAGACAGAACAGAAGGGGCCAAATGCATTGAAGCGTCATGCATAAGACTGCTTGCTTTTGTGTGAAAAAATTTGAATATATTTGGAACATTTTTTCCTTTTCATGACTTAAAACTTTAGAAATTTCCAACACTATAGTTCCAAAGGGGTATATTGGCTGCTCTTTCCAATTGTTAGTACCTCTATACCTAAAACTACATAAACTATGCTCCATCAAGCCAAGATAAGCAAAACCCACTTACCATTTATTTTTTGACATCTAAAAGAAAAATAAATAAAAAAGCTTAAACTTTCAAGACAGAGAAAAATCAATACCTACTGATCAGCTAGACAATGAAATTCAATACGTAAATAAATTAACTTCCAATAACTAAAGATACCGAGTTTTGCAAGAACATTTTGATTATACTGATTGACAGGGTTTAACTAATTCTTGAAGTTAAATTCACAGAATCCATGCCAAAGATTGATAAACTCTGCCAGGTGAAAGAAGTAGACGTACATAGCATAATTGCTAAGGAAACTTCTCCAAAAGAAAACATGTACAAATAAATACAGACTAATAATTGCGTAATATTTTGCTAAATAATAATAGCTGATAAGGATGGTTTTACCGGGTCAGAAACTGAAGGGGCTCAAAGCCTGGAAATGTGGCTGAAGCAGAGAACTGATGAGGCAACACGGAAGGGAGATTCCAGTTTTTGATACTTCGTTGTCTTTTTGTTTGGGTAAAAAGTCCTTCTATCCTCAAAGTTCGGCTTGTTAACCTATTTAATCCTTAAAGTTTCGTGAAAACCAAATCACTCCTCCCATCTTCTAAATTTATATTCAATGTGGTAGGATAAAGGTTAATACTTTGCTACCTTGTAAACTTGACCGTGTCTCAATTTGTCCCTAAGAAAAATTTATATACCTTTCATCTTCTCTAACTAACGGTCAAAATCAACTATTAGTCAAAAGTTTAGGGAGCGATGCAAAATTATTAAATTATCCTCATATAATTTTAAGATTTTTTACAATTTACCCCGTGTAATAGTATAAGATTACATTTTACACCCTATAATCCATAAAGTTTTCACTTTAATACTTGCAAAATAGATTAAATGCCCGAATGAGAAATTTCCTACTCTGACAATCTTTGTTGTTTAATAGTTTAATATAACATGTCATCAATTTGTCATCATCCTTAAGATGATTTTTAACGGATTGTTTAAGAATTTTATGATTGAAATTAACATAAACTCGGTACTTTATTTTTTGTTTTATAATCCCAAAAAATCATATTGAAGCAATTTTATGTGGGATTTGGACTTGTTCTAAGCACGTATAAGGAGAGAATGTCTTATCTGTATCTTCATGGGTCTCCTCCTATTCTACGGTTCTCCAGTAATTTTCAATTATTTTAGTTAGTATAATTATAATCACGGCTAAAATTTAAGTATGAATTTAGGCGTCGAAATATTTTTTGCATATGCCTTGAGATTGCATCACCGATAGAATCTACCATTAAAACTATCTTATGAGCTCTATGAAATAGGGTAATTTAGGATCAATTTAGTAAACTTATCAAACAAGGAGTAAAGTGTAACTTTGTGCCATTATAGGGATTAAATTGTAATTAATCTCACTAATTAATAGATGGATAATTTAGTAATTTTGCACTACTTTTTAATATTTTGACTAATGATTGGCTATGGCCGTTAGTCAAAAAGGGTTAAATGTATATAAATTTTTTATAAAGACAAATCGAGACACAAAAAAGTTTATAAGGGGGCAAACTATAATTAATCCTTAGGATAATTGACATACAATAGCACATTTTATTTTATTTTTTATTTTTGCACTACCAGAGAACTTGTATCATGCATCACTCATCTACATAACCTAGTGAGCTTCCTATTTAGACTTTAGATCTCACGTAGGCGTATACGTATAGGATGCAATATGCCTATACGGTGTCAAAAGGATTCAAGTCGAACTATCGACTTGGGACCCGTGCAATTGACGAATAATGCTTTTTTGGGTCTATCAATCTGAAAGTTCAGGAATTATAAACTTATATGGAGTCTAGCTTGCATTAGTAAACTAGAACTCCTGCAACATAAAAATTATCTATAGGATAGAGCTTTTTAGAACCATAATAGGACACTAGACAAAGAGAATGAATAATACTTGTATATACTTTTACTTTTATTATGTTTTTAAATTCTTATTTGTTTGCTTTTCTATTCTTTAGTTATTATTGTTATTTACATTTCATAAATCCTAAAAAAATAGCCTTTGACAATGTGCTCTTTTATGGAACCACTACTAAACTTTCATCCTTTGCATGTCTTAATATTTGTGAATTGTATTTTTTGTCTATCAAGGCCAAAATGACGTCAAGATTTAAGTCATTGTGAATTCAAGGTATTAATCCCTTAAGACTCCATTGTCATCCATTGTACCCTTCGGTTGAATTGTAAAGATGTACGTCAATAAGTTTTGTATATTTTAAGCATTGTATAGTTTTCCCTAGTAAAGAAAAAATGAAAATCCCAAACACTTGTCTCTATCTCATAGGATTTTTTTTCTTGTAAATTCATGTTTATATTTGATTTCATTTTGACAATGGTACACAGCATATTATAATTTCATGTTCATCCGACTTATTGTTCACGTGGATTTTGTGATTGAAATCAACAAGTAATAAAATAACTCTATCGATTCGAAACCTTCACCCACACTCTCGCAAGTATATGAGATAGGATTGAAAATAGCGATGAGTAAGTTTTATTTCCATGAAAATTGTAGATGACAAGTACTAGACCTAATGGACCTGTGTACTATTTAGATACATCAACAATTAGTTTGTTACTAACTACAATAGTTCTAATTAAGAAAGCAATTAAACAAACACTAATTTAACCAATTAAATTAAGAAAGCAAAGAAATGAGCTAAACTAGGAAAACAAGTAAAAATTTCCATTAGTTGCAACACTAAAGAACATGCTAGAACAAAGAAAGCCATTAAAATTTATCTAAAAAGTAAATAGTAACTAATCTAAAAAAGCAATTAAAAAGTTATTCTAAGAAGGCAACCACAATTACTTTAACGAAGCAATTAAATATAAATTACGAAAGCAAGTAAAATTTAGCCTAGAAAAGCAAGTAAACTGATTTAGTAAAGCAAATTAAAATATAGACTCTTAAAACTTGAATAGTATATTAAGGCTAACTTTGACTTTTTGTGCATTAACTACACCAAGCATTTAGAGATATTTATTTTCTACCAAATTATAGGAAATGAGAAGAAATTTAGAATTAAAACTAAGGATTTATTATTAAAGAAAATATTGTAATGAAAATTCACTAATTTCTAATGGATTACTAAAAAGCAAGAATTTAAAATTAAACTAGAAAGTCATTCAAATAGCAAGAATACTAAGAACTGTGTAAAGAGAGTTAGAATTCTAAGTACTTTAGTTGCAAGAAATTTAGATGAAAAATAGGTAAATTTCATATCTACTTCAAGTTAATAAAAAATTCACTAAATTAAGAGTAAAAAGATTTAACCTTGCAAGAAATTAAAAATGAAAACTTAAGATTAATTAAAAGAGAACTTATATTAAAGACAAAAAAAGTTTAAAAGTACACTACAACTTGGATAAGACTACTACTCTACTGGTTACACCTACACTATGTGTTTTAGGGTCCAAAGTAGGGTTATTTTAAAAATCTAGTAGTCAATTCATTGACTCTGTTTCTCGGACCATGGTGACAATTTCTCTTTTTGGATTTTGTCATCGCAATGACCAGCTGTTGTTTTCCAGATTCCTTTGGTTGGTAACCGTTGTGACCAATTTTGCTTTTGGGATCTGGTAACTGCAGTGTTCTAAGTGAGCAATTGGAGTTTTGAATGGCTGGACACCGTTCAGGGAATTTCTTATTTAATTTCTATAACCGTGGTGTTGAAGCTCTGTTAGCCTTGGAATTTTATCTTCAATTTTCTTTCAATTGCATCTTTAGTCCTTGGCTTCTTTCATTCTTCATGTTGCTATCTAATTACAAGTAATCGTTGCAAAATATACCAAAATTACTAAGTTAATATGCACCTAAAATCACTAAATGTCAATTATTTCCATTTTAGTGCATAAATGCTACAAAAAGTTCTAATATTACTCTAAGATTCTTAAAGCCACTACTAGGCATAGAATTCAAGTAAAAATACATAAAAGTATTTAAAATGAAACTAACATGGTCAAAATTGCATACTATTAAGAGGTAAAATAACTCTATTTATTAGAGTTATCATACCCCCAAATCCAACGTTTAACTAGTCTCGAACAAAACAAGAAAAGAAAAAGAACTTGGAACACCACCAAGGGAAAAGGAAATTAAATTTTTGATCTAGACAATATCAAACTCTAGAACACTCAGTACATATGAGAATGGGATTGTAATTCAATAAAGTCAACACTTTCATCCACTTTCACATTTATAAAAGTGCACAATAGTTTAACTTACAAACCTTACTTTGACAATGGAAGTGTTCATAAATGCCAATTCAATTATAAGTTAATCTAGAGTAAACAATTCAATTTCCTCAAAAATTTACTTCAAGCATAGAAATATCCTTAAGACTTGCTTTAAGAAGCACGAAAGATGCAAATGAATATGCATGGACATACTAAGGTTAACAAAGAGCATCAATAGAAGCAATTCTTCACCCATGTCACTCAAATATCTAATAGTCCAGATTAAAGATCATTTAAGACTTTTAAAACTTGTAATGTAGGCTAAGGTAATGGGGTAGGATAAATATGGATATAAGTGACTTAAATCACCTTAGTCATTCCAAAACAAACCCTTCGACTACTATCCCACAAACAAAAGTCCCAAAAATCAACACTGTAATCAACCAATCCAAACTTAAAGTAACAATTCTCAATTAAACTATTTCAATAAGGTATTTTCAAACTACTTTATATGATTGATATATACAAAGTTAGCAGAAAATGAAATAATAATAAATTTTTTATTTATTTTGCAAGTGAAAACTACAGAAAATCAATAAAGTTGTGCATTAACTAATTATTAAAAGGGGAATCCAAACAATATTAAACATTTAATTTCAATCCCCAAATAACTTACACAAAAATCTCTCTAATCCATCATCTAAACTCTAGCTATCACATTGAAAACCTAAGACAACTTCTATACTGCTTAAGGTGATGGGATGAAGAGAGAGTGAGTAAACAAAGTGGAATGGTTAATTCATGTGGTTGACAAAGAAATTAGGCTTTAAGGCTCAAAAAGGGTGACTAGGAATATAATTGACTTAGGGTAAGTTTTTTTTTTTTTTGGCTCAAATGATCCAAGAATTGCCTAGATCATTTTTAAAATTTGACTATTTTGTTGAGAAAATGGGGAATTCACATTACTGCAATCAATGCACCAAGTCAAACCTTAACAAACCTACAAAATATCCAAAAAATACAATTCATGCTAATGACAAAAGATGCTTAATTCATTTCTTTCTATAGTTAAAACAATTTCCAAAAACTTCAAGATGTTTAAACCATATCAACAATGAATTGACTTTGGCATTGAACAAACACTTACTGAAAAAGTAAAGTTTGAGGTTAAAACTAGTTAAGAAAAAATATTTTTTAGGAGGTGGTTGAAAGCATAATTGAGGGTTAAATCCTATTTTTCACATGAAGAGTTACCCCAGTTTAACATCCAATTTAACTTCTTCCAAAAACAAAGAAGCCATAATATACAACCCTAATAGATAGCAACAAACACTACCATACTGTTTACATTATTCACTTGTGAGTACAACTCATCCATTCACTCACCATTTAGCACAAAAAGCATAACCAAAGCAAATAAACAAACAACTGAAATGAAATCTTGCCAAAATTGTGCAAGTAATGGCCCAAAGATTCAATCAAAACAACTTAAGTAAAGTATCCAATATAAGCTAAAGATTATTGTGCCAAACTTAAGTAAAGTATCCAATATAAGCTAAAGATTACTGTGCCAAACTGGCCCGACGGTCATCCTTTCAACCAAAAGTGCTACCAAGGGTAAGTGGTCCTAATCAAAGCCACTAGTTAAATAGTTTGGACCACTTAGCCAAAAAAATTTATTCAAAGCAATAAAAGCTAACCAACAATCCAAGCAAACAAGCTAAATATCCAACAATTCAAAGACTAAATATAATTGAAATGCAATAGAAATGTATCTCGACCTCTCAAACAAGGGGAAATAAGAAAAAGGGGAAATGGGGATAAAAAGCATGTAAATGTAAGAGGGGTAGATGTGTCTTCTCATTTGGGGATCAGGGGCAAGTGATCAATCATCTTCCTCCTCCTCATTATCGTCATCCTCCTTATCATCTCCATAAATCTCATACATGTCATCACTCGAGTCCTTAATGTGTGGATCCGTACCCTCGCCATCTTGACTTTCCTCAAAGTTGACCTCTACGTTGATTCCCTCTTCCTTATCATCATGTTGTTTTGGTGCTTGTTGTTCACCTTGGGGTTAGATGAAAGGTTGCTCGCGTGGTGGTCCATAGTACTATAGCGGTAAAGGTCTTGGGTGAATCCACGTATCTATCATTGTTGTTTGGAGTGCTTGATCTATTAGTGTCAAGTTGTTGTAGAGGATCATCTGTCTATTGGTCCAGTATGAGTACGTATCATTTAGCTCATTATCCATTTGAGAAGGATAGTACATGTACTCTCCGAGCATATTGATGAAAGGAGCATGTGGAAGTGCTTGTGGAATTGGTGCTCTTGATATTTCTTTTGTCAGATGGTGACTCTTGAACTCTTTGACCATATTCCTTATGTAGGCTCTATCAATGCTCACATTTTTGTGCACTTCCTCTTCTCCTGGATTGATTTCACAACCTGCATCAACACAAAATTGAGTAGACAAGGCTAGGTAAAGAAAAAGTAGACCTCTCCGATTTTGAGTTCTTCTTGTAGTCCAAATAAATGATCTTTCCCAAATTTATACTTCAACCCCTCCAATATGCAAAAGACCAAACATGCCTTCTCTTCTTGCACAAAACTCACAGTTTTAATCCCCAAGATCCAACAACAAACAAAGTAAAACCAAATCTTCGGTAGCAAGAAGTGTAGAAGTTTGAAACTTGGTGTTTAGAGCGATTTTAGACTAAAAAGTTTTGCTGGTAACCACGATCACTAGACTTCCTTCATAAAATTGGTCACTGCAGTCACCAACACTTAGAAAAATTTTGATTTTGGACATCTGGTGACTGCAGTAACTGGGGCGTGAACAAAATTCTAGTTGTAATTTTTATTTGGTCACCACAGATACCAGTTTTGTCACTACGGTGATTGGCACCTAGAAAACTTTCTGCTACTTTGATTTTTGCTGGTGACCGCAGTGTTCAGAATTCCTCGTTCGTGCTGGTAACCACATTTGCTGTGACTTAGAAAAGTTTTGAAGCTTGGCAGATAGACACATCCATCATGGAACTGCGGTTAAACTTCTAAAGAGCACATTTACCTGGCAACTACGGTCACCAACACTTAGGCAAATTTTTTCTTTTTTCAGATTTTCTCCAACTTTTCTCCATTGACTTTCTATTCACCTACGATCATCAAAACACCATTTTAGAGATCATTTCCAATTGAAACTTCATCAAAACTCCTAAAAATAAGCAATTAATCAAATTAAACCTAATTTTAAGCTAATTAACTACCAATCTAAAAAATCAAACAAAGCATAACTAAATGAAAGAAAAGCTTGGTTTGCCTCTCAAGAAATGCTTGTTTATAGTCCTTATTTTGACTATGGCAATAAGGCTATCAAGTGGTGGCCAAATGAATGATTTTACCTTCTTTCTGTATTGTTCCTTTATAGTAAAGCTTCAAGCGATGCCCATTCACTTTGAAATTTGCTTCTTTTCCTTTCAATTCCTCCACTGCTCCATATGGAAATACTTGTGCTACTTCAAATGGTCCACACCACCTTGACTTGATGTTTCCCAGAAATAATTTGAGTCGGGAGTTATAAAGTAACACCAAGTCTCTAGATTTGAAATCTTATCTCAAAATGTGCTTTTCATGCCATATTTGTATCCTCTCCTTGTAGAGTCTAGAGTTCTCATAAATTTCTCTTCGAAACTCATTAAGTTCATTGATATCCAAGAGTCTCTTTTCACCAGCATCTTTTGAATCAAAGTTGAGACTCTTGATTTTCTAATATGCTTGTGCTCTAACTCTACCGAAAGGTGCCATGGTTTGCCATACGCCATCTTGTAAGAAGACATCCCTATAGGTATCTTGTAGGTAGTCCTAGAAGTCCATAAAGCATCATCCAACTTCCTTGACCAATCATTTCTTGAAGAATTCACTATTTTCTCAAATATTCTCTTCAGTTCCCGGTTTGACACTTCAATTTAGCCAGATATTTGAGGATAATAGGTGCATATCAAGAGAGATTTTGTGCCTAACACTATACTTGGATAAAACAGACTTGATGAATGAATTCTTGAAAGGAGTACCTCCATCCCTAATTATGGCCTTGGGTACCTCAAACCTAGCAAAGATATTCTTCCTCACAAAATTCACTACAACCTTAGCATCGTTGGTAGGTAATGCAATAGCTTCTACCCATTTAGAGACATAGCCTACCGCGACCAAGATATACTTATTATTGTAGGAGCTTGGAAAGGGTCCCAAGAAGTCGATTCCCCACACATCGAATACTTCACAAAAGAGAATATTGTTGAGTTGCATCTCTTCTCTCCTTGACATGTTCCCCATTCTTTGACATTCATTACATTGTAAGACAAAATCTCGTGCATCCTTGAAGAGTCTTAGCCAAAAGAACCCACATTGCAAAATCTTAGCCGCCATTCTTTTGGGATCCATGATGTCCTCCCACTGGTGATAAATGGCCATAATGAAAATGTCCACCACTTCTTCTTTTGTCGACACACTTCTTAATGATATGGTCCTTGCATCACCGGTAGAGAAAGGGATCCTCCTAAAAGCAGTACTTGACCTCTGAATGGAACTTTTTCTTTTGGTTTCCATCCATGGTTGAAGGAATCACCTTGGCTACAAGATAATTCACAATGTCAGCATACCAAGGTGTAGATTCCTAAACTCTCAAAAGTTGTTCTTCCGAAAATGGTTTTTGTATGGGTGAATCTTTTTGGCTTCTACCCATTGGTCCTTCAATCTATGAAAGGTGGTCGGCAACGGTGTTTTTGCTTTCCTTTTTATCAACCACTTCCCAATTGAACTCCTATAACAATGAAATCTATCTAATAAGACTAGGTTTAGCATCACTTTGTGAAAAAAAATATTTCAAAGCTAAGTGATCGGTATGAACAATGAATTTTGCTCCCAATAAGATATGCCCTAAACTTAACAAAAGAAAAAACAATAGAAAGGAGTTCTTTCTTGGTGGTAGAGTAGTTCAATTGAGTCTCACTTAAGGTACGATTAGCATAGTAGACAACATTCAAGACCTTATTTATCTTTTGGCACAAAAATGCTCCCATGGCATAATTAAGAGCGATTATGATCAGAGTAGTGATCAAAGCATTTTTCAACACATTAAAAGCATGTAGACAATTATCATCAAACACAAATGGAAAATTCTTTTGCAATAAAGCACACAGAGGTATAGACACACTAGAGAAATTCCTAACAAATGGGGGAGGTAATTTTTTTATTACCTCTATCTTTTCCTTATCTACTTCAATTCTTGTGGATGAAACCTTGTGTTCTAGAACTATTCCTTCATCCACCACGAAGTGACATTTTTTCCTATTCAAAGCAAGGTCTCTTTACACTTCCCTAGAACAAGTGACAAATTATGCAAACACGAATCGAATGAACTCCCAAAAACACTAAAAATTGTCCTTGAAAATTTTAATAAATATTTCAATCATATCACTAATATTACAAATGCACACCATTGAAACATAGCTTGGGGATTGCATAACCCAAAAGGCATATGCCGATAGGCAAAAGTCGCATAACGACAAGTGAAGGTAGTTTTCCTTAGTTTTCAAGGACTATGGCAATTTGAAAGTACCCAGAGTACCCATCTAGAAATTAATAAAATGCATGCCTCGAAAGCCATTCCAACATTGATCAATAAAAGGAATACGAAAGTGATCCTTTCTTGTGGCCTCGTAAAGTTTTCAAAAATCAATGCAAATTCACTACCCGATTATAACTCTAGAAGGTATCAATTCAAGTTTTTTCATTAGTTTTAACCATGATCCCCCATTTTTAGGCACGACTTGGGTTGGACTAACTCATTCACTATCACTTATGGGATAAATAATCCCGACATTAAGAATTTTCAAAACTTCTTTCCTAACCACTTCTTTCAAAATGGGATTTAAACGTCCTTGGAGTTGCCTACAAGTTTTGAAATCATCATTTAACATAATTTTGTGCATGCATATAGTTAGGCTTATCCCTTCTTAATGTTACTAATGCCCCAAGCGAGTGTCTTCCAGTGTTTTCTCAAAACCATAGGCAACTGAGTTAAATCATCACTAGAGAGTAAAGAACTGACAATGACGGCAGAGGTTTCATTATCCCCTAGAAAAGCATAGCAAATGTGAGGGGGAAGAGGTTTTAACTCCACCTTGGGGGGTTCATTGATGGGAGACCCCCCTTTACCTTTACTTTTCTTGATAAGCTTTTTCCTTTTCGATGATTGAACCTCCTCCCTTGTGTCAAGGTCGGCCTAGGCATCACTTACAAAATCACCTTCTATATCCACTTCGACATTTCCATCTTCATTGGATGCTCCTTCAAGTTGTCCCTACAAAAATTTTGAACAAGTTCATCAATCATGTCTACTCACATAGCATCATCATATAATGAAGGGAATGTAATCAAGTTAAAAGCATTAAAGGACACAATGTCGTCATTGACTCTCAATTATAATTTTCCTTCTTGAACATCAATTAAGGCTCTTAGTTGGTTGCAAACAATGGTTTTCCAAGAATAATCAGCGTGTTGGCATCTTCATCCATTTCAAGAACAATAAAATCAACCAGTAAGAACACTTTTCCCACTTTATCTTTGACGTATTCAATTATCCCAACCAGTTGCTTGATACTTAGATTCGCTAATTGAAGAGTAACATTAGTTAGCTTCAAACTACCCCCAATCAACTTCTTGTATAAGGAATGTGGCACTAAATTGATGGAAGCTCCAAGATCACCGAATGCCTTCTCTAAGCTAACTCTCCCAATCTCACAAGGAATAGCAAATGAACTCGGGTTTTTCAACTTTGGCAGAAGCTTCTTTTGAATTACTGTGCTACACCGATACATAAAATATCTAGTTAAACAATTTATATTCACCTAATTCTACAAACAACTAAATAACGCACATCAAGTGTATAGGATAAATAGTATATAATGGAAGTAAGAATCGAACCCACCAGGATTAGCTTAACAAGTATCGGTTATTTGATTACTCAAATACTATTTGAAGAAACCATTATGAGAGAGATTTAACTAAAATTAATCTAAGGACTAAAACTATAATCAATCTACGAAAGTAATTAACTTACTCTAACCATTAATCTACAAAAGCAATTAAAGAAAGTATTAGATTTGGATGCAACGAAAATTACATAAACCCTAGAAAGCATTAAACGATAAAAGAGCCATAAAACAATAATTAAATAATCTAAGAAAGCTTAAAGAAGGTTTAAGAATGCTTCTCTAGTGAAGAATCACAAGTTCTCGGACCAAGGTTATCAATCTTGAAGCTTCTCTTCAACTCTTCTTGAAAAATAACGAAAACCCTAATCTAATCTTGCAACCCCCAAAGAGAAGCTGAACGAGAATGTGTTTCTAAAGTCCTAAACACCCTTATTTATAGTTTCTAAGTGTTACAATGTGTAGGGCTCTAAATAAGTTTTGAAACCCATACTTAAGGGTCCAAAACAGATACTTAGAGCCCTAAAAAAACAATTATCAAAATCCTGTAAGAGCCCAACATGGCTTGCCATAGGCAAGCTAAGCTCACTACAGCCAAGGTCCCACCTAACTGCGGGAAGCAACGATTCTGCCAGGATTTGCGAAGCTTCACCGTTTTGCTTCTAAAATCTCCATCCGACATCCGATTAATGAGCCATTTTTTCCTACACGACCTTAAAACAAAAATACACATTAATATCTATAATTTAAATAAAAAACAACAGTTAAACAAAACACACACAAAAGCACACGAAAAATTCTAACTCCGGTAGGAATTAGGTAAACAAGCTAAACATAACCCTAAATACATAAACATATGAATATAAGTCAAATAACGTTATGTAAATACTAAAACACTACTATACACATATATTAACACTTATAAACGAAAATGCACAAAAACAAACATATAAAACTTGAAAGTGCTGAAACTAGTGCCAAAAAAAAAATATACAAAAAAAATAAGAATAACCCTAATTTCTTAGGGTTTTCAACACCCCCCAATGCCTGAGATTTTGCTAGTCCCGAGCAAAACAAAACAAAGAAAGGCACAAAATACATTAACTTTATTCAATAAAACAACAATTGTAACAAGAAAAATTATACTAGTAGAGAAATGAACTAAACATGTATATAAGAGAACTTTGATAATTAACCCCGACTGACTATGAAAATGCTAATTTCTCCACTCATGAAAGCAGATATTATTCATCTCACTAATTAATAAAAAAATCCATTGAAAAAACCCATTGAACAAAAGTTTAGCAAGTGACAAACATGTTGGAAGAAATTAACACACAACACTCACTAATAGAAATAAACTCAAACCAAGGATCAAATATGTTTTCAAAGCTTGTAATGTAGGTTAAGGGATAAAGGTAGGATATATATATACACATACACACACACTTACACATATATATATATATATGTGTACGTGTATATACACACACACACACACATATATATGTGTAAGTGTGTGTGTGTGTGTATATATATATATATATAAGTATATATATATTTAGATAAAAGTAGATCATATCACCTTAGATACGTTAGTTAATCACTTTGAACCACAATTTTTTTGAACATCCCCCAAACAACCATATCATTTAACCAATTACTACTTGAGAAGGCAAGAATGTACCTTCTTTATTACAATTTTGAAGGAATTTATTCTTCTTTTTAGCAAACACTTAACACAACTTAGAAGTAATTGTCATTCTTTTATTTATATTTTTCTTTTTCATCTTTTTTCCTTTTTTTCTTTTTTTTTTCCAAAATTACATAATATAGGGAGATTATTACAAATGTTAATGTCATAGAATAGACTTTTTCCCCGACAAACAAAACTCATATTCTTCCCCACCATCTATAACATTGTGCACATAGTATTGATGTTGCGCACTACCAACACTAACTGCTAAGGTGATGTGTAGAAAGAAGGATAAAATAAAAAGGATAATTGCGACAAAATAACATGGTTAAATAAAGAAATATGGCTTATAAGGCGCAAAAAGAGATACGGGACACTAAAGATAAATTGACATTTAGGTAGGATTTTTAGCTCAAACGATCCAAAGAATTGCCTAAATCATTTCCTTGGTCTAAAAATCACTCATACCTCGCAAGTATAAAAATCACACACAATTCCAAATGAATGTTACAAGAAAAACATATATCACAAGGCAATCATAATTAACACTCATTGAAAATTATCTCACTTTCACATCCTCATTCAGAGAAATATATATGTGTATAGTGATAACACTTTCACAACTCAAAGGGATCAAAAAGCAAAGAAACTTATATACACTTTTAATCCAAAAAATCTAACACATAGTTTCCTTGAAACATTTTTAAATTATGGAAACATGTCACAAAAGTTAATAAACACAAAAACTACTAAAAATTGAAAATCTTTTGTTTTTAACCTTCTACAATACTTTAGACAAAGAGGCCATAATCCTGAAGGTTTCCATCTGGTAGTTAGGGAGTCTTTTAAACAGGCCGATCCTCTAAAGTGAAATTCACATAACTGTCTAATACTACTAAGATCCTAAAACAAAAATATTTTCGGAGTTTTGGAATTTTTTTTTTTCAAGCTAATCCTAGCGAGCCGCATATAACTATACTTTAATAACCTACCATCATTATCATCAGCTAAATAAGTATAACTAAAAAATTCACAACATAAAATACATAAAATTAATTAACTAATCATGAGACTTCAAGCCTTTATTACCCCACTGGGTCATAAACTAAGGCATATAATAAATTAAAGTATAAATAAACACAAAATTAAAAGAAATATTTCCCTAGTAAAGTCATGGAGGCTTGCCGAGGATGTTATAATCCTTAATAAATGTGCTCCACTGCTTAACGCATCAAAAGTTCCCAAGGACAGCTGAAACTTCGGTATTTGTATTCATCATCTTCTCCCTTACTCTTTCTAGAAGATATCCTTCTCCTTCTTCTACCTCATGAGCCAGCTCTTTATCCACGAACACTCCATAGGGCACTTCCTTATACACGATAGTCGAGGAACTTAGAGCATTCTTATGGTTCCTTTTTGCTGCACTTGCTCAATAACTCAACCATCTCATCTTGGTTTTTATTTTGTACGATTGGTGGAAGTGTTGGAATCCCTCGGTCTTTACCAACCACCATTTTTTGCGAATTTGGCAAATTGGTCTTCTAATCTCGTCGTGGAATTGGCTTGGGGCTCCATAAAAGTCATCATTGTACTCTCCAATCTTGCCTCATCCTCTTCTTGGCATCTTTGGGATGGTGAACTCTCCCACAAAGTGTGTTGTGACTCGGTTGATGTTAAATTTGCTCCAAGATGTTCTTCCTTATTGGATTGAGCAAACGATCCTACATAATAGCCGTACCCCCCAAACTTGCATTCATCCATAGGTGTAGATGAATATTGTTCGACTTCACCACAACATTCGTCTGTGTTTGATTAGATCATGTGAGTATGTTGAGTAGTTCCCACCACCATTTGTGCTATTTCATCAAGTTGAGTTTGAATGCGTTGTAGATTAAATGGTTAGTTGATTGCTCCATCACAGTTATCATCATCATCTCCAAGCTTGCATTCTTCTCTCCTTCAGTTGGTGATGGTTGACTGTAGTCACAATCATATTGGAGCTCTCGTTGTTAATATAAAGGCTCTATAGGTGTAGAAAAAGAATAGGGATAATCTTGGTAACTCGAGAAATAATTTGGATGGTTTGGCCATCCCATTTGATAATCATAAGAGTAGGGAGGATAATCATAAGAAACATGCTCATTAGTCATACCTCCACAGTCATAAGGATAATAATATCCTTGGCATGAGTCATTTCAATTCATTCCTTGCATGTTCTTATAAGACCAGCAAAAAAAAAAAAAAAAAAAAAACACAAAAACAATTACTAACACGAAAGCACACAAACAAGAAAAATAGGAGAATTTAGACTAGTAACTAGTCAAAACCATATGCTAGGAAGAGAAAATATTTTTTTTTTGTTTTTTCAATAAAATAAACACAAACTACACAAAGGAAAATCTTTTTATATATTTATACACATTTTTTTAAATATTGACAATAGACAATTACACTAAGACAAATAAAATATATTTACACTTCAAAGTATTGTTCTTATTAAATTATATTGATATGGCCAAAGACCCAATCCCCGCCAATGGCGCCAAAATTTTGATATATAAAATATCTAGTTAAACAATTTATATTCACCTAATTCTACTGACAACTAGATAACACACCGTAAGTGTACGAGACCAATAGTGTATAGTGGAAGTAGGGGTCGAAGCCACAAGGATTGGTTTAACAAGTACCAGTTATTTAACTCAAACACTATTTGAAGAAACCATTATGAGAGAGATTTAACAAAAATTAATCTAAGGACTAAAACTATAATTAATCTACAAAAACAATTAAGTTACTCTAACCATTAATCTGTTGGTCCCAAAGCAACCTAAGAGGGGGGTGAATTAGGTTTCTTAAAAATTATACTTTCAGAAATATTGAGATTTTCTAAATATAAATTAATATAATAAAATCAATGGAACAGCATCTTGTATCTATGAAGTAAAGAGAGAAAATTAAACAACCAATACTTCCAAGCTAGCAAGCTTGAAGTATGAAATCACTAGAATGCTTCACACACTTGGTGAGCCAATAATCTTTACAAAGTTGGAAACTTCTTGCTCACACTAAAACTCTTTTAGTTGAGCCAAGAATTTTACTTACAACCACACTTTCGTACAAGATTATCACTCCACTCAAAGTTGAATTTCACTCACAACTGCACACTAATACAACAAAGCACTATAGCCAATTTGTACTTAAATTGCTTTTCTCTAAGGCTTGTATTCAATGTATTAGATGGTTTTTACTTGATATTAAAGCAGTTATTTATAAGAGCAATAAATGGTGGTTGCAACTACTTTCTAACAGCTAAATAATAAATGCACAAAAAGTAGCCGTTGGGGTTTCGGACGTCTGAGACAAATTGGAAGCGTCCGACATAGCGTCCGATCTTCATACAGTTGCTGAAGAGCTTCGTTCGGACGTCCGTGCATGCATTGTCCGTTCCTTCGTCCGATAGAGGGTTCGGACTGTCATGTTCGTCCATAAAGAGAGGCAGTGGGATCCTATTTCTTTCTACCTGTTCGTTCGGACGGGGCAATGCGTCCGAGAAGTTTTGACCCAGTTCGGATGGTTCAGTGCGTCCGAAAGTCCTGTCTCTAGCAAAACAGATAAGAGTCCTGCAAAAAACTAGTTTACATAGTTAAGTGTTTATGTCATCATCAAAATAAGGTTTGGAAAACATCAATCTCCCCCTTTTTGATGATGACAAATCTTCATGGTGTAATTATGTAAAAACAATTGGACAAGACTAATCATTTTGCAATATAAAAGACACAGAAGACTACTCCCCCTTTTGACATCATCAAACAAAGCTCCCCCTGAGATCATGCAAGTATGTAACAGAAATTCATAAAAAACTTCAGATTTATAATCTTAAAAGATTAACAGTACTTAATTCAAGAAAATACAGAAAAAGGGTAAATCTACGGGAAGTCCTAAAAAATAAAGAAGTGCTATCAAAACTAAACACAGAGGTCAAAAGAACTAATGCAAATCATTTTTCTTCTTGGATCGGTTTTCAATCTTTTGACATTTAGAAGGAACGTCTTCATCAGTGGCTTCACTGTCTTCCTCTTCTCCGGTGCGTCGTTGCATGATGAAATGAAATGTGTCGTCAATATCCTCATCGTCATCTTCATCGTCATTTGCAGCTCCTTGAGTATTGGCAGCCTCTTCATCATCCTCACGAACATTTCCGTCTTCATTTTCATCACTGTCAGAAGATGAGTCGAGTGGATATTGGGACTGAAGATTGGCAAATTGAACCTGTGCCGAAGCAGACATGCCAAGGCTAAGTGCCTATTGGATAATCATCTGACGAGTCTCAACTCGCTTTAACTTTTGATTAGTGCGACGTTGAAAGGAACTGACTTGAGTAGTCAAGGAGGTGAGATTGCCACAGATGTGAGAAAGTGATGGTTCAGAGGTAGATGGATGAGGATCATGGAGTGGTGGAGGTGGTGTGAGGAGGAGGAGAATGGGGAAGAGCGAAATCAGAGGTGGAGGCATGGGATTGTGAATGTGCCAAATCAAAGGTTGCCTTAGTTAACCATTGATCGTTAAAAACCGGAGGCCTTTTCTTTCAATATAAGATTTGTTAAAATAAGGAGGAAATTGTTTGTTTCTGCTGAAAGGAACTTCGAAGAAATCAAAAATTTTGGTGAGAAATTTGCCAAAGCGAATGTTTCTTCAGGTATCAATACGAAAGAGTTCCCATAGGGAACAAAAGAGATACCCAAAGTCAAGAGGAATGCCCTTGAAAACACAAAAAAACAAGTAAAGCTGCATTTTACCGGGTTCAGTGCGATGCCCGTCAGTTGGCAATAACAAATTTGTGAAAAGAGTATATAGAATATTCAGTTCAGGAGTGAGTAATGTGGTTTTGGCTTCCGAGGCCTGTTTAAAATTAATGTTAAAAATGGCCCTAACTTCATCGATGTCAAATCGAGTATCAATAGCAGGCCATTTATCTAGAGGAAAAGAAATAGGAAAAATCATTTGGGTTTGAGACTTCACATTCAAAAATAGTGTTAATGATGTTGTATGAAATCTCAAGGTTGGTGCTGTTAACACGAGAAGTTAAGGTGCGAACAGTGGGGCCTTTCTGAAGATTGGCAGTGAATTGAAGCACCATGTCATGATATACAGGTAAGTCAATATGCACTAGGTGACCCCAATTTTGTTTTTCAAAATAGGTTTTGACAATGGGAAGATTATACTCATCAAACAAACTTTGAGAAGCAGGTCGTTGAACGATTACAGATTTACTTAAAAGGGATGTATACCGTTCAGATGCCTTGGCATCGATGAATTTCGGCAGGATTGGATTTGTGGATACTTGGGGAGTAGCAGATGATTCTTCTCAGACTGGAGCTTTCCCCTTAGTTTTTCGTCCACGATTTCCGGTAGAAGAGCCTCCGCGAGATTTAACCATTGTGAAGGATAGGAAGGAAAAGGAGGAAAATTTTAATTTTTGAATTTAGATTGGTAAGAATTTGATGAAATGAGATGGTAGATGTGGAAAAATTGATATAATTTAGGTGAGAAATACGCTAGAGAGGATAATTTTCCAACCAATTTTGGGAAAGAGGGTAGAAATTTGATGGGGGTGTTGAAGGAACAATTTTCGCCAGAGAGGGTTTCGGATGTTTGGGCAAGTCCGAAATGAGGAAGATGGACGGTTTTAATGGAACAGGGAGACCGTTCGGACGGCCGAACGTTTGGTATGCATCCGAAGAAGCGTCCGAACGCTGATGAACGGACGGCCGATGGAAGATCTAGTGCGTCCGACATTCTTTTGGACGATGATATGCGTCTGGAAGAATTCTAGAGAGTTTAGTGAATAAAATGAATATCATTCGGACGATTATGAGCGTCCAAGGAAGATAGGTAGTTTTCAGACGAAACACAGCGTCCGAAAGGTAGGGTTGTTCGGACGAATGAGTGCGACCGAACCAAGAATCTATGCCAAGTTGATCTGTAATCAAATTCCCAAACATTTTCTGAGAGTTTCAAAGCAACCTAGAGCTAAGGGTTTTGTAAAAATATCAGCCAGTTGATCTGAAGTAGGTACAAAATCAACACGAATTTCCTTTTTACAAACAAGATCTCGAATAAAATGATGCTTAACATCAATGTGTTTGGTTCTAGAGTGCATAACAGGATTTTTTGTGAGATTAATTGCACTAGTGTTGTCACACTTTATAGGACCACAATCAAAAAGGACACCAAAGTTTTTCAGAGTATGTTTCATCCAAAGAAGTTGAGCACAACAATTTCCAGCAGCAATGTATTTGGCTTCAGCCGTAGAAAGAGAAATAGAAATTTGTTTTTTGCTAAACCAAGACACAAGACAATTTCCCAGAAATTGACACATACTACTGGTACTTTTTCTATCAATTTTACATCCAGCAAAGTCAGCATCGGAATAACTAATTAAATCAAATGTAGAGGACTTTGGATACCACAGACCAAAATTCATTTTACCCTTGAAAAGATATCTAAAAATTCTTTTAACAGCTATCAAATGTGATTCTTTAGGGCAAGATTGAAATCTAGCACATAAACAAACAGCAAACATGATATCTGGTCTCCTGGCTGTTAAGTAAAGTAGACTTCCGATCATACCTCTATAGTGTTTTTCATCAACATTATTACCTTCTTCGTCTTTATCAAGTTTGGTTGAAGTGCACATTGGCGTACCAACTTGTTTGCAATCTTCCATTCCAAATCGTTTGAGTAGCTCCTTTGTGTACTTGATTTGCGTAATTCCTTCCTTAGTTTGATGAATTTGAAGTCCGAGGAAAAATTGCAGCTTGCCAATCATACTCATCTCAAACTCTTTTTGCATTAAATGTGAAAAGTCTTTGCACAAATTTTCATTAGTTGCTTCTAAAATAATATCATCAACATAAATTTGAACAATTAACAAACCATTTAAATTTGTTTTTGTAAAAAGAGTGGTGTCAACTACACCTCTTTTAAATCCATTTTCTATATCAAGAAACCACTTAATCTTTCATACCAAGCTCTTGGAGCTTGTTTCAAACCATATAAAGCTTTGGAGAGTTTTAAAACATAATTTGGAAAATTTTTATTTTCAAAGCCGGGAGGTTGTTCAACGAAACTTTTTGATCAATAAAACCATTTAAAAATGCACTTTTGACATCCATTTGAAATAATTTGAAATTATTGAAACATGCAAATGCGAGAAACATGCGAATGGATTCTAATCTAGCCACGGGAGCAAAGGTTTCATCATAGTCAATACCTTCTTCTTGAGCATAACCTTTCGCAACAAGGCTAGCTTTGTTCCTTATGATTTCACCTTGGTCATTTAATTTGTTTCTAAAGACCCATTTAGTTCCAATAACGGGATGAGAAGATGGTCTTTCAACCAAGGTCCATACACTATTTTTCTCAAATTGACTAAGTTCATCTTGCATGGCATTAACCCAAAATTCATCACTCAAAGCAACATCTATATGTTTAGGTTCAATGCCTATTGAGAAAGTAATGCACAATTACTATTCAAAGGTTTATGAGAGGGAGTAGTTACCGAATTGGATATATCACCTATGATTAAATCTTGAGGGTGACTAGAGACAAATCTCCAAGCTCTCGGAAGATCATTTGGAGTATCCTCATTCTTTTCATCATCTATTTGATGGTTGTTGTCATCATTGCTTGATGTGATCTCTTGATGATCTTCATGAATAACAAGCTTTTCGAGTTCCTTTAGAATACCTACATCTTCATCTTCACTTAAATTCTTTGAAATAACATCATTAGTTTCATCAAATGTAACATGCACAACTTCTTCAGTCAAGAGTGTTCTTCTATTGTAAACTCGGTATGCTTTCTTGTCACTAGAATATCCTAGAAAAATTTCTTCATCCGATTTTTTGTCAAATTTTCCAAGGTTTTCTTTGATTTTTAAAATAAAACATTTGCAACCAAAAACTTTAAAATAGCTCACAACGGGTTTTTTACAAAAGAGGAGTTCATACAGAGGTGTTTTGTTTAAAAGGGATCTTAATAAAATTCGGTTCATGACATAACAAGCCGTGTTAACCGCTTCGGCCCAAAAGTATTGAGGTAAGTCGCATTCGCTAATCATAGTTCTAGCGGTTTCTTGAAGAGTCCTATTTTTCCTTTCAACAACACCATTTTGTTGAGGGACTCTAACAACCAAAAATTCATGAGAAATACCGTTGTGATCACAAAAGTCGGGAAAACCTCCAAATTTAAATTCGGCTCCATTGTCACTTCTTAAACGAATGATTTTTAAATTTAATAAATTTTGAATTTTGGAAAACAATTTTACAAATTTTTCAAACGCCTCATTTTTGTGAACAAGAAATAATACCCAAGTATGCCTGGAATAGTCATCTACAATAACAAAAGCATATTTGCAACCACCAAGACTAGCATATTGAGTAGGTCCAAATAAGTCTAAATGCAACAATTCTAAAGGTTTATGAGTAGACACAAAATTCTTTGGTTTAAAAGATAACTGTATAAGAGATTTTGACTTGTTTACCAAATTGGCATGCATCACAAGTTTTATTTTTCAAAAATTTTAGTTTTGGCAAACCTCTTACCAAATCTTTCTTAGCAGGTTTTTCAATCAAATCCATATTAAAATGACAGAGTCTTCTATGCCAAAGCCAAGGATCATCTATGAAAGTAGTAAGACATTTTATTTTGCTATTGTAAATTTTATCAAGATGAATCACATAAACATTATTGTGCCTAGTGCCCTTGAATAAAACAACATGATTTTTATCAAGAATAAGACATTCATGCTTGGTAAAAAATACATATAAATTTTTTTCACAAAGTTGACTAACACTTAACAAATTATAGTTCAAATTATCAACAAGAAGCACATTCTTAATCAAGGTTTCACCATTTTTACCTACATCACCAATGCCGATTGATTTTGCTTTATTGTTATCTCCAAAAGTGACTTTTCCACAGTTTTTGGACGTGAGATCCGTGAAGAGAGAAGTATCACCCGTCATGTGAAGGTAATACAAGCCTTGAACATCCACTATCTATAAACCACTTAGCATTGTTGGTGATGTTGAGTACCTACACATCAAATCAATTGATAACTTTTGGTACCCATATTTTCTTGGGTCCATTTGAGTTAGTGAAATTGCTAACAATCCATGCAACTTTCATTCCAAGCTTTTCGTTCTTCTTTACATAACACATATTTTTAACATGTCCATGTTGTTGGCAATATCTACAAATAATATTTTTATTTCCATATAAAGATGATTTTGGTTTTGCAACACATAAGTCATCCCTTCTAAACGTGACAAAATTTTTGTTGATTACTACATTTCTATTTCTTTTTAAATCAACAACATTTTCTTTCTATCTAGTCAAGAGAGCATTCAAGTCACCCATTCTTTTCTTCAAGGAGGCTTGTTCTTCCTTGACCTTGGATCCCACATGCATTCTTTTCTTCAAATCACGATTTTCTTATGATAGCCTATTATTTTCATTCACTAGTTTAGAGTTAGCATTTAATAAAGCATTTGATTTTTTAACTAACTCCTTATTTTTAGCATATGATTCCTTTAAGCTATCATTCAATTTCAAAATGAAAGCTTCAAGATCATCTTCATCATTTTCATCATTGGAGTCATAGTTAGAATTTACCTCATCATCTCCAATAGCCATAAAGGCCATTTGTGCCGACTCCATTTCTTCTTCAACTTCTCCTTCGGAGTTGCAATCATCCCATGTGATTTGAAAGTTATTGAATCTAGGTTTTCTTCCTTCCTTCCTTTTCTTGGAAGGACACTCATTTGCAAAGTGTCCAAGTTGACCGCATCAAAACATTTTTCGTTTTGCTTCTTCATTTCAATCCTTGTCTTTCCTTTGAAATTATTTGAATTCGTAGCTCCGCCTTTTCTCATTCTTCGTTTGTTGATGTAGTGTTTAAGAAATCCTTTGGTGATGAGTGCAAGATCTCCTTCATCAAGATCTTCATCTTCTAGATTGATGGAGCTGTTTTCATCTTCTTCTTGAGAGGTCTTTAGAGCAATGCTCCTTCTTGGCCTTGCTTCTTCATCATCCACTACTTTAGCCTTTAACTTTAATTCATAAGAAGTAAGAGAATTGATTAGCGATTCAATAGGCATTAAATTTAAATTCTTGGCTTCCTCTATAGCAATAGTTTTGGCATCCCATTCTTTGGATAGAGCATTTAGGATTTTTCTATTTTTTTCACCCAAAGAGTACTCCTTACCCAAGGCTTCAAGATCTTTTATGATGTCATTTAACCTACAGTACATTTTGTCAATGTTCTCATGTGGTTCCATCTTGAAGGACTCATACTTGGCAACAAGTAAGGATTTCTTTTGCTCATGAATATCGTCGCTCCCTTCATGGATTTCCTTCAATTTATCCCAGATTTCTTTAGCGGAAATGCATCCCTTCACGCGAGTTGATTCATTTGCATCCAAGGCATTATATAGCACATTCATGGTTTTTGCATTTAACGTCAAGTTTGCCTTGTCTTGTGGACGTGAGCTCATCCCTTGTCTTTTCTCTTCTTCTATTTGTGTGATCATCAATAATAGAAGCTTCAAAAGGACCTTCATTGACAACATACCACAAATCAATGTCAATAGATTGCAGAAATATTTTCATTCTATCTCTCCAACTAATAAAATTTGCCCCGTTAAACATAGGGGGCCTAGTAATGGATTGACCCTCAAAGAATAGAGCATTGTTGGTTGCCATAATAGTTCTTTTCTCAAAAGCAGTTTAAGCAATAAAATGAGACCAAGCTCTGATACCAATTGTTGGTCCCAAAGCAACCTAAGAGGGGGGGTGAATTAGGTTTCTTAAAAATTATACTTTCAAAAATATTGAGATTTTCTAAATATAAACTGATATAATAAAATCAATGGAACAGTGAAGTAAAGAGAAAATTAAACAACCAATACTTCCAAGCTAGCAAGCTTGAAGTATTAAATCACTAGAATGCTTCACACACTTGGTAAGCCAATAATCTTTACAAAGTTGGAGTGCAACTTCTTGCTCACACTAAAACTCTTTCAGTTGAGGCAAGAATTTTACTTACAACCACACTTTCGTACAAGATTATCACTCCACTCAAAGTTGAATTTCACTCACAACTGCACACTAATACAACAAAGCACTATAGCCAATTTGTACTTAAGGCTTGTATTCAATGTATTAGATGGTTTTTACTTGATATTAAAGCAGTTATTTATAAGAGCAATAAATGGTGGTTGCAACTACTTTCTAACAGCTAAATAATAAATGCACAAAATGTAGCCGTTGGGGTTTTGGACGTCCGAGACAAATTGGAAGCGTCCGACATAGCATCCGATCTTCATGCAGTTGCTGAAGAGCTTCGTTCGGACGTCCGTGCATGCGTCCGTTCCTTCGTCCGATAGAGGGTTCGGACGGTCATGTTAGTCCGTAAAGAGAGGTAGTGGGATCCTATTTCTTTCTGCCTATTCGTTCGGACGGTGCAATGAGTCCGAGAAGTTTTGACCCAGTTCGGAACTAGACGGTTCAGTGCATCCGAAAGTCCTGTCTCTAGCAAAACAGATAACAGTCCTGCAAAAACTAGTTTACATAGTTAAGTGTTTATGTCATCATCAAAATAAGGTTTGGAAAATATCATAATCTACGAAAGCAATTAAAGAAAGCATTAGATTTGGAAGCAAGGAAAATTATGTAAACCCTAGAAAGCATTAAACGATTAAAGAACCATAAAACAATAATTAAATAATATAAGAAAGCTTTAAGAAGGTCTAAGTATGCTTCTCCACTGCAGAATCACAAGTTCTCAATCTAAGGTTGTCAATCTTCCTTTTCAACTCTTCTTAAAAAATAAAGAAAAACCTAGTCTAATATTTCAACCCCCAAAGGGAAGCTGAAAGAGAATGTGTTTTTGAAGTCCTAAACACCCTTATTTATAGTTTCTAAGCATTACAATATGTAGGGTTTTGAATAAGTTTCGAAACGTATATTTATAGGTCAAACACAGACACCCGGCCCAACATGGCTTGACTATGCTCCATAGTCAAGCTAAGCTTGCTGCAGCCAAGGTCCCAACACATTGCAACAAGCAACCATTCTTCCAGGATTTGTGCAGTTTCACCACTTTGCTTCTAAAATATTTGTATAGTGTCCAATTGATGCGGCATTTTTTCCTACACGACCCTAAAATAAAAACACACATTAATATCTATAATTTAACTAAAAAATAACACTTAAACACTGACTAAAACTATAAACAAAAGACATACAAGAACGCATAAAAAACTCTAACTCCAGTAGGAATTAGGTAAATAACCTAAACACAACCCTAAATACATAAACACATAAATAAAATTTAAATAATATTAAATAAACACTAAAACACTACTATAAACATATATTAACACATATAAATGAAAATGCACAAAAATAAACATATAAAACCTAAAAGCGCCGAAATTAGTGTAAAAAAATCTTACGAAAAAGAATAAGAATAACCCTAATTTCTTAGGGTTATCATACACCCTTCGGTCAAACACAGATAGTTCATCCTCCATTAGTGTTCTTTTACTAGTTAGTATTTTCTTCATCAATTTTGCATAACTAGGCATATTCTCCAATGCTTCAATGAATGGGATTTTGATCTCAATTTTCTTGAACATCTCCAAGAATTTCGTGAACCATTTCTTTACTCTTATCATTTAGTCTTTAGGGAAATGGAATTTGGATGTTTCTTGGAAGCTCTAAAGGACTTACATTGGCTTTATCAACTCATTTGGAAGGGATTTGGTATTTTATTGGCTCATTAATCATCTTGCCTTTCCCTTTTGAGGGTTCACCTTCTTCTTCATGTTGGGCAATTTTTTCAAGTTCCTTCGCCTATTTGCTCACCTCCTCAACCACTTGGTTGTTCAATTCTTTAACACTTCGAAAGGTTATGGCTTGCACATGTTCCCTGGGGTTGGGAATGGTATAACTTGGAGGGGCTCCCATTGGCCTATTGTTCACTACTTGACCCAATTAAGTTTCCAAATTCCTTGTTGTGTGAGAAATGCCCTTTGATTCCTCATAAATGAGTCTTGCTCTCTCCTTAGGATTTCCTTTTCTGTTCTTAAATTTTCATACTTCTCCTTGCATTTTACCTATCCCTCCTTGATGCTACAAGTTCTCTCCTCAACTCTGTAAGTTGAGCTTCTACATCATCCCCCTTTCTATTAAAGTTTTAAGCATTGTTTATGGGTGGTAGTGGGTTAGGATGTTGATATAAGGAACTTGGTTGATTGTTTTGGTAAGAGAAATTGGGTTGAGAGTGTTGAAAGTTAGGTTGAGGATTTCTTTGGTGTGGAGGTTGGTATACTCTTGAAGATAAGGCTTGATTGGAGAAATTTTGCTGAGGGGTATCTGAGTGAGTTGGTTGGTTATTCCATGAAAAGTTCGGATGGTTTCTCCAAAAAGGATTGTATATAGAGGATTAATTCAATAGTTCACTTTCTCCCGTCGGTGATTCACATTGTCCATCAAAATGGTTCCCAAAGCAAAAGTCACAAACTAAAAGAGGCCCTTGTGAGAAGGATGATATGGCATTCACATTGCTTCCTCTTCCAAGGTTCTCTATAGTTCTTTCAAATTGGTCATCATATTCACCATCATCCCATTTTGTGCCAACAAAGCGTCATTGTGATTCAAATGAAGTAAACCTCCTTGAGTTGAGGTTGAGGCACTTTAGGTGGTTGAACATTTGGTTGTGCCACTAGGTTGTGTTGGTAATAGTTCAAGGCCATCATATTTAGAAACTTTTGAGTCTCTTCCAGCGTTTTGAAGAATAAGGAACTTCCCACCAAAGCATCCAAATAGACTTTGTTTCTTAATAAAGTCTGCTATAGAATGTTTTGAACTTGCAACCACAATGGGATTGCATGGTGTGGACACTTTCTAAGAAGTTTCTTGATTTGTGGGATTGAACTACCAATTTTCCTGGTCTCTCAAAGAAAATAGGAACACCCTTCTTCATACATAATTGGGGTGCACACAGTTAAACTTGAAGATGTCGAGAACCTGCCCTCAAAATTCATAAAGTGAGTGTATAGAACGTCATTCGGTCCTCTCCCAAACATGGCATCTTATCAAATCATTTGAATTAGTGGCGACTTGATCTCAAAACTGTTTGCTTGGATCGGTCTAGTAATACTCGAATTTGCACCTTCAAAATTGGCATGACATAGTCCAAAATGGTCTTCTGTTAGCATGAATGCCATTAGCATTGTTTCTACCCTCTACATTTCCATTACCACCCATTCCATTGTTCCCAACTACGTCCTCGTTATCGTCATTTCTAGGATCTTCATTAAGCACTCTTGCATTATTTTGAGGGTTCATCATTTGACATTCTTCTTTCTATTGTTGCAGTTTGTTATCTTTGTGAATCCTAGTCAAGATCATTTCTATCTCCAAATATAATGGTATTAATGATTTCTTTTCAAGAACAATAAACCACACAACAAAACCAATCAATAAGTCAAGTTCAAATGATGAAGCACCAAAAGCAAAAATTAAACATTAGTATAAGAAAGAAACATTTAATGTAAACTACAATTGACAACAAAACAAGAAAGAACGTCTAATCTAGCACGACTCACAAGTATCTGATATTTCCATTGCAAACACAATCCCCAGCAATGGCACCAAAAACTTGTTCTTACAGATTTTGTGATAGAAATCAACAAGTAATAAAATAACTTGATCGATCATCAAACCCTCACCTACACTCTCGTAAGTATATGAAGTAGGATTGTAGGCAGCGATGAGTGAGTTTCTTTTCCACGAGGATTGTAGATGACAAGTACTAGACTTAATGGACCCTTGTGCTATTTAGACAAATCAACAAGTTGTTTGTCATCAACTACAAGTGCAAACTAAGAAAGCAATTCAACAAATGCTAATTTAACTAGTTAAAATAAGAAAGCATGAGCTAAACTAGGAAGGAAAGCCCAATAATTAGGATAAAAAGAATTTAATTCAATTAGAAAGAATACTAAGAACTTTGTAAAGAGATTTAGAACTCTACTTAAGTACTTTAGTCACAAGAAATTTAGATGGAAAATAGGTAAATTTTATATCTACTTGAAGTTAATAAAAAGCCCACTACATTAAGAGTAAAAAGATTTAACCTTGCAAGAAATTAAAGATGAAAACTTAAGATTAATTAAAAGAGAACTTATATTAAAGACAAAGAAAGTTTAGAAGTACACTACAACTAGGATAAGATTACAACTCTACTAGTTACACCTACAACTATGCATTTTTAGGGTACATAGTAGGGTTATTTTAAAAATCTAGCAGTCAATTCGTTGATTCTGCTTCTTAGACCATAGTGACCAAATTCCCTTCTTGGATTTCATCATTGCAATGACTAGCTGTTGTTGACTAGAGTCTTTCAGTTGGTAACCGTTGTGACCAATTTTGCTTTTGGGATCTAGTAACTATGGTGTTCAGCACTTGGTGTTTTGAATGGCTGGATACCGTTCAGGTAACTTCTTTAATTTTCATGACCGTGGTTTTGAAACTCTATCAACCTTGGATTTTTATCTTCAATTTGCTTTCAATTGCATCTTTGGTCCTTGGCTTCCTTCATTCTTCAACTTGTTGCCTAATTACAAGTAATCTCTACAAAATACACCAAAATTACTAAGTTAAGATGCACATAAAACCACTAAGGAAAATATGAGAATCAAGGATTGTAATTGTTTTAACTTATAGACAACTTTTTAGCCACTCATTATTTTTACACAAAAAAAGGATACTTGCTTTACCAGTAAAGATTGAATATGTACTCCTAGTTTGAAACAACTCAACAACCACTTCTCTCTCCTCAAGTTTCAAGTCCTTGTTCTACCTCTCCAAACCACATAACTACCAACCTTTGCAATTCTTAGATTTCAACCAATAAAAGAGTGGGATTTTCCCACCCTTGTGTGCTATGGTTCTTTTATTCGCAATGTCATGTGCTTGTTGTCTTCTAGAAATTTAATTTTTTCTAATTTTTAATTTAATTCTAGTGCAAAATCAGTCCTTAAAATGAACTATAGTTACCAAATTCATTGTAGTCTGTGGTATGCAGTACAGATACGGGTACGCAATACGTCACATTACTAAAAATGTGGTACTCTAGGGCAATGTTTTGAAAATAGGACCGAATCAGCTAATTCGACTGGTTGGACCGGAAAAGCAACTAGTCCGATCCAGTTATATATCCGGGCTATAGAAAAAATCGAACAGAATCGTAAAAAATTGTGAACCGAAAAAAAATCGGTTGAACCGTGACCCCCCTATTTTTTAAATTTCAAATTAAAAAAAATTGTGAAAGAGAAAAGGCCAAAATATCGAAACACAATAAGCACACCAGACCAAATCTCAATTCTCAAATCACCAAATTCCTACTATTTGAAAAAAAAAAAATCTATCACCAAATCCATCAAATCTACATACAAAAAGCCAAAAAAAAAAGAAAAAAAAAAGATCCTTGAGAAAGATTGGAGAAGATAGACGAGATGGTGAGGATGGGGCAATGGAAGTTGGAGTCAATAGAGATGGAGGAGAAGAGAGAAAAGGAAAGCAGGGAAGTTGGAGAACAGAGAGGGAGGGAGAAAAAGATGAAGATGGAGATGGAGATAGTGATGGGTGAGAGAGGGGAAAGGAGGTGGAGTTGGTGATGGTGAGGTTGATGAAGGAGAAACGGAAAGAAAACTTTTTTTTTTTTTTCCTTTGAATTGTTTAAAAATGAAAAAAAAAAAATAGTAATGAAGAGTGGTTTGAAAAAGGCAAAGCAAATGTGGACAAGAAGCCTTGAACCTTGGACCTCAGGTAAAAATCACGCATCATCTACCACCTAAGCTATACAACACGAATGATTCTATTGCCTTTCTTTAATATTTATTTAATTTTTCACCTGAACGATTGAACCAGTTGAATTGGTTAAACTGAGAACCAGAAGCTTTACTGGTTCAATCACAGGTCCGAGTTTTAAAACACTTCTCTGCTGGTAGATTTAGATGGAACATTGTTTTAGTACGTGATACACTTAATTATTTTAATTAGTACACTTCCAAATGTAACACTTTTAAGAAAGTTAGAATCCCAAATAAATTTGCATAAAGTTATTAAGATTTGTTGGAATATTATTATAATTAGTACTAACAAAGATATTAGTCTAATTAATTAACTCCATATCAAATTAAATTATTATGAAAGTGATTCGTAATAGGTATGTTTGACCTTGATTTTCTTAGCTTGTGGGAGGAACACTTGTTCCGCGATAATTTGAATAATTTTGGAAACAAAAGCAAAAATAAATAATTTATATATGTAAGTAAAAGTCAACTTTTAAAGCACTTGATTTTTAAAGTTAAAAGTTGGTCAAAGATAATATTCAAATAAAAGGAACCAAATTATTATTAGAAATGACAAAACTATAAAAAGTTTATATTTAATTAGTCAATCTTTCACAAATTAAGCCTAAAAGTGGTTCGCCAAATTTGGTGAATTGGTATGTGTACTATAGCGTTCAAAATTGCAAAAGTACTGTGAATTGAAACGTGTGAAATGGTCCGAGACACGTGGTACGTGGGGTTACCTAGTGAATCTGGTAACTATTTTTAAATATATCTACATATTTTGATTTGATATTGAAATTTCGGACACATGAAAAAAAAATGGTGAAAGAAGAAAAGAAACCTGGATTTGATGCTTGTAGCAAAACCAGGAAAGTAAGATGGAGAATTTTGGGTGGTTTGGAAATGGGAAGAGAAGAAACCTGAATTTGGTTAGAAAGTAAACAAAGGGAATGGAGCAAAGGACAGAGGAGAGACGGTGGGAAAAGATGAAGTTGTTAGAAGTTAGAATTTACTGATGGCCTCAAATCAATTACTTCATATTTGTACCGTGTGTTTTGCAATATTGAATAAACTTGCTATAGTAGGTGGCTGTAAATTTGAAAGTTACTTTGCTTGTTATGGTACCATGACTCCACCACTAAGTCCATTTTAGTACATAAATACTACTAGATATAGAATTCGAGTAAAAACACATAAAAAGCATTTAGAATGGAACTAACATGGTGACAAAATTGCTTAATCTTTAGAGGCAAAATAACTCAATTTTTAGAGTTATCCCTTTTAAAAGGGGCACTTCAGAGATGTTTCGATTTTTATTTTTTTACTTGCTTTAATAATTGACATCATGCATAAACTATAGAGAAGGAATAACATTTCGGATATCCCATAGTTGGAATAAGTCATCCCTTTTGCCTCGGGTACATAACCTAATAAGACACGCATGTTTATAATTTTGTACCATCCAAAGGAGAAGTGTACAAGAAAGGACCCAAATCCTGAATCTAAATCTAAACCAGGCGGCATGAGGATACAAATCAAGTACTAGTTTAAATTACTAGAATATGAGATTTTGACGATCATCGTTTGGCTATCTTAACAAAGTTGGTAAAATCCCCAAGCATGTGGACACTAAATTTAAGAATTAAATCAAATGAGTGTCTACTTCTCCAAGAACAAATAATTGAGGCCAAATTTTGATTGCAAATAGCTCATAGACTAAATAAATTAAATTCTCAAAATGATTCGAGACGATTGAGTGTAAGTCGAATCGGCAATCCTACCAACCTTTGGTAGACCATTCAAACTACCTAATCCATTCGAACAAAAGTTCTTACCAACTCCATGTCCAATGGGTGAGACAGTAACCAATATATTCAGGGAAAATAGGATATAGACCTTCGAGTGAAATTCTCTATACTTGTTCATGAACCATTCAAAAGTACCCAATACATTCGAACATAATCTCCCAAGAATCTATTACCCAATGACAAAGACATTGATCAACTTGTTACAAGTAAATATATGTGTCTTCGAATATTTTGATATCTTATTTTTATGACTCATCCAATGTCCATCCCATTCAACCACAAGCCTTTTTTGAAGTGTATGTATTTTGGATCCATTCATTTCACTTGTGTGTCTTTTCACAAGCCATTCCAATTAGTTGATCCATTTGCATGTCCTCTTCTTTGTCAAGAGCATCTTATTGAGAGTTAAGCCCTCACACTCATTGTCAGATGGAATTGAGGGATCACACAGTAAACTGGTACATAAAAAGATTCAATGAAAAATGCTAGCAAGTGGGCAGGTTAGGTCCATCAAGTATTGTATAATACTTACCCCAAAGGATTACATTTCCATGTTAGGCCAACCCTTGGCATAAGAAAGGCTTGCTATAAGTTATGCATGCCAATTTTCAATTTTTTTTACTGACTTAATCTTTTTTTCTTCCCTTTCCTTGAATTCATGCAAAAGTCTAAAAAAAAGAAAGGAGAGAGAGAGAGAGAGAGGTTTTTTCAAGAAATTTTGGTTGTATCTTACTATTGTGAAGCTTTCAATGGTTTTGAAAATCTAAGGGTATTACTCGATATTTCATGGATTCCCATAATCCACACCCAGACACATTTAAATCAATCAATTTTCAAAAAAAAAAAGAAAAACAAAAAGACAGTCTATAGACAAGAGATTCATTGCTTTTATTGCCAAGTTACAATCCTAAGATCATTTTCAGGGTTTTTCAAGAAGAGGATACTTCCTGAAAATTCCCATTGAATAGGGAGTTTTATATGAGTGATTAATTCCTTTTATAGTTATAGGCTTATAGCATTTGTTTAAAACATTTCATTTCATAACTGTTGTACATATTTTTGTTAAATGTCTCATTTGTGTAAAAATATATTACATGATAGTATAAATGTTTTTCTTATGCAAGAACTTCAGAATGAGCCTTGAAGAACAAAATTGAGCTAAAAGTCCAAGTTCATGTCCTACATGCAATTATTGCTCATATATTTAGCTATTTAAATTCATTGCATGTGCTCTGAAAATTTTGGTGTAGCCATTTTCATGAGAGAATATCCACTACCCAAACATTATTTACCCTTTATTAACTTGCTAAACTTCAAAGTTGGTAGATGTAATTTGATCAATTACCTTGCCGACCAAACCCCATGCTTAGGCAATTATTTTTAGGAAGGTAAATGTTTGTCCAGTTTGATTCATGTCACTTATATTTAAAAGACCTAAAATTTGTTCTTTATCTTGATTGTTGTGAGAATCTAGGATGACGCTTCAAGCATTCGTTTCTCTATCTTAACACAATATATCTTTTGTTGTCCCTTTTGAGCCATCAAATATGATGATTTTGTTTCAATAAATTTTTTGATGATCACATTCCTACACTAGGGCAATTTCATATGTCTAAGTCAAGTGAATCCAGTCTTGGCTATACATTTCTTATGCTGGTTGTCATGAGAGTTAGAATGATGTTTTGGCCTTCATTCTAAACTATTCATACACTGTTTTTGAACCTTCATAGGCACTTATTGATCACACCTCTTAATCGGGGGAATAAATTGGAAAAGTATTGAATTGAAAGCAATGTATAAAAGATCACAACAGGTGAAATTTCGCCCAAAAAAAAAATCAGAAGTTAGAAATCAAGTCGCTCGGCATGCCAAATGCACCAACAATGTAAAAGAGTAATTTTGGAATCAAGTGTAGTCACTCATCTTCTAAGTGTCAAGTAAAAGGTCTAAAAGATAAGGTGAACTGTTAGAATGTAAGTAATATAGAAATGTTTAAGTGCTCACCATTGTTCATTGGAGAGCTTTGAAAGCCAACACTGGGACAAAATTTCTGAGATGGATGAGTGAAAAAAGGTGCACATTTCTATGGTAGAATTTTGTGTTTTGAGTTTCTCTTTCCAGCCACATTACAAGCCTATAAAGCTACCAGTGACTTCTCTTTCTTGGCAATCAAAAGTCTTTTTGGGTTTATTTCTAGTGATCGCAAGGATATGTCCCATAATACACAATTTTCTCTATATCTTCTAGTTGCATTACAAGCCAATAAGTTTCATATGGTGACTACTTTCTCATATTAAATAGAGATAAGGAATTGTTTTCTTTCATTGAGTGGTGATGAGTCGACTAGAATTAAATTGGGCACAATGTTAATAAAATCCTAACATAGATAGTCCCAGAAGTTGAAATGTCAAATAGTCATTTTCTCGGTTGCGTTGCAACCCTAACAAATTGTCCATACCATAGGTCTGTTAGGTTTAACAAACAAGAAAAGCCATCCACTTTTCCTAAATACCGACATCGTTAAGGAAGTGAATTAGCACAGTTCATCTTGTTCTGAATGCTCATGAAGTTTTTCCTCCAATAAACATGTTGTTTTTTTTGTGATGTAGTATTATTTTCGTGCTTTGGAGTACATTTTGCAAAAAAAAAAAGTTTTGCACTTTGAAAGATTTGAACAATGTGTACCCTACAATTAGTCTTACAACAAGTGTAGATATCCGGGGTAATTTTTGTCCACATTGCATATTTTCTAATTAAGAGAAGAAATGATAAATTGGAGCAAATTTTTTTAGAAGCAATTGATAAGCCTATATTTAGTAAATCAATGTGGTATTTGTGATGAATATGTGGGGCATACTGGAAGATCGAGTAATGTACTCCTGATTTGTTGCAATATACTTGGAACTTTCAGGACGTTTCACAATTATTTTCTCTCAGTTAATACCATTGAAAAGAAAATACGACAAAAATATGGAAAAAAAATAAAATAAAATTTTGGCATTTCTCATTCTCATACAAGTGTGCTCAGGAAGGAGATAGACAATGTTCGTATGGACTAGCATTCAAGTAAGGCAAGATCTCAAATTCTTTCAATTCCATGGGTGCTAGGTGCATAGTTTCACTCAAAAGTTTTACCATGATTATACCCATGGTTGAATTTTACATTTCAAGTCCGAAATCCAGATATTGCCTTTATATTTACCAACAAACTGGCACTGTGTCAATCTTAATCCTAGTTTTGATGATGACCAAATTAGTTTAATGGTTAAAATTGAGTTTGCAAGCAGTGTTAAGTAATAGGTAAGTTCGGTTGCTTAGTATCAACCGAGGAATCAAGGTTCAGACTCACAAAAGTGTCTGAAACATGACCAAAGAGCTCTAAAGGAAGATCACATTTTTTGGACGTAAATGACTGTCCGAAGTGCAAAGGTTCGGACGCCAAGGAACATCTGAACAATAACCACAGAGAAAGCACTAGAAGGTTACACTCTCAATTGCTACATTTAATTGTATGAAGGACAGTATTTTGGATGCAAAAAGTGTCCGAAAAAGCTATAAAATTGTTTCATGACATCTAACTTCAGATAAAAGATAATGTTCGAACAGCCAAGGGAAAAAGTCCAAAAGCCACTGACCAAATATCGGATGTAATATTTGACGCATGATCAGATGTTCGAACAAAGGCAAGACAAGATTCCTTCAAGTGTTAGGATGGACTATCAGACAAGTGAGTTGGGATTGGATGTCCTAACTATCTAACAGCTAGTTTTTCAGCATTTGATGTATAACCGTTGGAGAGTGATTAGAGGCTATTTTTGTACAGCTATAAATACTCTTGAGCCTAAAATAAATGAAATAACTTCCACAATTAATGCAAGCATCTACCAAAGCTATTTTAGTGAAAATAGGCTCTTAATAGTGTTGTATTAGTGGAATTACGAAGTGCACAAGTGAGTGGTATTCAAGTGTAAGACAGAGTGGAGAGAAAACTATCGTACAAAAGTGAGGTTGTGTGTAAAACTCCTGGCTCAACTAGAGGTATTTAGTGTGAGCAAGAGTGATCCTACTTGGTGTACGAGAAGGTTATTGTCTCACCTACATTGAAGAGTCTTGAAGTGTTGGAATTGTACTTCAAGCTTGTGAAGCTTGGATGTTTGGTTTGAACCTTCTAAGAACTTGACTTTTATTTACTCTTAATGTGCATGTATTGCTTTGATCATTAATGGCATTACATTTATCATACATGAGTTTTTGTTGACCAAAAGTTGCAATTAGTTTTATACAACCTAATTCACCTCCCTCTTAGGTTGATTTTGGACCAACAATTAGTATCAGAGATTGGTCTTTGGTACTTAGATTAACTAGCTTAAGAGTAAAGATCACTATGGCAACCAACAATACTTTGTTTTGGAGGGTCAATCCATCACTAGACAGCCTATGTTTAATGGTGCAGACTTTATTAGTTGGAAAGAGAGAAGATGGAGATCTTTTTGCAGTCAATAGATGTTGGCCTCAAAGAGCAACCTAAGAGGGGGTGAATTAGGTTGTTTCAAAACATAAACCTTTTAATTGTGCTTAATGAGAATGCAAACTTTATGCAACAAAATAAACACTTAAGCAAAAATGAATACAAAAGATATTCAATAATTGAAGCACAAAGAACAAATATAAGATGATTGAGATAGAAAATATCAAACAAAACTCCCAAGCTTCTCAAGCTTGGAGTATATCCACTAGTAGTGCCTCTTCAAAGAAGGTGAGGCAATAACCTTCTTGTACACAAAGTAGACTCACCCTTGCACCAAATAAGTCCCTCTAGTTGAGCCAAAGGGTTTTACAATACAACCTCACTTTTGTACACTTGTTATTCTTCCACTCTTACACTTGAAGATCACTCACTAGTCTACTCTTGCTCACACTAATTCCCTCTAGTTGAGCCAAGAGAACTATACTACCCAAACCAATACAACCCACAATATTAAGAATCATTAGCCTATTTCTTCCCAAATATCTCTTACAAGTGTTTTGTATTGAATGCAGTAGTTCTACTCTCTATCTTTTAGCATTTACAGACTTGGGGTATATATAGATGCCAAAAACTGCCCCCAACAATTCTCTAACGGATATTTTTTATTTTCTGAAAAACTAGCCGTTAGATCTTTCGGACAGCCGATGCAGTGGGTGTCGTCCAAACGAACTAGGCGTTGGACCTTTCGGACGGCCGCTGCTAAATTCTACATCCAACGCTGTATCCGTTCTCTGAGGGTATTCGTTCGGATGTCCGAGGATGCGTCCAAACCTGCGTCCGGTCAATGCAATGTCTTCTGGAAATATGATCGAACGCTGTTCTTCATCCGAGACTGCTTCAGGTTCTTTGTGTCGGACGATTACCATCCTCTGAAGCTCTGTCTTTCGGACAGTCATTTGTGTCCATGGAGTCTTCTGGTTGTTTTGTTCGGACAATCATTTGCGTCCGAACTTCCCTATTTTTCTACAAACATTTTTCTTCAAACCATTAGTGCGATTTGGTCATCATCAAAACATGATTAACATAACTAGGTTTCAACAATAGTTATTGAGTTTTTGTATATAGTCAATGAGGGTCCATTCGAAGCCACCATTATAGATGAGGAAACTCGTAGACTTAGACTCAAAACTTGGAATGCTAAAGCCATGAATGTGTTGTATAATGCCTTAGATGCCAATGAATCTACTAGAGTGAAAGGTTGCAAGTCAGCTAAGAAAATTTCAGACAAGTTAAAAAGAGATTCCTGAAGGTAGTGATGATGTGAGAGAGCAAAAGAAATCATTGCCTGTAGCTAAATACGAATAGTTCAAAATAGAACCTCATGAAAGCATTGACAAGATGTATTGTAGATTTAATGACCTTATAAAGGATTTGGAGGCATTGGGTGAAAAGAATAGAAAATTTTTGAATGCTTTGTCCAACGAATGGGAAGCAAAATCTATTGCTATAGAAGAAGATAAAAATTTAATTCTAGTCTACCCTACCCATTGAATCATTGATTAACTGTCTAACATCTTATGAGTTGAAACTCAAATCCAAAGTTCAAGATGATGAAGAAGCAAGAGCCAAGAGAAGGATTGCCTTGAAGGCTTTTCAAGAAGATGATGAAAATGGCTCCATCAACTCGGAGGATGAAGAATTTGATGAATGTGAACTTTCACTCATCACCAAAGGATTCCTAAAGCACTATTCAATAAAAGAATAATGAGAAAGGGAGGAGCAATCAATTCCAACAATTTCAAAGGGAAGACCAAGCTGGAAATTAAGAAGGAAAATCAAAAATGTTTTGAATGTGGTCAATCGGGCAAATGAGTGCCCTTCCATGGAGAAGAAAGAAGGAAAGAAGCCCTGCTTCTTTCAAATTGCATAGGATGATTGCAATTCTGAGGGAGAAGTCAAGAAGAGGTTGAAACCGCTCAAATGGCTTGTATGGCACTCGACGATGATGAGGTATCTACTTATTTTAATTTTCTTGATGTATAACACAATCATGTGATAAACTTGATGAAAATGACTCTTTTGAGGCTTTTGTGACGAAATTGCATGATAGCTTGAAAGACTTTTATGCTAGAAACAAGGAGTTAAATAGAAAGAATAATGCTTTCTTAAATGCTAACTCTAAACTTGTAAATGAAAATAATAGGTTGACACAAGAAAACGATGCATTAAAGAAAAGACTAGATGTGAAAACCAAGATCAAGGAAGACCAAGCTTCATTGAAGAAGAGATTAGATTATCTTGATGTACTTTTGCAAAAGAAAAAGGAATATATTGTTGAAATGAAAAGAAATAGAAATATGTCAACTAACAAGAATATCACCACATTTAGAAAGGATGGTCTGTGCTTTGTAAAGTCCAAATCTTCTTTATATGGAAATAAAAGTATTATTTGCAATTATTGTCAACAATGTGGACATGTGAAAAAGAATTGTTATGTTAAAAGAAATGAAAATTTGGGAATGAAATCTATGTAGATATTGAGTCAATTTACTGAAAACTCATGTAAACCCAAGAAAATATGGGTACTAAAAGTTATCTCTTAATTCTTTGTGTAGGTATGTTTGAAGAATACCACTAAAGATTCAAAGTGGTTTATTGATTGTGGGTGTTCAAGGCACATGACCTGTGATCCATCCCTTTTCACAAATATCAAATCGAAGAATAGTAGCAAAGTAACCTTTGGAGACAGCATGAAAGCCAAATCTACAGGGATTGGTGATATAGATAAAAATGGTGAGACACTTATGAAAAATGTGCATTTAGCTGATAACTTGAATTATAATCTCTTGAGTATAAGTCAACTATGTGATAGAGATTTGTATGTTTTCTTTAACCAACATGAATGCTTAATTCTTGATAAAAACTTTACAGCATAATGATGTTTATGTAGTTTATATTGATAATATTGACAATGGTAAGATTAAGTGCTTAACCGTTACCAAAGAAGATCTTTGGCTTTGGTATAGGAGATTGTATCATTTCAATATGAACTTGTTAAAGTTAACCTTGTTAAAAAGGAACTAGTTAGAGGCTTGCGTAAACTAAAGTTTGTAAAAGACAAAATTTGTAATGCATGTCAATTTGGTAAGCAAGTGAAAGCTTCCTTCAAACCCAAAAATAGTGTGTCCACTTCTAGACCTTTAGAACTCTTGCATGTAGATTTATTTGATCCCACTCAACATGCTAGTCTTGGTGGTAGTAAATATGCTTTTGTGATTATTGATGATTATTCTACATATGCTTGGGTGTTGTTTCTTGCTCACAAAAATGAAGCTATTGAAAATTTTGTGAAATTATTTGCAAAGGTGTAAAATTTGTTGAATTTGAAAATTGTGAGACTTAGAAATGATAATGGTGCTGAATTCAAATTTGGTGGCTTTGTCGAATTTTGTGATCACGATGATATTTCTCACGAGTTTTCGATTGCTAGAGTTTCTCGACAAAATATTATTGTAGAAAGGAAAAATAGAACTCTTCAAGAAGCCACCAGAACAATGATTAATGAATGTGATTTGCCAAAATATTTTTGAGCCGAAGCTGTTAACACGACTTGTTACGTGATTAATAGAATTCTTATAAGGCCCATTTTGAACAAAACCACTTATGAACTTTTATTTTGTATAAAGTCCATTGTGGATTATTTTAAAGTATTTAACTGTAAATGCTTTATTTTGAAAATTAAGAAATGTCTAGGAAAGTTTGATAAGAAATCAGATGAAGGAATTTTCTTGGGTTATTATAATGACAAAAAGGCTTATAGAGTTTACAATAGAAGAACTCTTGTAATAAAAGAGTCTGTATATGTTACATTTGATGAATCTAATGATATTGTTTCAAGAGATGTTTGTGAAGATGAAGATGTAGGTATTCAAAAAGAGCTTGAACAATTATCAATCCAAAAGGATCAACAAACATAAATTGAGAGCAAGGAGAAAGATGCACAACATATGGATGAAGAAGGTAAAATGGAGGAAGAGCCACCAAAGAATATTCCAAGGGCTTGGCAGGGATATTTGCTTCGAGTCATCCTCAAGATCTAATCATAGGTGATCCTTCCGAGGGGATAAAAACTCGTTCTTTTAAACCTTTAAATAATAATTGCACATTACTCTGTCAATCCATGATGCATTAAAAGATTATTTTGAGGCCATGCAAGAGGAATTAAATCAATTTGATAGGAATAAAGTTTGGACTTTACTTGATAGACCACAAATTCACCCGGTAATTGTCACAAAGTGGGTTTTTAGGAATAAATTGAATGATAAGGGTGAAATTGTTAGAAATAAGGCTAGATTGGTAGCAAAATGGTATGCACAAGAAGAGGGAATTGATTATGATGAAACCTTTGTTCCCGTAGCTAGATTAAAATCCATTAAAATATTTCTTGCATATGCATGTTTGAAAGATTTCAAACTTTTTCAAATGGACATGAAAAGTTATTTTTTAAGTAGTTACATTGATCAAGAAGTTTATGTAGAATAACCTCCGGGTTTTGAACATGAAAAATTTGGTAACCAAATCATGCTTTTTAACTATTAAAATCTTTGTATGATTTAAAGCAAGTTCCAAGAGCTTGGTATGAAAGATTGAGTGGTTTTCTAATTGAAAATGGCTTTAAAACAGGATTTGTCGATACTACTCTTTTTACTAAAATTAATTTTGAAAATTTGCTTGTTGTATAAATTTACGTTGATGATATTATTTTTGGAGCTACTAATGAAAATTTGTGTAAGGAGTTCTCTTGTATGATGCAAATGGAATTTGAGATGAGCATGATGGGAGAACTTCAATTCTTCCTTGGGCTTCAAATCCGTCAAACAAAGAAGGGAACTCTTGTCACACAAGCAAAATATACAAAAGAGCTACAAAAGTGGTTAGGCATGGAGGACTCAAAGCAAGTTGGAACTCCAATGTGCACCTCAACCAAACTTGGAAAAGATGATGAAGGTAACAAAGTTGATGAAAAGCACTATAGAGGTATAATTGGTAGTTTACTCCATTTAACCGGTAGTAAAATACTTGATATTATGTTTGCCGTATGTTTATGTGCTCGTTTTCAATGTTGCCACAAAGAATCACATTTAATTGTGGTTAAAAGAATTTTAGATATTTAAAAATTTCTACTGATTATTGTTTATGATATCCCAAAACCACTAGTTTTGAATTGGTAGGATACTTGGATGCCGATTTTGCCGGTTATAGAGTAGATAGAAAAAGTACTAGTGGAATGTGTCATTTTTTTTGGAAATTGCTTGGTTTCTAGGTTTAGTAAAAAAAAAATTCAATTTCCTTGTCAATGGCAGAAGAGGAATATATAGCCGCCGGTAGTTGTTATGCCCAACTTTTTTGGATGAAATATACTTTGAATGATTTTGCTTTGGATTTTGGATGTCTGGCTGTTAAGTGTGATAACACTAGTGCCATTAATCTCACTAAAAATCTAATTCAACATTATAGAACAAAGTACATTGACATTAAACACCATTTTATAAGAGATATTATTTGTAAAAAAGAAGTTTGCATTGATAAATTATGTAAGCACTAAAGATCAATTGGCCGATATTTTCACAAAAGCTAATCTTTTGGATTGTTTTGAATGTCTTAGAACAAGTTTAGGAATTTTGATTCAAAAATTGCAAATTGTTGATTCTCATGTGTTCGAACGTTCATATTCGTCTGAAAGATGGACTCTTCTATTTTAACTCTCTGACATGAGTTTGGAAACTCATCACTGTCCAAAAGGTTGGTTTTATTTTGTATTATTTTCTAGCTTTCGTTCAAATGCTCTTCTCATTCCAAAAGGTTCGGAGGCTTAGCTAACTTTTCAGGACGTCTATTCATTATTATCGAACGTTCATTTGGACGCTTTCTCATGGTTCGACAGTCTGAATGCTCCTCAGTCGATCTTATATTCCTTTTTGTTTACATTTCTGACACACTTATTCATTCGAATTGAGCTCTGGTGAAAATTGGAAATTCAACCCTTTTCTCATTCTAACTTCAATTTTTTCCGATTCCAATCTAAGTCAAATGACTCTAAGCAAAGATTCAACATATTCCCAAGCTTTCTAAACAATTTTTAACCCCCTCCCCCAAACACTCATTCACTGCGATTAATCAAGGGTGCTTTATTTTTCCCTTTTCACCAAACTCTTTAAATTCAAACCCAAACGGCTCATTCTTGAGAAGGATCCATTGTTAGGGCAAGAGCTATGCAATCCAAATGGAAAACACCAACTAAAGGGCAAACATCAAAGGCCGGATTATCATCTCAAGCGGCCACATCAAATTGACCCCAACACTTTACAACCTAAATTCTTCGATACCAAAGCTTCTGATAAGTATATTACTCTTCTTAGTAAATCTATTATTCCCCAAAGACCAATAGCTAGAGGCATATTTGATGAATTAAATTTAATTTTTATTAAGGAATGTTTTGAGAAACAAAATTGGGGCCATTTAATTACACCAATTTATCATGACATGGTTTTGCAATCCACTACCAATTTGCGGAAAAATACTGAAACAAATGGTTTAATATTTTTGAGTAAATCACAAGGACATTGAGATCAATGCCACCTTAGTTAACTCAATTTTTGGTTGTGAACTCAATGACCTTGATAATTATTCTTATTTCTTTGCTTTTGATCATTGGCCTAGTGTTGATAATCAATTTGATATTGAAGAGGTGAAGAAAAATTTTAAATAGATTTTTGATAGGCTGCAGAAGCCAAAACTACCTTGCTTAGTCCCAAGCTTAATATTTTGTATACTTTGGCCAAGAATTTTCTCTACTAACTGATGGCCATAGGACAGAGTCGGGCAAGATGCAATTGTACATTTTTTACTGTGTGTACAAGGTCATCAAACTCGATTTTGGTTACTTGTTTTGTGCCTTATGGGAATCATTACTCAGGGACACTCAAAGGGGTATTCCCTTTGGCAAATTTCTAAGCAAAATCTTTGAACTTTTTTCTATTCCCACTATGGGTAAACAACAATTCCCACCATTTTTCACAAAAGAATACATTGAAAGAAAAGGCCTAATCTCAAGTTTTAAAAAAGTCAATGGTTTACAAAAAATGTGTACTTGATTGAAAATCTAAAGAAAAGCACTCTACTTCTGGTCCAACACCTCATTCTCCTCATTCTATTCCTACATCTTCGACACAACCTCTTTGTCCACACCCTACTTCCCCAACATCACTATCCCTATCCCAAATTATGGATATAATTGGTTTCCTAACTGTTCAAATGTCTAAATTCCAACGGAGAACTGCGTGTAAATTAAAGTGCTTGGAAACTAAGCAAGATCTTCTTCAATAAGTGCTCCCCTTGGGCATGTCTGCTTTCACCCAAGCACAATTTGCCAGTATTAAGGCCCAATACCCTCTTGATTCTTCTTCTTAGAGTAAGAGCAATTAGGATGAAGACCTTGGATTAGAATTGGATCGTAAAGTTCAAGCGGAACCCAAAGGACAAGCCACTAATGATCCTATTCAACTTGAGGTCCAACCACAAGCTTTAGAGGATCCTGCAAATCAAGCTCAAAATGAGATTTGAAAGATGATGATGAGGATGATGACATTGATGCCACCTATGATTTCATCATGCAGCAAAGAGAAACCACAAAACCCACTCTTGAAGATCAACCAACTCCAGATCATGATGATCAAGATAGTAAGGATGTGGAGGATGACGTCCTATAGTTCACAAGGTTTACTCTCACAAACGCAAACGTGAACTTTGGTCCATGAAAAAGAATGATAGCAATCCTTAGGATTAGGCACAAGTTTTTTTATCTATTGTGACTCTTGATCTCTTTTGTAATGCCCTTGCTCATATTTTTATGCAATTGTTGATTTCTCTTGTTGATGAATAATATTGTTATCTTTGTGAATGGCTTATTGGTTTAAGGGGAGCTCCAATTAAGGGGTAGTTTTTTTTGATGATGCCAAAATGGGGAGAATAATATTGGTGATTTGCTAATATTGTGGTGATTGCTAATATTGTGATTCGCTGATATTGTGGCAATTGCTAATGTTGTAAATTGGTTGTATGATATGAAAGATATAATTAGTTTATTGGTAATATGATATGTGCCTTTTGGTTTGAGCATAATGGTGATACGGTTTGTGTCTTGTAATTCTTCATTTATGCTCATTGATTTGTCATCATCAAAAAGAGAGAGATTGTCAATCTTAATCCTAGTTTTGATGATGACCAAATCAGTTTAATATTTAAAATTGAGTTTGCATGAAGCTTTAAATAAACAAGAAAGTTTGGATGCTTAGGATCATCCGAAGAATCAAGGTTTGGATGCACAAGAGCGTATGAAACATGACCATAGAACTCTAAAGGAAGATCACATTTTTCAAACACAAATGATTGTCTGAAAGGCAATGCTTAAAACGTCAAGGAACGTCTGAACATTAACCAGAGAGCATTAGAAGGTTACACTCTCAGCATATGCATTTAATTGTCTGAAGGACAATACTTTGGATACAAATAAGTGTCTGGAAAAGCTACAACATTGTTTCATGACATCTAGCTTCTGATGAAGGATAACATCCGAACAGCAAAAGGAAAAGTCCAGAAGCCACTGACCAAATATCAGACGTAATACTATACGTAGGATCGGATGTCTGAAAGAAGGTAAGACAAGATTCTATCAAGTGTTAGATGGACTATCGAACGTAGTCAGTTGGGATCGAACATCTGCACTATGTAACGGTTAGTTTTTCAACATTCAATATATAGCCGTTGCAAAGTAGTTGGAGGCAATTTTTGTACAGCCATAAATATTCTTGAGCCTAAAATAAATGAAATAACTTCCACAATTAATGCAAGTATCTACAGAAGCTATTTTAGTGAGAAATAGACTCTTAATACTGTTGCATTAGTGGAATTACAAAGTGCACAAGTGAGTGATTTTCAAGTGTAAAGAATGGAGAGATAACTATCTACAAAAGTGAGGTTGTGTGTAAAACTCTTGGCTCAACTAGAGATAATTAGTGTGAGTAAGAGTGATCCTTCTTGGTGTACAAGAAGGTTATTGTCTCACCTACATCAAAGAGTAAGCACAAAGTGTTGGAATTGCACTCCAAGCTTGTGAAACTTGAAAGTTTGGTTTGAACTTTTTTAATCTCAAACCTTGTCTTTTATTTACTTAATTGCACATTTATTGCTTTGATCCTTAATTGCATTGCATCCATCATACTTGAGTTTTTATTGACAAAAAGTTGCAATTAGTTTTATACAACCTAATTCACCTCCCTCTTAGGTTGCTTTTGTGCCAACACATTGCATTTCAATTATACCATCAAATTAGTTATATGTTTAATCCAATAATCTACATCCTTAAATGTCTTTCCTATCCAGTCCAATAAACTGGGCATTCATGCAGGTGTGTTCCAATTTTGATCCGACAATGCTGACAATATTTTTGCAATGTGTTTTCAAGTATCATCCTGTAGCCCGAACATTAAATTTCAATTTTCACCTCAATTTCAGTCTGGCAATTTAGACTTTTCAGTCAAAAGTTTGGCAACCCAAACTTTCAAGTATAAAAGTATGGCATCTTGATAACTTTGTCAAGTTATCATCCATTGAGAGGATAGTCATCCTTGTTATTTTATCCATCGGGAGGACAGTATCCCAAATTTTTGCCTTTTTTGGTTTGAATTTCAAAGTTAATTTCAGTTCAGCAGCCTGAATGTTAAAGTGAATAGTCCGTTAGGAAAACAGTATCCCAAGTTACTTTGTCCATCGAGAGGATAATATCTCAAGTTGTTATCTAATTTTTTTTACGTTTCAAAGTCATTTCAATTTCAGTTTAGCGGCCTGAACATTTAAAAAATCATTTCAATGTCGTTTCAATATCAATTCAGCGGGCTGAACATTTGAATTTCAAAATCCTTTCAATTTCAGTTCAACAGTTAAATATTTAAATTTTAAAGTCATTTCAATTTCAGTTCTGTAGTCTAAGCATTTAAATTCCAAAGTCGTTTTGTAGCCTAAACATTTGAATTTCAAAATCATTTCAATTTCAATCTAGCAGGATGAACATTTAAATTTCAAAGTCATTTCAATTCAATCCAGCAGCCTGAAAATTTAAATTTTAAAGTTGTTTCAATTTCAGTTCAAGAGGCTGTGCATTTAAATTTTAAAGTTGTTTTAATGTCAGTTCAGCAACTTGAACGTTTAAGTCAATTGTCTGTCAGGAGAACAGTATCCCTAATTTTTATTCCATCCATTGAGAGGATAGTATCCTAACTTATCCTTTTAAGTCCACCATAGTTGGGCGATCTTTTTAAGACCTATCGTAGTTAGGCAATCTTTCAATTCCCATCGTAGTTAGGCAATACTTTCAAATCCCACCGTGGTTGGGCAATCCTTTCAATTTCTATCTTAGTTGGCAATCCTTTATAGTCCTACTGTAGTTGGATAATCATTTTAAGACTGTCGTAGTTGGGCATTTCTTTCAAGTCCCACCGCAGTTGGGCATTCATTTAAGACCCTTTGTAGTTGGACAATCATTTAGGAGACATCGTTGTTGGGCAATCTTTTCAAGACCCGGCATAGTTGGGCAATCCTTTCCAATAAATTCCCTTTGTAAATGGGCTTTCTTTCTAGTAAAGTCCCATCATAAATGGGCATCCTTTTCAAGTCCTTTATTAGAAGGCATCCTTTCCAGTAAAGATCCATCATAAATGAGCATCCTTGTCAAGTTCTTAACAAGAAGGCATACTTTCTAGTAAAGTGCATAAATTGGCAAAACCTGTCCAATCTTTTATTAGAAGGTGTCATTTCCAGTAAAGTCTCATTATAAATGGGCATTCTTGTCAAGATCCTAGTTAGAGGGCATTCTTTCCAATCAAGTCCATTATTAGAGGGCATTCTCTTGAGACAAGTCTTTTATCAGATAAAGCCATTGCCATTCAATTTCCTTACAAGAAATAGTCCTTTCTTGTTTGGTCCTATCATAATTGGGCATTCTTTTAAATAGTCATCTTTTCAATTGAAGGTTCGCCAGCGATGACGTTTGAATTTTAGTCATTTTGGTTCTAATAATTTTAAATTTCAAGTTTTTTCAATTTCTAGACACACATTGTTATCTCGTTCCAAGTTTCTTCTTTGCATTCTATTTTTGTGTATGAACTACGCTTGACCTGATTTCCAAGGTGGGATAAGTAGGCAACTCTACTACAGCTCAGTTGCTGTCTTTTAAGATTCAATGGTTTTTTATTATCTTTTAAACTATGATAAGATGCACAAAAACCCTAAGTAGACACCAAATTTTGATGTTCTTTTTACTGTTAAGTGCCTAATTGGGGCAAACTTTCAAAATATTGCATATATATATTCTTTTGACAACAATAACTAAAATGTCTAAAAAGTTTTATAAAATTTTCAATAGCTACATAAAATTGGTAAAATGCCATTGGATTACAAAATTTTGAAATACGATATTGACATATTTATAGTATGTTTATATTCCACAGTGCTACTTTCTTATCTATTATAATTTGGTTGATCATATCACGATTAATAGCGTATGATGCAATTAGTATTCAATTTATTGTTTTTTCTTTATATTTTCAATCTTTTATATCATTTTTATTGACTCAATTATTTAACTAATATGATGGACAAAGTAGTATCGTTTAGTATATATGATAGTATTTTTTTTGGATATTTAATAGTACTTGTTGTCATATTCCACAATACTATTTTTATCTATGTTTCACAACAGCAATTAAATTTGGGATATAAAGATAGTACCTTTTAATTTGATATCTCAAATGATACTAAATGAACTTCTCATAATACTATTGTAGTATTTATTTCATAATTGCAAATATACTCTTAATTTTTTCATTTTTGCCTAATTTTTTTATTTTATGGTTCAATTTTACTTTAATCTGAACTAATTTGTTAAAGAACTTACATTGTTTATTAGATATGCCTATAGAATTAGACTTTCAATTCAAATTTAAATATACATATCTAACATTGATATAACATTAAAAGTTAATTTTTATTATATTATCTTATTATTGAATATATAAATATCCTATTATTGATCATAAATTATTGATACATATTATTTTATCTTATGTTATTGAATGCATAAATACCATCTACTTTTTGATACATAAATTATTTGCTTTCATTTATTAACCTGGAGTATTTAGGATAGAAATTTTTACTATATTTGATACTACTATTTACCAAACAACAAATATTACCTTTTACAGCAATTGGTAGTATTGTTTTTGTCCCTTTTAGTACTTCTTCTAGTATTTGAAATACTATTAATCAACTTATTAATTTTCTATATGTTTTCAAGTTTCAATGTTAGTTTGGACTATTTTTCACTTTCGAACTTTTGTTTAACAAATTTTTCATGATTATACATATAATAAGAAATGAAGAAATTTGGAAATCATATTTAGATAAAAAAATCCTACATTATAGTTATCCTAAATAGTACTACATTAACATCTTGTCAGTACGTTTCTTTTTCTTACATAGTACTATTCTGTTATCTTTAATACTATATTAACATCTTGACAGTACATTTCTATTTCTTACACAGTACTATTCTATTATCTTTAGTACTGATATATTAACATCTTCATAGTACATATCTTTTATTCTTATAATACTATTCTATTATCTATTTCTTACGTAGTACTATTCTATTATTGTGAGGGCATGCATAAAAGTAATATGACTCTCTTATATATTATCTTTCTAGGTGTGATTATTTTGAATTCCTTCTTATAAATTGAGTGTATAATTACTAACCAAATACTAGGGTTTGAATAAATAATTTAAGAGTCTTAGGGAATAGACTATTATAAGTTTAACCTAGTTAAAATAATAATTAAATATATAATAAAACCAATGAATAATTAAAACAAAATCAAGCAAAATAAAAGCATGACAAGGATAACTAGCATGAGATGTCATATATACTAACACTACACCTTGCATACTAACTTCCCTATATGCCTTCTATCGTATATTACTACTTCAGCTTTAGCCGCAAGGGGAAAAATAAAGAGAGAGAGAGAGAGAGAGAGAGAGAGAGAGAGAGCAAGGCTGGTAAAACCGTGAGGTGAGGAAGCAAGAAAAAGGAAAGGAAATGGAGATAGGGAGACAAGAGAAGGAAGATGAAGTAGGGAAAGCAAAAGTGTAACTTTCTAATCCCTTCCCTAGGCTGAAACTGATTTGCCAAACCTCCCTCTATGCCAAACTTTTACATTAGTTGAACAATTGATCATGTATAACCATGTGGTTCAAGTATGTTGCTGCAAAATCTATAGGTTTTTATTGGTTTTAGTTTGGCTTTTGTTCGGTCATATGATTTCATTTATGTTGGTACAATATATATAAGGTTGTATTAAGTTTAGCTAAGGCTTTAATTATGGAGTTGTAGGGACTGTTGGGATGAATTTCCAACTTAACATAACCTTGGCCAACAAGTTAAACATGTTTAGAAGTAAGATTTTTGTGTATGTGCCTTATATAATATGAAATCATGCTATTTTGTGGGTGATTAAAATCCTAACAGATTGCAATTCCAGGAAGTTAGCATCTTAAGTTGCTACTTAACGTCATATGGAACTATCATCATCATATAGGTTTTAGTTCTTTTAAACCCTTAGCAAAGGCAAGATTATGGACTGTTTTAAGGGTGTATGGACTGCTTTTAGGTGTTGGTATAACCTTTGGTTTAGTATAATCATAGGTGCGGGCTGCTCATTCTAAGGTGTTGATAGAACGATCTAAATTTCATACTCCTTGTTCAAGGTCAATTAGAACAAGGGGAGTGCTAAAGGGCTGAATTTTCTTAGACTTTTACTTGAACTTTAGAATTGTAATAGGTATTTATTGGTTTAAAGGAGTTGTGTGCTAATTTAGGGTTGTATAGCTTAGCAAAGTTAACCTAAAGTTTATATAAGCAAGCTAAAAATTAGAATAATAAACTTAAACTAACTATGCCCTAACGTATTTGTGTAATCTATTGCACCATAGTATAATTTATGTACATGTCCATTATATTCTTTAATTTTTATGGGAAAATAACCTAAACTATGTACTTATGGTTAATTGGATAAGTTAAAGACTAAAGAAAGGCGTTCTCGTGAAAACTATTACCCGAGTTGTGAGTGTTCCTAGTTCTTGTTTTAATAAATATGTCTATAATTAATTTCATGTCATGGCTGGAATTTTTAGAGATTTTATATGTTTTTTGAATGTTTAAGTTAACTATATAATGTGACTAATTTACTTTGAATGCCTCGGACTTGATTCATTTCTTTATGTAAAAATATTTGTGCATGGTGCATACCCAGTTGTGTACTTTATCACACGGGGAGATTTCGGCCCTTACCATGTGGAAGTTAGACGTGCCAAGCCAGTAACGGATTTGGTCGAAACGGTCTACTTACCATGGCTATGCAACTCAAGCACCTTAGACAGGATGATTGTCAGTGTTTAGGCATGTGATTTTATATCTGTACTCTCTAGTTTACCAATCTTGTTGTGGCCACTTGTGTTGAGTTTCATGGCTAAAAATTTATTATTTGGAGGGATTTACTTGAGTTAAAAAAGTGAAAGCTGAATAATGGAATAATCTTCTATTATCTTGGGGAACAAAGAGATACGGCTTCAATTTGAGGCCAACTATATCTACCTCTATGTGAATTCTATTTTACTCCATATGTATTCACTTATTATCATGTTTTACTTCTTTAGCTGCATTACTATGTTTCGCTTATAGTAACATAAAACTATTTTTGTTTATTGGACCTCACTGAGCATACGCTCACAGTATTTTTAAAATTTATTTTTCCTTATAGATCCAAGGATTTTGTGAGAAGATTGACAAATAGAAGTTTTCTTGGTTGTCCATAGTTATTTGTGTTGATTGTACTAGTGGTTTAATGTTTGTAATTTCTAGTTTGTAACTATAGGCTGGTTATGTGTTTGTACAAGTACAAAGGTTGTATTTTGCTTATATTTTGGAAACCTAGATGGCTTGTATCATGTCCTAAAGTTTATTTGAAATATGTATGCAACACAGGTTTGGATTTTCAGTCATGGGTTATAGGTGTGATTTTATTTGTTCAGTCCTGTAGTGAGAGTTATGTAAGCACCCGACTAGGTTTCAGAGGTTAAATATCTAATTGGGCGTCACAATTATTTTTAGCACTATATTAACATATTAACAATACGTTTCTTTTTTCTTACAGTACTATTCTGTTATCAATTACCATTTGGCTAATAATATCTCGATTAGTTACACATGATTTAAATTTTCCCTATTTATTGCTTTTGATATTTTTTTCAGTTTTGTATCGATGCTATTATTTAGTTGATATGATGAAATTATGCTATATCATCAGATTGGAGAGTGATATTTAGTGGGTAATAAAATTTTAGAATACTATCTAGGTAAGGAGATAATACACTATAATTATTTTAAATAGTACTATATTTGCAATCTATAAGTAATTTTCTCTACCTTATATATTAATATTTTATTATATATTATAATTTGGTTGATGTTATGATTAATAATGTATGATACAATATTTTTTCGCATTCATTATTTTTTAATATTTCTTATATTCGATTTTTCATGTATTAAATTTTGTCAATTCAACTGCTTAACTCATACAATAAACCAATTACTACCCTTTACTATATAAAACTATTTTTGTTTAGCTCATTAGTAGTACTTCCGTTCACATTCCACAATACTATTTTCATCTATGTTTCACCACAAAAATTATTTTGCGAATATACAAATAGTACCTTTTTTTAATTGCTCATATGGTACCATATGAAACTCTCATAATACTTCCTCTTATTTTGAATAGCATTATTGTACTAGTTGTTTCATAATTGAAAATATATTATATAACTTTTTCTTTTTCCATTTTCTTTCATTTTTTTAATTATAAAGCTCAATTTCACATCTAACTATTTTTTCAAATAACCTTCATTGTTTATTAGAATATTTATGGAATTAAACTTTTGATACAAATTCAAATACTTGTAATACTTTCTTTAATATTTTGCTATACTATTTTTTTTATTCCATGGTACTATTTGAATCTTTGTTGGACGATTGAAAATTATTCTGTAGAAATTTCGAAATAATACTATAGTACTTTTAATTTAATATCACCAAAAATACTATATAAACCTGTCATAACACTTCTTGTTTTTTTGCAGTATAGTAATATTGCTTTACATATTCCATTTTTCTCTTTATTATTTTAGATTTGGGATATTGTGGGAAAAACATTATAAAATTAACTATGTGACCTGTTATAACAAGTTATCAAACATGTGATAGAAATATTATTTTGTGGTGACCCCTGAACTTGTTGAGTGATGTGTTACTTTGTTATTGGATCTCTTTTGAGGAAATAGTTCCCTTAAAAACAATAAAAGGACCATAGAATTTTCTACAATCCCCTTGAGAGAACTATTCCATTCTGCTTTAAAGGTTTGAATAGTACAACAGCATGTGATTTAAAAATTTGAACTATACAAGCCCTTAAAGTCAACGGAATGGAACTCAGTGTTTTATATATATATATAGACACACACACACATATATAGATATGACTTTTAAGTTGTATGAGTTTTGATTATTCAAACTAATATTGTGGCCGAAAAAGTTACGGAACTTGCAAAAAAGTTCATTTTTGCCCTTACATCAGTTTCTTCTTTTAACTGTTCCAATTGTGTAAGTCACATGCCTCTCTTGTGAATTACAAGGCCAAAGTTCTCCAAAAAAAATAGCCTCTTCTTCGTACTTATTCAGATAAACTTGAACACCCATTTTTTTTCTTTTTTTTTTTTTTTTGGTCTCTCCCCTATTCCATTTTTTCCTTCTTCTTTTTTGTTACTTGAAACCTCCAGCGTTGCTGCAAGAATCCACCATCTGAAACCTCCACCTTTACCATTACCCCCACAACTACCCATCTGAACCTTTATTATCACCAACACAATAGCCTCATAAATGCCCTAATCAAATCCTTAATTTTTCGGTGCCATTAAAAAATAAACTTTTTTTCTCTTCTTGAAGTACTAGCAAATATGTCCTTGATTGCCAAAATTGCCAATAAATGGAGCTAGGGGTGTTCAAACCCAATGCAAGAACCTGAAAACCCAACCCAATTCAAATAAATTTGGGGCTAAATGGGTTGGGTTATTGGGTTTCGGTTACTTGAGTTGGGTTACCTAAGTTTTGTTGGGTTGGGTTGGGTTTTATTTTTTAAAATCCAACCAAACCCAACCCAACCCAACCCAATAACCTGTCAACTATGTATTTCCACAGTTCCGGTTTCGGTTCTCTATTTTTTGGAACTAGAACCGGAACCGGCAATAATATTTAAAAAAAATAAATTATAATTCTCCCCCTACCATTTTACCTATAAACACCTCATCCCTCTAACATTTTCAACACACAATTCTCTCAATCTCTCTAATCCTCTCTAATTCTCTCAAATACTCTCAAAATGTATGATTTTTTCAAAATATATCTTTACTTTAATTTTTAATGGTTCAATAAATAATAAAATAGTTTACTTTTTTTTTCATAAACAAAGTTTACAATTGAAATATAAATAAAATATAACATTTTGTTTCTCATCTTAGCTTGTATTAATTTTTTCAGTATTATAATTTCTAATTTTTTTAAAAAAAATTGAAATAAAAAATGTGACTGGAACTGGATTGAACCATGGAACCGGCTAGAACTGTTGATTCACGAATCGAAACCAGATCCAAGGTTCTGATTTCGATTTTGGCTCTCCTAGGAACTGGAACTGGCAGTTTTGAAATTGTGGTCACGCCTACTGACAACCCAATAAGATCAAGTCTTACCGAAATCAAATTTCCTTTTTGCGCCATATGTGCTTATACTTTACTTTTTCCCCCCTTTTTCTTCCCAGTTCAATAATTATTCTAGAAGGTCTTTATTTCCATGTAAAAGCAAACTTTGCAAATTTATGACCAACCTTTCCTTCAGTAATCTTACAACAAACAGAAGTTTTTCCATCGTTCTTTGTTGGCCTTTGTTCTGGTTGAGCACTCTCTTTTCTTTGTCCAATTTTGTCTTACCAAAGAAGACTAACTTCTTACCGATTCGCGAAGAATTGTGAGGCGGAACCAGGTACGAATAATGAAGGCAATATGACTTTATATCTTATATGTACACGGAGGTTGCTGGCCGACAGCCACTCAACTGTTCGAGCGCAATGCAGTGGTGTTGGTTTCGATTTGACAAAGGTAGAATGCCTGGTCGAAGGTCCAGTACAGGAGGTAACATGCGTGTTCGCTTTGGTTTGGTTCCCGAGCGAGAACGATAAACTTGAACCTACACCTAAGAATCATACTGGTGCAAATGAATGAATAAGAAGGGCAGGCACTAACAAAATTCATTGCTTTTGTTCATTTTGAATAGTTTCTTTGGTTGTGCCAATTGAAGGGGACGGAAGAACGTACGAGATATTGAAATGGAGTCCATGATCTAATCTAAAGAAATGAGCCAAGTGAGACTACTGATGGTCCGGTCTAAATTCAAGCACGGCCTGCCCATCTGCTGCTAGGTTCAGGCGCTGCTGCCCATTAATGAATCGAATGGCCCTTCGACCTTCATTTGGCCAGCATAGATCTCATGAGACCCACCTACTATTAATACGAGGAAACAAGCCCTGTTCTTTTCCTTCACTACTAGGAAAGTAAGCAACTTCTATTATTGCTGAACCTTGAGTCAAATTGATCATGTCATGTGCAGCGTCCATCAATGATGGTTCATTAATGTCCATTGATTTAGATTCCTTTACCCTTTCTTAACTACAAAAAAGGCCCGAAAGCCTCCAAACCAAGAACGAAAATGGAAGCCTTTCGATTCACTCCCTATTCCCTCTTAAATAAATAAAGCTCACCCTGGAGCCCTAGGTCAGTCGGTTGGGCCTTTCTCTGTTGCTCTGTTCCTGCCATGAGAAAGACGCGAGAAGAGGTATACCTAGTGTGCAGAGGATCTGTTGAGAGTTTTTATGGGTAAGGGTACTATACGATCTTTTCCCTGTTGTATTGAATCAGTAAAAAAAGAGATCAACCTCCATTTAAATTATGTTTAAAGGTTCTTTCGCTTTTGCCAGATCTAGAGAGATATACTACAAGTCCTCTGTCCCAGATTCCATCGCCTAAGTTAGTCATAACCTAAGCCCATGCCCATTTTGGGCAAAATAGGTCTACTAATCCTTTGATTGTAGTTAGTAAGAGAGATCTTAAACTAAGAAATAGACCCTAGAAACTAAAAAAGGGTATCCTGAGCAATTGTAGTATCTTTTGAGATCTACCCTACAATATGGGGTAAAAAAGCCAAAATAAGTGATTTTAGCCCTTACAAAAAGAAAAATGATTCTTGAACCTCTTCACGTTCATGTCATGTCGAGTTGCTGCAGAAAAAAAAAAAACAACCAAATCCAATCCATATTAGAAGATTCTGTTGGGTCTTCCAATATCAATAGGTTGATTGTTTCACTCTTCTATCTTCCAAAAGGAAACAAGATCTCTGAGAGTTGTTTCCTGAGTTCGAAAGAAAGTACTTGGGTTCTCCCAATAACTAAAAAGTGTAGCATTCCTAAATCTAACTGGGGTTCGCGGTGGTGGAGGAAATGTATAAAAAAATAAGAATTCTAGTGAGAGTTATCAGTATTTATCAAATTCGTTCCTATTATCAGAATGCTATTGCATCAAATGACAAAGACATTGTTGAGAAAAATATGGCTTTTCCCGGATGAAATGAAAATTGGATTCATGTAATGGGAGAAAGATTTCCATTCCTTAGCCAGAAAGATATGCGGCCAAATATGTCCCTAGAAAGATCAGAAGTGGTCAGAGCTGTAGTTGTGCGTACCTCTAAAGAATTCAAACACGACAATGGTATGAAAATACGATATGATGACAATGTTGCAGTTATTATTGGTCAAGAAAGAATTCCCAAAGGAACTCAAATTTTCAGTGCTATCGCCTTGGAGTTGAGGCAATTACATTTTACTAAAATAGTTTATTGTGCTATAAGGTATTATGTTCGTCCGACACGTACACGTCATGGACATCCTGCCTTTCTATGTTCTATAGACATGGATGTAATTATTGATAGTGAATATATTAAACATAATGTGAATATTCCACCAAAAAGCTTTCTTTTAGTTCAAAATCGGTAAGATCAATATGTAGAATTAGAACAAGTGATTGATGAGATTTGCGCGGGAACATCCATTTTGAGATTTAAAGAGAAGGTTCGAAAACATATTTATTCTGACTCGGACGGAGAAATGCACTGGAGTACTGATGTGTATCATGTACCTAAATTTACATATTCTTAATGCATCTGGGAGCATCTGCCTGTTCTCGATCCTGAGGCTGTATCCATAGGAAGAGTGATGCAAGAGATCTAGGACAGTATTTGAGCTCTTGAAGATCAAAAATGGGCCCTCCTTCAAGAACAGATCGAGCTTACTTCATGTCAATTCAATCTGTTCATGAACCTAAATCATTTGCTGAAGTCTCCAATCATTCTTACTAAAGAGATGCTATACACAAAGAAATGAATGCCCAAGTGTAAAAAAGACTAGTTTCATTGCCTGCAGGGAAAGATGCCAGCTGAGTTCCTTGCCTTCGGAAAAAAGTATACTTCTAATGGTATATTAGTTCGCCATAGATGTCTGAAGGGGGAACAGAGTGATAGATATATCTACGGAACGGAGGATAAGGACTCCAATAGAATGAAACCTCGGGGATTATGTGGTCATCCCTAACTAACAAACCTCAGCTAAAAGTGCATGTAGGGTATATCTATAGTCGGCTTTGCCGCTTCACAGCTCCACAATCCCGCTTATTTTGATCAATTCTACAAGACTTAAATTTTTTTAAATTAGTATTATATCCAAACTCATTTCTCTTCTTTGAATCGATGATATAGTAATTTTTCTTGGATTTATCAATCTAAGTAGGAGACAAGATATTTTGACATTATTGATCAACATTGCCCCATCTCAATTGAAAGAGTAAATAGTGTTTCAGGAACAAATCTAGTTCTGCTTCAGACTTACTTTTGTATTGTTTTTTCTTTTTACCCCTTTTACCTTTGATACTCCATAATCCTCTTCACTATATTTTTCATGGTTTGTTGAGGGAACGGATCCAAGATTCTCTTGTTTTTGTGCATCTGATCTAAGATCTCTTACTTAGCCTGCAGCGGGTTCTTTTTTCTTTTGATTTCAATTTTGATTATTTATTTGTGTATTCGATGGTATAGCACTTTCCTCCCTTTGTTTTCCATCGATTTATTGTCAAAGAGGCAAAGAAATAGATTTATTATACGACTCCAATCGATTCAAGAACGCGAGAACGAATTAATATCTACCCCAGGTATCTCAATTGAAATCCCCATAAATGGTATTTTTCGTAGAAATAGTATTCTTTCTATTTCGATGATCCTCGAAATAGAAGAAAGAGTTCAGATCTTGTATCTATAGTATTTTTTCCCTGGTGCAGGCCGATTCCGTTCTATCCATTGAGAAAGCCAGTGAAAGAGCAGGAGTCTTTTAAGCATTTCAAGTAGTAGCATCTGAAGCCAGCATAAACAAGTGTTTCGATCAGATCAGGGCTTTAGGCAAGCTAGCTAGTCAATGAGGAAAGTGTCCATGATATAGGGTATGCCGGTGCGCAAGGTCTTTCTTTCTCATCCCCGTCAATTGGGGCTGCTACTACTAGCGGAAGGAAAGAAAGAAGGAGCCATTTTAACCACCTTCCCTTCCGTCTCCATTAGATATATAATATAAAAAGTAAGGAGGAAAAGGCATGACTAGAAGAATTGTGTGACATAAGTGAATTTATCCAGTTGTTCTCAGATGAGGTTCTCTTCTAGAAATGAACAGAACTTTGATAGGTGAAATCAACAAATTACTTCTGCCGAGTTCCAAAACATCAAACCTGTGCTTGAATTGAAATTGCGATACTGATGCAAGTTCTTCCCTTCTGAATCAGATAAATTCATATCTGGAAGAGGTTGACAATAAATTCTTTCAAAAGTGACTATTTGTCCCTTTGTTAGAGGTGTTCCAAAAATGTCTGCGATCGCAAGTGTAAGGCTAAACCCTTCAATGGTACGAAGTCAAATGTTAGAAAATTCATTTCTAATCAATAATGCTATTAAGAAATTTGACATCCTTGTTACAATTATTCCTCTTATTCGATCTTAAATATACTTGTTTTAACATTTTTGGCTAAAGCCAAATTTTGTAACCTATTAGGACATCCCGTTAATAAGCCGGTTTAGACTGATTTATCGAATTCTGATATTATTGACCGAGGTCATTAAGGCGTATTCTCAAAATACCTATATCTATAGTTGTGGCAATAGGGGCACGGTTGGATAATACACCAATTTGACCACTATTATTAGTTAAAATGATTTCTTTCACTTCGAGAGTGCCTTAGATTAAGAGCATGAATAGCTCAGCTTGGTTCTCAAAGAGTGAAGAAGAAAGAGAGCAGCTAGCAATTGAAATTTGGTACATACAAGCCAAAGATGCAGAGTTCCTCAAACAACAGGATTCACTAGTAGCTGAATTAAAAAAGGCTAACAAAGGGATATCCAGAAAGCTTGCAGAACTGGAAGAACGTAGCCTCGAAACTCGACTTTTAATGCCCATAGATCTGCTAGAAGTAGGCACCCGAAGATGCCAAAGAAGCTAGCCATTATCATCGTATAATAAAGTGGAAGCTAGTAGAACTCTTTGGCCGCATGAAAACCAGAGCTGCACTTTTGTGACTAGCTGAAAGTAATCATCAATTACGCCTTGCACGCCCACCTTTCCCTTGGCTGGTGCCAGATCGGAGGCAAACCCAATAAGGTTTATTTATATTTTTTATTTTTTCATTGTTGTCCTAATTATTTCATTTAACTAATAATTTTTTTTCCTTTTCAATCTTGAAATAACAAGTTATTTACCATATTGTATCCTTTTTATTTTGACCTAACTATTTAATATTTATAAAATATATATTTTTAATGGATGATTTTAGAATCATAAATTTTTAATTTTTTTATTAATTTAATTTTTTATCCAAATAACCCAATAACCCAAGTAACCTGCCCAACTAATACATTAGTTGGGTTTACTTGGGTTGCAATATTAGTTGGGTTGGGTTGATTTTTAATTTTTTGACCTAAAAATCTGAAAACTCGAACCCAAAAACCTGCCAATCCAAAAACCTAACCCATGAATGTCCCTAAACAGGAGCACCATCAAAAAGTTGAGGGACCATATTCAAAGTTAGATCTTCTGAATTTTTTTAGGAGAATGTTGAATTCCATAGGTCAAATCATTTTTGAATGCATAAATAGATTAAAATGGGTTATATTTGGGTTTCGGATTTAACCTTAATTCAGGGTTAAATTTGTTGTTTTTGTTTAGATTTTGTTACATATGTATTCTACTATTTGCAAGAATCATTACTGTATAAAAAAGTTGTGTGGTTTAGACTTGTTTTTGGCAAAAAAATAAAAATAAATGAAGTCTGTAGAAGATGATGCAAATGATAAACAAGGATAAGTCTTTTAGGAATTTTTAAAAATTGTGATTTGACCCTTCAAGTTTTACTAATTTCTTTTTTGACCCCTCAACTTACTTATAAAAGTTTCAAATTGACTTCAGCAATTTATTATTGTGAAATTTTAAATGTTTGGACAATTTTGACATTGCAAAAAGTCATACGTTTGACTAAATGGTAGCTTTAATGGACCAAAAAATTAATGAAATGACTAAAACGCAATATTTTTAGAAGCTGAGTGACTAAGTTGACAACAATATCAGTTTGATGACCAAAACTCATACAACTTAAAAGTATGTCACCTCTTTTGAGGTTAGCCAAATTACACAAAAAAAGGCCTATTTGGTCACTAAACTATGCTCCAGTTATCGGATTAGTCACCAAACTATTTTGGTAGCCAAAAAAGTTAATGAACTTAAAAAACTACATCTGCTGGATCACTTCGTCTATTTGAGACGTTAAGTGATTCATTAACCCATTTTGGTATATGTCACAAGAGTTTCAACAAGGGGTAAAATTGTTTAATCAACTCTTTACCATAATTTACCTTTAGCATTTATAAAAATGACATAGTTTAGAATTAAAATAAGTCAGAACAATATAGTTTTGAAAAAAAAAAAATCCACTCATAATGGCAAAAAAAAAAAGGCCTTAATAATTTCCAAAATTAAAAAAATAAAATAAAATCAATCGTTGAGCAGGGGAGGGTTAGATGAAGGAGGGGGGAGAGGATGGGGAAGGGGTTCAGATCCCCAGAGAGGATGAGGAATAGGGTCAGATCATGAGGACAGAGGAGAGAGAGGTGGCAAACGATGAAGAACGGAAGATGGTAGGGGGTAACTAGTACTACGAGGGAGAGAAAGGTTGGGGGGCTTGGAGAGAATAGAAAGAGGAGTGGCGATAGAGGGGAAAAGGTGGTGGGGGTTGATTGGGTACGAGGAACGGAATGGATGGTGGCTCGGTTCGGGGAGGAAAGATGGCTGAAGGAGGGGGTGGTGGTGGTGATGGTATGAGTTGGTTGGAGAAGAACGGACTGGGGGTGGTAGGCAGGCTAGGGGGAGGATTAGTTAGGGATTCAAATTACAAATTTAGTAAATCAAAATAATTTAATTTTTGACCCAAAGTTTTTCATACCTTTTAGTAAGATCTCACTTGTAATTTACACTGACTTTTTATTATCTAATTTTGACCCCAAAGTTTTTAGTAATTTTAGACAATTCACTGTAGTTTGACAATTTAACTATAAAAAATTAATTTTTGTTAACACTAATGGTTCGAGTAGATGAAGTGACCCTATAGACGTAATTTTTAAAGTTTAGTGACCTTATTGGCCTCCAAAATAATTTAGTGACTAATTCAATAACCGAAACATAATTTAGGACAAACGATAATGTCACAGCCTAATTGTTATTGCCACAGCTTTCTTTCCTAAAATACCAAAATTATCCTCACCAAGATAAGCACATGAACTCTTCTACTTCAGTGACCTACCAAAGCATTTCTCATCTCTTTATTTTCCCAAATCTTTACACAACTCCCAACCCATACAATCTCTACTGCAAACCCCGAACCCTCTTTTCTCTAAACTCTGATAAACTTATCCATTTCTCCTAGAGCTCCCTCTTGGCAACTTTCTTCTCCAACCCTCATATGGCCGGTTCTCTATAATTCTTCTTGTCAGCTCAAAATAGAAGACACCACCACTCATTATTATAATCATGTATTAATTATATGTTTTGAAGTTCCGCAAACTACTTCTACTGCTACATCAATAAACTACTAAGAGATTTAAATTATCAAAAAGATTTGTGATAGTTTTCAATATTAAATTTATAAAAAAATAATGATAAAATCTTATAGCTTAAAAGGAAGAGAAAAGAAAGGGGAAAAAAGGAGAAAAAATTAGAAAGAAAGTATCACCGGAGAGTGGTGAGCTGCAGCAGTCGTAGCAAGATAAGAGGCAAACCGAAGAGAATGCATGATAAGAAAGAAACATACATTGGTGATTGCTTTAGTTGTGGGGCCCACAAATGAAAGTTAAAGCAAGAGATATAGTTGAACTGTCGGGGGCAACTTAGACATTTAAGCAAAAAGAGTTGTGGCAATAAAAAAATAGTGTTGTGGTAATAACATTGGATATAGTTTAGTGATCGAATAGGCCATTTGCTTGCTGTATCTCTCTCTGTTGGAAATACTATTTTACAAAAAGTGTATATTTGCTGATGGAATTAAGTAAAGCAAAAAAAAAAAAAACAAAGTAGAAATATATTGCCTACTTAGATGGAGTGGTATACCATCTTATTCAGATGAATCAATTTATTCATTTTAAGAATGTGTGTTTGGCTACAAAGTCTCTCAAGTAATTAAACATCATATACATCATAGACAATGAGGATGACAGACTTCAATCTGTGGTTGCAAATACATAAATGAGCTTCTTTACACACATTTTGCAACATATATCCACACATCATACATACACCATAGGTGGTTACTATATAATTAAAGTGAATTTACATATACTTGGAAACAACATAACTTGTCTATGATTCTCAATTACATCAAATATGTAATAGAAAATTTAGTTTGTTTCTAGCTTACATAGAGGAAAAAATCAGCTAATGAAATCAGTTTCATAGTCTTTTCAAACTATTAATTGAAACACATTCCAGTATAATATTTTATGTATATATTCCATTAAGTTTACCTCTAACTACGCATGTATTCATGACTTTAATAATGTTTTAAAATCAATTAATGTGTAAAAGTTCAAAAGAAAAGGAGAAAATGATCTTAATAGTTGATAACTCTAGTAAACTAGAGTTATTTCACTCTAAATTATGGCATTTTGATAGTTTAAATCCCGAACTTTGGGTAAGTAATTGAAGATTTTAGTTAATTTCTTTCATATGAGTTTGAATTTCCGTTCTTGATTAAATATGATAAGTTTTCATTAAATTTCTAGCTTAATTAATTGCTTAATGGTGTTAATATTATGCAGGTCAAAAATTAGAGGTTGAAAGTTGGAATGAACAAACCTCAAAGGACCAAATTACAATAATGAAGAAATGAAGAATGTTGGGAACAGAGTCGAGATCGCGATCTCGAACTTTCCATATCGCGATCTCGACTAGGAAAGTGTAAATATAGTAGAGTCGAGATCACGATCTCAAACTTTTCATATCGCGATCTCGACTCGCTGAGGGTTAAGTTGTAAGGGCAATTTTGTAAACTTTCAACCAATAACTCCTGCTAATATTTTTGCCTTGTGTAACACTACACTATTTAAGCTACTTAAAAATAGGAAGTGAAGCAAGTAGAGTTAGTAGTAGATAGTTAGTAGATTTTAGGATAGTTTAGGATATCTTGAACCTCGAGTTTTCTTCTTTAATAGAAATTTCTCTTTAATTGTCTTTTAGATCTTCTTTTAATTTCTTGTCAAGTTCGAATTTTGATTAGATAATCGTAGGGGGTAAATTACAAGCTTCGTGTAGATATAATTTTTTCTAGTATAATTTAGTAAGAATTTCTTTGCTTGCAATCTAGGGTTTCTGAGAAAAATTAGGGTTCTTGATAATTTCTTGCTTTTTATTTAAGAATTCTCAATTTCTTGCATTAATTTCTGGTTAATTCCTTGTGGGCTTTCTCTATTTCTATCAAAAATCCAAAAATATTTAGATTTCAAGTTTAACTCTTTCCAATTTCTAGTTTAGAAATGGATGCTTTTAGTCTTCAAGGTCTCTTATTTGTAGTCCTTTTATATTGGGTAATTTGCTTGCTTTTAATTTTAGTCTTAATTTGGTTAATTTAGGTTAGAATTAAGTGTTTTCCTTTACTTGCTTTTACTAGCATAGATTAACTAGTTTCTTAATATCGTAATTGGTGATTTTTACTTACTTGCTTTTTAGTCAATCTAGTTTAAAATTAAGTTTTCATCGCTTTCATTTAATTTTGGTTTTTATTAGAATAGTTTCATCTTCCATTGTTTGGTTTTGCTTAACTACACACACATCCATAAATCTTGGTAATTGCCTTCCAACAATCCTTGTGGGATGATATCCACTCATCCTATACCACTATCAACTCCGTATATTTGCGGAAGTTAGGTAGAGTATAGTGAATTAGTGTGGTTAATTATTGCTTGTTTGTCCTTTCAAAGTTGAATTCTACCTAACGAAGCAACCAATAGTCCCTCATATTTTATATTTATACTTTTTTAATCACGCACATTAAAAATAAAGCTTTTTCGTCCCTCACAAATTCGAAATATATACCATTTTAGTCTTTCGACACAATTATGAACATATTTAGCTTGAAATAATTACATGTATCACATATTCCATTTTTAAGGGTAAAATAGATAATACATAAATTCTAAACTCTAGATGATAATACTTATGTGTTACCAATTTTGTGCCTAAAAAATATAACATATGATATAAATGACTCTATTAGACCAAAATATATTCGAAAGTCGTAGTTGTGTCGAGGGAGCAAAATGTTTTGTTTTGAATTTGTGAGGGACAAAAATGTATCATTTTAAATGTGAGAGAATAAAAAGTATAAACATGAAATGTGAGGAACTAATAAGATTGTTTTTTCAAAAGAAATACTAAAAAAAGGAAAGGAAAAAAAAAAAAAAAACAACTTCAACTACCAATCTAGCCACATTTGACTTTTCAGAAGGAAACATTATAAAAAGGGTAAAATGCAAATAATCCATTTAGTTTCTTGAATATGCACTCTAGCCCCTTGTAGTTATTAAATGTGCGTTCATGATCCTTTTGTGTTTCAATTTATTTTTCTTTACAAAACGGACAGCAATCGTCAAAATTAACCAATGTTGATCAACAAGTGCCTATTACGTGGTTGAAGTTGTTTTTGTTTTAGTTTAATATTGAATTGACATTTTTATCTCCCAAAAAGCCATAATCTTCCTATCTTTTTTCTCACACAACATGGTTGCCACCTCTTTATCTCTCCTAACCCAACCATCACCATTATCATAGCTGTCCCACCGTCTCCCATACTTGCCACTATCACCAACACAATAGCCCTGTCACTTCCTACCACTACCCTCTACTGCTTTTCTCCTTTCATCTTTCCAATCCCACCTCATCCTTACCTTCCAATCTCTCCCCTCGGAGCAACCCCACCATCGTCCTCCTGTACCTCCCTTAATCTCCTTTCCCCGTCTTCCTATCCACAAATCTCCATGCCCCCAGCATCCCTTCTCCTACCCCAGCTCCAGATCTCCATCCCCTTCCCCCTTAAAAGTATTGATCCCACTATAGTTAAGAGACATTGACCCTCCAAGATCTTGTCGCGGTGGAAGGAAAAAGGTAGGGAAGATCGGGACTAAGGAGAGGCAGAAGAGGCGAAATTGGGGCTAGGATAAGGTAGGGGACAGATTGGGGTTCGAGATAGGGCCGGGACTAGTAGGGATAGGGGTTGGGTGGTAGGTGGAATGGGGTTGGAGCAACGGGAATGATGGTAGAAGGAGGTTGGTGTAGGAGGTGGGAGATGATGGGTACAGGAGATAAGGGGTTGGACTAGTAATGATGGGGCTAGGTAGGGATGGTGGGTAGAATAGGGGAGGAGATGAGGGTGGTGGTAGCAGTGTGAGGGACGAGGTTAAATTTTTTTATTTTTAGTTTGACCCCAGTTTATTTTTAATTGAACTTAAAATTTTGTGATTCTTTTTTTTTTTTTTTTTTTTTTTGGAATAGTTGAATTGGTTAGAGATATATATAACATTTCATAAGTTGGTGTTAATTTGGGAGAAATTTCTAAAACTGTACTTGTTTTGAATGAATTGTTCTTTTTTCATGCTGACTGAAAATGGTAATTCCGGCAGGGGGAACTCGCATTTACTGAATGCGAGTTCATGGCAAAATAAAATTGTCAAATTTTTTAAAAAATTCAATGAATGCGGGGTCTAAATTTTTTTTTTTTAAAAAAAAACCTGACCAATATCTGCCAACGGTCACTTCCTGTCCACTAGCCTTGTCACTTTCTCTCTTCCGCCACTCCACCCGACACCCTTTCCTCCTTTCCCCAAATGTCATCCCAATGTAAAAGCCCTTATGCCTTCTTTAATTTAGTGGTGTCCTATAAGCCCGCTGAGAAACAAAACTTGCAAAGTCCAAGGAGGAAATTATTGGAATAAATTCATAGATTAGATAATAATAATAATTCTATGATTAACTCTTTTTTTAAAAAAATCTTTCTTCAACTACGGTTTTTAATCTAAATTTTAGATTTTTTAAAGGGTTAAATACATTAAACCACTTAATGTTTGGGCTATTTTGCACTAAATCCCTTAATGTTAATTTTTAACCCTGCCACTTTGTCTCGTTGACTAACAGTCAATTGTAAGTCCATCTTTAACTTTTTCAAAAAGATAAATTACCCCTAAAGATCAATTGCGGTAAACCCCTTTAAGGTTTAAGTGAAATTTCACTTTACCCCTTAGGTAAGGTTTGTAACATTTAATACATTGGGATAAAAATAAAATTCCATTATATTATCAATATTGTTAAAAATATAAATATGCTTCAAATTAATTACTAATATTCTAATTCTCGAATTATACTTTTTTAAATATTTAAAATTTAAAAATACGATGAAATAATTAATTTTAAAATTTTTGATGAATTAACCAAATATCTGCCAGATATCTCCAAGAAAGATTTTCTCCAAGATTTTCTCCCTAATTGAAGTGACAAGGCTGGTGGAGAGGAAGTGACCGTTTGGTTAGAAATTTTTTTTTTTTAAAAAAAGTGTTAGACCTCGCTTCACTGAATGCGAGGTCATGATTTTTTTTTTATTTTAAATTTTGACAATTTTATTTTGTCATGTTAACCCACATTCAGTGAATGCGAGTTCCCCCTGCCAGAATTACCATTTTCATTCGGTATGAAAAAAGAACAATTTTCAAAACAAGCACAGTTTTAGAAATTTCTCGTTAATTTTGACAAATTCCATCATTTTGCAAAAATTAAAAAAAAAATTAAAGCACAAAAGAATTAAAAACATGTTTAATAACTACAGCAAGATAAAGTACTTATTTCCTTAACCAGGAACTTATTTGCATTTTACACTTAAAAAACCAACTAACTATTCCCATCTCTCATTCTCTTTCTGAAATAAATACACAACAAAGAAAACCGTTTTTCTTGAATTCTTTCGTCTGGACTTCGAAGTTTGAACATTTGAATCCTAGACCTCTGCTAAAACCATCATTAAGGTAAAGAACATTTCCCATTTTAAATCTTTTTTATGTTCTTGAATTCTTGGAAACATTTTTTTATATTCTCGAATTCTTGGAATTCTTTGAGTTACATACTATCTTATATGTGTATGTTAGATGATTTCTACTTAAAATGATTATGAGATTTTTTTCTTCTTTTATTCAAGAATGATTATTAGCACCTGAGTTCCGTTAAATTTCTCTTGAATAGTTTTACAGCCCATTTTTTGATATTTTTTTAATCATCAAAGCCTTTTTAAGAATTTTAACTTTCTGTTTCACTTTACGAATTTTTCGAACTTCTTTTTCTTCCTCATTTTTTTTTTCTTCTTTTCATATTTTTTTGTGGTTTTTTTTTTTTTTAATTGTTGTTAATCTTGTTAATCAGTTTGTAATTGTTGATGTGGGCTATCACAGGTTTAATGCATACACCTGTTTGGATGATGTCTGATGTTGCTAATTTTATACTAGTCCAATTGATATGATTTTCTTGAAATTATGTCTCAGAAAGAAGTTCTTGATTGCATGGCTGCCTTACTCTCTGTTCTTTTATATTGTTTGGATGATGTCTACAGTGAGAGTTATTAGAAATTTTATTGCTCGACTAAATGATGTTGTTGAGAAATTAGGAATAATAATCAAAGCAGGTGTATCATCTTGTTTGTCTCAGCTTTTCTCTTTGATTTCCGTATGTCACATCCTTGGATTGTCAAAAGAAAGTTGTACACAATTAGACACAGACCTAGCTCTTTTTGGTGATGAATGATATATATACTTTCTATTGCCTGAGGTGCGACAGATTTAAATGTTCTCTTTTGTTTTCAGAAGAATGTTCTCTTTAGTTTTCCACATTGAAATACAGAATTTTGTGTTCTGCATCTCATTTCCAGAAATCAGTACACGATAGAGGGAGCTGTATATGCAATTCATTCAGTTTGGCTTTTCTTCATTGATCAATTGCTGGAAATAGGATTCTTAAGTAGAAAAATTACTTCGAAGTTGCTGTTAGTTATATGTACTTGATCCTTCTGGTAACACGAGGGGATTCAGTCTGCACATTGTTAATGTGCTGTGCTGGGCTTGTCTAGAGACATTGGACCACATTATATCCTCTTGTAAAATTTGTCAAATGCATGTGGCTCTCAAACAGGGTCATTAATGCTTATTTGCTTTTCTATCTGCTGATATTCCAAAAGAAAAAGTGAAAGTTGGTTCATTGATAAACTCCTTTTTGTTGCACGAAACCTTGGAATCTGATTTCATTGTGTCCAAGGCTAGTACATTACAAAAAAAAAAAAAAAAACAAAAAGGCCCTTGGGCTCTTTTTCTGGTGATTGGGATCGTAATATCCATTTCCAATATATATCGGAAAGTGTTTTTATGCATGCATCTCTAATTGTAGGTTGAGTTATGTGGCTTTGGCCTGTTTATTTTTATTTATGTTAATCAGTTGAGGGCATTTGAGCTTCCCATTTTCATTGTACTTTAAACATGTCATTTGCAAGTAATAATGCTTGCCTCCAGTAATTTGGTTGCAATTTTACCCTTTAAACTTTCATGCAGCGTCTTTGGTAGTTGGATTCATTTTGGAGATTTAAACCAGGAGATGATGTAAGAGGTTTTCTTCATGATGATTGAACAAAATGGCCACAATGCATTATGAAGTTTCCTACTCTTAAGGATCAGAAATAAAAGGTTGCACAATGTCTTGGAGTAATAGATCTATGAATGGAAACAAAGATTTACATATTGAGACTGAAAGCAACAATTTGGCAAGCAGGTAGCTCATTGGACACATTTTAAGAAAGCATTGTAGGGTATTTATTCCTTTCAATACTTTGTTGATTACAACAAGATCAATTTGTTGCAGGCTGAACATGACAAAAAATTCCGTAACAAAGAATCTCAAGGGAACTGACTGTATTCACAATTTTCAAGATCAAGAAGCCATGGTATTGGTACATCTGAATCAAGATAAATCCATATATAGACACTGGTATTCTTCCTCTTGACTAATTAAGCTTGTGCACAGGAACTTTATTTACAAGCTAGGGCTAAAGAGAATGAGATTATGTTTCTTCATGAGCAAATTGGTCTTGCCAGTATCAAGGCATACCATGTTATTCAATTCTTTTACTCTACATTTGGTACCCTGAATGCCTTTCCATGATAATTCTTCCCAGAAAGATGATGGCCTTCATCTACCTGGTCAGGAATCTCAACTGTGGAGTGAGAAACATTCACTCGAAAGAAAATTTTCTGAGTCGGGATTGGTACGTCTATCTTTCTGATATCTCTGATTCTCTTTATATTAATAGTTCTGTAAGTATGGTCTCTGCTTATTATACTCACAAAAGGCCTGATTGGAAGAACTGTGTTGATGACAGGCTCTAGATGAAAAATAAAATGAAGCCATAACTTCTGCCTCAAATGAATTGACCCGGAGAAAAGGTGATTTTGAAGAAAATCTGAGATTGATTAATGAGTTAAATGTAGGTTCTTTCATTGTTTTAAATAATTTCAGGAGAATAGTTGAAATTTGATCTTAAATGAGGACATAATACTGAACATGAACTAGTTTTATTCCTTTTCACATGATTGGTTTTTTTTGAATTTCATGCTGTTTGTGATGCCCCATTGATGGATGGATCAGTCAATAATCAAAATAAGTTACAACTCTTGTAGTCCATTTCTGTAGAAATTGTTGTTTGCTGCATATTAATTGTCTGACAACATATGATTTTCTGCTTCTACATAAGCTTGATTGAGAAATCAATAAAGTAAGACGATCCTACTACTTATTACCTTTTTAAGTTCATATATGGTCCATGTAGTTCCCTGTAATCTATTAACTACTTATAGGTCCATAAGCTTGTTAAAGAAACTAACAAAATAAGAAGATTCCTTGTGACTACTGAACTTAATATGGTCCATGTAGATCCCTCTAATCTTATATCTAGTTTTATAGGGTGGACTAGAGACTTCACTTTTATTGCCAGGATAGATAAATGGCTGAGAGAAGGCTGACAGAAAATATAAGATGAAAATAATTCTGAAATTCTTCTTATACTTACAATTGATACTACACAGTATTATATAGGAGATTGCAAGAGGAAAAAATAGGAAACTAAATCATCTCTAAATCTGGAAAATATCCTAATCAAATCCCTACAATTCAAGGGATATGAAATCCCTCAATTAAAGGGATTTCAAGCTAATTCTCCTAAGCTATTTACAGCTCACCTTACAACTCATTTACACCTTGACACTTCCCCTCAAGCTGAGGAATAGATGTCTTCCATTCCCAGCTTGGATATAAGATCATGGAAACTCGAACTGTTCAGCCCCTTTGTTATGACATCAGCTAATTGAAACTTTGATGGAACATAGGACATACATACTAACCCATCATCTAATTTTTCTTTGATGACATGTCTATCGATTTCAATATGTTTTGTCCTATCATGTTGTACAGGATTGTGAGCAATATTGATGGCTGATTTGTTGTCACTATAGAGCTTCATAGGACCTTCCAATTTGACTCCTAGATCATCTAGAATAATTTTCAGCCAGAGTGGTTCACATAATCCTTGAGCAGCAGCCCTAAATTCGGATTCTGCAGATGATCTTGCCACAACATTTTGTTTCTTGCTCTTCCATGTTACTAGATTACACACCTCCAAGGAAAGTACAATACCCTGTAGTTGATCGTCTATCCACTAGGGAGCCTGCATAGTCGGCATCGGTGTAACCTTCTAGAGCAAGAGTATCGCAATTTTTGAACAAAATCCCTTTTCCCGGATTCCCTTTCAAGTAATGCGGCACTCTATAGGCAGCTTGAAGATGAGGTTCTCTTGGATCATGCATAAATCGGCTGATTTCACTTACTAAGTAACCTATGTCTGGCCGAGTGTGAGCGGGCTATATGAGTCTACCAACTAATTGCTGGTACATCCTCTTATCAACAACTGGTTCTTAATAGCTTCTCCCAACTTATGGTTTGGATCCATTGGAGTAGAGATTGATTTACACCCAATCTTCCCTATTTCTGTCAATAAATCAGTCATGTACTTTTGCTGAGATATGATGATCCCTTTTGTGGAATATGCCACCTCAATATCGAGGAAGTAGCTCCTTTATCTCAAACTCTTTTTTTAGTCTTTGCTTCAATTCATACAACCATTCTCTCTATCATCATTTCCAGTTAATACGATGTCATTCACAGACTAAAAGAGCAGTAACTCCTCTAGCAGCCGAATGCTTAATAAACAAAGTGTGATGACCTTGGCTTTATTTATACCCAACCTCCTTCATAACTTTCGAAAATCTTCCAAACCATGTTCTAGGAGATTGCTTTAACCCATAAAGGGCCTTTTTTAGCTTGCACACCTTATTCCCTGTATTCCCCGCAAACCCCTGTGGGATGTTCATGTAGATTTCTTGATCTAAGTCACCATGGAGAAATGCATTTTTAACATCGTATTGTAGGAGTTGCCAGTCAAAATGAGCAGCCAATGATAACAGAATTCTTACAGTATTCATTTTTGCAAAAGGAGCAAAAGTCTCTTGATAATCAACCCCATAAGTCTAGGTATACCCTTTGGCCACCAATCTTGCTTTATATATCTCAAGAGATCCATCCGCCTTGTATTTCAATGTGAAAATCCACTTGCAATCAACAATGATGACTTCTTCCCTTTTGGTTTGTCAACAATCTCCCAAGTTTTATTCTTTTCTAATGCACTAATTTTCTCTCTCATAGCATCCCTCCATTCTCTTTTTGACAATGCCTCAGAAACAGTGTTAGGAATAGTGATGGTGCTTAGACTCGCAATGAACTTTTTGTGGGCAGGTGATAGGTGCTTAAGGGAAACATAGTGAGGTAGTGGATAGAGTGGTCGTTTAGTGCATTCTCTGCTACCTTTTCTAACAGCAACTGGATGGTCAAGATCGTTTGTTGGTTCGTTAGATGTTTCAACAATTTGTGTGTGTAAAGGTGGTTCAGGTCTTACCATGATCTCATTCCCAGAGTCTGAGTTGGATTCTTGAACTTGTGTCAGTTCTGGAACAGTCTTTCTCCTTGAATATACTTGAGAGAACTTTGGAGAACTATGAGTGACACTGACGGGACGTAACTTAGAATTAGGTGACATGGGTTCGGATGTAGAATTAGGTGACATGGGTTCGGAGCCTTAAAGAGAACTTAGGTTCAACAATACGAGCTAGAATACGGGGAAGGTCAAGTGTTTTAAGTGGTTCAAAGGACTCACAAGTGCTATTTTCCATCATTGAAATTTCCCCCCTGAAGAGAGGACTTGGAGAAAAAAGGTGTATTTTCAACAAATGTAACATCAGCAGAGATATAAAATTTTCTGGATAAAGGATTGTAACATTTGTATCCCTTTTGGGTTGATGAGTAACCTAGGAAGACACATTTGATGGCTCGGGGATCTAACTTGCCTATATGTTGGTTGTGGATGTGGATAAAGGCAGTGTACCCAAATACCCGAGGTGTGAGACCATTTGAGATTCGGAAGTGAGGGTAGAAACTATTAAGAAGCTCCATGAGGCTTTTGCTGTCTAATGCACGTGAAGGAAGTCTATTTATCATGTATGTGGCATGAAGAACGGCTTCCCCCCAATAGGACTTAGGAACATTCCCTTGAAAAAGTAAAGCTCGTGTAGTGTCGAGTAAATGTTAGCCCATTTTTTCTTTCAACTACCCCATTTTGCTGAGGTGTATTGACACATGATGACTCATGTATAATGCCCTGTGATTGAAAATATGATGACAGAATGTGGTTGAAGTAATCTTTAGCATTGTCTGTCCTAAAGCTTTTTATTTTAACCCCAAATTGGTTTTGAACCATTGAGTGGAAATTAGGTATAACAATGCTACCACCAGATTTTTGTTTAAGGAGGAAGACCCATGTAACCCTAGTGCAATCATCAATTAAGGATACAAATCAACGAGACCCAGAAACATTTGGTATGGTAGGAGGACCCCATATGTCACTATGTATCAATTAAAAAGGCTGAGAAATCCTTTTATTGCTGACAGGAAAAGATACACGTGTGTGTTTTGCCAATTCACAAATATCACAATGAAACTCACCAATATCTAATCCTTGGAACAACTGAGGAAACATGTCCTTTAAAACCCTAAAAGATGGATGACCTAGGTGTAGATGATACAGCGAAATCAGAAACATGGCATCTTTATTTGAAGAACTGAGAAAAGATAAGGACACATTATTTCTAATTTTTTGAGATGATTCAAGGTGGTAAAGACCGTTCCTTTCCTTAGCAAGTCCAATCTTCCTCCTCGTGTCTTGATCCTGAAAAACACAATAAGAAGGGGAAAAAATGGCATAACATTTAAGATCATGAGTAAGTCTTTTAATGGAGATAAGTTTGGCCGACAATTTTGGTACATGGAGGACGTTTTTAAGGATAAAAGTAGGCGTGATATGTATGTCTCCAGTTCCTGCAAGAGTAGCTAAAGAGCCATTGGCTACTACAATTTTTCTACTACTTGGACATGGAGTATAGGTGTGGAAAAATTGAGATGTGGGGGTCATATGGTCTGTGGCACCAGAGTCTATTATCCAAGAGTTGTCATACAGTTTGTCTAAGACATTCATGGAAAAAGGGAATGAAGATTTACCTGAAAGAGCCACAGAACAAGTTGCTACTCCGGAAGGCTTCTCAAGTACAAGATTAAGAAATAAGTAAGAACCCAGTAGGCTTCTTAGCTTCTCAATTTCTTCATTGTTGAACCCCCCTATTACTGAATTTTCCTCAGGTTTGGACTGCTCTGCCATATGTACTTGAGACCTTTGCTGCCCCCCACGGTTTCCCCATTCTCGGCTTGGTGGCTTACCATGCAACTTCCAACACTTCTCTTTTGTGTGCCTCGGTTTCTTGCAATGGGTGCACCAGAGATTGTCCTTGTTCTCCTTCCACTGGTTTTCTCTACCCGTGTGTTTAGGTAGATCATTTTTTCCTTTCTCTTGATGATCTGTTTTTGTTACTAGGGCTGACCCATCCATGGTTTATGGTTCCAGCATAACACTCCTTCGACTTTCTTCTGCTCGAATCAAAGAAATTGTCTCTTCTAGAGACTCTGTGTCCTGCTTGTGTCCTGCTTGCTAAGAATTTGAATCCTAACCTGATCAAATTCAGGATTCAATCCAGCCAAAAAATCATAGACCCAGTCTTTTTCGATGAATTTCTTCAATAAGATTTCAGCATCATCAGGACATTTCATCTCGAAAACTCGGTAATGATCAAGTTCTTGCCACAGATTTTGCAGCAAGTTTGCATACTCCATGACAGATTTGTCTCCTTGCTTTGTGGCTGCGAGCTTGATCTTGATTTCGTAAACTTGTGCAGTATCACGAGCCTTCGAGTTCGTGCGGCAAATAAAGTCCCAAATCTCTTTTGCTGTTGTCAAAAACATACATGTATCACTAATCATGGGATCCGTGGAAGCCCATAGCCAGGACATTATCATAGAATCCTCCTTATCCCATGCTTTAAACGTCGGATCATTCTTTGCCGGTCCAGTTCCAAGAAGGTGGTCAAGCTTCCCTTTGCCCTTAAGAGTTAAGATATGTGCGGACCACTTGGGACCATTTGAGGTAGTTCTTTCCATTGAGCCTATAGGACACCCGGATATTCTGCAAATCTCCACTTCTCTGGGCAGAATTTAATTCTTCAGATGTTGTTTCGGATTTGGTACCTCCTACATCCCAGTGGTTGACATGGTAAAGGAATGAAATTCACAGCAATGAAAGCTGAAATATGCAGGAGGAAAAAACGGAAAAAAAACACGAATATGAAGCAATGAAGGCTGAAATATGCAAGAGGAAAAACCAGAAAAGAAACACGAATATGCAGCAATGAAGGCTGCTCGAGAAAGAAGAATAAGCCTCAGATAAAAATCCCTAAAGCTCTGATACCATGACAGAAAATATAAGATGATAATAATTCTGAAATTCTTCTTGTATTTACAATTGATACTACACAGTATTATATAAGAGATTGCAGGAGGAAAAAATAGGAAACTAAATCATCTCTAAATCTGGAAAATATCCTAATCAAATCCCTCAATTCAAGGGATATGAAATCCCTCAATTAAAGGGATTTCAAGCTAATTCTCCTAAGCTATTTACGGCTCACCTTACAACTCATTTACACCTTGACAAAGGCTTTTCTTTTCTTTCTTGACTAGGGTGAACTGTACTGATGCCTGCCTATTAGACAAGTAGCTGCTAAGTTAGATTTGATGTTTGTTGATTGTCGATGTGGAATAACTTCCTTTTGGCTATTTAATTTTGCCTCACAGACTTGTAAAGCTTTCTTGTTGTCTAGAGGTAACAGGTTTCTTAACCAGAGTCTGTCCGATGGCCTTGCTTCCAGGACTAAAGAGAGGTTGTATGGGCTTTGCATAAATTCTCTTAAGGGCTATTGTCCCCTTCCTTGTTCTCACTAGCAGGAAGTAAAGAGTGCTCAAAGATTTTGTGCATGTCTAATGGCCAAGTAAAACCATAGGATGCAAATCCTCCAGATTTGCATTGATCACTAATTACCTTACGGGGAGCATATGTTGTTTAAGGATATACCTGATCTCATCTCTACCGGTCCCTTTTAAATTTATTTTCAATAAGCAAATGAAGATAACTCATTTGGAACTGACCAACATGCTCTCTCTCTCTCTCTCTCTCTCTCTATATATATATATATATATATATATATATATATAATCTGTATATAGATATAGATATAGATATACACTATTCAGCCACTTAGCACAGGTCGTTTTTGTTTATTTTTGTCAACAGCAGCTCCTTCTCCAGTCTTTCAAAACCCTGAAGTCTGAACATGGTATTTTTGGCAGTGCCTTTTTTCTCTTTGTTTTAATTGCAATTTGGGACAACGTATTCTACTAACAATGTTAATTATATTTTAAACCCTGTTTTTTCCATGTTCAAACCATCCCTTTGTAATCAAGTAATGTCTCGAACTCTTCATGGTGCGACTACTCTTCCAATCAATATTCAGTTCATTATTTAGAATGTTGACACTGCTCATGGTATTGCATATCATCTAAAAAGTTTCGTCTCCACTTGTATCTTTAATTAGAAGTCAAATGTTTGGACTTCTTTTGATACACAAGGGTGGCTTGGTGATAATTTCTCAAGTTCCATTTATTCTTTGTTAATTAGATGCAATGATAGTTTGTTGTTAACTATCTTTCTTCTCTGAGAATTTATATGTGAGTTGTGTTTAACTGTTTGTGTACACTCCTGATTGCAGAGGATGAGAGATACATCTTTATGTCATCAATGGTAGGGTTGTTGGCTGAATATGGCATCTGGCCTCAGGTTACTAATGTATTTGCTCTTACGAACAGCATTAAGGTAATGCTGTGTTATTACATGTCTTACTTAATCCCACAGTAAAATTTCAGATTCTAGTTCATTTATAGAACTGTATTCCTGATTGGAAACCATTGTTTTAATTAAAGTTCATTTTTCTTTATGGCTATTTTCCAGTTTCATCCTTAATTTAATATTATCGATTGTCCGTTTTTATTACAAAATTACCACCTCTTCTATAGGCTTAAGCTGTTAGAGAGCAGATTAATTTTTAACTTGAGCACTCTATCATCTGTAATTTTCTTAACTTTGAAAAAGAGTCTGAAGTGTAACCATAATGGGGCATGTTTGGCTTTGTTTTGCAAAGAAGATAACAACCACACCTGACATCTTTTTTGATCACATGAAAAATAAAAATGAATCTTCCGAGATCTTGCAATTTTGTTTGTGAGAAACAGACCATTTTTTGACTAGTAACACTGAGATAGGTCTAAATCATCGTCTTGCCCTCTTGCTTTTGTTAATTAAGTATCTTCCAACTGATTGACTACAACTGTATTTACTGTAAGTAACAGAGATAGAGAGACATTCCACGAGAAGGATTTTAGTTTGGCTGCTTCTTCAAGTGAATATAGCCAGTTGATGGATGGGATGAGACGGCATGTGACATATTATTGCAAGCTGTAGCTACTCCTAGCGGCTTTTCCTTTCCCCATTTAGGCAGAAGGATATTTCTTAGGTTTAAGTATCAGAATTCATTTGTAGCTCACTAGCAGTGATGACAGCTATGCAAATCAAGGTTATAGTATGTTGATTATGGTGCTTTCCTGGGGTAGCCATCAGTGAATGCAATGTGCTCAGTTTGGCATGTATGAAGGCTTATGCAAAACTTCGGAGATCCAAAAGAATTTAGAATTGAGAAAGAGAATTTAAGAAAGATCTGCAAAGAATCTTACATGGATTTTTAAATTTAGCTGTAATGAAAGATGAAATCGGTCTTCTGTACCTTGTTCTTATTCCAGTTTCTTATATCCTTGTGTTCTTTAATTTGTTAATCCAAGGTATGTGGGAACTAGGGAGGATTTTGATTAAATGGCCTTGAAAAGTATGAAATCAAAGTGTACTGAGAATGGATTGCTGGCATTGGTGTATAGGTCAATGATTGGCTTGGATTAATTAGAACTTAAAAAGAGAAAGCTCAGTGAAAAGAAGTCAAGCAATTAGTGCTTTGAGCTGTTACCAAATTAAGCAGCAGAAGGAAGAAGATAGCGAAACAGAATACAGAAAAATAGTAATCCCTCCATTCCCTTTTAAGTGTAACTTTAGCAAAAAAATTATGTTCCATTTTAAGTGTCACTTTAGAAGTCCAATGAAGCATTAATTATTTTTTACCAATTTTGCCTCTTATCTCTTTCCAACTCCATTAATTACTTAACTTTTAATTAATGTTGGGACTCTTAATGTATTGCTAGTCAAAAGGGTAATTTAGTCATATAGGATCAACTTGCCTTGAATTTAGGTTATTTAATAGCTATCTTAATCTCGGTGTTAAAGGCTAAAGTGACACTTAAAAGGGAAGGGAGGGAGTACCTTAACCTAGGAAGGGGAAGGAAAATCAGAGAATGACAATCTGAATTCTGTTAATTCGACTCCACTGCCGCAATTGAATGCTCACATGGGCTTTGAAAGGCACAAAATACCAAAATATAATCAGACTATTGATAGAAGGACTACTGGTCCTGAATAGCATATCTCACTATCAACTGCAGGACTATTCGGTCCTGAATAGCATATATCACTATCAACTACAGGACTATCATACATAAATGTAAACTGAGAACCAACACAATAAAATAATTTGATCAAGATCCTCGAACAGGAACCTATTAAAATGGATAGCATAGCTGACACTTAGAAAGTACTACTAATTCGTGGACTGTAGTTTAAGCGTTAAAAGAGTTCATCAAAAAGTCAAAGGTGACAGAATTTCAGCCTAAACTTTAGAATGTTCACCATGAAGCATCTTGCATGTAAACCTGGGGTATGCCTAATCCTTACATGTGCATCGTGCACTGGCTTTGCTCCTAGGAAGTCATAAACTATGATTTAAGTTGTTTCTAATTGTTGTGTTCTGTATGACTTCTTTCCTTTCAATTCTTATTGCAGCATTGGAGGAGTTTTCATGCACTATTCATCTTGATTGAACTTATGCCATTCCTGCTGATACCCAGACAAAATTATTTGGGATTATTTTCTATTCATGGTATATAGAACGTCTTCTGAACTGATAACCACATGAGTGATAGAGCAAAGTATCGTGTAAGAGTTATAGGTCTGCAATTCATCTTGGCTCAATAATTCCAGCAAGAAATAATACATGAGGGAGGAAACAAGAATTAAACTATTGTGATTTGGCTTTGCTTGCTATTGTCATAAAACTTTTTATTATTCTGAATCAGCTCATATAAATTATTATTTGAATGTATATACAAGGAAGATTTTGAATTACAAATTTACTTCAAGCTTTGCCATTTTTGTGCCTCTGAATGCTGCCAATTGATTACTGAACATGCATTCCTTTCACATTCCTTACCACAATGCATGAATCTGAAGGGAATGGTTTAATTTTATTGGTTGGCATTCTTCTTTTCTTTAGAGCATAAAAGTTGACTTTTATTGACTAGCTCTGTCTCTCTCTAATAAGCATGCCATACCATTAGGACCGCAATAGGTCTGCATATTGAAATTGTAATTTATCCCTTACTCATAGGATTGGTTAGTAGAACCATCCAATGACCCTTTGGGCTTGTTCTCATCGGCTTCTGCTTTTTGAAAGTTGATTATGGAAACATGGTTATTGAAAAATCTATTGAAAAAAAGATATCATATTTTTGTTGTTATAGTTTTCAAAAAAAAGTAAAAACTTTTTCTAGAACATCTCACGGTAAGCTTTCCAGAATCAGCTTTTATCATTTTAAGACGAGCTAAAAGCAGAAATCAAAAGCAACTGAGAACACGTCCCAGAAAAACAGCTTTAATCGGCTGCTTTAAGAAACTAAGAATTTTAAACCTTTTATTTATTAACTTTTCTCCTTGTTATGTATGCTTTTGATGAACAATAATATTCTATATTCCTGAATTTTTGTACATTAGTGTTTTACCTAATGGCTACTTATGCAGATCAGGGAAAGAGATGCTGGTTGTATCAATAAACATTCTTGGTACTGTTCACAAAATTTTCGCAATCAGCCTTATGGAATCTCTAATTTTTTTGCTGTACTTGCATGATCTACTGCAACTAAAGATCAAAACTTCACATGTAAGAGTCTTTTTTATTAGTAGCACTTGTAATTTCTTTTGTCACTGTGGTATAAAAAGATTATATGCACTGGTACCATCTATAACTGAGAATGTATATAAGCCGTGGTTTCTTGGATAATCATGTGAGAAGGTTATGCTTATTTCTGGATCAAGTACTCATGTGTAGACGAGTTGTCAAGAAGTTTGTTTTTAGTTTTCTTCAACTTCTTATCCCATTGAAGAATATTATATGAAAATCATTGTTTTAACCCTTTCTACATTTTTTTTTCCCCCAAAAACCAGAATTATGGTAGAAGAACTTTTAGAAACTGTTAGGCAAAATAGGCAGATTTTGTCCAATCTTTCTGTTGATATATGTCTTCATTAGTGACATACCACAGCTTCCTTTATGTGAGTTTCATTCTCTACTTTCTGGGTAGAGGTATTCACCTTGTTTTTCACTTTTCCTTTGCTTAAATCTATTGTGGCTTGGTACAGCTCCAGTTAGAATGTTGTTGTTAAAGAACATGGTTTCCGTCTCAAATTAATTGACAATGAGTGGCGTGGCTCATGAACATTATTGTTAAAAAATATGGACTTCCATCTCAAAACTAATTGGTAATGAGTATTCATGGTGTGGTCCAAGAACTTATTAATTAGTCTAGGGTCTTTAGGCTAACCGATATATGTAGAACTATCAATGGGGTTGGGCCGGCCCGACAAATAAAGGGCCGAGTCTTATATTAAAGTGGGCTGAGTTGAGTTTAGGCCTAAAAATTAGGCTCGATTAAATTGTGAGCTAAGCTTTGGCTTTGTTAGGCTTGGCGCATTTAAAGCCCAACCCAAATATATATATATATATATATATATATATATATATATATATATATATATCTATAATACTATATTTTATCCTAAATTAAATACTACAACTTAATTTTATGTGGATAATAGTTAATGATTCTAGTTTTCTATTAACTTAACTAAATTCAGGTAACTAAAAATAATAATCCAACTTTATTAGTCAATTTATAGTTGAAATATTGTCGCTCAATAATATAATTAATAATTGTTTATTGACATATGTAGTACATATTATTCCATATTATGTTGACAAGGTGTAAAAACAAAATTTAACAAATAAGACTTAACTATAAAATTAGATAATGTGAGATTGGGTTAGCCCAATTAAAATTAAAAACTCAAATAATTTTGTGAGCCGAGTATGAGTTTCACATTTGTGAGTTTGGGCCGGCCCAATTAAGACTTGAAATCCAAATAAATTTGTGAGTCAAGCTTGGGCTTTGCAAAGGCCGACTCACAAGGCTCATTGACACCCCTACCGATATGGGATATTATATACTTTCACACCCTTTCTCACACACTGGGATAAAACAAGACAATAAACTAGTTTGGCCTCTTACACGAGTTGGGGGCCTAAACCTGAACAACTTCTAGGCTGACATAAACACATGTGTGTGGGTGGGAAAACACTTGAAACTATCTCTGATACCATATTAAAGAATATTGGATTCCATTTTAAAACTAATTAGCAATGAATGGTTGATGCATGTCGAACCCTAATTAAAAAATTGACTACGTACTGACACACGTCTTCACAAGTGCATGGGTCGCGTACTAGTATATGGATAATAGCAGCATCGTTCCCATGAGGATCAAATTAGTTAATTACCGAATAATTAGTACCAATCACTATTTAGATGATCACAATTAAAAAGAATTATTCTTTTGGAGTTTTTTTTTTTTTTTTTTTTGGATTTTTATGAAAATAAATTAAACAATGAACTAGCCCTAGAAAACTACGAAAGAATAAATTTGCGTAAATTGAACAACAAATTAACTAATTTAACTACAAAAGAATTAATTGACGAAAACCCTAACTAAAATTAATTAAAAATTTAAAGAAAGAAAATTAAAATAAATAACGAAATTAAACTATGAATTAACCCTAATTAAAATTAATCAAATAAAAGAAAGCAATTAAAATAATTAAAAGACAAAATTGAAGTAAAAAATAATTAACTAGTAAATAATGAAGCGTACTCGAATCCTCTGAAGATTGTCACAGGTTCTCTGGAAAATCCACGAATTCAAAATCACAAAGTGAAATTAATCCACGAACAAATTCCCAAAATTGAAATTCAAAACAGCCATTGTTAAAGAAATTTTAATGCACTAGAGTATAAAATTTTCAAGAGAAAAATTCTAGCGGTTATTCTAAAAAATACCTAAAAATTAACTACTAATTTAATGAGGGAAAAGGGCTATTTATAGAAGTATATGAGCTTTTTTGTTAATAAACAAATTGTGGCCCCAGAATTGCTTCCTTTTGCTAGGTCACTTGGAAATCCTTCTTGTCATAAGCCTTACATCCTTGCTGCAGCAATAATTAGGCCAGGTTCAAACGAGTTTTATTTTTTATTTTTTTCCTTTTCTCTATCCAAGATAAGAGAAGTTTCCAACTTTTGAACTTTCAAAATTACCCTTTCCTGCACAACAAAAACATACAAACATTACTAACAATTTTTAACACAAAAGTAATACTAAAAATTACCAAAACACATTAAAACACACAAAACCTAATTTTAACCTAATATCCATAAATCACACACAAAATATATAAAATTAGGGTTACAAATCATCATATTAGGATTCATAATATGTAAATATCAATTAGCCCCAAATTTCTATAGTTATTAACTCCCCCAACTTAAATGTATTGCACGTCCAGGGCAAAAAAAAAAAAAGAAAAAGACTAACACAATAACACGACCACTAAAAAAAAAATCCACACAAATCTAACTCTTCCCGTGTATCAATAATAAACCACTTAATGAAAAATTCAAGATGAATTCCACACGCACATAAGATAATGGGATCCATAGTCCCACATTCATCATGACCATGAAACCATTCCACTCACAAAGAAAGAGTATGGAAAATGGATTCACTCTCTTACCCATCTTGACAAGATTTATATTAACTATAGTTTAACAAGTGACAATCAAGTCAGACATTCACAAGAACGTTTCCATCTCATAATCTCTAATACGAATTAATTCAAACCAAATATCAAATAGGGTAATGTAGGTTAAGGGACAGGGGTAGAATAAAGTTAGATAAAGTAACTCAAATCACCTTAGTTATATCACCTTGACAACATCAAACCAAAATTCCAAATACATATCCAAAACACACTATCATTTATCCAACAACTTTGAAGGCAACATGCCCTCTTTATTCACAACAAAACAATACTTGAACTTAAATAATAAACAAAAATTTTTCTTTTTTTTTTTTATCAAACTATTTTTGCACTTTTTTTTCTCTTTTTTTTAAACCACAATAATAACAATACCAACTAACATTCACAGTAACTTCATAATAAACTGGGACTTCAGCTAATTAAAATATCCTCTTAAATTTTTGGTCCTAATAAACAACATATCACAATCTTCTACCAAAAAGAACTTAATAGTATTGAAGTCATCAACACTATCTAAGCTGACAGGTAGAAAGATGGGAAAACAAAACAAAAGGATAACTTGGTTAAATAATGTGGTTACCAACGAAAAATAGGCTTATAGGAATAAAAGGGACACTAGGGATAATCATAAAAAGGGTAGGTTTTTAAGGTTCAAACAGCCCAAAGAAATTGCCTAAATCATCTCTTTGGTTGCCAAACTTCATTCATACTTTGCAAATATGAAATGACCCCGACTAATATGTTACAAGTTAAATCCAAGTTCCAAAAAGTGGTCAAGGCTATCACCCATAAGAAATAACAAAACTACCTTACATACTCACACATTATCACACATTGTCATATAAGGGTGAAGTCATGTTCCTTGAATCATTGAGGTTAAGGAACAAAATTTTCTATACACATGTGGATTCAACAATTGAATTTTTCCAAAATATTGATATAGAAAAGAGTCAATTGAGTATAGAAATTCTTATAAGACACATTTTAACAAAAGAAACACATAACATAAAACACCTAAAATAACCTATACGACAAAAACACACAACTATGCCATAGACCTCTCTCCTCAACTTGAGTGAAACGTTGTCTCCAATGTTTCTACATAAGTGAGAGTAGAAACAAAAACAAACACACATATCATGTCACATAAAACGAACAAAAAGGAAAAGAACAAAACACGAACAAATAGAAAAGAAGAAGAAAGAGATAGAGAACTTCCTCTAAGAGTGTCGCAAAGATCCAACTCCATCATCATTTCTAGTGTCAGCGTACTCCTCTTTCGACTTCTCCGATCCAAGGCCAAATTCATCATCGGTGGGCCAAAGTACAAATGAGGTGCATTCGGTTCCGGTGACCAATTCACCATATTAAGTGGATGGATATGATTCAAATGGTGAGCTAAAATGTCTAATTTGTGATGACTGGCATGAAGACCCCGACTATGATAAATGGCTAAGGAACACAACCCTGCCTTAGTACGCGGTCGACAAAAGACATAATATGGATTGGCTGGAGGGGAAAATTTCCTTGTTGGCCATGGCTTTGTGTGTCCAAACCAACAATGTACTCTGCCTGCTCCCTACATTGGTGTTTTGCAATCAAATCCTAGAGGGACTTGTTATGCTTTTTTAAAGTGAGGGTAGCCAAGGACCGGCAATAGGTTTTTTAGGAGAAATTTTTGGACTGGTACATAAAGTAATACCTACATGGGTACATAAAATAAGTAATCAAATTAGAGAAAATAAAACTAGGCTGATTTTAGCACTATTACGAAGAATCTCCATCTGGATCTCCAAACCAATATCAATAGATCAACCCTTAACCAAAGTATAAAGAAGCACAGCTCTATCCTGAGTCACTTTAGTCAAATGAGTAATCGGAAGAATATGGAAAGTCAAAAAATGATACCAAACTAAAGTATAAGGAGATAATCAAGTTTTTAGGAATTGTTTATGTTCCCTATTCGGACAAAATTCCCATGTAGCCATACCCTCGAGAACACTTGGATCACATAACTCCCACAATAACAAATCATAATCAATATTAGAACGTTTAAAAATAGCATGCTCATTGTTAGCAATATTCAGAACTTGGTAGTAAGCATTGATAATCTCATGGCTAAAATTTACCGGTTGTCGTCTAACATAAACTATATAGCTAGTGAGTTGGTGGGTATTAGCAGTACATTCCCTAACAAGTGTATCATTACCACATTATAGCATCTTCCTTAACCAAGTGCCGCCAATGACGTTCAGAAGTAGCAAAATCTAAATCACGATGTACCTCACCTGGTACAGTGTAGGTACCAATTCTGTCTTTTCCCAGACCATTAAAATCAATCCCTTTCTCTAAACAAAGCGAAGCAATTAAAGCAAGTTTGTCATGAAACATTTGTACCTTAATACTCACAAACCTAGTTTTGTCAAGAACAATTTCAGATTCGTTAGACGGAGGATTAACAACACTAGACTCAACAAGAGTCGTGGCAGTCGAGCCTTTCCTTTTATTGCCCACAAGTCACAAACCAAGCAAGCACAAGAAAACAAGAGAGAAGAAAATCACAACCACAATCCCACAATTACAAATAAAAAAATAAACAAAAAGCAACGGACTTCAAAAATTGGAATTTTGAAAACCCACCACAAAAAAAGTACTGGGCAAAATTTTTAGAAGAACTATCAACAAAAATTTGTGATTTTTGCCCAAAACCATCAATTGCAAGACAAGGACAAGAAGTAAAGTGGAAAGATGTTACTTGAATCAATTAAAGAAAATTGGTGGTGAAAAATCCCAATCTTGAAGTAGACCAATCTTCCCCCAATCTTGAATTGAAAACCGTGACTTTGTTGGAGAAAAACCCTTCCAAGAATAGAGTGTTGTTGGTGAAGGAGAAGAATGACTTGTGGTGGGGGTGGGAAAAAATTAAAGAGAAGCAGAAGAAGAAGAATAAAGCTAGAATATGGAGGTTGTGATGGGGTTGATGGTGGAGTAGTGAGAAAAATCTAAGAAATAAAAGAGTTGGGTAGGGATGGAGAAGAAAATATTGTGATGGTGGTATGGGAGAAATAGGAGGATGTTGAGAAAGAGTTGGATGGTGGGCTTGGATAGGAAAAAGGGAAGAGAAGAAGAAGAGAAAAGAAAGAAAGAAAGAGAGGGATGCTATTTTTTTTTTTTTTAATTGAAGTAAACAATAAACTCCCTGCAGCAAGCTTGTGTGCTGTTTTTTTTTATTTTTTGGGATATAATCAGTAACTTTGCTTGCTATAGTTAGCATAAGCTCATTGCAGCGAGCTTAGTCACTGTATTTTTTTTTTAATTTTTAATTTTTTTTTTACATTCTCCTTTGTACTTAATTAATATCATATAATTCAATAAAATTAAAACATCAATATTAAACTAAACTACTGAGTAGTAAAGCAGAAAAATGAACAAACTTTGGTTGTCTTCTTAGAAGTGCCATTTATAGTCTTAACTATATTTGTGAATAGGATGATTGTGTTGAGGAAGTGGACGGTTTCCCATCCGTTGTCAATTGATCCACCACAATAAAGTTTGAGTCTATGACCATTGACTTCAAAATTGCCTTCCGTTTTTTTTATGTCCATGACTCCATACAGGAACACCTCAATTACTTCAAATGGTCCACTCCATCGCAATTTAAGCTTTTCGGAGAATAATTTGACCGTTGAATTATACAAAGTACCAAATCACCAACTTTGAATTCCTTCTGCTTGTTGTGCCAAGCTTTTATTTGTCTTATATCTCCTTATAACTTTGGACACTTTCATAAGTTTCTCTTCGTAATTCATCCAATTCATTTAAGTCTAAAAGCCTTTTTTCAACCCATTTTTTCCAATCAAAGTTTAACTTTTTCATTACCCAATAGGCCTTGTGTTCCAAGTCAACCGAAAGGTGACATGATTTACTGAAAATCATCCGAAATGGAGACGTCCCGATAGGAGTTTTGTAAGTAGTTCAAAATGTCCACAAAGCATCATCAAGTTTTTTAAACCAATCTTTCCTAGATGCACTAACCGTCTTTTCCAAAATTTGCTTAAGTTTTCAATTGGACACTTCTACTTGTCCCGAGGTTTGAGGATGATATGCAAGTTGAACCTTGTGTTTGACACCGTATTTGGACGAGAGTGTTTCAAATTTGGCATTTGTAAAATGACTTCCACCATCACTAATAATAGCTCGCGGGACTCCAAATCGTGAAAATATATTTTTCTTGACAAAATTTACCACCACACGGGCAACATTAGAGATTGAGCAAGGCCACAGCTTCGACCCATTTTGAAACATAGTCCACCTCCACAAGAATGAACTTATTGGAGAAAGAAATAGGGAACAACCCCATTGGATCCTAACCCCAGACATAAAAGACTTCACAGACCAATATGTTACTCAATGGCATCTCATTCCTTCTTGATATATTTCTAGTCCTCTGGCATTCATTGCGCTGCACTACAAAATGTCTTGCATTTTTGAATAAATTGGGCCAATAAAAATCACATTGGAGGACCTTGGCAGCTGTCATTTGACCTCCATGATGACCACCTATCAGAGAGGCATGACAATGGTGTAGAATATCAAGTACCTCTTTTTCCAGAATGCACCAACGTATCACTTGATTTCTACGTCAGTGGTAAAGAAACGGTTCCTCCCAAATATAATATTTGAGCTTAGCAAATAACTTTTTCCTTTGATTGAAATCCATGGAAGATGGTACCACATTGACATCTAATAATTTACTATATCCGCATCCCAAGGTGTGTATCCCTCACGGCCATCAATTGTTTAGTGCAAAATTGGCCATTAATTGGCACTTCCTCTTGGCTAAAAGTTTGGGTCCTTCTAGACAGGAGAGATGGTCTGCAACAGTGTTTTCAATGCCGTTCTTGTTGATGACCTCCCAGTCAAACGCCTGCAATAAAAGTATCCACCGAATTAACCGGGGTTTGGCATCATGTTTAGAAAGCAAGTATTTCAATGCAGAATGGTCAGTATGCAGAATCACTTTACTTCCTATAACATAGGATCTAAATTTATCAAATGCAAAAAGCAAAACCAATAATTCTTTTTTGGTGGTGGAATAGTTGATTTGTGCTTCATTTAGTGTGCGATTGGCATAATAAAGGACATGCAAAAATTTGTTCACTTTTCGGCATAAGGTTGTTCCCACCACATTATCACTTGCATCACACATAAGTTCAAACGGTAAAGACCAATTAGGAGCCATTATGATTGGAGCAATAGTTAATGCCTTTTTCAACAATGAGGTCAAATGCATGCGCACACTTATCAAAATTAAACATTGTCCTTTTACAACAATGCACACAATGGCCTAGAAATCTGTGAAGAGTTTTTAATGAAACGCCGATAAAAACTGGCATGTCCTAAAAAGCTTCTAACACTTTTTACATCGCTAGAAGGAGGCAATTTCTCAGTTATCTCTACCTTGGCCTTATCAACCTCAATTTATTTTTTAGAAATTTTATGACCCAAAACAATACCTTCCTTGACCATAAAGTGACATTTTTCCCAGTTCAATGATAGGTTTGTTTCTTCACAACGTTTCTAAAGAAGAGTCATTATGCAAGCACATGTCAGAACAATAACCAAAGATACAGATATCATCCAAAAAAATTTCCATGCAATGTTCAACTAAATCATCAAATATGGCAAAGATACACTGTTGGAATATACTTGGAGTATTACAAAGACCAAAAGGCATACATTTATATGCAAATGTACCATAAGGGCAAGTGAAAGTGGTTTTCTCTTTATATCCCTCTAGCACTATGACTATTTGGAAATAGCCGGGGTACACATCAAGAAAGCAATAAAAAGCTTGCCCTATAAGTCTCTCTAAGATTTGGTCAATAAAAGGAAGGGGAAAGTGGTCCTTCCTAGTGGCCTCATTTAATTTTCTATAATCAATGCACATACGCCACCCGGTGACTAGTCTAAATGGAACGAGTTCATTATTTTCATTAGCTACCTCGGTGACCCCTCCCTTTTTAGGCACTACTTGAGTGGAACTAACCCATTCATTGTCACTAATGGGATAGACAATACCTGCATCTAATAATTGTTGGCCCCAAAAGCAATCTAAGAGGGGGTGAATTAGGTTGTTTCAAAAACAAACGTTTTTAATGTGCTTAATGGAAATGCAACAAATAAACACTTAAGCACAAATAAATATAATAAATATTCAACAATTAAAGTTTAAAGAAAAAATATAAAGATAGAGATAGAGAGTATCAAACCAAACTCCTAAACTTCTCAAGTTTGGAGCTATTTTCACTAGTAGTGCCTCTTCAAAGAAGGTGAGGCAATAACTTTCTTGGACACAAAGTAGGCTCACCCTTGCACCAACTAAGTCCCTCTAGTTGAGCCAAAGGGTTTTACACAACAACCTCACTTTTGTACACTGTTATTGAATGCAGTAGTTCTAATCTCTTTCATTTTACAATTACAGACAAGGGGGTATTTATAGAAGCCTAAAAATTTCTTCTAACAGCTTTCTAATGACTATTTTCTATTTTCTGAGAAACTTGCCGTTTGATCTTTTGGACGGCTGATGCTGTGAATGTGCGTCTGAATGAATGAGCCGCTAGACCTTTCGGACGTCCGATACAAAGCCTCTGCGTTCGATGATGCGTCCGATAATTTTATGAACAGTGCTTTGGACGGTTGTATGCGTCTTGTAGCTTTGACAGAAACTTCTTCATTTTGAGCTCTTCTCTTCAGACGGTCATTTACGTCCGTTTTCCCGGTTGTGTTTCGGACGCTCTCTTGCGTTCGGTGAAAATCTTTCTTTTTGGAGGCTCTCCTGCGTCCGTTATCTGCTTCAGATTCTTCTTTGTCGGACATTCTCTTGCGTCCAAACTTCCTTCTTTCGGACGCTCCCTTGCGTCCGAACTATCATACTTTTCTGCACACTTGATTACAAACCATTAGTATGATTTGGTCATCATCAAAACATGATTATCATAATTGGGGTTCAGCAATAATCTCAACATTTCCTAACCATTTCCTTCAAAGTAGGGTTCAATCTGCATTGAGGTTGCCTACATGGTTTAAAATTTTCTTTAGAAAGAATCTTATGCATGCAAATTGTAGAACTTATGCCCTTAATGTCCTCAAGGTTTCAAGCAATTGTTTTACGGTGTAATGTCAAAACATCTAGCAATTTAGACAGTTGATCATGAGTAAAATAAAATCTGACAATAATAAGGTGACTATTATCCTCATCAAAGAATGAATGAAGGAAATTTGATGGTAGAGGTTTGAGTTCAAGTGTGGGGGGTTCGACCATTGGTCAGAAATCCCCCCTTTACCTATTTCATCCTTTTATTGATCATCACCCTTCACAATTGGGTTTTCTTCCAACATTTTCAAGCATTTTTGAACATCTTCATCATACTTCTTTGTCACCTCCCTCAATAATTGCTGTCTCCAGTGGAAGTTTCTTTATGTTTGCCCTACAAAATGGATCACAAATTTCATCAATTATGTCAATTTTTATTATGTCATTATAATAAGAAGGAAACTTCAAAGCATCAAAAACATTATCTAGATGTGTATAAGTATGCTCATCGATCCCAAATTGGAGTTTGCCAGCTTGAATATCAATTGTCATGTTCTAAACTTAAATTTGGTACTCTTTTATTATTAGTATTTGTAACTCTTGTTTGGTATTCAAAACCATACTTGACTTGTGTTATTCAATTAGTTATTCGTTGTTTCATTACTTAATAATTAATATTCTTGTATATATTATTGGGAAATTCTACAGTGTCGTTGAGGGAATCATTCCCCTGGCGTTTTAAGTACTTGTAGAGTGCAAGTTTTTAAAGCATATAGTGTTGTACTGTACAAACCCTTAAAGCATAAAGGAATAGTTCCCTCGAAGGAACTGTAGAATTTTCCTATATTGTAACATAGGTAAAAAAAAATATAAATTTTCATAATTAATTCAAATGTAATGCAATTTTTATCATTATTTTAGTGATTTATCAGGTCAATAAATATTAATTTAGCTATTTTATGCAATTTTGGTAGGATTTTACGATCTTACGATCCGATTTTAACAATCTCAAATCGATCCTAATTAGAATCCCGATTCTACAAACTATGGTCATATTATCTCATTTTCACCATCCCTGACTATGATTCTTAACTGTATCCTAACGTTAGAATTTAAACAGGGTAATTCATTTTATGCAGGTAAGATGAAATAGGATTTAATCTGCTACTTTATTTATCCTAATCCCTAGTCTGAATAGAGAATCACTAATGCCCTGAAAACACAAGAGAAGCCTTTATATAATAGAGTATGGGATTTGTAGAACCCTGATTAATATACCGCCTAATAGTGCAAAATCATATCAAAAGAAACAACGAACTGAATACTCAAATAAAATAAAAATGAAACTAATGTATTAGATAGTCAAAAACTAGCAAATTCCTTCGGATTCTCCTACTAATTCCTGTCAACATTCCTTTATACAATGGTAAAGTTAGGGGGATCCATTTTACTTTTGGGGCTTTAGATGAAGAGGCAATGACGAGCAAAAGTCAACAGCTTTTAAAAATTAAGTAGGTAATTCATGTCTTAACAGCAAGGGAACACACTAAGCATCAAGATTGCTATTCTCTCTCGTTAGCAATCAAGAGCAATATACTAAAGAACTGCCTAAACCTCTCTTAAAAGTTCCAGAAAGACGGCCAAGAGCCCCAAATCTCTTCAGTATGTGATCCTCAATCGTCAAAAAGAAGCCAATTAAGCATTAGCTCAAACAGATATAAGCTTTTTCAATTTGACTATTTCTCAAGTTTGGGGAGGTTAATATTTAGCTTTTATACTGATGTCTCAAGTTCATTTTCACATGAAGTTGTGGAATATTTCAACAAAGCTTTGTTATTCATCTGTGTATATTTTTACAAAAGAATATTTCTTTCGTCTAGTTGCTTTTTGCAATGTAATCTTTGTTTGTCTAACTTTTGGCAAGTGGATTGTGGATTCTTGTTGATCTTGCATCAGTATCAAACATTTTTTTTTTCTTGTAGAGTAGTAAATTAAAAGGTAAATATTCAATATTATAAATTTTATTTGGTAAAATAAGATCAACAATATATAGTTGCAGTAACTATTAACTTTTATAGTAATAATTCAAAAGCAATAATAAGCATTAAATATTTAGACTTTATTAAACAAAGTACACTTTAATTAAAATCTAATTAGTAACTGATTTGATAGCCCTATTTTTATTCTGTAATTTATACGGTTACTAATATTGAACATTAAATATTTACAGGTTCAAAAACAATAACAATATTTTTTCAACTGATTTATGTGCAATAATTATATATTAAGAATGTTAGTTAATATAATTTTGGAACTAATTTTTATTATAAGAAAAGCATAACATAGATTAAATATGTGCTAATTATTCGATTAAATATATGCTAATTATTCAATGCATGAAATAAGAACTAAAAACAAAGTAAGAATTGCAAGATTAGGATTATGTTCTTTTAAGAAAAATAAAATAGGTGTAGAACATATATTTCACCCCCTTTCCTACTCAGCTAATCAGTTTAATAATAATCGAAAAGATAAATTCTACATTATATTTATTTTTCAGTACACCGCATAAAAGTCAAGTTCTTTTTATATTTTGGACAACGATCTCTTTTATCATTATAAATTATAGACAACAACGTTAGAGACAAAACAAATGGCATTGGTAGAAGGAGGGTGAAAATATTGACAATATCGATGAAAAATAATGTCTTTGTTAATTCAAGTTCAGATAGTTATGGGTAGGGGTGCTCATAGTTTGGGTTGGGTTGGCGAGCTTTTGGATTTTTGTGTTAAAAAAATAAAGTCCAATCCAACCCAAATAATATTGAAATCCAAGTAATTCCAATCCAAGTATTACTCGACCGTGTTACTTGGGTTAAAATTTTCAAAAAAAATAAAAATATATTATAATAAGACCATCTATTATAAATTCTGTTTTGTCAAAAATTAAATGAACGCAAGAATTAAAAGGAAAAATTATAGAACATGTTAAACTAATGTTAGGTGAAGATGAAAAAAAAAAAAAAGAAGTTATATGAAATGGTTAGGAAATAATAAAAAATTATGAGTAAATTATATGGGGTTATTGGGTTGGGTTGGATTTTAAAAAACAAAACTCAACCCAATATGTTTCTGGTAATCCAACTCAAGTAACTCGAAACTTGATTACCCAACTTATTTAGTCCCAAATTTATTTGGATTTGTTGGTTTTATGGATTGGATTGGGTTTGAATACCCCTAGTCTTGATACTTTTAAACAATTTTATGTCTCATTTGTTCTTTCTGTTTCTCTTTTTTGTATCAAAAATAAAAACTTTTAGAATTATTATCTCAAAAGAGTCCACTACTTTATGCGTGATAAGCTTTACTTTTTTGTTTCAAGAAAATTTCTACTATTATTTAACTTAATTCTTAATCCTAAAAAAGTTTTATTTGCAGATTTGTATAATTTCTAAAATTCATCCTTGAAAAATGTATACGATATGGAACTCTCTATTTGGTACAAAAATCTTATTCTAAGAGTAGTTTAATCATTAAGATTGAAAGTATATTTTAAAATTTTGTGCTTTTAAAAGGTTAATGATATTTTTTTATCAGAATGCAATTGGAAGGGCAAATTAGAACAGATTTTCAGTTTGGAGGATCAACTTGATAATCTTTCAGTTTTGGGGTCCACATCAGGACATTTCTTCGATTTTGAGAACCAAATTGGGACTTTTAAAATTTGGAGGACTATAGTAAAATATTTTTCAATTTGAATGGTTAAAATCGAGACCTTTTCAATTTAAATATGTCATATTGAGATTTTTGCTTAGTTTGAATTGCTAAAATGGTATTTAACTCTTTGAACTTAAAATAACTTTGGTTTCCTCCTATTCCTTGATTTGTCAAATGAATTTTTCTTTTTCTTTTAATAGTTTTTAATAAACTATTAGTTTCTTTAAATGCATATAAATGTTATCTAGTCTATTAATGTATCCACAATCTCTATATATTGATAATAAGCATATGCATAATTCTATTTAATGAGAAATTTTATTAAATCTATGAAGTTTTTTTTTTTTTCATAACTTTATTTAATATTCATCTTCAAATTCCAAATCCATCCCAAAATTTTACTCTATGAGAAAATTTACTTCAATCAAATTTAATTTTAAATGAAATTTCAAAAAGTTAGTTTTTATTTTCATGTTTTTTTCTCTTTAAGGGTCCAAGTATAGGTGAAACATGAAAATTTATTTTCTAAGTAAATTTGTATTTTTATCATTACTTGATTTCTAAAACACATCCCCAAAAAAAAATATTCCCTGTTCTTCTTTAATTTAAAAAAATCATTCATAATATTCTATTATGTAATTCATTCAAATTTATTTCTTCACTTGAAATTTTAATAGCAAGTTTTGTTTCTTCTTTTACTCTTTAAGAAGAGTATTTACATAAATAGTCCAAAAAAATACATTCATGTTGGGAACATAATAAAGTTAATAAATTTTATAGTGAAGATAACTTGAAAAAGAAAACTGAAAACTAAATCAAATTCCTTCATTTATTATAGTATATATTCAATTAATTTTTTTTAACAACTTTATTTAATAGTCGTCTTTTATTTCTAAACTATCCCAAAATTCTACTCTATGAAGAAATTTACTTCAATCAAATTTAATTCTAAATATAAGTTTGAAAATTTTAATTTTATTTTTTTGTGTACTTTTCATAATTTTTTCTCGTTAAGTGTTCAAAAGTATAAATGAAATATGTATTTTATTTTTATTATTCTTGATTTCTAAAATCCTTCCCAATATATATTATTTCCTACTCTTCTTTAATTTCTAAAAATTATTCCTAATATTTTATTACATAAGGAAATTTGCTTCAATCAAATTTATTTCCTATATGAAGCCTTAAAAGTAAGTTTTATTTTCTCTTTTACCCTTTAAGGAGTATTTACATAAATACATAAATAGTTATAAAAAGGCATTCAAGTTAGGGGACATAACAAAGTAGTTAAATTTTATAGTAAAGATGATTTCGGAAAGACAATCTAAATCATTAAATCATATTCGCTCATTTAATATAGTATAAATTGATTTGGAACTGTTATATTTGATCTATCTAGAATCTTGCTTAAATTTTGTATTGAGAAATGTTATGCACGCACTTGTTTGTGTAATTATGCATATGAATTCATTAGAAATTATACGAACTAAGTGTTAGGACAATTAAAGTCGTGAGCCACCTCTAGAACTTGTGTAATCGCCACTTGAGTAAAATATAATGAGGCCCTGTCTATTGTAGTCAAGGGTTTATTAGGAAGGCATTGGGCTGATGATTGACCTGGAATCCATTCTGACATGTTTGCACTGTAAAGGTTAGGAGCTTTAACTTGATTTGGTGTGAAACAAGTAAAGTATTCTAAATGTTCCGGATACCTAAATTGATTTTGGCCAAATACTGTTATGGAGTAATAAGGTAGGTTCAAGTCGTGCAAACAACAGAGAATATAAGACCAGAAAAATGATTTGGTGAGCTTCTAAGCTTAAAGTGTGGCATAAAGCCAACTAGTTGCATTAATTATGATTGTGTTAAGGGTTAATTATTTTTGTTAAGTTTTGTAAAATTAAATTATTACATTGTTCAGTGTAAATAGTGATTATTGTAATAGGACATTTTTTTTTTTTTGGAAATGTACTGATTTTTATCCATTACTATTGAAAAAGAATGCTTCCTTTAAAAAATATAATATTTTATACCAATATTAAAAAACCACGGACCTTATTAGTTCATAGGTTTTTCCTATAAAAAAAATTATTTTTAAGAAGTGTCAATCTCGAGTTTAAGATACGTTGATGAAAGTAGCGTAGCAAAAGTGCGGTGAAAATTATAATTTGGGATTTATATTGCTTAAAGACTCATTAAATTTTATTTAGTTTTGATTCATGTAAATAAAATTGTGATGTATTTATTAATTTATTTGAGATATAAGTTTGAATCTTATTTATAAGTGTACTTGATCCATACCGAGAGCTTGGCAAGTGTTTGATCGGGCAAATGAATTGGGATTCAGTTGGGACATTACAAAGTAGTATCAGAGTTTTAGGAATATGCTTCTTAGTTTGTGGAGAATGAATATTTCACTAAATTTGAACATTGTGATTATGTCATTAGAAAACTTGTAAAATTAGACATTAGGATCGTTAAACCCAGAGGTATTGCATTATAGGGTTGCAATTGATATCGAATACTAAATGCATTGTACTATGTTGCAAGAGAAATTAGATACTTTTGGATTGACGGTTTATAGATGGAATTTAAAATTCTAACGTGTTGGGGTTTCACATAAAATAGCTAATTCAAGCTTACGTAAGATGAGATGAGCATAAAAAACAATTGATGTCTCTAGGATACGAACAAATAGTGTTCGCAAAGCAATACATTAGCAAGTTAGAAATAAATATCTTGAAATTTGTGGAATTTTGTCAGGACGCTATGAGTGGATTAACAGATTAACAAAGTTGGGTAAAAGGAAAACCGGAAAAATTTTAGGGAGAACAATGTGGATTGAAATTTCAATCGAAGAATTTATTTGTTAGAATTGCAAGGACACAATTCTTTTAAGCTGGGGAGATTGTGACATCCCAAATTTTACTGTTTGAATTAAATTCGAAGGATTTGATTGGTTTTATAATTTGTAAATTAGATTTGATTAAAATTATTGAAATTTTGTGGGATCAAATGCAATTTTAAATTTTAATTATTTTCCATTTTAAATATCTAAGAATTCCTCGAGGAGGGGGGTTTGATGCAATTCTTGATTAAAAAAAACAAAATTAGCAGACCTCCAAACTTGGGGCTATATGTTAGAGTAGGGAAGGCTATGTTATGTGGGTGGTATGCTTTGCACTTGGCTAAATCCTACAAATTTAAATCTTCTATATAAAACCCTACCCACTACTATGATTTTCCCTTCTTTCTTTTTCAGACTTTTTTTTTTCTTCATTTGATAAGAGATAGTGAGAAGAGTAATTAGAATGTTGGTGAAAAAGAAGTGTTCAAGTTGAGGAGAGTTCCATTTTCTTTTTCATTGATTATTTTTGCAAAATTTGTTATGAAGTTCTATTTGATTTCCTTGTTTATTTTGTTAAGGTAATGTCAAATTGTAGAGTTTATTTACAGTTAATTTAGATGGATTGTGATGCATAGGATTAAGTAGAGTTCTATCTACATTGAAGTTAAGTTATTGAGGTTGTTTTACTTGTATAATCACATGGAGTTTATATGGGTTTGAATGAGATGTAAATGGATGAGTTGCAGAGCTTTAGGAAATTAACTGTGTATTATGCTATGTAATTGATAGTTGTGAAGTTGTCTTTGAGATCAATTTTGGGATATTCAGAGGTATTATATGAAAATATGATCTTTATAAGATTTTAGTTCATTGATTCTAGTTTATATTTCTATAAAGAGTATAGTGATATGAATTATATATCCCAAGTTATGACTATTTTGTCAGCAGTGTCATATTTGAAATTTTGTATTGTAACTTTGATACTTCTCTTACTTTGAAAATGAGTTTGAAGTATATATGATTTTAATCATAGATTGAGGTATTCATAAGCATTTTATTATTATAAACTTGGTTTTATATCTTTAAGAATGAAACTTATATGAGTTATGTTTAATAAAGTGAGTTGGATATAGTGAAACAATGTAATCTGGAAATTCACAGTGATAATCGTGATGTTAGTTTTACTTCGTGATTATTTTTGCGGACTTTACATTGTTAGTCTGAAAAATATTTATACATTATTTGACCATTCAAGCTAAGTTTCTAAAATAAATAATAAACAGTACCAAAAATATGATTTTTTAGAGTTTTAAAGCACAACATATGAAGATTATAGTAAAATCTTGTTAAATCTGAAAATTATGTTTTAGACTCATGTTACTTATGTATAATGAGCCCATTTTTTATACACTTTTGATCAAGAATTTAAGAAGTATTTTACATGAAAATTATAGTATTTCGAATCTAATTTCTAATGATATAGAATGTCAAATTTTTCGATTTGTATGTCCCAAAATATAAATATTTTACAAAACACTATCAAATCTAAATTTTACTAAATTGATTTGCTTTACTACCTTTTGCAAAAAAAATTGAAAAGAATATGTAAGGTCATTTGCACGTGCATGTTCACGAGTCGAAACCTTATAAAAAGCATATGCCTTATTGCATGCTTTTGTTAATTCGAATGTTATGACCATACGATAGCACTTAATTGGAAATTTGGTATTAATTGTTCTCGTTTTAAGCATATTTTAAAATTGGTCATTGTGTCGTTGCTATATTTACCATAAAAAAATGTGTGAAAGTCACGTGGAACAACTCGATGATTTATTTGTATTGATTTGAAACTATTATGTTTGATCTATCTAGAATCTTGTTTAAATTTTGTATGTAGAAATGCTATGCACATACGTATTTGTTTAATTGTGCTTATGAATTCATTAGAAGTTATACGAATTAAGTTCTATATAATTAAAATCGTGAACCACCTGTAGAACTTGTATAATTTCTACTCGAGTAAAATATAGTGGGGTCCAGTCAAATATAGCGGGGCCCAGTCAGCTATGGTCAAGGGTTATCTAGAAGGCATTGGATCAACGATTACCTAGAATCCACTCCAATACGTTTGCACAGTTAAGGTTACGGGATTTAACATTATTCAGTATGAAACAAGTGAAGTGTTCTAGATGTTCCAGATATCTAAATTGATTTTGATCAAATATTGTTATGGATTGATGAGATAGTTTCAGGTCGTGCATGCAACTGGGTATGTAAGGTTGTCTTAGTAATATAAAGTAATTTGGTAAGTTTCTGAACTTAAAAGTGTGGCATAATGCCAATTGATTGCATTAATTATGAATTTGCAAGGTGGTAATTATTTTTATAAGTTTTGCAAAATGATTTTACTTCATTGTTTAATGAAAATAGTGATTATTATAAAAGGACTTATTTTTTTCTTGGAAATGTAATTATTTTTATTCACTATTATTGGAAAAGAATGTTTCCTTTAAAAATAGAATATTTTTATACCAATATTATAAAACCACTGAGCTTATTAGTTCGTAGGTTTTACCAATATAAAATTTATTTTCAGGTCCCGATCTCGAGTTCAAAATACGTTGATAAGAGTAGTGCAGGGAAAGCGTGGTGAAAATTATCATTGGGGAATTATGTTGCTTAAAGACTCACTAATTTTATTTAAGTTGTGATTCATGTATATAAATTTGTGATGTATTTATTGGTTTATTTGAGATATAAGTTTGAATCTTATTTATAAGTACACTTGAGCCCTAGATATCTGTCTCTGAGAGCTTGACAGGCGTTCGACCGGATATTTGAATTGGTGTCCGGTTAGAGCGTTACAAAGTGGTATCAGACCTTTAGGGATATAATTCTTAGATTGTGAAGAATAGATATTCCACTAAGTTTGAACATTGTGATTATGGCATTAAAGGACTTGTAAAATTATGTATGTGGATAATTGAACAATATGTTCTCAGATATTAGGATCGTTTAACCATGAGGTATATCGTGTTAGGGTTGGAATTGTTATCGAATACTAAATGCATTGTATTTTGTTGCAAGAGAAATTAGATACTTTGAGATTGATGGATTGATTTATTGTTTATAGTTGGAATTCAAAATTTAACGTGTTGGCGTTTTAGACGAAATAGCTAATTCAAGCTTATGTAGGATGAGATAAGCATAAGAAAATAATTGATGTCTCTAGGATACGAAAAAATAGTTCTCACAAAGCACAACGTTAGCAAGTTAGAAAAAAATATCTCAAAATTTATGGAATATTTGACATTTACTAGGAGGCTATGAGTGGATTAACAAATTAACAGAGTTGGGTAAAAGGAAAATCGAAAAAATTCTGGGGAGAGCATTGTGGATTGAAATTTCAATGTAAGAATTTATTTGTTAGAATTGCGAGGAAGCAATTCTTTTAAGCTAGTGAGATTGTGACATCTTAGATTTTTATAGTTTGAATTTTATTTTGTAAATTTATATTTCAAATAAATTTCGAAGGATTTGGTTGATTTTTTAATTTGCAAATTGAATTTGATTAAAATTATTGAAATTTTGTGGGATCAAAAGTAATTTTAAATTGTAATTATTTCCATTTTCAATATCTAAGAAATCCGGAGGGGGGGAGTTTTGCTGCAATTCTTGATTTAAAAAGAAATAAAAAAGCAACGTACCTCCAAATTTGGGGCTGCATGTTGGAGTAGGGAAGGTTTATGCCCAGTGGCTGGTATGCTTTGCCACTTGGATAAATCCTACAAATTTAAATTTTCTATATAAAGCCCTACCCACATAGATACTATAATTTTCCCTTCTTTCTTTTTCAGTTTTTAGTTTTTCATCATTTGAGAGAGAGAAGGGTAATTAGAAATTTGTGATAGAAGAAGTGGAAAAGTTGAGGTGAGTTACATTTTCTTTTACATTGATTATTTTTGCAAAATTTGTTAAAAAGTTCCACTTGATTTCCTTGCTTATTTTTGTCAAATTGTAGTGGTTATTTAGCAGTTATAATAATTTAGATGGATTGTGATGCATAGCATTAAGTATAGTTCTATTTGCATTAAAGTTTAATTATTGAGGTTGCAAATAATTTACTATACAAATTGGTTTTTTTTACTTCTATAATCATATGGAGTTTATATGGGTTTGAATGATGTAGATGGATGAGTTGCAAATCTTTAAGAAATTGACTGTATTATGCTTTGTAATTGACAGTTGTGATGTTCATTTTGGAGACCAATTTTGGGACATTCAGATGTGTTATATGAAAATATGATCTTCATAAGAGTTTTAATTTGATTTGATTCTAGTTTCTATTTCTATAAAGAGCATAATGATACGAATTATATATCTCAAGTTATGACTATTTTTGTCAACAATGTCCGTTTTGGAAATTTCTAGTGAAAGTTTGATACTTCTCTTACTTTGAAAGTGAGTTTGAACCTTATATGATATTAATCAAAGATTGAGGTATTTATAAGCGTTTTATTATTATAAACCTTGTTTCTGTATTTTTAAGAATGAGACTTATATGATTTATATTTAGTAAAGTGAACTGATTATAGTGAAACAATGTAATTTGAAAATTCACAGAGATGATCGTGATGATACTCTAAACTCGTGATTGTTTTTTAGGACTTGACATTTTTAGTCTGAGAAATGTTTATTTATAAGAATTTTATTATATCAAGCTAAGTTTCTATTGGTACCTAAAACATGATTTTTTTAGAGTTTTAAAACACAACATATGAGGATTTTAGTAAGACCTTATCAAATCTGGAATTATATTTTAGACTCATGTAAGCTTATGTATAATGAGGCCATTTTTTGGAGACTTTTGCTCAAGAATTGGAAGAAGTATTCTATATGAAAATTATAATATTTTGAATTTAGTTTCTAATGATATAGAGTGCCAAACTTTTTGACTTGTATATCCCAGAATATAAATGTTTTATAAAATACTATCAAATCTAAATTTTATTAAATTGATTTGCCCTCCTACCTTTTGCAAAAAGTTTGAAAAGAATATATAAGGTCATTTACACGTGTATGTTCATGAGTCGAAACCTTGTAAAAGACATATGCCTTATTGTGTGCCTTTATTAATTGGAATGTTATAACCTTATGATAGAACACTTAAAAGTTTTAACTGAGTTTGCCATGGAAGATAGGAAATCTTATGATATTAAGGACGAGTTTCAATGTGCTTTACTTAACAAGTAATCAAGGCTTCTTAGATATTATGGAGTTGAATATTTTTAATGTCTAGATTGCGTTTATCAGATCCCTGTGAACTAATACTAGATTGATAACTCCAAGTTAAAGAGATTTAATCTTCATGAATAAATTGTGTCAATGGAAAAGATTGTGAACTTGTTATGGCAATTGATGCTAATAGGTCTTTATACATAACTTTCAACAAGTGAAAGTGGAAACAATAACCATATTGAAATGGTTCGTATCTTGGTTTTCTACCAAATCATTTGTGAATAACAGTTGTAAAGTTTGTTATTAATTGTTCTCATTTTAAGCGTGTTTTAGAATTGGTCATTATGTCATTGCTAATTTACCAAAAGAAAGTGCGAAAATCCTATTAACAACTTGATGATTTATTCATATCGACTTGGAACTATTATATTTGATTTATCTCGAATCTCATTGGTTAATTTTGTATTGAGAAATGCTATGCATGCATGGGTTTGTTTAGTTGTGCATGTGAATTCATTAGAAGTTATACCAACTAAATACTACGACAATTAAAGTCGTGAGTCTCCTCTAAAACTTGTATAATCTCTACTTGAGTAAAAAAATTTACACTTATGTATAGTGGGGCTCTGTCGATTATGTTCAAAGGTTATCAAGAAGGCATTGGACCAACAATTGACCTAGAATTCACTTCGACACATTTGCTCCATTAAGGTTAGGAGGTTTAATCATATTCAGTATGAAATAAGTGAAGTGTCTTAGATGTTTTGGATATCTAAAATTGATTTTTGCCAAATAGTGTTATGGAGTGATGAGGTAGTTTTAAGTCGTGCACGCAACAAGGGATATAGGCTAGTAAAATGATTTGGCAAGCTTATAAGCTTAAAGTATGGCATAGTACCAAATGATTGCATTAATTATGATTGTGCTAGCTGTTAATTATTTTTGATAAGTTTTGTGAATTTATATTACTTCATTGTTTGATGAAAATGTTGATTATTGTAGAAGGACTTCTTTTTTCTGGAAATGTATTGATTTTTATCCAATACTATTGGAAAAGAATGTCCTTTACAAATAGAATAATTTTGTACCAATATTATAAAACTACTGAGTTTATTAGGCTCATAACTTTTCCCTATAAAAAAAAAATATTTTCATGTATTGATCTCGAGTTCAAAATACGTTGATGAAAGTAGCATTTGGGAATTATATAACATAAAGGCTCATTAAATTTTATTTAAGTTATGATTCATGTATATAAATGGTGGTGTATTTATTGGTTTATTTAAGATATAAGTTTGAATCTTATTTATAAGTGTATTTGAGCCCTAGCGAGAGTTAGACAGGCATTTGACAAGATATCTGAATTGGGATCCCATTGAGGTTGCAAAGTCAAAGGTGATAGAGCGGTGAAAATCAAAATATTAGATGGAGCAGTTTGTTCTTTGGGTGGTATGGCATATGTCCCGAAGATATGAAGGAAATTAATTTCACTGTGCCCATTAGACTTTAGTGACTGAATCGTTAAAGGTGGAGTCTTACAAATCATACATGACAAGACGGTCTTGTTGAAAAGGATGAATTATGAAAATTTATGCCATTTGATAACCTCAATGAATTGGGAGACGGAACTCAAGAAAGTGGATTAAAGATTGCTTCTAAGTTGCAAATGGCGGTGAGAAGAAAAGTTTTGCAAAGAAAGAGGGTGAATTGACACCCTCACATGTCAACTAAAAGTTGGATTGAGTTAGCTATACACGTCTATCTGCCGATTGAATCCATTGGAAATAAGACTATATTAATTGTGTGTAGTTTGGCACCATGGTAATTGGTTGTAAAATGCAAATGTGTTTATTTTTTGCTCGTTTGCTGTTTTTTTGGTAAAAATAAAAAAAATCACCAAGGTAGAGATTTGTTAAGAAAATTTGGCTACTATTTTCTTGTAGGCAAATTTCTTTGTGTGAGGAAAACATAATTTTTTAATATTCTAATTGCTTGGAGTAATAGTCAAATAATCTCCTAATTTGTAGGGTTTAGTGTGTAAGATAAGTTATTACTTGATTGATGATCAAGTAATATTCCCTATAAATAAGAGGGTTAGCATTCTATAATAGACACAAGAGAGCAAGAATAGTTCAGAATTCAAACAAAGAGGTAAGAGAATTCTTGGTAGTAAGAGATTGAATACAGGGGGTCGGACTTGGGATACAAGTTGCATTCTTGTATTTTGTTTTTCATAATAAAGAGTGATTTTCCTCTCTATGGACATAGGTTTGGTATTAAGCGGACTCTATTAAATTGTGTGTCACTCATATTTCGTATTATTTTTCTTTTCATTAAATTGTTTTCTTGATTCCCTGTATAGTTGTTTTGCTTCCACACTGGTTCCCAATAAGAATAATGCATGATAGTTGGAATCTCCTTACCTCAAATTGATGGATTTGATATAGAAAAATTTCTGACAGAGTGCCCTTTGACGAAATAATTCTGTACCAGTGCTGATTTTGGAGATACGAACTTTTAGGTGTTGTTCGCATTCGAGAAATACGAACTAAGCTTTAGATCATATTCTTGGAATACGAACTAACTGGGTTTTTTCTTTTAAAAAAAAAACATCTTAGTTCGTATTTCATAAATACGAACTAATGTTTTAGGCCTGGGTTTATAAACCTTTATGACATTCAATATAATAACATAGAAGTGCATTATGTACGTATTTAGAGATTCTTTTAACATTGATTCAACTGTTATGATAAAAGTTTTGTAAGTTAATAATGTTATATAGTCGATACTTGTGAAATTAATTTAGAAATAAAAAAGTTTAAGTTGTAGCAATAATATAATCTTTTATTTAATGAATACTTTTTGAATAACTTTTGACAGAGTTTCTCATATTTCTTTAAAGATTCTCCTTGCCAGCAACCATACCCAACAAGTGTTATCAATATTAACAAAGAACCCAACAAGGGCAACGCGTATAGTCCAAAGAAGACAAATTTATCATACTATTACAATAATCAATAACACAACTAGTAGTTGAATAATCAATAAAACAAGTCAACCTACAGTTATACTACAATAATCAATGCCTATGCCCCCTAAGTTTCCCACCAGTGCTACAATCTTTCGGGTCTGTGTATCCTCTTTGACCAGCGAATATAAAATTAGGTGACATGTCACGTTCTCTGCTAAAATGTTCTTGAGTAATAGTGAAGTTGAGGCTCCCAAAACTAGGCTGTGATGAACCTTAAGCACCAGTACCCAATGACATGCCACCTAGGCCAGGAAAAGGTGTAGATGATGATGACTGCAATGGAATGGTGTTATACAATCCTCTATCTAGCTCAGACTCAGGCTCAGGCTCATGCTCATGCCCAGGCTCAGGTGACCTAACTCTGTATGCGCGACGACCACCACCACGTTGTTGTCCAGATCGAGTGGTACTCCGCACTCTCTGTGGATGTGGAACTGGTCCTGGATGGTAATTGGGAATATCTATACGAGCAAGTTGAAGACGTCCCACCTCTCCTATTTAATATAAAGACTGAGCTGCAAAATCTCTAAAATGTGTACCAACAGTTTTGACCCGATCATCGTCATCCCCAACCAAGTCTAAGGTCATGTGATACATTTGACACATGCGATCCATCTACATAAAATTGAAATATAATAAGCGTATCATTAACACAATAAGGAAAAAGTTTAGAGTGAAAATGAAAATAAGTAGATTTGTACCAGATAATCAGCTCGTGCACTGTCACCTTGGTAGCCCTCAGAGAAATCTATCTGCCGACTCAGATTATATATATATAACTGTCCTCTGCGATACCATTGCAAGTAATCTGAAGATGCATTCATAGTATTTATACATGGAATACCTGTCTTAACTGTGTCTAAACGTGCTATCCAAGCATCGACATAATCTCGATGAACTGTGAGCCAATCAGTGTTAAGCTTACCACGACGACCCGTTGAATGAAGTACATCATGATCAACAAGTAATCTTTCGTTGGGGATAAGTTGGTGCATTCCAAATTTCCGCATGACACGATGAGGAAGGTGGCACTCCACGACCTCCCAACATATAAGATATGTGACAGATTGTTATATGTGACGACTAGCAGTGCAGTAATGGGAAAGCCGATCAAGTATATTAGCTGTGTACGGCAGCCATACGAACTACATAATAACATTAGAAAATTTGATTAATGTTCATTTAAATAACATCATGTTATATGTAATCTGATTTCAAATTAATCAATACCTCTGTGGGTCGTAGACCATATAACTGATCTCGAAACGTAGGTAAGACATGTCTTACTGTTCTACGCAAATCAAAATTCACATCCTACCTATTGAACAATATGTTCACGACAAGTTTAATTCTGAAAAATTATATATTGTACGACATATGAAAATAAAGTATCATTTGTCAAAGTATTTACCTAGAGGCACATGGTCCATGAAACTTCTGTGACAGCTCTACTCTATCAGGTCGCATAGTCAGTATGCGCTCCCAAGCCCATAACTGTCGTATTTACCTTTTAGCATTTACATAAAATAATAAAAATAGAATTAACATTTTATGTAGAGCATAAATAATACCTGTATCAAAAGGGAAGCACCACAAATGCCCTTTGCAGTGGGTGAAGTAGCATCACACAATCCACAATACAAAAAAGCTAATACTGCAGATCCCCCAACTAAGGTGTCCAACTGTCTCTAAATCTCTAAGCAGCATCATAAAGCGTAGCGGCACCATGTTACCTGAATGGTCAGGAAAGAGAAGTCCACCAAGTAACAAAAATATGTACATCCGTGAACGCTGTCTACACATCTCATTTGGTGCATCATCCGAGAAGTATTCGCTTAATGTAGCAGATAAGTAGGAAGCCTTTATACGGCCTCCTTTTATGTCTGTCCCAATAGGCGTAATACCCAGCAAGACCTAACAGAAACCTACCCATTCATGGTGTTTATAAGAAATGTCCCTGCCTAAAACTGATGGTCCATCAATGCACAGACCCAACAAGACCTCAATATCTTGTAGTGTGATTGTTGCCTCTCTTACTGGCAAGTGAAATGTATGAGTCTAGAGTCGCCACCGCTCCACAAAACTAGTGACTAAGGCATGATCGACCTGAATGTATCCAGACAATGTAACACCAGCAAAACCAGCGAGAGTAATATAATTCATAACATGCTCAATTATCCAGGAATAAGTCTATAATGCCAAAATGTCCCATCATAACGTCTCACGGCTAGTGGTACGTCAGGATCACTATGACCATTAAATAATGCCCGTGCTCTGTGCTGTGATGTAGGGGATATAATATCACGAATATATGGTTCGGGATGAACTCCGCCACCTGGTTGATCATCCATGACTAGCAACTGATGTATGAAGAGAATAAGTGAGCATATTTTATAAATTATGTGCAATTATAGTAAATACACGAACAAATATTCTAAATTTATGCGCAATTAGAGTGACTTTGAAAACAAATGCGTTAATTAATGTAACGTAAAAGTATTGCAAATGTATTAAACATACTTAACCAAACATATGCCCGACCATGGTCAAATTATTTTAACAATACAATAAAATGCCAATTCCGATAAAAATACAAGGCAGTCTAAACTAACAATGGGAGGGACATTTTCTACAGTTGTGCCCTGGCCGATGACATATGCTACATCTTCTTGCCTGCACGTCGGGCGTAGATTCATTAACAAACTATTTTCTCCACGCAACTCCCAATCCGTTGTTGGCCACTTATTTGAGTCTGGTATTGGATCAAACTTACTAGTCGTGAACTGTTGAAAATATGCGACAGTAGTATAGTGTTCGTTGACAACACGTATAGATTCATCACCCCTAAACCTGCAAACTGCCATCCCATGCGAGTAAGAAAATCTATACATTTGCCATTTACCACATGAACATGTTTTGTCTATACTTCACAATTTGTATATTACCCCCGAGTCCAATTACACGGTTGTATGTCTTGATTCTATATATGCCTGTAGAATGGTCAAAAGTCATCACCTTGTGGCCTCGGCCTTTGTGGTCAAGTTCTTTCAACTTTTTCCAATGTATTGGCATAAGAGGCGTGTGGCAATGTTTAGCTTTGGTAATGTTGTCAACAAACAATTTTACTGTTCGATGGAATGTGCAATCAATTAAAACCTTGATCGACAGTTGTCTAGCACCTCGCAAGACATTATTGTCTATAAACTCTCAGATATATTTGTAGTTGTCATTCCCCACCTGTAGCTGCCATCATGTGCAAGACACCACCGTTCAAGGCCAATGTTAATAAGGTAAGCCCATGCCTCCAAGCATTCGCGCTGCAATTTTTCTTTATGCTTATTCCACTTGTGCATTGGTATATTAACACCGAGAGACCACATAACTTCTTCACGCGCACCTTTTTGAACTTGGTCATGACATTGCTTCGAACATAGCGGAGACAAAATCTATGATAGCCCAAGATTCGCACCACAAAGGGGACTCAGTCATTGCATGAATTATGCCACGGTGCCTGTCAGAAATAACACAAATAGTCTCCATATCTCCTACAATGTGATGTCTGAATTGCTCCATGAACCAACCCCAACTTTCAATTGTCTCTTCATCAACAAGTGCATATGCAACCGATATTATACTATTATTTGCATCTCTAGTAACAGCCACAAGTAATTTTCCTCAATATTCTTCTCTTAGATGTGTGCCAGTCAACAGATACAATGGACCTACACCGTTGAAATGCATCAATCGCGGGCCTGAATGCCCAGATTATGTATTTGAATATCTTGACATTATCATTACTCCCAGGATGATGCAGCCACTGTACCACAATTAGTGGATTAGATCGAACTACTGCTTCAACAAATTGTGGTAATTGTGCAAAATTAGTCGCCCAACTTTCATAGACCAGTTCAATTGCTTTCCTCCATGCATACCAAGTCTTCTTGTGTGTAACATCAACCTTCAATTTATCCTTGATGTGCATTTGAATTTGTTTTACCTTGTGACCAGGGTCATTTTCAATTAAATGCACAATGTGACTTGCAATAACAGCTGATGTTAGACTTTGGTTGTTATTTTCGGTGACGTCCCCAAGGCAGAAGTGATCATCCACCCACTTTATGACCTTCCAAATATCAAGTGTTTCGTCATAAAAAGCTCTAATGCACCAGTCACACCCTGAGAACGTTAAGTTGTTGGATGACCAAGATTTGATCAACATTTGTCATACCATGTTCTTTTCCTGCTTTCCACCACTTTAAATTCCATGTTTTGTGCGACGAACCACAGCCTGACAGCTTTAATCAGTTGTTCCTTGCTAACAAAGCACATACTCAACCGAATAGCATTCTTTTTCTCATTCCAGAAAAACATCCCCTTATCATCACTACGATCAATAGGGTCATATTGATCCATGTGTCCAACATCGCTGAAAAATGCCAACCCTCTAGGTTGATACACAGGAACATCTTCTTGAATCTGGCAACCATCAAAATTGTGTTGAAAATCATCATCAGAGTTAGGCTTCAATATATCCTCCGACTCTGATTCTGACTCGTAATCTTCTTTTGACTGATGCCACAATGAGTCACTGTTATTAGCAAAATCACCCTCCAAAACACATGGCATATCGTGATCTAAATCTAAAATATTATCGACCCCATGCACATATCCAGTGTCCTCCTCGGCTCCTTCCGTATGCAAGGTACTTGGTCATTCATCTATGCAAGCCTGCTTCTTTCACCACTTGCCACACCAACAGTATGATCAGAAGACATTAAGTTTGACATTACAAAAGAAGCTGTAGGGTTGTAATAATCAATTCCCCTTTGATAACCCGAAAGACTATCTGCGTACGATTGTAGTTGCACATTGTCCATATACGATTGTATCAAAGATGTCATTGACCCTGTCACATACATCCCAAGGTTATTGTTGAGTTCAGGGAATTGGGAGATTTCTTTCTTCTCGATGTACACCTCTGCAATGAACATAGGATCTCTTTCAAACATATCAAAAATGTTCTCCATGCTTTCATCATCCACCAATGCAGTAGTAAAGTGACCGCATGAAAGTTTGAACACGATATTCAACTTGCACCGGGCTTTAGCAATATCCACGAACTCATAGATATTGTCAACCAACTCATTAAATCCAATCCTATGACGGATTCGAAATATCTTATTGCTCCTCGCCGGATGGTAACAAAAAGTCCTGCCTTCGTCAACTATTTTCCCTTCCCAAAATATGACAATATGACGGGGTCTGTCAAACGTCATGTGCCTATATGCATGAACATATGTAGACCCTATTATTGACTATTTCAAAATGTTTAAACAAAATTTGGGAGGTTAAATAAAGTTACATTGAGGAATTAATGTTCATTTTCTTAATCTGCAAGCTTAAACCAACTTACTAAAGCAAACTAAGGCATTGGATAGTATTTATGAATTGTTTTTAGCTTTGTAAATATAATTTGTCCTCACCACATGAATTCAAAATTTTTACTTAATGAGACAGCGAAATTCGGATATATTTAACTCCAGTCAACATCTACAACAAATATAGACAACCCGTTAATATAGCCTATTCGAAACTAGCTAACGTACTGATATCCAAGTTTATGTAGTTAAATTCTAACCAAACTAGCAAAAATCTTTTATAATCAATCCTAAAATGCTTTAAACCAATAAACTACTAGTTTACGTAAATTAAACCACAAAATCACAATAACAAAATAAAAAAAAAATGAAAATGGCTTTAAAAATTAACATTGAAATGTTAAATACACAAAAAAAAAAATAAAAAAAAATGCAAATGGCTTTACAAACTAACATACAAATGTTAAGTACAAATTAACAAAAAAAATAATTAAAATGACTTTGAAAACTAACATTCAAACATTAAGTAAAAATTAACTAAATGGAAAAAATTTAAATTGAAAAAAAAAAAAAAAAACAACCTTACAATGGTGGACAATGGTGGAGATGATGGTGGTTGACTTGTGTTGTGGAAGGAGGAGAGGATGGTGGGGAATGGATGAGGTTTGCTGGTGGTGGGGGAGGATTTTATGGCGGAGGGATTTGGGGGAAGGGAGAACTTTGGGAGTTTTTTTTTTTTTTTTAATAGGTCTGCGACAGACAGACAGGGAAGGAAGAAGGGTTTATTTAATTTACACTTAGTTCGTATTCATGAAATACGAACTAAGCTTCAGTTCGGCCTTAGTTCGTATTCCAAGAATATGAACTAAGCTGATTTTAAAAAAATAATAAAAAATCAGTTAGTTCATATTCTTGGAATACGAACTAAGCTTCAGTTCGGCCTTAGTTCGTATTTATGAAATACGAACTAAGCTCATTTAAAAAATAATAATAAAAAATCAGCTAGTTCGTATTCTTGGAATACGAACTAAAGCTTAGTTCGTGTTTCTCGAATACGAACAACACCTGAAAGTTCTCCCTTCAACAATCAGCACTGGTACATAATTGTTTCGGCAAAAAAGCACTCTGTCAGAAATTTCTCATTTGATATAGGATAGAAAAAATATATATCTGATTCCTTTTTTTTTTTTTTTTCTGTCTCTATCTCCTATAAGTTATAGTAGCGGAAAATTGTTTTCTCAACTATAGGGATTTCATTACAGCCACTTTCTTCCCTTCTTTCTGGCCTTTTAGATTAGCATTGCACTAGTGATTAGATATGTTCATTTGACCGATATTTGACTTTTCGATTTGTTCGACTTTCAACTTGAAAATCTCAAAGTCAAGTCAAATTATATAAATAAAGCTAAATTCAATTAAAGTCCAGTTATTTAAATTCGACTTATTCGATCAGTAAGTCAAATAAGTCGAATATAAATCCTCTTTCATTCTATATTTTAATTCCAAAATTTAGTATATCATTCCATAAATTCCATATTATTCCACAAATTCAAAATATGATATAATAGAAATACAAGATGATACAAGTTCATAAATAATACAAGAAAATTATATAACCAAATTACAATCACAATAGTTTTCAAAAACAAAAGCAACCTTCAACACTGATGAGTGGTCAGTTTTTCAAAGATTAGTGATCGTTGGATTCAGCACCAACCTTTTGTAAATCTAGAAAATAATGAAAGAAATACCTTAATCATGTATTTAAAGCAAATAAAAGAATAAAATAGAATTATATAATATTAACATATTACCTGCTTCAAATTGTTCCAACTCTTTCAAGTTTCTTCAACATGCACTTTGGTTGAGCTATGGAGCTAATCTTGAATACATATTAATGACTGCACCAATATAGGGGTTAAGGAGCTCCTAATTAGACGTTATATAAAATATATTTTTATTACAAGTATAAGTTATACAAATTTTAATATATGATATGTGTATATATATATTTCAATAAATATTAAAATATATATAATTTCTTAACTCTAGTATGTTTATGTATTAAAAGGAAATTAGTAATCCATTTAATTGGTTATTGAAACAAAAACATTACATTAATAAGTTGTACACTTATATTAATGTATAAATACATAAATTGTACATAATGTGAAGTATTACATTGATAAATCTAACAATTATACAAAGAAAAAATTTAAGTATTAAGAAAAAAGAATGTTATCAATTATTAACATATTTAATTAATAATATTATGGTTAAAATATTATATATACAAATACATTAATATTTTAAATAACCCACCTAAGTTGTACTTCATTTGTCATGATTACATTAATATATTATTATAATATATGCTAAATTATTAAAAGAAATATAATTGTTTCCTTATCTGTTGACCGATAATTTGACCAGCAAATTTGAATGACTTATTCAACAGGTAAACCTATCAAACTAATCAATCTGTAAATCAGTATTCAACTGATAATTTGATTTGGAATTTAAAATCAAATTGAGTCAATCGAGGTGTCACTTAAATAATTATTTCAAATTAAAGTAGAGTTAAAAATTAAACAAGTTAAGTCAAATTTTTTTTTTAACTTGATTCAACTCGATTGTTCGATTTGACTGACTTTTGAACATGTCTATCCATAATTACTCTACAAGTGATGAAAATTCTTTCTTTTGTCCTTTCCTTAAGGTCAGATATGAAAGCAGTTGAAATGAATCTTGATTGTCTATATTGGTCGTGTCGATCTTTTATTCTTTCCTCAAGATCAAATACGAAAGTAATTGAAATTTTAATGTTAATTATCTATATCAAGTACATTTGCTGAATTGTTCTGATGAAATTGATATTGTAGGCTGTTTTATTTAAGTTGCGTTATTATTTGGTATTGGAGTTAGAAGTTTGATTATTGTATGGTCAGTTTAGTGAATCTAGTATTGCTTATCCTTGATGCCCTAATCTTCAGGCCCTAGCAGAATTTCGGAAATTTCCAATATATGAGTCTTTGCTGGGTGGTTATGGCATTGGATATATTTCTACTCTGTTTCCCCTCTGTTTGGATTTTGCTATTTCTGATTTCAATCTAATTTGACTGATTTTGTCAAAAGCCTACATTTTTTATGCTGGTTTGTCAGAATTATCCCCTTTTTTTTTTTTTTACTGTTTAGTTCTATTTAGGGTCTGTTTGGTTGGATTTGAAAATAGTTTTCAAAAATTCTCTTGGCACCAATACCGAAAATATTTTCAATTTTCCTCTCTTTAGTTGAAAATAGCTTACATATATTTTAGCGCAAGTTATTTTTCAGATAGTTCAATAGTGTCATTAAAATATTTATTTTTATAACTTCATTTACTAAATTTATATATGTTTTCGATCATTATCCATTTGTTTTTTTCTAATTCCTTTTGTGTCGCACAATAATATAACTATCATTATGTATATTTTGTCATTATATTATATAATCATTTAATTTTAAACAAAATCAATCTTTTGTTGATCAAAATTACTTGTTAAATATTTATTACAATTGTTATAATTCTTTTTAATTCACATTCATAAAATTAAAGATGGAAAAGTTACAAAATTATATTTAAAAAGTATTTTCATTTTGTCAACCAAAACACCCAAAAATTGTATGAAAAATGAATTTTTTCATATAAAATATTTTCCTAAATATTTTACATTTGACCCAACGGACCTTTAATTTTGTTTGTAGAATTGGGATTTTCCTACATTACTAGTCAACGGAAGTAGTGGACATTTGCATTATCTGCGTATAAATATTGGTCAAAATAGACGGGGTTTAGGTGTAGCTGCACATAATTGTCTAATTTAACCATCTTATGAGCATTGTTTTTTACATGCATCCATATTGTTTTTTTTTTTTTAAATACTTTAATAATAGTCTTAGAGAGTAGGTGAAAACAAGGATATTGGTAAAGTAATAACAAATTGAAGGACGAGAACAATTAGCTCACAAAATTAATACAGCATACTAATATAATCTGCGGTAATGATGGTTGGTAGTTCCTTCTACTTCATCTCTCAACCGTGTTAATTAATCTAGTTAGGAAAGGGGAGAAGTCTAATACTCTTATGTAAATTGCTGCATTTCAACCTTTTAAGTATAAAAGATTTTCTTTCAACAGTTTGAACTAGCAATTGTAATTCACGAAGGCATTAATTCAGAAAAAGAAATTTAGGTCGTGTTAAACGTGCTGATTAGATTCTCTTGGTAATCAAGCTTTCTCTCTCTGTCAAAGATATGTGGAATTTAGTACAACTTGTCAAACTTAATTCATGTAATATGAAATTAACAATCCCTAAATTAGAGCATTGGTTCAATTTTATTTTTTTCTTTTCGAATTTAATGACATATTATTAATTTTATCACTTTATAAAGATAAATTGATTGATAAAATTAATAATAAAAGTTATCTTAAAATTCTTTTTTCCAGATAAATTGTTTAGAGAAATTTTTTTTGTTGACTAAATTGTTTGTAGGTACAATTAACACAGAGAAAAATTTTACAGTCCATAATAAAATCATCTCATTATTTTTAAAAATTTAAAAAATATAAAATTATATATTTTAAAAATTTATACTTATTAACCTTTAAAATTAAGAACACGAACCCCTCAATAAAATAGTAAAATTTTCTGATAGAATGCGGAGAATTCAGAGCTATCGTAGCTATAGTCGCACAGATAGCCTAGAAAGAATCAACACAAAATAGGACAAACATTTTCCTTCAGTTGCAGGAATTTTCCAATGCAAATGATTGAGCTTACCAGGGGTATCAAGAATCATTTTGCCACGAGATTTGTTTTTTCCTTTTTTCTTTTGGGTGGATGTTATTCATTATCATCTACAATTCCCTAGTTCATACCAGACAAACTACCCTTGAACTAGGATTTGAATGCAAGTCAGATTCACTACCTCCAACCTCGTAAGTCCATGCAAGAGGTGTAGTTTATAAATTAGACCAAATAACAAACAAAGTCACTAAACTATTTAAAAGTTTGATTTGATAATATCGAACTATTAATTTCATAAATTTGATTATTGAACTTTTAAAAAAAAAAGGTAAAAAAGGTTAATCCAAGTCACTAAACAATAGAAAGAAAAATAAATATGAAAACATAAGGGTATTTTTGTCCAACAATGAGATTAAAAGTCATACAACCTACCATTACTAACAATTTTTTTTTTTAAAGTAAACATCAAGGTGATTTACTACTAAACAATTCTTATGAAATAAATTTTATTTTAATAAATGAATGTCAAAAATTAAAAAATGAGATCAATTTAAAATTTAAAAATAAAAAATAAAAAATAAACATTAAAATAAAATTTGTAACTTGATAAAATGTTACCGTATATAATCTTCTTATTTTTCTTAATCAATTATTAACATATGACAGGAGAGAGTGTGAATTGGCTAGTTAGAATTATTGGATGCTATCATGCTATAAAAAAGTGAGAGACACAATTATTGTTTTGTAGCATCTAACTGTAGAGTGAATAGTATATCATTGATCATTTTGTTTTTTTAATATATTTTTCTTGAATGACGTACTTCTATTCTCAAATGTTTGATTGCCATAAAGTGCCTGATAAAGAATGCATCCATTCTTTCTTTTTTTTCAAATTATTCGTGACACAGTTCTCGATAAAGTGCTACAAAAGCAAATACTAATCTCATAATTTGTAAAACAAGAATTTCGCAAAAATATAAATTATTATTCTAACAAGAAAATATGTTCAAAAACGAAATATGTCATAAAACAGGGACTTCGCAACATAACAAGTAAATCTTGTGCATTGTACTTGGGCATTGATATATCATCATTTGATCTCGGTGTATCTTCGCGTGTCTTCTTTGGCAGGTGAACAAGATATCATTTCCCAATGGTATTTGGCGTTTTCGTTGGTAGGATTAGGCCAGTCATATATGGGTGGCGTCTAGATCCAGACTTAATTTGATTCGGATCCGTTTATCCAAATTTGTTTATCCCGATATGAATCTATAATAATTTTTGATTATCCGAATTCTATTCGGATTTATTTAATTATTATAATAAAAGGGTCGAATCTGGATATTAGTGTTCCGATCCGATTAAAGTTTGAATCTGATTAAAATATTTAATATATAATAAAATTATTGTACATTAGTGTTATTTTATATATATATATACACATATATTAAATGTAAATTACTCATGTAATTTATATTTAATATAAAATACATGCATAAATATTAATTATGAACTCTATATTTTTGTATAATTAAAAAAAAAATTCGATAAGTTATAATAGTTTTATATATAATTTTAAAAAAATTATCCAGATCCGGATTCGGATCCGGATTCGACAAGATTCGACGGATTCAGATATGGATCTACTTTTATAGATCCATCTGGATCCGAATTCAAATTCAAATATGATTATATTAATCAGACTTTCGAATCTGAATATATTAAATCCTACCCGAATCCGACCTGTTTACACCTCTACGTAGGATGCCAAGTATCATCCGTCCTCTTTCAAGAAGGACAAGGCAATTAAGATAAATAAAGTTATCAGAATCAAATACTTCCTGCGTAATTAATGCCAAGAAAATTAGGCGCAGTTAGTAATTAATATCAATTGCCTGATGTCATTGCATAATCATCCTAAATCTTTTCATTAATTTAGTCCTCTTAATTTGTTTATCATGGTCAACTTTATACAGTCTTCAAAAAAATACTATAATTTAGTTGTTATATTATTGATATAAAAATTTTTATACTATTCAATGTAAATACATATGACACTTGTGCAATTAACATTGAAAATTCAAATAATAATCATTATATAGAATATGTCTATATTTGTTGATATAAATAATTTGTAAAATATCAGTGTATGAAAAATTAATACAAACACTAATCACACTAAATAAATAGAGACGGAGAGCATTTATTCTTTCACTAATTTATTAGTAGTAGTCATTTCTTTTTGGATTTTGCATACTTATTATAAACTCAAAATTGTATGGAAATCTTTCACAGTTTCGCTTCTACACTCTTCTGAATATACTCGAGCCTTTCACTCCTTTACCTATAATCCATTAGCCAAAGTCACAATCAAATACCGCCTGTAATAATGCCTGAGCCTACTGTAGAGTACCCCATCAAAACAATAGTAGTATTAGTCCAAGAAAACCGATCATTCGATCACATGTTAGGATGGATGAAGTCTTTGAACCCACAAATTGATGGTGTAACCGGAAACGAATCCAACCCTTTATCAACAACTGATATTCCTCCTAATCCCTCAAACCACATTTATTTTGGTGATCAATCCAGAAACATTGAGTCCGATCCTGGCCATTCATTTGAGGACATATACGAGTGTTTTCGGCGTACCATGGACCGCCGATCAATCCTCAGCTCTCCCTCCTACAATGGAAGGTTTTGCACAGAGAAATGCTGAAAAAAAAGAGAAAGGGATGGCTGAGATAGTAATGAATGGATTTAAACCGGATGTTTTACCGGTTTACAAAGAGCTGGTTTCGGAATTTGGTGTTTGTGATCGGTGGTTTTCATCAATTCCTACTTTAACACAGCCAAATAGGCTGTTTATCCACTCTGCTACATCATATGGTGCCACAGCAAATGATACTAAAATGCTTATTCAGGGATATCCGCAGAAAACCATTTTTGAGTCTCTAGATGAGGGTGGTTTCACTTTTGGGATTTATTATGAGTACCCTCCTTCCACACTTTTTTTCAGGTAATTAATTAGAAGGTGTTTATTGTGAAATTCTTTTTTCCTTTTTAATTAATTTCTGACTTATATTCCTGAATTAATTGCCTATAAATTTGGCCAATTTTTCGTAGTTTTTAATTTGCCGCATTTGAAGTTTTGGTGCATTGCATGAGTTCGTAGTCAATTTCTTCAAGTCAGTGTGTTTAGTTGAGCAGGTAGATTGGATATATTATTGGTATATTAGGTGTACTTAAACAAGCTTATGATGATATGATGACATGATCTTTGGTACCTTTTAAATGTGGGTGACAAAATTAATTGGTTCGTTTTAAAAATGTTGTGGATTGCGGAGGATAAAAAACAAAAAAGATTTTTCGCAAATGTGTGTATGTTTTTTTGGTCATTTTCCTTAACAATGTTTTCAATTCCAAATGCCTGTTACTCACTCAGTTGAGAAGTAGAGGATATAAATTTATACTAGTGGATTAGGTTTACTTAAACAAGATTATATTGATATATATGTTGGCATGATTTTTGGTAGAGATTTAGAAAATCCAAAACAGGCATCATTATCAATGCAATTGGTATCATAAAGATGATTTTCTAATGCACCACCAGCTTATGCCAAGGCAGCCCATGTGCTTTATTGCTTTATGCAATAGAATTAGCTGGGATTCGTCGCCGTCTTGATGATAATGGTTGACTAGGCGGTTCTAAATTCAAGGTATATTTTGTCTGGATAAGTAAATTTGAATGGTTGAAGAATTTGAAATGAATTGATTTGAATTAAGTTGATTTAAAATGATATATAAAATTTAAGTGAATTTGAAATTTATTTAATTAATTATTTAAATCAAATTCTCATTAATTGGTGGATATCAAATCTCTAATTAAATTAATTAATTTGTTTGAATAACATATGGTAGATTTAAATTTTAAATCTAAATCCAAAATTTAAATTCTCTCAAATTCTTCCATCCAAACACAACGTAGTAGTTCTGTTTTTTTTATCTCTAGTTGTCTTTGGCAATTTTAGATGTTCTATGGATAACGAATAAATTAGACTTTCTAATATGACTGTTTGAATAATTATTATTTATTTTTTTTTCGTCTCATTTTATTTGATACGGTCAATCTTACACAATTTAATAAAAGTTTATATTTGACTAAATGGTAGAAAAGTTTTCTCATTATTATCCCTCAATTAAAATTCAAAATTTGTTAGTTGGTTTTTTGGGGGTTTTAAAATTTGAAATCATTTGAGAGTAATTAATATAACTTTAATGCTTTATTTTTAGAACTTGTATAATGGGTAGATTAGGTAAATTATCTTTTATTTATTTGTCATTTCAAGAAATGACAAATAATTTGGGATAAATTAAAATAAAAAGAAGGACAAATAAAATGGGACAGAGGGAATAAGATACTTTTCTTAATATTATTTGGAATAATAACGTATCTACTTCTTAAGATACAATTTATGTGAAATAAAAATGTGATTGAAAAATCTGTTTAAAATAATAATTGCAAAATATTATTTGATTAATAATAATAATAAAAAAAGCCATCCAAATGAATGATAATAACACATCTTAAGAGTTATTGTTGATCAAATGGCAATTTTCACCAAAAAATATATATTATACCCTTTTATCTCACAAATTGACAAATAATGTGTGCCAATTTTGTAAAGTTAAACAATTAGAAAGTTTCCTACTCAAACATAAAAATATAATCACAATAAAAGACAAGTTAATATATATATATATATATATATATATATATATATATATATTGTGGAAATAAGACAAGTTAATACGGTCAGTATAAATAGGCATTGATAAGAAAAGGCATCCATTTTCGTACTTAAATGAGTTTAATCTCTTTTCACTAACTAAAAATCTTCTATGTAACAGAAGTCTTAGAAAGTTAAAGTACACAAAAAACTTTCATCAGTTTGATTTAGATTTCAAGCGGCATTGCAAGGAGGGAAAGTTACCAAATTATGTAGTAGTTGAACAAAGGTATTTTGAGACAAAACTTGTGCCAGGGAACGATGATCATCCTCCTCATGATGTTTCTCAAGGCCAGAAATTTGTGAAAGAAGTCTATGAAGCACTAAGGTCAAGTCCCCAATGGAATGAAATTTTGTTCATAGTTATCTATGACGAACATGGTGGATTTTATGATCATGTTCCAACTCCTGTCAATGGGATTCCAAATCCAGATGACAAAATTGGATACTTTCCTGCGCCCTATAATTTCAAGTTCGATCGCCTCGGAGTTAGGGTTCCAGCAATTCTGATTTCTCCTTGGATTGAACGTGGAACAGGTGTGTTAAGCATTAATTTGTTAATGTTTTAGTGTTTATACACAGCTTTGTACCCCGTTTAATATATCAATATCATTGGTATAGTAACTTTATAGTAATTTGTCTTTATAAATGTTGAACAATATATATATATATATATATATATATATATATATATATATATTTATTATTTAGAATATTTATTTAGTCATAAAGTTCACTAATAAAAATATTTTAATATGTACTTTATGCTACAAGTTTATGAAGCCAACGATATGATATTATCATATTATACTAAATGTTAGAATTTATATCGAGCTTAATTTTATTCAGGTTAGTTTTTTAATTGGAATTCATGCACTATTGAAATTGCAGTGCTACATGGGCCTTCAGGACCATATCCTACATCGGAATTTGAACATTCATCAATCCCAGCTTTCAACTGTGAAGAAGATTTTCAATTTAAATGAGTTCTTGACAAAGAGAGATGCATGGGCTGGCACTTTGGAATGTGTTCTGAATAGGGATAGTCCCAGAGCTGATTGTCCAGGTACCCTTTTTAATTCTTTTTGTTACATGGAATATAGGGAAAACAGTCTTAGTATTTCATCATATTTTATATTTGTACTTTTTTAGTTTTTCACATTTAAAATAATACATTTTAATTCCTCACAAATATAAAACGTATCATATTAGTCCCTCGACATAATTACGGACATATTTTGGTTTGAAATATTTACATGCGTATTGAATTTTATATTTTTCAGGGATAAAATTTCATGGGCAAAATCAACAACACATAAATTTTAAATACTTATATTACCTAAATCCTTACCCACCACCATCCAAAAATTTTCACCTACCATTACCACTCCTATTCCCCTCCCGCTTTGCTTTTCCTCTGTTATCCCTATTTCAGCAGTCCCAATCCTCTTCTTTTTAGGCTAAATCGAAGCAATGAGAATATAATTTAGTGTTTAAAATTATATATTGTCAACTTTGCCTCGAAATATGTTATATTCGATATACACGTGAGTATTTCAGTCCAAAATATGTTCGTAATTATATTGAGGGACTAAAATGGTGCGTTTTGAATTTATAAATGACTAAAGTACTACATTTTAAATGTAAGGAACTAAAAAATACAAATATAAAATGTGACGAACTATTTAAGTCATTTTTCCTAGAATATATGCATTTTTATTAATGGAAAGTGAAACCTATAAAATGGGAATATCACCAGTCATAATATTAGATCACGATCAACAAAGTAAGCAAGGAAAAAAAAAAAAAACACTAAGCAAGGGCAATTACATACTCTTTCCATCCTATTATTTCTGTCACCTGTGTTGATTTTCAGGTCAAACTAAAATATTTTATACTTGATCAATAATAATATACTATGAATTTATTTAGTTTTTCAAAATAGAATTGAATAATATTAAAGTTCTCACCAATACAATATAGAAAACTTGAAATTTTAAAATATTAATAAATATTGTATAAAAGTGAATGTCTGAAAAATTGGTAAGTTAGAGCGAAAAACTGGCAAAGTGACAAAAATAATGGAAATTAAGGATGGAGTATAATATACACGGGTCATCGGAGCACATTCAATGTATATGCAAAGAAGGAAATTTTATGTAGTTTGGCACACTCTCAATATAATTTTATTACAAATCATTTTTCACATCCTAATAATAAAGTAGTATTCTTTTTGTTCAAATTTAATGTATTAAAATTATATAAAAAAATTAATTGGGTATTTGAGGAACAAAGTTACATAAGAATTTTTAAATTTAATTTAGTAAAATAAAAATGAATTAGCTAGAAAATATTGAGTAGTTGAGAAGGAAGCTACATTATAATATTAGGAAAAATAAATAAATTACTGTCTAATAAGGGCATTTTAGAAAAAATATTAATTTTGACACGATATGTCATTAAGTTGTCCTTATACTTTATATATAGTTAAGATGTTCACGAGCTCCGCCTAACACGAGTCCTCCCATTATTGAAGATTTTATGAGCAAAACTAGATTCTTTTGGCTTCCTATTCATGAGGTGTTATGGTAAAATGGTTTTCACACAAAAAATGGGTATCAACTATAATGATACCCATATCATATATTTATTAATTTAACATCAATTAGTATGAATACATGGGTATGAAATTCCCCTATATGGTGTTCTTTATTCACTAATACTTTGACAACTTTCAAATTAATTTCGTAAGTTAATCCTATTTCTCCTTTTTTTTTTAAAAAAAAAAAATCAAAAGAAAAAAAAATTCTAGCTTCCTCTCTACTCTTAGCCACTCTTTCTCTCCTCACTCCAATCTCTCTCCTCGCCACCCATCTCGCCCTCCTCTCTCTGCCTTCTTCTCTAGCTTTTTGTGAACTCTCACTCCTCGCCTCTCTCTTTCCACCATTTTCTCTCGTCAAACTCTCTCCCTCTTAGCCCCCTCTCTCTACGATCTCTCTCCCTTGCCCCTGTCCTTCGACGTCTCTCCTAGTCCCTCTCTCTTCGATTTCTCTATCTTCGCCATCTCTATCTTTGGTGGTGTTCTTGAAAGATTGGTGATTTTGTGGACGGGTGGTGTTGTGGTGAGGGGAGGAAGTAAGAGGAAAAGAAAAGAAAAAATAAAAAACACAAAAATAAATTTTAAAATCCATTCTTGGATTATTGTCAAACATTGTATAGGTTTTTAAAAATCTCATAATCATTAATTAGTTTATGATATTGATAGTGATGGTGTTGTGGAATTTTAACAAAATACCTCCTCAATTTGACAAGGAGAATCGTAGGCCTGAATGCCAAATTCAAGCTGCAAATTACTGCTAGCATTTTTTGAGTCATACAACTCAATTCCACAATATATTTGAAACATGAAAATGCTAGGTATATCATCCATAAAGAGATTATGGTTTTTTATTTAATTTAACCCCCTTGTATTTCTAAAAATCGTGCATGCTAAACCCTTTACCTTTAGTTCCAAAATTCAAATAGTAATATATCATAGGAAATTTCCTTTTGTAGAGCACTAATTTACTCAAATCAAAAGGCAATCTTGGTAATTAATCATCTAGCAATTGATTTCGCACATTATAATAGTAGTTAATGGCACGTCTAATATGCATGATTTTGAACAGAGTTAAATCCACTTGCTCCTCTTCACTTTTCACGATTTGCCACATTGCACCCCATGATTTGGTTACTTCTCTAACATCCATTAAAAATTGGCCTGAAATGGCAAGAAATAAAAATATTAGGGTGCAAAGTGATTAAAAAAATAGTTTTGGGTACAATGTGATAAATCATAAAATGTTAAGGGTGACAAAGTGATTTTACCCTCTTTGAAAAAAGAGGGTGGTAATGGTTGTTTTCATTTTATTCTTTTAGAGTGGCAAAGTCAACGAATATTAATTATATTTTAACGAGTAATTTGTACTTTTCACCAAAAAATAGAATCAAATTGCTGTAGAACACATCTAATATAATAGTCAGCTATTTGCAAGAATGAAAACATTTGCTGCTTCCCAAAAATGTTTTGAGATAATATGTGATGACAGTAACATTGCCGGAGCCTGAAAAAATGCGAGAAACTGAAGCCAATGAGGAGTTAAAGCTGAGTGAGTTTCAGGAAGAGTTAAACACAATTATGTGTAATTAATTTTTGAATGGGGATTATGCCAAGGATATCTACCCCCACAAAATAGTGGAAAACATGAAAGTCATAGAGGCTACTATTTATGTTGGAAATGCATTTCAAAAATTTAGGGATGAATGTGATGATGCCTTGAAGATTGGAGCTGACGAGTCTAACATTGTTTGTGCACCAAATCCACCACCGAAAAAGCGTCCATCAAAATCCTTAGCTCATAAAATATTTTCATGTATAACGTGCCATCATGGATCCGTTTAGTGTATTGTAAAGCAAGTAATCCAAATGTACCCAAACTCATTGTACCATGTATGAATTGGATTTTGATATGCCATATTATTTTATTTGCAACCAATAAACTTCATATTGGAAAGTCGGTGCACCTAAAATCGCTCAGGACGATGAATCTATATTGGTTTTGGTTTTATATATCGGGCTTATGTCCTCGATTGCACCAAAAAAAAAAAAAACTATTTGTTCAATATGAGAAAAACTACAGTATTTATTGTAGTGGTCTTTGTTATTTTGGGGTCAAGGAACTCTTGCATGCCACTTTGTACACACACATATATATATATTACCTATATATAAATGTGAGTTGTTTCTCCTTTTTAATTGTTTCCCCCCATTTTTGACACCCAAAATACCCTCCTATTATGAAATATAATTCATAGAAAAACATAACTAAACTTCTACTCTTCTAATCTAACTATATATTTTTTGGAAAACTACCATTTATTTTTAGTTATACAATCCTAATCGAAATATTTAATATTTTATTTTTTTTTAATTTTTTGTCCCGCCTAATACACTCTTAATTAAATAGTTATGTCTAATATGCCCTTCATGAAGTAATATAATTAGTCTATCTAAAATACTCCCCATTAAATATAATAAGATTATCTATATTCTATAATACTACTATTATTTATTATATATATTTTATACTGCTATAACAAAATTCTTTTGATTTATATGAAAATTTGGGCATAAATATATTAAGATGGTAAAAATTTTATTTGTATAAAAAAATTATATTTGATCAAAAATAAAATAAAAGTAGTTTTTATAACTATTATGTATATTCAATTTTTTTCTTGAGCTTATGTTAGTACGAAATTTTGGCATAAATACATAAAAAGAAGGTATAAATTTTTAAGAGTAGAAAAATTATTTAAACATGAGCAAAAAATAAATAAATATACTTAGCTATAATTTTTATATATATTCAAATTATTTTATTGTTTATTCCTAATAAAAATAATCTTTTATAACTATTTTATATATTTTTAATTCACAAATAATTATTTTCTTTTCTCTAACTGTTTATTCAATTACGCTCTTGCATGTTAATTAGTTAATTAGACTCAATTTATATATTTTCATATGTCAATAACATTTATAATTATTTTGAATAAAAGTATAAAATTTTTGACTCTATTATAATGTGATTAATCATATATTTATTTTAATTACAACATGAAGTTGTTGTGGTTTAGGATTAATGTATAATAACTAATTTGTTATTCATCGTAGTAGATAAGTTAAATTGTTGGATTGACTTTAATATTTATTAGTGTTAATACATTCTTTTACTGTAAGCTTAGCTTCGCCTTTTTAATATCAAAGTTTTCTTCCACCTTAAAAATTTAGTATTTATCAAAGCGAAAAAAATAATGAAGTATATAACTCTATTTTTATCATCTCATTTAAATTTTTTTGTTACGATTAATTTATTTGTTTTTCCCTTCCCTACATGAAGAAAAAAATTAACCAAGCAATAAAACTAAATCTCAGTGTGAAATAGAAAACTCACAATTTTTAATTAAGATAAAAGTATTTGTTAATTTTATATATCTTTGAATAGTAATATATGATTACAAAATTCTTATCTTTAAAAATATCATTTTTTAAAATATTGGTTTAAATAATTATTGATGAGATAGAAAAAAAATTCAACCCATGATACGCTGCAATGCCTAAAATATTTCAAAATAAATCATTGTAACAGATAAAAGAATTATACACATAATTTGTGATGCTAATATGGAAACTTAAATAATTAATTAATATAGAAACAATACATATTATGCAAATAAATCATAGTATTAAATATTTGAACTATTTATTGGCATATATTGAGTTTAAATATTAAATTTGGAAACTACAATACTAATTATTATAGTATTTAATAAAATAATATTCCTTTAGATTAACTATTGATGAGGTGAAAAAAGCTCAACCATTAGTACGATACATTACCAAAATAGACTAGAATAATCATTGTAAGACCTACAAGAAATACTACGCATATATTGTTGAAATGACATAAAGAAAAAATAAGTAGATAAGTAATTAAAAAATAACGATATGAATTATGCAAATAAAATTATAATATTAAATATTCTAAAATAATTGCAGATATACATTGCATTACACATCAACTTTGGAAAGTACTATGCAATTTTTACATTATTCAACAAAACAATAAAAATGTTGATTAAATATCTTAGTAAACAATACAAGAAATTGATTAGAAAGTTGTGCAAAAAATGAAAATAAAATTCACACACTTTTGTTAGCTTTAATTTTTTATATATTTCATAAATACAAATTTTAATTTTATAGTAAAATACTATATCTAAATATGATTTTGGAGCTAACCATGTTAGATACCATTTAGGATGAAGGGATAGTTTAAAATATTGATGAAGTTCTGAAGTGAATGTAATCATAAGGTTAAGAAACCTGGAACAATATTAATATATTTTATATTTTGATACATATTTACACAATATGTTAACAAATTAATTACAACGGAGATTATATAAAAACTACGTGTTATTTTAGATATATTTAGAACTACAAATTTTTATCAGTGCAGTTTCGTTTATTTTAGAGTTAGATAAAGAATTTTTTTTTTCATTAATATTTTCTACATTTAAAGTAAGATAAAAGAACAACCTTATATTTTTAATTTTTGATAATGATCTTAATATATTACGTGGTACCTATCCATATTATAAAGAATATATTTGTTTAATCCATTTAGTTTGATATCTTTGTTATTTATATTTTACGTAAGTTCATTTTTTCTTATTTTTTGAAATTTTAATTAATCATTTTGTAGTTATTACCATATATTATTTGATCTTATGTAAATATTTTTTCTAATAAAAGAATTTTAACACGCTTTATCTATAAAATGATGTTTAAGACTTGATAATGATTTTATTTTATAGTAATGATAAAGAATATAGGATACATCTAAAAAGTTCAATATTATGAAAAAAATCTTTATTTTTAAATGATCAAGTCATTGGTAGTGTCGTTATAACAAATTATAATTTAGAAACCTAAATGTGAAATAGAAATTATTTTGTGAAGATCGAGATTAACCATATTTTGTATCATCTATATGAATGAAGTGATCAAACTTCAAAGTTTCAATAGAATACTAAAATAGATGTTATCATAAGTTTAAAATATATATAAAATACCAATATATTTACTATATGTATACAAATTTAGACAATATGTTAATGATAAATAATTGTGATAGAGATTCATATAGTATCCCAATTAAAGTAACGTGTAATTTTGGATATATTTAAAACTATATATATTTTTATTAGCATTGCATATATTTTATAGTAAGATAACTGATTGTCTTTATTAATTCAGTGCATTTCAGAGGAACATAAAAGAACAAGTTATCATTTTAATTTTTTATAATAATTGTTGATATATTCATTTTTTACATTTTAATTAGATTAATTTTTTTTTATTTTTTTAAATTATAATTAATTTTTTAAATTATTATCCATTTATCATTTGATTTCATGTCAATATTTTTTGCTAATAAAAAAATATCAATACTTCATCTATAAAATAATATTTGGTACTTGATAGTGACTTTGTATTTTAGTAATGACAAAGCATATACAAATATATTTAAAAATTTCAATGCTATAGAAAATATCTTTATTTTTAATTGACAAAATAATTGGTGGTGCCGCTATAAAAATTCATTATCTAAGTATATAGAAGAGAAATAGAAATAAGATGCAAATAATGTCATATGTTGTGAAAACAAATGACATTAAACAAATAACAAACAATAGTGAAAAAAAAAAAGAAAGATGAAAACAATTACGAAAAAAGAGCAAAGATATTATATATATATATATTAAAATATACATCTTTTTGTATAAAAAAACAACAAATAAAATGTTTATATTTTGTACTCTATGTTATCATTCACTGATTATTTATTTATTTATTTATTTATTAAAAAATAAAAATATTCAATAAATTAGTAATATTATACGTGCGAAGAACGTGTTTTTTTTCTATATATATATATATATAACACTAATTTTGATACCCGTTTAGATTAACTCAACTGCTATAATTTATTGGAATGTACAAGAGCCATGTAGACAAGTGGTAAAGTTATAAAACAAACCCAGAACATTTTGATGCAAGGAGAGGAAAATGGAAAAAAAAAAAAATACTATTTCGGTCCTTTATCTTTGGGGTGTGTTTGAATTTTGTCTCTAAGGTATTAAAAGAAGTAAATTTAGTCTCTCATCTTTTAAAATGTTAATCAATGCGTGACTTTTGAAGAAAAAGTTAGATAAATTAATAGTGAAAGCTACCTAAATATCATGTGGTAGTTAAAACAGATACTATTTGAGGTTAAAAAGTCTTATTTTTCATAATTCTAATTTTTTTTTCTTTTTTCTCATTTTTTCTAAGCTTAATTTTATCGGATCTTCCTCAAGCACAGTCTTCATGACAAGTTAATGAAGAAATTTCATTATTTTCAGGTTTTTAAGCTCCACTCATTTATGTTTAAAAGCCACGTGATGATCACTTGGGTTTTACCATTAGTTTGTTTAGCTTATGCCGTCAAAGCCCTACATTGGGCAATATTTTAGAAGTTGAGGGATTAAATCCAAGTGTGAAGGTGGAAATCACTGTAGATCCTCTTTCAAAAAAAAAAAAACTTACACCACATGGACGTAGTCAACAAGTTAGACCACAAGTGGAAATCAAGTGCATGCAAGTATTTACCAAAATAAGATATGTGAACCATAATTATTAAATTCGGTCGAATCTGACGGTTTAACAGGTCAACTCGGTAAATTGGCTACTAAACTAGGCTGGTGATTGCCTGTTCTAGGAGGAGTTCAACTTTTAAAACAATCAAGCAATAAATTACTTCACAGGATCACTATACTCTACCTAACTTTTGAAAGTATACGGAGTTGATAGTAGTATATGAGTGGATATTGTTCCCACGAAGATTGTTTGGCAAGTAATTACCAAGATTTACGGATCCTTGTACAGTTAAGCAAATTCAAACAATAGAAGATGAAACCACACTTCTCAAAACCATAATTAAACTAGCAAGCAATTAAAACCTAATTTTAAGCTAAATTATCTACTAAAGCAAGTAAATGAAACTAAGCAATTACGAAATTGAGAAACTAGCTACAATATTCTAATAAAAGCACTTTATTCTACTCTAAATTAACTAAAATAAGACTAAAATTAAAAAACAAATGATTAACCCAATTAAAAAGACTACATAAAAGAAGTTTTGAAAATTAGAAGCAACATTTCTAAACTAGAATTTGGAAAGAGTTAACTTGAAATCTAAATATTTTTGGATTTTTGATAATAATAAAGAAAGTCAACTAAAAATTAATTAGAAATTAATGCAAGGAATTGAGAATTCTTAACTAAAAAGCAATAAATCAACAAGAACCCTAATTTCGCTCTGAAACCCTAAAATGTCTCAAAGATATTCTACTAATTTAAACTAGAAAGTAAGTAAAATTTATATCTACTTGAAGCTAATATTAACCCACTACAATTATCTAATCAAAATTGAAACTTGCAAAGTTTAAATTGTCTTTAAATTAAAACTAGATCTAAAAGATGATTAAAGAAAACTTTTCATTAAAAAGAAAACTTGAAAGTTAAACTATCCTAATCTATCCTAAAAAATTACTAACTACGTACTTACTCTATTCCTATTTACCTCTATTACAATTTTAAAGTAGCTTAAATAGTAGAGTATTAAACAAGGCAAAATCAGGAATTAGTTGCTAGAATATTACAAAATTGCCCTTACTACTTAAACTATCAGCGAGTCCATATCACGATATGGAATTTGAGATCGCGATATGGACTCGCTAAATCACTTAAGTCATTTTTCTGAATCCAGATTGCAATTTGAAAATATTGCAAAATTGCCCTTACAACTTAAACTATCAGCGAGTCCATATCGTGATATGGAATTTGAGATCGCGATATGGACTCGCTAAATCACTTAAGTCATTTTCCCAAGTCAAGATCGTGATGTGGAGTAATCCAGATCGCAATCTAGACTCGCTTTCCAGCAAGCCTTCATTTCTTCCATAATTGCAATTTGGTCCTTAAACTTTGTTCATTCCAACTTCCAGCCTCTAATTTAGACCTGCATAATATTAACCCAATTAAGCAATTAATTTAGCTAAAATTTTAATAAAAACTTATCATATTTAACAAAAACAAAAATATAAACACATATGAAAGAAATTAACTAAAACCTTTAATTAATTACCCAAAGTTAAGAATTTAAACTATTAAAATGCCATAATTTACAGTAAAATAACTCTAGTTTACTAGAGTTATTAGCTAGATTCCTAATTTGATCAGATAAAGAGTGAATCTGGTTGAATCCATGCAACTTGTTAGTTGAACTAGATAAACATGAAATGTGGCTAGTTTTTTTGGGAACTCGTTGGGTTTCAAAATATAATGGAAAATTCCTAATTATAATTATTGAACCCTGTCCGGAAAGGAACTTAGGGACAGAGGTAGATCAATAGGTTATTGGTTCAACTAGTAAGTTACTGGTTCAACTCGTGGGTCACTAATTTAACTATTATTTTATTCATAGATGTAACAATTTTTAAGTACTAGATACAAGACATATGCTTAAAAATAATTAAAAACATATTTATCAAAATTTTTTACCTATTTTTTTTACAGAATTTAGAATTTAATTTCTGTAACACTACAAAAAAATAATTTAAAAATAGTTATATTTAAGTTTTGTAGTATAATGGTGTATAACAAACTCCCAGAAAATAGTATTTTCACTATTTAATAAATGATTGTTTTTGTCATAGTAATGTATCTCTATAAAATTATTTCTATTTATTTAGATTTCTTGTGATATAACTAATCTACAAAATTTTACCAATAAGAATAATATTTTATTATTTGGTAACTTATGTTGTAAAAATGCGTATTTTTCTTACCATTTTGAAAACCTTTAAGTTTTATTTTGAAAATAAAGTTGTTAAAATATTGAAATTGTAACCAATAGCCTAGTAGACTGTTGGCCACCATGAACATGATAAGTCACTCTTGGAATTGGAGATTGATAGGGATCAAATCCTGATACTTGCAGTCAAAGCAGTCAGTAGCAAGGACAAAAAAGAAATCTCAACAGAGAGAAAGAAGCAGTCAAGAGGCAAGCAAACAAGTAGTAGGTAGTAGTAAAACATGATTAGGGTGTAATATAAATTTATATTCTCACTGTATGTGGATTTATATTCTCATTATGTGTGAGTGGGTATGTGGGTATAGATTTATCCTACCATGTGTAGGCCTATGTGCTTTGATTGTATTCAATTCTACCATTATGGGTATATATAATCGTATCAAAAAAAATATTGTACATTGTGTATCTATGTTAAATTTGATTTTTGAAAGAAGAAAGAAAAAATTAAAGATGAAGTTACAAAAAAATAATATAAATAAAAGAAATGTCATAAGCACCAAAGAAGTAAGTGACCTGATGGTGGAACTTCTCTCTGGCCCAATCAGAGATCTTGAGTTTGAATCCTAGCAATTGGGAAGCTCTCTTATTTATTTTTAAATCGGGTAGCTCTAGACCAGATTCTTGGTTCTTTTGATTCAATCGACAAGTTGTACGGGTTTATCCGTATTAACTCCTTGAAGAGTTTTTTAGGAGTCACCCCAATCTAGTGATCGATTTATCGGGTTGACCGGTTGAACGGCTGAGCCAAATCGAGTTTAAGAACTATGTTCCCAATTGCTAGGAGTCAAATTCGAGACCTCTAGTTCGGAGTCATAAAGCTTTTACCACCGAGCCACTTGCTTCTTTGGTGCTTATGGCATTCTTTTTATTTATATTATTTTTTGTAACTTCATCTTTACTCTTTTTTCCTTTCCTTTCAAAAATCAAATCTAAGGTACACAATGTACAACATTTTAACAACTTTATTTTCAAAATACAATTTAAAGTTTTTTAAAATATTAAGAAAATATGTATTTTTAAAACATAAGATACCAAATAATAAATTATTATTTGTATTTGTAAAATTTCTACATTGGTTATATCACAAGAAATATATATAAAAAAAAACTATATATAATATTATATATATATAGATAGACTATTACGAAAAATAACCATTTAATAAATAATGAAAATATTATTACTATGAGTTTTTTTTTTTTTTTTTAATTAAATTATACTACATAAACTTAAACATAAATATTTTAGTCTATTTTTTTATAATTTTAGAAAAATTAAAAATACCGAATTCTTTAAAAATAGATAAAAATTTTATAAATATGGATTTAATCATTTTTTAGTATATATATATATATATATAGAGAGAGAGAGAGAGAGAGAGAGAGAGAGAGAATTTTTTCCTTCTCTTTGAAAAATCACAATGTACAACATTTTAACAACTTTATTTTCAAAATAAAATTCAAAGATTTTTAAAATATTAAGAAAAATATGTATTTTTAAAACATAATTACCAAATAATAAATTATTCTTTTTATTGGTAAATTTTTGAACATTGTTTATATCACAAGAAATGTAAAAAAATAGATATAATTTATATAGACAGACTATTACGGCAAATAGCCATATAACAAATAATGAAATATTATTTCTATGAGTTTTTTATACCCTATTATACTACAGAAACTTAGACATAACTATTTTGTTTTATTTTATTTTTTTGTAATTTGCTGAAAAATTCTAAATTCTAAATTCTTTAAAAATAGATAAAAATTTGATAAATATGTTTGTAATTATTTTTCAGCATATGTCCTGTCTATAATACTTATATATATATATATATAAGTATATATATATAAATATATGTATGTATATGTGTGTGTATAGACACACACATAGAATAACTCATTGATCCACTTCCCTCACCTCGACCGCTAAATTTTTTACTCGAAATTCCTTGATTAATTGTTCATGTGATTAATTTTTTCTTTTTAATAAGATTATTATTGAACCAAATATTTAGCACCTTTTCAAACCTTTACCAATAACAATTATAAGTAATTTTTAGGATTTTTTTGAACAAAAAAAGTTTTCAAGAATAACATATTTTCTTTTTTTTTTTCTATTCTAATTTTAGTATATTAGTGCTCACTAGTAATATTTTATTTACTTTTTATTGATTTAATTTTTGCAGATCTTTCTCTTGTTTCCTAGAAATTTTGCTTGCAGTCCATGGAAATTTTTGGTCACCCCTTGGTCGAGCGCCAAATACTTCCCTATATCCCTATTAAAATTTTGGAAGGAAACTATCTCCCTATTAACTGATAACCTTTTACAAACCTATTTGACGTCATCAGTGCTTGATAAACAACCATTGTAGGTGTATTTGGACAATATTTCATTCAAAAACTTTATTGAGTAATTTCATAATGGGCATGGAGTTTTTTTTCTCTTTATTGGCCTTCGAAAATGCTTAACATTCTATCTTGATATAAAAAATGGGTATTCTTACTTTTGAACCCTAAAGCAATAAACATTTACACAAACTTTGTGAGTAAATAGTTTCCCATAATTAAGTTACAAATAGTTAAGACTTATTGGTCATTTCAACAAATTCAAGCTAACTTAGGTAAGTGGCAATATTTTGGGACGAAAATGAAGGACTTTTTTAATAGTATGGGTAGCGTGTATATTATCATTACAAATGTCTTAAAGATGTCATTTACCTACTAATACGTAAATTGCTTCCTTCATTTTCCTAATGGCTTGACGAGTGGTGATAATGCTAGAGCACATTATATCATGTTAGAGCAAATTTAGATAAAATTGCCCCTATTATTTTTGGATCCCACCCCTCCTTTCGTTTGTTTGTTTGTTTTTTTTTCTACATCCATTCTTTTGTCTCTCAAGATTGACTGTTAAATAAGCTCTATGACACATTAGATTGTGTTGGGCCAAAGTCATTCAAACTTCTTGTATTGATGCCTCCAAATCCAAGGATTCAACTTGTCTTTGCCTCAAAAGTAGCCACAACTCTGTTATCTCTAAATGCCTCAAGAGAGGTGTTGGTCTTTAAGTAAGTGCCATATTTGGATAGTTAATGATGGTAATTCGATTCTACTTTGGTAGGATTCTTGGTTGGAAGAAGGACGTTTGAGGAACATGTAGTGATTTGTGATCCTTTAACTTTAGAAGAATCTGGAATGAAGGTAAAAGATCTCTTTGATGATCATGGGGATTGGGATGTCGGTGAAATTTCCTTCATTCTTATGAGAACCATTAAGAGTATCCCTAGAAAAAATTTCTCTAACCAGGAAGACTCCTTTAGATGGAGGGATTCCTTGGATAGAAGCTATATTATCAAGTCTGGCCATCCTATGACTTTGGCCCATAGAACAAATTAGATATAATGTTTCTCCCTGGAGTTGGGTTTGGGAACATAAAATTAGCCTTAGAATCAGAGCTTTTCTCTGGCTAGCTGCACAGAACAAACTTCTTACAATAAGGTTTGTCTAGTGCGCAAGAAAATTTCTTGTGATCTTTACTGTCACATCTGTGGGGATGTTGAAGAAAATTCTGAGCATGTTCTCAGATCATGGTCGGCTGTAAGAGCTCTTTGGGAGGACCTCAGATTCCCACAAAGACTCTTAGTGAGTGACCCTAGATTTTTATGTGATTGGCTTAGAAATGGCTCGCTTTGTAACGAGACATCCCCCATAAATCCATTTCTTGGGGTAACTTTTTCTCCTTTGCTTGTTGGGCATTATGGTGTTTTAGGAACCAATCTTTATTCCAGCCTAACGTTTTCCATCAACCCCCCTTTGTCAAACTATTACTCTAGCTTCTAATTACTTTTTCTTGGGACCTAATCATTCACTTCCTAGAGTAAAAACTTAGATTATTATCAATTCAAAGCCTTCTAAATATGCATGGTTTCCAGAAATTAAATACTGATGGAGCATCAGAGGGCAACTCTGGACCAGAAGGAGTTGAAGGAATCATGAAGGATGAGTTTAGATACTGGACTGTTGAACTTTGGGAGTTGAGGGCTTAATTCTAGTTCAATACCTTAACATTAAACACATAGAAGTTGAGATGATGCACTATTGTAATTGATCTGATAGAAAAGGCTACTACTATGATACATGCTTGTGCAGCTTTGATTAATGATTTCAACTCTTGGAATTGACACCAGGTTCCAAAATTTCAACATAAAAAATACTTACCCTGAAGCCAATCTACGTGTTGATCATCTGGCCAGCCTTGTGGAGTTGTTGAGGAAGAGCCCTTTCTGTCTTTTGCTATAATGTCTGCTAGTGTTAGGAAACTAGTTCAGGGAGACTTGAGAGCTGAGACTTGTTATAGTCCGATCTTGCGTTTGTTTCTAGACTTTTATATTCTTTTTTTTTTAATTATATTAGTTCCTGTTTACTTAAAAAAAAAAAAAAAAAAAAAGAAGAAGAAGAAGAAGAAGAAGCTCAATTGCACTCTTGAGGAAGTGATCATTGATAATTCCCTTAAAACATGAACAAACATAGGCAAAAGTTATTTTCACAACAATAATTGTTAATACCACAATAAAAATATGATGGAATGACTAAAATACCTTTTTTATTATGAAGGGATGCTAGGAGAAAAGTACTGTTTTGGTTATTTCATCGACATCTTGATGTGGACAACATTTACCATCCAAACATATACTAAAATCGTCATTCACCAAATTTCAAAATCCACAAAAGTAACAGAATTTAAACACAAATAAGAGAACTATTGTAAATCACTAAACAACCAAGAATCAATCAAAATCAACCCATCACTAATTCATATACTGTAGAACTCAATTATATATTTCTATAAATTATTCATTAATTAAATAGAAAATCCAACTAGATAGGCATCAGAAAATGCGAACCCAAAACCAAAATGCATTAAACCTGGACTCCTAACAATAAAAAGAAAAATGCAAAAATTAGTAACCCCTTTTGTGATTAGTGACCTAGGAGGTGGAACAATACAAAATCATGGAGCAAAGAGGTGGGGGATGGGGTTGAGCAAAGAGGTTGGGAAAGAAATAGAGGGGCGGAGAAAAAGGTTAAAAAGGGGTTTGAAAAGCTCAAATGTGGAGAAAATAACCAAAAAAATAAAATAAAATAAAATAATTATATGGTTTCAAAAGAAAAAAGTTAAAGTAATAATTAGTGATACTAATCAAGGGTATATTTCTCTGTTATAACAAATTACTCTATTTGCTCTGGCATGATATAATATGCTCTGGCATTAACAACGCCCTTTTCTTAATTCCTAATCCTCGATTCTATTTTGCTTAGTTATCCATCACATTTGACAAAATTCATATTTTGCTTGAACTTCGAACTTCTTTACAAGATAATTTTATTGAACTTGTCAATATCCTAGTAAACGCTAAAATATTCACAAATAGTAAGAAGAGATAGTATATTAAAGAGAGAGAAAGAAAGAGAGATAGCATATGAAACTTGTCAAGTGATAACTTTCCTTCCAATCAATAGAAAAGGCACCGTACCAATCATTCGCTCAATTTCTTGTCAACCATCTAAAAAGAAACTACACTACAAATACTACATTAATGGGTTCATTAGGGTACAAAAACTAGACTCCATATGATCTATGCTTTATTTGTTTTAATTATTACCCCAACTTTAAGAAAATTTATTGTGATACAACTCTTAATTCTCCTATTTCAAGAAAATTTCTTGCATAGACTACTATTTATGCTTAATGATGGGTCTCATGTAGAGGAATTTTCAATATTGTATTGATTTATATAAGTTTTTATATTTGTAGATTCTTAGAATCCTTTCTCAACTTGGTATTGCTTGATTTTTAGTAATTGTTAACAAATCCTTTTAATTTGAGTGGACTTTCATTTAAGTGTAAAAGCTTTTTTCTAATCCTGATATACCTAAAAAACTTTTAAAATTCATTTTTTTAAGTCAAGAAACCACTAGTGTAGAAGATGGAGCTAACTTTTATTGTCCGTTTAAATTTAAATTTTAGACTTAGTTAAGCTAGATTTGAGCTGTTGGGTGAGATCCTTTAGGACAAACAATTAAAAATGCGCATGAAGGAGAAGGAAATGAATAGCCTCACATAAAACATGTGCATGAAGCTAATGAAGAAAATTTAGCAGGAACAACCAATTTCCTTGTGTGTAGTGTACGGGATATACGATAAACTTATCTATGAATATTAAGTCTAACGTTGAAAAGCATCAAATTACAGATCCAAATGAAGCTATTAAAAAGCTCTTAAGAATATATAGCCACAAAGACTACAGTGAAACATCTAATGCAAAGTATATAACCAAGTATGTTGGCCCAAAGTAACTTAAGAGGGGAGATGAATTAGTTTTCTTAAAAATAATTTGTAAATGATGCACAAATAATATGTTTTACACTAACAAGTAAGTTGATAGTAATATAATCAATTAAGCACAAAATATATAGAATGAGTAAAAAGAGTAAACAAATAACACTCCCAAACTAGCAAGGTTGGAGTAGCACTAAGATACTCTTTCAAATTTAGTGAGTCAATAATCCCAAATGTACACAAAGTGGGATAATCCTTGCTCATACTAATTCTCTGAATTTTATACTCAACCTCACTTTTATACAAGATTATCAGTCCACTCTATAATTTTGAATAGCACTCTTAAGTACACACTAATACAATAATTACTAAAGAGATACTTTGCACTCAAATTGTTTTTGGACTTGCTTGTATTCAATGTGTAGGTTGATATTTCAAAAAATAGATGGGTTGACATTTATAGATGCAATAAATCAACTCTCAATCACTTCCTAACAGCTAAGTAATAAATGTTGAGAAATTAGCAGTTATAGGTTTCAGATGTCCGAGATCTTTTTCAAGCATCTGAACAAGCGTCCGATCAGCAATATCATAGAGTTGAATCTTTATTCCGAAGGCCGAGGTTGCATCCATTCCTACTTCTGAAACAAGTAGATTGATGAGTCCGATCCTTGGACAGAGCAGTGCATCCCAAAAGTTTAGTGCTTGTCTAGGGCTACTCTGCCTTCGGACAATCAAGTGCGTTTGACAAAATTTTCTTCGGATGATATTGAGCGTCTGTTGCAAGTGCTTTAGAACCTTGCTCTCTGCTTGACTTTCTGTGTTGCGTCCGGGACAATTCTATTCGGATGAAATTCTGCGTTCGAGCAACTTTCCTTCAGGCGATATTGAGCGTTCGTTGTAAGTGTCTCAGAACCTAACTCTCTACCAAACCTTTTGGATGATGTGTTGCGTCTGAGACAATTCTGTTCGAACGAAACTCTGCATCCTAGCAACTTTGTTTTGTTTGGACGATGTGCAACATCCAAAAACCCTGTTGTGAACAGATAAAATAGAATTAGTACACAAGTTAAGTTCAGATTGTTAGATTGCATATGCCATCATCAAAACCAAGATTATAGGTTAACAATCCCTTCCTTTTTGATGATCACAAATCATAGGGCAAAATAAACTAATTATACCCAATCATAGCTCAAATAATTAATCCAACAATCATAATACAACAGCCATAAACAACCATGATTAATCAAACACACAATCATAAGCAATAATATACTTCTTCCCTTTTTGGCGTCATCAAAACAAAACTAGCTCTCCCTGAGATGATGCTTCCCCTTTTTCAAACCACAAGAAAGGACAAAACATAGGTAAAAAGAACTAAATCATTAAATAGAAGAAATAGTTAAGAAGATACATCCAAGCTCAGCAAATGTGATATAAGTTCAAACACATAAATCCAAGGATAAACAAAACAAAGGCAGTCTAAAAGAAGTAAACTAAGAGAGAGAATCTAAATCATTTTTCTTCTTGGAGCGCTCCTCGCGCTTGCACTTTTTCGTGGGCAAATCATCATCTGTAGCCTCATTGTCATGTTCACTTAGGTCTTGAGCATCACAGCGTTGCATGATGTAATTAAATGTGTCATCAACATCTTCATCATCATCAGCCTTGACGCTAGGAATAGTAGATTTCTCAGGATTAGAGGTACCAATCAGATCTGCATGAGCTCCTAGCTCGGGATTAGGGAGGTCGAGATCGTCAATATCTTCGTCATCACTGTCAGAAGAGGATTCGAGAATGTATTGCAACTGAATATTGGCAAATTGGACCTGAGCTGATGCAGACATACTGAGACTTAAGGCTTCCTGAAGAATAGTCTATTTGATCAATCTAACCTTTTTAATTTTTGAAGTGTGCGGCATTGAAAAGAGCTCATTTGATTGCTCAGATTCGTGACAAGTGTGCACAGTTAGGAAAGAGAAGGTTCGGAAGAAGGAATGTGTGAGGAATGGGCAGTGGAGAAGAAGAAGGTTAAGGAGGAGTGGAATGAGGGAATGCATGTCCTGAACTTGAGCATGATCCTTTGATTTTTTAATTTCATAATCAGCTTTCGTGAACAATTTTTCATTGAAGAAACGCAAACCTTAATATTCAATGTAAGATTTATTAAAATATGGGGATATTGTTTTTTCCCAATAAAGGGAATCTCAAAATGATCAAAAGTTTTAGTTAAAAATTTCCCAAATGAAATGTTCCGCCGGGTATCAATCAAGAATAATTCCCACAATGAACAAAATAAATATCCAAAGTCAAGTCGGATTCCCTTAAAAATATAATAGAACATGCTGATTGCACTAGTATTATCGCATCTTATAGGCACACAATAAAAAATAATCACCAAAATCTTTTAAAGTATGTTTCATCCAAAGAAGTTGAGCACAACAATTTTTGGCAGCAATATATTCGGTTTTAGCCGTAGACAAAGAAATGGAATTTTGTTTTCAGCTAAACCAAAACACTAAACAATTACCTAAAAAATGACACATACCATTAGTGCTTTTTCTATCAATCTTACATCCAGCAAAGTTAGCATTAGAGTAACAAATCAAATCAAAACTAGTGAATTTTGGATACCAAAGACCATAATTCAATGTCCCTTTCAAGTATCTAAAAATTCTTTTGACAGCAATCAAGCGTGATTCCTTTGGAAAAAATTGAAATCTAGCATAAAGGCAAACAACAAACATAATATCTGGTCTACTGGCTGTTAAATAAAGTAAACTTTCAATCATACCTCTATTGTATTTTTTATCAACCCCATTACCTTCTTCATCTTTGTCAAACTTGGTTAAGGTGTATATTGGCATTCCAACTGGCTTGTAATCCTCCATTCTAAAGTGGCGCCTGAGTAGCTCCTTTGTGTACTTGATTTGTGTGATGAAGGTTCCTTTCTTTGTTTGGTGAACTTGAATTCCAAGAAAGAATTGTAGTTCTCCTATCATACTCATTTCAAATTCCTTTTGCATCAAATAGGAAAACTCCTTGCTCAAATTTTCATTAGTTGCTCCAAAAATAATATCATCAACATAAATTTGAACGAGCAACAAATTATTAAGACTAATTTTAGTGAAAGGGTAGTATCAAAAACACCCATTTTAAAACTATTTTTAATTAAAAAACCACTAAATCTTTCATACCAAGCTCTAAAAGCTTGTTTCAACCCATACAAAGCCTTTGATAGTTTGAAAATTAGATTTGAAAAATTTTTATTTTCAAAATCGGGAGAGTTGTTCAATAAAAACTTCTTGATCAATGAAACCATTTAAAAAGGCACTTTTGACGTCCATTTGAAATAATTTAAAATTGTTAAAGCATGCATATGCAAGCAACATACGAATAGATTCAATAAGCGAGCAACGGGTGCAAAGGTCTCATCAAAATCAATTCCTTCTTCTTGAGCATAACCCTTCGCAACAAGTCTATCTTTATTTCTTATTATTTGACCTTAATCATTTAGTTTGTTGCTAAAAACCTATTTTGTTCTTATTACGGGATGAGTTGAAGGTCTTTCAACTAAAGTCCACACATTATTTTTCTCGAATTGACTAAGTTCTTCTTGCATAGCAAGAACCAAAGATTCGTCTTTCAAAGCATCATCCACACAGTTAGATTCGATATGAGAATGCAAGGAACAATTATTATTCAAAAGTTTATAAAAACAAATTTTTAACCCATCGGATGGATCACCTATGATTAACTCTTGAGGATGACTTGAGACAAATCTCCATGCCTTTAGAAGGTCTTTTGGTAAATCTTCTTTTCTTTCTCTTTCTTCATCCAAGTGATGAGCATCGTATTCACTGATTTCCTTGGTCTCTTGATGTTCTTCTTGAATAATGAGCTTCTAATCTGACAAATTTCTCTTGCACACCTACATTTTCATCTTCACAACATTTCTTGAAATAATATCATTAGCCTCATCAAAAGTAACATGCACAACTTCTTCAATCACAAGAGTTCTTCTATTATATACTCGGTATGCTTTCTTGTCAATAGAATACCCTAAGAAAATCCCTTCATCCGATTTTTTGTCAAATTTCCCAAGATGCTCTTTAATTTTCAAAATAAAATGTTTGCAGCCAAAAACTTTGAAATAACTCATAATGGATTTTTTGCATAACAAAAGTTCATAAGAAGTTTTGTTCAAAATAGGCCTTAAAAGAACTCGATTCATGACATAACAAGTCGTGTTAACTGCTTCGGCCCAAAAATATTTTGGTAAATCGCATTCATTTATCATGGTTCTATTTTTGCTTTCAACAACACCATTTTGTTCAGGCACTCTAGCAATCAAAAATTCATGTGAAATGCCATTGTTATCACAAAATTCGGAAAAACCTCCAAATTTAAATTCGGCAAAATCCATTATTGCTTCTCAAATGGACAATTCAAATTTAACAAATTTTGTATTTTGGAAAACAGTTTTACGAAATTTTCAAAGGTTTCATTTTTATGAGCAAGAAATAGTATCCAAGTATACCTAGAATAGTCATCAACAATCACAAAAGCATATTTACTACCACCGAGACTAGCATGTTGAGTTTGACCAAACAAGTCCATATGCAATAATTTCAAAGGTTTAAAAGTAGACACACATTTTTTTGGTTTAAAGGAAACTTGTTTACCAAATTGGCATACATCACAAATTTTGTTTTTCAAAAACTTCAATTTTGGTAAACCTTTTACCAATTTCTTCTTAGCAAGATTATCAATTAAGTCCATGTTGAAATGACAAAGCCTTTTATGCCAAAGTCAATGATCATTAATAGAAGTAGTTAAGCACTTTACATTACCATTATCAATAGTATTAAGATAAATTACATAAACATCATTAAGCCTTCTACCTTTGAGCAAAATAACTAAGGTTCTTATCAAGAATCAAACATTCATGTTTAGTAAAGAACACATATAAATCTCTATCACATAGTTGACTCACACTTAAAAGATTATAATTTAAATTATCAACTAAAAGCACATTTTTAATCAATGTCTTACCATTATTACCTACATCACCGATGCCAATAGATTTTACTTTCATGTTATCTCCAAAGGTCACTTTTTCACTATTTTTAGATTTGAGATTGGTGAAGAGAGATGCATCATCGGTCATGTGTCTTGAGGATCCACTATCAATAAACCACTTGACATTTCTAGTGGTATTCTCTACCTGCACAAAGAATTAAGAGATAACTTTTGGTTACCCATATTTTCTTGGATCCATAAGAGTTGGTAAATTGACTACAAATCCATACGAAATTTATTCCAAAATTTTCATTTCTCTTCACATAACAATTATTTTTCACATGTCCATATTGTTTGCAATAATTGCAAATAATATTTTTGTTTCCATATAAAGAAGATTTCGTCAGTTGGAATAAGTGGACAATTTTACAAAACATAATCATTCCTTCTAAAAGTGACAAAGTTCTTTGGTCAACATATTTCTCTTCTTTTTCACATCAACAATTTTGAAAAGAGGATGCAAGGGTACATCAAGATCATCCAATCTTTTCTTCAAGGGGGCCTGTTCTTCCTTGATCTTTGTTTTCATATGCACTCTTTTCTTCAAATCAGTGTGCTCTTGTGATAACCTATTATTTTCATGCACAAGTTTGGAATTAGCATTCAATAAGGCATTTATTTTTTTGACTAACTCCTTATTTCTAACGTATGATTCCTTTAAACTATCATGCAATTTTAAAATGAAAGCTTCAAGATCATCATTATCATCATTTTCATTATTAGAATCATAAGTAGTTGTTACCTCATTATCACCAATGGCCATAAGGGCCATTTGTGCCGATTTCATTTCTTTTTCAGCTTCTCATTCGGAGTTGCAGTAACCTCATGTGATTTGAAAATTGTTGAAGCGGGGCTTCTTTCCTCTCTTCCTCTTCTTGGAAGGACACTCATTTTCAAAGTGTCCGAGTTAACCACATTCAAAGCATTTTTCATTATGCTTCTTAATTTCAAACTTTGTCTTCCCTTTGAAATTATTTGAGTTGATTGCTCCTCCTTTTCTCATTCTCCGTTTATTGATGTAGTGTTTGAGAAATCCTTTGGTGATGAGTGTAAGATCACCTTCATCAAGATCTTCATCTTCTAAATTGATGGAGCCATTTTCATCTTCTTCTTAAGAAGTCTTCAAGGCAATGCTTCTCTTTGGTCTTGTTTCTTCATCATCTAGCACTTCAACTTTGAGCTTCAATTCATATGAAGTGAGAGAGTTAATCAATGACTCAATGGGCATGGAATTTAAGTTCTTTGCTTCCTCTATAACAATAGATTTGGCTTCCTATTCTTTTGATAGAGCATTCAAAATTTTTCTATTTTTCTCACCCAAGGAATATTCCTTACCCAAGGATTCAAGGTCCTTAATAATATCACAGAAATTGAATCTATAAAATATTTTATCCATATTTTCATGTGGTTCCATCTTGAAAGACTCGTACTTGGCGACAAGTAAGGATTTCTTTTGTTCTCTAACGTCATTACTTACTTCATGAATTTCTTTCAATTTATCCCAAATTTTCTTAGCCGAAACATATCCTTTGACACGAGTAGACTCGTTAGCATCTAAGGCATTGTACAACACATTCATGACTTTGGCATTCAGGGTTAAGTTTGCTTTATCTTGTGGATTGAGCTCATCCCTTGTATTTTCTCTTCTTCTAATTGTGTGACCATCCACAACGGTAGCTTTAAAGGAACCTTCATTGACAACATACCATAAATCAATATTAATAGATTGCAAAAAAAAATTCATTCTATCTTTTCAACTTGTAAAATTCACCTCATTAAACATAGGTGGTCTCGTGATAGATTGATCTTCAAGAAATAAAGCATTATTAGATGCCATAAAGATCTTTACTCAAATACAATTTAAGCAAAATAAATGAGACATTGCTCTAATGCCATTGGTTGGCCCAAAGAAACCTAAGAGGAGGGGTGAATTAGGTTTTATAAAAATAATTTGCAAATGATGCACAAATAAAATCTTTTACACTAACAAGTAAGTTGATAGCAATATAATCAATTAAGCACAAAATGTATAGAATGAGTAAAAAGAAAGAGAGATTAAACAAATAACACTCCCAAGCTAGCAAGCTTGGAGTATTAATCCACTAAGATGCTCCAAATTTGGTGAGTCAATAATTCCAATGTACATAAAGTAGGATAATTCTTGCTCACACTAATTCTCTTTAGTTGAGCCAAGATTTTATAATCAACCTCACTTTTATACAATATTACACTCCACTCTATAATTTTGAATAGCACTCTTATGTACACACTAATACAATATTACTAAAGAGCTAATTTGCACTCAAATTGCTTTGGGACTTGCTTGTATTCAATGTGTAGGTTGATATTTCAAAATACAGATGGGTTGACATTTATAGCAAAGATGGAATAAATCAGCTTCCAACCACTTCCTAACGGCTAAGTAATAAATGTTGAAAAACTAGCCGTTATAGGTTTTGGATGTCCAAAATCTTTTTTTAAGTGTCTGATTAGCGATATCATGGAGTTGAAATCTTCATTCAGAAGGCCGAGGTTGGGTCCGTTCCTACGTCCAAAACAAAAAGATTGATGAGTCTGATCCTCAGAAAGAGTAATGTATCTAAAAGGTTTAGTGCTTGCCCAGGGTTGCTCTACCTTCAGATAGTTAGGCGCGTTCGATAAAATTTCCTTCGTACGATATTGATCGTCTGTTGCAAATGCCTCAGAACCTTGCTCTCTGCCTGACCTTTCGGATGGAGTGTTGTATCCGAGACAATTCTGTCTGGACAAAGTTCTAAGTCCAAGCAACTTTTCTTCGGACTTTATTGAGCGTCCGTTATAAGTGCCTCAGAACCTTGCTCTTTGCCTAATTTTTCTGATGGTGTGTTGCATCCGAGACAATTCTGTTTGGATACACGAAGTTCTGTGTTCGAGCAACTTTGTTCTGTTCGGACGATGTGCAACGTTTGAAAACCCTATTGTGAGTAGATAAAACAAAATTTTATGCACAACTTAAGTTCAGATTGTTAGATTGCATTTGTCATCATCAAAACCAAGATTGTAGGTCAACAAAATAGACTCAGGAAAGGAAGTAATTCGTAAATTATTAAGATGACTTAGAAGGACATATGATGAAATCTTAACCCAAGAATGTAGAAGATAAAAGCATGAAAAATTCTAAGCATACAAAGAAATAATTGAATATTGGAGATTTAAGTATAAAGAAGAACATAATGTTACTGAATATTACAAGTATTATGAACAATATGAATATGTGTTTTAATTATTTATTTACTCTATAAATATGGAAGATTCTGATGATGAACACTTTGACTCAAATATCAAAATTTTCTCAACAACTGTGGTGAATTTGTATTCATCAGATAATGAAGAAATTTTAAAAGATAAATTAATATTAAAAAAAAAAAGAAACTACTATATCTAATCCTAAACCACAATATAAATATGAATTAAGCAAATATAATGTAGCAATAAATAGAGTTATCTAGATTTAAAAAATATTCATCTAAGGGTTATAACAAAGTAAATGCTATAGATGATTGGAGGCAATCATTCTCGATAGTCATTACACATTATTAAAATGAAAGGTTAAGAGAAAGATTCCTAGACTATATTACTGGGACATTATAAGAAGATGTCCTTAATTAGTTAAGAATTTGGGAAGAAAATGAAAAAAGGTTAATTACGAAAAAGTATAAATTCTTTAGTGAAACTAATGATTTCAAAACTATTTTAACAAAATTTGCTACAAGCCAGAGAAGCATTTTAGGTGCTATTTCCAACAAGGAACGTTATAAGAAAATTAAAGTAGCCTTACAAAAATGCAAATTATGTGAAATAAGTAAATACACAAATTTTGTAAAATTTTATCAAAAATATTATTGGCAACAAAAATCTCAAGATACCCTAGCTAAATTGATAGAATAATTCTATCACAATTTCTTGAACTATAGGAAGAAAATTGTGGAAAACAATATCCAAATTACCATAAATAGAGTGTCAATAAAAAATTCCCTACAAAAGTAGGAAGAAACACTTCAGATTTAGTATATGGAAGAAAAGAAATAATTTTGTATCAAAAGAGATGCAACAAAGAAGAAGAATTTTTCTAGAAACAATTCTAACAAAGTTGTACATGCTATTTCTGCAATAAGAAAGGTTATACTCTGCCAAATTATCCTAAAAAATTTTAGTTTGTTAAAATTTCCTCAATAACAAAAATTAAAATATGTCTATGAGAAGAAATAGTTGAATATGCTGATGTTATCCATGAAGTGAAACTTGTTTCCTTAGAAGAAAACATTGAATTTATATGTATGATGGAAATTAAGAAACAAATGCCTTCAAAACAGTCCCAGATAATTAACAAAGTAAAATTAAATTGCGAGATGAATTCAGAGAAGACTACTCTTGAAATGATGATAAACTTCAGAAATATAAAGATTTAAAAATTGAAGATTTATATAAAAATCTAGATTTAACCACGGCATGCTGAGCTGTCAGCACTATGAAAAGTGTAAAGATATTACAGAGGCAAAATTCGCCTCTAATGGTAAAGTAAAAATACAATTATTTGATAAAAATAAAACTAAAAGATTAAAGAAAAGATATCCTAAAGTCAAGTTTGTTCATATTGAGTTAATACAAATTAGTACCATGCTCTTATTCAAATTTGGAATTGATTCTCCAATATTATGTGTTGTCCAAGATAAAAGATTCCATGATCCAATGCAATTTTTTATACATGGACAACAATCTAATCTTATAGCTGGAGAAATAATTTTGGGGTAAAACTTAAGAGTAATGCACCATTAGTGTATAAATTTTTTTTATAATATCGAGTATAAATGCATGCTATTTGAGCAAAAATAACTTTTAAAATTTAAACAATGCACATGTATCATGCATCTAGACCTAATGGTGTAATAAAAACTTTTTCCTTGTGTTTGATTAGCTTCATTATTTTCTTTCAACAGTTTGTATTAAGACATTTTCTGAAAAATGACTAAAAAGTGAATGACCACCACAAAATTCGCCTATGCTTTCTCCTGCAGTATCATATAAAACACAAGATGTTGAAACAACAAACATTTTGTGGAATGAGAAGGGAACACACAATATTTATGTGCCTGTTCGTTTGGGTTTACTTATACTACTGTCATTGTATTTTATCAGATGACATGAAAATCACACTTTGATTCTAGTGTGTCACCAAAAGGTCGCCAAGATCACTTTCACACATCCTTTTTACTTGCCACAACTTTGTCAATATTTCACTACTCTTTATTGACATCTTAAATTGTAGAAAAGAATATAGAAGCACCAACAAATTAAATGAATTTTTTTTCATAAAACGGTGACTAAATGTGGTCCATAAAAGAATAGTGCTTAGGATTGGTAACAAATAGTATAATATCATTCATCATCAAAAGTATAAAATGAAAAAGATAGGTCTTTTATAGAATGTAATCTCCATAAAAGAAATAATGAAAGTATAGTGGAATTTTTTACTTGGCCAATTTTCTTAATTTGCACATTGATTATGTAAACATTTCGTCAACAACTTTGAATAATAAAACTTATTACCAAATTTATTTAGTCAATATCAGTTATATTCATCCTACGATTTGAATGATGACAAAACTATTGCATAAAAACTTGTAGCAATTATAAATTATGGTAAAATAAAATTCTTATTTATTGCTCCATGATAAATGCAATATTTTCAAATAATAACCGACAAAAAACTTAAACACCTAACTAGACGGTTCGATATCAAATGAAATGTTTAAATAACATACAAAGTCTATTATTGAAACTAATACTTTATACCTTATTGGAATTACACATATAAAAGTTACTATTTTTTTTTTCTTAAAGAAATAGTAAATTATAATTTTAGATTTGCTAAAATACAAAATAAAAAGATGTAAAAGTTCCTGAAAGAAAAAATGTGAAAGCATGCATACACATAAAGATTTTGGTTTGTCCTACCATATTCAATCTAAGCAATTGGGTGCGATTATTTAATTTTTCACTTGTAAAAGAATAAAATTCTATGGTAAAAGAAACCTCTAAAAAGGCTAAACCGTGTAATTGACGATCCAACACTTAAAATGATCCATTTTCATGGACTAAAAAAATTCCACAAATCATTTTCTTCTATTTCCTTTCCTTTAGTTTAATCTAGCAGTCAATTATTCACATGCTTTCACCTTTTCTTAATACCTCTTTATTTTTCAAGATTCCTTTTTATTTCAATATCTGGTAGTGCAATTCGACAATAGTAGATGAAGAAATCAACATCAATTTCTAATATTTTATAGAGAATACTAAATGAGAAATACTTGATTAAGAAAATGATTAAGCATCAACATGTACTTACTTTCTCTTTTTTATTTGACAAAATTATTGATTTTAGATTTCTATTGATAGACAGATGTTCGATTTCATCGTATTGGTTTAGATCAGTTCTCCAATTGATTGTTAAATGGTTAGATCAGAATTATAATTTAGTATATATTATTTGTTTTATTAGTGATTATGGGGATCACATGTTATAACGTATGAGAGATGATACTCCGAACAAATATTTTGACTTTTCTCATGATCTAGAATGAACCGAAAAGTTAAGGAACCAAAAATAAATATTTTTAATCAATTTAATATAATATTCTCTTAGCAAAAGAGTTTATTTTAAATTTGAGAAAGTTGCGGTACTGATCAATTCCTATAGATTAGTGAACTTATTTCTATGAGAAAGAAAAGAACTTAATATTTTGAAGAGATCTCTTTTTTCTTTTTCTTTTTTTTCCCTTTTCCTTTTAGGAGAATTTAGTGATATGAAAGATCAACCATCATATCTAATTTTCCTTCATTTAAATGTCGTAGCTATTATTGTTAGTGGTATGACTCTTTTTGTTCTAGAGATCCCAAAAAAAAAAAAAGTGCAGATGAAAAATTTGTAGAATATAGGTTATTTTTTTGGAAATTCTACAATCCCATTGAAGGAACCATCCCACTAACTTTAAAAACTTGTACATCACAAGCTTTAAAAGTACATAGTATTGTATTGTACAATCATTTAAAAAACAAAGAGAGTTCCCTAAAGGGGCTATAGAATTTTTCTATCTTTTCTATTATTATTTTATTGTAACCAAATCGCTTTTAAGTTTTTTAAATACACCAAATACCCCAAAAATATGTAGTATTACTTTAGAATGGGAGGAATTCTTTTGTAGTGCTTGTATCAGTATTACCTGGTGTAATCAAGAAAAAAAAAATACTTCAAAATAAGGAATTTTCTTTTTTTTTGGAGTTCATTGAATAAAAATGTAAAGAACATAAAATAAATAGTTGTTTGACTGTTTATTTTTTATAGTAGTGTGGAATTAGTATTCATTAATTAGAGAACTATTTAGTTAGAAATTCATTTTTTATATAATTGTTAACTTTTCAAATTATTGTCTCAAAATACCTTTTATCTTTTGATGATTGAAATAACAAATTAATGGATGTTTTAGGAATAAAAATGTCAAAACCAATATGATCATTGGTATTTCTAGAATGAAGCTGAAAGTTATGGTACTAAAAATAAATATTACTAAACAACTTTAATATAATATCCTCTTAGCAAAAAGTTTATTTCAAATTTGAGAAATTACAATATTGATCAATTCCTCAAGGTTAGATATCTTTCTTTGCCCTTTCTATTTTATCGGAATAAAATGATATGAAAGAGCAAATAATTGAATCTATTTTTCCTTTATTTAAGTGATGTAGCGATTGCTGGTAATGATATGACTCTTTTTATTCCAAAGATACCAAACAAAAGAAGTCTAGATGGAAAATTTGTGGAATGTAGGTTATTTTTTTACTATTTTATTGTAACTAAATTACTTAACTTTTTTAAATACACAAAATACCCCAAAAGTACACAATATTACTTTACACTAGTTGGGTTTTTTTGTAGTGCTTGTATTAGTATTACCTTGGAATAATCAAGCAATATAAAGACTTAGAATAAAAGATTTCTTTAGTGATCATTGAGTAAAATATAAAAATATTGAAGAAATAGTTGTTTGGCTGTTCATTTTCTAGAGTAGTACAGAATTAATAATCATTAATTAGAGAATATTTTAATTGATATTCATTTTTACTTAATTGTTAACTTTTCAAATGTCTAAAATATCCTTCATCTTGTGATACTTGAAATATTAAACTAAGGGACATTTTACGAATAAAAATGTCAAAACTTTAAGACCATTAGTACTTTTATACATAATATAGCTACTTAAATTTCACTAATAGCTCCAATAGACGACAAATCAAAGGCCATTTACTTGTTGGTTGATGATCACAAACTATTTCAAATCTTAGAGTTGACTACTCAAATCTCAAGATTTGAGGACACAATTTTCAAAAATTGTTGGTTATCCTACACAAGAAATTACATCTTCTTCTTTAATTAAAATGGAATTCAATGCATTGTTAGAGACAAGAAAGAATGACTCTTTCATGGTTTGAACATCTGTTCATACTTCCAATCATGTTCAAAGCATGTACTACAAATCTTCATGGTGAATCATGTGGTGACACCGTCTTCCCAAATTTAACAAATTCTTAGAGTGACTACATCATTGCAGAAGCATGGTGATTCAATCAATATATCTTGAAGAACAAGTTGTAGTATTGACCAAAGCCATTGAATGACTTGAAAAGAATATTAATATCAAGATGTTAAAATTTCTCAACATATCAACAAGTTGAGTGGATTCCAAAAGACTCCTGGGCCACAATGAAGGTGAAAAGTCTTCAAAATTACAAACAAAGATGACGAAGAGTCAAATTTCTCAAGATGGGATAATTGATGTTGGTCAATTAAAGGAGTTTGTTGAGGGTGCAATCAAAGAGAAATATGAAGCCAGTGAGAAATTTTCACTCATTTACGTAAAACTTTATACTTAAAGAATCAACAAGATTAGTCATGGGGATGTCCATTGGCTATCAACCACCAAAACTCCACCAATTTGATGGCAAGGAAACCACAAGTAACATTTCACACACATTGTTGAAACTTGCAACAATGCTAGAATTAGTGATGATCTTCTTGTCAAGTAGTTCATTTGATCATTGAAGGGCAATGCTTTCGATCGGTATACTGATTTAGAAGAGCCTAACCCTATTAACAATTGAAATCAAACTCAAAGAAGAATTTCTTGATGGCTTCTATAGCATTCACTGCGTGGTTAGAATGGGGGAATAAGTGTCAACTCGTCAATGGAAGAATGCACCAGTCATTAAGTACATCGATAGGTAGAGAGACCTTAGTCTAAATTGCAAAGATCAACTTTTTTGAAAATTCCGCCATCTAGATGTCCCTATTAACAATTGAAATCAAACTCAAAGAAGAATTTCTTGATGGCTTCTATAGCATTCGCTGCGTGGTTAGCATGGGGGAATAAGTGTCAACTCGTCAATGGAAGTTCAAATGCACCAGTCATTAACTACATCGATAGGTAGAGAGACCTTAGTATAAATTGCACAGATCAACTTTTTTGAAAATTCTGCCATCAAGACATGCATTTAAGGTATGCATTGGAACTTAAGTTATATTCTATATGGGATTCTTCCCAAATCTTTCGGTGAATTTTCCACTCATGCTTATGAACTGGAATTAAATTTCGCTTAAACGGAAATCAAAATCCTTTTATTCAACAACCACATGAAGTCAACTTGGTAGGCATCTTAGAAAAGTCAATGACAATTAGTATTGAACCTATGAACATATTTTGAGGATATAATACAAAACATATCTATTTTTTGTCTTTGATGTTAACATGTTCAATCAAATTCTACGAGCAAACCTTATTGAGTTTCTTCAGATTAAGCGGCATGAAGAAGGTGGGAATATTGAGAATCCAAATTGTTGAAAGTATGATCGTCTAATCGGGCATTCTATCTAAAGATGCTTTGTCTTTAAGGATGAATTCACATGAAATTAACTCTAGAATGAAAATTTTACTTGAAGAAGAGAAAGTGAATATCAATCAACCAAGCATCACCAATGAAGTTTTCCCCGCACATACATATAGTTCCACACAAGAAAGATATACTTCATCGTGATTGGAGGAGTATACTCCTTGATGTGAGTCTAAACTGTAAAGATAACTCCTTACCATGAATTGAAATTGTTTATAAGTATTCAAGTGTTGGAATAAAGAACTCATTGATATGAGTCTAAACTATCTATATATGTTCCTTGATACAAGAATAAATTATATGCACATTCTCTTTGATATGAGAATAAACTGTTAACATATCTCAAATTCAAAAATTTTCGACACGAGAATAAATTGTCTTCATATCTCAAATCCAAAACTCCTTGGTATGAATTGTCTCGTATGTCTAACTAAATTACGTTTGGTTTGATCCTCAAAAGGGTTCGTAGGCAACTTGGAAGTTAACTCCAAATTTAGTCATACCATATCAAAAAATTGAAAAATTCTCTTATTTGATTTCTTTGAACCAACACCTCCGAAAAGAAATGGATAAGTTTGAGTTCCGAGACTTATTCACTTTCATGCTCAAGTTTTATATTCATGAATAAGTCTCGAGAGGGAATTTATAGGCAGCGAATTAAAATTCTTACATTGTTATATTGGAATAGGATTCTAAATAAAGTGTACTATATGTATATGTATACTTTAATATTTATCTCTTTACTAAAAACTAATTAACATAAAGGAATACTATTATAGGTAATTAAATTTCTTATGAATTTATATTAATTTAAAAGATAATAGTTTAGGGAGACTAGTCCTTTCATAATTTTGTCTCTTTAAATGACAAACAGATGGTACATAATTGTATAATTAATTTTCACTTTTTTTTTTTAGAGAAAAGTTAGGAACGTGATTATGTCAAATCACTCCAACCTCTCCCATCATATATTTATAAATTAAGGGTCACCCCTAGACATACAACACACATATTCTTGGAACCAGATGTCTCTTAAAAATTGCTAGAGTTTCTTAAATATTCATCAAGTTCTTCATGTTTTCTACAAGTCAAAATTTGAAGAAGTCGAAACCACTCGAGGTTAAGTTTCCAATCTCTCAATCAAATCAAAGTTCAAGATCAATCTATCAATCTCTCGATCAAGACAAAGTTCAATACCAAGATATCAAGCCCTTAATCAAATTAAATTTCGAGATCAAATTATAAAATTCTCAAATCAATAATTAAAGAGAAAAATTAGAAGAGATCCTAAATATTGTAATACATTCTTTTCTGATATAATTAAACTATATGCTTTACCTTTCTTGTCTTGTAACTTTTTGCATCTTTGAAATTTTGTTTGCATATATAGTGCAAAAGAATAATGATACACAATTTGAACACCGATTTTGGATATGAGCTAACATACATATAATTACTACAAAACAGGAGATTATTTAAGAATTATATATATTGGACTTCCTACGTACTCTCAAGTACTAACTTCGAGCAGATACATGGCAAATTTTCCTGTTGGAGTTCTCTAATTAGGGGTGGGCACGGGAACCGAATAGTCGGAAAGCGGCAGTTATGAAACCAAAATTAGAATCAAGTAAAAAAAGAATATATATATATATATATATATATATATTATAGTTTTATAGATCAATATAATTGATATGTTAATATTTTTTAAATTATTTTTTAGTATAGATTATCTAAAATGTATTTTTACTTTAATTTTTAATCGTTCAATAAATAATACAATAATATATTTTTTTTTAAAACAAAGTTTACAATTGAAATATAATAAAATATAATTTTTTATTTCTCATCTTGGCTTATATTAATTATTTTAATATTATTTAAAATGTATATTTGCTTTAAAAAAATTTAAAATTAGAACCGCGACTGAAAGCAGACGGAACCTGAAAACTGGCCAAAACCGAACCGGAGTCGAAATCAATTTCCAAGATTTCAATTTTAGTTTCGACCCTCTTTAGAACCAAAACTGACAGTTCCGAAACCGTAGTTAACCTGACTATCTGTAATTCTTCAACAACTAATAACTTAAATTCTTCAGCAACTAATCATTTAAATTCTTCAACAATATTCTCTTAACTAGATTTGACCGTGTTCGCTGCTCTAGATGAATTGTGGAACTGATAAAATGCATTTCTCATTTTAACTTAAAATAGAATTACAATTTATAGATAATAAAAATTAACTCGTTAGTTAGCTAACAAATATCAATGCATTGTGGATTTGATTATCATACAATGCCAACAGCCAAATGTGACGCGTGTTATTTTTTAGATGATTTGTTTTTTTCTAATCATCATCTTTGAAGTTAGCGAATACTATGAAAGAGTGTATGGTGGATTTTTAAAAAAGTAAATATTTAGTTAGATTCGATCTTTGACCTCACTTGTAAATTTTGTGGTATTGATTAAATCTCATAAAATTTATGACATCAGTTGATGTAAGCAAGATTTTTTAGATTTAATCCTGACTACAGGATCTACAAATGGGATCAAAAACTCTTTGAATCTACATATAGAGTCGGAAATCGAATCTACTTAAATATTTTCGTTTAAAGATGGCCTCAAGCAATGTTTTTAAACTAGAATTAGAGAACAAGCCGGTCAGGAAATTGGTTACCAGTTAACTGATTTAACCAAGTCGGCCGAATGGGTCATTCGACCTTTTTTTCACTTAACTATTTATTACTAAAAAGATAGAAATATCAATTATGCAGGTGATGTTGGCCTTGTGGTGATAACATGACAAGTGAGTATTTCTATAAATAGAATGTTGGTTCAAAACTTCAAATCCTATGTCACGACAATTTTTTCCCTATTCTTTTTGGGTAAATCTTTCCTAATAGAGTTTCTCTTATTCGTAATGCCATGATTTATAATTTTTCTTTTTTTCCTTTTTAAAAATACTATATTTTGCCTTGAAATAAAAAAGCAAAGCACCTTAGGGAAAGAGTAGGTAGACCTGATTTTTGGCTCTACTTGTAGACCTTGTGGTATGGATTAAATGTAACTTATGGAATCTATGACATATGCTGATGTAAGCAAGATTCTAAAAGATTTAATCTTGACCGCAGGGTCTACAGGTGGGGTCAAAAACCGGATCTATGTAAGTATTTTCCGCCACCTTATTGATAAATACTAGCTTTTATTTACTTAAAAAAAGTAACAAGTTTCATATTTCTTTGAGCAAAATACATGAATGGTCACCGAACTATTAAATTATTGCATATAAGGTCACTTAACAATTTATTTGTAAATTTGATCGTTGAACTACCTTAAATATATTTTTTGAGTCACTCCGTTACAAATTGGTTACTGAACTACCTTAAGTATGTGTATGCAGTCACCATGAAAATAGAAACAACACATACTTAAGGTAGTATAGTGATCAAATTTGTAAAATAAATAGTTCAATGACTCGAGACACACACTTAAGGTAATTTAGTGATCAAATTTGTAAAACAAATAATTTAGTGATCTTGTATGTAACAAGCTAATAGTTTGATAACTATTCGTGCATACATTTTGTTCTATTTCTTTAATTTGTGATAGCAATTTATCTGATTCTCATATTATTTTTTAGCATCTTTTTTTTTCATTTTTTAGCAACATTTTATATTATTTATTTGTTTTAGATAAAATTTGTATCACAAGTTATTTTAATTAGCCAAATACTCTTTCGACGCCAAGCAAATATACAGTATATGAGAGTTTGTGGATTATCCGGATCATCCAAATAAGCCTATTTTCCATATTTAGTCCTCAACAAATTACCATCTCACACATAGTTATTGAACCCAGTTCAATCCGGTGATTTGACTGGTCAACTCAATGAATCAGTCACTTGACCAGTTTCCTCAACAAATCACCATCTCACACATAGTTATTGAATCCAGCTTGATTCGGTGATTTGACTGGTCAACTCAATGAATCAGTCACTTGACCGCTGCTTCTTTCTAACCCCTTTTACCGAGCTTTTTTGAAAAAGACTCATTTATATATATATATATGTTAAATGAGACCAAAAAGACGAAAGATGTGTATAAGAGACAGGCGCTACCAAGCTGCGACCTGTCTCTTGTCATCCCTACCTATTCTTCTTGGACAGACATCTTTTCATTTTATGATACTATATACATGCAAGATGTATTAGGGGTAAAAAAAGAATCCCTTTCTTTATAGTCGTATCTACTGTGATAAGAAAGCGCTCTTAGGAAGAGGTAGAATTTGCCATCTCTTATTTGGAGACTCGACGTTCTTACCGCTGAGCGTGATTCCGTTCTTGTTAGGTCTAATTAGAAGGAAATAACTTCACTAACTTGAAGAACAAGCTGCATTTTACCTCCTTTGAATTAAAGAAAGGAGGAAGTAAATAAAAAAGAGATGTTAATTAAGCAAAGGTCCAACGGATCACCGCGTCTATAACCAACCAATCTAGCTTAAATCATTTCCATTTGTTTGAAAGTGGAAAAAATATAGGGTTCCAAACCTAAATAAAGATCCGAATCGCCCATGAATCTCAATGACCAAGAATTGGCAATTGGTGCGGGAAAGCACGAAAGAATACCTTGAATGTAAAAGCAGCACCAAGGCTGAGGAAAAGGAGAGAACGAACTAAGAAAGGCTTTCGATATGTCACATTTACAGAATCTCCATATCCTGAATCATAAAAAAAAGAAAAAAAGAAGGATTTTAGAAATGAAATTAGACTAGAGATGTAGTGCAAAAGTCCATTGGTCAGGAATAGCGGACTTGTAAGCAACCCAGAAACTACCTTTTCCCCATCAATTCGGTCCTTATACACAGACAGACTGCAATCATTAACAGAATCGAAAGGTAAAAATTTCCTGACCGGCTTTTCATTTAAACCTGTCTCTTATACACATCTAGAGTGTATCAATTTTCATTGAAACAAAAATAAGACATAAAAAGCGATTATTTATTTTTCCAGTTCGTGATACAATATTTAAACGTCTACCAAGCTTCTATTTCTAGAGTGATTACGATCCGATTGCCTACTGTTGATAGTGTTTCAGCATAAGAGTGTTCAAGATGAAGTGGCTGCAGTTCTTACTGCCAATAGGACTCTTTGCGAGCCAAAAACTCTTCTGATGCAATCTGACATGCGAGCAACTATAGATGAGATAGTTAAAGACATTGCTTTGAAGTTTGGTTCTCAAGTACAAAAATCTAAGCTTTATCGATTCCCCAAAGGACTTATTCCATCTTAGAACGGGTCCACTCTTGGGAAGCTTTGGAAGCAACAAAATAGAACTGAATTGGAATGTGATTAAATGACGGAAGAAGCGCTCCACTATGGCCGATTCAATAGTTTGTCCTAGCTTCCTGCAGACAAGGGAAGAATGTTCGGTTTGGTGTAAGCTCTTTTCGAACAGGTTATTTCGGGGAGACAAAGCCTTTTCACTTCAACTAATCACGAATAGCCTGAAGCTTTGAGGCGACTGATGTCAACTTTGCAGTCGCCATTCTTTTAAGTAGCGTAGCAGCACTAAAAGTGTCGATGTATAAGGCGTTAAGCAACCTTTATTGAAGAATAAGCTTCCATCCATCTATGCTCTTTTTCGATTGTTTGCTTTCAGTTCCTATATCGTAGGTGATGTTCGAAACCGCTGTGTTGTGATCAATGTCTAAGTCCTATCATGATATTGAAACCTTCCGATACCTCTTACCCAGTATAGGTGGGCGTAATGATTCAACTGGACAAGAAAGAGACCTATTGATTTTCAACGATCCAGTTGAATCAGGAAATTCGAAAACTTGGCTAGTTCAACCATGATTCAACGGGTTGCTAGTGTAAATGGTTGTTGAAAAATACAGAGTAATGTTGTTGCAAGGATTGCATCACAAGACCTCGTAGTCAATCGAATTGACGTAATAAGCTTTCCACTACAATTTGTTTTAAATCCATCTCTTTTATTATTTAAATAACTTTGCTTCTTCATTTTTAAATAAAATAGCTCCTTACTCCATTTTTTTTTTTTTAAATAAGTGTGTTAAAATTAGAAACATAAAAGAAAATATAAAGACATAAATTAACTATAAGTATGGCGAGGAGGATGAAGGGGCTGCGGGGAGGTGATGGGGAAGGCCAGGTGCGGCACTAGGTAGGAAGGGAGGGAGTTATTATCACATAATAGAGTTTAATGGAAACTGTGACACAATATAAGGTTATTATCTCTCTATTCAATTGTTGAGTTGTACCATTTGCATTGCCTGTTGTAAATCATCCTGTTTCGGATGATTTGAAGATACATTAAACCCATTAATAAAATATCCTTTAAAAGCCAATGTCAGTCAAACCCTGGACAATAGGATTATTAATTCAAAAACAATCCATTCCAGGATAATTAGTCTCAGCATTAGACATCTCAACTAATCCTGATCTGTGAACCAGTGGCGAAGCCACATAGAGTTGAGGGTGAGCAATTGCCCCCCCAACTCTTGAAAAATTTTGAAATAGCCTTGAAATTTTTAAAATTTTTTAAAATTGTCTTACAAATACCCTTTTTAAATTTTGTAGAATTGGTCTTTTCCTATAAATTGCCCCTCAAAAAGTGTTTAATTGACTCTTTATCACAAAATCTTTGCAAATATTTCATGTACAAAAAGAAGCTACCTGATCAAGAAAATAAATATTTATAATACATAATAGTATAATTGATTGTTCATTATAATTTGCTTTGCAATAAATTTAATTAATATCCAAATTATCATATTTATCTAATCTTATTTGTGTTTATCATTAACATAACTTTTCTCATTATTATACTAAAATTTTTTTTACCCTCACTGACCTTAGGTCCTGGCTCAGCCTCTACCGCGAACCAAATGATAATGTACGAATTCATTTGCTTGCACTGCATGTGGATTAACTAATTAATTTACCATTCTATTGTTTAAGAATGACACCTCTAAGTAGGTTTTAGATGAAGCTTCATATTATCTGTTGCCAGTTTTCAATTTACTCCATGTTTTATGATTTTTCCTTGCATATGGAAATAGCTATTGATGGTTCAAGTTAGTTAAGATTAAAAAGTTGTTAATAGCCTATTAACAAGGATGGTGTATACTTTATTCATACTTCAATAATTTTATTATTTACAAACACAACAATTATTTCTCACCTCACTCAAAATCACAAAATTATAATCTCACAACAATTTAATACAAAAAAAAAAAAATCACATTTAGTCTACATGACCATCTCATATATATTAATCCTCGTCTTGGTTCCCATAATTATTCCTAGTACCAATATCCTGGCTTCTTGATTTCTTCGAACGACGTTGTTTACGTTTTTCATCAAACTTCAACCTTCCTGTTTCCTTAAACCTTAATTTTTCCCAAGGATCAACCACACATTCAGATGGTGGAACAGAATACCTCAAACTAATATTGGCATCATAGCAATACGAATAATACATATATTTTTGCCTAAAATTTTTCATAGCCACCCTTTGCTTAGGACTAATACTAGCATAATTTGCACTTTGTAGTTGATCATCTTGCTCGGCACAGCCGCTGCTGAAAATCTCTTCTAAAGGGTCTACTACACATCCATGAAGAGCAAGATCTGTGAATTCAGCTATAAATGGAGCATATTTATAGTTAGTCTTGTATTTGCCACCGGAAGTTGCCCAATCTGAAGCATCCCATATTGTTGCATATAAGGACATTGGTTTTGATGGATAGTCTGCTCCCATTTCTTCGTTGCGAATTATTTCCCGAATTGGAACATTATCGATGTAAAATCTAAGTGGGAATAGAAATTTGTAGAAATTATTAACTTTAATTGATACTAAAAAATAAAAAATATAAAGGATATTTTATTTGGTAGGGGGATTAGGTTGCATGAGATGCTTCTTCATGCAACAAATAACGATTCCATATCTTTTAGTTCAACTTACTACCTCAACTTTCCATTAGATGACCAATATTCTATCAGCAACAATTTAATATTATGCTCGACTCTGTCGAGAATTTGTCATTAAATCATGGGAATTTTGTATGCCCAATATAACTTCGAATAAAAGTATTTTTATTGAAAAATGATTACAAATTATGAATTGAGAATCATTTAATAAAATTAACTCATGCATATTGAATTATCAACTCGTAATTGGTTAGATTTTATTTTTTTTTTTACAAATTTAGTGATTTATAAGTAGTTTTAACAGTTTATTATTTTGTATAGATGTAATATATTTTATGATAGACTTATCAAGTCTAACTAGATTTGGCCATTTCCAATGAAACACGTTAATTTTAAAGTGCAAAAGATGTAAAAATCGTTGGCAAGATGCAAATTTTAATAGATAGCGTGTTCAAATGAAAGTCTTCAAAGTTGCCAAATCAAACACAATCTCGTGGCACTTTCAGGTTCTTTATTAGTATTTATATTTGGCCTCTTCCATTTTGATTTTGATTTTGACTATACGTTTTCATTTACATATGACTTTGAAATTATGCTGGTTAATTTCTACATTATTACACGTATAATTAAAATAATCTTTGAGATTATTGAAACAGTCAAATTTCAATTTGAGCCGCAATAGACTAATTCAATGAAGTGGTTGAGAACAAAACTTACATGATTTTCTTGGTGGTCCACAGGATGCTATAACGATGAAATTCCCTTGAGGGGTCAAACCATAAATAGTATCTTTCTTCTCTTCCTCTACTAGTACTTCCATTCCCATACATATTTGTCTGAAACCGCCACGCTTTTCCTCTAATATTTCCTAAAAACTCAAAATCTAATTCATCATGTGTCTTCCGGAATACATCCCCGTTTGTAGTCTGCAATAATTAATTTTTTCCATAAAAGAAAAAAAAAATCAGTTATCACTCAATTAAGCGCCACATATCTTTTGTCTTGTCACACCCTCTAAATATTTTTCGACGTGTATTCTCACCTTAGAAGTATTACTATATTAGAGTAGATATTGCTAACATGGAGCAAGAGTGGATAAGGAATTAAACTTTGGAGGGTCAAAAACTATATGGACATATCTTTGGTGGGATGGTTGTATGATTTTGCAAAATTTCAGGGGGTAAAGTCCAAATTTTATAAAGGCGTCATTGAAATTTTAGAAAATATCAAGGAAAATAATATGGTTTTGATAGTTGGAAGATAACACTACATAAATTCATACATAATGAACAATTTTATATATTTTTAAAAAATTTTAAGGTGACAAAGTCTAAATTTTATAATAGTATAATATAATTTTAAAAAATTTCAAGAGGAGAAAACATAATTTTAAAAATTTTGAGGACCTCCTTCCCTATTATCTGCCCATGACATGGAGGGTGAGACTTAGATTAATACAGATATTGAGATTGAAAATTCTATGCCACAATTAAGTTGATAATAATAACTCGGTCACGACCATTTAATATATGATCATCAAAAGGCCAGAGACTATCTAAATAATTTGAATTATTAAATAAATAAAACAAAAGGATATGTATTTGTTACATACATAAAATGCCACGACGATGCCTGCAGTATAATCCGATGGCAACTTAATTTTTGCACTGAAGAATCCATGGCTGTAGAGGTCAGATGATTTGAACCCAGAACCTGTATTGATATATGATAAATAAATAATTACAAATTAACCATACATATGAATTAATATAAAATAAAAAAAAAGTTCAAAAGTAAGAATTTGTAGCAATAATAGAAATTAATAAAGAATATGTAAAAAGAGTATTGAATTAATGAATAAAATTGCATGCATGCCTGTGTACTGATTGAGATGAAGCTGGACGGTGTTGTCATCTGCTGATCGTTTGATATTTGGTTCGCCGAAAAGAGGACGGAAGCCTTTGCCGAATGGAACAGTGGAGAAGTTGTTTAAGGCAGCGTTGGCGCCTGCATAGAATATTATTAGGTGGAGAAAGAGGGCTGAATAAATATATGTGAAAGTGGAACTTGGCCATCTTTCTTTTCTTCTGTGATATGCTGATCAGAAGTTTTGGTGTTCTGAACCTCTCTTGTCTGAAATGGAAACACTGTGCATGAATATGATGTATATATGTGTGTGAACTGTGAAGATGTTAGAGAAGGAAGGGGAATTGGTGTGGTTTATTATTATTGGGGATAATGTTTTATTGGCTGCCCAAAGAAGATGATTGAGCAAGTAGAGTGTGTTTTTGGTCAAATGTTAACATGAGGGGACCTTTTTTTTTTAAGTTTTTTATAATATGGTGGCTAATTATTTTGAAGGGAAAAAGACCAATTTAGTCTATTATCTTTGAGGTATCAATTAATTTAGTTTCTTATTTATTACAACAGACTAATTTGGTTTCTTATTTTTTAAAAAATTAACCAATCTAGGATCCATGATGAGAATCATGAACAAATCAATGGGTCAAAACACATGATAATCACGTATTCGTTAACATGTCATAGATGTGTTGTCAAAAATCTCTCTTAGTTTGTTTATAATTTTCATCAAAAGGCTTAAATTAATTAATTTTTATATGAACGAGAAACTAAATTGGTCTTTTTGATATATAAGATATCAAATTGATCGATACTCTAAAAATAAAGGACCAAATAAGTCTTTTTGCCTTATTTTGAATAATTGTTTATGATGACAAATTCAATATTGGATAACTAACTCATGAGGGTATCATGGCCTATTGATAAATACAAATTGTAAAGTTGAATGATTTCTTGTACTATATGTAAAGGACTAATTTCAGTTTTCATATTATAATTTATGTTCAAGTTTTACTTTACACTCCTAATTTAGTCTAAATTTTAATATTATAATCAAATTTAACGAGATATTTTTCATGTGCATGAAAAATTAGCGGGATGTGCAATAATACTATCATAATATTTTAGATGCAAAAGCAAAAATTTTATTAAGTTTGATGAGGTGTTAAAAATTAGACAAAAGTGGGGCAGTATTGAGAGAGTACTGAAAGTGTAAAGTGTCCAAAATTAAAATTGGAGGTATAAAGTGAAATTTGACTATAAATTAAGTGTGAAAAATAGAATTAGCTAATCTATATATAGAACAACAAAATATATCAAGAGTTGTAGAGTTTTGTATTATTTTTTGTATTTTGTTTAGAGGAGAAGATGTTTGGAGAGTTGAGAGTCCAAAATTTCACAATCGCAGAATAATCTTGGGTGGAACTTCGAAGAATAGAAGGAACCTATATTTAAGTATTATCCCCATAGGTTAGGTGATCTGTCTTTAAATTATGAATGAGTTTGATTTTTAAAAATATTTTTTAAAGGTAAACACACACTCCTCTATTTATTTAAATAGAGGAAAAATTTTATTATAGGAAAATCCTATTAAATAGTATGTCAAGTGATATCTCCAAATTAATAATATTTTAGCATTTTAAATAGTGACCTACCAATTTATTTATTTTTAAATCCACCACTTTAAATAGTGAAATTTCATTGATTTGAAAATATCACTTAATATTTTGGTGTGCTTGAAAATGGTAATTCTTGCCCCCATTTCCTTATTTCGATAGTTGGGTGTGCTTGAAAATGGTAATTCTTGCCAATTAATGAATTTTTGCCTCATCGTGTAATTCTTTCTTGAATCTTATGAATGCACAAAATAGACTATAAAATCCAAATTTCAATGTATGCCTTGGCGTGGATAATATATGAAAGACAATATAGAGTAAGGAGCCAAATAAAAGAAATATTATAAACTAATTTGTATATTATAAATTAATTATTTAGAAGCTTACCGTTTGGTCCATATATATCACGCCGAGCAAAATAACTTTGAAAATTATAGCCAATGCCTCCAAATCCTCAATTATTTAGCTTACTTCTCCATCTCAGGTTAATTGCCGAATTATTAGACATCAATTAGTTCAACTTGAAACCTCACATATTATTTTGTTTTAGGGAAAACCACTATATTAGTCCCTCACATTATGCATTTGTATGGACTATATCTTAGAATATTTAGTCCCTCACTTTTAAAATGATAATTTTTAGTCCCTTACATTACACATTTGTATTTATTTAGTCCTTCACTTTTAAAATGATGATTTTTAGTCCCTGACAAATGTAAAATGTTGAATTTTGGTCATTGAATCAAATCCCAAGCATTTTGGCATAAATTTGTCATGTCCCTCATATATATAAAACGTTGAATTTTGGTTCCTGAATCAAATCTCGAGTATTTTTTGCCTAAATTTGTCATGTATTGTTCACATGACATATTTTTTGAAAATAAATTTATAAATTCATCTGGGTATAATGTTTTTTGAGTGCGAAAGATATGAAGTAAGTGATTGATTAGCAATTTATTTGTATTTAAAATTATTTCAATATCTGACTTGTGGTATTTTTTTTCCAAAATTTATAATCCAATCCGATACTCGAGTTTTGTGTTGGAAAGAAAAAACGAGTTCCTAAATTTTACTCAAAAAATATGTCATATTAACAACACACGATTAATTTAGACTAAAAAAGTGCTCAAAGTTTAGTTAGATATCGAAATTCAACATTTTACATTTGTGAGAGATTAAAAATTATCATTTTAAAAGTGGGGGACTAAATAAATACAAATGAATAATGTAAGGGACTAAAAATCATTATTTTAAAAATGAGAGACTAAATAAATACAAATGAGTAATATAAAGGACTAATAGAATAGTTTTTCCTTTGTTTTATATATATTTGATGAATATGTCTTAGATAGAGATGTAGTTGAAAACTCATGTCTAGTGATGAATATTAGTTGAAAACTCGCGATCTAGAAATGTAACCATAAAATTTCTGAGTATTTTAACCCAATTTTTAAGAAATCTTCTTCTAGATATCTTGAGGAAGTCCAATGAAAGAACAACTCTTGGCCATTGTGGATTAGCCGAAACAATTCTTCTCGTCCAATGTTTATTTTTCTTCAAGATTGTTACGTAACTGAAGCTTCTGCTCTTTTTTTTTTTTTTTTTTTTTTTGGGGGTGTTTCAATGGGGGTGTATAGAAAAAGCTTTTGACTACATCATATTTGCAGCTACGAACCTCTTATCATGGACTTGTCATATTCATCGTCAGTATCATGATCTCGTTTCACGAGAAGAATCCGTCCACGTGTCCAGATAATTGGTGCCGTTCAACTTGCCTATGGAGATTGAAAAATATTCTTCGAATAAATCTTATATTTTAAATTAAATATTATAATATTTATAGTTAAATTTTATAAATTTTAATTTTAATCATAAAATCAATAAGTAGAGTTCAAAATTTAATCCATATTAATATTTTTTATACAGATTTTCCTATGAAAAATGTTTGTTCATTATTGTCTTTAATTAATTAATTAATACTAAACCTTGCTAAAATCACCCAAATTCGCGATGCTAGATTGGGTTGCAGCTCAAGCAATACTCTCAACTCATTTGCTTTTTCCGCCTTACTCCACTTTGCACCCCTTAAATCACACTCGATTCTTATATTACATTTTTTTTTTTAGATATAATGGACTTAGGACTCTTGAATTTATCTAATTTTAGTGTAATTTTTAACATTGTTATCGAAGTTAACGGATACTAAGTAGGTGCATATTTAGAGACGTATTGCATCAATAAACGTAGTCATGACTAATTTTACTTTGCATCCTTAACTTATGATCAATTTTTACTTTGCACTCTCAATTCAAAATCTTGGACACACTGGATATTAACTTTTAAATCTGTTCCACTTTGTTCTAATTTTTTATGATATTAAAAATTTTGACAAATATTTTATTTTAGGCGTATGGTGTGTACGGTTAGAATATTCATGAACTTTGTTGATGTTAAAAATCGGACCGAAATGGGTAAATTTAAAAGTTCAGAACGCAATACGTCCAAAAAAATAAGTATAAAATTTAAAGTGAGAATAAAAAATAAGTTAATGGCTGCAAAGTAAAATAATCACGTTGCTTTGTTCATAAGAAGCGAGAGTTCGGAAGACATTTTATTATTTGAGGGGCAGCCCGTTTTCCTTTTTCTGGTGTTTTTATCATTTTATTTTTAGTTTATTTATTTGATGAGATTATGTTATTATATAATTGAAAAAGAAAAAATGAGTAGGGAAGTTTTTAAAATATAACCTCCGTGATTCTATTTTCCAAAGTGAAAGGACTTTAACTTTTATGCCATCAAGAATGGAGTAGCATTTTACTAAATTAAGTTAAATGACGGGGAAAGGATGTTAGCATTAAAAAACACAGTGAAAAAAAAATTTATTTAACATATAAAAATATATGAGAGAAGAAGAAGAGTGACAAAATAACCCACATCCGACTCTTATATTGATACTGGCATAAATTTACGACATAATAACCTTTATCTGTACTCTAAAATTTCTATATTAATTCTAAATTCTCAACCCAATCTTTCTAAATAAACTAATGCATCTTCTATTTATAGAGCCTACGACTTATATACCAAGAAACTCGACTAGTTTGAGAATATAATTCTAAAACTAATTCTAGTAAAAAGGAAGGAATATCAAATAACACTTAATATTTTAAATAATTAAATTATTAAAAATCTAACAATGACATAATTCTTAATTGGTAAGAAATTTGGTTTAATTATGCCAACAATGTCTTCCTTTAACCAAACTCTCCATGAAAGAAGATCCACATCGTGCATGAACAATACGATAAAAAATTCTTCCAGTGGTTCCTTCTTTTTCTCCCATGCAATCGGCACTGTCAATCTGACTTGATCCTCATCTTCCAACATTTTTCAAACAATCCACGCATTAGGATATATAAATTTCATCGCTTACTTTTTCTTCAATTTGTCAACATACTTCATTTTTTATAATTGGTATCAAATTTCTCAATTTTGAATAAATTATAATTAACTTAGTAGGGTTTTTTTTCCATAATTGCCCAATACCAACAAAAAATAATAATGACATATTTTTAGATCTGTCCTGATTAGGATTACACCATAATTGTTAGAAAACAAGAACTCCAAGGCCAATCTCATGGTCTAAGTTTAATTATTCGAGTATTCTAATGCAAAAATTTTCATATTCCAGGATCAAAGTTTAGGGCTCTAATATCACTTGTTAGTACAAAATATACATAATAGAAGATAAATTTATTCAACACATAAAAATATATGGGAGAAGATGAGGAGTTACAAAATAATACACATCTAACTCTCATATTGAAACCCACATAAACCCACAGTATAATAACCTTTATCTTTACTCTAGAATTTACCTATTCTAAATTCTCATCTCAATCTTTTCCAACTAAATACCTGGAGTACTAAAAACCTAACAATAATATAATTATTGATTGACAAAAAATTTAGTTTAATTATACCAATAAAGGATAATGCATATGAGAATTGGAAGACAAAGAGAAAAGTTATCTTTCAAAAAAGAATTTGTTTACCCAGATGTCAATTTTATTAACTACAGTCGGAAGAAAGAATTAGATTGAAGTGGGATAGATATGACAATTTAGAGTGTAATATGTCCAAAATTAAAATATCTTAGGGTCAAAAATAAAATTACTACAAATTAAGAGGTGTAAACTGAAGTAAGTCCTTATGGATAAATGATGGAATGACCAATTCCGCTTTGTATCTTAACTTATATCTAATTCTCAATTTGTATTTTTAATTTTAGTTTTGGATAGTTTGCATCCTAACTCTCAAATCTGTCGCACCACCGTTGTAATTTTAACACAGTCATTAAAATCAACATCCAAAATATTATGGCACCATTATTGTACTTCTTGTTGAATTTATTGTACAGAATATTAAAATTCTGTTAATTTTGATGACGGCATTAAGAACTGAAATGCCGTGAGAAATGCCTAAAATTTAAACTGAGATTATAAAATGAGAATTGTGTATAAGTTGGGGGATGAAAGGTGAAATTAGTCCATGATGAAAATCTAGCAATGTTTTCCTTTTCTTTTCTGTCTGTCAGTATGTACAAGTTTCTTTTGGACGTTTAAGGGTAAGGCATGAAACAAACTTCTGGTTTTTCACATTTTGAAACCGATATTCAATAACTCTAACACATAAAACAAAATTCTCAAAGCTTCTGTCTGACTGGTTTAGGTAAAAAGAAAATGTTAAAAAACTTGTAACCCCTTTCATCTGGAAGATACAAATTTCATCAAATAGAATACCATAAGTGAAGATTTGCGTAGTAATGTCCTGTTGTCACTAAGCCAATAAGATTAGCATATAGCAAAGTGGTTATACCAACTTAACAACTCTGTCAAAGAAAATACACCAAATAAGAAATTATTACACAGATTATCTACCCAAGAGTACCAAACAACATTTGAAGGGAAAAAAGAAACAATGGAACAAGTTCAGTGGAAAAGCAAAGTTGTTCTATTAAGGGGTTTTTTTTTTTTTTTGTTAATCTTTCTTGTATTAATTAGTATTGCATTTGTTTGGAGTATTGTGGCTAATAACGTTGTTGAGGAATCTGTTGCTGGTGCTATGTTGCTTTCTCCTCCGTCTTAATTTCAATTTTTAAGTTTTTATCTTGGTTGGGTAAACTACTTTGTTAGTCCATATTTTACATTTGTACTTTTTTAGTCATTCACATTTAAAATGATACATTTTAGTCCCTCACAAATTCAAAATGTACCATTTTGGTTTTTGAATACAATTATTAACATATTTTGACTTGAAATATTCGTATGTATATCGAATGTTACATTTTTTATGTGAAAAATTGGCAACAAGCAAATTTTAAATATTAAATGACACTATCTAAAACCTCCATCTTATACACACCTCAAAATTCATACCTACCATCACCACCCCTATTTCCCTCTCTCGCGGCTTTTCCTCTACCAACTCTACTCCAACAACTCCAATCCTCTTCTTTTTGGGACAATTTATTATTTAAAGATATGTATTGTCAATTTTGTATTTGAATATGTTATATTTTATATGCATGTTAGTATTTCACCCTAAAATATACCCGTAATTGGGTCAAAGGATCAAAATGATGCGTTTTGAATTTGTAAAGAAATAAAATATATCTTAAAATTTTAAATGTTAGAGACTAAAAATGTATAAATGTAAAATGTAAACGACTATTAAAGTCATTTTCCCTTTTTTGTTTTACCTAGACATTTTGTTTCATTCTTATACTAGGCTGGCAAGTAAGAAAAGAGATTTCATTTGTTTATTATTATTATTTTTTTTTTAATAAAATCATCAATTTGTGATGGGGGTATTTGGTTTAAAACGCTATCAGATTATTAAATAAACTTGGAAAAAAAGTTTAAGGAAAAACCTCCGTTCAAAAAATTGAACTTACAACTTAAAATTTAGAGACGTTGATTGTTGTGAGGAGTACACGTAATCATGAGATGAGAACTTTTTACGGGTTATCGTGGGATGACATTTTATTCATTTAAATAATTAAAAGAAAAGAAAATGAAAAATTATTGTATAATTTATGGTTATGACACTCAGACCTATAACCTTTTTATGTTTTGAAAATATACCCTAAATTTACACGTGATTTGGACTAAATGTAAAACAAAACCAAAAACATCCAAAGTCACGGTCTTAATTGAAATTACATTTTTATCCCATTTATAATTTAACATTAAAGCATTCAGATAATTCATTTTTCCATATTTTCATATATTTTAACTTTCAATTTGTATGATGGAAAAATAAAGAAAATGACATTAGTTTATTATTATAATTACAAATCTGTAAATTAATGCATGAAAAAAGTTATAAAAAAAAAAAACTATAGAATAATACGGTATGTAGTCTTGTAGTTGTGCTTTTTTGTTGTACATGATAGATAACTTTACCAAATTTGTGAATAGATTTATGTTAGTAACAACAAGGGTAGGTTAGGCATAAAATGTTAACTTTTTGGGAGGGAAAATGAATTTTCAGACAACAACTTGCAACAAACGTACGTGTTTAGTAAATAGGATTAGTTTTGGATGATTATGATTATTTTACCATTTACTTCAGAATACATGGGGGTTTAGGATATATTTATAAAAACTATATGGGGTTATGGGTCAAAAATTCCATATAGCACATGGGGTTTACAGTAATTCATCCTGAAGTTTTTGAGAAAAAATTATATTTTTCAGTAAACACTCACTTAGAAGCACGTACTTTTTAAACACCATTAATTTGAATGATTTCTATCTATTTTACCTTTTAAGACTAGGGGTTTAAGATATATTTCCAATATAATAAGAGTTATGGGTCAAAACTATATTACATCAAGGTTGAAAATATAAAATGATTACCTTCGATCACCCACAATCCACACTATTGTGCATAGAAAAATATTTAAATAGACCCGATTTTTTATTCTACCTGTAGATTCTGTGATTAGGATTAAATATCAAAAAATCTTACTTACATCAGTTAATTTTATAAAGTTTAATCCATACTATAAGATTTATAAGTGGGATCAAAAATCAGATATATGTATTTGCCTTGTTCATGTAGATAAGGATGGATGATGTTTAAGTGATGTTACTGATGTATAGAATAGATGCCAGATATTAGCTATACAGCCAAGCTAGTTAATATTAAAATAGTCGAGGTTCGGCCGCTGAGGAACAAGGGTAACCGGCCATGGCAAAGAAAGAATACTTAATTTACGTATGGGATTATGTTTTATTCTTTCGTCTATGTATGCATGAATTGGGCACCAAGGCTCAAGAATATAATATAAGAAAATATGCCTTCAGGTGTCTTATTCACTCAATGTTGCATTGCGGTCAAAATGGGCTTAATATTACTCATCCCGCCGTCCCGTTTTGTGCACCTAATCGTCGAATCCATGCAGCAGCACTCGTACAGTATGTAGCTACAGTATTCAACGACCACTTGAGCGAATTGTTTTCGTTCTTTTCTTTCATGGGCAACACACAAACACCAAAGGCAAGGATTCAAACTCCATAACCAAGATTTAGGTTTGATGTTTTAAACCGTATGACATAAAGAAGTAGCCACGTGTGGAATCCACTTTTTGTGTATTGTAGTTTACAATAATACTAACCTACCTAATTTTTTTTGAATTTCAAACCACCTTTTAGACGGGATTCGATAGGGTTTCGAAGTTGCCTTTCCAACCAAGAATATCACTTGATGTTACACACACATTGTTAACTAAAGTATCAAGTATTTTTATCCATAAATAATAGAGACGATTTCGAAAATCATTCTTGAGGTTTAAGTTAATATTGCTTAATACCTCCGAATTAACTTTAAAAAATATCGCAAACTTCACTTAACTTTCTCTTTGTTGTAATATGTCAGTTTAATTTGAAAAAATAATAGTAAATAATTCAATTTATGATTTATAAGCTAATTTATATGTGTGTACACACACACACACACACACATATATATATATATATATATATTAGAAAAAAGCACGTGTTTCGCACGTGCAATATTCATAATTTATTGAATATTTTTATTTTTAAAAAAAATAAAAATAAAAAATCAATAAATGATAACATAGAGTACAAAATATAAACATTTATTTGTTATTTTTTATACAAAAGATATATCTTTTAAAATATAAATATGCTACTTTTGACTATTTATTAATATCTTTGTTTTTTTTTCGTAATTATTTTCACCTTTCTTTTTTTTTTTATAATTTTTTTCACTATTGTTTGTTATTTGTTTAATGTCATTTGTTTTTACAACATATGACATTATTTGCATTTTATTTCTGTTTCTCTTTTATATGTTTAGATAATGATTTCTTATAGCGACCACTAACTATTTGATCAATTAAAAATAAAGATATTTTCTATAGCATTGAACTTTTCAAATATATTTGTATATGCTTTATCATTACTAAAATACAAAATCACAATCAAGTACCAAACATTATTTTATAGATGAAGTATTGATATTTTCTGATTAGTGAAAATATTTACATGAAATCAAATAATTTATGGATAATAATTTAAAAAATGAATCTGATTAAAATGTAAAGAACGAATACATCAACAGTTATTATAAAAATTTAAAATCTAATTAAACTAATACATTCTACATATTATTGATAGATTCACATAGTATATTAAAATCATTATAAAAATCACTTAAAATGATAACTTATTCTTTTATGTTGCTATAAAATGACCCGAATTAATAAAAACAATCATTTATCTTACTATAAAATACATGCAATGCTAATAAAAAAAACATATAGTTCTAAATATGTCTAAAATTAAACGTTACTTTAATTGGGATGTTGTATAAATCTCTACCACAATTATTTATTATTAACATATTGTGTAAATATGTATACATATAATAAATATATTGGTATTTTTTATATTTCTTAAACTTATGATAACATCTGTTTTAGTATTGTATTGAAACTTAGAAGTTTGATCTCTTCATTCATATTGATGACACAAAATGTGGTTAATTTCAGCCCAAAATAATTTTTATTTCACGTTTAGGTTTCGAAATCGTAATTTGTTTTAACGACACCACCAATGGCTTGATCATTTAAAAATAAAGATTTTTTCATAATACTGAACTTTTTAGATGTATCTATATATTCTTTATTATTACTAAAAAATAAATCACTATCAAATACAATTAAACATCATTTTATAGGTAAAGCGTGTTAAAATTCTTTTGTTAGGGACAAATTTACATAAGATCAAATAATATATGGTAATAACTACAAAATGATTAATTAAAATTTCAAAAAATAAGAAAAAAATTAACTTCGAAAAATATAAATAACAAAGATATCAAACTAAATGGATTAAACAAATAAATTCTCTATAATACGGATAGGTACCACGTGATATATTAAGGTCGTTATCAAAAAATAAAAATAAAAGGTTGGTCTTTTATCTTACTTTAAATGTAGAAAATATTAATGAAATTTTTTTTATCTAACTCTAAAATAAACGAAACTATACTGAAAATTTTGCAGTTCTAAATATATCCAAAATAACATGTAGTTTTTATATATATCTGTTGTAATTATTTTTTTAACATATTGTGTAAATATAATATCAAAATATAAAATATATTAGTATTGTTCCATGTTTCTTAACCTTATGATAACATTCACTTCAGGACTTCATCAATAGGTAATTCTAAACTCTTCCTTCATCCAAAATGGAATCGAATATGGTTAGCTTCGAAATCATATTTTAATATAATATTTTACTATGAAATTAAAATTTGTATTTATGAAATATATAAAAAATTAAAGCTAAAAAAAGTGTGTGAATTTTATTTTCATTTTTTGCATACTTTTCTAATCAATTTCTTGTATTGTTTACTAAGATATTTAATCTACATTTTTATTGTTTTGTTAAATAATGTAAAAATTGCATAGTACTTTCCAAAGTTGACGTGTAATGCAATGTATATCTGCAATTATTTTAGAATATTAATATTATGATTTTATTTGCATAATTCATGTTGTTTTTTAATTACTTACCTACTTATTTTTTCTATATGCTATTCCAATAATTTATGCATAGTATTCTTCTAGGTTTTACAATGATTATTCTAAACTATTTTGGTAATGCATTGTACCATTGATTAAACTTTTTTTTATCTCATCAATAGTTCATCTAAACTAATATTATTTACGAAAGTATTAAACGCTGTAACAATAGTACTGTGGTTTCCAAAATTAATATTTAAACTCAATATATGCCAATAAATACTTAGAATATTTAATACTATGATTTATTTGCCTAATATGTATTGTTTCTATATTAATTAATTATTTAAGTTTCTATATTAGCATCACAAATTATGTGAAGAATTCTTTTATGTGTTATAATGATTATTTTGAAATATTTTAGGCATTGCAACGTATCACAGGTTGAATTTATTTTCTTTCTCATCAATAATTACTTAAACCAATATTTTAAAAATGATATTCTTAAAGATAAGAATTTTTTAATCAAATATTACTATTAAAGATATATAAAATTAACAAATAATTGTATCTTAATTAAATTCTATTTCGTACCTAGCTTTAGTTTCATTGCTTGGTTAATTTTCTGTTCTTCATGTAGGGAAGGGAAAAATAAATCTAAATTAATTGTAAAAAAAAATTAAATGAGATAAAAAAAATAGTGTTATATACTACCATTATTTTTTTCACTTTTATAAATACTAAATTTTTATTTGTACGATCATTAATTTTGTGATTTTTAAGGTGGAAAAAACTTTGATATTAAAAAGGCCAAGGTATGCTTAAAGTGAAAGAATCTATTAACACTAATTAATATTAAAGTCGATCCAACAATTTAACTTATCTACTACGATGAACAACAAATTAGTTATTATACATTAATCCTAAACCACAACAACTTCATGTTGTAATAAAATAAATACATAATTAATCACATTATAATAAAGTCAAAAGTTTTATATTTTTATTCAAAATAGTTATAAATGTTATTGACATATGAAAATATATAAATTGAGTCTAATTAACTAATTAACATGCAAGAGCGTAATTGAATAAATAGTTAGAGAAAAGAAAATAATTATTTGTGAATTAATAATATATAAAATAGTTATAAATGATTGTTTTTATTACTAATAAAAAATAAAATAATTTAAATACATATATAATAGTTATAAAATAATATTTTTATTTATTTTTTGCTCATGTATAAATAATTTTTCTACTCTTAAAACTTTATACCTATCTTTTTACTTATTTATGCCAAAATTACGTACTAACATAGGGAAGAAAAAATTTGAATATACATATAAAAAAATACTTCTATTTTATTTTTGAACAAATATAAATTTTTCATACAAATAAAATTTTTACCTTCTTAAAATATTTATGCCCATATTTCATATAAATCTAAAGAATTATGTTATAGCAGTCTAAAATATATGTAATAAATAATAGTAGTATTATAAAATATAGATAATCTTATTATGTTTAATGGAGAGTATTTTAGATAGACTAATTATACTTCATGAAGGGCATATTAGACATAACTATTCAATTAAGAGTGTATTAGGCGAGACAAAAAAAATAAAAATAGAAAAGATTATATATTTCAAGTAGGATTGTATAACTAAAAATAAGTGGAGTTTTCTAAAAAAAAAATAGGTATTTAAATTTGAAGGTGAGGACTAGTTAATTTAATTATATTTTTCTATGAATTATATTTCATTAAGGGCGGGTATTTTGGGTATTACAAAAAAGGGAAAAACAATTAAAGGAAAAAATACAAAAAGAGGAGAAACAACTCGGAGTTATATATAAATAATATATATATATTTTAAAACTTTTTGATTTTGTGGAAGTTTCTCCAATCATTATATTAGTGGAGTTCTCTTCTTTCTTCAGGGAATCTAGGCCATTTGATCCATGAGTGGAGTTCTTTTCTTTGGGCGACAGCGACTCTAGGTATAGTTGATCGGGCTACGTAAATCTGTGGATTTTCTTTTAATTGTCCTTAGGGATTTGTTGAGAAAATTTGAAATTTCAAGGCTTCAATCCTAACATACTTCTCCATATCTTGAATGGATTGGAGAAGTTTTTTGAACACAGTTTGATGTCAGCCATACAACATTTGTGCTGTTCAAAAGGAATTTGGGTTCACAGTGAAATAAAGTCTGCCAAATTTGGTTGGATCCAGATGATTGTCGTTACTTGTAGTACTTAGAGGAATGATACATGTTAGTTTCCATTTTATTTTATAAATAAAGTTAAGAGAATGATACTTAATTTACATCTGCCTTTTACATGCTTGAATGCCCATTTTGTTTAACAAGTGCAGACTGCACGCGCATACCTTTCCATCCAAAATTTCTTGGGATGATTAGGAACATTTAAAGATTTAAGAAATGTAAAGTATTTAACGAATCTTTTTATGTAAACATAAAATATATAGGACGCAAAATCACATTTTATTCCTTGTTTTCTATAATACTTAATCACCGAAAATCCATTCATTCTCAAGCAGTTGTTAAAGTAGTAATAAACCAAGAAATAAGTGTTTCAATAAAATGAAACATATTTCCAGAGAAAAATTAGAGCTGCTTCTTTTTGTTTGTTGTAGTTCCATTCGTAATAGCCAAACTTTTTTTCTGGCAGAAAGATATTTTATCGACCATTTCTAGTTTTTCTTTGACTGAAGTTGAGGATTATTTCGTTCTATTGAAGGAAAAGGATCGTATGCACCTCAAATCTAAGTTTTACCCTAAAGATTATGTGTACATGCCATAGGCTTTTTGTGGCAAAAAATTGATCGAAAGTGGGATTGGACGAGAGGATTAAATATTTGAAAAACAAAATTGTTTACGCTGAAAAATTGGGTTCAATTCCAATACAGTACACATAATCATCCCTACAACCAACAAAAATCTTGCCACCAATCATCACAGGAGAAGAGAAAATATCCCCTTCAAGGTCAAATCTAGCATATTCCTGCACCATGCTTTTCTCCGGTTGATTCATTCCTCCAACAGCATCTAAGTTGACGCGAAGAACGATGACACTTCCAGAGCTGGTACAGACACAGACTAACCTGAAAAGTATGTATGTATGATTGTCTAAGCCAATTCACAGTAGCTATTACTAGGCAAATCAATCAGAATTAATTTTAATTACCTATCAGACAGACCAGAGACATCAGAAGTTAACTCCAAGTTAGCTCATCAACATAAGGTGACGAAGTAATTGGACATCCAACAGCTTGTTGCCAGAGTAAATTTCCATTTTCCTGGAATGAAAAGACTAAATATTTGCAGAAATGCACTAAATGGTATCAAAGACAAGTGAAATAATATTCCTTTTCAGACCAAGAGAGATCCACTATGATCACCACGATTTATTCACCTACTTAAGCATGTGGCTTATATTTAAAAGTTTAGGAGAAAATTAATCAAATTTACTCCATATCACATATAACAAAATTACTAAAACAAACAAACTTATTTCCAGTAAAATTAATACATAATTATATGACAATGGTCACGCATTACTTTCAGTTGATACATGTATGAACTTATCCAAGACGGACTATTTCCATCATCGAGACAAGATATGTCTTCCTCGTAGTGGTTTACCTAATAATCTTGGAAATCAAATCTTATGAGCTCTAATTTATGCGTCAAAAATTGCGGTCTTACCAGCTCGAAAGAATAGATTCTTCAAAATCATCTCTAGAGCATACAAGCACCTGTACAAAATAAAACCAAAAAGTTGTCCACTATTAGTAAGACTTGCACTTTGTCGCATAAGATGCTATTAAAATGGATAACACATTGGTGACAGACAATCAGGTGCCGTGCTTAATTCCCTCAACCCATGTAAAGCTAAAGCTCAACATCTAAAGTTCATCTCATTAAGTTCAATCTTCGAAAGAACTAAGTTTACATCAGGTCATGAAATAAGCTGAAGACCATTTGTTCATTTACCATATAGTTGACTTAGTTCCAGTTAGAAAAGCATAGGATTTAGTTCTTAGAAACAAAGAACATTCACATAAGATTTAGTTCTTAGAAACAAAGAACATTCACATAAGATTTAGTTCTTAAAAAGGCATTAAATTAAACATACATGGGTGTCACTTTTAGTTATTTTATGGGCATTTACAAACACTTTTAATACCCAAAGTCAGTTCAGAATCCAATTAACAAATGACCAAACACCTAGGCTAAATTTGTCTACACTTCTTTTTGTTGCCATAAATCCTTTAAGCTAGTATATTTTCCTACAAGTTCAGAAGGAACTCAGATTTTGAAAGTGACAGTAGAAAATCAAATAGTGGCTATCATGTGTTACTGCATCATAGCTTTTAGTGTAACGCTCATTCTTTCCAGTTTTGGTTACAAGAAGTTAGCACCAACTAAAACATCATCTAGTTGAAAGCCACAATGCAGACTATCCTATTTTAGAGGTACCACTCTGGCTTCAACAAGTTAATGATCCTAACATGGGGCTAGTCTTAATCGATCTGGTTCTCTTTTATCCATTCTGATACTTCGCACATTAAAAATATTTATCTAATATATTTACTCATCTGCCAAAATCTTACTTGCCCTTTTGATATCCAACCACAACATAACGAGAGGAGAAACAGAATCTTGATGCATTCCATTTCTTTTCACGAGTTTTACAGCATTTTCCCAGTGTTTCATGGGAATAAATGAAAACAAGAGGGCTTATTCTTTCTGTTGTCATAGGGAAAAATGTTCCACCATTCTATAAACATGCTTTAAATCCAGATTTGCTACCAGTTATCCTGAAATGTGCACAAGCATCTCCTTAAAACTCTAATATAGAGTTATTCCCGAGTAAGTTTTTAATTTTTTCCCCAACCTCCAAAAAAAAGAGTTTCTTATTTTCAAGAAACATAGTAAGAATATTACACAAGCTAGCCCAACCGACTACTTCTGTTAAAGGATTAAACTTCAGCACGATAAAGGGAATGACTAGTCATATAGCTGCATGTGAAGCCGTTTTTCCAAAATCATTTATGATTGTAGAATATCTAAAATATGAAACGACATTAGAGAGAGAGGATTAGACATAATTCTATGTCTTATTCTTCAAACTGTTGATAGCAGCTCTAGTTGTTCTTCATGAGTTCAAATCCAAGTTCCAGTTGCTTAGAGATATTATTTAGTTGAGAAATTTCACCTGAGAGGGTAGTGTCTCAGGATTATGCAGGGTCCAGCAAATATTGGCCCACCACAACATGCCTGTTTCAAAAATAAAACAAATGAGCTTTAAGTATGACTATCCACCTAAAATAAAATGGGGATCCAAAATGAACAGTATACTGGTTGCATATGAAATTATCACACCATTTTGACTACATGTAACTAGAGAAGCAAAATCCATGATGAATAAAAACCCTACCACTAACCTTGTCAGTAATATAATGTCGTTAACTGATATCTTTCAAAACTGCAAATCCTCTTGAGATAGCGTTAGCATTTTACTGAAGAATTAAATCTAAAATTGAAATTTAGATAAAAAAAGTAATAGAGACAAATAATCCTCTGCAGACCTCCTCCTAAACCTTTACTGCAGTTCCATCCCTTCTCCTAACCACCGATTCACTCATACACAGACTCTCCCCAGGCAAACACTATGAGGCACCCTCACAGGCAGAAAACGAGTTAGGCTAAGAACTAACCACACAAAACACTTCGATAAAAGATAAGAAAATTCATACACAAACAAAGTCACAACTGTGCACACACAGAATTTTTGCACTCAATCAAAGAGCAAAAGCAAAGAACACAGCTGGGGGCATCTGAAATTTTGAGGTTGTAGTGGTGTGGAGAAGGGATCCCTTTGGGGGATCAGAGCTGGAACCAGAGACACGATGATGATGGAAAGAAATGTTTTATGGACTTGGAGTGGTTCTGGGAAGGTGGCTGATGCACCAAAAGTTTGGAGGAAGGGAGTTCATGGCTATGGCTAATAATTGTTAAAGTAGTTCAGGTGATAGAGAGGGCAGGAGCAGTTGGTTGTTGGACTGTTAGTTGAAGAAATAATCAAGGAAGGAAGAAATATCAGGAGAATTCTAAGCGAGAGGGAGAGAGATGTGGTAACTGCATCGAAGTTTTTATGGCTGGGCGAGTACGGTAAGGGGTTAGTGATGACTGATCAGAGGGCCTGAAGAAGGCGGCTGCTGGTTACAGCAACAATGGAGGAAGATAGAAGACGAAGGGGGAAGTAGAGGCTGGCAAAATGGGTTGCTCCGAGGAGCTAGATAAGTGGTTGGAGGAAGCAGCAGGAATTTCTCCGTGGTTTTGATTTTCTTTCTCTCTCTCGTTGTCCCCCTCCTCCTGCTCACATTTAGTGTTTATTAACCTCTATTTCTCAAGGAAGGGATACTTTTCAGGTGTATTTCTACATATTTTCTGTATAGAACGGGAAGGATGAAGGGAAAGGGAGAATGAGGCAGGTTAAAGTTAATTCCGAGACCACTAGCCACTATCTTAATCTGATTCTCTGGCATACTTCTTTATGCTAGTATAATTTTTTTCTTCAAATTAACCTGTAGTCCTGAATTACTACATTAACATGTCTTTATACTCTGAAATCAACCAGTACCCCTTATTCTTTTTTTATTTCTTTTTTATATTATTTACAAAGAAGGGTTAGATTTTAGTTTTCCATATGTGGGGAGTATTGGTAGTACGGACATTTCTCAGGGGTAACCCTTTTGTTGTTTTTAATCTCCATTGAGAATGAAAGAGCACCAGAAAGCCACTTTGATAACATGTCCATCAATTGGAGTTTCATAACAACAAGTAAATGAATTGGTCCATAAATAGAAAAATGTAACCATACCTTCCAAACAATAGATCCATTAGTGTCTAGAGATACAACATTACCATCCACCAAGCAGCAAATAACTGCAAGACAACAACCATAGCGTTACACATAATTGGCATCTCAAACACCCTGACATACTTATTAATTTTGTGAAGTATGGGTGAACAAAATTCAAGACTTTGAACATGATAGAGAGATTGAAGTGCCTTAGCAATCAATCTTCATGAAATCCATGGCTGATAATAAATAGTTATAACATACTATTTCCACTTGAACAATCGACTGAAAGAGATCCAAATGCAGGAGCTTCTAAGTCGTGGATCCATAATTTACTACATGATGAAGCCTGCACGAAAAACAAGGTTAATCCCAAATTCTGACAGCAGAATAAAAAAAAAAAAGATTAGCAGCTAAGACATGCTGCAGAGTCAAGTAAATAGCTTAAACTCCTGCATCCTTCTTATAACGTTAACATAGGAAACTAAGAATAGGCACTCGAAAACCAACACTAGACTGCATATTTTTTCATATTTCATCCAGTAATTGCTTGATTAAAATGTTATTGGGTTTGGATCATAATAAAAATATAAAAAAAAACCAAAAAAAACATAAAACTAACTAATTGGAATATAATAAAAAAGATAGAGGGAAAGACCGAAAGACACATCTAAGCTAATTATATCTTCCTCAAACTAGATTAGCAAAGATTTTCAAGAATGTTTGTAACTTAAGGACTATTTTTGTCATACTCCCACATAACACCAAAATGAATTATCAAATAGTTACAATTTTATCAGATGTCAAATTGCATGCTTTTGCCAAATTCACTTTGGAAATAAATGTTTTTGTTGTAAATATGGTAAGTAAATATATTTACTTAATTGTAGGATTTGATCGTTGTAGGCTAATTGATTTACCTTGATTGTAGGATTTAGATAGCTTGATTTTAGGATGCAAGGATGTAAATTGATTAGCTTAATTTTAGGATCTAGATTATTCTACAGTAGTATATATATAGATCTTATGTACTCTTGACAGATGTGAGTGAGAATAAACAAGATATTTTTCTCTCTATAACAGTTTTACTCTGACATGGAAAAGTGACATCAGCAGCAGCAAACAAAGAATAGTCAAAACCTGTATGGCAACTAAACTATACCTATCTTTAAGTTTCAGTCACCAAACAATTGTTTGTAGAAAATAAGCCACTCAACTCATAAAAGTGTAAATTCTTTAATTTACTCTGCCCAGTGAGGGGTCTTTATGTATATTCATACACGATAAGAAAATAAAAAGACCATCTGTTTTTCCTTTTCTTTCTTATGGAATTTGCACAGTACTGACAAGCCTACTGCCACTGACCCCACCAAGGCAACAGCACTGTCTAAAACCATGCTGGATGTCTATAGTTCTTTTAATTGGTGAACTGCATGTCTCCTTGCAAAAATCAATATAGAGGCTAAGATAGCATGACAAAGAAAATCAAGAAACCAAATGTCATACTGCACATTTGAATGGTCGTTCATCGAAATCCTCCTTATTAACCCAAACTCAGGCTGGCTTTATACATCTTGAAAACAATCTTGCAGTTCTAATCCACATTTCAAGGAATATTTTTATGTAAAACAAATGATTGCAGCTGATGGTGCTGGGCTGGATACTAGAGGGAGGATTGCTTGGGGAGTCGGTTAGCAGGCATCATCTTGATGGGGGGCTGCAGTCTGGTGGCTTGGGGGTGGTTGCCTGGCTGGGTAGTGCCTTGGAAGGTTAGATCGGCTTCGTAAGCAGGGAGGAGGGGGCAGCTAGGATGTCTGCATCAGGGGAAGGTGACTGCTAAGGAAGTGGTTGCAGCTAGGGGATTGAAGCAGTGGTGGTTGCTGAAGAGGTCGCTGGTAAAGGAAGGGCTCTCCCCCTTTTGTGGTTGCAGCGAGTCTGCAAGTATGCACATGAATAAAACAGCAAAGAAAAAAAAACAAAAACGGGAGCACTGTTCTAGTATAAATTTTTTACTCTAAATGTAATGGTAGTCTTGGATTTGTCATCTAAACTACTGGAAGCACCAAAGCAAAGGACTTCTAAAAGTTCAGTGACCTATTTAAATAAAAATAGACCATAGAGCACCAAAATTTTAACATCAGTAATAGTTTAATGGCCACTCAAGTTCTTATCCCTGTAAGAGCATATAATGTCATCTGTTTTCCAACTCAAATTTCAGTAACTCACATAATGAACATTCTTTATGTTTTTAATAAATTTAGCTACAATGATGTAAAGGCCAACTAATTTGATGGAAGTTAAAAGTTGTAGTTCTAATACCTTGAAGGAAATTGCAGTCAGTAAGCCACTTGTAGATGCCACAAACAGCTTGTCACGCATCTTAAAGTTGGGAAAATAGTCAAATGTTAATGCAAGTAACCTGGTACCAAAGTATAGTAAATGATTAAAAAAATAATAATAAAAATTTTAAAAAAAATAAACTCTATAAATGAGAAAAGCATCTTGAAAATACTTCAAATTTAAACCAGAAAGCTATAGAGCGTCTGCGGAAAAGTTAAATTGGTATGTCAAAACAACAAAGGGATATTTTTTTATGTTCAACCAGTTTATTTTTGCACAGATCCAATTGAAATCAAAATAGTAAAATAAAAAGCAAAGATAAAGGTGTGCCAATTGAGATAATGAGGAAAAACCTATGCCAAATGAGGCTAGCTATAAACTCATTTCAAACTATCTTTGCAGTTCCTTCAATAGCTTTGTAATCTATAAATTTCAGCTAGAGCAAGGCACTTTTGGGAATTAGAAATGGCATTTTTACATGAAATAAGATGGCAAAGCATCACTTCAATCTATCCAATCAAGCTTTCAGCATATTCTAAATATAAACTAGCTCCTCCAGCAGGAATTAAAGTTCGGCAATTTATCAATCTTAATTCAGCTTTATGTCGCTGCATGTACCAAATATAATAATTACACAGTGATAAAGTATATTTATATCATAAGTATTCCTAAAGAAGTTTGTGGAAACAAAACCAACTATTAAATTAACTATTAATAACAATCTTCAAAAGATGTGCCTCAGAAAGTAAAAGTCAACAAGTCAATACATAAAGCACATGATCAAACACCCCTACTCTAAAGAAAAGTTACTGCACCCCAATGGTCCATGCAAGAGGAGAAAAGAATTGGTGACCAACCTCATCAAGTGCAGGTGCACCAAATATACTGCCCCCACAAGAAAGTTTGTAAGTACAAGAATAACCTTTATAATCAAGTCCGTAGAGATTGTGGTCATATGATCCACACCTGCAGTGGAGATGAAATCAGAAACTGAATTATACCAAGAGAGAAGCCGCTAATAAAGTAGTGTTAGCATCTCCCTGCAAAAATGGTAGCATCAATTGAAAAGTGCCCTCAGCCAAAATTAGGTCGCCAGGTCGTAGCATGTGGCGTACTATGCATTGACCTTTCTAATTTTTAATTGATACGCTGGGAAAAAAAAGGAACCGACATGCCTTTTTGTAGACTAAATAACTTCAAAATGTGTTGTATGGTAATGCGAACTAAACTATTTACTGGAGAAAATTCAACCATCCTGAAGCAAACTAAAAATAATTAGTCCCAGACTGAGGAGCACGTTATAGATAGGATAGGAGAACGGTTTGCAGTAGAATGGATCAAGAAGTAGAAGTGGGAGGTCCAAAATTGGAAATGGTACATGAAAATTGTTTTCCTGCCTTGTGACACCACAGTTAACAGATCAAATATCACAGGCTTTCAGTGATAAAAGGTGAAATCCAACCAACTCCAAACTGAAGCCAAGAAATAAAGATGAAATACCAAAATGTAGCTAATTAATTGGAGCAAATGGCCTCTTCAAAAGACATTCAACCAATTTTGGAGCGAGATGTTTATAAATTTACTATCAATAACTGGATATAAAGCCCGAGTACCGCATGATTTTAAATGAACTTGGTATCTTTTCCATTGTCCCTAGATCTCATCATCCTTTTGCATGTCACCCAGACTTTGTATTTTAGTTAGAAACTCCGAAAAACCAAATAATTTATGCATGGTTAAAAGATAAGATCTCCACAAAAAATATTTCCTCCTTTTCTTAAAGTCCTTTTAAATCAGAATAACAGGGCTTTTCTCAGAAGCAATTCATGCCTACAAAATTTTTATTTTTTATTTATTCATTGTTTTTTTTTTTTTTTTTGAGCGGTGGGGGGATTCAAGAGGGTTTTCATCAGGAAATGCATCCAATATTTTTCCAAGTCTACATGCTTATGCAATCCAAGCAAACACACTTATCTGTATTGCCAGAAGAACTAGTTTCTTGAAGTATAATCAGTTGAGAAATCTTTACCCTCAAAGGAAGAAAGAAGAAACTGAAAATAAAATATTACCAGACCAAGTGTCTGAGCTTGTCCACCACTGGTTGTGATGTTTTTGACCTTCATAAAACAAAAGGAAAATAATAAAAGCTAAGTCAGTATACCCAGTTTGAAGGCATTCTGGAAAGGGAACTAAAGATATTCACATTTCAAGTTCAATAGTGGAATGCCTAAAAAGATTTCAATTGCAGAAATAATTAACCTGCAATACCAATATGCTACAACAATGAGAATTCTATTAAATTATTACAAGGAAAATAAATGAGCCAAGCATGAGCCTCCTAATACCAGAATATGGCCAAAGACACTTGAGCATATCCAAGTAAAGAAATATGACAAAACAAAAGAGAAACAATAAGAAAATAAAATTAAATAGATAATTCCATAAATGGGGAGTAACATCCCATTTGAAAGCAAGGGACTAGGTACTCGTTGAATACCAATTGGATAGGCTTTGCTTAAGGTTAACCGTTTTGCTTCAGGTTAACCTAACGTAACTAGATATTCCATGTGGACAGAGAGTTATTCAGTTTCCAATGTGTTTTACGTACAGAAGTAGAGTCAATTTAACGGCCAAATACATATTACCAGCACTTGCTATAACATAAATATGCAATTTTTTTGCAATGAAAGTTGACAAGCAACCTTCTCCACTTATAACCAAACTACAGCCCCAAGGTCAGAATGTAGATGGTTAACCTCATAGGGAGAGAATACTTTGTTTTACTTTTTTCTATATTAAACAGTTTGGCAAATTACTATAAAGTACAATATCAAACTTCACAGTAATGTAACTTTTGGATCAGAACACTATGGTACAAATGAAAAGAAGTAAACACTTATCACGTGCACCAAGCAAGTTTCGAAACTTGCAACAAACACCTCATGTATGTACAAAAATAATAACTAAGAGACCAATAACTCAAATTTAAAAGTCAATACAGATGAATGAACAGCAGCTCAAGAACATATAATGTCAACTCGGTATAGTGAGTTAATAAGCTTCCAGGTAGCAAACAAATGTCAGATATCAGACCTCCTTGAGTGCTACTTTGTTTCATATATATATATATATATATATATATATATATATAGACACACACACACACACACACACACATACATATACATACATACATTAAAAAAAAGGAAAAAGAAAGAGAGTTTCAGTTTACCAACATGAAATCCAATTCACTGGAGCTCAATCTCTTGCAAAATAGTACTTGTTAAAGTAACATTGATGAATATTTCACAAGTCTACTTTCGGTGATCATGGTCGGATATACCCAAAAAGAATTACTAACAATTAGTCCAGTACCGACTTGAAAATTCTGTATAGTTTGTGAATAAGAGAACATAAATTTGTTATCATCCAAGAATCAGAGAATCATAATCACCTTGATAAGTAACATATAACAACTAGCTCACATTCCATTGCCTATTTCTTCGTGTTTGTAAGACGGAATAACATATGCATTCGCCAAAAAATGCATCCTTTTGTCTTTGCATTTCCAAAAAATGTATACATTACTTAGAAGGTCTCCGTATATCAGATTTTCTATATTTTTGAGATTTTTTCCTTTCAAATGGGTGCCTTTTTTTCACAATACAATGTCTAACAGCCTTCATCTAAAAAAAGATGAAGGATACCTGCCAACAAGGTGAAAATGGTTCTTAAAAAATATTTCCTGGCTTCTTCACAACTTCTACTGGCCAACACAAATATTTCTTGGCTTCTTCACAACTTCTAGTGGCCAACACAACTTCTACTGGCTCCTAGTGTTTCTCCTCATCCTCTTCAGCTTTACCATCGTTGTCCACAACCACACCCTCCTCTCAATCCTTTTGAGAGGAGGCAACAGATGGTGATGAGGACAGCATATGAGCTTTGAACTTCAGATAATCATCCAAATCAGAACCAGTGAAGAGCATAGATGATTGGAAATTGTGACCCTCTGATGTGTCAAACTTGGAATCTGAACGAACAAAAACAGTAGTGATGGCACTAGAAAAAAATACCAGATTTGGAGCCTGAAGTAATTTCAGAACTAAAACTCGACATGGTGGGACCTAAACTTCTTGTTAAATATTGGTGAATAGTGCCAATGAAGGGTACCGTGAACAGTATCAGTGAATAGTGTGATGAACAGTATGTACAAACAATGATGAACAGTCCCGGGAACAGTGACGTGAACAATTTTCATGAACATCACTGGTGAACAGTAACCATGATTTAAAGAGATCTGGTTTGATATAGAATAGCTAGATCTAGATTTCACTACGGATGGGAGGCTACTATATTGAAATCACAGTGGGAAAAAAAGGAAAACACTGCTGAAAAATATAGTAAGTACGGTGGCGGCACCTAGAGTTTGCTCGGCTAGGGTTTTCCCTTCCCCAGTCTAATACCACGATAAGTTAGAGAGTAAGAGAGAAAGATCCTTGGGAAAAACTAAATATCTCATTATCTTACGACATCACCTAGATATACACATACACAAAGGATATGGGCCTTCGGGCCTTAGTACAACTACTGAGTAGTACAACTATGCAATACCATATATTAATACTAACAACATGATTACTAAAATAGAGAATGTATGACTAATTATAGATTATGGTGTTAATTACAATAAAAAATCATAATTGAACTTGTAAAAGTTCAAAGAGAAACATCAGTAAAGCAGTATCAGGAAATTGCATGTTAATGTTGTAGTTTAAAGATGGAAACAAGCGAAAAAACAAAATCGGCTGCAACTTGTTTATATCAATGGGTTTCATCTTTTAAATTCATTGCAACTTAAAATTCAAAACCATATCAAATTTTTTGTCAATTTCCATTTAATAACATGGAGAAAAGTAGAAAAAATTGGGAGAATTAAATATCTATAAACAGGAAAGTTTTTTCTTTCTATTTTATTTTATTCTCTCTTTTTACAGTGGAAATAGGCTTGTTTGAAGGGGGGAGGGAGGAAACTGGGAAAACTTGTGCAGGGGCAGTTGCAGACTAGAATGAATTAAAAAACAATTAACCATGGGGTTGACACTCCAAGGGGAAGAAAAAACAAATGGGGTGGGGGGAATGGTGACAACAATCATGAATGCTAGGATAGATAAAATTCAGGTTGCAAAGACAGTGACCAGAGTAACTAGTATCTTAAACTTAATTTCCAATACATGAACCAAGGTAACACAATAGATAACCAATCGGTAATAGGTCAAGGGAGAGCAAAGGTCCAAAAAGCAACAGACGAGCCTTTTTCTATGCTTTTCACAATGAAGAATGCACGTTATTGCACTTCGCTTCATGTGTGAAAGAGGAATACGTGGACTTCGGTATTACACACTGTTGTAAATATAGTAAGTGAATATATTTACTTAATTGTAGAATTTGATTATAGGCTGATTTATTTACCTTGTAGCATCTAGACAGCTTCATTTTAGGATGTAAATTGATTACCTTAATTTTAAGATCTAGATTATTCTACATTTGTATATATATATAGATCTTATGTACTCTTGACATTTATAGTGAGAATAAACAAGATATTTTTCTCTCTTTAACATGATATTAGAGCCTTAGGCTCTGTTATCTTTTTCCATGGCGTGACCCTGTTGAGTCACTTTTTCATCCTTTAGTTTGGCACATTAAGATTCTTACACTGAGTGGTAATGGCAGACAACACAATGGGTAATAACAGAGAGATGGAGATAGTTATCTCTAATGTTATTCCCATGACTAAAAAATCACAGAACACAAACTCAATGGCAGAAACTATTTGGATTGGAGTAAAACTATGTGGGTATATCTCCGTAATATTGATAAAGCTGATCATCTTATTGATGAACCACCATCAGATGATGCATCAAAGAAGGCTTGGTTAAGAGAAGATGCAAGAATATTCTTGCAGATTCAAAATTCTATCAATACCGAGGTAACCGATTTGATTAATCACTGTGAATTTGTTAAAGATCTTATGAATTACTTGGCATCCTTGAATTCTGGTAAGGGTCATCTCAATCATATATATGATGTTTGTAAGTAGTTTTATCATCCAGAAAAGCAGGAAAGATCTCTTACTGAATACTTTATGGATTTTAAACGGAGTAATGTGTATGTGGAATTGAATGCTCTTCTTCCTTTGAGTGCTAATGTGAAAACTCAATAGTCTCAACGTGAGCAGATGGCTGTTATGAGTTTCCTTGCAAGATTGTCATCTGAGTTTGATGCTTCTTGAACACAGATTCTTTTCAGTTCAGAGATTCTCTCTCTACGACACCTTCACTTGAGTGTTACGGGTTGATGTATCTCGACCTTCTCCTCCTAGTGTCACTAGTGCCCTTGTGAGCCGAGGTACTTTGAATGAGTCTAGTCGAGGAAAACGCAGTGGTAGTGGGGGTCGAAATTGACACGGTTTTCAAGGTGGTGGGAATATTGGTCCATGGACGCGTCTGTTATCATTGTCAAAAACCTGGTCACACGAAGCGTACATGTTGGTTACTTCATGGCAAACCTCAACAGCATTCTTAGATTGCTAGCTTTGCATCTCGGGAGAGTAACCATGGGTCTACAAAAGCCTTCATCTGCGGATAAATCCGTACTTGTTTCTGCAGCCGTAATGAATTTCTTGCTTTACCGAGTACAAAACCACACTAAAGTCAACTACTCCATCTTCTCTTCTCTTAATGAGTCGAGTAAACCTACTTCATGTCTTGTGTCATCCTCTAGCAAGTGGGTCATTGATACAGATGCTATAGACCATAGGACTGGTAATATAGGTATCCTTTCCTGCTTTAGTTCGCACACAAATCTTCCAAGTATTACTTTGACTGAAGGGTTAATGACTTCTGTTGTGGGTTCTGGAACAACCATTCCTACAACATCTATCTCATTGTCATCTATTTTGTGTTTGCTTAATTTTTCGTTCAATCTACTTTCAGTCAGTAAAATTACTCGTGCTTTCAATTGTTTTGTCTCATTTTTCCCTGATCATTGTGTGTTTCAAGATCTTATGATAAGGAAGATTATTGGTAGAGGACGTGAGCCTGGCGGTCTTTATTTACTCGGAACTCCTTCAATGAAAGTGCCAAAACCCATTGCATGTTCAAGCACATTGACACCTCTTGAAGTTCATTATTGATTAGGGCATCCTCCTTTGACTATTTTGAAGTTATTTCCAAATTTTAAAAGTTTATCCTATTTAGATTGTGAGACGTGTCAGTTTGCCAAACATCATCGTGTCTCTTATTTGCCTAGGGTCAATAAATATGTTGCGTCCCCTTTTGAATTAGTACATTCTGATGTTTGGGGTCTTTGTCCAGTGGTTTCCAAACCTGGTTTTAGGTATTTTGTCACCTTTGTTGATGACTATTCTCGTGTTACTTGGTTATATTTAATGAAAAATAGATCAAAATTATTCAACATCTTCTGTTTCTTTTGTGCTGAAATCATAACACAGTGTAATGTCTCGTGCGCACTTTGGGAAGTGATAACAAAATAGTACTTTTCTCATCCTTTTGATTCCTACATGTTAGAAAATAGAATTCTTTACCAATCGTCGTGTATTGACACACCACCCCAAAATGGTGTTGTTGAAAGGGAAAAACAGACATACTAGAAGTTGCTAAATAGAGCCCTCTTTTTCCAAATAAAGGTTTCTAAGCAATTTTGGGCGGATGCTATTTCAACAGCTTGTTTCTTAATTAATTGCATGCCATCATCTATACTTGCTGATGAGATTTCTTACCTTTTTTGTTTCCTTCCCGACCTTATTCCCGATTGAACCGCGTATTTTTGGGTGCACTTGTTTAGTTTGTGATGTTCGGCCTCAAGTATCCAGATGGGATCCTAGGTCTCTCAAGGGTGTCTTTTTAGGATACTCTCGTCTTCAAAAAGGCTATAGATGCTATTTCTTTCATGAATCTAATGTTTATGGTTGCGAGGGAGAGGAAGATAATGTTCTAGTTTATACTATAACAAACCTTGTTAGTCCTATTCCCATGAGACCACCTATCACTCAAGTGTACTCTTGTTGAACTCAACATACAGACTCGCAACCTCCACCAACTCCTTCTACAGATCCGAGTCTTGATCTACCTATTGCTCTTAGAAAAGGAAAAAGACAATGTTTGTTAAATCAGATCTCATTCAATCTCTTCATTTGCTTCATACGAACATTTGTCTCCTTTTTTGCGATGTTTCATTGCTTCTTTAGATTCAATGTCGGCTCCTAATAATCTACCTAAGGCTTTGGCTCATCCTGGTTGGCAAGCTGCTATGGAAGAAGAGATGATGGCTTTAGACAACAATCCTACTTGGGACTTGGTACATCTACCAATTGGTAAGTAGGCAATTGTTGTAAATGGGTGTTTGTTATTAGAGTTAACCCGATGTTTCTATTGAGCGTATAAAAGCTCGTCTTGTCGCAAAATATTATGCTTAGGTAGATTATTCTGATACTCTCTCTTTTGTGGCAAAACTTGCTTCTGTCCGTCTGTTTATTTCTCTTGCTTCAACCAATGATTGGCCTTTGCATCAGTTAGATGTCAATGCCTTTTTGCATGGAGACTTGCAAGAGGAAGTATATATAGAGCAACCACCAGGGTTTGTTGCTCAGGGAGAGTCTAGTAAGATTTGTAAACTTTGAAAGTATTTTTTATTATATGGTTTAAGACAGAGCCCTTGTGCTTGATTTGGGCAATTTAGTGAGGTTGTTCAAGAGTTTGGCATGAAGAAGAGTAATTGTTACCATTCTGTTTTTGATCAACAATCTAAAGCCGGCCTTATTTTGTCGGTTGTTTATTTTGATGACATTGTTATTACTAGTAGTAATAGTGTAGGCATTACAGCCTTTAAATCTTTTCTTCAAACTCGTTTCCAAACCGAAGACTTGGGGATGTTGAAGTACTTCTCGAGCATTGAGGTTAGTAGGTGTAAAAAATGTATCTTTCTACCTCAAAGAAGGTATATCCTTGATCTTTTTACAGCAACAGTGAAGTCGGGTGCTAAACCTTGTAGTGCACCAACAATCACCAATATGCAACTTACAACAGATGATAGGAGTTGTTTTCAGATCCTACAATGTACCGGAGATTAGTTGGCAAATTGAATTATCTAACGGTGATTCATCCTAACATTGCATATCCTATTAGCATTGCTAAGCCAATTTATGTCTTCACCAAGAACCACTCATTGGGCAGCTTTAGAGCAAATCTTGTGTTATCTCAAGGGAGCTCCAGGACGTGGTATATACCGTAATCATGGTCATTCTTGTATTAAGTGTTTCTCAGATGCAGATTGGGCAAGTTCTAAAAGTGATAGGAGATCTACTACGGGGTATTGTGTTTTTATTGGAGGTAATTTGGTATCATGGAAAAGTAAGAAGCAAAATGTTGTGTCTTGATCTAGTGCAGAATCAAAATATAGAGCCATGGCACAATCCACTTGTGAGCTGATATGGATACATAAATTGTTAAGTGAGATTGGTCTAGATAGTTCATTGCCTATGAAGTTATGGTGCGACAATCAAGCTGCTCTCCATATTGCATCAAATTCGATTTTTCATGAGAGGACCAAACATATTGAAGTTGATTGTCACTTTATTCGTGAGAAGATTCAGAAAAACTTAATCTCAACAAGTCATGTAAAAACTGAAGAGCAAGAATTAGCTGACTTTTTCACCAATGCTTTGAGTGGTCCTAGGATTGATTATATTGTAACAAGATGGGCATGCTTAATATCTATGCTCCATCTTGAGGGGGAGTGTTGTAAATATAATAAGTGAATATATTTACTTAATTCTAGGATTTGATTATAGACTGATTTATTACCTTGATTGTAGGATCTAGATAGCTTGATTCTTAGCCTGATTTTAGGACATGAATTGATTAGCTTAATTTTAGGATTTAGATTATTTTACACTGTATATATATAGATTTTATGTACTCTTGACATTATAGTGAGAATAAACAAGATATTTTTCTCTCCTTGACACACAAATTGAGTTTCCTCTTTGAACCACTATGTCCTAGAGAAGTCCTTTCACATTTAAGTATTCTTATAGTGGATCCTTAATGATCCAAACTAGCCTCAAGCACAATAACATACCAAAGGGAATCAAAAGAATGACAATTCATTTCAAATACATGCAAATGTAAAAGCAACTGTTAAATCTATTCTCTTATAAAAGATGATTAGGGCAATCATACTTCACCACCGGTTTGAAAGCTCCAACAGACGTTGCCAGCTAACAAATGCAGAAAATAGATGTTTCCTTGGTAGCATCCAACCACAACCTAGAAAAAACAATTTACTTGGAGCATATTTTAAAAACAAAAGAGTCACAAGATTCAAGAAGCAAAACCAAGACAACCTGCGAAAAGTCATCCAACACTGCAGCTGAACATTCTATTCTTCCTTCAAGTTTGATCTCCCATAAGATAAGCCCCCTGAATCAATTTGAAGGTAATGATCCAATTAGGAATATAATACGCTTAAACGAAAAACATTTACTTATACTCGATATTTTCACACTCAAATTAATAACAAGAGGCAAGCAAATCATGGAGAGCATCAATACTAGATCTATTCAAGATAAAGAGTTCAAGGAATAAAGCAAAATAGAATACCCTTGAATTGCCAAATTTGCCTTGTAATGACATCATTACACCAATATGGCCATCACACAAGAAGAAACAAAAGGAAGGGAACTCTTCAGCAGAAAACAGCACAATAACAAGGGAAAAACAGTGGTGATTTTTATGGATGAAGCTCTCCAGTTTTGTAAGCGTGAAGTAATAGAAGGTAAGCCATAGTGTTGAAAATTGTCTATGCATCTTGAAAACATGCCAGAGAAATAACATTATGCCACATACACAAGAAGCTGACAAGATACTTTATTAAATGTGTAACATGATTAACAATGCTTCAAGCCTTTTCAGAAATCCTAGCTTAGCATTTCATGCAGTATAATGAGAGGACGTGATTCTACCAAATTGCTCCACTAGTTTCAATGTTGTGCTGCTCAAGTGTTGGACATCTTTGCTTTACCATCCACATAAAGAACTCCCCTAAGGTTTAGGCTGCAAGTACTTGAAACCACTAAGAGAACTCAATAAAACAAAAAGAGACTTGCTTACTATGTCCACATATTTATTTTCATCAAACCCCTCCCCTCATGAAAACTTTATCAAATATTCTGTTCGCAATAAGAACCAAGATGGTGGGATGCAGTTAAGTCCTGTTAAAATTTCTGTCAACTACTTTAGCCAGCATAACTAACTGCCCTTCTTGACAAGCTTATCAGAATCAAAATGGCAAAGGGCACACTCTATTACATTAGGATAAGGATAAGTCCGAAGGATAGGGTACTCCATAGATTAGAAATCAAGAAGGATCAGGCTCTAAGGATTAGGATAAGAAAGATAGGATTCGTTAGATTTGAATTTTAGATAAATGATAGACATCTATAATACCGTTGTTCAGCATGTATTGTAATTCAGGTTTTGACATCTATTGAATATTGTTGTTTTAAGTTCTTCAAGCAGAACTTCTGGGTTTTGAGTTAAATTAGTTCCCCCTTTCATGCTTTTTCCTAGTTTACTACTTCATCCGGTTGTCCCAAAGGCTTGAACAACTTAACCAAGAAAAGGGTAAATTCAAGCTTCACTACCCAATCAAACCCCTAGAAAAGAGTATTTATATTATTTAGAATTAAGAAAAGAAAAGAAAATCTACCCAGGCCTGTGAAGAAGAGCTACTCACAGGCCTGGGTAACCAAGAAATATTAGAGGTTAACGAGGAGACTCAATATGGCAATTGTAATCCTTTAGACATAGTGAAAGGTAGTCATGGAGAAAAAAGAATTGTTTTTGACTGAGATATTGATTTGCAAAATCATCTGGCCCATTGAATACTCCACCAATCTATGATGTCTATCTAGATGAAGATTTGTTGTCGAATTCTCATGAAGCCATTCAGTTCAAACTGTTTAGCATCACAGACCTCACAATAAAACTGAATTCTCATGAAGCCATTCAGTTCAAACTATTTTTATCTTAACTTCAGAGCAGAGCTGTATTTTTTCAAGAATAGTCACCATGTACCCTCAGTCTTATCACTTAAATGAAATATTTTCCCCCTTACAATATGACAAATTAAAGAAACAACCTCATTCTATGAAAAACATATCTTTCCTGAAAAAAAAAATAAAAAAAATCTAGAAAAGCAGTAAAAAAAAAAAATTCAAAATCCCAGGTAAGTCCTGTAACAAGCATACAGCTCTAAGAGCCATGTTAATAATTTGACAACTCAAAAATCATAGTGGGGGAAGCATGCATTGATGTCGATGCAAAATGTATTATTTTAAAGCTTCATAAGGATTACTGGATATATAAGAGGAAAAATTTCTAAAAATATGCTTGTTTTCAAAATTGTTCTTTTTTTATGCCTATTCCAAAATGTAATTCCGGACCAGTGGAACTAGCATTCAGAGAATGCGAGTTCCAGAAAATTTTTTTTTTTTTAAAAAAAAAAAAAAAAGAATTTCTTCTTGACCTTGCATTCCCTGAATGCGAGGTCAATTTGACTGACCTCGCATTCGCATGCAAGGTCTGACCTTTATCTTCTGGTAGGCCAAAATTTATATTCTGCGAGGTGAAGAAGACCTTTATCTTCTGGCGGTGGTTGTGTTGGTTGTAGTGGTGGTGGTGGTGGTGGTGGTGGTGTGTATATTGTGGTGGTGGAATGGAGGTGGTGATTGTTGTAGAGGGAAGGAAAAATAGATGGTGGTGGGGAGGAGGAGGAGGAGGAGGAGGAGGACGAAGGAGGAGGACGAAGGAGGAGGAGGGGGAGGAAGGAGGAGGACGAGGAGGAGGAGGAGGAGGAAGGAGGAGGACGAGGAGGACGAGGAGGAGGAGGAGGAATTTTTTTTTTTTTTGTATTTGGGGATTTATCTTCTGCGAGGCCAGAAGGCCTCGCAGAAGATAAAGGTTTTCTTGACCTCGCATTCCTGGAATGCGAGGTCAATTTTGACTGACCTCGAATTCCGGGAATGCAAGGTCAATTTTGACTGACCTCGAATTCCGGGAATGCAAGGTCAAGAAGAAATTCTTTTCTTTTTTTTTAAAAAAAAAATTTCTGGAACTCGCATTCGGTCCGGAATTGCATTTTGTAATAGGCATAAAAAAAGAACAATTTTGAAAACAAGCATATTTTTAGAAATTTTCCTATATAAGAGCTACTTGTTAGTAGATGCCTCTTACCAAATCTTCCGTACCTTCTGGCATCCACACAAACAAATTTCTTTGAATGAGATCCAATGAAAAGGTAGACTTCACTTCCTTTACATACAATGAGTGGCGATGCATCAACACAGGACTCCATATAGACTTTCCAGAGTTTGTGTATAGAACCTTTTACCTCCCTTGAAATTGGCTGAGACAAGACTGCCGGACATAAGTTCATATTTCCCCCTTTCCAATGCATTGCTTTGTTGCAACGGCTGAAAGAACATGCTGTATGCAATGAATGAGGATTCCAGAAGCAATTGTCTTCTGGATTACCAACCGTTGGAACGTGTGAACTTAAATCCTTTTTCAAGAATTTATCAGGATGATCAGTACTTGAATATTCAACGGCTCCAACCAACCTTCCACGCGGCTTACTTCCATCAAGACTGGCACTTTTGGAGTACATAGGGAACAATCTTTCATCTGTTGCTCCTGAATCCACTTTCACATTTTCATCAATTCTTGGGTTAGTCCATCAGATGACCCTATGTTCCTCTGAAGAGCAATTTGAAGCTTCAATGCAGTTGGGAAAGTGTATAGTAATTTCATATTGATTCCTAATTTGTATGCAACATATGCTGCAGATATTGAAGTACCACCTACATGAAAAAAATTATCACCAACGGAGATGTTCTTAACCATCAGAGCTTCACAAAACACCTGCTTGATTAAAATTAAAAAGATTGATCAAAATACTTCTCGAGGAAATAATAATAGCTTATTTAAGAAAAAATCAAGTTTTAGTACAACCTAATAGTGAAAGTGAAAAATAGAAAAAAGTCAAAGTGGATCTTTCTTTGATGGTCAAAATTTTCTGTTAACGTCCAGTCACAGAAAATAAATCCCAATAGACGAAAACTTGAAATTGCATAAAAATATCAAAATTTTGATATCAGATCTTAAGTCTTATAATTCACAGGACATGCCCCACATTAAGCAGTAATATATCCTAGCATAGATTTCTCAAGTACCAAAGAAGCATAACAAATTATCCATCATATAGAACCAGATTTACAATTTGAGCAAAGCAGCAAAGGAGATCACACAAATTAAACTAAAAACAACAATTTTTAGTGTACTTACCTCCTTATCTCACTTTCGTTTAAAAAAAAAAAAAACCAAAACCAAAACCAAAAACAAAAACTATCTTACTCTTGACGAATGAGATAGAATTCTATAAAGTATATAAACAGAAATTTCTGTTGCTTCTGAAGACACCATAAAATATTTCATGGGTCTTGTTCCCCATTGAACAAGCCTGTCGTTTTTAGCTGTCCTTTATTTATTTATTTTTTCAAAATTATTATAAGCCATTCTACTTTTAAATTTTATCACTTTTTATGTGGCAAGGATTTTGGTGTGGCTGATGTGTTTGTTCACTTGGTATTCCTTTCTTCCTCTCAGAGACAAGTGTGAATGTGTATTAGCTAGATAGGCTGAATCTGCATACTGAAAATGCAATTTTCTATAGTTAGTTCAGTGTATGAAAATCCTCACCAAAGCAAAAGGTAAACAAAAGAACCTCTTTCCAGGTATATGCTTGTTTTTGGTGAGGGTACATAAATCCATAAGTTAAAAAACGAATAAATGCAGCTGCTCTTCAACAGAATTACCTTCCAATCTAGAAGACCTCAACATCTTAAAATACGAATGACTAATGAATAACATTAAGATTGATGATCTGCTGGTTCTAAAACTTAACATACGTTAGTTACAATTTGGTCTGGTGAGGGTGAAAGAAAGAGGAGAAACATCAAACTCCTGCTCAGAGCATAAGGTAGCACAATTTAACAATGTAGAAATATGTCCTAACAAACCATATCTAAAGCTCACAAGCAGTCCATTGCTACCCTATTCTATGTAAGCAAATAATATAAAGGCATACATAAAATTTCCCATTTATTAGTTCAACATTTAGCAGATCACCAGAATATCCTACAATTGGCATAATCATTCCACAGGAAAAAAAATAAAAAAATAAAAAAATAAGAAAAAATAAATAAAAAAAAGTATTAATATCCCTTTGAAAATGCTACTGCTAGTTATGCAGGATCAAAGTTTCTTGTTTTGATAAAATCAGTATGATCAATGACAAAAAATAAACTAATTAGTACATTATCACGAACAGCTAAATTATGGATTCAGTTCAAGAACCTTTTTTATAACTCCCAAGAGATCATTATCCCAAATTTCTCCAATGGAATTCCCAGCATGTGCCTTGGAATTTGAAAAAGCAGCCAACATAGTATAATCTATTTTTCCGGAAGAAGTAACAGGAAATGATTCAGTGTAGAAAATACGGGTTGGAACTACAGCCTGTGGAAGTTTCTTGACCATCCAGCTCCTAATCAAAGACTTGAAAATTTCATTGCAGTCCTCCTTTTTCTTTAACACCAAATGAGCTTCAATATGAGAGAATTCTCCATGATCTTTTGGGCAAATTACTGCAGCATCAACTATACCTGAATGTTGCCTGAATGTGTTCTCTATCTCTTCTCAAGAAAAGCAATCCGCTGACCATTGAATTTTATGGTCCGGTCTTCCCTTCCAATGAAAATAAAGTCACCACTTTGAAGTTGTCTCGCGAAATCACCCGTTTTGAAGTAATCGTTGAGTCTCTGATCAATACAGGTACTATCAGAGCAAGAAGTTTGAGGCAATTCTGCAGAGCCAAATGGAGTAACTGAAAGATAATCAAAGTATCCAGCACCATTACATAGTCCATGAACATAAATTTCTCCATACTCAGGTGCATTTTCCCCAACAAGCACCACATCACAGTTAGAAATAGGTAAGCCAATTGGAACACTGCTTATAGTCTCATTTTCCAATATCGATGGCAACTGCTTGCAATCAAAGTATGTACAATCACCTGAGACCTTAATTTGAGAATTCAACATGTAAGACATCAAAGAAAGATCGCCTGGTATAAAAATGATAACTGATAGGAGAAATGATCATGGGATACAAATCAGAAGAACTCTCGCCTCTTAGGCCCTTAAGAGATGATGATAATAACAAACCAGTTTTTAAAATAAGTAAAGAAAAGAAGGTCATGCACTATCACCATCAATCCATACACAGTTGTCAAATGCAGCCATAGACCCACAAAACAGACATAATTCTTTGTTGCAAACTAACTTGGGAATTATAGAACTGACAGCAATTCAATGCATATGATTATTTACCTAACGTGTTAGAAAACCTTCCCAAAGGATGGAGGAATTTAACTGAGTCTCCATCAAAAAAAACATACTGTAGCTATTTTTGGAACTTGGTTCATCAAGCAAGAAATGAACCCATGTGTCATTTTCTAAAATCTCCAAATGAGATGTGACAGGATCCAATTAGAGTTGGGCAAATAAGCATGGTAGTGCAAAAAAAGTTTCCTTAAAAACAAGCTATTTTTTTATGTACAAACAATCAAAGGATTGTAAAATTGAGTCCGAGTTCAAGTTCAAATGTTCATTTATGTATAATATTAATTAGAAAGAACCAGAATATACTGGAGAAGCGGTGTCTCCAACACACACACACACACACAAAAGAATCTGCAGATTTCCCACTTATCAGCAATGATAACTAAAGCATTTTTGAACTGTTTGAAAAGGAAGTCCTTTCTGAAAGATAGCCATCAATTTGGTTATGTAGGTCTGACTGCTTGTCTACCGCTTTTGTTGTTTGACAAATTCTATTCTCTTCAAATGAGAATAAGAACCATCAACCTAAAGAAGAATGCAACCACCAGCATATATTTCCAGTACATAGAAAGTACATGTAGGAACTCCAATATAGGAGGCAGTTCAATGGTAAGAATCAAGATTGTCATGGGAGAGACTGCCATATTCTTTGATGCTGCCATCCTTTTGCAAATGTGCCAAAATTTGGTTATATAATTAATATTCATCCTTTAATGTTATCTATTGTAAGATTTTGAGAATGAATGATTGATAATTCTCATTAAGTTTCTGAACCATAAGTACACAGTTTTATAGCGGTGACCTCAAAACAAACAATCCTACATAAATAGAGGAAGATAGTTACCAACCGAAAAACCCCTTTATTCTGGGAACTAATTTACACCTAATTTACAGCTACAAAATCTCCACCAAAGTAGAAAAATTCCTCCAAAAATGGTGGAAACTAAACTCCTAAAAATCCCAAGAAGATTTTAGGGATTTCCACACTCCCCCCTCAAGTTAGGTTGTAGATGTTAATCAAACCTAGCTTGGAATTGAGTTCATCAAACGACTTTCTGATTAGGGCTTTAGTTAGGATATCTGCTGCCTGCTGTCTAGTTGGGATGTATAGGAGGAATATAATTCTAGCCTCTTATCTTTTCTTTAACAAAGTGTCTATCAATCTCAACATGCTTTGTCCTATCATGATGGACTGGATTCCTTGCTATATTGATGGCTGATTGATTGTCACATAGAACTTTCATCGGTTTAGTAATTGGAACTCATAGCTCACACAAAACTCTTTCCAGCCACATTCCTTCACAGATTCCATGATCTAGAGCCCTGCAAATTCTGCATCCGCACTGCTTCTTGAAACTACTGTTTGTTTCTTACTTTGCCAACTAACCAAGTTTGCCCAGACATATGTGCAGTACCCCGAAGTTGATCTTTTGTTTGTCACTGACCCTACCCAATTAGCATCGGTGTAAATCTCGACTTCCCTATTTTCTGTCTTTTTAAAAAATAAACCTTGACAAGGTGTCATCTTCAAGTATCTCAGAATTCTGTGTATGGCCTCCATGTGTTCTTCTGTTGGATCATTCATAAATTGACTCACAGCATTGACAGCAAAGCTTATATCCATTCTCGTGTGAGATAAATAGATAAGTTTCCCAACTAACCGTTGATATCTCCTTTTATCAACTGGTGCGCTATCTTCCTTCCGTCCTATTTTTGAATTCGGATCCATAGGAGTGTCCGCTGGCTTGCATCCAAGCATTCCGGTTTTTTTCAATAAATCTAGCACATAATTTCGCTGTGAAATTGAGATTCTCCTTTTTGAACGAGCTATCTCTCCATTCCGAGGAAGTATTTAAGGTTTCCCGAGTCCTTGATCTCAAATTCTTTTGCTAGAAAGCATTTGAGTCTCCCTATTTCTTCTTGGTGATCTCCAGTTAGGATGATATCATCAACATATACTATAAGTATTGCCTTTTTCTTGGAGGATGTATGTTTGACGAACAGAATGTGATCTACTTGACATTGCTCATACCCAAATTTCTTGACTGCTTTAATGAACTTGTCGAACCAAGCCCTTGGAGATTGCTTTAACCCCTATAAGGACTTCTTGAGCTTGCAAACTTTGCCAAGTGATATTCCTTCATCAAACCCTGGTGGTATCTCCATGTAGACTTCCTCTTCTAAGTCTCTGTTGGGGAAAGCATTTTTCATATCAAGTTGGTATAGAGTCCAATCGAGATTGGATGCAAGTAAGAACAAAACCCGAATTGTATTTAGTTTTGCTACAGGAGCAAAGGTTTCTTGGTAGTCAATTCCAGATGATTGAGTAAATCATTGGACTCTTATCTGACCTTAGCCACCAACCTAGCCTTGAACCTGTTTATACTCCCATTAGCATTGTGCTTCACGGTGAAGATCCATTTACATCCCACTGGGCGTTTTCCTGCAAGTAGTTGTTGTATATCCCAGGTTCCATTCTTTTCTAGAGCATGTATTTCCTCTAAGACAGCCACCTTCCACTCAGGTACTTTGAGAGCTTCATGTATTGTTTTTGGAACCTGTATTTTGTCAAGGTTGCTAACAAAAGCATAGTTATTCAATGACAATCTTTTATATGAAACAAAATTGTAGATTGGATGATCAGTACAGGCCCTTTTTCCTTTTCTCAAGGCAATCGGTCTATCATCAATAGAGGGACTTGAAAGGGCAGACTCGAGATTAGAGCTCACATTACCTGGTAAATTCTGAACTTAATCCGGGTTCGACTCATGGTTCTGATCACATAACTGCCGTTCTCTTCCTTCATCAAGTTTTGGTCTCCTAGAGTAGACACGGAATTCTTTTATTGTACCCGGGGGTGTTTGACATTCTGTTTCGGGACAAAGTTCAAGCTGGAAGTGTGTGACCGGAGTAGAGTTCTGCTGGGATGGTTCTAAGTTATTTTGGTTTTCAAATGGCTCGCTTTCAGAGTGGGGAATGAGTGAGTATGGGATTTCTAGGATATTTGGATGTTCCGAGGTAATGATGTTCCAAGGTTGGTTTTCAGATGTCTGATTCTCACCCTGAATACCAACTCAGTAGTAAGGCTGCTGCTCGAGAAAAGTAACATCCATGGTGTTATAGAATTTGCGAGTGACTGGTGAATAGCATTTGTACCCCTTTTGATTTGGCAAGTATCCAACAAAGATGCATTTGATTGATTTTGGATCAAGTTTACTTCTATGTTGGGCATGTATGTGGACAAATGTAAAACACCCAAAGATTCTGGTAGGAAGAGTGAAAAAAAATGCGAGTGTTTGGAAGAGTGGAGGAAAGTTTGGCAAGGTGTTTGAAAATTCAAGACTGGGATGGCATGGTGTCTATTGATGAGATATGCAACTGTCAATAATGCCTCTCCCCAAAAAATTTTTGGAACATGCATTGTGAACATGAGGGATCTAGCAACTTCTAAAAGGTGCCTGTTCTTTCTCTCGGCAATCCCATTTTGTTGAGGCGTGTCGACATAAGAGCTTTGATGGACAATGCCCCGATTTTCAAGATAATCACCTAGAGACATTTCAAAGTATTCTTTTGCATTGTCAGTTTTCAGAATTTGTATTTTTGTTTGAAATTGGGTTTGGATCATAACATTGAATTTTTTAAAGATTGACCCAACTTTAGATTTTTCTTTCATGAGAAAAAGCCATGTGATCCTAGTGTGATCATCTACAAATGACAAAAACCACCAAGCTCCTGTAATATTTTTAATTCTAGATGGACCCCACACATCGCTATGAATCATCAAAAAAGGTTTTGATACTTTGTAAGTAATGGTATGATAAGGCGTACGGGTATGCTTTGAAAATTGACACACTTCACACTAGACGAAACATTTTTGGATTTTTATTTTGAAATAAAGATGGAAATAATCTTTGGAGATACAAGAAATTAGGATGTCCTAAACGATAGTACCAAAGCATAACAGCACTATCTTTAGTAGAATTATCAACAGAAACAGAACTTTTATTGGACTCGATACAAACTGTAGAATGAGTTTGACCCTTACGGAAACCATCACCTTTAAGAAAGACAAGTCTAGAGTTCTCCTTAGCATTGCCAATCGTCCTCCCCGAAATCAAATCTTGAAATTCACACATATTGGCAAAAAATTTGGCAACATAATTATGTTCTCGAGTTAGCTTGCTAACAGACAAAAGGTTGCAATCCAGATTAGGAACATAGAGAACTGAGTTTAAGACGAGGTCCTTTGAAATAACAATTGAACCTGTTCCAGTAACTTGAGAGAGAGAACCATCAGCAGTTTTTATTGTGGAGTTTTCCTGAGTTGGTGTGCACTTATGGAACAATGAAACATCTCCTATCACACGTAATCAGAGGCACCAGAATCTACAATCCATGATTTTGAAAAGCTTACTGTGAGTGCACCAGAGTAGTTACCTTTTTGGGCTATAGATCCGATACTAATTGTGTTCTGAGTTGAGTTTTGTTGGGAGAACATTTTTTGTACTATCTCGAGCTATTCTGCAGTGAACGGATTTGAGTCAAATGAAGTAGGTCCCTTTATTGAGACATGGTTGCCACGACATTCTTTGTCTTGAGCTCCTTTTGATGGTTTCTAGTCAGTCGGCTTGCCGCGGATTTTCTAGCAGTTGTCTGGTGAATGTCCAGATTTTTTGCAATGATCACACCATGGTCTCCCTTTCTTTGTCTGATTGTCATTTTCTTGCTGTTAGGATTCCTCGTGCAGCTAATGCTAAGCTTTGATTAACAGTCGGAGTAGCAGGAACGTCCCACATCATCACCTTTTTCCTGCTTTCTTCTTTTCGGACTTTGGAGAAGACTTCTCGAATACTAGGTAATGGTTTCATCCCTTCAAGATTCATCCCCGAACCTCATCAAGATTCTTATTGAGTGCCATAAGAAACTTGAATATTCTCTTCTTTTTGACTATCTCCTTGCATCATTTGGACACTCCAAATGATACTCTTCAAACACATCTAGCCGCTGTCAATAACGGGTGAGAATGCAATAGTCTTGAGTCACACTGAGTTCCCTTGCCGAAGATCATGGGGAATGCTCTCAATCTCGAAGATTTCTGATGTATTCTCCTTGCTGGAATACAACTCCTTTGTCGCCTTCCAGATCTCTTGTGCCATGTCATAGAGAAGAAAATTTTCACCAATGTCATTAGTCATAGAATTGACTAACCAAGACATTATCAGATTGTTTTGCACCTTCCAAGCTCTGTAGTTCGGTTCGTCCGCCTTTGGAGGGATGATTTCTACTGTAAGATATTCATCCTTTCCACGCCCACACATAAACATCTTGACTAATTCGGACCATTGGGGGTAGTTATTCCCATTAAGTTTGTGAATTGGTGATGGGAATTTGAACACCTTCAGTCCCTTCTAAATTTCCTCTTGTGGCTGCCTCCGATTTTGATAAAGCCTTAGATGAGGACTCGGTAATCTTTTCTCCAGCCATTTCGTATTTGGTCATTGAAAAATTGGTGATGGGAATTTGAACACCTTCGGTCCCTTATAAATTTCCTCTAGTGGCTGCCTCCGATTTTGATAAAGCCTCAGATGAGGACTCGGTAATCTTTTCTCCAGCCATTCCGTATTTGGTCATTGAAAAATATTCAAAGGCTCAGAGGTTGCTCTGATATCATGTAAGATTTTGAGAATGAAGAATTGATAATTCTTATTAAGTTTCTGAACCATAAGTACACAGTTTTATAGCAGTGACCTCAAAACAAACAATCCTAAAATAGAGGAAGATAGTTACAACTGAAAAACCCTTTATTCTAGGAACTAATTTACACCTAATTTATAGCTAGAAATCTCCACCAAAGTAGAAACAATTCCTCCAAAAATAGGTGGAAACTAAACTCCTAAAAATCCTGACAAGATCTCAGGGATTTCCGCATCTATTAATGGCCTGCCTCTAAAGGGACCTATGGACTCGATGCTGAGACTGCATAGTGGCTATAAAAAACAGCAGTAAAATCTGATTTATAGATTTTTGTTCTTTAGAAACACATACATGATAAAGGCACATACAAGTATGAAGAACTTCACAAGTCAGTTTGGACAATAATTGCAGTTCAGCAAAATCCTCAAGATTTGATTGCTCTAAATGGCATCTGATAAATAGCAAAAAAAATGTAAGTTTCCTAACCTCTGTACTCCCATATAAATTCAAAACAGCAGTATGAGGCAGCAACTCGAACAAACTCTGACATAGTGACAGGTGCAAAACTTCACCACTTAAAACTAGCAACTTCAAAGAACTACATAGCCCCGTATACTTTGGACTTCGCAAAGGAAGGAGGACAGCTCTCATTAGTGATGGAACAGCCACGAGCCTGTGAACAGTGATCGTATATCTGTCGAGACACAAAATCCATTTAATGTCTGGACCATGAGTGACAGAGGAGGATCATGGATTATGCATTATGTTTTAAAGAGGACAAAATCTAAATTTCAATCAGTAATCTTCAGACATACGTCTCCTAAGGATGCACAGAAGTACTGCATCCTTAGACAGAACAAAAGTGAAAGAAATGACATTCAATTTCAAGAAACAATTGTTCACCCATCACGAGAAATATCAATGGATTACTACTCCTAAATTAAAGTTTCAAATATCAATTTTAGCCTCTTCTGCTCCCTAGTTAAATCATGTTATTGTTCCATCACTTGGATTCTCTCGTTTTTTCTCAGATTAGGTATCCAGCTCCTTCGTGTTAGTGTTTCAAGTTTCCATTTGAAGATGTATATCCTACACTGGCTTGACAGGAAAAGCAAATAATTTAAGTGTGCAATGGCAATGAATTGCAATCTGCTCAAAGAAAATTGCCACTTGTGTTTAAGAAAAAACTAGCGACCTTAAATTATGGATTTGATATAGGCAAGTGGGAGACACAATCAACAACAGATGATAAATTAGTTCTGGTGCATTGAAGCTATTATTCATACCTTCATGAAGAATACTACTAAAGCAGAAACACAAAATCCAAAAAAAAAAAAAAAAGGAAAAAAAATATATCCCTTAATTGAGTATAACATAAAATGGCTTCAGTTCATATGGACCAAAAATCCCTTATTCCTCCAACTTAAAAGATTTTTCTTGCATCCATTCATATCATTCAGTACTAATTTATGACACCCAGAAAGTTGAGAAAACTCTCACCAAGACCTTAGCAAACAATTTTAAGATACATTAGCCAAGTACTTGTAAAAAGTCTACCACACAAAGTATATTCTCTTTCAGCTCATTGAATGGAGGTACAACTAATGTGGAACTAGTTAGTATGCCACTGAGAAATTCTTGTAGATGGTCAATGAAGCTTATGGATGTCTTGAAAACCAGATGTTCTTCTCCGTGCAGGGGAGGCTAGACTTACAAGTCTTGCATCCATAAGAACCGGTTTAAAAGACCTGCAAAAGGGCTGACAGAGAACGTAGTGATGCAGACAAATATTATCCAAAAGTTAAATACTAGACATATGAAAGGCAAAACAAGTATGGCTCAGGTTCTTAAAATACCATAGCATGGTGCAGTAAAGAACGCAAAACACTGACTAACCTGCTTCGGTGCCACAAACACCTTTGGGCTTCCCTGTTGATCCTGATGTGTACATCAAGTAACAAAAGAGTCTAGACATTACACTCTCACAAGGCCATAATAAACTACATAGACGATTTTGTTCTTGAACGCACTGCCTCATAGAAATACATAAAACAGGACAACAGCCACAAGAAACAAGCCAATGTACGTTATCAAGCTTGTGAAAATAACCATCATTAACTAAACTTTCACACCCTATAATAAGATCAGCCCTTGAAGAAGATATAACCGTCAGTATCCGTTCTTCAGGCCAAGATGGATCTAGAGGCATGAGCCATGATGCTTCTCCACACCTTAAAACAGAGAGGACAGCAACAACGTACTCCACAGAAGGTTCCATATATATCCCAATTCTTCTCGGCATATATTTATTCCAAGATTGATTAGAAGAATCAAGACATTCAGATTTTGAATCGCGTATTGACTGTTGTTCACAAGACAGGCCTTCTGCAATGGAAACATTCTATTAGATCAAATGACCAAAACACCACAAACTAATCAAATCCATAGATTTAAGTCAAATCAAATAAAGATGAAGGTTAGTAACTCAGACAGCTCAAATTTTCTCATTAAACATGTTCACAAAACGCGACTCTCAATAAATATCCCTCAAAAATCCCTTCTTTATGCATGTTATATCTCATTCCTTACATTTTTATGTTTTGTAACAAATCCAATGTTTCGATTGTTCTTTTCCTTTTTCCCCAGATAACTTCTAGCACAAACATTAATTTCAGCTCTTCAGACTAAGCTGATTTCAAACATGATGAAAAACTGTCAGCTTTTTACCTTTCCTTTAAAATTCAAAATATAAATTATTTATCCAAAAAATTAATTTTATCTTGTTAAGAATTACATAAAAAGTTACAGAAATATATACTAACAAAGAAATTACTTTTACACTTTACTACTCAAACAAAATGCACTGTATAATCACAAGTAGTCAAGATTCACCTTTCTTATTTTTTCGAATTGCAGAATAACATAATCATCAATTTCTTGATGAATTTAATAAACTAGCACAATAAAAATTTGTATAAATACCTAATTGAGGTTTGATGATATAGGGGTCATCAGCACCATCAAGGATGCGTCTGAGCCGAGAGCTAAGAGAATTGACTGTGGACAGAACTTCAGAGTAAGTGAAGCACTGGTCCCCTTGGTAAACTGGAGGCTTCGACGACGTCGTTCTGGATTCAACTAACTCGGGATTAGGAACAACTGTAGTTTGGAGGTCGGAGCTGAAACGATTGTCGTATTGCTGAGAAATGATTTTAGCACCACCCCTGAGGCGTGTATGACGGCGATTTTGTCCGGTGATTTTGAGGCGGCTTCGTGAAATAAGTGTGATATGCAGCAAACAGGAAGCTTCGGCTCCGGCTCCCGTGCACTGTTTGCCATCGGCCGTGGTCTAGAGTGAAGTGGTGGAAGGGTTTTAGTTTCAAATTGATTTAACCAAATTCGTTTTAAAGTCTCTTTCTTGTTGGCCGGACATTTTTGTTCTTTTTCACTTCTCTAATTAATTACCGATACAATTAGGAGTGTGAGGTTGTGTTTGGGTGGATTTGACAAAGCGTTTAAAATTCATAAAACTGTAAAGTTTAAATGGATAAAATTTAAATTTATTTGAATTAAAAATTATGAAATAAAATATTTTAAATAATTTTTTAATTTAGATAAATTTGATATTGTTCATTTTAATTTTATAGATTTTCTAAAACTGAGTAAATTTAAATTTTTTTTTTTAAATTTATCGACCCGAACACAATGTAAATAAAAATAAAATTAACAATTTACATTAAGACTATCAATTGGAATTTTTGAAATTAAATACTAGTACCATTAACAATGTACTAAGAAGTTAATGGAAATTATATCATTTTAATTTTATAGATTTTCTAAAACTGAGTAAATTTAAATTTTTTTTTTTAAATTTATCGACCCGAACACAATGTAAATAAAAATAAAATTAACAATTTACATTAAGACTATCAATTGGAATTTTTGAAATTAAATAGTAGTACCATTAACAATGTACTAAGAAGTTAATGGAAATTATAATTTCAAAGTTAATTATATTTTACCTTTTAAATTTTAGTGTGACTATTATTTTAATTCCTAATCATTAAATCGTTACCTCTAAAGGCGTGTAAAAATTTACATAAATGGATAAATATATCCTTTGATTAATTATAATTTATTCCTTTTGATTAATTATAATTTATGCCTTTAAATTTTAAAGTCGCAATCATTTTGGTCAGTGCATTTTAATCCTTAATGTTATTTTTTGAGCATATTCTTTTTAACCCTTTTTTTATATCAATTCAGCATTTTTACCATTATATTTCTATTTTATTCCATTCCATTTTTATATTTTTTTTCCCATCCATTTGCTCTAAATTCATTCACTAACTATGAAAAATTCTTTTTTAGATCCGATCCACAATTTTACATGTGGACCTTATGGTTAAAATAATAATCACATTTCGCTTTCTAACATTGGCAGATATCATTTAACATATCTACGTACTATTTAAACTACAAGATTCACAAGTAACAATGTAGCCAAGGATCGGTCCACTAAAAATCTCCCAATAACCACTGTTAGCACAACACTATCAAACTAATACAGTATCTTTTCATTCTTCTTTAAATTTATAAATTTTATATTCTAGGTACAAATCAATTAAAAGAATAAAAGTTATTTCAAACTAAATTCATTGGTATATTTGTCTGTTAAACCAAAAACTTAAAAAAATAAAATAAAATAAAAATAAAGTGAAAAAAAAACATGGAAATTGACCACTCATTCATACAGTAATTAAAAAGTCTAACTTAATGCCTTCATGCATGAAAAAGTAAACAAAGTCGAACAAAAAAAATGCCAATCACCTACACGATCATGAATGCTTGACATCATGCAACACATGTTCTCAAAACAAGGCAACAAATAAGGGATAAAATGGAAGTACATGGAGCAAGAAAATCAGTCGTGTTGACTGTTAGGCAAAAAATTGGCTTACCCATGTTTCAGTTCTTGCTGGAAAAAGGCTACATAAGCATTGGGGAAATATTTAGGCGGAACTGATTTTTGCCCTTATTTGTAAATTTTGTAATGTGGATTAAATGTTATGGAATCTATAATATAAGTTGATGGAAACAAAATTTTATAAGATTTAATTTTAATTGTAGAATTTACAAGTGAGATCAAATACCGAATTTATGATAGTATTTTCCAAAACCTTATAACTCAAACTAAAAGAAGGAGGAGAGGCATTCAAGAGAGACAAAAAAAAAAAAAACACGACAAGAGAGTATACAACTGTCTCTTGACATTGAGAGGCAAAGAAAAGGCATTTGGGGTGAGGAAAAAAGACTACAAACAAGAAAAGAAAAGAAAAACAGTCCGAGAGAAAGATCCAAGAAAAAATTTTCAAAATTGTTTGGCAAATCAAAAATTTTATTAAGGTTTGTTATTAATCTTTCTCTACTCTAATAATTTCTTTCCGGTTTTCAATTTTTTGGGAAAATTAAACTTATATTTTCTTTGTAATCTTTTATGACATTAAAATTCACTAAAGTTAAATTGGTTCTTGTACCCACTTATACTTTGTGATATTTTAATAAGACACTAAAATAAATCAAATAGCTTTAATGCCTAACAATTAATCCTCATGCCTATTTGTCTCTCAAAATATTTAAGACACTAAATTAAGTCAATTGACTTTAATGCTCTACAATTGATTCTAATGCCTTATTTTATCAAATTGCCTTTAAGGCATTAAATTAAATAGTGCCACTTAAATTATTATCAAATTGCCTTTAAGGCATTAAATTGGACAAGTGCCACTTAAATTATATTAGACATTAAATTAAATCAATAGGTGTTATTGCCATAAAATTGAAACTAGTTCCTTACTTTGTCAAATTACATTTTAAGGCATCCAATCAAACTAAATAATTTGCATGCCTAAAATTATCTTTCAAGGTAATAAATCAAATTAATTAGCCTTAGTACTCGCAATTGCTTTTTAAGGCACAAAAATAAATTACTCAGGTTTAGTGTCAAAAATGCCTTTTAAGGTACTAAATTAAATTAATTGGCTTTACTAGCTAAAATTACCGTTTATAGTAACAAATCAAATTAATTGGCTTTACTGCCCAAATTTAACTTTTAAATGCACCAAATTAATATAATCAGCTTTGTGCCTAAAATTACCTTTTAAGATAATAAATCAAACTAGTTGGCCTTAGTGCCAAATTTGCCTTTTAAGGCACCAATCGATCTTAGTATCCAAATTTACCTTATAAGATATTAAATAAAATTAAATTGGCACTTGAGTATCTACACTGACACTCACAGTAATAATTAGACACGAATTAAATTGGACTTTATGTTCGCTTACCTTTCAGGGTATCACACAAATATTAAATAAAACAATTGGATAAGTCTCTGAACTTGTCTAAATTATTTTTTCCTTTAATGGCCAAATGTCAATTTCCTCAAATGGCAGAAAAGAATTGATATTTGGATACGTAAGAAATTCCTCCAAAGAATTCAGCCGCAAGAACTACAAAATATGTTATTTTGTGGAGTTTTCTATCAATTAAAATTCCACCGAATAAAACAAGGGTTAAATTCAAGTAAACTGCCAAAAATTTAAAACGGGATAAATTTAATGCCTGCAAAGCAAGTGAAGTTTTATTCACACAAACTACGTAAGGTTTGATCCCAGTGATGGGTACGTAAACAATTTAAGTATATTACTTAGATGCAACCCCAAAAATATACTATATAAATTCTCCTTATTCTCATTTATTTAATTGGAAGTCAAATTAATTAATTAACTGACAATTAGGATAAAAGGTGTTTCTCTAAAATTGAGAAATATAATTAAGCGATTTAATATATTGAATAGGTCTGACTAACACAAGTAAAAATTCGTGCAAGCGAATCGTACGAGTAAGATCAAGTCAAGAAGTTAAGGAGAATTTAATTTACAAAAATATTAAATTTTTGCCCAACATGATTTTTGGCACATCCAATGGGACCCATTACTTTTTATCTTTAATTGTTTAATTAATTTTATTATGTTGTCTTAATGGTTCGAGATGAGACCCAAGATTGTAACTCACTTCCATGAGCTTCCAAGCACCAAATGAGGAAGAAGATAAGAACAAAGGAAGGACGACAATATAGTGACGTTCACTATAGATCACATGAAAAATTCTTTAGAAATAACCACGTCCCAATTTGCTCCGCTTGCAGCTGCCAAGGTTGTGAGGAGACAAAAAGAAACCGCCTCCGACCACTAAATCTTGAAAGGAGCAAAAGAAACATACTCCACATGCTATACACCAAGGTTGTTTGGGGTAAATGAAATTTACTCCACTTGAAACCGCAAAGGCTACTAAGTGACAAAAAATGTCGTTCCACCAGTGACTGCTAAGGTTTCTACTCCAACTTCCAAGGAAGTTGATAGAAAAATAAAATTCACTCCACCTAAAATTATCAAGAATGCTAGGTGGGAAAATGAAGTTGCTCCACTTGCAATCTCCAAGACTGTGAGGGGGAGTGGGTAAAAGAAAGATGCTACTGCTACTAAAATCACTAGAAGGCAAAAACTAAGTACGCCAAAAGTAACATTGAACATCAATGAGGCAAAATAAAATTGTCCCAACTGTAAATGCTCTTAATGAGCAAGTTAAAATGGCTCAAGTAGAAAACATGAACTCCATTATTAGTCTAGCAAGTCTATCGTCGATGTTAAGTCTAACAAACAATATGTTGCAATTAACATGGTTGAGACTTGAGAGGGTCAATTCTAAAACCAACCAAATTCTTTTTGGGTCAATTTATTATAGTTGACTTCCCATCAACCGAAACTATAATGACAACATTGGTTCTAGAATAAGAAAATACTATCTCCATGACTTCTAAAGAACCAATACCCAAGACCTTGAGGAATATTAGGGTAATATTCTCTTCATAGGTTTCAAACAGAAAGGCAAAAATAGCATTGAAGCCTAAAATTCTTAAACTCAAATCGTCAATCTCAAAAGAAAGAGAGTTGGTAAAGTCTACAAAAGAGTCAATCGTCTTAGACTCTATTGAAAAGGACATGAGATGGAGGAAAAACAAGAAGATCCAAAAACAAGTGAAAGGGTCTGAAATAAAAAAAAACTTTGATGATCAAGCCCTTTAGTACTTGGAATGAATCAAGATTTTCCTTCAAAGTAAAAACGAACAACTCGACAAGAGTTTGAAAGAAAACTAACAATACCAAAGGGGTTCAAAATGAATACATGCTGGTACAAATTACTGGTATTACTTTTCTTGAAGAACAAAATCAAGAGTTGAAAGTAGGAAGCTAACTGAAAACGAAGTTGAAATAGCCGTTTTGGCTGTTCAAATTGTCAACCAAGCAAGTACTTCTACTCGTGAGTATATGCAAACTCATGAAGTTGGTCAAAACTCAACTGCATCTCTTACATGAGTTGAAATAAAAAGTTTGATATTTGAGGGAATAAAGAAGCTTCAGGTATCTTTAAATTCTCCTATATTTAGATATCATAAGCAATATCCTTCTTATTATGATACGATACCATACCATACCATATCCCTCCAATTATCCAAAACCAAAGTTTGAAAAGTTTGATAGAATCAATGGCTCGCAACATGAGCACTTAGCTCATTTTTACTTGGTTTGTGGTGAATCAGGTCAAGTTAATGCATTGTTGATCTGCCAATTTGTGGAATCTCTTAAAGGATTTGCTTTTAGTTAGTACACCCAACTACAACCCGATTCAATCATCACATGGGATGACATGCAAAGAGTCTTCCTTGCTTAGTTTGTAAGCTCAAAAAAGAAAAAGGTTTTCTATCATTGACTTGGCTAATACACGACAAAATCCAAATGGAAGTGTCCATGTTTTGTTACACGATGGAGAAATTTGAATATCCAATGTATTAAAAAAATTAACTAAAAAATCTTCTATTAAATATACTATAATAATTTGTTGCCTAAAATAGCAACATTTGTTAGTACTGCTAAACCTAAAACATTCGAAACAATTGTTTCAATAGCTTAAAATATTGAAAGCCAAATTTCTCGATGAGAAACTACATAAAAAAGTAGATTTAAGCAAATTAAAGAGAAAAAGTCATTGCCGAGAGAAGTGAATCAATGGCAACATTCGTCAATACCAGTAAAAAAATTTTTGGTAATGGCAATAAAAAAAAAAAAAAAAAGGTCACCAAAAACCTACTTTAGAAGAAAGAAAAAAAATATAATATACACTTCCAAATAAAGATGTAGATTACATGAAAGAAAAGTAATAACTTTGTCTGAGCAAAAGTAAAGGTGACTACAAATGAAAAAGCTGACACATGATCCAAAAATATATTCATCGGATTGTTAGTCACTTCATTGAGAATTTTCAATCAATCTATAATGGATAAATTGATCTTTTGCTCAAAAAGAAAATCAAAAGATCAAACTCTTATTGAGAATAAATCATTCAACCTAATAAGATTTTATGCTTTGATTGAATATCTTTCTCTTAAAATCTTTGACAATAAAAGTGTCAAAAAAAAAATGAAATTAAGACTTGAAGTCTATCATCTCAAAAATGTTGTGTGCACTCAAATGGTGAAATTTATATCCTTCTTAAGTATTGAATAAAATTGAAATCACATGAAAGATAAAGTAAACCTTTCAATTCAAGTGGGCATGTCTAAGGTCTCATTTAAATTTGCTAGAAAAGGAACACACCATCTCCTTAAATGTACATGTGTGTATCCTTATATAAACAATAAACTTATCAAAGGTAATTTACTTAAATAATAATATTACCTGTCCTACTGAATTATGAATGGCTTGAACTCAATGTTTGGGTGCGTAGGCAGTCTAGTCATGAACTAGATGCAGCCCCCCTTATCAAAAAGTATATGTTGCCCCTTATAAATTTTTTTCTCACAAATCCTTTCAAGTGGTTAACTAATTAACACTTCAACAAAAAAACCACCAACCATTTCAAGTGGTTAAACCGATTATTATTTCAACAAAAATCCACCAATTAATTCAAATGGTTAAACTGATTAATATTTCAACAAAAAATCTACCGATACATTTTCAAATGGTTAAATGGACTAGTACTCAATAAAAATCCATTGATACATTTTCAAGTGGACAAACTAATAAATGATTCGAAAGGAAAATCCTTAAACTAATTAAGGTTCAAACATTTTATCACATGAATTCTTGGAAGATTTTAAAGATTATTGTGCTATTTTTCTAGTACAATTCAAAATTTTCAAAATAATGAGACAGAAATGCTAAGACTAAAAAGTTGACTTGAAGTTAGTTAATACAAATGTAGCCCAAGTGTAACTAGCCCGAAAATCTCAAAATCAAATATACTTGTTACCTACCAAAAGAAAAAAATTGAGTGCAAAGACCAATCGAAAAAATTATACTTCATCAAAGGTCCTAAAAGCGCGCGCACACACACACACACACACACACACATATATATATATATATTTATATTGAACCTTATACATGTTAAGCAAATAACATTTCATATACAGTGCTTGACAGGGCAACTGTTAAACAAAAATTTTCCAAAAAAAAATGAGGACAATCTAGACGTGGGTAGTATAGCTACTCACGTACAAGGAAGTTGCCAAGTGGTTTCAAAACCACTTGGCTCCAAGAGAAACCACTTGGCTCCAAGAGGCACAATCCCTACATCTGTTTCATGTGAAACTGGGATCAATCCTATAAGTAATCAATTTGGCCTTATAATGACTAGAAAGTCCTCTATAAATAGTGACAGCTGGCAATTAAACAATAGGAGAGGCATTCGGGAGGTAGATGAGAAATAAAAAAAGAGGAGAGAAAAAGAATAAAGGCTACGGGAGAAAAGTATAGAGAAAGAAAGAGAAATATCGTAGAAGGATAAAGCAATTTTAAGCAAAGGTATGTTAAACCTTGTTTCCCTTCATAATTCTTTTGATCTTTATTTACTTTCGAATGTCTCAAAAATTATTTACTCTTTGAATATTCAAATAGGGCCTCAAAGTCTTGGTTTCCTGTAAGTATAGCAAGATCTTTGTTATGACTCCCAATCTCTTTTAACTTTTGTGTTGGTATTTTACTAAATTAAATGTTAACACAATTCTTTTTATTTTATTTTCTTAGGCTTTTGAAACTTGATAAGCCATATTCAAAATAAACTAAAGTTTGAACCAACACACTTTGGTTCAATTAACATAAGTTTATAAAAATAAAAATAAAAAGTTGGATTAGTCTTTGTAGTAGTTCAAAATTTGCCTCTCCTACAGCTAACTTAAATTAGACTGATTATTTGACCAATTGTCTAATTCTTGCCTCTCAAAATAATTTAATTTGACAAACTAAATGGCCTTAGTGCCCAAGTTTTTTTTTTTTCTTTTGCCTATCAATTTATTTAAGACACTAAATTCAATCAAATAACTTTAGTGCCCTAGAAATTGATCCTAGCATCTTATTTTGTCAAAATTGCCATTTAAGGCACAAAACTAAGTTGATCTGCTTTACTGCCAAAAATGCCTATTAAGGCATTAATTAAACTAAATGGTCTCGGGGCCCTCTCTAATTATTTAAGGCACTCAACTAGAATAATTGACTTTAGTGCACTAAAATTGAATTTAGTGTCTTATTTCATCAAATTTGCCTTTTAAGGCAATAAATTAAATTAATTGGCTTTAATTTTAAAATTACCTTCTATGGTAATAAATTGGCCTTAGTGCCTAAATATTTTGTGCAAGACGCCAAATTATATCAATTGGCCTAGTACTTAAATTTGCATTTTAAGGCAGCAAATTGAATTAACTGGCTTTAGTGCCAAAATTGTCTTTTATGGTATTAAATTAAATATTAATTGGTTTTAGTGCCCAAAATTGCCTTTTAAGGTAATAAACCAAATAAATTGGCTTTCGTGCTCACAATTGCCTTTTAAGGCACAAAATTAAATAATCGATTTTAGTGCCAAAAATGACTTTAAGGCACTAAATTAAATTATTTGGCTTTACTGCCTAAAATTACTTTTTATGGTAACAAATCAATTAATTAGCTTTAATGCCTAAATTTACCATTTAAAAGCACCAAATTAAATTAATTGGCTTTGTGCATAAATTACCTTTTAAGACAATAAATCAAACTAGTTTTCTTTAGTGCCAAATTTGCCTTTTAAGGTACCAAATGGTCTTAATACCCAAATTTGTTTTAAATTAGCGCTCATATCCACACTGCCAGAATTAAATTAGACTTTATATTTATCTTGCCTTTCAAGGTATCACAAAAAATTATATAAAATAATTGGATAAGTCTCTAAACTTGTCTAAATTATTTTAACCTTTAATGGCCAAATCTCAATTAAAGAAATAATTGTCAATTGCCTCAAATAGCCAAAAAGAATTGATATTTGGATACGTAGGAAACTACTCCAGAGGGTTCAACCGTAAGAACTACAAAATATTTTATTTTGTGGAGTTTTTCCATTAATTAAAATTCCATAAAAAAAAACATGGGTCAAATTCAAGTAACCCGTCAGTGATTCAAAATGAGCTAAATTTATTGCCCGAAAAGCAAGTGAATTTTATTCACACGAACTACATAAGGTTTGATCCTAATAACCGGTACATAGGCAACTTAAGTATATTACATAGGTACAACCCCAAAAACAAATATTATATAAATTTCTTTTATTCTTGTTTGTTTAATTGAAGTCAAATTAATTAATTGGGAATTAGAATCAAAAGGTATTTCTCTAATATTAGGAAATGTAATTAAAAGACTTAATATCTTGAGTGAGTTTGACTTACACAAATAAAAAGTCGCACAAGCAAATCATACGAGTGAATCAAGTCAAGTGAGAATTTAATTCAAAAAATTCACACATTACATTTTTGCCCAACATGATTTTTGGCACACTCGATAGGTTCCATTCTCCTTGTCATCTCTAATTGATTAATAAATTTTATTATGTTGTCTTAAAGGTTCAAGATGACACCAAAAATTGTGATTTACTTTCATAAGCTTTTGAGCACCAAGCGAGGATGGGGACAAGGATCAAAGAAGGATGATTACATGGTGACATTCACAATAGATCACTTGAAAATTTCTTTGGAATTAACAGCTATCCAATTTGCTCTGCTGGTGATCGCAAAGGCTACTGAGGCCAAAAGAAGCCGCTCCAACCAATAAGGCCGCGAGGGAGCAAAAGATTGTTGCCCCAACTACCATGATTGTGAGGGGGATAAAGAAGCCCATTCTAACCACCAAGGTTGCAATTGGGCAAAAGAAAGCCATCGTTTGCAACCGCCAAGACTGTGAGGGGGTAAAAAGAAAGTGCTCCAACCACCAAATCTGGAAAGGAACAAAAGAAACATGCTCCGCATGCTACACCTGCTCGGATTGTTAGGGGGCAAATTAAATTTACTCCACTTGTAACCACAAAGGCTACTAGGAGGCAAAAAAATGTTTTCGACCTGTGACTGCTAAGGTTGCCACTCCAACTACCAAGGAGGTTGATGGAAAAATAAAATTTACTCCACCTAAAATAATTCGGAATGCTAGGTGGGAAAATGAAGTTGCTTCAATTGTAATTGCCAAAACTGTGAGGGGGAAAAAAAAAATGCTACTGCTACTAAAAGGCAAAAAATAAGTGCACCAAAAGTGACATCATGTAATGCGTATCAAGAAATTGCCTTAACATTAATGGAGCAAAATAAAATTATCCCAACTATAAACGCTCATAATGACCAAGTTATATGGTTTCAATAGAAGATGTGAACCCTATACAAAAGTAGTCTTGCAAGTCTATCGTCAATCTTAAGTCCAACAAACACTAAGTTGTTGTTAATATGATTGAGAAGGTCAACATCAAACCCAAGAAAATTAGTTTGGGTCAATTGTAATTGACTTGTCATTAACCGAAACTATAATTGCAACATTTTCTCGAGAGGAAGAAAATATTGTTTCTTTGACTTCTCAAGTCACAATATCCAAGACCTTGAGAAATGTTGGGGGTCATATCCTCTTCAAAGGCTTCAAACGACAAAAATACCCTTGAATCATGTAGAGACACAAAATGAATACATGTCGGTATTAGTTACTGGCATAACTTCTCTCGAAACACAAATCCAAAAGTTGAAAAAGAAGCTGAAGTAGCTACTTTGGCTACTCAAATTACCAGCCAAGATAGTACTTCTGCTCGGGAGTATGTGCAAGTCTATGAAGTTGGTCAAAATTCAATTGCACCTCTTACATGAGCTGATATAAAAAGTTTGATGATAGAGGAATAAGGGAGTTTCAAATATTTGTAAATCCTCCTGTGTTTAGATATCATAAACCATATCCTTCTTATTATGACATGATATCATATCCCTCCAACTATCAAAAAATTTGAAAAGTTTGAGGGCTCCACTCTTGGAATCAATGGCTCACCACATGAGCACTTAGCTCATTTTTATTCGACTTGCGGTGAATTAACTCAAGTTGATGTCATATTGATCTGTCAATTTGTGTAATCACTTAAAGGATCTCCTTTTGGTTGGTATGCCCAACTACAACCTAGATCAATCCTCACTTAGGATGACATGCAAAGAGCCTTCCTTGCTCAATTTGCGAGTTCAAAGAAAAAGGTTTCTACCATTGACTTAATTGATGCACGACAAAATCTAATGAAAGTGTCGTTGATTTAGTTACCTAATCTTGGTTATGAAATTACCTAATCTTATCTTTAGCTACCCTTTTGTTCTATATTCTATATTTATGCACACCTCTTATAATTAATTTTTTTTCCAAAAGTGTTATGAAATTAAACGTTTATTATAAATCATCATATAAGTATCAATTATTAAATATAAGTTAAGAAAATAAATAATTGTTTTAATTATGCAACACTTTTATCTATATATTAGTGTTAATGTAATTCATTTTAGATATATATACTTAAATAATTACTTTTGTGCTTAACTAGGTCTAAATGATATCATTCTTGCAACTTAATTACTTTTAGTTAATATTTACAAAAACGAACAACAATTTATTATACCACAAAAAGATATAATGGTTGTAAGATCAATTTTTTTTTTTTTTGCATATGTGTTCAACTTTATTTTTATTGGTAATTAATTATTCAATGTCAATAGACATTATTCTTGCGTAATTAAGTAATCATAATACATTAAAGAGTAGTTTTAATAGTATGTCTTATTATTGGCGGTATCATTGGTTGTATTACTTTTTGTTTGTTGACTTAGAAATATAATTAATATAACAAACAAACAACAAACAAACAAACAAACCAAGCCTTAATCCCATTAAGTAGGGTCGGCTGCATGAATTTTGCTACGCCATTGCGCACTGTCATGGACCATATCCTCATTAAGCTATTTCTCTCATCTTCTCATTAATAGATGCTACTCCAATCGTCTTCTCACAAATATTCTCATTCCGTATCTTGTCCATCTTAGTATACCCACACATCCATCTTAACATTTGCATTTCTGCTACTCTCATCTTTTGCACACACATGTGTGTGATTCACTACCTAACACTCAAACCCATAGAGCATCGCTAGGCTAATTGCTATTCTATAGAATTTACCCTTAAGTTGTAAAGAAATTTTGCGGTCACATAATATTCCCGATGCCATTCTCTATTTAGTACATCCAGCTTTTGTCCAATGTATAACATCTCGATCTATACCACATTATCCTGAATAAATGATCCTAAATATTTAAAATTTTCACTTATGGGTATTTCTTGATCTCCAATACTAACCCTTATTCCATTCCTATGTGCACCCTTGCTAAACTTAAATTAAATATATATATTTTGTTTTTGATTTACTAATTCTAAACCCTTTCACCTCAAGTGTCTTTCTCCAAATCTCGAGTTTAGCATTAACCCCATTTTTTGCTTCATCCACTAACACAGAAATGTCATCTGCAAGTAACATACACCATGATATTTCCTCCTGTATATACCTCGTAAGTTCATCTATGGCCAACGCAAATAGATAAGGACTTAAAACTGAACCTTGGTGTAAACCTATATTTATAGGGAACTCTCGTGTCAACCCTCCTGGTGTTCTCACACTTGTAACCACATCCCTATATATTTCCTTTATTGATTCTATGTTTGCTACTCTAACTCCTCTTTTTTCTAAAACTTTCCACATAACTTCTCTAGGGACTCTATCATATGCTTTTTCAAGATCAATAAAATCATATGTAAATCCTTTTCTTTATCCCGGTATCTCTCGATAAGTCTCCTTAAGAGATGTATGGCTTCAATAGTCGATCTCCCTGGCATAAAACCAAATTGATTATTAGACACCTTAGTCTCATTTCTTAACCTTCTTTCTATCACCCTCTCCCAAAGTTTCATCGTATAGCTCATTAACTTAATACCTCTGTAATTTGCACAATTTTGTATATCCCTCGCTTTATTTTTGAATATGGGTATGAGAGTGTTGAACCCCAGTTATGTTAATCATGTTTTGATGATGACCAAATCATACTAATGGTTTGATAACAAGTGTGCAGAAAAATAGGTAGGTTCGGACGCAAATGATCGTCCGAACAAAACAACCACAAGACTTCACGGACGCAAATAACTGTCCGAGTGACAGAGCTTCGGATGATGGTAATCGTCCGACACAAAGAATTTGAAGCAAGCCTCGGACGAAGAACAGCGTCCGATCATATTCCAGTAGACTTTGCTTCGATCTAGACGCATGTTCGGACGCATCCTCAGACGTGTATAAGAACACCACCAGATGAACTGACTCTTATACACATGCAAGGTGGTAGATAGCCGTCCGAACGGTCCAAAAGGAGATCCTTTAAGTGCTGTCTCTTATACACATCTAGATGTGTATAAGAGACAGGACAATAAGTCTTGTACACAAACAGAAAATAGCCGTTGGGAAGTTGTTGAAAGCAGATATTTGGCAACTATAATGATACCCCTAGGCCTGAATTAATTAAAAAGAGACTTCTACATTGATTACAAACAATTCTTGAGCTATTTGGGAGAAATAGTGGGTACAAGTGTTGTAATAGTGTAGGTAGTGTGAAAAGAGTTTAGAAGTGTAAAAGTTCTTCAAGTGTAAGAGTGGAGAGATAACAATTGTAACAAAGGGAGGTTGTGTGTAAAACTCTTGGCTCAACTAAAGGAAATTAGTGTGAGCAAGAATGATCCTCATTTGTGTACAAGAGGTTATTGTCTCACCTACTTTGAAGAGACTTTTAGTGGTTGAACTTCAAGTTGTGAACTTGGTAGTTGCCTTATAAGAAGCTCTTTATAGTTGAAAGCTCCAAGCTTGATAAGCTTGGGAGTTTGGTTTGATTCTCTTAATCTCAATATTCTTATTTGTTCTTTAAGCTTAAATTGTTGAATATCTATTGTATTCATTTGTGCTTAAGTTTTCATTTGGTGCATAAAGTTTGAATTTCCATTAAGCACTTAAAAAGGATTGTTTTTAGATACAACCTAATTCACCCCCCCTCTTAGGTTGCTTTTGGGGCCAACAGAGAGTACTCTTCTTCCACTGATCCGGTATCATTTTACTCTTCAATATTTTATTGAAAAGATTGGTAAGCCAACTTATGCCCTTCTTTCCTAAGCATTTCTATACCTCGATTGGGATATCATCGGGACCAACTGCTTTTTCTTTCTTCATCTTCTTCAAAACCTCATCCACCTCTGATTCCTAAATTCTTCGATAATACATTGCGTTTCTATGCTCCTCAGAGTTATCTAACTCTCTTGGAATGATATCATCTCCATTGTCTTCATTGAATTGTTGATAGATGTATCTCCCCATCTTTCCTTAATTTTCTCATATCTTACTAACACCTTATTATTTTCATCCTTGATACGCGTGACTTGGGTTAAGTCCTTCGTCCTATGGGCTCTTACTTTAGCAATTTTATAAATATCTCGCTCCCCCTCCTTAGATTATAATTTTTACTAAGATAAAAATCTTCAAAATCCCTATCTCTCACTTTACTTATAGCCTTTTTTGCCTCCTTTTTAGCAAGCTTATATTTCTTTCGTCAATTCTACAACTATATAGAACCTTATAGTTAGCCTTCTTAACTTTGATTTTATCTTGTACACCTTCATCCTACCACCAAGATTTCTTGTTCATGGGAGGCATAACCTCTTGACTCTCGAAGTATCTTCTTAGCCATTGTTCTCACTCTAGTTGCCATGTCATTCCATAAGGCATGAGATTCTCCTTATAAGTCCCAAATACTTTGCCCTAACAAATCTTCCTTAAAAAGTTCTTCTTTTTCCTACTTTAAATTCATCCACTTAATTCTAGGTGATCTAAGTAGGTTCCTTCGCCTAATGTGATGTTTAAGCCTCAAGTCCACCACAAAAGCCTATGTTGTGAGGTTAAACTTTCTCCAGGTATAATTTTGCAATCTCTACAAATCCTTATATCTCCCTTTCTTACGAGGAAAGTCAATCTGTGAGCTTTGTTAAACCACTTTTAAAGGTAACTAAATGTTCCTCCTTTCTTGAAAAAAGTATTGATAATGCAAAGGTTGAATGCCATTCCGAACTCCAAGATTGATTTTCCTTCTTCATTTCTTCCCCCATAACCATATCCACCATGCACTTCTTCATAATCCTCATTATCTCTTCCCATATGTCCATTTATATCACCTCCTATAAAAATTTGTTCTCCTTGGGAGACACTACCTATCAACTCATCTAAATCCTTCCAAAACTTAGCCTTAATGGACTCATCTAGACCTACTTGAGGTGCATGGACACTAAAAATATTAATAGATTCATATCCTAAAATTAGTTTAAGGGCCATGATCCTATCTCCTTTCCTAGTCACCTGCACTACACATCCTTCATCGACTCATCTACAATAATACCTACCCCATTTCTAGTTTTGTTTACTCCTGAGTACCAAAGTTTAAATCTTGAATTATCAAAAAGTTTAGCCTTTTCTCCTACCCATTTTGTATATGGATCTCTTGTAAACACAAAATATTAATTCTTCTCCTAATCATTGTATCTACCACCTCCATTGATTTATCAGTAAGAGTTCCAATATTCCAAGTTCCTATTCTAATCCTATTCTCCAAAATATTTTTCCTACTACCATCCCCTTATTATGTGAGGACCTTTGCATATTTTCACTACACTCGAACCCCCATGGAGATGTAGCGGTCCTTGCCCACTATTCGCCGCACTCAAGCAATGCGACACGTCGCTTATGGGGAACGCTCTAGCATTAGCGCAATATCGTAGTGGATAACCCAACAATTATTAAATTTAATCGCTTCACAGAATAAATCGGACAAAGCAGCCAATTTTAATCAAGCTATAGATTGATTCAGATAATTAACTACAATGCACATATAGCAATTAAAAGAAAACAACTATAACAATAATAGGGCAGAAAAATAATCTATAATTGGAAGAATGAATTGAATTAAGATAAAAACAAAAGTCTCACAACATCAAAGTTCCATTTATCCACGGCTTCAGTTTCCTACACCAAGAAGAAGAGTTTAGGCACGAATAGCCATGAAAGAATACAAAGTTGCCAAAGAAACTCATGATCGTGTGTTCTATGTATCTTTTTTTTTTTTCTATTCACCTGTCATAGGGTATTTATAGGGAATACTAGGGTTGAAACCGCTATCTAATGATAAGAACATGAAAATGCTTGAAAAAGAGACTAATCAGATGAAGAAATCTTCTCAAAATAGTAATTTCATAACCCTACGTTGCTGCATGCGCATTTGTGTGCCATAACTCGCACATGTGCACGAGAAACTGGTATTGAGAATGTGCTTACTAGAAGTTGTGCATGTGCACAGGCTTTGGGTCACGCACGTGCTCAACTTCTAGAACCTGTGTTTCAATTTCAATTTCGATTTTGATCTTGATGCTAATGGAATTTGGAAAAACCCAAAACATGAAAGTTGTATCACTTTCTCTTAGCTATCCAACGCATCTTAAATCAACTCAATTGGACTGTCTGAACAAGAAAGTTAAGCTAAAAATATGAAATAATTCTAGATTTGCTCCATACTCGTTCCCGCTTCAACTTTTGATAAACTCGTAAATGTCATATATTTTATGCATCGCTTTCCTCGCTTTTAGTGATGTATAAGCAAGAATTCAATAATTATGAGATAAAATCATTTATTTTGAGTTTTTTAGGGTTTTAGTGAAGAAGGAGTCAAAAAAGATCATAAATTGGATGAAAATCACAAAATTGGAATTTACGTGTACCAGCGAGGAATGATTCTAACACAGTTTGGTTGATTGTGCATAACTTTCTTGTCTGAGCTCTAATTGGGCTAATTTAAGATATTTTGTAAAGCTAAGACATATATATATACAACTTTCATGTTTTGAAAATTTCCAAATTCGCCTTGCATCATGATCAAAATCGAGGAGGAATTTGAAATTGTTTTAGCCCCTGGCACCTAGGAGCAACAGAATTGCAGCGGCTAGGCGCTAGCTCTAGAAACTCCATGACCTTTTGGTTCTGCCCCTGGCACCTAGGTATGACAAAATTGCAGTGCCCAGGCACCGATCAACGGATAGGTCGTGCAAGGTTGCTTATTTTTAAGAAAAGTTCTCACGTAGGCCCGATTACGTGAAAAATCGTGTACTTATCATCCCAGAACCCCAAAACCATAAAAATACCTATTAATACACTAAGAGAAGGGGAGGAATAATCATCGTCATTAGCCATTATTAGTTTCTTAGGTTTTCAACATTTAGAGTGATTCTTTAGCAGTAGGGTATATTTTCTTAATTATTCGAGCTAAAATTTCATGCTCTTGTCAAGAACTCAAGACTCGACGATCATCAACATTTGTTTTCGTTGCAATTACTGAGTTTGATTTATTTTTATGCAATTTAATTTTTTTTTCTTATTTCTTTCTTCTTCCTTAATTATCATTCTTGCTTTTATCATTTTTAAAATTCCTAATTGCTTCTATAGTTTAGTAGTTAGGGTTTTATTGGATTACTTTTCTATACGGTAAATTTCTCATTCTTACTTAAATTCTCGCAAGTAGAGTAGATTTAAATTAGTGTTTCAGTTAATTATATTTAATTACTTTCCATAGGGTTAGAATTTTACATTCTTATCTTTATTTTAATTTCACGTAATTAAATTTAGTTTAAGTTTAGTTAAAAACTCCTGATTAATTTGTCTAACTAATAAATAGGCTTGTGAACCTAGTAATTGTTCCGCTAGTCTTTATGGGAACGATCCTTACTCATTCTATATACAAACTCACTTCGTATATTTGCAAGTGTGTGGGAGTTGATTAGGATAATTAAGATTTTTTTTTGTTAAATGTTCATTTTTTCGAAAACCTAATTAATATTTCATCGAAAAGCTTTGTGATTCTTCTTCATCTTTTTCAATCCTTTTTCACTTCATCCCTGTAAAAACTAAGAATAAATTAATTAAACTCATAATTAACTCAAATCTTTTCTATAATACATAAAAATACGATAAATGATATATAAAAGATTAATAAGAAACTTACTAGCTTATCAAATTATCCCGCACTTAGCTTTTGATTGTCTACGGGCAAACGTAGAATTAAAATAATTAAGCACATAAAAAATTCACCCAACCCATCTCAATAATTATCCACATAAATAATCAAGAGTCAATCCACCTTTTGGAGTAGTCTAGGGACTCAAGAGCTCAAATGCTAATAAAAATCAAGACATGAAATTCATGTATATGTGTGCATAACCATTCAAGAAAAACTCAATTTTGAAGACACTTGGATTCAATCATGCAAACTTTTATAATTTTTTCTGAACATCCCATCTCTACCCTTTTTACACTTCTCCACTGTAGACAATCAATTCAATTTAAATTAGGTAGGACTTTTAGAATGTAATATTAGGCTAGGGTATTGGCTAATCAAAAAAGGGAAAGGGTATTACAAATGAGAAAAAGAGTTTTAAAGTAATGCTTGACACACATTAAAATAAACTTCTCTTCATAAATCAAGCATCATACATCGCTGTTATTCCACAACCCCACACTCGAATAACAAACACCCAAGAAAAATTCTAAACAAATAATCAGCAAGAAAGTCTCCCTTCTTCGACTTGGCCCAACATGCCAACATTTTTTTGACAATATCTCCCTTTCTTTTCTTTTTTTCTTTATTTTTTTTCTTATCAGACTAATTCTTCATATTTATTTCTTGTCTAATTCCAAATACAGGTACCAGTAGTAGGCACTACTCGTAAACACATCAATGTAGGTACCAGTGATAGCACTACTTGCAAACACATCAATGCAAGTACCAGTGAAAGGCATTACCTGCAAACACACAAGCATTTTTCAATACCTTCTTCTTTCCCTATAAATGTACACCATTCACTTAATCAAATTACCACCCTTCTACTACCTTCCATTCTTATATCCCCTCAAAAAATAAATGTGTGCAATAAAGTTCTTTAAGGGACAATTTAGAAAATTAAAAGAAATTATTTGATTCATAAAAGTAGGTAAAATGAGTTTAAATGAAAGAACAACAGGCGAATGGTGTTTCTCTCCATTCAGAACAAATTGAGGGTCAAACGGGGTACTAAGGATAAAAATTTTAAGGATTGGTTTGAAAGGATCAAATGTTGTTCAGGTAAATAATTGATTAGGTAATTCAATTCACAAACAAGAAATAAATAAAACTTAATAACCCTAACCAATATTTACACGCTCACAAGGATACGAGGTAAGTATGTAGATTAGGTACGTAAGGATCGTTCACACGAGGATTACGGAACAATTATCACAAACCTTTCTACTAGTTAGACAAATTATTAAAAAGTGGTTTTTCTACTTACTATGTCTACTGAATTGAAATTAATCTAATTCATGCAAAGATTGAAATCTAAGAATGCGATTAATTCTATCTACGATTGAATTAATGAAATGGGACAATAATTAATAAATTAAGGATTGTAACTTTGAAACTCTATGTCAATGGAATTAAATTAAAACTACGAATTGCAACTAAGATCGGAAATAACTAAGAATAAAATAAAATATTATGTGGCAATAATTAAAAGCATAAAACTGAAACCAATAGAATTAAATTGAATAAGAAATAAGAAAATTTAGTACTGTAGCTAGAATTAACATTGATGAAGCATAAAATTGTCACAAAGAATTGGGATTGTTAAACTTGCGTCTTTGAAAAAAAACCTAACTTCACTGGAGAGCTAACCCTAACTAATGGTGTCTAATAATATCCTACGATGATATTCACAACTCTATATTAGGGTATTTATAGGGAATATTAGGGTTAAATTCCCTCTCTAATGATAGAAACAGGTGGCCCTTGAAAAGAAGTCCAACCAAATAAAAAAGGCTGCAAAAATAACAAATTTCATTGAACAAAGCTGTGTCATGCACACATGTGCACAAAATCTCATGCACGTGTGCATTGAACAGAACCAACTTCCTCCTTTCTGGAAGTTTTGCACATGCGCAAGGAATTTCCCGCATGTGCGCAATTTCCAGAATAGTTGCATCTATTTTCACCTCAATTTTGATCTTATGATGTGGATAGAACTTGGAAAAATACAAAACATGAAAGTTGAAGATCTCTCTCTTAATTTTCTAATGCATCTTGAATCAACTCAATTGAAGCTTCAACAAGAATGTTATGGTCAAAATATCAAATAGTGTTCAAATTCGCTCCTTGTTGGTATAAGTTTTCCATCCTTATGATTTTTCTCAAAACTTTTCATACCTTTTTACTCATTTTTCATTCGAAACATACAAAAACTAAAACTAAAACAATTATTCTCATAATCTACTCAATTATTGTTTGCATTACACAAAAAATGCGGTAAATGATACATAAAATATAAGACATTTATGAGCCCACATATAGCTTTTGATTGTTCTTGAAACAAATAAATTCATTAAAAATGCATCCAACACATCTCAATAATTGTCCACATAAATAATCAAGTATCAATCCACCATCAGAAGTAGTCTAAAAATTCAAGAGCTCAAATGCTAATAAAACCTAGACATGAAATCTGGTGTGTGTGAATATATAGCCATTCAATAAAAATTCAGTTTTAAAGACACTCGGATCAAATCATGCAAATTCTTAGATTTTGTTTGAGCAAACCATAGCTCACTCTTCTTACACCTCTCCACTAATATAGACAACCGACTCAATTTAAATTAGGTAGGACTTTTTTGCTTGTAGCGTTAGGCTAGGGTATTGGCTAATCAATGAAAGGATAAGGATATTACTAGACAAAAGAAAGAGTTTTAAATTAATGTTAGCCACACATGAAAATAAAACTACTTCTCCAACACATTAAACTTCCTACACTTATACAGAAAGAACCCCACATTTACTCAACAAATACCCGTGAAGAATTTCATACAACAAACACTAAAAAGGCCTCCTTCTTCAACTTCAACCCAACATGCCAACATATTTCTAGACATTTCTATCATATTTCTTTCCATCATTTTTCATGTCTACTCTCAATACAGGTACCAGTGATATGCACTCCCCATAAACACACCAATGTAGATACTAGTCTATAATAGGTACTATCTCCAATCACATCAATGCAGGTTCTAATGATAGGTACTAATTGCAATTTTCAAGAAACTTTTTCCAATTTTTTCAATACTCCTTTCTTGCCCCATAAATGTACATCACTTACTGATACAATTTATCACCCTCATTCAACTACCTTTCACCCTTATATCCCTTTAACAAATAATTGTGTGCAATAAAGCACTGAAGGGACAATTTGGAATAGAAAAATAAAAGAAATTATTAACTCATAAAGGTACGTAAAATGAGTTTTTAATGAAAGAAAGTGAATGGCGTTTCTCTCCATTCATTACAAATTAAGACTCAAACAGGATCCTAGGAATACAAATTTCAAAATAAGGGTTGGTTTGAAAGGTTGAAACGACCAAAGGCTCTACCCTTATCTTTAAATTGAATCAAGTTGTCTATAAAATTTCGCTTGAAAATGTAAGAAAGAAAGTTTCTGAGATGCAATATTGGTAAGTCTACATAGTAATCTCTAAGTGTCACAAATGAAAATAATTTATGGCAATTAGTGCTCAATAATTATAAAAATCATACAACAAAAATATTAACATTAACTACCCACTCATGAATGGTTTAGCTCAAAAATTATCATGTAGAAAACCAAATAGACATGCAAAGTAACTGCCAAATTCTTGTAAATTTCAAAAAATTTCAGCTAATTTGAGCAAAAATTTTAAAAAATCTTTAAAAGCTCTCAAATCAAAAGAAAAGTTGCAGAAAATTGTAGCCAAAACTACACCAAACTATTGTCAATTCAAATAATTCCCCAACCCACACTTAAAAATAAACATTGTCCTTAATACGAAAATTAAAGCACAAAAGGGATAAAGAAAAGCTTCTCTAGCAATGAAAAACGTTTGGTGCAGTGTATCCCGAAATAAATATCCACATGGTGAGTTGAAATATGTCATTAACACTAAAAGAAAAACAAAACATTAAACACTTTAAGAAATTAAGAAAAGCAAGAAAATCAAGGAATAAAATTTTTATCCACGATATTCAGGAAAAAATTTAATCCATTAAGGTTAATATATAACAAACATAACTAACATAACTAATAAGTTGAAAATAAAAGAACAAAAAGTACAACATCATCTTAAAATAAAATGCAAGAAAAACAAAAAACATCTTCAGGTTCATCTAGAACAGCTCTAGAATTCCAAAGCTTAATTGACATGTTAATGGATAAATTAAGACTCGTTGTTGGAAGGTACCAACTCCAACGGAAATGGAGGAAAAGGTGGAAATGTGAAGAAGTCCTCTCCTAACTCACATGCCAGCTAGTAAGCCTCCATATTCTAATGCCAGGCATGCTGAAAGTGAATGTAAGTATCAAATTGGCTTCGCATGCGCTGTTTTTCCATCAAAATTTGTTCAAGAAGCTCTTCCTAACTACGCCTTGGAATTGGTACACTACTTGATGGCTGTGAAGTTGAAGCCTGAGAATGGGTTATTCTAATCGGGGCCCTCACTCTATCAAATGAATAGTCTTAGGGCCCTGGCTTTAATTTTTCCTTGGCCAGATCAATCTCGGCACCTTTCTTAGCACACAAAGCAGTAATCAAATGTGGGAATTGTAGGCCAGATTGTTTAACTACTGTCGTATAATGAATCTTCTAGCTAATCAGGTGGCCCACATTTATTGGCCTTTCCAAAGTAATGGCATATAAAAGTTCAGCTCGCTCCAGTGTAACATGAGTAAGATGACTAATGGGGAAGAGGCGAGCACACAAAAACTTGAACCAAACCAACTAAACAGGTTGAAGCATATTAGCATGAAAATGACACGAAGGACCCGCAGTACCATATGACCACTCTACTTTGTCCATGCAAATAAGGTTCTTGATATTGTTAAGTTCTATGCTGGTGTCACGATAGTCGGCCACTCATCATTATGAAGTCGGTTTACTCTCAATAGCTGATTGATCGTATTTTCAGAAATATCCATATTTTTTCCCTGACATACCTTAGTGTCACTATATGTAGTCAAATTAGCATAAAATATTCTTGCACAACCGATAGTATCACGTCCTTGGGGGTAGATGTGAAATAATTCCAACCATGTGTCCTAATGACATCAGGAATCTCTGGGGCTCCGGTACTAGGGATTTGTATACCCTTCTCATTAATTGCTGCCTTTATCAAAATATCTGGCTTGTACTTTTTCTAGGCAACGGAATTTAGGAATTGTTCCTGAACATTTTCCTTCGATGGATTCCCTTGAGGTTCTTGTTGTAGGGTTGTAGAAGAAGAGGTTCCGTTCGCCATGCAACTTGTCAGTTGCATACCCTTACGTGCAATTCCTACAAAAAGTTACTTGAAAGATATAATATACCCATATAAAACCATTACCACCCACACTTGTTCAATTCTATAACATCAAACTAATAATTAACCTTAATATTCAAAAGATAAAATCAAATATGTTAGTGCCAATACTAAGTGCTACGCATATGTTTAGGATGCTCTTAGAATCTTTTTAACCAATAAAATGAATAGAGAAGAAAGTCATATATCATAATTGAAGTCCTTGGAATTGAATTCATGTAGAAATGCTTAGTGTTTTAAGATTTTTCTTCATTGAGGCATTTTATCAAGCAATTGGCATGCATAAATAAAGAATGGACTTTTCTCTATGTAAATACCACACAATTACTTCTCAATTCAAAGAACAATTCAATAACTAAGCATATCAAAAATTACTTATTCAATCCATCATAAGTAAGCACAATTAAATTATCAAAAATCAAAACTTTCTTCAACAAAATTACAAAACTCAACAAGGAAAAACATAAGAAAATCAATGAAATCCATACCTTCATGGTGTTTTCTATTGAAAGAAGAAGAAATTGATATGAATGGAAGGGATCAAGGAGTGATTCGAGGGTATAAAAAGTGTTAGGGGTAAAGGGTTGTGAGAGAAGAATGGTTGAAAGAGGGATTATGTCATTTAAGTGTTGAAAATAAAGGGTGTTCGGCTATTTAACTGGCCTCGCGAACATGTGTGCGTTCATCACTCACGCATGTGTGTGAGAAGTAGAATGGGTTATGTTCAGTTTTGCCTCTTGTGCATATGCAAAAGGTACAGGCACACATGTGTGCGAGTCGCAGAACTTGAAATTGAGCTTTTGGATTTCGCGCACATACACACCAAATGGTGTGCATGTGTGCAAAATAAATCTCCTTAACTTGTGAATCCCTTCCTAAATCACTCAAACCTATAACAAGACCTTAAAATTATGTTCTAGTTCATTTAAGATGATATGCACTCAAATGACATGAAAACTAAAGAAAATCAAAAGCAAACACACCAAATGAATTATAAACAGACATGAGTTGCCTCCCATGCAGCGCCTTTGTTTATTGTTGTTGGCTTGATTGCGGCACTTAAGATCAGACATTGATAAGGTGAACGGTTTCTCGTTCCTTGTTGATGATTCCTCCATAGTAGTGTTTTACCCAGTGACCATTAACCTTGAAATTTCCTTGGCTTCCTTTGAGCTCCACTGCACTATGGAGGGGAATGTCCGTACTACTTCAAACGGCCCACACCATCTTGACATCAACTTTCTGGGAAACAATTTAAGTCTTGAGTTATATAATAAAACCATTTACTCAATTTTGAATTCCTTGCTAGGAATGTGCTTGTCATGCCATAATTTTGTCTTCTCTTTATAAAGTCTTGCATTTTCATAGGCTTTTCTTCAGAATTCTTCCAATTCATTCAAATCTAGAAGCCTGCCCAGCCTCCTTCAAATCATAATTGAGACTTTTGATGGCCAATATACCTTGTGTTCGATTTCAACCAGGAGATGACAAACCTTAGCGTAAATCATTCTATAAGGAGACATCCCAATTGGAGTCTTGAAGGCAGTCCTATATGCTTATAATCTGTCATCAAGCTTCTTAGACCAGTCCTCCTTTAAGAATTTGTGGTTTTCTCAAGAATATGTTTCAACTCCCGATTGGATCCTTGAACTTGTCTAGAAGTTTGTGGATGCTATGCTAGGGCTATGTTGTGGTGTGACATCATATTTGACAAGACGGACTCAAACAAGGCATTTTTGAAGTGTGTTTCTCCATCACTTATGATAGCTCGTGGGATACCGAACCTTGAAAAAAAAATTCTTTCTCACAAATTCATCACCACTCTAGCATCATTGGTTGGTAGCGTCACTGCTCCCACCCACTTGGACACATAATCCAGCGCTACAAGAATGAATTTATTATTGTGTGATGGTGCAAAGGGGCCCATAAAATCAATACCCCAAACATCAAAGATCTTACAAACTAGAATATTATTTAAAGGCATTTCATCCTTTCTAGACAAATTATCAGCACATTGACATTCCTCACATTGCAACGCAAAGTCTTTTGTACCCGAAATAAGGTAGGCCAGAATAGTCCACTTTGAAGGATTTTTGTTGTCGTTTTTTGAGAGCTATGGTGCCCTCCCACCGGTGAAGAGTGGCAATGATATAGAACTCTTTGAATCTTATTTTTTTGGTATACATCTTCGATCAAGGGTCCTTCATATCCCAAATGTAATACTTCATCTTTGAAAGAACTTTTTTCCCTGATTGTAATCCATAATGGATGGAATTACCTTGGCTACGAGGAAATTAATGATATTTGCATACCAAAGGTGCACTCCTATCTACTTTCATCAGATGTTTCTTCGAAAAGGTCTCATTAATTGGTGCATCCTCACCTATTTTTGCCTTGGGTTGCTCTAACCTCAATAGGTGATCTGACACTGTGTTTTCAGCTCCTTTCTTATCTACAACCTTCTAATCAAATTTCTGCAATAGTAAAATGCACCTGATTAGTCTAGGTTTAGCATTTTTTTTAGACATTAAGTACTTGAGAGCTGAATGATGTATATGAACAATCACTTTATTACCTATGAGATATGACCTAAACTTATCAAATGCAAATACTACTGCAAGCAATTCTTTATCAGTGGTGGAATAGTTCACTTGAGCTTCATTAAGGCTATGGCTAGCATAGTATATAACATGGAAAACTTTATCTTTCTTTTGATATATAATACCACTCTCACGGCATAGTCACTTGCATCACACATTAGCTCAAAAGTAAATTTCAATTTGGGGTGACTACGACTAGTGTAGTAATAAAAACTTCTTTTAATTTATTAGAAGCAAACAAACATTGATCATTAAAATCAAAAGGCACATCTTTTTGCAACAAAGTACATAATGGGCGAGAAATCAAAGAAATTTTTTTAATGAAACGTCAACAGAATCCAGCGTGACCAAGGATGCTCCTAACCCCTTTCACATTAGTAAGAGGTGGTAATTTTTCAATGACCTCTAATTTAGACTTAGCTACTTCTATGTCCTTAATAGAATTTCGATGGCCTAATACAATCCCTTCCTTTATCAAGAAATGACACTTTTCCCAGTTCAATGCCAAATTGGTAGACTTATATCTTTCCAAAACACAAGCACGGATATCCAAACATGAATCAAAAGAATCACCAAAAACACTAAAGTCATCCATGAAAATTTTAATAAATTTTTCAGCATCACGTCATAGAAAATAGTAAGCATGTATCGTTGGAACGTGCTAGGTGCATTGAACAACCCAAAAGGCATACGCCAGTAAGCAGAAGTTCCATAAGGACAAGTAAAAGTGATTTTTTTCTTAATCTTCAGGAACTATGGCTATTTGGAAATATCTTGAATAACCTTCAAGAAAGTAATAAAAAGCATGTCCTAATAGGCGCTCAAGCATTTGATCAATGAATAGCAAGAGAAAGTGATATTTCTTGGTGGTTTCATTAAGTTTCCTATAGTCAATGCACATCTACCACCCCGTCACTAATTTAGAGGGAATTAGCTTATTTCTTATTTAAAACTACGGTGATCCCCTTTTCTTTGATACTAGTTGAGTCGATCTCACCCATTCACTATCACTTATGGGATAAATGATACCAGCATCTAGTAATTTTAAAACCTTCTTTTCAATTACCTTTTTCAAAGTAGGATTTAACCTTCTTTGAGTTTGTCTAGTTGGTTATAATTATGTAAAATTAAGGAGTATATTGTGCATGCAAACCGAAGGGCTTATTCCTTTTATGTCCTCAATGCTCCATGCAATTGCCCATGATGCTTTTTCAAAACAAAAATAAACTTTCCCAATTCAGTGTTATTGGTTGCAAGATTGTCTCTTAGGATATTTATTATTTTCTCCCAGAAGAACATATTTAAGATGAGAAGAAAGTGTTTTGAGCTCAACCTTGGGGAGTTCGTTGGTCAGGTACCCCCTTTACCTTTACTTTTCACATTGCTCTCTTCCATATCTCTCTCCAAGTCATTTTCTTCAATACTCTCTTGATTGCTTGGCTCCATCTCACCATCATGGATGTCTTTCATGTCTATGGTGTCCTCTTTCACAGATTTCTTATAAAAATCTACAACCAATTCATCAATAATATCAACACTCATTATATCATCATATTCAGCAGGAAATTTAAAAGAATCAAAAACATTAAATGAAACAATGTCATTATTGACTCTACATTGTAGATTTTTGCTCTTGGACATCTATAATGGCTCGTCCAGTGGCCAAGAAAAGTCTTCTTAGAATTAACGGGGTCACCACATCTTTCTTTATATCGAGCTCTATAAAAACTTCCAGTAGGAATACTTTGCCCACTTTGATAATGGGATTCTCGACTACTCCTACCAGTTGCCTTACACTTTTATCCGCCAATTAAAGAGTGGCATTTGTGGGTTTTAGTCCTCCTCCAGTCAACTTCTTATAAGTAGAATGAGGCATAAGTTTGATGGAGGCATCCAAATCACAAAGGGCTCTTTAAAACGTCAACCCTCCAATCTCGCATGGAATAGAAAACAAGTCAGGATGCTTGAGTTTAGGTGGAAGATTCTTTTAGATGATGGCACTGCATCCTTTATTTAGACATAAGATCTCATCATCCATTAACTTTCTCTTACTTGACAAAATCTGTTTCATAAACTTAGCATAGCTGGCATGTTTTTAATAGGATTAATAAAAGGAATATTAATCTCAATTTTTTAGAAAATTTTAAAAAATCTCTTGAATTTCTTAGCTTTCTCATCCTCTTTCATTCTTTGAGGGAAAAGAATACTTGTTTACCCATTGAAGCTGAGAGATCCTTGTTCTTACCTTGTCGGTCAAGAACTCAGGTAGGTTCCTCTACATCATCCTTGCTCTTGGAGGATTTTCCTTTTTTTCCTTTTTCCCTACTCTTCTCCACAATTCTTGCATCATTCTCGTGAACTCCCCTTGGTTCCATAGTTTTTCACTCCTCAAAGTAACGGCTTGAACATGCTCTCTCCCAGGGGTGTTATCCCTTGGGTTCATAATGATGTCACTTAGCAATGCCTCAACCGGTCTCTCATTATTTTGCCGAGCTAATTATCCCAATTGAAGTTCCAAGTTCTTTGTAAAACTCACAAATTCTCATACTCCCTCTTTTGTAATTCATGCTCCCTTAGCAAAGTTTCCAATGTCCTCCTCAAATTATCTTCATTTGATTGATCATAGGTTACATGTGAAGGATGAATTTCTCAAAATTGAGATTTTGAGGTGGGGATCTTGGTGGTGGTGGTGGTGGTTAGTATGACTTATTGTGTTGAGACAGAAAGTTTTGGAAATTCCTTTGGTAAGGTGATTGATATGGTCTAGAGGATGAAACTTGATTAGAAAAATTTTGTTGTGGTGGGTTAGATTGGAACTTTGGATTTTGAACATTATTTTGATTACTCCAAGAAAAATTTGGATGGTAATGCCAAAATGGGTTGTAGGTATTACTATAGGAGGTAGGATGATTCCTTGAGCTGGAATTTTGATTGGAAATATACTAGACTTGCTCACCTTGCATCATTGACGCTTCACAGAGGCCATTCTGATGATTCCCTTTGCAGAAATCACAACCGAGCATCGCTTGAGATGTTGAAGCAATGGAATTCACCGAACCTCTTCCAATATTCTCTAGGGCTTTTGTCAAATTTGTCATCACATTCATCATCATACCTTGTTGAACTAAGAAAACATCATTGAGATTCATCATACCGATCCTTATTAGGCACACATTTGGTGCACTAGCTGTTATGGTTGTTGTTCAATTGAAGGAGTGACTGTCCCATGGTAGTAGTGGGTTGATGCCATTCTTTCTAACAGTTTTTGTGCTTCTTCAGGGTTCTTAAGAGGAAAAGTGGCTCCTACGCTGGCATCAACAATCAATCCATCTCTGGAAATAATGCATTGTAAGATGTTTAAACTTGTAGCTACAATGGAATAGTATGGTGCAGACACTTTCTAAATAACTCTTTGAAGCTCTCCCATGCCCCGCTTAAACTCTTCCCAGTGATTTCTCTGAATGAAGTAATGTCACTGCATAGCTTTACAGTTCTAGTCGATGGAAAGTGTTTGGCTAGAAACTTTTGAGCCAATTAGTTCCACGTGATAAAAGTGCATTGTTGATATTGCAATCAAGACTTTGCCCTATCTCTTAAAGAAAATGGAAAGGATATCATTCTAATACAATTTGGATAGACTCCGTTGTAGTTGAATGTGTCACGAGATGATTTCCTCAAAATTTACTAAATATGCATAGGAATCCTCGTTTGGCCCACCTCCAGACATAGTATGGGTTTGGAGCATTTGAATCAAGATAGGCTTAATTTCAAAATTGTTAGCTTGGACGGGCCTTCGAGCAATGCTAGAACTCACCCCCCAAAAATTTGGTATCGCATAATCTCTAAGGGTCGAGGATTAACATTTCCTCTATTGTCATTTTTACCTGCTACCTCGTCTTGTTCCTCAATATTGTGGATCAGATTTTCCATTGTATTCTCTCCTTGGCTTGATTCTTATTGTTTCTTGTGGTTTTTAGGTAGAATTCATTCAATCTCCAAATCACCAGGATGTAGTGGTTGTTTGAAAGAACGAGTATTTACCATAAACTACAAGAAAGAGACCAAAGTTCAAATATGAAAGAAAGATCCAAAAGAAAAATTAAAAATAGAAAGCAATTGAAATAATTAAAAGAAAATAAAAAGTCTAATCTAATAAGGCCTGCTAATGACCTAATATTTTTACAAAGATTAATCCACGGTAACAACATCAAAAACTTGTTCAGAGTAAATAATTGATCAGGTAATTCAATTCACAAATAAGCAACAAATAAAAACCTTAATAACCCTAACCAACATTCACATGCTCGCAAGAATACGAGGTAAGTTTGTAGATTGAGTGAGTAAGGATTGTTCCATTAGGATTACGGAACAATTATTAGGGTTCGTAAACCTTTAGTTAGGCAAATTATTAAAAAGGGGTTTTTCTACTTACTATGTTTACTGAATTAAAATTAATCTAATTTGTGCAAAGATTGAAATATAAGAATGCGATTAGTTCTATCTATGATTGAATTAATGAAATGGGATTAAACTTCAAAATTCTATTTCAATTGAATTAAATTAAAACTACAAATTGCAGCTATGAATGGAAATAAACTAAGAACGACAATAATTAAAAGCATAAAACTGAAACCAATGGAGAATGGAATTAAATTGAATAATAAATAAGGGCAAATTCAGTAGTGTAGTCGGAATTAACGTTGATGAAGCACAAAATCGTTACAAAGAATTGAGATTGCTAAATCTTGCATGTTGGGAAAAAAAACCCTAGCTACACTAAAGAGCTAACCCTAACTAATGGTGTTTAATGCTATCCTTACGATGATATTCTCAACTCTATATAGGGGTATTTATAGGGAATATTAAGGTTAAATCCTTTCTCTAATGATAGAAACATAGAGGCCCTTGAAAAGGAGTCCAACCAAACGAAAAAGGCTACCAAAATAACAAGTTTTGCTAAGCTATGTTGCTCGCGCCCACATGGGCACAAAATCTCGTGCATGTGCGCATTTAACAAAACCAACCTCCTCCTTTCTAGAAGTTGCACACATGTGCAAGGAACATGTCCGCAATTTTCAGAACAGATACATCAAATTCTGTCTCGATTTTGACATTGATGCCGATACAATTTGGAAAAACTCGAATGTCTCTCTTAGCTTTCCAATATATCTTGATTTATAATCAACCCAATTAGCACTTAGACAAGAAAGTTATGATCAAAATACCAAACAGTGTCCAAATTCGCTCATCGCTATTGTACATTTTCATTCCTTATGATTTGTCTTCAACCTTTTGATCCTTTATGAATCCTTTTTCATTCCAAACCAACAAAAACTAAAAATTAAACACTTCAAAGGGGCCACTCCATGACCATTAACCTTGAAAACTCCATCTTTCCCTTTTATTTCCACTGTTCCTTGAGAGAAAGTTTGAACCACTTCAAAGGTTCCACTCCATCTTGACTTGAGTTTTCCCAGAAATAGTTTGAGCCTTGAATTGTAGAGTAGCACCAAATCACTGACTTTAAATTCCTTCCTTAGGATGAGCTTGTCATGCCATACCTTAGTTTTCTCCTTTAGATCAAAGAATTTTCAAATGATTCCCTCCAGAATTCATCCAACTCATTTAAATCAAGCATCATCTTTTCATATATTTCCTTCAAATCAAAATTCAAATTCTTTATTCATTGCCCAATATGCTCTATGATCAAGTTCCACTGGCAAGTGATATGCTTTTCCCTACACAATACAGTACAGAGACATGCCTATGGGGGTTTTAAATGTCGTCTGACAGGCCCACAATGTGTCATCTAACTTAAGTACCCAATCATTCCTAGTATTATTCATCGTCTTCTCTAATATCCTTTTCAATTCTCAGTTTGACACCTCAACTTGACCCGACGTTTGAGGATGATAAGCTAAAGCAACTTTGTGTTTCACTCTATACTTTGTCATCAAGGCCTCAAAATGTGAATTTTTTAAGTGAGATCCCCCATCACTAATAATAGCCCGAGGCACTCCAAACCGAGAAAAGATGTTCTTTCGAAATAATTTAGTGACCACTTTGGCCTCATTAGTTGTGGTAGCGATTATATTTCAACCCACTTTGACACATAGTCCACCGCAACCAAAATGTATTTGTTGGAATATGAAACCGGGAAAGGTCCCATAAAATCAATTCTCCATGCATCAGCCCGAATACCTCCAACTCAATAATGCCATGAAGGGCATTTAATGTTTCCTTGAAATATTACCTATATTTTGACATTCATCACACTTGAGCACAATTTTCCGGGAATCCTTGAACATAGTTGGCCAATACAAACCACTTTGAAGAAACTTAAAAGCCGTTTGTTGAGCTCCATGATGCCCTCCAACTGGAGATGAATGACAATGTCTTAATACATTGGTTACTTCATATTCTGGAACACATCTCCTTTGGACTTGATCATTGCACCTTCGGAATAAATATGGCTATTCCCAAAAATAATGTTTAAGTTCCAGAAAGAATTTCCTTTTCTCATTGACATTTAGCATTTTTGGTTCTATCCTTGCCATGATATAATTCACAATATCCACATACCATGGACTTATTTTCTTCACCTCAAACAATTTTTCAATTGATGATTCTTCATTGATGGCTCTTTCTTCATGATTGACAAGTCGATGCTTCAATTCTTGATAAATAGTCAGATACCATGTATACATTTTCCACACCCTTCTTGTCAACCACTCCCTCTTATACAAACTAGATGCAATAAAAGTATCGATTTCAATAAATGTGGCTTGGCATCTTGTTTAGAAAATAAATATTTTAATGCGGAGTGATCGGTAAGCACAATTACCTTTTATCCAATCAAATATGATCTAAATTTATCAAATGCCAAAACTATAGCAAGTAGTTCCATTTCCGTTGTAGAATAATTAAGTTGTGCATCATTTAAGGTTCTACTTGCATAGTAGATAACATGCGACATCTTATTCACCTTTTGACATAAAACGGCACCTATTGCATAGTCACTAGCATCACACATAAGCTCAAATGGGAGAGACCAATTTGGTGCTACAATGACCAGTACAATCACAAGAGAATGTTTTAACTGATTGAATGCTTTCAAACAAGAATCACCAAAATGAAAAAGACAATCTTTTTGAAGTAATAAGCACAAAGGTCTAGCGATATGTGAGAAATTTCTAATGAATCTTTTATAAAAGCCCGCATGACCTAAGAAACTTCTTCACCCCTTAACATTAATTGGTGGAGGTAATTTTTCAATCACCTCCACTTTTGCCCTATCAACTTCTATTCCCTTTGATGAAACTTTGTGACCCAAAACAATTCCTTCTCTCACCATGAAATGACATTTTTCCCAATTAGGAACCAAATTAGTTTCTATACACCTTTTTAACACGTTGGACAAATTTGCAAGACAATCATCAAATGAGACACCAAATACACTAAAATCATCCATGAAAATCTCTATGCTCTTTTCAACCATGTCATGAAAATGGCAAACATACAACGTTGAAATGTGCTTGGAGCATTGCAAAGCCCAAAGGGCATTCTCCTATATGGAAAGGTACAAAATGAGTATGTAAAAGTTGTTTTATCTTGATCTTTCGGACAAATGACAATGTGAAGATATCCAGAATAATCATCAAGGAAACAATAATATGTAAAACCGCATAACCTCTCAAGCATTTAATCAATAAACTTTTCAGGAAAAGGAAAATGATCCTTTCGAGTGGCCTCATTAAACTTTCGAAAATCAATGCACATACGCCAATCCGTACCCAATCTGGAGGGGAGGAGCTCATTGGTTTCACTTATGATTACGGTAATACCACCCTGTTTTGGAATGACTTGATGGGACTAACCCACTCACTATAACTAATAGGGTAAATAATGTCGGCTTTCAAAAGTTTGATAACCTCCTTCCTCACAGCCTCTTTTAAAGTAGGATTCAATCTCCTTTGAGGTTGCCATACCGGTTTATGTCCTTCATTCAACAAGATTTTATGCATGCATATGGAAGGGCTAATTCTCTTAATATCATCAATAGACCAAACAATGGCATCCTTATGCATTTTGAGCACCACAATTAATCTTTCAAGTTGTATCACTTGTCAAAGATACATTCACAAGCACCAGGTATGCATTATTTTCACCAAGGCATGCATACATTAAATAAGTAGGAAGAGGTTTAAGCTCCAACTTGGGGGGTTCTTTGCTATTGGTCGGAGACGCTCTTTACCTTATTTTTTATTTATTCTTCTCATCTTCTTTTTGCAATAAGGTATCATTCTCCAATTGATTCACATTCCTCATCCCTTCTTCATCATCTTGACTTAGAGCATTTGATTCTAAAACCTCTTCCTCCGTTGAGAAATTCTCCATTGCACTCCTACAACAATCATCAATTAGATCATCTACTACATTTATATTCATAACATCTCAAAAATTGAAGAAAGCTTTAATGAACTAAAAACATTAAATGTAACAATTTCATCATTTATCTAAAATTTCAACTTCCCTTCTTGAACGTCAAAAGTGCACGGCCAGTAGTAAGGAAAGGCCTCCCAAGACTGATTGCATATATTCATCCTCTTCCATATCAAGCACTCTAAAAAAGGCCGAAATGTAGAGTTTGTCAATTTTCACAATCACATCTTCAATCCCTTTGGGAACTTTATGCTACAGTCCGCAAGTTGCAAAGAGACACTTGTGTTGGTTTCAGATTCATTGTCCTCCATTTAACTTCTTGAATACCGCATAAGGCATGAGATTTATTCAAGCTCCCAAATCACACAATGCTCTCCCAAATTATAAACCCCCAATCTCACAAGGTATGTGTTGAACCCAAGTTATGTTAATCATGTTTTGATGATGACCAAATCATACTAATGGTTTGAAGACAAGTGTGCAGAAAAATAGGGAGGTTCGGACGCAAATGATCGTCCGAACAAAAACAACCACACAGAGCTTCGGACGATGGTAATCGTCCGACACAAAGAATTTGAAGCAAGCCTCGGACGAAGAACATCGTCCGATCATATTCCAGTAGACTTTGCTTCGATCGGACGCATCCTCGGACGTCCGAACGAATACCCTCAGAGAACGGACGCAGTGTCGGACGCACTCCTGCTGCATCGGCCGTCCGAAAGGTCCAACGGCTAGTTTTCCAGTAAACAGAAAATAGCCGTTGGGAAGTTGTTGAAAGCAGTTTTTTGGCAACTATAAATACCCCTTAGGTCTGAATTAATTAAGAAGAGACTTCTACATTGATTACAAGCAATTCTTGAGCTATTTGGGAGAAATAGTTGGTACAAGTGTTGTAATAGTGTAGGTAGTGAGAAAAGAGCTTAGAAGTGTAAGAGTTCTTCAAGTGTAAGAGTGGAGAGATAACAATTGTAACAAAGGGAGGTTGTGAGTGTAAAACTCTTTGCTCAACTAAAGGAAATTAGTGTGAGCAAGAGTGATCCTCATTTGTGTACAAGAGGTTATTGTCTCACCTACATTGAAGAGACTTTTAGTGGCTGAACCTCAAGTTGTGAACTTGGTAGTTGCCTTGTAAGAAGCTCTTTGTTGTTGTAAGCTCCAAGCTTGAGAAGCTTGGGAGTTTGGTTTGATTCTCTTAATCTCAATATTATTATTTGTTCATTAAGCTTAAATTGTTGAATATCTATTGTACTGATTTGTGCTTAAGTTTTCATTTGGTGCACAAAGTTTGAATTTCTATTAAGCACACCCAAACAAAAAGGATTGTTTTTAGAGACAACCTAATTCACCCCCCCCCTCTTAGGTTGCTTTTGGGGCCAACAGTATGGAAAATGACCCGAGGTCCTTGAGTTTTAGTGGCAACCTTTTTGTGAGGAGTACACTGCAATTCTCCATTAAACATAAGATTTCATCCCCATGCAATTTTTTTTTTGAAGTTAGGACTTGTATCATGAATTTAGCATAGGCGGGCATGTTCTCAAGTGCCTCCATTAATGGAATGTTAATTTAAAGCTTTTTGAATATCTCAAGAAACTTCTTGAACTTCTTTCCCTTTCCTTCATCCTTTAGCCTTGAGGAAATGGCACATTAACGTGCTTCAACCCATGATAATTCAGATCCTTGCCTTCATTGATTGGTAAATCGGGCATAGTAGACTCATTCATCATTTTGTCTTGCCCCATTGAAGACTTTCCTTTTTCCTTCTCTTCATCCTCAAATCCTTCTTTTTCTCTATTTTCAAACCGTGAAAATATATTCTTGAATCTTATCGAAGGAATTTAGTAACCACCTTGGCCTCATTGGTTAGAGTAGTAATTGCTTCAACCCACTTGAACACATAGGCCACCGCAACCAAAATGTACTTATTGGAGTATGAGACAGGAAAAGGTCCCATGAAATCAATCCCCCATGCATCAAATACCTCCAACTCAATAATGCCATGAAGGGGCATTTCATAGTTGGCCACCACTTTTTAAGACCTTGAAAGTCGTTCGTTGAGCTTTATGGTGCCCCCCCAACTGGAGATGAATGACAATGTCTTAATATATCGGATACTTCACATTCTGAAACACATCTCCTTAGGATTTGATCATTGCAATTTTGGATCAAATACAGTTCTTCCCAAAAATAATGTTTAAGTTCTGCAAAGAATTTTCTCCTCTCATTTATGTTTAGCATCTTTAGTATTATCCTTACCACAAGATAATTCACAATATCCGCATACCATGGACTCACCTCTTTCACCTCAAACAACTTCTCAATTGGTTATTCTTCATCTTGATTATCCCTTCTTCAAGATTGACAAGTCTAGATGCCTCAATTCTTGACAAATGGTCGGCTACCATGTTTTCCACACCCTTTTTGTCGACCACCTCCCAATCAAACTCTTGCAACAAAAGTGTCCATCTTAATAAACGTGGCTTGGCATCTTGCTTAGAAAACAAATACTTTAATGCGGAGTGATCAGTATGAACAATTACCTTTGATCCAATCAAATATGATCTACACTTATCAAATGCAAAAACTATGGCAAGTAGTTCATTTTCTGTTGTTGAATAATTAATTTCTGCATCATTTAAGGTCCTGCTAGCATAGTAAATGACATGCAATATCTTGTTCACTTTTGACATAGCACAACACCTATTGCATAGTCACTAGCATCACACATGAGCTCAAAGGGAAGAGACCAGTTTGGTGCTACAATAACCGGTGCAATCACTAGACCGTGTTTTAACTCATTAAATGCTTTCAAACAAGAATAATCAAAATGAAATGGACTGTCTCTTCAATCTTTTTGAAGTAAGAAGCACAATGGTCTAGCAATATGAGAGAAATTCCTAATGAATCTTCTATAAAAACCCGCATGACCTAAGAAACTTCTTACCCCTTTAACATTGATCGGAGGAGGTAACTTTTCAATTACCTCCACCTTTGCCCTATCAACTTCTATTCCTTTTTATGAGACCTTGTGACCCAAAATGATTCCTTCTCTCACCATGAAATGACATTTTTCCAATTGAGAACTAAATTAGTTTCCACACACCTCTTTAACACCTTGGATAAGTTTGCAGGACAATCATCAAATGAGACACTAAAGTCATCCATGAAAATCTCTATATTCTTTTCAACCTTCTCAGGAAAAATAACAAACATACAATGTTGAAATGTGCTTGGAGCATTGCAAAGTCCAAAGGGCATTCTCCTATATTTAAAGGTACCAAATGGGCATGTGAAAGTTATTTTATCTTGGTCTTCCGAAGAAATGACAATTTCAAGGTATTCGGAATATACCACCATCAAGAAAACAGTAATATGCAAAATCGGCCAACCTCTCAAGCATTTGATCAATAAAAGGCAAGGGAAAAATGATCCTTTCGGGTGGCTTCATTCAACTTTCAAAAATCAATACACATTCGCCAACCGGTAACCAATCTAGAAGGGAGAAGCTCATTGGTTTCACTTATGATTACGGTAATACCACCCTTTTTGGGAATGACTTGAGTGGGGCTAACCCACTCACTATCGCTAATAGGGTAAATAATACCGGCTTTCAAAAACTTAAGAACCTCCTTCCTCACAACCTCTTTTAAAATAGGATTCAATCTCCATTGAGGTTGCCTTAGCGGATTATTCCTTTCATTCATCAAAATTTTAAGCATGCATATGGAAAGGCTTATTCCCTTTATATCATCAATAGACCAAGCAAAGGCATTTTTATTCCTTTTAAGCATCATAATCAATCTTCCAAGTTGTTCATTTGTCAAAGATGCATTCACATTCATCGGGTATGTCCCAGCACTTTCCACCAATATATGCATACATTAAGTGGGTAGGAAGGGGTTTTAGCTCCAAATTGGGGGGTTCATTGGTCGGAGACCCCCCTTTACCTTCTTCTTGATTCTCTTCATCTTCCTTTTGCAATAAGTTCTCATCCTCCAAGTGATTCACATCTTTCATTCCTTCTTCATCATATTGATTTGGCGCATTTGACTCCAAGACCTCTTCCTCCATTAAGAAATTCTCCATTGCATTCCTACAACAATCATCGATTAAGTCATCCACCACATTTATATTCATGACATCTTTAAAAGTTGAAGGAAGCTTTAATGAATTAAAAACATTAAATGTAATAATTTCATCATTTATTCGGAATTCCAACTTCCCTTCTTTAACATCAATAAGTGCACGGTAGGTAGCAAGGAAAGGTATCCCAAAAATGATTGGTATCTCTTCATCCTCTTCCATATCAAGCATAATGAAATTGGCTGGAAGATAAAGTTTGTCAATTTTCACAATCACATCTTTAAAAAATGATTCCCTTTGGAAACTTTATGCTTGTATCAATTAAGATGCAATGAGACACTTGTTGGCTTCAATTGACCTCCATTTAGCTTCTTGAATACTTCAAAGAGGCATGAGATTTATTGAAGCTCCCAAGTCACATCTAGATCTTCCAAATTGCAAACCCCCAATCTCACAAGGTATAGAAAATGAACTGGGATCTTTGAGCTTTGGTGGAAACTTCTTTGTAAGTAGTGCACTACAATGCTCCGTTAAGCACAAATTTCATCGCCATGCAATTTTCTTTTTGAAATAAGAACTTGTGTCATGAATTTGGCATAGGTAGGCATGTTCAAGTGCCTCTATGAAGGGGATGTTGATTTCAACCTTTTTGAAAATATCTAGAAATTTCTTGAATTCCTTTGCCTTTTCTTCATCCCTTAGCCTTTGAGGAAATGACACATTAACATGTTTTGGCTCATGATACTTAGGATCCTTACCCACATTGCTTTGTGTGTTGGGCATAATAGACTCATTTATTTATCATTTTGTCTTGCCCATTTGACGACTCCTATTTTTCTTTATCTTCATCCTCAACTCCTTCTTGTTCTCCATTCTTCATTAAATTTCACCCAACTCTTTCTTCCAACTCTTTACCACTCCTAAGGGTAATAGCCTTGCATTTCTCCTTAGGGTTTGGAATGTTGTCACTAGAAAGCACTCCTAATGGCCTCTCATTATTCAACCTTGCCAATTGTCCAAATTGTATCTCCAAAATCCTTGTCGAAGCCTTCAAATTCTCGTAATCTCTTTTTTGCTCTTCCGCTTTCCTATCCAATTCTCTTCTCAAATACTCTGCTTCTCTTTTCCAACCTTCTTCACCCAAATTCTCTCTAGGAGCATATTGATCATGATACATGGGTTGGGAAGAATTTGCATAATGGAAAGGAGGTCATTGTTGCTGGTTTTGAAATGAAGGATCGGGGAAATTTTGATATGAGTTGGGTTGGATATTTCTTTGATGTGTTAGTTGATAAGAGTCTAGATGAGGAATTCGGGGCTTGAGTGTGTTGGGCATTTTGAGGTGGGAGATTTGGTTGGTAAGGAGGATTGGATTGGTTGGTGTTACTCTATGAGAAATTTGGGTGATTCCTCCAAGAAGGATTGTAAGTGTTCCCATAAGTTCTGAATTGGTTCCTTGGAAATGAAGATTGATTAGCCACATAATTGATTTGCTCATTAGCTCAATATGGCATCTCACAATTCCTATTGGCATGGCCGCCTCAAAAAAAATCACATGTCATGCTTGGTTGAGTTAGAGAAGAAGTCATAGCATTTACACTACTAGGTTTCCCTAGATTCTCCAACGCTTTTGCCATGTTGTTCATCACACTCATAAACATGCTTTGTTGAGCCAAAAGGGCATTTTGCATGTTTAGATTCAACGCTTCACTACTTGCATTGGCTTGATTAGCTTATTGTTGAACCACTGATGGAGTTATCGGTCCATGATGGTAGCGGTTGTATGCCATCCTATTCAGTATATCATACAACTCTTGAGCTTCTTCCAGAGTCTTATATGAGATAGAGCCGTCGGCGGAGGCATCTACAATGGATTTCGTCTCTTGAAGTAAACCATTATAAAAGGTTTGCACTTGAAGCCACAAAGGAATGGCGTGATGAAGGCATTTTCTTAGCAATTCTTTGAATCTTTCCCAAGCTTCCCTTAGGCTTTCAGCAACATCTTGTTTGAATGATGTAATCTCATTCCTTAATTTAGCGGTTCTTGCGGGGGGAAAGTACTTCGCCGAGAACTCGTGAGCAAGTTGGTTCCAAGTGGTGAATGTTCATTGAGCGTGGGATTGCAACCATGACTTTTCCCTAACACGAAGAGAAAAAGGAAACACCCTCATCCGGACACAATCTGGGTGTACTCCAATAAACTTAAATGTGTCCAAGACTTCTTCAAAATTCATGAGGTGTGTGTAGGGGTCCTCATTTGGTCTACCTTCGAACATGGCATGGGTTTGGATCATTTGGATTAGGACGGGCTTGTATGAATTTAATGAAGATTTCGAAATTACTGGCTTGCATGGGCATTCGTGCAATGCTTGAGTTAGCCCCATCAAAATTAGGTAAAGCATACTCCCTCAATGGCCTTCCATTCCCATTCATGCCCTTTCCATTCCTATTGCCACCAATTACATTATTTCCAACTACCTCTTCTTCTTCATTTTCCATGTTCACATTCCCTTGATGAGCATTAGCATTTGCCATTTCTATCCTTTCTTGCTCCTGTTGTACCCTTCTCAATCTTCTAAGTTCTCTTAGCTTTTTCTCCGTTTCCTTGTCTAAGCAAATGAATGGCTTTTGAACTTTTCTTACCATGCACTACACAAAACCAAAATAGTCAATTGAAGTTCCAAGTCAATTCTGCAAGACAACCAATCAAACATAAAAATAAACAAAATTAACAACTAAATTAAACTAAACTAAAGTACTTAATCTACACGACCCGTAAAGCGCTTGATATTGCCAAAAATCCAAGACAATCCCCGGCAACGGCGCCAAAAACCTCTTGATGTTGATGCCTTACACACCTAGTTATAAATTAATAAAAGACCTAAATTCTTCTACTACCTAGATGGCATCCCGCAAGTATACGGTTGTCAACTAGTAGTAAAGGGAAGTAGGTATCATTCCCACAAGGATTACCAAGATTTATGGGTACTTGTGTAGTTAAGCAAAATCAAGCGATGGATGATAGAACTATTCTAATAAAAACCATAATTAAATGAAAGCGTTAAAAACTTAAATTAAATATAGATTAACTAAAAAGTAAATAAGTGAAAATAACTAATTACAAAATTAAGAAACTAATTAATCTATTCTAGTAAAAGCAAGTAAAGGAAAGCACTTAATTCTAACATAAATTAACCAAATCAAGACTAAAATTAAAAGCAAGCAAATCACCCAACTAGAAGGACTACAAATGAGAAACCTTGAATATTAAAAGCAATCATTTCTAAACTATAAATTGGAAAGAGTTAAACTAGAAATCTAAATATTTTTGGATTTTTGATATTGAGAAATAAAGAAAGCCCACTAAGGATTAACTAGGAATTAATGCAAGAAATTGAAAATTCTAACTAGAAATGCAAGAAATTATCAAGAACCCTAATTTACCCAATAACCCTAAATTGCAAGTAAAGAAATTCTTACTAAATTAAACAAGAAAGCAAATAAAAATTATATCTATGCGAAACTTGTGATTAACCCACTACGATTATCTAATCAAAATTTGAACTTGACAAGAAATTAAAAGAAGATCTAAGAGAAAATTAAAGAGAAATTTCTATTAAAGAAGTAAACTTGGAGTTCAAGCTATCCTAAACTATCTAAAACCTAACTAAAACTATCTACTCATTTTTCTTTTCTAATTCTACTTACCTTAAATAGTGCAGTATTACACAAGGCAAAATTAGGAGTTTTTGGCTGGAAGTTTACAAAATTGCCTTACAACTTGACTCAGCGAGTCGAGATCGCAGTCTGGAACATTTGAGATCGCGATATCGACTCTAATACAGTAAGATGCCCATTTCCCGATTCGAGATCGCAGTCTCGAACAGTCGAGATCGCGATCTCGACTCTCCTCCCAGCATTCTTCATTTCATCCATTTTTGCAATCTGGTCTTTTGAGCTTTGTTCATTCCAGCTTCCAACCCTTAATTTTTAACCAGCATAAGATTAACACCATTAAGCACTTAATTAAACTAAAATTTTAATAAAAACTTATCAAATTTAACAAGAACGAAAATACAAACACATATGAAAGAAATTAACTAAAGTCTTCAATTAGTTACCTAAAATTTGGGATTTAAACTATCAAAATGCTATAATTTAGAGGAAAATAACTCTAGTTTACTAGAGTTATCAGTATGAAAAATGAGATTGTAACTAGCAAATTATGAATGAAACAAACTAATGTTCTTAGGCATTTAAATCTTTAAATAATAGTTATATGCTAATTGAAATTCTCTAGTTGTCTCCCACTTTCTCTTTCTTGCTTGCATATAGTTTTCTACTTCTTCTTTTTAGGTGTATCAAAATGGATATTCATTTGCTTGTACTAGACATGAATGATTACCTATTTTCGTATGTTTTGCAAGATATTTCCAAGTGTAAATTAATCCATTCAAACTAAATTCCTACATTGTCTTGCACTTTTTCTTGGTTTTGTATGGCAGGTATTTATTAAACTTTTAGATTGCTTTTGTTTCATAGCAGTGGACAGTCTACAGTGACATCATCTATCTCCAGTATTATGTAATATGTCAATTTCTTCAACATTACAAATGAATGAAAAATTATTGTTTTGGCAGTTTAATTAGTATATGTATTAGGGATATGGTATGTATCCAGCTAAAAAGACCAATTGCTACATATGTTTCGGATATTGTAGTACTTATAACTATTGAATGTAAATGCTTAAAAAAGTTATTTATAATTTGATTTTGGATTATTCTATTAATGGCAAGTGGATACTTTTGGCAGTATGCTGTTGAATCTTCTTTGGTTGGTGAAATGGTACAGGGTACATATTTCAATTTTTGGTTTAAAAGCATATTGGTCTTACATGAGACTAACTTGGAGTATGTGATTACTTTGTTGTCACAAAATTGCACGGCATAAAACTTATTACACTAAAATCAAACCTTAATTCATTGTCGTGAAAATATTCAATATAGTCACTAAAGCCTCTTTTTTAATTAATAACAAATGAATTTTCTTGATGACGGTATTTCACTATCATCATGAACGTTTTGTTCTTCAATGTAGAAAAGCATTTGATTTTCCTGATGACTTCAAATTTGGTGACGTTGTTTCAACCTTTGGTAACAAAAACTCATCACAAAAAGCGAACTTTTCCTAACGGTAGCCTTCATCACTATTGTTTTTTGTGACAACTCGACATGAAAAGTTTAACACTTTTGCTGACAGATGAGCCATGTCAGTCAGGAATACCATTGCCGATAGTGACAAAGCTTTCGTGACAAAAGGTCCCATCAGGAAAAGTTATCGTGATGGTAAGACGTATTTTTCCCGACCAATTTCATTGTCACCAAAAACTCTTTTTTTAATGACTTTCAAAATTTTCCAACATAAGACCTAGTTTGGGAACTAAATAAATTAAGTTCAAACTTAGTTAGATAATTTCTTAATTTATTCAGTTTAAACTTTGGTCTAAAACTCCAAATTCTAAATACCTAAATCATCCCAACAAAATAGTGAATTAATTGAAAAGGCAATGCTTAGCAAATTTGTCCTCGTGGAAACGATATTCTGCTCTCATTTTTTATTACTTGTTGAACCATGCACTTGTGGTGTAAAATCCCCTATTTCAGAGGAGGTCAAGTATATCCACAAACACACACATATATATTGTAACATTCACATTTTTTCTAATTCCATCATGTGTTTATATACCTATTTTGCTACCCAACATTCAGGCAAACTTCTAATCGAATAGTGGCTTGAAAAAACTTATCCTTTAGTTTCAAAGGAAGTCTTTTGATTGCATAAATTTCTGAATGAATGACATTTCATCTAGCCCTGTGAAACCGATGATATATAACATCACTATTTATAACTCCATCATTCTAAATGATTGAACCTAGGCATTTAAAATTCTCACTTATGTCTACCTCTTTCTCTTTAATCTTAACTCCTATTCCACCACTACGTTTGCTATTACTAGATTTAAATTCCATATATTAATTGGCACTTGGGTTTTAAATGGTTTAACGAATTAGGGATTGACTATTTGAACCTATTTTCCACCATCTTTCATAATTTTCACTAGAATTCCTTCATGATTAGATATCTTTACCAAAATTCTAAGTTCACCAGTAGAGACACCAAAATGCTATGTGGTTTGGATTCAGTACCAAAACTAAAAGAACCTAGTAGGTATAAAGATCCCAATAAAGAACCAAGAAAACCATAGAGAAAAGTTTGATATAGAGCTAAGAGGGATGAGGCAAGAAATGGACTTCCCAAGGAAGGCAGCAGAGGCAAGGGCACTAAATGTGCAAGGTCATTATTACTATTGATGATCTCCATCGTTTATTATATACACACACACACACACACACACATATATATACACAAATGTGTGTGTATATATATGTGTGTATATTCATATATATATATATATATACATGTGTATATACACATATATATATATATACACACACACATATATATATGTGTGTGTATTTATATATATATATATGTATATATATTTATATATATACATATATATTTATATATGTACATATATATTTATATATGTACATATACATATTTATACACACACACAAATATATATATATATATATATGCATATACATTTATATTTTTTAATTCAAAAATGCCGTTGGACATTTTATTAAGGGAGCAAAAGACAAAAGTACTTTGGTTCATCCCATTCGAACAGAAGGTGTACCTATAAAGTTTAGAAAAATACATCCAGTTAAAAATGTAGGAATATCAAATGAATGGAAAAAAAAAAAGTTCCCTATTACTACTGCCTTATTTTGATAGGAGATCAGCCACAGAATTTGCTTCACGGCATAGACATGTTGTAGAAAAAATGGCCTTGGGACAAAAGATCCTAAATTTATTAGATAACTTCATCTAGCTGCCAAGGAATTGATGATTTCTGGTTAACAATGTCTAGAAGAGCCTTGGAGTCCATTTCAACAGTTTTTGAATGGATTAAATGGGAGTAGCAAAATCTGGTGCCGTGAAACAGAGCATTAGCCTTAGTTTGGAGGTTACTACCACTACCCAAAAATTTTACAAAGCCAAAAGCTACATTTCCAGAAGGATCCCTGGCAATTCCACCACCACCGATTTTGCTCGGATTGCCCAAGGAAGATCCATCAACATTTAGTTTGATTTTTATGTCAAAATGCCTAGGCCATGCAATTTCCTTGATGTGTGGTAGGTTGTTGAAGCCACATACAGTGGAGCAGCGTGGAACAAGCTAGACAACCGTAGTGAAGGAAACGACTTCGCCTTGCTCATGCTGGAGAGAAGCTCTATCACCTTGGAAATAATCCACTGTTTTGAGTGCAAGTAACACAACTTCAAATAAATATCGACATCTAGCTATCCAAAAGTTCCATAATACTATGGTTAAAATCAGAGGAGTAATTAGTTTGTCTACACGGTTTATAGTTAGCACCCATGAGAGCAAATGTTGTGTGACCGAGCAATTAAACAAAAGGAGTTCAAGAAAAGCTGAAAAATATAACCATACCTTCTTCGTCAAAATGTAATCCATGAACCAATGTTCCAAGGAGCCTAATGAAGCACAAGCTGGACATTTTGACGGCATGGAGAAACCAAGCCTCATAAGTACATCCAGGAATGGGAGAAAGCCATTTAACAAACACCACATGAACATAGAAATTTTCAAATGTATGCATGAGTCTCAAATGATAATATGAGCATGATGTTCTTAGCTAGACCCCTGAAGTAGATGATAAGCCAAAGAAAGGAAAAATTTACCCGAGGATTCCAGGTTCCAAATTAGCTTATCTGGATGTGAGAAAAGATAAAGTTTTGCAGACAAAACCCTAACAGCTAATTTGCTTTATCTTCTGATGTGAGAAAAGTCTTCACAGGTTGAAGATTCCAGCCCTGTATATTATCATAAAGTTCAGAGATTGAGAACTCCGACAATTGAGCACCAGCTTTAGTGGCAAGCGGCCCATCCCCGAGCCAATTATAATGCCAAAAGGAATAGGCTCCATTTCGAACTAGGGTTTGAACACCATGACAAAGTAGAGGTTTGACTCGTAACATACGTCTCCAAATTGAAGATGGAGTTGAACATGTTCATCCAGAATACTTTCCTCACATAAATGAGGACCAAAGAGATGATGAATCATGGAAATTCCACCAAAACTTCAGCAAAAAGGCGTCAACCACATCTTGAAGCTGTCGTAACCCTAACCCATTTTCTTCCATCAGCAAGCAAACGTGGCTCCAAGAAGTGCAGTGTCGTTTCTTCCCATGGTCCGATTCAACCCAAAAAAAATTATCCATAATATGTTCTATAGAACGAAGAACTCCTTTCAGAGGGTCCATGACTGCAAAGGAGTGATATGTATCGAGATGGAAGATAGCACATGCTTGATGAGAACTAATCATTCCCTGAGTGATAGTAACCTGTGCTTTCAACCGACAAACCTTTGTTGTATTTTCTTAGCAAGATATTGATACTGGTAAAGTCGACGGTGACCTTTGTATAAAATACATCCCAAGGAAGAAATTGGCAGCTTGCAATGCTTGATACTCATGATCTGTTCAATTGTTCGAATGGTCAACACTCCAATGGAAGAAGGCAAGAATAAAGAGCTTTTGGCTGTGTTGGCTTTTTAACTCGAACCATGCTGATAAGTTTCAAGAAGAGCCATGATATTCTTAATTGTCTGACGATCTCCACGGGAAAACATTATCATATCATCTGCAAAAAAAAGTGGTGAGACATTATTGGACAATTTCGTGGAATGGCGTAAGGAATCACTGACTTCTAGTGGATGAGTTTAGCTAGGCCCCTGGAAAAACTTCCATACATCAAATAAATAGAAAAAAAAAAGATAGAGGTCTGTTCCCCTTTTTAACTCCTCGAGATTCTTGGAAAAAGCCAGTAATCTCTCCATTAAGCAAAATAGAAAACCAGCCTCTTTTGAGGTTGTTCATGATAAGATGAACTAAATTACAATGGAAACCAAATTTAATCATCAAAGCCTCCAGAAACTGCCATGAAACTATATCAAAATCCTTCATCATGTCTAGGATGACATCCACCCTTGAGCTTTTTTGTCCAACGAACCAAGCAGCTCTTGTACTAATAGGATTTGTCAGACATATTTCTCCCCTTTACAAAGCCGGATTGCTCCTGAGAAATAAAACTCGGCAATACAAAGGACAAACGATTAGCAAGCATTTCAGTGAAAATCTTATTTATTAAATTACAAAGGGATATTGGTCAAAAATCCAAGAAAGAAGCCGGATTCTCCTTCTTAGGCAAGAGGACAATAAGTGCACTCGTAACCCCTTTTGTAATTAAAACCCCTGGGAAAATTTCTTGCACTGCATGTAAAACATCCACCATTGTATGATTTCCCAACAATACTAGAAGAATAAGACAATGAACCCATCCTGCCCTGGAGCACTGTCTTTGTCTAACTAGAACATAGCTGCCTTAACCTCCTCCAAAGAGACTGGTTTCAAGAGATCTTCATTCTGAGAAGAAGTAACCAAGCTAGGAACAAATCCTAAAAATTCGTCCACGGCCAAACTATCAATTCCCTTATCAGTGAGAAGAGCTTGGAAAAAATTAACAGCCTCCAGCTTAATATCCAAAACTGTAGAAATCCAGTCACTAGCAGCATTTTTTATTTTATGAATTGTAAGAGCTGCCCTTTTGTTACCAAGGGATGCATGAAAAAATTGTGTTACTATCTCCTTTTGAAAGCCACTCAACTCAAGATTTTTGCTTCCAGAATATCTCATTTGTTTGCAAACTGAGAAAAAGCTTAGCTTGAACCCAACTGAGTGTTTCCTGATTTTGTGCAGAAGGATTAGTCTCAAATTCTGACTCACAATGCTTCACATCAGCTTCCGGATACTTGAACTGCATTAGATATATTACCAAACACTTCTCTGTTCTAAATGTTTATATGATTTTTTAGCTGGGAAATTTTTTGAGCAAAAACGCGCATACTAAAACTGTGTATTTGGGTTCTCCAGCTCCCAGCAACAGTATCTAGAAAACCCGCATAGAGAGTCCACATATTTTGAAATTTAAATGGTTTAGGTCCAGGAAACCTCACATCTGGCAATTCCCAAAGAATAGGTGAATGATCAGATGAAGCTCGACTAAGATGATGAACAGCCGAATTAGAGAAAATATTTTGCCAAGATTGATTGACCAAGCAACAATCAAGCCGTTTCCATACTTGGTGACCATTACGCACTCCTGTCCGTGGGTAATCACTTCTAGTGAAGGCACATTTTGTAAACCTCAGTTTGATATCATCGCCGTGAAGTCTGACATAACATTCAAGTTCTGAGTGGAATGGCCTCTGTATTCAAATAGTGATTGGATGACATTGAAATCGCCACATATAAACCACTGTCCAACTTGGATTGCCAAGATGCAATACTATGTAGGTGGAACGTCAACGTTCTACCCTCGTACAATTAGCATAAACAAAGGTGGCCTCCATAGTGCAATCCTAATCATCATGAATTAGAGCTAAAATGAATTAATTGCTCTGAATTGTACAGAGTATGGAGATGAAATCCCCCTTTCCAAAGAACCCAAATCTTATTACATATATTAGTCTAACAAAAACTAAACCCTAGCTTGATGCGGAAATCCTCAAGTTTTCCTACTTTAACCATAGGTTCCAAAATTACAATCAGCGAGATTGAATGTTTACGTATAAATTTCTCTAATCATCTGAGAGATGCTTTCTTGGAAATCCCCTAAATATTCCATAAAAGAATGTTAATCATTGGATAGTTGTGGAAAAGATTCGCCGAAGGCCTTAACCACTTGCCTTGTTAATATTGTTTAAGAAACACGAATTGACTTCCTTTCAGACTTCTTCTTTCGACCCATTTTGGACGCTCTTGGAGAAGTTGAGGCATCTTAGGAGTCTCATCTAGACTTAAGCCAACAAAGAAGGCACGAAATCTGTTAGTCAGCTCCTCACAGAGCAACTATGATTGCATAACATCATCATTGTCCGATAAAGTATCTAGAATATTTTCTTATGAAATCACCCTTTTACACTTTCTTGCTCTGAGTTTCTGACAATGATCATCTCTTGGTACGGCATGCAAAGAAACGAAAAAATCATCTGGAATAACCACCGGTTCAGCGTGCGAAATACTCTTCTAGATTTTGTTGTATGTTGAAACCAATTCTTTCTCCGAGACATGCAAGCCCGAACCATCACCTATAAAGTTTACGGGCATTTGGGGTCTATGTTGATAAGAAACCAAGGCCAAGGTATATTTTTTGGGCACCTATTGATGGTTGGCTGCTATCGAATTGATTGAAGAAACTGGTGCTGAAGCATTTTGGGATGATGTAGGATTAGAGTTTGGTACGCATGCAATGCTAGGGTTTAAACTGTCTGGCCTCAAGTTAGGGTTTTTGGAGATAGGTTTTCTAGAGACCAAGGAGGCAAATTCTGGCTGTTTCTATTTGATAGAATCCTTGCTTGCTAGCAGAGTTGGGTTGTCCATCAGTTTGCAATCATCTAATGAATTACCTACCTTATTGTAATTCATATAATAAAGGGGAATAAATTCATATTCAATAGGCTACCAGAAGCCTTATCACTATTAACAATCCGCCCAAGATGAATTCTAGGCTTCAAGAGATCCAATTCTATGCAAACCATAGCCTTGCTAGGACGTGTCCCATTGGTTATGGAAATATCGATCTTCAAAGGCTCTCCAACCAAGCGGCCAATGGCAAAGAAAACCACCTTATGAAATAAATGACGAGGGAGCTGATCCAATGAAATCCAAATCAGAGCAAGAGGTGTTTCACGATCTAGACAAAAATCTAGAGTCCATTTGATGATCTGCATCCCAAACCCTAATATTGTCCAAAATCCACAACATCAAACACATAAATAGTCTTTATACCTCATAATCGAATTTCATAAGGAGATGGTAGTCCAAAATCCCTACCATGTAAGAGGCAACAAAGCCAATCTTCTGAAATTCTTTGCATAATGCTTAGTCATCTAGATTGTTCTTTAGAAAACTTGCCGACTAAAGAAGGTCGAAAAGGGAGAGCAAGCTTATTGATGAACTCAAGGGGAAAGAAAACCACAGGCTTTACCTTATAAGTTGTAGGTTCAATGAGAGGAATAGAATCATCTTTGGCAGAGGATGAACTTCAGTTGAGAACTGAAAGGCAGCCATAAGCGTGACCTAGAAGAAGTTGTGCGAAGCTGAAAAAGAAGGGCATATACATACATACATATATATATATATATATTTTTGTATTTGTATGTATATATATGTGTATATGTATATGTGTATGTGTATATAAATATATATTTGCATATAAAAATATATACGAATATATATATATACACACACATATACATATTTGTATATCTATAGCTATTTATATATATATATAAGGTATATATATATATATATACACAAACACACACACCCTTGGTGTAATCATAATTTATACCAATGGCTCACTATTACACACCACCTTATTAATGAATTTTGATATCTATTCAATTCTTACCACTTAATAAAAGGTTGAATTTTAAATTAAAATCTTTTCTAAATTAACTTATGTTGTCCTGCAAACAACTTTTATCAAAATCCTTCTTTGGTTCACTCCTGTCCCTCTTGTTTTTTACTCTTTCCAGTAAATTCACGTTGGGAAATTTCCATTTTTTTGGAAATGAAATGATAATTACTAGATAGGGTTTCTGCATTACTCGAATTGTCAAAATTATCATATGCCTGATCTGAATGCAAAGAAAGATGCAATCAAACTCCGTTATGCTTCATTTTACCACCATCAGAGTCTTGATAATAAAATAAATCATGTAAAGTAAAGTAATGACCCACGTAAAATTAAGCTACGTAAAGTAATCAAATCACCGATTCCAAGTAAATACATCATTATTATTTAACTAATATAATTAACTATGTGACATTATTATTTTCTTAACTGTTGGATTATCAATTTTGACAATATTATTTACTTAACTGTTGGATTATCACTTTTGATATCCAATTAACGAAGGCTCCAATCATCATCTTTGGTTTCAACTAATTAATTAAATTATCTTAGACGAGCACTAGTTACGGTATTCACCAAAATAATATCTTGTAATAGTTTTAATTTTCTTAAAACGGCTTCTAACTACCAAAAAATAGGATCAGATTTGTAGTAGTAGAGGGTTGATAAATACGTATTCGAGAGGGAAGGGGTGACTCAATGAGTACGTATATGTGACAGGAGGATATAAAAGGAAGAAAAAGAAACAACTGGAGTTCAGAAGGCTAGTGGGCGGCTATGGGAAGGGAAACTTTACGTTTTATCATGCCAATCCATGGGTTGATCCAACCCAACTTATTCTTTAATTTCATATCACAAATGGGTTGAGCCAATAATGACTCGATAAATTTCTCTGTCTCTTATGTTATATCATAACATGTTAATTTCATATTGTGTTGTGTCGTGTGATCAAGTTGTGTGAGAAATTGACAGCCTTAGTTATATCTTTGTGTCTTTTTACCCTCCTTTGAATACTAGTTCTTTTTTCCCTTCTTATAATTACTAACTTTTTCTCTTAAAAAAGAGATAAAGTAATTGGAAATCAAAAGAAAAAGTTTTGATGGACTATAAAAAGAAAAAGAAAAAAAAATCAAAAAGCTCATATTCAAAAGAATTATAAAAACAAATAATTATAAAATTATAAAATGAATAAAATGAAAATTTAGGGGAAAAAAGTATTGATAGAAGAACCAAAAAGAATAAAAATAAAAATAATTGAAATGAAATGAAAAAACTCATATTTGATGGAATAACAAAAATTAAATTTAAATTAGAAAAGGAACACAATGAAAATTTGAGAAAACAATATTCAATGGAATGGAAATAAAAAGACACATAAATAAATTAAATAAAAATCAAAAGAGAAATTGTGAAGGAATGAAAAGAGAAAAAAAAAAAGAAAATAAAAATTCTGATATTGAGGGTAATGTTCCGTTAGCTAGACAATCTATCTATCTATATCTATAAATCTCTATTATATTAAAAGAGCCAATATGATTTAGTGATCTAGATTATTTTTTCCAAAGCTATCCTCACTATAAAATTTAATGACTTTGTTATGTCCCCAAACTTGAATGCTTTTATATATATATATATAATTATTTAGACTAATTACGTAAATACTCCTGAAACAGTAAAAGAGGAAATAGAATCCACTTTTAAGACTTCAAATTAGGAAATAAATTTGATTGAACTAAATTCCCTTATGTAATAGAATATTAGGAATGAGTTTTAAAAATTAAAGAAGAAGAGGAAATAATACTAATTTTTTGAGACTTCATATTTACAATTGAATTTGATTGAAATAGATATCATCATACAGTAAAATTTTGGGATAGATTTAGAAATTAAATATGAAAAATAAATAATAAACAATAGATGAATATTAAATAAAATTACTAAAAAATAGATTAATTAAATAAAATACCTCATTCAATGGAATTATGGATATGAATATTAACAACATACATAGGTTGCGGATACATTTATAGACTAGACAATACTTACATGCAATTAAAGAAACTAGAAGTTTATTAACAAAAGTCTATTAAAAAGAAAAAAGAAAATTCTTTTTGACAAAAGAAGAAGAAGGAAAACAATGTTATTTGAAAGTGTTCAATACCATTTTACCCTTCAACCTAAGCAAAAATCTAAATATACCATTTTAAATTGAAAATGTCTCAATTTGACCTCCAAATTGAAAAACATTCCAATATAGTCCTCCAGATTGAAAAATTTTAAATTTAGTCCTCCAAATTAAAATAAATTTCCCAATATGACCCCCAAAATAAAAAAATTATCAATTCGGCCCCCCAAACTGAAAATCTGTTCTAATTTACCCTCTAAACTAAAAATGTATTTTGATATGCCAAAATACCATAGAAATTAACCTTTTATAAACACACCAATTTAACATATACTTTTAGTCTTAGTAATTAATTTATCATTAGAATGAGATTTTGTATAAAATAAAGTTCATCTGGTATAAATTTTTTTAAGGATGAATTTTACAAATTATATAAGTATAGGAACAAAACCTTTTCATGACTAGTAATTAACTTAAATAATAGTTGGAATCATCTTTAAACAAAAAATATATATATGACATATCACATATAAATATTTTGAACTCTTCTTAGAGAATAATTCTAATTTTTTTGCCTATTTGGGATACAAAAAGAAAAAAAAAAGAACAAATGAGACATAAAATTGCTTAAAAAGTCTCAAGGCCATCTAAACTTGAATTAAAAAAATACATTATCATTCATAGATACTATCAACATCTTCATCTTCCTTCTCTTAATGTCATTTATTTTACCTTTACTGTTGTTGTCTAGACTTTATAATTGTGAAAGAAATTTGTTGTCTAGCATATGAACAAAAGAATTTGAGGATAACGTGCATGTGTTGTATTAAAAATAAATATAATGTAAATCTGATCTTTTCGATTATTAGATAACTAGGAAAGGAGGTAAAAATGGGATACACATTTATTTTATTTTTTTAAAAAGACCATAATCCGTATCTTAATTGCAATTCTTACTTTCTTTTAGTTTTCTTTTTCATGCATTGAATAATTAACACCTATTTAATTCAAGTCACAATTTGCCTATAATCCAAATTAGCTCCTAAATTATATTAGCCTAAAAATCTTAATAGATAATTATTGTTTTCCTATAAAAAAATTATTATTGTTGTCTTTGAACCTATAAACATCTTATATTAAATATTAGTAATTACATACTATAAAATTGTGATATCAAATTAACAAATAATTGCAATTTATTTAAAGTGTACTTCATCTAATAAAATATAAATATTGAATGTCTATTATTACTATACAGGTTGATAGCTACAACAAATATATGTAGTTGGTTTTATTCTATCAATTATAATCTATATGAATATAGCTAGAATATTCGATATCCACCTTTTAATTTACTATTTCACAAACCTATAGTTTTAACATAATGGATTAATTAATAAATTTCACGCCGTAACTTGTCAAATAATAGAGTATTTTTCACCTTTTTTTTTTTTCTATTTTTATGATATAATTCTAGTGGGGATATTCTACAATATTTTTTAGAGAATCATTTCCTTAGTTTTAAAAACTTGTATAGTGTAAAGTTTTAAAACATGATATTGTACTATACAAGCATTTAAAGCACACGGGAATGGTTTCCTAAAAAGGACTGTAGAATTTTCCTAATTCCTATTGTTGTGCAAACTACATATTAGATTTTTGTTTCCTAATTAGAAATTGTTATTTAGTATTTGGCCACCAATGGTCCCTTTATGTTGGTTCCAAGATAGGTCTAGGGATTAAAAAATAATCAAATATCCTAATGCTTAATAAATCCAAAATTGTTAGGATAAAACTTTAATAATTGAAGAGAATAAAGGGTTATAATAAAATCTTAGAAATTATCAACATCTTTTAGGATTACACTCCGTTCTTTGATTATTAAACTTACAGAATGAATATAATAATAAACTCTAATATTATTTCAAGTCATACATTGTGCTCCAGTTTAATGATTTTTTAAAACTTTTCCTATCTTTGAAGTTGTACAGAGTGCAAATGAGTTCATTATATAATTCTTCAATAATTCTCCACCAAAAAAATGGAGATTTTATTTTTTTTATTTTTTAAATTGCAAGGTAGATGTGTTATTAACACGTTATGGTTATTTAGATTTTATGAAATTATTTGAGCTATTAAACTAAACATATCTCTAAACTCATATGAACGAGAAAAAAGTCTTTGGTTTAGTTAAACATTAAGCAAAATTTGTATAAGTGAAAGATTAAATGAATTATACTGTTAGTATTTTCAAATATTGTTTGCTATTTAATTAATAGCAATAAAAATCAAATAATTAATATCTCCAAACGTACAAAGTACGTACTTCCATACTAGTACAAATCTATTAAAAGAATCAATGATTTAGTGATTTAGATTTTTTTTTCCTGACTTTAAAAGAATCAAATAATTTAGTGACTTTAATATGTCCCTAAACTTGAATGCTTTATTATTATTATTATTATTATTATTTAGGCTATTTTTGTAATACTCTTCAAAGAGTAAAAGAGGAAATAGAAACTACTTTTAAGACTTCATATGAGGAAATAAATTTAACTAAAGTAAATTTCCTCATGTAATAGAATATTGAAATGAGTTTTTGAAATTAAAGAAGACTAGGAAATAATTTTTATTTATGTAAATACTCTTTAAAGATTAAAAGAGGAAATAAAACCTGCTTTTAATACTTCACGTTAGGAAATAAATGTATTCGAACAAGCCAAAGTAACATGAACCTTTTAAAAGCACTCCAATATAAAATATACTTTTAATTTTAAGAATTACTTTATCATTAGAATAAGATTCTATATAGAATAAAATCCATCTAATATAAATTTTTTTAAGGATGCAAATTTTAGAAAGAAATTATACAAGTATGGGAACTAAACTTTTTTTGATTAGGAATTAAGGTAAATAATAGTGGTAGTTACTTTAAACAAAACAAATGACATATCAAATATAAATATTTTAGACTCTTCTTAGAGAATAATTCTAAAATCTTTTTCTACTTTGGATACAAAAAGGAAAAAATAAAGTAATAAATGAGACATAAAATTGGTTAAAAAGTTTCAAGGCCATCTAAACTTGAATTAATAAAGACATTATGATTCATAGATACTATCAACATCGTCACCTTCCTTCTCCCAATGTATTTTATTTTGCCTCTAATATTGTTGTCTAGACTTTATAATGATAAAGAGATTTGTTGTCCAAAGTATGAATAAAAGAATTTGATTTGTATGTGCTTTATTAAAAACAATTATAATGTACAACCTATCTTTTCTATTATTGGATGAGTAGGAAAGGGGATGAAAATATGATACACATCTATTTTGTTTTTACTTAAAAGATCATACTATCTGTCTCTTCTTTATCTTGTAATTCTTACTTTCCTTATAGGCAAAATTTCATGCATTGAATAATTAGCACCCATTTAATTTAAGTTACACTTTGCCTATAATAAAAATTAGTACCTAAATTATATTAGTCTAAAATTCTTAATAGATAATTATTATTTTCCAACAAAAAATTATTATTATTGTCTTTAAACCTGTACATCTTATATTAAATATTAGTAATTGTATCAATTACATATTAAAAAATAGTGATATAAAATAAATTACTAATTAGATTTTAACTAAAGCATATTTTATTTAATAAACACTAAATACCAAATATCTATTCTAACTTTTCAATTATTACTATACAGGTTGATAGCTTGCAGCTATAAGTGGTTGATTTTTTTCTATCAATCAAAATCTATAATATTCAATATCTACATTTTAATTTAGATCTTTGTTTCCGAATTAGAAATTGTTATTTATTATTTGTAAACAAATAGTTCCAAGACAGGTCTAGGGATTCAAAAATAATCGTAAATACCCTAATGCTTGATAAATCCAAAGTTGAGTCTTAGCCAAAGCTCCAGGCTAATCATCAGCTTGGCTTTACACCATTGATATTTCCATTCTATGTGTCTCTTTTGCTTTTCCCGATCCACCTAAAGAATCAAGCTACAAGCCTCGATCTATACGAAAGGCACTGGTTTTTTTGTCTTTCTTTCGGTTTCATTGATTGAAACTCGACTTTTAATGCCCACAGATCTACTGGAAGTAGGCACCCGAAGACGCCAAAGAAGCTAGCCACTATCTGAGCATAACAAATCGAAGCCGAAGATGTTAGGATAGAAATTAAATAATTAAAGAGAATAAAGGGTTCTAATAAAATCTAGAAATTATCAATATCTTTTAAAACTACACTCCACTCTTTGATTATTAAACTTACAGAATGGATGTAATAATAAACTCTAATACTATTTCATGTCATCTATTGTACTCTAGTTTAGTGATCCCATAAACTTTTCCTATCTTTGAAGTTGCGTTATAGAGTACAAATGAGTTCATTGTATAATTCTTCATCAATTCTCAACCAAGAAAATGCAGTTTTATTTTTAAAATTACAATGTGGATATGTTATTAACAGGACATAACTATTTAGATTTTATTAAATTGGTTGAACTATTAGAATAAACAAATCTCTAAACTTATTTCAACTACAAAAAAGTCTCTAACTTAGTTAAACATTAAATAGAAATTATCTAAGCGGAAATTAAGTGAACTATACTGTTAATATTTTTAAACATGGCTTAATATTTAGGGTAAAATACGGTAAAACCCCTTCAATCATAGTTCAGTGTCAAATCAGCTCCTTAAACTTTCAATTGTGTCAATTAACCCCTTCAAATTTTGATTTATTTCAAATAAGTTCAATTGTTAACATTTCATCCAATTTTCAACGGAAGAGTGGTGCTGATAAAATTCACTAGACTAAGTTATCCTTGTCTTCCTCCCCCTTCCCCATCCCGCCACCCCTCAATCACCAACGATTACCTAAAATCTCAATCTCCACTAGCCTAGAAGTCACCTTCTTAACCCATCTTGCCGCCAGTAGTCCCAATACCTAAAAGCTCATTGGATCATTCGGGATCCACCCAAAATGTCTGTAAAACTTCATTCCAAATAAGGTGGGGGAAAATTAGTTAAAAAAGGTAAATTTGTTAATCAAAAACATTTATTGCATTGTTGCACATGGATCTTCTACTGCTGCAGCAACAAAATTTTTAATGTTGTAATTTTCAATCACATGCTACTCCTATAACAGTATTCCATATATATGGCTTTCAATGGCATTTGGGTTGATGGTTGTAGTGGTCTCTTATGAATTAAAGTTCGTTAGTGATATGATGGTTTTAAGATTGATGATATATGGGAAATCAATACATTTTTCCCTTATTAAGTTATTCTTTCCTATTTAGCTCAATGCTATTGAATTGTGGGGAAGTCTTACTGATCCGAGTTGTCGGAGGAGGGAGGGAACTGAGACAAAGTAGTTTAGCTTGTAAATTTTGTAAGGTAATAAGGGTGAATTAGTCTTTACGTCTATTATTGTTAACAGAGTTACATGACATTAATTGAATTGGACTGATTTGATTAAAATTGAAAAATCAAGGGGTAAATTGGCACAAATTAAAAGTTAAAGAAGGTAATCTAGAACAAAGTTATAATTGAAGGGGGTTTACTGTATTTTACCCTAATATTTAATACATAGTATGTGCTCTCATACTAGTTAAAAAAAAAAGCCAGTAGGCTGTTTAGCGCTTTTTAAACCATAAAAGGGTCAATGTAGAAATCGGTCAACCCATAATGGGTGTAAATAGAATTTGTCTGAGTATCAACTACATACAACAAACCAATGGCCTTCGCCCATATGTGTAGCCCTGCTTATTTAGGATATCAACAATTCTGAAATAATTTTTTTCCATTTTTGAAATATTTAAAACCCTAGCTAGCTCCATAAGATAGGTATAAAAAATTCTTTTTTTTTTCCTTTTTTTGGGACAATTTTTAAAAGTCAATTTTATTAGTCTCTTGTTTGCACAAAAAGATATTTGCCTATACTCGATTTCATTGTATTTTGGTTGGCAGAACTCAAAGTCATTAAAATATTGTGGCAAAACAACAGAATTGGACGTGAATGGTGTGGTCTATTTCTTATGAAATAATTAATGAAATAATCTGTAAATTAATGGGTTAATAACACTATACCCCCTGAACTAAGTAGGTAACAACACTTTGCCCCCTGAACTAAGTAGGTAACAACACTTTGCCCCCTAAACGAAAATAATATACACTTTGCCCCCCATTGTCACTATTAATCTATTAACAATTTTAAAATCATGAAGATAATATAGTTAAATGATTAAAATACCCTTATTACTTTATTTTAATTTTTATGTATTCAAATTTTGATAGGTATGTGATAATTATTAAAAAATAATGAAAAATAAACTATATAATATTTTAATATAATCCATATCAATATATTTCTTGGTAAAATATTTTTAATTTTTGGAGTTTCATTTTATATTATTTCATATTTGAATGTTTAATGGCAGTGGTAGAACAATTCCCAAATGGACTTATTTCTATTGAAAATTTTTCTTTAAAGTTATTGTGTGACAATACATTTTGATAAAACTTTGATTTTTTTTTATGTCTCTTGGTATTTTGCACTTTTAAATTTGGCTTAACCTGTACAAATTGTAATGTCAAATATATTATAATTCAATATTTTTCACATTTTCACTCTCTGCAGTTAAAGATATCAATTTGTTATTATATTTTATTTTTTTCTAGTTCTTTTATAATTATATTTTATTTTTTCCTAATTCTTTTACAATTATTGATCATCAAATTAAATACATGAAAATTAAAATATAACCCTAAGGATATTTTAATCTTTAATTTGATTTTCTTGATATTTTAAAATTTTTAAAGGATGAATAATGTGAATGGAAGGAAATTTGTCTAATTTTTTAGTTTTGAGGGGCAAAGTGTAATTACACATCATATTCAGGACAAGTAGCAAAGTGTTATTAACACTAAATTAATTGAATTAACTTATGAAATAATAAGATATACTAGGAGACAACAGAGTACAAGAATCCCACATTGTTTAAATTCTTCCAGAAACTCCGAAGTTGACTATTAATATGTTGTCCCCATAACCCTGAAAGGATTACAAATTCCTATTTGTGGAATTGATTTTCACATAACGTCTAGTTCACAATCCATAGTTTGTCCAACCATTAGCTCTGTAAACAACTCTTCGATATTATTTTGTGTTTAAAACAAGACTAATTATTTGATGACCAAGTAAAATCAGATGTTGAACCACCTCATAAAACTGATTATAAACAAAAAGGAGGAGGGATTATGAACAATTAGATTGAAATAACTTGTGACAATCGTAATGATAGTGAAGCTAATAAAGATATTTGTATCATAATAATTAAAATTATAGTTAACCAAATAGAAACACAAGACAATTAAATATGATGTATTCATTGTGCAAAATTATTCATAAGGCCAAAGGGTTGCTCAACGTTCAAAAGTCGGGTATCTCGCCTGAGTAAATCTTGGTGTGAGTCCCACCACCAAGTCACTGAATATGCATAGGTGGCAATACTCTAACCGTGAAATGAGTAGTGTTGATGTTAAAATTTTTCCAAGTATAAATTCAAAGTGCAGAATAGTTCAGTGCTTAGGTAAGGATCTCGCGCGTAGTATTTACGTCCGGAATACCTGAAAAACAAAGGTGGGGCTTGTCCCACATGGTAGATTTCGACTCAAGTCAGTTACTTTAGACAACAGACAAATTCAGAGAGAATTCAGGTTTAATGAGAATGAAAAAGTGAATAATCTCCTAAATTAAACTTGTCATTTCGATATTTATACCTGATAGGTCGGGTCTATCCACATTTAGTAAATATTTATTTGACCCATAAGCCTAATTTGACTATAAGAGTAAAATTATTTAAATGCCCCTAGTGAACATAAGCCGGAGCCACATATGTACTTTTTAGTGAACGTATAATTTTCTATTAAAAAAGGCATCATCAAGTAGTAATTTATCCTCCTAAAGATTTTTCTTTAGAAAAGCAAAAAAAAAAACTATAATATTTAATCGTAATGCAAATGTAGTAGTCTTATGTAAATACATAATTGTAATGGATTATGTAGTTCCTTCTGTCATGGCCTGGGAAGCAAAATTATTGATGTAATTGGTGTTGTAATTTTGTGTCATTAAACTGCGTAGTATTGATTAGACAAAATTGTTATTCTGCAGATGTGTCATTCCTGAGTCAGCTTTAGTTAGTTGGTGGAATGGTTGGTTGTAGCTAGCTGGCTCAATAAAGCCATTGGAGAAAAAGGAACGGTTATGACATTGATGTAAAATTTTATGATCTTTCTCTCTCAATAAACCTTCGTCTTTCTCTCTGTCTAACAACTACCTTTCTTGTTGAATAATCATTCCCTAAAATTCCATCACAACCTGACAATTTCGTTATCAGGCACTTTTCTGGGCAGAAAAGTGGCAGAAGGGACTCGTTCGATTCTTTACATGTTTTTGGAAAGAACAAGTCAAGAAGCAAGAGAGCAAAATCTAAGAAATCAGTGAACAAATGTTAGGGTTTCAATAGCAATTGGAGATTAGTGACAAGAAACTGGATTCGTATCTAGCTAACATGGATAATAAATTCAATACAATATTGAAAGTGTTTGTACTAATAAGAATGCAGATCTTGGAGAAGCTTTTGGTACAGAGAAGGCTGCACTGTTACCTACACCGTCCATGAAGATATCCAAGAAAAGGAGTTGATGATAACAGGAGTAAAGGAAAAACAAAGTAAGGCCGTCTTGCCTAATCCTTCTAAGATTGAACTGTCAATGTTTGGGGGAGAAAATCCTCGAGATTGGATTAGGAAATGCAACAAATTCTTCACAGTTTATCAAATAGAAGGAGCTCATAGCATGGAATTGATTGAAATCTATCTGGAAGGGAAAGTAGATATTTGGTTCTAGAGTTTGAAGCTATCTAGAGGATGGTTTGAGTGGGGAGAGTTCTGTGAGGCTCTTCTTAAGAGATTTGGGAGCTCTGGGCTCAAGGGTGAAGTGGAAGAATTTAATAAACTACAACAAACTAGATCAGTCTGTGAGTATCAAGAGAAATTTGAGGAGCTTAAGGCCTCAATGCTTGGTAGGGACCCAAGATTATCTTAACAGTATTTTGTCTCAAGTTTTGTCGGTGGGCTTAAAGAAGAAATCAAGATTATGGTAAGAATGATGAAACTAGAGAATTTGGCTGATGCTTTTGAAATTGCCAAATTACAAGAACAATCTATTGAATTGAACCGCGTGAATTCTAAGAGCAGATCTTCCAATGATAATTCGGGAGGAGGAACAAAGGGTTATCATACTCCTGTGATGGAAACCCTTGTCAAACTGGTTGTGAATAGTGGTAGAGAGTCTAATTTCTAGAAGATTTCTCCCCAAGAAATCTAGCAAAGAAAGAACTTGGAGTTATGCTTCAAATGTGGGGGGAAATATGGATTTGGGCACCAATTGCAAGATGAGCACCTAAATTTTATGGTTTGTGAGGAAGAAGAGGAGCAAGAGTTTCCTGATGCCTTGGGAGAACAGGAAGAGAAGACAAGAAAACCTGGTCAAATGATGGAAGTATCACTGCATACTTTATCTAACTCATTGAAGAGAAAGACCATTATACTCAAAGATCGAACCATTAACGTTTTGTTGGATACAGGAAGTTTCGAGAGTTATATCCAACCACAGTTGGTGAACAGTTTTTCTCTCAAATACCAACAGATGCCTCCAGTGATAGTGACTATTGCTGATGGTAGATAGATCACCAGTACAACTATGTATCCCCGAATACAGTGGGAGATCAAGGGTTATCATTTTCAGTTTGATTTGATTCTTATGGAGATTGGAGGATGGGATATAATCTTAGGGGTGGATTGGATGTGTTAGTATAGTTCTATAGCCTTTGATATCCACCAATTGCAAATCTAGTTGATCTAGTAAGGAGAGTTGGTTACTCTAATTCGTGGAAATGTTAAAAGCCCCACTCTGAAGCCAGTAAGAGGGAAAGAGATGAAGCAATCCCAAAAGGAAAAGTATAATACCTGTCACACTGTGGATGTGATCTTGGAGATCACACAGGTTAACACCCCTGCTGCTATTTCAGAATCGTTACAACATTTCCAGGATGTTTTTTCTATTCCAAACACAATATCCCTTAAAAGGCCTTTAGATCACAACATCCTTTTAAAACCCAATTCTCAGCCATTTAAAATGAGACCCTATAGATACCCTCATTCCAAAATGACTGAGATTGAAACACAAGTTCATGAAATGCTACAAAATGGCATAATCTAGCATAGTTCTAGCCCATATGCATCCCATGTACTCTTAGTTAAAAAGAAAGATAACTCCTGGAGATTTTGTGTGGATTACAGACATCTCAATGAACTTACAGTCAATGATAGATATTCCATTCCCAGCATTGATGAACTACTAAATGAGCTTTTTGGTTCCAAATTTTTCTCTATGAAATTGACATACGATTTGGATATCATCAAATTAGAGTCAAATCAGAGGATATACATAAAACAGCCATTCAAACTCATTCAGGCAATTATGAGTTTTTGATGATGCCTTTTGTCCTCACCAATGCAGCAGTCACATTTCAGTCCTTAATGAACGTCGTCTTTGAATCCAATTTTAGGAAATTTGTATTAGTTTTCTTTGATGATATCCTAGTATATAGCCCAACCCTTGAAACCCATGTTGAACATCTTGGAAAAGTTCTAACAATTCTCAGACAGCATTAGTTGTATGCAAAGCTTTCAAAGTCTTCCTTTGCACAAACAAGGTTGATAACATCTAGATAATATCATTTCAGGAGAAAGAGTCAGTATAGATGGGGAAATGTGGAAAGTTTTTGAGTTGGCCTACTCCCAGTTCTGTGAAAGCCTTGAGGGGATTTCTAGGCTTAATAGGGTATTATAGGAAATTTATTAGAAACTATGGTGTGATCAGCAAACCCCTAACTACTCAGAATTTACTAAAAAAAGATGCCTTTGTTTGGAATGAAGAAGCTGAATTAACTTTCAACTAGCTCAAAAAGGAAATGAGTGAAGCTTCTATAATGAGATTACCTGATTTCTCTAAGGGTTTTGTTATTGTAACAGATGCCTACTCTAGGGATGTGGGGGTAGTGCTAATGCAAGAAGGGCAACCAATTGCTTTCCTAAGCAACGGTTTGAGTGTTAGGAATTTTGGCCTATCCATATATGAGAGAGAACTGCTTGCTGTGGTGATGGCAATAACCAAGTGAAAGCACTACCTAGTAGGATATCATTTTTAAAACTGACCATCAGTCTTTGAAGTATCTTCTTGAACAGAAGCTCACATCTACTTTGCAGCACAGATTGCTTACCAAATTGCTTGGACTAGATTATGAGATCCAGTATAAAAGAGGTCTGGAGAATAGAGTGGCAAATGCACTCTCTAGAAGGGAATGTACGGAAGATGATGACTTTGAAAATGGTAGTGTGATGTAGTCTATTTCTTCAGTAAGACCTGAATGGATCACTGAGGTTCTTAATTCTTATGAACATGATGTTGAATGTCAACAACTGCTAGCCCAACTCACCATTGCACCAGATTCCTAGCCACCATTCCAACTTAAGGAAGGATTGATCAAATACAAAGGCAAAATTTATGTTGGCAACTCAACAGAATTGAAGATTCAACTTCTCAGCAACATGCATTCATCAGCAGTAGGTGGCCATTCAGGTCAGCACAGTTGTTTTTAGAGGGTTAAGGCAATTTGTTATTGGCCACAACTCAAGAAGGAGGTAGAGGAGTTTGTGCGAAAATGTGACATTTGCCAAAAAAGTAAACATGAGAACCTACCCTATCCTTGTTTATTGCATTCCCTGCTCATTCCTACTCAGGCCTGGAGCAAAAATACTATGGATTTTGTGGAGAGGCTACCAATTTCACATGGGTTTGATACCGTAATGGTGGTTGTGGACATATTGACCAAATTGGGACATTTCGAGATTCCCTTGACTCATCCTTTTACTGCTAGTGTGGTGACCAAATTGTTCTTGGATCAGATTTATAGGCTTTATGGACTGCCAGACTCTATTGTTTCTGATAGGGACAAGATCTTTACCAGCCATTTCTAGAAAGAGTTGTTTAAACTGTTGGGTACTTCTCTACATTATAGATTAGCTCATCATCCTTAGACTGTGGGCAATCTGAGAGATTAAATCAATGCCTTGAAACTTATCTCAGGTGCATGTGTAGTGAAAGGCCTAATCAGTGAAGCAGGTGGTTACCTATGGCTGAATGTTGGTACAGTTCCTCCTATCATAGTAGCATTCAAATGTCTCCCTTTCAAGCCCTGTATGGATATCAACCTAGCTCTTTGCTTATGGGACCATACTTGGATTATGTAGTGCCAGTAGCTCAAGGTTTGGTTATGGATAGACAGAACATGCGTCAGTGCCTAAAAGAACATCTATTCAAGGCTCAAAATTGCATTAAACACTTTGCTAAATACAAAGGACCAGAAAATGGCAGAGAGAAATTCCCATGTAGGGGATTAGGTGTTTCTTAAACTCCAACCTTACAAACAACAGTATGTAGCAATAGGAAAAGTTTAAAATTAGCTGCTAAGTTCTATGGCCCTGATTAGATTGTGGAAAAGGTTGCAGTAGTAGCATACATGCAACTTCCTTATGTTGCCCATATCCACCCCGTCTTCTTGTGTCTCTACTCAAGAAGAGGATTGGCACAACACAGGTGGTTTCCCCTATTCACTGCTACGGATCAATGTCCATTAGTGCCAATGTCAGTTCTTCAAAGGAGAGCAATCATGAGGAATAACGAACCTGTCTTGCAGTGGCTAATCCAATGGAAACATCTTGTACCAGAAAGTGCTTCCTGGGAGGACGTTTCCTTCATCCGCAGCCAGTTTCCTCAAGTTAATTGTTGAGGACAAGGATTGTCTGAATGAGGGTGTATTGTCATGGCCTGAGAAGCAAAATTACTGATGTAATTGGTATCGTCTCTACTAGATGTGTATAATGTAATTTTGTGCCGTAAAACGGTGTAGTATTGATTAGACAGAATTGTTGTTCTCCGGACGTGTCAATTGCTGAGTCTGCATTAGTTAGTTAGTAGAATGGTTGGTTGTAGCAAGCTGGCTCAATAAAGCCATCGGAAAAAAGGAACAGTTATGACATTGATGTAAAATTTTCTGATCTCTCTCTCAATAAACCTTCCTCTTTCACTATCTAATAATTGCCTTTCTTGTTCAACAATTTTTCCCTAATATTCCATTCACAACCTGACACCTTCATAGCTCAGGTGAAGTAAATTGATCAATTGGCTGTGGATTCATGGAATTCTATTCAGTTGGCTTTAGTAAAATTCATTTTCAGGGTTGTTATAAACCCTCTTATAATGGCGGAGACACAGAGTTGAGGGTGGGTATTTGCCTTCCCCTCAACTTCGGAAAAATTATAAAATAAGAATTTTCAGATTTTTTTTTTAAAGTTTTCTTATAAGTATCCCTCTTTTTGCATGCATTGCACAAGCCCCTCCAAAATTAAAATATATTTAATTGTCTCTTTATTGCAAAACTTTTGTAAATATTTCGTGAACAAAATATGCTACTTAATAATGAAAAATATTCATAATACATAATTATCACAATTAAATGTGTATTATAGTTGGTTTTAATGTAAACTTAATTTAATTCTAGGCCAGGAGTAGACATATGGGTGAAGGTTTGAGAGAGGTAAAAGTATATGAGAATGTACCGTCCACAACATAAAGTTATGTGCAGAGTTCGGAATGTTAGACCATTTGATTTACAGTAAATAGTCTTATTTTGCATTTTTACTTGATACAACTACTTGAATCTATGACTTCCATATCACACGACCGAAAAATATTTTACCAAAGTGTCACTCTATGAAATGATATTTAAATAATGACATCAAATTTTTTATTATTAATTCAAATTCTATTAGTTGCTTATTTTTTTAAAGAAAGAATAAATTATTTTGGGGACACTGTTAATTTAATTGAGTAATTTATCAAACACCTTAACCGTTAATGATATTAGTTTTTAATCACATTCTAATAACAATGAAAAAGATGAAATTAATTTTCAAGGTATAAACAATGAAAATTAATTATATAAATTATACTACGTATTACTAAAATATATTAGACACTTGTAATTAATAAATGAGTCAAATTAAGGCCTTAATAAACAATATATCTTAAATATTTTATAAATGAAATAAAATATAAGGAGTCAATATATTAACTTATTTTAATTTAAAGTGAGGCTATAGATATAAAAAAGAACTTACTCAATAACGTAAATAATAAAATCATATTTTTAAAATAATGTAAAAAAAACTTACTTATTTTTACAATAATAATGTAAAAAAAAAAACTTAATTTCTACAACAATTGAAGATGATACTCTATTTAAAAATGAAGAACTATGGAGATAATAAGAACAGCTTAGTTATAAAATAAAAAAAAAAAAAAAAAAGGTCTTGAAATGGTTAAATTATGCTATTATAATTTTTATTAAGCTGTGTATTGGTGTAGATATTAATTATAATAGTTTTGCTATAAGATTACATAGACATATATTTTAGGATAATTTTATAATCCTATAATAATTTAGTGGTCTAAAGTCTAATTTTGTAAGGTTGTGACTGAGATTTTAAGAACTTTAAAGTGGGAAAATGTGAAAAGTGAAAGTTTGGGTACAATAATATTATTAAAAAACAAAAAAGCTTTTGGATGCAGGGGCAAATATTACACATATTAATACCTAATCCTTATAAATACACTTATATGCATAGGTCCTTAAAAAACTTAGGAGGGGGTGGAGGTTCTAGGATATTGAATTTATTTAAGGGTTAATTTCACTTTGCCCCTCAATTTAGTCTCTTATGTTATAGTTTATGCATTTAAATATTTCCGTTAGATCCAACTCAATATTCATTATCTTTTTGATAAAAATATTTTTATTCTCTCTTGTCTTTTTTCTCATGTTTACTTGATTTATTTTTTTCTCTCTCATTTTGTTGACATAATTCTAATAATATTTTGTCATTCATCACCATATCTTAAATTTCATCAAACTCTATTTATAGAAAGAAAATAAGATATTTTGGATTTCATGAAAAAATTTGTCCACATATCTAATTTTAGGGTAAGAATGTAATTTTAAAATTAAATTTCACACTGTTAACTTTGATAGTTCGCCCAAAAACTTAAGTAATTAAAAATTAACGTTAGAAACTAAAATGATAGTGACCTTAAACATTAAGATGATAAAGTGAAATTAACCTTTTATGTAATAGTATTTGTATTTGTCATTAACATAATTTTTAACCTTGTTATATATAAAAAAATTTTGTACCCACTGACCGCGGGTATTGGCTCCGCCTCGTCGGCTCAAATCCTCTGTCCCCAAATTTAGCGCATCCCCATGTCCCATAAGCCCTTAGCCGCCACGTTGCTCCTTCTTTAAAGGAATCACGTGATTTGGTTTTTTTTTTTAATTTATCTATTCTATTTTGTAGTATTATGTATTTCTAGTAAACGAATTCAAACCCATAGCTGATGCCTTATCTTCTTGTTCATATACTGGAACAGTAGTTCTCAACAATTGACAAATGAGGGAAACTCATTAGTAGAGTGTATTTCTGAATATTTTCGTCTAACATTTATTGGTCAACTAAGAGTTAATGAAAAATTGTTTTGGAGTTTTTTTTTGAGGAAAATTGGAATGAGTAAAACAAACCATATCTGTTTCATCTCAAAACTTCTGTGAATTATAGCAATATTTTTGGTTTCCTATTCAGATACGAAAATTCAAAAGATTGTAAAACTTTTTTTATTTGCAAAAATTCAAAAGGTTGCAAAACTTTTTTTTATTTGATAACAAAATATTGCAAATTTGAATATGGTCTTCCAAGTAATTTTGACACTAAAGAACAAAATTTGGCCATGCACTATTTGAAGTTTTTCTTCTCTCATTGACTGAAAGTTAAGAACGGAGGAATCCATCCATGGTTGTGTTCATCTTGTTCTCCTCTAAATATTCAATTTTTTATTTTTTAAGAAAAATGGTCAAAACTCTATCTGCACGCGTGACCTTTTAATTCACTAATACCTTGCAGCCAGTGGTTAAAGGGACATATAGGGACATGCTTATTTGTGGACAGAGGATTTAAAACTCAATAAGAGCAGCGAGGTGGTGCTTTAAATCCTCTGTCTCCAAATAAGCATGTCCCTATGTGTCTCTTTAACCACTAGCTGCCATGTATTACTGAATTAAAAAGGTCACGTGTGCAAATATGAGTTTTGACCATTTTTCTTGAAAAAAAAATTTTAAAAATGAATATTCATAGGGGAAAAAGATGAACACAGCCATGGATGGATTCCTCCGTTCATAACTTTCAGTCAATAGGTGAAGCAAAACTTCAAATAGCCCATGGCCAAATTTTGTTCTTTAGTGTGAAAATTACTTGGAAGACTATCAAGCCCTTAGATCGAGATCAAATTTAAGCAAACAAGTAATAATAAAAACTCATAAAATCACTACACTCTACCTTACCTTCCGCAAGTATATGGAGTTGGTAGTAGTATAAGATGAGTGGGTATCATTCCCATGAAGATTGTTTGGCAAGCAAGTACCGAAATTTACGAACCTTTGTATAGTTAGGCAAATCAAAGTGAGTAGAAAGATGATAATCTAATCAAAGCCATAGGGCATGTAAGCAATTTAAAACTAAAATTAGACTAATTTATATACCAAGGCAAGTAAATAAAATTAAGTAATTATGAAATTAAGTAAATAATTAAACTATTCTAATGAAAGAAAGTAAATAAAAGCATTTAATTCTACTCTAATTTGACTAAAATATGATTAGAATTAAAGAGCGAGTAATTAACCTAACTAAGGAGAACAATAAGAAAGTTTGAAAAGCAAGAAAATGCTATTTCTAATCTAGAATTTGTGAAGAGATATACTTGAAATCTAAATATTTTTGGATTTTTTATAATAATAAAGAAATCCCACTAAAAATTATCTACAAATTAATGGAAGAATTTGAACTGTATTACACTAAGAAAACTTGAAATGAAGCAAAGAGATTTTCAAAAATTTAAACTAGAAAAAAAGTAAAAATTATCTACATAAAAAGCTAATGATTAACCCATTAAAACTATCTAATTAAAATTTAAAGTTGTAAAGGATTAAAAACAAGATCTAAATTAAAATGAAAGAGAACTTTTATATTAAGCTAAAGAAAACTTGAGGTTCCAACTACCTATCCTAATCTACACTACTACTATGCAATAATTTACTAATTACACTACCTTATGTGTGTACTGGCACACACTAATGTATATCATAGATCGCGATCTCAAATTTGAAATCGCAATCTCGAAATCAGGCCAGATCGCAATCTCAACTTGCTGGAACGTTTACTTATGTAGCTTTTCTTCTTCTTTTCTCAAAATTTTCCAATCTTCTTCTCTTTAATAAAAAATAAAAATAAAAAAATTCTTCCATTCAAAATTACTTCAACCATCATTTTATTAATTTTTAGTCTTTTGATTTGTAATGGAGTAGTTTAATTTTCCTTTTTAGTAGATTGGCTAATGGCCTTAAACTGACGCTAAGTAGATATCTATTGTGATGCTTCATGGATTAAATTTTTTCTGGGAATTACTTGTTGGATACTTGGTGTAGTTTTGGTCATGCCATTGCCTAATAAGAGTAGAATGGCTATGGGCCCTAAGCTGATGCCATTTTTACATTTCTTGATGAATTGAATTAGATGTTGATTTTTATGGGACTTAATTGATGAAATCCATGGCATGGTTTAATACTCTTAGCTCTTTTACTCAATTTTAATTTTCAGCTTTAAATAATGTCGTAATTGAGTAGCTCTTATTATTGTTGGATTTGTCTTTATGTTGGATTTTGGGTAAGCGGTAGGATGACTTGTACTCATTATTTGAATAAATGACAAGTTTGGGGATGTTTATTTTTTGTTTTGGGATCGGTTGTTCTGTGTAAGTTCATGTCACTTGATGCTTAATGGATGGAAAATTGATCAATTGGGTACTGCCAATCAATGATGATGAATTTTGACATTCAATACTTGATGATTGAAATATTTGATTGAGTCATTCCACGGATTTGTGTGTGAGTAAGTAGTTCGTTTGCAATATAAAGATTTCATAAACTTGGCATCACTGTTTTTCAAAAAGAAGTGCTGAAAATTTAGAAAACTTTATTTGAAATGTTGTTTCTGATCAAATCACTTATATTATTTTGTTAGATGATCTATCTTTTGGAAAGAAATGAGTTAAATGAAATAGAAGAAATTTTGGGACATTTTGTGTGTTTGCACAGGGAATATTCTTCTAACTAGTGAATAATTGATATTCGATATTAAGTTTAGGTACATTTCACTCATTTTCCTTGGTTTAGGACCGTTTGTCAAAAAAAATGTGTTTTAGAATAAGGCGAGTACGGGATTCCGACATGTACCCATGTTGTTTTTTCGAATTATGCCATTAGGAATTGTGTTTTAGAGTAATGTTTGTAATGCTTATCATTGATCTCATATTACTTCTATTCCTTGTTATACTTATCATTGGTCTCATATTACTAATTCCTTGTTAGAGCTCTATTCCTGAAATGTATGACATTTGCATTTAAGTGGATTCTTAAATGAACTTCTATTTTCATGATGCCTAGTCGAGATAATTGACTAACTTCATAATATTTTTGATTTGAGAAGCAATGATATTTTAAATGCATAGAACTAAAACTTTTGATAACTGTTTTTGAGAATAGTAATTCTTAGTGATGTGAAATCTTGTGTAGTGAATGAACGTGTGTTTCTTTGTAGAAAAAATTACAATTTTGAATTGACTCACGTAAATACTTCACATATTATAGAGTACTGAACGTTTCTTGAGAGATTTCTTAATTGTTCTAAGTACATCCACGATTTATCAAGTGTCATGTCAATTTTGGTGGTGTTTATGTGTGTTAGTAGATTTCTTTTAATTTTTTTTTTCTCAGGACTAGCAAAACACTAAGTTTGGGGGTGTGATAACTCTAGTAAACTAGAGTTCTATTTCCCTCTAAATTATGGTATTTTGATAGTTTATATCTTGAACTTTAGGTAGTTAATTGAAAGTTTAAGTTAAATTTTTTCATGTGTTTATATTTTTATTCTTATTAAATATGATAATTTTTTATTAAAATTTTAGCTTAATTATGTGCTTAATTCTATTAATATTATGCAAGTTAAAAATAAGAGGTTGAAAGTTGGGATGGACAAAGCTTAGAGGAGCGAATTGCAATTATCAAAGAATAGAAGGCTTGCTAGGAGGAGAGTCCAGATCGCGATCTGGACTCGGGAAAATCACTAAAATGTTTAGCGGGTCGAGATCGCGATCTCAAATTCTCCATATCGCGATTTCGACTAACTGGTGGACAAGTTGTGAGGGCAATTTTGTAATCTTTCATATAACAATTCTTGATTTTTTCCTTGTGTAATGTTATACTATTTAAGCTACTTTTAAAATTATAATAGGCAAGTAGGATTAGAATTAGATAGTTAGTAAGTTGTTAGGACATATATATATTAGGATAGCTTGAATTTCAAGTCTCTTCTTGAATGAAAATTTCTCTTTAATTGTCTTTTAGATATAGTTTTCATTTCTTAGCAAGTTTAAATTTGATTATATAATTGTAGTGGGTTAATCATTAGCTTTAGGTAGATATAATTTTTATTTGCTTTTTAGTTTAATTTAGTGAAAATCTCTTTGCTTACAATCTAGGGTTTCTTAGAAAAATTAGGGTTCATGTCCATTTTTTTCTTTTTAGTTAAAAATCCTTAATTCCTTGCACTAATTTCTAGTTAATTTTTAGTGGGCTTTCTTTATTATCATCAAAAATCCAAAAATATTTAGATTTCAATTTTGACTTGTTCCAATTTTTAGTATAGAAATGGTTGCTTTTAATCTTCTAGGTTCTTATTTGTAGTCTTTTTAATTAGGTAACTTGCTTACTTTACAATTTTTGTCTTATTTTGGCCAATTTAGGGTAAAATCAAGTACTTTTAGTTAATTGCTTTTGTTAGGAAATTAGTTACTAGTCTCTTAATTTCACAATTGCTTAGTTTCCCTTACTTGTTTTATTAGATAAATTAGTTTAATTTGGTCTTGTTTATTAGAGTTTAAATATGGATTTGATTAATGTAGTTTCATCTCTCACTCATTGATTTTTGCTTAACTATATAAATACCTGTATATCTCGATATTTTCCTCCCAACAATCCTAGTGGGAACGATCCATACTCCCCTTTTCTACTAGTTGACAACCGTATACTTGCGGGATGCTACCTAATTAGTAGTATGAGATAGGTGTTTTATAAATATTTTAACTAGGTGTTGTAAAGAGCATCAAGTTTTTGAAATTACCCTCACAACTTATCCACCAGCGAGTCAAGATCGCGATATGGAGAATTTGAGATCATGATCTCGACTTGCTAAACATTTAAGTGATTTTCCCGAGTCCAGATCGCGATCTGGACACTCCTCCCAGCAATCCTTCTATTCTTTGATAATTGCAATTTGGTCCTCTGAGCTTTGTCCATCCCAGCTTCCAACCTCTTATTTTTAACTTGCATAATATTAACACAATTAAGCACTTAATTAAGTTAAATTTTAATAAAAACTTATCATATTTAATAAGAACAAAAATATAAACACATATGAAAGAAATTAACTTAAACTTTCAATTAACTACCTAAAGTTCGGGATATAAACTACCAAAATACCGTAATTTAGAGGGAAATAACTCTAGTTTACTAGAGTTATCAATTATATAGTTGGAGTATTACACAAGTAAAAATTAGGAGTTGACTGCTAAAATATTACAAGAATGCCATTACAATTTTGCTAAAACGCGTGTCCATGTCGCGACATGGAAAAAATGATGTCACGATATGGGCTTACACAAAATCAACCATCTTCCGCCTCCATGTCACGACATGGAGAAATCGATGTCACGACAAGGACCTTGCTTCTAGTAAATTTTCAATTCTTTTTAATTTATACTTTGACCCTCGTACTTTGTTCATGTTTTCAAACTTCCAACCTCTAATTTATAACCTGCATAGTATTAAACTAATTAAGTAAATAATTTAACTAAAATTCTAATAAAAACTCAATATATCTAATACTAGTTAAAACGTAAACACAAAATATGAAAATTAACTAAAACACTCAATTAACAACCAAATTTCGGAATTTAGACTAACATAATGCCATGACTTAGAGTAAAATAATTCTAGTTCATTAGAGTTATCACACCTTCAAACTTAATGCTTTGCTAGTCTTGAGCAAAACAAGAAATGAAAAGAACCTTACTAAATGACTTCACAAACATGCCATCAAATTGACAAATACTTGATGAATAATGAATGTACTTAGAATACCTAAGAAATCTCTCAAGGAGCCTCCAATACTATAATATTTTAATGAGTTACTCCAAGTTTTCAAATTTTGTAACTAAAAATATGTTCATTTACTACAAAAGATTTCAAATTACTATGCAGTTACCATTCTAAAAAAGATTCCAAAAAATTGGAGTTTTATTCATTTAAAATATCATTTCTTCTTAAATCACAAATATTACAAAGTTAGCCAACTGTCCTGACAAGGTCGCATAAAAATAGAAGTTCATTAGCAATCTACATAAATGCATATGTCACACAAGTTGAGAACATTAATCTAATATAGACTAAGTAGTATGATATCAATGATAAGTATTATAAATATTTCCTCCCTAACTTGTTGATATACTAAAACGCTATCCCTAATGGCTTAATTCAGAGAAACAACATAGGTAAATGCTAGAATCCTGCACTTGCCTTATTACAATGCTAGTGGCTTATTCGGAGAAACAACATGGATATATGCCAGAATCCCGTGCTTACCTTATTCCTAAAAGCAAAGTATATTTTTTTTGTAAACGCAGTCCTAAACCAAAGAAGATGAGTAAAACATACTTAAGAATAACATCAAATACTAATTATTCGCAAATTAGAGTAACATTCCCTATGCAAACACACAAAATGTCCTAATTCCCCGTTATGTTCCGTTTAACCTACTTTTTCAAAAAGATAAATTGACTAAATTCTTTTGCATTAAAGATTTGATCAGAAACAATAGTTCAAGTAATTTTCCCCAAAATATTAGTACCTCTTTTTGAAAAATAGTAATACCAAGTTTTTGAAATCCTTATGTTGTAAAAGAATCACTCCTACATACCCAAATCCATAAAATGACCCAATCAAATATTTCAATTATATAATATTATAAGTAAAATATCATCATTGAGCACTCAATTGATCAATTTTTCATTCAATAGTCATCAAGTCACAAAAATATGCATCAAATAACTAAAAACATGTCAATTAGATCAACCAAGAACCATAACCATCAAACAAGCATTTTATAAAAGAAATCTCATAATGATATTATCCAGGAATCATGAAAGAAATATACTTGGCATCAACAAAAAGCTATTAGCCAATCTAATCCAACCATCTAAAAAGTAACTAAAACCACAATCTAAAATTGTATCTCCAAACTAACGAAATTAACAATATAACCAAGATATACTAAAAAACACTGAAATGGCTAAATATGATGGAAATGTCTGATGAATCTCAAAAACAAAGATGCTATCCCATCAACTATCCTCAATTTTGCTCTGGTATGATGTAAGTCTATCTTCCTCCTCCTCCGCACCTCTTTGCTAGCTCTCCTCAAATTCTTCATCTTGAGCTCCTACGGTCTCACCTCCATGCTGATAATCTCTTTGTCACATGTATACATATGGCATGTAATGCTAACTTCTAGGCAGACCATAATGCCAGGAAGGTGATCGTGGTGGCTAGCTCCATGTACTCGATGTCGTGACCTTTAGTGCCTTGCCGATGAGTGTCATGTTGTTGTGTAACACTAACTAACTGAAGGTACGGTACCCGTGAAGCTCATCTTTTTCCTCTTCAGTCATGGTGCATTGCAAGCATATCTAGGTGGCAAAGGGATCAAAGAGGAACTCAGGGCTGGTATAGGAGTGTGACCCATTCCCATGATGATGTCGGGCATGCTCCCTCACCATCTTATACACGTATTCCTTGTTGATCCTTCCCCGGGGATGGGTCATCGACTCTCTAAGATCTATAGAAACACCTGTAATAGTACAGAGATGAGTAATTAAACTAGGGGCATAAAAGATAAGCCATTTGACTGCCTACTTTCTAAAAACTTTCTTTAATAAAACTCCCAACATTTAGGGGCATCCCTATCATGATCCCATAAACCAGTAGCACATTGTCCCTTTGAATATAACTTACGGAGTTAGACCCTCATATTCAGTAGCTGATAAAGTAAAATCATAGTTTTGCCATAAGTGACAATCCATGCCTAGGAAACTTCAATTCAACTGATTTTGTGGCATTAAGGTTCCATGCTACATCAACTTTACAAAGTAAATTGTTAATTGCATCCATGTCCTTATCCTTACTATGCACAAAATCTAAGTATTGGGTAGATAAAACAGGGAGTATTCCAAAGTAAGCATTAATCATATCCAAACACTAAAGTCAACTAATACACCCCTCACCTTTACTTTCCCATAATCTAGGTCACACAAGTTACAATGGAACTCTTTTACCAATTGTGTGTACCCAGGATCAACTGTCAAATCAAATCTTTCCTAATGCTTTGCTTTAATTTGAGTTTCTATCCCCTTCCTAACTTCCTCATAATCCCCCAATGCATGGATAAGTCAAACCTTCTCTCTTATATGACTTCATCTTTTTCATTATTCGCAAACAACGTTTTAGCTCGCTGACTTGAATGTTGGGATTCTATCACTCATTCACTACCCCTACTTGGCTCACCCATCTTAACATCTCCACTAGTTCCTTCCCCCACGTTTCTTTTTTCTTTTTAATGTTTCTCCACTACTCCTTGCTCGAGACTTCCTTCCACTACCATGTACACCCTTTGTCATTTTTACTCTCAAACAAGTCAACAATCAATCCACAAAATTGATACAAAAATTCACCACAATCATCCCAAGTGAAAAAAATATCTTTCAATATAATAATCTGATCAAAAACAAAAAAAAATCAACTCCACCAATTAAGCTTGAATTTCCACCAATACTATGCAACAATTCAAACTCAAATATGTAAAATTTTATTCCCCAAATTGCAACAAAATTTGGCCAAAATTCAAATTAATTCACAAACAATCCTTCAATGTCATACTTACGAGCTTAAGCACAAAAGAATTGGAAGATATTACCCTTTTTAGCCGAAATTATCCTCCAAAAATTGCAAAAATTCGCCTCTTGGAAGTTTCAAATTTCTTCGAAAAACAACTCACTGATGCTTGAATAGAGGTTTGGGTGATTGATGACAGTGGATTATGCTATTTTTTGGGGTAAAATTTGGATAAGAGACAAGAAAATTGATGGAGTATGGCAAGGTGTGCAGTTAAGGTTTGAGGTTAGGAAGAAATGGGGAAGAAGAAGAATAAAGGGCTTTTAAAAATTGCCTCTGATCCTTTTTAGGTCGCGACATCGTTATTTTTTATATCGCAACATCGGTCCTAATCTGCTAGCCTGTTCCCGCTTCGATGTCGTAATATCGAAAAACTTGATGTCAGGACATGGAGCTGTCATGTGACCCTCTCGTATCTAAATGTCGCGACATCGAGAATTTGATGTTGCGACATGGACTTGGGGTAGAATTTTTAGAGCTTGCAAAAGTTTTCTTTTGGTATCGCGACATCAAACAGATAGAACCATTTTTAACCCAAACCCGATTGATGTTGCGACATGGAGAATTTGATGTCGCAACATCAACCCTTTCTTTTGCAAAGTGTATTTTCAACACTTAGCCAATTTTTCTCCAATCTTAACCATTTTCTTCCAAGTCTGTGCATCACTTATAAATATCAAAATAGCACAATTAGAAGATCATTTCCACACATATTTTAGCATTATTTATTCAAGTAAAAACCAAACATTTTCAACCAAAATTATAACCTAATTCAAACCAAATTACTCAAAATGTAAGCTAACTAAAAACCACACCAAAAGAAAACAAAACAAAACAATTAAATTAAAGCTTGGGTTGCCTCCCAAGAAGTGCTCTTTTATAGTCACTATCTTGATAATGGCAGGGTTGATCATTCTTGCACAAATTGGATTATTTCTTGCCCTTCTTCAATGATTTCTCCCAAATAATGTTTGAACCGGTGACCATTGACGTTGAACATTACTTCTTTCCCTTTTATCTCCACCGCTTCATGAGGAAAAGCTTGAATTACTTCAAAGGGTCCATTCCATTGCAATTTGAGTTTTCCCGGGAATAGTTTGATCCTTGAGTTGTAGAGTAATACCAAATCACCGATTTTGAACTCTTTTCTTAATATGTGGTTGTCATGCCATGCTTTAGTTCTTTTCTTATAGATCAAGGAATTTTCATATGCTTTTCTCCGAAATTCATCTAATTCATTCAAATCAAGAAGTCTTTTTTCATATGCCTCCTTCATATCAAAATTTAAGCTCTTGATTGCCCAATATGCTCAAAGATCAAGTTCAATCAGCAAATCCATGCTTGACATGCCTTGCCATAAACAATGTGGTATGAAGACATGCCTATTGGAGTTTTGAATACCGACTGGTAAGCCCATAATATGTCATCCAATTTGATTGCCCAATCCTTTCTTAATTCACCATTTTCTCCAAAATTCTCTTCAATTCTCGATTTGAAACTTCAATTTGACCTGATGTTTGAGGATGATAGGCTAAGGCAATTTTATGCTTTACCCCATACATTTCCATCAATGATTCAAAGTGAAAATTCTTGAAATGTGTACCCTCATCACTAATGATAGTTCTAGGCACTCCAAACCGAGAAAAGATGTTCTTTCGAAGAAATTTGGTGACCACTCCTGCATCATTGGTTAGGGTGGCTATTGCTTCAACCCATTTTGACACATAATCCATCGCAACCAAAATGAATTTGTTGGAATCAGGATATCGGAAATGGTCCCACAAAATCAGTGCTCCAAGCATCAAATATTTCCAATTCTACAATGCCATGCTGGGGCATCTCTGTCTGAGTGTCAAGATGTGACCTTGAGATATTACCTACCCTTTAACATTCATCACATCTAAGCACAAACTCCCTAGAGTCTTTGAAGGAGTTGGCCAATACAAGCCACACTAAAGGGCTTTAAAAGCGGTTTGTTGAGCCCCGTGATGCCTCCTACGGGAGATGAAGGACAATGTTTCAAAATGTCATTCACCTTACTTTCTCGAACACACCTTCTTAGAACTTGATCATTACATCTTCAGAACTGATAAGGTTCTTCCCAAAAGTAAAACTTGATTTCTGCAAAGAACTTTCTTTTCTCATTGATATTAAACATGTTTGGCACCACTCTTGTAACAGGATAGTTCACAATGTCCACATACCATGGGCTTGCCTCCTTCACTTCAAGCAATTTCTCAATGGATGATTTCTCATTAATGACTTTTCTTCTTGCTTGACAAGTCTAGATGCTTCAATCCTTAATAAATGGTCTGCTACCATATTTTCAACACTCTTTTTGTTCACAACTTCCCAATCAAAATCCTACCAAAAGAAGTATCCATCTTAATAAATATGGTTTGGCATCTTGTTTAGAAACCAAGTACTTTAATGCAAAATGATCAATGTGCACAATTACTTTAGACCCAATTAAACATGATCTAAACTTGTCAAATGCAAAAACTATAGCAAGTAGTTCCTTTTCTATAGTAGAGTAATCAAGTTATGGATCATTTAAGGTCCTACTTACATAATAAATGACATGCAACATTTCATTCACCTTTTGACACAAAACAACACCAATTGTATGGTCACTAGTATCACACATAAGTTCAAATGAAAGAGACTAATTGAGTACCACAATGATAGATGCAATTACAAGAACATGTTTCAACTCATTAAATGCTTTCAAACTAGAATCATTAGAGTCAAAACTACAATCTTTCTAAAGTAAGGAACATAAAGGTCTAGCTATTTGTGAGAAATTTCTAATGAATCTCCTATAGAAATCTGCATGACCCAGAAAACTTCTCACTCCCTTAACATTAATCGGGAGATGATTAGGGGTAACCTTTTAATCACTCGACTTTTTCCCTATCAATCTCTATGCCTCTGGATGAAACTTTATGATCCAAAACAATTCCTTCTTGCATCATAAAATAACATTTTTCCCAATTAAGCACCAAATTAGTCCCAACACATCTTTTCAAAACATTGGTCAAATTTGCAAGACAATCATCAAAAGATGTACCAAATATATTAAAATCATCCATAAAGATCTCCATGAACTTTTCAACCATATCATGAAAAATCGCAAACATGTGACGTTGAAATGTGCTAGGAGCATTGAAAAGCCCAAAGGACATTCTCCTATATGCAAAAGTATCAAATGGGCATGTAAAAGTTGTTTTTTCGAACAAATAACAATTTGAAGATAACTGGAATACCCATCAAGAAAGCAATAATATGCAAAACCGGCCAACCTCTCAAACATTTAATCAATAAAAGGTAAAGAAAAATTATCCTTGCGGGTTGCCTCATTCAATTTATCAAAATGCTATGCATATACGCCAACCTATAACAAATCTAGAGGATAGGAATTCATTGGTTTCATTTATTATCACGATAATTCCACCCTTTTTTTGGAACGACTTGAGTGGGACTAACCTACTGGCTATCGCTAATACGGTATATAATACCGGCTTTTAAAATCATGATAACCTCCTTCCTCACAACCTCTTTTAATGTAGGATTCAATCTCTTTTGACGTTGCCTTACCGGTTTGGTCTCTTCATTCAATAAAATTTTATGCATACAAATGGAAGAGCTAATCCCCTTAATATCATCAATGGACCAAGCAATGGCATCTATATGCATTCTAACACCACAATCAATCTTTCAAGTTTCTTACTCGTTAAAGATGCATTCACAATTATCAAGTATGTCTTATTTTTACCAAGATATGCATACATCAAATGAGTAGGAAGAGGTTTAATTTCTACCTTGGGAGGTTCGTAGGTCAGAGACCCTCTTTTAATTTTTTTCCTTGTCTCCCTCTTACACATCAACGGCTTTCTCATGCAATAAAATATTATTCTCCAAGTTATTCAAATTCTCTACTCCTCCTTTTTTATCTTGAATTAGCTCATTTGAAGTCAACATACTCTTTTCCAAAGAAGAGTTCTCTAACTCGTACCTATAAAGATCATCCACTACATTTATACTCATAACATCATCATAAATTGAAGGAAACTTTAATGAGTTAAAACATTGAATGTGACAATTTCATCATTTATCCAAAATTCTAACTTCCCATCTTGAACATCAATTAGTGCACACCCAATTGTAAGGAAAGGTCTCCCAAGGATAGTCGGCATTTCTTCATCTTCTTCCATGTCTAGAACAATAAAATCGGCCAAGAGGTAGAGTTTGTCAATTTTAATGATCACATCCTAAATGATTCCCTTGTGAAACTTTATACTACAATCCGCAAGTTGTAATGAGACACTCGTGGGTTTCAAATTTCCTCCATTTAACTTCTTGAACACCACAAAAGGCATGAGATTTATTGACCAGTCCCTATATCGCACAAAACTTTTCCAAATAGCAAACCTTCAATCTCTCAAGGTATGGTGAAGGAACTAGAGTCCTTGAGCTTAGGTGGTAACCTTTTTGTGAGAAGTGCACTACAAATTTTTATTAAACACAAAATTTCATCCCATGTAACTTCCTTTTTGATGTGAGAACTTGTTTCATGAATTCAGTATAATCCCGCATGTTCTCAAGTACCTCCATAAATGGAATGTTAATTTCAAATTTCTTGAATAGTTCAACAAACTTTTTTAATTTCTTCTCCTTTTCCTCTTTCTTCAACCTTTGAGGGAATGGTATTTTCAATTGCTTAGACTCTTGGCATGTAGGATCCTTGCCTTCATCACTTTGCATATTGGGCATGGTAGGCTCATTCATCTTTTGCCTTAACCCATTGAAGACTCCCCTTTCACTTCCTCTTCATCTTCAACCTTTTTCTTTTTTCTCACTTTTCAATGAATGTCATCCAACAACTTCTTCCACTTCCTTACCACTTCTAAGAGTGATAGCTTTGCATTGTTCTTTTGGATTTGGAATAGTGTCAGTCGGAAGTGCCCTTATAGGTCTTCCATTGTTCAATCTTGCCAATTGACCTATTTGTGTCTCCAAATTCCTTGTTGATACTCTCAAATTTTTATAATCTCTCATTTGCTCTTCTTTATCCCTCCTTTCTCTTTCCAGTTCTCTTCTCAAATACTCCGCCTATATTTTCTAACCATCATCACATGCATTATCTCTTGGAGTAAATTGGTCATTATACATTGGTTGAGAAAAATTTGAAGGTTGAAATGGAGATCTTGATTGTTGTTGTTGAAATGGAGGGTTAGATAGAGGTTGATATGAGCTGGCTTGGAAGTTTCTTTGGTGTAAGGGTTAATAAGGTCTAGAAGAAGAACTTGAGACTTGATTTCGAAGGTTTTGAGGTGGAGGGTTATGTTCGTATGAAGGATTTTGTTAATTGTTTGGGTTGCTCCAAGTGAAGGTGGCATGAGGTTCCTCCATAAAGGATTGTAAGTATTTTCATAAGGTTCTTGTGAGTTCCTTGAAGGTAAAGATGATTTGATACATATTGGACTTTTCATTTCCACCCATAGGAACCTCACATTTTCCATTGGAGTGTCCACCAAAAAATCACAAATTAAGTTTGATTGAAATACAGATCCAATGGATTCATAGTGTTTGATTTTCCAAAATTTTCCAACACTAGTAAAATTGTTCATAAACATTCATAAGCATACTTTTTTGGGCAAGGAAAACATCATTAAGATTCAAATTCATCACTCTACCTTGTTGAGCATTGGTTTGGTCGACTTGTGTTGCACCACCGGAGGAGTCATGGGTCCTTGATAGTAGTAGTTTGAAGCCATTCAGTTAAGCGACTCTTGGGCCTCTTCCGAAGTTTTGAATGAAATGGAGCCGTTGGCAGATGCATCAACTTTGGACTTTGTTTCTTGTGCCAAACCATTGTAAAATATTTGAATTTGTAACCATATATCCACGGAATGGAATGGTGGGACCATTTCCTCAACAACTCTTTAAAACATTCCCAAGCTTTACTTAAACTCTCACCAACATCTTGTTTGAAAGAAGTGATCTCATTATGCAATTTGGCGGTCCTTGATAGTGGAAAATGTTTTGCCAAGAACTCTTGTGCTAATTGGTTCCAAGTAGTGAAAGTGCCTTAAGTATGAGATTTAAGCCACGCCTTTGCTTTATCCCTTAATGAGAAAGGAAAAACTCGCATTCTCACGCAATCCGAATGTACACTATTGAATTTTAATGTCTCTAATACCTCCTCAAAGTTCATCAAATGAGTGCAAGGATCTTCATGAGAACCCCCTCTATACATAGCCTGTGACTGTAACATTTGAATCAGTGCGGGCTTAATGTTGAAATTATTTGCTTGCACAGACATCCTTGCAATATTTGAATTGGCACCATCAAATTTAGGCATAGCATACTATCTTAAAGCACGACCTTTCATGTTCATCCAATTCCCATTTCCATTTCCAAAACCACCAATTCTATGATTTTCAGTAACTTCTTCTTGTTCATCATTCCCAGTGTTTAAATTCCTTTGATTTTGATTAATGTTAGCCATTTCAACTCTTTCCAACTCTTGTTGAACACTTCTTTGCTTCCACATTTCTCTAAGTTCTTTCTCTCTTTCGGAATTCAAGCAAATTAAAGGTCCTTTATCCCTTCTTACCATACACTATAAAAGATAAGTCAAATATTAGTTCAAGTGCCAAGACAATCTAACAAGTAATATCACCAACATAAACAAAAAGAAAAACTAAAATTAACACTTAAACAATTAAAAATGCCCAATCTACATGATCTGTAAAACGTTCAATATTGCCAAATACCAAGGATAATCCTCGGCAGCAGTGCCAGAAACTTGTCAAACCCTTAGGTAGAGATCAAATTTAAGCAAACAAGTAATTACAAAACCTCACAAAATCACTCCACTCTACCTTACTTCCGCAAGTATATGGAGTTGGACGATCTTGTAGTATAGGATGAGTGGGCATCGTTCCCACAAAAATTGTTTGGCAAGCAAGTACCGAGATTTACGAACCTTTGTATAGTTACGTAAATCAAAGCGAGTAGAAAGATCCTAATATAATCAAAGTCATAATGCATGTAAGCAATTTAAAACTAAAATCATACTAATCTAATACTAAGGCAAGTAAATAAAATTAAGTAATTATGAAATTAAGGAACTAATTAACCTATTCTAATGAAAGAAAGTAAATAAAAGTACTTAATTCTACTCTAATTTGACTAAAATATGATTAGAATTAAAGAGCGTGTAATTAACCTAACTAAGGAGAACAATAAGAAAGCTTGTAAAGTAAGAAAATACCATTTCTAATCCAGAATTTGTGAAGAGGCACACTTGAAATCTAAATATTTTTGAATTTTTGGTAATAACAAAGAAAATCCACTAAAAATTATTTAGAATTAATGCAAGGATTTGAAAAATTTTAACTAGAAAGCACTAAATAAACTAACAAGAACCCCAATTACTCTAACAAAACTTGAAATGGAAGCAAAGAGATTTTCAAAAATTTAAACTAGAAGCGAGTAAAAATTATCTACTTAAAAAACTAATGATTAACCCATTAAAACTATCTAATCAAAATTTAAATTTGCAAAGGATTAAAAACAAGATCTAAATTACAACGAAAGAGAGCTTTTATATTAAATGAAAGCAAACTTGAGTTTCAAACTATCTATCCTAATCTACACTCCTACTATGTGAAAATTTACAAACTACACTACCTAATATATGTACTAGCACACAGTAAAAGTGGGAGTATTACACAAGTAAAAATTGGGAGTTGGCTGTTAAAATATTACATGAATACCATTACAATTTTGTTGATACGCGCGTCCATGTTGCGACATGGGCTTACACTAAATCAACCATCTTCCGCCTCCATATCACGGCATGGAGAAATTGATGTCACGATATGGACCCGGTTTCAAGCAAGTATTCAATTCTTCTTATATTTGTACTTTTGCCCTCATAGTTTGTTCATTTGAGCTTTCAATCTCCAATTTATAACCTGCATAATATTAAACTAATTATGTAGCTAATTTAACTAAAATTCTAATAAAAACTCAATATATTTACTACTAGTTAAAACTTAAATACACAATATGAAATTTAACTAAAACACTCAATTAACAACCAAATTTTGGAATTTAGACTAACAAAATACCATCATTTAGAGTAAAATAATTCTAATTTACTAGAGTTATCAAAGACCATATTCAAATTTGCAATATTTCGTTATCAAATTAAAAAAAATTTGCAATCTTTTGAATTTTCGCAAATAAAAGAGCTTTTACAATCTTTTGAATTTTTGTATCTGAATGGAAAACCAAAAATATTGTTGTAATTCACAGAAGTTTTGAGATGAAATGGATATGGATTGTTTTACTAATTCCAATTTACCTCAAAGGAAACCCCAAAACAGTTTTTCATTAACTCTTAGTTGACCAATAAATGCATTAGACAAAAAGATTCAGAAATATACTCTACTAATTAGTTTCCCTCATTAGTCAATTGTTGAGAACTATGTTAAAATATATGAACAAGAAGATGAGGCATCAACTATGGCCTGTCTGTTAACAACCGACCGATCTACCACTGAGCTGCTAAGGAAGAACTCCCTTAAGAAAGCTGACTCTCGTTCTTTAGACTAACCTATAATGCTTTTGGATCTACCTCTTGAGCACAAGGGTCGTATCAGGTTCTTTTTTATTTTTTCAAAAAAATCTCTTCAATTTTCCCTTCTCAATATCAGAATAAGGGACTAACAAAATCCAATTTTTTGCTATACGATAACAAGGGATTGAACTACTTATTGCAACCAAGGCCTTCCAAGGAGTAAGTTGAATGAAGTAAGGATGGTGCTCTTGGCCTAGTGAATATCGCCTATTCTAGTGTTTATCAGTAGTGATAATTAGATCAGGATTGAAACTTTTCAGTGACCGGCGTCGCGAGTATAGGACTACAGACTGGGCATGAGTCAATGACTCTAGAAAGAAAGTATGGGCTAATTATCCTCGCTAGAAGTCCTATAGCTTAAGGCGGAACTTACAAAGTTCTCATTGACTTGATGGGTTTGAATTTTTACTAGAAATGCATAATACTACAAAATAAAATAAATAAATTAAAAAAATAATCAAATCACGTGATTCCTTTAAAGATGGAGCATCATGGCAGCTAAGGGCTTATGGGACATGAGGACACGCTAAATTTGGGTATAGAGGATTTGAGCCGTTCTTATTGTCTAGATTTTTTCAACGAGTTATACGACAGCTTCGCTGTTATCTTTACTTTAAAGGTTAATTACACTTTATTTTCTTGAACCTATACCTCAGTTGCATTTTGCCCCATTAATCCTAAAAATGTACACTTTATTTCCTTTGAAAGATTTCATCATATATATAATTACAAAAAGATGATGCAAATATTTATTTTGACATTATTACCCTTCAAACATTTGTAGACAAATTATATTCCTTTTTATTTCATTATGTTTAATGATACTATATAATATATTTTTATTTCGTAAGAACAATAGAATTTTTTATCACATTTTCTTACTAAAATTATATATTATTTTCTTCATTTCTAAACTAAATACTAATAGAGCAAACTTTTACCATACTTTATCTTCAATTTTTTTTTTTTTGTAGGATATAAACATATTGAAAATAAAATAAGTAGATTTCTTTATTTATATAAAGAAATTTTATTTTTACACATTTTATACTTAACAAAAAAATTTGTAAAAAATTAAAATAAAAAAAATAAAAAATTTTCCTTGTGTTTTGATGTCATACAAAAAAAAGAAAACAGAAAAATATACTTATTTTACTAAAAGATATTCTTCTTGCACCTTATTATTAATTGTGAAATGAAAATTATATTCTTATTTAAGATAGCTTTTAATTTTAAAAAAAATAATTTGTAATTTATATTTAACATGTTTAGTTCTTGCAAAATGAAAATGAAAAAGAAAAGAGTTGTAAAAAATCTCCTTTTTGTTATTTAGATTTAGAAATTAACAAAATAATGTATAAGTTGATTTAAAAAATTTGACAATTCATAAAATTCTCTTATAGTCCCGAAATAAAAAAAAAATAAATAAAAAGAATATGTGAAATCATTAGAAATTAATTAGAAGTAGAATAACTTTGAATACAAATTGTCGGAGGACATTTTTGTCAAAACAAATATCTACATCATCTTTTTTAATTATTAATGTGATGGAATCTTTTAAGAGGGGGCAAAATGTATATTATTTGAGTTCAGGGGATAAAGTGAAACTATAACGCAGTTACTAATTCTTTGGATTTATATCGCCTGCACATTTGGGATCTTAACACAACCAAAAAGGAAGGTTAAAGACTCGAATGATATCCCCTTCAATAAACACTTGAAATAGGATGGACGCAAGAATTGTATTTTGAGGGCAAGATTTACTAAGCACGTATTTATTAACGTTAATTTATATTTTTTTCAAAAATTTAGAGAATCAAAATATAAAATTTCGATAAAAATACAAATTAAATTTCTAAAATTTTTAAAGATAAAATATACAATTTCTAAAAGTTTGGAAATCCACCCGACTCGAAATAAGAGAGAAAAGATTTAATTAACAAAACTTTTGCCACAATTTGACAATCTTTGAACATAAACAACTTAATACGTTTAAATTGATTTTATTATTTTACAAGTTTATAATTTTGTTCAAAGTTAATTTGTTATCCTTTGAATTGAATTTAAATAAAATTTTATCGAGACGAATTTGAATCGAGAATGATTAAACTTGAATTTTAACATGCAAGTTTTATATTTTAAGTTAACTGTGTGAGTTCAAGAGTAACTTCGTTTGCTTTTTCATCCCTAATTTCGATATGATTTGAGCCCTCGTTCTTAGTAAAATCCGTGAGAGCCAAAGGTTTCCTTCCTCAAAACATCGTATGCATCGATACTGAATCAGGTTGACCTTGGAGTGCGTCAGATAATAGTTGTTATTCACGCCAGGTCGCTTTTCCATCCATTGTATGTCTCGCCAAATCAAGAATCATAATTCTCACTAATATCCATCCAAAACAAGCACTTCACATTGCGTCACAATCACCCTTCTCCATAAACTACGCAAGTTTCCACCATTGAGTATATAGTGGTGCAAACAAAGATAAATTTCAAATCTCATTTGTCCAATGCCGAGTCCCTCCGCTCTCGATCCCACGTTCTCAATCTGCTCCTAGAATTTCAGGAACTCCTTACTCTCTTTCTCACTCAGGTATAGCTTCTCTACGGACGTCTCAGTCAGAGAACTCACCAAGAACTTGGCCAAAGAAAGTTGGCAATTACATAGCGAGAAGACGACAGGCTCGTCATCCTCATCGAAGAAATCAATCTTAACTGAAGAGAACCTCAAGGAATTCAATAGACTAAATATTCTTGAAGAGAAAAGATACTTCAATAGTAGTCCTTACTATAAGGGGCTGACTGATTCATCACTTTTCATCGACCGACAAAGATCTTAGGTATTGCCAAGTCCTGACGGAGAGAGCCATTCAGGAAGTTTGTTCAGTTCGAGCTCTAAAACCAGTTTTGTCGATAAGATGCAAGAATGGGGCAGTTCTTGCTTTACATCCAAACACAAGGAAGAAATAATCTCCCAATATAAGCCAAATACTAACAGGAGTACTAAAAGCTTCAGAGACTCATCATGGAATAGAAAATTAACACCTGCAACGACAAATACAAGAGAAAGAAGTATAAAGCCTCCAAAAGAGCCTCATACCAAAGAAGTTAGCAATATTAGCATAAACACCACCAGCACCACCGCTTCCAATATTGCTACTGGAATATTGAACAAAGGGAAGCCATTGAGGGAGAGAATATCACGACCACCGTCACCTCCACCAACACCGCCTCATCCAGGACCACAAATCTCACTACCACAACAACCAACAACAACAACAACACAATCTCAGCCAGAAAAGCCGTTAGCACGACCAACAATAGCACCATCTCAAATTCCACTTGCTGCTGAAAAAATAGTCCAGGGGAAAAAGACAGCTAAAGCAGAGAATGACAGAAAATTTATCTGGGCGGATAAGTATCGACCATTAGCCCTGAAGGATTTCTTATGCAACCGAAGCAAAGCACTTGAGCTGCAAGCTATGGTGAGACTGCCAGTCCAATTCTCCCTTTTCGCTCTTCTCCCTTCCTATTTTATCCTTTCTACAAGATACAAAGTACTTGCGTTGAAATCTAATTGTTAAGTCTACAATCTGTAATAGGCGAAGTCAGAAAATTGTGATCATTTCATATTTGAAGGACAGCCAGGTGTTGGAAAGAGAACCATGATTTGGGCTTGGCTTCGTGAAGCTTTTGGAGAAGATAGAGTAGAGGTAATACTCTGCTATAATAGCTACTCGTATCATTTTTCTTAAATGAAAACAAGAATAAGCTTATCCATTGCTGAGTATGTTGGCTAAAATTGATAGAACCAGCATCAGATCAGCAAGTATGCATCTCACCCATAATTATTCTGATTGCCATCATTTACTCCAAGAAGAATGTTGTTCTCCATAAAAACTCACTACAAGAATTATCCAACTTTTATAACTTGTATAATTTTGATAGTCATAAATATTTAAAGTATCAAAAATACAATTAATTTATGATACAATAAGTCACAAAAATTAGTAATTTCAAGTCACAAATGATAATATAACGTGGCCATCATTTTACTAACTAAAATGCAAGTCACATCTGAGTTTTATGACTCTCAAATGATGGTCACCGTCTACAAAATCACAAAAATATTTGTGGTTTACAAATAAATGTCATACTATTATTTGTGACTTGAAATTATTAATTTTTGTGATTTTTAGTAATACAAAGTGATTATATTTGTGACGTACAAATAATGCAAACCGCAAATAATCATTAGTTGCTTGCAATTTTCCGAGGTGTTCTGAGACACTAAACACAGGTTGGTTAATTCATTTTTGTGCATGGGATCAGATCACGAATCATGACAAGAAGCAACAATTTGTAAACCGATCCGATCTATGAAACTAGGAGTGTTTTTTATCTATATCTATATTATATATAAAAATATTATACTTCTGATAATTTTCATTCTTAAAATGTCCTTTAGTGTAGTATTTCAACCATTATAAATTGAGAGGTACTTACTGAATTTTTAAAGGTCAGTAATTAAGTGAAAATGAATATTAATTAAATTAACTGAAATGAATACTAATAAAAGTATCAATGACTTCAGAGTTTTTGACGTGTTTCAATCATAGAACAACCCTTAATTTAGTACTTTTATATCATAAAATGAAGGGTATTTAAAAAATTTTAAAATGCCAACAATTAATTGAAAATGAGTACTAATTAAATAAATAAAAATTAATACCAATTCAATCAATGAAAATGAATACTATCTAAATCAATGAAAATGAATAATCATTCTCCAATTTTTCGCAAGTTTAGTGACATCAAATATCAAAAAATATATATATACTCTCTCCGTCCCAAAAAGAACTTTCGTCTTTGTTTTTTTTTTAACAACAGTTGATTTACATAATGTGTAATTCATCTCTTTCCATTTTTATCCTCTGGTCAATTGGCTCTGTGTTTCAGTAGATTGTGGATGATAGAATGGTTCATCTGGGGTCAACTTAAATGTTTACCTTTAAATTCTCCATTGAAAATGCCACGCGTGCTTGCACGCAATAGTCCACAATCAATTCTTATGAATGTGTAAATCACGCATGCGTTTCTCAAGAATTTGTGTACGTATGAATCAAAATTACGGGGACCCAATAATATTGATAGGTATTCATTTTATGTCACTTTAATGAGGGCTAAAAAGAAAAGAATAGAAGAAAATTCTTTACTAATTTTAGTAAGTGGCATATATTTTGAAATAGATAAAAAAGAAAAATATGACACTTTTAATTGGACGAAGAGAGTATATATTATGTAGTAACAATAATGCTAATAGAAACACGTATTATGCATCATAACAACTATAACAATTGAGAAGATGACATCCAACAATACAATACACAACTTCTCATCACCTTCTTGAAACAAAAATTATTTTTACATTTGCACCATAAACAATTTTATTATCAGGTTGAAACTAATATACCATTAATCCAATTCCCACAATTTACACTCTATCTCAAGTTTCAATAATCAAGTAGAATGAGAAAACATGCAAATAATATTCCTTCTATTGCAACATTTCATTTATTACATTTTACCTTAATGTTTTTGATTTTTTTTATTCCAAAACTAACCTTGCAATAATAATTAGTTATTAAAGTAGAGTAAGTATATAAATAAAATTATAAAAACTTCTATTTAATAGGAGTTGGGATATAATTGAAAATATGAGTACTCAATTTCAATTGATGCCACAAAAATCTTGATACGTATAGTTTTTCTCTTCTAGAATCACTCGAAATATTGATTAATTGTGGAATTAAATTTAAAATTTGAGAATATAAGTATGTAACGAACATGACATTCAAGTGACTCTTCAAATCCAACGTTAATAAAATTCCTCCTGATAAAATGAGTTATTAAGATTAAATAGTACATTGTTAAGTTTCATGCTAACTAAAATAGTTGTATTGGAGAAGGGATGAAGATATTTAAGATGGTATGACGGATTTTGACAGTAGAGATATTGGATTTAGGGAGAGTAATATTTAAGAGGTATTAATATATTTTACATATCTTTCTTTGATATGTATAATTTTTTGGCGAATTTCTATTTTCATGCATAAGATTTTATACTAAACGGTAAAGATATGATTTTTTTTTAGCTAACCATTGGAATCATGGTAGAAGAGCGCTACCACTATTTAATTAAGATCAAATAAAATGAGTTATATTTGGAGGGGGACATAGGGTCAAACACCTCCATCAAGAAGAAAATTCCAAAGACGTAGAACTCTTTGGAGCTTTAGCAAAAGAATTAAGTCCTAATTCTAGCATTCTTGCAACCTAACTTGTCTAGGTGAATAATAGAAGAGACTAATTTAGTTCTCGGAACAGAAACTTGATCAAAGTACAAATTTGATTTTGTATCAAAACCTCGATTAGCCAAAGCATTAGTCGCCCTATTACCTTCTCTAAAAACATGTTGGACTGAGAATTTCCATTGCATAATTATATAGTAGCAATGCTGTAAAGTATGGAAGATATGCCATGGAGCCTTGGATTCTTTGTTTAGAATTTGAACCAGCAGTAAAAAGTCCATCTCAATCACTACAATAGTGTAACCTTTCCGAGAGTAAAGATGGAGACCATCTCTTAAAGCATAAACTTTAGTTTTCAAGTTAGATGTAGTATGTCCATAATATGATGAGAAACTAGTCATAAAATCTCCATTTGGATCCCTAACCAAACAACTACCAGGAGATTCTTCTTAAGTACTCCTTCAAGTTCCATTTGTGTTCAGTTTAACAAAATTGATAGGAGGCCTTTTCCATTCGACTATGATAACCTTTGAAGAACTAGGCTAAGTTATTAGAGTGGACCATCCAATTGAGATAATCATCAGATATTTGCTACTGTCTCTGAGTAGCATTCCATCCATGGGAGCTATAAGAACAAGGAAAAGCCTTAGAAATTAAATGCAGCATAATTTGAACTCCATAGATAGTAGATAGATGATTGCCTTAGTTTCCATAAAGCTTCAAACATCTAGTCTTCCACAATTGCCAACAAATTAAAGTAGGGAGGATTTGATGAAGAATGTCTTCTAAAGAACTATGACTTGAGTTCATCCACCAAGAGTTAAGAAATTGTTTCAAGGATCTAGTAGAATAACCACTAAAAAGAATACATTGAAAATAGTTCCATACTTTCTGAGCAATAGGGCATAAAGAAAAAGATGTTCTATGGTTTCCTCAGCCTCACAGAATTGACATTTGGAGACTACTGCCACTCCTTTCCTTCGTATTTGATCATCTGTGGAAAGATCATCATTGAGCAGTCTCCACATGAAGGTGGAGACTTTAAGAGGAATGCTCCAATCCCATATCATCCTTCTAGAGAAGAGCACTGAACCTTCTTCTTGTATATTCAAATTTCTTGCAGATTTAAGAGCAAACTCTCCTGAAGAATTAGGCTTCCAAACAAATTCATCATCATCTTCATTGAGGAAAATTGTCTTGTTGTGCAAGCTTCTTGCATGAAAATTAGGGTAGCTTCCTTAAATGACGTCATAATCCCAGCTAGTGCCAATCCAGGCTTTCTTCACCTTAATATCATATTGTGGTACTATCTACTGAGTCTTTCCACCCCATTTATCAAACAAGAAAGAGATATCTCCCTTCCTTGGTAAGACACCAAGATTTTTCTCCATTAAATCTTTAACAGTCAGCATTCTTTTCCAGGTGTGAGAAACATTAGAGCCACCAACAGCAAGGCAAGCATGCAGAATATGAAAAAGGTACCTTTGTTTCAAAAAAGAACTCTATAAGGACCATCTAGTTCTGAAATTCCACCACAACTTCATGGAGAGCCCTTGTAACATGGAATCCAAGCTACGCATACTAAGACCATTCTTAAAAGTTGGATTGCTAATTAACTTATTCTTCCAGGACATCCAGTACACTTTCTTTTTCCCCATCAGAATATCCCCAGAAAAAAATTTGCAAACATGGTCTCAATACATCTAAGAATAGTTTATTGTGGAGCTAAAACTACTAGAAGATATATGGGGATAGATATCAAGATATGCTTAATGAGTAGAAGTTTTCCTCCTGAAGATAAAAGCTTAGCCTTCTATCCTGCCATTTTACTAGTTATCTTATCAATCATAGTCTGGAACAATGCCTTAGTTCTCCTTTGTTTATTAATAGGACATCCCAAGTAAACAAAAAGAAAATTCCTTTTAGAAGATCTAGTTAGTCTAGCCACCAGCTTGGACTTTATCAGAGGAAGTTTTGAAGATAAATAAAAGCTGCTTTTGCTTTTGTTCACCAACTTTCCAAAGCTCCTCTCATACTGATCAAGAAAGTTCATTAGGCCGTTTACATATTTCTTGCTTCCATTCATGAAGATGATAAAATCATCAACATAGGACAAGTATGAGATGAAGGTAGACAGTTTCTAGAGGTGCCATAAGGAGCAATATTACCTTCTTCAAACTGCTTATTCAATCCCCTATTGAAACCTTCAGTTGCTATGATAAAAAAGGGTTGGGAAAGAGGAACCCCTTGCCTCATCCTTCAAGAAGAATTGAAAAAACTAGTAGGTCTTCTATTGAAAAAGGTTGAGAACCAATTCCCTTCTAGGCATTGGGCAATAATCTTCAAGAAATTTTTTGAGAAACCAAACTTATCCATCAAGGCCAAGAAACCCTATCAAAGGCCTTGAACATATCAAGTTTGAAAATCAAGTTACCTCCTCTTACCTTCTTATCAATAAACTCAACCAACTCCTAAGTAAGAAAGATATTGTTAGATATGTTCCTTTCATGAACAAAAGCACTTTGTTCCTCAAAAATAATTTTAGAAAGTAAGGAATTCAACCTGTTAGCCAGTACCTTAGTAATACTCTTAGTGGCAAAAGTACACAAACTAATAGGCCTAAATTTATTGAAAGGAAAGAAGGAGAATTAGAACTTCTTGCCAACACTGTAGGCTGTGAATCATAAACTTTCTTTTTTCCTCTAGGTTTTCTCTTAACCACCAAAGTGAATCCTTTAGCATCATGGATATTCTTCTTGTTAAGTGTTGCTAAGAATTTTTTCCAACTTTCCACTTGCTGTATTCTATCAAGAGAAATATCCTCCACTATATCTAAATCTGAGTAGGAATGGTGATAATGTTGATCCTCACTATGGTGTGAATTTCCCAAAATCAAAGCTCGCTTGAGGTCATCCTTAACAGCATTGTGTAATGCATTAGCTTCAAGAAAAGGAAAACCTAATTTAGACAAATTAGGAAATGTAGGTTGCTGAACTTGAGTTTGATGATGATCTGGATTTTCTTCCACTGTCCTAGTAGCCACTGCATCAGCATCCTCAACAACTACAATATTTTTTGGTAAAAAAAAAATCCAAGAATATCCTGCTCATTTACAGTTGATTGAGAATGAGCTGCAACCGATTTTGTCCTACTTCGGTTCCACGAAATCCAACTATTTTGTAGCATTCAAATTTGAATTATCTTGATGCTTCTGAACCACACGCCAAACTTGAGTATCTTTTTCAATCTAATTAGTATCCTTGTTCCTTCCTTTCTTGGCAAATTGTTGTAAAACAAGGGTTTTCTTGTGATTACCATGACTGCCATGATCATCTGTACTCCTTCCACTAGGATCATCAGACTTCCTCGCTTGTTGAGTTTGTGGGCAATTTGAAATAATATGTCCTTGCTCCTGACATTTAACACAATACAAAGGGAGATTTTTATAAGTTATCTTCTACCATTTGCCTCTTTGTCAACACCAAGATAAACCCTAGAGGGTAATTTTTCCCTCAAGTCAACTTCCACACAAACCTTTGCTAGATGAGGCTTAGACAAGGTTTCAATGGCCAAATCAATATTCAAAGGCTTCCTACTACTTGTGAAAGAGAGAACACCAAATGCTTATTAAAAAAACATTAAGGAAGACCTTCAAATGTGATGCAAATAAGCATGATAGAAGGTTCAGTTTCAATAAAAAATAATGGATGTCATTTGAGGACCCTCATGTGATACCCATAAGTGAACCATGAGGATTTAAGCAAACAAAGCAAATAGCCCTCCTCCAGAACAAAACATATAAGAATATGTTTGTAGTCAATGAAACCCAATGTAAACTCACTTTTGAAACCAATGGTATGAATAGCCATATTTAGTTTCCCCCTTGGGAACTTTCCCATCAGAGCAAATTGAGGCTTGGATAGTTCTTGAACTTCCGCTTCTGAAAAGAACAGTGCTAGCTCTCCTTTGTAAACTTGCATTTTCTTCAATGGAATTTGAGCAAGCTCATGTTGAGAATGATGATCAGCTGCATCCTTTATGACTTCCGCAAATGACCAATTATTTGTCGTTTCTATAGTAGGCCGAGGGCAATAGAAGTTGCCATGGCCAGCAGCAAGCAAAGGAAAAATTATTTTAGAGAGAGAAAGTTGTAGAGAGTATCAGAGTTCTAAGATATATAGTAAAGATATGATCATGAGAACAAGAAAAGAAAAATTATGAGAGTTGATAAAAATCATAATATAAGAGTCATTAAAATAACTTGAATTATGTAGAAAGTGAAAGAAATTTATAAAAATAAATAAAATTAACTCATCCTAACAACAAATTTCAGAATTTTTTTTCAAAAAGAAAAAAAATTAAAAACATAGAAATTAAGATTCGCTTCTCACTACTTTAGCTCTTTTGCATTTGTGCTATATCTAACATCTGACGTTTTTAAAAACCAAAATCTAGAGAAATTCATAAAATATAAGTGTAATTAGGTGCCTGATGAGGTGTTTAAAATTTTTTCAGCAGTTTGTATTTTTTAAAAACTACCAAGAAATATGAGTATACAATAATCTTTTCAATAGAATATTTTTTTATTGGGAGGAAATACAAACACATTTATATTGAATATGAATTAAAGATTTGGAGAATGATTTGAAATATGAGAATTTGAGAATTTTCTAGGATTCACAATATAAGGAATCAATTTCAAATCTACCAAAATACTATCTGTTTCAAAAATTAGAGTCTTACAATTTTTTGTGACAAAATGATTGAAACCACAAACTATTGTTCTTTTATAAAGCTCATTGTTGTAGCATATGAAAAAAGATCGAGTTCAGCCATGTTATATGTTAGAATTAATTAAAATCAAATATAGATATTTACTCAAAGCAATCGGCAAAAAGAAATTTCACAATATGAAAAATACATATATAAGAACTATACAAGTAATATTTATTGAAAAATTATTAAAATGTACTTTTTAAATTAAAAGTATAAAAGAAAAATGACATGCCAACATACATGAATTTTCAAGATTACAAATCAATAAAAAAGTTTCTTCTTTTTAGTTCTAATGTCTTAAACTTTTTTTCAAAAATATTAAATTTTACATTTTAAGTTCTCACATGCTCATTGTCTTTTAAAATTCTATATTAAATCAAATACAATAATAATAAAATTAAGTGTTACTATATGCACTCAATAATAACTCTTCCAAAAAGATAAGTAAAATTGTCTAGAAAGTAAAAAAAAGAGTTATAGAAACATAATTAGTTGTAGTAGAAAATGTAATAAATATAATATGTGAGTCAAAACCCATCACTCAATGTTCTTACTCTGCATATGTCATGAGGATAGAATTATGTGAGACCTTTTTATGTGCTTTGTGTGCTTATTGTAGACTTTAATTTTTAAAATAATGTAATATTTAGCATATAAATATATATATAATATATATATCTATAGAATTACAAAGATTTTTATACAGCTTTAATGTGCTTATAATAGAAAACAAAAGTTCTTATCACAATATAGATTTTGATATAAGTTACATCATATATATATATATATATATATATATATATATATATATATATATATATGAAAGGTCAACAGAAATCTAACAGAAAAAAGGGTTAATCCTTAAATACTATTAAATAGGTTTATCTATGGTTCTATATGCATTTCTTCTCAAGTTATGAGGGCTAGTATATTATTATTAGTTTTATTAAAATATATAAGCATATATGTCCAATTTAAACTGATATTTTCCTTTAAATTATCACTAAGCTGTGACAATAATTGTTGAAGGATACTATATGCGTTTTCATCTCAAATCTTGAGAGTTATAATATTATTAGTTTTGTTAAATTATGTAAGCATATATGACTAATTTAAACTGATATGCACCTTTCAATTATCTACAAGTCGTGACAATAATTGTTGAAGGAAAATAATAGTTAATTAATGATACAAAATCCTCAAATGAAATTGCAAATAATTTATCATATACATATATACTGTCTTATTACAACACGTGCAAAGCACGTGAGCAATTCCTAATCCTAATCCTACTTCTAATCTTGATCCTAATCCTATCCTAATCCTAGTCTTAATATATATAAAAGTATAAGTTGGTTTAATGTTTTTGACATTTCTATTCCAAAAGTAGCCTTGTAATAATGAATATCTATCAAAGAGAATGTATATATATATAAATGAAATTATAATTACTTCTATTAAATTATAGTAAATTAATTAATTAATTTTTTGGCATTTTCTATTTCAAAACTAATATTGTATTGGAAATGAAATTATTAGAATTTTAGAACTTAGTTAGTAGTGACAATAATGTTTGTAACACTCTGTATCAAATATCAACATTAAGGTTATCCTAACTAAAAGAGACGTGATCCATAACAAGTGTTACATATTCTTAATCATTTATGACTCCCTCACCTATCAAACCCTTATGATTCTTTTGCCTATTAAAATGGTTATTAGTATCTTTCAAATAATAAGATGATTATGGCATTTCTTCACTTTAGGTCAATTTCCTAACAACCCAATCAAGATAGATGGATAGATAAATATTTGCGAATTTTTTAAAATAAAAATAGCTTAGTGGATAATATAAAATTAAGACAAATGAATTGAGTAAATAAAAGAAATTAACTGATAAAAATACTTATTTAACAAGTAGAGAGATGGTATGATTCTGAATTTGGTAGCAAATAAATTGAATTAAGTAAGAGAGTATCATTTAAAATAGTTCTGATTCAAATGGTTGAAACATGGACTATTAATCATCAAATATGAACACTTCACATTTTTGTTTAGCAATTATTATATTTTACATATCTTTCTTTGGAACAACACAATTTGTTTGACAAATTTCATTTTTTGTGCATAAGATTTTTGTAATTGTCACAACAAATTAATTATTTTGTCCATGAGATATATTTTGAATTTGAGTTTTTTTATCTCTATTAAAATCTAAATGAATTGTGTAGACAAGAATATATTAACTAATAATGTAAAAGACAAGCATATTCGAAAAGCAAACTCAGCCACTCTCCTCTTCATGGGCTAAGGCCACCCTCTCATAAGGTATTTAAGATGATACAATGGGTTTTGCCAGTAGAGATACTTAATTAAGTAAGAGAGTAATACCGGTTCCATTTAAATATCTAAGCCTAGACTTATATGATCATATATGAAAGCTTCTTATATGTGTGACTATTCACTTAACTCAAGAATAAATATTTGTATTTTTTTTATAAATAAATTTATATTATATATATTTCTTTGGCATGGCACATTTTATTGAGGAATTTTTCTTAAGTCGTTGTAAATTAGTTAGATCTAACTCCTTGGCCAATGGTTCTAAAATAGGATAATAAAAATCAAAAGAAACACATAATTCCTGACAAATATTATAAATAAAAAAATTAAGATGCAAAGTTGAGTTTGAAACTATGTCATATTAAATACTAAAAAGTAGATAAATGATCGCGGGATCAAAACAATGATAGATTAAAAGAGTTGATATGGAATTGCGATATAAAATTATTAATGTTACATTTGAATGAAGAGATTTTGGTGGATTTGAATTTCAAATTGAAATCTCTCCTAAATTATCTAAATAAGTTGAGAGATTTAGTTGGGGATTTGAAATCAATCCAGAAGCAAGGTGGGATTTTAATGGTTTAGATTGATGATTTTAAATTTATGATTTCCAAATTTCAAGTTATTTCAAATACACACCTCAAATTCATTCATTTAATATCCTTCATACAATCAATCCACCAATGTAAATGCAACCCAAAATAAATTGCATGAGGTAGAAAGTACAATAGGTAAATGGAAAAAACTAAATTAACTCATCCTACACTTATATATTTCTCTCTAAAAATTTTAAATAAAATATACAGAAGTTAAGATGTTACGATTCGGTAATTTTTTTCATTAAAATTTATCTATTAACCTGCGTGAGTTGTGAATATGTAAAGCATGAAAAAAATACTGATGCTTTCGCTTCTATACCTTTTACACCTTTTTGTACCTATTAATAATTACGATATAGACTGTGGCAGAGAAGAAATTTGTTGCATTAAAATCTTAAAAATTCATTTTTGTCACATTAATGGTTTTGTAAGTTGTTAGAAATAGCTTTGTTGATTATCTAATACTATATAGCATAAAGAGAAGAAGATAGAGAAAGGAAGAGGAAATAGAAGGCACCAGAACACATTAATTAGGTGTACTTTTATGGTGAAAAAAATAGTCTAGATAAAATGCATATGAGTAAACCAATGTCCAAACCTACACAATGATGAGAATTATTGTATCATTGAAAATATATGTAAATAAATGATAATGTTAATGTGGGTTATTTTTGGTGTGTTAAAAGATAGTATGGAGAAAAGTAATAGGGAGAGTATAGAAATATGCATTTTTATTCCTAAAACGTCCTTCATTCCATACTTGATAAACAATCTAGAGTATGTACCATTTAGACAACTTTGAAAAGTTAACCATAAATAATGAAATAATTTATTGAGGGTGAAACTAATTAAAATGATAATCAAATTTTTCAATTTTTTCTCAAGCAACATAGTGACAAAGAATACTAATAAAAACCTATATTACGAAATTTCCTCTACAATAGTGTTACAACACTAGCAGTGTTTAGACTAAGGAATAGAAGAATTATAGAAGCCATAACAATGAAATATGTGTGACATCCAATAAAGTCCTATACATTCTTATTACCTTCTCCACTAAAAACCTAAATTAAGCCAATGAATTTTTTAGCTCTAAAATAGTAAAGGAAGATAAGACTGGTAAATGTATAATACTGAAAATATACTTTATTATTGATGAACTCAAAAGAATTTGGTTTCAAAGTTATGGTTAGCTCATATGAATGTAAGAGAGATAATTTCTATCTGTGTACTTTTCATGTTATTTTGTATTATATTTTGTTATTTATAATATATCTTATAAGTGTCATCGATATTTTAATTGTGCAATAAGATTTTATACAAGAATATATAGATGAACCAAGTGTTTAATGTAATTTTGCAAAATGTTTCTAATAGTATTTATATACTATAGATCTAAATGATTTATATAAAAAAAAAAAAAAATTACACACTTAGTGAAGATAAATGCATAAATCTATTACTTTTAGTCAATTTTTATATTAAATATTGTCTGAATATGCATGATATTATTTAATGATAGACACAGATAGGGATGTTGTTTTATCAAATGGATGCAGTAATTTAAATTGAAGAAAAGACATATTTTATAATAATATAACTTTTCATTATCGTTCAATATTGTTAGTCATATAAAAGATGTTTAGAAGACAAAAAAAACAAACATTAAGAATGATGTTTTCATCTAGGGCCAAGAAATTCTCAAGTTATTTCACTACGATATGAGACTAGCTCTGCCCCACAATTGAAACATATCAACTTAACTGAATACTGTGAAATTTTATTATGGCAAAGATCCTCATTGTTTAGGTACAAACTGTCTTACATTTTTCTTCATCATATTCTACACGCTAGAGAGGAAAGCAAGAAATTTATTCTGAAGGTAAATTCCATTTTCCATTTCATTAGCCTTAATGTTTGTTTTTCAGGTTGTCATCTCTTTTTCTCATTTGCTATAGTCAATTAGTGTACTATTTCATACATACTATTTTATGTGGCTTCCGCATATTCCTTGCACTCAGCAGAGGTTAACAACTATTTAATCTGTAAGACACATCTAGATCTAAACCAATTTTCAAGGATGGAGTTCAAATTGGCCAAATAAAATAACATCAGTTAGGCAATCAGCTGAACATAACCATTCTTCCTCTATGTTTTCACCTTTTGGTCAATGGATTTACAACAGCAGCCATTGTCCTTAATTCATTTGTACTAGTTGGGGAACACTAGAAATATTAAAAAGAATTTCATACAGGTTACGAACAAAAATACCTATACATTTCTGAATTCAAAACGTAAGCTCTAGACTTAATAACCAGACCTTTGATTTATTGGCAAAGCTATTCAAAAGTTAAGGGTATGAATAATTCCCAAGTTGAATATTAATTGAATTCTTGTCTGAATCCAGTTCTTCCCTAAAGAATGTGAATATTCTATTGCTGTCATTCATTATTGATTTTCTATTAGTGATCTAATTCATTCATGCACTAACCATCTTCACGAAAAAGCTTCAGCGTAATTAATAGGGACAAATGCCTAAAGAGTCATTGCTAGATGTATATAGTAGGAATATATTCCCTTTCTTAGGGTTGCTTGTTACCTACCATCAAAATTTTGAATGTATCTTAGCAAAGGTGTTACTCCATGTGGTGGTTGTATACTGATTCATGACTGCAATAATCAGGTGTATACTACAAAGCCTGAGAAAAAAACTCCATATAAAAGCATACACTAAGGATGTTGTTAATCCTTGATCATCCGTGCTTATTTATAAGTGAAACTCTAACATTTAGACTAGGTTTTGTGTGGAAGTCTTATTTGCCAAATAGAATAACACTAGAGTGTGTAAGTTAAATTTCTAGAAAACTTCCTCTTTCTACCTTATTAACGTCTCCACTTAAAGAAAATCCTTCACGGGAAGGTCATTAAACAAAAGCTAGAATGAAAACATAGAAGTCCAAGAAACAAGTTTGTTTACATGTTGTAGTATTCTAAACTAAAGGATACACTTCTGATCTATATTACAGGGCGAAGCAATAGGCAGCATCGATGTTAATATAATGCAATCACCCAAACGGATTAATGTCGAAATTAATCTCTCTGAATTAAGATGCTATGAGAAGCACATTATTGTGGAACTCATCAAAGAGAAAAGTGATAAATCATCAAACAAGGCTTTTCAGTGCAATCCCGATAATTGTAGAGGTATTGCAAGTATTATCTTTAAAAAAAAATTTATTTCTCTAGCATCAAAATGCCAAATAGATTGATTATGTTTTCTTCATCCACAAAATATGCAGCCATAATTCTGTACGAGGCAGACAAGCTTCAGACTGAAGCCCTACTCTATATCAAGCGGGTTTTAGAGCGATATAAAGGGTGTAATAAGCTCTTCTTTTGCTGCAGTGATGCCTCAAAGATTCAGCCATTAACTTCACTTTGCACTCTTGTTCAGTTCCTACCGCCTTCTACTGGAGAGGTAAGAATCTTAGATACCTAAAGGACCTCAGCATCTAGATCACATCTTGGCTCACATTCTCACTTTTCGTTTTCCACAGATCATTGAAGTACTAGAATTCATAGCTGTGGATACAACAAAAGGAGAGAATTAAATTACCACACCAGTTGGCTACCAAAATTGCTAAAAGCTCCAAGAACAACCTAAGACAAGCCATACGCTCATTTGAAGCAACCTGGCAATTCAAGTAATCTTGCTTATGCATAAACTTGCAATATTACATTCCCAACACCAACACAAATAGTTCACCCTTTCATGTTGATTATGTGTGCGTCTTTTCCAATTAGAAAGAAAAGTTTTTGCATGACATTTACTGTGCTGCAAAAACTATTACTCATTTGTTGTTTCCTTAATGCAAACATATATATGCAGCTCATTCCTAAAGGAAGATCAAGAAATAATGACAGGTTGGGAAGATGACATAACATACATTGCTAGAAATATAGTAGAGGAGCAAAACCCAAAACAGTAAGTTTCATCATAGTGATGAGTAAACTTATAACTTTGAAAGGCTTCTATGACTTCCACTGTGAATAACATTTCATCAAGCCTCCAACAACACACTTACTTGTATAACAGGTTTTCTAAAACTAGAGAATCTGAAAGTGAGGATTTATGTGTTCCAGGCTATTTAATATCCGTGGAAAGCTCCAAAATCTTATAGAGCATAATGCATCACCAGAATATATTTTTGAAGTAAGAGGTCTAAAGCCCTTATATATCTCTGTAACTACATTACTAAAGATGAACCTCTAACCAGTTGTCTTTTGTGCAGACACTAGTGCAAGAACTAAAAATGAATTTGGATGAGCAACTGCGGAAACAGATTGACAATCTATACGAGAAATACAATGTGCAAACTCGAGCATATCTTAACACTTCTACTTCCCAGTACAAACTACTGTAGCATATATAGGCTGAACTACATATTTTATGCAGAAAAATGATGGTTGTGAGAAGCCTCATATCCCTGCACTAAGTCGGCAGGAGGAAATGGGTAAAAGACTCAACGATCCAATCAGAAAGACTATGCAACAATTTATGAAAATAGAAGGTAAGTAAAATTTTGCAACATACCAACCAACTCTCCAATTATTGCAAGATGAGAGTAGTTATTCGATTCCTAACATTGATAAAAGTTTATCAACTTAATCAGTGCCACAAAAAAACTAGCTAGAGAGTTTTTATCCTAACTTATGGGGATATTGTTGTCCTTTAGAAGGTAAACCTTGAAAGACTTACTAAAAACTGCAAAAGAAAGTCCAACGTTTGTCATAAGATGGATGGTAAGGTTTCTTATTCAAATGTTGATACCAAATCCAACAGAAACAATATATGTTTGATGGTAATACAGGTATCAAAACACATGGTTGATTAAGCTGTCTGTACCTTCAAGTTGAGAAAAAAAAAAGTACTGGTGATTCAAATGTTGCCGCCCACCCTTCTCTTTCATCAAGGCCCGATTATCGTCCCCTGAATCTCACCATCCAAGCTGTCATATAAGTTTCATACAAGGAATCTTTAGTTACTCTCCATAAGAGAACTCAGATAAGATTAACGGCATCCTATCAATTTATCCGAGCCAATATCATACACAAACTGTAAAAAGAATTCCCAAAATATGTCCTTTAAATATAGGTTAAGGTAAATATGTTGGGAGAACATGTTATCTAATGATTTAAGGATCACATTAGGAGAATGATCATATAAGCATATAATAGTCTTATTGCTTCAGCTCCTAATCAAGGGATAAGTTGCACCGTTTACTTGCAATGCCTCTCTAAATCATATACTTGTACTTCCCCTATTCTACTTTAATTTGATTCTCATCAAATACCTTTCAAAATTATGCAGTACGTACTTCATCTGGCTGCGTTATGTTCTTTTCCATCTTATTTCCACCATACCGTTTTCGTGTAAAGGCTCCTCTGTGGTTGATATGCATCACATTAGACTGTTAATATCTCACATGAACATGGGTAACCTTTTGACCTGGGCTTCCTTTTGTCACTCGGATGGTATTCTTGAGAAATTTTTTTTAAATTGGGCTTGTTTTGAAAATCATTCTTTTTCGACGTTGATTTGAATTGACCTCTAAGGAGTATCCGTCAGGGAGGAACTCGCATTCAGCAAATGCGAGTTCAGTGAGTTAGCATTTGTTGAATACGAGTTCAGCAAAAAATAAAATTGTGAATTTTTTTTTTTAAAAAAAAAAATTTGATGACCTCGCATTCAGCGAATGGAGGTCAAAGCCATTTTTTTTTAAAAAAAATTGACTGAGCTCGCATTCATTAAATGCGAGGTCAATGATGTCTACTGTTGTTCTAGTCTGTCCGAGCCGTGGTGTTATGGGAGCAAGGGTACTGGTATATCATTGAATTCGTGGCTATCCTGTTGTCTGTTATCAAAAGAATTTATGACCTCAAGCATTGTGGGAAAAGGCTCATGCTTGTCACAACACTGGATTATACCCTCTAATTTCCGTGCAAATAAAGTTGCATAATAAACTCACTTTCACCTTTGTGTAAAAATTTCTTGACCTCAGAAAATGTTCAAGTGGTGACGGACCTCACATTTAGTGAATGCGAAGTCATCAAAAAAAAAATTTTAAAAAACCAATTTTTACAATTTTATTTTTCGTTGAACTCGCATTTAATAAATGCGAGCTCATTGAACTCACATTTGCTGAATGCGAGTTCCTCCCTCACGGAATCACTATTTCAAATCAGCATAAAAAAAGTACGATTTTCAAAACAATCACAATTTAAAAATTTACTCTGGTATTCTTTCACCAGTGAAACATATTCTCTCTATTTACTATCTAGGAACATGAGAGAGTTAAATCCACTTTCATCCTAAAATTGTCACAATTTACTACATTGTACTCTGAATTAATTTCTTGATCACTTTGCTCCCTAAACCTTTTGTTTCTTGATATTTCACCCCAAATTATGAGTTTCTTGATACTTCACCCAAAATTATGATAGAAGCAATAAAAGTAACAAAATATTCGTGAGTTCTATACACATACGTTTAGGGTATATTATGGTATTTAACACAATATTTTATTTTATTACGGCCTTTAACATTACACTAACAACGTATGCCCCCTATACCTTTTACTGTATTTCTTGACACTTCACCCCAAATTATGATGAAAGTTATAAAAGTGACAGAATATTTGTGAGTTCTATACACGTACCTTTAGGGCATATTATGATATGTAACATAATATTTTATTTTATTACTGTTTTTAACATTACACTAACAACGTATGCATAAAACTCACGAACAATATGTTACTTTTATGCCTTCCATCAAAATTTAGGGTGAAGTATCAAGAAACAAAAGTTTAGGGAACAAAATGATCAAAAAAATAATTTAGAGTGTAATGTAATAAATAGTAATAAGTTTAAGAGGCCAAATGGATTGAACCCAATAGGAAGCAAACTTAGCATCAATCAAGTTGAACAAAATTGCTGATGTGACTCTGAAGCAGTAACACACATCAGGATCGGAAAATTTTTCATATAGATCCGATCCACGGTAAGTGAGATAAATCTTTTTATCCATATTCATGCACATCATTCTAATTCATTAAAAATAAATTTTTTCAAGGTGATGTAGATGAGGTTAATTAGGACCAAGAAACCCATCTCACCTACCGTGAATTGGATCCATATAAAAATTTTCCCGCTCTTCGACCCAATAAACAGCATAGAAAATGCAAATAATCACCTCAAGGGCCAACTAGTATATGCTTAATGTTGAAAGAAATAAGATTAAATGGATGTTATGATAACTGTTCACTTTATCTTTTACCGCCGCAGAGTTCATAGCAAAATTCATGAGCTGGTACAAGCGCTTGGTTGTCAAGAACAAGGAGATACAAACTCATGCATTCTGAAGGGCTGATTAATGGTTGTAATGGTTGTATACTTAGTTATCCATGAAGATGGTTAGGATTGTCAATACAGTTGACAATTAGTATGTTTCGCAAGTTTTGGGTCTAAATAAAATGGCCAATAAATTTGTCCATGTGCATTTTACGTAACTACATTATTATTACATAAATGCATGTATAAAATTCAGATCCAGCTGTTGCATTTTATTTCTATACTTTTCCTCTTACAAGTTACTGACTGGACAAGATGACTACTGTTAATTAACTCTTTAATACCACATATTGGTGATTACATATATCTAAGATAAGATATAACCTAAACAACCTACTCTTGAATACACAGTAAAATGCATTTTAAGATATTCACCTGTCTCTTATACACCCGCTGAATTTTATAGGTGCTAGCACCGCTCAGTTTTCTGAGGGCAGAATAGAATATGGTAGTCAATAGCTCTGAAACACAATAAAAGGGCATGGTTACATGAATATAAAAGTCATCATTACACAAGAAACAGAGGTGAACTTAAAATCTGTAGCTGGAGAAGTTAAAAAGGAAAGTTGACCAATGAAGATGGAAAAGAGAAGCATTTTTTGCAATAGGTACATGTTCTAATTAATGAACATAGATTACTGAACCCAACATTCTGAATCAAACTCGGAAAGTTGTATTAGTCTTACAACATTATAAACTAGCAACAATAATTAATAATCTAGTTGTAAAGATTCCGTTCACAAAGATTACTGCAAAAGCTAGCACTAGCATCCCCAAACAATCAACCAAAAACTAGCAACTGATGATTCTTCCTCTAGTCAAAATCAGTTAAAATATTTGAGGGTAGAATCTAATATCCGATTAGGATTTTATATAGGAAACTAAATTGTCGATTTCGTCAATAGTTATGGTTCCAATAAACACCACCATCGCCTAGCTTTCTTGTGCCTCGTGTGATGAGCCGGATGTGCTTCACATACCTCAGCTAGTTCCTATGCAGAGTTCCCCCTATTGCACTAGTTGGAATATGTTACCCAAATGATCAAATTTAAATTTTTAAGAATTGAATTTCAAGGTATTAATAACTCGGTATCCATTAAGTGTCTAATAAACTGTTGCCAAAATAATTGAACCTCCTGTTCAAATGAAGGTAAATCGTGACATATTTACTCAATAGTTAGTCCAAACTCATTGTAGTGTGGATAACGATCTAGAGACTAAAACACTGAAAATTATTAGAAAGTCCATTTAATTTCTCCCCGTCAGATGAATACATTATTGGAATCACAATGAAGCCTTACAAACTCTGACAATAACTTGTCAATAGGAAAAAATATTCAAAATTGTCTGTGTCACTGTACAATAATCCATAATGAAAGATGTACAAAATTTGTGGAATTAGAACTAATCTAACCTCTGGAATAATGTAAAGAAATTTATTGTACAGCTAATCGCTGAAGATGATCCAAGAAGACCTCAAAACTAACATCATCCGTAAAGATAATATCTCCTCCAGGAGTGGGAGGAGCATCAGAGTTGTAAGTAGCCGAAGGATTCAATTTTGCCAGCAGAAAACGTGCCTGCATAGATATACTATCTCTTGTTACTTTTTTTTTTTATATATATAAAATAATAGGATAAATATACATTATTCTCCTAATTCTTGAGTAGGCACTGCGATAGAGGCATAAAAATGCATTCTTCTCCCATCTGTGAGTAGGCAATACAAAGATTTCCAATAATAGAACGCTGACTCAGGAAGGCATCTATGCCTATTCCCGCTAAATTAAATATCTAACAAATTAAATTGGACTACCAAGCAACAAGATTTAGTGTGTTATCAAAAGATAAAAAGTTTAGTTTCAGAGAGACTTTGTCACACTGTGAAGTATAATAACCTTGGGAATTGTCATTTGTAGTTTATTAGTTTTCAACAATCACCGTGCAGCAACTACCTCCTAAGCTTATTTTTCCCTCAACTTTTGGGTTCAAAGACTCTAGGAAGTCAACAGGGAGTATTGCATTGTGGTTTGCAGCTCTGACTGTATTTATATTGATAAAGTGAAAAACAGTTACCTGGGAGCCATATTGATCACAAATGACTATGCGGGGTACAGGAAATCTTTCTCTGATTATAGAATCTGCATCATTGCGGGGAGCTTGCAGCAACAGTGCAAATGCCTGCAAACACATGTAAATTTTATAATGCAAATAATGAGTAAATGGTTTATGCCTAACTGAATCGGAATATACTTGTGACCAATTTCGAAGTAGATCCGCTGTCTCTTTATTGAGCTAACATCATTCAGACAAGAACCAAACCAAGTTTGCTCAAGATCTGATGAAGAGTATCCGAAAATAACATTTTGGATCATCTCATTGAAGTTGAACATGACTATTGTGCAAGCCTCGACTAGTTAATAATCCTTTATATGGCTAGGTCCAAACAGAAATTATATGTAGGCAGAAATATATACAATTTGTCTAGGTCTCTTAACCCTCGTGTAAAAAAAAATTATATGTAGGCACCTTAGTACCACATAATAGCGTCTCCAGTGCAGCAGCTTTCTAAATTAATTAAGACCAGTAGTTGCAATTTGGAAGCTACAACAGAAAATCGCATATGCTCAGTATCCATTTTGATTATTCTTATACATTATATGACAGCCAAGCAACATGAAGGCTAAGTAACAGAAATCAAAGACACAACGTTTCTTGTTCCTGCTCCTCAAATTTATTGTGAATTTCCAATACATTCAAAAATTTATGAAGCCAAAGGTACAGCAGTGCCAACAGGGATAAGATTTAAAAGGTTTACGAATTTCATGGATTCGAATCAATACAAGAAGTCATTGTTAATAAACAGAACAGTATTTAGCTCCCCATTATTTAGTTCACTAGTACAAAAAGGCCAACTTCTCCCACCCCCAACCAACCAAATTCAGACATAACCACTCTAAGAAACACTTGGATAACTGAACAAGCCTTCTGGAATAGAACAAGCAATGAGTTGGTTCAAAGCTGACCTAGCTTAACAAAAAAGGTTTAGAACAAATATAATGTGGTGGTGTCAACTTTGTACGTAGTAAATAAAACAAGATTTCCATGCTTTTACCATTTTAATAAGTCCAGGTAACCCAAATTTCTCTGCAGCAACCACTTTCAAGTCAACTTATTATTCAACAATCTGAACAATAGCAGGATTATTTGAAAGAAGAAGAGATCGCATCCTACCAATCCACAGTTAAATTTTCAATTAGATTACAAGTGTCAAACAATATTACCTGATGTGACAGTTCAGGCTGTTCGTGATATCCTGCTTTTCGCCATTGAGCAATGGTTGATCCATGAAATACAACAATTGTAAAATAAGAATCCAAAAGGAGGATTCTGTCGGCAGCAATGGCAGCAACATCAAGGAGAACTGGTTCTGGAGCAGAATGAAAAGAGTAAGAGATCAATGAAGGCTGAATCATCACCACTGAATTTGCTACATTTTCCCGATTCAGAATCATTCTGAAATATGCTGTCTCATCAGGGCTGTTGTTAAAAACCTGAAGCAAAAAATCCATGAAGCAAGCCAGAGTGAAATAACTTATTGGGAGTGGACTTTGCTACTTATAATTGCAGAAAAAATTACCCAATGAAATAAAATAAGAAAAATAAAGCCATACCTGGACAAACTGAGAACGTCGCAAATGAAAAATAAACTGAGGAAATATTGAGAATCTAGGAGATAAGCTGAAAGAAGATGGACTGTCCTTCTGGTAGTCGCCAAACCGTGAACATATATGAATTATAGAGATTTATCCAACCATCTTATAGGGTCAAATTCAGCCTGTAGAAGCGGAAAGTTGTACCATGAAAGGTGTACTAGTGGAAAATTATAAACGCAACAAAGCAGTAAATCTAATAAAAGGTTACAGCTATTACTTAAGCAGCATCAAAATAGAGAGAAATCAAAAGACACTACAAACAGGAAAATTATGATCTATAATCAACACAATGAGATAGCATAACGAGGTTTTAAAATGCAAGAAATTACAAGATGCGTCCAGTTAAAAAGAAAAAAACTTCCCCTGCAGCTAGACAAGCAAACCCTTGACGCTGCTGGCATAGGAGGTTTTCAACCTTGTTGGTGACGTGTTTTCATGACATTTACACATTCGCCTTTCCACTTAATTTTCAAAACTAATGCAAAATAAAACAGGCAATATGTCGAGTACCTTATCTTTCCTCAAATTCAAAGACATTTTTTAAAAAAAAAAAAAAAAAAAAAACTCAAAGACATATGTCAAAGATCTAAAGATCGTTTAGGAACTTCAGAAAGTATATCAATGGATGAAAGACGATTAACAATTATGAATTTACAACAGATATCTCTGACAAATAGAATTAATAAAGATAATCAAATTCATCCTTACAAACAGAAAACAACTAAGGTCTACAGATCATTCTTCCATAGATCTGCCATAGTTACAATCTAAAACCCACAATCATGTAAAGCTCAATTACTTTGATCCCCATTCCTCCAATGTAAAAAGAGCTCAACTAGTTTAAGAAAACAGATACACCATCCGCCAGAGAGAGCAAATGCTTCTAGAAAATTTGAGGTAAGAAAAACAAAATACACATACAAACATATGTAACTCGACACCAAAAAGTAATTTGTCGTAAAAATAATCTCAGTTAATTTCAAAGAACCAGCAATAACAAAACCAACCTGAACAAGGTTTTAGCAAAAAGGAAGAGTCTAATCCATGCCTAATAGCAACCTCAAGAAATGGCCTATGGGTGCCCATTATGTAGCAACTGTTGTAACAAACAAGAGTGGAAAACCAAAATTTGAACTTCCCAGCAGATGAGGGTCAAACAATCAATTTAAATAGAAATTCACAGTAAAATGGACCAGACTAATTCAAACATCTTGAACACCTTGATAAGTTGAAAGAATAAAACAGTTACCTCAGTTTCCATTTTGAAAGAAACTTGGCGTGCCATGACTACAGCAGCAGCTTCTTGATCAAACCCAGCTACAAGGTCCTGCAAAATACATGCATAATTTTATCAAAGAAAGGAAGAAAACCACAAGGTTATAGGTAGTACTATGAATATGAAGCTACATTAGCCATTCACAGTAGAGCTAAAGATTACAAACTACAAAGTTTCCGCCTGTACCCTTATCTGAGATTGAGACCCAATCCATCAAAAACTTGCACAAAACGCGTGTCTTCAAGTGTATTTCCTCTGGTCGCAGAAACAATTGTAGCTTTCAAATATTCATGGAACTCTTTTGTCCTATTATGAAGGAGGTTGTCCTATATATTCTAAATTTTGTAGTTGTTACAGTAATCTCATTTCTGGCAAGTCATACCTTAGAAGTTTCTGATATTAGTCAAATCATTGTAACTGTTTTTAGGGTAACAAACACTTTTAGTCCCTGAAGTTTGGCCAGTCGACATTTTTAGTCCTAAAAGTTTCACAAAAAACAAATCATGTCCCTCATCTTCCAAGTTTCAACTCAATTAGGACAATTGACATAAAAATAGCATAATTTTTTGTTTCTATGCCTCTACCCTAACAAAAATTTCTTTCCTTATCTGATGAACCCTAAAAAATTACCCTCTATCTTTTACTTTCTCTTGCCTAAACTAACAAAAATAGCTCTTTCTCATAATTTTTAACAAAAAATTATGTTCTTTTTTTTATCAATTGTCCTAATTCAGAAGAAATTTGGAAGATGAGGGACGTGATTTGTTTTTTGTGAAACTTTATGGACCAAAAATGTCAACAGGTCAAAAATCAAGCATTTTTTACCCCAATTTTTAAAATGTTGAAAAGATGTCAGAGTTGTGTAACCATGTGTGCTAAATCGAAGACTTATCGCAAAGTGCATTGAAGTGGACCTTTTCAGCTACCACAAGCCAGAAGCAAAAAATGTTTGATTCACTGAGTTTGTAAAAGTAAGGCAAGCCAAGCCAATTACAGATTACATTGGATTTCATGATCTCAGTTGTAACAATAGGTGCACTCACACATCAATTTGCATTTCACTGCCTTCAGAATCTTCAAGAATCCATATGAAATTACTCTAAAATTACATTTAGAGTGTTAACCAAGAAAGGTCTATTAAGTTACAAGAGAAGTGAAGAAACAGATAATTACGGAGGCCACAGACATCTCATCTGCCTGGACAGTGCTAAGCAAATCATAATAGTTTGATTATCGAATAAGTAGGAGAATTTGGTAAATCACAAATCTAAGAAGTGATAGGCAAGCAACATTGCTTACCAAAAAACAAAAAAAGGGAAGCAACAATAACACAAAATGATGGGAGGAGTCTATTACTTCAGAACTCACCTGTATGCTTCCAGGTCCAGCAACCCACCTTCTGGACAGGGTAGTGGCACGAAGCCTCATTTGTCCACTGCTATGCTGGTAACTGGGCAACAGTATCTTTAATGAGTATAGGAATTCAACAATGCTAAGTAGGACGAAGTGATCTAAATATTTCGGAAAGTTAACTCAAGTGCATACTAAGTCAAAAACTGGAAGTAAAACAGGTTGTTCGCTGATTGAGCAATAGCATCAGGGCTCTCCTTTTTGACAATATCGAATACTAAGCATAATGATGTAGTTTTGTCAAGGCCACACATCTTCCATGCCGTAGTGTTTCCTTGGCCAATAACATTTTCGGAGGCCAAAGGACCTTTCTGCACAAAGTCTCCAATCAATCAACCTTCAAATAAACTTGAGAAAACAGAACCTTCAAAAGCCTCAGGCTTGGGCTTGTACCTTCTCAAGTGATGCACAAGGGCCAATAATACCCTGAATCTTAATATCCGCTTTTGAGCAGTTTACCTCAAATATACCACTGTAAAAGGGAAACTCATCAATGCTATGCTGTATCCATCAAAATGATAACAAAACAAAAGCCAAGAATATTGAATAGCTAACGAGGTAACAGTTATTTCCTTATTATAAGACGGAAGTTTTGACAGTTCTACAGGACAAGGGGCAACAACTAAACCAACTGGGAACATCCAATATTCCATTTTCCAGCATGGTTCCATTTGAATGTCCGCGAAGTTTGGAAAGTAAGCCAGGTAAAAGAAAAGTGATGAAATAAGGCAAAGAACCTCTCACGTGGTTCATTGACTGGAAAAAATAAGCTAGATTATTACTAAGCGCTTTCCAAAATATGTGACTAAAACTTTCTTGTAGCGTCCTGCATATTTGCAGAACAAACCAATTCAAGAAAGAAACCCAAAAAAAAAAAAAAAAAAGAGGACTTTCTGCCACTTTATTTTCCTTTTCCCTTTCAATCGAACATTAATGAAGGAAAGAAGCTCAATAGTATGATCTACAAGGCCCATCTGAAAATGCAAAACAACATCAACAGGGTAAACTTAACATAAAATCACTATTCATTTTTGTGTACCCAATAAATGCAAGTTACCTGCATTTTGAAGCATTATGTCATTGTAACATGAGATGATCATTCTTTCCAATGTTAGTTGCAAAAATTAGGATGCCAGAGAGTAATAACAGGCGAATTTTTAGACATGCACAGACCAAAAGTGAAATCCCCAACTCTACCTGACAATATTCATGGTTATACAAATATGTAGATTGAGCTCTGAGCAGTAGCATAAATAATCCTTTGCAACATATTAGGGAGAAGACATTGCTTCTATTTTTTATAGGCATGTTTCCATGTTAGGCAACAGTATCACCAGTAAGGTATAGAATTTTCAAAAAAAATAAAATAAGTGGCAACAGAATTTTGACTTTCAATATTTTACAAAATATAGCAGACAAGTTTATCTGGTTACAATACCATCCTTTACCTCTAAACTTTATTCAGAGAAATAAAGATTCATCAATGCACAAGTGTGCATGACTCAAATAACTTGGTAAGCAGTTTATGAGAAATGTAATTCATCCTGATCTGAACTTGTAGAGATTTGGCACATGAGCCAATCAATTTTATAAATTTAGAGGATGATTCAATCACTTCAATGTTTATTAAAATATAAGGCAGAGAAGATTAGAAAAACTGGATCCTTCTGTCTATTTGAAAAGGCAGAAAGAAACTAGAATATCCAGCCCAGATTCATTTGATTGTTGATAATACTAAACTTCAAAGTATTCAGGCAACAAAACTATTCCATGAACTACAACATCTTATTCAATAAACCATAGATCTTTAAGTGATGAAAACGTCTAAAGAATAAGTTAAAATTTTGTTAGCCTTTTTATTTCAAAAATAGACTAGCATGCAGAAGGAAAAAAAGGCTAGCTATTACAAATTGGAAGAACATTGATTATTCATCTAGCAAACTACTGAACCATAAAAAACAAGAAGTATCAACCAAATCAAGCCTTACTTCGAAGATAGTCCAAGGTCATGATCCCCAGACTGGAAAACACGTTTTAGAGAATCCCTGAAAACTGAATGACCAAAACTTTCAGCCAGAACAATGAAGCCTCCAGTTTTCTCGACTACTGCTTTAATTTCAGCTATTCCTACCTATAAATCAATTAACTGTCATCCTCCACAAGTATATTTAACAGAGTAAGAATGCTCATGCAAATAGTAGTTACCAATAGACAAGAAGCATATTTAGCACCAAACAGACAACAAAATAATCATATAATCACCCAAACCGAATCGCATGTCTCCCTCAGTTTAGTCCATCACAAAATAATGTACACTTCCCCTATATGCAACTGTAAATCAACATAACAAGGATGATATAGTGCAAATTAACATCTCTTTCTTTCCAAATCACGCAGCACTCCAAGCAAATTGTCCTAAGATTCCTTCACACTGATCCTTACAGAAAAACCCAAATCTAATCAGACTACAATTCCTGCACATCACATGAAAAGATCCAGATCTAGAACTATGTGTCTCACTTGATAAGTTGCACATCTACATTCATTTGAAAAAAGAGTTTTACGAGACCCTCTAAACTGTAACAAACAGTTGGTCTTGATTCGCATACAGCTTGAATTTCAGAATGAGACAACTATCTTTTGCATTTTCAGAACTTATTAAAAGGTATTGCAAAGAAACAAAACTATTGTCTCTTTACAAAACTTAATGACAAGTGTTTTGCTTTATAATAATGATTCACACGAAATAAAAACTTGATGGATCAGTGCCTACATGAAACGTGTGGGATTCATGCTAATCATCACATGTTTGCCTTACAGGTCTCCTTTTGAGATTCTCAACTGTGCTTGATCAATAACATCCTGCACTCAGACATATTAACTTAAGGACCCCACTTTTATCATTACATAAGATGTTTCTACATTGTTTTGGCATCACCATGATACCATCATATGGGGTTAGAATTAAACAGTAAGACTTTCACAACATAAGACTGGTCCCTTTTTGGAAGCTAAAGACATGATCATCATAATGCTATTATCAATCACCATTCTTAACCAGAGTGTTGAATTTTCATGGGGAAATCAAATTACTCACCTGGTCAAGTGCACAAGCAAAAACATCCAGTACGTGTCCTTGATGAACAATCTGCTTTGAGATTCCTCCATAAAATTTCACAGCTTTGTGATAGAATGGTGCAGAATCTTTATCGAGATCCTTATGAGAACGTATTGGCTCAGACAAAGTTTTTGACACAATCTGCCATATTTATACAAAAGAATCCATTAGTCAGCACGATATAAAGACCAAATAAATATCATGAACCGTAAGCTGATCAGAAGTTGCACTTGTCTACGAGCACAAACATCACCATTCCACAATGGATATTAGGCATGGTATTGTATCAAGCTGTTAACTAAATGCCTTTTTAATATGACCTCTATATAGTGCTACCAGTACAACGATAGAATTTAGTTAGTCTGAGTTGTAGACAAACATATATAAAAGATAAATTAGCAACAAAGCAGACTAGATATTCCATTGTCATTTTTCCATAATGGAAGAAAGACAATAACCAAAGAAAGGAGCAATCGGTTACTTATCATGGTTATGAGTCTTGTGATGTAATGCATTGAATGATGACTGTTAATGATTAGCTTAAAACACGAGTTTTGACTTTTGGTTTCATGTTCAGAGGGAAGAAAGTTTCAAACTATTCCAACACTAAACTAATGCAAAGCGTATCTCGAATTGGATATAGATAAGATCATGTCTGTAGATCATTTTCTTCGCCAAGTATTTATTATAATTTATTTTCTGTCCATCAATCTTCTTTATCTCATACTACAAAGAAAATTACAAAAATTGCTCTCTCCTACCTACAGAAATGCCATTTGAAAAAAGTGGGCTGGAGAAATGCATATAGGCTAAAATAGAAGTAAAAACTTACATTCACTTCTTAACTTAGTTTGACTATTATCATGTTTTTTAACTTTACAAAAGGGAAACGAAAAAGACAAAATCCACGCCAGTAAAAACTTTCTTAACTGAAATAGATCAAAAGACAAACATTGAATAACAACTATGCTCAAGCTGCTAGCATATCATCATGTGTTTCAGATATGAACTTTTTGAGAAACACGACATTAGATATTCTAACATACAAACAATCTCAACTAAAAATTGCACGGGTAGACTTACTCTAGATGGTCATAAGAGATGGAAAACCTAAAAATGCCATGATTCTGGCCCCAGAGCCTGGAACACATATTCCCAACAAATGAGCAGCTACACTAAATGCTGTACCAGTGCATCTAGCTTCCCTTTGATCTGCTGGAACTGGCCAAGGATCTTTTTGAAGCTCCTCGAATATCTAATAAATTATTGGAGAACAGAGGAAAAAATAAAAAAGGAAAGAACAAACAAACAGATAACAGAACAGACATGAAGATATTAGGACCTGGAGCTCCGATTCACAAACCTTACAAAAATGCCAGAGAGGAATATTTCTCAAGATAGCCCCTCATGGGCAACAGTTTATGTAAATGAAATGACAAGAAATGGGTTTCACCATGAACATTAGCGTGGGTTCTGATATGTCAACACTTAATATTGTAACATCGGCATGGGTCAGTTTGTAGTTTTGATCACAAAATATCAATCTATTCTATGAAGACACATAGAAATTCAAAAAGTATGAAATCACACCCTGAACGACTTCAAGGACTGCAAACTGCTCAGTAAATCCAGAGTTTTGTGTACTTAAAGAGATAAGTTTTCTTAAGAACACAATGAAGAAGCATACCGAGTTGAGTGTAAATTCGCATTCCGATGCAGGTAAAAGAAATCTAGCAATACTCTCCTGTGAAAGCCCATCCCTTGCACCAGCAATAACTCCAATAGTTGGCTTTGGCTTATTTGCAAAGAAACCCATGTGCTCCAATACCTGCTCCTTAGTCACCTCCTTTGATCCCTTAAAAACGTAGACCGTTTGGAATCTGCCCATACCCCAGCTCATGAACGTGTACATATGTACCAAACGTGATCAAACCAATGAGACAGTTCTCGGGCATTGTCCCTAATACCTGCAATCATGAGAAGTCCAATTAACGTTTTTGTCAAAACAGAGTTTAAAAAAAAAAAATAACAACAAAAAACAACAACCGCATTTCAAGGAGGATTAAGTATCCTCATCCTGTACAGAGCTTAAGAATGTTTCCTTTCCTATTAACTTTGCGAAAAAATTATTTATTGACAGAGCTTAAGAATGTTTCCTTTCCTATTAACTTTGCGAAGCAAATTCTTTTAAGTAACTGAAAAATTATCAATAAATAGGACAGGATAAATAACTGGCGAATCAAATAGGCTTTTTCTGGACGCACAGAAACATATGGCAAAGAACAACATAAAAACAGCTTTCAATCACTAATATTATCTGGAAACACATTCTAACCACAAACATTACGCAAAAATAGCAATTACAGAAACCAGACAAGATCAATGGACATAAACAAAAAACAAACGCAAAAACAAAAAAGGTTCAGATTTCGAACATAAACATGATCAACAGTTCATAATTCATATCCAATAAGTTCATTAACTAAACAATCCATGCTAATCAGATAATTAAAAAAAATCCAAATTTACATATTTACATGATACAATCACAATTATAAAGAAGCATCTAATAATTAAACAAAATTCCAGAAACCCGTATGAGAATATCATAATATGTTATCATTCCATGTACTGAATTGCAAAAATTGCAAAGATTAGAAATAAGAAACTTAAGTCCATGCCTGTAATAAAGAAGATTTCAAGAATCCAATTTCCTCCTCAATAACACAAGTATCAATCACAAACAGAAAAACCGGACCGGAAACAGCAGCCGGAGCTGCCGAATTTTGATCCTCATACTCGATAGTAGTGAGATGTGGAAAGAGCTCCCCGGGCAAATTGGATTCGGAAATGCCCTGATAATGAGGAGGGAAATGGTTGCCATCTGCTGGAGACAAAAGCAGCAGATCCAGATTTTATTGTTGGGAGTGGAGTAATCAACGATTGAGAAAGGGTTCAACACCGATCGGCAGTTTCGGCAACGGAGAGGAGAGTAGGGCAACACTGGGGTCGTCGGCGGGAGGGGTTTTAAGGGCGTGTAAATGGCCGAGATCGGAATTACGCATTGCGCTGACTCCAATTTTGTCCCTGGTAAGACGTTCCATGGCATTCGCACTGCGTCTTGCGCTTCTAAGTCGAGGAATTCTGTCATGGAGACGGCGGTGGCGGAATTGAACGACGGTGGAGGAGAGAACAGGGCGGTGGCGCCGGTTTTTCGAGGAAGTTATTAACCAGCTACGAAGTACAAACTAACAAAATGGTAGCAGGGTGTGACTGGTTTAATAGAAAAGAAGGACCCAACTAAATCAGTTTATTTATAGTGTTATGATAAACAAAATAGAAAATCAAGTAAACAATGATATGGTATGGATTTAATTATTGAAAATGGAATAATAGAATAATAGAATAATAGAATAATAGAATTTTAATTTTTTTAATTTTAGTTTTAGTTTTTTGGTAACTAATTTTATATTTTTATTCATTCAACACTTTAAAATTGTTTTTTTTTTTAAATTAATTTTATTTTTATTTTTTTTAGTTTTTATTTATTAGTTTTGTATTTAATTTTCTACCTAGTTATTTAGTTATTTAGTGAATTCTACTTAATCGAATAAATTAAAATCCAAAAAAAAAAAAAAACTCGTCTTAGATTTGATTTGATTTTCTTACACTGAAATCGAAAAAATTAGAATTTTTTTAATCCAATAATATAAAACCAATCCATGAACATCTCTAAATAGTAGTTGTACAATACGAAAATCGCCAAAAGAATCCTTCACTTTTTTTACTAAATAAAACTATAATAGTTCATCAACTTTAAATTCAATCCTCAAACAATTTATTTGTAATCTTTTGGTCTGTATGTTGCTGACTAATCCAAAACTAAAATTCCTTAACCCTGTCTTGGATGGGTAAGATTATAGGTTTATTTGGAACACAAAATAAAAGCATAAAGGTTAATAATACTTTGCCCCCTAAATTAAGTGGGTAATTATACTTTACCTCCCTAAGTTATAAAACTATGCACTGTACCCTCCATTCACATTATTCATTCTTTAGAAATTTACAATATCAAGAAAAAATAGTTAAATGACTAAAATACCCGTAATATTATATTTTGATTTTTCATGTATTTAATTTATTTTCGATTGTTATAAAAAAAGTAGGAAAAAATAAAATATAGTAACACATTGATATCTTCTACTTTAGGTAGTGAAAATGTGAGAAATTGTTGAATTATATTATATCTGATATCTCAATTTGCATAGGTTAAACCAAATATTAAAAGTGTAAAATACTAAGAGGCGTCAAAAAAATCACAAAATTTTATAGAAAAATATATTTTATTTTTCATACAATACTTTTAAAGAAAAAATTTTAATACAAAATAAGCTCATTTGGAAATTATTCTATCACTATAGTTAAACATTCAAAGTCGAAATAATATAAAATGAAATCCAAAAATTTTAAAAATTTGACCAAGAAATATATTGATATAAATTATATTGAAATTTTATTTAGTTTATATTTGCTTATTTTTAAATAATCATCACATCACTAAAAAATTTAAATACATAAAAAATCAAAACATATTATCAAGGGTATTTTAGTTATTTAACTAGATTATTTTAATGATTTTAATATTTGTAATAGATGAATAGTATCAATGAGGGACAAAGTGTATATTTCTATAATTCAGAGTAACAAAGTGTAATTACCCACCTAATTCAGGGGACAAAGCATTATTAACCCAAAGCGTAATCAACCCTTATCCCACCACCCAATGCCTCAATCAATACCACAATCTTGAATTACATTTACAACCACCACTGTAATATCACTAATTTTTTTTCCAGTACATTTATACAAAATGACAAATAAAAGTCACTGATTGTCACTAGATTTGGAAATAAAGGAAACAGATTCCGCTGAGAATCTAAAATCAGGAGGTTATGATTTGATAAAATCTTGTCACGTAAAGTGATTTTGAAATATGACTTTTTAAAGTATTTTTCTTTTTTTTCTACTAACACTGCCTTTTCTAATCTTTATTGAATATACTTACATCCACAAATCCTAACAGTAACCAGCCAACAACGTTTTACTTTTATCTTGCATGTTGCCACATTCCCTTCCCAAATTGTGATTAAAATTTGATTTGACAAATGTGCATTTCAAATGACAGAAATGATGGACAGCCTACAGTGGCATAAAATCCAGATTATATATCTTTAATGAATAAAAATCTCCATATTGAGAACCATTCGAGGGAGGCTAAACAATTGATTCGTGTGGAATGTAGAGTAGCTCTTTTGATGGATTTATTGTGCACTTAGGATCTGTTTGTTTGGGTGTAAAATGTTTTCCGGAAAACATTTTCTACATTTTTCAGTGTTTGGTCCAATATCTAGTCTAGAAAAAATTTATTTTGTTGGGAAAATATTTTACGTGGAAGGGAGGAAAATAATTGACCTGTTACTTCTACTGAAGTTATTTTCTTTAAAAACAAACGTCCGAGACTGAGAGGGTCACCAACGGCCACAACAATCTCCACCTCCGGTGACGACGGCAATAATCTCTAACCGAGAGAGGGAGAGCGTTATTGATCGATCGATCGGCGCTAGTTATCATCTCCGATTGTAGTTTCAAGGCCGATTCGACGCCGGTGAAGTTCCAAAGGTAAGAGTCTTCAATTTTAGGGTTTTTTTATTAATCTTTTGCGTATTTTTCTGAAAATTCCTCCAATTTTGGGTTTAATTAGTTTCGATTTTCTGCTCCAATTCTATATAGCTATACAACTGATTTTACTTGAGAATTCATGGTTTCGTTTGAAAAATCTTTTACAATTTCCCCCGTGAATTTTTTCTCTATAATTAATGGAAATTGTTGATATTCTACAGATCTAAGGTCTTCTTCAACAGTTTTTATATGAGATATAGTGTTGAGGCTTGAATTGATTAATCTTAGGTGCTTATTGATATTAAAATCTTCATATGTTTTGGGTACTAATTTTGGAGTTTGCTGGAGAAAAGAACAAAACAATTGAGAAACAAATTTCAGGGGTTGAGATTTGTTTTTTTTTGTTTTTCAAGAATGGCTTTACTGTTTATTGTTGCAAAAATTAGTACCAAGTGGTTTCAATGTGCATATTATCATCTGGTATTCATTCCATTTTTTTTTGTGGCTAAATTTGGTTTAAATTTGGATCTAGTTCATCTGCCGTTGTTAGAATGCAAGCTGAATTGTTCCCTTCTTTTTTTTGGTGCCTTGCAATTCTCATGATCTGAATCCTAAGATCTGATTCCTCTAGTTACATCTGACTATATAAAGTTTAGATGTATTTCTCATATATTCTATCTAAAAAGCTCAAATGGGAGCCATGTAGTTTGTGGATTCCCCCCTTTCCCTTCCATTTTTTTGATTTTGTGTGGAGAGTTTGGACTTGCATGAAGGTTGGCATTTATAAATAGATATTCATGTAGTGACAATATTCTGTCTGAGGTGTCCAAAATGATATTTCAGGTTACGCTTGTCATCACATCTATATTGTTGGAGTTGGAAATGTACCTCTCATTTCCTTCTACATCAACCTTTTCGTTTACCCAACTAATGTGACCTTTCATCTTTTCTTTTCTGTCTATTATTGGTTCGGCATGCAGATATATTCTGTTATATATATGTCTTATATTTTGTGTACAAATTGTGTAGCTCTAGATTGCACCTTACCAATGTCAAATCAATGAACTAGACTTGTTGAAGGACCTAGTTTATCGTGAATCACAAGTGAAATATGTGCATTGTTGTGTGATCTGTATGATTGCTTGCAAAATTAGAGTACATAACTAGTGTGACCTTTTAAATCTCTATATGAGTGTTTCAAATATTTCGTGATTTATTTTCATTAGTTTTAACCGTTTATTAATAATTTTGACACTCATGTTATTTTTGGGTATGATATTTTGTTGAATTTGGATCAAATTTACATTTCGTGACTTATCTTTTGGTTATGCAAGCTATAATATGATTGATTTATTCAAAATTTGTTATTAGAGAGTATTTTATTTGCTTTTTGTATGTGATTTTAAAGTCGGTTTACATTATTGTTTGTGATCCATCTGTAGTTCCCGCATAGGATTTCTTTTCTCTTGAAAATGGACTTGGGAGAGTCTGATTTAATGGGTGGAGAAGAAAGTATATACCCCTTAGGTATTGAATCTCTCTCTCTCTCTCTCTCCCTCTCTCTCTCCCTTCCCATCCTTCCTCTCTCTTCTTTCTCAGAGTTTAGATATTTCTAGTTCAATAGGGTCATACAAATATAGATAAACAGGATGTACCTATTATAGTCATATAAAATCTTTATCTGAGTTATTTGGCTAATATCTATATGTGAAGGGAAGTCTTTTTCCTGGCTTTAACAAAATGGAGTACCAGAAATGGCAATTGATGTTTTCCAAACCTTATTTTGAAGGATGATGACATAAACACTTAACTCTGTAAAATAAGCTTTTACAGGAACAGATCTTTCAGACGCACAGAACCGTCCGAACTAGGACAAAACTCCTCGGACGCATTGCATCGTCCGAACAAACTGGCAGAAAGAATGGGATCCTACTGCCTTTCTTTCGGACGCTCAGGACCGTCCGAAACCTCTGTCGGACGAAGGACCGGACGCATGCTCGGACGTCCGAACGAAGCCTCTCAACAACACTGAAAGAAGATCGGACGCTTCCTCGGACGCATTCAATCCTTCTCGGACGTCCGAAACCCCAACGGCTATTTTTTGTACATTTATTACTTAGCCGTTAGGAAGTAGTTGAAACCACTATTTATTACTCTTATAAATAGGTGCTTTAATAACCTGAATAAATCATCTAATACATTGAATACAAGCCTAAGAAAAGAGTAATTTGAGTGCAAATTGACTATAGTGCTTTGTTGTATTAGTGTGAAGTTGTGAGTGCAATTCACTTTTGAGTAGAGGAGTGATAATCTTGTATGAAAGTGTGGTTGTAAGTAAGATTTTTGGCTCAACTAAAAGAGTTTTAGTGTGAGCAAGAACTTCCCAACTTTGTAAAGATTATTGGCTCACCAATTGTGTGATAACATTCAAAAGATTTGATACTTCAAGTCAATGCTAGCTTGGAAGTATTGTTTGTTCAATTTTTCTCTCTTTACTTTACTGTTCTAGTAAATTTATTATATCTGCATTTAAATTAAAAAGCTCACTATTTTCTGAAAGCATAATTTCTAGGAACCTAATTCACCCCCCTCTTAGGTTGTTTTGGGACCAACAATTGGTATCAGAGCTTGGTCTCATTATATTGCTTAAACTGCTATTGAGTAAAGAATTATGGCAACCAACAATGCTCTGTTTTTTGAAGGCCAATCCGTTACTAGGCCCCCCATATTTAATGGGGCAAATTTTATTAGTTGGAGAGATAGAATGAAAATATTTCTGTAATCTATTGACATTGATTTATGGTATGTTGTCAATGAAGGTCCATTTGAAGCTTCTATCATTGATGATCACACAAATAGAAGAAGAGAAAAGACAAGGAATGAGCTCACTCCACAAGACAAGGCAAACTTGACTTTAAATGCAAAAGCCATGAATGTGTTATATAATGCCTTGGATGCAAATGAATCAACTCGCGTGAAGGGTTGCAGTTCTGCTAAAGAAATATGGGATAAGTTGAAAGAAATCCATGAAGGGAGCGATGATATTCGTAGAGCAAAAGAATTCCTTACTTGTTGTCAAGTATGAATCCTTTAAGATGGAACCACATGAGAACATTGACAAAATGTACTGCAGGTTCAATGACATTATAAAGGATCTTGAAGCCTTGAGTAAGGAGTACTCTTTGGGTGAAAAAAACAGAAAAATCCTAAATGCTTTATCCAAAGAATGGGATGCCAAAACAATTGCTATAGAGGAAGCCAAGAATTTAAATTTAATGCCTATTGAATCACTAATCAATTCTCTTACATCTTATCCTGAAGAACTCAAGTTAAAGGCCAAGGTTTTGGATGATGAAGAAGCAAGGCCAAGAAGGAGCATTGCTCTAAAGACCTCTCAAGAGGAAGATGAAAACAGCTCCATCAATCTAGAAGATGAAGATCTTGATGAAGGAGATCTTGCACTCATCACCAAAGGATTTCTTAAACATTACATCAACAAACGAAGAATGAGAAGAGGCGGAGCTACAAACACAAATAATTTCAAAGGGAAGTCAAGACTTGAAATAAAGAAGCAAAATGATAAATGTTTTGAATGCGGTCAACTCGGACATTTTGCAAATGAGTGTCCTTCCAAGAAAAAGAAAGAAGGAAGAAAACCAAGATTCAACAACTTTCAAATCACATGGGATGATTGCAACTCCGAAGGAGAAGTTGAAGAAGAAATGGAGTCGGCACAAATGGCCTTCATGGCCATTGGAGATGATGAGGTAAATTCTAACTATGACTCTAATGATGAAAATGGTGAAGATGATCTTGAAGCTTTCATTTTGAAATTGCATGATAGCTTAAAGGAATCATATGCTAGAAATAAGGAGTTAGTTAAAAAATCAAATGCCTTATTGAATGCTAACTCTAAACTTGTGAATGAAAACAATAGGCTATCACAAGAAAATCGTGATTTGAAGAAAAGAATGCATGTGAGATCAAAGGTCAAGGAAGAACAAGCCTCCTTGAAGAAAAGAATGGATGATTTGAATGCTCTCCTAATTAGAAAGAAAGAAAATATTGTTGATATGAAAAGAAATAGAAATATAGCTATCAACAAAAATTTTGTCATGTTTAGAAGGGATGACTTATGTATTGTAAAACCAAAATCATTTTTGAATGGTAATGAAAGCATTATTTGTAGATATTGCCAACAACATGGACATGTTAAGAATATGTGTTATGTCAAGAAGAACGAAAAACTTGGAATGAAAGTTGCATGGATTGAAAGCAATTTCACTAACTCAAATGGACCTAAGAAAATATGGGTACCAAACCAGTTATCAATTGATTTATTGTGTAGGTACTTAACCTCACCAACAATGCTAAGTGGTTCATAGATAGTGGATGTTCAAGGCACATGACGGGTGATGCTTCTCTCTTCACAAATCTCACATCCAAAAATAGTAGAAAAGTCACTTTTGGAGATAACAATAAAGCAAAATCAATCGGCATTGGTGTTGTAGGTAAAAATGGTGAAACTTTGATTAAGAATGTGCTTCTTGTTGATAATTTGAACTATAATTTATTAAGTGTTAGTCAACTTTGTGATAAAAATTTATATGTATTTTTACCAAGCATGAATGTCTTATCCTTGATAAAAATCATATTGCTTTATTCAAGGGCACTAGGCACAATGATGTGTATGTGATTCATCTTGATAAAATTAGCAATAGCAATGTAAAATGTCTTACCACTTCCATAGATGATCCTTGGCTTTGGCATAGTAGACTTTGTCATTTTAATATGGATTTAATTGAAAAACTTGCCAAGAAAGATCATCAGTTGGTAAGAGGCTTGCCAAAACTGAAATTTCTGAAAAATAAAATTTGTGATGCTTGTTAATTTGGTAAACAAGTCAAAATTTCTTTTAAACCAAAGAATTTTGTGTCTACTCATAAACCTTTAGAATTGTTGCATTTAGACTTATTTGGACCTACTCAATATGCTAGTCTAGGTGGTTGCAAATATGCATTTGTTATCGTAGATGACTATTCTAGGTTTACTTGGGTATTATTTCTTGTTCACAAAAATGAAGCATTTGAAAAATTTGTAAAATTGTTTTCCAAAATTCAAAATTTATTGGATACAAAAATTGTTCGTTTAAGGAGTGACAATGGTGCCGAATTTAAATTTGGGGGTTTTCCCGACTTTTGTGATCACAATGGTATCTTTCATGAGTTTTCGGTTGTTAGAGTCTCTCAACAAAATGGTGTTGTTGAAAGGAAAAATAGGACTGTTCAAGAAACGGCTAGAACTATGATTAGTGAATGTGACTTACCACAATAGCTTTTGGGCCGAAGCGGTTAACACGGGTTGTTATGTTATGAATCGAGTTTTATTAAGATTTTCTTTAAATAAAACTCCTTATGAACTCATTTTTTGTAGAAAACCCGTTGTGAGCTATTTCAAAAATTTTGGTTGCAAATGCTTTATTTTAAAAATCAAAGAGAACTTTGGAAAATTTGACAAAAAATCGGATGAAGGAATTTTTCTAGGATATTCTAGTGACAAGAAAGCATACCGAGTTTACAATAGAAGAACGTTTTTAATTGAAGAAGTTGTGCATGTTACATTTGATGAAACTAATGATGTTATCTCAAAGAATTTATGTGAAGATGAAGATGTAGGTATTTTAAAGGAACTCGAAAAGCTCGTTATTCATAAAGATCATCAAGAGATTACATCAAGCGTTGATATCAACAACCATCAAATTGATGATGAAAAGAATGAGGATGCTCAAAACGATCTTCCGAAAGCTTGGAGATTCGTCTCTAGTCATCCTCAAGATCATTAATCATAGGTGATCTATCCGATGGGGTAACTACTCGTTCTCATAAACCTTTGAATAATAATTGTGCATTACTTTCTCACATTGAACCTAAACATATAGATGTTGCTTTGAGTGATGAATCTTGGGTTAATGCTATGCAAGATGAACTTAGTCAGTTTGCGAAAAATAATGTATAGACCTTAGTTGAAAGACCTTCTTCTCATCCCGTTATTGGTACTAAATGGATTTTTAGAAACAAATTAAATGACAAAGGTGAGATCATAAGAAACAAAGCTAGACTTGTTGCAAAAGGTTACGCTCAAGAAGAAGGTATTGACTTTGATGAAACCTTTGCACCCGTGGCTGGATTAGAATCCATTCGCATGTTTCTTGCTTTTGCATGTTTCAATAATTTAAAATTATTTCAAATGGATGTCAAAAGTGCTTTTTTAAATGGTTTTATCGACCAAGAAGTTTATAATCGAACAACCTCCGGGATTTGAAAATAAGAATCTTCCAAATTCCTCATGTTTTCAAACTTTCCAAAGCTTTATATGGTTTGAAACAAGCTCCAAGAGCTTGGTATGAAAGATTAAGTGGCTTCTTGATAGAAAATGGTTTCAAAAGAGGTATAGTTGACACCACACTTTTTACAAAAATGGATTTAAAAAGATTGTTAATTGTTCAAATTTATGTTGATGATATTATTTTTGGAGCAACTAATGAAAGTTTGTGCAAGGATTTTTCACAATTAATGCAAGAAGAGTTTGAGATGAGTATGATGGGCAAGTTGCAATTTTTCCTCGGACTACAAGCTTATCAAACTAAGAAAGGAACATTTATTACACAAATCAAGTACACAAAGAAGCTGCTCAAACGATTTGGTATGGAAGATTGCAAACAAGTTGGTACGCCAATGTGTACTTCAACCAAACTTGATAAAGACGAAGAAGGTAATAGTGTTGATGAAAAACACTATAGAGGTATGATCGGAAGTCTACTTTACTTAACTGCCAGTAGACCAGATATTTATCATGTTTGCTGTTTGTTTATGTGCTAGATTTCAATCTTGCCCTAAAGAATCACATTTGATAGCAGTTAAAAGAATTTTTAGACATCTAAAAGGAACAACAGATTTTGGTCTGACAATATTATAGACATCTATTCATGTCTCTAAATAAGACATCCGACATTTCTCTATAGCTGTCTCTTATACACATGAGTATGTGTATAAGAGACATTTAATGAAATTGTCTTGAACATCTTGGTTTAGTAAAAAACAAAATAGCATTTCTCGTTCTACGGCTGAAGCCGAATACATTGCTGCCGGAAATTGTTGTGCTCAACTTCTTTGGATGAAACATACTCTGAAAGATTTTGGTGTAATTTTTGATTGTGTTCCTATATTGTGTGACACCACTAGTGCAATTAATCTCACAAAAAATTCTGTTATGCACTCTAGAACCAAACACATTGATGTTAAGCATCACTTCATTAGAGACCTCGTTTGTAAAAAGGAAATTTGTGTTGATTTTGTGCCTACTTCAGATCAATTGGCTGATATTTTTACAAAACCCTTAACTCGAGATCGCTTTGATCGCTCAGAAAATGTTTGGAGATTTTACAGATAAATTTGGCATAGGTTCATAGTTCGGACGTATTCTTTCGTCCGAACAACTTTCCTTTCGGACGATCTGGATCGTTCGAAAGCATCTGTTACTTCTCGGACGATCATATTCGTCCGAACATTATTCTTTTTTTTCTTAAACTCTCTGGAAATCTTCCGGACGCGCAGCATCGTCCGAAAGAACTTCGGACGCACTGGCTCCTCCTTCGGCCGTCTGTTCTTCACCTTTCGGACGCTGTGTCAGACGCACACCAAACGTTCGGCGTCCGAAAGGTACCCCTGTTTGATTAAAACCATCCAAATTCCCCTTTTCAGACTTACCCTCTCCCCCGAAAACCCTTAGGCGATTTTTTTCCTCTCCACTACCCCCTCCAAATTTCCACTCTCTCTTCCAAAATTGATTGGAAAATCATCCTACCCATAGCCCTTATCACCTAAATCACATCTCATTTCTCCCATCTACTATCTCATTTCCTCAAAATCTCACCAATCTTCAAATTTTTTTTTCAATTTTCTTTTCCTCTATTACAATGGTGAAATCTCGCGGAGGTTCCTCTACAGCAAATCGGGGTCGAAAAGCTAAAGGGAAGGCTCCAGTACGAGGAGAATCATCAGCCAATCCTCAAGTCTCCACCACTCCAACTTTATCAAAATTTATCGATGCCAAGGCATTCGACCGGTATACTTCCCTTCTAAGCAAATCTATAATCGTTCAACGTCCTGCTTCTCATAGTCTATTTGATGAATTTAATCTTCCAATTATCAAATCTTGTTTTGAAAAACAAAATTGGGGTCATTTTGTGCATCTTGATTTACCTGTTTATGATGACATGGTGCTTCAGTTCACGGCCAATCTTCGGAAAGGTCCTACTGTTCGCACCCTCATTTCTCGTGTTAACAACACTGATCTTGAGATTTCATCAAACATAATTAACACCATTCCTTTGAATGTGAAATCTCAAACCCCACTGATTTTTCCTATTTCTTTTCGTTAGACAAATGGCCCGCTGATGATACTCAGTTTGATATTGATGAAGTTAGAGCCATTTTTAAAATCCATTTTAAACAGGCCTCGGAAGCCAAAACTACATTGCTTTCTCCTGAACTTAATATTCTGTACACCCTTGTCACAAATCTGTTATTGCCAACTGACGGGCATCGTACTGAGCCAGAAAAAATGCAACTTTACTTATTTTTCTGTGTTTTCAAGGGTATTCCTCTTGATTTTGGGTATCTTTTTTGTTCCCTATGGGAACTCTTTCTCACTGATACCCGAAGAAACATTCCTTTTGGAAAATTTCTCACCAAAGTTTTTGATTTCCTCAACATTCCCTTCAGCGGAAACAAACAATATCCTCCCTATTTTAACAAATCTTACATTGAACGCAAAGGCCTCCATTTTTTCAACGATCAATGGCTAACTAAGGCGGCCTTTGATATTGCACAATCACAAATCCCATGCCTCCACCTCTATTTTTGCTATCCCTCATTCCCCTACTCCTCAACCACCTCCACTTCCATCTGAACCATCTACTTCTGAACCATCTCTTTCACATATCTGTGGACTTCTCACCTCTCTGAGCACTCAAGTAAATTCATTTCAACGTCGCACAAATCGAAAGCTCAAACGACTTGAAACTCGTCAAATGATTCTCCAAGAGGCACTCAGTCTTGGCATGTCTACTTCGGCTCAAGTTCAATTTGCTAATCTTTAGTCCCAATATCCACTTGAGTCATCTTCCGACAGTGATGAACCTGAAGATGAACATACACGTGAAGACAATGCAGAAGCTGCTCAAGGAGCTGCCGATGACGATGACGACGATGATGAAGATGTTGTTGACACGTTTGACTTTATCATGCAACGTCGTACCGGGGAGGAGGATGACAGTGAAGCCACCGCTGAAGATGTTCCATCCAAACGACAAAAGACTGAAAAGCGCTCCAAAAAGCGCAATGACTCCGCTTCCTGGAAACATTAGTTCTTTTTCCTATTTTGTACTTTGTTTTCAGCAGTTCTCTGCTTATTAGAACATTTCAGCATTTCCTTTGGTGTTCAACAATTATGTGGCTTGGTTATGTATTTACTTGACTCTCGCACCACTAAACTTTTCAGTTGAATGTATTAAACTTGTTTCATTTCTATCAAAACTGCCTGCATGTTCTAAGGGGGAGTCTTTTTTGCTTGATGTCAAAAGGGGGAGTAGTTATATTATTGTGCTTTGATATGATTAATTTGTTGATAATTGATATCCAATTATGATATATTGCAAATTGATTAGTCATATCCAATTGAGGTTTGTCATCATCAAAAAGGGGGAGATTGATGTTTTCCAAACCTTATTTTGATGATGACATAAACACTTAACTCTGTAAAATAAGCTTTTGCAGGAACAGATCTTTCGGACGCACAGAACCGTCCGAACGAGGACAAAACTCCTCGGACGCATTGCATCATCCGAACAAACTGGCAGAAAGAATGGGAACCTACTGCCTTTCTTTCGGACTCTCAGGACAGTCCGAAACCTCTGTCGGACGAAGGACCGGACGCATGCTCGGACGTCCGAACGAAGCCTCTCAACAACACTGAAAGAAGATCGGACGCTTCCTCGGACGCATTCAATCCTTCTCAGCCGTCCGAAACCCCAACATCTATTTTTTGTGCATTTATTACTTAGCCGTTAGGAAGTAGTTGAAACCACTATTTATTACTCTTATAAATAGGTGCTTTAATAACCTGAATAAATCATCTAATACATTGAATACAAGCCTAAGAAAAGAGTAATTTGAGTGCAAATTGACTATAGTGCTTTGTTGTATTAGTGTGAAGTTGTGAGTGCAATTCAACTTTGAGTGGAGTGATAATCTTGTATGAAAGTGTGGTTGTAAGTAAGATTCTTGGCTCAACTAAAAGAGTTTTAGTGTGAGCAAGAACTTCCCAACTTTGTAAAGATTATTGGCTCACCAATTGTGTGAAGCATTCAAAAGATTTATGATACTTCAAGCTTGCTAGTTTGGAAGTATTGTTTGTTCAATTTTTCTCTCTTTACTTTACTGTTCTAGTAAATTTATTATATCTGCATTTAAATTAAAAAGCTCACTATTTTCTGAAAGCATAATCTTTAGGAACCTAATTCACCCCCCCTCTTAGGTTGCTTTGGGACCAACAACAATTATATCTTGTAGGAAGAAGAAAAGAAGATCAAGATCTAGACATCTAATAGTTCATACTTTAAGGAATTTTTTAGTTCTATAATTGAAAACCACAATGACGGGAATGTAGCTGTAATTCTTGAATTAGATGAGAATCTCAGTAAGGAATTTCGAGTTTTTGAAGCAGCTCCACAGTCTGTGCATAACTTGCTTCTACTAATTTGGAGTTGTTTAATCATGTTCTCCAATTTACCTTAAATAAGTGTAGTAGCCACTCGAAGTGGAAGTTCTCTTCGAGGTGCTATTAGGTTCGTAAATGAGCCCCAAAAAAAAAGGATGCAACATCATTTATCAAATATAAATTTGATTCATGGTTGCAGTTGAATAATATGATACGTTCCTATATGTTCCTTCAAATGGTGTTCTCAAATCATAGATCTTTTGGCTTAAGTTGCCATGGAACTTTGCTAGGCATCCAAATAATTATTTATCTTTGATTTTACACATGCATTAAATGCAGGAAGCTAGAGGAGCTCCTGCCAAGAAACCTCCACCAAATTAGTTCCTATGAAATGGGTTCAGAAACCTTACACTTTCTCTAACTAACATCAACAGTTGAAGTAGATGATTGTACAATTGTTGAAAAAGCCATCATGTGGTACCCAGAGTAATCATGCTGAACAACATCACTGGCAAAAGCTCCTTGTACGGCAAGCAAGAAGGGTACCTTCGGTAATGCCGATGAGTTAAATTGCTAGTCCTTTAAGACTCCATATTTGTGGTACAATTGTTGAGTGTAAGGCACTGGAGCATAATTAGAATATATTAACCTTTTGTAATCGAATAGGAGTTTCCTTAGTACATTTTGAAAATTTGAATGATCTTTTAATTTATTCTTGGTTTTTCTGATGTATTCTAATTGGGGTGCAAACCCCTAACTTGTACTCTTTCATTGCACCATTAATGGAAAATTTCACTAGAGTTATTAAAAAAAAAAGTTATTTGTGGAGTACTTTTTTTTTTGTCCTTCGGTGTTTATAATTCTTATTTGGTTATTTATATATATAAAAAATAAATAGGTTCAGAAGAAAAAAGTAATAGTCAAAAGAATAGTTGGGTTATTTTTGAAAAGTAATTTGCAGGTTCTAACTTTTCTTCTAAATAATTAAGCTAATTTGGAGTTAGATTCTATCCAAATGCGAGGAGAATAATTGAATTCGAATGAAAAATAAACAAAATATAATTCTAGATCGATTTTGAAAAAAATTCATAATTTCCAATGAGATGACAATTTCAAGGAAAGAAAATATTTTCATATTCCAACCAAACACAAGAAAATACAGTTGCAAAATATTTTCAAAATGTTAATTTGTAATCTAATACCAAACACCAGAAAATTATAGAAAAATCACTCATTTTCCTAGAAAATCACTTACATTGAAAATATTTTACACTCAACCAGAGCCTTAGTGTATGTGCATATACACCCTTTTATTTCGTCCACAATTTGACATTTTCACTGAAGTGTTTATATTCCCTAATTTTCAATTTTATAAAAAAAGAGGTCATAATGTATAGCATGTACACATTTATAATTACATATGAATACTATCACATGTGTGACTATGAAAATAATTACTGAATTTTCTTTAGGCACAACAATTTATCAAGGGATTGCCTATGTTCTTCTACTAATGGCACTGGAAATCATTTGCATGGTTCATTAACTTGCAATGCTATTCCTTGTCCAACATCCCCAATTTTTTTGGATGTTAGAATTGATTAATGTACTTTTCCCTGTTAGAATGGTAAATAGAATTGGGAGAAATTATATATATTCATCAATGATACAATAAACTATATTTATAAATTTATAGTTACAATGACAATTGGATTTAGACTATACAATGAATTTGGATACTAACTAATAAGGTAAATGTACATAAATTTAGGTACTAATAAAGGTAACTATATATAAATCTAGACACTAATGAAGAATATTATTATAAAATGAATCTACATAATAATGAATCTAGACGTTAACATCCCACCTCAAATCAAAGGTGGTTGTGAAGAAACTAACTTGAGTTTGCAAGTGATATCGTGAAATTGCCCAGGGATAAGAGCTTTAGTGAAAATATCAACAGCTTGATCCAAGAAGAAACATAATAGAGTCGCAAGACACCATGGATAAGATTTTGTCGTACAAAATGGCAATCAATCTCAGTATGACATCATTGCGAGCAATTTGTATATCACTGCGATTATTACACTAGAGAATAGTGGGAGATTGATGCACAACACCTATATCCTCAAGTAACCAATGAAGTCAAACTAGTTCTTTTGGAGTATCAGCTAAAGTATGATATTCAACTTTAGAACTGGAACGAACACAGTGACAGATTGTTTCTTGCTGCGCCAAGAGATCAAAGAATCTCCTAAGAAAAAATAAAATTCTATAGTAGATAGTCAATCAGTAGGATCCCCTATCCAATCAGTATTAGATTATACACGTAATTCAAGTGAAGAATGTGCAAAAAATTTAAGCCATGGAACATAATGCCTTTGACATAGTAAAAAATCCGAAGAACTGCTACATAACGGGTAGAGTGAGGTGCACTCATAAATTGGCTGACAATATGAACTGCATAAAAAATATTTGGCAAGTGACTGAAAATAGATAAGATTGCCAACCAATTGACGATAGTGAGTAGAATCATCTAACAATGAACCATCCAATGGAGTGAGATGAGCGTTTGGTTCAATAGGAGTAGGGGCAGTCTTAGTATCGGTCAAACCAGCACAAGTTAGAAGATCAGATGCATACTTAGCCAGAGACAAGTAATAACCATTGGCATTAGAGGATACCTCAAAACCCAAAAAATATCTGAGTAAACTAAGATCCTTCATTTCAAATTGTTGACTAAGAGATTGCTTGAGCTGCGGATACTAGCGATATCATCTCCAGTGATACCATATCATCAACATAGAGAAGTAATAAGATAGTATTATTAACTGTCCACTGAATAAAGAGAGCAAAATCATAAGAGTTAAAAGAGAAACCCAAACCAAGCAATGTAAAACTGAATTTAGTAAACTAAGCAAGAGTAGCCTATTTAAGTCTATATAATGCACAATGGAGACGATAAACCTTTGAAACTAATGATGAAAACCTGGTGGAGGTTGCATGTAACTTCTTCTTTGAGATTACATTGAGGAATGCATTTTTGACATCCATTTGATAAAGAGACCAACAACGAACAACAGCGATAGTAATAAGTGCACGAACAAATGTAAAACGGGCAACAGGAGCAAAAATTTTATCATAATCGATGTCGTACTTCTAAGTGTAACCTTTGGTAACAATATGCACTTTATAGAGCTCAATAGAACCATCAGAATAAGTCTCACCATTTGATCTTGTACACCCATTTACAACCAATTACAATTTTGCCATAGGGTAAGTCAACCAAATCCTATGCATGGGCATGGACCAAAGCATCTAATTCCTCTTGCATAGCTTTCTGCCACAAAGGGTTAGAGGAATCCTCACAAAAAGACTAGGGCTCATATAGGGTAGCAAGAGCAAGATAACAATGATAATCTTGTAAATGAGAAGGAGGAACCCTTACCCGAGTAGAACGACGCGAGGAAAGAGGATGTTGTGGAGCAGAAGACTCAATAGAATATGAGACCAAATAGCAGGTAGAGATGGGACCATTGTCAGATTATCTGGAACATCCAAAAGGTTGGAAGTGCCTGCATCAGATAATTCATCTGGGAAAATATTGATTAATTCATTTGTTAAGAAACCTAGATGAAGGAATGTGAAACTTGGATATACTAGAGAATGGCCTATGTTCCCAAATATAACATGACGAGATATTCTAAGACGTTTAGTCATAGGATCATAACAACGAATTGTATCAATCTTATTTATTCAAGTAGCCCTTATGTTGAATACCATAACCAATGAAATAACAAAGACAAGCACGAGGCTCAAGTTTGGTGTGTTTATGTGGTTGAAATAAAACAAAACAAGCAAAGCCAAAAACTTTCAGTGATTGATATTCAGGAGGCTTACCATGCAAACACTCATAAGATGATTGATTTTGGATAAGTGGAAAGAGGACTCAATTTATAGAGTACACAATAATCAAAGCAGTTTCACCCAAAAATGGTTCAGGAATATTTGCGGAAAGCAAAAGTGCTCGAGTGGTGTCTGTATTTTCTTTCAGCTCAAACATTTTGTTGAGATGTACCTGGACAAGAGTTTGGAAGAATAGTTCCATTATCTTTAAGAATTGACAAAAATGAAGAATCAATGTATTCATCAGCAATATCAAAGCGAAAAATTTTGATGACTTTAGAAAACTAAGTTTTAACTATATTTTTAAATTCACGATAAATTTGTAAGTATTGGGATCTTCGTTCCATTAAATAAACTTCCAAGTAAAATGGGAAAAGTCATCAATAAAGATAACAAAATAACGACATCTATCCATAGTAGGAGTAGAAGTTGGACTCCAAATATCAGAATGCACAATTTCAAAAGGTTGGATAGAAATAAAGTCACTTAAGTGAAATGGTAGAGCATGTTGTTTACCAAATTGGTATGAAACATAATTAAATGATTCATTGTTTACATGATCTAAATAACCAGTAGAAACTAGTTGATGGATACAAAATAAGGATGCATGACCTAAACGAGAATACCAAAGTTGAAGTGATGTGACATAGCTAGATTGAGCAATCACAGTGGGTGAAGAAGGTAAGTGTAAAGAGGTTAGGATAAATACATGTCCAACTTTTTGACCGGTCCTAACTTGTCTCCCGGTCTTAGGATCCTGAATAACACAACATTTCTTGAAAAAATAAATATCAAGATCAAGATCACAAAGTTGACCTACTAAAAGTAAATTATATGATAAATTTGGCACAAGAAAAATGAGATCAGAAATGGTCAAATTTGAGGTAGAGATAGAACCACAGTGACTAATATTCAAAGAAAATCCATTAGCACTATAAATTGGTGGAGCATTAAGCATAGGTTGTTTGTGGATAAAAAGAGAATAAGAAGATGTCATATGATTGAAACAACTAGAATCAATAAGCCAAGAACTATTACTTGATGTGGCAGAAAGAGACAAGGAAGATAAAGAATCTTGACGAGATATAACGTGATTGACAATAGTTATAAGGTTAGACATCGATAGCATGAATGTCAAAGTGTCCATTGTAGTTTAGTGAAAATTCAAGAGCCAATGTAATGTGAACAAGGAGTAGTATGAAGACAGTCAAACTGGGATTCTAAAAAGTTATGAACGGAATGATATCGTATAATATAGAAAATGGAATAATACTGTAATAGTTAATAATATCACTTTGATACCATGTTAGAATGGTAAATAGAATTGGGAGAAATTGTATGTATTAATCAATGATACAATAGCCAAGGTCACTTATATTTATAGGTTTATAGTTATAATGAATCTAGACTATACAATGAATTTAGACACTAACTACTAAGGTAATTAAACATAAATTTAGGCACTAATCAAGATAAGTATATATAAATCTAGACACTAATGAAGAATATAATTGTACAATAAATCTAGATAATCATTATAATAAACCTAGACTTTAACGTCTCCAATTCCTTAGATAGAGAAATATTGCATATTGTAGTTTTTGGTACTATTTCAAATGAATTATAGGTGATTTCTCATGATAACATTAATTATTTTTAAAATTGATTGAGTACATGTGCCATTTTGCAATGCTATTCCTCTCCATATAGAGTTGAGGAAAAAGACTATTGCACTAGCGAGATTTATGATAGCCATTGAGCAATAATGATATCCTATTAGTTGCACAATAACTAATGGAAGGAAATCATTTAGATTGAATAGCCCACTTTACTAAAAATATGTGGACTATATTTCTCTAAATAGGAGTCTTTCAGAACTTAATACATTCTTGACCAACTATATGGATGCATAGTAACTGCTCAATGACCAAAATGAATTTTTCCTTATTACAATGCTTGTCTCTATTTAAGTATGTATATCCTATCTGATTGCTTAACAACGAGAGATTCACGTAAAGAACTCAGTGAAAAAGGCGTCCAAATACAAAAAGACATGATTTGTATGGGTTGTTGAAATTTTTTATAACATTTTATGAAATTTTTTTAAATGCAAAATTATATGTGATTTGATTTTCTCTTATTTTCTTGCTTTTTGTTTCAAGTGAATAGTATTTGAGGGACTCTAAATGAAAATTTGTAGCTGATGATTATGAGGGCTTGATTTATTTGTGTTGTTTATTATTACTGTTTTATGGAGCAAGCGGAAGTGAATATGTAAAAGAGATGAAATAGAAAAAGAAGAGAAACCTTGATTGTTGAAAACGAATGGCTTATTAGAAAAATTCTACATTTGTGATTAGGGATGGAGACAAAAGAGAGAGAAATTCTATAGCCATGTAATGAAAGAAACATAAAGGTTTGAAGCTAGTAGAGAGGATATACTTTCAGTAGTAGTGGTTTGGACTAAACAAATTAGTTCACGAAGGACTATTGGGGTTGATTTTTCCTAGTACAATTGTGTGGACTAAATAAATTAGTTCATGAAAGACTATTGGAGTGATTTTTCCTAGTACAACTACACGTGCCTGACATATTTTATACAATTGTATGCACTGTTGTTGAATTGATCAACCTTTGGGTGTATGTTTATGTTTGACAATTAACTAAATTTAAACACTATAAATATATTGATATGTTTTAATAAACAGTCTCTATCTAAGATAATGTAATGAAATAGAAAATTCAACAATTGAGAAAAGTGTATGAAACAGAAAATAAAATAATTATATGTAATAAGGATAGTGCGGGTGTAAGTGTGTATGTGTTAAAAGGTGTCCATGTATGAGAGTTTGTGTGTCAAAGATAGTGTGTGCAAGAATATATTTTTTATACTATAAGGGGAAGAAGTCTTTATATTTGTATATGAAGGAAAGTATTATGAGAAAATTTTTGTGAGTGTGAGAGTGACAAAGTGTGTATGCAAAGAAGGGGGCATGTGAAAGAGTATATGAGAGTATAGGTTTGAGAGAAAGAGAGTGTATGCATAATGGTATGTGTTTGAAAGTGAAAGTGAAAGTGCAAGTGAGTTACAAAATATAATAACCTCAATCAAATGGGATAATTGTATGCAAGTACATACGTGATAATGGAATGTGTATGAAGTGTTGTTGGGATTAATTTTATTTTGAAATCAAAATCTATTCTAACGTCACAAATATTATTGATACAAATATGGTTCAATAAAACTTTTAAACATATATCAAGATCGATATAACAAACAAATAAATAAACTAAACTTTATTCCTATTAAGTGTTGTTGGCTATATGAATCCAACTATGCCATTATCCTCTATCATGAGCTACATTCTCATTAATTTTTAAATAAACTATATTTTTCTTACTTATAAAGTTATCTGTAAAATCTTTTTCGCTCATTTCTTACCCCTTTTATGTTGACCACTCTCTCTAAAATCCACTCCCCCGACAGACGGATCTATTGACCATCTTAACATGTGATTTAACCACCTTAAACGTGTTTTTCTTATCTCTCAATAAGTACTACTCCAATCTTATCTCAACTGTGCTCATTACGTATCTTATTCATCCTAGTATACCAACCATTTTAATATTCGTATTTCTACTATTTTTATCTTTTTATCATGTGGATAATTTATTGCTCAACATTCAAACCCATAAAAGCATCATTGGCCGAATGACCATTCTATAAAATTTATCTTCAAATCTTAACGTAGTCTTGCAATCACATAATATTTTCGATGTCATTCTCAACTTCATCCAACCCGCTTGTATCCAATATGTAACATCCCTCTTCATACGACGGTCACTAAATAATTGAACCTAAATACTTAAAGTGTTCACTTATGGATACTCTGGATCTTAAATTCTAAGACACTTATTATATTCTTATGTGCATTCTTACTAAATTTGAATTTCATATGTTTTATTTTTGACCCACTAAGTCTAAAACATTTTGATTCAAGTGTCTCTTTAGACCTTGAGTTTAGTATTAACGTATTCTTTTGTGTTATCTGTTAAAATAATGTCATCTATAAACAACATATATCATGGTATTTCATTATGGATATGCCTAGTAGGTTCATCTAAGACCAATGAAAAGCGATAGGGATTTAGAGATGAACCTTGGTATAAACCTAAATTTATAGGAAATTTACATGTCAACCCTCCTGGTGTCCTTATACTTATAACTACATCCCTGTACATTTCTTTTATTGATTCTATATATACTAGTCTGACTCCTCTTTTTTCTAAAACTCTCCATATTTCTCTAGGAACTCTATCATATGTCTTTTCAAGATCAATACAAATCATGTGTAACTCTTTTTTCTTATCAGATCTCTTTGTAAGTCTCTTTAAAAGATGTATAATTTTAGTATGTCGATCTTCCTAACATGGAACCAAACTGGTTATCTGATATCCTATTCCCATTTCTTTAACATTCTTTCTATCACCATCTCCCAAATTTTCATCGTATGACTCATTAACTTAATACTCTGTAATTCGCACAATTTGATAAATCCCCTATATTTTTTGATATGGGAATTAGAGTATTCTTTCTCTATTGGTTGGGCATCTTTCTACTCTTCAATATCTTATTGAAAAGATTGATAAGTCAATTTATGCATTTCTTTCCTAAACACTTACATACCTCTATTGGAATATTATCGAGGCTAACTGCTTTTCATTTCATCATCTTCTTCAAAATCTTCTCCACCTCTGATTCCTGAATCCTTCTATAATACATTACATTTCTATACATCTCAAACTTATCTAACTCTCCCAAAATGATATTGTTTCCATTTCCTTCATTGAATAGTTGACGGAAGTACCACTTTTCCTTAATTGCTTCATCTCCTACTAATTGCTTATTATTTCATCCATTAATGCACTTGATTTGGGTTAAATCCTTTCTTCTATATGCTCTCGCTTTAGCACATTTATATATATCTCGCTCCCCCTCCTTATATTCTAATTTTTGGTAAAACCATTCAAAAGTCTTATCCCTCGCTTCACTTATATCATTTTCTGCCTCCTTTTTAGCAAGCTTATATTTCTCGATATTTTCTTCAATTCTACAATTATATAAAGCCTTATAGCTAGCCCTCTTAAATTTGATATTATCTTGCACATTTCATCCTACTACTAAGATTCCGTATTCAATGGGGCATAACTTCTTTGACTCTCTAAGTATATTCTTAACCACTCTTCTCACTCTAATTGTCATGTCATTTTATAAAGTGTCAGATTCTCCATGTAAATCCAAATACTTTTCCTAAAAATTTCTTCTTTTTCTTTTTTTAGATCACTCAACTTAATTCTAAGTATTCTAGGTTGGTTATTTCTCATGATGTGATGTTTAAGTCTCAACTCTACTACCAAAATCATATATGCATTCTGTGGTTAAGGTTTCTCCATATATGATTTTACAATCTCTACAAATCCTTTTATCTCTCTTTCTTGTAATTACAAAGTCAATCTATGACTTTGTTGAGTCACTTTAATGTAACTAAGTGTTCTTCCCTTTTCTTGAAAAAAGGTATTGACAATGCAAAAGCCGAATGCTACTCCAAACTCCAATATTGATTTTCCTTCTTCATTTTTTCCCCTGTGACCATATCTACCTTGCACTTCTTCATAATCTTTATTATTTCTTTTCACATGTCCATTTTGGTCACCTCCTACAAAATTTTTTTGACCTTGGGGTACTCTACCTACTATGTCATCCAAATCGCCCCAAAATGTAACCTTAAAGGACTTATCTAGACCTACTTGAGGCATGTAGGTACTAGAAATATTAATATTTCATGGCGTAGGATCAGTTTAAAGGACATAATCCTATCTCCTTTGATAGTCACCTGCACTACTTCATTCTTCAATGATCCATCTAAAATATTGCTTCTTAGCAGACCCCATTTTTAATCCTATTTAATCCCATGTACCAAACCTTAAATCCTAAATTTATCTAGTAGTTTAGCCTTTTTCCCCTATCATTTGGTCTCTTGAAAGCACGAAATATTTGTCCTTCTCTAAATCATTGTATCTACTACCTCAGTGATTTACCTTTAAGAGTTCCGATATTCCATGTTCTTATTCTAATTCTGTTCTTTTGAATATTTTTCTTTCTCACTACCCTCCCTTTAGTTTATGAGAACTCTTGCATATTTTCACTATACTCGAATCCCTATGGAAATGTAGCGGTCCTTGCTCACTATTCACAACACTTAGGCAATGCAACTCGTCACTTACAGGGAATGTCATAGCATTAGTGCAATATCGTAGTGGATTCATCTTATAAGATTGACAAAGTTTTACGCTGGTTGCTAACCTAACGCAATCCTTCTTCTTTACCTAGGTTTGGGACAAGCTATGCTAAGCAAACACGACACGGGCAGAGTTAAAATATTGAAGAATAATTAAATTTTAAATGTATCAGTCATAGGAAAAAATATTGAATATATGATGGCAGAATGGAATTTAATGATACTAGTTTGCCTTGATGAATTTTATGATGCAAAAGTAAAATTTTAGTGTAATAACATTTCAAAAGAAAAAATCTTCTATTTAAGTACCAAATCAAATTAGAGGCATCTGGTTGATTTTTAAGTTTGATTCTTATTTCAAAAAAATGTGAAATATGCCCCTTCATGTCTCTAAAATCAGCAGCCATTTTCACAGTTGCCACCTTTCCCACTTCTCTCACTGCCCATACCTCTCCCATCTCTTCTCCCATTTCCATCCCTGCCCTTCTCTATCATATCCCTTCCCTCCTCCTCCCTCATCTCCTGCATCCTATTCTCAACTGTTGACACTCCTTTCTTAGGTCACAATTGGTGGTTCATATTGTCCAATAGTCCAATTCCATGCTAAATTTATGTGTGAATTTTTAGAAGTTAAATGAGTTGAGCAAATTTTACCAAACATATTATACACTGAATAAATGAAGGTCTAAATCTATAGAAACGAAGTTCTTCATTTTAGTAGGAAACAACTAAAATAATTGACATAGTAGCACACCAAAAAAAAAAAAAAAAAATCAACTTTTGGTTCTAATGTGGTTAACAAATAGTCTAAAATATAGTGACTTACTTAATCCACTAATCATTAATTAATATACTTCTTCTAACTAGAATCTTGGAAATTTCAAAGATTATATGTATAATTTTCCATCCTTTTTATGCATTATTGATGAATAAACAAAGTGTTTCAAAAAAAAAATTTGTGATACTATTTTAAGAAAGGTGAAGGTGATTATCAATAAATTTTTACCCGAGCTAATGTGCAAGGACCAACACGAATTTAATGAGCCCCACAAATGGAAGTAGTAATTGTTATGTTAACCTAGCCAATTAGGTAGTAAAGCTGGACAATTATATAATTCATGTTCAAGAAGGAGGGCATAGTAGAAATGTAATTGATAAAGTTATAATAAATACATGAAAAAGGTACTTTTACAATTTACTTTCGTAGTATGCAGACATTCCCAAGAAAATGAGATCAATAAGTGTCAAATTCATTGAAACCTACTTTTGTGAGATCGTGAGTATTGTCATGAGGACATCTTTAGAGGAATACTGAATAAGTATAACCATTCCACTTCTTACCATATCAACACATTTTAATCTATATAGAAAGGCAGTATTAAATACTTTCTTTTATTTTTTTTCTTTACTTCTTCTTTATAGATGGAAATGATGTTCCTCTCAATTGAAAATTCTTCCATCAAAAGACATTTTTATATTCACGCACTTTAAGTAGACATGAGATCTAAAAATTTCATTTTCGTAGTTTTTGAATTTTTTTTTAATGTATAGGACTGAATAATAAATGAATTTGGGTTCTAGAAGACAAAAAAGAAAGTAAAAGAATTGGATCATATGTTCCACATTTAAGTAGATTTGATGTCTAAAAAATTTCCTTTTTACTTGGTTTATTTATTTTTTAATAAGTAAGGATTAAATAATAAAAGGACTTGGGTTTTCAAAGTCAAAAAAAAAAAAAAGTATTGAGACCCTATGGAAAAACAACCGCATTTCATATTAAGATTAAGAAGTCAAAAATTTAAGTGGGCCACCATGAAGAAAAAGCTACGTATCAATGTAAATAGTATTCAAAGAGAGGTTAATGTTGTAAGTAGGGCATATGCATCAGCCTCGTATCTGCTCATTTATTTATTACTATTGAAATTTGTTATGGCTAGAAGGCTTTGTGATCAATAGGCAATAATGTTTGCTGTACTATTTTATATAGCCTAGAAAAGGAAATGAACAAAACAGACAAATATAAAATTTGTCATTGTCAATGAAAACTTGGAACATATGTTAAGGTCGTTATATGTTAACAAAAAAGTTGTAAAAAATTGTACTTCTTTGCAAACCTGTTATAAATTAACTGAACAATGTATTCATTATCCAAGAATTCAGCTATATGTTGACATGGTCATATAATATATGATGACATATCTGATGGTCATATAATATATGAAAATTAGTTAATTATTTTGTTTGTAGTTTATTTGTTCATTCCTAACAATTTCAGTCAAAATAGATAATATAACTAATATGATGCTTAAATTATGAATTTTAGAAGTGTAAAGACCAGAAGTGTTCATCAATGTATGTACTCAAAAAATCATATCCGCCAGAAAGTAAAAATTACAAAGTGTGAGGATCAAAGTATAACTATTGATAGAAAAAACCATCGTAGTATGTACATGAAAAATAATTTTTGATTTATGGATACAGTTTTGCTATAGTAATAAAGAGTAACTTGCAATAGTTATTGTAATCTAAAGTTTTTAACGTACCCACGGAATGAGAAAATTACCAAATGTTATGATCAAATAAAATAAATTTACAGATTTGATTATCAGAGTGTTTAACTGTAAAGGATTGTTGATAATTTTACAACAACTATTCAATTTTTTAACAAATGTGATCATCTCAAATAAAAGGGTAAATTATAACGAACTCCTTTGTGCCTATAATTTGTAAATTTATAATTTGCTCTCTTTCGGTTGAAGTTAAAATGAAATCGTTAAATATTCTGTTAAGTAATTGTTAGGAGGCTGAATTTTTTATTTAAGGGTTATTTTAGTTATTTTTAGCCTCTAATTAATGTTAGTTATGTATTTTAACATAAAACACAACCTCTCTCTTCTAGCGGAGGGTATTGAGGGTATTTCTGGGCGGTTTAGGAGTAATAGTAATCAGATCATGGGTATTTTTGACTTTTTGCACAAATTCATTAAGTTTTTAATATTCCATCCATTTAAAAAAAAAAACCAATCTATAGGAAGCGAGTTATAAGTTTACAAATTATAGAGAGAACCTCAATATTAGCTAAAACACAAGGAGATGCTTTGTAATTTACCCTCAAATGAAATAAATTTACAAGTATGATGATCAAAACGTGTTAGTGAAAAAGCATTTTTTCTATTCTGACTTATTAAGTTTTAATTTCATTTTTCTTTCTTGAAATCTCTGAGATGTTTGGATTTTTTTTCAAAATTCCATATACATGCAGATAAATTATTGACATTTTTTCAATTTCGAGAGAAAAAAAAATTAGTATTTGTCAAAAGGGAAAAAAAAATTAACATGTCCATTTAGCTAGACAAAAAACAATGTAGAACTTGAAAAGAGCAAGTAGGAGTCATGATATGCAGGAGAAAAATACTTGTTTATAAATTGCTACAGTTTGTTAAAACAATAAACAGTAAATTGAATAGTTATTGTAGTCTAAGTTTTGAATGTACTAATCAAAGGAAAAAATTACCAAAATATAGTGGTCAAATAGAATTTACACAAGTCGTGACTAGAGTTTATTCATAACTAGTTACTTAAGTTCGTAATACTTGTGTTTAAATATATACACGCATCGACTGTTACAAAGCATGCAAAATAATAAAATAGTCATCTCATAAGTGTTGATAGAAGTTTTAATTGTTTTTGTTATTCCAGTAAACTTTAGTTATGTACATTGTTCTTTATTATAAATTTGTGAATATAGTGATAGATGGAAATAAATTCAAAAAATCTAAAGATAAAAAAAAAAAAAAAAATTTGATAGAAATGATAATCAAACTTTATTAATGAAAAATATCATTGATGTTCATAGTACTTATAGTATAATTTCTCAAACTTTTATTGGTATTTTCATTCCAAAAAGTGTGAATGATATTGTTAAGATAATGAACACTAACTTGTTATGTTGGCATATTAAACCAAGCTTATTTAGTTTAGGAGTCTTAGTTTAATTAAATTTTAGTGATTAAATTTGTAAGGGATTTATTTCCTCGTTAATTGGCATCGTTGTTAGATTAGAAGTTGGTTTAGTATGGGATTATAACCTAATTATGGTAGTCAAATCTAATAAGAAATTAGATTAGTTGGTGCATATATAAAGGCGTTAATGATTCATTATTTAATTGAAGAAAATTGAGTATTCAAAGTTTATTATATAATTTTTTCCTCCCGAAATTTTCGTCGTTCGTGTTGATTTATTACCGTGGTTTGATAAATTGTTTTATTGTGAAATTTCTTTCTTGGGTCGCATGTTGAATCTTTGATTTGTTTCTATTGTGGTGATAGCTAAAACTTTCATTGAATGAATTGTCAAATTTCTTTCTTGGGTTGCATATTTAATCTTTGATTTGTTTCTGTTGTGGTGATATCTAAAACTTTCATTGGATTAAAAATTTCTCCCAAAAAATTTTCGTACTTATTTTTCTTGTGCTTCAATTTATGGGTATTTTTGGTTCCTACAATTGGTTCAAGAGCCCTAGGCTGCAGTCTTGGGCGTGAAGAATTGTGGTAGAGTACTCGAATTTTGAAAATTGGACTTATCAAGATCTTTTGTGATAGTAAATTCGCAATTGAATTGTTAAAGAATCGGGTATTTCATGGACAGAGCAAGCATATTGATATCAAATATCATTTCATTCGAGAGTTGGTTTAATGTAATACAAAGAAATTGTCATTGATCACTGTAAGATCGAAGATCAAGTAGCGGACATTTTCACAAAGTCATTGAAAGTGGAGTTGTTCATGAAGTTAAAAGAAGATATTCAGTATGGTCAAATTAGAAGACTTTGATTTAAGGGAGGCAACCTAGGAAATTAAATCACAATCAAATTCTATTTTTGTTAAAGTTTTACTATTAGAGTTATTTGGTTATTAGTTTCCTAATTAATTAGTGAATTTGAACTGAATTTGATTTTGTGTTTGTTAGTACAAGTTAGCCAATTCCTAAACGGAATATATTTGGCTCAGTCTTCGATATATATGTGTTATGCTATTGCTGCCGTTAGTGTGTGTGAAGAAAAATTTGAGCTAATAAAAAAAAAAATCGTTTGCCTCCAATATTGTCTCTGCACCAATTTTCAATTCATTGTTTTTGCTGCCTTCTTGGTTTCACTTCTTATTGTTGTCAACTTGATTCAAATACAAAACGAAGTCTTGGCATTTAATATTTTGTGGCCTTCTATTCCTAATTTTTTTTTTCCCATTTGACTCATGGCTTCGATTCCCCGTGGGTTAATTGCCTTTAATAGTTATTTGGTGTTATCAAATTGATCTATCAATTAGGAAATATGGTATTGTTAAGTGTTGGTAATTTAGTTGTTTAAGATATTGAGTGTTATTTAATAGTTTTCTATCCTAATTATGTTTCTTAGTAGTTAAGTTTGTTACCATATAAATAGAGGGTTAGTTTAATTTATTCAGTCTAGAAGAGTTAAGTTGAGAGAATCTAAAATAGAGAGATTCTAGTCTAATGCTAAGGCTATTATACCGTGGATTTATGCGGGTCTCAATATGAGAGTCTGATGTGCGTTATTTTGTAACTCCTCATCTCCTCCCACATATGTGTTGAATAAATTTACTTTCCATTGCATGTTTTTTATGCTACCATGTTATATTACCCTTGATAACGAAATATAATTCAATGGTAAGACTATACCTTATAACCTAGACCATGAGTTTGAATCATTACGAGAGTAGGTGGACATAATTGTAGATCCTCTTTAAGAAAAGAAAGATAATTTATTATATTATCCTTGGCTACTATCATGTGATTAGTAACTACAAATTTCTTCTTTTTCATCCCAACACAAATATTTTCATTTCCTTTTTATTTCGTAATGAATTCTTGATGTTATAACTCTTTTAAATTTCATCAATTTGTCCTCTAATTTTGAATAGATGATAATAGAACAATCAAAGTAAGACAATGAATAAAAGTCCATGATACCATATTCATTGAGAAACTATCATCCATTTGAATAAATTAAAAAGTGTAAGGATATATCTAAATTGTGGTTTTCTCAATAAAGTAATAACTTCATAGTTTGTTTTAGTTAAATAGCTCAAACATCTTACAAGAATTACTAAATTGAGTTATGGGTTTAATGGGTTACGTACATGGATAAACATGTGACACAACATGGTGAATTTAATTTTTTGAGATTCTTCTCTAAGTTGATCTTTACATGATATGATATGGTACAACATGATTTACTTATTCTCATGTGATGTGTCCCAATTATAATGCACTATATTTCGTATTGTGTTTGTCTATTACTATCACACTGTGTCAAAAATCAATACATTGTTTATAGGGATAAAATTTTAAAATATGAGGATAGACAAATCTATAATGTCATAATTGTTGATTGGAATTGTTACTTATAAAAGAAAATATCTTAATGTATGATTTATGCTATAAATTTGTGAATGTAATGAACATAATTATAATTTAAAAAATGTCACAATCAAAACATCTTTAATGATATATATGTTGAATAGAATAAATAGTTGAGCACATCATAGCTAACATACATTAATTTTATTGAATTTTTAAAATTGTATTGACGCTAATAAAAGAACATATTACTTTATCTAGAATGTGTTGCTGGGTCAGCAGCAATTAAAGAAAATTTCTAAAACCATTACTAAGAAAGTGTTAATTTTAATAGGTAAAAAATGGCCTCAAAGAATTTGCAACAAAATGACTTTATTAGCTCAAAGGCATTAGTTGAAATTGTACATATATACATCATTGCAAAGGTTGTAGAAACAACAAACTATATGTCATTTGAAAAGCTCTTCAACTGTCCATACCAAATGACAAATTCGTAACAAAAATTTGCTAATTAGGAAATTTAATAGGGAATTGTAGCCAGTAGTCAATTAGGCAAAAGTGTCTCAAGGAATTGGCAACAAAATAACTTCAATCAAAGATGAAACAAGTAGATAGGTTCCAACATTTCGCAATTGGGAAGTCTTGAAGAAGCATATTTTCTGCAAATGTGGCAACACACGAATTAAACAAATCAAATAAGCATTTACCATTAGAACGCATATTTAGTAAAGAGCCATGTGGGATTGAACTTTATCAATAACATTTAACCAAGATAAAAAATAAATCAATCATCTAAAGTAGAAAAGGATTAATCGTAGTACTACATGACTTCTGAAAGTATCATTAAACAATGTACAGTACTTAAATAGGACAAAAAGGCTAGAATTCTTATTGGAACAATCAAACAAATCTTGTTTTACAACTAAAAACATAAATAGAAACACAATAGTGCACTGACAATAAAGTCAAAAGTAAACAGAGGAGCAATGGCTGAAACATAAAACAGAAAGACTAAAACTTAAACAAGAAGGTAACTATTAATTTGGATAGGCGAGCTCTGCCATTAAATATCATTTAAGGATACAGCAAACGGGCACATATGAATTTTCCTTGAAAACATTTTTTTTTTCAAAAAATATGTCTATTAAAATGTTTGTAGATCTACTTGTTGTAGTGATTTGCGTAGAACAAATCTCATCTCTAAATTGATCTACGTTTTACACTAATTTGCTCCAAATAAAAAAATACATGTTTCATTAAAATGGATTCACACTCTACTCAGTTGGTGTTCCAGACTTTGATGGCAATGTCTTGGACTTTGCACTTGAGAGAGTTAGTGGGCATTCTATCTAATAGTTTGGAAGACACGTGCCTGTCAAATTAATTACCTATATTAACAATTGCTATCTTCTGTATATTAATCTTATCTAAGGTCATAAATCACAATATATGAAACTAATAGAAGCTGAAACCAATATGATATCTTCAAATTTGCACCAAATATGAGAGTTCGAATCATGAAACAAATACAGATTCTTTAACAGTAAAAGGTATCACAAGCTTAAACATATTCATAACATCATACCCATAGGGAAAAGATGAAAATGAAAGACATAAATCACATATCACACCAAAAATTTTAAAGCTGATAAGCTAATTGGAAAGATGCATTGCTCTATAAAAATTTGATTAACCAAATGTAGACCAAACTGAGAAAGGTTATCCGGGAGCGAACCATTTTTCAACATATTCGTGAATTCAAACAAAGTCATGAGTAAGGTTACCTGGGAGCGAGGCATGTTTCAACATATTCATAAATTCAAACAAAATCATAAGTAAGGTTATCCGGGAGATCAAACATGATCAATTTTGAACATGATATGGACCTCGTCAACCTAATTACTACATAGTTATTAGAAACACGATATATTAGGAAATGCGGTACGGGTACAAAGATGTAATTTACCATTTTTTAAAGTATTAGATACGTAGAGGTAGGCTTAGTTGATATGTCACGATACGCCATTTCTTAAGAAAAGTAGCTACATTATAGGGATAAGAAGATAATTGATGGTATATAGTATTAAATTTCTAATAAATGTTGAATTTTTAGTGACTAGAGAAAAGAAAATGTTTAACTTCCAAAAACTATTATCTTCAATCCAATACTAGATAGTTCTAATTAGGTAAATTTAGAGAATATTTTCTAATTTTTTTCAATAAATAAGGATTCACTACCTTTTACGTTCCGAAACGTGAATCGCCCCATTTCGAGATGCAAATAAATTATATTTCGATATATATAAATTGGTACACAGTTCATAGGGGTAAGAAGAGTTTCCGATAACTATGAATTAGGATAGTCCTGCTATAATATTCAGATTCGAAGATCATTTTCTAATGGAAATTGACTTGAAGTACAGAGAAAGAAAGAAATTGCAGTTGAAAGTAAGAACTCGAGAAGAGAGATTGAGCTTAAGAAGAAGATAGAAGACAGAAAGATCTTATTTGAATCACAAGCAAATATCTTATAAGTCACATGATGCGCTTCTGTCGACTGATTTTAATTATGGTTTTATAGTTAACAAGCACATCTGTAATTTTAAGAACAAGAAAATTAACATTTTCCATGTAATTTGTGGGGATTGAAACAAGAGTCTAGTTTCTTATGTAACGTATACGGATCTTTTAAATTCGTCAGACTTGCAATGTATCGTGCACTGAGGAAGTGTTTGATATCCTCATTAACTGCTACACTTAAAGGTGTTTGATCAATAACACTATTAAGTGTTTAAAATTAATTTATTAGGTAATTTTTGTATTAAATGTATTTCATAACAAATATTTTTTACCTTTGAATACATAAAGTACTTTAATCGCTTAATTGTAAACAAAATTTTATGTGAAGGTTTATTATTTAATTTGCTAAATTATTTATCAGTATAAGAAAACTCACACAATTTTTCATTATTATACATGTGCGCACTCTTTCATATATACACACATAATTTCTCATATTCAAAAACACATTTATATTCTCTCACATACTCTTTCACAAAATTGATCTTCCTCAGATGCACACAACAAGCACACACTTCATATTAGTTGTATTGGATCATCCTGTTGATAATTCACAAGTGGTGGACCTTGATTGCAATTAAGAATTTAGAAAGTATTAACATGACTAAGTTGAATGTTTGAAAGAGCAAAATTACAACCGTAGAACTCTTTGGCAAATTAACTCAAGGACTCACACTTCAAGATACTAGACATTACAAGGACTTAGGAACTTAGATGTCTATTTGAGGGGACCAAAGACTCAAAGTTGTCTTGCTTGAGTCTTCAATGACCAATAGCACCTATTTATACTAGTGACATACATGTATGTCGGTTATGAGTCTACAAAACAAAGCTACTAGAAATTTCTTGCACAACATGCAACTTGCCAACTTAATTTGCTAGTACTTTCTAGAATTGCATTTGGATGAATTTGTCTAGTGAGTTCTAGAAATAGTCAATGATTCTTAACACTCCCCCCTTATTGCCTACTTTTATTTGTGATTTTGCTGTCATTCCGAGAGTGAATCGAAATTCTTCAAGCTTGTTCTTATTTAACCCTTTGGTGAAAACATCTACAATTTGATCATCGATCTTGACGTGTGCTATCCTTATTTCTTCTTGAAGAACTTTCTCTCTGATAAAATGGTAATAAACTTCAACATGCTTAGTTCTTGCATGGAATACTGGATTCTCGACTAGTTGAAGTGCTGATTGATTATCACATTATAGATCCACTGCATAATCAGCTGGTTGGTGCAAGTTCTTCATTAGTTGCATGAGCCATGTGATCTATTGAGCTGCCATAGCAGCTCCACGATACTCCGCCTCTGGTAGTAGACAACGAAACTGTAGGTTGTCTTTTGCTGCACCAAGAAATTGCTCCAAAACCAAGGCTAAACACATATCCAGTAGTTGACCGACGAGTGTCATGGTCTCCAGCATAGTCAGCGTCACAATATCCAACCAATTTACACGGTATACCTTTCTTGTAAAATATTCCATGGTCATAAGTGCCTTTTATGTACCTTAGTGTTCTCCAAACCAATTCCAAGTATGACTTTGTTGGATTTTGCATAAATATGCTTGCAACTCCAACTGCAATAGCAATGTCTGGCCTTGTCAATGTCAGGTATGTCAAACTCATTACCAATTGTCAATAGGTTGTCGGATTCTTTAGCTCTTTTCCTTCATGTGAGCATAGTGTGGCATTAACCTCTATTGGAGTTGAGATAGGCTTGCAATCTATCATTCCGTGCTTGTTCAATAGCTCTTTGGCGTACTTTTGTTGGCATTGAAGCAGGCCTTCTTTTGTGTACTCAACCTTGAGTCCAACGTAGTTTCAGAAAGTGTTTGAGCTCTCCCAACTCTTTCATTTGAAACCAGACCGACAAGTTTTCTTTAGTTCGGTGAATTTCTTCCTTATCATTGCCAGTAATGATAAGATCATCAACATATACCAAGACGATCGTCAATTTACCATTCTGATGCTTGACGAACAAGCTTGAGTCTGCTGGAGTCAATGAGAAACCACTATGAGTTAAGAACTCCGTAATCTTCCCGTACCATGCCCTTGGCACCTGTTTTAACCCATATAGTGCCTTTCTGAGTTTATAGGCGTACTCAGGGTGAGTTTTGCTCTCAAACCCTTTTGGTTGCTCTATGTATATATCTCGGTCGATCTCTCCATGTAAGAAAGCATTTTTTACGTCCATTTGCCAAAGTTTCCAAGACTTACTAGCTGCTAGTGCTAGTAGGACTCGTACCGTGGTGATTTTGGCTACTAGACTAAATGTCTCATCGTAATCTAAGCCGTATTGCTGAGAAAACCCTCGAGCAACTAATTGAGCTTTCTGTATTTTTCTATTGATCCATCTTTCCGAGTTTTGACTTTATATACCCATTTACAGGATATCGGTTTTACTCCTCTGGTAGAGGCACAAGATCCCAAGTCTGATTTTTCTTGAGTGCTTGAATTTCTTCCTTAATTGCCTGGATCCACTCCTTACTTTGAGATACCTCTTGAAAGCTTACTGGTTCTTTAGCTCCATTATTTTCAACTACTGCAATTTTAGCATACTTGGGATTTGGCATTCTTTTGCGGGTTGATCTACGAAGTTGTTGCTCCGAGTGTGTAGTTTCTTGTAGTTCCACTGGTGGATTAGGATTTTCCACTTCTTGAGTAAGAATACTCCTTTCAAGGCTTGGACTTCTTTCACAATCATCTTGTACTTCTTTTAGACTGATGTCTCTTGTCTTTAGAGTACACGTTTGCACTTGATTTTTATCTCGCATCTTTTCTTCTATTTTTTTCGTGTCTGGGAGCTCTATTTCTTGTGATGACCACCAAGAAGTATGCTTCATCGAAGACCACATTTCTTGATACATGACAATGCCTAGTTGTTAGGTTACAAGACTTCTAACATTTTCGTTCTTCGTCATATCCCACGAAGATGCATCTTATCACTTTCTTATCAAATTTGCTTCGTAGTTCTTCTGGCACAAACACATAACAAACACATCCAAATACTTTGAAGTGAATTACAGTTGGTTTCATTTCCTACAACTTCTAGAAAGGCGAGATAAACCCGATCTTTGCTTGGGGTAGTCTGTTAATTATATAAGCTACAGTTTTCATGCATTCGGCCTAGAAATGAGCTGGTACATTCTTGGCATGCAACATGCTTCGACAAATCTCTGCCAGATGACAAATTTTCCTTTCAGCTATGCCATTTTATTGTGGCGTGCATGGACATGTTAACTGACTCCGTATGTTATACTGACACAGATTCTCTGAGAACTCTTTTGATGTATATTCACCTCCATTGTCCGTTTGAAGACATAGAATCTTACGACCTACTTCTCTTTTTCTACGTTTCCTTTTAAATTCTTAAAATTCTCTAGAGCTTCTGATTTCTCTTTCATGATATCCACCCAAACATACCCTGAGAAATCATCAATGAATATGATCATGTACCTCATATTGTTGATTGAAGGTTGCTTTACAGGTCTGAAGACATCTGAATGAATTAGCTCCAGAGGTTCCTTGGCTCGATAATTTGACTCCTTATACGGAAGCTGATGTGCTTTACCATATTGACATCCTCCACAAATAGTGTCTTCTCGATACTCCAATTGAGGAAGACCTTTAAGCATGGATTTCTTCATCATTATGTTAAGTCTCTTATAACTTACATGTCCTAGATGTGCATGCCAAAGATCGACTGTGTCATTTTTTCTTGTCTTGTCAATGTATGCTGACTCCGAAACATAGATAGACTCCACATTTTCTCCTTTCATGATTGGCGTCCCAACTATTCTAATATCCCGGTACACCTTCATATCATGTGGGATGAACAATACGTAGTTTCCCAGTGGTGCCGTAAGTTGTGACACAGACAACAGATTCTTCTTCATGCCATCCATGTACATTACATTTTGTAGTTGTATTGGGTGAGAATTCACACATGGCATGATAACTGTATCTCCAATGTGCTTGATTGGCAGCATCGTGTTATCTGCTGTTACAACAACACGACCACTCTTGTATTCTGTTGTGATGTGAAGCTTCACTTTGTCACCAGTCATATGGTTGCTTGCTCCTGAGTCGACAATCCACACCTTACAAAAGTTTACTTGATTAGCCTTCTTTGCAAATAAGGCTGTTTTTTCTTCAGTCGCTACACAACTTACTTGTGTCTCTAGCTCCTGTATGTGTATCCGATCAGAGTCAATCTTGGCTGCATCGTGTTTTTAAACCTAGAAAGATGCATGGACATCCCACTCATTTTCACTGTTGTCGTCATTGCTGCCTGACATTGCCGCATTCCCTTCAACTGACTTTTTCTTGTCTTTACAATTTTTTACAAAGTGCCCCTTTGTCCCGCCTCAATTGAAGCACCTGTAATTATGGGAATATCTATCTTCCTTATGTTGTCCTTCTTGAGCTCCTTCTTTTTGGTAACTTTTCGCTGGTTGTCTACTCGTTTTGCCATCTTTCGGCCAATTTGGTCTTCCATTTCTCATCTTTCTCGGACGACCTCTGGCTGAATGCTATACAGCGCCTCCTCTTCATTCTTTACTAGCACATCTGCCATTTTCTTGGTTAGTGACTCTTGATTTTCTAGCAAATTCTCCAACTCATCTATGGTGGGTTGTGTAGCCCAACCTTGAATAGCTGTAGTGAAACTTCAATACTCGGGTTTTAACCTATGAATAAGGATTCTCCTTATCTGTGACTCTTCGATTTTAGAGTCTGGATCAAGCTCAGAAATTTCATGAAACAGAGATTTTACTTTTGTAAAGTAATCTCTAATTGTCATATTTCCTTGAGTTGGAGACATCAACTTATTTTCTAGTAATTGGAGGCGTGAAACGTTCGTCTTGGCAGTTCCACATAAACGTTTCGCTAAAGTGTCCCATGCTTCTTTCGGTGTGGTGACTCTCCTAATGTGCTAGATCATTTCGTCCTCACCTGACATTTTTAGGGCAAACATTGCCTTGGCAGCTTTAACCTTCCATTTACGTAATGGCGTGGCATCAGCTCCAGGAGGTGGTGTTGCATCACTCCCCGTTACGTACTCCAACAAGTCCTGACTCTCCAAGTAGGACTTCATACACGACTTCCATGTACTAAAGTTGTGATTGTTTAATTTCTTGATATGACCCACTGTGATATCCGCCATTATGACTTAGTATTATTTTCCTTTTCAAATACTAAGTAAGCCGGATTCCAGACAGAGCAAATCCATAATTTCGAATTGTGCACGAATAAGGATATCTACGAACTTCGAACAAATCGAAGTTGATACAACCTCCACACAAATCGGGGTTGATAACTTGCACCTGTCAAAATTAACCACACCAAAAAACTGCCCCAAATCATCCCGCTCTGATACCACTCGGATTGATAATTCACAAGTGATGGACCTTGATTGCAATTAAGAATTTAGAAAGTATTAACAAGACTTGGTTGAATGTTTGAAAGAGCAAAATTACAACCGTAGGACTCTTTGGCAATTTAACTCAAGGACTCATACTTCAAGATACTAGACACTACAAGGACATAAGGACTTAGACAGCTATTTGAGGGACCAAAGACTCAAAGTTGTCTTGCTTGAGTCTTCAATGACCAATAGCACCTATTTATACTAGTGATATGTCGGTTATGAGTCTACAAAACAAAGCTACTAGAAATTTATGGCACAACATGCAACTTGCCAACTTGATTTGCTAGTACTTTCTAGAATTGCATTTGGATGAATTTGTCTAGTGAGTTCTAGAAATAATCAGTGATTCTTAACACTGTTGGATCCCAATTATGATAATCATGTTTTGATGAATACCAAATCATACTAACAGCTTGTAAACAAATGTGCAGAAGAACAAGGAGATTCGGACGATGAAATGACTGTCCGAGAGAAAGGAGCTCAGACGCAAGTGACAGTCCGATACATGCCCAGAGGGCATTGGAAGTGATAAACTTATTGGACACAAATGATTGTTCGAAAGACAGAGTTTCGGACAATGGTAATCATCTGACACAAAGAACCTGAAGCAGTCTTGGATGAAGAATAGCATCCGATCATATTTTCAGTAGACATTGTATTGAATGGACGTAGGTTCAGACGCATTCTTGGACATCCGAACAAATACCCTCAGAGAACAGAAGCAGCATCGGACGCAGAGTTTAGCAGCGGCCGTCCGAAAGGTCCAACGGCTAGTTCGTTCGCATGCACACCCACTGCATCAGCCGTCCGAAAGATCTAACGGCTAGTTTTTCAGTAAACAAAAAATAGCCGTTAGAGAATTGTTGAAGGTAGCTTTTATAAATGCCCCCAAGTCTGTAAATGTAAAAAATAGAGAGTAGAACAACTGCATTCAATACAAACACTTGTAAGAGCTATTTGGGAAGAAATAGGCTAAACCTCTATATTGTGGGTTGTATTGGTTTGAGTAGTGTAGTTCTCTTGGCTCAACTAGAGGGAATTAGTGTGAGCAAGAGTAGACTAGTGAGTGAACTTCAAGTGTAAGAGTGGAGGGATAACAAGTGTACAAAAGTGAAGTTGTAGTGTAAAACCCTTTGGCTCAACTAGAGGAACTTAGTTGGTGCAAGGGTGAGCCTACTTTGTGTATAAGAAGGTTATTGCCTCACTTTTTTTGAAGAGTCACTACTAGTGGATATACTCCAACCTTGAGAAGCTTGGGAGTTTGGTTTGATACTCTCTATCTCAATCTTTACATTTTTTCTTTAAGTTTTAATTGTTAGATATTTATCTTTGATCATTTGTGCTTAAGTGTTTATTTGTTGCATAAAATTTATATTTTCATTAAGCACATTAAAAGGTTTGTTTTTTCAAATAACCTAATTCCCCCCTCTTAGGTTGCTTTGGGGCCAACAAACACCCCCCAAGGCTGTTCTCTCTCATTTGGATCGGGCAAGCTTGCAAGCTAATTTCCCTTGGGGGGATCTAGATGTTGGGAGCCGAAGACATTCGCATAAGTGGAAAAACTTATGTTATCTTACTCAAGAGGATGGTCTTGGTATCCGGTATATGGCAGATGTGGTTTATTCTTTCTCATGCATGCTATGGTAGAATATTCACTTTTCTTCTTCTCTTTAGGCAAGGTTTATGCGATGTTGATATGGACCGGGCACTCCGGTTTATCCCTCTTTAGTCTGGAAATGGATGCTTCGGGTTCAAAATTTGGTTGATCCTTATATTCAAATTGCTGTTTGGTTGGGAGAATCCTGTTTCTAGTTCTACAACTGGCTCGGAAAGGGACCTTAGGCGAACTTGGTTGATGACATTCCCTATCTGGACCTCAAAATTAATGAGTTTTACAATAATGATGATGGCTGGTCGCTTGGTTTAGTTGAGCATTTTTTACCTTCAGAGGTTAAGTTTGAGATTATAAATTTTCCTTTGTTTCTCTCTCTCGGCAAGGATGTGATACACCATTTTGGAATCTTACTTCAAATGGTGTATTTGGTGTTTCCTCGACTTATCATCCTTTTCAAACTAAAAGGAACATCTTGAAGTCTAGATCTGTCATTTGGAGCTCCAGAGTTCCTATCAAATATTCCATTCTTTTGTGCAAAATATTGAATGGTTTGCTCCCCTTTTGTGATATTCTTATTGCGTTAGGCTTTTAGTTAGCATCCAAGTGTTGTTTGTAATTCGATGGATATTATTGATCATTTTTTTGTGTGGAATGTCCCTTGTCAAGTCAGATTTGGAATGATTTCAAAATAAGATATTTTATTGGCTATTGCTAGAGTGCGACCGCATTCCATTCATCACAAGTTAAATGTGACTATAGTTCCCATTATTGTTTGCTGGCACCTTTGGTTGGCCCGTATCTCTTATCTTTTTGAAGGTAAATGTCCCTTTTATCATTTGCCTATGTCGAATATTAAACATACAATCTCTCTTTCGAGTTTGGTAAAGCCTTTCTTGAGGCATTCTTGGTTGATTCCTTGTGGCTTGGACATGGGTTGGTTAGAACTTCACCATACAAATCACTCACTCCTTTGGCAGTTTGATGGGAAAGTCCCCATTATGGAAGACTTAAATTGAATGTTGATCGTTCAACTATTACCAATACAGGCAAAGCTGGTGGAAGTGGTCTTATCTGTACCTTGAATAGCTCTTTAGTTGTCGGTTTTGCCTACTCTTTTAGGTACAAATCAAATGTGGAAGTGGAGGTTTTGGCTTTAATTTCTGGACTTTAGTTATGCTTGGATAATAACTACATGGATGTTCTAGTTGAATCGGATTCTCAGGTCCTTTGTCAGATGATCCTTGCTGGCATTTCTTTTTCTTGGATGTAGGATGTTTTGGTGCGTAAAGCTAAATCACTCATGGCACAAGGACACTTTATACTCACTCATGTTTATCGAGAGGCTAATTCGGTTATGGATTTTCTTGCTAAGTTAGATTATCTTCATTCTATATTTGACTCAATCCATCTTCGGCTCCCAGGTCTCTCATGGGTCTCATTTAGATGGATGCTCTTCATACTCCGATTAGATTAATTAAATGAGCTTTTGCATTTTCATTCTTGTTGCTATTCATGGATTTTTTTATGGAAGGTTTTGGCCTAGTCCCCCTCATTGTACCTTAACTTTGATTTATTAATAAAATTTGAGAGTAGCGTATCTTACCAGGATTCCAGTGGTTAGCTAACTAAAAAAAAAAAAGATATAAAGGAAATAAATAATGTGGTGCATGTAGTTTTCTGGTAGCTTCTGGTGAAATGAAGGTTTTACTGTAGTATAGATTTCTATCATCCAAAATATCTCCTCATTCCATGTATAAATTGGGGCATTGATTTTGACATTCCCCGATTAGTTTCAAGCGTTCCGCTTGTATTTTTTTGTTAATACAAAATGACATAAATAGCCATGCTTAAATAATTTCAATATAATTAACCAAAGTCATAAAATAAAAAATTATAAATATATATTAAATCTCAGGAGATATGTAATCATGAATAAAAAGTGTTAAAAATTGAAAAAATAAAAAAATAAATTTAAATAGTGAGTCAATGAAAACACATTCATATACACATATACTTGCTTATTTCGTAATAAGAGATTATTACTTTAACCAAAGAATTACTTTTTGGGTTGTTTTAAAAAACTCAACACTATGAAAAAGAGTAAGAATTAAATAAAGAGCAAATATTTAGAGAACCGTATATGAAGCTAAAAATAGTTTCTAAAAGTTTGTACCCAAAATACTATGGGGTATTTAAGTAATTTTTATAGTAGATAATTAGGAGTGGAGTGTTAAAATGAGTTGATATAAAATTACGAAATTTACTTGCGTTAATGTAACAACAAATCTTGTCAAGGATCAACATCAACACCATCCCCGAAATTGCTATTGCCCAGTGTAGAGGCAGCTTGTCAAGTCTAAGCATCTTAAGCTACATTTGTAGAGTGTTGATTCTCAAGGAATCGATATATCACTACTAAGGTCTAATTTTCATACCAACAATGAAGACTCTCTAGCAAGAAGCAAAGACACTCGTACTAATTATTTTTATTGTATTGTCCATTTTTAGTTTCTTAACTAAAACACTAAATCAACTTTCCTTTCCCTCTACTAGACTTTCATTGGCTTGCAAAACCCCAACATTAATGGATGGATTAGTTCCATTTTGCACCCTTAAAATTATTCTTAGTTATTACTGTACACTCCCAATTTCAATATTTTGACATTTTATGTCTCCAGTTCTCAAAATTCGTCTCACTTCATCCAATTTTTAACACTATCATCAAAACTAACGTAATATTTTTTGTGTACAACAAATTCAGTGGGATATACAACAATGTTTCCTTAATATTTTGGATGCACGAGTGATAACTTTATAAAATAAAGCTATTTATCCATTTTTAGCCAATTTAGGGTTATCGCCTACTATTGTTCTAAGTGCGTTTGTGTGTTTTTAGCATTTTGAGTGTTGTTTTATGTGTGTTTAATTGTTGTGTTTATTATTAACAACTCTAAAAAACTAGAGTTATATGTATATTAAATTTATCAATTTTGTTACTAGTTTTGAACAATTTTTAGTATTAAGTGTGTGTTCTTTGTCTATTTCTATTCTTATATGTTAGGATATGTTTATTTATGTATTAATTATCTTATTTTCCATAGGTAGGGTTTTGTCGTCTTTGTTCTCTTTGGTTCTTAACTTTTATGAATGTCTTGTTCAAGTGTTATGTGTTATTTTATATATAATAATGTGTGTTTTTGTTCTAGGGTTGCGGGAAAAAATGCACATCAATCATATGCCGGACAGAGATTTTATGTGCAAAACAGCTGTGGCTGCTGAAGCTGTCCGCGCAGCTCATCATCGGCAAGCTTCCAAGGCTTAGGAATCTTGCTGCCGTCGGAAAGGGTCTATAACAAACATTATTCTGGCCATTTTTCAAGGGCAATGGTGTCCTTAAAACCCCAAAATAAAGCATTAAATACATACCCGAACCGTAAAATATAGCTGCAAGCACAAAAGCCGTTATACTCGAACCAAGCCTCCAGTCGGCTTGAAGGAGGTCATTGAAAAGCTCTTCAGTCGCTCTACGGGGATGTGATGAAAGGTTGAGATTGAGGTCTTTTTCCTCTTTATTCAATTAGTATTAGCCGCCTATCCCGTAATGGAATGGGATGGAATAGAAAGAACGACTCAGCTATGAATATTCATAAAGAAATGAATGCCGGGCTCTTTTTTTCACTGCTAACCTCAAGAAGTTCTTAATGCTAAAACTTTCTATTTCCAAGCTTCACCTTCAACAAACGTACTTTTTTTTTTCAAAAATTTCCGGAATTAGTGTCTTTTTCTCTCCTATCTTTTGATTAGGAAAGCGGCACATACCAGGGGGTAGCGACTGTTTATTAAAACACAGGACTCTGCTAAGTGGTAACACGATGTATAGAGTCTTATACTACTACCAATACACACTTTAAGGACTGATTGAGGAAGCCACCACTTATTTTTCTTCGTTCTTTTCTTTCTTCACACTTGGGGTGGAAATTTTAATTCTTCTTCCATCTTTATTTCTAGACTAGTTTTCCATGCATGTAACTTTTTTCTACAACTTTGTAAGACTTTCTTTATGTATAACCTACCTCTTTTATGCATTTATCTCATGTTTATTTAAGTTGATTTGCCTTCATTTAATGATTCCATCTGCTAGCTTTCAGTGCATCCATCTTTTTATTAGTTTTACTATTTTCTTGCGTTACTTTCATTGCTTCCCATGCCTTTAATGCTTTCTTGTCTTTAAATGTGTTTTATTTTAGCATGAGTTAGGGTTTTGTGACACCAATTTCATATAGATACATGTTAATAAGTTGATTAAGTGGTAAAATGGACTAAGTAGGCAATATTAATAAGCTTAAGGGTTAATTAGGAAAATTAGCTACTTAGTTAGTTTAGGTTCATTGATGGGATATGGAAATTGAATCTCCATTATATACCTATATTAATGTTGACATAGAATGTAGAATTTGATCTTGGCAAACTAATTCTCTTAGTTGTTTGTGAGAATTCTATGAGTAGATAATCAAATTTGGTTAGTTTAAGGAGTAGGAGGGATCCATACTTATGTTAAATAGATTGATAGACTTAATCACCGAAGGATCGGGATTTGATAATATATTTGGGAATCAACCTTTAATTTGGCACAAAGAATCATTTAATTGACCTAATTAACCAAACCTCGTGAAATTGACTAGGATAAACTTTAAACCCCCATTTTAATCTCATCTTAGGTTTAAACATAGTTTAGTTAAATTTATTTCTTTAATCAACCCTTCAATTTTCATATTCCAATTGAATAATCGATTATTGAACACCATTCCTGGTGGGAACGGTCCCTACTTTCACTATCTACTATTTGACACCGTATACTTGTAGGTTGTCGTCTAGCTAAGTAGTGGATTTTAGTATATTTTTATAATGTGTTTTAAAGGTAAACAAGTATGTAGAGTTGCAAACAATTCAATGTAGAGTTATGTTAGGATAATTCTTATTTCAATGTATTGGTTTTGTAGGTGTATGTTCTAGGGCCATGTGAAAGAAACGACGCGTCTATCAGACGTCGGATGGGAATTTCAGTGCGAAATAGCAAACTAATCAAGGCACTTGGCGGGAGAGCTAAAAATGCAAGATTTTGACTCCTTTTCAAGGGCTTTGATGTAATTTGACTCCTACCCACTTCGGAATGAACTTTTCGGCTTAGTTCTTCTTTCTTTCTTCTATTCTATGTTTTCCAATATTATTGTAACTTTGTTCCATTGATGCATTCTAGCCACACTAGCAAGTGCATTAGTCGAACAAGTAATTAAGTGATCAAATAGGGTTTCTTTCCCACGAGGAAGAGCGAAGAATTTACAATTAAGTACAACTTAACAATAATGTTATTTGACCCATCAAGAAAATAGAGAGAATAACTAACTAAACTAACTAAAAATTGAAGCAATTAAAAAAACAAAAGCATAAATAACAAGAAGAAACAAGAAACCAACAATGCTAGGGAATTGACTTCACCTAACTAACATAACCATGAGATTCAAATAAAACAAGAATCAATTAGAATGCACACAAAAATGGTAAAGTTTTCTAATCTGTATTAGGTTTTTCAAGCCAATAAGTATCCCAATTAGATTCACTTTCAACTAAGTCCTCTTAGAGTTAATCTAGGAAAATAAAATTGGAACATTAGGATCTTTGGAACTTAGGGCTGTTAACACTCCTTTGAGGCACTAAACGGACCACACAATTAATTTATGATCAAGAACCCTTTATTAACATAAACAGATCATGGTATCTATTATTATCGACTAATGTTCAAATATCAATTTCCATACAAGATGCAATATCGAACCATATAGAGAAAAACATTAAGAATGACAATGCATACTCTTATGAACAAACAATATAAAAAGATTGGATCTTTATTCGACTAAAGTATGCATGAGCTATTGAATTGGCCTACATCTACCCCTGTAACAAAAAACTAAGACATGAAAACAAGTAAAAGAAAGCAAACTCTAAAAGGTATGGTGAATTGGAGAAAAAAACATTGCTTTGAGCTTCCTTCGAGATGAAGAATGTTGTCACTTAACAATACCCTTTTAAGGATGTAAAACCTAAACTAAGATAGAGAATTAATCTATTCTATCCTACCCCTACTCCTGCCATGTCTATTAAAGTAAGTCCTTAAGGATCCTATTTATAGCTACAAGGTGTCTTGGGGGGGGTCAAGATAGGGTTTTGCGTTGAATAACATCCATATGGACCTGTAAAGTCTCGGGCATAGTCCATATCCTGAGCCGCCTCATCTAGATAAGTGACGCAATACTGCAATGATACATTTCCTTTTTTTAAAGAATGCTATGATGTTGTGTTCCTAGAAATTTAGTTTTTGAAATAAGCCTTTCTAGAATGCCGCAACACTATGCCCTGTAGATTCACTTCCGTATTCGAGCTCCGCTTTGTGTTTCTTCACACATTAAGTTCAACTCCAAATTATCCATTATCTTACGAAACACACAAACACTGCAAAAACAAATGAAAACATTGAAACATGAAAGTACTAAAATGCACCAAAACACTAAAATATACTCGAAATGTAGCAAAAATTTAAAACAAAATGAATGCCAAATAACTCCATTTTATAGAGTTATCATCCACTACTTGTAAAACTTCTATTTGAAGTTCAATTTACTTCTTTTACTCACTTATTTCATTCCACTTGGTCCATTAAGTCTTCTCTAAATGCCCTCATTTAACAGCTTTTAATTCACCAACTCTATTTTACTAGTTTTCTATAATTGTTGTTTTATTTGATTTAATTGTATTCCCATGTTTCATTTTGATTTTTTTGTTGATTACTATGCTTTAATTAGTCATGGGTTAGGGTTTTATGATGCCAATTTCATATGGGTTGAGGTTGGGTTGCTTAGGTGATAAAATGGACTAATTGGGCAATACTAAGGGACTTAATAGTTAATTAGGAGAATTGATCACTCCACTAATTAATTTTGGTTAGTTGAGGGCATATAACCAATTGAACCTCCATTTTAGACCTAGTTTAGTATTGGACTTGTGTTAGAATTGGATCTTGGCGGAATAATTCACTTGGTTGCTAGAATTCCATTGGTAAATAATCAAGTTTGGTTAATCTAAGTAGAAGGAGGGATTCACACTTAGGTCAATTGAATTGATAGACTTAATTACCAAGATATTGGTATTAGGTTATATTTGGAAATCAACCTCTAATTTGATTTGTGAAATCATTTGTTTGGCTTAATTAACTAATACTCGGGAAATTAGCTACCATAAACACTAATAATCCCTATTACCTCATTTCTAGTTATTAACCTAGTTTTAGTTAATTTCTTTTTTAAATTAATCCATTAAATATCATTTCACCAAATAATCGGTAATTGATAACCAATCTTCGTGGGATTGACCACTATTTCCACTTGCTATTATTTGATACCATATACAAGCGGAATGATCTATCTAATTGGTAGTTGGATTTAAGTCTTTTATAATTTTATAACTAGATGTGAACCTCATCAAGTTTTTGGTGTCGTTGATGGGTATTGGCTTTTGGCAATTTGATATAATTTAGTTAGAATACAAGTTTGAAGTTTTTCTCTTGTATAGTTGCTTTATCTATTTGAAAATTTATAATTTTTCCAGTTGTGTTTCTTGTTTTGAAAACTCCAAAAAACTTTGATGGATAGTTTAGACTAGTTAGTAGTCTAAACTTTCCTATATTTTCCTGCTTTTGTTGCTTTAGTTCTTTTTCTAGTTTTTTTGTTTTGTTTTTAGTGTTAATTTGCCAAGAACATGCAAAATATGAATTGGAATGATTCATGCCATAGATATCATAATCCTTACGATTTTGGAGGCATGACCAATGAGTATGTTTCTTGTGATTACTCCTCCTATCCTAATTATCAAATAGGATGGTCCGACCATCCAAATCTTTATTCAAGCAATCAAGATTATTTTCATTCTTCTTATCCCACTTATATAAAGCCTACATTTGAACAATTGGAACCCCAAAGTACGAGTATTTATCTCTTGCCAACATTGATAAATGCAATTCAGAGGATGGATCAAATCACACTTCAACCTCAAGGGAGTTTTCATGACCAACCAAACACTATAGAAGGGTATGATAAAGAAGCTCAAATGGTCAACCATAACTCACCATCACCTATGGAACAATGCAAGTTTGGGGGGAATGGCCATCATAGAGAGTCATATGAGTGCTATGGTTGTGACTATGCTCAAGCAACTATGGCGAACCTCTTAGAGCAAGTTTCTCAACAACCAAGTCATCTTACAATTGTTGGGAAACAACAGCATCTCAAGAGTACCAAGATGAAAAGGAGACAAGATTGGAGAAAATAATGCTTACCTTGATGGAGAATCAAACAAAATTCATGAAAACCTTAGAAGGTCAAGTTGTTGAACTCATGAGAAATTTGATAGGTGAAGACAAAGGAACTCTTCTACACTTCTCGTAATAGAAGGACAAATTGGATACTGTAAGGATCAATGTGACATGGTCGAGTCATTAAACATGTGCAACAAGCAGGAACAATAAGATTGCTCCAATGTCACAAGCACTATCTACAAAGAATTTTCCTATGTAGTGTTTGTAATCAAAGAACCGGCTCAAGGAGTAGATAATGAAGGATACATTTTAGAGGGAGCCGAGGAGATTATGGCTACTTATGTTGGAGTTTAACAAGTCCTTGGAACTTCGAATGTACTTATAATTTGGGCAAATTCACCAAATGTTTCGACACCCCAGGTAAGACTCCTTGGCCTTACTAGGGGAGTTTTTCCTTCACTATTTATTTTATTATGCTTTATTTAGTTTATATGCTCAATTCAAAAACCCAGTTGCTTCTTAAAAGATTGTAGCCTTGTGTTTAGTTTATTATGTTTTAATATTGGACTTTTGGTATATTTGGATAAGTATTTAATTGATGACAATGTTAATGGCAATATCTAGTAGTACTTCTTGAGAATTGTGATTGTTAGATGCTTTATTAATGAACTTGAACTTAGTTTACTCCTTGGTTGAAATTTGTAGTTATTTATAAAATTTACTTGCCAAGCACTACGACTTGTTTTGAGCAAATGATATGAATGTTTGACATAAAATTTGGAGTAGTCTTGGTTGTTGAATGACTTCTAAGGCTAATTATGTGTGAACCTAGTTTTGGGGATGGAATTGGCATATAGTTAACCCTTGTGTTGTGTGAACCCATTACCCTTATATGTGTTTTTTCCTTCCTTTAAAATGTTCAGATCTTGTGAAATCCTAATGACCCTTTCTTAGTGTAGCCTTGTTGGTTGTAGCCTATCCGTTGGAAAACAAATTCGACATATAAATGTAATTGGAGTCTTATCTTTTGTCATACAATTTTGAATAAATATTTAATCCTGAAAATAAATATAACCATCAATATTAGAATAATTAACTATGCTTTCATGGATTTTTGATATTAAGATGGTATGGTAGTTCTCTTTCAATTTCTCATGTCTAACGATCATAATTTTCAATAAAAAATAGAAAATCATAAATATTTTCATACATTTCAAATGGTTTAGATCTATTCTGAAGTGAAGAAATTGTTTGGTCAACTATGCATAAGAAATAATCATTGTAAAGATTTTTACGAATTACAAATACCAAAATGTACCTATAAATAATATGATTTAACAAATTAAAATGTAAAATGAAGAGTAATCAAACTTTAGAAGAGTATAACTTGATTATGGAAGTTGAATATAAAAAGGATTAATTCTTGAAATTGTTTAAATATTAGATACTATGTAATAACGATGAGTTGGAGACTTGGAAAATTGGGGGAAGGGGGCAGGTTCAGTATGAGAGAAGAGCAAAAGTGATAATGCTTGCCCCACACCAACTTAATGAACATAAAATTTTTGGAAATATAGAAACCTTAAAATCTTCAAGCAAATGACTACATCCCATGTGCAAATAACACACATGTTAGTTGATATCAACTTGCAGACCTTAAGTGGAAAATCAATCAAATGTTGCTAATCTCGTTCCATAAGAAAGCTATCAAGTATCATAAAAGAAGCCTGAGAACTATTCTTTATCATCAACCAGAGTAGAGATGACCTTTTCAACATTAGTGAAAGAGCATCCAAGTGAAGAATTTCTTCAAATGGCATGCTAAAATAGTTTCTTAGTGCTTCCATTTGTTCTTTCAAGAGGTCAAAATTAGAACCTTGTGAGGTTAGGAGTAAAGCATCCATAGGTACTAAGGGAGTCCCACTAGATGTGGAGGCTCAAAAGCTCTCTGACTCCTACACTTCACAAAAGGTATTTAAGAGAGCCATTGGTAATAGTAATGTGTGCAAATAGGATCAACAAAGGGTGGTATAAGAATGTTCACCTATTGCTCATCGACTACACCTTTTGGCCTGATCTCAGGCCCTGACTCACCCTCTATGGGTGAATTATGTAGAGGAACCGTTAGGTTTTTGAGGCATTGGATAATCTCCAACAACTTGCTATTCTATATTTTTCACAATTCTTCTTTATTTCCTCCCAAACATAAATTGAAATATAAGACAACAAGAATAGATGATTTATACTTTCAATATTTTGTGAACATAACACACATGTAATATTGCCTGTGCTAATTAGAAAATCAATTCGAGGTTGACTAATCTTATTATGCAAGAAAGCTAGGGAATAAATTTAAAACCTAGCCACATAATGCTTTACCCCATACCACCTTAAACCAAGCCATTTTCTGCTTCTGGTTGTTTATTACTCCAAGTGTATAATAACTGAAATCCCAAGAATTAGGTATACGTGTAACTTTGACAAGAACTAAAGTTAGAGAGATAAAGTAGAGAGAGAGAATGAGTCTGTATTAATGAGGTTTGAATGAGTTACATCTGAGGGGTGAGCCCTCATTTATACACATCGGGCAAGACGGTCAGGGGTTTAAACTCTTGGCCCGCCGAGGATCGAATTGGTCCCTATTGAATTGCAGGTATTGAACCTTATCATGCATCTTTACTTAATTTCCCTTAATGTGCTTTATGGTAAATTCTACATGTGTAAATGCCATTGGATAACTATTCTATGTATCATCAGGAGTCTCCTCAGTTAGGTCGATATATGTGTTGACCAAATCTAGCTGATTTGGTAATTGCCTGATTTTCTTGGAGTCCCTAGGTTGTTGATCTTGAACTAGGCTATTGATATTGATCTTTCCAAACCAGTTCGTCTAGACTATCACCTCAGGAAGTCAATGTTTAGTTCGTGAGTCCCTTGCTTTGACCATGTTAACCTCTTCGGCGTGTAATTACCGCATAACACCCCATCTTCTAGGCATTAGACTGTGACATAGGTCATGTCCCATCCTTTAATGATGCATGTATTTTCAACTTCTACTTCTCCATTTTTCCTCCAGAAAGTAGTTTTCAAGTACCCAGAGTTGAGCCACAACTCAGTTTAAAACCCGGATCTCCAAAACCCTACAACTTTTGGCAATTCTTAGATGAAAATAAATACCCTTTATCTTCAAAGCTCAATATTTTTACCAACCATCAAACTCCAAATCCCTATCTTTTTTGCTTTTATGCAATTTATATCCTCTTGATTGCATTAAAAATTTCAAAACTATATAATTGTAATTCCGTGCACCTTGCTGTGCATTTTAAGTATATTTCATTTGCATATTCTACAATTTTCTAGATATAAAGTCCCTTCTTCCCTTTTTCCTTTTCAAATAGTAACTCTTCTAGATGTGTATTATGGCATCTAACTTCTGCAATTTGCTCAATCTGGCAGCTTCGATCAAGGGAAAGGTAAGTTTGCCTCTCCCTCCATTTCTATTGTAAATTCCTAACACATTTTAAGTGGTTTGGGCAGCTACATACAAGTGTTGTCAATTGTTGAAGAGTATCCCCAAACTTCTGTTAGTGGGACCGAATGGAGTATCTCGGCCACCCATCCTCCAATCTTAACCTCCTCCCTGGATACTTCCACCCATCCTCCAATTTTGACATAATTTTCAAACTAGAGCCAACTTGCTAAACCAAAGCTTTCTCTACTAGTACTCAGTCGAAGTAGTACCTCAGAATTACCAGCTCGACATCATCGGACACCGCTACATTAATTCGACCTAGAGGTCTAAGTAATTCCCCTACTAGATGTTGCTCATGGTAAGAAAAAAAAAACCCTCATCATTGAGTCAACCACCTCTTCCTTCATTATTTCAATCTCTTTTTATCATTTTGTTAGCGCTAAGTGGCACATTTTGCCATTGGTCATATAAGCGAGAGCATTTTGTGTTCCTCAAAATATCCAAGTTATTGAATTGTGTGCAACACCAGGTGCTTGGAATTAGACAACCGAAGAAGAATAAAGGGCAAGTGGATATCAAGCCTTGCCCTAGACACTCCAAACTATTTCTTTCACCAATCTCCCTGAGGGTAGTTCATAGAGTGGACAAAAGTTTATTCCCGAATGGTCGCATACACCCAATGACTGAGTTCAATTTACCCCAGTAGTAAGTGCAAGTATACATTTCCTGAGCATGCGTTCTTGCCTCGGGAAACTACACATGGTAAGTCCAAAATTTGAAATGAAACTTGCTCTAAAGTGGGTCGCAAATAAGAAAACACTTTGTCGCAAAATCAGATAACCCACTTTATGAATTAATTGTTGTTAATATAGTAAGAAACAGAGCATCTTTAAACCATTTTGAAGAGCTATAAATCTAATTTCCAACGCAATATGCGGCGCTCAATTTCGATATTTTTACACTGAGAGATGGCCAATTTATTAAAGGCATGCAGTACTGCCTACAAATTTCAGCTACGGGTTTGATCAATTTCAAGAATTTTTATGGTTATTGAAATAGAAAAATCCCTTAAATTCATCATATATATCCATGGTTGTAACTTTAATAATGAAGAACAAATAAATAATTCCAGTTAAACTGATTTCTAATCACTAAATCATCATAACACTTAGATTTAGGAAAAACTGACTTTGTTCTTCCTAAATCCTGCCTCTTAGTCATTCATATGTAAAAAACTAAATAAACTTGAAGGAAAAAAAAAAGGATTTCTTGCCTCAATTTTGAAAATCAAGTTGAAGATGAAGCTTCTCCTTCTCCCTCAATCTTTTGATAATTTAGCCTTCTTCTAAATAACAGAATTAGGAAAGTTAAGGAAGAGGAAAACGTTTAATAGTTGTAGGAATAGTTTGGTTATTTAGGTTTGATCCCAACCTTCATCTAATCATTAATTGACCCCGAATAATTTCTAACCCAAAATGCTAACTTAAACAAAATGTGGCAGGATATTTAGGGAATTACAAAAACTCACAAAAGCACGATCGTAAAATACATTCTTTCTAACTTGCTTTAACTTTAAAATCTCAAGAATCAGTGTAATCAATCATATTATATTAGCTATTAAACTTGTTAAGCAAAGTGGAAAAGAACATTTATCATCACATGTAGTCATGCCTTTGGATAATATCAGTGACGCCCAATATATCTATGATTCAAGTAGTCTAGAGCAATAGTGGAGATGTCTACTACTAAATATTTATTTTCATACCTGTGAATAGTGATAGTGCAAGTAGCCCAAGGATAATTATGGAAGTTGTACATAGACTTCTAAACATATTAAAACTTATACAAAGAGGTAATACATTTTGTAACACCTAAGGATACCTTGATCATCAGATTATTCGTTATCTATATTGGGTGCAAAACTTGTTCTTTGTGTTGTACCTAAGGATAACTTGATTATTAGATTATTCGTTATCAGTAAAGGATACTAAACGGTTTTTATTATGTGGTTAGAGAGACGACAAAAAGACAAGATCATAAATAGATGACAAGAACAGAAGAAATTGAACGTGGAAAAAAAGGAGGAAAAAATACCATCATTGTAATTTGGAACTATGAAGATGGATTATTGATCTTCCTCATCTTCATCCTTTTGGTACTTTTTCCTTCTTTGTTTTTCCAGAGAGAACATTTGGGGATTGAACAATCGGAGATGGAAGAAATTAATGAAAAAAATTATAATACATGTGCTCAACAACTAATCATTTTTCAATCAACATGTTGTTAGTTTTCTTTCAAGAGCCTAACATATAAAGCCAACTTTTATAATCACAACTCATTGAACGTAAGCCCAAATTTCAAGAAAGAAAAGAAGTTTCAAATGAAGTTAAATGTGTTTAGATTTGCACGTAAGAGGCTTACAATCATCCATCATGCTTATAGTAGTTTAATATCCAAATATACCAAGTAATGGCAGCAAAGAATTAGATATGGCGTGGTAGGTCTATAACTAATTTAGCCAATTTCTTGTTTCCTCAAAATTTAAGATTGAAGCAACTGAAACTACTGGTAAATTTTGCATACAAAAGAAAAAGAAAGAAAATTCACCAAGCCATTATTTCTCACCTGCAACATGCCTCTGCCTTGATTTGCATATATGTATATGTTGATTTGGATTTACTGTTGACATGTTATTAAAAAAAAATCTAGAATTATAATTTATTTGAAATTGATTCTATGATTTTTTCCTTACGATTAAAAACATCTATTGGTGTTATTTATTGCTGAGTTATGGCTATATATTTTTAATATATGAATTATGAATCATGAACATGAGTTTATGATTTTGATGTTTTTATTGAAAACTAAAGTTAGAAATCATTAGGAAATTAGATTTTCATGTTTTTTGTGATTAAAACGCAATTTTTTGATGCCCAAATGGATGGGAATATGTGCGGGTTGCGTTCGGGTCACAACCGGGTCGCACATACCTATTTGGATGTCCAAACGGGTGAAGAAGAAGAAGTAAAAAAAAAAAAAGTAAAATGTGAAGTTTTCAGTGGGAAGAATCGAACCTGTGACCAAAAGGTCACAGGCCCATGTTCTGACCACTGGACCACTTCAGTGGTTGGTTGTTGGAATAAGATATTTTAAATAAATTCATCTTCATTATTTAAAAAAAAATAAAAAATTCAGAGGTGCTGGAAGGTTTTGAACCTGAGACCTTCAGGTTAAAGGTTAGACAGTCTGACCAATTGAACCATATTCAAATTGTTTAATTGTAGAATGTATTATTTACATATATGATACTTCCAGTTTGTTATTTGAATATATATATATATATATATGTTTGTGACTTTTCTGTAATTATTAATGTCTGTGATCTGTATAAATATGTATATATATTTTTAATTATAGAGTAGCCGCAGCATCTTTAATTAAAATATATATATGTGTGTGTGTACAGTAATTCTGTAATTTTGAGATCACCTATAATATAAGACATTAATTGTTAATTATAGCAATTCTAATATAATAAATTTTATCCCACAGAAATTTTTATTATATTATATTGTGTGATTAAAGGGGTGAAATATTAAATTATATTCCTTAATTTACCCACAGGAATTATACAAATCTAGATGTGTAATATTTCGTCATTTTCTATTATATCTTTTATATGAATTTATTTGAATTAGGAATTTACCTACAGGCAATTTCTATGAGATGTAATTCATATTATTACTATGTTTTGCATTGATAAAAAACATAATAAATGTTAATTTGCCTCAAATTTTGATATAAGCGTGTATGTAATTATTTGTGCAGTTTTTCAACCTATGAATTTTCATGATATGAAATGTGACATTCCCGAACTCAAGAGTGACAACTATAAGTTGTGGAAAGAGAGAATTCTCCTTCATTTAGGGTGGATGGACATTGATTATGCTATCAGGAAAGACGAACCACCTCCGATTACTGAGAATAGCCAACCTAATGATGTTGAGCTTTATGAAACGTGGGAGCGATCTAATCGTCTCAGCGTGATGTTCATAAAAACCAACATCTCAACTGGCATTCGGGGTTTTGTCAATCAGTATAATAATGTCCGAGAGCTATTTAAGGCCATTAATGAGCCGTTTGAGTCTTCAGATAAGGCTTTAGCAAGCACCCTAATCATGAAATTCTCTACCATGAAACTCACCAGTATCAAAGGAGTGCGTGAACACATCATGCACATGAGGGACATAGCGGCTCAACTAAAAAGCTCATCTTGAGGTTCTAATATCTGATTGTTTCACCTCAAAGAATCAGACATTGTAACCTCAAGTATGGGCCTTTCAAAATTTCTTACAACACACATAAGGACAAATGGTCCATCAATGAATTGATGACATGTGTGTGCAAGAGGAAGGAAGGCTACTTATGGAAACTAGAGAGAGTGTGCATCTGGCAACTCAAGGAAAGAACAAGTACAATCAAGCCAAGAAGAAAAGAAAGGAAAAGATGTCTTCTCAAGGAGATATTAAGAAGGAATCCAAGTGCTTTTTCTGTAAGAAAAAGGAGCACATGAAGAAGGATTGCCCCAAATTTCATAACTGGCTTGAGAAGAAGGGTAACCTAATCTCATTTGTATGTTATGAATCTAATATGACAGATGTTAATCATAACACAAGGTGGATTGATTCTGGTTCTACAATCCATATTACGAATTCTTTGCAGGGATTGCGAAACCTAAGGAAGCCAATGGAAAGTGAGAAGTACATCTATCTTCAGGAAATAAGATGCGGTCACACGTGAAAGCAATTGGGACATGCAGTTTAGTTCTCAGTAGTGGCTTTGTTTTAGATTTGGAAAGGACATTTTATGTTCCAAATTTCTCTAGAAATTTAATTTCATTGTCAAAACTTGTACCTTTGGGATATTCCTGGTATTGTTCAAATGTTGGATTTAGTTTTTTTATAAATCTGACCTTATCGAGAATGGTATTATGTTTGATGGTCTTTTTCAAATTAATTTGCAAAACAATGCTTACATTAAGTAATTTGCATGTTCAAAATAATGTTGGTATTAAAAGATGTGTTATGAATGAGGATTCCTCTATATTGTGGCACCGGAGATTGGGACACATCTCCATTCAGAGAATCAAGAGATTAGTGGATGATGGAGTACTTAGTACTCTAGACTTTACTGATTTTGAAACTTGTGTGGCCTGCATAAAAGGTAAGCATACCAACATGTCGAAAAAGGGAGCCAAAAGGAGTTCGAAATTATTAGAAGATATCATATCATACATACTGACATATGTTGTCCGAATATGGACACATATTGTCAAAAGTATTTCATCACCTTCATAGATGATTTCTCACGATACATGTATCTCTACTTGCTTGATACATCTAATGAAGCACTAGACGCCTTTAAGGTGTTTAAGGCAGAAGTAGAGAAACAATGTGAAAAACAAATTAAAATTATGAAATCTGATAGAGGTGGTGATTACTATGGCAGATACACCGAAGATGGACAAGCACCTGGTCCTTTTGCAAGGTTTCTTGCTGAGCATAGGATTGTTGCCCAATACACTACTCCTGGTTCTCCGAGCCAAAATGGTGTAGCAGAAAGAAGAAATCGAACATTATTGGATATGGTGCGAAGCATGCAAGCATGCTCAAAACTTTCAGAATCTTTGTGGAGTGAAGCTCTCAAGACGGCTGTGTACATATTAAACCGAGTTCCAACCAAGGCTGTCCCAAAGACACCATTTGAATTATTTAAAGGTTAGAAACCGAGTCCTTAATTTGCGACATGTACGCATTTGGGGATGTCCATCTGAAGTGAGAGTTTATAACCCACAAGAAAAGAAGTTGGACCCAAGGACCATGAGTGGGTATTTTATTGGATATGCTGAAAGGTCTAAGGGATATAGATTTTACTGTCCATCTAATAGTACAAGAATTGTGGAGTCAAGAAATGCAAAATTTCTTGAGAATGACCTTATTAGTGGGAGTGATAGATCATTGGGCATTAGATCTGAGACAGAATATTCTGTTACACAATCTTCCACTTCTAGTTATGGACGGACTATTGTTATTCATGACACTCCCCGAGATCAAGTACGTGTTGAACAACAAGTCCTTGAAACTCCACAAACTGCTGATAATGATCCAGTAGATCCTGTTCAACCAATACCTGAAATTGTTGAACAACCAGTTGAACAACATATTTCTCAGGATAATGTTGGAACAACATTGAGAAGATCTACTAGAGTAAGGAAAACAGCAATTACTGATGACTATATGGTCACATATCTGCAAGAGTTTGAGTATAATATTGGAGTTGAAAATGATCCTGAAATGTTTTCACAAGCCATAAAATGTAATAAATCTAACTTGTGGTACAATGCTATGAAAGAGGAGATAGAATCGATGGCATCGAATGGAGTCTGGGATCTAGTCGAGTTGCCTGTTGGTGCAAAAACCATAGGATGTAAATGGGTTTTTAAAACCAAGAAAGACTCATTAGGCAACATCGAAAGATATAAAGCGAGACTTGTTGCCAAAGGATTCACTCAAAAAGAAGGAATCGATTATACAGAAACCTTTTTTCCTGTATTTAAGAAAGATTCTCTTCGAATTATTATGGCATTGGTTGCCCATTTTGATTTGGATTTGCATCAAATGGATGTGAAAACGGCGTTCCTTAATGGAGATCTAGAGGAAGATGTTTATATGATACAACTTGAAGGATTTTCCTCTAGTAATGGTGAGCATCACGTCATCCTGTCTCTTATACACATCTATATGGATTGAAGCAAAAGCCTCCCGTCAATGGTATTTAAAATTTCATGGTGTGATCTCTTCATTTGATTTTGAAGAGAATATCATGGATCAATGTATATTCCAGAAGGTCAGTGGGAGTAAGATTTGTTTTCTTATTCTGTATGTAGACGACATCTTACTTGCAAGTAACGATAAAGGATTGCTACATGAGGTGAAACAATTTCTCTCTAGAAACTTTGATATGAAAGACATGGGTGAGGCATCTTATGTCATTGGCATAAAGATCCATAGAGATAGAGCTCGGTGCATTTTGGGTTTGTCTCAAGAAACCTATATTAACAAAGTTTTAGAGAGGTTTCGGATGAAAGATTGTTCACCAAGTGTGGCACCTATTATGAAGGGTGACAGGTTCAATTTGGACCAATGTCCAAAAAATGATTTTGAGCGGGAACAAATGAAAAATATTCCATATGCTTCTGTCGTAGGAAACCTAATGTATGCTCAGGTCTGCACAATGCCTAACATTGCGTTTGCTGTAGGAATGACATCTTGGGAAGATATCAGAGTAATCCAGGTATGGACCACTGGAGAGCTGCAAAGAATAATAAGGTACCTTTTGTTCCATGAAGGTACCATATTTGTTAATAATCTGTCTCTTATACACATCTAACATCAATGGCATTGATCGACCATTGATTCTCGAAAATCGACATATGGTTATATCTTTATGCTAGCCGGTGGAGCTGTGTCTTGGAGAAGTGCTAAACAAACTTTGATTGCAACCTCTACTATGGAAGCTGAGTTCGTTTCTTGTTTTGAGGCAACTTCGCATGGTGTATGGTTGAAGAGTTTCATGTCTGGGTTTAGAATTGTGGATTCTATTTCTAGGCCATTGAGGTTATTTTGTGACAATTCAACTGCTGTTTTTATGGCTAAGAACAATAAGAGTGGTAGTCGAAGTAAACACATCGACATCAAGTACTTAGCCATTAGAGAACGTGTTAAAGAAAATAGTCATTGAACACGTTAACACTGAATTGATGACACTATATTGCCGATCCCTCGACTAAAGGCATGCCACCAAAGATTTTTAGGGATCATATGGTTAGAATGGGACTTGGTTCCATGATATGACCTCATTTTACATGTACGTACATTTGATATTTTCATTGAAACTCTTATTCAATTGTGTTTTTCATATTCAGTTGCGCATACTTATTTAGTTATTTGAGAAAACACACTTAAGTTGGACCTATAATAAGCATAAGGCTTATTTATTAAGGTATGTTATCACATAAAAGTTTAGTGTTGAAGAGACATAATGCATAGTAATACATGGAAGACAATACTTGTTTCTTAGAGGACTTGTCGCCATGATTCATGTATTTTGGATCTTACTTGTGAGATTTGATAGTTTGTATATCGAATGAAATATGTGGATCAAGTGGGAGAAATGTTGGAATTTTTGTAATTATGAATAATGATTTATTTTGAAATTCTAGATGTGTATAAGAGACAGATATGCTTCTTTCAACATTTTGACTTTCTGCAAATGATAGATTTCTTAATCTATACAAAATGATAATGATTACACTTGTGCATCCTAATATCATTCTTATACACATACTAGATGTGTATAAGAGAAAGCGTACCTCCTAAAATACTAATTCTAGCTTTGTCCTATGCATTGTCCCTTTTAGCTCCTGACGTATGCCAAGAAATGAAATATGCTTCTTTCAACACAGGATAATTATTTTTCTATTACCTTTTATTTGACAGTGACCCAACAACATCAATGGCTGGAGGTACGTTTCTCGATTTTATTCCGTATTTGATATTCTGTGATATTATTTATGCACAGTTTAAATTCATTTTTATAGATTAAGAAATCTATCATTTGCAGAAAGCAAAATGTTGAAAGAAGCATATTTCATTTCTTGGCATACGTCAGGAGCTAAAAGGGACAATGCATCTGACAAAGCTAGAATTAGATTTTAGGAGAAGAGAGAAAGTGGAAGAACTGACTATCAATAGTATGTTTGATTGTCTGAGTTTCGATCCCCTTTTAGTAGCACCTATCATCTAGACAAACTCCATATTTATAGATGTACATGAGGAGGCATAAGGCTAGCACTATGCTAACTCAACTGAGGCTAAATTACATAATTGCCCTTAATGAGGCTGCCACGTAGGTACTTCTAGAACAATTTAGGGAAGATGTTATGTGTCACTAATCAACATCATCAGCATCCATATTGTGAAACCCGAATTTTTGAGTTTAGTTATTTTAAATATAAAATAATTAATTACGATTACTATCGGAGAATAATATATATTTTGTAGGGAGTAGTATACATCCCATACGTAGTTGGATTTAACACTTTATATAAATATAAATGGGGAGTAGTATACATTTCATAAGTAGTTGGATTTAACACTTTATATAAATATATATAGTATGTATCTGGTGTATTTTTTATTTTTTATGTTACACAAACTTTGAGGAGTGAGCAAATCGTCTGTACACATAAAATGTTAGCCTTAGTTATTTGGTAAATATTTAGATAGACCCAATTTTTTATCCTACTTGTAGATCCTGTGCGTAAAATCTATGACATCATCTGATGTAAACCTTTGTAGATCCTGTTGTAAAATCTATGATATCATCTGATGTAAACCTTAGAAAATCTATGATATCAACTGATGCAAGTAAAATTTTTTAAAATTTAATTCTGACCATAGAGTCTACTAGTGGAGTCAAAAATCGGGTCTACCTAACTATTTTCTTAGTTATTTTTATTAAGCTTTAGCATATTTAAATTAGTTTTAATTATTTATTAGATTATTGCTTGTGTTGAGTTTTAGGTAAGTAGTTTGAGATATTTTTGAGTTTGGGAGGATTATATTTTGAATTAGTAATTAGTTTCATGGATTAATTTATTATTGGGTTAAGAAAATTAGAGAATGATTTTCGTACTTTAAAAAAAAAAAAAAAAAACAATCAATTGTATGAGAAAGTTAGAAGAGGAAAAAGTGTATTTTCAAATTCTGGACAGATTATTTTCTGGTACACCATGAATAAAAAAAAAAAAGAAACGAAAAATACAACCTAATAATGGAAGTTGATGTCAGACGGTTGAGCGGAGTGGTCAGATTTATTCCAGTCACCGTCGATCAAGAACGATCTGGCCAAATCTTAATCAAATCATTGGCCGGATTTGATTGGTGCCATGTATGGAGTTGGACGGTGTGCTGCCATTGATCAAAGGAGAAGACCACGACTGTCATTGGAAAATCTGACAGCTTCACCCATCCAATCGGTGAAGGAGGCGACTGTCGTTGATGGTGAATCGGTTGGAGAAGGCTGGTACCCAAAAAAATGATGGTTGGAGAAGTTTGGACAAGGAAGTGCAGAGTTCGGAGAAAAAGGTGGAAGGAATTAAGGATATTGCATATATTACAAGATTAGACCCTTAATTTTAGGATATTTAGAGTAAGGCTTAAAATGTTTTAAATTAAAGTAGAATTGAGTCCCTTTCAGCTTTTGAAAATTATAGATTAATCCCGATGATTTTATAAAGACATTGGTAGTCCTTGATGGTTGCTGGAAATTATTTACATAATGAACCTTACAATTTAGAGATATTTTACTAAGACCCACAAAAGTTTCGATACTTGACAAATTGACCCCTATCACTTGAATAAAGTTAGGAAATGACTTTCAAAGGTTTTGTAAGGTACCCAAAGATTTCCAAATGACTTTCTAAAATTACTAAAGTACCCTAGCATGTTTTACCAGCTATCTAAGAGCCTTTGATAGTTTTTCAAAGTTGCTAAAGTGGCAATGAATGATTTTTTAAATTTACATAAAATGTCCTCATGTTTTCTAAATTATTAGTAAAGCTCTAAAAATTTTTTTTAAATGATTGTAATAAGACCCGAAAAGTTTTGAAAAATTGTAATAAGGTACCATAAGTTTTAGAAACAAGTAATAAACTTTTTTTTTTTTGACTCAACATAAACTAAACATGATTATATTGGATAAACTAACATATGAAGGTATTATTTTTGAATTAGAGCTGTAATATTTTCTAAAAGTTACCAATTCTAATACAAGAATTATTTGTTAAGATATTAATAGTAAAATTCTTTGATTTCACATAAATAATCACGATTATTGTTTTACTAATAATGGACTAGAGTATAGTGTCTAAGATATTGAAAATAGGGGTTTATAAGAATTTGATAAGGGGATAATTACTTAAATTATTAGTACTAGGATATTGTTATTTTATTTTAAGGATTATCGACAAGGAACAAATGCAATTAAAGGCACAACTAAGGACCGTTTGAGGTAGGTGGTACTTACTTCTGTACTTTCAGAATTACATTTCTAAACTGTGTTTTATAAATTGTTTTATGACTATGCAAAGTTGTTTGTGAAAATGTGTTTTGTTCAAGAATTATTTTTGTTATGGAATTCTGGATCATGTATGGTTACGTGACTATTTGGTTTTAAAGGTATATAGAAATGCGTTATATGTACAGCTTTGATTATGCGTGACATGTATGTGTTGTATGGGTAATAATAAGATATTTTAGCTCTAAACGAACATGAGATAATCGGTAGATGCAATCTAGATGGATTATAATCCTAAATTAGAGTCAAGGAAGACTTGACACAGAGCCATGAGACTAGGAAACACAGAGTCAAGAAAGACTTGACAATAAAGCCAAGAAAGACTTGGCAATGAAAGAACAAGATCAAGAGGAACTATAGAACTTCTTGACAGTCTTTTCTTATGAGGTTAATCACTAGGCTGAGTACTCATAAGTCGATGACTGCCTGTTAGTTTTGAACCATTTAAATGGATGCATGTTTTATGATATGAAAGCACGTATATTACATTAAAGTACAAGTCATGAAGAAATGTTACATGATATATGAAGAATGCCACGACTATGTGACTTTATTCCAGTGCATGTTTTACAAAAATGATGTTATATGTTTTACAAGAATGATTTGGATAAAAGCATGAGCATGTGATAGTATGATATGTTTGCATAAGTTGTATGCATATATTTAACAGCATGATCCAACAGGAGTAAGTACTGCATGTTTATGTATTTTTGTACAGATGACGAACACAAGTACCATGTGTATATTAGTTGAAGCTAAGAACTAAACATTTGAAAACAAGGAAGGAACTTAAAGTGGTCACTATATTAGGGATTTGTTTATAGGTTTGTTCTAGTAAGCGAAGCCTGCATGCTCCTATTGATTATCCATGTTTAACGGTTTGTAAATTTGTTTATGATTTGGTAAAAAGTTGCACTATTTTAAGTTAATATATTTTTAGAGAATTGCTTCCGCTATTACAACTAGATGTTTAAAGTAAATGGTACATGATGTGATGCCTTATATTCTTGGAATTTACTCTTGAGGATACTGCGAATGACATGTGCCTGGCAAGTGCAGGTCAATGGCGTGACATATATAAACTTTAATCACATTTAAAATTTACACCATCATTTGAATTATCTAGGATAGTTTCAATCATAAAGCAGATTATATCCTCTTTCCCTTTCTCCTTTCTTTTATTTTGACCCCAACTCCATTCCTCTTGGTTGAGTTCAAAAGGTACTAATATTCTAAGCTTTCTAGTCTTTTCTGTATATCAAAATAAAAGTTAACCACAAATAAACAAGAAAGCATGCCCTCAAATGTCATTTTGCATAAAAACTACAAGGAAAAACATAGAAATTAAACCAACTACAAATTTTCAATTTATGCAAAAAAAAAGGAACCAGAATATCACAAAACAACATTTTTGACCAAAAAAAAGAAAGAAAGAAAATAACAGCATTAGGAAAACATATCCAAATAGAAAAGTCCTACCTTTGGATCTTCCTGTAACTTTATAATTTCTCCATGGAAATTCTAGAGCAGAAAGAGGAAAATACTATAAATCTATTTTATTTTCGTATCTAAAAAGGAGGGCAAAAAATTGTGAAACAAACAAATAAGTATTTCTACTGCGCCGAGGATGAAATGGAGAAAAACCTTAGATATAAAAACACGCAGCAATCAAGAAATCAATCACAAGGTATGACCCAAAAAAATAAAAAAATGTGATTTACCTGAAAACATTTAGTCAATTTATTTTTAGATTCTTTAGATTACCATGACTTCGGAGAACATTAAGGAATGAAGGCAGAAAAGAGGAACGTGGGAAAATGGCGGAAGAGGAAAAGCTTTTCATCTAAGAGTGTGTTCAGTTGAATTGAAAATATTTTCTTGGAGAAAATACATGAAAAAATATATTTTTCATACAATATTTTGGTGTTCGGTTGAAAAATAAAAATATTTTGAAATAAAAATTTGTAATAGTTCCATCTTTAATTTAATGAATAAAAGTTTAAAAAACTTATAACAACGGTAATAAATACCTTATAAGTAATTGTGGTTGATAAAAGATTGATTTTTTTCAAAAATAAATGATAGTATAATGTAGTAGTAAACTATGCATAATGATAATTATGTTACTATGGGACCCATGATTAAAAGAAAAACGAATGAACAAGAATTGAAAATGAAAATAAGTTTAGGAAATGAAATTATAAAAGTAAGTATTTGAGATTTAATGTTACTCTTGAATTATCCAAAAAATAACTTACACTTTCGTTAATTTATTTTCAGTCAGAAGAAAGAAATTAAAAAATATTTTATACCGAAAAATATTTTTTGATGTTTGACACTAAAAAAAATTTCTAAAAAATATTTTTAATCTAACTGAACACACCCTAAATGATAAACTGATGGAAGGGAAATTAATTGAGTCATTGTATTTGATTTGTCTACACCATCTTGAATCCAACACCTGTGTTGTCAGCACTTCTCTATCTTGTGAACAACAACCCTACTTGCACATACAAGAAAGTACTTGCCTAGTAAATATGAATATTGGATCCTAGTTAAAATAATAAACTATCGGTAGAAAGAATGATTAAGGAGATTTTTGGTTTGTATTCGGGAATCGAAATCGGAATCAGAATAGGAATTATAAACTCTACTATCAATATGGGTTTATATCATTCACCCTTCTTATTTGTTTGATTTGAACAATGAATAGATTCATTATGTTGATAAATTTATCATTTTGAAACCCAAGTCACAAATGTAGAATGAAAATGAGGCATTTCTAACACTTTCATTTCCATAGAATGGTTCTCGTAATAATTAATCAAATAACATCTACAGGTATCATTAATCTTGATTCGCATTTGTCCTCCTTATACTCATAAATCAAACAGCTCTTAAGATCTTATAGTAAGATCTTTCTCCATCTCATATTGACGGGTTAGCAACCCCAAGGGTCTTGATTTATTTCAATTTAACTAGTGGTCCTTCTTAGATTTATTATACATTTACTATTGAATTTGTGATTATCTGATAGTTTCTTTTTACAAAAGTACTAAAATCATTTCATTAAGAAATAACTAAGTCTTCCAACAAATCAAAACAAATGCAGTTTGGTGGTTGTGTCCAACACTACAAGAAAAATTACCATTTGTGACTTGAACTACAAGAATTACTCACCTTTTGTGACTTGCATAATTTTTGAAAGTCACAAATACAATCACTTTGTGACACAACAAATTACAAAAACTAATAGACACGACTAGTCACAAAAACTCCTTAACAATTTCAAGTCACAAATGATAATGTGACTTTCATTTACAAGTCATAAATAATTTTGTGACTTTGCAGATGGTGACATTCATTTGTGAGTCACAAAATTAATTGTGACTTGCATCTTAGTTTGTGACTTTCAAAAGAGAGTCACCGTTTACAAGTCAAAAAATCCATTTGTGACTTGCAAATAGAAGTCACGTTATCATTCGTGACTTGGATTTACTATTTTTGTGACTTGTTGTGTTACAAAATGATTATATTTGTGACGGTTCAGAATTATGCAAGTCACAAAAAGTAAGTAATTCTTGTAATTAGGATTATCAATGGGCTAGGCCGGCCCAAGCTCTACCTGCCCAACCAGACAAATAGAGGGCCGAGCATTATTTTAGAGTGAGTCAAGCTGAGGTTGGGCCTAAATATTAGGCCCCAATTTAAATGTGAGCCGAGTTTGGACCTCACAAGGCTCAACTCGAATAAAACCCGACCCTAATAAGTAAATGAATACATATATATATATATATATATATATATATATATATATATATAAACACACTCTATACTAATTAATCTATTAATTAAGTAAACTCTCACCCTGATAGTTATAATAATTTATTTGAAATACTTTCTTTCAACTTTTGTATGTGTAGATATTACTAATTCTTGAGAAAGTATTGTTTTTCATGCTTTAGTTGTTAGTATTGAGAGTTGAGATATTCTTTTTATATTTTGTCTCTAAATTTCTAAATTTTGAGTAATGTATACAATGTGAGTTTGGGCCAACCCGATTAAGGTCCGAAACACAAATAATTTTGTGAATCGAGTATGAGTTGCATATTTGTGAGGTTAGCTTAACCTGATTAAGGCTCACAGCCCGAATAATTTTGTGAGCCAAGTTTGGACTTTACAAAAACTGGCTCACAAAATTCAATTGACAATCCTACTTGTAGTGCAAAGAGTATTAGGTACCTCCCTATTTTGATGTGCTAAAGCATGAGCCACTGAATTAAAATTCCTACCCTTCCTACTCTCTCTACTTTTTTATAGCTTCTCTCTCTTACTTATCAGAAGCACTCTCCTCTTTGAAGAAGGTTTAAAGAAATAGAAATTATTTATTTCAAAAAATACAAAAATCTAAGTGAACCCTAAATTCAAAAAATTCATAGATCTAACTACCTCCTTGCCATTTAGTCTAGTGTTGACTTATGATAAGGGTTAATTAGTCTCCTACCAGATCATTGTCTCAAAAGTGTGGAGCTATGCAGTTTTAATGCCATAAAATCTTTGTCCTCCTGTTTTTGGTGCATATTTTCATATCTATGTGTTTCATTTAGTTCTGTTGTATTCCAGGCTTTTTGTGAAAAAGGGTGCTCATTTCTTAGTTTGTTTTCTAGGGTTTGAAGAGCATTTCATTCATCCTATAGTTATTTCATCGTAACCCCCTACTACTGTTGCAAAGTAGTTAGATGGCAGAAGAACTGAGTGAAGTGTTACAAAATTCTCTTTGGTGGAGAGGAATTGGAAATTTTAAGACTTGAGGTCACTACTAGAGGTGCATAACTGTACTGTGAATTTAAAAAAGAGTTTGATTGGCAAGATTCTTGGAGAAAAGGCTACCAAGTTTGTGGAATAGGCCTGGAAATACCCGAAGAAACTACAAGTAGTTGAGCTAGGGACACAACATATTTTAGTTCTTATTTAGGGTAGCGAAGGAAATGGAGAAGGTGGCAAAAGGGGCTATGGATTCTAGACATCCAATTGCTTGTCTTACAAAGATGGAGTAAAGGTATTGAGATGGAAGACAACAATTTCAATTATGGATACTTGGGTTCAAGTATGGAACTTACCTATACATTGGTTATTTAAACAAGTAGGAAGAAAAATTGGAAGAGTTTTTGAAGAAGCCCTAGGTGTGGTTGTTTGTCAAACTGGAAGTAAAGAAGGAAAACACATAAAATTATGGATAAAAATGGGCATTAAACAACCATCACTAAGGGGTACCATGATTGGGTGTAATGTAGCTCTAAAATGTTTTGTAGAATTTAAATATGAGAAATATCCAGATTTTTGTAACTAGTGTGGGAGTTAGGGAATAACTCAAAGATGTGTATGTTTGATGCTAACTATGGTAAAGGCAAGAGTGAATGTCAATATGGATCTTGGTTTAGTACTAATGGAGGGAGGAAAATTCCACAAAAAGAGAACACTAGTAAAAATAGGAAAGGTAGATATGAGAGGGGGAATGACAAAGATGCTTCTGACTGAGAAATAGAGGGACGAGCATAGAACAACAGTTGAAGTGATTAATAAAAGAAAGAGACTGGTAAGGATAAAATAAATAAGATGGTTAGAGAGGAAAAGTTATTAGCAAGGAAGAACAAGGGAATCAACTGACACAAATTGGGTACACAGGTTAAAAAAAAAAAAAAAGGTAGTGATTTTGAAAGAAAGTGCAATGACCAGGAAAGCAATTCAGAAATGATGATTGATGATCTGAATGAGAGCAAAGGCTGTGAACAAGGAAATGTAGTGATTTTGAATGAGCTCTAGTAAATGCAGTGACTTTTGCAGTATAGGGTTTCTTTCACTCTAGTTTTATGTTGAAGTCTTGGAATGAAACCAATCATTTCTCTTACCACTAAAAGTGATATCCTTACTTGTTTAGCTCATTACAAACCCATAAGATTTTGAAATATCTTGTATAAGATTATTCCAAACTCTTATGCTGATAGAGTGGAACCTTTCTTAAAGAATTGCATTAGTAAGAACCAATATGCTTTTGTGCCTGGAAGATAAGTTCTTGATAATGTCATTATCTTGCATGAGTACATTAATATTTGGAAAAAAAAAAAAAGAATAAACAAAAGGCAAGGAATAGATGGTCTTATGGCATTGAAATTAGACATGACCAAAGCATATGATAGAGTAGAATGGAAGTTCTTAGCGGTTGTTATGGGAAGAATGGGTTTTAGTAACAATTGGGTACAGTTGATTATGAGTTACCTAAAGTCTGTTTATATCTTTTAAAATTAATTGGGAAAAAAGAGTATGCTCCATCCTTCAAGAGGTATTAGACAAGGGAACCCCTTGTCCCCTTATCTTTTTCTTTTTAGCTCTAAAGGATTTTCTAATATATTGAAACAATCACTGCTAAATAAGAGGATTTCAGGATTTAAGTTTAGTAATGAAGGGCCACCTGTTACTCTTCTTTTCTTTGCAGATGATTTCTTAGTGTTCTGCAAAGTCAACAAAGAGGAAACTGAGGAAGTCATGAAGATTCTAAAGCAATATGAGATAGCCTTTGGTCAGATGATTAACATAGCAAAATCATGTGTCTTCTTTAACAAAAATATAAATAGAGCTCAAACTATTGAGACTTCAAGTGTTTTGGGGGAGATGAAGGTGGTTACTCGGGAAATACCTGGGATTGCCAATAGTGATTAACAGGTCCAAGAAGAATGTATTTGGATTTATTTGGGAGAGTTGGAGACAGACTAGAGGGATGCAAAACCAATATTCTATCACATGTAGGGAAGGGAGTGCTACATAAATTAGTGATCACCCTTTTTCCTTACCATTTGCCAACCTATACAATAAGAACACATAAAATTACCCTGAACTAGTTGGGAAACAATGGCTCAAGACAAGAGAGATGGTGGATTGGGCTTCAAAGAATTGCAGGTTTACAATGAGGCTCTCCTCATATACAGATATGGAGGCTAATGACTAATCCAAGTTTATAGCTTAGTAGAGTACTCGAGGCAAAATATCTATAAAAAAAGAAAAAATTAAATCTTTGATTGAGTGTACCAGCTTTTGCATCCTAGTTTTGGAAAAATATCACGTGTTAGACATGTTATGGGAGAAGGTATACTTAAAGAAGTGGGAAATGGGAAGAGCATAAGCATATGGGAGGATAAATGTATTCATTCATCCAATGACGGCAAAATCAGAACTAGGAAATCTTTGGACTATAATCTAAAAACTGTTTCTCAGCTGATACAAAATTTTAGATGGAATAGCTGTATTATAGAATATTTTCAGTGAACATAAGGTTCAAAAGATATTACACATTGTGCTTGGATTGATGGATTTGGGAAAAAATTTGAAATCCACCCATTTGTTGAAAGAATTTGTATGATCAAAATGGATGAACTTTAATCTACCTAAATTAGAAAGCTATTTGAAATTATTAATTTCACACTTTTTAATTTGGATAGATTTGAAATTAATCCATTTCAATCTTACAAATTGTTACAACAAATGAGTGGATTTTAAATCTTTCCTCAAAATCGTCTATCCAAACATAACATTACAGATTCCAATTAGTTTCAGTTGCAGTAGGTAAGTCAATACTAGAAATTTTCTTCTTCCGAGTAATGCACTATTAAGTCAGGATATGAAATAAGTGTGAGAAGAAAGCATACGAAAAGATAGAGGAATTATGGGAGTGAACAGTTTGGAACAGCAAAAAGGAAGTTTGCCAGCTTAATCTCAAACACAAATTGAAGCATTTTAGCTGGAAATGCTTGAACAATACTCTTCCAGTAAATGAAGTCATTGCTAATAGAACAGGCCTAAGGGGGGTCCTTAGTGGCATTGATGTGAGGAGGTGAAAACCACATGCTTTTACCTGTCAAAGAGCAGTAGAAATATGGAAGTGTGCACTAGTTTCACAGGATGGATTAATTAATGATCTGAGGGGTAATTTCATAAGATGATGGGATCGAATACTGAGTGCCAGGAGCATGCCCCAATGGGAAGAATTTGTTACTCTTACAGTAAACATACTTTGGAGAATGTGGGAGGAGAGGAACTTATGTGTTGTGCCTATTGGAGGGCTACAGAAATGGTCCAAAGGCAGGTGATTCATATGGCTGGGAAAGATTTGGATGGATTAGACCCCTTTCCATTATCCCTTCTCTCCAATTTCTCTAAATACAGATATAGATGATTGACAAGTGACAATAATTTTTATCAATGGACTTGATTTAATTAACTAAACTACAAATATTAACTAGGGATACAAAAATCAGCACGAACTGTGTGAATCAAATGACAACCATATCTTTTATTATTAGGTAGATAGAATATAAGCCCCAAAATTCATCAAATCCCCTGATTTCCCTCAATAGAGATCCAGATCACTGAGAAGTGAAAATAATTTCATTCAGTAATTACATAAAACAGGTCTAATAATCAAGATTTTTTTTTTTTTAAAATGTTGCTAAAAAATAATAATCCATGTTAAATTTTTATAGCTTTCTATCAAATCTTTAATACTCAAAACTGATGCCCATAATTGGTTTAGAAAAGTTTAACGTATCCTTCAATTAAGATGATCAATGGCCAATCGCATGGTAATTGACGATAACAAAATTGTTTGATATCGATTAACAGATATTCTAACAGATGTGTTATAATCAAATAATAAGAAAGTAATTTAAAGGCATAAGACGACTAAATTTTATTTATTCCCCCTCTCAATGGAATGGGGCATCCTATTTATACAATATAGATTTTTCTGTCAGTGGGCCCTAAGTGAACAGTACTGAACTACTTATTAAAATTCTGAATAATTGAGTCACCGAACAACACGATAATGTTCATTCAATCTGTCGAACTCCTGATTAATTCCATAACCAAGCAACTTGAGCATACCCAATCATCTTAGCTGAAGGATCTGCCTTTCAGTAGCTCGTAGTTCGCAATATTATGTCCTCAGACCCGAACTGTAGTGTTTAAGGTGTTGTCATAAGCCCCCTCGATGTATTTTCAAACCTAGGTTTTGAATTTACATCGATTTATTCTACACATCTGTATTTATTTATTTTGTCTTTTGATATACCCTCATTAAATGCTGGTAGTTGTGTCTTTTTTTTCCAAACGTCATTTCATAGCACGTGTGTGAGACCCGGTGTTGTCATAAGTCCCCTCGATGTATTTTCGAATCTAGGTTTTGAATTTACATTGATTTATTATGTGTTCTGTATTTTATTTATTTTGTCTTTTGATATACCCTCATTAAATGCGGATAGTTGTGTCTTTTTTTTCCAAACGTCATTTCATAGCACGTGTGTGAGACCCCTTTTTTTTTATACTTCAAATCACTTTCAGGTGATAATTATCATTGCCACTTTTCTCTTCATTCTTTTTCTCTTTGAATCAAAAACTTCTCTTTCTTGCAAGATTCATGGTTGCCAAATCAAGACAGGGTTCTTTTGAAAATATCCCAGCAGTGGATAAATTTGATCTAGGATCAGTGATGCTAGGGGGTCGAAGCACCGCAATAGTTTTGAGAAGACCTGAAAATACAGTAAACCCCATTGCACAATTGTCCAGGAATGAAGGGGAATTGGGCAATTCCATACTCAGGGCTCTGAAAATTCAAACACAGTATAGATCTGAACCTTCTCCTCAGGAGGTTATGTCATCCAGAAAGAGGAAAGCTTCTCAATCCCTCGAAAGAGCCACAACTTCTTCTGAATACAACATACTTTTGAAATTAGAACAGCCTGTTCCTATAATTACTTCAATAGAAAAGCCATTAATTCTAGATTCCCGAGGGGGTAAGGAACCTCTGATTTCTTAGTCTTCAGATTCCATGCGCTTTGTGCCTAATTGGCCATATTTTGTCAAATGAGCGTATCATTGGTTCATCAAAAACATTCGATCATCTTTTTGCTGCATTTCCAAAGGGAAATAATGCAAAAATTGATGCTTGTCTGGATAGGGAGAAAGTTATTTAGGCAGCCACTGGTTGGTATTCAACTGGATGTTACATGTGCAACATCATGTTGTCTTGGATGGAGGACCAAAATCGAGTTGCAGAGTTCAAGAAGTCTCTGGAACGCTCCTACCGAGAGAAAGCTTCTCTTTTAGAAGAAACCAAGAGGTCTGAGCAGGAGAGGCTTCTCAAGGAGCGGCCCGACCTAGAGGCACAGTTTCTTCTCAGGCAGGAAGAACTTCAATCCATTCACTTAGCTAAGTTAGCAAGTATGAGAGAGGGGTAGCATCGAGTTTCTCAAAACTTGTCTGCCAAATCCTTGGAACTTATTCTGCTCAATCAGAGATTGAAAGACTTCAAGCCAAAATTTCTCATCCCCTATCTACTGAGGAAGACCTAAAAAAGAACCTACCTCTTCAAAGTGCAAACTCGTACTTGATGTCAAATGCTCTGGGAGGAAATCTTGGGAAATTTTGCATCATGGGTGCTAAGGCTGGTTTTAACAAAGCCTTGGCTGATATCATAGCACAATTTCCAGAGCTGTTCTTTGATGAAGGAAATTTTGATTTTTATGATCATATAGCCTCTTTTGGCTTAATGACTGAATTAGGTAGAACCTTTAAAAGACCTCGAACCGCATCCACTTGGAACCAAAGTGTGCTAATAGAGGGTCCTTCTAAGGTTTTAGAAGAGAAAGAAGCAGAAGTAGAGATACTCGACCAAGAGGTAAATATATCAGACCTATTAGATAGCATGAATAGTAGGCCATGCTTCTCTTTTAGTGCAGATAATTTTGAAGTAGATCCTCTAACCTTTTTTCATTTTGATGATTAGGATGTAGCGAAAACTTCTACCTCGGTTGAGAATCCTTCAGTATTACAGGATGAAGGGGATCAACAAAAAGTAGAATAGGACCTTGTATTCTCCATTCAATAATTGTAACAAAGAAGCTTTTTTTGTTTAAGCTTTCTTCTCGTATTTTTATTTATATTCTTTGTTACTTTTTCCAACTGTTCGGACTGTAATAATCATTTGTAAGTTGTTCTCTTTAATAAGAGCAACTTTTCTTTTGGGTTTGTTTATTCAGACTTAAAATAAATTTCTTTTCTAGAGCGAGCATTCCGTTTGTCCAATCTTCTTGTGCACTTCGCCGAGCCTGACATTTAATCTATGTCATCAGATTAGGGACTTAAGGCCACTTGTAGCACTTCGGCGAGCCATCCCTTATTCAGCCATCTTGATATTATTTAGCCATAGAAGGTCAACCTTGGCTCTTTTTGATCGGGGAAGATCTGGTCCTTGGTACTTCAAGTTTAAGTTACAATTTAATGACAGTTTTTGAAAAGACGTACCCTAATTATTAGGCTCACTTATGAGCAATAAATTCAAGCCCACTGACTTTTCTGTTTCCAAGAATTCAAATTCCTTTTTATAAAATACCCTTTCTTTTTGTCTTTTCATTTTCACCCAACTTTTGAAATCCTTCCCTTGCGAAAATTCCTTTTGCTTTCTTCTAAATTTTAGTTCACCTATGGCTTCTTCTTCCAATATTGTCCTTTGTGCTTAGCCTATTTCCTCTATCCCTCCATTAAAGGAATCGGCTCCTCCTTCTCGGCAGGCTCCAACCACCGCAGAAGTTAAGTCTGGACTTCAATTTGAGGACATTTCCCAACTGAGGGCCACCTATCATATTCCAGATACTGTGGCTATCCAGATTCCAGAGGAGAAGGACAAAGCACATAACCCCCCAAAAGGATGGTTACTATTTTTGAGGATCAACTTAGGGCTGGACTTCGATTCCCTCTACATGAGATTCTTCTCTCCCTTTGTTCTTTTTTCGGGATCTACTTATCCCAATTGATGCCTAACTCTTTTCATCTTCTTATTGCTTATGCATTAATATGCAAATATTCAAGCAACAGGGCCTCCGCTCACGGCTTTAGATTATAAGTTTTTATAAAGTAGTGTAGGGCAAAGAATTTAGTTTCTTTTATTTTGTGGGTCGGTCTAAAAGGGCAAGCATGGCTTCCGACAAGCCGAGTTCAATAAAGAATTGGAAGTCAAACTTCTTCTATGCTGCTCAAGCTGATATGTCGAAAGTTAGAATGAGGTGGTCCTTTTATGATCTTAACCCCATTTTGAACTCTAATCCTTTGGGAGAATTGGATCCTAAGTCTTATATTGGGGTAACAAAAATTGACCAAATGGGTATGTCTATTCTTTTTGGGGGAAAAAATTCAGTGATGGATCATAACCTGTTGATTTGGGCAGAGCTCATTCCAGAGGCTATTCTTCCTCGCAGTTTTAACGGACGTAAGTATACTCGTTTTTCTTTTTGAACATGATTTTTATTTCCACTGGACTTTATCTAATAATCCGATATTCTTCCTCAGGTGTCTTAACAAAATCTATTTTATATTCGTTGACCAATGGGGAGAATCAATCCACCGTTCCGCGATTGTGTTCAGATAGTGGACCGCTTTGTTACAACTGCCCAAAAATAAAAAGAACCAGTGGTTGTTGCTCCTGTGCCGAAAAGGAAGAGGTCTAGACAACCTTTAGTGGAGGAAACGAAGGAGGAAGAGCCCATGATTCCTCCTTTAGTTGCCTGTCAGCGTAAGAGAAGATCCAATTCTTACTCTTCTTTTACTCTCCCTTCAGTTTCTTTAATCCGAACTCCTTCTTCTATTATCCTAGTTTCAGGTGGATCATTCTGTCCCTGGTCGTATAAGCCTAGAGCCTTTTGTGTCCCAGGAAATACTAAATTAATTGCCTGGTATGCAGCTTCAGGGGCTCGTGACTGGACTCCTGAGAATGAGTGGGTGTCTAGTGGCTCTCAAAACCTTAAATGGACAGCTAGAACAGTTCAGCCGATACAGAAAATTGAGGGTGACCTTTACACCACTCCTTTCAGCCCCTTATGGTCTCTATTAGTAAATGACCGAGGTTGAACATCCTCGAGACATTGGCCAAGGAGTAGCTCAGTAACACTTTTATGGAACAAGATCAGTCATATTCAGCTGACCTCTCATATGTCCAACTTCGTTTTGAGACTGCTCAATCATTTTACACAGTAAGCTCTCTTTCTTTTCTTATTTTTTTAACGATATTTTGTATCTTGCAGCTCAGAAATGTGTTGAGTGAAGATCATTGTCGCAGTTTGAGGTTGGAGAAGCAGGTCGAACAACTGAACGAAAGCCTTCAGAGGTCCTTTGCCAATGAAGAATCTTTAAAGAAGAGACTTCAATCTCAAGGTACTGAGGTTGTGACATCGACAACTTCTTCCTCAGAGGAGGAACAAGAAGATTTTAGGAGATCTGAGGGAACAAGTGGAAGATCTCAACGCTGAACTCTACTCTAAACATGAAGAATCTACCAAACTCGGGCTGGAGGTCGATCAATTAAAGTTAGAGGTTGAATGGTTGAATTCAGAGCGAGCTAAACCCGCTTCTTCTGCAACTCAATTGGTTGATAACCATGTCAACCAGTATCTCGGCTCTTCAGCTCTGAAGCGTGACTTGATGACATTTTGTCAACAAGCTTGTGCTTTAGGGTATTGAGAAGCCTTAGAAGACGTGAAGAAGAGATTCACAAATGTTCCCTTAGATTTTTCTTCTTTTATAGATTATAATAATGATGTAAATAGGGCGTTACTTACTGATCTCGGTAATATGTTTGTTGAGTCTCGTACCGAGGGCAATGTATTTAAAACTGCTTTGACAGAGGATAAATAAAGTCTATTTTTTCATTTCAAATTCTTGAATAATACTTCTTTAAATGTGTTACATTCCATGTATGGGGAATAGGTCGATTGAACTGACCTTCTAACTTATAGCATCCAGTAGGATAAGCTTCGATTACTTTATAAGGACCTTCTCAATTTTCATCCAGCTTATGACTTCCTTCTTATCGGTAAAATTCATTTTTTCGAAGGACTAAGTCCCCAAGCCGAAAGTATCTTGACCGAACAGCTGAATCATAACTTACTTTTTGAGACGTTGTTTATAAGTAGCTTCTCGGATGGCAGCAATCAATATTTTTTCATCAACCAAGTCTAGTTCTTCTCTTCATGCTTCATCATTATTTTGATGGAACGATTCTTGAGTTCTAACTGTCTTCATTCCAATTTCAGGTGGAATAACAGCCTCTGATCCGTAAACTAAGTTGAATGGTGTTTCTCTATGTGAGGTCCTCGGTGTTGTTCGACAGGACCATAGAACACTTGGCAGTTCTTCAAACCCAAGCTCCTTTAGCTCGATCTACTCGAGTTTCGAGTCTGACTAACAGCATGATTAGAGAGCTTTGTTTGTCCATTAGCTTGGGGATGGGCTACTAAAGTGTGTGCATTTGTATCCCTACTTTTTCACAGAAAGGTTTGAACGGCCTCCCAACGAATTGAGTTCCATTATCAGTTATAATGTCTCTAGGAATACCGTATCGACATATAATATTTTTTTAGAAGAATTTTTTGATATTATCACCAGAAATCGACCTCAATAAGTGGTTTGGTCTCTATCCATTTTGAGAAGTAATCGACTGCCACGATCAGAAACTTGAAATCACTTGTTCCTCGGGGGAAAGGCCCCAGGATATCGAGCCCCCATTGCTGAAAGGGCCAGGATCCCAGAATGAAGTTCATTTCAGTGGCATTTTTTTGAATAGTAGGAGCGTGCACTTGACATTTATGGCAATGTTTAACTATTTGAACAGCGTCGTGGTGCATCGTTGGTCAGTAATACCCAACAAGCATTGCTTTTCTTACTAGACTATGAGTTCCTATATGACTGCCACATATTCCTTTATGAATTTCTCGAAGTACATAATCAGCTTCCTCAGGGGTAAGACATCTAAGAAGAGGATGCAGATATGAATGCTGATACAATACTTCTTCATGCATCCGATACAATACCACGTGGTCGTGGGTTCGATTCCCACAGATGGCGCTAATTGACGATACCAAAATTGTTTGATATCGATCAACAGATATTCGAACAGATGTGTTATAATCAAAACAATAAAAAAGTAATTTAGAGGCATAAGACGACTAAATTTTATTTATGAGAACAGAGTACACTATCTTCGAAATTTTTTCTTGGATCCCCCTCTTAATGGAATGGGGCATTCTATTTATACAATATACATTTTTCTGTCAGTGGGCCCTAAGTGAACAGTACCGAACTACTTATTAAAGTTCTGGATAATCGAGTCACTGAACAACTAATGCTCATCCGATCTGCCGAACTCCCGATTAATTCCATAACCGAGCAACTTAAGCACTCCCGATCATCTTAGCTAAAGGATCTACCTTTCAGCAGCTCGTAGTTCGCTATATTATGTCCTCGGAACCGAACTGTAGTATTTAAGGTGTCGTCAGTAATGTTCACCGTTAATGAACTGATAGTTTATTTACATACTTATTCATTCAATATCATCATGTAATTCATAAGTTCTTGAACCAATGCATATTTAAGAAACAAAAACAAAGATTTGTTGGTTGAAAGTCAAAACTCCATGGATGCTCCACATGAAATTTAATTCCCATGATTGCTGTTATGCTCTGGTGTGGTTTGATGAATTTTTAGGACTTTTATCCAACAAAATGAGTAATTTTTATCCTTATTTTATTGGTTAACCTTGATTAATTGGTACAGTTTTAGTTAATTAAATCAAGTTTATTGATAAAAGTCATTGCCACTTGTCAATCATGTATATATACATTGAGAAAAATTGAAAAGAAAGGACAATGGAAAGGAGTCTAATCCGATTTAGATGTATATGATACATGTAAAAAGAATTATACGGATGAGAATTCAACTCAAACAACTGATAACAGGAGGAGACAACAAAGAAATTCAGAAGGTCTATATCATAATTAATGTGGTTGTCAAAGTATAATTATTAAACTTGCTTCGGGAAAGAATTCGATCAGAGAGATAGATCAATAAATTATTAATTTAATCGATGAATTAATAATTCAATTGTTGGATCACAAATATATATTATTTTATTAGTATATATAATAATTTTAAATTTATTAGGTACAAGACATATGTTGAAAACATTTAGGACGCATATTTATCAAATTTTTAATCTATTCTTAAAGAATTTAGAATTAATTTCTATAAGACTATAACAAAAAGACCATAACAATTAAAATTAAGTTTTTATAGTATAATGATGTATAACAAACACATAAAAAATAATATCTTTATTATTCATTAAATGGTTATTTTGTCATAATAATCTATTTATACTATAAAATTACATCTATTTGTTTAGATTTCTAGTCATAATTCCGTCTGTTTTACCATTTAATCTAAAACACATGGGGATTTAGGATATATTTTCAAAATATATGTGTGTTATTAGTCTAAGGGTCATATCACATGGGAGTTTATAATTATATATTCTAAATTTTTCGAAGAAAAATATGTTTTTCATTAAATATCGCTTCGAAGTGCTTGCATTTCAAACACTGTTAATTTGCATGATTTACGTCTACGTTACATTTTGAGACAAATCATATAAAGGTTTGTAAAGATATATTTTCAAAATATATGGGGGTTATGGGTCAAGGGGTTATAACATATGAGAGGTTTACGTTAATTTACCCTTTATTATTTGGTAACATATGTTTAACAAAGTTTGTTTTAAAAATCTTTTAAGTTTTATTTTGAATATAATTGTAAAGGTTTTATACATTGTGTATTCATGTGGTTTTTATTTTAAAGACGGAAGGAAAAAGATTAAAGATAAAATTTATAATATAACTAAAAGGAATGTAATGAGCACCAAACAAGCATGTGGCCAAGTGATAAAAGCTCTTGCAAAACTATTTGAAGGTGTTGGGTTTGAGACTTGGCACTTTGGAGTTTGATTTTAATTCTGCCAGTTCTTCAGGTTCAATGGGCAAGTTGGACGGGTTTTGATGGGTCTCTTCATTGTCCGATCAAATTAGAAATCTAATCCGATCTAGTCGTCGGTTTACTTGGTCAAGCCGGTTTAATAATTATGTGCTAAAGGTGAAAAACAAAGTAAGTCCTGAGAGATGGGAATTGAAGTACTGGCAGTTGATGATGGATGCAGAAACAGTAAAGTTTGCAGTTTGCCCTTATTAAAGCCAAGGAGTAAGGATGGATCAGAGTTGAAATTAAACCAACGATAATTTGCTGAGTGAAAAATTGTGTTTAAATGAGACTATGAAAGAGATTCTAAACTTGACTCATTTGTTTGAGGCATGTTCTTTTGGGAATTTTGAGGTAGTGAAAAAAGAATTAGTTGCCTTTGTGGAATTTTGAGGTAGTGAAAAAAGAATTAGTTGCCTTTGTGATGGATTGGGTATTTATGCCTTAGATTTAGTTGCTTATAAATGTTAAGAATCCAATTTTTTAGTAATATTTTTAAACTTGGACTGTAATGTAAACCGGATAGAGGTCTGGTTCGCAATTCAACTGATTCATTTGGTTCAATTGCGATTTACTATATTAATAAAATATAAAATAAATACAACAAAGACAAGCAAATTTGAACGGTGGGGTGATGAAAAATCTTGTAAAATGGGCCTTGTGTCAAGTTTGGCTTTTGTTTGACTAGAATGTTTATGGTAATTATTGATTAATTAGTGGCATTTTAGTAGTTGCTCAATCACTAATGGAAGGGAGTCATTTGTACAGGATAGCCCACTTTATTACAAATTGGGGGGCCATGTTTTGTCCAAATGGGAGTCTTTCCTTGGTTTTTAAGCAACTACTAGGATGCCAAGTAGTTGGTCAATAACCACAATTATGGTGGTTATTGAGCAACTAGTGTCATCCTAGTAGTTGCTCAATAACCAATGGGAGGAAGCTATTTGTGCAGGGTAGCCCACTTTATTACAAATTGGGGGGCCATGTTTTGTCCAAATAGGAGTCTTTCATTAGTTTTTGAATATTTACTAGAATACCAAGTAGTTGGTCAATGACCACAATAAATTTTGCCTTTGTTTGACAACCTGGGATCAATTCCTTACAGCCTATGGACTTTTTGTTTGTTTTTTTTTTTTTTTCCGTTCTTTCGTTTCCTTGTCAAGTTGTTTTAAAAGAAGAAAAACTAAAAACTCTAATAATTGATACCCCACCCTAATAAAAACGTAACAGCCTCTTCCATTCCTCCTTCCTCCTTCGCCACCATCACCTAACCCTCCCCTATTGTCACTACCACCACCACCACCATAGATTTCCCCTTGTGATTCCCTCCCCTCTACCGTCACCATTTCTCTTTCCTCTTCAAACCCCGATTGTGAAATTTCATAGGCGAATAGATCTCCATGAAAACTTGAAATGGTTGATGGAACTTGATTGATAATTTTTTTTATTTTGGATACAATATATTCATTTGATTTATAGTCTATCTTCTTTGTTTGAGAAATTTGAAGTTTTGTTGGATGGAAATCTGAAATTATGATGAAATTGTGTTTGAAAAATCAAAACCCGATTCTTGTTCGAGTTATTGGTTTACCAAGTTTGACCGAGTATTAGCGGTTTTTAATTATTTTATGATATTACATCCAATCAAATCGGATTCATGTTCGGTCTTGTAGTTTAAGTAGTGAAACTGACCAATTCGATTTGAATTTCAAAATACTGCTTGTCAATGTGATTTTCACAGGGTGTACATTTGAGTCTTTAATCCTACAACTGTATATGACCTTTGGATCTATGAAATTGTTGGCATATGTGACCAAAAACAGAATTAAAATTCCTACTAGTCCAACTTAGAAAGAACAATCTTGAAGCAGCTTTCTTACATCTTGATCATCACACGATCAACACAAAAAATGAAGACAACAAATTTATTTTCATGCGACTTTTTTTGGCGGGAAAACGGGCGATACACGAAATTTGGTCACCTACATTGCTGCTTTATCTATTTATCTTTTAGAGCCCCAATTGCATCGCAGGCCTGTAGGTTTTAAAGTCGGAAAATATTATTATAAACTCAGTTTTTTACTTTACCTGTAAACTTTACGATCAAAATTAAATTTTATAAAATTTTACTTATACTAGCTGATATCATAAATTTCATAATATTTAATCCACTGTAAACATTACAGGGTCTACAAGTGGGGTCAAAAACCAAGTTTACCTAAATATTTCCCTTTAAAGTTACAAGAACGTGTGGATAAATTTTTAAGTAGACCAAGATGTATAGGTGGAGCCATACATACACCTTGTGGTACTTATGAAGTCACATACTCTATCTTATTTTAACTTCTAAAAAATTACAATATCTCATCTCCCTAAAATCCAACTAATCATGGTTACTTATTTCCCTTCAAATTCTTTCTTTTCAAATACATTTTAGCGCTAGACACAAGTGTAGGAGGTAAAGTTGAAAAGTCCAAAAATTCCAAAATTTTGATTAATGAAGTAAATGAAGAATTAAGTTAAAGAAAAATCTTTGCTATTGAACTTTCACTAAAACGCAATTAAAAAAATACTAAAGGAACGTACACTACAAAAAAACACGCGATTAGCAACGAAAATTAGCAACGAATACTATTCGTTGCTAATTAGCAACGAATATTGTCAAAATTAGCAATGAATATAACTTATTATCTCCTGCTACTTTTCTCTCAGCCGTCATTCTTTTTCTTCTTTCTTCTCCATCCTTTTGAAACCCATTCCTTTTCTACCTCTTCCTTATCTTCCTCACCCTCTTATCAACCAATCAAAACTCACCCCTTTCTCTATCTTTCCTCCAAATTTTCTTCCTAGATTTGCAATTTTAGGTTGAACTAATTTTCTTTTTTGTTTTGATTTTGCTTCCTAGATCTGCGATTTTGAGGGTGGATTAAAGCAACATTCCAAAACTAGTAAAGAAATGCTAGAAGCAAAATTTGGGGGAAAAATCCCTTTAAAAAATTTAGGCCCACAAAAAAAGTATAGTAGAATGGAGGATTATTTTGACGGAAGTAGCGATGATGACTACTATGACAGAGTTTATGATGATGATGAAGAAGTGGAAGGGGAAGACTCTAATGGGCTTCAAGAAGCTAAAGATAAGACTGATTTTTATATGTCTTGCGACTAGGGTACCTGTCTTATACACATTTTTATTAATATAGACAAATAATTTTTGCCTTTCTTTTTCTGGTTGATGAACAAAAATTAAGTATTTAATCTTTTTTATTTCTAGGTTTTTGCCATTTTTATTATATGTTCTATCCTTGGATTTTCTCTATTTTATTGAAGATTAAAGTTTGATTTTTTTAGATGTCTATATTGATGAATAGTAGTGCTGGTAAACAATGGTCTCAAAGATGGATGACAATTAGTGAACCTTTTGTAGATTATTGTGATCAACTAAGTATGAATAAGTAGCATTCAATAATATGGGGTTTTTAACCTTCTAGTTTTGGTTATCTATTTTGGGTAGAAGAATGGGGGGTTATGCTTCTTGGAATTAAGAAAGGATAAAAATTAAAGTTTGATTCGGATTTTTGTAATTTCAACGTATGAAAACAAGCAGGACTTTAAAGTTGTTGTCCTTATCTGTCTATTGTCCTGTCTCTATTGTGTTGGTCTTTAATATTTTTTTCGCTTTTACACATAAAAAGAAAAAGAGTATTGGTGTGATTATGTTAATTGAATTTTCTTTTATCAGGTCATAAGAAAAAAAAACACTTTTAGCTGTCAATACCAAGAAACACTCCACCTAGATGTTTGCTTTATTGAATTGAGTCTTTTTGATCTACAATCAATGCTGAACTACTGATATATATATATATTTTTACCGAAAGATGACTTACAAAGAGGAATGGATTTGCTGTCACTAAACTTTTAATATTAAAGTTTCTTGGTTATTCTCTTCATGTTTATTGGGCAAGAGGCTGCCTATCATGTTTATTTTGTTGCATTACATTGTCTATATAAATGTATGAATCGTATTCCTGCAGTACACTAGAAACTTGATAATTGATATAAATTTGCTAAATGGGGAAGGTATTCACAAATGTTTGTCATTCGAAATGTTTCTCCAGTTTGGTGTGTTTTTTTGACATTTGAAATAGAAAATATTTTTTATTTAAAAAAGGGAGGAGATATATACATTTAAATTATTTGTTTACACTTATCTCTCTAATTCTTATTGTTGACCCACTAGATTTTCTATTTTTTAGTTCAATTATTAATCTTTTTTTTTACAAAATGAGTTTTTATTTTTTGGTGACCCTTTCTTTGTTGTTCTTGATGATCATTACCTAATACAATGTTGGTTTTGCAGGTTGCTTATGCTTTTAATAGTGGCGGTGATGATGATGATAATGAGGAAGAGAGTGATGATAGGATGATGGGTGGCTATTGTACATTATCACTAATCTAGATACTAGACTTTGTATTTATTTACTTACAATTATGTTACTTTTACTTTTGTTGTTGGGATTTGGTTTTATGATACATTCCTTATTACTATCGCTTATTTGTAATTGTTGTACACATATTTGAATGTATATTTTGTTGTTGACAAGCTTGGAATTTAATATTATTCTAATTGTTTGGTTGTTGTTGGCAATGTTGGAATTTAATATTACTAGAAAATCTGTCAATAAATCATTTAGCAAAGATCTTTGATAAAAATCCGTTGCTAAATCATTGCTATCTTGTTTTTAAGTATTGAAAATTAAAATATATAATATTTTGTACATTTTTTTACAATAAATTTATTGGTAAATTCGTTACTAATTTTTGAATATAAATTATTTTATTTTTATTTTTATTTTTTCGTTGCTAAATTCATTGGAAACTAGAATAAATAGTCAAATTTGGAAGAAGGATTTCGTTGCTATTTGTAGCAATTTTCGTTGCTAATTTTGCACGAATATATTCGAATGCAGAGTTGCAAAATACGTTGCTAATTATTTGATGCTAAATTTCGTGGCTAAATGTGTTACAAATTTCCGTTGCTAAATTCGTGGCTATTTTCATTACTAAATAGCAACGAAAATTTTTTTTCGGATAATATTTGGTTACCCACGAGCAGAATTACCACGGATTTTTTTTCGTTGCTAAATATGTTGCTGACCTATTTAGCAACGAATTTGCATTATTTTTTCGTTGCTAAATTCGTTGCTAATCGCGTATTTTTTTGTAGTGGTAGTTCTAAAAAAATGTAGCAGTAGAACTATTTTGATACTTTAATAGTACAAGATTGAGCAACATTCCAGAACACACACACAAAAAAAAAAAAAAAAGAAGTATAGTCCACCCAGAAAAAGAAAAAGAAAAAGAAAAAGAAAAAGAAAAAGAGAGAGCGAAGGAAAGCATAACTAGATAGGGATTTATTTTTCACTTTTGCAAAGTTTTGAATATGTCAAATTCTAGTAGTACTTTGATTCAAAAAATGATATATCCGATGAGACAGTTTGAGAGTAGATCGTGGAGTGAAGTACTTGGCCTCTTTAATGCTCTTGTTTTTGGGTATTCCATGGTTGCTCAATCACTAATATTGTGCTTCTCTTACTTGGATTCTCTTAGTATATTACTGATTGAGCAACCATGGAATACAATTTGCTTTCTGGTGTGAAGATTGAAAAATGGGGAGCAAATGTTTTTTTTTTTCCCCTCTCTTCTGCAGGTAAATTCCACGAGAAACCAAAAGGCTGAACAAATGGGTTTTTAATTTGTGGGGTTGTTTTGAACTTTTTAGGTAAGAGAGATACGAGAAAGTAGGAATATGAGATATTTGGTAACTCTAGTTAGTTTAGATTTTTAAGGAATGAGATATTCTAATTTTTTAGAATTGAGAAAAAGGGATGGAGTACATGGCTTCATAAGAAAAAATTTTATTATAAGAAAGTCTTATTAAGTGGTATGTCAAATGGTATCTTCAAACTAATAAAATTTTAACATTTTAAATAATAACTCATCAAGGTGTAACTATTTTATTTTTTGACTTACTATTTTAAATAGTAAAATTTCATTAATTTGAGAATACCTTAATATGTCACTAGATAGAACTTTTCCATTATAAAATTTTTTGTTCATAAGGACCACAAAATATACGACCCTATTCACATACCTAGGTCCACTTAAGAATTTACTGAACCGGTGAAGCCAATTTTTTAAATTTTATTAAAGATACAACACAAGTATACCACTAATATGGAAACACACTCCAAATACTCGGACTCCTTCTCTCTCCACCTGTTCGTTCCACCGATTTGCTTATGTTCCCAACCCCTTATGCCTCCTACTCCGCAACTGTATAAATCCAAAAACAAAATTGTTCCTAAATAAGAATTACTAAGAGGTAAATTATCCAAACTCCACAACGTGAATCAAAGTTAAAATAACTTGAATTATTAATTCTGCATATATTTTTTCAAGTGTTTTTGGTTCCAATTTATCCATTCACTTTATAGTGCATTTTCTTCACTCTTCACTTTTTGAATCTTTTATTGTGGTATAGAATTAATCTTGACTTGCTAGAAGAAATGAAAAGGATGACAACCTCAAAATGGAAATGATGAGCAAAGGAAAAATAAAAATGAAGAAACAGAAGGAAAAAAAAAAAAAGTCTGCTATGGGGAACTTGGGACACTAGAGACTAGAGGGGTTTGGGCAAAAATGAAGAAAGAGGAAAAAAAAAATGCACTTGACTCAACTTGTGGGCTGCAAGAAAGAGAAGGCAACTGGCTGAATTGCAATCGCCGAACTCACAACCGAAGATTTGAAGCCGTGGGAAATCTGAAAATATCTCCAATTGTTTTTTAGGTTAACTGGACAAACTAGTTTCCCTTCTTCTCCAAAATGGATCTACGGCCAAGATGGATATGTAACCTAATTTTAAGTTACGGACTCAATTGTCCTTATTGTATCTTATGTTACTATGTTTTACTATATATATTAAAGGAGTGCCACATTTAGGGGTGGATGCAGAATTCGCAGTTTGAAGGGTAGTTCACAAGATATTATAAACATATATTTGTAAAGAGTTCTTCTAAAATTTTACGAGAACGAAATATAAATCTTATGAGGACATAAATAAAATTTTTAAGGGTAAAAAGTCTAATTTCTTAATTGGTTGCCCCTGCCCGCCAATTCCTAATCAGCCATTGGCCATATTCAGTATGGTAGTGTCTCTTTTGGTCTCTAATGAGGTGTTAAGAAAAAAAATTTAAATTCAAAACTACCATCAAGTTCCAAAAAGAATCAAGAAATAACTATCATCAAATAATAAAAAAAAGTTTAGAGCTAACAAATTCTTTAATTACTTACAAAAAGATTTCCTGTTATATTTTAAAAAAATCTTTCTAATTTAACAATACTGAATTATTCAATTAAAGTTAAATTTATAATTTTTCTTTTAAATAGCCAAAATCAGTAGTCTTTTAATAAGCATCTAGAATATTCCTAAAATGGTTTGTATATGTCTACTAGAGTTGGCAATTGGATCTAAATCCATTTATTAGTAATTCAAAACCATCCACACTATGGTTGTGCTACAAAGTTTGATGGATATAAGTGGTTTATCCATTTAAAACCATTTACAAAATGGATTTTAATGAATAAACCATCTCATCTACATAAATCTATTTAATTATAACGAATTATTATAAGGTGATAATCAACACACACACACATTTACACACATTTATGCATACTTAAATACATTTTCATACACACACACTCACACATACTTAGGCAAATTTTCACACACTTATATACACACACATTTAGGCACACTTCACACTTTCACAGACACGCACATTTTCACACATATTTACACACACACAGCTTCACATACTCAAACACACACACACTCTTTCACATTTTCACACATTTTTACACACATACACTTACAAGCATTTTCACACACACAACACACATACACAGACAAATTTTCACAAACACACACACACTTTGACATATTTCACACACACACACTTACACATATTTTCACACACATTGTCATTTAAACACACTTTCACATATTTTCACACACATACACTTTCACATACTCACACAAATATTTTCACACACACACTTTCACTCATTTTTATACATACACACACATACACATATTTTCACACACACATGCTTACACGTATTTTCACACACTTTCGTATACTTTCACACATACACTTACACACATTTTCTTTCTCACACACGCACACTTAGACACACTTTTCACACATTTTCACATGCACATATGCTTTCACACATTTTTCATACACACACACTCTTATATATATTTTAACACACTCACACTACAAAGAGACACTTGCGCGCACTTACACAAATTTTCATGCACTTTCACATATTTTCGCACACACACACACTTATACACATTTTTACACACTTGCACACACAAAAATTTTCACGCACACACACTTATACATATTTTCACACACTCACACGTACATATCCACATATTTTCACACACACACTTACACTTTCACACATACTTACATATATTTTACACACACACACATACTTATACACATTTTCTCACCTCCCATACACACTTTCATGTATTTTCATAGACACACATATTTTCGCATACACACACACTTAAACATATTTTTACACATATACACTTACACATAATTTCAGACACATATTTTCTCACACACACACAATTTCACACATCTTCACACACACAAATACTTACACATATTTTCACACACTCACACATATTTTCACACACTCACACACTTACACACATAACTTATGTACACCTACACACAGTTTCACACACTAGCACATATTTTCATAGACACGTACATATTTTCACACATACTTTCACACATTCACACATTTTCACATACTTACACACAAACTTAGACTCATTTTCGCACACTTACACACATTTTCACACACTCATACGCACATTTTCTCACACACATACACTTTCACACATTTACATATGCACACATATACTTACATAGATTTCCACATATTTTCATGCATACACACACATGCACCCTTTGCACATTTTCACATTTTCACATATACAGTTGCACATTTACGCAAACACTAACACATATTTTCACATACACAAACAAAGTTTCACCTACACATTTACATTTTCACACACTTTTCACACTCTCATACACACATTTACACAGTTACGCACATTTTTAAAATGTGTGAAAGTTTCTGTGTGTGTGTGAAAATATATATAAAAATATGTGTAAGCATGTGTGTGTGTGTGAAAATATATAAAAATATGTGTAAGCATGTGTGTGTGTGTGAAAATATATAAAAATATGTGTAAGCATGTGTGTGTGTGTGAAAATGTATGTACATATGTGTGTATATGAAAAAAATATGAAAGTGTGTGAAAATTCATGTAAGAGTGTGCGTGTGAAAATATGTGTAAGTGTGTGTAAAAATGTGTGAAAATGTATGAAAATATATATAAGTGTATGTGTGTGTGAAAATGTGTGTAAGTGAAAGACGATGCAAGTGTGTAAAAATGTGTGTAAATGTGTGCGTGTGTGTGAAAATATGTGAACTATGTGTAAATATCTGTATGTGTTAGGGAAGATATGTGTAAGTGTGTGTGTGTGTGAAAATATGTGTAAGTGTGTATGTGTGAAGGTATGTGAAAGTATGTGTGAAAATATGTGAAAGTGTGTGTAAGGGTGTGTTTGTGAAAATGTGTGTATGTATGTGTGTGAGAAAATATGTGTGAAAATATGTGTAATTATGTGTGTAAGTGTGTGCGTGTATGTGAAAATATGTGAAAGTGTGTGAAATTTTGTGAAAATGTGTGTATGTATGAAAATGTGTGAAAGTGTACGTGTGCGTGTGTGAAAATCTGTGTGTGAAAATGTGTGCAATGTAAAAATGTGTGTAAGTATGTATGTGCACGTGCAAATATGTGTGTAAGTGTGTATATGTGTGTGTGAAAGTGTGTGTAAGTATCTGAAAATATGTGTGAGTATGCGTGTCAAAATGTGTGCAAGTGTCTGTGTCTAAAAGTTGTGTAAGATGTGTATGTAAATGTCTACAACTATGTGTGTGAAAATATGTAAAAGTGTGTATAAATATGTGTAAATATGTGTGATGAAAATGTGTATAAGTGTATATAAATATGTGTGGAAGTATGTGTAAATATGTGTGTGCAAGTTTGTGCAAGAGGGAATGGAAGGTGGTGAAAATTTGTCAAAAAAACAAAGTTAAAAATTAAATGTTTTTTATATGGATAAACAGTTTATCCATTATCCATTTAAATCCATCATTTAGATATATTTAATAAGTAGTTTTAATTGGATTGGATGAGTTTTATCCAAATTCATTTAACTAAAATCATTGGTCATCTATTTATCCATTTTGTCATCTCTAATGTCCACCACCGATTTTAGACTTGTATTTAGGGGTGTTCATCGACCGGTTTTTGAAAATTAAGTTATAAAAATTCAGGGTTTTTACATTTTCGATGCAAGAAAATCAAAACCAAATCCAAACCAAACATTTTTTTGGTTAGTTAGTTAACCAAAGTTTTTTCCAATTTATCCGATTAACCGAAATTCAATAGTTAATTAAAAATTAATGTAAAATTAATAAACAGAAACTTAAAATTCATAGAAATAAAACTAGAAATTGTGAATAATAAAGGAAAACAATATCAAAGTGTTGAATGAATGTCTCTTATACACAAAAATGTGAAATTAAATCTAATAAAATTGAAAGTCATAGTTATTCGGTTATCAAATTTTATAAATCAAATTGAACTAACAAATCTCCTTATTTCAGTTTATTTGAACACTATGAACTAAACTAGTTTAATTCAATTGGTTTATTCGATAAAACCAAACTAAGAACGCTCGACTTGTACTTCAATAGGTACTACTCTGATTGTCCATTAACCCTAATTAAGTTGTTCATAGTTTGGTTTTTCGATTTCAGATAATTGGTATTCTGATAAATCGAATAAGAATGATTGGTTATATGGTTCAAATTTAATTGTTGAAATCAATAATCCAATAACAAAACTTTTTAATTTTATTAGTTTTTAATAACCAAATTCCATTTTCCATTCATTTAACACTTGGATATTATTTTCCTTTGTTGTTTTTTAGTTTCTTATCTTAGTTTTAGTAGTTTTAGATTTTTGTTTATTAATTAAATTTTTGTATTTAACTTTATACTTAGTTTTTAAATTAACAACTAAACTTCAATTAATCAAAAAAATGTAAAAAAATAAAAGTTTGGTTCGGATTTGATTTTAATTGCTTTAACTAACTTACCGAAAAATTAGGCTATAAACGAGATGGGTTTGGTCAGAATGGATAATACCATACCCGGATCTGATTAAGAATTCCGAATTTGAATCCGAATCCAGTCCAATTACCTGACAGGTCAGGATTTTAATATCCGTCTCTGAATCCGATCGGGCTCGAATCTGGATCGGATATACCTACCTAAAAATCTTTTCCAAAGCATATAAATTTTGTAATTTTTTAAACATTCCAAAATTCTATCCAACCTTCAATCCCAAATCTTTAAATAAGAAACAACACAATAACAATTTTACCATTCTAATTCCACACATAATAATTCTAAAATATTAAAATAGCACAAGACATAAACATCAAATGACTAAGGCAGCAACAGGATGGCATTGGAAGTCTGTTGACCGCAATGAGATGCCGTTGAAAGGCTATTGACAGCAACGAGATGGCGATGAAATAGCAACGGGCTTAAAAAGATGAAGAAAACAAATGAAAAGAAAACTACTGAAATGATATAAGAAAAGAAAACTAGAAAATAGAATAAAGAAAAGAAAACTACTAATTTGGGTATGAAAGGACTGAAATGAATGGAGGAGAAGAAGAGAAAAGAAAACTAGAAAATAGAATAAAGAAAAGAAAACTACTAATTTGGGTATGAAAGGACTGAAATGAATGGAGAAGAAGAAGAGAAAAGAAAAGTAGATCTGAAAACTAGATAAAAAAAAAAGAATGAAGAATAAGGTAAAATTAGAAAAGAATGGAGGCAGCTTATGAATCCTTTAGATACTGTTAATTACTGACTTAACCCTAATGAATTCTATATATATATATATATATATATATTGAATTAGATCCAGGTTTTAAATAAATCAAAACTGATAATTTCATATCCGATCCATTTATATAATAGCTTAATTGGATTCGAGTAAGCAGATCTAGACTCAATCTATATCGGGATAAACAGGTCAGAATCGGATCGGATCAGATCTGGGTTCAAACCCATTATGTTGACACGTTTACGAAAAACTGACCAATAAACACCCCTATCTCTAATAATTAATTTTCCATTCCACCCGTCCCGATTCACAAACCTCCATTGCCCATGCTGGTCCAAACGAAATCATATATAATATAATGCAGGCCACCATAATCAAACCCCAAGCAACCATTATAGTTTGGGAGTTTAGAAAGGAATAGAGAAAAGGGAAAAACTTATAATGAGGAGACAAAAGAAGAGGAGAGAAGAGAAAAGAAATCCCTCCAACTTATTTGAGAGATTTGGAAGGAAATTTCATTGATATTTGTTTATTTTTACTAGCGTTAAATGCAGAAAACCCCCCTGAACTTACACTCTAATTGCAGTTTGCTCCTCAACTTATTTAATAAGCATTTTGTCCCCTCTTTTATGTTTTGGGACAAAATTACTCCTATTATTTTAATTATTATTTTTTCTTTTTTGTTCTTCTTTTTTCTTTTATTCACTTTCTCTATCTTGATTTCCTTTTTCTTTTTTTTTTCCCACTATTCTCTCTTGCTACTACTAAACAATTACATTAGTTTAATAATTAATTAACTAAAGTTTTTACATTTCACATGTGTCTAAACAATTTAATTTATAGATTAACCATGCTTTAATACAATAAATATACCTTATTGTAATACAAAGTTTGTGATTAGCTATTAATAAAAAAGATGAGTAAAAAATAAAATTTTTGAGTTAGAGGAAATTAAAAAATTTATTTTTATACACAAATGAAATTATAAAATGAAAAAAAAGTGCAAAACCTTTTATTTATGGTGTAATATCGGCAAAATATGTTGTAAAAAAATATTACGGTTGCATGATATAAGGGTTTTTGGAGTTAGAGTAAATTCAACCAAAATATAATATGCGAATGATATGGCACAAACAAATTTTCATACTTAGAATGCATATTTTATTTTTTTTTTTTGAAATTTTTTTAAAATCTTTTTATAGTTTGTTTATTTGTTAATTACAGCATTAGTAAAAGTCACAAAATCCATATTATATTATTAAAATATATGTTGCTAGTATAAAAAAAACTTATTTATTCTAAAAATTTTTTATACACATATAAAAAAATTAGAGCTTTTAATTAAAAAATTATCTAGCTAGTAGTATAATAATTTAGCGTCAGCAAGAAAGAATAGGTAAGAAGATAAAACGAAAAATATGAGAAATGAGATAAATAAATTGATAAGAAGAGAAAAAAAATTTTATTAAAATAATAAGGGTAATTTTATCTTAATAATGAAGAATCAAGGGGCAAGGGATAAAGTATTTATTATATAAATTAAGAGGGTCAGGTATAACTGTAACAAGATTATAAGTTGAAGAGATTGTTTGCATTTAACCCTTTTTACTAATGTGCCTCTTTTAATATTTTAATATTATATTTGAAAGACAAATTTAAGTTTTTAATAATTAATTATAAACCATTTCAAATTTTTTTTCTATTTGATTGGTTCATGGGCTTAAGAATAATTATTGGACCCATGAAGGTCTTGAATGTATTGAAAATTTTCATGGCTTAACTTTAAATAACAATCATCAAAATATTCTCCCGTATATTAACAGCTTTGACGGACTAGTCATGTGTCTGCAAGCTATTGGATGATATTTTTATGCTTCATCACTAGTCTATTTCATCCTCCTCTTCCTCGCCATAATTTTTGAAGATTTTTTTTAGGAAATCTGTTCTTTCTTTATTCTTCTCCCAGGGTTTAAACATGTCATTCTTTCGGTTTCTTGTTCTTGGCTGGTTGGTTCAATCTTGGTATTTGATTCTTGCACAGTTACTTTTTTTTTTCTTTCCTAGATGAAGTATAATTTTTTCCTTATTAGTTTTTGATTAGTTTGTTTCTGGGGAAATCTTGAGTCATAGTTGAGAAAATGTTTGATGGCTGATGAAGGCGGGACAACTGTTTTATAGTAGTAAAGAGGAACTTTAATGGGGTTGAAGGGTCTTCATCCTTGATTTTAATTTTTTTTTTTTTGAAAGCATTAATATTTAGTAGATCTTGTTAGAATAGTATAATTTCTTGGCTAGGATAGTAATTTCTTGGCTAGCATTGTGAGTTACTTTTACATATTTTCATTTCTGGTAATTAGTTTTTTGGTAAAATGGGATTGGATTGATGTTTGATGGCTGATGATGACAGGACAACTGTTTCATAGTAGTAAAGAGCACTTTTAACTGTTTGATTGTTTTTTTTTTTACTGGTGCTTTAACTAATTATTATAAGTGGTATTTAGGACCAGAACTAGCAAGGACTATTTCTAGTTGAAGTGTTGAACTGTCAGATCTTTTTGAAACATGGACCGGAAACCTGTGAAAGAATTTGAGATTAATCCATTGATCTAGTCTTTCCATTTCTAAAAGAAAAATTTTCAAGTTTGTTGCTTAATATTCTTGAATAGCCACATTGGTCCGTCAAATAATTTAAGTTGCAATTTTTTCGCAGGGTCGTCTATATATCATTTGGAGGGCTGTAGCTGAAGATAAAGGGTGCTCCCATAAAGATGCACAGGTACAAGGTTGATCAAAGGTTGTTTCTGCTAGAGGAAGATGTAAATCCTTATTCACTCTTCTAATTTGAATGTCTGTTTGGCAATGAATGTTGGTGAACTGAATTTAATGCATCTATGTGGTGAATGTAATGTAAGTTTGAAGTTTAACTTCTTGGAGCAAAACCCGCATGAGGAGAAACCATCTTCCTGACTTCATAATAGAACTAATCAGTTACCCGTAATATCTGTCCACTTTTCTTTTAATGTGATGGTGTTATTGCACGTCATTCTAAGACCTGTACATTTAGTTACTGTATTATAGTCTCACTTGCTTCTCTCCACCTTCTCTCGTCTTCTGTTGAGTAATGTGCAATTCGATTTACTACTCTATCTTCAAGTAATGGTACATTTATTGATCATCAGTAGTGTGGTTTTGAGTTCCTTAGCAAATTGGCCAGTTGAAACTTCACAAATGGCATTTAGTCTGCTGTGCTGAGTAGCAGTGTGCTGGTTTCTGCTCTCAGTAAATCATCTTTTACTTAGGTTCATTAGATCTCGTGTTGTAAATTAATTGCTTATTTTACATGAAGATTTTTCTTCAGTTATGAGATCTTTTATCCTCAAGTTAGGAGATGCTCAACTAATTTTCTTGTTTTAAGTACAAAGAACTGTTTTCCTCCAACTGAAACAGGCATTAAAAAGGCATTCTTTGCTTCTGTTTGTCACTATTTTTCGCCAAGGGGAAGCCAGTAGTTTCAAACCGTGTCAATGAATATAGTGCTGGTCCTACCAGACACTTGGTCATGCTTGTTTTCATGCCATGTTTAGTTGATCTGGTGCTAATTTTTGGTCAAATGGAGATCATCTTTTGGTTTCGTGACTTTGCACTAGTAAAAGAACAAGAATTGGCTGTTTTGGAGCTTAGTTTAACAGACTGTAGGGTACAAAAAAGCCAATAATTTAGTTATCTTACCAATGCCGTGGAAAAATGAGAGGAATTTGGTGCTGATTTCTCGGGAAAATTTGGAAACGTCCCAAATTGAGGTCCATCTTGGGTGTCCTGTTTTGAATGTCTTTCGACGTGGTTGATCCCAAAATGAATAAATTAAGAAAGTTGATTTGATTTCCTTCCATCCCGTATCGTTACATTTTAAATATTTGTACAATACAATATTATGTATTATTTGTATAAAAAAGTTTTAAAAGCACAATGATTAATACATTAATAGGACCCTAAAATTCCCCCTCGATAGAAAGATATAGCTGTTTATAATTAAAAGGACAACAAAGAGGAACTTCAAAACTAATTGCTGCTACCACAATCTTTAGCTATCCAACGGCAAGTTGTCCCGCCTCTATCACAAGTAACTAACCCAGAAAGTCCTCTTTAATGTTTTTTTTTTCTTTTTTTTTTAATCCCTACCATAATAGATAGCTTCCTTTTCTTCTTGTAAATGTAATCTATTAGAGTCATATATTTCTGCATGGGATGGAAAGGGGATCAAACCCAATCTTTACTTAAAAGTTCTCAATTTTTTCGAATTAAATTTATTGACGTTGAAAAGTTCTTATTTCATTTAAAGCTCAGAGGAGATAATTTTATGTGGTTTGAGAATTTTTCCACTTCCTTTTAACACAATTACTAACTAAGAATTTTATTCATTTAAACTGAGGTTGTGTTTGGATGGATAAATTTGAATTGAAAAAAAAATATTTAAAATGAAATGATTTGAATTGAATGGATTTGAAATGACATGAAATTTGGGTAAATTTTAAATTCTCTTATTTAACCATTAAAATGTACACTTCCAATGAATTTCAATTCTACAACTAAATCAATTAATTTGTTTGGATAACTTATGTTATATAAATTAAGATTTTAAATCAAATTCATTAAAATCCCTCCACCCAAACAGAATGTGAGTGAATTGAATTGTAAAATGTGGCTCCATACCAGTTTTCACATTATAACAACTTGTTTTGTCCCTCAAAATGAAAATCATTCCTCTTTTGTTTCCTTTGGTACGATCATAAAATTAATTTGGAGATGTTGATAAGAAATTGAAGTAAACCCTTTTGATTTTTTTTTTACAATTTATGGAAAGAGAATTTGACTTTTCTTTTGCCTCAGGAGGAACTCTTCAGTATTGCTAGTCTTAAATCTTTGACCTATAATTTAAAAATTAATTTATTCAATCACTTTATCATTTTGTAATTTCAATGGCAAACTTAGTTAATTCAGCATTATGAACAGATGTTTCCTTGCACTATAGGAAGAAACTGCTTTCGGGCTGGAGACACTTCTAATTCGGTTTTTCTTTCATGTATAAAGGCCTTGACATCACTGCTCCAATTCTGCATATTACGGATATGATCAAACGATGCAGATTCATTCACATTATTGCTTAGGACTAATTTCATTTTGCACACCTCAACTTATATCCATTCTAACTTTACACCCCAAACTTTATGTTAGACAATTTATATCCCGAACTCTCAAATTCATCCCACTTCAATCTTATTTTTAATGTCGTCTCAAAAACTAACAGAATTTTTCGTGCATACGAAAAATTCATCTAGATATACAACAATGTTTTTTTGGTGCAAAAATAAAAATTCTGTTGATTTTTTTGACGGTATTAAAAAAGGAACTAAAGTGAGAAAAATTTAACAGTTGGGGATGCAAAGTGTCCAAAACTAAAATTTAGGATACAAAGTAAAAATGAGTATAAGTTAAAAGTTACAGAATGAAATTAATCCTATTCTTTAACATGACTCATGCAATCTATCTTTTATATATATATATACACGTATGCCCATATTGTTGATTCATGCAATCTATCTTAAACCAATGAAAATCGTAATATCAATGAATAGCACAACGTGACAACGCCTAATTATCTTTTTCACAATTACTTCATCAACATTTTTATCGATTGTTTTATGAATATAATTCTCCAACTTATGTGGTTTTAAATAGTTATTATTTATTTTTTCTAAAAAATATACTCCTATTCAGATTTGCATTTGAATTTTGTGACTAAACAAGTAATGATGCATAGGGGTAATTATTCAACAATTGTTCGACTTTTTAACTTGTTTGACTTGATTTGTTTGATTTTCGACTTGAAAATCTCAAAGTCAAAGTTAAGTTCTAGAAATCCAAAGTCAATTAAAGTACAGTCATTTAAATTCGACATCTTCGACTGGTAAGTCGAATAAATCGAACAAAAATTCTTTTTCATTCCATATTCTAATTCTAAAATTTAGTACTATATCATCCCACAAAATCCATATTCTAATTCTAAAATTTTGTACAAATTCAAAATAGGAAAAAAAGACTAATTTGGTCCTTTATTTTTGAGGTATCAATCAATTTAGTCCTCACAACTTATCTATCATAAACACTAATTTGGTCCCTTATCCTTAAAAAACTTAATATATCTAAGGCTTGTGACGAAAATTGTAGACAAATTAAGAAAGCTAGTCACAACACATCTATTGCAAGTTAACAACCACATAATTATTATGTGAATTGTTTTATTAATTTATCCATGATTTCTGTCATAGGCCTTATATTGGTTAATTTTATCAAAGATAAGGGATGAAACTATTCTGTTGTGATAGACAAAGGACCAGATTGGTCGATATTTCAAAGATATGGGACTAAATTAGTATTTTCCCCATTCAAAATATAATACACTATTATTTCACAATTCAAAATATGACATACTAGAAATAAAAATCAATTCAAAAATTACAAGTTCGTAGCTAATAAAAGCAAAACACATAACCAAATACATAACCAGTTACAAAAATTAACAATGACAAATTTCTTCAATAAGTTTTAAAGTATATATAATTGACTAATTCTAATCTCTATATAGACTTCAAGGGTCCTACATATATAGATAGATAGATATATAGATATTTCAATATATATAATTACTTAAGTCTAGTCTCTTTATGTATTAAAAAAATTTAATAATTCATTTAATTAGGTATAAAAGAAAAAGTGTAACATTAATAAGTTATACATATTTCCATTTTCTAGTAATTAGTTTTTTGGGTAAAATGGGATTGGGTTAATGTTTGAAGGCTGATGAAGGCAGAACAGCTGTTATATAGTAGTAAAGAGGAACTTGAAGGGATTAAAGGGCCGTCATTTTTTTTTTCTTCTTTTTATGATTGTAAGTTCTGACTTTTAGAATATCATGTCCCTTGATTTTATGGAGAGTTATGACATGTTTATAGTCTTTGTTCCGAACCACAATCATAAGTTTATTATAGGCATTTTGCATGTTAATGCTAATTCAAATCTTCTGCAGTCTTTATTTATTTATTATTTATTTTTTTTTCTGGCAGTCAGTCCTTTTTGAAACATTGGCAGGATACTCGTGAATAGGTAATAGAGAGAAGTACTAATTGGATGGTGAAATTTTTATTAATTCCAGACCCTAATAGGCTAATATTATATAAGTTACCTCTTATAATTATTTATTTTCTTAAAAAAGTTGTTACAAAACTAAATATTATGAATTATTATTTAGTATCAATTATTTATAATACATGTCAAATATAGAATTATAATTTATATAATAAATTCTGAGAATAAATATTTAATTATTTGAATAATACTTAATGTATATAATGTTTAAGGTTTTATTCTTAGTATATCTGCAAAATGCGTTACAAAATTACCTATGAGTATTTTATTTAAAAAAGACCTCACCACTCTACGTAATTCCTGAGTAATTCGAACTCATGACCAATAGATTATAACGGAAGTGTCTTACCGCATGAGCTGCATTTTGTCGTCTAAGTATGAGTAATTTTATTATTCCAACCCAATTGTAACACTTCTATCAAAATTTGATAAGGGAGAATTGCAAATTTAATCCTTGAACAAAACATTATTTTTAAAATCTCATAGAGATCTCTCAAATTATATTATAATTTTTTTGTCTTTAAACTATTGTAATCGTGCATCAGCCCACTAAACTTTTTCACATTTTGACCGTCAAGTATTTTCATAATCCATAAATATAGTCTATATTATTTTATTTAACTCTTTTGTCCCTTGATTTGTTTTGTTGTTATTGTCATGTCTAAATGACTTACTTGATGAAAATACAGACACACCAGTACACACACTTGAGGGACTTTCGCAAGATTATGAAAATAGTTGAAAATAAAATTTTTTAAATAGAACTTGGGACCTTCTTAAGGGAATAAATTTCCAATTATCTCTAATATTTTCATGTAAACTTTGTTCACATATTTCTTATTCCTCTTATTTAAATTTATTTGTTTGTATTTTTTATTGTACCAAGTATTTTAAATTTTGATTCGACACTATTTTTTTGTTTAACTCTTTTGTCCCTTGAGTTTTTATTTTTATTATCATGTCTAGATGATTGAATTTATTTGATAAAACACACACACACACATGCTTGAGAGACTTCCTAGAGATTACGAAAGAGTTGCAGATAAAAATTTTAATAGAACTAAGGGAACTTCTTGAGAGGCTAAATTTTCAATTATCTCTATTATTTTTCATGTAAACTTTGTTTATATATTTCCTATTCTTATATTTAAATTTATTTATTTGTATTGTTTAGTGTACAAAGTTCAAATTTTGACTTGACACTATTTTTTAATTGACCAAAAAATGTTCTATGTAAGTGAAATATATATATATATCTATAAAAATAACTGTATCATTATTTTTAGGATTAGCACCATTAGTAAACCTACTAGCTATGAGTTTTCAATTAATCATTATACTATTTTTAAAAATGTAGCATAGTAATTGATATATTTCAAAGTTAGCAAAAATTAAGAAAAAATATGATAATGTCAACTTAACTTATAGAAATATCAATATGCTTTTAAACTCAATAATCATATTTTACAAAGTACTAATACAATTCACTAAAATGAATAAAAAAATTTACAAAACTTAAATCTTAGTACAAATCATTCAGTACAATTAGATAATTCTACTAAGTATAAGATGTGACAAACTTATCAATTAACTGAATAGTTTAGCAAATTTTAATTAATTATTCAATACAAGCATTCTGATCGGAGTTCAAAAACTGATAAGAAAAATTCATTTCTACTTAGCACATGCGCGCGCGCACGCTCGCACACACACACACACACACACACACACACACACACACACACACACATATATATATATATATATATATATGAAATGAGAAATAATATGCAACTTTTAGTTACATTATATAATAGTATAGAAAGAATTGATATATTGTCAACTACTTTAGATATCATAAAAATTACTTATATTATCTATATAAATAAAAAGTAAATAGTGTAAAAATTCATAATATCTATATTTATTACAAATATTGCTAATTTTGTTAATTTATATATTTTTTAATTATTCTATTTTACAATAACTTATGTTAAATATATTTGCATGTTTATGCACAAATTTTCTTGCTAGTATATATTTATACAAAATAGTGTCTAAACTAATAAGTATCAGAAAGATATTTTATTAGTAGTAAGTATTTTCAAAGTGAGAAGTATTGAGGTTAAACTGACGTCGCTCCTTGACTCCTGGTCATTTATGGCTTTGGATACGGTTTCTATATTCGTCTACATTATAACATGGATTTCCCGAAGTGGATGATATTATATTGAGGCTTAGCCTTTTCACATAAAACCCATCTGGTAAAGGAAATTTGCGAGAGGTAGATTAATGAGTTATTAGTTTAATTGATGAATTATTGATTTAATAGGTAGATTGCTTAAATATATTTCTTGTTAATATATAATACTTGCAAATTATTAAATCTAAGAAATATGGTGAAAATATTGATAAAAGCATGTTTTATGAATTTGAAATAATTCATTTCCCTTAATAAATTTAATAAATATAATAAAATAGTTAACTTTTCAATCTATTTCTTAGGTGGTTATTTAGTGGTGCAATGATAATGATTATATTTTAAAAGATTTAAATCCAAAAATCAGATCTTCACCTACCTTCGAGTGACTCGCACTCATGACCAATAGGTCATAGGAGAAATATCTTAACACCTAAATTGCACATCGTTATCATATTTTAGATACATGAAGTTGTACAATCAAATGTATAATAACTTATTTTATTAATTTAAGCTAGATGGTTGTTTAATATAACAATATATTTTAATATTTGTTTTAATTTTTTGCTACTTTTGAAATATAAAATGATATTGGGAAACATGTTGTTCTTGTGGAAAACATATGATAATTTGTTGGTAATTAATGTCCAACAAAAGCTTTGTAAAGAAATTAGCTTAATTTCTTTCTTATATTTTTCAATTTTACTTGTGAAAAGAAGTTTTATGGATGAAAAAATTTGAGAATTATATGCTACTAATGAATATTTACATAGCCTTTCACATGAAGAGTTAAAAACTATTTAAATGATTTAATGCAGAGAGTAAAGTTTATAGTGTAAATAAATAAAAATGAGACATATAATGTATAAAAGCTTACATGGTAATGTGGTAATGCATTTTCTTTCTATTTAAAATGTCTTTGGTTCAAAAGTTAAAAATTACAATTTGATTTTTTCTAAAGAAAGAAACCCATTGGGTTTTCCCAACCCGGTTAGGTTCCCAAATTTTTTAGTTGAACCGACGAGTTGCATGAAACCCTGAAAATATCTTCCTTGTTTGGTCATTGGAACAACCCAATTTGATTTCAAGGTGGATTCATTAGTAGAACCAACGAGTCAGGTTGGGTTTACGAAGTATAATATTGTGCATTAACTATGGTGACATTGTATAAATATTACTAATATGTTTGAAATATTTCTCAATTTATTTTTGGCGAGAATTTTACACAAAAAAGGGATTATAATAATTATTTTCACGAAGGTTTAAGCCCTGAGAGAAACAAGCTTTTTTGGAAAAAGAAAATTGAAATTTTTAGAACTATTCGAAATCCATTTGCAATAGTTTTTCAAAGTAAGTGGTGAAGAATCACAATGCTGTGCGTATTATGTAGCTGTCACATACTTTTACAAAATGTATATGACATTTGTAATTTTGTAAATTTACATAGAATGCAGTCATATTTGATGCATAGACATGTCTATACTTTTTTTGACAAAATAGATAAAGAGGTAATTCATTCATCTTCACAGTTATGTAATGTCAACTTATGTTTCAACAACTGATACAGGAAACAGCCTACACAAGCTAACAGCTAGGAAGCACACCTTTACCTACCTAGTAGGTACATAATTTCATTTATTTTCATCTTGATAAAGTAAATCTGCAGTACTTTGCCTTAAAATCTTTTCACATTTACCTGGTAGCTAAAATCTTGATAAAGTAAATCTGCAGAACTTTGCTTCAAAATCATTTCGCCTTTGCTTGGTAGCTAAATTTTTAAGTGGATCGAATTTTATTATAGAACTCTTGATGTGTTTTAAATTCATTCACAGTATCATGAAATGGACCAAGAACCCAGTCCACAGAACCTACTATGGACCCGATCACTTAAAATTTTTCCTACTTATAAGGTATGTTGGACTTAATTCCCTTTATATTCCCTAATTTGTATCCGATCCTCATTTTGCACCATAAATTTCAATTTTGGACACTACACCCAAACTCTCATATTCGTGCCACTTAAATTCAGTTATTAACATTATTACTAAATTAACAAATGTTCTAACCATATCAAGTTCATTCATTAACATTATTACTAATTTAACAAATGTTCTAACCATACACACCACATACATATTACTTGATTAGACCATTCGTCAAATTTCTTAATACAGTTTATATTTGGACCAAAAAGTTGGACGGATAGGGGGCAACGTGCATTCAAAATTTATAATTAGGAGTGAAAAGTGATAATTGATCATAAGTTAGAGGTGTAACGTGTTCGATATTTATAGTTAGTAGTCCAAAGTAAAAATTAAATTATAAATTAGAATTGCGAAGTGGAATTAATCGTGATGATCTCCATTGATGCGCTTTGCCCCTATGTGTGGGGAGCACATATTTAGCATCTGTCAATTATAGTAACAATATTTTAAATTGAACTGAGGTAGGGTGATTCTACGAGTTAGGGTGGCAATTTGTCCAAATTAAAATTCGAGGTGCAAATTTATAAGTTAGGAGTGCAAAGGAATAAGTCGTACGTCAGAGTTTTAAAATCCCAGTTTCAACACTTCATATCCAAGTTGTAAAACCCAAAACAAATCTTAACTTGAGGACCTTGCGGGAATAGCAATAAAATCAAGCAGAGTTAATGTCATTCGTAGTGGCAATTGAAAATAATCCAACTCTTGTTAGAAGCTACTTACCAAAATTGAAAAAAAAAAAAAAAAAAAACCCTTAATTTTATTAGCAGCTTATAGTATGTTGTACGATTTCAGTTTGGGGAGGCAATTACTTGATCGCTAAGTTTTCTTGTTTCCAAGTAAACCTCAGTTAATGATTTCCAAATAAATTAAGGATTCGTTTTCTTTTCCTTTTTCCTAGTAAATTAAGGTTTTTGTACCTACTACTAAAACTTAGAAGATCCGACAAGTATATATATTTAAAAGCAAGACATTTTTTTTAATTAAGCCATTTTTTTATGTTCATTAAGTTGTTTATATATATATATATAAGATTACTTAATTTGTTTATACCACATAAAAGAGAAAGCCAAGTCATACGTCAATCGATGTCTTCTTCAGCAGCATTTAACCTTCTTGAATGTTTGTTTAACCACAAAATCGCAGACTCCGTATGGAATCGGTTCACCAACGGATATTACCAATACTGGAAATTCAGGATTATTGCATTGAGCCCAACTCAAAACTGGGAGACCGAAGAATCATCAGGCCGCCGTGGAGGGTTGCTGGCGATTGTGCATAGCGTGTTGGTCAATCTTGTGTTGGCATATGATCACGATTCGGGCTTTAGAGATGAGGTTTGGGTTGTTGACTGTTCAGGTGCAAGTTGTCATGCAGTGAAAAACAAGAAACTACTTGAAAACCCCATTCCATATGCATCACATCACAGAGGATTTTTCGGGAAGACATCAAGGATAACTCATAAAGGTGATGCCTACTTGCCCATTATTGATGAAATCAATCAAACTAGTATCATCAGGTTGCGTGGTGTTGTCCATCGTGCGGCGGCCGTAGGATCAAATACGATATCTGTTGCTAGATTCACCCAAGACTTCCCATATTACTCATTCGAATTCTACAAGCACGGACTTACGGTGAGGAATATCGATACAGGAAAAGTGATAGTGATAGGCCCCCGAATTAGACATAAATATTACTGGCCGACTCCTAAAAATAAAGCTCGGATTACTAGAGTCAATGCTAGCACTTCAATAGAGTTAATCGCTGTGCTTTGCAAGCTAGTTTTTAGCTATATAATTACTACTCTACCAGCGAGGATAGCCGATTATCTTGATAATTTTGTCGAGACAATGTAACAAGATTAACGCTCCCTTACATGATCTGATTTTCGGTCATGATTATGAAGTGGTTGATCATCTGAGGACATGTAATGTCAATAACATCAATTTCAATAACTCCTGGATGGTTGATACTGGTGCTACAAGACACTTGACGGGCCATAGAACTCTACTCCAAAATCTTAGGGCTGTTACTACAGCACGAAACCTATACGCAAGAGATTATCATGGAAGAAGTACAGCTATAACTCATCATGGACAAGTGCACTTGAAGAGTCCAAGTCATGACGTAAAGTTTGTGCTACAAGATGTGGCACTAATTCCAGAAGCCATCTGCAATTTACTTTCTGTCGCAAAAATGATTGATGATTCTCGTTGTTTTTTTGAGTTTCGATCGACTGGGTTTGCTGTAAAAGCCGTGAGAACGATCAATTACTAGCAAAAGGTCCACAGCTGCAAAATGCCTACTGTTGGCCAATGAATTGATATTATATCATAGGAATTTAATTTTTAGCAAGCAACACTGATTTATGCATATGTTTTGTATAGTACTATATATTATCTATATCTATATGTATATAGTATAGGAGATAAGTTTTTGTGAGAAGGTATAAAAAAATGACATGTAGGATGTTTTTTATACAGGAAATCTGAATAGTAAAAAGATGACATGTAGCATGTTTTTTATACAGAAAATCTGAATAGTAAATACTAACAGTAAAAATAAAATATTTAACTGTCTTGAATTCAAATTAATTTAACTTAATCTTATTTTTAACTACTTTTATTTATTTAAAATCCTCATTTTATGCATATATATTTCTTATAATTGATTATTCTACCCAAAAGAGTTATAAAATATACTGTATAATACAAAAAAATTATTTTATTAAACAAACATGATTTTTAAAAGATTGTCATATAGATGAAATAATCTTTGATTAAGTAATTTACATAACAATTAAAATTAACGACCAATTTCTATTAAAAAAGAATAGAATAATTTTAGACCAATGATTTTGACAACTCTAATAAAACCTTTAAACACTCCAAATTTAATACATTTGAACTAATTTGACAAAATTAACCATTGACTAAATCCTCTTAAATCTTTTATATAGAGGAAAAACATTTTCTCCTATATTTTGTCTTTTGTTTTTCTTTTCTTGATTTCTTAATTCAAAATACTTACATCTTCTATTAATTATTATAAAAATTGGAAGTTATCAAAATAAGAAGGCTCACCATATATTTACAAGTTGATTTTTTATGATTCTTTTGGTAATGAGAAAAAAAAATTTAAAAAAGCTTCACCTTTTTCTCAGTTATAGTTTTAATAGATAAATTTTTTATATTCAAAAAGTTGGTTATATTTTCATAAATATCAAATACATTTTGATCTAAATAAGAATAAAAGCTAAGTTATGGACTCTAACTGTTATAAGTTCCTTAATTTTATTATTTCTTTTAATTTTAAGTTTTTGCTACTGTAAAATTTATTAATTATTACTTACTTTTTTCAGGTTTTTATTTACTTAATTATTAAAATATTTTATATCCGCCTGTGTCGAGTTTTTCTTAGCATAGCTAGTCCCAAACCCGAGTAAAGGAGGAAGGTTGTGTTGGGTCGACAACCAGCATAAAACTTTGTCAATCTTATGAAATGAATCCACTACGATATTGCACTAATGCTAGGGTGTTCCCGTAAGCAACGCGTCGCATTACCTGAGTGCGGCGAATAGTGGGCTCCATTGGGGTCCGGGTGTAGTGAAAGATATGCAAGGGTCCTCACATAATAGGGAGAGGGTAGTGGGAAATAAAAATGTCTTGGAGAATAGGATTAGAATAGAAATTTGGAATATGGGAACTCTTACTAGTAAATCAATGGAGGTGGTAAATACAATGATTTGGAGAAGAATTAATATTCTGTGTTTAGAAGAGACAAAATGGGTAGGAGAAAAGGCTAAACTTTTAGATAATTCAGGATTTAAACTTTGGTGTTCAGGAGTAAACAAGACTAGAAATAGGGTTTCTGGTATTATTGTAGATGGGTCAATGAAAGATGATGTAGTGCAGGTGACAAGGAAAGGAGATAGGATTATGGCCCTTAAACTAATTTTAGGACGTGGAACTATCTTTCGTGTCTATGTGCCTCAAGTAGGTCTAGATAAGTCCTAAGCTAAGTTTTGGGAGTCTCTTATATGACATCTAGATGTGTATAAGAGAGTATAGTATCTTACTATGATCTAAACATAACATAACTAATTGTAATGATAATCCTCATTATATAATGATGATACATGTCCATTTAGAGCTTTTAGTGGTAGATTTAAGGTTTAAAAATCACATTAGGCGAAGAAACCTACTTAGATTACCTAGAATTAGGTGGGGAAATTTAAAGAAGGAAGGGCAAAGTGTTTGGAACTTACAAGGAGAATCTGATACCTTATGGAATGATATGGCAATTAGAGTAAGAACAGTGGCTAAGAAGATACTTGGGGAGTCAAGAGGTTATGCCCCCATGAATAAGAAATCTTAGTGGCGGGATGAAGGTGTACAAGATAAAATCAAAATTAAGAGGGCTAACTATAAGGCTCTATATTGTTGTAGAAGTGACAAAAATATTGAGAAATATAAGCTTGCTAAAAAAGAGGCAAAAAAGGCTATTAGTGAAGCGAGGGATAGGGCTTTTGAAGATTTTTATCAAAAATTAGAATCTAAAGAGGGGGAGCGAGATATTTATAAAACTATTAAAGCAAGAGCCCATAGAAAGAAGGACTTAACCCAAGTCAAGTTCATCAAGGATGAAAGTAATAAGACATAGATATGCGAGTAAGAGATAAGGAAATTAAGGAAAGATCAGGAAAGATACTTCCATCAACTATTCAATGAAGACGATGGAGAGGATATCATTCTAGGAGAGTTAGCTAAGTCTGAAGAGTATAAAACGTAATGTATTATTGAAGGATTTAGCAATCAGATGTGGAGGAGGCTTTGAAGAAGAAGAAGAAAGGAAAAGCAGTTGTCCCCGATGATATCCCAATAGAGGTATGGAAATACTTAAGAAAGAAAGGCATAAGTTGGCTTACCAATCTTTTCAATAAACTATTGAAGAATAGAAAGATGCCTACCAAGTGAAAGAAGAGTACTCTCATACCCATATTCAAAAATAAAGGGAATATACAAAATTGTGCTTATTACAGATGTATTAAGTTAATTCTTATACGATGAAATTTTGAGAGAGGGTGACAGAAAGAAGGTTAAGAAATGAGACTAAAGTGTCAAATTTGTAATTCTATTTTCATAATTTTACCAGGGAGAACGACTACTGAAGCCATTAATACATCTTTTAAGGAGATTTATCGAGAGATATCGAGATAAATAAAAGGATTTACATATGATTTTTATTGATTTTGAAAAGCCATACAATAGAGTCTATAGAGAAGTTATATGGAGAGTTTAAGAAAAAAGAGAAGTTACAGTAAAAATACACAGAATCAATAAAAGAGATGTATAGAGATGTGGTTACAAATGTGAGAACACCAGAAGGGTTGACACGAGAGTTCCTTATAAATATAGGTTTACACCTAGGTTCAGTTCTAAATCCTTATCTATTTGCGTTGGTCATACATGAACTTACAAGACACGTACAAGAGGAAATACCATAGTGTATGTTATTTGCAGATGACATTGTGTTAGTAGATGAAATAAAAGATGGGGTTAATGCTAAATTCGAGGGTTGGAGAGAGACACTTGAGGCAAAAGAGTTTAGAATTAGTAGATCAAAAATAGAATATATGAAATTTAAATTTAGCAAGGGTGTACGTGAGAATGGAATAAGGGTATAATCTAGTATCGGAGATCAAGAGATACCCATAAGTGAAAATTTTAAATATTTAGGATCAATTATTCAGAGTAATGGTGGTATAGATTGAGATGTTACACATCGGATACAAGCAGGATGGACTAAATGGAGAATGGCATCGGAAATATTATGTGACTGCAAAATTCCTTTATGACTTAAGGGTAAATTCTATAAAACGGCAATTAGGCCAACAGTGCTCTATGGGTACAAGTGTTGAGCAGTGAATCACACACATAAGCAAAAGATGAGAGTAGCAGAAATACGAATGTTAAGATTGATGTGTGGGTACACTGGGATGGACAAGATACAGAATGAGCATATTTGTTAGAAGATTGGAGTAGCATCTATTGATGAGAAGATGAGAGAAACACGCTTAAGGTGGTTAGGTCATGTGTTAAGACGACCAATAAAAGCGCCTGTCAGGCGAGTAGATTTTAGAGAGAGTAGTTAACATAAGAGTGGTAAAGGAAGATCGAAAAAGATTTGATGGGTAACTTGTATATGATGAAGGAAAGATATAGCCCATCTAGGAATTGAGGAGGATATGGTCAATGACAGAGTGCAATGGCATAGTAAAATTCATGCAGCCGACTCTACTTAGTGGGATTAAGGCTTGGTTTGTTTGTTTGTTTGTTTATCATCATTCCTACTAACACATGTATATCATTACATTAGTTATACATATAGTTTTCCCATAGTAAAATTCATGCAGTCGACTCTACTTAGTGGGATTAAGGCATAGTAGAGTCGGCTGACCTAATATTATTTTTTAAAAATATAAATTATTAACTGATATATGTCAAAGTTGTAAATAAAAAAAAAAGTACAATAATGTCAACTTAACTTATAAAAATACCAATATGCTTTTAAACTCAATAATCACTTTTTACAAAAGTGCTACAATGCACTAACATATATATATATATATATATATATATATATATATATGTTATAAAAACAATTATAAAATTTAAATCTTGGTCCAAATAATTCTGTACGATTAGATGATTATATTAGTTTATTAGACATAACGAACTTATTAATCAACTAAATAGCTCAATTTTTTAATTAATCATTCAATTCAAGAATTTTGATTGGAATTCAATAAAATGATAAGAAAATTTCATTTATACCTAACACAAATTAATAAATGAAATGAGAAATTATACGCAACTTTTAGTTATATTATTTATACACAAAAAAATAAAATAGTGTAAAAAATAACGTTGTCATACAACTATAAATATAACGAAAACCAACTATTACTTATATTATCTATATAAATAATCTTAAAAGTGTAAAAAATTCATAATGTCTAAAACGATTACAAATATTGTTACTTAATTTTGATTATTTTTATTTTATTTAATTACTCAAAATTGCATGCCATCATCATAATTTAATTAACACTATTTTATTTCACAAATTAAATATATTTATTTAGTCATGCACAAGAGTTTTCCGCTAGTATAAAAAATATGTGGATATTGCTTTAATTAATGCTGACTATGGATGCGCTTTATGTTATAATGTGATTTTATAACACTTGTAAAATCTTTCTAGCTAAAGTTTGTTTTTTAGGAAAGAATGCAATTTTAGCCCACAAATTTTGGATTATAGTCCATTCTGGTCTCCCAAGTTTCATACAAAACATATTTAGTTCTCAAACTTTTCAATTTCTACCAATTTAGGATAAACTTAAAAATTCTGTTAATTACAAATGGAAAAGTTATGTGCTTTGCAGGTGACTGTTAAATCTCAAGTTCCAAGTTCTAAATGTGAAAAAAAATACAAATTTAGCCTTTAAAATTTGGATCATTGACTATTTTAGTCCCCAAAATTCCAAACAAAACGTATTTAATCGTCAAACTATTTAATTTCTACCAATTTAGGATAAAATTTGAAATTTCTGTCAATTACAAATGAAAAAAGTCACATGCATTGCACGTGAATATTTAATCTATTCTAGGATATAACACTTACTAACCAATTTCAATCCATTTAATCATATTATTACTTTTTCTTCTTTGACTATCAACGCCTAACTATTCATGTTTATATTATGACACTTCCCAACCTATTTTAACTAGTTCAACAATGGATTTTTGTCAAAAATCTCTCACTAAACGATTTATCAATGAAATCTATCCGTTGAAAAATGTCTCGTTGATAAAATATAACAATGGTTTTTACTGACAAAATTTTAGCTACGGATTTTTCCGTTGGCAAATTGGTTACCAAATTAGTTATGAGACATTGTAGAAACCTTGAATTAGTGACAATTTTTTTTTTTTGGATTAAATTTAGAGACCAAAATTTCTGTTTCTAAGAGTAACAATTATGATCGAAAAATTCGTAAGTGACAGAAGTTCCAAGTGTTCGGGCTTACAATTAAGCAAACACGCAGCAGAACGCGGCCTACCATATCTAGTAATATATACAGCCCAGAAATATATATTTTTTTATCTTTCTTTTTGGTATAAAAAATACCTAAACATACTTCAACCCACAGCTTTATGTTCAAATGAACCACATTGCATTTTGAACACGTATATCAAAATGTTACCTCCGAAAACATCCAAGTTACAGTGTCAGCTTATAATTTCTTGAACATTGACCAAGGAAAGAACTGAAACATCCAAATTGATTTCTGTGATTTTGAGGTGTACAATTGGTTATTTTCATCAATGCTAGCACGGAGTTGTCTTATACTTTTTGAGTCCTTTTTTTGTTTGAATTTTACATTGAACTCGTACAATATTAGAATCCTGTGTGAACACAAAAGATTTGCAACAAAAGAGTCAACCAAGCATAATGCATTCTGAGAACCTGTAACAAATAATAAAAGTCATATTATATTGGACGGAAGAAAATGAATAGCACTTGCTCCATCAATTTCTAACATCCCTTCCGTCTTTGCTGCTTTTAGCGGCACCTAGCTCAACTCCTGATACCCTTTCAGCAAATTTTATGGTACTCACACTTTCTGAATAAGAATTAGCTTCAGGATTAAGTTGCACAAACATGAGTCTTTGCATTTCATTGTCTCATCTATTATCACCTGTATCACAAAATGAAAAAAAAAAAAAAAAAAATAGCAATGCATTTCACTTTTCAAGACATGCCTGAAAAGATGATGACATAATCTTGTTTCTTTGAAGTTTGCATCATTGGATTTCTTCTACCCCTAATGAGGGAAGTAAGGGAGATTATTATAGCATGATGATGGAAAGTCTAAATTATTCACCACTCTGAATGGACACTTCACGGCTGTCCTTTGGATTACCTCTTGATCGTCACTTTTAGCTTAAGCGGCATATTTCTTAGGGTTAGTAACACTTTGCCCCCTGAACTAGATAGGTAATTACACTTTGCCTCCCCTGAACTAAAAATAATACACTTTACCCCCCAATCACATGATTCATCTTTTAAAAAATTTATAATATCAAGTTAAATTACTAAAATACCCTTAATATTATATTTTAATTTTTCATGTATTTAATTTTGATGTTCAATACGTATAAAAGAATTAGAAAAAATAAAATATAATAACAAACTAACATTATTATATAAAAATTATTATTATAATAAAATATAATAACAAAATATTTAGGGAGTGAAAATGTGATAAAATATTGAATTATATTATATTTAACATTACAATTTGCACAGGTTCATCCAAATATTAAAATTTTAAAATGCCAAGAGATATCAAAAAGATCACAAATTTTATAAAAAAATATATTGTCACACATTATTTTTAAAGAAGAATTTTTAATTACAATTAAGATATGACAATAATATTATCCCAGTTGTTGTTTAATTTTAAATTTTAAAAAACAATTCAAATAAATGGGCTAAAATTAAAAATTCTTCCATATATATTTATATCGCTGTCTATTAAAATATTATATATTTTATTTTTTTATTATTTTTTGATAATTATCACATCATTATCAAAATTTAAATACAAAAATCAAAATATAGTAATGAGGGTATTCAAGTCATTTAACATGATATTATAAATTTTTAAAGAATAAATCATGTGACTAGGGGCAAAGTGTAGTTTTTTTTAGTTCACGGGACAAAGTGTTATTACCTACCTAATTTAGGGGGTAAAGTGTTATTAAGCCTATTTCTTACTCCTACTATTGGTACAAGCTCCGCTTCTTCCGCCCAATCTCTCTCCATGACACGGATCTCAATATAGATAATAATCAAGACACTTCAAAATCTAAGCTTGCCCAAATGGTAAATCTAAACTCAAAGCAGAGATATATTACTAAATTGAGACTTAATAACTATGCAAAACTTGAAAAATGAACTAATAATCTGAACAAATTGCATTTTAGCACCATAAGCACTCCATATTCCGGCTTTGATCTCATACTTGTCCTACTATAAAATAACATCAAATTTTATGACTTGCATTTCAGTCTCAGACTTCAAAGAATCAGCTATACGCAACTTGCATTTTTTATTTTCTCTAACTTGGACTTATTATGCTAAGAAACCAATTTCTAATCAGGTAACTGAAACAATGAAATTCAGAAGAACCCTAATTAGATGGAAAATAAAGGTAAACCTGCTGTAGCTTCTATTGTCGGTCCACCAGCAAGGGATGCCAGAGGGTAGGGAAGAGAGCGAGAAGAGAATTCAGATATGGTAGAGCTGAGAAAGAATACAGCTTGCGGAGCTGCAAAGGCAGTGGGACCGAAAAAGGGACAAAGGAAATGTTTTTTTCAATATTTATAGGACATCCGTTTTCTATTCTTACCCATGAGAGATCTGTGTCCTAACCCGAAATGGTGTCGAATTAGAATCGGAAATTTGTCTCCAAACAAATAATTCAACAGATTGAATTGAACCTTAGAAATGTCATTCAATTCTAAGTCATTGGATAGATGGATCAGAATTGAAACCAAACACACCCTCACGGTAATTGTCTTAGTGATAGATTTGCTATTTACGACTTAGATTTGGTTGCTGATAAATGTTGAAAATCCAACTTTTCAGTGTGATTTTACCTTTGGAGTCTTTACTCCTGCAACTGAATATGACTTTCGGATCTATGAAATTGATTGATGTATTTTGACCAAAAAAATAACTAAAATTCCTACAAGTCCAACTTAGAGAGAACAATCTTGAAGCAGCTTTCGAACATCTTGATCATCACGCGATCAGCACAAAAGATGAAACAACTAACTTGTAGTGGCTAGTACAGATTTCAGGTCCTGAAATTTATTGAATCAATCTATTTATGATACGAAATTAAATAGGTTGAATTGGGTAAATTCATGAGTTATCACAATAATCCGTTAAATTAGTGTATGAATAGATTTTGATGAAATTTTTTCTATATTATTATTTAATATATATACTTTAAAATTGTAAATAATAGATTTAATATACTAATTATTTTAAATATTATTCAAAAAATTCAATAATTTTAATTACGTGTTTTAAATTACTATAATAACAAGGTTAGTATTAATAATTGTTTAAATGATTAAAAAAATCAAAATTTGAGATTTTAATTCAAATGAATGGCAAGTTATGTAATTATCAATAAGCTATCATACTATCTGTTAATTATAAATGGATCAAATACGAATACGACACGAATCCAAATAAGTTAGACACGAATACAAAACGGTAAAAAAACTGGCACACAATATGAACACCGCACGATAAGAAATGGGTCATAACTGAGACGATACGATAACATAAAAATCCAACCCATTGACACTTCTAATAGCTATTTTCAATTTTATTTTTTTTTTTTGGCGGGAAAATGGGTGACAGACGAAATTAGGGCATATGCATTCCCGCTTTATCTATTTAGTTTTTTGGAGTCCCAATTGCATCACAGGAGCTTCTGAAGCAAGTTTCTTAAATTTTATTAAAGATGCAACACAATTATTCTAATTTGCAACCACACCCCAAACACTTGGACCAAGATATCAGAGCACTCCTTCTCTCTCCACCTTTTCATTCCACCCATTCACTTATGTCCCCTTTCCTTTTCCAGCACCTTATTAAGCCTCCTATTCTGCCACTGTGTCTATAAATCCAAAAGCAAACTTTCTTAATTTGTTGCTAAATAAAACTAATTAAGAGGTAAATATCCAAAATTCACAACCCAAATCAAAATTAAAATAACTTGGATTGTTAATTCTGCACATACTTTTTCAATTTTTTTGTTACAATTTATTCATTCACTTTATGGTGCATCATCGTTACTCTTTTCTAAATCTTTTATTGTGTGCCAGAATTAATCTTGATTTGCATGAAAAAGGATAAAATCCACTAATGTAAATGATCAAAGGAAAAATAAGAATGAAGAAAGAGAAAAAAAAAAAAAAAATGGTCTGCTATGGGGAATTTGGGACACTAGAGACTAGAGGGGTTTGGGAAAAAATGAAAGAAAAAGGGAGGGAAAAAAAAAAAACTTTTATTGTGTGCTAGAATTAATCTTGACTTGCACCAAGAAATCTTATAAATGATAAATGTGTACAAATGGAAATGATCAACAAAGGAAAATAAGAATGAAGAAAGAGAAAAAAAAAGGTCTGCCATGGGGAATTTGGGACACTAGAGACTCCTCAAGTTCAGAGGGGTTTGGAGAAAGGAAAATACTATCATAAATTCGATGTTTGACTTTACCTGTAGATTCTGCGGTCAAAATCAAATTTTATAAAATCTTATTTATATTAACTTATGTCATAAATTATATAATATTTAATTTACACCACAAGATTTATAAGTGAGATTAAAAACCAGATACATTTTTCTTTGGGAAAAATGAAAAAAAAGGAAAAAAAAAAAAATGCAGTTGGTTCACGGCTGCTAGAAGGAGAAAAGGCAACTGGTTGAATTGCAATAGCGATTCAAAGCCGTGGGAAATCTGAAAATATCTCCAATTTTTATTTATTTATTTAAGTTAACTAGACAAACCGGTTCCTTCTTCTCCGAAATGTATCTGTAACTTAATTTTGAGTAACGGACTTTGTTCTTGTAATTTTCTTTATCTTATTTTATATTATTAGATATAAAGTAAGATAGAGTCATATTTGATATGAAAATTTCTTTTTGTTTTTTGTTTAATGCAATTAATTTTACCCTACTTCATTTTTAAATTAATTACTGAATTTCAATTAATCGGATAAATTAAAAAAAAAAAAAAAGCTAATCAACCAACTGGGTCGATTCATATTTCCTTACACCTCATTGGAAAACTGACTGACGAGTTTTATCCCCCATAATCAATTCCCCCATACCACTAGTGATCGGACCCACGAATCCCCCATTCACCAACGCCTCCGAATGAAAGCATATATAAAGCAGGCCACCAAAATAACCCCCAGACAACCCTTTTACTCTATCTTGACTAAGAGTCTTGTCAATTTCTCTCCAGTCTACAATCATTATGGCTGATCCTGAAATGGAAAGTATTCGGAACATTTTGGAAGATTGGGCAAGAACCAATTGGAATGGAGAAGTTTGGGTAAGAGATGGGGATTGGGAACTGACTCCTGAAGATGTTAAATTGTTCGACCTGTTGGAAAAAAATCGTGATTCCTTTGTTGCTGATGATTGGAATTCTTGGAATTCGGATGATTGGAATGATTGCTAGTTAATGGAATGATTGGAATGATTGGAATGATTGGAATGATTGGAATGATTGGAATTGGGATTCGGACGAAGATATGCAAATTGCTGTGGGAAGGAACGCCACCCAAAAAATCTGTTTCGCCTTTGTGATCTTGATCGTAATCTGTTTCATCCTCCTCTTCATCTCCATCATTTTTGAGGAATTGTTCTGATTATAGGTAATCCCTTTTCTTCTTTTCATTCATTTTGTTCTCTAACTGGTTTTCTAAAACATTCATATTTTGTAGAGAGTTAATGTTTTTTTTTCCTATTTGATCGGTTCATGGGTTTAGAAACAATTATTGGACCCATGAAGGTCTTGAATGTATTAAAAATTTTCATGACATAATTTTAAATAAAAATTATCAAAATATTCTCCCATATATTTGACAACTTTGACCGACTAGTCACGTGTCTTCAATCTATTGGATAATATTTTTATGTTTCATCACTAGTCTATTTCATCCTCCTCTTCCTCGCCATAATTTTCAATAATGAAGAATTTTTTTAGGCAATCTGTTCTTTCTTTATTCTTCTCTCAGGGTTTCTAAAACATGTCATTCTTTCGGTTTCTTGTTCTTGGCTGGTTGGTTTAATCTTGGTATTTGATTCTTGCAGAGTTACTTTTTTTTTTCCTTATTAGTTCTTGATTAGTTTGTTTCTGAGCAAATCTTGAGTCATAGTTGAGAAAATGTTTGATGGCTGATGAAGGCGGGACAACTGTTTTATAGTAGTAAAGAGGAACTTTAAAGGGGTTGAAAGGTCTTCATCCTTGATTTTAATTAATTGTTTTGAAAGCATTAATATTTTGTAGATCTTGTTAGAATAGTATAATTTCTTGGCTAGGATAGTAATTTCTTGGCTAGCATTGTTACTTTTACATATTTTCATTTCTGGTAATTTGTTTTTTGGTAAAATGGGATTGGATTGATGTTTGATGGCTGATGATGACAGGACAACTGTTTCATAATAGTAAAGAGCACTTTTAACTGTTTGATTGTTTTTTTTTTTTTTAACTGGTGCTTTAACTAATTATTATAAGTGGTATTTAGGACCAGCACTAGCAAGGACTATTTCTAGTTGAAGTGTTGAACTGTCGCATCTTTAACCTGTGCCATTGATCGAGTCTTTCCATTTCTAAAAGAAAAATTTTCAAGTTTGTTGCTTAATATTCTTGAACAGCCACATTGGTCCGTCAAATAATTTAAGTTGCAATTTTTTCGCAGAGTCGTCTATGTATCATTTGGAGGGCTGTAGCTGATGATAAAGGGTGCTCCCATAAAGATGCATAGGTACAAGGTTTATCAAAGGTTGTTTCTGCTGGAGGAAGATGTAAATCCTTATTTCACTCTTCTAATATGAATGTCTGTTTGGCAATGAATGTTGGTGAACTGAATTTAATGCATCTATGTGGTGAATGTAATGTAAGTTTGAAGTTTAACTTCTTGGAGCAAAACCCGCATGAGGAGGAGAAACCATCTTCCTGACTTCATAATAGAAGTCTAATCAGTTACCCGTAATATCTGTCCACTTTTCTTTTAATGTGATGGTGTTATTGCACGTCATTCTAAGACCTGTACATTTAGTTACTGTATTATAGTCTCACTTGCTTCTCTCCACCCTGTCTTCTGTTGAGTAATGTGCAATTCGATTTACTACTCTATCTTCAAGTAATGGTACATTTATTGATCATCAGTAGTGTGGTTTTGAGTTCCTTAGCAAATTGGCCAGTTGAAACTTCACAAATGGCATTTAGTCTGTTGTGCTGAGTAGCAGTGTGCTGCTTTCTGCTCTCAGTAAATCATCTTTTACTTAGGTTCATTAGATCTCGTGTTGTAAATTAATTGCTTATTTTACATGAAGATTTTTCTTCAGTTATGAGATCTTTTATCGTCAAGTTAGGAGATGCTCAACTAATTTTCCTGTTTTAAGTACAAAGAACTGTTTTCCTCCAACTGAAACAGGCATTAAAAAGGCATTCTTTGCTTCTGTTTGTCACTATAGTTCTTTTTGCCAAGGGGAAGCCAGTAGTTTCAAACCGTGTCAATGAATATAGTGCTGGTCCTACCACATACTTGGTCATGCTTGTTTTCATGCCATGTTTAGTTGATCTGGTGCTAATTTTTGGAAATGGAGATCATCTTTTGGTTTCGTGACTTTGCACTAGTAAAAGAACAAGAATTGGCTGTTTTGGAGCTTAGTTTAACAGATTGTAGGGTACAAAAAAAGCCAATAATTTAGTTATCTTACCAATGCCGTGGAAAAATGAGAGGAATTTGGTGCTGATTTCTCGGGAAAATTTGGAAACGTCCCAAATTGAGGTCCATCTTGGGTGTCCTGTTTTGAATGTCTTTCGACGTGGTTGATCCCAAAATGAATAAATCAAGAAAGTTGATTTGATTCCCTTCCATCCGGTATCATTACATTTTAAATATTTGTACAATATTATTAACTATTTGTATAAAAAAGTTTTAAAGTACAATGATTAATACATTAATAGGACCCTAAAAATTCCCCCTCGATAGAAAGATATAGCTGTTTATAATTAAAAGGACAACAAAGAGGAACTTCAAAACTAATTGCTGCTACCACAATCTTTAGCTATCCAACGGCAAGTTGTCCCGCCTCAATCACAAGCTACCTAACCCAGAACGTCCTCTTTAGTGTTTTTTTTCTTTTTTTTTTAATCCCTACCATAATAGATAGCTTCCTTTGCTTCTTGTAAATGTAATCTATTAGAGTCATATATTTCTGCATGGGATGGAAAGGGGATCAAACCCAATCTTTACTTAAAAGTTCTCAATTTTTTCGAATTAAATTTATTGACGTTGAAAAGTTCTTATTTCATTTAAAGCTCAGAGGATATAATTTTATGTGGTTTGAGAATTTTTCCACTTCCTTTTAACACAATTACTAACTAAGAATTTTATTCATTTAAACTGAGGTTGTGTTTGGATGGATAAATTTGAATTGAAAAAAAAATATTTAAAATGAAATGATTTGAATTGAATGGATTAATTTAGACAGAATCTGAAATGACATGAAATTTGGGTAAATTTTAAATCCTCTTATTTAACCATTAAAATCACACTTCCAATGAATTTCAATTCTACAACTAAATCAATTAATTTGTTTAGATAACTTATTATAAATTAAGATTTTAAATCAAATTCATTAAAATCCCTCCACCCAAACAGAATGTGAGTGAATTGAATTGTAAAATGTGGCTCCATACCAGTTTTCACATTATAACAACTTGTTTTGTCCCTCAAAATGAAAATCATTCCTCTTTTGTTTCCTTTGGTACGATCATAAAATTAATTTGGAGATGTTGATAAGAAATTGAAGTAAACCCTTTTGATTTTTTTTTTACAATTTATGGAAAGAGAATTTGACTTTTCTTTTGCCTCTGGAGGAACTCTTCAGTATTGCTAGTCTTAAATCTTTGACCTATAATTTAAAAATTAATTTATTCAATCACTTTATCATTTTGTAATTTCAATGGCAAACTTAGTTAATTCAGCATTATGCATCAGATGTTTCCTTGCACTATAGGAAGAAACTTCTTTCGGGCTGAAGACACTTCTAATTCAGTTTTTCTGGAAAAAATAAATCAATGGAGATTTCTTTCATGTATAAAGGCCTTAACTTCACTGCTCCAATTCTGCATATTACGGATGATCAAACGATGCAGATTCATTCACATTATTGCTTAGGACTAATTTCATTTTGCACACCTCAACTTATATCCATTCTAACTTTACACCCCAAACTTTATGTTAGACAATTTATATCCCGAACTCTCAAATTCATCCCACTTCAATCTTATTTTTAATGTCGTCTCAAAAACTAACAGAATTTTTTCGTGCATACGAAAAATTCATCAAGATATACAACAATGTTTTTTTGGTGCAAAAATAAAAATTCTGTTGATTTTTTTGACGGTATTAAAAAAGGAACTAAAGTGAGAAAAATTTAACAGTTGGGGATGCAAAGTGTCCAAAACTAAAATTTAGGATACAAAGTAAAATTGAGTACTATAAGTTAAAAGTTAAAGAATGAAATTAATCCTATTCTTTAACATGACTCATGCAATCTATCTTTTATATATATATATACACGTATGCCCATATTGTTGATTCATGCAATCTGTCTTAAACCAATGAAAATCGTAATATCAATGAATACGTGACAACGCCTAATTATCTTTTTCACAATTACTTCATCAACATTTTTATCGATTGTTTTATGAATATAATTCTCCAACTTATGTGGTTTTAAATAGTTATTATTTATTTTTTCTAAAAAATATACTCCTATTCAGATTTGCATTTGAATTTTGTGACTAAACAAGTAATGACGCATAGGGGTAATTATTCAACAATTGTTCGACTTTTTAACTTGTTTGACTTGATTTGTTTGATTTTCGACTTGAAAATCTCAAAGTCAAAGTTAAGTTCTAGAAATCCAAAGTCAATTAAAGTACAGTCATTTAAATTCGACATCTTCGACTGGTAAGTCGAATAAATCGAACAAAAATTCTCTTTCCTACATTTTCATTCCATATTCTAATTCTAAAATTTAGTACTATATCATCCCACAAAATTCATATTCTAATTCTAAAATTTTGTACAAATTCAAAATAGGAAAAAAAGACTAATTTGGTCCCTTATTTTTTAGGTATCAATCAATTTAGTCCCTTATCTATCATAAACACTAATTTGGTCCCTCATCCTTAAAAAACTTAATATGTCTAAGGCTTGTGACGAAAATTGTAGACAAATTAAGAAAGCTAGTCACAACACATCTATTGCAAGTTAACAATCACATAATTATTATGTGAATTGTTTTATTAATTTATCCATGATTTCTGTCATAGGCCTTATATTGGTTAATTTTATCAAAGATAAGGGATGAAACTATTCTGTTGTGATAGACAAAGGACCAGATTGGTCGATATTTCAAAGATATGGGACTAAATTAGTATTTTCCCCATTCAAAATATAATACACTATTATTTCACAATTCAAAATATGACATACTAGAAATAAAAATCAATATCAAAAATTACAACTTCGTAGCTAATAAAAGCAAAACACATAACCAAATACATAACCAGTTACAAAAATTAACAATGACAAATTTCTTCAATAAGTTTTAAAGTATATATAATTGACTAATTCTAATCTCTATATAGACTTCAGAACACACACATATATAGATAGATAGATATATAGATATTTCAATATATATAATTACTTAAGTCTAGTCTCTTTATGTATTAAAAAAAAATTAATAATTCATTTAATTAGTTATAAAAGAAAAAGTGTAACATTAATAAGTTATACATATTTCCATTTTCTAGTAATTAGTTTTTTTGGTAAAATGAGATTGGGTTAATGTTTGAAGGCTGATGAAGGCAGAACAGCTGTTATATAGTAGTAAAGAGGAACTTGAAAGGGATTAAAGGGCCTTCATTTTTTTTTCTTCTTTTTATGATTGTAAGTTCTGACTTTTAGAATATCATGTCCCTTGATTTTATGGAGAGTTATGACATGTTTATAGTAAAGATGAATATTCTTTGTTCCGAACCACAATCATAAGTTTATTATAGGCATTTTGCATGTTAATGCAAATTCAAATCTTCTGCAGTCTTTATTTATTTATTTATTTTTTTTCTGGCGGTCAGTCCTTTTTGAAACATTGGCAGGATACTCGTGAAGTAATAGAGAGAAGTACTAATTGGATGGTGAAATTTTTATTAATTCCAGACCCTAATAGGCTAATATTATATAAGTTACCTCTTATAATTATTTCTTTTCTTAAAAGAGTTGTTACAAAACTAAATATTATGAATTATTATTTAGTATCAATTATTTATAATACATGTCAAATATAGAATTATAATTTATATAATAAATTCTGAGAATAAATATTTAATTATTTGAATAATACTTAATGTATATAATGTTTAAGGTTTATTCTTAGTATATCTGCAAAATACGTAACAAAATTACCTATGAGTATTTTATTTAAAAAAGACCTCACCACTCTACGTAATTCCTGAGTAATTCAAACTCATCTAACCAATAGATTATAACGGAAGTGTCTTACCGCATGAGCTGCATTTTGTCGTCTAAGTATGAGTAATTTTATTATTCCAACCCAATTATAACACTTTTATAAAAAATTGATAAGGGAGAATTGCAAATTTAATCCTTGAACTATTTTTAAAATCTCTTAGAGATCTCTCAAATTATATTATAACTTTTTGTCCTTAAACTATTGTAATCGTGCATCAGCCCACTAAACTTTTTCGTAACTTTTTTGACCCTCAAGTATTTTCGTAATCCATAAATATAGCCTATACTATTTTATTTAACTCTTTTGTCCCTTGATTTGTTTTGTTGTTATTGTCATGTCTAAATGACTTACTTGATGAAAATACAGACACACTAGTACACACTTGAGGGACTTTCGCGAGATTATGAAAATAGTTGAAAATAAAAATTTTAAATAGAACTTGGGACCTTCTTAAGGGAATAAATTTCCAATTCTAATATTTTCATGTAAACTTTGTTCACATAAAATAATTTCTTATTCCTATATTTAAATTTATTTGTTTGTATTTTTTATTGTACCAAGTATTTGAAATTTTGATTCAACACTATTTTTTTATTTAACTCTTTTGTCCCTTGAGTTTTTATTTTTATTATCATGTCTAGATGATTTATTTGATAAAACACACACACATGCTTGAGAGACTTCCTAGAGATTACGAAAGAGTTGCAGATAAAATTTTTAAATAGAACTAAGGGAACTTCTTGAGAGGCTAAATTTTCAATTATCTCTATTATTTTTCATGTAAACTTTGTTTATATATTTCCTATTCTTATATTTAAATTTATTTATTTGTATTGTTTAGTGTACAAAGTTCAAATTTTGACTTGACACTATTTTTTAATTGACCAAAAAATGTTCTATGTAAGTGAAATATATATATAAATAACTGTATCATTAGTTGTAGGATGAGCACCATTAGTAAACCTACTAGCTATGAGTTTTCAATTAATCATTATACTATTTTTAAAAATGGTAGCATAGTAATTGATATATTTCAAAGTTAGCAAAAATTAAGAAAAATATGATAATGTCAACTTAACTTATAAAAATATCAATATGCTTTTAAACTCAATAATCATATTTTACAAAGTACTACAATTCACTAAAATGAATAAAAAAATTTGCATAAATTTTATTAAAAAATTTACAAAACTTAAATCTTAGTACAAATCATTCAGTACAATTAGATAATTTTACTAATTATAAGATGTGACAAACTTATCAATTAACTGAATAGTTTAGCAAATTTTAATTAATTATTCAATACAAGCATTCTGATTGGAGTTCAAAAACTGATAAGAAAAATTAATTTCTACTTAGCACATGCGCACGTGCGTGCACACACACACACACATATATATATGAAATGAGAAATAATATGCAACTTTTAGTTACATTATATAATAGTATAGAAAGAATTGATATATTGTCAACTACTTTAGATATCATAAAAATTACTTATATTATCTATATAAATAAAAAGTAAATAGTGTAAAAAATTCATAATATCTATATTTATTACAAATGTTGCTGATTTTGTTAATTTATATATATTTTAATTATTCTATTTTACAAGTTAAATATATTTGCATGTTTATGCACAAATTTTTTTGCTAGTATATATTTATACAAAATAGTGTCTAAACTAATAAGTATCAGAAAGATATTTTAATAGTAGTAAGTATTTTCAAAGTGAGAAGTGTTGAGGTTAAACTAACGTCGCTCCTTGACTCCTGGTCATTTATGGCTTTGGATACGGTTTCTATATTCGTCTACATTATAACATGGATTTCCCGAAGTGGATGATATTATATTGAGGCGTAGCCTTTTCACATAAAACCCAGCTGGTAAAGGAAATTTGCGAGAGGTAGATTAATGAGTTATTAGTTTAATTGATGAATTATTAATTTAATAGGTAGATTGCTTAAATATATTTTTTGTTAATATATAATACTTGTAAATTATTAAATCTAAGAAATAGCTTGGTGAAAATATTGATAAAGGCATGTTTTATGAATTTGAAATAATTCATTTCCCTTAATAAATTTAATAAATATAACAAAATAGTTAACTTTTCAATATTTCTTAGGTGGTTATATAGTGGTGCAATGATACTTGATTATATTTTATATAGATTTAAAAAAAAAATCACTTTATTCACCTACCTTCTAGTGACTCGTACTCATGACCAATAGGTCATAGGAGAAATATCTTAGCACCTAAACTGCACATCGTTATCATATTTTAGATACATGAAGTTGTACAATCAAATGTATAATAACTTATTTTATTAATTTAAGCTAGATGGTTGTTTAATATAACAATATATTTTAATATTTGTTTTAATTTTTTGCTACTTTTGAAATATAAAATGATATTGGGAAACATGTTGTTCTTGTGGAAAACCATATGATAATTTGTTGGTAATTAATGTCCAACAAAAGCTTTGTAAAGAAATTAGCTTAATTTCTTTCTTATATTTTTCAATTATTTTACTTGTGAAAAGATGTTTTATGGATGAAAAAATTTGAGAATTATATGCTACTAATGAATATTTACATAGCCTTTCACATGAAGAGTTAAAAATGATTTAATGCAGAGAGTAAAGTTTACAGTGTAAATAAATAAAAATGAGACATATAATGTATAAAAGCTTACATGGTAATGTGGTAATGCATTTTCTTTCTATTTAAGATGTCTTTGGTTCAAAAGTTAAAAATTACAATTTGATTTTTTCTAAAGAAAGAAACCCATTGGGTTTTCCCAACCCGGTTAGGTTCCCAAATTTTTTAGTTGAACCGACGAGTTGCATGAAACCCTGAAAATATCTTCCTTGTTTGGTCATTGGAACAACCCAATTTGATTTCAAGGTGGATTCATTAGTTGAACCAACGAGTCAGGTTGGGTTTACGAAGTATAATATTGTGCATTAACTATGGTGACATTGTATAAATATTACTAATATGTTTGAAATATTTCTCAATTTATTTTTGAGCGAGAATTTTACACAAAAAAGGGATTATAATAATTATTTTCACGAAGGTTTAAGCCCTGAGAGAAACAAGCTTTTTTGGAAAAAGAAAATTGAAATTTAGAACAATTCGAAATCCATTTGCAATAGTTTTTCAAAGTAAGTGGTGAAGAATCACAATGCTGTGCGTATTATGTAGCTGTCACATACTTTTACAAAATGTATATGACATTTGTAATTTTGTAAATTTACATAGAATGCAGTCATATTTGATGCATAGACATGTCTATACTTTTTTTGACAAAATAGATAAAGAGGTAATTCATTCATCTTCACAGTTATGTAATGTCAACTTATGTTTCAACAACTGATACAGGAAACAGCCTACACAAGCTAACAGCTAAGAAGCACACCTTTACCTACCTAGTAGGTACATAATTTCATTTATTTTCATCTTGATAAAGTAAATCTGCAGTACTTTGCCTTAAAAATCTTTTCACATTTACCAGGTATAAAGTAAATCTGCAGGAACTTTGCTTCAAAATCATTTCACCTTTGCATGGTAGCTAAATTTTTAAGTGGATCGAATTTTATTATAGAACTCTTAATTTAAATTCATTCACAGTATCATGAAATGGACCAAGAACCCCGTCCACATAACCTACTATGGACCCGATCACTTAAAATTTTTCCTACTTATAAGGTATGTTGGACTTAATTCGCTTTACATTCCCTAATTTGTACCCGATCCTTATTTTGCACCACAAATTTCAATTTTGGACACTACACCCAAACTCTCATATTCGTGCCACTTAAATTCAGTTATTAACATTATTACTAAATTAACAAATGTTCTAACCATATAAAGTTCATTTATTAACATTATTACTAAATTAACAAATGTTCTAACCATACACACCACATACATATTACTTGATTAGAACATTCGTCAAATTTCTTAATACAGTTTATATTTGGACGGATAGAGGGCAACGTGCATTTAAAATTTATAATTAGGGGTGAAAAGTGTAATAATTAATCATAAGTTAGAGGTGTACGTGTTCGATATTTATAATTAGTAGTCTAAAGTAAGAATTAATTATAAATTAGAATTGCAAAGTGGAATTAATCGTGATGATCTCGATTGATGCGCTTTGCCCCTATGTGTGGGGAGCACATATTTAGCATCTGTCAATTATAGTAACAATATTTTGAATTGAACTGAGGTAGGGTGATTCTACGAGTTAGGGTGGCAATTTGTCCAGATTGAAATTCTAGGTGCAAAGTTATAAGTTAGGAGTGCAAAGGAATAAGTCGTACGTCAGAGTTTTAAAATCCCAGTTACAACACTTCATATCCAAGTTGTAAAACCCAAAAACAAAACACTTGAGGACCTTGTGGGAATAGCAATAAAATCAAGCAGAGTTAATGTCATTCGTAGTGGCAATTGAAAACAATCCAACTCTTGTTAGAAGCTACTTACCAAAATTGAAAAAAAAAAAAAAAAAAACCCTTAATTTTATTAGCAGCTTGTAGTAATGTTGTACGATTTCAGTTTGGGGAGGCAATTACTTGATCGCTAAGTTTTCTTGTTTCCAAGTAAATTAATGATTTTTTTTCTTTTCTTGTTTCCAAATAAATTAAGGATTTGTTTTCTTTTCCTTTTCCTAGTAAATTAAGGTTTTTGTACCTACTACTAAAACTTAGAAGATCCGACAAGTATATATATTTAAAAGCAAGACATTTTTTTTAATTAAGCCATTTTTTTATGTTCATTAAGTTGTTTATATATATATATATAAGATTACTTAATTTGTTTATACCACATAAAAGAGAAAGCCAAGTCATACGTCAATCGATGTCTTCTTCAGCAGCATTTAACCTTCTTGAATGTTTGTTTAACCACAAAATCGCAGACTCCGTATGGAATCGGTTCACCAACGGATATTACCAATACTGGAAATTCAGGATTATTGCATTGAGCCCAACTCAAAACTGGGAGACCGAAGAATCATCAGGCCGCCGTGGAGGGTTGCTGGCGGCAATTGTGCATAGCGTGTTGGTCAATCTTGTGTTGGCATATGATCACGATTCGGGCTTTAGAGATGAGGTTTGGGTTGTTGATTCAGGTGCAAGTTGTCATGCAGTGAAAAACAAGAAACTACTTGAAAACCCCATTCCATATGCATCACATCACAGAGGATTTTTCGGGAAGACATCAAGGATAACTCATAAAGGTGATGCCTACTTGCCCATTATTGATGAAATCAATCAAACTAGTATCATCAGGTTGCGTGGTGTTGTCCATCGTGCGGCGGCCGTAGGATCAAATACGATATCTGTTGCTAGATTCACCCAAGACTTCCCATATTACTCATTCGAATTCTACAAGCACGGACTTACGGTGAGGAATATCGATACAGGAAAAGTGATAGTGATAGGCCCCCGAATTAGACATAAATATTACTGGCCGACTCCTAAAAATAAAGCTCGGATTACTAGAGTCAATGCTAGCACTTCAATAGAGTTAATCGCTGTGCTTTGCTTATACATGATCTGATTTTCGGTCATCTTATGCTGTGGTTGATCATCTGAGGACATGTAATGTCAATAACATCAATTTCAATAACTCCTGGATGGTTGATACTGGTGCTACAAGACACTTGACGGGCCATAGAACTCTACTCCAAAATCTTAGGGCTGTTACTACAGCACGAAACCTATACGCAAGAGATTATCATGGAAGAAGTACAGCTATAACTCATCATGGACAAGTGCACTTGAAGAGTCCAAGTCATGACGTAAAGTTTGTGCTACAAGATGTGGCACTAATTCCAGAAGCCATCTGCAATTTACTTTCTGTCGCAAAAATGATTGATGATTCTCGTTGTTTTTTTGAGTTTCGATCGACTGGGTTTGCTGTAAAAAGCCGTGAGAACGATCAATTACTATTATGCAAAAGGTCCACAGCTGCAAAATGCCTACTGTTGGCCAATGAATTGATATTATATCATAGGAATTTAATTTTTAGCAAGACTGATTTATGCATATGTTTTGTATAGTACTATATATTATCTATATCTATATGTATATAGTATAGGAGATAAGTTTTTGAGAAGGTATAAAAAATGACATTAGATGTTTTTATACAGGAAACTTGAATAGTAAAAAGATGACATGTAGCATGTTTTTTATACAGAAAATCTGAATAGTAAATACTAACAGTAAAAATAAAATATTTAACTGTCTTGAATTCAAATTAATTTAACTTAATCTTATTTTTAACTACTTTTATTTATTTAAAATCCTCATTTTATGCATATATATTTCTTATAATTGATTATTCTACCCAAAAGAGTTATAAAAATATACTGTGTAATATTTTAAAAATTATTTTATTAAACAAACATGATTTTTAAAAGATTGTCATATAGATGAAATAATCTTTGATTAATGTAATTTACATAACAATTAAAATTAACGACCAATTTCTATTAAAAAAGAATAGAATAATTTTAGACCAATGATTTTGACACTCTAATAAAACCTTTAAACACTCCAAATTTAATACATTTGAATAATTTGACAAAATTAACCATTGACTAAATCCTCTTAAATCTGGTGTATTTTTAGGAGAACTTCAATCTCCTATATTTTGTCTTTTGTTTTTCTATTAGAGATGTCTCTTATTCACATACTACATGTGTATAAGAGACATTATAATACCCAAATTAGTCAATATAAGCTTTCAATTCATTATTTAAGTTAGATGTAAATATGAGACTGTCCCTACTTACACATCTAAATTTTAAAAAAGCTTCACCTTTTTCTCAGTTATAGTTTTAATAGATAAATTTTTTATATTCAAAAAGTTGGTTATATTTTCATAAATATCAAATACATTTTTATCTAAATAAGAATAAAAGCTAAGTTATGGACTCTAACTGTTATAAGTTCCTTAATCCNATATTTATTATTTCTTTTAATTTTAAGTTTTTGCTACTGTAAAATTTATTAATTATTACTTACTTTTTTCAGGTTTTTATTTACTTAATTATTAAAATATTTTATATCCGCCTGTGTCGAGTTTTTCTTAGCATAGCTAGTCCCAAACCCGGGTAAAGGAGGAAGGTTGTGTTGGGTCGACAACCAGCATAAAACTTTGTCAATCTTATGAAATGAATCCACTACGATATTGCACTAATGCTAGGGTGTTCCCGTAAGCAACGCGTCGCATTACCTGAGTGCGGCGAATAGTGGGCTCCATTGGGGTCCGGGTGTAGTGAAAGATATGCAAGGGTCCTCACATAATAGGGAGAGGGTAGTGGGAAATAAAAATGTCTTGGAGAATAGGATTAGAATAGAAATTTGGAATATTGGAACTCTTACTAGTAAATCAATGGAGGTGGTAAATACAATGATTTGGAGAAGAATTAATATTCTGTGTTTACAAGAGACAAAATGGGTAGGTAAGAAAAGGCTAAACTTTTAGATAATTCAGGATTTAAACTTTGGTGTTCAGGAGTAAACAAGACTAGAAATAGGGTTGGTATTATTGTAGATGGGTCAATGAAAGATGATGTAGTGCAGGTGACAAGGAAAGGAGATAGGATTATGGCCCTTAAACTAATTTTAGGACGTGGAACTATCTTTCGTGTCTATGTGCCTCAAGTAGGTCTAGATAAGTCCATTAAGGCTAAGTTTTGGGAGGATTTAGATGAGTTGATAGGTAGTGTCCCCCAAGGAGAGCAAATTTTTATAGGAGATAATCTAAATGGACATGTAGGAATAGATAATGAGGATTATGAAGAAGTGCATGGTGGATATGGTTATGGGGGAAGAGATGAAGAAGGAAAATCAATTTTGGAGTTTGGAATGGCATTCGACCTTTGCATTATCAATATTTTTTCAAGAAGATGGAGGAACATTTAGTTACCTTTAAAAATGGTTCAACAAAGTCGCAGATTGACTTCTCTACCGTCACAAGAAAGAGAGATAGAAGGGTTTGTAGAGATTGTAAAATTATACCTGGAGAAAATTTAATCTCACAACATAGGCTTTTAGTGGTAGATTTAAGGTTTAAAAATCACATTAGGCGAAGAAACCTACTTAGATTACCTAGAATTAGGTGGGGAAATTTAAAGAAGGAAGGGCAAAGTGTTTGGAACTTACAAGGAGAATCTGATACCTTATGGAATGATATGGCAATTAGAGTAAGAACAGTAGCTAAGAAGATACTTGGGGAGTCAAGAGGTTATGCCCCCATGAATAAGAAATCTTAGTGGTGGGATGAAGGTGTACAAGATAAAATCAAAATTAAGAGGGCTAACTATAAGGCTCTATATTGTTGTAGAAGTGACAAAAATATTGAGAAATATAAGCTTGCTAAAAAAGAGGCAAAAAAGGCTATTAGTGAAGCGAGGGATAGGGCTTTTGAAGATTTTTATCAAAAATTAGAATCTAAAGAGGGGGAGCGAGATATTTATCTCTCTTATACATCAATATCCCAATAGACATATGGAAATACTTAAGAAAGAAAGGCATAAGTTGGCTTACCAATCTTTTCAATAAACTATTGAAGAATAGAAAGATGCCTACCAAGTGAAAGAAGAGTACTCTCATACCCATATTCAAAAATAAAGGGAATATACAAAATTGTGCTTATTACAGATGTATTAAGTTAATGAGCCATACGATGAAATTTTGAGAGAGGGTGACAGAGAAGAAGGTTAAGAAATGAGACTAAAGTGTCAAATAATCAGTTTGGTTTTATACCAGGGAGATCGACTACTGAAGCCATACATCTTTTAAGGAGATTTATCGAGAGATATCGAGATAAATAAAAGGATTTACATATGATTTTTATTGATTTTGAAAAGCCATACAATAGAGTCTATAGAGAAGTTATATGGAGAGTTTAAGAAAAAAGAGAAGTTACAGTAAAAATACACAGAATCAATAAAAGAGATGTATAGAGATGTGGTTACAAATGTGAGAACACCAGAAGGGTTGACACGAGAGTTCCTTATAAATATAGGTTTACACCTAGGTTCAGTTCTAAATCCTTATCTATTTGCGTTGGTCATACATGAACTTACAAGACACGTACAAGAGGAAATACCATAGTGTATGTTATTTGCAGATGACATTGTGTTAGTAGATGAAATAAAAGATGGGGTTAATGCTAAATTCGAGGGTTGGAGAGAGACACTTGAGGCAAAAGAGTTTGTAGAATTAGTAGATCAAAAATAGAATATATGAAATTTAAATTTAGCAAGGGTGTACGTGAGAATGGAATAAGGGTTAGTATCGGAGATCAAGAGATACCCATAAGTGAAAATTTTAAATATTTAGGATCAATTATTCAGAGTAATGGTGGTATAGATTGAGATGTTACACATCGGATACAAGCAGGATGGACTAAATGGAGAATGGCATCGGAAATATTATGTGACTGCAAAATTCCTTTATGACTTAAGGGTAAATTCTATAAAACGGCAATTAGGCCAACAGTGCTCTATGGGTACAAGTGTTGAGCAGTGAATCACACACATAAGCAAAAGATGAGAGTAGCAGAAATACGAATGTTAAGATTGATGTGTGGGTACACTGGGATGGACAAGATACAGAATGAGCATATTTGTTAGAAGATTGGAGTAGCATCTATTGATGAGAAGATGAGAGAAACACGCTTAAGGTGGTTAGGTCATGTGTTAAGACGACCAATAGATTTAAAGCGCCTGTCAGGCGAGTAGATTTTAGAGAGAGTAGTTAACATAAGAGTGGTAAAGGAAGATCGAAAAAGATTTGATGGGTAACTTGTAGGAAAGATATAGCCCATCTAAGAATTGAGGAGGATATGGTCAATGACAGAGTGCAATGGCATAGTAAAATTCATGCAGCCGACTCTACTTAGTGGGATTAAGGCTTGGTTTGTTTGTTTGTTTGTTTATCATCATTCCTACTAACATATGTATATCATTACATTAGTTATACATATAGTTTTCCCATAGTAAAATTCATGCAGTCGACTCTACTTAGTGGGATTAAGGCATAGTAGAGTCGGCTGACCTAATATTATTTTTTAAAAATATAAATTATTAACTGATATATGTCAAAGTTGTAAATAAAAAAAAAAGTACAATAATGTCAACTTAACTTATAAAAATACCAATATGCTTTTAAACTCAATAATCACTTTTTACAAAAGTGCTACAATGCACTAACATATATATATATATATATATATATATATATATATATATATATGTTATAAAAACAATTATAAAATTTAAATCTTGGTCCAAATAATTCTGTACGATTAGATGATTATATTATTTATTAGACATAACGAACTTATTAATCAACTAAATAGCTCAATTTTTTAATTAATCATTCAATTCAAGAATTTTGATTGGAATTCAATAAAATGATAAGAAAATTTCATTTATACCTAACACAAATTAATAAATGAAATGAGAAATTATACGCAACTTTTAGTTATATTATTTATACACAAAAAAATAAAATAGTGTAAAAAATAACGTTGTCAACAACTATAAATATAACGAAAACCAACTATTACTTATATTATCTATATAAATAAAAACTAAAAGTGTAAAAAATTCATAATGTCTAAAACGATTACAAATATTGTTACTTAATTTTGATTATTTTTATTTTATTTAATTACTCAAAATTGCATGCCATCATCATAATTTCACTAACACTATTTTATTTCACAGAATTAAATATATTTATTTAGCTGTGCACAGCACAGGTTTTCCGGCTAGTATAAAAAATATGTGGATATTGCTTTAATTAATGCTGACTATGGATGCGCTTTTGTTATAATGTGATTTTATAACACTTGTAAAATCTTTCTAGCTAAAGTTTGTTTTTTAGGAAAGAATGCAATTTTAGCCCACAAATTTTGGATTATAGTCCATTCTGGTCTCCCAAGTTTCATACAAAACATATTTAGTTCTCAAACTTTTCAATTTCTACCAATTTAGGATAAACTTAAAAATTCTGTCTAATTACAAATGGAAAAGTTATGTGCTTTGCAGGTGACTGTTAAATCTCAAGTTCCAACATCTAAATGTGAAAAAAATACAAATTTAGCCTTTAAAATTTGGATCATTGACTATTTTAGTCCCCAAAATTCCAAACAAAACTAGATTTAATCGTCAAACTATTTAATTTCTACCAATTTAGGATAAAATTTGAAATTTCTGTCAATTACAAATGAAAAAAGTCGAGTCACATGCATTGCACGTGAATATTTAATCTATGTAGGATATAACACTTACTAACCAATTTCAATCCATTTAATCATATTATTACTTTTTCTTCTTACTATCAACGCCTAACTATTCATGTTTATATTATGACACTTCCCAACCTATTTTAACTAGTTCAACAATGGATTTTTGTCAAAAATCTCTCACTAAACGATTTATCAATGAAATCTATCCGTTGAAAAATGTCTCGTTGATAAAATATAACAATGGTTTTTACTGACAAAATTTTAGCTACGGATTTTTCCGTTGGCAAATTGGTTACCAAATTAGTTATGAGACATTGTAGAAACCTTGAATTAGTGACAATTTTTTTTTTTTGGATTAAATTTAGAGACCAAAATTTCTGTTTCTAAGAGTAACAATTATGATCGAAAAATTCGTAAGTGACAGAAGTTCCAAGTGTTCGGGCTTACAATTAAGCAAACACGCAGCAGAACGCGGCCTACCATATCTAGTAATACGGCTTATACAGCCCAGAAATATATATTTTTTTATCTTTCTTTTTGGTATAAAAAATACCTAAACATACTTCAACCCACAGCTTTATGTTCAAATGAACCACATTTTTTGAACACGTATATCAAAATGTTACCTCCGAAAACATCCAAGTTACAGTGTCAGCTTATAATTTCTTGAACATTGACCAAGGAAAGAACTGAAACATCCAAATTGATTTCTGTGATTTTGAGGTGTACAATTGGTTATTTTCATCAATGCTAGCACGGAGTTGTCTTATACTTTTTGAGTCCTTTTTTTGTTTGAATTTTACATTGAACTCGTACAATATTAGAATCCTGTGTGAACACAAAAGATTTGCAACAAAAGAGTCAACCAAGCATAATGCATTCTGAGAACCTGTAACAAATAATAAAAGTCATATTATATTGGACGGAAGAAAATGAATAGCACTTGCTCCATCAATTTCTAACATCCCTTCCGTCTTTGCTGCTTTTAGCGGCACCTAGCTCAACAAAAAAAAAAAAAAATAGCAATGCATTTCACTTTTCAAGACATGCCTGAAAAGATGATGACATAATCTTGTTTCTTTGAAGTTTGCATCATTGGATTTCTTCTACCCCTAATGAGGGAAGTAAGGGAGATTATTATAGCATGATGATGGAAAGTCTAAATTATTCACCACTCTGAATGGACACTTCACGGCTGTCCTTTGGATTACCTCTTGATCGTCACTTTTAGCTTAAGCGGCATATTTCTTAGGGTTAGTAACACTTTGCCCCCTGAACTAGATAGGTAATTACACTTTGCCTCCCCTGAACTAAAAATAATACACTTTACCCCCCAATCACATGATTCATCTTTTAAAAAATTTATAATATCAAGTTAAATTACTAAAATACCCTTAAATAATATTATATTTTAATTTTTCATGTATTTAATTTTGATGTTCAATACGTATAAAAGAATTAGAAAAAATAAAATATAATAACAAACTAACATTATTATAAAAATTATTATTATAATAAAATATAATAACAAAATATTTAGGGAGTGAAAATGTGATAAAATATTGAATTATATTATATTTAACATTACAATTTGCACAGGTGTATAATCCAAATATTAAAATTTTAAAATGCCAAGAGTCTCTAAAGATCCCAAATTCCCCATATATTGTCACACAATATTTTTAAAGAAGAATTTTTAATGAAAATTAGCACATTTAAGAATTGTTCTACCACATCTTATAAATCTTGTGGTGTAAATTATATAAAATAAAATAAAAAAATTTAAAAATTTGATCAAGATATATATTGATATGGATTATATTAAAATATTATATATTTTATTTTTTTATTATTTTTAAATAATTATCACATCATTATCAAAATTTAAATACAAAAATCAAAAAATATAGTAATGAGGGTATTCAAGTCATTTAACATGATATTATAAATTTTTAAAGAATAAATCATGTGACTAGGGGCAAAGTGTAGTTTTTTTAGTTCAATTTACAAAGTGTTATTACCTACCTAATTTAGGGGGTAAAGTGTTATTAAGCCTATTTCTTACTCCTACTATTGGTACAAGCTCCGCTTCTTCCGCCCAATCTCTCTCCATGACACGGATCTCAATATAGATAATAATCAAGACACTTCAAAATCTAAGCTTGCCCAAATGGTAAATCTAAACTCAAAGCAGAGATATATTACTAAATTGAGACTTAATAACTATGCAAAACTTGAAAAATGAACTAATAATCTGAACAAATTGCATTTTAGCACCATAAGCACTCCATATTCCGGCTTTGATCTCATACTTGTCCTACTATAAAATAACATCAAATTTTATGACTTGCATTTCAGTCTCAGACTTCAAAGAATCAGCTATACGCAACTTGCATTTTTTATACTTTTTCTCTAACTTGGACTTATTATGCTAAGAAACCAATTTCTAATCAGGTAACTGAAACAATGAAATTCAGAAGAACCCTAATTAGATGGAAAAGTAAACCTGCTGTAGCTTCTATTGTCGGTCCACCAGCAAGGGATGCCAGAGGGTAGGGAAGAGAGCGAGAAGAGAATTCAGATATGGTAGAGCTGAGAAAGAATACAGCTTGCGGAGCTGCAAAGGCAGTGGGACCGAAAAAGGGACAAAGGAAATGTTTTTTTCAATATTTATAGGACATCCGTTTTCTATTCTTACCCATGAGAGATCTGTGTCCTAACCCGAAATGGTGTCGAATTAGAATCGGAAATTTGTCTCCAAACAAATAATTCAACAGATTGAATTGAACCTTAGAAATGTCATTCAATTCTAAGTCATTGGATAGATGGATCAGAATTGAAACCAAACACACCCTCACGGTAATTGTCTTAGTGATAGATTTGCTATTTACGACTTAGATTTGGTTGCTGTGATAAATGTTGAAAATCCAACTTTTCAGTGTGATTTTACCTTTGGAGTCTTTACTCCTGCAACTGAATATGACTTTCGGATCTATGAAATTGTTGATGTATTTTGACCAAAAAAATAACTAAAATTCCTACAAGTCCAACTTAGAGAGAACAATCTTGAAGCAGCTTTCGAACATCTTGATCATCACGCGATCAGCACAAAAGATGAAACAACTAACTTGTAGTGGCTAGTAGGGTTGGTAATTTTTGACACGACCTGAAATTTATTGAATCAATCTATTTATGATACGAAATTAAATAGGTTGAATTGGGTAAATTCATGAGTTATCACAATAATCCGTTAAATTAGTGTATGAATAGATTTTGATGAAATTTTTTCTATATTATTATTTAATATATATACTTTAAAATTGTAAATAATAGATTTAATATACTAATTAGATTTAAATATTAGACAGACTTGAATAATTTTAATTACGTGTTTTAAATTACTATAATAACAAGGTTAGTATTAATAATTGTTTAAATGATTAAAAAAATCAAAATTTGAGATTTTAATTCAAATGAATGGCAAGTTATGTAATTATCAATAAGCTAATACTATCTGTTAATTATAAATGGATCAAATACGAATACGACACGAATCCAAATAAGTTAGACATAAAGACAAAAAGGTAAAAAATGTGCACACAATACAAACCCATTTCTTATAAGAAATGGGTCATACAAACGAAATGCCTACAACTAAAAACAATCTAGATGCAATAAGAGACAGGGGGATTCAATCTTTATTTTTTTTTGGCGGGAAAATGGGTGACAGATTGAAATTAGGGCATATGCATTCCCGCTTTATCTATTTAGTTTTTTGGAGTCCCAATTGCATCACAGGAGCTTCTGAAGCAAGTTTCTTAAATTTTATTAAAGATGCAACACAATTATTCTAATTTGCAACCACACCCCAAACACTTGGACCAAGATATCAGAGCACTCCTTCTCTCTCCACCTTTGACTCATTCCACCCATTCACTTATGTCCCCTTTCCTTTTCCAGCACCTTATTAAGCCTCCTATTCTGCCACTGTGTCTATAAATCCAAAAGCAAATTTGTTGCTAAATAAAACTAATTAAGAGGTAAATATCCAAAATTCACAACCCAAATCAAAATTAAAATAACTTGGATTGTTAATTCTGCACATACTTTTTCAATTTTTTTGTTACAATTTATTCATTCACTTTATGGTGCATCATCGTTACTCTTTTCTAAATCTTTTATTGTGTGCCAGAATTAATCTTGATTTGCATGAAAAAGGATAAAATCCACTAATGTAAATGATCAAAGGAAAAATAAGAATGAAGAAAGAGAAAAAAAAAAAATGGTCTGCTATACACATTTGGGACACTAGAGACTAGAGGGGTTTGGGAAAAAATGAAAGAAAAAGGGAGGGAAAAAAAAAAAACTTTTATTGTGTGCTAGAATTAATCTTGACTTGCACCAAGAAATGAAAAATGATAAAACCTTTACAAATATTGTGTGAAAATCTAGACTTTATATTAACTTATGTCATAAATTATATAATATTTAATTTACACCACAAGATTTATAAGTGAGATTAAAAACCAGATACATTTTTCTTTGGGAAAAATGAAAAAAAAGGAAAAAAAAAAAAATGCAGTTGGTTCACGGCTGCTAGAAGGAGAAAAGGCAACTGGTTGAATTGCAATAGCGATTCAAAGCCGTGGGAAATCTGAAAATATCTCCAATTTTTATTTATTTATTTAAGTTAACTAGACAAACCGGTTCCTTCTTCTCCGAAATGTATCTGTAACTTAATTTTGAGTAACGGACTTTGTTCTTGTAATTTTCTTTATCTTATAGATTTATATTATTAGATATAAAGTAAGATAGAGTCATATTTGATATGAAAATTTCTTTTTGTTTTTTGTTTAATGCAATTAATTTTATACTTCATTTTTAAATTAATTACTGAATTTCAATTAATCGGATAAATTAAAAAAAAAAAAAAAGCTAATCAACCAACTGGGTCGATTCATATTTCCTTACACCTCATTGGAAAACTGACTGACGAAAACCCCAGCCCCCCAAGATCAATTCCCCCATACCACTAGTGATCGGACCCACGAATGCCCATTCACCAACGCCTCCGAATGAAAGCATATATAAAGCAGGCCACCAAAATAACAGCAGACAGCCCTTTTACTCTATCTTGACTAAGAGTCTTGTCAATTTCTCTCCAGTCTACAATCATTATGGCTGATCCTGAAATGGAAAGTATTCGGAACATTTTGGAAGATTGGGCAAGAACCAATTGGAATGGAGAAGTTTGGGTAAGAGATGGGGATTGGGAACTGACTCCTGAAGATGTAGCAACAAAGGAATCGTAATCTGTTTCATCCTCCTCTTCATCTCCATCATTTTTGAGGAATTGTTCTGATTATAGGTAATCCCTTTTCTTCTTTTCATTCATTTTGTTCTCTAACTGGTTTTCTAAAACATTCATATTTTGTAGAGAGTTAATGTTTTTTTTTCCTATTTGATCGGTTCATGGGTTTAGAAACAATTATTGGACCATGAAGGTCTTGAATGTATTAAAAATTTTCATGACATAACTTTAAATAAAAATTATCAAAATATTCTCCCATGTATTTGACAACTTTGACCGACCTAGTCACGTGTCTTCAATCTATTGGATAATATTTTTATGTTTCATCACTAGTCTATTTCATCCTCCTCTTCCTCGCCATAATTTTTGAAGAATTTTTTTAGGCAATCTGTTCTTTCTTTATTCTTCTCTCAGGGTTTCTAAAACATGTCATTCTTTCGGTTTCTTGTTCTTGGCTGGTTGGTTTAATCTTGGTATTTGATTCTTGCAGAGTTACTTTTTTTTTTTTTCCTTATTAGTTCTTGATTAGTTTGTTTCTGAGCAAATCTTGAGTCATAGTTGAGAAAATGTTTGATGGCTGATGAAGGCGGGACAACTGTTTTATAGTAGTAAAGAGGAACTTTAAAGGGGTTGAAAGGTCTTCATCCTTGATTTTAATTAATTGTTTTGAAAGCATTAATATTTTGTAGATCTTGTTAGAATAGTATAATTTCTTGGCTAGGATAGTAATTTCTTGGCTAGCATTGTTACTTTTACATATTTTCATTTCTGGTAATTTGTTTTTTCGGTAAAATGGGATTGGATTGATGTTTGATGGCTGATGATGACAGGACAACTGTTTCATAATAGTAAAGAGCACTTTTAACTGTTTGATTGTTTTTTTTTTTTTTAACTGGTGCTTTAACTAATTATTATAAGTGGTATTTAGGACCAGCACTAGCAAGGACTATTTCTAGTTGAAGTGTTGAACTGTCGCATCTTTAACCTGTGCCATTGATCGAGTCTTTCCATTTCTAAAAGAAAAATTTTCAAGTTTGTTGCTTAATATTCTTGAACAGCCACATTGGTTGGAGAAATAATTTAAGTTGCAATTCTCCATTGATTTATGTATCATTTGGAGGGCTGTAGCTGATGATAAAGGGTGCTCCCATAAAGATGCATAGGTACAAGGTTTATCAAAGGTTGTTTCTGCTGGAGGAAGATGTAAATCCTTATTTCACTCTTCTAATATGAATGTCTGTTTGGCAATGAATGTTGGTGAACTGAATTTAATGCATCTATGTGGAGTGAATGTAATGTAAGTTTGAAGTTTAACTTCTTGGAGCAAAACCCGCATGAGGAGGAGAAACCATCTTCCTGACTTCATAATAGAACTAATCAGTTACCCGTAATATCTGTCCACTTTTCTTTTAATGTGATGGTGTTATTGCACGTCATTCTAAGACCTGTACATTTAGTTACTGTATTATAGTCTCACTTGCTTCTCTCCACCCTGTCTTCTGTTGAGTAATGTGCAATTCGATTTACTACTCTATCTTCAAGTAATGGTACATTTATTGATCATCAGTAGTGTGGTTTTGAGTTCCTTAGCAAATTGGCCAGTTGAAACTTCACAAATTAATTTAGTCTGTTGTGCTGAGTAGCAGTGTGCTGCTTTCTGCTCTCAGTAAATCATCTTTTACTTAGGTTCATTAGATCTCGTGTTGTAAATTAATTGCTTATTTTACATGAAGATTTTTCTTCAGTTATGAGATCTTTTATCGTCAAGTTAGGAGATGCTCAACTATATTTTCCTGTTTTAAGTACAAAGAACTGTTTTCCTCCAACTGAAACAGGCATTAAAACATCTAGATTTGTATAAGAGATTCTTGTCCTTTTGCCAAGGGGAAGCCAGTAGTTTCAAACCGTGTCAATGAATATAGTGCTGGTCCTACCACATACTTGGTCATGCTTGTTTTCATGCCATGTTTAGTTGATCTGGTGCTAATTTTTGGAAATGGAGATCATCTTTTTGGTTTCGTGACTTTGCACTAGTAAAAGAACAAGAATTGGCTGTTTTGGAGCTTAGTTTAACAGATTGTAGGGTACAAAAAAAGCCAATAATTTAGTTATCTTACCAATGCCGTGGAAAAATGAGAGGAATTTGGTGCTGATTTCTCGGGAAAATTTGGAAACGTCCCAAATTGAGGTCCATCTTGGGTGTCCTGTTTTGAATGTCTTTCGACGTGGTTGATCCCAAAATGAATAAATCAAGAAAGTTGATTTGATTCCCTTCCATCCGGTATCATTAACATTTTAAATATTTGTACAATATTATTAACTATTTGTATAAAAAAGTTTTAAAGTACAATGATTAATACATTAATAGGACCCTAAACTAAACATGGCATAGAAAGATATAGCTGTTTATAATTAAAAGGACAACAAAGAGGAACTTCAAAACTAATTGCTGCTACCACAATCTTTAGCTATCCAACGGCAAGTTGTCCCGCCTCAATCACAAGCTACCTAACCCAGAACGTCCTCTTTAGTGTTTTTTTTCTTTTTTTTTTAATCCCTACCATAATAGATAGCTTCCTTTGCTTCTTGTAAATGTAATCTATTAGAGTCATATATTTCTGCATGGGATGGAAAGGGGATCAAACCCAATCTTTACTTAAAAGTTCTCAATTTTTTCGAATTAAATTTATTGACGTTGAAAAGTTCTTATTTCATTTAAAGCTCAGAGGATATAATTTTATGTGGTTTGAGAATTTTTCCACTTCCTTTTAACACAATTACTAACTAAGAATTTTAGAGTTTCATTTAAACTGAGGTTGTGTTTGGATGGATAAATTTGAATTGAAAAAAAAATATTTAAAATGAAATGATTTGAATTGAATGGATTTGAAATGACATGAAATTTGGGTAAATTTTAAATCCTCTTATTTAACCATTAAAATCACACTTCCAATGAATTTCAATTCTACAACTAAATCAATTAATTTGTTTAGATAACTTATTATAAATTAAGATTTTAAATCAAATTCATTAAAATCCCTCCACCCAAACAGAATGTGAGTGAATTGAATTGTAAAATGTGGCTCCAAAGAGGAATGAGACATCATGAGGGACAAAACAAGTTGTTATCAATGTGAAAATCATTGGTATGGCTGTTTCCTTTGGTACGATCTAGATCAATTTGGAGATGTTGATAAGAAATTGAAGTAAACCCTTTTGATTTTTTTTTTACAATTTATGGAAAGAGAATTTGACTTTTCTTTTGCCTCTGGAGGAACTCTTCAGTATTGCTAGTCTTAAATCTTTGACATCCTATAATTTAAAAATTAATTTATTCAATCACTTTATCATTTTGTAATTTCAATGGCAAACTTAGTTAATTCAGCATTATGCACAGATGTTTCCTTGCACTATAGGAAGAAACTTCTTTCGGGCTGAAGACACTTCTAATTCAGTTTTTCTGGAAAAAATAAATCAATGGAGATTTCTTTCATGTATAAAGGCCTTAACTTCACTGCTCCAATTCTGCATATTACGGATGATCAAACGATGCAGATTCATTCACATTATTGCTTAGGACTAATTTCATTTTGCACACCTCAACTTATATCCATTCTAACTTTACACCCCAAACTTTATGTTAGACAATTTATATCCCGAACTCTCAAATTCATCCCACTTCAATCTTATTTTTAATGTCGTCTCAAAAACTAACAGAATTTTTTTGTGCATACGAAAAATTCATCAAGATATACAACAATGTTTTTTTGGTGCAAAATTAAAAATTCTGTTGATTTTTTTGACGGTATTAAAAAACAGGAACTAAAGTGAGAAAAATTTAACAGTTGGGGATGCAAAGTGTCCAAAACTAAAATTTAGGATACAAAGTAAAATTGAGTATAAGTTAAAAGTTAAAGAATGAAATTAATCCTATTCTTTAACATGACTCATGCAATCTATCTTTTATATATATATATACACGTATGCCCATATTGTTGATTCATGCAATCTGTCTTAAACCAATGAAAATCGTAATATCAATGAATACGTGACAACGCCTAATTATCTTTTTCACAATTACTTCATCAACATTTTTATCGATTGTTTTATGAATATAATTCTCCAACTTATGTGGTTTTAAATAGTTATTATTTATTTTTTCTAAAAAATATACTCCTATTCAGATTTGCATTTGAATTTTGTGACTAAACAAGTAATGACGCATAGGGGTAATTATTCAACAATTGTTCGACTTTTTAACTTGTTTGACTTGATTTGTTTGATTTTCGACTTGAAAATCTCAAAGTCAAAGTTAAGTTCTAGAAATCCAAAGTCAATTAAAGTACAGTCATTTAAATTCGACATCTTCGACTGGTAAGTCGAATAAATCGAACAAAAATTCTTTTTCATTCCATATTCTAATTCTAAAATTTAGTACTATATCATCCCACAAAATTCATATTCTAATTCTAAAATTTTGTACAAATTCAAAATAGGAAAAAAAGACTAATTTGGTCCCTTATTTTTTAGGTATCAATCAATTTAGTCCCTTATCTATCATAAACACTAATTTGGTCCCTCATCCTTAAAAAACTTAATATGTCTAAGGCTTGTGACGAAAATTGTAGACAAATTAAGAAAGCTAGTCACAACACATCTATTGCAAGTTAACAATCACATAATTATTATGTGAATTGTTTTATTAATTTATCCATGATTTCTGTCATAGGCCTTATATTGGTTAATTTTATCAAAGATAAGGGATGAAACTATTCTGTTGTGATAGACAAAGGACCAGATTGGTCGATATTTCAAAGATATGGGACTAAATTAGTATTTTCCCATTCAAAATATAATACACTATTATTTCACAATTCAAAATATGACATACTAGAAATAAAAATCAATTCAAAAATTACAACTTCGTAGCTAATAAAAGCAAAACACATAACCAAATACATAACCAGTTACAAAAATTAACAATGACAAATTTCTTCAATAAGTTTTAAAGTATATATAATTGACTAATTCTAATCTCTATATAGACTTCAGAACACACACATATATAGATAGATAGATATATAGATATTTCAATATATATAATTACTTAAGTCTAGTCTCTTTATGTATTAAAAAAAATTAATAATTCATTTAATTAGGTATAAAAGAAAAAGTGTAACATTAATAAGTTATACATATTTCCATTTTCTAGTAATTAGTTTTTTGGGTAAAATGGGATTGGGTTAATGTTTGAAGGCTGATGAAGGCAGAACAGCTGTTATATAGTAGTAAAGAGGAACTTGAAGGGATTAAAGGGCCGTCATTTTTTTTAGGAAATTCTTCTTTTTATGATTGTAAGTTCTGACTTTTAGAATATCATGTCCCTTGATTTTATGGAGAGTTATGACATGTTTATAGTCTTTGTTCCGAACCACAATCATAAGTTTATTATAGGCATTTTGCATGTTAATGCTAATTCAAATCTTCTGCAGTCTTTATTTATTTATTATTTAGGACACCCAAGATCAGTCCTAAATGAAACATTGGCAGGATACTCGTGAAGTAATAGAGAGAAGTACTAATTGGATGGTGAAATTTTTATTAATTCCAGACCCTAATAGGCTAATATTATATAAGTTACCTCTTATAATTATTTATTTTCTTAAAAAAGTTGTTACAAAACTAAATATTATGAATTATTATTTAGTATCAATTATTTATAATACATGTCAAATATAGAATTATAATTTATATAATAAATTCTGAGAATAAATATTTAATTATTTGAATAATACTTAATGTATATAATGTTTAAGGTTTATTCTTAGTATATCTGCAATTATAGGTATGCGTTACAAAATTACCTATGAGAATTTTATTTAAAAAAGACCTCACCACTCTACGTAAAACACTAGTAATGTGAACTCATGACACAATAGATTATATAAGAAATGTCTTACCGCATGATCTGCATTTTGATGAGTCTAAGTATGAGTAATTTTATTATTCCAACCCAATTGTAACACTTCTATAAAAAATTGATAAGGGAGAATTGCAAATTTAATCCTTGAACTATTTTTAAAATCTCATAGAGATCTCTCAAATTATATTATAATTTTTTTGTCTTTAAACTATTGTAATCGTGCATCAGCCCACTAAACTTTTTCGTAACTTTTTTGACCGTCAAGTATTTTCATAATCCATAAATATAGTCTATATTATTTTATTTAACTCTTTTGTCCCTTGATTTGTTTTGTTGTTATTGTCATGTCTAAATGACTTACTTGATGAAAATACAGACACACCAGTACACACACTTGAGGGACTTTCGCAAGATTATGAAAATAGTTGAAAAAATAAAATTTTTTAAATAGAACTTGGGACCTTCTTAAGGGAATAAATTTCCAATTATCTCTAATATTTTCATGTAAACTTTGTTCACATATTTCTTATTCCTATATTTAAATTTATTTGTTTGTATTTTTTATTGTACCAAGTATTTTAAATTTTGATTCGACACTATTTTTTTGTTTAACTCTTTTGTCCCTTGAGTTTTTATTTTTATTATCATGTCTAGATGATTTATTTGATAAAACACACACACACATGCTTGAGAGACTTCCTAGAGATTACGAAAGAGTTGCAGATAAAAATTTTAATAGAACTAAGGGAACTTCTTGAGAGGCTAAATTTTCAATTATCTCTATTATTTTTCATGTAAACTTTGTTTATATATTTCCTATTCTTATATTTAAATTTATTTATTTGTATTGTTTAGTGTACAAAGTTCAAATTTTGACTTGACACTATTTTTTAATTGACCAAAAAATGTTCTATGTAAGTGAAATATATATATATTATATCTATAAAAATAACTGTATCATTATTTTTAGGATTAGCACCATTAGTAAACCTACTAGCTATGAGTTTTCAATTAATCATTATACTATTTTTAAAAATGTAGCATAGTAATTGATATATTTCAAAGTTAGCAAAAATTAAGAAAAAATATGATAATGTCAACTTAACTTATAGAAATATCAATATGCTTTTAAACTCAATAATCATATTTTACAAAGTACTACAATTCACTAAAATGAATAAAAAAATTTACAAAACTTAAATCTTAGTACAAATCATTCAGTACAATTAGATAATTCTACTAAGTATAAGATGTGACAAACTTATCAATTAACTGAATAGTTTAGCAAATTTTAATTAATTATTCAATACAAGCATTCTGATCGGAGTTCAAAAACTGATAAGAAAAATTCATTTCTACTTAGCACATGCGCTAAATTTTACACACACACACACACACACACACACACACATATATATATATATATATATATATGAAATGAGCTAAAATAATATGCAACTTTTAGTTACATTATATAATAGTATAGAAAGAATTGATATATTGTCAACTACTTTAGATATCATAAAAATTACTTATATTATCTATATAAATAAAAAGTAAATAGTGTAAAAAATTCATAATATCTATATTTATTACAAATATTGCTAATTTTGTTAATTTATATATTTTTTAATTATTCTATTTTACAAGTTAAATATATTTGCATGTTTATGCACAAATTTTCTTGCTAGTATATATTTATACAAAATAGTGTCTAAACTAATAAGTATCAGAAAGATATTTTATTAGTAGTAAGTATTTTCAAAGTGAGAAGTATTGAGGTTAAACTGACGTCGCTCCTTGACTCCTGGTCATTTATGGCTTTGGATACGGTTTCTATATTCGTCTACATTATAACATGGATTTCCCGAAGTGGATGATATTATATTGAGGCTTAGCCTTTTCACATAAAACCCAGCTGGTAAAGGAAATTTGCGAGAGGCAGATAACGTAATGAGTTATTAGTTTAATTGATGAATTATTGATTTAATAGGTAGATTGCTTAAATATATTTCTTGTTAATATATAATACTTGCAAATTATTAAATCTAAGAAATATGGTGAAAATATTGATAAAAGCATGTTTTATGAATTTGAAATAATTCATTTCCCTTAATAAATTTAATAAATATAATAAAATAGTTAACTTTTCAATATTTCTTAGGTGGTTATTTAGTGGTGCAATGATACTTGATTATATTTTATATAGATTTAAAAAAAAAAAAAAATCACTTCTTCACCTACCTTCGAGTGACTCGCACTCATGACCAATAGGTCATAGGAGAAATATCTTAACACCTAAATTGCACATCGTTATCATATTTTAGATACATGAAGTTGTACAATCAAATGTATAATAACTTATTTTATTAATTTAAGCTAGATGGTTGTTTAATATAACAATATATTTTAATATTTGTTTTAATTTTTTGCTACTTTTGAAATATAAAATGATTACATTGGGAAACATGTTGTTCTTGTGGAAAACATATGATAATTTGTTGGTAATTAATGTCCAACAAAAGCTTTGTAAAGAAATTAGCTTAATTTCTTTCTTATATTTTTCAATTTTACTTGTGAAAAGATGTTTTATGTATGACTTGGCTTTCTGAGAATTATATTTTAAATGAATATTTACATAGCCTTTCACATGAAGAGTTAAAAATGATTTAATGCAGAGAGTAAAGTTTATAGTGTAAATAAATAAAAATGAGACATATAATGTATAAAAGCTTACATGGTAATGTGGTAATGCATTTTCTTTCTATTTAAGATGTCTTTGGTTCAAAAGTTAAAAATTACAATTTGATTTTTTCTAAAGAAAGAAACCCATTGGGTTTTCCCAACCCGGTTAGGTTCCCAAATTTTTTAGTTGAACCGACGAGTTGCATGAAACCCTGAAAATATCTTCCTTGTTTGGTCATTGGAACAACCCAATTTGATTTCAAGGTGGATTCATTAGCATGTGTAGAACCAACGAGCCAGGTTGGGTTTACGAAGTATAATATTGTGCATTAACTATGGTGACATTGTATAAATATTACTAATATGTTTGAAATATTTCTCAATTTATTTTTGGCGAGAATTTTACACAAAAAAGGGATTATAATAATTATTTTCACGAAGGTTTAAGCCCTGAGAGAAACAAGCTTTTTTGGAAAAAGAAAATTGAAATTTAGAACTATTCGAAATCCATTTGCAATAGTTTTTCAAAGTAAGTGGTGAAGAATCACAATGCTGTGCGTATTATGTAGCTGTCACATACTTTTACAAAATGTATATGACATTTGTAATTTTGTAAATTTACATAGAATGCAGTCATATTTGATGCATAGACATGTCTATACTTTTTCTACAAAATAGATAAAGAGGTAATTCATTCATCTTCACATTGTTATGTAATGTCAACTTATGTTTCAACAACTGATACAGGAAACAGCCTACACAAGCTAACAGCTAGGAAGCACACCTTTACTTAACCTACCTAGTAGGTACATAATTTCATTTATTTTCATCTTGATAAAGTAAATCTGCAGTACTTTGCCTTAAAATCTTTTCACATTTACCTGGTAGCTAAAATCTTGATAAAGTAAATCTGCAGAACTTTGCTTCAAAATCATTTCGCCTTTGCCTGGTAGCTAAATTTTTAAGTGGATCGAATTTTATTATAGAACTCTTGATTTAAATTCATTCACAGTATCATGAAATGGACCAAGAACCCAGTCCACAGAACCTACTATGGACCCGATCACTTAAAATTTTTCCTACTTATAAGGTATGTTGGACTTAATTCCCTTTATATTCCCTAATTTGTATCCGATCCTCATTTTGCACCATAAATTTCAATTTTGGACACTACACCCAAACTCTCATATTCGTGCCACTTAAATTCAGTTATTAACATTATTACTAAATTAACAAATGTTCTAACCATATCAAGTTCATTCATTAACATTATTACTAAATTAACAAATGTTCCATATAACCATACACACCACATACATATTACTTGATTAGACCATTCGTCAAATTTCTTAATACAGTTTATATTTGGACCAAAAAGTTGGACGGATAGGGGGCAACGTGCATTCAAAATTTATAATTAGGAGTGAAAAGTGATAATTGATCATAAGTTAGAGGTGTAACGTGTTCGATATTTATAGTTAGTAGTCCAAAGTAAAAATTAATTATAAATTAGAATTGCGAAGTGGAATTAATCGTGATGATCTCCATTGATGCGCTTTGCCCCTATGTGTGGGGAGCACATATTTAGCATCTGTCAATTATAGTAACAATATTTTAAATTGAACTGAGGTAGGGTGATTCTACGAGTTAGGGTGGCAATTTGTCCAAATTAAAATTCGAGGTGCAAATTTATAAGTTAGGAGTGCAAAGGAATAAGTCGTACGTCAGAGTTTTAAAATCCCAGTTTCAACACTTCATATCCAAGTTGTAAAACCCAAAAACAAAACACTTGAGGACCGAGTTATTGCGGGAATAGCAATAAAATCAAGCAGAGTTAATGTCATTCGTAGTGGCAATTGAAAATAATCCAACTCTTGTTAGAAGCTACTTACCAAAATTGAAAAAAAAAAAAAAAAAAAAACCCTTAATTTTATTAGCAGCTTATAGTATGTTGTATGATTTCAGTTTGGGGAGGCAATTACTTGATCGCTAAGTTTTCTTGTTTCCAAGTAAATTAATGATTTCCAAATAAATTAAGGATTCGTTTTCTTTTCCTTTTTCCTAGTAAATTAAGGTTTTTGTACCTACTACTAAAACTTAGAAGATCCGACAAGTATATATATTTAAAAGCAAGACATTTTTTTTAATTAAGCCATTTTTTTATGTTCATTAAGTTGTTTATATATATATATATAAGATTACTTAATTTGTTTATACCACATAAAAGAGAAAGCCAAGTCATACGTCAATCGATGTCTTCTTCAGCAGCATTTAACCTTCTTGAATGTTTGTTTAACCACAAAATCGCAGACATGTCCGTATGGAATCGGTTCACCAACGGATATTACCAATACTGGAAATTCAGGATTATTGCATTGAGCCCAACTCAAAACTGGGAGACCGAAGAATCATCAGGCCGCCGTGGAGGGTTGCTGGCGATTGTGCATAGCGTGTTGGTCAATCTTGTGTTGGCATATGATCACGATTCGGGCTTTAGAGATGAGGTTTGGGTTGTTGATTCAGGTGCAAGTTGTCATGCAGTGAAAAACAAGAAACTACTTGAAAACCCCATTCCATATGCATCACATCACAGAGGATTTTTCGGGAAGACATCAAGGATAACTCATAAAGGTGATGCCTACTTGCCCATTATTGATGAAATCAATCAAACTAGTATCATCAGGTTGCGTGGTGTTGTCCATCGTGCGGCGGCCGTAGGATCAAATACGATATCTGTTGCTAGATTCACCCAAGACTTCCCATATTACTCATTCGAATTCTACAAGCACGGACTTACGGTGAGGAATATCGATACACTTAGGAAAAGTGATAGTGATAGGCCCCCGAATTAGACATAAATATTACTGGCCGACTCCTAAAAATAAAGCTCGGATTACTAGAGTCAATGCTAGCACTTCAATAGAGTTAATCGCTGTGCTTTGCAAGCTAGTTTTTAGCTATATAATTACTACTCTACCAGCGAGGATAGCCGATTATCTTGATAATTTTGTCGAGACAATGTACAAGATTAACGCTCCCTTACATGATCTGATTTTCGGTCATGATTATGAAGTGGTTGATCATCTGAGGACATGTAATGTCAATAACATCAATTTCAATAACTCCTGGATGGTTGATACTGGTGCTACAAGACACTTGACGGGCCATAGAACTCTACTCCAAAATCTTAGGGCTGTTACTACAGCACGAAACCTATACGCAAGAGATTATCATGGAAGAAGTACAGCTATAACTCATCATGGACAAGTGCACTTGAAGAGTCCAAGTCATGACGTAAAGTTTGTGCTACAAGATGTGGCAGGTACTAATTCCAGAAGCCATCTGCAATTTACTTTCTGTCGCAAAAATGATTGATGATTCTCGTTGTTTTTTTGAGTTTCGATCGACTGGGTTTGCTGTAAAAAGCCGTGAGAACGATCAATTACTAGCAAAAGGTCCACAGCTGCAAAATGCCTACTGTTGGCCAATGAATTGATATTATATCATAGGAATTTAATTTTTAGCAAGACTGATTTATGCATATGTTTTGTATAGTACTATATATTATCTATATCTATATGTATATAGTATAGGAGATAAGTTTTTGAGAAGGTATAAAATTAACTTAGTAGGATGTTTTTTATACAGGAAATCTGAATAGTAAAAAGATGACATGTAGCATGTTTTTTATACAGAAAATCTGAATAGTAAATACTAACAGTAAAAATAAAATATTTAACTGTCTTGAATTCAAATTAATTTAACTTAATCTTATTTTTAACTACTTTTATTTATTTAAAATCCTCATTTTATGCATATATATTTCTTGGATAAGATAATTGATTATTCTACCCAAAAGAGTTATAAAAATATACTGTGTAATATTTTAAAAATTATTTTATTAAACAAACATGATTTTTAAAAGATTGTCATATAGATGAAATAATCTTTGATTAAGTAATTTACATAACAATTAAAATTAACGACCAATTTCTATTAAAAAAGAATAGAATAATTTTAGACCAATGATTTTGACACTCTAATAAAACCTTTAAACACTCCAAATTTAATACATGTGAACTAATTTGACAAAATTACACATTGACTAAATCCTCTTAAATCTTTTATATGGAGGAAAAACATTTTCTCCTATATTTTGTCTTTTGTTTTTCTTTTCTTGATTTCTTAATTCAAAATACTTACATCTTCTATTAATTATTATAAAAATTGGAAGTTATCAAAATAAGAAGGCTCACCATATATTTACAAGTTTATTTTTTATGATTCTTTTGGTAATGAGAAAAAAAAATTTTGAAAAGGTCCTTCACCTTTTTCAAAGTTCATATTTTTAATAGATAAATTTTTTATATTCAAAAAGTTGGTTATATTTTCATAAATATCAAATATATTGAGCTAAATAAGAAATAAAAGCTAAGTTATGGACTCTAACATTTATAAGTTCCTTAATTTTATTATTTCTTTTAATTTTAAGTTTTTGCTATTGTAAAATTTATTAATTATTACTTACTTTTTTCAGGTTTTATTTACTTAATTATTAAAATATTTTATATCCACCTGTGTTGAGTTTTTCTTAGCATAGCCAGTCCCAAACCCGAGTAAAGGAGGAAGGTTGTGTTGGTCGACAACCAGCATAAAACTTTGTCAATCTTATGAGATGAATCCACTACGATATTGCACTAATGCTAGGGTGTTCCCATAAGCAACGCGTCGCATTACCTGAGTGCGGCGAATAGTGGGCTCCATGGGGGTCCAGGTGTAGTGAAAGATATGCAAGGGTCCTCACATAATAGGGAGAGGGTAGTGGGAAATGAAAATGTCTTGGAGAAGTATAGAATTAGAATAGAAATTTGGAATATCGGAACTCTTACTGGTAAATCAATGGAGGTGTTAAATACAATGATTTGGAGAAGAATTAATACTCTGTGTTTACAAGAGACAAAATGGGTAGGAGAAAAGGCTAAACTTTTAGATAATTCAGGATTTAAACTTTGGTGTTTAGGAGTAGACAAGATTAGAAATGGGGTAGGTATTATTGTAGATGGGTCAATGAAAGATGATGTAGTGCAGGTGACTAGGAAAGGAGATAGGATTATGGCCCTTAAACTAATTTTAGTACGTGGAACTATTAATATCTTTCGTGTCTATGCGCCTCAAGTAGGTCTAGATAAGTCCATTAAGGCTAAGTTTTGGGAGGATTTAGATGAGTTGATAGGTAGTGTCCCCCAAGCAGAGCAAATTTTTATAGAAGATAATCTAAAAGGACATGTGGGAAGAGATAATGAGGATTATGAAGAAGTGCATGGTGGATATGGTTATGGGGGAAGAAATGACTATAACAGAAGGAAAATCAATTTTGGAGTTTGGAATGGCATTCGACTTTTGTGTTATCAATATTTTTTTCAAGAAGATGGAGGAACATTTAGTTACCTTTAAAAATGGTTCAACAAAGTCACAGATTGACTCCTCCTCACAAGAAAGAGAGATAGAAGGTTTTGTAGAGATTATAAAATTATACCTGGAGAAAATTTAATCTCACAACATAGGCTTTTAGTGGTAGATTTGAGGTTTAAAAATCACATTAGGTGAAGAAACCTACTTAGATTACCTAGAATTAAGTGGGGAAATTTAAAGAAGGAAAAAGAAGAAATCTTAAAGGAAGATTTGTTAGGGCAAAGTGTTTGGAGCTTACAAGGAGAATCTGATACCTTATGGAATGACATGGCAATTAGAGTGAGAACAGTGGCTAAGAAGATACTTGGGGAGTCAAGAGGTTATGCCCCCATGAATAAGAAATCTTAGTGGTGGGATGAAGGTGTACAAGATAAAATCAAAATTAAGAGGGCTGACTTTAAGGCTCTATATTGTTGTAGAAGTGACAAAAATATTGAGAAATATAAGCTTGCTAAAAAAAAGGCAAAAAAGGCTATTAGTGAAGCGAGGGATAGGGCTTTTGAAGATTTTTATCAAAAATTAGAATCTAAGGTTTATAAAACTATTAAAGCAAGAGCCCATAGAAAGAAGGACTTAACCCAAGTCAAGTTCATCAAGGATGAAAGTAATAAGATGCGAGTAAGAGATAAGAAAATTAAGGAAAGATGGAAGAGATTCTTCCATCAACTATTCAATGAAAACGATGGAGAGGATATCATTCTAAGAGAGTTAGGTAAGTCTGAAGAGTATAAAAATGTAATGTATTATTGAAAGATTTAGCAATCAGAGGTGGAGGAGGTTTTGAAGAAGACGAAGAAAGGAAAAGCAGTTGTCCCCGATGATATCCCAATTGAGGTATGAAAATTGTTGGTCCCAAAGCAACCTAAGAGGGGGGGTGAATTAGGTTTCTAAAAATTATTTAAGATGCTTTCATAAAATAGTGACCTTTTTAAATTCAAATGCAAATATAATGAATTTACTAAAACAGTAAAGTAAAGAGAGAAAAATTGAACAAACAATACTTCCAAGCTAGCAAGCTTGAAGTATCAAATTTCTTGAATGCTTCACACACTTGGTGAGCCAACAATCTTTACAAAGTTGGGAAGTTCTTGCTCACACTAAAACTCTTTTAGTTGAGCCAAGAATCTTACTTACAACCACACTCTTGTACAAGATTATCACTCCACTCAAAGTTGAATTGCACTCACAACTTCACACTAATACAACAAACCACTATAGTCAATTTGCACTCAAATTACTCTTGTCTTAGGCTTGTATTCAATGTATTAGATGATTTTTACAGGTTCTTAAAGCACCTATTTATAAGAGCAATAAATAGAGCTTTCAACTACTTCCTAACGGCTAAGTAATAAATGCACAAAAAATAGCCGTTGGGGTTTCGGACGTGTAGGATGAATTTGAATGCGTCTAATTTTCTTATTAAGCGTCCGATCTTCGTTCAGTTTATTGAGATGCTTCGTTCGGACGTCCGTGCATGCGTCCGGTCTTTCGTCCGACAGAGGTTTCGGACGGTCCTGAGCGTCCGAAGAAAAGGCAGTAGACTTCCATTCTTTCTGCTAGTTTGTTCGGACGATGCAATGCGTCCGAGGAACTTTAGACCTAGTTCGGACGGTTCTGTGCGTCCGAAAGAGCTGTTCCTGTAAAAGCTTGTTTTACAGAGTTAAGTGTTTATGTCATCATCAAAATAAGGTTTGGAAAACATCAATCTCCCCCTTTTTGATGATGACAAACCTCAATTGGATATGACTAATCAATTTGCAATATCACATAATTGGATATCAATTATCACCATAACAACCATATCAAAGTATATATCAAGGCATAATTGGATATTACCATAACAACCATATCAAAGCATAACATATAACTACTCCCCCTTTTGACATCAATCAAAAAAGGCTCCCCCCTTAGATTATGCAGGTATTAAGATTTGACAGAATTGAAACAAGTTTAATTCATTCAACTAAAAGGATTCAAAGGTGCAAGAGTCAAATACATAACCAATCCACAGAGTTGCTAAAAAACAAAAGAAATACAATGGAAAAAAAAACTAATGAGAGTCATTGCGCTTTTTGGAGCGCTTCTCAGTTTTTTGTCGTTTGGATGGAACATCTTCAGCGGTGGCTTCACTGTCATCCTCCTCCCCAGTACGACGTTGCATGATATACTCAAATGTGTCGTCAATATCTTCATCCTCCTCGTCGTCGTCATCGGTAGTTCCTTGAGCAGCTTCTGCACTGTCTTCTCGTGTAGGTTCATCTTCAGGTTCATCACTGTCAGAGGATGACTCAAGTGGATGTTGAGACTGAAGATCAGCAAACTGGACTTGAGCCGACGCAGACATGCCAAGACTGAGTGCCTCTTGGAGAATTATTTGACGAGTTTCAAGTCGTTTTAGCTTGCGATTTGTACGACGTTGAAAGGAACTGACTTGAGTGCTCAGAGATGAAGGGCTTTGAGGAGTTCACAGATATGTGAAAGAGATGGTTCAGAGGTAGATGGTCAAACAGATCTAGATGGTGCAGATGTGAGTGGAGGTCTCTGAGACAGTAGGAGAATGAGGGATAGCAAAATCAGATGTGGAGGCATGGGATTGTGACGGGCGATATCAAAGGCTGCCTTAGTTAGCCATTGATCATTAAAAAACCGGAGACCTTTTCGTTCAATGTAGGATTTATTAAAATATGGAGGATATTGTTTGTTTCCGGTAAAGGGAACGTTTAGGAAATCAAAAACCTTTGTGAGAAATTTTCCAAAAGGAATATTTCTTCGAGTATCAGTGAGAAAGAGTTCTCATAGGGAAAAAAAAGATACCCAAAGTCAAGAGGAATACCCTTGAAGACACAGAAAAATAAGTACAGTTGCATTTTTCCGGGCTCAACTCAACGGCCCGTCAGTTGGCAACAAAAGATTTGTGACAAGGGTATACAGAATATTAAGTTCAGGGGTGAGCAGACTAGTCTTGGCTTGTATTGAGACCGAAACCTGTTTAAAATGGATGTTGAAAATGGCTCGAACTTCATCTATATCAAACTGAGTATCCTCAGGGGCCATTTATCTAATGAAAAGAAGTAAGAAAAATCAGAGGGGTTTGAGATTTCACATTCAAAAATGGTGTTGATTATGTTTGATGAAATCTCAAGATCAGTGTTGTTAACACGAGAAATGAGGGTGCGAATTCTCCTTATCCGAAGATTGGCCGTGAATTGAAGCACCATATCATGATAAACGGGTAAATCGAGATGCACTAAATGACCCCAATTTTGTTTTCTAAAACAGGATTTGATGATTGGCAGATTATATTCATCAAAAAGACTACTAGAAGCAGGACGCTGAACGATAATGGATTTACTGAGAAGAGAAGTATACCGTTCAGATGCCTTGGCATCGATAAATTTGGATAGAGTCGGAGTGGTGAAAACTTGAGGATTTGCCGATGATTCTCCTCGTACGGGAGCCTTCCCTTTCATTTTTCTACCCCTGTAGAATCGCTGTAGAGGAACCGCCACGAGATTTCACCATTGTTATGGAAGAAGAGAAAATTGAAAAAAATTGAAGATTTGTGAGATTTTGGGGAAATGAGATGGTGAAAGGGGGAAAAGAGATGTGATTAAGGTGATAAGGGTTATGGGTAAGATGATTCTCCAATCAATTTTGAAAGTGAGAGTGGGAATTTGGAGGGGGTAGTGGAGAGGAGAAAAATCGCCTAAGGGCTTCGGGGGTGAAGGTAAGTCCGAAAGGGGGGAATTTGGACGGTTTTAATGAAACAGGGGTACCGTTCGGATAGCCGAACGGTTGGTGTGCGTCCGACAAAGCGTCTGAAAGCTGAAGAACGGACGGCCGAAAGATGAGCCAGTGCGTCCGAAGTTCTTTCTGACGAAGCTGTGCGTCCGGAAGATTTCCAGAGAGTTTAAGAGAAAAAAGGAATATTGTTCGGACGAATATGAGCGTCCGAGGAGTAACAGATGCTTTCGGACGATCCAGAGCGTCCGAAAGGAAAGTTGATTTCGGACGAAGTAGTGCGTCTGAACTGTGAACCTATGCCAAAATTTTCTGTAAAATCCCCAAACTATTTCTGAGCGATTCAAAACGATCTAGAGCTAAGGGTTTTGTAAAAATATCAGCCAATTGGTCTGAAGTAGGCACATAATCAACACGAATTTCCTTTTTACAAACGAGGTCTAAAATTAAATGATGCTTAACATCAATGTGTTTGGTTCTAGAGTGCAAAACAAGATTTTTTGTGAGATTAATTGCACTAATGTTGTCACACAATATAGGAACACAATCAAAAAAGACACCAAAATCTTTTAGAGTATGTTTCATCCAAAGAAGTTGAGCACAACAATTTCCGGCAGTAATGTATTCGGCTTCAGCCGTAGAAAGAGAAATGGAGTTTTGTTTTTTACTAAACCAAGATACAAGACAATTTCCCAGAAAATAACACAGTCCACTGGTACTTTTTCTATCAATTTTACACATAAGCAAAGTCAGCATCAGAATTGCTAATTAGATCGGTACAAATGTAGAGGATTTTGGATACCACAGACCAAAATCTATTGTCCCTTTTAGATATCTAAAAATTCTTTTAACTGCCATCAAATGTGATTCTTTAGGACAAGATTGAAATCTAACACATAAACAGACAGCAAACATGATATCTGGTCTACTGGCAGTTAAGTAAAGTAGACTTCCGATCATACCTCTGTAGTGTTTTTCATCAACACTATTACCTTCTTCGTCTTTATCAAGTTTGGTTGAAGTACACATTGGTGTACAAACTTGTTTGCAATCTTCCATACCAAATCGTTTGAGCAGCTCCTTTGTGTACTTGATTTGTGTAATAAACGTTCCTTCCTTAGTTTGATGAATTTGTAGTCCGAAAAAAAAATTGCAACTTGCCCATCATACTCATCTCAAACTCTTCTTGCATTAGTTGTGAAAAATCCTTGCACAAACTTTCATTAGTTGCTCCAAAAATAATATCATCAACATAAATTTGAACAATTAACAATCTTTTTAAATCTGTTTTTGTAAAAAGTGTGGTATCAACTATACCTCTTTTGAAACCATTTTCTAACAAGAATCCACTTAATCTTTCATACCAAGCTCTTGGAGCTTGTTTCAAACCATATAAAGCTTTGGAAAGTTTGAAAACATAATTTGGAAGATTCTTATTTTCAAAGCCCGGCGGTTGTTCAACGAAAACTTCTTGGTCGATAAAATCATTTAAAAAAGCACTTTTGACATCCATTGAAATAATTTTAAATTATTGAAACATGCAAATGCAAGAAACATGCGGATGGATTCTAATCTAGCCACGGGTGCAAAGGTTTCATCAAAGTCAATACCTTCTTCTTGAGCGTAACCTTTTGCAACAAGTCTAGCTTTGTTTCTTATGATCTCACCTTTGTCATTTAATTTGTTTCTAAACACCCATTTAGTACCAATAACGGGATGAGAAGAAGTTCTTTCAACTAAGGTCCATACATTATTTTTCTCAAATTGACTAAGTTCATCTTGCATAGAATCATTAACCCAAGATTCATCACTCAAGGCAATATCTATATGTTTGGGTTCAATGTGAGAAAGTAATGCACAATTATTATTCAAAGGTTTATGAGAACGAGTAGTTACCCCATCGGAAAGATCACCTATGATTAAATCTTGAGGATGATTAGAGAAGAATCTCCAAGCTTTCGGAAGATCGTTTTGAGCATCCTCATTCTTTTCATCATCAACTTGATGGTTGTTGATATCAATGCTTGATGTAGCCTCTTGATGATCTTTATGAATAACGAGCTTTTCTAGCTCCTTTAAAATACCTGTATCTTCATCTTCACATAAATTCTTTGAAATAATATCATTAGTTTCATCAAATGTAACATGCACAACTTCTTCAATTAAAAGCGTTCTTCTATTGTAAACTCGGTATGCTTTCTTGTCACTAGAATTTCCTAGAAAAATTTTTTCATCCGATTTTTTGTCAAATTTTCCAAGGTTCTCTTTGATTTTTAAAATAAAGCATTTGCTCAAAACCAAAAACTTTGAAATAGCTCACAACGGGTTTTCTACAAAAAATGAGTTCATAAGGAGTTTTATTTAAAGAAGATCTTAATAAAACTCGATTCATGACATAACAAGCCGTGTTAACCGCTTCGGCCCAAAAGTATTGTGGAAGGTCACACTCACTAATCATAGTTCTAGCCATTTCTTGAAGAGTCCTATTTTTCCTTTCAACAACACCATTTTGTTGAGGAACTCTAACAACCGAAAATTCATGAAAGATATCGTTGTGATCACAAAAGTCGGGAAAACCCCCAAATTTAAATTCGGCACCATTGTCACTCCTTAACCGAACAATTTTTGTATCCAATAAATTTTGAATTTTGGAAAAAAATTTTACAAATTTTTCAAATGCTTCATTTTTGTGAACAAGAAATAATACCCAAGTAAACCTAGAATAGTCATCTACGATAACAAATGCATATTTGCAACCACCTAGACTGGCATATTGAGTGGGTCCAAATAAGTCTAAACTATTGCAACAATTCTAAAGGTTTATGAGTAGACACAAAATTCTTAGGTTTGAAAGAAACTTTGACTTGTTTACCAAATTGACAAGCATCACAAATTTTATATTTCAGAAATTTCAGTTTTGGCAAGCCTCTTACCAAATCTTTCACATCTATTTTTTTCAATCAAATCCATATTAAAATGACAAAGTCTTCTATGCCAAAGCCAAGGATCATCTATGAAAGCGGTAAGACATTTTACATTGCTATTGCTAATTTTATCAAGATAAATCACATAAACATCATTGTGCCTAGTGCCTTTGAACAAAACAACATGATTTTTATCAAGGATAAGACATTCATGCTTAGTAAAGAAAACATATAAATTTTTGTCACAAAGTTGACTAACACTTAATAAATTATAGTTCAAATTATCAACAAGAAGTACATTCTTAATCAAGGTTTCACCATTTTTACCTACATCACCAATGCCGATTGATTTTGCTTTGTTGTTGTCTCCAAAAGTGACAACAGTTTTTCCACTGTTTTTGGATGTAAGGTTTGTGAAGAGAGAGGCATCACCCGTCATGTGCCTTGAACATCCACTATCTATGAACCACTTAGCATTGTTGGCGATGTTAAGTACCTACACAATAAATCAATTGATAACTTTTGGTACCCATATCTTTTTGGGTCCATGAGTGTTAGTGAAATTGCTTACTATCCATGCAACTTTCATTCCAAGTTTTTCATTTTTCTTGACATAACACACATTCTTAGTATGTCCATGTTGTTGGCAATATCTACAAACAATGCTTTTATTACTATATAAAGAAGATTTTGGTTTTACAATATATAAGTCATCCCTTCTAAACATGACAAAATTTTTGTTGATTGCTACATTTCTGTTTCTTTTCATATCAACAACATTTTCTTTCTTTCTAGCTAAAAGAGCATTCAAATCATCCATTCTTTTCTTCAAGGAGGCTTGTTCTTCCTTGACCTTTGATCTCACATGCATTCTTTTCTTCAAATTGAGAATCACGATTTTCTTGTGATAGCCTATTGTTTTCATTCACAAGTTTAGAGTTAGCATTCAATAAGGCATTTGAGAGATTTTACTAACTCCTTATTTCTAGCATATGATTCTTTTAAGCTATCATGCAATTTTAAAATGAAAGCTTCAAGATCATCTTCATAATTTTCATCATTAGAGTCATAGTTAGAATTTACCTCATCATCTCCAATAGCCATAAAGGCCATTTGTGCCGACTCCATTTCTTCTTCAACTTCTCCTTGGAGTTGCAATCGTCCCAAGTGATTTGAAAGTTGTTGAATCTTGGTTTTCTTCCTTCCTTCTTTTTCTTGGAAGGACACTCATTTGCAAAATGCCCGAGTTGACCGCATTCAAAGCATTTGTCATTTTGCTTCTTTATTTCTAGTCTTGACTTCCCTTTGAAATTATTTGTGTTTGCAGCTCCGCCTCTTCTCATCCTTCGTTTGTTGATGTAATGTTTAAGAAATCCTTTAATGATGAGTGCAAGATGATCTCCTTCATCAAGATCTTCATCTTCTAGATTGATGGAGCTGTTTTCATCTTCCTCTTGAGAGGTCTTTAGAGCAATGCCCCTTCTTGGCCTTGCTTCTTCATCATCCACAACCTTTGCCTTTAGCTTGAGTTCATAAGATGTAAGAGAATTGATTAGTGATTCAATAGGCATTAAATTTAAATTCTTAGCTTCCTCTATGGCAATTGTTTTGGCATCCCATTCTTTGGATAGAGCATTCAGGATTTTTCTATTTTTCTCACCCAAAGAGTACTCCTTACTCAAGGCTTCAAGATCTTTTATGATGTCATTGAACCTGCAGTACATTTTGTCTATGTTCTCATGTGGTTCCATCTTGAAGGACTCATACTTGGCAACAAGTAGAGATTTCTTTTGTTCACGAACATCATCGCTCCCTTCATGAATTTCCTTCAACTTATCCCATATTTCTTTAGCAGAACTGCAACCCTTCACGCGAGTTGATTCATTTGCATCCAAGGCTTTAAGATTGTATAGTACATTCATGGCTTTTGCATTTAACGTCAAGTTTGCCTTGTCTTGTGGAGTGAACTCATTTCTTGTTTTTTCTCTTCTTCTATTGGTGTGATCATCAATAATGGAAGCTTCAAATGGACCTTCATTGACAACATACCACAACTCAATGTCAATAGATTGCAGAAAAATTTTCATTCTATCTCTCCAACTAATAAAATTTGCCCCATTAAACATGGGAGGTCTAGTAACAGATTGGCAAAAAAAACAGAGCATTGTTGGTTGCCATAGTTCTTTTCTCAATAGCAGTTTAAGCAATATAATGAGACCAAGCTCTGATACCAATTGTTGGTCCCAAAGCAACCTAAGAGGGGGGGTGAATTAGGTTTCTAAAAATTATGCTTTCAGAAAATAGTGATCTTTTTAAATTCAAATGCAGATATAATGAATTTACTAAAACAGTAAAGTAAAGAGAGAAAAATTGAACAAACAATACTTCCAAGCTAGCAAGCTTGAAGTATCACAAATTTCTTGAATGCTTCACACACTTGGTGAGCCAACAATCTTTACAAAGTTGGGAAGTTCTTGCTCACACTAAAACTCTTTTAGTTGAGCCAAGAATCTTACTTACAACCACACTCTTGTACAAGATTATCACTTACTAAAAGTTGAATTGAACTCAAACTTCACACTAATACAACAAACCACTATAGTCAATTTGCACTCAAATTACTCTTGTCTTAGGCTTGTATTCAATGTATTAGATGATTTTTACAGGTTTTTAAAGCACCTATTTATAAGAGCAATAAATAGAGCTTTCAACTACTTCCTAACGGCTCAGTAATAAATGCACAAAAAATAGCCGTTGGGGTTTCGGACGTCCGATGAGGATTGAATGCGTCCGAGGAAGCGTCCGATCTTCGTTCAGTTTATTGAGATGCTTCGTTCGGACGTCCGTGCATCGTCCAGTCCTTCGTCCGACAGAGGTTTCGGACGGTCCTGAGCGTCCGAAGAAAAGGCAGTAGAACTTCCATTCTTTCTGCCAGTTTGTTCGGACGATGCAATGAGTCCGAGGAACTTTAGACCTAGTTCGGACGGTTCTGTGCGTCCGAAAGAGCTGTTCCTGCAAAAGCTTATTTTACAGAGTTAAGTGTTTATGTCATCATCAAAATAAGGTTTGGAAAACATAAAAAATGCTTAAGAAAGAAAGGCATAAGTTGGCTTACCAATCTTTTTAATAAAATATTGAAGAATAGAAAGATGCCTACCAAGTGAAAGAAGAGTACTCTCATACCCATATTCAAAAATAAAAGGAATATACAAAATTGTGCTTATTATAGATGTATTAAGTTAATGAGCCATACGATGAAATTTTGAGAGAGAGCGACAGAAAGAAGGTTAAGAAATGAGACTAAAGTGTCAAATAATCTGTTTGGTTTTATACCAGGGAGATCGACTACTGAAACCATACATCTTTTAAGGAGACTTACCGAGAGATATCGGGATAAAAAAAAGGATTTACATATGATTTTTATTCTGATCTTGAAAAGCCATACAATAGAGTCTATAGAGAAGTTATATGGAGAGTTTAAGAAAAAAGAGAAGTTATATGGAGAGTTTAAGAAAAAAGAGAAGTTATAGTAAAAATACACAGAATCAATAAAAGAGATGTATAGAGATGTGGTTACAAGTGTGAGAACACCAGGAGGGTTGACACGAGAGTTCCCTATAAATATAGGTTTACACCTAGGTTCAGTTCTAAGTCCTTATCTATTTGCGTTGGTCATACCTGAACTTACAAGACACGTACAAGAGGAAATACCATAGTGTATGTTATTTGCAGATGACATTGTGTTAGTAGATGAAATAAAAGATGGGGTTAATGCTAAACTCGAGGGTTGGAGAGAGACATTTGAGGCAAAAGAGTTTAGAATTAGCAGATCAAAAACAAAATATATGAAATGTAAATTTAGCAACGGTGTACGTGGGAATGGAATAAGGGTTAGTGTCGTAGATCAAGAGATACCCATAAGTGAAAATTAATTAAATATTTAGGATCAGTTATTCAGAGTAATGGTGGTATAGATTGAGATGTTACACATCGGATACAAGTAGGATGGATTAAATGCAGAATGGCATCGGGAATATTATGTGACTACAAAATTCCTTTATGTCTTAAGGGTAAATTCTATAAAACGCCAATTAGGCTAGCAATGCTCTATGGGTACAAGTGTTGAGCAGTGAATCACACACATAAGCAAAAGATGAGAGTAGCAGAAATGTGAATGTTAAGATAGATGTGTGGGTACACTAGGATGGACAAGATACGGAATGAGCATATTCGTGAGATCATGTCAATTTTTATAATAATCCCAACTTTTACCGTGTAACATCAATATTTATATTTTTTTGTATTTTTAGTGTACCAAAATTTTCAAATTTTGATTCGATGCTATTTTCTAATTAACGGAAAAATATTTTATATAAGTAAAAATATTCATAAAAAATAACTGTATCATTATTTTTAGAACTAGTACCACTAACAAACCTGACCTTCTAACTATGGATTTCCAGCGGACCTAATATTATTTTTTAAAAATATAAAATATTAATTGATATATGTCAAAGTAGTAAAAAAAAAAAAAAGTACGATAATGTCAACTTAACTTATAAAAATACCAATATGCTTTTAAACTCAATAATCACTTTTTACAAAAGTGCTACAATGCACTAACATATATATATATATATATTATAAAAATAATTATAAAATTTAAATCTTGGTCCAAATAATTCAGTACGATTAGATGATTATATTATTTATTAGACATAACGAACTTATTAATCAACTAAATAGCTCAATTTTTTAATTAATAAAATTCAAGAATTTTGATTGGAATTCAATAAAATGATAAGAAAAACTCATGTATACCTAACACAAATTAATAAATGAAATGAGAAATTATATGCAACTTTTAGTTATATTATTTATACACAAAAAAATAAAATAGTGTAAAAATAATGTTGTCAACAATTATAAATATAACGAAAACCAACTATTACTTATATTATCTATATAAATAAAAACTAAAAGTGTAAAAATTCATAATGTCTAAAACGATTACAAATATTGTTATTTAATTTTGATTATTTTTATTTTATTTAATTACTCAAAATTGCATGCCATCATCATAATTTCACTAACACTATTTTATTTCACAAATTAAATATATTTATTTAGCTATGCACAGCACAGGTTTTCCTGCTAGTATAAAAAATATGTGGATATTGCTTTAATTAATGCTGACTATGGATGCGCTTTTGTTATAATGTGATTTTATAACACTTGTAAAATCTTTCTAGCTAAAATTTGTTTTTTAGGAAAGAATGCAATTTTAGCCCACAAAATTTGGATTATAGTCCATTCTGGTCTCCCAAGTTTCATACAAAACATATTTAGTTCTCAAATTTTTTAGTTTCTACCAATTTAGGATAAACTTAAAAATTCTGTTAATTACAAATGAAAAAGTTATGTGCTTTGCAGGTAACTGTTAAATCTCAAGTTAGCCAAATTCTAAATGTGAAAAAAATACAAATTTATCCTTTAAAATTTGGATCATTGACTATTTTAGTCCCGAAAATTCCAAACAAAACGTATTTAATCATCAAATTATTTAATTTCTACCAATTTAGGATAAATTTGAAAATTCTGTCAATTACAAATGGAAAAAGTCACATGCATTGCACATGAATATTTAATCTATTCTAGGATATAACACTTACTAACCAATTTCAATCCATTTAATCATATTTTCACTTTTTCTTCTGACTATCAACGCCTAACTATTCGTGTTTATATTATGACACTTTCTGACCTATTTTAACTAGTTCAACAATGGATTTTTGTCAAAAATCTCTCACTAAACGATTTATCAATGAAATCTATCCATTGAAAAATGTCTCGTCGATAAAATACAACAATGGTTTTTTTTTTATGGCTAAATTTAGAGACCAAAATTTCTGTTTCTAAGAGTAACAATTATGATCGAAAAATTCGTAAGTGAGAGAAGTTCCAAGTGTTCGGGCTTACAATTAAGCAAACACGCAGCAGAACGCAGCCTACCATATCTAGTAATATATACAGCCCAGAAATATATTTTTTTTTATCCTTCTTTTTGGTATAAAAAATACCTAAACATACTTCAACCCACAGTTAAAGATGTTCAAATGAACCAACATTTTTTGAACACGTATATCAAAATGTTACCTCCGAAAACATCCAAGTTACAGTGTTAGCTTATAATTTCTTGAACATTGACCAAGGAAAGAACTGAAACATCCAAATTGATTTCTGTGATTTTGAGGTGTACAATTGGTTATTTTCATCAATGCTAGCACGGAGTTGTCTTATACTTTTTGAGTCCTTTTTTTGTTTGAATTTTACATTGAACTCGTACAATATTAGAATCCTGTGTGAACACAAAAGATTTGCAACAAAAGAGTCAACCAAGCATAATGCATTCTGAGAACCTGTAACAAATAATAAAAGTCATATTATATTGGACGGAAGAAAATGAACGAAATAGCACTTGCTCCATCAATTTCTAACATCCCTTCCGTCTTTGCTGCTTTTAGCGGCACCTAGCTCAACTCCTGATACCCTTTCAGCAAATTTTATGGTACTCACACTTTCTGAATAAGAATTAGCTTCAGGATTAAGTTGCACAAACATGAGTCTTTGCATTTCCACCTGTATCACAAAATGAAAAAAAAAAAAAAAAAAATAGCAATGCATTTCACTTTTCAAGACATGCCTGAAAAGATGATGACATAATCTTGTTTCTTTGAAGTTTGCATCATTGGATTTCTTCTACCCCTAATGAGGGAAGTAAGGGAGATTATTATAGCATGATGATGGAAAGTCTAAATTATTCACCACTCTGAATGGACACTTCACGGCTGTCCTTTGGATTACCTCTTGATCGTCACTTTTAGCTTAAGCGGCATATTTCTTAGGGTTAGTAACACTTTGCCCCTGAACTAGATAGAAAATTACGAATGCTCTAAACCCCCAATCACATGATTCATCTTTTAATAATTATAATATCAAGTTAAATTACTAAAATACCCTTAATATTATATTTTAATTTTTCATGTATTTAATTTTGATGTTCAATACGTTAAAAGAATTAGAACATCAAGACATAATAACAAAGTGCTAATATTCTTATCAAATTTTTATTATAATTTAATATAATAACAAAATATTTAGGGAGTGAAAATGTGATAAAATATTGAATTATATTATATTTAACATTACAATTTGCACAGGTTCATCCAAATATTAAAATTTTAAAATGCCAAGAGATATCAAAAAGATCACAAATTTTATAAAAAAATATATTGTCACACAATATTTTTAAAGAAGAATTTTTAACAGAAAATTAGCACATTTAAGAATTGTTCTACCATTATAATTAAGCATTTAAATTCGAAATAATATAAAATAAAATAAAAAAATTTAAAAATTTGATCAAGATATATATTGATATGGATTATATTAAAATATTATTATATTTTATTTTTTTATTATTTTTAAATAATTATCACATCATTATCAAAATTTAAATACAAAAATCAAAATATAGTAATGAGGGTATTCAAGTCATTTAACATGATATTATAAATTTTTAAAGAATAAATCATGTGACTAGGGGCAAAGTGTAGTTTTTTTAGTTCACGGGACAAAGTGTTATTACCTACCTAATTTAGGGGGTAAAGTGTTATTAAGCCTATTTCTTACTCCTACTATTGGTACAAGCTCCGCTTCTTCCGCCCAATCTCTCTCCATGACACGGATCTCAATATAGATAATAATCAAGACACTTCAAAATCTAAGCTTGCCCAAATGGTAAATCTAAACTCAAAGCAGAGATATATTACTAAATTGAGACTTAATAACTATGCAAAACTTGAAAAATGAACTAATAATCTGAACAAATTGCATTTTAGCACCATAAGCACTCCATATTCCGGCTTTGATCTCATACTTGTCCTACTATAAAATAACATCAAAGGAATTTTATGACTTGCATTTCAGTCTCAGACTTCAAAGAATCAGCTATACGCAACTTGCATTTTTTATTTTCTCTAACTTGGACTTATTATGCTAAGAAACCAATTTCTAATCAGGTAACTGAAACAATGAAATTCAGAAGAACCCTAATTAGATGGAAAAGTAAACCTGCTGTAGCTTCTATTGTCGGTCCACCAGCAAGGGATGCCAGAGGGTAGGGAAGAGAGCGAGAAGAGAATTCAGATATGGTAGAGCTGAGAAAGAATACAGCTTGCGGAGCTGCAAAGGCAGTGGGACCGAAAAAGGGACAAAGGAAATGTTTTTTTCAATATTTATAGGACATCCGTTTTCTATTCTTACCCATGAGAGATCTGTGTCCTAACCCGAAATGGTGTCGAATTAGAATCGGAAATTTGTCTCCAAACAAATAATTCAACAGATTGAATTGAACCTTAGAAATGTCATTCAATTCTAAGTCATTGGATAGATGGATCAGAATTGAAACCAAACACACCCTCACGGTAATTGTCTTAGTGATAGATTTGCTATTTACGACTTAGATTTGGTTGCTGATAAATGTTGAAAATCCAACTTTTCAGTGTGATTTTACCTTTGGAGTCTTTACTCCTGCAACTGAATATGACTTTCGGATCTATGAAATTGTTGATGTATTTTGACCAAAAAAATAACTAAAATTCCTACAAGTCCAACTTAGAGAGAACAATCTTGAAGCAGCTTTCGAACATCTTGATCATCACGCGATCAGCACAAAAGATGAAACAACTAACTTGTAGTGGCTAGTAGGGTGGTAATTTTGACACGACGAAATGTATTGATTTGGATAAGAGATTAGGAGCCTGAAATTAAATAGGTTGAATTGGGTAAATTGATGAGTTATCACAATAATCCGTTAAATTAGTGTATGAATAGATTTTGATGAAATTTTTTCTATATTATTATTTAATATATATACTTTAAAATTGTAAATAATAGATTTAATATACTAATTTTATTTTAAATATTATTCAAAAAATTCAATAATTTTAATTACGTGTTTTAAATTACTATAATAACAAGGTTAGTATTAATAATTGTTTAAATGATTAAAAAAATCAAAATTTGAGATTTTAATTCAAATGAATGGCAAGTTATGTAATTATCAATAAGCTAATACTATCTGTTAATTATAAATGGATCAAATACGAATACGACACGAATCCAAATAAGTTAGACACGAATACAAAACGGTAAAAAAACTGGCACACAATATGAACACCGCACGATAAGAAATGGGTCATAACTGAGACGATACGATAACATAAAAATCCAACCCATTGACACTTCTAATAGCTATTTTCAATTTTATTTTTTTTTTTTGGCGGGAAAATGGGTGACAGACGAAATTAGGGCATATGCATTCCCGCTTTATCTATTTAGTTTTTTGGAGTCCCAATTGCATCACAGGAGCTTCTGAAGCAAGTTTCTTAAATTTTATTAAAGATGCAACACAATTATTATCTAGATGTGCTAATTTGCAACCACAACCCAAACACTTGGACCAAGATATCAGAGCACTCCTTCTCTCTCCACCTTTTCATTCCACCCATTCACTTATGTCCCCTTTCCTTTTCCAGCACCTTATTAAGCCTCCTATTCTGCCACTGTGTCTATAAATCCAAAAGCAAATTTGTTGCTAAATAAAACTAATTAAGAGGTAAATATCCAAAATTCACAACCCAAATCAAAATTAAAATAACTTGGATTGTTAATTCTGCACATACTTTTTTTATAGATAAAGCGGGAATTTCTATTCCCTTTATGGTGCATCATCGTTACTCTTTTCTAAATCTTTTATTGTGTGCCAGAATTAATCTTGATTTGCATGAAAAAGGATAAAATCCACTAATGTAAATGAGAAAGGAATTATAAGAAAGAAGAAAGAGAAAAAAAAAAAGGTCTGCTATGGGGAATTTGGGACACTAGAGACTAGAGGGGTTTGGGAAAAAATGAAAGAAAAAGGGAGGGAAAATTGAAAAAAAACTTTTATTGTGTGCTAGAATTAATCTTGACTTGCACCAAGAAATGAAAAATGATAAAACCCACAAATGGAAATGATCAACAAAGGAAAATAAGAATGAAGAAAGAGAAAAAAAAAGGTCTGCCATGGGGAATTTGGGACACTAGAGACTAGAGGGGTTTGGAGAAAGGAAAATACTATCATAAATTCGATGTTTGACTTTACCTGTAGATTCTTATTCTAGCAAATTTTATAAAATCTTATTTATATTAACTTATGTCATAAATTATATAATATTTAATTTACACCACAAGATTTATAAGTGAGATTAAAAACCAGATACATTTTTCTTTGGGAAAAATGAAAAAAAAGGAAAAAAAAAAAAATGCAGTTGGTTCACGGCTGCTAGAAGGAGAAAAGGCAACTGGTTGAATTGCAATAGCCAAAGTCACGACCGAAGATTTAAAGCCGTGGGAAATCTGAAAATATCTCCAATTTTTATTTATTTATTTAAGTTAACTAGACTGAAACCGGTTCCTTCTTCTCCGAAATGTATCTGTAACTTAATTTTGAGTAACGGACTTTGTTCTTGTAATTTTCTTTATCTTATTTTATCTTATTAGATATAAAGTAAGATAGAGTCATATTTGATATGAAAATTTCTTTTTGTTTTTTGTTTAATGCAATTAATTTTATACTTCATTTTTAAATTAATTACTGAATTTCAATTAATCAGATAAATTAAAAAAAAAAAAAAAAGCTAATCAACCAACTGGGTCGATTCATATTTCCTTACACCTCATTGGAAAACTGACTGACGAAAACCCCAGCCCCCCATAATCAATTCCCCCATACCACTAGTGATCGGACCCACGAATCCCCCATTCACCAACGCCTCCGAATGAAAGCATATATAAAGCAGGCCACCAAAATAACCCCCAGACAACCCTTTTACTCTATCTTGACTAAGAGTCTTGTCAATTTCTCTCCAGTCTACAATCAGTTGGAAAGTATTCGGGACATTTTGAAATGGATTACAAGTATTCGGGACATTTTGGAAGATTGGGCAAGAACCAGTTGGAATGGAGAAGTTTGGGTAAGAGATGGGGATTGGGAACTGACTCCTGAAGATGTTAAATTGTTGGACCTGTTGGAAAAAAATTGTGATTCCTTTGTTGCTGATGATTGGGATGATTGGGATGATTGGAATTGGGATTCGGACGAAGACATAGAAGGCTGGGAGGCGGATATGCAAATTGCTAATTAATCTCTAATCTCAACTCCAATTCCACCACCATTAGGAGACCAAGCCCAGTCGAAACTAATTTTGAAGAAACCCCTGTTAGGAACTTTCCAATGTGTAGCCAGAAGTGTAAGAGGGCTTTGGTTTGGGATCTTGTGAGCTTCAGTGAACTGTTCCAAGTGAATTTCTAGCCGTCTCAGTAGTAGATTTTGAGATTGTAGTTGATATCTTCAAATATCTTCTTGTTGCGACAATTCCAAATAGACCAAAGAGTCGTGATAAATAATGAGGTGTCCCTACAGTGCTCCAATATTCCACGATGAAGTCTATTACGTCCCACAGGCTTGACCATTGCTTATGCACCAAATTTCAATGAGATTGTTCCCACACCTCCTTTGCAAAAGAGCAGTAAAAAAATAGGTGATAAATCTGATTCCTTGTCAAAACCACACCACACACATTTTCTGGTTTTGCCTTCTATTCTTTTTGCAAGATTCACACCAGTAGGTAAGATATTCCAGCAAACTTTCCATCCTAAGGTCTTTATTTTAGGTGGAATTGGTAGGCTCCATAATCTTTTCCAGAATCGTTTTAATCTGGAGTCATCAGATGTCATTGTCCCTTCTTTGCATCTACTTTTGAAGGTCATAGCCACATGGTAAGCAGACTTGGCAGTGAATCTCCCATTTTCATTGTAGTGCCATATAACTCTATCCTGGGGCCATGAGGTACTCAATGGGATATCACAAATAAGATCAGCCTCATATTTTCTAAAAAAAATGTACCATGTTCTCATCCCAAATTTCAGCCTCTATTGTAGTCAATGAAATCGCATACCTTGGCTTGTTGCCTTAGATTTCGATTTCCATTGGATACTTTGAAGTGAAAAGACATAGGGATCCATTGGTCATGCCACCTATTAATCGATTCTCCATTCTCCACCTTAAATCCTCCATGAGCAGGCTCCTTGCTTCCCAAATGCTTCGCCACATATATGGGTGTTTAGAACCCAATCCGGCCTTAAGGATGTCCTTCCGAGGATATTATCTTCCTTCTAAAATTTTTTCCACCATTGAGTCTGGGTTTTGGACCAATCTCCAACCTTGTTTAGCTAGTAGTGCAAAGTTAAAAGCTGAGATATTTCTGAACCCAATGCCCCGCTTGATTTTGGCTTTCACAGATTGTCCCAGTTCTTCCTACAGATTCTCCTTTCTTCTTGTGTTTGCCCCACCAAAAGTTCCAAATTAGGGATGTTATAAAACAAGACACCACATATGTTGGTATAGCTTGGAGTCTTGGACAATGGATAGATTTGATCAAAATTTCCTTTCCAGCCTGAGAGAGAATTTTTCTTTCCATCCTTTTAGTTTGCTGCATACCCTGTCCTTGATGTAATTAAAGATTTTCACATTTAGAACGTCCAATCATATAGGGGAGGCCTAAGTATTTGCCCTACCCGTGCTTAGTTGAACACCAGTCGATTGCTAAAATATCGTTGACATTGTTTTTCTGCTGAATATCACTGATGATTTATGAAGATTAACTTTCTGCCCTGATAGAGCTTCATATTTCTCAATGATTTCAACAATTTTGTCAACATTAGCATCATTAGCTTCTTCAAATAAAAGGTTGTCATCAACAAAAAATAGATGAGATACACTAGGAGTGTATCTAGTCATAGAAATTCCCCTCCATAGGCCTTGTTGTTCTGCCTTTCTAATAAGAGCGGAAATCCCTCAGCACAAATGAGGAACAAATATAGTGATAGGGGGTCTCCCTGATGAAGTCCGTGTATTGGTTTAAAAAATTCATTTGGCTACTATCCATTAAGCATTATAAAATATGAGGCAGAGGCGACACACTTCATGATCAGCTCCACCCACCCAGAAGGAAAACCCATAACAACCATCATTTATTTGAGAAAGTTCTATTCAACTCTGTTGTTTGCCTTGCTCTTGTCAAGTTTAAGGCAAGAAAGTTCTTCTTTCTGTCATTCTTATTCTTCAACCAGTGGAAAAGTTCAAAAGCCATGATAGCATTTTCTGTTGTCTGTCTTCCTTGCAAACAGGCACTCTGAGCTTCGTTAATAATATGAGGGAGCACAACTTTCATTCTGTTGACAAGAGTCTTTGATATGATTTTGTAGATCACATTATAGAATACAATTGGTCTAAATTCTGCAATCTTCTCTGGATTTTTGACCTTTGGAATAAGGACTATAATGTATCTTTAATTTTATCCAGCCCTACATCTCTGTTTAAGAAAGATAGTACCAATTGAACACTGTCCACTCCAACCACATCCCAGTATCTTTGGTAAGAATCCAGCTTGAATTAGTGTGGTTTCCGGTTGTGTATATATCATTGGTCAGTTTAATAATTTAATTTGTAATTTTTCTGCAGGGTTGTGAATATATCATTTGGAGGGCTTCAGCTGATGATAAAGGGTGCTCCCATAAAGATGCATAGGTACAAGGTTGATCAAAAGTTGTTTCTGTAACTTTTGGAAATGGAGATCGTCTTTTTGGTTTCATGACTTTCCAGTAGTAAAAGAACAAGAATTGGCTGTTTTGGAGCTTAGTTTAACAGACTGTAGGGTACAATTGATGACAGCCAATAATATGGTTATCTTACTAATGCCATGGAAAATTGAGAGGAATTTGGTGCTGATTTCTCGTGAAAATTTGGAAATGTCCCAAATTGAGGTCCATCTTGGGTGTCCTGTTTTTTATCCCAAAATGAATCAATTAAGAAAGTTGATTTGATCCCTTTTCCATCCCCATATTGATACGCCTTAAATGCATGTATAGTATAAAATACTATATGTTGGATTAAATATTTATACAATACAAGTTTTAAAACACAATGATATAATACACTAATGGGACTATAGAATTCCCCTTTCATAGAAAGCTGTTTATAATTGAAAGGACAACAAAGAGGAACTTCAAAACTAATCGTTGCTACCACAATGTTTAGCTATCGAATAGCAAGTTGTCCTGCCTCCATCACAAGCTACCTAACCTACAAAGTCCTCTTTAATGTGTGTTTTTTTTTTTTAACATCCCTGCCGCAATAGATTGCTTCCTTTTCTTCTTGTAAATGTAATCGATTAGAGTCATATATTTCTGCATGGGGATGGAAAGGGGATCAAACCCAATCTTTACTTAAAGTTCTCAATTTTTTCGAATTAAATTTATTAACGTTGAAAAGTTCTCATTTCATTAAAGCATAAGTTATGTGGTTTGAGAATTTTTCCACTTCATTTTCAACAAAATTACTAACTAAGAATTTTCTTCATTTGAACCGAGTGATTTGAATTGTAAAATAACGCTCCTAGTACCAGTTTACGCATTATTGTAACTTGTTTTGCCCCTTGAAATGAAAAGTATCTCTCTTTTGTTTCCTTTGATATGATCATAACATTAATTTGGAGATGTAGATAAGAAATTGATGTAAACTCTTTTATTTTTTACTATTTATGGAAAGACAATATGACTGTTCTTTTGCCTCAGGAGGAAGAGGAACTCTTCAGTATTGCTAGTCTTAAATCTTTGCCTCAGCAGGCTCCTACTTTATAATTTATATGTAGTATTGAAAAACTTGGAACATTTTGTATGCTTTTCAAAGATGTGGAAGCAACACCACAAAATTAAACAAGCAAAATCACAGCCTTTTAGGGACTTGCTACATCATCATTCTACAATATGCAGGAAAACTGAATAGCTTTCATGCTGTTATTGAGCTAGGTACCCGAACAAGATGCAACTTCTTTTGGGGGGAAAAAACACAATATGGAGATCCAAGATGTTCAAGGGCTTGTATTGGAAAGTAGTAGCAACATTGCAGGTGATGGGATCAATGGACTTCGAAAGTATGGAACAATTGGATTTCCGGATGAAACCACCGCACTTGGATAGTATGGGAAAACCAGATTTATGAGTATGATCACTGGAATTTGGACTTGAATAGTATGGAACAATTGGATTCTCCGGGTTGAATCACTAGTCTTGGAATGTACGGAACAATTGGATTTCCAGGCTGTGAAGTGGTGGTATCGGACGAACTAGTCTTTAGTCAATCTCCTCCCATTTTCGGGAAGGGAAATTTGGAACCTGGAAATTAATGGTACTAAAAGAAGGGATGACTCAAGGCTTGGCCACGGCCATCAATATTGGATTGAACAATGAGAAAGAAGAACACGAACAACTTAAAATAAGCAGGCATTCTTGGTCAAGAAAACGATGATCAACGTACTTCGAAATTCAAAGTTGTGCTATTGCAATTAGTACTAGTGGTGACAAACGTTACAATTTGATGGTATATTGGAAGACCTGTTGGTCGTATATGCTACACTTGTATGAGTAAAGCTGCAAGGCATGTACGTGGAATCATGTGAGCCAAAAAAGTCAGACAACGTGCTTTGAAAATCAAAGGTGTGATATTACAAGTTGTGGGGACTGGGAGACTGCCCTTGCAATGTTCGTGGTGTTGGAACCAAGAATGCCTCTTGGCTTATGAGGTGCTTATATGGGCAGAGTTGCAGAGCATTTGGAAAACAAATTATCTTCACAGCTAGTTGTGTTGTTAGTACATTTCCATTCCATCCGCACCATCGTAGTTTTGATTGCACCATCCTTAGTATTCACTTCTCTTCGGCATCCGTCAATCAGACTTCTGATCGATGGTACCATTTTAAACGTTTAGAAGATAGTTAAGAAGACATTCTGAAATGTTTTGAACGAATGAAAGTAGTAATTTAAAGAGGCAATCCATATACTTCAAGGGGTCGAGGTACTCAATTTTCACCTAGCATCAATTCCATTTCCAATACGGCTTAATTAGATGATAACTACATCCAAATATTACAAACCTGTGCAAACATCTATTGCAATTAATTTACTATTCAGATTTGAGTGGTGAAAACTTAAGGAAGCACGCTGGTAAGGAACCACATCAAAGCCCGAGTATTTCTAAGGTCAAACAAAGAGTGCCCTAGGATGTAGAATGGTTACCTTGTAAATTTACTTCATCTTTTTTCACTTTTTGTGTATCACTCCATCTGAAAATGGGGAGGGTAAAAGACACCAAGTGACAAATAGCACGGTTCTTAAACTGATTGATCTCCGAATTCAGAGCAAAAGAAGGTTTATTGTATATCCCGTTTGTCATGATTTCGCTCCTCTAATTCTGGATTGCAAAACCCTGATCTCCAAGTTTGAGGAAACAAAAATTAACATCATTTGCATAGCGAACCGAGGAGCTGATCATCTCGCAAAAATGGGCAGTGTTTTTCCTTGTGATTTTGTTGTTCTTTTATTCCTGCCCAAGTAACCTTACATCTGTTTTGGTATCTAAATGACTTGAGGTGATTTCCTCTCCTCGTTTTGTCAATTTTAGACACAATCACCGAAATCAACGAAAATCTGCATGTGCACCAAAAATATTGTGGTAGATTGTTGGATAAGCTAATGAATTTGTTAACAAGATTCTATTAAATTTTGTAACGGTATTAAAATTAAATTAAAATGAAACAAATTTGAGAGTTTAGAGTGTAAAATAAGAATTTGACACAATTTGAAATGAGCAAAATGGAATTAGTCCTTTTCCCTCACTACACTATTGGATGTTTAGGGGTGGGCTAAGGGTAAATATCCGTCCCTCAAGTAATTTGGTTGACCTGATCCTCAACTGTTGGGTCAATCATTTTGTGACCCTACCCACCTCTCTCTCAAGCCATTTGATACCCGACTAGTAGGTACCAAGTGGAAGAAGATCTAGTCACAGGTGCGCATGATCTGATCTTATCCTGTCATCAATTATTTTAAAAAAATTAATAATGAAAAATAGTATTAAAAAAATGTATGGTAATGTTTTACAAAATGGAATAATATTACAAAAGAAAGCAATATTAAATCAAACAAAAAGTAATAATAAAAGAATAAAAAATTCTCTTTGTTTTTCTACTAGTTCAAGTAAAGTTTGTGAAGATTAAAGGTTCCAAATCTAACAATCATTGATGAAGGCATACTCACTTATACACTAATGAGTAATAAAACAATTCTGCCATTTAGGAGTAGAATTTGTCCCACAAAATTAAATATCGACCCTAAAAATTTGTATAATAACAAACCACTTAAGCGAACGAGTACCTGCGAGTTTTAAAATGTATTATCCGTATCCGAGCCTCTCTTGGTGGATAGTCAAACCTCATTTAACCCAACCTGGGAAGGCTTTTCAAGTACTATACTTTTTTCAGATCGGAACAAGATCGGGTAGTGTTGTTTTGCGGATAGGCGGGAAATTTAGTTTATCAACGGTTTAAAATGCTTTCGTTTCTAACCTGAGTTAATTTGATTAAATAACATTTCCATATATAATTAAGGGTTAATATCACTTTTGCCCCTTCAACTATATGAATAATTATATTTTACCATCCTAAACTATAAAAATATATACTTTGCCCCCCATTCACATTATTTATTCTTTAAAAGTTTTAGAATATCAAGAAAATATAGTTAAATAACTAAAATACCCTTAGTATTATATTTTGATTTTCATGTATTTAATTGATTTTCGATAGTTTTAAAAGAATTACGAAATAAAATAAAATATAATAACACATTAATATCTTTGAGGTTAGGAGTGAAAATGTGAGAAACTATTGAATTATATTAAATCCGACATCACAATTTGCACAGGTTAAGCCAAATTATTAAATCTGTAAAATACTAAGTGATATAAAAAAAATCAAAATTTTTTTATAGAAAATAAATTTTCATACAATATTTTTAAATAAAATTTCAATAGAAAATAAGCCATTTGATAATTGTTTTACCACTATAGTTAAACATTCAAATTCAAAATAAATATAAAATAAAATTCAAAAATTTTAAAAATTTGACAAATAATATATTGATATAGATTATATTGTTTATTTTTACTTATTTTTAATTAATTATCATATCACTATCAAAATTTAAATACATAAAAAATAAAAATATAGTACTAAAGATATTTTAGTCGTTTAACTAGATTATCTTAATAATTTTAATATTGATAATAGATGAATAGTGTTAATAGAGGACAAAGTGTATATTTCTATGGCTCATGAGGGTAAAGTGTAACTACTCACCTAAATTCAAGAGGGCAAAGAGTTATAAATGATATAATTAACTACCATTCACACATGAAAAGTAAAGTTCTCCAATTTCCAATTTGGAATCTACAATCAATCACGTGATCAACCCACAATCAGTTAGGTAGGTTTAGTCTTCCGAAGTCACATGGATCTTGTGGTGTCATCGGACATTACCCATATGTGGTAACTAATGTCATTGGACATCACATGACTAATGTGATTTCTTCAATTGATGTAGCCGCATGATTTGATTTACAAATAGGTTCGTAGATCAACTTTATTAAAATATTTTTCGGTAAAGAGAAGGACTAAATTTACTAGTAACAATAGATAAGGTACCAAATTGGATAAGTTCCCAAAGATAAGGGACTAAAATAATATTTTTCCCTGAAAACAATTTGTATAAAATTTATAAAAATTGCATACTTATAGAATGTGTCTTTTCGCTGGTAAAAAAAATTTAATATAGGGAAAGGGTAAAAGATTAATTTGATCCCTTGTTTTTAGGGTATCGACATATTTGATCCATTATCTACCAAAAAGGCTAATATGATATCTCATCCTTAAAAAATTAACTAATTTAAGACTTGTAATGGAAATTGTGGACAAACTAACAGAGTCTTTAACAACACATTATTGTAGGTTAACAGCCACCTAATTATCATGTGGTTTGGTCCATTAATTTGTCCATCATTTACATCATAGGCCTTAGATTGGTTAACTATTTTTTTAAGATAAGGCACCGAAATTGGTCTCCTGTGATAGATAAGGGACTAAATTAGTCGATAACCTAAAAATAAGGGACTAAATTGGTCTTTTTCCCTATAGGGGAAAACTATTGTAGTAGTCTCCTAAATTTTACATTTATAAACTACTTTAGTAGTCTCCTAAATTTTACATTTATGCTTTAGCCTTTTCATTTAAAATGATGTATTTTTGTCCCTCACATACGCATATCTTATCATTTTAATCATTTGATACAATTGCGATCACATTTTGGCTAGAAATGCTCACGTACACTACAGGACTTATACTCCATCCGTCCCATTAAAAGTATCATATTTCTCATTTTTCTTTATCCAAAAATGTTTGTAATGTTCAAATGATCAAAGCATAATTATTATACCTTTTTCACTTTAAAAATTTGAATTTCGAAAGGTAAAATGGGAAAGATTTAAATAATTATCACTATCAACACACTATTCTTAATAAGTTGGATTCCTGAAAAACAACAAAAATTATGGGATAGGTGAAGGAAGTAACTCTAAAGGGGAAAATTGTCAAGTTGTCAATTCCTAAACATTAAACAACCTAAACACTCTTCTACTCTACTGCCACTACCCAATGTTTTTAAAATCAAACTGGACCAGCCAGTTCGACTAGTTAAACTGTGAACCGGCAATGGCACTGGTTCAATTGAATGCTAAAGTCAAAAATCACAAAAATATCGGTCAAAACCAATCAAAATTCAAAAATTGATCAAAACCCAGATGAATGGGAAACATTTGGTTTTTTGTTTTCCTCCCCAAAATCATATCCAAGTTTATGGATTTTATCCAAAATCCAAATCCAACACAAATCAATTTCATGAAATCACTTTGATTTCAATAAACTACCACCAAGAATTGTGGAGAAGTGGAAGTGGGTGGGAGAAGAAAGGTCAAATCTTGATATTACTACTATGATGATGACTGTGTTAATGCAAGAAAGATTTGGACAGAGGACCTTCGGTGAAGCAGGAAGTGAAACAATAGACCTGCCTGAGGAGGAAAGAAAGGAAAGGAGGCGGACAAGATAGATGAGAGGAAATGGAAGAGGTAGAGAAGAGAAATGGTAGGGGAGAGGAAGAAGGGAAGAGGGCAAAGGTGGTTATGATTAGGGGATGTGAGATAGAGGCTATGAAGATGTGGAACGAAAAGAGAAAATTTAAGGATTTTTCAAGTTTTGAGTTTTGTAAATTGGTTAAAAAGGAAAATATACCAAAATTCGCTTTAATTAGAAAAATGAAGATACGGAGATTTGAACCTTGTATCATGGATTTAAAAGCAAACATAACCTACCAACTAGGCAACTAAAGGACTAGGTATTTTTTTGTGTTAATATATATATATATATATATATAATAGTCGTCCAATCGATTAAACCAAAAACCAGAAACCCTACCAATTCAATTACTAGTCCGAGTTTAAAGATACTGTCACCACCACCATTGTCATATAACTACCCTAAAACCAATCCAAACCCAAATCAAATTCAAATTCATATTCTCTCCAAAACACAGTCATAATTAACCTACTTAATTTGATATATTTAATAATACCCAAAATAAAAGAACATTTTTGGAGTTTCTAAGCAACCCACGAGAATGAAAGGGTTTCAGGGAGGTAAGATGTTAAGTGGGTCATGGAGTGAGAAATGGGTTAATGGGAATTGAATGAAGGAGCTATGGGAAAGAATAGAAGAGGTTACGGTTGTGATTGTGGTTGTCAAAGATATGAGAATGGCTTGGAGCCATGAGGGAAAGAGGGGAAGGCAAAAAGGTGAATAACCATGGGAATGGGGGGTTGGCAGGATAGAGGGAAAAGAAAGGTCGCAAGAGATAGGATAGAGGGGCTAGGCAACGGGGATAGGGGTGGGGGACTGACTGTGGGATGTGTTGCAGGGAAGAGGGAGTAGATTCAAGATGGAGGAAAGAAGGAAAAAGCTGGGAAAGGGAAGAAAAGGGAAGGGAAAATGGATGGTGATAGTTGTGGGAAACGTTTTTTGGTGGTGGTTGGGATGAGTTTTGGGTAATGTATTGTTTAGTAGTTAAAGTTTCTGTTTTACCAATTTTGACCCTACCCCTCGCTTGAGGGATCTTGCAAGAGATAGTACCGCTTCTTGTTGGCTAAAAGATGCCCACAATTGTGTCAAGAGACTAAAATGATGTATTTTGAATCCATAAGGATTACTGTGTTTTGCACTTTAGTCCCTAATATTACTTTCTGATTTTGCCCCTTTAACAAGCTGTCAAATGTAACTCTACGCTTAGTCTTTTCAAAAGACAAATATACTCTTAAAGGTTAATTGCAGTAAACCCCCTTAACATGTCAGAGATATTTCACTTTAATCTCTCATATAAGTTTTGTATTATTTAATACTTTGGGCTAACAATAAAAGTAATGGTGTTGCCAATATTATTAAAAAGATAAATATGCTCCAAACTAATTAATATTCTAATTCTCAAATTATGTCTTCTTCAATATTTAAAATAAGAGAACAAGGTTAAATAATTAATTTTAATTTTATATTGATGAATTATGAAAATTATTTCATTTGAGTTATATAAATTTGAGTTTTAGTTTACATATATGAAGTTACTTATCATTCATATTGAGGTGATAGTTGAATTATATCAATAATAAAAAAGAAAGAAAGAATAAAAATCATTTTTTTTTAAAAACATAAAGAAAATCAAAAAGAAAAGAGAATGATAGACTTTTAATAAATGATTATAGGTCTCGAATATTTAAATTAAACTCAACACATATTCTGGTGTCATTTTCTTTCCTTTAAAATGTGATGAAAAGATCGAAAATATCAATAGTGTTAGAGAATCTTTGTACTTAAAATTGTTTTCACAACACAAGTATTACAATAAACCATCGGTGCTAGTGGGCATCTTTACTTTTTAAGTTATTTGACAATGTTTTTATATTGATTAATAACTAAAGTAACGTAATTGACACAGAATTAAAGTTAGGGATTAAATGACAAATTTTAAAGGAATTAATTTTATATTTCTTATAGTGTTTATTGAAGTGTAACAATATCATTTTTGACTTCCTAATAATCACACTCTCATATGTACTAACATAATGAGTAAAGTAAAAGAATAATAATAATAATGTCAAGAACTTTAGTGCAAAACTCACTAAAGGTTCACTATAATAAACCCTTTCCTTGATCTATTTTTTCTCCTGATCTAGAATTTGACTTTTGCTGTGGAACACAGGTTGAATATTTTAAACCGAATTTTCATTCGACTTATAGTCAAGATTAAAATAGATAATTATCTTAAATGCTTGAACTAAATTTACCTCAAATCCATTAATAATTAATTTCATTTGGCACCCTCGAACTCACATCTAATTCTTATTTTACACCTGTAATTTTAATTTTGGAGACTCTGCATTCCCAAATGTCAAATTCATCATACTCCAATCCACTCTAAGTCAACAAAGTTAACGAAATCTTTACTCATGCAACCAAAATATACAAGAACATTGTTGTACACACCATTGAATATGTTGTACACAAAAAAAATCTAATAATTTTGAAAACGGTGTTAAAAATTAGACTGTAATGGGACTTATTCGAAAGTTAAAGATGTAAAATGTCTAAAATTAAAATTAAGAGTGTGACGTAAGAAATAATAATATGTTAAGGTGTGTAAAATAAATTCACTAATGTTGGGCATTTGAGCGCCAATGGAAGTCAAGTTCGAGGGAAAGTTAATCGAAAATGGAATAAACCATAAACGAGTCTTTATCAAGTGGGTTGCCCAAGAACTAAGCAACTCAAATTGCATCTCAATTTGCATGATAGCCCATAAACCTTAAATTTTGGAAGGCACTCATCTCTATATTCCAGGTAGTCTAAACTACCCCTAAATCAGAGATTTGTCTATAGTTATTGGGTAATTATATTCTATATTGTTATGACATAAATTGAGAGTGAATAAAATTTCGCCACGTAGCTTGATTAACATACATCTAAAACACCTGATTTCGACATCTTAAACAGGCATACGCCCCTCGGGCCTTACCCATTATCTTAACCAGCCAGTCATAGTAAATCTACAATAATTACAACACGTTCTTACATAATCCACATGAGAAATCACAAAATTACAAAATCTGCCGAATGGCAGAAGGAAGTAAGAGAGAGAGTCAAGCCTCCAAGAACAACAAGAACACGACTAAGAATATCTTAGGAATTTACCCAAGCTACACTAAGTCAAGAGATAGAGAACTCAATTATATTTCAATAACTGAAAAACCTGCTAACATCCATCAACTGGAATTCATAGTTCAATTACACCAGAACCCAAGTCGGATAGCTTGACTCGTACGATTCGCAGCGATTCAGACCAGTGAGCCAGGCATCTCTTTAAATCGGCCGACTTACAATGAGTCGACTCAGTGATCCATTAAAATTATTAGTTTACATTCTGTAAAATGGAAAAACTGAAGAGGAAAAACAAAGAATGAGAAAGAGGTAAAGTACTCACTTTCAAGAAATTTCATCTTCGAAGTGGAACTCTCATGGTGAACTTGAGCTTAGGATTTTTCTTGCAAGAAATCAATTTTTCCAAAATATAATTGCGCAATAAGTAAACAAACAATTGTTGCAGTATCAAGCCAAAAATTAGGAGAGAAATTGGAGGTTTTAGATCGGCGGTGCTGTCTGATCGATTTAGAGGTTAGGTTTGGGGTGGTAATGTCTGATTGATTGAGGGAAGAATAGTAGAAGTTACCGAATTTCAACTTTGAGCCCCCGAGTTATAGTCTATTCTACATAAGTAAGTAACATTTATTAAGTTTTTAAGTTTCTTATTTTTGTCCCTCTTGTATTTTATTCTATATTATATTTTGATTCCTGAATTATTTTAAAAGTTAGTAGGAGTATTATTTACCCTCAATTAGTTTTTAATCAAATTTAATTATATTTGATAGACATCAAATCAAGTTTAATCTTGAATTGTATTCACACCAACAATTATTTCATTGTTTAGATAATAAGAAAGAAAATTTGATAAACAATTACAACATCTAGAGATTAACTATAAAGGTGTGGGACTTGGTCTATTGGTGTGTTGGTGCAGCTGCGGTGATCGAGTTGGGCTTGTCCCAGCAATTTATGGCGAAAAGAACAATCCGTGGCAGTTAGGTTCCCTTAGTTGGGGTAGCCATATTGGGTTCTCTCATCCTAACCTTTTATTTATCAAAAAAATAAAAAAATTTTGTGGGAGGAGAATAGTAGACGTTACAAAATTTTGACTTTGAGCCCCCAAGTTATAGTCTATTCTCAGTCAGTTCCGGTAGTTTTTAAGTTTCTTATTTTCGTCCCCCTTGTATTTTATTCTATATTATATTTTGACTCCTAAACTATTTTAAAAGTTAGTAGGAGTATTATTTACCCTCAATTAGTTTTTAATCAAATTTAATTATGTTTGATGTACATCAAATCAAGTTTAATCTTGAATTGTATTCACAACAACAATTATTTCATTGTTTAGATAATAAGAAAGAAAATTTGATAAATAATTACAATATCTATAAAGGCGAATACTTTTGATTGGCCTACTAACTAGAAGTAAAATAACAATTATATATTTCATGTTACTTGAGAGTTGTGATCATTAGATTTAATATAATTGTTCATTGATTTTATACAATTGTTGTGCTTATCGTTGTCTTTTATATTTTTCTAAAATTTTTTCATATCCTTTAAATAAAATTTTTGTCTCTAAATTAATGTATCGCCCGATACGCGACCAATACACAGAAATCGATACAACAAAACTTTTCGCTCCACTCAAGGGACATTCACTGGTTTAAGTATCAAAGTATTTTCAAGATAACCGTTCCAGTGTAAAAAGAACTTTTATGAACTGTTTCAGCAGTGACATTTCGTAAGATAAAAAAAAGAGTGCCCCACCTTGGTTACGACTGAGACTGTGTCCTCTGTTCCCCACTTCTTTTCGGCACTCTACAGATGACAGTTGGTTGTAGACAGAAAATTCTTGTGTGGATCAGATCTATGGCACAATGCCATGGACCTCTTAGTCTGCAAGATGATTTCCATATTACTCTCCTCAAATGTGCTATAAACCCCTTGATCCACAAACTTTCACATCACTCTCCTGGAGTGTGTGAAGTGATGTGGAAACTTGTGGACCGCTATGGACCGAATCCACACAAGAATTTCCTGATTATAGACTACTAAAGACTGAACCAAAAATTGTACTAACATATGTAATCCTTAAAAATAAGTTAAAATTAAGTTTCATGCGACTAGGCTTTGCAATGGTTTGTTTAGTCCTGGACAAACATTCTAATGCGTTAATTACCAAATTTAGTAATTCTATAATAAATAAATAAATAACAAAGATACTGATTTAGATACGTAAACATTAGAGGTCCGAGAAATTAGAGATTCTAGATTCTAGGAATGTGAATTTAGTATAACATTATGTTAGTGTTTATCATATTATTTCTGGGTTAGTTTGTGATGCTGTTGATGCTGATAATCCTATAAAAATAATAATAATAACTAAACATTAAAAATTTGATGTCACCAAAAACTATATAATGTGGAAATTACCGAATTAATCTTAGTTATGTAAATTCTACAAATTTGATGTCACCAAAACTATATATATACTATCTCAAGCAAAAGATAATATACTATATTTGGGGCTCCCATTTGCAGCCACTTGAATGAATGGCTCTAAACTAAGCCAGTTTGAGGTGGAAAAATCATCTAAATTGATAGAAATATCAAACTGGAAATCATACTCCATGTAATGTACAAACAGCTGAAATAGGATTTTGAGATCCTATTACAAATTCGTCTCTTTAATTTGTTATACAATTTAAGAAGCTTTTGTTTGACAAATAGTATAAATTATTCAACTTACTTCCCGTCGCAATTACTTTGTTTTCGTCAAGACTCTTCAACATAAAGCCACCTAATAAAAACTTAACAGAACAAGAGTTCATTGAAGTCAATGCAGCAATTGAAATAAGATTTTTCCCGCCGCCTTCAACAACATGCACTGAATGTAGCATGATCATAGGATAATGACTCGGATCCCCTAAATAAGTATTTCCAACATGAGTTACTACAGATTCTCTTCCTACGACATCTTTCAATAATACTTTTCCTCGTCCAGAATAAGTGCGGCAATCTTGAAGTGAAGCCACATTAGCAGCCGTGTGAACAGCCGAACCCGAATCAAGAAGCCACGAATCGTTGAGTTCGCGATGATTGTCATTTCGGGTGTCAGGAATTTTACTAAAGACACGAGCAGATATAGCATCCCATTGCGCCTCAAGAGGTACTGCTACTGAATCATTCAAATAATCTAAGAAACTGTTATGAAAGGCCATCATTACGCTCTTAATTGTGAGTTTTTCGGTAGGTTTAGGCTGGTTTTGATCGACAACATCATTAGGCTTCGGCCAAAAATAGTGATTTCCAAATTGTTTTCCCTTTGCAATCACTTCTTTTGTCGTTAAATTCTTTACGAAGAATCCACTCGAGTTGAACTCGACTAGCAACATTGAAAAGTCGGTTGTCATCATTTGGAAACGGATATTGTATTACAAGACGCATCTGGGATGTATAAAACACCGCCCAAGTTAATAGTATTATTAGTCTTGGTTGAACTAATTATGGGCAAGCAGGCATCTCCAACGTGTTGTGCAGTTGATATCTTCCCAGAAAAACCAACAACACCGATTTTAAGAGGGACCATATTTTGAAGTAAATTCATGTCTTTTACAATATGGAATTCTGAACCCGAATCGACCATCCAAGTGTGCTTATCATATTCTTTAACTTCATTAATATCAGAATTATTGGCAACAAAATTGACTAAGTCAGTTCGAAATTGTTGCCTAGTGTTTTGTAGTTTCTCAGCCAAGTTATGAAATGGTAGATTTTTCATCATGGTAATTAACTAATGGGAAATACTGGCGGAAATAAGGGTTTGATGGGCTTGTGTATATAGGTGAAATTTAATTTAATTCGAGTTGGAATAGGATATTAGTAGATCTTGGAATATCTACACCAAATCCGAATAGCTAAATGGATTAGGCAATTCAGAATTTGGGTCACTCCAATTACCGAATTAGATGAACTTACTGTTATAGATATATGTGGTCTCTTTTAAATTTTTTTGTAGTTAAAAACAAATAAAGGGAATTAAATCAAGATGATCCAAAAATAAACAGACAACATAAAGAGGATTCCAAAGCTTCACATGTCAAGAATTTCTCTTTCGTTAAAAAACCTAAGGGGAAAAGAAATCAAATCTCCAATACAAATGCTTGCACTTGCTGGCAAGGAAAAAAAATTAGGTATATATATATATTTGGAAGCATATAGTACTCATATTAACACATAAGTAATTAGATGAAGATACAGTTTTTACTAATGATTAATGAGAAATAGGCTGTCACATTGATCGACAAGTCAATTAGACTATCCACCCTACGATCTCCTCGCTTCAATCGTGGTACACTTATATGAATAGATTCAGGTCTCATTTGCTATACTAACTTTTTTTTTTTTTTTTTTTTTCTTCCTGTCTTCTACATTTGAGCTTATTTTTTTACAATTTATATGAGGGAAAATATTTAGCTAAGCTGGATTATTGTATTTTCAATTAATTGTCAGTAACACGTCATTTAACCAGTTCGTTTGATGCGTTTCAGAAGTTGGATTTTTCGGAATTTCAAACCTAAATAATGTATTACCAGTTTACTAATTGACGCAGTGCCTTGATTTATAAGGGTTTCTAGCTTTTAAGTATTTTTTGTGCCACATATTTATGCAACTAATTAAACTTGGATATCGGATAATTTTATAATTAATCTGATCAATGTCGTGCATGAACAATTTTAAGTGAACGATCAATTGTAAAAGCATCCATACCGATTAATTTTATGGATTGAAAGAATTTATTAATGAATAATTTGGAAGATATTAATAAATGTGACAAAACATGAATAACATGAAATATTATTTGAGAAATAACAACACATTTGTTGCTCACCAAATATTATTTGCAATCTAAATGGACCAACACATAACATTTAAGAATTTCCAAACCAATAGACATCTAAGAATTTCCAGTCGTACCACATAGTAGATCTTGGGGTATTCAGAAGTCAATCAAATCAAACTAACGAATTAAGTCAAGTTAAAAAAAGAAATTTGACTTGACCTATTCGACTTTTTTATTCGACTTTTGACTTTACTTTGACTCGAAATCAATTAAGTAATCAATTTCTCGACTTGATTTTGACTTCACCTTCCAAATTAAATTATCGGTCAAAAACCAATCTATAAATTGACGGGTCTAATTTATTAGTCGAAAAAGTCGTTCGACTTTGTCCAACGAATACCAGTCAAATAAGTCGAATAATTACATTTTTTAAAAATATTTTAACTATATATTGAATTATATAAATGTATTTGCGTATGTAGTATTTCAAATATAATATTCTTAAATATTAATAATTAAATATCTTAATAACTAATAATATTCTTAATTATTAATACTTAAATATTTTTATTTGTATAATTGGTGAAGTTATTAATGTAATACTTCACGTTATATACAATTTATGTGCTTATACATTAATAAATGTACAACTTATTAATGTTATTTTTTTTATTTCAATAACTAATTAAATAGGTTACTAATTTTCTTTTAATACATATAGAGACTAGATTTAAGTAATTATATATACTTTAATATTTATTGAAATACCTATAATTCAATGTTCTGATGTTCATATAAAGACTAAAGTTAAGTAATTATATATTTATAATATTTATTGAAGAATGTTGTGATTGTTAGCTTTTGTAACTTGGTTATATATTTAGTGATATATTTTGCTTCTATGAGCTATGAATTTGAAATTTTTGAATTTGTGGAATGATAGTATATTATTTCAAAAATTACAAATTCATAGCTAATAGAAGCAAAATTACTTATTTTGAATTTGTGGAATGATAGTATATTATTTTTGAATTTGTGATAAATTTTAGAATAGAATATGGATCTTGTGAAATGTAGTACTAAATTTTAGAAATAAAATATAAAATAAAAGGAAAAAAAATTGACTTGTTTGATTTATTCAACTTATTGGTCAAATAAGTCAAATTTAAATGACTCACTTTTAATTGACTTTGAGTTTTTGTGACTTCTTTGAATTTAAGATTTTTAAATTGAAAGTTAAACTGTCAAAAAGAAGATTTTTGTAGATATATGTGGTCATCTTTTAAAATTTCTGTAGTTAAAAACAAATAAAAGAAGATTAAATAAAGATGATCCAAAAGTCAATAACATAAAGAGGATTCCAAAGCTTCACATGTCAAGGATTTCTCTTTCGTCAAACCCTAAAGAAAGAAATCAAATCTCCATTACAAATGCTTACACTTGCCAGGGAAAAAAATTAGATATTTTTTTTTTGGAAGCATATAATACTAAAATTAACTCATAACTAGTTAGATCAGGATACTTTTTTTTTTTTTTTTTTGAATAGTGATTAACGAGAAATAAGCTATCCGCCTTATGACCTCCTCGCTTCAATCTTGGTACAAACTTTTATGAATAGATTCAGGTCTCATTTGCTAGACGAACTCTTCTCTCTCTTTTTTTTTTCCCCCTGTTCTTCTGCATTTGAGCTTGACTTTTTATAATTTATATGAAAGAAAATATTTAGATAAATCTAATTATTAAATTTTTTATTAATTGTCATTAACACGATATTTAACTAGTTCGGCTGTTGCGTTTTGAAAGTCAAACTTATCAGAATTCGAAACCTAAGAATGTATTATTGGTTCACTAACTAACATAGTGCCTTGATTTGTAAGTGCTTTTAGGCGGCTTTATGTTTTTTTTGTACTGCTCGTTGACACAACTGATTCAACTTGGTGCATAAAAAATTTTAAGTGAACGATGAAATTGTAAAAACCATCAATACAGCTTAATTTGATGGATTACAAGACTTTATTAGCAATTAATTTGGGGAATGTAAATAATGAATATGACAAAATATAAATAGTATGAAATATTATTCGACAAAAAATAACAACTAACCAAACAACATTTGTTTCTGACCAAACGTAATTAATTTGGAAAATAATGTCAATTATTTACAGACCAAACAACTCATATTCATCTAAGAATTTCCTATCATACCACATAGTAGACCTAAGCACCTAATATTTCCTCTTGAAACATGCATGTTACTAAGGCAAATGATATTTGCACGCCTTTTTTAACCTCTTACACACTTATACCCCTTTTTAACAAGTAAAATGAGTAAAAACTCTTCAACCGTATCATTCCATTTTTTATATACCTAAAGTGTCCTTGTTTTAGTGTTTACTTACTAGAGTAAGTTTGAAAATATTTTATAAGTTTGAAAATTTATATATAAAAACTTCAAATTTTTATAGAATATTTTTTTGTAATTGTTAAATAAAAGATTTAGCTCATATGAATATTTATGCACATAATTTACATTAGAGTATAAACTATAGGGATAATTTCATAAACCTCCCCTAGATTTATGCTAATATCACTTACTCCCTTGAACTTTCAAAAATATATCACAAGCCTCCTGTAAATTTATATTTAGTGCAGGAATTTCAACCCAATGATTAAAATACAATTTAAAAGGAGAGAGAAACAATTTTCTTCCATCATTAGAAAATAATATTAAGATGTAAGTTTCATCTTATTCACCAACTAATATTGAAAATACATTATTCTTTGTCAATTCATGAGTTTGTATTTCATCATAATATGTATTGTTTTTTTCTATGTTTTTTAAATTTTTTTATTCATACAAGCACAGTAATATGCTCACATATTTTCATAACAAACTAAACAAAAGAAATTAATGAAAAAAGTACATTTTAATTTTTTTTTTAGCTTATGAGTTTGTGATTCTTCACAATAAATGCCTACCCCATTTATAATATAACATATGGTGAATTTTGACGTCTTCTAATTATTTATTTAAACTGACATAAATTAATATACTCACATATTTTCATAGGTAATTGGAAAAATATTTTTATCAAAAATTGTATTTTAATCTTTTTAGTTTTGGCGTTTGTAATTTTCTAAACAAAATATCAATCACAATTATTTTATTATCATATATTACATTCCAACCAGACAAAGATTAGCACATTAAACCACATGTACATTTTCACAATAAGTTGACAAAAAATTACATCTAGCTAAAAGGTGTCAAGTGAAATTGTCAAAACTCTTAGGGGAGGCTTTTGAAATATACCTTAATGTTATTGTACAAAGACCATAAACGTCATTTCATGATGAATTGGACCCCACTTACAAGACATAGGAGGTAAGTGAGATTTTTGAAAGTTGAGGGGTGCTAAGTGAGCCTAAACCTTAGGGGAGGTTTCTAAAATTATCCCTAAACTATATTATCAATTTACACAAAATATTTCTACATATAATATAATATATATATATATATATATATAAATATATAATTTATTTATTTTATTATGCATTAAATATTTTAATCGTATCCAAGTCCTAATTGGATCAGAACAACCGGATTCATATATAGATCATACATGGATTATGGTCGTTCAGATCCGATTAGGACTCGAATCTAACTAATATATTCAAAATATAAACAAATTATATATATATTATGCATTAAATATTTTAATCGAATCCGAATCCTAATTGTATCGGAACAACCAGATCCATGTATATAGATCGTACATGGATATGGTCGTTCAGATTCTATTAGGGCTCGAATCGGACTAATATATTCAAAATATAAACAAATTATACACACTCACACACACACCCATATGTATGTATGTATCTGTATATGTGTGTATATATATATCAATTGTGTAAATACCAATATAGTTTATACTCTAATATAAAACATAAGTATAAATATTATTATAAACTAAATCTATTTTAAGTAGAAAAAAGAAATTTATATAAAATTTGAATTTTTTATATATAAAGTTTTCAAACTTATGAATTCTTTTCAAACTTATTCTAGTAGTTAGACATTAAAACAAGGGCACTTTAAATATAAAAATAAGTAATGTGGATGAGGATTTTTAGCCAGTTGTCATTTTGCATGTTAAAAAGAGATAGGGGTGTGTAAGAGATTAAAAAAATACATCAAATATTATTTGCAAAGTATTTCCTTTTAAAACTTTCAAAAGCCAAAAAAAACATAGAACTTGTGTATAATTATCAAAACCAAATTAATTTGTGTTTTCATTGCCATAATTTCCTGACTAAGGACAATCGATAAATTTCTCAAAAGACTTTAGGTTGTGTTTGGCTAGATAGATTTGAATTAAAGGAAAGATTTGAAATGAATAGATTTGAATTGAGTGGATTTGAAATGACATGAAATTTGGATAAATTTCAAATTCACTTACATTGTGTTTAGACAGAGGAATTTGGATGGGTTTGATTTGAAATATTAATCTATAATAAGTTTCACTCATATTGTGTTTGGATGGAAGGAATTGGGTAGATTTGGTTTAAAATCCTAATCTATAATAAATTATCCAAACAAGTTAATTGATTCAATTGTGAGTGTAATTTTAATAGTTAAATTCATGACTCAAATTTCGTACCATTTTAAATCCATCAAATTCAAATCCATTCATTCTAAATACTTCCTTCAATTCAAATCCACCCGTCCAAACACAACCTAATTTAATCATTAAAATTACAATATACACTTGTTGGTGAATTTTAAATTCACAACTAAATCAATTAATTTATATAGATTAAAATTTCAAATCAAATTCACCCAAATATCTTCATCCAAACACAATATTACATATTCTAGTACCTCCCACCTTCCCTTAACAGGACAACTTCAATTATCCCAGCAAAGTTTGAATCATCCACTTCACAATTTTAGCCTTCACATTTCACATCTAGGAAGAACAACTCGACTCAGTTTTTAAATTATTGATTATCAAGATTATCTATAAAAACAAGCCCCTTTACGTATAAGCATTGGAATAATTTCCGTGCTGCACGCCAACCGTTTGATATTTAGTCCCATGCTAGTAGTGCTACTATTTCATGTTCAGGAAGAGTGATCAGTGGGGAAGATGGTAAAGGGTCTGATATGGGCAACAGCAGAGGACTCATCAGGAAACAGAGGAAGAGTACTTTCACTGTACAGACAAATTTTGAGGAGCTTAAATTCGCCTGCTTTGCCATTGAATTTGGCTGCAAGATTGACCAAGAAAGCCGAAGTTTGTGCGATTTTTGCGCTGGGTTCTGAAGAACGATCACCCCACAACATTGAGACCTTATAGATGCGGCAGTCTACTCTCTGTCTCTCTTGAGAAAATGTGAAATACCAAAGCACATCCAGTAAATGAGATGGTTCAAATTTTACTTCATAATGGACCAAGCAAGTTGTGTATTTTATCAAATTTTGTTCATCTTTCTGTGTTAGATTGACATTCTCCCTTAAATATAGTTTTGAAGTATTAATCACTAACGGGAAAAGATGCTCTAAAACTGTTTTTGTTAGCATTTATGGATTAATTATTCTGATAAATTTGTTTGTTGCCACCAAAATTAGTGTCAAAATTAGAACTTGTGCCGTTATTGCTGAAATTTGGGTTTTGGTTATTATCATTGCAATTATAGTAATTTGAGATAGAGATGGCGTCTTAACGTGGCAGTTGGTTTTTGGATTTAGTTCAAAATCTATAGAAGAACAATTCGGGAGTGATGCTATCTCTTTTATGTTTTAATAGGGTAGGCATGTGTATTTTGTGAATCATAATGTAGTTTATTTTAAGTCTGATTTTCTTTGCTGTTTACGTAGGAGGGAAGTTGATGGAGCTTCTCATAGTATGCTTATGCATATTTGTACCGCTGCCAGCAATATCTCGTGGGTTAGATATGGTACAAAATCATGTACTTCTCAGTGTTGATAAATCAATTATTAGATAGTTCTTTTAGTAGGGGTGTTCAAACTCGACCCAACTGAAAACCCGACCCAATTCAAATGAATTTGGGACTAAATGGGTTGGGTTATCTTTGGGTTGGATTATCCGACTTTAGTAGGGTTGGGTTGGGTTTTATTTTTAAAACCCAACCCAACCCGAATAACAAAAAAAATTTAATTATATATTTTTTTAAATTTCACTTTTATTCTAGTATTTCATCTACCTTATATTATTTTCCCTTTTATTTTTGAAATATCATCTAATTTATCATATTATTTACTTTTTTCCTTTTATTCTTGATATAACCATTTTAATTTTGACCAAACATATATTTTTAATAGATGGATTTATAGTTTTAAATTTTTAAATTTTTTTTATTAATTTAAATTTTTAACCCGAAAACCTGAGTAACCCACTCGACTAATACTTGGGTTGAATTTACTTGGATTGCTATATTAGTTGGGTTGGGTTGAATTTTATTTTTTTAACCCGAAAACCCGAACCCAAAAATCTGAAAACCCGACCCATGAACACCAACCTTTATTTTAATGGGCATGGCCTGACATTGAAGGCCACACCATATAGTCAGGACGTTTCAGGTGCGAACCCCAGAAGTGTATTAGGGTGACACATAGTCCGAGTCATTTCCCTGAATATCGAACAGTGAAGTTACTGTATTATGACAACGCGGCCATTTGGTTAATCCATTATACAAAAGATGCCTGGCTGATCAGTTAAGCATATAATTAAGGTTCTTCAAGCATGATGCTAGGAAGGTAATCGATACTTTCTGCACTCAAGGACGAGGTACCTAATATAAGAGACTTTGTGCAGTTTGGAGTTGTCTGTGATTGAAAATATGGAGTAAATTTTATAGCCGAAGAGTTTTCACAAGAAACCAACCTTTATGATCCCTGGATGGATAATGCTTGCAGAGTTGCAAAAGCTGCAAAGCTAATATATTATAAAGAGAGATGTACTTGTTCACTCAACCACACCTCTCGATGTATTAGTGCAGAAAAAAATTGTACAAGGAAAAACTAGAAAGAGTCAGGTGAAGAAACCACAGATTCTTTGTAAACAAGCTCATATACTCAACTGACATGAATAGAAAACAAGTATAGGCACATCTGGAACACATTTACATTGTACTTAGTTTAGAAGATGTGTGTGCTTAGGGAAAGACAGTTGTTCAGACTTTACTTTTGATGGATTTGCTGTATCCAGTTTCATCATCATAATACTTAGACCACAGCATAACACCTCCATACTTGTCAGAATCCTTAATTGCTGGAAGCACTTGTGAGGTAAGGTCACTAGCAGGAATAAAGCCACTTCCTGCAGCATCAGGAGCAGCAGGCAAACCAAGGAAGACCTTACCAGCTGGGATCGAAGTCCATTGCTTCCATGCATCTTCAAGATTACTCAAGTCTCCACCGGAGTATTGACACGGAGGATTGTTGTAGAACTGAACCCACACAAAGTCAAAAAGACCTGTCTGAAGGGCCCCTCCAATCCAGGCATCAGGATAAGGGCACTGAGGTGCTGCTGTTAAGTATACTTTCTTACCGCGGCTGCTATATCCCGAAAGATATTTAGCAAGAATATCCCAATATTTGTTTGTTCCTCCTTCTATATCAAAATCAATCCCGTCCAAAACCGCATCCCCCAGGAAGGCCGAGAAGATGAATGTCCTCCTAAGTAGTTGTTCCACAGGTAAGTTGCAACTTGTCTGGCATCTTCAGCTGAAGCAAGATAGTAGCTCCCGGAACCTCCTCCAATGGAGAGAATAACCTTGACTCCTTTGGCTTGGCAGGATTTGATTTCAGAGCTTAAACTGGTGCACCCATTGATAAGATGGATCGCAGTGACCTGCTAGGTTGAGCTGAGGAGTCTGTCCATTGCCAAATGAACAAAGGAAAGCTAAGTTCACAAAATCGTAGTTCCCAGACGCACAAGTCTCTGCTAATGTGCCTTCGTTTCCGTTCTGACCCCAGTAGATGGCTATTCCACCAGCATTAGAACTCACTACGAGTGCCAACAGAATTAAGGAGGAAAATGCTGCTGAAGTTACTGATTTAGATGCCATTTTATAAAGAAATGAACACTTGAATTTGCTTGCCTAGATGTTCTTAAGAACCTGACTTTTATAGAGGGAGATTTGATCATCCAACAGCAGCTTTTTGGACACAAGTCAATATTTGTAGTGTTGTGGAGCGCCGTAGCTCAACGGCGAAGTTAAAGCGTTTGGACAGCGTACGCGGGAATTGCAGCAATGTTTATATATGCTAAAAAGGCATGCGTTCATGCATTGCTGTATATGTTGACTACTTTTCAGTTTTTTAGCGAGCCTTTTAACCCAATAGTAAGCATTTATACTGAAAATCCCTTGACCAGTATTTGGAAGGTTTCTTTCTAATGCCAATACGAAGAAGATGAAGTTACTTAGAAGATGAAGTTATTTTGGCTCTATCTTACCTCTTCACGATGACAAAAATAATTTCGATGGTTCTTCGAAAGAATACAGTAGTCGGTTTATTACAGTTTAATACAATCATATACGGATATACCATACTCTATTTTTTCAGATTCAAAATTGAAGTCTTGACAGCTAACTCCTAAGTACATGATTATTATGTCTAGCTTATGGCACATAAATTGATAATAATTAAATTAAATATTTCAGGCTTCAGCCCAAAAATTATTAAAAGTTAATGGCTTCAAGCTCACTCTCGAGAGGTTCATTTTGTTTAGTTTAGAGTGTGATGTGGGAGGTTTTCTGACCTGCACTTGAGAATTTCCCATTGAATGCTAGTTATGGGGGAATGTATGTTTGCTGAGCCAATTTCGATAGGCAGCAAAACCACGATGGTGCAGTCGGAATGCAAACGCACTAAAAACACAAGTTTACAAGACTGAGGGGACCTGCTTATGATAATGGGTATCAGAGCTTCTGAGGATAATTTGTCGGTTATTTTTGATAAATTTTAATTTGAGAACGATAGAAATAAGGTAACAAGAAAACCTCAACATTGTTTCCCTGGGCAACAAAAATCATACAGGATTAACTACATCAACCAAAGTATGAACAGTGTGAAAACAAAAGTGACCTAATAGCCTTCTACATCACCAAGAAAAGACGCATATGCAAGTGACAAATAGTTAACATCACTATCACATGAATTAATATCTAGAAAGACTTGCAGAACAAACTAGGGTGAAATTCCAAATCCTCATAATCCATTGAACATCAATAAATAACTCCTTTCTTTCAGCTCACATCTTCAAGTCCGTTGTCCATGTACCTTGAACACTAGGGTGCTTGGTAACGTGCCTAGTCTTCAACTTTACCACCTTTCTTCCAAGTGAGTTCCTCAGCCTGGTTGCACATAGTAGTATGTCCTCTGGAGTCATATTTTTGACAGATACAACCCGCTCATTCTTGTTTTTGTACAGTCCCATCAAATATGGATGTTGGCCACGATTAACCTCGGTTACCACCTCAAGGTTGGGGCTGATCTCTTTGAAAGCTGGCAAATGAGATTCCATAAATGCCCTGATACCTCGGCTACTCCCTCCCCAATCACAATAGCTCACAATCAGCTTATTTAACTGCCAGACACCTCTTAGTGCCATCTTAATAGGTTTTGAAGAATGAGATGAGTTGGGGTTTGGGTCTTGATCCTAGTGATCTTGCATTTATCACTCAGCTGTTGCAGCTTGACTTTGGCAATATCTAATTGCTCTGTTTAATAATCAATCAACAACAATAAGAAGATAATGATACTAAATGACCATAGAAAAAAGGAGGTAACCATGAACTCAGTGGAAGGATTTCTCACTCTGTTCAGAAGCTGTTGCTTTCTGGATAGTTGTACGGAAAAGAATATTCCCGTTACTCTGGTAGACACCCTGACATCAAACCATATAAATATGTTGATGAGTTAAAGCGACTTCACCACGTTTATTTGATAATATCTGATATCGGAGGAATGCATTGTTGCAACACTAGACAGAATAGGGGAGTCAAGTTCTCAACAGCAAGTGTTAAACATGAACAAGAATTGCACATGGTCAATAAAGTGACTTCACATATTCATTGACTATTTCAGCTCCCTTCCTCCACCTTCGGAAGGGAAAAACATTGTAGCCAAGCTCAATTCTAGAAACTCGTTCTTATTTAACTTGGACCATAATCAAGCCATTGAAATAGAACACACTTCAATCTCTTTAAGAAATCAAACCAAGTTCGAACATTAGATGCATGTTTGGTTCAGCTATGCTCATACACACCCCTACACCTAATGGGATTCCAATCTTCAAACAGAAATACAGCTACCTGCAACTGTATCTCCCAAGGCTCGGAGAAAAAAGTTAAATATTCAACAGCATGTAACTAAAAGGTTAAATAATTCACCTTCAAACTTACATCCAAATGTCAAGTTTGTGTTGCTAAGAACACTATCTAAATGCACCTTGGATCACAAACTAAAGCATAAAAAACCTAATTAATTAAAGAACAAAAATGGTTCTATCACCCACTTATACTACATCTTCAATCCATCTGAACCAAGATTGAAATGATAAACTACATAATATAGTAAAAAAAATTTAAAAAATGCCAAAATGTAAGACACAAAAGTTTCCATGCCCTTGATAGAAAGTGCACCAATATATTTCTTCTTCTAGATTCTAACTATTTTCCACTTAATGCAAAATGATCTGAATGTACCCACAATCAATCATTGGCTTCTCATTTTCATGCTGCGACTCAAGTGTACGACACAAACTCGTTAAAGAGAATAGTCCAACAATTTATCCCACTTTTTTGTCCATTTTGTTCTCTAAACTCACAACAGATGCTTATCGCCAATAGACTAATATCTATTCAAGATGTACAAATATTGTCAAGGGCTCAATCTACATTGACCGAACCCCACCTGCAAATGATAACAAAATGACCGATGAAAAAAAAAAAAAAAACTAGATTTTTAGTAGTGACTAACAGTCCCATCTCCCACATATATCTTAAAGAAGAACCATTAACACATTTCTTGTCTCTTTTGCCCAATCTCACATCTTTAAATTACCATTTTTAACATTTTTTCTAATATACAATCAGTTAATGACTCGAATTCAAACTCCAATGTCACAGGTGACTCGAACTCATACTCGTACGGCTAAGGTAAAGCTTCTTACGAACAAAATTACTCTTCAATTTGTCGATATAAATCACATTTAATAATTATTACTTTCACAGAACGTACAAAAAATTTCTGTTTTTTTTTTTTTTCATTTTATTGACTCAGATACATACCCTCGAAGAAGGTAGACTGTTGAGCTCGGCTATGGCAATTTCGTGACTCCTTATCTGTATTTAACAAAAAAGTGAAGAAAAAAAAAAACAAATTAATAATTCTTCAATTCTCAGATATATGAAGAGACCCAGAATTGAATATAACAGAAGTACCTGTTTGAGAAGATCCCGTTGAGATTCTGGAGAGGCGGCTGAGTTTGAGGGTTTATTCTGTGTAGATGATGAAGCTAGTGTTGCCATACACGACTTTTCTATTTAGAGAGATTTGATGGGATTTTAGATAAAAACTTGGGGAGTTTTTAGGGCTAATTGCAGGCAGCTTTTAAGAGGGAAAGATTTAGATAGATCTGTTATTTGGCTTTACTTGTACATCTTGTGATGTGAATTAAATATTATAGAATCTATAACATAATCAAGTTAATGTAAGTAAGATTTTATAATATTTAATTTTGATCGTAGGGTCTTCAGATGAGATATAAAACTGAGTCTATGTAAGTCTTTTCCATTTAAGAATTCTACAAGGATAAATTACACAAAATACACACTTGAAAAATATATTGATCTCACTTAGCCCATATAATTATCCAATTGAATCAATTTGTCCCATATATTTTTCAATCAATCCAACAAACCACAAATTAGATCCAATTTTGTCATTCTAAATGAGCATGTTATATGTGCTCTAAATGAAAGTAGTAATTTAGAAAGAGATGTGTGATGCAACATGTATAAAAGTGAAATGGACATACTTACCCTCCACAAAAATAGATGAGAGAATTAGGGTTTGAGAATCAAAATGCCTCAAATTTACATTTTTCGTGCTCATGCCGACAAATTACTGATTTAACTTGATGGCATTAATGACAGAGCAATAATTTTCTAGCTAGAGTAAAATTGCTTCAAATGCCAAAATTACCCCCAATTCTTTGTTCAAAGTCAAAGACGCAGTCTCCCCCACTTCCACTTTCCTTTTTTCCTATCCTTTCTCTTGATTTATTATTCACATAAGGCTTCAATCTTCATGCACTCCAACCAGACATTGCAATCGAAATGAGGACTAAGGTAAGCTGTTGGCAATCTGTTGGGGACAATCAAAGTCAAATTCGACGAGTCGAAACAAATTCATGACATCATTTCTTACTTGATAAATTTCTAGGATAAAAATTGCTGAAAAAAAGAACTAAATAAACTCAAAATTACAAACATCTTTGGATTCTGAAGTACATTCACCAATCTCATATAAAAATCATTAGATATTACATGAAAACTATTCCTCTCCCTTCCCCAAAGAAACAAATCCAACAGCAAGTGACTCCAAAAATAGTCATAAAATTTTCTTAAAATAATTGATTGAAACCAAAAGATTAATAGTCAAACTCATCTTAATGTCAGAAAATGCGATACCAAAACCCATCTTTAACTTACAAATATTTACAGGTTGAAATTCTCTAGATACTAAAGTTAAATTCTCAAATACCTCTGTGATTGAAAGGGTTATGATTTTCAATATTGTTTATTTGCAAAAAATAAACGAATTACCCATAAGCATGTTAATATAGAAGAAGATAAATTGAGATAAAAAAGAAAAAGTAGACAAGTAGATTAGGTGGGAATTGAGAGAAATCCCATCCTGGTTGGGATTTGGGAGGGAGAGGGATGAAGGCAAATAAACTACGCCAAGAGGAGGAGAGCGAACTGATGTGAAAATTATTTTATTTATTTGTCAATTTGACTTCTCGGGACAATTTTGGTATTTGAAATAATTTTGCTCTGGCTAGAAAATTATTGCTCTGGCATTATCGCTAGCCGTGTATTTATCCTTTCCCTGTAAAATTTGCACCTCACATGGCAAAATAAGATTCAATTTGGAGTTTTCAAGTTAATTATATTACATTTGGAAATTTTGAAAAGTTCAGGGTGCAAAACATTCAATTTGACAATTAGATTGAGAGGGCCAAAGTCAAAAAAATGTATCCTTAATGGAATGGCAATATCGTCCCCATCATTCAGTTGATGCCTTTTCGTCCTACTATTTGGAGGGGAAAAAAAAATCTCCACCGTTGTTGACTCGAACCATGACTTATAAGTCATAAAGAAGTGTTTTATTAGTAAAATTACATTTTGTTATCAAAATGACACTACCACCTATTTGTTTTTGACTCGAATCATGACTTATAAATAAGTATCTTATAATTAATTTCCATTTCGTTATCAAAATAACACCGCATCAAACATACCTAGGTTAGACCTGCTTTGGAATTTGTTAATTGACCACAATCTAATTAATGCAAATAGATCTATCTGGTGTGTAACAAAGACAGTTAATTTACTCATCGAGTACAGTAAATTCCGTTCAATTGCAATGGACAGGGATGCATGCTTCTGTGTCACTCAACGCTCTTGTTGACATTGTAATGGAAACACGTTATGCAGGTACAAGCATTCCATCAAGCACGGCCAATGCACTTATATATAAGACGACTTGTGTGAATTAAGTTCAAAAGACTTTCACGTCAGATGTGTATCAATCTCAAATTCCTAACTGGTTTGCAAGTATCTAGCTTTGATAAATTATTTTTCTCGTAGATTTTCAGTCATTAATCAATTCATCTTTGTGTGGGAAAACATTGGTTATTTCAAATTCAAGGTCCTAAGCTTCACCCACGGATTCTAGGTGTTCCTTGTAAAGCACAGAAAGACAGCAATACACTAACAATCTAGCAAAAATTAATTTACGGAGCAGCAACTTTTTTGTTTTTTTGGCACAAGGATAAAGATACCAACATCGTTCTGCTGGTAGTTAATAGAATTTCCATGATAGCACAAAACTAAATAATAACACAGTTCAAATTTTGAGCATTATATGGTTTTGATGGCTTTACACCTGGTAAAAACAATAAACCGAGTAGCCATATTTTCCCTGACATTATTAGGATATGACACCTCTACAACGATGCATAAATAATCCAAGTTCTTAAATTCGGAGTCAAGTCCATTCTCGTTAGTGACGCCTATATAACACAAAGAAACCTCCTAATTTCTTTCCCTAGGCATGATATCCGCCTGCTCTTGTTAGGCCACAAGTGCAAATCAGATGTAGAACAGCACCAGTTATAAGCCTTCACCTTCATATCTGCTACTCGAAGGCACCTCTAATACCATCCAGGCTCTCTCCTAAAGATACTCTGCCAAAAGAGAAACAAACTTCATATGAGCAGGAACAAATATTATTCACTCAAAAGAAACAACGAAGGTAGAAGAGGAAGTATAAAAGAATGACAGATAATGGAGAGATAATTTGATTAGCATATGATACATAAACACGAAAACAATACAAAAATGTGAAACTTGAGACAGAAAAAGAAAACATTACAGAAGTTGCAGACAACAAGGCATGCAACCTATGTTCTGACTACTGACTGATCCTAAAGCCATCTTTATTGTGGGTGCAAACAGGCTGTGTCTCTACTTGTTTGGGGATGTCTTCCTAGTGAATGGTCGCACTTTTCTTTAATTAACAGATCAAGTTTAGTTCCTCCACCATCACTACTGTCCAATAGGATGGTTGTCTAATCTAAACCCCTGATTTCCACACACTGCAGGCCTGTGATACCTTTGCAATTGCCTTCTGAAGAAGTAGATTTGTCTTGGTATTTCCTAGTTATTGACAGGCACAACCCCCCCTCCCCCCTTCTTTCTTTTCCCGTGGTAAATGAGAATTCTGCCTTTTGACAGGATTTCCCTTTAAAGTTATGTGAACGAGAACAAGAATTTGTGCTGGCCAATTAAGTTTTCAGCTGACTACTCATTACTGGACCTCAGTGATTGATGAAGGGACACTGGAAAAACTTGTTCAACCAATTAGCATTTTAAGCAAATATCATCCAGTATGAAGAAATATACTTCTCCAGAAATCAATTACCAAATTGTAACTGCCGCATAGATTTCATCCATTCACTTACTGTTGTAAAGGTCTAGATTGTAATGTCCAAATTACAGTACAGACTATTTTGCTTCTTGAGCGGAAAAATTTTATGCATGTTTTCACTATGCTCTAGTTTGTGTTGTGAGTTATGAAATTAACTTATGCTATTGCTTCTTGTGCACTTATGGTTCATAACTTTTACTCACATTCATTACTATAGTTTGAAGTTTATGCTCAAGGATCCTGAATACTGAATTTTGATCCTACATAGTGACTCCACTAAGATAAGCCTACCTGTCCATACCACGTAACAGGAAAAGTCCCGTACCGTGTACACATACCCATACCATGTACCAAACCATACTGCGATCCATGTAACACTGTTGAGTAACAGTTGAATACCAATATGTGATAATGCAGTTCTTACTGGAACAAGTCCTAGATCTTCCTCTACAAACAATTGAACTTTCTACTATTTCTAACGATAAGTCAAGCACGAGGGGTCAATGGACTGTCTCTCCCTCCTGATCAATCACTTTTTTTAATTTACCAAAGCGTTTCAAGGAACAGGCTTTAGCCTTACTCTTACTGTCTTACACCGTTTATCCAAATCAAGTTTGTAGCCACAGTTGATAGTACAGCAATAATGTACGCTTCACATACTTTTGACCCAAAGAAATAAATAATTGTTGATTCATTCTAGTTGCAAAACAATAAAAAAGAACATAACAAAATTCGTCATATTAGAAAATACATCCACTAATCGTCAGAAATCATATTGTCGATAATTCTCACTTCATTAGCATCAAAGATGCAGTAAAGCAGCTAATCAAAAATACCATAAAGCATCATAATTCATACTACAATTTACAAAATATACAATATAATCTTACCTGTGCATACAGTACTTGTACTCTTGACTCCTGGTGTAATCTTTCTCTCCTTCTTCCAACTAATTCAAAAAGACCAAAAATTCAAATCCATTCAAACATCATCATCCACAAGATAATTTGCAAAGTAGATAGTAAATATCGAAATTGGCAATCTTTTTCTACCAGCCGCATAAGAACTAACTTTGAGTATCAAACTTCGTACTAGTCCATATAAATTTCAAGAATTTTTGCACATAATACAAAACTAAACACGAATTACATAATAACTATACGAAAGAGTTTCAGACTGATTTTATCCTTACCGGATCGCTCTCGTAGATGAGCTGATAGCAAGTTGGTGAGAGGCAATTCAAAGCACAATTCTCCTTTGCTATCTTGGAAAACTTACAATGCTGACCCCATAATCCACTATTCATAAAAACCAAACAATTCATCAACAATTAAACATACCAAAATTAGCACACTGATTTCTTTCTTCTTAATCTTAAGCAAGTAACAAAAATCATTCACAAAAATTAAAAAAAAAAACAAAAATAACCAAAACCCATTAAAGCTCAAAACTTTTCATCAAACATAAACAATTTGGCGGCCCCGGGGAAGCATTCTTTGAACAGAAAGTACCTTTCGATGTCAGTATAGCACTGGTTTTTCGTCTCCCTAATCTCGTGTCGTTCCTTAAAATAAATAAATAACAAATAGAAATACATAAAACCTCACTAATTATGTAAAAATCACACTTCGGAAAAAAGGGGATGTAAAAAAAAAAAAAAAAAAAAAAACTTACAGAGATTGGCCGACGAGATTTAGCTGATACATTAATGGAACAGAACAGAAAAACAAGTGCCCAAGTGATTAATACCATGTAATTTTTGTGTTGTTTAAGGAAACCCATGTTTTAATTTTCGTTTTTTAGTTGGTTTTTTGTACTTCGATTTGAAGAACAAGCTTGTATAGATGTTCAGGCAGTGGTGGTGATCTGGTGATGGAATATAGAAAACTTGCAGGTTTATACCCTCAGGATTTGTTTAATTTCTCCTTTTCCCCTTTGGTTTAGAAAATTGATGTTTTTGCCGATCCAAATAAAAGAAATTGGTTTTTGACTTTTTGGTTCCTAGGTTTTAAAATATTCTGTCACATATGGATCTTTTATAAAAAAAAATCAAGAATTTTTACATCACTGATATATATCATTTATTGCAACAAACTTTTGCTTAGACTACAAGCCGGTAGGCTCATGGACTAGATTCATATAAATCTCTCAAGTAAATAATATCCACTTAGCAGATTATGTATTTAAATATTGTTTTACTAATTGTTTTATGAAAGTAAAGTCTGGAAAGTCTTGGTTAATTTCTTTACCTATTGATAAGAGTTTATTTTAGAAGAAAAAAAAAATGAAAACCACCCTATTAGTTCTTCATATTTAACATTTGTATTTTTTTTATCTCTCATATTTAAAATGATATATTTTCATCATCACATATTCAAAACGTATCATTTTGCCTTTTGACACACTTCGGGACATATTTCAGTATGGAATAGTCACATGTGTCGCATATTATTTTTTAAGGGGTAAAATTAGTAACACACAAAATTTTACTAAAAAAAAACCTGTTCAAAAAAAACCCCTAACCACCCCCAAACACCTTTTTCACCACACTATTTCTCTCTCTCACGTCTAGTCCCTTCATCTAGGTTGAGCTTTCTTTCATCAACCCTGCTACAGCCTCCTCTCCCGTTCTCCTTTCCATGACCATTCTCCTATTCCCTATTCCGATAGCTCAGTCCCTCTACCTTCCCCATAGCCTAAAACCTACTCTCTATCCCTTAGCAGTCCCTTTCTCCCACAACCTCCTCCCTTTGGTTCTACAGCCTCTATCTCCTCCTAACCTAATAGCACCTTTCTCATAGCCCCTTTCCTTCCCTTTTCCTCTCTTCCTCCTGTAACCCTAATGCATTCCTCATGCATTCTGTAGCTACAACCCTTTTCCTTCCTTAACCCCTTTCTCATTTCATCACCCCCACCAAACCTCGTCCCCGTGGCCAGATTAGAAGCTCTATGAATGTTCTTTATTTCCATTTTCGAGTTTGAATATATCAAACTTGGTCTAATTAAGTTTGTATTTTTGGATCTAGATTTGAATTTAATTTGGATTTTTAGATTAGATAATTTTATGATGGTTGTGATGATGGTTTTCAGGTCATGAATGTGGTGGATTAGAGGTTTTGAAATAGGTTGTTTGGTATTTAGGGATTGACAAATTGTCAAATTTGCCCTTTAAAATTATAAATGTTGTGAGCATATGAGTACTTCAGGCAAAAATATGGTTGGAATTGTCTTGAAGGACAAAATGGAACAATTTACATTTGGAAGGGACAAAAATGTATCATTTTGAATGTGAAAGACTAAAAGAATATAAATGTAAAATATAAGAGGCTATGAAGGAATATTTTTCCAAATATTTATTACAAAAGAGGAATTAAGAGTGAAAAGTTAAAAATGGAAAGAAATTTGTATAATTTTTCCTTTCTTGAAAACATAACATAACTAACCAATAGCTCCTTTATAGGGCGTTAGGTCTAGCGATCAAATCCTAGCACCTACAGTCAAAGCAATAAGCAACATGAAGAACATGGAGAAAGAAAGAGCTTTAATCGGAGAGAAAAATGAACACTCAAGTCGCAAGTGATAGTAGATTAATATATAGTAGTTAGAGTTAGTATTGTATAGTTTAACTCATTATATGTGAGTTTCAGTCTATTTTAATATAAGTATTTTTCCCATTCAATGTAGGTTTTAGTGCTTCAATTGTATCTCACTAATGTGCCGCATGTAATCTTATAGAAAAAGATACCCGGTTAGAATTTCTATGTATTCAAACAGATTTTTTTTTTTTGAAATAATTAGACATCCAATTACCTTGTGGAGATTTAGGTTGGCTATTTTCTCCAAATCGAGCGGGTACTCAATTTATGGACAATGACAATAAGGGCACACTCTTCATTTTCTTTCTAGATAGTGATTTTCTATTTAATAACTGAATATAACTTATAAGTACATGTAGCTTTTTTGGTAGTCTTTGTGCCAAAGCAATTAGTTATAGAAGTGACATCAATTCAATTATACATGGTAAAGAGAACATATGACAAATTTTAGGACACTGAATTCTTTTTTTTCAAAAAATAAAAATAATGACAAATGTTAGGACACTTAATTTCTCAGGAGGAAAATAAAGTAACACAAGGTACAGTTCAGGGTGCACTGGTGTAATATAACATTTATTTTTCTTTCCTTTTCAGGTCTATTTTTATCTTAGACCTGGAAGTATTCTTAAAATTGGAGAATATTCTGGGAGCAATAAATGTTAAAAACCTTTAACACATTTTTATCTTTTATGCATCTCTTTCATTTCCAAATTTTTTTTAAAAAAAATGCACAACTAAGTCTTTTTTAATGCATAACCAAGTCATATGAACAAGATTTTTACGAGATATATATAAATATTGGTTGGACTTTCTCTCTCTAAAGAAGCAGTTAGACGGTTTGCTTGAAGACCATGCTAAGCTTTCTTGCGCATGATGGAGATGGTTTGCTAACTTGCGCCACCTCTATATTTGCCATTAGTGAGCTTTTGATACCTCTTTCTTCTTTCCTCTAGGGATTTTCTGCTCTTCTGAGAATGCGATCCTTTCTTGTTCATTGAATTTCTGTCTGTGTTGTAGCCTGTGTTGATTGAGAAATGGTGTCCTAATCCAATTGCATCCGGCCAACCATTTCTAGATTGGATTCCAGTCAAATTTAACCCAGGAGAATTCCCTAGGTAAGTATTTCTAGGAAATTGGAGGAATTCCCACCACTAGGTGGTTCCATTGCCGAAGAACGGTTTGAATTATTTTTGTGCTATTTATTTCAGTTTTTATTTTATTTTTTAATTATTCTTCCTCTAATTGTGTATGCCAATGACGCGATCTGTTGGACAAGTTGAATTTCAATGTGATCCGAAAATACAGAAATATTACACAATTTGGGAAAAGAATTAAGAAAAAGACAGTTAGGGGAAGAATAGTTGTTTATCTTTGGAGGAGATAAGGAACAACAAGAAGAGACGAACATGGTGCAATAAACTTTGAGAGAATTAGCAGCACCCACTTTAAACCAACAACCTTTATGCATTACATATCCTGAATTAGATGCAAATGTCACATTCGAATTAAAATTTGGACTAATCCATTTGTATTACCTTTTTTTCATGGATTGCTAGGTGAAGATCCGAATAAGCATCTCAAGGAGTTCCACGTAGTTTGCACAAGTATGAGACCTACTGGAGTGTCAGAGCAGCATATTAAATTGAAAGCATTCCCGTTCTCGCATAAAGATGAGGCGAAGGATTGGTTGTTCATTTTACCTTCAGGTAGTATTACAACTTGGGAGCAGATGAATAGACTATTCTTGGCTAAGTACTTTCCAGCCTCTCGGATTGCAAATATTTGAAAGGAAATTTGTGGCATACGGCAATTCAATGACAAGTCGTTGTATGAGTACTACGAGCACTTCAAGAAATTGTGTGCAACTGTGCAAGCTGTCCATATCACCAGATAAGTGACTCCTTATTAATTCAATATTTTTATGAAGGTTTGTTGTTGAATGAAAGAAACATGGTCGATGCCGCAAGTGGAGGGGCGTTAGACAATTTGACCATAGATACTACTCGTGAGCTTATATCGAATGTGGTCGCGCGTTCTCTGAAAAGTTCGGGACACGACGTGATCAACCTCTCAAACATGTAAATGAGGTAAATGTTTCATCTTTAGAACAACAAATGACTAGTTTGACTTATTTTGTACGACAATTGGCTTCAGGAACAACATAGACGGCACAACCCCTGCGGCATTTGCTCAAATGAGGGGCACTCAATAGATATGTTTCCCACATTGCAAGAGGAATCCCAAGAGCAAATAAATGAAGCGAGAGGATTTCTGGGACAACCACGAACAAATTATGATCCCTACTCTAACCCGTGTAATCTTGGATGGAGAAATTATCCTAATTTGAAATATGGGAATCCAGCACAACCTCAAACATAACAAAATCGACAGAATTTTCAACCATACAGGCCCTTATTTGCCCAAAGACAACTAGCTAATATGAATAATCAGTCTGGTAAGTCTTTAAAAGAAATGCTGAATGCTTTAACCACTAATACTATGCAATTCCAACAGGATACTAAGGCCAGTATTCAGCAATTGCAGCAAACCAAATGGGACAAATGGCGAACGCGATTAGCTGGTTGGAATCGCAGAATTTTAGAAAGTTTCCATGTCAAACAATCATCAACCCAAGGAGAACGTGAGTGCAATAATGTTGAGGAGTGGCAAAGAGGTTGAAGTGCAACATAACATAGTTCCTGAATGTGTTAACGCCAAGGCGAATGAGACCAAAGCTGAAAAGGAGGTTGTCCGAAGTGAGAAGAGAATCAGCGGTAGTGAAGACAAAGGTGTTCCTATATGGCCAGAATATAAGCCCGAACCCTCATTCCCCGAGGCATTGAAAGAATTTTCAAAGGAGGATCCCGATAGAAAGTTGTATGATACGTTTCGTAAGTGCGAGATAAAATTCCTTTATTAGACGCTATTAAACAAATAACTCGCTATGCTAAGTTTTTAAAGGAATTGTGTACTCACAAACGAAAGCAAAAAGAGAAGAAAATTAGAAAGGTAGAGGTTGGGAGAAATTTATCGTCTATTATTCAAATATTTAAACCTACCGGAAAAGGGTAAGGACCCAGGTATGTTCTCTGTTCCTTGTAAGATAGGAAATACACACTTTGAAAAGGCCATGTAGGATTTAGGTGCATCTATTAACGTAATGCCATATTCTGGCTATGATGCATTGAAAATCGATCATTGAGTAAAACTAGTGTAGTAATTCAACTAGCTGACAGATCTTTAGCCTATCCTAAGGGAATTGTACAAGATATCTTAGTTCAAGTGGAAAGTCTAGTTTTTCCTGCTGATTTTTATATTCTAGAAATGGTACAAGGTGATTCTATTGCTCCTATTTTGTTAGGAAGACCATTTCTAGCCACTTCCCAAACCAAGATAGATGTTCTTAATGGCACTCTTAGTATAGAATTTGGTGATATAAGTGTTAAGTTTAGCATTTATGATAATGTTGAACTGTCTGACCATACTAAACTTGTTTCTGTAATTGATGTGTGTAAGTCTCCAATACAAGAAATTCATGGATATACCAATAATCAGGAGTATAGGTGGACACGAACCGTGAAGAACATTTCAAGGAAAAGAATAAGGACTTGTTGCAGCAAACAAGTAATAGAGGTCTTAATGCGTTATCACTTTCTAATGAGAAATTGAAGTTATCTATTGTGTAGGGAACAATTTCGGATTACAATCACCTCCTGGTCACCTTAAAAATATATGTTTGAAGCATAAGGAGAGGGTGATCATTTCAAATCAATTTGGCAACTCGCAAGAAGAGCTACTTGTTTAGGTTCTAAAAGAACAAAGGAGTTTGAATCCATCATTTGTGAAAACAGTGAAGCGGAAGATCCTTGGACTCCTCAACATAAGAGTTACTTGATTTGTGAGGATGAGCATCAAGTCGAGCCAACGACAGTAAACAAAGGCGCTGCATGGGAGGCAACCCATGTCCATTTTAATTTTGTTCCGTTATTTAATTTTTGCAATTTAATTTTTGTTTATTTTAGTTTTAAAGGTTAGCTTAGTTTTATTATGTTGTTAGTGCGGGAAACCTCGACTTAATTGATAAGTTAAGCTGATAAAATGGTCCTTTGAAAGGGAATGGGGAGAGGACTAGTTGACATTTCCACATTTTCCTCCTTTTCCGCAAGATTTGAGGCCAAATGCTACTTGAGCTTTTATATGTTTAATGCCTTATGTTTACGGCTATTTTGTTGATCTTTTAATTTTGCAAGTTGATTTCTTGAACAATTTAGTTGTTTTTATTGGTTAGACATTTTAGGGTTAATTGTCATTATCGTGTTTTTGTTTATTTTTGTTGTGTATTCCCTTAAGGGAGTAAGTTTTTTCTTGATTATTCTAGGATTCTTTTCTACAATATTTTTGTTTTTCTTATTGTCTCAAGGGAATTATTTATTTTGTTCTGTGTTCTCCAGCTTTCATTCACGACAAGGGGATATATATAGCGGGTATTGCTCCAAACACGAATTAAATCCAGAGAAACTTTTCTTTTTCCCATTTTATGCTTTTATTTTTGCGTTGAGGACAATGCTTAATTGATATTTTTAAGTGTGGGATGGGTAAGTTATTTAGATTTTTAAGTTGTTTGGTATATTTTGCTCAATTTTGCTACAATATTTTAACTTTTCCTTTTATCTGAGAGTTTGTCAAAATTTTTTAAAATTTTTGTGGACTAATTGACCATTTTTAAAATTTTTGAAAATTTTCACTTAACATATTTTTTCCACTTTTCTGTATAATAAATCATTAATTGAACCATGCATGAATGAGTTGTCGGTGTTAATATTTTTCATTTATGATTTTCAAGATTTTGGAGCACTAAACCATACATTAATTTTTGATTTGGGATATTTAGAGAAATTTATATAGACTCAATTATGTTGCATCCCAAAAACTCACTTTATTACATTTTTGAAGCAAATTCTTAGACAACTCGATTTAGTTTAAATATGAGGGTAGTGCATTTTTCATTTGTTGAGCTTTTCTAGCCAACCATTTTAACAATTTATTTCTAAATACCTTGTTTGAACCTATTCTTGTGAATGGAGAATATCACTCTCCTTCTTTCACATAAACTCAATTTGCCTACCCTTATTGAGCTTAATATTTCTTTAATTGTTTTATCCTAAGTTATTCCTTTAAGAGCTTATGGTGCACATTATATGTTAAGAGGATATAAGGGTGGAAGTTTGTGAGAAGTGAGTGATGTACATTTTTGTAGCGAAATGGGATACTGGAAAAAAAAATTGTTGAAAAAAAAAATATGGAAGTTCCTATATTTGCAGGTAGTGCCCATCACTAGTACCTGCATATTCTTGATATTTAGAGGTAGTGCCTATCACTGGTATCTGTATTTGCAGGTAGTGCCCATCACTGGTACCGCATGTTTATTTGTTGCGGGTTGTGCTTACCACTGGTACCCGTGCTGTGAGCGGACATAGAAAACTAAAATGATGATGTGATATATATATATATATGTTTGAGAGAGGTTGGCATGTTTGGTTGTTCGAAATTCTTCATGGGTATTTGTTACTCAAGTGTGGGGTTGTGGACCAATATGGAACTATGTTATATGTATGATATTTTGTATGTGTAGAGAAGTTCTATTTTAATGTGTGGCCACCATTATTATAAAGTTCTTGTTCTTATTTGTTATATCCTCTCCCTTCTTTGGCTAACAAATATCCAACTTGTAGTTCGAGCTAAACTTCTTACTGAATTTAAATACAATCGGTTATCTAGATTAGTGGAGGGGTGTAAGACGAGTGAGCTAAGGATGTTTAGAAAAATTTGAGGGGTCTCCATTGTTTAATCTAAATATTTTCAAATCTAAATTTTTGAATGGCTATACACACATACGCACGAATTTCATGTTTTAATTTTTATTGGCATTTCAGCTCTTTGGTTCTTAGACTACTCTGATTGCCAAATTGATTATTGATTATTTATATGGATATTTGAAGGAATATGTTGAGTGGAATGTTTTGTACGTAAATGTTTTAATTTATGTTTGATCGAGAACGATCAAAGGTTAAGTGTGGGGTAATTTGATAAGTTCATAATTGTGCTATATTTAATGTGTCATTTACCGCATTTTTATGTGTTGTAAGCAAGATTTGAATTATTATTGAGTTTAATTTGGTTATTCTTAGTTTTTGTAGGGTTAAAGTGAAAAAGAGTTGAAAAAGATGGAAAAGATGGAAAAGATGAAAGAAAATGCTAAGGGCGGAACATGCATGAGTATGAAGTCATTTTGGATGCTGTTTCGTATTTCAAGCATAAATTTCGAGTCCAAGCTCTGATTAAGATGATTTTGGATGATTTGAAAAGATATTGTAGAGTTCTACAACTTTTATGTTATGAATTTTGTCAATTTTGGCCTACATCAGGGTCAAAATTGAAACCGAAAGTGATGTGCGCTAAAGATGTGCAGCGCGCTGTGACTAGCGGAGGAAGTTCCAGCTCTGCCTAGGGCGCACATGCTCCCAAAATAGGCAGGGCATGTGCGCCCGAAATAGCAGTATTCATATTTTTGGATTTTTGGCAGATTTCTTTGCCCGGTTAGACTCTTTTTTAGCCGATCTTTTCACGTTCTTATCTGTAGACCTTAATTGTAACCCTAAGTACTCATTATAAATACCCCATCTAGGGTGAGAGAAAAAGCATCAACACTTTATTTTTTAGTTTTATCTAAGTTTTTAGCAGTAGAAAATTATTGTTCATTTTTCCGAGGCACTTAATGCCTAAACCCTTTTTCTTGGTCGAGGAATTGAAGCCATGGTCAATTCTACTATATTGTGAGATTTCTTGTGCTTGAATTTATTCAATTGCATATCAAGTATTGATTATTTTTTTGCGATTAATTTTATGATATAGATACTGGAATTCTGACGATGAAATTTGATGGCAAAATTTGTTAACATATTACTTATGCGGCCATGAAGTATCCAGCCGAGGATAATTCTATTTGCTTTGTTGATGTTATCGATTCGATAGTATAGGATGTTTTTGAAAAAGAATTGAAAAAGATGGAAAAGATGAAAGAAAATGCTAAGGGCGAAACATGCATGAGTATGAAGCCATTTTGGATCGTTGTTTCGTATTTCAAACATAACTTTCGATTCCAAGGTCTTATTGAACCAAACATCTAGAATTTAAATTTTGCGAAAAAGATTACTTTCATTGACAAAAATCATTGCCAACCAAACGAGCCCCAAGGGTAATGAGTACACAGAAGATGAGATTGAAGTGAAGGAGAGGACAGGAAAGGGAAAAGGAAGGCGTGGTAGTGACCAGTGTGTTTGGCGTTTAGATATGATAAGATAGGATCAGAATTGGAGAAGAGTGAATGAAAAGGATAAAAAAACAAACTTAGAATTAGGCTTGATTTCGTCGTTTAAAGTCGGCTAGAGTAGAATTATTCAAGGGTAATTACTTTTCACAAGTTTCTCAATTTTGTCAACTTTATGCAATATGTATTCCATACTTAAAATTGACCATGCAAGTCAAATTAATACACGGTATTATAAGTAAGACATGTACATTGTCGCAATTCTTAACAATATATAAATTGATCAAAGAGTGTAATCACCAAGTTCTTAAATGTGTACGGTATTATTATTAAGACATGTTTAATCTTTCAATCAAGTTTAATGGATTTTTTAGTTCTTTGTTATTGGGAACTCAAATTATATAGCATACTAATTGTCGCGCCCCCCCTTTACAGCGCGCTTACCGACCCGCGGTCTGGCCGGCACCGGTGGGACCGGCACCGTCGCCAACGTGTGGTGCTCGTGAAATAGGTGATTGAATGCAAAAATCCTACTTACAATTTACAAACATAAATTACCTACTTACTATTACAAATTTAAATGAATCACCTATTTACTATTACATAACGGGGCCTTTAATGCGACTATGAATTGTATAAAAACAATCTAAACTAGGGAAAACAAGACTGGAGTAGCCACCCGGTGTGTTGGTGCGCCAGGACACAAAAAATACATCAAAATTTAAAAAGAAAATAAACCCTAGTTTAGATTGACTCCTGGTCCACGTAACTCAAGAAAATGAGTTCGGGAATCCTGTTGTAAAATGGGAAGTCTCATATAAACATCTGTCTCTTATGGGAGTGGATTTGAGGTACACGCACCCACTTTACCCGGCGTTGGACCGGTTGCGTGATTTTATCGCGTTTCCCTTTTCAATTTTAGTATTTATTATTGCCGACTTTGTAGCATACGTGTGCTTTGAGATAGTTTAAAAGTAGTAAAATATGTACATGTTAATGAGGAAACGAAAATAAATGGTAAATATTAACATTGACAGGTAGATTTAGCCCGGGTCCAATTAAAAGTCGCATACATTGAGCTTGTAGTGCCCTTCAACTCCCAAGGGGCAAAATAGTCATTTATCATGCACACCGGAGTTTATTTCTAGCCTAATTTTATATTATTGATACAATTATTAAGTCCTGGGCAAAATTGAATTTGATTCAAATATTTAACGTCTAGTTGTGCAACTAATCCAAAATTTGAGGGCAAAAGAGTAAATTCACATAATTTAACAAGATAAGGCATAAATATTATATTGAGACCAATAAATATTAAAATAAAGCACCAATCATCACAAAATCAATTATAATTAATCAAAAAAATAAGTGCACAGATCAAAGTCTATTTACAATTTAATACTCATAAGGGCAAAATAGTAATTTCACAATCAAAGGGTAATTAAAACGTATTAAAATGCCAAAACAGAAATCAAAGTAAAAATTGGTGGTTATTGACATAAAACATGTAATTTGGAAGAAATTTGAAGAGAAAAAACAGTAATATTAAAGAAAATTTCTTAAGGGCCTAAATGTAATTTAAAAAATTTATTTGAGCGCTAAAAATGCATAAGTCTGAAATCTGGAGGGCCAAAATGCAAATAAAATTTTTTCTGAAATTTTTTTTGAAATGCCACGTCATCGCTGACGTGGCGCAATCTGGCGGAGCCACGTCAGCAATATGCGGTGCCACATCATCGATGACGTGGAGCAATCTGGTGGTGCCACGTCATCAATGACGTGGCATCAAGTGGGCCCTATCAGAAGGGCCTAAATGTAATTTAATAAAATATTCTCGGGCTAAAATGAAAAAAATTGAAATCTGGTAGGAGTAAAATGGAAATAAAATTTTTCTAACCTTTCTTTTTTTGTGCAGATTTTTGTGGCCTACCAGCCTTCTTCCACCAAGCTTTTGACCCACTAGATGAACGATTTTGTTTCGGGTTTGAAAAGAGAAGTTGTAGCTCCAGGAACCCTCTACAACTTTTATTCTTTGAGTTTACTCCAGTTCCTCCTCCATCGCTTTCAATCTTGGCTCAAATTTGGTTGTCTGGAAAATTTTCCAGACTTGAAATTTTTCTGCAGATCCTCTGGACCAACAGCCTTTTCTACCACATTTTTGACCCTCTAAATGGACGATTTTACTTAAGATTTACAGAGAGAAGTTGTAACCCCAGGAATCGTCTACAATTTTTCTTCTTTGAGTTTAGTCTAATTCCTCTCGGATCGTATGGAATTTTGGCTCAAAGTTGGATGTTTGGCAGATTTTTTAGGTTTGAGAAAATTTTCTCTGCAGAAAAATTTTTCCTCCCACTTTAGACTGATTTTTTGTGCCTCTTTTTTTAATGAATTGGATTGAGTGTAAATATGGTCAAAGACCATTCCTTGTCATGTGGGGAGTATGGGCATCTGAAATTTTTGGTGAAAAATGGGTGAAAAACGCAGAGAAAACTTGGCCAAAATCTGTCTAGTCGATTGGCGCGTGAATCAGACGCTAAGTCGTTCACTGCCAAAATTTTTTTTTTTTTATAAAAAAATTTTAAACCAATTAATTAATTTAATTTCTAATTTAATTAATAATTAGTTAATTAATAATAATTTAATTAATTTTTTTTTTAAATCGAAAAATTCAATCATATTAGAACTTATTCTTAGTATTTCAAAAGCATAAAATGCATAAGAATAATTAAACATCATAACATAAATTAAGAAGGAATTAAAGGGTAAATTAAAAGAAAATCAAAGAGCAGGTTAAAAAGACATTAAAAAGAAAAAATTAAAAGAAAATTGAGAGACAAATTAAAAGGAAAATTGGGGACAACTTAAGGGACAAAAATAGGTGTCTACAACTAATACTTATAGTTGGGAATTATTGAGCATCTACTTTTACATTAAATGTGTATTTGACACTCTTATATTATATATGGTATTTTTAGTGAGATTTTTAAAATTCTAATATTTATAACTAGTTTGATTTATTTATTTGGGTCCCGAAATGTTTGATTGGTTAATACAATTATGCTCATCAAATATGATATTTTATTATATTATCTGGTTTGATAATTGTGTTTATTATGATGTTATATATATATTCCATAATTTTTTAGGCAGCTTTTGTAGAAATTTTTTTGTATAATCCGATATGTGATTGATACACCGAAATCGATGTGGAACGATACAATCTGCAACCGTTACCGAGATTGGAACTTTGAACCATATTGTTGGTAATCGCTAACATGATTTATGATACTTAGAATGATTTTTTTAAAGGAAGGCATAATCTTGACAATGTTCTATCGGTGCATGAGGTCGTAAGGAACTATCATAGGAAGGGGTAAGTCTAGATTTGTTTTGAAAGTGGACATTATGAAGGCTTATGATACCCTGATACCTTCAGCTATGATTTCTTATTTACAGCAATGAAACTAATGGGATTTCTTGACAAGTTTATGAAGTGGATTGCTAATTGTGTAACAACTGCTCAATTTTCTATTAGCATGAATGGCTCATTGGTTGGTTTTTTTCGAAGTCAAAGAAACTTGAGACAAGGGGATCCCATCTCTCCTCACCTCTTCCTCATTGCCATGGAGTGCTTTACCGGACTGTTTAAGAGGAATATTGATCAAATAGGTTATGATTTCCATCCTAAATGTGGGGGAATGCAATTATGCCACATTATACTTTACTGATGATTTATTCATCATTGCTGTTGCAACCCTTAAATCCTTTATAGTGATCAACCATACCTTGAAACAATTTGCTGCCTTGTTTAGATTGCAACCAAATCTTCAAAAAAGTTAAGTATTCATAGCAGAAGTGTATGAACTGGAGGAGAAAGCATTATGCAACATCCTGGAAATGCAAACTCTCCTGAGGTTGTGTTACCTGTTAAATATCTGGGTTTACCACTTCTCTCTACTAGGCTTAGCTACAAAGACTACCAACGTATCTTTATAAAGATAGAAGCTAAAATCAAAAGGTGTGCTGCCAAGAAATTGAGCTATATTGGAAGACTCCAATTGATCAAGTCAATCCTACGAGGAATCCAGTTGTATTGGTCTACTGCTTTTATTCTACCAAAATCTGTAATTGTCAAGGTCAACCAACTCCTATCTTCATTCTTATGGTTAGGGGACAAAAATTCTAAAACTTAGGCTACTTGTTCAACCTTTCATCAAGCAAGAAATTGGGGATGGGGAGGACACCAACTTTTGGTATGAGTGCTCACGCAAATTTCTAAGTATGGAAAGATATTGAAAATTAGGAACAAATAGCAACAAGAATCAATTTAATTAATTTAAAGGTACGCAACTCTGATTTTGTATTTTTTTTTTTTTTTACAAAAAATACTCCCTTGATTCTTGCTCCTCTAAATTGCACTAATCTAAAGTTGATAGATCTTCTTGTGGTGATTTAGTGATCGGAAGAACATTTGTCGAACACTTGTAGTGGAAAATTTGAGTAGATCTTTAGGAAACACGTCTCTTGATCTATGCAAAAGTTGAAGACTTGAACACTGGACACGAACAACTTGAAGATTATTCAGCACTTGAAGACTTGGAAAGAAGATCTCACAGGACTTCGGGGACTTCACAGTCAAAGAACTTGCAAAGCTTCAAGGATTTTGGATACTTGATGTTTGCAGTAAATCTCTAATCCAATGTGTTGTCTAAGGGAGAGCACCCCTATTTATAGGTAAAAATAGGGTTTCCTATCCTAATAGGTTACTTGGGACTTAAGTCACCCATGATTTAAGATAAAACACTGGGTCGCCCCAAGACAATCCAAAGACTCTGGTCAATTTTAATTTACTTGATTGACCCAAATATAAGGAAGTCTACTTAATGCTTCCTATGAATTATCGGACCTTGACTTGAACTTTTCATTTTAAATTAAATTACTCAAGACAATTATATAATAATTATCTTAACTAATCATAAGTTGAAATTTTAATATCTACAAATGCCCGCACTTCAAGACTCGATTGAGAATTCATTTTTAAGTATTGAAACCAAGGCTTGAAGTTCATGGAACCTATTTTGGCAAACAATTCTTTAGTTGGAGCCCAATAATCTTAGGTCGAAATTTGTTTGGTTAGGTTAGACACTTAACAAAAGTAGCATAGTAAATATCTGCTCAAATAAGGACAGCCTACAAATTAGTCCCCACATCCAGTAATATGTCTTGTGGTCTATAGTCTTGGCCATGCCAAATCCTAGTTTCAAAGTTTGAGCATCTGTCAAAACCAAATAAGCAGAATAGAACTCTTATATAGTCACTATAGGCGTGTTCATCATGTCCAATAAAGGTATGTCTCACTACTTCCAAATATTAATTGAACCACACAATAACTTCCTTTTTCTTTCTTTAAAATTCCCAATACCAAACTAGATGAAAGTTTTGACTAGAAAGTAGAAACCGAAGCACGTGCCTAAATTTTTCTCCTTGACGAACTTTGCACCGTAAAACATTTACTGGAAGTCTTCAATACAAAGTCTACCAAATATTGAGATGCCAATTTCTACTCCTTGACAAAATAAGCTCCAGTAAACTACAAAACTTCCTCTTTTCTTTTATTCAGCCGTGTGAATAGACATATAATTTCCTCTTCCTATTTTTCAATAAGAACAGCCAAAGAAACATTCCATTTTTATATCCCGCATTGTGCTTTGTGGAAATTATCTTAATGGCAATTGTTGAAATTGCTGCTTCCAAAAGACATCACCTTAACTTTAGGAAATTACCACCTTATGCCTGATTCTATTTAAAGGGACAAGCTTACCACAATTTCCCTACTACACAACTTTAAAGAAACCACTCCAGTTTTGAGCAAAGACTTGGTATCATCAACCAAGCTACAGGTAAATTCTGTGATTCTTCACTTTCTTATGTCAATTACTAGAATCCTTTTTTTTGTTCTTGATCTCGGATTGTTTAAATAATTGACTAACAATGGTGAAGACAATTCTTGTTCTGTGTGGCTTCTTTGCTAAAAATTTTCTGCCCTCTGAATATTCAAACGTTGTAGGAATTTTAGTTTCATTTTATCATACACCAGCCATTCTTCAAATTTACCAAGAGAACCCACACTTGAAGGAGTTGTCATCCCGGGTTGATTCGGAGAGGACCCTATATCTAACAATTGTCTCAAGAACTCTAACCCCCTGGATTTTTTCAAATAACAGATCCCTACTGCGATTTTCGACTACTTTGGCAACTTGAGACCCTGACATTTTCTAGAAATCCAAGCTCTAATTATTGACACTTGCAAACGTTACTCATCCTCTTGCATGTTTTTTCGTAAGGCATCCCTGACACAATATCTTGTTGAAGCACATCACTTTTATTGTGCAATTGTCAAGGAGCAATTAATCGAAACCTCATTTCACTTTTCAACTTTTACTGTTACAATTCCAATTCACTCTATTTGTTGCAGGAACTTTCGGCAGTATGCAAATCATGGATGGTGAATCTCTTGAACAATGCCTCCAACTTCTTGATGATAAGCGAGGCTCGAGTGCTCACAATTTATCCCTTCACATACTGCCTCCTGCCATAAGTGACTTGGGGATAAAGACTGGTCTTTTAGATGCGTCGTCTCATCTTCCCAAGTGGTCGACCAAATCTATGAAGGTAGTGATTGGCCCTTCTTTGTCTTATACAAGCAAGGAAGTGCACGTGTTATTGTCTCATGACATGGTGGAGAACAAAGTACCAACAAGGTTCTATTTCCCTTTGCTCGAACCAATTCGGAAAAAACTACCAGGGGTGCTTCGGCCTCTAATTTCAATAAAACTTGTTACACAACGTGCTATTGGGAATGGGCCAAAGATGTCCTCTCAAGACACAAGAAGGTGCTCCTAGATGCCAAGACCTATGACGTTGTCCATGCATCCTTGTTCACATTAAGTGACTACTATTGCAACAACGTCTTGCATGCCTTCCTCGAACATTGGTGTCACATGACAAATACCCTGCATTCATCTACTGGCAATTATCCATCTCACTTTGGGACTTGCGCAAGCTTGGTGGCCTTCCAATCCATGACACTTTTTATGATGAGTTGTTTCCTCAGCTGATGAACTTTATTGCACTAGCACCGAAGGGAAACCTCGGTTACCTACAAGTTGCATTCATGTATTCTCTACCTTTCATAAACTCACAAAAAGAACGAAAGATGTTCGGATTGTTGACTGGATCCAATTTTGGTTTAAAGGCCAAAGTAGATATCAACTGTCCCCACTTAGAGTTAGTAGGTAAAGAATTTCATCAAAGCCGCGGACAACTCACAATCGAAGTGGAATCATTGACAACGACTATGTATTCAAGACTAACGATAAAGTCGAGTAGTTCCTTGACTTGGGAGTTGATGAGAATTCTAGAGATGAGACATACCTTGCTGCATTTTTGTCCTTGCTAGATTTGCAAATTCCTTTCATCGCGTCACAAAATTGACCACATCCATCCCAGTGTATTTAAAGTGGCGCGATGGCCTGTAGAAAAAAATTTTCCCTTGCTGTTCCAGTGTTATCAAGCATCTACAGTGGCTTAAACGAAATTGTCCATTCTTCCAAGTTGTAGGAATCCATTACTATTTTTCCAATCCATTATTTGTATGGATGGATAGCCCGCTATTTTGGCGCCTACCACATTCATGAAAAATTTAATTGGAGTCCTAATGACTAAATTTGGTGGTGAGAAAATGGCCAAATTCTTCACTGCTAACGATATGAGAGGCCACTTCCTAAAGATGAACCTCTCAATTCTTCCCAGCTTATGCTTGGCTCAAGAGAAGGATCATGTCTTGGTTGACAATGGAGATTTATCACTTTCATGGATAGACTGCTTTATTAACACTCATTCATGTTACTTGACTCTTCGCTTGAATAATGTTCATATTGTTGAGCCGTTTATAATCCTTGCAGGTTTAGTTGCTAGTTTGGCTTTTGTCGAGATGTTCCTTGCGACTTGAAAGAAAAGCTCCCTCCTTATTCATTGGTGGACATAGTGCAATTGAGGGAATCCTCTACTCGTGTGGCAACACAATCTAAAATAATTCTTCCGGCTCAAAAAAGAAACTTTTTTGTTACAAAAGATTATCATCCTTAGTAATCAAGTAGATTGAATGAGGATCCTAAACATACTATCAAGATTAATTTGAAGAAGAGAAAAAGTATCGAGTCATGTGCACATTTGACATCTAAGGAGATGTGGCTATTCATTCTTCATACGAGCACAAGTCGACCAAAATGAGTAGTTCTCAAAACTGTCCTTCTGTGCATCATGAGACAAGAAAGGGAGATGCTTTTGATCTTCAATCAAGACCCTCAAAGACGCAAGGGAGACGATTACCAAGGATTTGAATAATGAAATCGAGGTCATCCCTACTCAAAATTCAAAGGGTGGGTAACTTTGCAAAGGAAAAAAAGGTGAATGAACCAAATGAGGAACAATCCTCAAAGATGGTGATAGATGTGTTAGCAAACGGAGGAAAAACACCACTAGTCATTCTTTCACCCTAGGCTCTTAATGTGATGATTGGAGATTCATCATGCCACAACATTTGTGACAAGGAAGAGTCAAGTGAAAGCACATCCGGTCTTGATCGCCCTTGGAATCGACCCAAGAAAAAAAATAAAGGAAACAATGCACTCATTCGAGGTGCACCAAGCTCTACGATACCATTGGAGCAACTTGCTCAATATGTTGTTATTTCATTTAATACCTTTTTTCTCTCATGCTCTTATTTTTTTTCTTAATGTTGATACCTTATACTTATCCCTTCATTTTTTTCATTCTCTCTTTTCAGTTTGATGGTCATGAGCAACCAGTGGACCTTGTAGACGACACTCTTGATGAAATGGAGGTTTTAGTGACCGGGCCTAGCAAATTTGATGTTCTCAGCAATGTCGTCCATAATTCTTAATTCGAATGCCAATCTTACCAAGAACCTTGAAGATGGGAGGAATGATGCCGTGAATAGTCAAGCTAGGACTCAAATGGAAAACACCATCATGACATGGAGGACTCTACCTATTCAAAATACTTCACTGGAAAAGAAGCCACTGAAGACCTTTAAACCCCCAACTTGGCCATTGCCGCCAACTGTATCCAAGTTTCATTCGGAAGAAATTATCTCAAACTGTCAATGAGAGTATATATCTATGTTATGGAGGATCTTAAGTAGCAAATTTCAAAAACTTCCTTAGAACACATGTCCTCTCTAAACAAACGTGCAACAAGGTTTCTTGAAGAGATAGGGAGCAAAACAAATATCTCAGCTTTGCAAGGTCTAATTAAGACATTCTTTGAGAATATAGAGACATATAACTCTATCAAGGCATTACTTGATGGAAAGATGACTCAAGAATCCTATGAAGGACTTCTCTCAACTACCCAACAAAACCTGCACACCATTGAGATGCAAGAACTAACAAGAGCAAATAAAGAGTGTATAAGACTTAGAAGTACAAATAGCACAACTTAGGAACAAGGAAGAGGAGTTAAAAGAGAAACTTGAACACCTATACACTCGGAGGGAGGAAAAAACCTTGGCTCTTAATCAAAGCCAATAAAGCCCTACAAATAGTCACGTTGAAGTTACCGGACTGAGAGAGAAGATCCAAAAGATAGAGAACACCCCACACATATCTGTAGAAGATGCGAAGGTTCTAGGCAAAATAGAGCATCTGCTTGAAGAGGATTAAAATGAACTTGCAAGCTTTCAACTTTTCAAATAGCTCCTTTTTTTTTTCCAGCAATTTTATTTTGGACACGTAGGAAAGGACTAGTCTTGAAATGCTTCCACTTTAGCATTCTTGATGTAATAAAAAGTGTTTACATAGAATAAAAATGTCCTTTTTGTTCAAACTCACAGCTCCTTTTTTTTTTCTTTTCTTTTCAGCAACTTTTTTGACAACTCACGCACCAATTAGTCTAAGCCCAAAATGGAATTTTGATGTTGATGTGACTGAAATTGAAAGTAACTTCCAAACTGCCTAGTATCCCAAAAAGAGGGAATCAAGTCATCACGTAGTTCAAAAGATTTCAATGGCATCCACAGTTTTAACTCATGCGGGCCAGGAGAATTTTTTTTTTTGGAATTCAAAAGTGCACTAACAAAGTACTCCAAAAGCAGGTCAAAATAGTTTTTCTCTTCATTGGAATTCAAAAGTGCACTAACAAAGATTGGATGCGGATCATCTGGAGTTCCCAAATTTAATTCTTTGAGATCATCAACTGTTGCTTACCCCCATCCTCTAGTTGCGAAGGTGCATATTCAATCTCATCTTTTTTACTAACAGTAGGATCTTCTTCCACTGAGATATAATGTAAGATTATCACTTTTTCTTTATCGTCTTAACCTACAGGGCCAGTATGAACAATTGTCCGCTACTTGAATATCAAAGAACCTTCAGTGAGAATTTTTCATGTTTGTTGGCACTTCATTCGAATGACGGGATAGCACTTTAGATTTCTTTTCCTTTAGAAAGCTTTCACTATTGGAGTCACGACATCTTTTCCCTAGAAAGGTGTACTTTCTTACCCCCATTCGATGAAATACAGAACCTAGTATGTGAAAAACTAACTTGCGAGAGCCATTACTATCGCCACTTTGAAGTTGTGAATGAGGCCCCAATCTTTTAAATATCGAAGAATATGAAGACGGTTCTCCAATGCGATCAAAGCCAAATACTTGAGCTTGTGATTTTGTTTGCATGCTAATGTCATTGTTTTCTTCTTCCACAGCAATGTGTTGGGTATTGGCTGCATTTCTTCTCTTCTTGAAAGATATCTTCATGGGCTCATTCGGTGTAAATCTCACTCCCGATCTAGGAGTATCAACATGGGATCCTTGTTCTCTTGACTTTTTCAGGGTTTCAATGAGTCCATGAATCCTTTCACCAGTTACCTCTGATACTAGTTCACTTAACTTCGCAGGGTTCGAGGAATCATATAATCCAAACTTCTCAAGTAATCTATAAGCTTTAGCATCAAAGTCTCCTTGAACACTTCTACTGGGAGGTGACCCTGTCATAATTGCTGAGACTTTTGTGAGGGGACTTACAAAATTTTGTTTAATCACTTGAGGAACCTTATCTTGAACAAAGGGAGCTTGTCATTCTTTTTGTTTAGATTAAGGTACGTACCGAAAGACATGAGGAGCTATTGTAGATTCGACTTTCCCTTTTCTTTTTTGAGGTGTCGAGACAATTCCAATGCCAGCAAGTTTCTCCACACATTTATCCATGGTAGTAGATACTCCGTTTGATCTTTCCTTTGTGTTGCCACCTCGAATCTGGCATTCCTTTGAAGCAAAGGCCTCTTGTTTATTGTTGTAGTCGACGTACAATTTTGCATCAACAAAATGCAACTCTGCTTCAGTGAATAGTTTAATGTCGGCACAAACCTTCTTCACAACTCCATTTCTCTTGTATTTAAAGCATTAGTGAAGAGTCAATGGTACCTTCTGAATCTTATTTTCAAATACCCAAGGCCTCCCTGGCAACAAATTGTAGGTCGTCCTCACATCTATCACATGGAAGAGAGTACTAGCTTTTAATTCATCGATGATCAAGTCTAGATGAATCATCCCAATTGCTTGTTGGCCTTCTTGATTGAAGCTTTGGATTGTTAAGTTACTTGCAGACAGGCCATCGAATAAAACACCAAGCTTTTTCATAGTTGGACTTTGGCATGATGTTGACAGCAGAACCACCATCGATGAGTATGTGATTTACCTTTCGCTTCTTGATGAAACCTGAAATAAAAAGAGGACGATTATGTGACATCGGTCTTAACAAAAGATCTTTGTCGATGAAAGTAATGGTTGCACAACATACTTTTGGATAACTACTTTTTGCAATAGAATCTTAAAAAGTACTATCTTTACCATCACATTCTTGAAGAACATCTACGAGCAAGTGCCTAGCTTCTTGTGAAAGTTCAAACAAACTATGAATAATTGATTTTAGCGAGAGATAGATCCAATTCCATAGAAGAGCCATTGTCTTTTGTTGGCTTTGCTAGAATCTCAACATCTTCAGTCGCATCATTGTCCTCAATTTCTATTGAAGAAGTCATATTGGCACTTTCTACTTGGTCTTCCCTGAAGAACCCTTTTGGAAATTATTCACCAAGTGTGACTGGCATACGCCATCTTTGAGTATTTTGATCACCTTTCTTCAAAGAAGTCTTAGTACAAACCATAGAATGTTGGCGCCGAGGTAGCCAAATTTTTTGGAGTTGTCTACAAAGGTAGTGTTTGTTTAGAGTAGGACTTTGTTGTTGATAAGTTCATAATTGTACTATATTTTATATGTCAATTACCACGTTTTTATGTGTTGTAAGCAAGATTTGAGTTATTATTGAGCTTAATTTGGTTATTTTAGTTTTTGTAAGGTTAAAGTGAAAAAGAGCTGAAAAAGATGGACAAGATGAAAGAAAATGCTAAGGACGGAACATGCATGAGTATGAAGCCATTAATTGGATGCTATTTCGTATTTTAAGCATAAATTTTGAGTCCAAACTCCGATTGATTATTTTGGATGATTTGGAAAGATATTGAAGATATCTACAACTTTCATGTTTTAGTTTTCCAAGATTATATAGGCAATCTTGTTCAAATTGCAAAGTTGGAAAATGTGTACCGGCGAGGAGCGATTCTGATATAGTTTGGTAGATTCAAAATAACTTTCTTATATGAGCTTCAATTGAGATGATTAAAGATGTCTTGGAAAGATAAGACATAGAGCTACAACTTTCATGTTTTGAGTTTTCCCAAATTCGGTATGCATTAGGGTCAAAATCGAAGCCGAAAGTGAAACCCAGCGCACATGCGCTGGTGTTGTTCAGCGCATGTGCGCTGGCAACTTTTCAGCACTGCCTAGCGCGCACATGAGCCCAAAATTGGCAGCGCATGTGCGCCCGAAGCAGCAGAATTGTGTATTTTTTAGTTTTTGATTGATTTTTTCGTCCGGTTGAACTTTTTTTCACCCAGAAGGATTTCACGTTCTTATCTGTAGGTATTATTTGTAACCCTAAATACTCATTATAAATATCCCAAATTAGGTGAGAAAAAGGGATCGACACTTTTATTTTCTTGTTGGCTAGGGTTTTTAGCAGTAGAAATTCCTCTTTATTCTTTCATGGCACTGTGTGCCTAAACCCTTTTCTTGGTAGAGGGAATTGAAGCCATGATCAATTTTACAAAGTTGTGAGACTTCTTGTGCTTGAATTATTCACTTATATCTCAAGTATTAATTATTTTTCTGCGATTAAATTTATGATTTTTCTTTTTAACTTGTTATTGCTACAGAATATTAAGTTATTCGGATTAATCTACTGCTAGATTATTTTAACCGCGTGTGTTTAATTCAATATGTGAAGCAACTGAATTTGATAATTACTGGATTTGTGTTATTGAATTTAGGAAATTTAATAATCTAATTAGCATAACCGCGTGTGTTTATGTTTAATTAGTCTAATTATTCTTGTTGATCTTAAAGTCTTCTATTAATTGATCTTTGGCACGTGTCTGGGTTAAATTAATAGTTAGGATTAATTGGATCGCGTGTTGAAAATTAACCAACTTTAGAAAGAAATAAGAATCAACTTTGAATTGGTATTCGTTCGGGTAATTCTTCAATTAGTGCTTGATATAAAATTGAAATATCTTGTGTGTCAAGGATCGACTAGTGAAATTGCCATGGTGGATATGACCAAAACCAAGACTTTTCTTAATTGAATTCTCTTCAGTTATTTTCTTGTTTTAATTTTTAGTTAAAAAGCATTCAAAACCCCCCTTGTTCCATTAGCACGAAGATAAACCCCCGTTCTCTGTGGGACAAACTCAACTCACCACTACTACATTAGAGTTATTAATTTTGGGTGCTTACGACGGCATTGCAACTCGACAGCATGTCATTTTTCACACACCAGTTGTCCTTTCCTTTCTTTTGGTGACAAGAATCCATTCACCATTTTCTTGGGCATTTGGATCAAAATTTCTCTATCACATTTATCTCTTGACCTCTCCATATCTAGGCAAACTTGAACTGGTTCAAGGCTCTCGAACTGTAATAGAGTTGTTTCCAAAGGAGACATTGTAGGACTATCCATTGGAGGAGTGTCAAGTCTCTTGGTGACAAAGCAGCACTTGCAAGGTTTGATCTAGCTACATCTTCTATGTCGAGGATAATCCTTCTCTCTCTAGGCAATCTCATAATTTTGTCTTTAAGCACGAAATATTTTTCTACTAGATGGCTGACTATCAGATGATACTTGCAATACTTTGGATCATTAACTTTTCCTATCTCTTTGAGGTGTTTCGGTTTAGGTAACTCAATCGGCTTCTTTTTTAACCAATCTTCTAGGATGTCGGATACATCTAAGTCAGGAAAAGGATATTGTTTTTCTTCCATCTCCTTCAAAGTTGCTTGTTGTCTATTGAACGGGGATCGTGGCTCATTATTCTTGTTAACTTTGCCCTTGTCATTTGAGGAGATTCTAATTGGAGCTGATTGTATTCACCGTCATAGACTCTTTGTTATTTCCATTCTTTATAAACTTTTCCATTTACCTGATCGACCCAAAAATAAGAAAGTCTACTTATTTCTTTTTATGAATTATCGGGCCTTGACTTGATATTTTCATTTAAATTAATTACTCAAGACAATTATTTAATTATTATCTTAGCTAATCATAATTTAAAATTTTAATATCTACAATGACCACTAGCATCCAATTGGAAAACTTTATATATGAAATTCTCTAAAAATCTATTAAGTTGCTTTGGTTGTCACAAGAAAGATACAGTTAAAAAATGTATCACTGATGGGAGTTAGAAATGACCACAGGGAAGATGTAATGTGGATGTGCAGATCTTGAAACAATCTACTCCTGCAACATTTGTGCCTTGTCCTGGGAATTAAAAAAAAGATCAAGTTATGTGGGTTGGTAATGGTACAAACAACTTCACTTTTAGAAATGCAATAAAACCGCTGCAGCCTATTGGAAATCAAGATGGATTGGTATCACTTGGTCTGGGGTAAAAGATGTGTTCCTAGGTTGCCTTCATCTTTTGACCGCTTTGCAGAAGAAGATTATCTACAAAGGATAGGATGTTAAAGGTGGGGAATGCAAGTCAACCCTGTCTATGTGCTTTGAGGCATAGTTCATGAAAGCATGGAGCACTTTTTTTTGAATGTTCAATTAGCAGACGAGTGTGGAGGAAGGTATTATGCCTTAAGTTGAATGATAAAAGGACTCTTAACTTAAAGGACGAGCTAGTCTGGATTACTGATCGTGAAAAGATTCTTCATTTGCAGCTAAGCTTAAAAGGCTTAATATAGCTGTTACTATTTATAATATTTGGAAAGCCAGGAAACTGCCGACTTTTCATCACATCCTTTGCCTCCACTGTATCCATAGTTGCAACAATAGCAAAGGATATGCAATACACTGTTGCCTCTTGGAGTATAGCCCAGAGAACTGAAGAAAATTAGTGCTTGGCTGTGGAATGGAAGCTCTTGCCGCGTGTTTTGCTTTGATAAGGCCTAATGTACTTGTAATAGAGTAGTGACAACTAATTTATGTTGAGATGCTAATTTTCTTTGACAATCTTTCTTGATATATCAATAAAAGCTCCTATAAATTTACCCCAAAAAAGTCATACGAACAACAGGTCAAGGCTAAAGTAGGTAAATTTTTTATAAGTTCATTAAATCACATCCAAAGCTTAATATCAATTTCTTGGAGCAGAAAATCTGTAAGTGGATAGTCTTCTTAGTTTGGAAGAAATGGTAGTTGTAGTCATGGAGCTATATTTGAAGAATTAATTTTAGACTAATTGGTGGAACGAGTTAGAAATTATGACAGATTAAAGAAATTTATATGTTTAATTCCGCATTTTATGCTTTTATGCATTGTTAATCAAAAGCCCGTATGCATTTTCGTCGCACAGGCAATTTCGCAACTAAAGCATTAGAACTGAAAAATTCAATAACATTATATTTAGATGGAAGGATTTGAATGAATTTGATTTGAAATCTAAATCTATAATAAGTTATTTAAAATAAGTTAATTGATTTACTTGTGAATTTGAAATTCACCAATAAGTGTAGAGAGTGATTTTATTAGTTAAATGAATAGATTTAAAATTCACTCAAATTTTATGTCATTTCAATTCAAATTCATTCATTTCAAATTTTTCGTTTAATTCAAATTTACTCATCCAAACACAATGTAATATTTGATACTTTCATGTATGATGAATATAAAATTGTTTACTTGGATGATCACGCTAAATATCATGTAAGAGTGGAGTTATAAATATTTAATTTACATCTACAAAATCTATAAGTGGAGTTATAATCCAAATCTACCTAAGTATTTCTCATTTTGTATATAGGTAAACACGTAGTTAAGTACAGTACTACCGATCGATATTTACAACTCCATTTTGGTTGTCCACGTCTTACTTTTTCTTCCCTTTAAACTTCCATAAAATTCTCATGTTTTAGATCTCCATGTGAATGTAGCTTCATAGCCTATCACTGTCCACAAAATTTTGTTTGAGAAATCATTGATCTTTTTATTATTCATTATTGCATATTAGCAATAATTATAACAGGTTTAATTTGGTGGATGGATTTGAATTGAAAGAAAAATTTAAAATGAATGGATTTGAATTTGGTGAAATTAAAATGACATGAAATTTAGATGAATTTTAAATTCACTCATTGAACTATTAAAATTATACTCCTAGTTGTTGATAAATTTAAAATCTACAACTAAATCAATTATTTTGATAAATTATTATAAATTTAGATTTCAAATCAAATCTACACAAATCCATCCATTCATCCAAACACAAGACAGAGTATTTGTTACGCCTTTTATAGTAATATTCAATTTTGGTGATCTCTCATCCCTTTCTTTCGTGCTTCTTCTTTCTCTCTCTTCCCCATATAAAAAAATCATGCGTTAAATCTACTTTACCCCTTAACTTTTCATGATTTATCATATTATATCTTAAATGAGTAATATTTTTAAATCTCTTCCCCATCTAAAATTTTTGTTTCTTTCCAATTCAGGTCAAATTTAATGAAAGTTAGAGAAGTGACGAACTTCTAGCGAGTTTGCTGTACACGTAGTTGGGAGTCGAGATTCAACACCTCTCTAACTTCCATTAAAATGCCTAGAGTTGCATTGTAAGGGCTGTTCTTACATTTCCGTGAAAACATATCTCAATGACTATAACTAATAACAATTTTCTAAATGGTTTTTGGAAGTAATACTTTTTATTGGGCACTCTCTAGACTTAATTAAGTTTGTTTTTTCCTGACGCCAAAAATTGAGTTATTTCTTTGTACCAAAAAAAAAAAAAAAAAAAGTCGATCTTGCAATATATATATAATTAAGTTTAGTTATTGATAACTTTCATAATTTAATTGGATATTTGATTATATTTTTTTTGATCAAGAAGGAAACAAGATTTTACGTGAGAGTTTATTTTCTATGATGCATTATCTATGCTGTATTATGAATTCATGAAAAAAGATGTTTGGTGGAATATGGCTAACAAAAAGTTTTTTATTTTTATTTTTTTATTTTTTTATTTTTATATCCAACAAGGTTCTCAAATTTTATTTTCTTCAATTGAACTCTATACATCAAGTACATACTTATTTGTTGTGAAAGAATTTGTGACTTAATTGGTACAAAAATTCAAAGATGTGTCTGCATAAATTTGTGGCTCCTATAAATTCTGCATAATTAAGCTTCATTTAGGCTTTTTGTGCATTTAATTCATTGCACACAATTAGATTACAATTTGAGGGTTGAATTAAAATGAGATTAAAGATTAAAGATTATGCTATTCAAGTTGAATGACTTAAATAATATTCAGAGAAGTCTTAACAATTTTCAAAATAAGTTGGCATTATGTACTCCAATCACAATAAAGCTATTTTATTTCTCTTAAGTCGCCTCTTGCATTTTAATTCTCTCCTTAAAGAAATATTGTCTGTCCATTTATAAAAGTTAAGGTTGTGGCAAAAAGAAAAAGATTAAATCTACTCCCTTTCCCATAACTTTTCATGATTTACCAACTTACATCCCAAACTATTTTTTTTTTTCCCAATTTTTTTTTGTCACTTCTAACCAAATTTTAACACGACTCAGAGATGTGACAAATCTTGACTCTTAATGATGTATGCAACAAATTTGCCAAAATTCCATCGCTTCTTTGACTTCTGTTAAATTTGGTTGGAAGTAGCAAGAAGCGAAATGATTATGGTTTAAGGTTATCCAAAAAATAGCTTAGAGTGCAATGCGTAAATCATAAAAAGTTTAGGGGGCAAAATGAATTTAACCCAAAAATTAAAACTTGCTATTTGAGAAATATACAATTAATTGTCAATTAACCAAAACTAATTCTTACTTTCTGCGTGCCATTTTATATGTCAACAAATGTATCACCATACAAACCCTCGTGTTTTTCTAAAAAACTACCTCGCGTATTACACTCCCATTGTTTTTCTTCTAGAAATGTTCTCTTCCTAATAACACTGAGACTGTTCTTGCAACTCAACCCTAGATCTGGAAGGCAAATTAAACATTCTTTTAATTTCAGCTGCTTCCCAAGGGGTAAAAAAAAAAAAAACTAAAGAATCAAAAAGAAATCCCAAAAGAAAGAAGAAAAAAAGAGGGAAAATATCTATATTTATTTAGAGGGATATAACATTAACATAGAAGGCCCTTGTGAAGAAATACAACAAGAATGGAGGAACCAAGGGAGGGAGATTGTAGGGTTCCTCTAATTTCTTCCATATTTTGTGTATGCGTAACAACAGGTGGGGTCCTTCTTTTGATGTACGTTTTCATGCCTTCAATCTCCGAACCATGGATTCCATTTGCAGCATTAATTTTGATAGGCACCCCATGGATTTTTTGGGTATTTGCATACATTTACACGTGCATGAAAGCTTGTTGTGGCCGTAGTAGTCTCGACGACAGGCAACTTTCGAGGCGTAACCTCCGTGGACCTTCGAGGGATGCCACGATTTCGAACAACACCATGGCATCAGAAATGCATCCATTAGTAATCAGCCTCCTAATGTGAATTCTCCGCGTGATGGAAAACACGTGCAATTTGCTGGTGTGATCGTAATGGATAGCGATAATAGCCACCAAGAGGGAGGGCGAAATTCGTCGGTGAACTCCTCTAAAGAGTGTGAGATGCCATTGAATTTAGGCGTTTCATCTTCATGATAGGAAATAATGGTAATTCTTCTATTTTTCTTCCCTTTTTTTTTGGATTTTTTGTTTATGTAACAATATTTTATGAGGATAGATTGTTAGTGATATGCATTCTAAAATGCACAATTAAATTAGGGGATCAAGCTTTTTTCTTACAGAAAGTCATGAAAGAATGATGTAGAAAATTAATCGGTACCTTGGCTAACCTTAAGGCAATAACTTGATTTGCTGAATGGCTTGAGAATTGAGATAAATCAACTGGCTCTGAGCATCTTGAGAAAAAATTATTTTCTTGAAGTGACTAAATTATTTGTAGTTACTACGAGGAAAGAAGGATATTGAGATGAATATGGTTCTGAGTAATGCGGAGCAATTAGCCGTTGAATCATCATAACATAGGGATTTATTTATGAAATAAGATTTTTTTACTTTATGAATAATCCATCTGTTCTTGTTAGTACTCCCCAAAGAATTTTCTCATGATTTGATGAATGAGAAAAAAATACTACTAGGCTAATTGCTGTTGTAGTGCTTAAACCATTTTGGAAGGGTCTATATGGTCCTTAAACTTTCAGAAAGTTCTACGGAGTTATATGGAGTTTGACATTTAGAAGGTATTTGGTTCACATTTGGAATAGGAATTGGAATGAGAATTATAAATTTTATTATCGATATGAATTTATGTCATTTCCCTTTACTTGTTTGACTTAAATAAGAATAAGTTTTAATATGTTGATAAGTTAATCAATTTAAAACTCAAGTTAAATGTAAGGAATGAAAGTGAGTATTTTTTAATATTTACTTTCCCATAAAATGATTTTCATATTGATTAACCAAATAACATTTATGAATATTATTAATTTTAATTCCCATTACTTCCCCTTATACCTATAAACTAAACACCTTTTTCAGGTTTTAATACTTGACAGCATTTGGCTATTGTAGTGAAGAACTTCACAACTTCCTACCATGATTTACAGGTCCTTTTTTATCCCAAAATAAATAAATAGGTAAAATTTTATTGGTTAATTAAGTAACAACATGGACATTAGGATAGTCAAGGCTTTTTTTTTTTTTTTTGGGGTGGGGGGGGGGTGTGTGTCTACAAATTCGCAAGTGTTCCTCTAGTTGTGGTTTTAATATAATACAAGTAGCTAATGGGAGTTGTATATATGGTACTAATGAAAGCTCTCTGATCAATTTAGACTTTATTTCATTCAATCTATCAAGCCCCTATTGATTTGTGAAGGAAATCTTAAGGACGGACCTACTTGACATAATCTTGAAAGATAAAGGTTTTGAATTAACAAATTAAATGTCGGGGGACTAAATTGAACCCTTGCATGAACTATTAGACAGACTTTTATTTTGAATTATTTTACTTGTGTTAATTCGGCTCTCTTTGATTTATTACTGCGTAGTAGGAAAATGCACCAAGTCAGGATGAGTATTGACATATCATTTATAGATGCATGAAAGGTAGTAGTAGTGAAGTTCTTGTGTTCTTTTTAGTAGAGAAGATAAATATATCAAGAGTAAAGTGTTAATTTAGCTATTAAACTATTCTCGATTTATCAATTTAGTCACTAAATTTGTTTGATGGTTGAAAAGGTCACTAAACTTTTAAATTTATGTCTCATTGGTCATTCCTATTTCTCCATTAACTGTTCTATTGACCTATTTTTGTGCATGTCACAGGACTTTCAACGGGAATAAAATTGTTCAATCACCTTTTCTCACACTTTACTTTCAACATTTGTTAAAACAATATAGTTTAATGTTAAAGTAAAACAAAATGACGTAGTTTTAAACAAATGGCAATAAAAAAAAAGTCAACTTCCTTCCACCATCAACCATAACCACCCCCATTCTCCCTAACAACTATAACTACATTTCCTGCCACCACCTTCAGCCTATCTCCGCCACCCTTAATCTCTCCAAACATCCATAACCACCTTCTTGCCCATCCCTATCCCTGGCCCCTAGGGACCCTATCCCTACACTTTCAACCCTTTCACCATCAACTCCAACCCCCTTCCCCATCCTATCCCATCCCATCCCATCCCACCACTCCCAACCCATCCCCTACCCTATCCTATCACTCCCAATCCTTTCTCGCCACCCCTAGCCCCTCTCACACCCATGGTTCAAAGACTCGGCCGAGTCAGAACCGGACGAGAGAAATCGCTCCGATACCACTCCGGGATGTATCGGAGTCTCCGGAACCGGCGTCAACTTGCCGTGAATCGTCCAATTCAGGGCGATTTAGTGTGGCAATTCAACGATTCGGTGAGAATAGTCCGATTCTACCGAGTCGACTCGCGATTCATCCAATTTGAATAACGTGTCGAAGGACGATTTTGGGTGTTTTAGCAGCAGCGGCGGCGGCAGTGTTTTGGGTGTTTTAGACAGCAGCAGCAGCGACAGTGGCTGGTAATTGATATGAAACTGTTGATCAATGGGAAGAAGATTAAAAAATGTGAAATTTCGACTTTGAGCCTTCAAGTTATAGTCTACTCTCAGTCAACCCTAATAGTTTTTAAGTTTCTTATTTTCATTGCCTAATATTTTATTTTATATTATATTTTGACCCCTAAAAGATTTTAAAAGTGAATAGGAGTATTATTTATCTTCAATTAGTTTTTAATCAAATTTAATTATGTTTGATGGTCATCAAATTTAGTTGAATCTTGAATTGCGATTCACAGAAATAATGATTTCATTGTTTATATAATAAGAAAGAAAATTTAATAAACAATTAAGAAAATTAAATAAACAATTACAATGTCTATAAAGAAAACTTTTGATTAGTCTATTAACTACAAGTAAAACAACAATTATGTATTTCATGTTGCTTGAGAGTTGTGATCACTGAATAAAATTCAATATAATTGTTCATTGATTTTATATAATTGTTGTACTTATCATTATCGTTTATATTTTTCTAAAATTTTTAAATATTTTTTAAATACATTTTCGATCTCTAAATTAACATATCATCCGATACGCGACTGATACCCCGAAACCGATATGGAACGATACGTTCCGCGACCATTACCGCGACCGCGACTTTGAACCATGCTCACACCCCATCCTGCCATCTCAATCCCTTTCCCACCCCATCTCTCTGTCACCCCAACTTCTTCCCCTGGTATACATAACGTCATTCCCTGCCTCTTCCCACCCCATCTTCTCTTACCCCCCATCCTCTTCCCTACCCTATCTCATCCCGTCACTATTATGGATCTCCCCTATCCCATCCCACCACTCCTAGCCCCTTTCCTACCCCATCCCATCACCTTCAACCTTTTCCCCCACACAATGCCGCCACTCCCTACCCCATCCTACCCCTCCCCTACACAACCCGCCACTTCCAACCCCTTCCCCACATTGGGATTTGAAGGCTTAACTCACAAAAAAAAAAAAAAAGGCTATAGTTGGCTGCTACTGCAATGCAAGTTGAATTAGACACATGATAATTTTTTATTTTGAGCCCAAAAGTTTATGTAAAGTTATAATTTTACCCTATAAAATTAGGAAATCGCACTTTGTTCCATTTATATATTAAGGGCCTCTTTTGTTTGGACAAAAATGATCCAGATGAGACGCACGTGGATCGAACATGTGGTGGCAATTAATGAAAAAATAGATGGAGTGATCACTTAGACAGAGTTTTAGAAGTTTTGTAATATTTTTGGCCACTAAATAAGTTTAGTGCTTAAATTGACAACCAAAAAATAATTTAATGACCAAATTGTCACTTTACTCATATATCAATTTATAAGTCTTTTTGTTTAAAAATGTATACACCATTATTGGGACTATATGTATCATCTATTGAAAATTTCCAACTATACAAGATGAAATTGTTGATCACTTAACGAAACTCATTAGTGTATATTTGGCATAGAAGTATATATGTCAAAAAAAAAAAACATGACTTTGGTCCTACGGATTAACTGCTTAATAAATGTAAGAGTTTGTACTTAACCATGTAATATATGCATGTATTTTATTATAGTTTTCGTTAAAACCATTCTAATGTTTATACGATACATATATATATGTGTATATATATATATATATATATATATATATCTTATATATATTTACTAAGAATATCAAAATTTCTATTGCAGTACTTTTATAACTTTCTAGATCTTTTGAATTGGGTACTAATCTTATTTAATAATCTCAGTTGTTTGTCCTGTTCGCAAAAGTCAAATTATTAAATAGATGCATTAATTTTAATACTGGTAATATTTTTTTTCTGGTCTTAATAGGAATTGAGGGCCTTGTTTAATTTGAAATATTCATCATTCAAAATAGTAGTCTTAAAATTTGTGTCAAAAGTTAAATGACGAGAATAGTGACCGAGAAAGAACAACGTTAGAAGAACTGCCGGCTACCGGTCTGTTGTCCAAATTTTATGGTGCAAGTAGTGGTGCAGTTGCATAATAATTAGTTCGCTGTCGAGATGATTATATTGATACATAAAATAATAGATTGTGGGTTACTAATAATATGATTTTAGTATTTTAGTCTATTAACCGTGCTAAAAAGTTACTAGCCCATCTCAAATGTCGGTTGTTACACACTATCTCTATCAAGTTCAGAAAATTTATCTCATCTTATTATACTCGTTCATTTTTCATATGAAAGTTGTAAGCGGTCCATGGAATTACCACACTAATGATCAAGCTAAAGAATCTCTTCGACGTAAGTTCCTTGGTTTGGACAGGACATTTAGTCCATGTCGTTATTCCTGGATTCAGAGGCCTCGAGCGTGTGCATGCGCGCACATGCATTCGTGTGTGCGCGCGCGTGTGCGTGCAATTGGAAATTAAAATTTTCTCGCTTAAAAAGTAGATGTTTTTAGTGACATTCTTTAAAAATTTAAGTTTTTAGGACATTGTCAAAGAATTTAAAATTTGATATTTTCTCCTATGAAAAAATACATGTTTCAGTGAGTTCCTTAGAAATATCAGTTCTACCCCCTTAAGAATTTAATTGATGAGTTTTGACAAAAGGTTCATATTAAAAAAAAAAAAAATCTGTAAAATATTTCTTTTTTCCTCCACATCCTCTCTTTCCCCTCCCCAGTCTCATTCTTCTCTACCACTGCCCTCCTACCACTTCTCCCCTCTTGCATGAACTCCAGTAACTTGTCCCTCTTCCTTTGCCACCGATCTCCTCCTTCAACCTCTTTCGTCGCCTCCTGAAACAACCTCCGTTGTCGTTGCCAAAATCAACTTGTTTCCTTCTTTTCCTTTGTTGCTTTAACATTAACCACCAACCAGTTCACCCCTCCCTTTCCCAAACTCCATGTCTCCTTTTGGGCGAAGTAAGTTTAATTTATATTAAACTTATCTGATGCTTTCTTGAAGCTACTGGAATTGTGCTGCAATTGACTCAACACAATTGACTCGTTTACTTTTCGGTGGTTTCTTCTGTGCTTTTTTCTTTTTTCTGTAGAGATTTTTTTATTTTTAACTTTTAGTTTTTACTATCTAAGTCCTCTTTTTCCAGAAAACTTTTCATCTGGAGCTCTATTGTATCTACTTTGCAATTGTCCCAAATAGTCTTATTGTTGTCGAATCTCAAAATATATGTTGGGTAATAGAGTTGATTAGAAAATCATGATTTTGATCAAATTCTTTTGGACTTTTTTTTAGATACATATGAAATCTGATTTGGAAACAAAAATAGTATCATTTGCCTTTGCACTTTAGATTTGAAGATTTTGGACTTTGGATGATGTCGGTGGATGGTGGCTGTTGAGGAAAATGTAAGAAAAAATATTGTGATATCAATTTCAAAATTATGTGAACCAAGCAATAATAGTTAGTAGGATTCTCATAAATCATACTCATACTGATTTTAAAAACTATAATTCTTTATCTAATTTCGATTTTAAAACATGAACTCCAAGCAATCCTTACTTGAAAGTCGGTTCACAAATTGGCATCGGATCCAGAAAACACGACAACCCTATGTCACGAGGACCAAACCATAATTTTTTGAAGTAATATATGCATTATCTTGGAGTCCCAAAAGTGTTGATATCAAAATCTTTATTGTCTCCTCACCACGCATCCACACGCCAATATTTTAAAAATCAGACTAGATCGGCAATTCGACTGATCGGATTACAAATCGGAAAAGTTATCGGTCCGATCTATTTATACATTTGATTTGTATAAAAAATCGGATTGAATCGGTCAAGAATCGTAAATTGGTAAAAAATCGGTTCAACCGATTTTGGTAATTTTTTAAATTTTATAATAAAAATGATTTAAATAAAGAAAAAAATTTAAAAAATCTTGAAATAAACTCTAAAATGGCAAAACATTGAACACACCAAAGTCTAAACTATTAAATTATTATTTTTTTGATATTTTTTATACTTATTTTTGTACAAATTTTATTTTTTTATTGCGAATAAGAAATTTAATTAGTATTTTTAGGTATTAGAACTATAATTCTCTAAAAATAGTATTTCTCTTCTATTTTAGATTATATATATATATATATATATTTTAGGTCATTTAAAAAAAATCTAAATTACTAAACTGACCGATTCAATCGATCTGATCGGTTGAATTGCGAACCGAATAGTATGTGTATGAGTTGACAGTTTGAAAAGCGTACGCAAAAACTATGATATTTTTAGTTGTCTTACAAAACTAATTACTTTACCCGAAAAGGAAAAATAGGATGCAATTAACATATCAAATAATTTTCTAATTATTGGCTTTGCTATATTGACTTTCTCTTCCTTTTTTTAGGCTTGCTTTTTTTTTTTTTTTCCTTGTGCAAAAGATATGGAAAAACAGAAAGGAAGGAAGAATAGACTGTCATTCTTATTTTGGCATGGTCAAGGCCACGGGCGGACATGTGGGAGGAAGGGTGGGGCAGTCATTTGGAGCGTAAATGAATATAAATAAATCGGACACTCTAATATTTAAACTTGTTTGCAATTTTAACAAATTTGAAATTATATTCAAGTTTGGTTTTATTATCTTTCGAGTTGAATTGAAACGAGTTTTATCGAATCGAACTTGCATCGAAATCGAGTAATTTGAAATTTTTACATATAAATTAAAATTTTTTGGCTTATCAGTTGAATTTGAGTTGAACATAAAAAATTAACAAATTTCGTTTAAATGTGGCTTAATTATTGATGAATTGAGCTCAAACGAATTATTACTGTGCTTAGTTTGATTCAAGTATAGAGTAGTTTGAATTTATTTATAATCCTAGCAACTATCCCAAAGAATTTCAAAATTCTATTTCTTTCCCTTGAAATTTTATAAAATTCATTTTATTTTAATAAAAAATTAGATTTTGTCCTCTCAAAATTTTAATAAATATATAAAACTCTCTCTCCAAATATATATATTTATATAGTCTTAACTTGCAAGGCTTTTCAAATTATATTATAATTTTCCTAATTGGAGTTTCTTTTAAAATTTCAATAACACTATCACAAAAATTAGATTACCCCCCTAAAATTTTTACAAAATATAAAATTAATTCCCCAAATTTATAGTTATATAATTTTGCCCCAGAAATCCAAGTCAAATGTCTGCCACTTGTCAAGCACCTCAATGGTTAAAAGGATTTATTTATTTTTTCCTATAATGGCAAAGACGGTTTCATTTTATCATATATTGTTTAAACATTATAATAAAAGGCTCAAACCTTAATGAATTTAAATTTTTGTAATAAGTCCGGTATAGTCCCTTGTGGCATCTCTTAAGCAAACATTGAGCCATATGTTTTCTTCGCAGCGGCTACTAAAACAAAAGCCACTTTATTATCTTTGGCAAATATTTAGGTAGATTCGATCTTTGACCTTACTTGTAAACTCTGTAGTGTGGATTAAACTTTAAAGAATCTATGACATCAGTTGATGTAAGTAAGATTTTTTAAAATTTAATCCTGACCATAAGGTCTACGAGTGCAATGGTCAAAAATCAGATCTATCTAAATATTTTTTTATTATCTTAGGTAATACTTCCAAAGTCATCTTTAAAAGGTTATAGCTAATTTCTTATGAGATCGGCATAACATTTTCTATGCCATTTTTGTGCAGTTCTTAAAAATGCTAACTTTGATAATATCAATACCAAAAGTGTATGAAGTCTTCCAATTCTCCGTAGTTTCCTGTACATATTACATAGGGCATGTGGTACGTCACGCTAAACCATGAGAAGTGACATAAAAGCATACCATAGTTGAACTAAATTAGTTTAGGTATATGTGTAGGGCACGGGAGCTAATTTTTTTATTTTTTAGTGAAATAATAGTTTAGGTAGGTCATGAAAACTTTCTATTTTAAAAAAAAAAAAAAAAAATTTAGGTCATGCTAACGTCATTATCATGCATGCAAAAGAATTCCAAGAGAACGACACTACAATGCAGTGTCCAAACTAGGTATAGTTGGATGCATTAAAAAAATGGGGACTATCTTATTTTTAGTCACAGTTCATCCATTTATTGTATTAGTCACTTTACATTATGTATCGACCAACATAAATCACTTGAGAATTTGGGAATGTTTGGTAAAGGAATAACTACAAAAAAAATCATACCAGATATTTTATTGGTTAATGACCATTGTAATAGATTAGTGGGAAGAGAATACTAAATTATAAGTGGGTGATTTATTCCCCATTTTGGGTGAATTTCAATTATAATTCCCCTTCATTTCTCACTTTAAATTCTTTTACTTTTGGAAAAAAGTGATTGAAAGAAACAACACAATGATCTACTTCTGTACCACTCTCCCATTCTTTCTTCGCAATTATTAAACCCCACTCGACCGGTCAATTCAATCAATAAATAGACTATTAGACCAGACTGGCTTGCTAGTTGGACTAGACAAGAAATTAACATGTTGAAAAGTCAATAACTTATTGGTTCAACGATAAAACCCAGAAACTCGGTCGATTCAATTGGTGAAATGACTATTAAACCAAATTTGGTGATAACTTTTATATTTTTCCAGTTAGATCAAACAAGAAAGTAACTAGTTAAAAAGTCAATAACCTATCGGTTTAACTTGAGAACACAAGAACTCGGTCGGTTCAACCTATTGGTTTAACTTATTGGTTTAACTTGAGAACACAAGAACTTGGTCGGTTCAACCTATCACCCAATGAGTTGGGTTTTGGAGAAAAAATACATATAAATTACTTTGTCAAGGTTTGAATCTTTTTCTCCTTTACCATATAACAACTTATGAGGGATGTTTCCACCAATGGGCCACAAGCCTTTTTATTACTTTTAAATCCTTTCAATAATTTTGTCAAATGTCAAAATCCTAAAATATTCTTCCCTATCTAAACAGTTGTTTTAACAGTCCCTTTAAATTCTTATTGAAACGTTTTATTAAAATTATTATTCGTCAAACTATATTCTAAATTAATAAATGAATTAGCAAAATGATATTTTACGACTCCGCCATAAAATTTTAAATTCATTGGAAATCAATTAAATTTTTAGGATATAACCACTACTTTATTAATGTTTTACCATATACCTTAGATCATGAAATAATATGTTTACATAAATTTATCTACTTAAACGGAATATATATCTGATATTAATACATTTTAAAAGATATGGGGTGCAAGAATTAAAAATTGACTATTTCAATCTGTTTTGTTGTAGATAGATAAATCAATTATTTTAAAATTTTACTTTCAATTAATTAAAATTTTGAAATAAGATTTTTTATTAATTTTTTCTCTATATGCATTGTATTTAATAATTCATACTCCCTCCGTCCATATTATTGTTGTTTTTCGAGATCCAATTATTTAAGAATAGTTTGTTTATAGTGATAGTTATTTAAAACTTTCTACTTTTACCCTTTCAAAAGTCAAAATGTTTTCCAGAAAAAGACAAAGGAAAAAACTAGAAAAGTATAAATGCTTATTTTTTGACTTTTTGAATATGAAGAATATTTTGGAATAAGAAAAAAAATGAGAAATATGATACTTTTAATAGGTAATTCAACAAGTAGAGTAATTATTATATAATAAAAGTATAATTTAGTGACCTATTGGCCGAACTAGTAACTCACTGACTAAAATAGTAATTCGCTGATCTATCTCTTTCTTCTTCGAGTTACTACCATGACCAGATTTAATAACTATGTTTTCTTCCTTCCCACCTCCCCATATCTTCTCTCTACTGTTTGTGGGCGCACTTTCCTATTCTCGCAAATTTCATTTTTGCCTTTGTGGTTAAATTAATTTTAAGTGATAAGACACTTTTTTTATGATTTATTAATCATGAATTTGAGTCATTTGAGAAAAGGGAGAGAGATGGATTTTTTTTTTTTGGTGGTTAAAATAAATATAAATGGTGACAAGTAAAAGCAAAATTTTAGTTCTAGGACAGTCAATCCATTCCATATCTAGACTTAAGAGACCCGGGTTGATCTAGTAATTTGTTGGTGCGAATTATTTTTTACAAATCTATCAAAATTTGTTTTTACATTAAATAAATTATTGTGAACTTGACTACAAAGCGACAGAAAAAAAAAAAAAAAATTAACGAAACACCCAATAATAAATTAATTATGTACATACGATCCTATTGGATGCAACTAATATTTTTACTTTTGTACACAAAAAAAAAAAAACAATATTTGTGCGTCATCTGACCGCGTAAATTCAACTTGCGCGACCCTCGAACCTACCAATTAATCTTGCCTTAGTTTACACAACTGTTGATTTAAGACGAGAATGATAACTTTGCTCAATGGTTTGTGGTAAGGATTTTACTCTTCAAACAATTGATAATATTAAAAAACAATCCACATTTCCAAAAACATAGAAAAAACATCACTTCTACAAATTTTCCGGTGGTGGCCTGAGGCAGCGGCACCACCACCACTTGCTATCGGTAGAATCTGCCATTGATGCTATATAATGATCTCTATGAAACATTGTTGTTTTGGATCAATTTAGTAATTTTATTAGCCAAGGTTAAGGTTGTAATTTTGCATTATTTTAGGGTAAAGTGTGAGTAACTTTAACAATTAATTTGACATACTTTATGTGTGTGCAAAATTGTATCAAAATTTTCTTAAAAAGAGCAAAAATTAAAATACAATTTAAATTTGAGATATATGTGCAATTTTAGGGTGAATTGAAGATAGTTATTGGGAGAGAATGTGAGTTACAAAATTACACCAAAATTTAAAATTAAAGTAACTAACAATTGAGACACAGTCAATGTGTGTGCATAGTCTTATCAAAAGGTTTTAATTTGTCAATATATGTACGATTCCCTATTTACGGCAATTGTGTAATATTTGAAAAGGTACCAACATACAATAAAAATAAATTTCAATAATAAATTTAAATGTATAATGGAAGGGGATAAACTGCAGCACTGGGTTTTGAAGGGAAGGGCAAATTATTAAGCTTTCTTCCAAACTAACTTGCTGAAAACGTAAATTTCAATCACCAAAGACAATAAATTTACAAAATTTATTAAAGTTTAAACAGTTATTTAATTTAAAAAAATTTCCATGAGGCAATAATACAAACGCTTGGTAAACATTACGAATCTCATGTTAAAAACAAAAGATTAGAGATACTTTGACTAAGTAAGAGTACATGCCTCACATTGAGAACTCAATGTTTAATTTATATGCTCAAGTTAATGCATCATTTGGGGGAGGGGGTTTTCAGGGGAATTGAGAGCAAGACGTTCAAAGAAAAACAAACACCTCACTGTCCATCAACACCCATCAAGCTCCATCAACTTTGTAGTCTTAATGTCCATAAATTCCCATAAGTATTGAGGATTGACTTCTTCTCCTTTATTCTTTTACCGGGCAAAAAACAAATATGGCCACCAAACTATTCTCATGGTTCACTTATGGCTACAAAACTATTTTTGGTTTCAAATTGGTCACTTAACTATTAAAAGGGAATCCTAATGGTCATTCTATTAATGTTTGGGGTTAAAAGTAACGGATGTTATTTCACAAGCCCTACACTAGCCATCCGTTGAGGGCAAATCTGCCCATCCATGAAACAATTGTTCCCGAAGGACTCACTCTTCGGTAATCTTCTTCTCCTCGAAAGCCTAAATGGAATAGATCTTTCAGCACTAATTATCTACTCTATTAAAACCACAACGCAGCAAGATAATACATTGGTGAAGGAAGATGGATTGGATTATTAGGAAAAGAGGAACTGAGGTGGATCCTTATAAACTATACGGTATGTACTGTGATTGTATTCTTTTTTTTTTTTTTCCAAAATGATAACACCTATTGTGATCCGATTTGAAATGTATACTGTCCCTACTCTCATTATTTGTATAGTGTTTGATGTGGTTCGAAATAAGAGAGCTCGGATCGAATCGGTATTGCAATTGATTGCCAATTTATGGGCCTGGAGGAGTAAAAAGACTCCAATTTAAGTATCAGCAATCACAAATGCTTGGTCAAAATAAGAGTAAACATATATAATTAAAATACTATTAGATAATGCATTTTGCATTTAGTATCTTCACAAGTGGACATTCCCGTGAGCTTTCTTCTTTAAAATCTATTTCAAGTGGGAGCAAAGATAATAAGTCTACTATTGAGTTATTTTAATTTCCTTAGAAAATTAACTTGTTTTCTCATTGGCTCTTAATTTGTTTGTTTTTAAGGAGCTATTTCCCCCCCTTTTTGTTTTGAATGAATTACCGCTAATAGTGGGATTCTGCATGTCATGTCTACTAAATTGTATTTCATGCAGCCATGCATATACTAAATTGTATTTCATGCAGCCATAACAATAATATTTATGAAACAAAAATAATAATTAGCAGATACACAACTTAAATACAAAGATGACAATATCAGAGATAGTAAGAGAAATAAAACTTGTAAAACCGCATAAGAAATTAGGTATCGATATGGATTGTAGATTATATGGTATGTACTCCATGTGGCTCTATTTATTACAAGTTGTGTGATAATATGTATAATTTTTGTGCTTTTGGTTTATTTAACTCCAAATTACCATGTTTATTCGCCTGTTTGTTTCCCTAGAAATTACAGTGGTTGATTCTGAACCTTTTTCTATTTGAATACACTGTGGAGGACAATTGAGGGGAAATCAATTCAAGACATATGTTGGGGGCGAAGTTGATCATATTGATGATTGTAATGCTGAGAGGATGTCTGTCCACGAAATTAATCTAATGGTTCAAGAATTAGGGCACAAAGAGGCAATATTTTACTATTATCTTGAAATTGAAACTTCTTTAGATAAAGGGCTGAGAAATCTACAAGGAGATTCAAATGTGCTTGGAATGTGTAAATGGGTGTGCAAATATAAGTTGATTGATGCATATTGTGATCATAGACCCTTGTCCGAGATATTTGAAGAGACTGTTGCAGATTTTAATGAAGCAAATCAGGACTCTGATACTACTTCAGATAATGAGCACTTGACTGATGATGATGAATATTGTGTTGATGACCAATTGCTTGGGCCTTTAAGTTCAAGTATGTCAGCATTCGACAATGAACCTTTAAGTAATCTATTAGCAGCGACAAATTAATTAAATTGATAAGCATGTAGATGTTACTATACATGAAGATGAACAAACTGGTAAAGAAAATAGGAAAAAAAGAAAACAGGGGAACAACAATAGATCAGCAAGGTTTGCTGCACAACCTGATCCAAGTAATGCTGGTGGGAAATCAGATGTTGAAGATTTACCAGGAGACAACGTGGTTGATGATGAACTCCATAGTACATATGGCTCATATGAAGAAGATGTTGAACATAACTTGGTAAGGTATGTTCATTTTAGAGCTCATAGAGATATGAGACAACCAAAGTTTGAACTAGGTATGAAGTTGGTATAATCTTAGGAGTTTAAAAAGGCTATTAGAAATTATTCCATCTGGATGCTGACGTCCATTAAAAGCAGGCTTCAAATTTGGATGCCGGCCTATTATAGACCTTGATGGTTGTCATATCAAGGAACCATATCCATATCAACTACTAACTGCAATTGATGTTGATCCCAACAATGGTTGGTGGCCAGTTGCTTGGGCTTTAGTGTGGAAAGAGAAGCCACAGAACAATGGAGATGGTTGTTGGAGCTGTTGAGGGATGATTTAGAAGTCCAAAACCAGTCTCACTACACCTTCATTTCTGATCAACAAAAGGTAAGAATGGCATAAGTCTCTAGGTGTTTGTGTATTAATATACTTTCACTCACATTGTTGCACTTCTTTAGCTAGATACTTAATGTGCTTCCTGTACTTTTTGTAGGGGTTGGATAGAGCATTATCTGAGGTGTTACCAAACTCTGAACATAGATATTGTGTTCAACATATGTATAGGAACTTTAAGAGGAAACAATCTGGTAAGGCTCTTAAAAATTTACTGTGGGCTATTGCAAGGAGCAGTAGTATAGAATTGTTTAATAAGGCAATGGATCAGATGAGAGACTTTGATAGAGATGCATTTGAGTGGGTGAAAAAGGCACCACATCCTAGTCACCGGTGCAAGGCATTTTTTTTCAGAACACACGAAGTGCGATATATTAGTTAACAATTTGTGTGAATCACTTTTAACTCACATATTTTAGATGCAAGAGATAAACCAATAATATCTATGCTAGAGTCCATCAGAGAAATGATGATGGAGAGGATTCAAAAGAGAAGGGATGGAATGTGTAGACAACCTGGTCCTACTGGACCATTGATTAGAAAAATCATTGAGGATAGGATTGAAGAGTCTTCATTGTGGAGAACCATATGGAATGGGGCAGATGAATATCAAGTTAAGGGGCCTAGGGATGCACAATTTGCTATTAAAATCAAGAAGAAGCAGTGCACTTGTAGGTTATGGCAAATATCAGGCTTACCATGTGTGCATACAGTTGTTGCACTTAAAGTAAGAGATAGGGATCCACATAAAGAAACTAATGATTACTACAATAGGGAACTATTTTTGGGTATGTACACCAATGTGTTGTATGCTACAAGTGGACAACATCTATGGCCTCGTTTTGAAAATATCATCTTAGACCCTTCAATTCCTACTGCCCAACCTGGTAGGCATAGGAGAGAAGCAAGAAGAAGAGATGTCACGAAAGGTAAAAATCATGGAAGTTGAGGAAAAATGTAGTCATGCATTGCTCTAAGTGTGGAGAAACTGGGCATAATGCAGCCACATGTAAGTTAAAATTGACAGAGCAAGAATCTGACTATAAGTAAGGGAGGTCAAAATAGTGCACAATCTACAACTGATGCTGTTAAGGGAATCAATTCACAAGGAATGCAATTTGAGCATAGTACAATGCAATCAAGGCCAAAAAAGATGACTGTGAGTTATTTCAATTCCAATCGACCATTACTAGCTTACATTCTAATTGCGCATTGACATTTTTTTCTGTTTCATTTCTAGGTGAGAAGAAGCAAGAAAAGTACTATTGAAGAGGCAACAATTAGGCAAGATGATATGATAGATCAGCATCCACAAGTCTCATTAAGTCATCAGGTGCAACAGCCACGGGTTTTAGCAGGCCAGGTTGCCTAGCTAGTGTAAAACTCAAATCAAGTGACTATGCAGCAGCAACAAGAATAAGTTCGTGTAAGAAATCCCGTGACAAATCAAAGAGCCTCTAAGACAAAGAAGATGGCATTAACTACAGCAGATAAGGGAATGATTAATGCCAATTATGCTTGGCTTGGGAAAGAGCCACCTTACAAGATAGGAAGATAGGCAAGAAGAAGAAGAGGTAGAGGAAGGACTAGAGGATAGTTAACCGAACCTACAATTGGGAAGAGGCAAAGAGAAACTTTCAAAAATAATATTTTGACTACTATTTTGTTTTTATGATTTTTGGTCTAAAGAAGACAACGCGTGGATTCCTTATGATTGTTCTATGTTAAATATGAAAGATTGTTTTTTTTTTTTTTAATACTTCATGTGAACCTTTTTAGGTAACATGTGCTTGTTCTTGAAGCTTTCAAGCAAACAATGTGGAAACAATATCCACTTTTTAGACTTTTTATGCATCTATATTGTACTCATACTAGAATATTGTTAGTGTTAATTATCAATAATGCTGTTCATGTAGCATCAATTATAGGTTGTGATAATAGTCAAGAGAAAATAATAAGAATGATAACAATACGAAAAAGCCAGCAGTATACTTCTTTTAAAAGTTTGATGGGCTATATGAAACCAGAAAAATAATTTAGTGGCCAATCATGTAAATAGTTTGATGACCATATAAGTTATTTCCCAATTAGTGGATGGACAGATTTGCCCTCAACGGAAGGCTAGTGCAAGGCTTGTGATATAAAATATGTTACTTTTAACCCAAAACATTAACAGAATGACCATTAGTATTCTCTTTTAATAGTTAAGTGACCAATTTGAAACTAAAAATAGTTTAGTGGCCAAAAGTGGACCATGAAAATAGTTTAATGACTGTATAGGTTTTTTGCCTTTCTTTTACCGGATAGTTGTGGAATTTTTTCGTGGTATTTTTAAGTGATAAACATGAATATTTATTGCTAACTGTTAAGTGATTAGAGAAATAGATAACAGGTTTTCATTGTCAGTTTTTTGGTGATTATAAGATTGTACAAGTTCATGGGTGGGAGAAGTTGTGATGGCGGAGAACTGTAGTCAAACATAAATTGGTAAAAAAAAAATTAAAATTACACCAAAAAAGAAAATTACATTAAAAAGGACTGAAGCATTATTAAAATAAAATAGTAATAATTATATGAGGGTAATTCAATCATTTTGCACCATTTTTCAAGGGAGACTTATAGTTGCCTTTGCCGTTACTCTGAGGGATAAATGATACTACATTTTTTTTTTCTTAGTGGACAAATGAAACACGGTCAAACTCAAAGGGAGCAAAGTGTGCTAAAGGTGGCAATTGTGTGTTAGACATAAACTGCACATGATCTCTATTTATGATTTATAAATACAAGAATTATCAAGAAAAACGTATCTTGTGCCATCATGATACAATGAAAAATGTCGTTTTAAACAGGATGAAATACCGTATTCTTTTAGTCTTCTCTGCCCTTACTATCTGTTTATACGTGTACTTAGTGATGGGTGGAACTACATATTACACGTTATAGTAAGGAAAGGGACCAAAAGCTATATATAGAGGCATTATAAGACTCCTCCCATCATAGAGTCCAACAAATAAGGAAGACTATTTAACTGATTAAATTCTTTAGTGATAGAGATAGTGGTAAGACTTATTTATCCCAATGATATCAGATAAAGATTCTATTTCCTTCTAGATTAATACATCATATATTTATATTTATTCAATAATTTACATGGTAATTTTGTCCTACAATTAAATGTGGGAAAATAAAAAAAATAACAATATTAGAATATTAAGTGGATAAGAAGTCCACTAAAGTTAATATCCTAACATTCTCCTACTTACACAAATGATCACATAAATATTAATATGGATTCAATAAAGTGGCCACAAATATTAATCTATGTCTATCCTACACAATTGTTGAAATGGATCATAGTAGTTGTATATCACATAACGTATATATTTCCTTCCATGTATCACAAATTCAACAACTAGACATAGATAAACTAAATGAGCAGCCTGAAAAAAATAGGCAATCAAATTTGTAATGTTTATCAATGGTCTAAAATATTAATCCCGAATGATATTTTATAAATCAATAATGTGCACAAAATAGGAAATAATATTTTATCAAATATTTGTCCAAACAATAAATAAGCATATATTCAAAATTTATCAAGACCCATGGAACTAACATGTTCCAAAAATTTCTTTGGGGCCAATGCTTTTGTTAGTGGATCTGCAAGCATCTTGTCAGTTTTTATATGCTCCATGGACACCTTTTGTTGTTGGATTCTTTCTCGAACAACATGATATTTCAATGTGCTTAGATTTACTAGAGCACTTATTATTTTTCATGAAGAAAACAACTGCAAAATTATCACAATACAGTTTTATGGCTCTAGATATAGAATCCACAATCTTGAGTCCTTCAATGAAATTCCAACCAAATAGTTTGGGAAGTAACCTCATGACGTGCTATAAATTCTGCTTCCATTGTGGAAGAAGCAGTTATAGATTATTTAGATACTTTTCCATGATACAGCACTACCAGCAAGCATAAAAATATATCCAAAGTAGATTTCATATTATCCACACAACCCATAAAATCTGAATCAAGTGTATCCAACAATTTCAAGACAATCACTGTACTTATGGGAGAGCATTAAATCTTTGGTACCTTGAAGATACCGCATCACCTTTTTAGAAGATATCTAGTGATCATATCCTGAATTACTTTGAAACCTCCCGAGCATTCCAACAGCAAAGCTAATATCACGTCGCGTGCAAGTTTGAGTATATATTAAACTTCCTACAGCTGAGGCAGATGGTACATTTTCCATCTGGCGTCGGTCAATTTCATTTTGAGGACATTGACTTTGACTAAATTTGTCACCTTTGACAATTGGTGATGGAGTTGTTGAACAATTTTGCATTTGATATCTTTCAAGAATGTTGTTTATATAAGACCTTTGAGATAAATCAAGAATTCTTTTAGATATGTTTCTGTAGATCTCAATTCCAACTAGAATCGAAAGATGCATCAATCATATCCTTTATCTCAAAGCTCTTTTAAAGGAAATTTTTTATTTCATGTAACATGCCTAAATCATTAGTAGCAAGCAATATATCATCAACATATAATATAAAAAATATGAATTTGCTCCCACTAATATTTAGATATATACAATCATTAAGTTTATTTCTTGAAATCCAAAGATTTTTATGGTATCATGAAGCTTAAGATACCATTGGCGGGAAGTTTGTTTAAATCCATAAATTGACGTCTTAAGCTTGTATACTAAGTTCCCTATCTATCCTCCTCAAAACTTTCAGGTTGTCTCATATAAATTTCTTCATCTAAATTTTCATTTAAGAATGTCGTTTTTACATCCATTTGATGTAGCTCTAAATCAAAATGAGCTACTAAAGCCATAATAATTTGGTAAGAGTCTTTCTTATATACAGGAGAAAAATCTCATTGTAGTCAATACCTTCTCTTTGAGTAAATCCTTTAGCTACTAGTCGGGCTTTACCTATAACAGTCAACATTGCCTTTAGAGTTTTGTTTAGTTTTAAATATCCATTTACATTGAATAGGTATGAGCCCTTTAGGTAATTCAACCAATTCCCAAACTTGGTTTGCCTTCATGGATGCCATTTCATCTTCACAGTATGCATCCAGTCATTGGATTCACTACTATTTATGGCTTGTGAAAACGTCAATGGATCATCATCAATGCCAGTATCGTTATGTTCTTGTAAATACACCAGATACTCATCCGAAATTGTATTTGTCTTAACTCTTTTTGACCTTTGCAAATTATTAGGATGGTCATTAATATGTGTATCAATGGGTGTAATGGAATCATGTCATTTATCAAGAAGTGAAGTATTAGAAATGCTTTCTACCTTTGTAGATGCAGTAATGGGTGAGTTGTTCATTTCAATTGATTCCTCTACATTTGGAATCAATACAACTTCTCTTTTATCATGACTCTCACTAGAAATCCCATTTTGAAAAAACTCAGCATTATTAGTGTATTCCATTATTTGATTATGATGATTAGGACAATAAAATCGTTATCCTTTGGATCTTTCTAGATAACCAATAAAATAACAACTAATAGTCCAAGGATCCAATTTTCTTTCATGTAGATTGTAAAACCTTACTTCAGCAAGACAACCCCAAACATTTATATGATTTAAACTTGGTATTCTACTAACCCATAATTCATAAGGGGTTTCAGCCACTACTTTAATAAGAACTCTATTTAAAATATACATAGCTATCTTAATAGATTCACTCCACAAAAATTTAGGTAGAGTACTATCACTAATCATACTTCAAACCATATCCAATAGGTTCGATTATGCCGTTCAGCTACACCATTCAGCTGAGGCATTCCTGGCATTGTGTACCGAGTTATAATTCCATTATTTTGAAGAAATCAAGCAAATGGTCCTAAATTATGACCGGTTTCTTCATATTTTCCATAATACTCACTACCTCTATCGGATCTCACAACTTTAATTTTTCTATCTCAATTGATTTTCAACCTCTGCCTTAAAATTTTGGAATTTATTTAAAGCATTGGATTTTTTCTTAATTATATAGATATTTTCATAACGTGAGAAATCATCAATAAAGGTGATAAAATATTTTTCACCAGTTATACAAGGAGGAAATGGTCCACAAATATCTGTGTGTATCACTTCAAGTATTCTTGACCTTCTAATAGCATTTTTCTTGGTACTTTTAGTTTGCTTGCCTTTAATCCAATCTATACAAGTACCACAATTTGTAAAATCAAGAGTTGGTAAAACTCTATCTTTTACAAGTCGCTCAACTCTTTCTTTGGAGATATGACCTAAGTGCTTATGCTATAACAACGATGAAGTTTCATTTCCACGACAACGTTTGGTGCAAACATTAACATTTATATGCAAGGAAATGAGAGATTGTGAAAAATTAAAATCAAAATCAAAATCCACCTTATATAACCTATCAATCAAAATACCACTATCAATAAAAAATACTATTTTTACCAACATAGTAAAAGATTGGTTCCCAAAATTAAATGTGTAACCACTTAAATCCAGACGAGACATGGAAATTAAATTCCTAGAAAAGGAAGGGACATAACAGGTACCGAGGAGATCTAATGAAATGCCAAATTTAAGAATTAGTCTGTGTCCCAATTGCTTCAACTTTTGCTCCCATTTTGTTCCCCATTAGTATTGTCCTTTCCTTTATCAGTAGTTGGAGGGTTGTAAGGTATCCCTGCATATTATTAGAAATGTGAATAGTTGCACCATAATCAAACCACCAAGTATTAGAAGGAACATCAATTAAATTAGTTTCAGAGCATACAAATGAAAAGAAATTACCTTTCTTTTGAAACCATGCCTTGCGTTTCAGGCAATCTTTCCGCATGTGTCCCTTCTTTTTGCAAAAATGAATATTTTCCTCCAAAACTATTATGGTTGGATGCCCCTTTATTTGGTGTCCTTGGACCCTTCTTTCTAGTTTTTTTAGGTCTGTTTGCATTATGACCTTGTGATCCCAGATGAACAGTTTGCAATCATTCCCTTTTCAACATCTCTTCCTCTTGAACATACATAGAGATAAGTTGACTAATTATCCACTCATCCTTTTGAGTGTTATAATTAATTTTGAATGGGCTAAATTGTTGAAGAAGAGAGTTGAGAATAAATTGCACTAAAAATGGTTCAGAAATTGACATTCCATAGATTTAAATTGTTCAACAATATTATTCAATTTCATGGTGTGTTCACGAACACCACTTACTCTATCATATTTCTTAGAAGTCAAAGAGCCATAACAGTACTTGCCAAACCTTTATCAGCTGGTTGAAATTGTTGCTTAACTAAAGCCAAAAATTCACGCGCCCTTTTAGATTCAAGAATTGATTTCCTTATGTGTTTTGCTATTTTGCTTTTGATGATCATCAAACTCAAGCGGTTGGAACGCTCCCAATTTTCATAGAGAGTCCACTCATAATGTGTGCTTTAAGGAGTAGGAGGCACAGTTTTGTCAAATTCAGAGACATAGGTCCAAATCCAAATATCCCAGTGTGATTAGCACTTGTTCACGGCAATCAGAGTAATTAGACCCATTCAACTCCGAAATGTTATGCAATTCCTGAAAGAGTTGCTGGAGTAATAGGTAAAAATACATAATTAAGTAATGAGATTACATAAAGGAGCAATCAAGTACATCATCATATTCTTCCTTTGGGTAAGAATAATGACAAGCTAACGATTCACCTCATAAGTGAAGAGACAAGTATTTCACTTGTATATTTTCAACTTTAATAGAGATGTTATATTCCTTTAGGTAATATAATACCTCTTACTCAATATAGAAATAAAATACGTTTGGGCAAATTTTAAAACAATCTATACTCCTGATTTAGCATAAGCATAAATAACTATCATACAAACTTTATCTTTAATTAGGCCACTTTGGTCACAACTAATCAATCATTCTTTAATGTTTTATAGGTTATTTATCTTTAAATTGCCCAAAATACAATTATGTATTAAGACTCAATGGGCAATAATTTGAGCAGCTAATAAGTCTATTATAATTTTGAGTATTGCAATTATCTCAAACACATATATCATTAATTGATCAACCAACAGCATATAATGGCACAAAACATGACAAATCAATTATTTGAAAGAAATATGACAGATATTTTATCAAAACGTCAAATTGGAAATTTTCTTTGATTTTGGACTATATTCACAAGATTACATAATAATCCAAAATAAATTACAGGCATCTAATTCACAAATAGAGTTTACTAGTTACTATAACAATATACATACACAAGCTCCAAAACACTAATAGATGCCGTAAATAAATTTTCAAGTCAAAATGTCAAATTGTATAGCTTTATGTTAATAATTAATGGCTTGTTTTAACAATATATGAAGTGCAACAGATGAACTAAGCACAAAGGACGGTTAATCACCTAATCACTTCGTTAATACAAAATCCAAAACTATATGGATATTAAGAATGATAATATACAGAATCAGGTAGTAACAAAAATTGATTCATGTGAACACAACAATACTAATGGTTGACTAAGCATTGGATTAACAATCCTGATCAAGCCTATTTCAAATCAATATCATTATAGCAATATGATACAATGATTCTTGTAATAAGGTACATTAACAGAGATATTGGAATCTGTCCTAGTAAGTTGAAAAGATTCAATGATGCAGTATTAGCCGAATCCGATGATCTCAAACGTGATTTAGCATTGACCATTTAAAAAAAAAAAAAAAATAGTTTGGCAAGCAAAATATATAAGGGCTATATGTAGGGGTGTTCATTTCGAGCATATAAAAGGAAAAGACAATAAATTAGCAGATGAATTATCTAGAAAAATTTATAAATAATTAACGAGCCTAATGTTTGTTAATTTTTACAGGCCTGGATCAGACCCAAGAGCCCAGCTCAGGGCTCCCAGACCAAGTTCTATTTCTTATCCAGTTTCAAGACCCGTTGTTGCTGAATCCAGCCAGCAAACTCATCAGACATTTACTGTCTTGTAAGTTTAGATAACCCATTTCATTTTCCTAGTATATTAAAACAGACTTCCAGTGGCACAGAAAAAATATTTGATTTTAATGGACATAGTTTATGTGTCATGCCACCTCATAATAGTTTCAGAATATTAGATTTTTATAGAAATATAAATGAAGAACAAAAGGTAATCTTAGATAATTTATGGATTTCATATCCGAGAAAAAATAGTGGACATTTTACTAATTCTTTAAATGCTTTAACTGCTTATTTTAATGGACTAAATGATCTCTCTAAGTTTGAGTGTTATGCAATTTTCCATGGCACTCCAGGCAAGGCAGGATTATACAAGACATGGGTTGAAGTCCTCACTGCAATAAGAGGAGTAAAAAACCCAAAATATAAAGGTTTTAAGACAATTACAGAAGGACTTGAAGCTTGTAGATTTTACTTAGGAAATCAGTTTCATATCTCAGATCAAATTAATACCAGACCCGTTATTTAGACAGATGAAGGTAACCAGATTAATTTTTGTAAAATATTATAAATTTTTATAAAATAAAAAATTTTAGAATCATAAATGAAAAGTATAGAAATTTAGAACAAGAATTTTCTGATAATAAGACAAAATTGTTTGAATTAGAACAAAAAATTCAAATTTTAACTTTAGAAAAAGAAGACTGGAAAAATAGATATTTAAATACAAAAAATTTGACCAAGGCCAGTGTTTCCGGTAAAGGAACACCTAGTCCGGTTCAAACGGCAGCCGATAAAGACAAGACAAGTCCGTTGATAGTTGGTGATTTACTAAAAATCACACAGACCAATACAGGGTGTCAGCCTGTATCTAGTCCCTTACAAACGGATAAGGGTAAAGACAAAATCAATAATCCGTTAATGGCTGGAAGTTTGCCAAAAACTTCTGAAAAAGAGGAGTCCTCTTCCTCAGAAACAAAACGAGGAATAAAATTAAGAAAAATAAAAAGAAAAAGAAAAAAGAAGACATTACCGAGACTATTCTAAGTCAACTACTTGGAGAATTCAGAAATCAACTTCCCAAAAATTTCACTTAGTGGAATAATGACTCAGACAAAGGAACAAGCACTAGAAGACAAAAAAATTGAAGACTCAAAGACTGAGACAGACTCCACAACAGACTCCATTAAAGAAAATCAACTGGAACCATGTGATCTGGAAGACCAGGTGTCATCCACTGATGGAGTAGACAGCATCGGATACCAAAACGTGGAGACCACACTTTAGACAACTTTAAAACAATTATTGTATTATGTAAAAAACTTTAGACAGCTAGTAGCAATTATTGTACTATGCAGTCAGCTTTTAGAAAAGCAAAAATGTAAGGAATCTCTTTTACTTTATTAGGATAGTTAACATCCGGTTTTGAAATCCAGAATTCATTCTATAAATAGACTCATTCCTCATTTGTATAATCATCGAGGAAAATTATCAAAAGCTCTCAGCTAGCTCCCCTTGTAAACAATCTTTTCAATAGCAATCAATTTTCATTTTATATTCTCTCTCTATCAAACTGACCCGAAAAATCCACCGATGATCCGATCGGAACCGGAAAAATGGTATCCGAACCGTATTCTGAAAACCGGGTCGGGTAGAGGGTCGGGTCACTCAGGTTGAGGGTCGGGTAGCAGATCACTTTTTTGTGACCCGTCGAGTCCCCAACCCGTTCCATTTCAGGGGTAATTTTGTAAATTTGATTAATAGGGTTTCATTATAAGTTAATACATATTAGGGTTATTGGCAGTCTCTCATCTCTTCTTTTTCAGTTCATTGTCTTCCATTTTTCTTCCTCCTCAATCATCTCTTCCCTTCCTCTTCCTCTTCCTCTTCCTCGCATCATCATTCCTCACACTCTCGTCTGTTGAGATGTGTTTTGTGATTTAGTTGTTGTTACTATTGGCTTGTTGCAACTTGTTAGTTTGTTGCTATTGGGATGTAATATTGGGTTGTATTTTGTGACTTAGATTTAATTGTTGTTAATTTAATTGTGAAATTAACTTGCCTAACTATCATTATTTAAATTTTTATGTTTTGTTACTAGTGAGAGGTCGGGTACCCAGTCGACCCGATCCTCTTTTGCGGGTGTCGCACCCCCTCCACACAACCCGCGGTCTGGCCGGCACCCTTGGGACCGGCACCGTCGCCAATGTGGCGCTCGTGAAATAGGTGATTAAATGCAAAAATCTTATTTACTATTTACAAACATAAATTACCTCCTTACTATTATACACATCTAAATGTATACCTAGTCTCTATTACACATCTAGATGTGTATAAGAGACTAGATCCTAAATCTGTCCCATTATACAACATCTATTTGTGGGCTAGTGTTACCTGTCATTGTGTTGATGCGCCGGGACAAGCTAAATACATCAAAATTTAAAGAAAAAATAAACCCTAGTCTAAATTGACTCATGGTCAATGTAATACACATCTAAAACACGATAAGAAATCCTGTTGTAAAATGGGAAGGTTTGGGATAGATTTGAATTTCCCTCGGCACCCACTTTACCCGGCGTTGAACCGGTTGCATGATTTTATCGCGTTTCCCTTTTCAATTTTAGTATTTGTCTGTCCATTATTGCCGACATTGTAGCATACGTGTGCTTAAGATTGTTTAAAAGTAATAAAATATGTACATATTAATGAAGAAATGAAAATAAATGTTAATAAAAACATTGACAGGTAAATTTAGCCCGGGATCCAATTTAAAGTTGCACACATTTAGCTTGTAGTGCCCTTTAACTCCCAAGGGGCAAAACAGTCGTTTGTCATGCACGCCAGAGTTTACTTCTAGCCCGATTTTATATTATTGATACAGTTATTAAGTCATGGACTAAATTAAGTTTGATTCAAATATTTAATGTCTAGTCGTGCAACTAAACAAAATTTGAGGACAGAAGTCTCTTTCACATCATTTAACAAGTAAGAAAAAGCATAAACATTATATCGAGACCAACAAACATAAAAAATAAAGCACAAATCATCACAAAAGAAACTAATCGAAAAATAGGTGCAAAATCAGAGCCTATTTACAATTTAATACTTATAAGGGCAAAACGGTAATTTCACAATCAAAGGGTAATTAAAAATATTAAAATGTCAAACAAAAATCAAATTAAAGTTTGGTGGTTATTGTCATTAAAAATGTAACTTAGAAGAAATTTAAAAAATAAAAGAAAAAAAGAAAATTAAGTCATAAATAATGTAAAAATAGTAAGATAAGCATTTTGTCACCAAAACAATCGATTAAAAAGCTCATTTAACTCTCCTCAACCTCAGGAATGTGGTGGAATTGGTTATGCTTGGCTTGGAGTACGTTTGAGCCGAATTTGCTTTCGGCACCTCCAAGCTTCCGGTTGATGAACCGGCCTTCTTCCACCACTTTTTTCACGCACCAGATGAACGATTTTGCTTAATCTCTACGAAGAGAAGTTGTAGTCCCAGGTACCTTCTACAACTTTTATTCTTTGAGTTTAGTCTAATTCCTCTTTGATCTCTTGGAATCTTAGCTCCAAGTTGGCTGTCTGGAAAATTTTCCAGACTTAGAGAATTTCTCTTTTTTTCTGCAGATTTTCTTGGCCACCCAGCCTGATTCTACCACGTTTTTTACCCTCCAAATGAATGATTTTGCTTGATATTTACAAAGAGAAGTTGTAGTTCCAGTTACTCTCTACAACTTTTCTTCTTTGAGTTTAGTCTAATTACTTTTAGATCGTTTGGAATTTTCGCTCAAAGTTGGCTGTCTGGAAAATTTTCCTGTCTTCTCTCTTTTCTTTTTTGCAGAAATTTCGTCCCCCCTCCTTTAGACTGATTTTTTTGCTCTTTAAAGAGGTGGATTGAGTGTAAAAATGGTCAAAAACCATACCTTGTCATGTTGGGAGTATGGGGCATCTGAAATTTGGTGAGAATGGGTGAAAAAATGCAGAGAAAAACGTGGTCAAAACAGCTCTGTCGAGCTGACTGTTCGACGCGTGAACGATGCGGTGACTTATTCAATCCGAACAGTTTTTTTTTTTGAAAAAATCTAAAAACTTAATAATATTAAAACTCATTCTTTGTATTTCAAAAATGCATAAAACACATAATAATTAAACACTGTTCATAAGACAAATTAAGAGGAAATTAAAGGATAAATTAAGAAGAAATCAAAGAGCAGGCTAAAAAGAAATTAAAAGGGAAACTAAAAGGAAAATTGAGAATCAAATTAAGAGGAAAATAGGAGAGAACTTAAGGGAAAAAAATAAGTGTCTACAGCTTGCCCCTCTTTGCCAGAGTGTCGAAGAGGATCGAAGAAACTCTAGGCAAAGATTGTAGACACCGCATGACTGGATGATTCCAATCATGCAACAAAATTTGCCAGATGTCAACATTAAGCTCATGAGGTCATGGAAGAGGAAATTCACCATCTTGACAAACACACCGGGGAGATTAGGTCTATCTATTCATCCAGAGCGGAAAAGTCTTCATTGGGGGAAAAAAGTGAATAAAAAGACGCCCAGTGAAATGAACCATAAGAGACATAAATGAAACTTGGAAACAAGAATGAAATCCCGATCTGGTGTTTATCGGGAGTACAGGGATTTAGAATGAAACGTAACTGTGAATGACAAAGAAAACTAACTTGCCATAATATTCAAACGCCACTGGTGATGAAACTCAGCAAACAATGTGAATTAAAAGCCCGACTTTGTATCATCAAGGCAAGGGTATGTATACACAAATGAACACCCGACTTTATGTCATCGAGGTAAAGACATGTCAATTAAAATAAAAATCCGACTTTGTGTCATCGAGGTAACAAGAGTGAAATGAAAACCCGAATGGTGAGTTTGTCGGGTAATGCAAACTTGAAATGAAAGCCGAAATTCGTTTATCGGTTGATGTAGAAATGCAAACCTAAAATTTGTTTATCAAGTTAATAGAACAGGTTAATAGAATGGAAACCCGAAATTCATTAATCGGGAATGAAAATGCAAACCTGAAATTCGTTTATCAGGTTATGAAAATGGAAATGAGAACCCGAAATTCGTTTATCGGGTGAAAATGTAAACCTGAAATTCGTTTATCAGGTTAATGAAGATGAAAATGTAAACCTAAAATTCGCTTATCAGGTTAATGGAGATGGAAATGAGAACCCGAAATTCGTTTATCGGGTGAAAATGCAAACATGAAATTCGTTTATCAGGTTAATGGAGATGGAAATGAGAACCCGAAATTCGTTTATCGGGTGAAGATGTAAACCTGAAATTCGTTTATCAGGTTAATGGAGATGGAAATGAGAACCCGAAATTCGTTTATCGGGTGAAGATGCAAACCTGAAATTCGTTTATCAGGTTAATGGAGATGGAAATGAGAACCCGAAATTCGTTTATCGAGTGAAAATGCAAACCTGAAATTCGTTTATCAGGTTAATGAAGATGGAAATGAGAACCTGAAATTGATTTATCAGGTGAAAATGCAAACCTAAAATTCATTTATCAGGTTAACAGAGATGGAAATGAGAACCCTAAATTTGTTTATCGGGTAAAAATGCAAACCTGAAATTCGTTTATCAGGTTAATAGAATGGAAACCCGAAATTCGTTTATCGGGGATGAAAATAAAAACCTGAAATTCGTTTATCAGAACAGTTATGAAAATGGAAATGAGAACCCAAAATTTGTTTATCGGGTGAAAATACAAACCCGAAATTCGTTTATCAGGTTAATAAAAAATGGAAATGAGAATCCGAAATTTGTTTATCGGGTAAAAATGTAAGCCTGAAATTCGTTTATCAGGTTAATGGAGATGAAAATGAGAACCCGCAATTTGTTTATCGGGTGATGCAGAAATGCAAACCTGAAATTCGTTTATCAGGTTAATAGAATGAAAACCCAAAATTCGTTTATCGGGGATGAAAATGCAAACCTGAAATTCGTTTATCAGGTTATGAAAATGGAAATGAGAACCCAAAATTCGTTTATCGGGTGAAAATGCAAACCTGAAATTCGTTTATCAGGTTAATGAATGGAAACCCGAAATTCGTTTATCGGGGATGAAAATGCAAATCTGAAATTCGTTTATCAGGTTATGAAAATGGAAATGAGAACCTGAAATTCGTTTATTGGGTAAAATGCAATAAGTATGATACATACGGAATCTACGGAGCCATGTCATGGGGCTTACCCATGAAATAAAGTGTAAAAGGCAATTAGTAGTTAACCCTAATCATGACCGGATTGTAAACTGGGACATTAAGCCTTAAACGGTAAATGACAGCATTATTTAAACTGAGAGGTTTGACCGGGAACTCAGTGTACCATCTCCCAAGTGGCGATTACCTGTGAGGTTGATTGCTTCATTAGGGGTTGGCGTGAATCACCCCTTTCAAAATGCGAAGAAAGACCGTTGGGTATCAAGACAGCTCTCAGGATTAGTGTATCCCTTATTGTTTATGAAGGATATCCAATCAATAAAAATTTGCCCCAGTGTCGTGCATTTTAGCATCCATTTTATTTTCATGTACCTGCAGGTACTCAAAACAATGCGATATCAAGCAAAGAAAACTCGAATTGGTCAGTGCCAAAACATACGAAATGTCAATCTTAGCAAACATTACTATAAGCAAGGTGACCGAGCTCGCTAAGAGCTGCCTACGTATCCCACAACAGGAATCAGGTCGAACGTAGTTCAATTAAACAGATGGTTTTCACATATTTGACAACTAAAACATCAACAACAAGAAGAACAACTACAAACAAACTAAATGGCAGCATGTGAGTTTGATAGAAGTACATGAATAAATAATACGGGCACATGAGAGCAATCTTAGTAAAAATTGTGCCATCACCGTATTAACACCGCTTTGACTTTCATTCCAAGTGATTTGGACCCGATCAGGTAATGCTTTGGATCCATCGGATACGTGCCTTTTAAAGGCCAATGACTGTGTTGAGAGAATGACATAGAGGCAACCAATAAGCCTAACTTCGGTTAACAAATTTCAATTGAACACTTTTCCAAACTTAGACCCAGAGAAGTCGTAAACCAGACTTTGACCATTTGCTCAGTTTACCCCTTTCTCAGCGCCTTTTCAGGTTTTCACTAAGCTTTCCCTCCCCTTATTTATTTATTTATTTATATTTTTTTGCATTTTTTTGGCACACTCTCCTTTTGCCCTGAATCCATTCTAGGCCGCCCCATAGGGTTTTCAACCAAGCCTCTCTTAACAGTTTTTTTTTTTTTTTTTTTTTTAAAAACAAAGGTGCCCTTTCCAGGTTTTCACCTATGAGGTCCAAGTAAACGACAAGGTGTGGGAGTAAACGGAAGACGTCTGGCTAAGTAATTGCCTTTTCCAATGCATGCAAACTTTAGTTTTCAAAGTTTTTCGACATCAGTAAGGCTGCCTTCCCTGTAATTGGGATAGACATGTTAACATCAACTGCCGAGACCTTACAAATTGCTCCCTTTAAGCCTATGCAGAACTTATGATAGTTAGGGTCAAAATGGGTTAAGTCGTGTGATTGGTAAAGATTGGGATTATCTTAACAAAAACTTGCCCCAGTTTAAGATGGGCACTTTGGTTGTAAAGAACGTAGCTACAAGGGATGGAAGAGTGGGTTTGTGATTTGAGAAAAACTGGTTATGTCCCTTGTCTAAAAGAATTGCCCAGTTTTGGGCTGAGAGTCTTACTTGAAGGCAACTAACTGAACCAATTGGGGAAATAGATTTGAAAAAAATTGCCCCAATTTTATTATAACAAACTGAGTTTTGTTGGGCATTTGTTTTGGTCAGCCTCTCAAACTTTTTTTTTTTTTTTTTTGCCACCCAAAGCAACAATTTGCCCCAACATTGCAAATGAGCTCAGTTTCAATTTGTTTTTACAGCAAAGGATAGGGACAAAGCACAATTGAAACGAAAGATAGGCAAATAAAGATAAGAGATATAAAAGGATTTAGTCCGGATGTGGGTGAAAAAGGAAAGAAAACAACAGGTGAAATTCTATCCGAGTTCGGGATGACTTAAAGGTTTACAGTCTGCCAAATCAGATGAAAAACTTTTGACTATGTCCGCATTTATCAGTTGGGGAAAAAACCTGTCCATCCATCTCCGTAAGGATAAGAGCTCCTCCTGATAATACTTTGTGTACAATGAATGGACCCTGCCAGTTAGGAGCAAACTTGCCCTTTGCTTCGTCCTGTATTGGCAATATGCGTTTCAAGACAAATATAGATCGCCAGCCTGAAAATGTCTGGGCTTGACTTTCTTGTTGTAAGCTCGGGCCATCCTCTGTTGATAACATTGGCCATGACACACAGCTGTTAGCCGTCTTTCATCAATGAGTGCAAGCTGTTCATGTCTGAGCCGCACCCATTCTGCATCTTCTAACTCAGTTTTTATAAGAATGCACAGAGAAGGGATCTCTATTTCTACCGGCAAAACAGCTTCCATTCCGTACATGAGGGAGTAAGGCGTTGCCCCAGTAGATGTCCTGATGGCAGTCCGATAACCCAACAATGCATATGGCAACTTTTCATGCCAATAACGCTGACTGTCAACCATCTTTCGAATAATTCTCTTAAAATTCTTGTTAGCTGCTTCAACTGCCCATTCATTTTTGGCCTGTAAATGGTGGAATTCCGATACTTAATCTTGAATTGGGCACAAAGACCATCTACCATGTCATTGTTCAGGTTCTTGGCATTATCGGTAACCAATGTATCTGGGATCCCAAAGCGGCTTGAAAATGATGTTCTTTCGGATGAACTCCGCCACTACTTTTTTTGTTACGTGCTTGTAGGATTCAGCCTCGACCCACTTAGTAAAATATTCAATCGCTACTAGAATGAAGCGATGACCATTAGAAGCTGGAGGCTCGATCAATTCAATGACGTCTATTCCCCAAATTGAACAGGGCCATAGAGTAGTGATGTTGTGCAATTCAGTTGGTGCTGCCATTATCTCATCCCCGTGCATTTGGCACTTAACACACATGCGAACAAATTCGATGCAATCATGCTCCATGGTAAGTCAGAAATAGCATGCTCTCATTATCTTCTTAGCTAATAAGTGCCCGTTCATGTGTGGTCCACAAACTTCCCTATGAACATCCTCCATAATGTAAACGGCCTCTTTCTTATCAATGCACCTCAGAAGACCCAGATCTATCGTTCTTCGATAAAGTACATTGCCATTTAAAAAGAACTTGATTGACATTCGGCGTAGGAACTTCTTATCCGAAGTACTTAATAATTGATCTCATAAGATTGACCTGATACTTTGCTGACTTCTCTTGTGTACTTCTAGATGTCTAGGAAGTCCATCAGATTCCGCCTCAAGAGTGCAACAGTACCCTGGCTTTTCCAGCACCTGAATGGTAATGGGTTCTATCACTGTGCCGTCTGGATGGCTGATCATTGAAGATAAGGTAGCCAGAGCATCGGCAAATACATTCCTGGATCGGGGTATGTGAGTGAATTCCAAAGCATCAAATTGTCGACCTAGTTTGAGAATACTACAGTGATATGGCATGATTTTAGAATCTCTGGTTACCCAGTGCCCTAGTGTCTGATGGACGAGCAAATCTAAATCACTAAACACAACTAACTCTTTAATACCCATGTCCAATGCCATTTTCAGACCAAGTATACAAGCCTCATACTCTGCCAAGTTGTTCGTACATGAAAACTGTAACTTGGTTGTTGCTGGGAAGTGTCTGCCCTCTGGTGATATCCAAACTGCTCCTATGCCCGCACCGAAAGTGTTGGATGCACCACGAATCAAAGAATAGCCTCCAATGTGGACATTTATCTTTCATATCTTTGATAGTGCCAATGAATAAGATGTCTTCGTCCGGAAAGTATGTGTGCAAGGATTGATAATCATTCTCCCTTGGGTTCTCAGCAAGATGATCTGCTATCGATTGTCCTTTGACAGCCTTTTGAGTAGTGAATATGATATCGAATTCTGCTAACAACATCTGCCATCTAGCCAAGCGTCCAGTCGGCATAGGCTTCTCTAACAGATAGCGAAGGGAATCACACCTGGAAATGAGATAAGTGGTATGACCCAGTAGATAATGCCTTTCCGTTGGGAGGTCCAAACCAATGCACAACATGTTCGCTTCAAAAAAGAATAATTGGCTTCATGTACTGTAAACTTCTTGCTTAGATAATAGATAGCCTGTTCTTTTCTGCCCGAATTGTCATGCTGCCCCAAGACACAACCCATGGATCCGTCCAAAATTGACAAATACATGATTAATGGCTTCCCCGGCTTTGGGGGAACCAACACATGAGGGTTCAAAAGATAATCTTTGATTTTGTCAAAAGTCTGTTGAAAGTCATCATTCCAGTACATCGGTGCATTTTTTCTTAACAGTTTGAACAAAGGTTCACAAGTAACTGTCAGCTGAGCAATGAAGCGACCAATGAAATTGATTTTTCCCAAGAAGCTTTTTATGTCCTTCTGAGTCTTTGGTGCAGACATATCACGGATAGCTTTGATCTTTGCTGGGTCTATCTCAATTCCCCGCTTACTGATAATGAAACCTAATAACTTTTCGGAAGGAGCTCCAAAGGCGAACTTTGTTGGGTTCAACTTCAGATTATATCTCCTCATCCTCTCAAATACCTTCTTAAGATTAGTCAAGTGATCCTTGGCCTTCTTGGATTTGATAATGATGTCATCGACATAGACCTCCATCTCTTCGTGTATGTTGTCATAAAACAAGGTGGTCATAGTGCGTTGATATGTTGCACCAGCATTCTTGAGTCCAAATGGCATATTACTCTGTAGCAGAATGTCCCCTAAGGAGTAATGAATGCTATCTTTTCCCTGTCTTCCTCGTCCACTAGGATTTGGTGATACCCTCAATCTGAGATATGACAAAAGTCAACATCTCATGGCATGTGTATAACAGTCTAGAATTTCTCTGTCTCTTATTCACATCAGGGAAAAATAATCCTTGGGACACATCTTGTTTAAGTCTAAGAGTCGATGCCACTCTGACCTCCCCAGTCTTGAAAATGCACCATATTGGAAAGCCAAATAGGATACCGGGAAACAATGATGATTGTGGCATTAAACTGCTTGATGATTTGTTCTTTGATCTTTAAGCTCATTTTCGGCTTAAACTTCCTTGGCTTCTGCTTTACCGGCGGGCATTTAGGATCGGCGGGGAGTTTGTGAACCACGACATCTGTTGAGATGCCAGGCATATCATCACAAGACCAGGCCAATATGTCTTGGTACAAAATCAAAAATTCTATCATCTCTTTCCTCTGCCCTCTAGTCAAATGTATATTGCCTGATTTTAACCTCCCTTACGTCCATGTCTGTCCCAATGTTTACCGTTTCTGTTTCTTCCAAGTTCGGCTTTGGTTTTTCCTCGTGTCGCCCAAATTCATTTTCAATATCACAATCGTCCTCACCACTCTTAGACTATGTAAAATCAGGGTAGGGTATGATATCAAAATTACACTCATCGACCTCATAAACTGTGGTATCCAAAGGATCAAAAGCATTGATTTTGGGCCATCTGGAAAAAAATAAAGCATGAAATGAAAGAAAACAAAATGAGCTAAAACATCTTGAAGAAAAAGTTCTCATTAATCGAAGATTTGTACCAGTGATCCTAGAGAACATAAACTTAACATTCATTGGGCATCCTATAAAAATCAATTGTCTTCAGAATTCACCTCCAAAATAGGTGAATAAGATGAATCATGAAGGCAATATCATGATTGTACTTGCCTTACTAATCAAATTGTTTTCAAGATTTATTTCCAAAACAGATGAATGAGATGAATCATCAATAATCTGAATACAATGCTGTGAATGCACCTACTTCTTGACTAGATGGCATAAACAAAACGACTTAAGAAGTACAAAACATACATACAAAGATGAAATTAAAAGGAGGAAAACTAAAAATAATATCCTTTCAAATTTACCGAAACTCCCTATGACTAGGGAGATCATCAGATGTCCAGTTGTGCAGTTGGTCGATCTCAGCAAATGGCAGCTCAGTGTCATCCTTCTCTGTCTGCTCTTGAATAATTATCCCTTCAAATAATTCGGCTACCCCTTGGATAAGATCCTCCTTTTCAGCCTCATCTGCATCAGGAGCCATAATGGCGGCAGAACGTGAGAAAGTAATCTTAAGAGGTGGAATGACCATAGGTAATGCTCCTTAATCTTTTTCAGCTCTCTTCAGCTCCTTAATCTCTCTCAGCTGCCTGGCATTCGGGCAAAAATCGAGCCCAAATATATTCATCTGCGTTCGCAGCTCAATAGGATGTATTATACCTTGCAAATTCATCCCCAAATACCCTTGGCCGATGCGATATCCTCCACGCAACATTTCCTTTGCAATCATTACACTCGCCTTATCCCAGACAGCTTTCATTGATGATTGCTCTCCAAGCCTTCGGCTGACAGAGACCACATCATAAGCTAAGAAAGGCACCGGAGTGTCACTACTTTCCCCAACTTCCTCCTTGACTATCATGGCGTGGTCGTCTTCGGCAAATACAGTAATCAGCTTAAACTTGTAAATGAATTTAACCCTTTGATGCAAAGATGACGGAATAGCCCAAGCAAAATAGATCCAGGGGCATCCCAACAGCAAATTGTATACTCCAACAATTGGAAAAACCTGGCAAGTGACCTGATGAGCAGTTGGCCCCACTTCCAAAATAAGGTTTATCTCTCCGGTGGCTTGTCTTCGAGCCCAGTCAAACCTCTGATCACCATGGATGAATTCCTGACCAGGTCATGAGAGATTTTCAGTTTATCCAATGTCTTCAAAGGACAAATATTTAAAGCAGACCCATTATCAACAATCATAGTTGTTACTGAAGGACATGACAAGCTGTCTTATACACATCTAGATGTGTATAAGAGAAGTTAAGTGATCATCAAAAAAACAAATTTGATTTGATGCCAGCACACTGCCCACTAACCCAGCAAGTTTGTCAGTGGGAATATCACGAGGCACATGAGCCTCACTCAAAATCTTCAAGACTGCCTCCCTGTGTAGCTCGGATGTTAACAATAAGCTGAGCATAGAAATTTGTGAGGGCATCTTATTCAGCTGCTCAACTACTGAATATTCACTTTTTTTTATCAATTTTAAAAGTCCTCTACGTCTTTGTCTGCTACAGTCTTAGGGGCCTGCATGGGCTCTTTACCTTTGTTGGATTGTCCAGCCTCAAAACTGTTGTCATTTGTGATTCGGCCTGACCTTGTGACAGCGGAGACTTCCTCCTCAGAAACTGGCCTTCCACCGACTATCACAGCTGAGGGTTGATAATTCCACGGTACTGCATGTGTGCTCTCAATTGGGGCAATTGTGTTGGTAGTTCAATCACAACGGGCTCCTGAGATTCTATCTCAAGCGGATCCATGTCTATGATAAAAGGCTCAGATGGCTCCAAATCCAAATAAAACTGTTTGATCTGAGTCATTGTCACTTCTTTGACTGCTCTTTCTTCCTCTTCCGTCTCCGCTTCTATACAAACCATCCCAACATGAGGCTCATGCCGTGGCAGAGGATTAGTGTTTACAGCAGGAGCCCTTTGTTTCGGCCTCCTAATGACAATCTCATGTGCATCGATCATATCCTGCACCTTGTTCTTCAACGTCCAACAATTAGCCGTGGAATGCCCTGGGGCTCCAGAATGATAGGCACAGTGGGCATTGGCGTCAAACCTATCCGGAACTCCCCCAGGATACTGAGGAGGAGCTATGGGTTTCAATCTCCCTGCTGATCTCAACTGCTCATATAGTTGCTCAATGAGCCGTCCTAGATTGGTAAAATTACGGGGTGATCTGCCATGTGGTCTGGTTTGGTTATCAACAATAGATTCAGATGATAGGAGTTTGGTGGAGGGAATTTGTTTGGCTGGTTGGGTCTTTGATTGTTTGGGAGTTGTGGTCTTGGATTATAATATAGGAGCTATGAATTAGGCACAGGCATTTGTACTTGTGTTTGGTGTATGGGTTGAGGGTAGTATTGAGGTGGTAGTGAACGTGGTGCATAAAAGGGTTGTGGGTTAGGTCTTTAGAATTGATAGAAATTGCGTGTTGGTTGGCGGTTGGGTTGGTTGAAAATAAAAGTCACTTTCTCTTCCTTCTTGTCAGCCTACTTGCTCAGGGGTTTCTTAGCCACAGACGTGCTCCCCTGCATGGACTCTATCTGAAGTTTGAAGGCCGTCATGTCAATAATTTTTCCGCTTTTCAAGCCCCTTTCGACAACCTCTACTTGCTGGATAATTTCTGAAAAGGATTTGCCAATAGATCCGATCAACTTTTCATAGTAAGGAGGTTCTTGCGCATCAATAAAAAGTTTGACCATCTCAGTCTCAGTCATAGGTGGGCCCATTACCCTGGCAGCTAACGCCCTCCATCTTTTCACATACTCACGATAATCCTCTGAGGGCTTCTTCTTTAAGTTCATCGAGCAAAATGGTCCGGCTCCAGGTCACGGTTAAACTCATATTGTTTCACAAAAGCATTTACCAAGTCCGTCCAATCCTACAATTTTTTGGGATCAAGCATTAAATACCATGATAACACATCTCCCTCCAAGCTTCTGGCAAATACCCTCATTGCTATCTGAGGATTGCTTGTCGGATTCCCTAGCAAGTTGCAAAACATTTTAAGGTGAGCTACCGGATCCCCAGTGCCATTGTACTTTGGAAATTATGGGATCTTAAATTTTGGCGATAATTGCACTTCAGAGAATAGACATAGATCTTGGTAGTCGATAGCTCCAAATTTATCTGTCCCCTGTTGCTGTTTCATGAAACTATCGAACCGCTCCATTCTTTTCAATAGAGGCATCATTGACAGCCGGTACAGGGGGTGGTGGTGGCATTAATTCATCTTTCCTCAACTTCTGAGGTATACTCCAACTCAAGAGGATGTGGTGGTGGTGGAACTGGATCTGTCAGTGGTGGCACTGGAGTTGAAGGAGGTTGATTCTGTGGTAGTAGGGGTAGCGGCATCCCCATGCCGGGATTAGGCATATGAGGAGGTAGCATCTCCTGATTGGCGGGTGAGGCCCACCTGTCTGCTTATACCATTCCATGTGTATCATAGTGGCCAAAGCTGTCTGGGATAAGGCATCTGTTTTTTTGATGATACACTCTGTGTTTTGATCCCCACTAGTCCCTTCCACATCTTTTGCTGGTACGGTGCTCATACTGTCTTCAAATCAGAGTTTACATGCACGCGAGCGGGTATAAATAGGGCTGCGTTGGGCAACTATTTTGACACTTAGTACCTTCATATTAAAACATATTAAAAAAAGAAAATTCAGATATATATAAACAAACATAATCATAAGTTTACAGCATAAAACGTGGTTCCTTCCCTAAGAACCCTAAAAACAAAAAAAGCTAGACTAAAGGGGACGAAGCCCGTTTGAATTTATTCGGCGAGCTCCTTTAGATGGTCTCGTTTCTTCATCATTTGCTCCTCGTACCGTAGAAGCTTGCTACGTGCTGATTCATCAGCCCATTGTGCATTAGGCATCCCAGATCATCGGACATCTCGGTGCATGCCCTCTTTCGGTTGTATTCCTGCTCTCGAATACACAATTGTTGTTCTTGAAGTCTTTTGTAAGCTTGCCTGTACTTATCTAGAGCTATCTTCGTTCCCACTCCTGTAGCAAATAGGGCACTTTGGTTGCCTTTCCAATTACTCGAGCGGAACTCATCTGCATGAAATACATGTTAGCCTTACCTGAGGCTTGTACCCCTTCAGAGCCTTTATAAAATGAACACGCAAGCTTGCAAATCCCATTATAGGTTATGTACCTAGGGATAGGTATGCAATTCTATATACAGGGTATCCAACAGGGTATCCCTTCTACGGCTAATGATATGCAATAAGTAGCCTACGGTGAGGCCCTACAACGCTGGGGTTAGCCTAAATGCACACAAGGAATAATAAAACTTTGGAAACATGTCGCGGGGATGGGTCTCCTATTTGGGTCTGGCAACCATATGCCTTTGACCCTACCTAAGGCTTATGCAATGCAAAATCAAAATTTACTCTTTCTTGTGGGAAGTAGATACAAATTACATGGCCAAAGTAAATCATACGAATCAAAAAAACTAATTACTATTACATAACAAAATTATAAAGCTATTTACTATTACAAGCCAGATAAATGGGTGGGTCCTACCGCCTCGTGTCTAGTGTCCTAAACAAGGTCCACACAGTTCTGCCCTATGGTTTAAGCTATATGAATATGAGGCTTGGCTTACTAATGCAATCTAGATGGGGTTGGTTCCCGAACCTTCAGACTTTGGGCCCAAAAATAAAATTTGTCAATTCCGATGGGCCTTATCGTCGGTGGTCAGGTGATTGCCACAGATACCGTTACTTGCACATTGTGTCACGGCCGCAATATCTGGGTAGATCGTCTTAATTCCTTCTGGGAATGTGGGAACGACACCCACAAAAATAGGACATGCAATAAATGAGACGTGTTATGCTGTGTTCACTTGGAGGCGGTAAGATTCACACATTTTAGCGCGTTTGGCTCTAAAGGTTTGATGCACCCCAACACCCCAAAAATTGCCCCTAAATTAACCACAAACAGGTATAATAGCAAAATATATTAAAACATGTACAATAAAATAAGAACAAATCACACCATAGGCAGACAAGGTATGGCACGTAAAACGAGACCTAAATCGAGCAAACGGGTACTCAAGACAGCAAATATAGTGAAATATAGTAAACCAAGTATAAAATAATTTGAAAAGAACAAATAAAGTAACACATAGCATGTGGCACATAAAACGAGACCCAAAATCCATAAACAAGCACGCAAGACAACAAAAAAAATGGTGAAATACGGTAAAATAAGTGTAAAGTAATTGAAAAAGAACAAATAAAGTAACACTCATAGCATGTGGCACATAAAAATAAGACACAAAAATCCGTAAACCAGCACACAAGATAGCAAAAATGATGAAATACGGTAAAATAAGTGTAAAATAATTGAAAAAGAATAACTAAAGTAACACGTAGCATGTGGCACGTAAAACGAGACACAAAAATTCGTAAACCAGCACACAAGATAGCAAAAAATTGAGAAATACGGTAAAACAAGTGTAAAGTAATTGGAAAAGAACAATTAAAGTAACACTTTGCACATGACACACAAAACGAGGCATAGAACCGGTAACATAGCACACCAAAAAATCGATAAAAATTAGCCAGTTTATAATGAACGGGGTAAAATTGAGAGAAACGCGTTAAAATCGTGTGCCCGGATTCTCAAAGTCCCCAATGGAGTCGCCACGCTGTCGCACCCCTTCCACACAACCCGCGGTCTGGCCGGCACCCTTGGGACCGACACCGTCGCCATCGTGAAATAGGTGATTAAATGCAAAATTCCTATTTACTATTTAGCAAACATAAATTACCTACTTACTATTACCAATTTAAATGAATCACCTATTTACTATTACATAACAGGGCTTTTAAATGCGACTATGAATTGTACAAAAATAATCTAAGCTAGGGAACACAGGATTGGAGTCGCCACCCGGTGTGTTCGTGCGCTAGGACACAAAAATACATCAAAATTTGAAGAAAAAATAAACCCTAGTCTAGATTAACTCCTGGTCCACGTAATTCAAAAAACATGAGTTCGGGAATCCTGTTGTAAAATGGGAAGGTTTGGGATAGATTTGAATTTCCCTCGGCACCCACTTTACTCGGCGTTGAACCGGTTGCATGATTTTATCGCGTTTCCCTTTTCAATTTTAGTATTCATTATTGCCGACTTTGTAGCATACGTGGGCTTAAGATAGTTTAAAAGTAATAAAATATGTACATATTAATGAAGAAATGAAAATAAATGTTAATAAAAACATTGACAGGTAAATTTAGCCCGGGGTCCAATTTAAAGTTGCGCAGTTAAATCTATACACATTTAGCTTGTAGTGCCCTTTAACTCCTAAGGGGCAAAACAGTCGTTTGTCATGCACGCCAGAGTTTACTTCTAGCCCGATTTTATATTATTGATACAGTTATTAAGTCATGGACTAAATTGAGATTGATTCAAATATTTAATGTCTAGTCGTGCAACTAAACAAAATTTGAGAACAGAAGAGTAAATTCACATCATTTAACAAGTAAGAAAAAGCATAAATATTATATCGAGACCAACAAACATAAAAAATAAAGCACAAATCATCACAAAAGAAACTAATCGAAAAATAGGTGCAAAATCAGAGCCTATTTACAATTTAATACTCATAAGGGCAAAACGATAATTTCACAATCAAAGGGTAATTAAACATATTAAAATTTCAAACAAAAATCAAATTAAAGTTTGGTGGTTATTGTCATTAAAAATGTAACTTAGAAGAAATTTTAAAAATAAAAGAAAAAACGAAAATTAAGTCATAAATAATGTAAAAATAGTAAGAGAAATCTAAGCATTTTGTCACCAAAACAATCGATTAAAAAGCTCATTTAACTCTCCTCAACCTCAGGAATGTGGTGGAATTGGTTATGCTTGGCTTGGAGTACGTTTGAGCCGAATTTGCTTTCGGCACCTCCAAGCTTCCGGTTGATGAACCGGCCTTCTTCCACCACTTTTTTCACGCACCAGATGAACGATTTTGCTTAATCTCTACGAAGAGAAGTTGTAGTCCCAGGTACCTTCTACAACTTTTATTCTTTGAGTTTAGTCTAATTCCTCTTTGATCTCTTGGAATCTTAACTCCAAGTTGGCTGTCTGGAAAATTTTCCAGACTTAGAAAATTTCTCTTTTTTTCTGCAGATTTTCTTGGCCACCAGCCTGATTCTACCACGTTTTTGACCCTCCAAATGAATGATTTTACTTGAGATTTACAAAGAGAAGTTGTAGTTCCAGTTACTCTCTACAACTTTTCTTCTTTGAGTTTAGTCTAATTACTTTTAGATCGTTTGGAAGTCTGTATTTTTTGCTCAAATTTGGCTGTCTGGAAAATTTTCCAGACTTATAAAAATTTCTCTCTTTTCTTTTCTGCAGAAATTTTGTCCCCTCTCTTTTAGACTGATTTTTTTGCTCTTTAAAGAGCTAGATTGAGTGTAAAAATGGTCAAAAACCATACCTTTTGGATCAATTTAGCAATTTTATTCGAAAGGTGTAAGGTTTAAACTGTTGTGCCATTGTTATGGTAAAGTGTGAATAACCTTAAAATGGCATGAGAGTAGTTCAGTAATTTTGTGCCATTTTCTAATATATGTCTAATCTTTATGTATATAATTTCTTTTTAATGGACAAATTAAACATGGTTAAGTTCATAGGAAGCAAATTATAATTAACCAAAAATAACAAAGCCTCATAAACATAGATGATCAATTTATATATTCAATTGAGAGAAAAAAAATGTAAAATTCCATATAGTATCATTAATTTTTTTAATTTACCGGTTTTAAATCCAAGAAAAGTAGTCTTTTGGTAAGTTAAGTAGTGGTCCGGTATTCCTCATATCTTCCTTTTCAGTTTTTTATTTGCTTGTAATTCTCTTTTTGGAGTGGTTGAATCATTGATGCTTGCGTTTTACTCCAAATTATCAATCAATCGACTTATATGTATATAAACATCCATGCCTAGAAGTTATAATCAACAATAAATCTAAAAAAACAGCACAACCACTCCACATCTTAAAGTATACGTGAAATTCTGATATGAATCCATTTATGGTATAGTGACACCATCTATTTTTTAATTCATAAACTTTTATATCACTTCACATTATCCTAGTCGAAACTTATGAACTAAATGATTCATAATACTATATTATAAATTCGATTTACATAAGAATTTCTTAAAAATTATATATTTTTTTTTTGTTAAAAATCGCCGAAAGTATTATTGCTTCGCTATTAAAGTCAGAAAAGCTACTTTTATATATATATATATATATATATATATATATATATATATATATAAACGCAAGCATCAATATTCTCATATATATACTCGTTCTCAAAGCAATTTCCAAACCCAAAGAAGAAATCCAACCATGAATGCTCCAACAGGTCATTGCAAAAAGCAAGACTACAAAGATGATCAGATAACTGATGATCAAAACAATCAAGCAGGTGAATTGCAGATAATTCCTGGCTTACCAAACCATCTTGCACATGTTTGTCTCTCAACTATTAACCCTTTCCTCCTTCATTCAGTTTGCCAATCCTGGCGTCGACTCATTTACACTCCTAGTTTTCCTCCATTCTTCTCCCTGTATGCCCTTCTTTCCTCAACTTCAGCCACCTCAAACTCAGTTGAATTCTACTGCTTCAATCCCATTTCATCTGCATGGGAATCCCTCCCAAGCCCATCGCCATCCAACCCTCCTTTAAAGCTCCTCCACCGCCATTCCTCCTTCATATCAAGAATCCTCCCAATCCAATCCCTAACGGTTTCGGGGCGATTAGTCCTCATTGCGGCAACTAACGACAAGTTCCTCCCTCTGCCCTCAATCGCCCGTTAGGCTTCGACCCTTTGTCGAACAAGTGGTTTTTCGGCCCACCATTCCTCACCCCGCGTAGATGGTGCATCACTGGCTCCGCAGACGGAGCTGTCTACGTCGTGAGCGGTGTTGGGTCGAGCTACCGGGGAGATGTGGCACGGTCCGTGGAGAAATGGGACATGAAAACAAAAGAAAGTGAGTGGAACTGGGAAAAAATGGCTTCTTTAAAAGATGGGAGATATAGTAGAGAAGCTGTCGAAGCTGTTGGATATAACGGAAAGCTTTGTATTGTTAATATAAAAGGAAATGCGGTTAAAGAAGCAGCTGTTTATAATATCGTGTCGAATCAGTGGGAGGTGATGCCTGAGGGGATGCGAGCGGGATGGAATGGGCCGGCGGCGATGGACGATGAAGGTGTTATGTACGTGGTGGACGAGACGACGGGGGTGTTAAGTCGGTATAATATGGAGAATGATGTGTGGGAGGAACTGACTGAGTCGTAATGCTACGTTCTTGAAAGGTGTTGAGCAAATAGCTGCGGGGAGAGGGCGTGTTTGCGCGGTTTGTGCGGATGGTGCGCGTATTGCTGTTGTGGATGTGGTGAATAAACCTGCGAGGATTTGGATAGTGAATCCTCCCCCTGAGATGGAAGCCGTTGCTGTTCATATATTGCCTAGGATGGTCCGATCAAATTATTATTGATTGGACTAATGAACGTTGAATAAGAAGATGTGACCAGAAAAGAAGTTAATTTGAACTCAAAACGGTTATTTTATGCGTCCTTGGTGTTTAAGTTGTACCTCATGTCTCCATTGTGGGATGTTTTTAATCTATTTCCGATTAATATATATATATATATATATATATATATGGTTAATAAGTTTGCAAATCTTCTTCTCCATTCCTTATGGTTATTGATGATAAGTAATTATATGAACCAATAATACGCGGACATGCGGCTTGGTAATCAATTAATCTCGCGAGTATATTAGTTATTTTGGTGTAAATTGAACTCTCAACATGCAAAATGTTTTCATTAAGTCTTTATGGACTTGGTACAAATATCAAAATTCATTGACCGCGAGAGCCCATTGTTGTTACTATAAATAGCCAATTTATAAAGATAGTTCTCACTTTACATTTTCATAATTACAATTCATTTCTAACTTTATTTGCTAATCTTCCCTTGTCAATCAACTAATGTCTTAAATTTCGGAATTTCTTCCGAATATGCAAGTCCTGCCCTCACATTTTGTGTCTCAAGTATTTTTTTTTGTGAATTCGACGTATAATGTTACCTTTATTTTAAAACATTTTTAATAATCGAATAAATTTAGACTTAAACTTTAAATTTAGAATTTAACACTTTGGTGCTAATAATTCTACGCATTAACAGTTATGGATCATAAGGGAAATTCTAATGTCGTGACTAAATTGAAGAGTCAGATATTTTATTATTAACTGCTGCTATTTTGCTTTTTGGAAATTTTTTAGAAGTGGAGGGTGAAAAGAAAAGGCAAGTTCACCACTGAATTATTCAATTATCGATCTCTGATTGTCCGAGTAATATCTTCATAGCATGCAAACCACTATCGTGTTGGATCTAATTATGACATCCGCCTCGGACTGTGCAATGCAATGCCGAATCTTATGTTTTGCTCATTAAATTGACCCAAAAAAAAAAAAAAAAACCCTTATTTTTGTCTATCTATTATTGGTCAGAATATTATGGAGTCCTATCACAGAACAACTCCTAATTATGGTGTACAGTAGATCTTCATTAGAGCTAATGTTCGAGGTTTTATTTCTTCAGGAATGCAATTAATTATCAAAGACTACTAGCTAGGAAGAGGAGTTTAAGAAAAAAGTTTACCTTTGATTATCTTTACAACAATATTTTAAGAGAACTCGTACATTTGATCTAGCTAATTCATATTCTCTTATCAGAAAATTCTTAAATAGATTTGATCCATGGTAGATGAGATGAATTTCTTGGTCCACATATATCCACAACACTCTCTAACTCTTTAAAAATAAACTTTTTTAGGGTGATGTAGATAAATGTAAACCAAAAAATCTATCTCATCCATCATAAATTAGATCCATATAAGAATTTTCCTTACCTTACCTATCTTAAAGTTCTACTCCTTAGGAAAGTCATATTTTTTTATTAGATGGTGTTATAAGGATGACAAAATGAGTAAAAAAGTGATAAAGTGACTCAAGACTATTGAGGTGAGCTCTCTATCTTAATATAATGTGTTACAATTTGACTTTTTTAGTCAATTAATCAAATTTTCAAAGTTTGATAAAGTATATAATTTTTTATTTTTTTTAAAAAAATTATTTTTCGTGTATTAAAATTTAATATAATTCACTATTTTCAACCAATTTCATTCACAATTCAGTAAATCTATATGAATTTTTCAATACACAATTGATCTATTTGATCTAAAAAGTCAAATTTTGACAATTATATTGGAACGGAAGGAATGTCAAATTATATCTGTCCATTGACTTTAAATAATTAGCACTTGCATAATTTCGTTCTTTTTTTATGGATTTATAAACACTTATATGCTACTCTATTATTTTTTTTAAAGAAGTACGGGAAAGGATAATTTAGGATAAAACTACCCCAATTTCAAGAGTCCTAAAGCTGATGTTGGTACCTTCTTTAATTAGCCATAACAATAAAACCTGCTATTTGTTGGCATCAAGCTCTTGGTTGGTTGCTGAAATATGTTCTTTCCAAGTGGTTTCAAAAAATTTGCCACCTAACTGCGGACCGCACAAGCTTAGGCATGTTAACTCAGGGTTTTGCAGCAACGAAGTGCCACAATGTCATCATATAAGACAAAGTTTATCACTATTCACTTAGGGTGAGTTTGGAGTTTTAGAAAGAAGAAAAAATAAGATACAACTTAAGGTTGAGTTTGAAAGCTTAGAGGAGAGGAAAAAAGGAGAGTAAGTATGATTAGAAAAGAAAAAAAAAGTGAAGAAAAGGGATTATAAAATTTGGGAATTTGAGAGGAAAAAGATTAATAACGTATGACTTTTACGAGTTTGTCATTTTAGGAATAATTAAATATTTTGATAAGTTTTTAAAGGGTGAAAGTGGCATTTCAAGAATTTGTAGAACAAAACTCATCTTCCTTCTATTTCACTCCATAGTTGGAAAGAAATTTTTTTTAACTTCTAATCCTTCCATTTCTTTCCAAATCTTTTCCTTTCTTCTCACTCAAAACTCAACACTAAATGTTATTTTCCTTTCTCTTCTTTTCTTTCCAGATTCCAACTCCCAAACTGAGCTTAAGTTATGAGAGAAAGAAGAGAAGAGAAGATAAATATGTTTCTTCCTATATTGTTTGGGAGTTTTGGAAAGAAAGGGGATGATTTTAGACTTATATGATATTATTTTGTTGTTTAACATTTTGAGGGTAAAAGTGGCATTTTAAAAACTCTATTAGTCTTTGATGAACTTTCTTCTTCATTTCTCTCAACTTTTGGTGGAAAATTTCTTAACCAACTTATTTTCCTGTCTCTTATAATTCTCTTCTTTTCTTCTCATTTAAAACTCCCAAACAAGTGGGAGAGATTCACTCTCTTCTTCTCTTCCCTTCTTTTCTCTCCAAATCTCAACTACTAAACTAAGCTTTAACATCACTACTGCTACTGAGCAAATACTTGCAATAGGCATTTGCACTGGTTTATTTGTTTAATTTCTCTCTTTATTTGGTCTTTTTTTGTCTGTTAGATTAAAAGATTTCCAAAACCTAAGTATTAGGGTTTGTTCTGAACAAGTTATTGAAAACGGCTTACACATTTTTTAAATTGAAAAATAAATTTTTAAAAGAATTTATTGACAAAAATGGAAAGATATTTTTGTATTTCATATATAGAATGGTTAAGAGCTGTTTTGGAAAGCATCTATAGAGTTACTTTTTCAAAATTGTTTTTTTTTTTTTTAGTTTCACAAAAAAAAAAATTATTACTATTCATAAATAATTAAAAACAAGACTTTAGACTCAAATTATTTTTTAATAAATAAAATAGGGAGTCATCAAAGTGCTAACCTTATTTCAAAAAAAAAAAAAAAATGCTAACCTAAGATTGTTGGGTTCACATTTTACACTCAGTACGGAGTTGGAAATTAAAAGTAATGGGACAAGACCGAAAAAAAAAAAAAAAAGTGACTTAGAGAAAAGCATTATGGTTTTCACTTATTTTGAGGAGATACTAAGAAGGTCTACTGATTTTTTTAATCATCTTCATTTGAGAAAATTTTAGATATTCTTCTTTGTTAAGAAGTCACCCTTGATCATCTAGCCGGGCTAACTTTATATCTACCATTCTTGAACTTCACCTTTTTTATGGTCCCATGCATATAAAGGAATATTGAACAATCTTGCATTTGCATATTCACAAAGTATAGTCCTCAATGATATATACTAGCACTAATTAGATGTATCTCATGGCATGATCAAAATGCTGTTTCATGTTCGCCTTTGCCAAAATGGGACAAAGATTTCAACAAAGAAGCACAACTTATTTGATAAAATGCGGGTTGCAAGTGATGGAGATTCGCAATTGATTCTCTTAATTTTATAAGAAAAAAAATATTATGAAAGAATTGATAAATTCAAAAGAAAATATTTTCAATAACCCTAATCATCTTAGCTTGATTATGTAAAGATTATGATAAATCCAGTCTGATAATCCAATAAACTTTGGTTAGGCACTAGCCACCTTTAAGTTGGGTTAATTTTAAGTATCTAACACATCTTTATTTGAAACAACAAAATGTTATCTTAACACACCTGATGATGTAATATATTAAGAAAATTGTACAGTTTTTTTAGAAATCATTTCTTTGTACTTTAAATACTTGTACAGTATAACATCATGTGTGATGCCTCTCCTCACATTGAAAGTGGGAGGGGATATTGTATTACATATAATATCTTGAATTGTGGGCTACTTACAAGTTGGTTTAACTATTTTGAATCCGTTGTTTCAGTTCAAAAGTTATTGGGTTAGCCCAGACTCGAAATGTTACAGTTGGTATCAGAGCAGAGGAATCTCGCGTGATTTCTGCACAGAGTGAGATTGGACCAGAGATATTGGACTATGCTACGCAATGAATGTGACATGTGTTATTGGGCCCGCTTTCGTGTGATCCCTATACGGGGGTGAGATTGGGTTAGAGATATTGGGCTATACTACGTAGTGTATGTGACATGTGTTATTGGACTCCAACTTGGATTTTGCGAGGGCGTAAACTCTAAAGGATGGGTGAATGTGATACCTAATCCCACATTGGAAGTGAGAGGGGATATCGTATTATTTATTAAGGGTGTTCAACTTGATCTGCTGACCCGAAAAATTTGCTGAACCGATGTGATCCAAACCAGAGAAAAAAGATACCCGAACCGCATTCTGAAAGTGGATTGGGTAGAGAGTCGGGTCACTTAGGTTATGGGTCGTGAAGAGGGTCACATTTTTTGTGACCCGCCAAGTACCCGACTCGATCCATTTTAGGAGTAATTTTGTAAATATGGTAGACTTTAATTAGAAGTTAATACTTATTAGGGGGTTATTAGCAGCTTCTCACCTCTTCTTTTTCAGTTCCTCGTATTCCCTTCATCTTCCTCCTCAATCATCTATTCCCTTCCTTTTCCTCGCATCCTCATTCCTTACACTTGTATCTGTTGGGATATATTTTGTAATTTAATTATTGTTGCTATTGGTCTGTTGCTGCTTGCTTGTTTGTTGCTATTGGGATGCATTTTGTGACTTAAACTTAATTGTTGTTGACTTAATTGTGAAATTAACTTACCTAACTATCATTATTTAAATTTTTATGTTTTGTTACTTGTGAGGGTCGGGTATTCAAATAACTCGACCATCTTTTGCGGATACCCGGTGGTATGGACCGGCCGATAGAGGGTTGAAATTTTCTTGACCCGATCAATGAGGGTCGGGTACTTTTTTTAACTCATAGATCAGGTACCCGATCCATGAACACTCCTATTATTTATAACACTTTGGGTTGTTGACTACTTACAATTTGGTTTAAACATTTTGAACCCGTTGTTTCCGATTCAAAAGTTGTTGAGCCATCTCAAATCCGGAGTGTTACATCATATGTTTTAAAAACTTATACTGATTTTAAATTTAAGGGAATAATTTTTTTAAAAAAATTGTAGAATTTTCTAATACGTTAATGAGAAAAATGAAGCAAATTAATTATACAAAGTTTATCTCCAATAATTCAACTAACCCATAGAAATGTGAGAAATTTTGTCCGCCAAGAGTCACGAAGGACCAATTCTTGAACCTTTTAGAAGAATATTAAAAGTCATATTGATGCTTGGATTTTTGTTCCATCTTCCAAAACGTAGATAACGTAAGACCACATGAATGGAATTCTAAAGGTGCCAAGACGAAAACTTTTTTGTTGGAATATATATATGACAAAAGAAGTGGTTAAGAAAAGCCAAGTTCAAAGGCCTTAATTCTCAACCACTCGAATGCAAACTTTTTGGTCATTTTCGCAGTCCACTATTTATTTATTTATTCCCCATCCTCAAACTACTCCTACCTAATTATTTCATAATAAAAAATCATTCTGTAAAGGACGAGTCTAAATCTTAGTGTTGACTTACAACCCCTCTGGCATTCTCATTAGACACTTGTTGAGATGGAAGAAATTATTTAATAAAAAGAGAGGGAAAGAAATTAACTTCATAAATAAATTAGATACTTGTTGATTACCTTTTTTCGGGGAAGGACAAATCACGTATATAGTCTTTTAACTTTTTATTAGAATTAAAATGAGGCCTTAATTTAAATTTTAGTTTATTTAGTTCTTCAATTAAATATTGATAGTTAATTTAGTCCTTGTTTAGTATATAACTTAAAGCATAAGTTTTTCTTTATTGTTCCGCTTATAATGACTCGGTCACCATCCATGGTCACTATCCAAAAAATATAAAAAAAAATTTGTTTTAGACGGTACAACTAATTAAGGATCAAATTGAGTATAAATATTTAATTGAGGAATTAATTGACTAAAATTTAAATTAAAAAAATATTTCAATTTTAATAAAATAACCTGTTAGAAGATTATTTAAGCGATTTACGCGTTAGGAATAAAAAGCATGTTACAACCAAAAATCAATCTTTATTTAATAATTCTTTTAGCTTCCTTGCGTGTGGGTTCGCAAATACGTCGATCATCATGTCTCTTTTTTCTTTTAACTTTCAATCCTACTTTTTAAAAAAAAAAAAAAAATTCTCCACATTTTTTATTGGAAAAAAGTTGAGTTCATTTATTTCTCCAAAATAGTTCCATACTAATATAAACTAGCGGTTGGATGTGAGTTTTTAACATTTTTTGGTGTGATACTATTTAAATGAATGACATGTGTTTTTAAAATAATATTATCATTTATCTAAATAATATCATATAAATATCACATTAAAAAATATCACAAAATACTCAAAGCCCTAGCTGTTTCCCTTTATGCATACACCAGAAGAAAACAGCATTTAAGTTCTCGTCTGAAGTGACTAAAATTAGAAAATGGACAAAGATATGCACGTTTTCACCAGTAAGTGCCGTCATCTGTTTCTTGCCCAAAAAGAAAATGCCGAATAGCATTTGCAGTTTTGGATGTGACCGCACACGAAATCTAATTCTTTTTTTTGGTTGCGAATAAATGTTAGATTTGAGCGAATTTCAATTTTAGATATTTGAATACGGCTGTAAATAAAATTGTTTACTATTTACTGTATCAATTGGTACACAAAGATATTTAAAGATTACAATCAATACGCTGATATTCACGTACTTTGACTACGCTTTCTCTTTCTCTATCTAAATCTTGTACGATAGTTATCAATAACCAAATTGACTATAAATAGGGATTCTCATTTTATTGTCAATCTAACCGTCAAGAAATGAGATTCCACAATCAAAGTACTTTTCTATTAATAGGGTAAACCAACACTATTACCATATATATTTGTGTGTATGTGAGAGAGGAATCTAGCCTGTATAGTGTAATTGGATCTCTTATTAAAGTCACCTTAAATCTAATAAGATTTAAAAAATAGGTTTACACCTTACATGTTTTAATAACACTAAACAAACAATTAAGACAAACCTATATCCAAATAAGTACATCATAAGAACAGGAGATTTACCGATCTTCATTTAAGCCGTTTTTATAAAATAGAAATTAATTAGTGGTAACCTAAATAAGAAAATAATTTCAACATTCTCTTACTTGGGCAACACTAATTAATTTTAAGATTTTTAATAAAACATTTAATAAAACGACTCTTAAGTTAAATACAATTTTAGTGGCCACTGTAAAAATTTTAGCATAATTCGATTTAATGAAAACACTAGTAGCGAAGTATAAATGTCAATACATTATTTATCAATGTGAATGCATCACCAACTTGAATTCTACAGTGTGATAAAATGTAGTGTGATTTAACTCATATGATCTACAAGCAAAAGTAACAAGTCCAAACGACAATCACTCCTCAGTCTTCAAAATACTCTAAATAGGATTTTCGTCCACTGTAGTGCTTCTAAACCAAAACCGCTTCAGAAAGGAAGCTATACAGGCTTCTCGTCCATTTTATTGCCTCTAACTTGAAACAATTTCATAATAAAGTAATTATTGTACAACTTGCACTTTATTTCTACATAAACTCATATAAGCAATCCATAAAACATTTATATATGCACAAAATATGAATGAATCACATCAATAAGTGCATAAATCTGGGAATGAAACTCTATTGACTACAAATAACTGTAGACTGCATAAGAGTTATAAATAACTCCCAATGATCAAGTACATTAAGTATAGTTTACCACCACATGTTCAACATGCTTTTCAAACCTTCAAGTTCCAACAACTTGGTCAATAAATCAATAATCATTTTACCGTTGTAATGTGTTCACACAATACATCACCTTTAACAATCTATTCCCATCATTTCAAAATTTGAAGAAATTTTATATAACTGTATCAATATAGATTGAATTTTCATGTCCCTTTTAGGGAATATTGCAGTGAAAATGTTAGAACCAAACCCAATCGACCCATAGATAAAATAAAATCTCTATACTCTTGAAATAAATATTTCAAGTCTTTAAATTAAGCTACCACTTTAAAACAAAAAAAAAACATCTACACTTAGTAGACAACCAGCATTAAGCACCTTTTAAGATTAGTACTTTGTGTAATTTATCACTTCAAAATTCTCAACATGTTTGTAAATAAGCACATAATCTTTAATTTTCTTGCATGCCTTATTATGCTATTAACATTTACCTAATGACCATAATCAATATTTGCTGAATATTATCCACACATCATTAGTGCATAGGCAATATTAGGTAAACTATAATGTATATAAGACGACCTACTATATTACTGTATCATATCTCATTCATGTGATTCCTTCAAGAAAAAAGTTTTATTATTTTGCTCTTACTCTAATATTATCTCTTTATATTATTAGAAACATCTGTATCTTTAAATCTATATATTGAACCAAACTAGCTATCCTAAAATCTTTCATACCAAAGATCTTGAAAATATCTATTAATAATGCTCAATAATTTATTCGTCACAGCTAGCTAATAAGAAAGAACAGCATAAAGAATGAGCAAAATTCATATAGACATCGAGAATGGTCTCTATTTAAAACAGTTTTATATCAAAAGTATTCAAAAAGTTAGTAGTTAACAAACACCCGGAAAGTTTGCACACAATTACATAGAAATAAAACTGTAACAATTTTATAGACTTTTCAACATCTCATTTAAATACAATCATAAATGGTGTTGTTATCAAGATATCCTTATAAGAGACAGTTTTACTTAACTTGAATAAATTCAATCACCAAGTGTTTAAAATTCTGTAAATCTAAATCTCATGAGAAAATTCTGAAACGACTTTACTTAATGTTCTTTAACATGTACATTATTTTATACAATGTTCCAACCTCAAATGATTTAGACAAATTTTCTTTCAAATGAGTTTGAAAATATTCTGAATTTCATCATAAGAGTGGCAAAAGTTTTTACCACTTAAAATATGTGACAAAATTCTAGAAATATTCTATATGCTTACTAAAACCGGAAAACACTTTGAACTTTAAAACTTGCTTAATATTCATTTCAATTAGTACAAGAATAAAACATTGAAATTCCAAAATTAAAAATTATATCACTCTTTGTTAAATCAATTTACTGAGTCAAAATACAACTCACAAATGGTATAAAAGTTAGTTTCAAATACGGTAACAATATTTTAAGAAAATGAAGTGTATTTTAGTGCACTTTTTCATGAATAAACAAGTCACTTCTTTATTTGACTTTCATTTTTGGATAAATCCCTTAATAAAAATAGTAACAAGAACAAGTGGTCTACCATTAATATTGTCATACTGTTATCACCACATAAACAATTAAATATTATCCTCCATTTTAACCTAATTTTAGAATCTCATGAGTATTTATTTAATTTACTTGACATTTTTCGTTTTATAATGGTGAAAGTATATCTATGATTTCTTCTTTGTTCATATTGAGCTAAAATACAATATTCAAACTCTTTTTTACATTAAGCATTTTTCTTTCACCTCCTCTAGAGAACAAATATTAATATATTTGTTTATACCCAAAATTTTTCTTTTAGGCAAACTTTTCAATTGCAGAAAAAGATGAAGACAAATTTATTATATATTGCACAAGAAACTCAATAACAAAAGGCACTTTAACACAGTCAAGGAAATACTACTAAAACTAGTATTTTTCACAATAAATACTTTAACTCTAATCACCCAACAATTGTCCATGTTGCATTATTTTCCATTAGAATTATAACTTCAGTAATTTCTTAAATTCCTAAAAATTACTTTCTATGGATTCTAAAAAATTCGATAATAGTATGAATTAACACAATATTTTAAAAAGTTCTTGTTTGAGAGAATAATAATTGGAAGCAAAATAAAGAAACCCAATATTACTTTGACAAAGGTTAAACACATAATTACATATTAGGTACTATTTATTTCATTTTCAAATAAATGTAAGATGACAATGCTCGTTTAACCATGAACCTCGCAAATCTTAGATTTCCCTTGATGGGTACTCTCTCATATTGAAACCAAACTTTTCCCAAATAAAAGATAGACCTTTTTTAATAAATTTAATGCTCAACTTTTATTATTATCTCATTTTACAATGAGTCTTTATATTGTCATTTGTACACAGTGGGCTTTAGGCATTTAAAATCAAGTACAAATATATCAAAGTGAGATAAGTCAAGTGTTTATCAAAATTACTGTTCCATGACAAAATATTATTGCCACCAAATCCTTAATAAAGAGAGATTGTTCACAAAAATAATGCAAAGTTAAAACAATTAGGGAAAAATGAAATTTTAGCCCTCAAAGTTTGGGTCGTGGTCTATCTTGATTCCTAAAATTTCATGCAAAACACATTTAGTCCTCAAACTTTTCAATTTCTACCAATTGAAGACAAATTTGAAAATTCCATCAATTACAAATAGAAAAAGTCACATGAAAAGTACGTGAATGTTAAATCTTAAAGTCCAAACATGAAAAAAAATATAATAGTTTTAGCCCTCAAAATTCGGTCATGGTTTATTTTAGTCCTCAAAGTTTCAAACAATACACATTTAATCCCCAAACTTTTTAATTTCTACCAATTTAGGATAACTTTACAAATTTTATCAATTACAAATGAAAAAAGTCACGTGTATTGTACGGGATTGTTAAATCTATCTTGAGATATAACACTTCCCAATCAATTTCAATCCATTTAACTATATTTTTACTTTTCTCTGTAATTATCGATGCCAAACCATTCACTATTCTTGTCTATATTATAACACTTCTCAATCAATTTTAACCCATTTAGCGACAGATTTAGCAACAAATTTTTGGCAAAAATCCATTGCTAAATGATTTATTGACGGAATTGTCGATGGAATCCATTTGTCAAAAAATGTCTCATCGGTAAAATATTGCAACGGTTTTATCGACAGAATTTGAGTGACAGATTTTTTCTTTTGCAAATCGGTTACTAAATTTGGTTCTGAGGCATTGTAGAAACCTTCAATAGTCGATAAATTTTTTAGCAAAATTTAGCATCCGAAGATTTTGTTGCTAAGAATAACAATTGCGATGGAAAAATCTGTTAGTAATTAATACTTTTAAAATATTTTTAAAAATATTAGCAACGAAAAAATCTGTCGCTAATTTAAAAATATTATAAAAGAGGATGCTTATGAGGACATGAAGTATAACTTTGAACTAATATATTAATCATTTAATCTTGTTCAACATTTACAACTAAATATTGACCTTTTATTTACTACACTAAATTCAACAAATATTCTAAAGATTAACCTCAATAAATGAGTCTCATTATATTGTAAAAAGTGAATTATTATTGTTTTAGTATATCTCAAAGATTAATCTTGAATTATAATTATTGTTTTAATTTATTAGTGAATTATTATTGTATTATTATTATCCTTTCTTTGGATTTAACTTTTTTAATACTAGATTAAATCATTTGAAATCGGTTGAAAAATGTTATAACCAAATTAGATTTGACAGTGACGTGCATGGGAAGTGTTATAATGTAGACAAGAATGGTGAATAATTAGGCATTGATAGTAAGAGGGAAAAGTGAAAGTGGTTAAATGGGTTAAAATTGATTGGAAAACGTTATGTCCCCAGATAGATTTAATAGTTACGTGCAATGCACGTGAATTTTTTAGTTTGTAATTGACAGAATTTTTAAATTTATCATAAATTTGTAGAAATCAAAAACTTCGAGGATTAAATACATTTTATTTGGAAATTTGGTGACCAAAATAGACAATGACCCAAACTTTGAGAAACAAAATTGCATTTTCTCACATTTGAAACTTGAGATTTGATCGTCATGTGCAAAAAAAATTTTTATTTGTAATTGACGAAATTTTCAAATTTGTCATAAGTTGGTTGAAATTGAAAAGTTTAAGGACTAAATGTGTTTGGCTTGAAATTTTGAGGACCAAAATTGACCACAACCCAAACTGTGAGGGCTAAAATTGCATTTTTACGAACAATTATATAACAAATAGTTTTATTTAATCAAATAACACATGCAACATACCAAACAATCAATGGTAATAAATTTTATGACTAAATATTTACCTTTGGGTAGAGTAAATAGAACACAATATAAATCGTGAACAAGTAACTGGTAAGAAAATCTTATAAGAATTTATCACTTTCAACCAGATAAAAACTTCAAAAATTATAAAATAAACTCTCACTGATCACTCAACCCTTTTTAAATTAATATTAATAATTACCACCTTCGGGCAAGTAACTATAAGAATTGTAAAAGAAATCTTCCCACAATCCTTATTAAATAAATTTACAAACTATGATAATGGCCAATTTGATGTACCAATTATAATAATTCAGTAAATTATTTAATTGTGATGACATATTTTATACCATTAATACTTCATGATATGCACTTAACCCTTTTAAAATTAATATACACAATTACCACTTTCCAACAGGTACCTACGCATAAGAATTTCAAAGGACAAACATCTCATTTTTTTTTTTTTTATCAAAAATCTTTTTATGAACTATTACATTGACCACTTTAGTATTACCAATTGTAATAATTTATTAAATTATTTGAATGAGACAAAACAATTTATGTCGATAATATGACATTAAATTCAAATAAGGCATATTATTAAACTAACCTGTCTATAAAAATAACAAATGTCAAACTTTTCTAAATCTGTTCAAACAGTTCTCTTATAACTTCAAGGCCATACCCAATAAATAAAAAATTTGAAGGCCATGAACAGATTAGAGGAATATAATATCTTTTGGTAATGAATGAACTAATGCACATACAATTCTTGTAACGATTCATATAACATAAAACAAACTTAAGTTTAAATGAACTATAAAATAAATTTTAACAAACATCACAAGATTCTTGTCAAATATTTTATATATTTCTAACAAAGATCATTTCAATGAGATCATTTGTTACAATACATAAATTATTTAACTGAGACATAAACACACACTTAGAAATTAATAATTTTATTTGCATGAGACAATTTATGCATTCAATCACATGACATAATTCATCTTAATTTTCCTTATGCAAAATTACTGATTTTGGCTGTCAAAACTAGAATCATTGACATATTCAAATGTATAATCAAAATGAAGAAATTGACCCACATAAACCTTCAAGAATGGGCACATAAAATAACCAAGGATCATGGCTTCAATGAAAAAAAAAACTTCCCATTCCGCATTGATTCAAGAACTGAAGTTTTGTAAACTGATTCAACACCTTAATTTACTTCATGTAATTGGGGTCTTCAAAAGGAACTGGAAAACATTGCCAAAAAAAAAACAAGGATTCACCCCTTTTTATTATTATAAAAAGAAAGCTTCACGTCAACTGAAATTGGTTAACAACCAAAGCTATGAGTAAGCAACATCCAGTGCCACATAGGTATAACTTTCATGACCTTTAAGTGACAAATTGGCTGCATTTAAAATAGTCAAAATTGGCACATAACTTTGCAATCTAACTTAATACAATACTGCATCCGATATTGACAAGATGACATTGAAACCAATCAATGTAGCAGGAAGTGTTGAACACATTGAAAATTCAAATCCAAATTGATTTAATCAAGTCAATAGGCACAAATTAAAGAATTAACTGTTGTAACTAATCATTAGCCATTATAACTAGCCATTATGACTAGTCGTTTATAACTGTTGGAATTGTGTGTATAAATAGGCAACCATTTATAAATTATTTCAATAAAATCAATTCTTTCTTTCAAATTCTCTTAAATCATGAATCTCTTATTCTTGTTCCTTTGTTTGCTTAATTAACACGTAAGCACTTACTTTTATTATGGTATCAGAGCACTATTAAGTGCTTTGAGTGCTTATTAACCACTATATGTTTTGTATTTTCCTTGGTTGTTTTCAACCCCTTGAAAAGTTATCTTAGCTAAATTTGGTCATAACAGATACGGATTCAAGTTCAACCGAGTAGAGTATCTTCAAAATTAATACCCACAAGTATTGGAATCAAGCTCACAAAATTCCCACACTACAAGAAAATCAGCCTTTAGTGACTAGTGCAAATTGTCACAGAATATTGAAAACTTATCATAAAAAATCATCACTGGCGAGTTTTGCGGTTGTCACTTAGTTATCACAAATTTTATATGACAAATTAGCCCATCTGACAACTTTAAATTTTTGTCACAAAAGCCAATCAAACTGTTATTTTATGTTACCACAACTAGTTCTATGAATTTGTGATAAGAATTTCATCACTTTTCGTTTACAATTTCATCACACTAAATATTCAAGTTGTCACCAAAGTGATTCTTTTGTGACATAGCTTGTAGCAGTAGCATGTATCTGTTATAACAACTTTTGTTATCACTGATTGAGTTTCTACCAACTTATCTGTGACAACTTCTTGTCACAAAGTTTATTTTTTAAAAGTACTTGTGATTACAACACCATTTTATTGTCACAGCTTATCTATTGTCAAAATTTTATTCTACAAACCTATTCTTTCCCATGTAATTACAACATACTCAAAACTACTTTTAAACAATAATAAACCATACAACTAAAATATCAGCTGTAAATAATATGTAATATTAACAAAAGTATCCAATTTAATCAAAGTTGGAATATGCACAAGAAGCATCCAAAATACTTTCACAAACCAAAATGCTAGGTTTTTAACCATACTTGTACTATTAATAGCATCTAAATAAAGTTCTAAATATATTTTGATCCATAAAATATCACAACAATAGCTTATCCTCATCAATAAGGCATAGCATGATCTCCAAAAAAACTTCGTCTTCTTGATGCCTCCACATGATAGTCAGCACTGATACCAAAAAATGCAGTTGAAGATACATTTTATTATTGTATCTTTTGACTGCATCATTTTACAACTAAATCAACATGTCAATCCCCATATACAACTTTTCATATAATCTCCCTCGTAACTGCAAGCTCAAGCAAATTTACAACTAAAGATGGTTATCATTTAACTCCTTCTAGAAGAAACACGTCAAAATTCTTTCAATCTTCTACAGTAGTGTCATGATTTTTTTCAAATAAGAAAAAGCAAGTGAAACTCAAGCACAACAAGCAACAAGATTGCATGGCCTAAGTTGATATAGATTGGGAACAAAAAAAAAAATCTGTTAAAAAGAGGAAAAGATAAATTAGAAATAACCCATCTTGATGTGATTTAGGCGATTTGAAGTTTGGACTTCAGCAGCACTTTTCTTAATAAGATATGGATTAAATAAAGGACACGCGTTCATCCACATCATCTTCTTTCTACTTTCATAAGTAAAAGTTCATTGAAATATTGATGCCTCTTTTAACACCCTAGTTTTAAATCAATAAAAACACCTAAATCCTATCACTAACTAGGTGGCATCCCGCAAGTATATGGTTGTCAACTAGTAGCAAGGGAAGTAGAGATCGTTCCCACGAGGATTGTCGATTGTAATTACTAAGGTTTTTAAAGGTAAATGTGTAGTTAAGCTAAATCAATTAGTGGATGGAAGAACTATTCTAAGTGAAAGCTATAACTTCAATTCTAACTTAATTTAATCTAACTAAGTCTAAGATTTAGAACAAGTGCATAAATCAACTAACCATAAAGCAATAAAAATTAATCACTAAAGCATTCATTTCTAAAGTAGAAATTAGGAAAAGATCAACTAGGAAATTAAATATTTTTGGATTTTTCAATTGAAATTAAGGAGACCCACTAAGAATTAACTAGAAACTAAAGCTAGAAATTGAAAATTCTTAAATAGAAAGCAAGGAATTGATAAGAACACCAATTTTACTAAAAACCCTAAATTAAAAGCAAAGAAATTTTTACTAAAGTAGATGAGAAAGCAATTAAAATTATATCTACTTGAAGCTTACGAAAAACCCATTACGATGATCTAATAAAGATGTAAACTTGACAAGAAATTTACAGAAGATCTAAGATGAAGATTAAGAGAAAATTGTATTAGAAAAAGTAACTTGTAGTCTAAGCTATCCTAATCTATCTAGAATTATCTAAGGAACTCCCTATTAAAACTAACTACTCCCTTTTCTCTGTCTACTACTTAGCTTAAATAGTGCAGCATTACACAAGGTAAAAATCAGGGTTTTTGGGCTGAAAATTACAAAATTGCCCTTACAACTTAAAATTTAGCAAGTCGAGATCGCGGTCTGGAAGTTTTGAGACCGCGATCTCGACTCTAAAATTTTAGCACTAATTCCCGAGTCAAGATCGCGGTCTGGAATAATCGAGACCGCGATCTCGACTCTCCTTCCAGCAATCCTCAATTCCTCCATTTTGCAATTTAGTCCCTTGAGCTTTGTTCCTTCCAGCTTCCAACCTTTAATTTTTAACCTGCATAATATTAACACCATTAAGCACTTAATTAAACTAAGAATTTAACAAAAATTATCACCATTAATTCAAAAACGAAAATATAAATACATATGAAAGAAATTAACTAAAATCTTCAACTACTTACTTAATTTCGGAATTTAAACTATCAAAATGCTATAATTTAAAGGATTCCAAGTAAATAACTCTAGTTTCCTAGAGTTATCAAATATACCAAAGGAAGCCCAAAATGAATGGCATCTAAATATGTAGGTCCCTAGTCTTTTCTATTATGTAGCAGGTTCATGAAAGAGAGAAAATGAAGCACGACAATAGGTCAGATCAAACTAATATTCAATAAGTTAGAAAGTGTATTAAACATTTGGAACAAGACAGGAAACATGTCTAAAATTTTGAAATGATACATGGAATGGAACTTAAGACACTATAAGGTATCAAATCCAGTCACCCTCTTTCTCTCATTTACAGATAGCCATATGTTACAGTACAAGAATGAAATTCCAAACTTCGCATGTAACTTTTATTACTTAAGAGGCAATAAATTAGAGTAGAAATACAAGAATTGATGGAGAAGTTGGAGACACCAAATCCTATTTAACATTTTTGGCGACCAAGAAGAGAGAAACTTAAAAGACAAACATAATCTAATATACACTAGTTTTCTCCAGCAACAATAACATTGTTTGGCAGTCATAAGAAGCTTAACGACTAACATGAGAGGATAGGAATTAACAGACCGTGTCACCTTGGTCACAAGAAATGCAAGTCAAACTCATATCTGAGAGGAATGGGAAGACAATGAAGTTATAGCACCTTAACCAAACAAAACTGCTTATGCATGTCATGCTTATATCTCAGAGAAAATAGAAAAAGACATTGAAGCTACCATATAGTTGACCAAGTATAACTCCGCACTTAACATCAAGATCTTCTTTAGTCTCCTCTATCCTCTTCTCTCTCTGTCTTTCATGAATAAAATTCATAAATAAATCATGCACAATGTCAGGAAAAGCTATTCAACAGAAAAGTGTTTCACTAATATAAATTGATAAACAATATGAACTTTATAGGAACACTCCAAAAAATTGGAACGACATTAAACATTCTTAATACCTCATAGTTACATATAGAAAGTTCTCAATAAAGCAATTGAAATAACAAAACCAAAATAGAACAATTTTCGAGGAAGGAATGACAAAAAGAACAGAAAAATATTAATCTTGCAGCAAAGTCAAACAAAAGTAAAATCATGTAAGCTCAAAAGCAAAAGAAGATGGGGGAAAAATTAAACCTTTTTCAGCCTAGCTGTGACCATTTTGCAATATTAAGCTTTGCAATCTTCTGCATAACACAACCAGACTTAGTGATGAAATGTTGAGAATCCATTCCCATTGTGCGTCGCACATTAGTTTTCCAATCACTGACCCTAACCCATTGTCGAATCCTACTCAGCAGAATATGGAGGTAGTTCAATGCAGATTTTGATGGGGATCAAATGGCTGTTCATGTACCTTTATCTTTGGAAGCCCAAGCAGAGGCCCGTTTACTTATGTTTTCATTAACTTCAATTGTCAATGGCTCTTTAGCATACCTTTTCTTAGACAATGACAAGTTCCTTGTAGGCCCATTCTTCTTGGTAAGGGCAGACCTATATGCAGTTTGAGTTAAAACATAATCTGACAATAGAGCAAATCATATAACAGCTAAGAATCATATGGTAGCAATAGCCATATTATTCCACAAGGATTACATAATACTCTCTAGCATATTTACACAATCATATTTGGACAGAAAATTTTTCTATAAGTAAAATAGTACTACGAAAACAGCATACCATCCCTAAACTTGGCTTACAGAGCCTTCTTAAATGCACCAAGTACGAAAATTCGTCAAAGAGAGATTTCTTACAAGTGATGCACATTGAAATCAAATCTACCTTGAAATATCTGTGTTTGATTATTGATTTGGACAGTTAAGAATACTCATTTTACCACCTTTCTTAAATTCAAGAATAACCTGATACTTTTAAAAATTTTAATAGTATTGTATTTACCCAGTTTTGACTCATAAGATAACTCAAAACAGAAATAAGCATACTGTAATGGTATAGAGCAAATTCCATCCAACAAATCTAATGATCTTGATTATCTAACCAAGCAAAAGATGCTAAGCTTCTCAACTGAAATCAGTCATCATTCTTTTTATCTAAGAATATACAAGGAAAAGAACCCAAACTCATTTTTATGGTTAAACAAACGAAATCAAGAGGTCACAAGGTCAGTGCCCGTGTTTGCCTTGGATTAGTACTTGGTATAAAGCTCTTATATTTTTAGTAATTGGTTTGATGGTGCCAAAATAAAAGTGGATGGGATATATGTTTTAATGTTAGAAATTTTATTCGACTTTCGTATACGCATTTTGTCTTTTAGTGCAACAAAACTATCCAAGCACCATGTAAATTTTAAATTGTATTTTTTATTTTTTATTAAATAAATACATGTTTAATACACCCATACAAGCATATCTCAGTTTTTGAGATTCGGATTTCAAACTCCGGGGAGGTCACTACTTTTTGTGTGTTCTTTAGTATTTGGTTTGATAGTACAAAAAAGAAAGTCAAAAGGATTATGTATTTTGACATTACTAATTTTGTCCGACTTTCACTTGCATATTTTGTCTTTTAGTGAAAAAATGTCTATGTCCAAGCATTTTTTTGCAAAAAAAAGTCATTTTCATTATTTATAATCCAAAAAGTTATTCAAATATTTTGTTATTTACCAAATAACTCAAATAATGCCTTAAATAATGCACCAAAATAATGTCCAAATAATGCAATCCATGCAGGGCCATTGTTTGTTAAAACTAGGAAATGTAATTGTTTGTTAAAACTAGGAAATGTAACCAACATTCAGAAGATATGGCAAGGGTGTAAGAGATAAAATGTCGTGCTCGAAAAATCCATCAAGAAACTAAAAACAAGTCCAATGATCACCGTAATGGGTGCAACCAACAAATGCTACACTTAATGAGTCATGACTGAAGGCTAGCAACACTAAATAAATAATCCTACACAAGGAAAATGTGGCAATACCCAAAATTCAAACATCGAGAAAGTACTATAATATTAGACCCTGAAGCCAAATATGTGAAGATCAAAGTAGGTTGGAATAAAAGTAATAAAACTATTTCTGAATTGCTAGATGAGACTAACTTTTGACCTCCGAATCCTGAACTCTAGCTAAGATAGTTTTTGTGAGACATATTAGCATCTTTTCTAGTGAGGTCTCTTAGTATTAGGTTGAGTACTCAGTAAGCCTATTTGCTGAGCGACTTATCGCTCAATCTTTTTAACATTTTTTGCAAAATTAGAGATTGTACGAGCATTTTAACATTTTTTGTAGAATTAGAGATTGTACGAGAACAACCATGTGTATGAGGAGTTGGTGTGTGTCAATGATAGAGTTTTGACTTCCAAGAAGAGTTAGTATTGCAAGTTGGTTAAGAATTAAAATCATGTAAAGATATTTTAGATTCCTTTTTGTATTGCCTTAGCGACCATTAGATGGCTTAGTTTATAATTGTTTAATCGCATATTCAAGACAATTGATGATTAATTATTATAGATTATTTAGTAATTTAGTGAAGTTATTTTGATTCTATTTTGTTTTGGTGCCTTGCACCTTTGAAGGTAACTCTTAAGGGAATGGCAGTTATCATGTGCTGAATTATGCAGGCGCGGAGCGTGACACTATTGAGCCTTGTGTCCATCTCCTCCCTTCTTTGCGCAGTTGTATCCAGATTCTTCTTAATATTCTCATCAATGTTGCTTGACCCTGATTCCATGTGTGCAGTTATGGTTAATGGTTCTTTGTTTGGAATTGCCTTGGGTTTGGGGTTCTTTTCCCTTTGACCTTATCACTATCTTCCCTTCCAAATTAGTCCTACATTGTTCTTTAGGTAGTAAAGCCTTCTCCACCAGTGTTTTGAAAACCAGACTGGGCCGACCGATCTACCAGTCGGACCGCGAATCGGAAGAGCCACTGGTCCGGTACATAGTATATCCGGTTTGTACAAAAAACTGGACAGAACTGAAAAAATCGTGAATCGGAAAAAAATCAGTTCAACCAGTCTTTGGCAATTTTTTAAATTTCAGATTAAAAATGAATCATACAAAGAGAAAAATTAAAAATGATGAAATAAACTCCAAAACAGCAAAATAGTGATAACAAACCAAAGCCTAAACTATTGAATTATTCATTTTTTATCTTTTTTGTACTTATTTTTGTACAAGTTTAATTTTTCTTATTAAAAATTTGATTAGTATTTTTGGGTATTAGGACTAGAATAATCAAAATATAGTATTTCTCTTCTATTTTAAATTTCATAAAAATATATTTTAGGTCATTTTAAATTTAAAAAAAACTGAATTAGTAAACTAGCCGGTTCAACCAGTCAAACCGGTTGAACTGCAAACCGGACAGGCCATCGATTCATGCCCGATCCGGTTTTCAAAACATTGGCGTTTGGATTATTTTTTTTTTAACAAATTTTTACCACTTTTTACTTTACTATTCCTATTTTTATGAAATATTTGTTTGGTTAGTAAAAATACTTTGGACAATTTTTTTTACTTTTTTTCCAAAATACTATTCATTATTTACACAATTCAAAATTTCTTTCGCTATTCATTACTTATACAATTCAAAATTTTCTTTCACTATTCATTACTATTCTATCACATTATTATTTTACTATTCATCTATACGCGTATGATACTATTCACATATATTAGCATTAAATTTTTTATACTATCCAATACTATTCATTGATCTAAATTTTTTTCGGGGAAAGAAAATGTGGAAATGTAAGTTCAGATTTCTGAACCTAGGTTCAGGAATTCGAAGTATAGGCGGGAAAATAGAGTTTAAAATAATATATAAGGTTCAGGCTTCTGAACTTAGATTTGGGAGTTCGAACTATGGGTGAAAAATAGAGTTTAAAATGATATATAAGGTTCAGACTTTCAAATTTATATTGGAGAATCCGAACTATGGGCAGAAAAGTGTAAATTTTAAATTGTATTTTTATTTTGTATTAAATAAATACATGTTTAGCATACGCATATGGACACATTTCGTTTTTTAAGATTCGAATGTCAAACAACGAACACGTAACTATCTTTGCATGTGGTTTTTAATACTTGATTTGATGGTATAAAAAAGAAAGTGAACGGGATTATGTATTTTGATATTACAAGTAATTTTATTCAAATTTTATGTATGTATTTTGTCTTTTAGTGCACAAAATACTAAGTAATTTTTAAATTGTTTTTTTTATTATTTTATATTAAATAAATACATATTAACATACATGTATGAGTATATCTTGTTTTTTAATATTCAAATTTCAAATGACGAGAAGGCAACTACGTTTGTGTGTGATTTTTAGTACTTGATTTGATGGTTTGGAAAAGAAAGTGAACGGAATTACATATTTTAATATTAGTAATTTCGTTCGACTTTCGCATACATCTTTTGTCTTTTAGTGCAACAAATACTATGCAAACACTTATTTACAAAAAAATTATTTGCATTATTCACAATCCAAATGCTAACTCAAATTATTCACATTTTTTTGTTATTTGCCACATAACTCAAATAATTCTTTGAATAATGTGCCAAAATAGTACTCCAAATAATACATGATTTCAAGCCACTCAATAACTATAAAGCACTAAAGGTCATACATTTGCTGAACCAACAGTTTGACATATGGCACTCTGTTGCTAATCCAAGTACAATCACGATCCATGAGTCCAAAGGATGAATGAATATATATATAGCCCAGGATATATAACATAAGTATAAGCATTAAGACAAAATAACTTACAAAACAACTTAAAACTTACTTGGGCAGGAACCAAGAATGTTGAGAGTAAAAAAGGTGGTGTAGAGACCAAGTAGTGATCGAAACTAAGAACTTTGGATTAGTTGGGAATATTACAAGGCAGAAGAGAGGGAGAGGTTCTAAAAATCGATGCCTTTCTTCATGGAATTCTATGAGTTTATATAGAAAAATTTTCTAACTATTACAATTATTGCCAACGTCATACTTGATGACATTTTAATCTTATCCTTTGCTGATGCAGATGCTGACATCATTTTTTCTTTTTGCCTTTTCCTTTTTTCTTTGCTGCTTGAGGTTTTGAAGAGCCAAAAGATGCTTCTGAGCTTGTCCCAATTTCTTCATCTGAAAATAATTTTTTCTTTGGTCTCTATGATTTCCAAAGTTTTTGCTTGGGTTCTTGCAATATTTGTTAATTCTTCTGCTTTTCTGAGCAATTATTTTATATCAATTATTTCTTGTTCATTTGGATCCTGTGATTATTGAAGCAAATGAAATTGATTCTGGGAGCATTGGATTTGCTCTTCTTCTTTTAATTTTTCTTTTTCTTTTGAATTATCTTGATTAATTTTCATCTTATTTTCATCTTTTATGAATAATGAGTTTTGTTTTCTCGCGGCATTAAATGCTTCAATTTGCCACTGGACCATGCTGCAATAAAATCATTCATGGTTGTTGTCTCCAATTTTTCTGTAGGTGTAGAAGAAATGCTTCATCCTGTTTTAGCTGTATTTGAGCTGTATTTGCTAAGGAATTTAAGGTTTTAAACCAAGTGGACTAAAATCTACTGGCACACATTTCACCCACTACTTACATTCAAATATTCTTCTTATTTGTGGTAATCCAGTTACTGGACAAAATCCCGTTTCCAACCTACCAAAACACACATCATGGTATGTTGAATAGAATCAAAAAATGACATAGATCTCTTTTGGGAAGATCCTCGAGTGGAAACTCCTTTGTATAGATTTCTTTGAATATCTGGAATCCATCTTGGATGTATTTTGGATAGAATTCTATAGGCATTGAAAAATTTTTGAATCCAGTGGTAAAACCACATTGGTAAATCTTTTTTCTTTTCAAAAATTGATAGTTCCAAACAGATCCACCAAGTATGTTTGTAATCATCATTTTGAAAATAAAATGTATTATGACAAGAAGAAATTAAATCATAGTATGTAAATCTATATTCTTTATTATTAAAATTTGAGGAGAATCTAACAGCTGATGTTGCTATTCCCCAATCTCTGATGGTAGGAACTTGATGAGTAACAATTTTTGAAAATTTTATAAGATGATAATCATCAACTGTTGGAATCCATGCCTCTTTTTTATTATGTATAATTGTAGCAATGTCTTTCCATGCATTTTTATGAAATGGAGGTTCTAAAAGTTTGCATGGACCAGACTGGGTTTTGTTGGATATCCTGATGTAGGATAATAGGTTCTGAAAAAGCCTGGGGCATATTTTTTCTGGAAAAGGATATATGGGTCTTTTGTGATCTCATCTACATCAATGTTGATCACATGCATTTTTTTCCCTGTAGGTTGAAATGAATTGAGTTGATTTTGGGAAGTTGAGATAATTTTGACATAGTTCCCAATGATATCAAATTTGAATTTGAGCTATTTGGATTTGAAAAAGTGAGATTTTGATTAAGTATTTCCCTGTAAAAAGGACTTGAAAATTTTGAGGTTAATGGTGGAAAACTGTTTCCCATAGGTGTATAGCCCATCACAATATTCCCAATTTTTGCCGAAGATGTTTCTACTGGAGAAGATGCTCCTCCTTGAGTATTATATATATTTATATGAGGCCTCGGAAAGGAAGATTCTCCTCTATCTCTTGCTCCAGGAGAAGATGCTCATCCTCGTCCTCTGTATAAACTCATCCATGCAAGCAAGCAAATAATCAAATTGATAATTCATGCAATTGTTTTATTCTTAAACGATAAGCCTCTTGAAAATATGCAATAGTTTCTTCTTGCTCATTATATATATTGATTTGTTGTTGTAATGTGGCAGATAGCCATAATGGATCTTCGTCTAATTTATAATATAATTTGTATTCTATATCTATTATTGCTTTCCTTTCTTGTTATTTTCTATGTTTTGCTAATACTATTCTTGATCTAAAATAGGCTTCACTTTCTATCAAGTTTTCTATATGTGCCCAAAAATATTTAGGATTTGGATTTAGAAGTGGTAATTCTAAATTTCTATAATCCATTCCTCGAAATATATGTGTTGATAGCAATTCTCGCCCTAGATTTATTAATGTTGTCTTTCCTTGTTATAGGCGGGTACTTTTTTCCTACTTCTATTGTGAACTCATTTTTATGAAGATTATGACTATTAGATGAACTGGCTTCACAGGCCATGAAGCTTCTTTAAGTGAACCTGCAATAAATCAAATCTCTGGTTAAAAAATTAGGAAGAGAATTAGTTTCTCCTTTAACAATATTAAAATAAAAAATAGATAATATAGACTGCCATCGTGCAAACAATTGTTTTGATGCAATATTTTTAACAACTTTTTTCTAAAATTTGCTTTGCTACAGAACAATCTATTCTTATAAGAAAGTTTTGATTTAACAGATCGTCTTGAAATTTTGTGACACATAAAACTATATTTCATACTTCTTTCTTAATTGTAGGATAATTCTCTTGTACTTTATTCCAAACACCTGATGTGTATCTCACCAATTCTTCTTTATTGGTATGGGGATTTAATTGCTTTAATATTCCTCCATAACCTATAACAGAAGCATCAGTTTCAAATATCTTGAACCATGTATGATTGGCAAGATTTAAAAGTGGCAAATATTTCACCTTTTGTTTATATGCCTAACAGCTTCTGTATATTTATCAGTCCAAGTTAGGGGATCCTTTCTTAGTCTTTCATATAATAGCTTACAATCTTGTGCATGTAAATATCGATAATATTCACCAATATAATTTAAGCTACCTAACAATCTTTGTAATTGTGTTTTATCTTTAATTTCATTTGGAAACATATTAGCAAATTCTATAGATCTTGCTATTGGTGTAATATAACCTTTGTCTAAATTATATCCTAAAAACCTAATTTGAATTTGAAATAAAGTCATCTTTTTTGCTGAGACTACTATGCCATTTTTTAACGCAATACTGATAAAAATGTTTATATGTTTACAATGTTGATCTATACTTTCAGAAAATATTAAACTATCATCGATGTATACAATAATAAATGGATATGAAGAAAATATATCATTCATCATATTTTGTAACTCAGATGGTACATTCTTTAACCCAACAAGCATAACATTCCATTCAAAATGTCCAAATGGGACTGTAAATGCAGTTTTATATCTATCTTCTTCTACAATTTGAATTTGCCAAAATCTTGATTTTAAATGAAATTTTGAATAAATTTGAGAATGTATTGTTCCACAGAAGATTTAAAAGATCTTTTTTATTGGGAATAGAATACCTAATCCATTGCAAAACTTTATTTAAAGGTTTATAATTTATAACTAATCTTGGTGTTCCTCTTTCAATTTCTGAATTCTAATTTACATAAAATGCAGAACAACTCCATGGAGAAGATGATTTTCTTATTATACCTCTATTTAGAAAATCAGCTATTTCTTTTCTGGAATATTCAACCATTTCTTTATTCATTTGGAATGGACGTGCTTTAGTTGGTAAATTTTTCTCATCAAAATCTTTTTCATAAGGTAGATGTACCATATGTTTTTTTTTTCTATGCCAGAATACTGTTGGAAGATACTAGAAATTTGTGAATTATTTTATCAGAAACTTGTTTTATTTTTACCTGTATTTTTGGTGATTTCAATTGTTCTTCTATGGTTTTTCCTTTTATTTTATTTCGTAAAAACTTGATTTGTTTTGTTTTCAAATTTATATTTTCTTTTATAGAATTTATAGAAAAAGTATTTAAATTTAACATTAATGTGGTTGTTCTTTGGTAACAAAATTAAATGTTAAAATTTTCTCTTTATTTGAAATTATTTTTCCATCACAATAGTATGGATGCATTTGAACAATAAATGGATTTTCCTAAAATAACATGTTCTTGAATATTTTTTGTCAGAACAAATGGTAAACAAATATAATTATTTTCTTGAGAAAATATGCAAACATTTGAAAGTTTATATCTAATTTTTAACTTTGATCCTTCAGTTGCTCTTAAAACAGTCGAAATTTTCTCAAAAAATTTTGAAGGTATTAGTCCTTTTCTTGTAGTACAAATATCAACACCTGAATCTATCATTGCTATGGTTGAAAATTTATAATCATTAATTACCAATGTAATATATATAAAATATTTTTGGGATAAATATATTGGTTGAAGGCTAAGGAATTGGCTATTTTGATTTTCATGATTTATAATCTCTTGATCGATATTTAATTGTGATGTAGAAGCTATTTGTTTATTTTCTTCTAATTCTTTTGTGTCATCAAAATCTAAATTCTAAAAGAGTTAATCTTTTATTTAAACTTTTAACTTCTTCTTTTAATTGATTAATCTCTTGTTTTAAAATTAGTATGGTGACAGGTTTGTTATATGACATAAGTCCTACTTCATCTATAACTTCTTTCATGGAAAACGGTTGTTCTAAAGTAATCATTTTTTCTTTAAAATTTTGAGGGAGTAATGAATATTTCTCTTTTTTTTCTTTATTATTTTTTTAAATTTATCAAAATTTCTTTATACTGTTCTAAATGTTGTCTTTTTAATTCTTTGTCGTGTATGTTTTCTATTAATTCAAAAAACATATTTTAACTTTCAGTTAATGTAAATATGTCATGACATGCACAATCATTATCAGATGAATCAGAATTTATTTCATCTATACTATCTTCTATTTCATATTCTGAATAAGTATTTAATATAGTTGCTATAATGTCTTCTTTTCTTCATTGTTTATAGATAATTTATTTAGTTTTTCTAGAAGACTGGTTATAGTTTCTTGATTTACATTGATTTGCATAATGACCTTTCTTGCCACATTTTCTACAAGTAATATTTACTTTTATCCATTGCTTAACTTCTGTATTAGTTTTCCTATCCTCCTTTCTTTTTCTTTTAAAGAATTTCTTTCTATTTTTCTTTGAATAAGATGGATATGTAACATCTTTTGTTTGTTTTCTTTTCTTACTAAACTTCTTAACTTTCTTTTTTGCTTTATGATATGGTATACTTGGTTCTTTAACAGCAAATTGTGCACAAAAATCACCTAATTCTATTCTTTGTTTATATTTCTTTATTTGTGCTTTTAATTTTATATCGTTACATAATTTTAATCCTTCTTCTGTACAAACTGATATAATATCTCCATAAGAAATTCTATCATAAGGACTATCATGATAATTTTTTAATGTGATAAAAATTCTTTGAGCAAATAAATTTGGTAAACTAGAAATGAATTTTTCTTTCCAAAAATGTGAACTACAATCAGTACGATCTATAAATCTTGCCCTAAAAATATATCCTTATACCATTTAAAATGTGAAAGTGTTGGACATCTTAAATTCATTAAAAGTTCTTTTTTAATACTATCAATAATTTTAACGTCACCAATGAAATGTCTGAAAATACTGGTAATCAAAGATAAAACCATATTAGGAATAGAAGTAGTATTTTGATTAGTGGATATACCTTCATGCTTAATTTTTGTAATTGTTTTTATAGAATTCAAAATATCATCTCTTTGCTGTGAGGTTAAATAATTATTCCACCAACCATCTAATGCACCTGTAAATTCATTGACTACAATACAAACAGCCTCATATTCTCTAGTTCTTTTAGCTTTATGCAAATTAACATACATCATTATATTTTTTAATACTGTAATTATTTGATGTGGACTAAGACCATCAATCTTCCATTCATATATTGAACTATGGTTTAAATGATCCATTTGTACACTTGTTTTTAACTCTAAATCTTGAGAAATTGGCCTTTGATAATACCTATCTTTTTTAGGATATTAACCTCCAAATTGCTTAAAATTTTCATATTTTTTATATTTTCTTTTTATTGAAAGCAATTTTCTTTCAGCATTATCATTATTTTGAAACATTTCTATTAAATCTTCCATATATTATTTCCTTCTATTTCTTCATACATATCTTCATTTGATTCTTCTTCTAAATTTAATCCTATTAGTTCTTGTTCTGAATCTTGTTCTAAATTATTATAATGTTTTTCAGTTAATATATTTATTTTTAATCCTCTTAAAGTTTTCTCAAGTTTTAAAAGGCATTCTTCTATATTTGTATTAAATACTCCTGTAGGTAAAGGTATTTCTGTTGGTCTAATAATATATGGTAATATATTATTAGTGGATGTATAAATGGAATACTAAAGTTACTTTTATCTTTGACTGGTAATTTTTCATAATTAAAATATTGTGTATTAGCACTAATTTTCTTGATTATATCATCAATTTTATTTTTCGTATTTCTAAAATCTTGTGATTGTGTACACATACTTCTTTTAATTATTTTGATATAGTATGTAGATTTAAAGATATAAAATTATTTTGTTGTGTTATACTTCCTATTGTGATACAATTTTGATGAACAAAAGATGTAGTTATAACTCCTTCATTACCTATTCTTATGACAGTTGATAAGGGTGGATATATGGATCTATGACCCTTATAATTTTCATTGGAATATTTTTCATTTAAAATAAAATCAGTATATGTATCTTTCAAAACTAAAATATCTTTATCTTGATCTGTCAATGAAGCTCTGTATTCAATATAAACCCATTTAAAAATTCTATATAACATGTAGTCCTTCTTATGAAATCATAATAATTATTTTGAATTTCCTTTTGTTGCTCCATAAAATAATTTTCAAAAAACCATTTTCTGAAATTTTCATATTTTTCTTGATTAAAATCTTTAATTGCTTGTTTTGAAATTTCTTTTAATTCTTCATCAGATAGAATATCTTTTATTATAACTGAAAGTCCATATGATGCAGAGAATTCATTTAGATTTTGGATGTTCTACTTGATATCCTATTTATGATCTTACATCTGGTTCTTTTTCAGGATTTATGGTATACACCCCATGCATAGTTTGATTTTTCTCTTGAAGACCTGCAAATTTTAAAGGAAGATCTCCATCTTTTCTAAATGATGTAGATGAACTTGGTCTAGATATATAGGAATTATCTAAAGAATTATCTGGAATTGAGGATGTTGAATGTCTTTTTGAAAACATTATAGCTACTGATCCAGATGAACTTTCTTCTATTTGAGCAAATGATACGGGTTTCGGAATTGTTGGATTTGTGATTTTATCAAATATTCATTGATCTGGGACTTGAACTTCATTCTAATCTATTACAGTGGGCAACTCTAAATTTGATCTAGTGTTTATTTCTATTATGGGTGTTGTACCTTTTCTACTATGACCTCTTTTATCTATCTTTATTTCTGAAGCTCCTGGACTCAAGGTATTTATCAATTTGTAATATATCCTATATGTAACACATACACTATGTTTTCAGTTCCAAGTTTCATGTCATAACCTTTGGTTTGAATGTTTAATGTTAATATATCAGCTAAATTTCTATCAGTAACAGAGACAGAAAAGTTTGGAAAGCTATCAAAATGTATAGGTCCATTACACAAACAAGACTCTATTAATCCTAACAATGAATCATTAAATCTATTACATCTAACATCTCTAAATGCTATACAAACAGATGTATTTAAACCATGCCTATTTAAAGGTTGTAAAGCTACTTGAACGAAACCTATATGCATAAAATTGAATTTAGTAGATGCTATGGTATTAAAATCACAATGTTTAAATAATTGTATAGTTTCAAACTTATTTCCTATGGGTATAGTTTTTTCAACAATTGTTATCTTATATGAAGATTTGAATTTAAAGATACTTGTAAAATCTTTTAAAAATTCTCTTTTATAAACTTCGTATTCTTTTCTTTTTGGTAAACTCCAATTTTGTAAAACTTGTTCTATATCGGTGAATTCTACTTCTTTCTTCATTTTTAGTATATATAGATGATGAAATGGATGCAGATCTAGACAGAGACATAATTAAAACTAGTTGATAGGAACCAAGGAATGATTAGATCTAAGAATTAGCTTTAAACAAATCAAACCCATAATATGTGTTATAATTTTTACCTAGATTTGATCTTATTGAACAATATGATTTTCTGATCATAGTGAATACTCTCAATATTCTTCACGTATTAACTAATCAATCAACAGATCGTTCATTAGCATAAGATACTATAATTTACTTGCTCGACTGTCAACTTTCAACAGGGCAACGTCGGATTTACACTTCTATCTGGCTACCAGACTTGTAGCCCTCAACGACTTAGATGTCGACCCACAAGTAAATCATAAATTCTTATCATAATTTGGTATCTATTAATTAATGTCTTATTGTCAAGAATCTTGAAGATATTCATTATTTCAGAAATCACAAGTCTTATTGATCAGATCTGGTATTAATATCAACCTATATTATGAAATATATTTGAATAAAACTAATCATTAGATACTAATTTAAGATTCCATGACTTTGATACCAAAACTGCCCAGGATATATAACATAAGTATAAGGATTAAGACAAAATAACTTACAAAACAACTTAAAACTTACTTAGGCAGGAACCAAGAATGTTGAGAGTAAAAAAGGTGGTGTAGAGACCAAGTAGTGATAGAAACTAAGAGCTTTTTATTAGTTGGGAAGATTACAAGAGAGAAGAAAGGGAAAGGTTCTAAAAACCGATGCCCTTCTTCTTGGAATTCTAAGAGTTTATATAGAAATTTTTTCTAACTATTACAATTATTTTCAACGTCATACTTGATGACGTTTTAATCTTATCCTTTGCTGATGCAGATGCTGACATCATTTTTTCTTTTTGCTTTTTCCTTTTTTCTTTGCTGCTTGAGGTTTTGAAGAGCTAGAATATGCTTCTAAGCTTGTCCCCATTTGTTCATCGGAAAATAATTTTTTCTTTACTGTGATATTCCAAGTTTTTGCTTGGATTCTTGCAATATTTGTTAATTCTTCTGCTTTTCTGAGCAGTTCTTTTATATCAATTATTTCTAGTTTATTCAGTTCCTGTGATTCTTGAAGCAAATGAAATAGATTCTGGGAGCATTGGATTTGCTCTTCTTCTTTTATTTTTCTTTTTCTTTTGAATTATCCTGATTAATTTTCAGTAACTTTCTCCTTTTCGTTTTTTATGAATAATGAGTTTTGTTTTCTCGCAGCACTAAAAGCTTCAATTTGCTGCTGGACCATGGCTGCAATAAAATCATTCATGTTTGTTGTCTCCAATTTTTCTGTAGGTGTAGAAGAAAATGCTTCATCCTGTTTTAGCTGTATTTGCTGAGGAATTTGGAGTTTTAAACCAAGTGGACTAAAATCTACTGGTGCACATTTCACCCACCACTTACATTCAAATATTCTTCTTATTTGTGGTAATCCAGATGTTGGACAGAATCCCGTTTCCAACCTCCAAAACACACATCATGGTATTTGTGTTGAATAGAATCAAAAAATAACAGAGATCTCTTTTGGGAAGATTCTCGGGTGGAAACTCCTTTGTATAGATTTCTTTGAATATCTGGAATCCATGTTGGATGTATTTTGGATAGAATTCTATAGGCATTTAAATTTTTTTGAATCCAGTGGTAAAACCACATTGGTAAATCTTTTTTCTTTTCAAGAATTGATAGTGGACTAATAGTCAGAAAAAATATGCTACTATTGCTCATGAAATGTTAGCAATAGTTAAATGTGTTCTAAAATTTGGTCTTGGGCTTCGTGTTAAGGCTAGGTTCCGGCTTTTAGTGAAAATGGTATCAGAGCTCAGAGACTTAAGATTTGATAACAATCGACATATTTCTTTCCTTAATAATGAAAGAAAACTTATCTTTATCATCTGTCTCATATGACAAAAATAAATTAAAAGAAGAATATGATATTCCTCAAGATATGAATCTACTTAATAAGTGGACAATTCCAAAAATTTCACCATCTGTTATTACCTATAAATATGGTTTATTTGACAATATTATATCTAAATATGTTGTTAAAACAACTGAAAAATCAATTCCTTTAAATTCCGATGAACATGTTATACAATTATTAGATTCAAAAGATATTGATTCTTATAGAACTGCTGATAAATTTAATTTTATGCATATTGGTTTAGTGCAAATTGCTTTTAAACCTTTAACTTTAAAAGGTTTACCTGAATCTTTTATAGCTGCTTTACGAGATGCTCGTAATCTTAATTGGAAAAAATCCTTAATGGGTATTATACAATCCAGTTTGGTTAATGGTCCAGTTTATTTTAATGCTTATCCTAATTTACAATTATCTTTATCTGATGTTAATATACTTGATGCTTTAACATTAAATGTTAAAATTCATGGTTACAATTATGTACCAGGATCTGAACTTATATGTTTATGTTATAGAGTTTGTTTTAAACTACTTTCGACTTTGAATCCAAATTGTAAATTCATTTGTATAACTGGACCATTAACCTATACACATCTACATCTAGATGTGTATAAGAGACTCTGACTCGTCATGAAAATATCTACATATAAATCCTTAATATAGTTATACCTGTCTCTTATACACATCTAAATGTGTATATAGAAATTCCTACTGAATCCGAATTAGATTTTAATTTATGACTACTGTTATAGATTTTAGTCCCGGTTCATATGCTAGAAAACATAATAATAAAACAAGAATTTTTATCTTCAAATTGGAATAATTTTAGACAATGGTTATTTGAAGTATATTCTTCTGAAGACCTTGATAATATTTCAAAAGATTTTCAAATAAATATGATTTCAAGTGATAATATTATTGATTTACTTAAACAAATTGAAGACAATGATATTAGATCAAAAATTTTAAATTGGGCATCTATATCCTCTACATCATCATCATCTACTTCATCATCTTCAATTCCTAAATTAAAATTGGCTGAAATTAATAATGAGCCATATACAATGTTAGAAGTTAAAAATAGAATTAGTAAATTAAACAAATTAAACGAAAATGGAATTACTTTAGCAAATTTGCATGAAGAAATTAAAATTTTGAAAAATGAAATTTGTTTAATAAAACAAAATCATGTTTTTATAGATAATCGACTTTCTTTAGTTGAAAAATCGGTAGAATATAAACAGAGAAAAACCTTTCCCTTTCATTCTCTCTTGTAATGATATTTATTCTTAATGAAACAAATAAATTTGATAATTTTTTAAATATTATGCAAATTATTAAATTTCATTATACACATATATTGTGTATAAGACTTTTACTTTGTAGCTATTAGTGAATCGATTGCCATGATTGATAGTGGAGCTGATCTTTGTTGTATTCAAGAAGGTTTAATACCTACTAAATATTATACAAAAACAGCTCATACTTTACGTTCTGCTTCTGGTGATAAACTAGAAATAGATTATAAAATTCCATCTGCTTATATTTGTCAAGATAATATTTGCATTCCTCAGACATTTTTACTTGTTAAAAATTTGATGAATCCTCCTATTATATTAGGAACTCCTTTTATTAATACTTTATATCCTATTAAAAATTTGGATAAAAATGGTTTTACTGGAACTTATAAAAACCAAGAAATTAACTTTCAGTTTATAACTGATCCTATTACTCGAGATATTAATTCTCTTATTGAATTAAAATATTCACATTTATCTTCATTAAATTCAGAAATCTCTATAGTATTTCTATTTCTGACGTTTACAACAGCCAAAAGTTCAAGAAAAGATTAAATCTATTTCTGAACAATTTTCACATCTAGATGTATGTGCTGATCATCCTAGTGCTTTTTGGGATAGGAAAAAGCATGTCGTTTTTCTTCATGCAAAGATAAGACAGTCTTTCCATCTATAACAATCCAATTTTAGACTGTTGTCATATCAGTAATCTCTGAATCTATTTTATGAAAATTTAAAAAAGAAATTGAAGTTTTCTCTTCAAAAGGGATTATATAAAACCTTCTAAATCTCCTTGGTCTTGTACTGCTTTTTATGTTAATAACAAAGCTGAACAAGAAAGAGGTGTTCCTCGTCTTGTTATAAACTATAAACCTTTAAATAAAATTTTAAAATGGATAAGGTATCCTATTCCAAATAAAAAAGATTTATTAGAAAAATTATATACGGCTAATATATTTTCTAAATTTGATTTAAAATCAGGATATTGGCAAATTCAAATTTTTGCAGAACATACTTATCGTACTGCATTTAATGTTCCCTTTGGACAATCGAATGTCCTAATGTTATGCCATTTGGATTAAAAAATGCTCCTTCTGAATTAAAAAATTTTAAATAATATTCCAAAAGCAAATTGCATCTATACAAATATTGTTTATACCTGATGATATCCTTGTTTATTCAAAAACATAAGAATCAGTTTTTAAACATCTTGAATATTTAAAAAGATTGTTATACAAGATGGATTTATAAATATCTAAACCAAAACTTTAAGACTATTTCAAACAAAAATACAGATTTTAGGACATTTATAGACAGCCGGACGCTTACACCTATTCCCCTAGAGCCTTTCGAATTTGCATCCAAATTTCCTGATGAAAGGCCAACAAAATAATCTGAGGATCATGCTGTTTAATTATATTTCTCCTTATTATAAAAATCTTTCTAAAGATTTAGCTCCATTATATGATAGACTTAAGAAAAATGGAATTCCTTGGAATAATAAATTAACTAATTTAGTTAAAAATATACGTAAATCAAAGGTAAAAAGTTTACCATGTTTAACATTAGCTATTCCTAAATGGACAAAAATAATAGAAACTGATGCTTCTAATATAGGCTTTGGTGGCATTTTAAAACAAATTAATCCAGATAATAAACAAATTTATTTAATTAAATTTCATTCTGGTAAATGGACTAATAGTCAGAAAAAATATGCTACTATTGCTCATGAAATGTTAGCAATAGTTAAATGTGTTCTAAAATTTCAAAATGATTTATATAATCAAAAGTTTATAATAATTACTGATTCTCATTCAATAAAATTTATGTTTAATAAAGATTTTAAAAATGATATTTCTAAACAAATGTTTGCTAGATGGCAAGCTCAATTAACTCCTTTTGATTTTGAAATATTTTATAAAAAAGGATCTGAAAATTCTCTACCTGATTTTTTATCTCGAGAATTTTTACAGGTTCCATGAGACGTGGAAGTTCTCAGTCTCCTTATAGGGGACGAGGTGGAAGAACCCCAGTCATATATCTAGGGGTGGAAAAACATTATATAATTCAGATATATCTGGATTATCAGGATATGGATCTTCATCCTCATCCCATATTGATCTGGGTAATATCCCAAAAGATCATCCATTATATGAACAATTGCAAAAATATTTGCTTCAAGGTAATACCTATGCTTGATTCGAAAATGAATCAATCGATTCTAAGTCTTATTATAAGAGACCGAAAAGAAATTATATTTCTTCTTGATGAAAAAGATTGCCAATGGCGGATCAACCTTGGAAAATTCTTCAAAGGTATTTGGTGATAAAGTTATGTTTCAGCGAATCATATAAGACTCAAGACGTATTATAAAAAAATTCTTACTAATCTTGAAACAGCTGAAATTCAGCATTTTCAGCCTCCTATGGCTACTACTATTATTTATAATTTTTCAAAAATTATTTTTAAGAAAATAATATCTTCTGATGAATGGGGGATTTCTACCCTCACAGAAAAACAATGCTTTGTTGAAAAACAACAACCACTTTCTAATACTTATTGGGATTATATTCAAAGTTTTCATAAAACTTTTTATTATGAGAATTCTAAACACAAGCACACTTGGTTCATTAAACTGTGCTCGAATATCCTATCTCAAAATATCCCCAATTGGCTTATTCATTGGTGGACTACCCATGGAAAATCAAGAAAATTTTACAGGCCACCAAACCGTATTCAAAATAGATGTGTATAAGAGACAGATCCCAGAATTTGGTATAATAGGTTCGATATAAACAAGGGAAATGATCTGAGGTATAACCAAATTCGAGTTCCCATTTATAAATCCAAGGGATTGAAAATTCAAGAAAGAAATAAATAATTGAAATGGAGCCAAGTCCTTTCAGGCATATTGCCAGGAAACTACAAGTGCAATCAGGCACTATGACAAAAGATGAAATTATTGCGGCTTATATGGAGCAAGTTAAAGATCAAATAAAAGAACATATTAAACAAGATCTTTCTATTGATCTTAATCAAATTGATGATAATAATGATGATAATGATTCACGTTCTATGGACTCTAATAATTCATTAGCTGGTGAATCACAACCTATTGAAAGACCTGAAGATATTCTTCAAAGTGTTTTAGACACACTCAAGCAAAAGAAGCAATGAAGAAAAAGATCAGATGATCAAAATATTCAAGACAAATGTCGACATCAAAGTGGATCCCACAAAACAGTCATTTCACTGTTCAAGATTACTGTATAAACAGTAAAAATCACTGTGCATTCACGGATTTACTGTACAAATACTGTACAAACAGTAAATTCACTGTAGAAACAGTAATTTCACTGTGCGGATTTCAAAAATCCTACTGTACATTTAATTTTTTTTTGACGTCCGGCTGTCTATAAATATCCTCAACCTGTATAGCCGAGGATAAGTCTTGAAGAGCTTTAGTTTTAAGTTTCTTCTTTCTTTTATCTACTCTTCTCTCCCTCCACTGTAAATCTCTACTACTCTTTTGTAATTACTTTAATTTAATAACAGAAGAAGACCCCGAGGTATTCCTCATCAGCCTCTTCTGAGGTAACTTCTTCCCTTTCCCTTTTAATTTATTTAGTCCTGACATAATATGTCAGGCTAATTATCATATGTTGATGGTTATCTTATCTTAAGTGTTTGAACTATGTTTAAACTATTTTGAATTTCTTTCTTTCAAAACTTTTTAATAACCATATTATCTTGGTTCGGTTCTTAAAAATTTTCAGTCATAATGTTATTTAATTTATTTTGTTGGCCTTGAAAAGTACCCGCTTAGCCGTTGAGAAAGGCGTTTAGGGGAAGAATCGGCAACATAGCAAAATAAATTAAATAGTTTTTATCGACAGAAAATTAGTTAAAGGTAAATTATCCAAAAACCGGAGATTTATGATTATTAAAAATAATTTTCTAAAGAAAGAATTTGACTCTAGTTTAAATGTTTGAGGTTAAGTGTGGCGGCCGGTCTTGGGCTAACCGCCTTTGATCTAAATTCTGGACTTAGTTTTAATACGATTTGCAAGCCAATACGGGATTCCAATACGGTGATAAGCCAATACGGGATTCCAATACGGTCTTGGGCTTCGTGTTAAGGTTAGGTTCCGGCTTTTAGTGAAAATGGTATAAGAGCATTATGAATAGAAGAAATTAAATCATAGTATGTAAATCTATATTCTTTATTATTAAAATTTGAGGAGAATCTAACAGCTGATGTTGCTATTCTCCAATCTTTGATAGTAAGAACTTGATGAATAAAATTTTTTAAAAATTTTATAAGATGATAATCATCAACTCTTGGAATCCATGCCTTTTTTTGATTATGTATAATAGCAGCAATGTCTTTTCATGCATTTTTATGAAAATCTTGAAAAAAGTTTGCATGGACTAGACTGAAATTTGTTGGATATCCTAGTGTAGGATAATAAGTTTTGAAAAAGTCTAGAACATATTTTTGCTAAAAAAATGATATATGAGTCTTTTGTGATCTCATACACATCAATGTTGATCACATGCATTTTTTTTCCTGTAGATTAAAATGAATTAAGTTGATATTGAGAAGGTTGAGATAATTGTGGTATAGTTGGTATAGTTCCCAATGATATTAAATTTGAATTTGAGTTATTTTGATTTGAATAAGAAAGATTTTGATCAAGTATTTCCCTGTAACAGGGACTTGAGAAATTTAAGGTTAATAATGAAAAATTATTTCCCATAAGCATATAACCCATCCCAATATTTGCAGAAGATGCTTCTGCTGGAAACAGTCATAAGATGTTACAAAAGGCATTTGTAAATATAAACGTCAAACAAGGCATACTATTCAAACAATAAGAGTTCCCAAGCATAACTTCACAACTATGATTGAGAATGCCTAGCCTAATCTATTATTATTGGAGTAGCTTCAGTCTCACCATTCACTTGTCTTTCCAATTCACTTGGGAAGTCACCTCGGATAATTTGAACTTTAAACTTCACCATCTCATCACTGCTCTCCATTACCTCCCAAAATAATGCGTCTCCAAGTTTCAGATCATTGTCATTGACAAACTTTTTCCAAGACTGAATATCAAAACGCTTTTTTGAGTTTCCTCCCATGAACATCATCTCCCAAGTTTTTCCACGACAAGCGACTACAGCAGGGACCGATTTCATGGGCAGATCAGGGTGCAGTGAAGCAGGAAATACCTGTAACATTCAGAATTACAAACAGGGAAAAAATATTTGCTAAAAATACATTGTTAAGGCCATTGAATTATGCGACCTTTTTGTGCACTCAAACTAAGTTCTTAAGACCAGACTAAAATGACTTGATTGAGATATATTTTGAATTTCTATTTGGAGTACTTACCATAAGATACAGTTTATGGACATGTGATTCCTCAAGGATTGTAACAATACAGTGGCAAAATGGTTTTCCTGTAAGTGGTGAAAAATCATCGTCAACCAGTCTTTGGGGCAGTCCATCTTTACTGTGATGGAGTTCAACGTATTTGGCTTGTGAATCCTGTGACAATGCATTACCAACTTCCCAATCAGTTGCATTTATGGATGAATCCACCTAAAATGAATGACCCAAAACATAAGATGATAGTAATATATATCGACCAATCCACGATTCAAGCAAAAAACATAACAAGTCATTAACTGAATAATAATTTCAGTGACTTCATGTATACTAAAAAAAAACTACGAATAGATGCTAAAATGAGGGTTTATATGCAAATTTGGTTGGTTTATAATAAGTGAAACCAGCCATAAACCAAATCATAAGATATATACAGACTAATATGACCAATACCCTGTTATTACTTGTTTATGGATTGTTCAATATTTACTTTGACAGTTAAGAAATGAGCATGCAAAACGAAGTCTAGTGATATTGCTACTGACACAGTAGGAAGCACTGTATTATATCTGTTGTCAACAAGAAGAAGAAATCACAACAAAAGAATTGAACAGAAAGAGCAAAAGGATTTAACGATGGCACCAATCACTTTCTTCTGAATGCTAAGGCTCAACAAATTATGCACATATGCAGAAAACAAAATTGAAATAAACAAGTTCGAAGCTTTAGATGAATCACCTTATCCGTTGATTTTACATTTCCTTCAGATGACAGAGACATTATCTGTTAGTAGCGTTCCTGTTAGCCATTCAAAAGAAACGAATAAACTAATCGAAGAACCAAATAATTCTGAACTCCAATGAAAATTCACATAATGATATTCAAGTTCCTCACAATATAGTAAAACCCTCAACACCGTTAAGCATTTCTGTTCATGGTCACTAGTAACTCTACAAAATTTACTTGTGATTGTGAAAAAAGAATATCACTTAACTCTACAAAATTTACTTGTGATAGTGAAAAAAGAATATCACTTTGAGTCCATTTACAGATCTGCAACATAAGTTTCCAAGATCTAAAAAAGTTCAAGGACATGAAATAAAAAATGAGTTATAAATCAGATTAACCAGTATTTTTCACCTTCTCCAAAAGTTTTGTTGATTTCCAAGTACCAAAAAGACCCATATCGAGTAATGGTCCCAAATACAGAAGATTGTCTAAATTACCAGCTTAACAAATTTGCAACTTTCTTGACTTATTAGAACCAACACATCTGATGCCCTGGAAAATTAAAGTTTTAACATATTGAAGGTGTAGTACTATTGATCTATGACATTTGAACTCTCAAACCGTATTAATTTTCTGAACAATGACAAAGCTTGATTACATCCATCAAATGTTAACTCATCGTCCTTATGTTTTCTGTTATCATCTTCCACTTTTTACACCTAATCAATATCCTTCTGAATATTTCAAAATTCTACACCTTCATCAATGCTCACAAAGAGGCTAAGAATCAAGTTACATGTGCCATGAACTATAAATGGGGAAAAAGATTATTGAAGATATGACCTTAAATTAGCATATAAGACATGAATAAATTGTAATCACCGATCAATGCATCAATTTCAGGAAACTTGTCTTTGATGAATTCACCATCCAACAAACAGACAACAAAGTAACAACTCTTTCTACTTAGATCCTGCTTTTCCATCCTTTGTTCTGTTTTTTAAGATGAATGAAAATAAATTTTCATGAAGAACGAAAATAAAGAGTTTGCACCATAACCTAGGTTCTGTACTTCCGAAGTCCCTCCTCAGAGTCCAACTCTTTTCTTAGTCTCTCTAACTCTCTTGGTATTTATAGTGCCTTTCCAGCCCCTGCAACTCTTGGAGTTATCAAAATGTTTCTCATTTTTTCTTTGCATATAAGGCTCTTCTCTTGTCATGCAATTTCTTATATGGGCTCCTCCTCAAAAGATCGTAGGTTATTTTCTACACCTAAAGAAAGCTAGTTATTTTCATCATACATTTAACAATGTGTGACTGGAGTACATTTATTTTTTAAATGGATTGCTTTAAAGAATCTTCTAGATAAAATAATGTCATTCAGAACATAAAAAAGTGACTTTTTCTTTTGCAAATAATCGTAAGTTGTGTATCCAAAACTCTCAAGCACTAAATTCAAAATATCTATTTAGGCTTTTCTTTCTTGAAGATGGCACTAAAGGATTCTCCAATTTTATACTCAATACAATTACTATACCCTATTTATTAAACAATTCAATTTAGTCAATTGCAGTGAAAATTCATAAGGTCTTTATTAGAATGATTTAGATCAATGCAATGACACCTTTTTTCTTGACTCTTCAGGACGTATACAGCATCTGTTTTCCTTTACAAGAATTTGCTTAGTGCCTTAATAATTATTAGAAATTAACTATAAACTCATGGAACCAATAGGAGCAGTGCCAAGGCCAAAATCTAACGGAAATTTTCTTCATAAGCCAAAAATATATTGAACATATGTGGGCTCTGGCGTCTCAAGCATGACCGAAAGGGATTACCTGAGCTTTTCAAAAAACTAGCTCACAATGCCTAATTGACAACATTAAGTGCAATGGATTATAGTGTACTAGTAGAAACTAAAGATTTTCTTTTCAGTATGGAAATTTAAGAGTCTAAGGAGGTAATGTAAGCATTCTATATGTGTTTATTTCAATTGTTCATTTCTATCCATGTTTGGAAGAACCACATTCCCTCTATTCTTCTAAATGCTACAGTTTCCCTATTCATAAATATTGAGTTCAAATCTGTTCTAAAAATATCGTTAAGTATGATTATTACATCATAATGCATTCCTTAACTGATTGTAAGACTCGAGACATTTCATAGATTAAAGGAAGATAAATTACTCCACGTGCTTATAAGCACAACTTCAAAGAGTCCCTAAATTCTAAATCCTCCAACTAAATACTCAGACAGTAAATTGGCTTCAAAATTTTAACATGTCATGCTCTTATCTCAATTTTATAAGAGAAGAAATTTACAGTACTTGAAAATATGTA